>OZ010787.1:503328735-505857485 GCA_963932465.1 Maratus speciosus | reverse complement strand
AATAAAAAAAAATCTATAGGGTCACTGAGAATTTCTTAGGAAACTGGGATGCCTAAAATTTTTTATGTAACTGGAACTTGGGTTACAGATCAAATTTCAGTAAGATTACTTTAATTTTAGCACATTCATTTGTAAAGCTACAGATTTCTGTAGCTTTACAAAAACTAGTTTTGTAGATTTCAATCTTTTTTTGTACAGTGTACAAATAAAATTTCAGTAAGCATGAAACTTTACATCTGTAGAATTGCAGATATAATTTCAGTGTAGTAAAGTTATGCTTAAATGTAAAATATCATTTCATTTTAAATGGAGGATGCTGTACATTTTCGCAATTGAATTTTTTCCCGTATCTCGTGTCTACTTCGAGATAGAAACATTAACTTAGCAGTTTACCGTGAGCTTGCGCTGTAAGTGATCCTATCGCTTAGCTCATAGCTAATTTACTATACCTAAACATTGCGTTATATTTTAGCTGTGACCAATGTGAAGGTATTGGGCGTTGACAGAGCTTTAGTGGGCACCCTGTACATTTATTCTGTTGTCAAAATCACGATTTCTTTGTTGACACAAAACGCGCAAAGATGAATGAGGTATCGAACGAAAGCTTTTCGATAAGGTGTTTGACATAGAACACACAATTTCCGTTGAAATATTTTGTTTTATTAAACACTGCGTTTAATTAAAATATAATTAAAAATGTATTACCAAATAATCTTAAAAACTGCAGTACAACAGTTACACAGGGGTTCACTGGCATATTGGTGTTGTTTAAATTTTAATACAAGAATTAACACAACGAAAAATAAGCCTTTACAAAGTGACTGTCCCAGAAGCGTAAAAGAAACACTGTCTGACATCAGAAATTCTCCAATGGCTAAATTAGTACAACGTTATACAGGGTTTCCATAAAAGAACGTACCAGTTTCACTGGTATACTATAACAGTTTAATTTAGGCTTTTTACAACAAACCACACATCAAATTGAAGGAAAACTAACCTAGTTTGTTTTCTTACAAATGTTCAATATGTGCCCCTTTAGTTATACGGCGCACACCCAATCTAAAGTCCAATTCTTCCCACCCTTCGGTTAACAAGTCCGGAGTAATGGAAGCAATAACCTCTTCAATTCTGTACTATATTTATATCGTTCAGAAGGTTTAATATGAACGTGGATCTTATAGATCAATATATCAGTTCAACGGTCCTCCTCCGAGTTATGGGCAGTGAGCAGGAGTGCTGGACATATAAATTCATTACTACAGCTATTGTTTTGGCCATTAAGTTATATATTATTGTAATTTTATCTTTAAATTTAGATTACTTTATCTTTAAATATTTTTAGTAATTTTTACCTAGAGGGTCCAGCTGAAAAAAAGGGGGAAAAAAAGGGACTGCAAAAAAAAAAACTCATTTAATTTTATTTCCTTTTATTTTTATTATTTTTTTTTAATTGTATTGTATTCTATTAAGTGTCTTAAATACTAGAGGGTTTTACAGGTAATAGTACTTTTCCCGGCCCTGGGCTCGGGGTTCAAACCTAACCATAAGCCAAAAGCGGGTTCCCAGGGTGGGTGCTTACTTACTTACTTACTTACAACTCAGGCAAATCATTAAGTAGCGGATCATTAGAATCACAATTAAACTTTAAAGTAAACGCACGTTGAACTAAAATTACAGATTCACTCGCAGAAAATTGTAGAATACAAAACCCGCAGTACTCAGCAGTCGCCATTTTGCGTATGTGGCACTGCAAGCGAGTCAATAACAAAGCAGTATTCGCGCACGCGCGAACTGTTTGAGTTACAACAGTATACAACTGTTTGAGTTACTCTTTATTTCTGATCTTGAACCAACACTCTACAACGCTTACAGTTAAAATTTATTATCTATTAAAATTTATAAATGGGACATTATTTTATGTACACTCTGTAGTATGTAAAATGCTAAAACCTCATAAAACGTCTAGATTTATCTACTTAAATATCTTATGTTCGACAACAGACTAAATTACTTTTCCAAACCGGAACTTATTCTTTTCATGATTTTATTCACTTTGCTTTTTCGATATCAAATAGTTACAGGTCAATAACACAGTGATCATTAATACGCAACATATAAGGTCATTTTGACGAGCCTCCGCTATCACAAATTTAATATAGCAAATGTTTTATTGCACTTATTCTCTATAAAACTTCGTTTATTTATTTTTTTTATTTTTTTTATTTTTTTTTGTTTTTTTTACTAACTGGAACACTTTACAAATTTAATTAAGAGCAAAATGAAATATGAGATTTGTTTAGAGAAATATTTTATGAGTTCTTTCTATTTTAAGTATATCAAAATTGATATTGAAACGGAAATCATTGCAGTTAATATTCTTGGAAAATATAAATTTTAAAACAAACTTTAATGATCGCTTCACCCTTAAATGACAAGTTTAACTCGTTATGCGTTTTAAACCGCTAATTAGTCTTATTACGAAAATGTTTTCTTTTTAATATAATTGGAAACATTTTTACCAGCAGCTGCTGAGTACGTGAAATACATTTAATCATCTCTTCTGAAAATTCTTCATTACCAACATTGTCTTCAGTTACTACTTGATTTTTTGGAGTTCCGTACTTAAAAAGTAAAAACGGTACAATTGTAAGATCACTCGTCTGTCTGTCTGTCACAGCCGTTTTTCTCGTAAACTATGGAACGTAGAAATTTCAAATTTGGCAGAGGTAATAATGATATTAACCCACATATTCATAGATCATTAACCATTTAAAAATGTATTTAGGGAAAATTCTGGGGGGGGGGGGGTAATTAAATGACTTGGGGAAAAATTTGTATATCGTGTGAAAGCTCTCGTAACGTCCAACTCAAAAATATACGTATTTTAATTTTAGATATTATATTTTCAGAGATATCGTGGAAAATGTAATGCAAAAATGCCCCCCCCCCCCCCTACTCTGTTTCCCAATATAGTGAAACTAAAATTATGACAAAAGTAGGTGTAGTAGAAGTTTATTTTAACCTTGCAGGAAAACTATAGCGATCGCCCTAAATCACATAAGATTTTGAGAAAATCACATTTTTCTATGACATAAAAGGGCGTTCCATAATACCTGAGAGGAAAATCATAAAAAATCAAGGGCAAGGTAGCTGAGGGGCACTCGGGGTACATATCGCCGGGGAAGTATAAAAGGATTGTTGATAATGATTTTTGAAATAAATTGTGAGTAATTTGCCGAGATATTAACCTTTAAAAATACGGACGGGACGCACACACACACACACCGCATAAACCACATGTTTAGCTTAAATTTAAAAGAGAGAATCACTTAATATGATGTATAGAAATCAAGAATTTCTCGATGTCAATGTAATCTCGATGTAATCTCGATGTCATTGATTCAATGAAACTCTTAGCAATATCAGAATCTCTTTTGATAATTTGCATAGCACATAAACGTAGAAAGGATTCAGATTAACGTAAGATCGCGAGGTACTGAAATACGTTTTACGCTTTGTTTGCATCATAAGACAAACTTATGCTTTAAGTTGACCTTCAGAGATGCACCGTTATCCCAGAACAAATGCTTCATTAACACGAGTAAATCATATATATGTGTTTAAATTACGCTTTTCTGCACATCATAGACGGCCCCTTAAACCAGCATTTTGAAGTTTTTTAAGCATAACTTTAAAGCTACTTGGAAGAAAAATTTGAAATTTTGGATTTGCATAAAGCAGGACATAATAAATATAAAACCATCAAAACATATGTAGGTTGCAATTCATATTTGTTTTCGAATATTAATTACATAGTTCGTAATTCATATTATAAAATCTTTTTAATTACAAATTCAATATATTTATGTTTGGGTTTTTTAGTACTATAACCACAAAAAAAAATTTCACATTAGGATTATAATTTTAGGAGATATTAATAAAAATATGAAAATGTACATTAGACGCATTTAGCATTAGATGATCTAAATTTTGAATGTTTATAGTTCGAAAAGTTACTATCCAAATGACAGGAAATTTCGTTTCTAGGCATACTTTGAACTGAAGATTTAATATATCTTTTCAAAATTGGGTGTTGCCATTGAAAAAAAAACAAAGTTTGGTCCGGTTTTGATTTGTAGATGACCCCAAACAAATTTTATATAAATCATTTAAAAGTAGACCTAATTTTCAATCTTTTGCTACTAGTAACTTTCTAGTACGATTATTTAGTACGATTCTAGTACGATTGTTGCAGAGTTAGTAGGGGGTGTTTACTTTTTTCCACGAGTCTACGTATAAAATCAATTACGCAGTGGAAAATCTTTCATTGAGTATTCATTGAATCCTTAAACACGATATTCTGTTTAAAACTAATTAAAGAACTTTAAAACTACTGGGAAAAGTTTCCGAAAACCATTGGCAAGAAAAGAAAATTGTTTTTATGAATGCTTCTTTAAATATAAAAAAAAGTACAGTGAAACCTCGTTAACATGAACCTCAAGGGGAATGAAATTTTTGTTCATGTTATCCGTAGTTCATGCTATCAGTAACAAAAATTCCTGATGAAAAAAATAAAGAGAAAAATACATATAGAGAAGACTGGGGGCTAATGGGACATGGGAGCTAACGGGACAACAGGGTTTTCTCGTAAAATATAACAGTCAAAATTTATCAGTAAATGCCATTTTTAGTATTATACAAGAACATGCATTGAACCATTTTATTTTCATTAGCTATTTGCAAAGCAGGAAACAAGATATATTTAAGCATCGAGATGTGTTTTTTTTATTATTATTATTTAATAAATATTTGTTTTGATGAACGATTAAATCAGTTTTTAATAATGATACCTTTTATAATGAAGCTTTTATACAGTGTTCATTTTTAATCATATTTCGTACCAGAGATAAACAGTTAATTTACAATAAGCTTAATTGCAGTGGTAAAGTATTCATGGACAAATGTGGATTTCACCTAGGGTCTAATGGGAGAAAACTTTGTTTTAGAATTGAGACTTATTTCTATTTTAATATTTAAACTATTTTATATTTTTTTCATTAATAGAACGCATGCTACATTTCATATGAAAGTTGCAATACTAAACTTTAAATTTTCCACGTGTGAAGAAAGAAACAATACATAAAAATACTCCCTTTAGGTAGCAACCTTCCCTGATACTGGTGACAAGTAGTTGGTGACACGTATTGTATTGTCCAAAATTGAGAACATTATAATGGCAATAGTACACGTTTCCATCGCTCTAAAGAATAATCCTTTTCACGAAGCTCTAAATTATAACCCATTGTTCTCCAGGAAAAAGGAAGCTTTCACACTATTCTAGGAATTTTCGTTCACGTTAAGCGTCAAAATCTGTCACGAGGACATCGAGAATTGTTCATATTAAGCGAAATTTTACGTTAACCGTGTTCATCTTAAAAGGAGACAAAAACACTATAATCCGTATCTATTTTGACGGGGACAGTGGGAACTGTTTATGTTAAAAGTAATTCACGTTAAGCGTGTTCACGTTAACGAGGTTCGACTGTATTAGTTTCTGATGTTTCTAAAGATAAAATTCCTTTTCAGGTTCCTTTTTGGGTATCTTAGAAGTAGTTATTTTGTAAATCATATTATATATCCTTAGATTAAGAGGCATTTGTACTGTTTTAGATTGTTTGCATTATATACGGTAACTGTAATACAAAAAAAGAAATATTGAAATAATTTTAGTATTCGCCGTGAATAACACCTGCCAATAGAAGATATTTTCCATAGGATATCGTGACTGTTGTTACCACCATCAAAATGGAAGTAATATTTTAAAATTTCTTCTTTTTTTAGATCATCACAAGGAGTACAAAGTAATTTTTTTTCTTAAACATAGAAAAAATTATGCAATAAAGTTCTTAGAGAAGCAAAAATTCTCTCTACATTTTCACTGTCTGAACGTTTTCTTATTCAAACTTTCACAAATTGTGTGCTCTTAGAGATCTATAAGCCATATGGTAGCGTGATTTCTGCCATTAAAAATTTTTTTATCTTTCATGCTTAGCGTGACAGTGCTCTTCGTATTGTTAGGCATTTACAGAAGCGATGTTTTACTTATAGGGTGTGCTTCTTGTAGCATGGTTATATCATGATAAAAAGTATTTGCGATATACCGACTGAGCCAAAAGTCACAAAAAGAAATAAAATTCAGAAATAATTCGAATTGTGGCAAATTGCTCGATGCCGTTTTCTCTGAAATGGACAGATGTGGGATTTTTTTCAACATCGAAAATATTACTGTCGTAATAATTATATGTCTCACCACCAACTGACGTTTTAGTTGTGTCAGTAGTGGCGCAGGACAGTTTAACACGCTACTACGCCAACAAACGTTCAAAATAACGGATGCCATTAGTGAAAATAGCTATTAAAGAATCGCAAATGATTACTGCTATAATCCTTGTCAAACAATAGCTTAAACACAACCTAAAATTGGTGGAAGCATTCCTGCCTCCGTTTTATTGAGTAATTTAACCGATATATATGGTTTTACGTTACACTAATGCCCATTATTGCACCATTTATATCAGTTTAAATTACACCATTATATGTTAAATTATGCACCAAGGAGGCAAGGCAATATATTGCCACAAATTTTATGGAGTAAAGTTGTATAATTTTTTTACAGTACTAGTCAAGCAACAACTTTGGGCCCACTAGAGTTCTAATTTTCTGCTACAAACGTTTTGTTTATATATATATATATATATATATATTGTTATTAAAAGAAATTCTATCTCCTTTTTTCTTGTATGACTGCGACAACCGCATCGTGCTACTATGTACAGTAGGGTGGAACGAAAAATATAAATTTTTAATTTCGATATGTAATAGAGAAAAAAAGTTGTCTAATGCCTCTGTTAAGACAGTGTTAAAATATTTCAATAAACATAATATATTTAGAGGTGCCGCAAAAGACTTGAATATATGTATTTTTAAGTAGATTTTACGAATTTTGATAAATTCGGTTTAATAAAAAAAAAAAATATTTTAAATACTAAATGCCTGTTTTCAATTTTTAAATAATACACATAAACTACTTTACAGTAGATATTTACAGTTTTATACTGCATACCTTTAATATTTATGCTGCTAAATATTGCATCTTTTAATTTCCATTTTTTTTAGATTTTAACAGTATTTTGTAATAACATTTCGATTAACCTTACTTTTAACTTAAAAACGCGGCAAAACATTTTTTTGTTCTGAAAATTAATAGTCAAATGGAGAACAGTACTTGTTTTGAAGTGACCTCTATTCAGGCGGAATAATATTGCCTGGTGTAGGTTGGCGGAGGAGGAAGAGAAGCATGTAACTGCAGCAATGGTCTGGTCACATATTTCTGTCGTCAGTCAGTGCAGGCAAACGAATCGTTTGAGTAACAAATGTTTTTATGCTGTTCTTTACTGGATTTTGTTTTGTTTAGGAATATGTCAGTTTGAATATTTGTATAATAATTTATTAGTTAATACTTTATCTTTAGAGTGATGGCAGTGTTAAGACCAGTTCAGACCAGACAAAAGTTAGAATGCCCAATTTTTGGGTAAAATAAAAAATTAAGTGATATAAGATTTTCAACTTATTATGACAGTATGAAATAATATCTTTATATTCTACATGCGCTGAAACCAGACAAAAAATCAAAAGAACGAACGGTGAGAGAAATATTTGATGTAATTATTAAGAAAGTTGAATATATTTGGTCGTCAGCATCTATTCCAGTAGTATATCGCACTCGCATGTTAGAAATGGGAAAAACCTATCACGATAAATACAGAAGCATTTTAAGATCAAAAGGTAGAACAGGTACAGAAAAATATGATTTGATTGCAGTAAAATTTTTAAATTGAAGCAAACGTCTTTTTATGTAGCAACCTGTAAGTGCAAAGAATTTTCTGTCTGTAAGTGCGAAAAAAGAAAAAAAGTACCTAAACTTGAGAAAGATTTTTTACTTGACCAAAGAACAGTGAGAAAATGTGTATAAGGGGAGCCTATAAAGTTATTTCCAAGATTTTAACACAAAGAGAAGAGAGGAAGCAACAGGTAATACAGCAACAATTAAAGTACAAGTACAATCAGAAATTAGTAGTTAAGGCTACTAGAAAAGCTGAAATTGATGCGATTCAATCTGATCCTGAGCAAATATTTAAAGGAACCTTAATATACAATCCTAAAAATTCCTCTACTTCTTTTTTGGATTCAACTACAAGCGAGCAAATGCGAGTAGCATTTCCAACAGTAGCAAGTGCTTGTGACGGAACTGGGGTTTCAGATAGAGTTGCTGCGACTATCGCAAGTGCTGTTCTTAAAGATGTTGGAATGATTACAGAAGAGAACAACAGTAAGGTAATTCATAGGATGAAAATTCGAAGAGAGAGAGCCAAGAATCGAACAGAAGAGATAGTAAGAAGCCTTAACCAAGTTGGAGATAATATAGGTTTGTTTTTCGATGGAAGAAAAGATAAAACAATTGTGTAAGATAAAAAAGTAAACAAATTTTACAAAAAAGACGGTCATCTAAGAACATATTCCTTAGTAAAAGAGCCGAATTCATCATTTCTAGGACATGTAACCCCTGCTTTTGGAACAGGTGAAGCTATAAAAAATAGCATGACAGCCTACTTTAATGGTAACAATCATTTGAACATATCAACTGTAACTGCTATTGGGTGTGATGGGACAGCCACAAACACTGGGGTTAATAACGGTGTGATTTCTTTAACAGAAAATGATCTAAATAAGCCACTGCAGTGGCTGATTTGTTTGTTACACTTAAAGGAATTGCCTTTGCGCCACCTGTTTCGTGAATTAGATGGAAAAACAAAGGGTCCTAAGGAATTTGGCGGGGTTTATGGCAAACAACTTGAAAATTGTAACGAACTTCCAGTGGTTAAGTTCTTGCCACTAAAATTTCCAAAAATTCCAATGGCTTCCATTTTTAAACAAGATGGCGGATGAAACTGACCAACGAACTTGGTCGAGACATTAGTATGTACTATGCATATGAAAAGTTTCATCCAAATCGGATCAAAAATTCAAGAGTTACAGCATGACAAAATTCAGATATAAATATACATATAGTATATATATAATTTTATTAATATTATTAATATTTATTGTTAATTTATTAAAATTAAAACATTGAATATGGTTAAATAAAATAAATGATTGTTTTTCGTATTTTATTATTCTTTTCATTTAAGCGAATTATTATCTTTGTCAAAATACTTTTGAGCGCTACTGTATTATTTAAAAAACTGTGTTTGAACAACTATTTGTAAGCAAAAAAGTAAATACAACAGTTAAATTCAAACTGATATTACATCTTGATTTTTTTTTTAAAGCCCATTATTTTCACTTTTTCAGAAAATTAATGCAAAAATTTACATGAATTAAACTTAATATTATTGTTGTTATAGTAAAGAAACATCTATAGACTGCTGTTAAAAACAATATTTGATTTTAAAAATGTGAAAATAAAAGAGTGAAAAAAATTATAATTTTATGCTAAATTTAGACTTTTTGTAAAAAAATCCTTATTTTTAAGGCTCTTGCGGCACCTCAAAATATAAATTTAGAACGAAAAAACTTCGTAGTTATATTGTTAATACACAAAGACAACTTTTAATTGCTATTAGAAAATTATTTACTGAAAAAAATATTTTGCCCTATCCTTTCGTTCCACCCTAATGTACAGTAGAAAAAAAAAGTAAACACCCCTACTAACTCCTCAACAAATTATCGTAGAAGAAAGCTACTGGTACCGAACGATCAGAAATAAAGTCTACTTTTAAATAATGTATATAAAATTTGATTAGGGGGCCATCTACATATTAAAACGAACCCAAACTTCATTTTTTTCAATGGCAATATCCAATTTTAACAAGATATTTGAAATCATCGGTTCAAACGATGCCTAGACACCAAAGTTCAAGTCATTTGAATGATACTTTTCTAATTATAAAAATTCGAAATTTAGTGTTACTAATTGTAAATTACATTTTCATATTTGTATTAATATCTCCTGGAATTATTCTCCTAATGTGCTATTTTTTTGTGTAGCAATAATACTAAAATACCCAAGCATAAATACGTCTAATTTGCAATTTTTATAATTTTTTGATATGAATTATGAATTATGAAATTAATATTCGAAAAAATTATTAATTGCAACATACAATTTTTTCTAATGGATTTAGATTTATTAAGTCCTGCTTTATGGAAATCTAAAATTTCATATTTTTCTTTAAGTAGTTTTCAAATTATACCTAAAAAGCGGCAAAATGATGGTTTAAGGGCCATCTACGATAGAAGTGACTAGATATTTTAAAATTTCTTATTCTATCCTGTAATTAGTCCAGGCAATAGAGACCGTATAGGAGCTCTATCTAGCAAAATTCATGGTAGTTCTGGAAAAAGGCTTACTATATGCTTTTGGGTCGCTGAATGCGAATTCTTAACTTCCCACCAAAATTTCCCCCGGCAACACCCCCAAATTTAGATAAAATGCCCCCCAAAAAGGTTTTTATTTAAAAAACGAATTTTTTTATTATTTTAGGGAAAAAGTATTTAGAAATTCAGAAAGTAGACAAAATTTGCAACAAATAAGATACATAACATGCGCCGCGGTGCTACGTGAACTAAGTTGCGCAATTCCACATAACCACTCACGCCATTTACATTCGCCCTCCCGTCTCCTCTCCGAACTTTCCCTATAAGGTTTACTTTAAGTTTTTTGGATCACTGAATCCAAATTTTTAACATCCCCCAAAATTTCCCCTCCGCAACTCACCAAAAATAGTTGTTTTTAAACTAAATTTTTTATTCTTTTAGCGGAAAATTATGTAGAAATTCAGAAAGTAGACAAAATTTGCAACAAATAGGATATATGACATTATGACATAGGATGAACGGGAAGGCGAAGGCTGCCTCGGAACATGCACCGCGGCCCTATGTGCACTAAGTTATGCAAGTCCAGGCAATAGGGGATTTTACCTGACAAAATTAATGCTA
The DNA here is from genome assembly GCA_963932465.1 of Maratus speciosus. Lineage (NCBI taxonomy): Eukaryota > Metazoa > Arthropoda > Arachnida > Araneae > Salticidae > Maratus > Maratus speciosus. Next base: position 505,846,424 of record OZ010787.1, on the reverse strand, counting down.
GTTCTGGATTTCGACTCACTTTATGTTTTTTGGGTCGCTGAAACCAAATTTGTAATTTCCCATCAAAATTTCACCCGGCAACCACCCCCTCCCCCTCCCCCCCAAAAAATTGATTTTTTGAAAAAAATTGGTTTTTGCGATCAACGTGCGGGGAATGTAGCGAGGCACCCCCCCCCCCCTTCTCCCCGTTTATCCTAAGTGATAATGTCATATATCTTATTTGTTGAAAATTTTGTCTATTTTCTGAATTTTTACGTACTTTTTTCCTAAAACAATAACAAATTTAATTTAAAAACAACTATATTGGGGAGGGTGCGGGGGGGATTTTGGGGGGGGAGTTAAAAATTCGGATTCAGTGACCCAAAAAACTTACAGTAAACTTTTATAGCGAAAGTTCGCAGGGGAGACGGGAGGGCGAATGTAAACGATGCGAGTGGTTAATTGTCCAGGGGAAATGTACCAAAAAAAGGGGGTTACCTTGCAAAAAGTCGGGTAGAAGATTTTATTTTTTTTATTTGTTTATACTGAGGCAAGCATGGAAAAACAAAGTTTGCTAACAAAATTTCTTAAGGCTAAATTTTCTGTGGCCAAAAAACAGCCAAATTTTGGGACTTTTTTCCATTTTTTAAAAATATCTCGAGACCCGTTGTCATAGCATATTATTTGTCATTTACAATATTAAAGTCGACAAAATTCTCTACAACTTTCATATGTACAACTATTTTATACACTCAATAGCAAGCGCAGTATGCCATTTCAAAAATAGGGCATTTTTTTCAATTTTCTTAAAAACCGTTGAAAACGTAGTTCTTCCCTGATTATTCAAGCGTTTCTCACGGATTTAATCGTGTATGTCAACTTCTATATATTGATAGAAGTAAATAATGTGTTTCAAGGCTGAGACTAGCCTTTTTTGCACCCGTGGCAAACATGCATCCCCTTCCCCTCTCTTAAAAAGAAAATTTACCACAAGAATTTTAATAAATCTCTAATAGCCGGATTTTGAAAGTTTTAAGTGTGTAATCATAAAATATATAATGCTGAACTATACGTTATTAGCTTCGTCAATAATTAATTCATTAAAACCTTGAAAACCGAACCGAATGGAACGGAGATTTATTCCGCTTTAAACAGGTTTCATCTTAGCAGGTATAGTTGTTCATATTCTTTCTCTTAAAAATATGTAATTTTTTCTTTAAAGACCGGATTCCGTATATACAGATTTCATTTTCAAAGATTTTACGGCAGTTGTAGTATTGAGGCATTTAAAGTCACAGTTATATGAATTATGAGACTAAATTAGCCACACGAAGACATTCGCAAGATAATAATAAACCTATGGGAGCGTTCTTGACAAATACCTCTCTTGCATTTTATTACTTTTAAATAATTTTTTTTCATGGGATACCTGAGATCCAGAGTTGAGCAAATTCGTAACTGCAATTTCTTCAATGTAATTACAATTAAATTGCGTGTAATCAATTACAGTTAAAATTACATGCCATAAAAAATTCTTGCAGCAATGTAGTCAGAATTGCCCCCATTCCATTATGTGTGCGTATAATTTCTGCGTTTGAATGTGTCTAACTGTAATCAATTACATAAACACATAATTAAACTAATCTTTTAAATATTTTTATGAAACTAGTGATCTCAAGTATTTTATTGACAAAATTTTTAAATTTGCCAAGAGATAAATATGTAACATTAGTTAATGAAATAATCTATTTTCATTTTTATTGTAGCTATTTTATAAGGTAAAAGTATTTCATACACAAAATATATTTATTTTTTGAGTGTCCCTTTTATAAGGAACTATAATCCAGTGTTTGCAATCTTTCAAACAGTAAAACATTAAAACATATGTTATCAATAACTAGTAAACAAAATATACCATTGTAGTGTGGAATAAAATATTTTTTTCGCAAGTTTTCATACCTATGCCATTGGTCCCTGGAAAAATATTCATACCTTACAAAAATTATAAATTATTAAAATTAAACAAGGATTCCTTCTTAATTGAAACTATCGTGTCAATAACTTACTAAATATTGAAGTATTCTTTTAAACAATGCTTTAAAATTAACACTGTATACTTAAAGTTACTGTCTAAATCTGAAAATTGTCATTCATCTGCACTCTGCCCTTTTAAAATTACATAAATTTATTTAATATAAAATGTCTGTTAAGATCAAAATAAAGACGTGGGTGTAGGTAATTTACTGCTACCAATATTTAGAAGTCGATATACATGATTAAATCCGTGGGGAACATTTGAACAATCGGGCAAAACTACGTTTTTCACGGTTTTTAAGAAAATTGAAAAAAAAAAGTCTTATTTTTGAAATGTCGTACTGCGCTTGCTATTGAGTGTATAAAAAAGTTATAAGTATGAAAGTTGTAGAGAATTTTATCTTCTTTAATATTGTAACTGACAAATAATATGCTACGCAACGGATCTCGAAATATTTTTAAAAAACCAAAAAAAGTCCCAAAATTTTGTTGTTTTTTGGCCACAGAAAATTTAGCCTTAAGAAATTTTGTTAGAAAAATTGGTTTTTCTATGCTTGCCTCAGTATAAACAAATAAAAAAATAAAATCTTCTACCCGACCTTTTGCAAGGTAAAATGTACATTTCTCCTGGACTATAAGTAGAATTGCGCAACTTAGTCCACGCCACACCGCGGCGCATTTTCCGATTCAGATCCCTCCCTCCCCATTCATCCTACGTCATAATGTCATATATCTTATTTGTAGCAAATTTTATCTACTTTCTTAATTTCTAGATACTTTTCCCCTATCACAATAAAAAAATTGATTTTTCTAATAAAATCCTTTTTTGGGGGGCATTTAAAACAAATTTGGGGGGGGGGGGGGTTACCGGGAGAAATTTTGGTGGGAATTTACAAATTCGGATTCAGCGACCCAAAAAACAAAGTAAGCTGATTTCCAGAACTACCATTAATTTTGCCAGGTAAAATCCCCTATTGCCTGGACTAAATCTAGCAGTCATTATTGACTGCTTGAGTGGCGCTTAAGATGCCTTGATCAAGAAGGGACTCTCTCGGTCATCAATCGAGTACTCAAATTCAATTTGGATACAGGCCCTATTATACGCTGCCTCCCTGTTTTAAAATAATTAATTTCTCGGAAACTTACCGTACGAATTGCATAAAATTTGTTTGTAGGCTAATTGAAGGGTGTAGAGTTCATTTATGCTGTCAGAATTGTGTACTGCTATTGAAAAAAGCAAAGTTATGGTTCGTTTTAATATGTAGATGCCCCTATAAGAAAATTTTATATACATCATTTAAAAGTAGACTTTATTACCAATCGTGTGGTACCAGTAACTTTCTTCTACGTTAATTTTTTGCAGAGTTAGTAAGGGGTGTTTACTTTTTTTCCCACAACTGTACCATTTTCATTTCATTCGTGATTTAAGATTTTATTTAATTTTTGCTGGATTATCCTCTGTTTTAGTTCAAAATTATAATATCTGTGAAATAGCTCTGAATAATTAGATTTTTAAGCAAGCTTGTAGCGGTTTCATCAATATTTGCTCCTATTGCTAAAGTAATTCAACTTCTTATATGGACAGGCCATGGACTAGAAATTTCAATTAAATGTTTTGTCATGGCTGATTAACATTAGTATGACCCTTAAAGTATAGGCAGTTAATGTGATATCAATTTGACGTCTAAATTTTCATAAATGATCAAAGTTATAAAAGTGTCCAAAACTTCACTTTATTTTTGAGTCATTAGGATATTTAAGCAAACTTAATTTCGTGACACCACTGTGAAATCTCTGAGACTCATTTTTTACTCCTTTGCACTCGTCATATAATAGGACATGCCAACTTCACATTGATAATTGTAGGACTCTTTTACTATATCACGTGAAGGCAATGCCAAGTAAGCGTTACATTTGTGTCACGGTGATTTTACATTTTGGTCATAATTGCGTAATGGTCTACACTATATGGCCAAAGGTGACCGGTTACTTGCGATTTTAGACGTTTTGTTAAATATCTAGAAAAATACACGAGGAATTAACCTGAAACTGCAGGTGTGTAAACAGTGTAGTATAGATCTTATATTTCCGCGAAGATTTTTTTCCCGAAACTCCATAGGGAACGGTCAACAAATTGAAAAATAACGAATATCTTTTGGATAACCCTGTAAAAACTAATGTAGCAAAAGCGTTCAAACTCGAGATTATAAATGCGTGGCTTATTATAATAAACTGTGTTCATTTTTATGAGGATAGCATGTATACTTGAAGAGAAATTAAGGTTTTTATAAAAACAATCCCAACAGTTTTTTGCTTATAATTTGTAGAGTTCTTAATATACAAAAAAAAATATTTTCAGAGAATATGACAAACAACATTGTACATAACACCTTACAATCAGAATTAAAAATAATAAAAATTACATGAAAAATGAGCAGGTTTACTAAAAAATGTTTCACTACGCATGCGCGAATGCAATCAAAATATAATGTGCATAATGTATTAGCTAAGTATAGAGAGCAACATTTGTGAAAGTCTTAAAATCATAGCTTGAAAATTATGAAAGTTATGATCGATAGAATAAGCTCGAAATCCGTTGAAAAGGAAGCAAAAAGATGAGGGGTTGTATCAAATATTTGTTAATTAGTGCCGAGATAGCGTACATAATATTGCACGTACATTTGGATACAAAACACTCATCTTTTTGCTTCCTTTTGGGAACAACGGATTTCGAGCTCATTCTATCGACGATAATTTCCAGAATTTTCAAGCTATGATTTTGAGACTTTCACAAAAGTTGCTCTATATATTTAGCTAATACAGTATTCACATTATATTGTAATTACATTCGAGCATGCGCAATGAAACATTTTTTAGTAAACCTGCTCATTTTTCATCCAATTTTTATTATTTTTTAATTCTGATTGCAGAGTATTGTGTACAATTTTGTTTGTCATATTTTCTGAAATATTTTTTTTTTTTTTTATATTAAGAACTATTATATTTCTTTATGAAATCAATTTAATATAAGATTTTAATACAAAATATACTTAGAACAATCTATGAAAATTGTAATTTTATCTACAGCATAGTAGCGACTGTTAATTGAAACGAGATTAATAGCTAATAATCATGTAAAAACCCGTACAAATACAGGAAATGAATAAAACATAACTGTAATTGGTATGAAATTTTAATGAAATTTTAAGAAGTTGCACTGATTTCATGAAATATTTTCGGATGCACGAAGCTTTATTTATTTATTTATTTATTTTTTGCTCTGAAGAAAATGGATACGTAAGATGTAGAAGGAGCGAAAGATAAATTAAAAATCGCACTCTTAAAACAGTCATTGCATTCTCCTATTGTTGTTGTATGGGTCTGCAAATTTTAACATGGTGTTATTCAAATATTAATCCTGAGAAGGTAATTAAACACTGAAAAATATTTAAAGAACAGAAGATTTACTATCCCGCCATATTTGATGCTTCCCACACACTTAGTGAATCAGTATTTGAATCCGCTGCTGCTTTTTTCTCTATTGGACGTATGTGGTAAATAAATTTCGGATTTCATAGCGAAAGTATTTTTCTTCTGTGAGTCAGCATACTCAATCAGGTTTTTTATAATTAGACATAATGTTATAAAGGATGTCTTGTAATTTCATCATTGGCATGGCCTGCTAATAGTTCATATTTTTATCCAACAGGAAATATATAGGATGAAACAGAGAAAAATTTCGATTGTTTAACCCTTTCAGGGGCAAAGTACTTGTGTTGCTAAAATGCAGAAATGATATAATGATATTAGGATTTAAGAACAAATTTATTTGAAAATAAGTAAAAGTTTTTCTTCACGTACGTTATAAAATCAGTATTTCATTCCAAAATTCTGGTGTCATTGTAGCGTTTGGGAATTAATTTTAAGTGGGAGATATTATATACCACCGCCCTTCTATAGGTTAAACCGCAAACTCACGAGGCTTAGAATCCTTTAATTACAGTATATGGCTTAGTGAAATAGGTGAAACTTACGTAAAAGAATTATATAATTTGACACAAAATCAATTTATACATTGATATAAATATGGTTCATATCGTACTAAGATATCCCGAGGCAGACAGAATTGTCTGTAATTTACTAACAGATATCTATAACATGTTTAAATTTCATGGCAAAACTTGATAGTACCAACAAAATCGCCTGGTTTCCCGTCTTATTCAGCTTATATTGTACCAAGATATGCCAAGGCAAACCACTCATTATTTCAAGTACTGTAATAATCTCCTCCTATTCATCTTAAAACTCAATGACTTAGTAATATAGAGGACAAAATGTAAAGTATTATGTTTATAGAGTCTCAATAGTACCACATGACGTCATTTACTCTGTCATATGTTTTAGTTTGCAGGAGTGTCCTACCAGGACATACACAGTGTGACCAAAATATTTTAAATATGCATTGTTTTAGTATTGTTAATCATCAATTTCGTGCCGAAATTCGATGACGTCATAGTGCTGCCAAAATTTCCAATTGGCGCTCCATTCTGAGCATTTCGTAACACGATTCCCATAAACAGACTCGTAAATTTTTCATACACTGTTACTAATCTATTCCCACATAAAATTGCATCTCAAAACTTAATGATGCAGTCATTTTTGTAGCACCAGCCCGGTTTTTAAAATAATAATCTTTATTTGTATTTTAAGAATAGCCTATATTCGATTATTTTCTGTCTCAAATATTATTTATTATTGTGTTACAAAAATATTTGTATAAAATCAAAATATCAGATACTGCAATATGTTTAAAATAGGAATTAAAACGGTTTTAAGTTTTATGTAACTTGAAAAATAAATATCTCTATTTCATTATGAAATATTTAAGTGATGAAAGAATTCACTTGTTATTATTAGATTTTAAAGCAAATAATTATTAGTACAATTAGCTATTATAAAAAAATTAATTCCACACTAGAAACTTTTTGATATGTATTTCTAAAACGAAATTGTATATCAGTAAAGGATGTAAATAAATCGGATATTATGCAGGCACAATATAAAGTATCTAATTAGAATATGTATACATCTAAAGTTTTTTATTGTATATTTCGAAATAAGAAGGAATATAAAATAATTTAAACCTCCGAGCGTTTTGAGGGCTTTCCTACGTTTTCTTAAAAATGCTGATAAAATTCTTAATTTAATTTTTTTACCTGTTTGTTTCTAAAGTACACGTCATTCCCCTTTATTTGAGATACATTTTAAAATACAGTTATTTTTTAAATTTTTTTCTTTAGACAGATTTAAGTTGTTTTTGGGAAACTGAAACATACGGGCAATCCGCTCAGAGGCTTAAAAATATGTTCTTTTGAACTTTTCAGTGAGAATTTAAAATTATATCTGAAAGAATGCAAAATTTCGTTGTATTTTCCGTGTAAAATTAGGATAAACTAAAATTCTTTATTAATATAAAAACAGTCATTTTGTGTCTGCATTTTTATGTATTTTAGAAATACCTATATAAAATCAAAATGCAATACGCGTCGATATGATTAACAATAGAAATTAAAATATATTTAAATCTCATGTAACTTCAGAAATAGATGTTGAAGAATAAAAACTTGATTTCGTGGCAAAATAGTTAAATCATAAAATATTAACCTTATTTATCTATAATAATACAGATAGATGTGTGCACGACTGTGTGCTGTTTTCTGCAGAGATCGCTACGTCGAGAGCCACACGATTTATTCGGAAGGTACCTGTATAAAATGTCTGAAGTTATGCAACTTGAAGATATTTTTTATTTTCTGATTAGAATTTTTCAATTTAATTTTTATACAATTTTTAGTATTATTTATTATTATTATTATTATTTTCTTTTATTTTGCGAATCGGATCTATTTTTTTTCACATCAGTAAAAATAATCCTGTTTCAATCTTTTAGCCATATATACTAAAGTTTGCCCTTTTATTTCTAGTTCATTTGAAATTATGGCAACGATTTCTCAATAATTCTTCGCGATAGGAATTTTTGTGCCTTGCGCGGCGATTTTTACCCAGTCGTAAAATGAATTTAGCCAACTTTAGAAAATTTTGTTCTCCGGTGATTTTTTAATTTTTCGCAATTTTTTTATAATATATTTTAGGGTTTTTTGGCTTTCCGTGGAATTTTTTTCATACTCTTCTTCAGAAACGGAATGAACTCCCTCGAAGATATTTCTACATTACTTACCATGATTAAATTCAAGTTAGAAGAATTCTCTTGTAGTAACGTGAACGACGATGTTGAAAATTTGGATTTAATCTGTGTAGAAATAAAAAAAACCACAATAATTCAAAATGTTCAGTTGATTTGACACCGAAGCTGACATAGGCCACACAGATATTCGTTGCTATCCCGAACCCCAGATTCGTTTTATTCGAAGTTCGTTTGGGAAAAAAAAAACCAACAGGGGAGTACAGCAAGTGATAAAGTATTTTAATGATGTAAAATCAACTTATTAATATTTCAATAAAAAAAATAATTATCTGTAACATTTAATCTTTCAAAAAAATTTCAGCATTAAAAATATTTTGATTTGAAGGCGAATAAGCCTAGTGTATGTGAATAAATTAGATTATTATGCAAGCATGATAGAAATAATCGCTTTAGAATGCATATACCCACGAGGATTTTTTATATCTTATATCTAAAAATAGGAAGGAATAGAAAATAAACGAATGAAATACGTGCTTTTTAAGTTTTCAGTGAGAATTTTATTTTATTTATGTAGCCATGCCAATTTCCGTTTTATTTTAGCATGTAAAATGTAAATTAAGTATATATGACCACTTTTATCAGTATAAAAATTGTAACTTCGCTTCTAATTATTTTTTTGTTTCCAAAATTCCTGCATAAAATCAAAGTTAATACATCTATAAAATTAGAAATGGGAATTTAAATGCGCTCAAGACTTTAATATATAATTACCAAAAAAAAAATGTTGAAGTATAAAATATTGATTTCATGATAAAATGTTGCAACGATTTAAAATTAAACTTAATTCTATTTCACTATTAAACAATTAATATTACTACAAAATAAATATTCTAAAAAGTCTTTTGCATCCAAAATATTTCGATTTTTTTCTGAAATGAAAACTAATAATCGTAAATACATTCGAATATATCGGATCATTATGCAGACACGATATAAATGATCTAATTAGAATATATATACCTTCAAGTGTTTTTTTTTTATATCTAATATTTCAAAATAAGAAGGAATAGAAAAAAATAATAAAATATGTACTTTTTAACTTTCAATGATAATTAAATTTTTTTTATATGAGTCAATTCAATTTTTTTATTTATTTTACCAAGTAAAATAAGTACAAAGTATTAATCTTTATTATTGTGTAATAATTCTGACTTTGTGTCTTAAAATATTATTTTTGTTGTATTTCTAACATACAAGTATAATTTAAAAGAATGCGTAGAATTTTCCACAATTCTTTAACACAAATAGTTGGCTTTTTAAATCTCAGAATGATGTTACAAATTCTACGATGAGAGAAGATGTTATTGATTTTGTGACGGAAATAAATCAAGATGGCATTTTCTAAGGGGAAATACTGGTGACAGACTAATTGAAAATTTCAAGGAGAGTACAGTGATATGAGAAAAAATATCAGTTAACGCGTACACATGCTCATGTAGCTTCAAAAATAGATGTTTTGAAAGATATAATTTCTTTTAAAACAATTCGATAATGTAAAATTATTCTTATTACTATTTCAATTTAAATAATTAATTACCCGTAGAATTAAGTATGCTAAATACTATTTCTGCATTAAAAATTATTCGAAATCTCATTACTAAAATAAAAGCTTATAAAGTGAATGCATGCGAATAAATCGGGTTATTTTGCAGCAACGATATAAAATATCTAATTAGATTATATGTATCTCCGAGTATTTTTTCTTAATCTTGTGTTTTGAAAGAAGAGGAATAGAAAAAAAAATTAAACATGTGCTTTTTAAGTTTTCCTTGGGATTAGCTTTGTCTATGAGGGGATGCGAATTTTCGTTTTGTTTTAAAATGTAAGTTATAAGTTATTATTCGCTACTAGTATAAAAAATGTCGTTTTGCGTGTAAAAATATTTTTGTTAACATTTCTAATTATCTGCATAAATTCTCTACACAGTGATATGATTAAAAATAAGAATTTAAATGGTCTGAAGTCTCATATAACTTCAAAAATATATTTTACGGAATAAATGTCTTGATCTTTGTAAACTATCGCAATGGTGTGCAGTTAATCTTACCACTATATCAATTTAAAGTAAATTATTACACTGTTAAACAACTTTCTCAGTTTCTATAGACATCTGTTTATCGAAATTTTAATTATATTTTTCAGTTATCTAGAAATTATAGACATTAGGACAACATTACATAACATAACTTTCAGTTTGTCAATATACATTGCATGTTTCCTGCAGGTTGATTGCGATAAAAAGAAAAACTAAATGTTGTTAAAAATTCATCGCCAGCTTCCAATTTTAAGAAATTTTAGTTTCAAAATTTGATCTATACGGACATTTGTATAGTAATTATATTTACATTATATTATCATTTTAATTGCATTTAATCTACAGACAGATATTTTGACTTGTAACTCCAATTTAATATGTAACAAGATAGTAGAAAATAACATTGTAACATTTCAATATTGTAATCTTACATTTCAGCTATCTAGGTGTTCATTTAATCATTTATTTTATTAGTAAATTCAAAAAGCAAAATTAATATGTTATATTGTCCAATCTAAAAATGTATTATAATTTACATTTTTTTTCTTTCCAAATCTGTAGCTAATAGAAATTTTCAGTGGTGCATTCTTTTTAAGAATCCCCTAAAATGAAAAAAAAATCCGCATGCTTCATAAGAAGCGGATAATCTGTTGAACAGTGTTATTAGTCCAATTAAATATTATAAAAAAATATTTTAGCATTAAAAGGACTTTTAAATATTATTTCAAAAATAAAAGCTAATAACTGTAATGCAACAGAATGAATCGGATTATTATGTTAGCCGAATTAAAATATCTCATTAGAAAATGCATACTTTTGAGTAAATCCTTTTAAATCTTATATTCCGAAATAAGAACGATTAGAAAAAATAATCTTAATATATGGTATTTTAATAAATAGTTTAAAAAAAGACAAAACAGCTCCCTCATAAGAAATGAGAAATATTTTATTCATGGATATTCATTCAAAAAATAAGAGGGCGTAATCCTTCGGGTAAGAGGATCTTCTTTTTTTCAACTTTTTATCAAATAAAACAGTCTCAAGTACCTGGCTGACACATAATTTCAATTTTCTATTGGAAAATTGTGTATTTTATTTATTTTCATTTTTTTAACTTTCCAAATTCACCGCTTCGATGGACTACTTGAAAGGCTGAACCATTTTAGATTTAGAATCAAAGAACTAGGGAGAGTTGCTCTCTGTTACCATGGGGACAGTCGTCTAGGCTACCTTATCATGTTTTAAGCATGGTGGGGTTCGCAGCGTACCGTTGGCAATTTAGAAAGTATCGCACAACATAAAAGTTTGACTTAATAAAACGGTGTAATAATAAGATCTAATAAAACTGTAATCTGATAGAGAAAAAAGGTCTTCACTTTGTAACTGAATATGGAGAGAAACAAATTACTTTTTAGTAGAGCCTGACAAAGGATTTTCGAGGTACTGTATTTTGACTTATTTAAATTTTAGAAAGTACCGATATACAACGTACCTACGAAAAAGTATTAATTTAAGAATTATATATACATACACCAGGTAACTCATTAGAGGATTTCGCATTGCCATCTTTGAGATTATTTGATGATACATTTTTTAGATTAATTTTGAATTATCCGCTATTTTTAATCAAACAACGTGCTTTCGCAAAATTTGAGTGACTATGTCAAAAGATTAGTAAAAATCTATTTTTATGATACCTCGCTCATCGTTGTGCTCTTTGCATTTGTTATGAAAAATGCATATTGATATCAGAAATAATACATATGGTTAATCGGGGGCTATTATAAGACAAAATTCTGAACTTTTAGAGTCACTTTTGATCTGTTGACTCAAGTCCCAGATAAAAAAATAAAAAAATAAAAAAAAAAATTCTTTAAATTACGTTTTAGTTTCCTTTGGCTGTTTATGGATAAAAAATATTGGATGTTATAAAAAAATGTCAAAGAAAATTAAACCCTGTTTCATATTAACCCCAAGGAGTGGCACTAATATGATACGGCTATGGGCTAAAATAAGATGCTATTATTTTTAAATGGTTGTAAGCACTATAAAAATCTATAAAAAATTGGCGTAGATCCTACGTTTTAGATGTATTATTCAAAAATTTCTTATCTTTCATTTTGCCTGAATTTTTAGAGATCTTTCATGCGTCCACCAGAACAATGATAGAAACCCACTACAATAAACCCTCTGCTTATTTCATTAAATTATAATTTAGTATAAAACTAAGAAAAAAATTATATGCAACACTTAAATTATATTTTTATGAATTTTTAGAAGTAAATTTACAATTTTATAACAGTTGTTGTTGAAAAAAAATAAACAAAAATGTAGTCTACGACAATATTTAAAATTTAATTGTTAAAAGCGCACAGCCAACAGAGTGAAAAAGTGTCCAAGCCGGGACTCAAACCCTGCAGCATCGATGAAATTGAATAAATCTATATCGATTTAGATTTATTCAATTTCATTAACGCTGGATTCTGTGTAGTTTCGAGTTTGCCCCTAGAGTCGGTGGCTCAGGGAGAAATATTCCATCTTGTGCTACGGTTGTAGCCTTGCCAGCATATGAGATTGAAAAGTTCCAAGCTGCGTACCGTCCCAAGTTATTGAGTTGGTAGAACGTCGGTGCGCTATTCTGATGACCCGGGTTCGAGTCCCTGCTTGGACACTTTTTCACTATGTTAGCTGTGCGCCTTTTAAGCAATTAAAAATTTAATATTATTGAATTCAAGGCGCGAGATTTCCAAGAATTATATAGATCTATTCCATTTCATCGATGCTGTAGACTACGATATTGACTGATTGAGTTAATTCATTGTCCGTCAATATTATACGGGCAGATAAATTACAAGTAGTTTCTTGATTTTTAATGTGGTTTCAGGGAAACGCAGAACAGCAAGCGTATCCATGAGGTTCACTCTTTATGCACAAAATCCGTCTTTAGAACGCCTCAAACCTTGGAATGTTATTTCTCCTTCGTCCTCATCTACTCCATTTATGACACAAATGCATTTATAGTGAGTAGACTTTCTAATTACACGTTTAATGTTAGCTGAAACAAATGTTCATTTTTAAAGGTTATCTTGAAATATTCGTATGTCTTAGAAAACTGTATCGATTTTTCCCTATGTGGCATTTGCAATGCAGTCTGTTAATGATTCTACATCACTACCATCTAGAGAAGGCAATTCTTCACTTTCCCTGCAGTCTCCTTTGAGGAATATAAAAAAAATATATTTTTCTTCTTTTTTGTATTAGGTTTTTGTATTTATATAACTCCTTAATTTTCAGTTTCGTCTACACGTATCTCACCTGCTGTTTGGGTAATAATTCCTATGCTTTTGCAATCCTCTGCATATCAATTTTCTTCTGTATAGTTTTAAAGATTTATATCTAATTATCCTCTTATAGTACCATAATTTGGTTTGTCTTTCTTAGGAGTCTTTTTGGTTTTACTTCCCTTATTTTGCTTCTTTCTTTTACTGCATTTGTTAAGAGATGAGGTTCTTTTGAATCTGATTTTTCTTCCTCATTTTGTATTCTTAATTTTTCTGTGGCCTACTGACTCTTCACTTGTTAGTCAGTTTTGCATCCATTTTTTTTTTCTTTTAGTCTTTGCAGAAATTTTTTTATTTATGATCTCCAAAAGCTACATCTCAAACGAAATTTGAGAAATTGACGAATCTTTGCTCGCAGAAGCTACAATAGAAAATGAAAATTTGAATTGGTTTGCATTGGGTTAGTTTTACGGCACAAAAAATAATGTACCAATTTTACGTTTTTTAACTCAAGAATCTAGTGATTGACCATTAAATATCATTTTTTGGCTTCAGCTAAAGTACTCTGTTTATGAACTCGGATACATCATTTCGATTTGTAATTACACACCATTTTCTATGTTAAACAAGTTGGAAATTGCTCGTCAAACGTGGCAAATGAGGTGCGTTCGGACTATAACTAGTTTTATAATTATTTTTTGCACCCCATATTGTACTGAATGTATACTTTTTTGCACTTCATAAAGCGCATAGTCTGATACATCATTAAAATGCACTTCCAATAATTTTTTTTCCATTCCCCGTAATGTAACGGAACACTTTTGACTGTCCCTGTAATTAAACTATACATCCGATTTTCCTAAAATTTGAAATAGCTCAACAAAACTTTGCAACAATTATATCTTTAAAATTTCAGACCATTCGGAAGGCTGTAATATCATTAAAATGCACTTGCAATAATTTTTCCCATTGGCCGTAATGTAAAGAAAAACTTTTGACTGTCCCTGTAATTAAACTATACATCCGATTTTCCTAAAATTTGAAATGGCTCGACAAAATTTTGCAACAGTTATATCTTTAAAATTTCAGATCATTCGGAAGGCTCTAATATCATTAAAATGCACTTGCAATAATTTTTCCCATTGGCCGTAATGCAAAGAAAAACTTTTGACTGTCCCTGTAATTAAACTATACATCCGATTTTCATAAAATTTGAAATGGCTCGACAACATTTTGCAACAATCATATATTTGAAATTTCAGACCATTCGGTTGGGTAGTTTTTGCTCTGTTACATGCGGACAGACAGACGGACGGACGGACAGACGGACAGACGGACGGACAGACGGACAGACGGACGGACAGACGGACGGACTGAACGACGACTATAGGTGCTACGTATTTATATAATTACGAACGCACCTAAAAATGCACAGGCTCAACCTTTAATATCACTTTTAGCTTGAAGTGTAAAAGTAAGTATTAAAATCAACTAGCTAGCATTTCATATCATTCTATTGAAAATATGTAACAAACAAATATTATATACTATTTGGCTTAGGAAAAAAAGAATAAAATAACTGTCATAGGAAAAGAAAAAGACAAAGTAAGATGAATACGCATTATGTTTGTATTTGCGTGAGATGTTTCAAGATAGATAATCGAATAGTATTATTAGAATACCAAGTACTGTTTCCTATTAGCCCCATACGCTATCTCGCATTAAACCATGAGTTTAATGACTTATAACTATGGCTGAATAAAATATACTCTAAATTTTAAAAGCTAAAAACCTCACAATTTCTTACTTAATAAAGGCCTATTAGAATAATTTACATAAGTTTTTATTTCAGCGTTGCGCGTCAAAAGTTTTCATGTCCAACAGAAACGTTTCTCTTACCAAACAAATAAGGTTATGTAATGCCATTTTTAATTTTTTCATCTTTTTATATTTTGGGTGCATTCGTAATAGCTATAAAGGAAATAATATATTCCTTAAAAAATAAACACAAAGCCAACTTTATTACTAAAAAAACGTACTTTTTCGTGTGTGTCACATTAGCCGCATTTTTTTTTTTTTTGCGTATCTCATATATGCCCAGACCGACCCTACCTGTGGACCGGTAACAGAGACTTTCGGGGTGTAATATTCGAGATTATTTGGTGTTACGTTTTTTCATTAGTTTTTAATTTACTACACTTTTTAATCAAACAGCGTGCTTTAAGGAAATGCGAGTGTACTATATCAAAAGCCTGTCCAAAAACATGTTTTTATGATACCTCGTTCATTGGTGTGCGTTTTCTATGTACGTAGATAAAAGGATGTTGACATTACATAACAGAAATATAAATATATATATATATATTTATTTATTTATTTAAATAAAAATTATGATATCAGAGCTACCAACCCACCAGATAATTGCGTACCACAATTTTCGAATTACAATGTTTGTTTTATTTCATCGCAGAATCGATGCATTAAATAAAGCAAATATTTCTTCTAAAAAACTGGTGCTCGAGGATCCTCCGAGTTTGCAGTTCTGTGATTTAAATGCAAAAGGAATTGGCTAAAAGATTCATAGCAAAAATGCCAATGGATATAAAATATAATAAACTACAAATATAGATAGAAATTACGTGCATGTGCTGAAATTAATGACATAAATATTACTATAACAAAGGCAGTAATAAAAAGTAAAATAAAAACAAATTTAAATACTTTAAACCATGTTTAAGCATGTAATATGCTACTAGTCCCGCCAGTGGCCAAGAGGTTCTGCTCTCGAAGCTGGTAGACGGCAGGTGCTGGGTTAGAACACAATCGCGCCCGTCGGGCTAATCGTTCGGAGTTTTCCGTGGTTTTCTTCTAATCTTGAATTTCCTTGCGTAAGTACGGGCTAGGTTCTCTTAATAAGACCCCCACGGAGGGCATCCCCCCGGGTCTATATCGCTAGTGTAGCTATTCGGCCGTCAAAAAACAACTCCGAGTAATATGGCACCAAGCTCATCAAAAGGGTTTTATGAAATTAGCTAGAGTAAAATAGATTGGAAGCTTCCCGTTAGAGCCCAGTGATATGTTAAACGTGATTTAAACTTGTGAACTGGAAAATGTTTTGAAAGATAGCAAAGACATCACATCAAACAAAAGAAATTCTAAATGCCAATACTGGAATTTCACCTCCAAAGTATTATTAAAAGTTCTTACCATGTAACCAGAGCAGGCAACATAGTCAAATAAAAATGTATACCAATAAATATTACAAACTTTCATTCCTTATTTTAAAATTATGTCCAGAAAAGCCAAATTCCATTTTGGCGATTGGTGAGAAATAAACGTCACAGCTCACGAATTGTTGCCACTACAGTATCTTAAAATGTATGAAAAACTATAAAATAGAAAAATTATTATTTAATATGTACATATAACGTTGTATTAAAACATTGTTGACTGGTAGTGTACCCCAATTAACGCGTTTTTTATTCAAATTAGCTGCCAAATTCTTTCAAGGGTAACTTTTGCTTTATTTGATGGCAGGTATACCATTATTAAACAAAGCAAAGATTATAATTTAAAATGCCTGGTACATGTTTTTATTTAAACTATAATGGTCTAAAATATGTGTTAAATGCAGGGAAGCTATAGAAGAAGAAAGGGCCACAGCGATTAAGCAGTAACGAAACTTTTTACTAACGCGTACGAACTTGTAACGAAACGTGTTTTTCAGGATTTTTTCAAAAAGAGTGGATTCCCTTCCTCCTCTAGTTTTCAAGCAAGTCTTTTTATTATTATTATTATTAATTCCCACATATTTTTCTAGTGTAATACTCGTACGTAGGATTTTATCGAAATAATTATATCTCATTTTTCTGTGTAACTTGAAGTAACGAATTTGTTGGTTGAAATTTATATTTCACTTTCAAATGCTACCATTTCGCTGCAAAGGATTATTTTTTAAAACGTCTTCATATATTAGACTAAAAAAAGCACTTTTTTGTATCATTGTTTCAGGTGAAATCTACAGGGTGTCCTAAAAAGGACTGACTGATTTTAAAAATCAATAACTTGCAAACGGTGCCAGATATTTAAAAAAATCTTGCAGGAGGGTTATGCATAAGGTCGAAGGTTTTTTTACAGTGGTTTTCGATTTTAGTTCGAATTACAAACAATAGATGGCGCTGCGATCAATAGACGCTAAATCCAGGCTCGATGTTTGGTCCTATTTCTTCTTCCATGCGGAAAAAGGAGATGAAAATGTACTGAGTGGGTGCAAAAGTACCAAAAATCGAGCCTGAATTTAGCGTCTATTGATCGCAGCGCCATCTATTGTTTGTAATTCGAACTAAAATCGAAAATTACTGTAGAAAAACTTTTGACCTTATGCATAACCCTCCTGCAAGAATTTTTTAAATATCTGTCACCGTTTTCAAGTTATTGATTTTAAAAATCAGTCAGTCCTTTTTAGAACACCCGGTATGAGGAGTTATCGCGTCTACCGCTTGATTATCTTTTATCAAAACATTGCTGCCCAGAATCTGACAAATTAACATTTTTAATGTATGAATTCAAAACTTTTATACTTAGTGTAAATGGGATTTTATATTCTAAAATTTCTTCTTAAAAGCCTATTATTAGATTCTAAAAATTATATATGTTAGTGTAAATAGGATTTTTATAAACACTTCGCTTTAAAAAAGAATTTTTTAAACGCCTTAAATTTGAGTACGTCAAAGTACTGATTATAATCACTTAATGTCAGTTGGGCAATTCCATATGTGGCGGAATGACATTTTGAGTAGTAGAATTACAGCTAAAGCAATTACCCTGAAACTATTTTCACACATAAATTTATTTTTCAGTTTATACATGACTGTTATTGACTAAAAGATTAAAAAAAAAATACCTGAAACAATTATTTTACAGATTTTATTCTTTCATTTTTGAGTAATTTCTTATTGTGTGACGGAACGACATTTTTGAAACCATGACTCTAACCTGTTACTTAAAACTCGAAAAATTTGTGAATTAGGAAACCATTCAGTTTTAAAACTAATACGTATCTTATGATGTATAAGCAGTACAAAATTAAAGTTTCGAGCAACCTATCTGTACTAGGGTTGAAGTTATTAACTGTCATTTGACGTGACGGAATGACTGAAAGTTTCTTAAACGTTTATTTAAAAAAAAAAAAATGATTAAATTAATAAATTTCAGAATGAACATACTTTACGTAACTATGTATTCTCTTTTGATAGCATTTTCAGAAACATATCGAGCACGATTACCTACTATTTGAAATAAAAAAATGCACAAAAACATGTGACAGAATGACACAACACAAGACTTTATTGTGCATGCATTATTATCAAGAATATTGCTTTAAGGCTATTATAAACCATTAAATATTATACTACATGCATTCATTTACTAAAAAAATGCAAAATAAATAACAATTACCTTCTTTTTCCAAGTGTTCTATTTGTACACAAATGCAAGCATTTTACTTTTCAGCCATGTTGTTTATTTGGACTATTGCCAGTTGCAAATAAAATGAAAGTTTTGAGTCTAAAACATTAATTTGAAAACTTGGAATATATTTCAATGTATTTTTTAACTTAATTTATAAAAATTAAAAAAAAAATATTTTTGATCAAGGTTGACACTTGTATGGAATTGCCCAGTTTCTCGGAATCATAAAACTTTAATCTTAAACAGAAAAAAAGATTTATCATAAAGTATATCTTAAACAATGATTAGAAGAACTTTTGTATTTAAATGATACGAAATTTCGGTGTATTATTTAAATGTAATAGAAATACATTAATTCCAAATATGTAAACCCTTTAAGATTTTTGAGAAATATTCAAAAACATAAAATTAAATCTATTTCATATAACCAAAATCTCTTTTGAATAGTGCATAGAATTATGTTGAATATCTTTCAAAGCTTAAATAAATTAGTTTCCAATTAGATTTTTAACACATGGTAATATCCGACTGAATCATTGTGCATTACTAAAATATGTTAGTTATATATTTGCATTTACAATCAATAATTTTACACCTCTTGCCGTTCTTCGGTGACAAGGCTTAGTTGTACAAATTAGTACGATTTCAGATGTTTTATTTGACTCTAAATTTTAGAAACTTAGCGTCTTGTTTTGAACAATGTCGCTGTTCGACATGGCAAAGTAGATTGAATTATCAGTATCTGTACTGTTTCCAGTTGACTGATTTTCTAAAGTTTCAGATGCTAATCATGAAATCAAATTTCTCTGTCGAAAAGCTAGAGCAATACCAGACAAAGCTGTGATACCTTCGTAACAGCTTTAAGACTCAGTTCGTTTGTTTGATTTTGAAGTAACAAGTTGCTCCATAGAATTAATTATATTTTCCAGGATTCGGGAAATGTACTAGTTAAAAGAATTAAGAATCAAAATTAATTCAATTTGGAATTAGGTAGTATTTTATGTGGAGTTTTATAAGCATTTGGGAAAAGTATATTTAAAATTCTAAAACGGAATTATTAACCCTTCTCTGATGATGATAAAGAAAACACACTATTTCTTATTTCTCTTATGAAATTAAAAATTTTAATAAACAAGAATTGGGTTGCTAAAAGTTACAGCGTTTGATTTAACTAAAGAAACTTTTTTTGGTTACCAGTCACATTTTTTTTTTTTTTTTTTTTTTTTTTTGTATTTAAAATAAAAATTAAATTTGAGTTTTTGACTCTTTGTAAAATAAATCAATGTGCTATCTAAATTTTAGATTTTGACTCTCTGCAAAATAAATGAACATGCGATCTAAATATAAATGTTTGGCAATTGATGAAAAAAATTTTAGGTGCATTTGACGCCAAGCTTTTTTCGTCAAATTTCTAACTCTGCTCGAAAAGACTTGCGATTCAGTTCGGTTGCGGTTCGTCGGGTGGTCTCTAAATGTTTCAGATCTGGGTCGGTTTCCGGTTTGATTTTGACTCAGATCGGTATTAGTAACCCGTTGTTTCAAAAGAAAGTGCACAAGGATTTTTCAGGTGATAAACAATACATTTGTTTATAAATTATTATATAAGGAAACTGATAGTATTACCGACGCGACGCTCCAGATTAAAAAAAAGAAAAGAAAAGAAACCCGCTAATATTAGATCTTTATTTTTCTTTAAGTTTTGAAGACTTTTTTTTTTTTTTTTTTTTTTTTTTTTTTACTTTTTTCAATTTTAACCTTAAAGTTATGCAAAATTCTCGTTTTTAAAGTTTATAATAGCCCAGTAAAAATAATTTTGGATACTTTTCTCTAATAAATCGACTACGTTTTACTGCACCTAAGGAAAAATCCAATAAAAAAGACACAACTTTATTAATATTATTTATGAACAGAAATTTATTTCTATTTAAAATTACAGAAATGTAAATAAAATAACTTAAAAATATCAAATTAAAATTTCCAAAATGCTGACTAAAATTCAAACTGTGAAAAAATTAGAGACCACCACCTAAATTCCCAAATAAAGTGATATAAATGTGTAATGGCTATTTAAAATTTTCAATTATGGAATGTATTTTTTTATTTTTATTTATTTATTTATTTATTTATTTATTTATTTTTTGCTTTGTTTCATTCGTAGTGACAATTTTTCTCTGACGTTAGGGTTCTGAAAACTCTCGTGATTCGTATAGGAACCATGAAGGATTTTTTTTTTTTTTTTAATCATCAAATACCACTGAAGACAATAAAAAATTCCTAACAGATTCAACAATGCATTTTATTATTCAAATTAATTAACTATATAGAATAGATGGCAAATTTACAAAACAAAATAACAACTATTGGCATTAAAATTAAGCAATAACATAACCGTTTCCACAGGAAAGATATTTAACAAATCCCACCCGGCATGCTTCTTTTTTCAAGGAAGAATATCCATTTTTGGTAACCATTGGAAGCAATTTCGTAACCAAATGGCCATATTAGTCTAAGTTATGTTATATGTCAGTTTTTCCACATAAAAGTTAAAGTTCTTATTGGAGATTGGAATTATAGAGTAGAATTATTAGGTATTATTAGGATTATAGAATAGTTTTCATAATTTATTTTAAATATGGATAAAGATTCTTTCATTTCGAGTTTCTGAACGGGTCTGGATTACAGTACATTGGGTTCGGATTGACTTCCAATAGAATTTTCAAGTCAGGGTTTATAATCTAAGGACGCTAATATAATATATAACTAACTCATGGACATGGACATGGACATGTCACAATATTTTTTAACCCTTTAGAAAATTAAAAGAATTTTTAAACACACGACAGAGCAACTAGAATAGCAGTCAGCATACATGCCAGCAAAAATTCGAACGTCAATTCGTACGTTGGGAGCAAAGTTTTTGGGGCATAGAATGAAAGACAAAAAAGATGGAAAT
This sequence comes from Maratus speciosus, assembly GCA_963932465.1. Classification (NCBI taxonomy): domain Eukaryota; kingdom Metazoa; phylum Arthropoda; class Arachnida; order Araneae; family Salticidae; genus Maratus; species Maratus speciosus. The sequence goes on along the minus strand of OZ010787.1, from coordinate 505,824,408 downwards.
GTTTATGATCTAAGAAGAGTGTTAAACTCAAAAATTAAGTAAGCAAAAGAGATACTTCTAAAGAACTTTGAACGAAATTAGAATAAAAATGCAGACTGAATACAAAGTCAATTTTTATCATTTTCCTTTTTTTATGAGGGGACGGGATGCTGATATCTAGCTAGGGTGAATAATCATATAAATGTGTAACTATGTACACTGTAAAAAAAATTTCTCAAACTGTCAGAAAAAACAGTCAATTTTGGACGCCAGTGGAAAACCGTTTAATTTACAGAAAATATCTGTAATTTGTCTTTAAAACAGTTTTTTTCTGTAAAAAATATAGATGTTTTCTGTGAAAACTACAAAATCCAAGTTTTTTAACAGAAAAAACTGTTAGGTAGCTTTCATTACAAAAAGAAGCAACCAAAGATGCAATCAAAAAATTTTGGTGTATTTTCATCGATCATGACCCCCAGACCCCGAAACCACCCTCCGTTCAAAAGTTTATATATATATATATATATATATAACTGTTTTATTCACCTTAATCTTTTTGATATACTGGAAGACATGTGCACATGGATTTTTGTAAAATACTGAAATATTAATCGGTATGGTGTTTATTATTTCTATTTTATATCCTATAAATATTTAAATACGTTTAATTGATTCTTCCATTTCATATTATTTGTTTCTATTCTGCTTTCATTTTTAATCAATTCACTTGATTTTAGTGGTTGTCGGGCACAGGGGAAAATTAATTTTAGCTTTAGCTTATTTCTCCCACAGAAAACAACCATTTTGCTTATATCATTGAATTCTGTGCCCTCGATAACGTAATTCAATGTATAAGCTTTTCAATTTTTGTCGGTGTCCACTTTTTTCTTTTTTCTTCCATAATAATTCTTATAATATATATATATATATATATATATATTTTTTTTTTTTTTTTTTAATACTTACAGCTTTAATTCATAATAATTGACGGTGGCAGGTTATGTTTAATTAATGGTAATATATATATATATATATATATATGATCTTTGTCACACTGTAACTCTCTTATTTATGAACCGATTTGTATGTAACTTCGTGTATACATAGTCCATACCAATGCCTCGACCGAGTTCGTAGGCCAGCTTCATCCGCCATCTTGTTTCAAAATGGCGGCCATTTAAATTTTTTAAAAAATTTTAAAATTTGAAATGTAGTACTAAAAAATTGAAATTTGAAAAATATTTTTTTCTTATGTGTTTGACCTTGATGCAAAGATTCCGGAGCATTTTTTGTTTTGTCTATATCTTAAAAAATGGCTGAGTTATAGCACTTTGAATTTCTAGATTGGCTGACATTTTGAAACGACTTGATTTTTGTCACGCGATAACAGGCGTATTTATGAACCGATTTGGATGTACCTTGGTGTATACATAATACGTACCAATGTCTCGACCGAGTTTGTTCGCCAGCTTCATCCGCCATCTTGTTTCAAAATGGCGGCTATGTAACTTTTTTTTTTAATTTAAAATTTAAAATGGGGTACCAAAAAATTCGAAAATGAAAAAGATTTTTTTTTGTATGTGTTTGACCTTAATACAAAGATTCCAGAACAGTTTTTGTTTCGTCTATGGGTCATTCCATACAAAATGAGCAAATCACCTGTGGCAGACATGTCACAGATTTTAACGAAAATCATTTTGTAAGTAGATCATATCTATTCATGAGTAAATGTAAAATAATAGATTTTAGGATTGTTTATTTAAGTATTAAAATTTATATTAAAAGTGGATGCAAAATCGTGGTTTTGGCTGCATGCTTGAAGTTTCAATTTTGGTTATTAGCCTTAAGAATGCATAGACTATATTAAAAATTATTTATAATTAGTAATGAATAATAAGTAACAGATTGACGTAAGTTAGTAATTGTATTTTTATTCCTTAATGAGAAAAAAATTATTTTTGAAAATTTTTGAGGGAAAAATGCAACGTTTCCATTGAGATGAAGGACACCTCTGACAATATCAAAATTGCTTGACGTTATAGCTAAAAGTATATATATTAAATATTCAAACTTTCATTCTTGCCTTTTTATTCCTTAATGAGAAAAAAAATAAATAGTAAAAAATGTTGAGGATAAAATGCAATATTTCTATCCCTTGTTTCGACGTGAAGGAAAGCTTTTTAAAACTTTTAATTCTTTTGATATTATAAATAAAAGTGTATATTTTAAATATAAAAACTTTTATACTTGCTTTCAGTTTACTTTTGCCCCAAGAAGATTTTTAATTAAAGTAGAAAAAAAGCTCAATTGAACAAAAAATTATATATTAACACATAAACCCACATACAGAAAATAGATGGCAGCACTAAATTTTTTCACCTTGAAATCGTGCAATATTTTAAGAAACGCGCGCGAATTAAAAAAATAGCTAATGGAATGTAGTTAATATTGCCTTTTTTAACCCAATTTTGTGACGTTAGGAATCAAAAGGCAATCTTGAAATTTGTTTAGCAGATTATGGACTTAATGATCTTTATGTCTGTACAATAACTGTAATGTGGGACCTTTCCTTCATTATTTTTTTACCTATCAATAAGAGGAAAAATTACGATTTTGTCATTTTTTTAAAAAGTTTCTAATTTTTTTTAAAGGTAAAAGAAATACATAGCAACTTAAAAACTTTAGTAATTCGATCTTAATATGTAACACTACAGATGTTTTTAAATTCCTTTAATTTTTATAACATTTTTAATTTTCTCAAAATTTGCAATATTCCAATTTTTACAACCAATTAAAGATTAATCATGGTGTTACCAGATTATTATTACTCAATAAAGAAGAAGATAATTTTTCAGAGGTAACATTATTATAAAAAAAATTCATTTCAGTTAAATAGTTTTCAAGATATAGAACTTCAAACCTGCAACTTAGGACGACTGCACACATGCCATTCTTTATCACAAGTTTTTTAAGTGTCCAAAACTGCTAAAATAATTTATTTTTTGTGAAGATATTTTGCAGAGCTCTATTCGAATATGAATTGAACCTGTATATCAAATTTTATTAAAATCGGTTACTATGTGGCCACGACTTTTTTTTTTTTTTTTTTTTTTTTGCTCATTTTACGTGGAATGACCCCTATATCTTAAAAAAAATGGCTGAGTTATAGCATTTTGAATTTCTATTGTGGCTGAGATTTTGAAACGACCTGATGTTTGTCACGCGATAACAGGCGTATTTATGAACCGATTTGGTTGTAACTTGGTGTGTACATAGTACATACCAATGTTTCGACCGAGTTCGTTGGCCAGCTTCATTCGTCATCTTCTTTCTAAAGGGCTGCCATTTAAAAAAAAAAATTAATTTTAAATTTAAAATGAGCTATCAAATAATTGAAAAATGTAAAGGATATTTTTATATGTTTGACTTTGATACAAAGATTCCGGAGCAGTTTTTGTTTCGTATATATCTTAAAAAATGGTTGAATTATAGCACTTTGAATTTCTAACATGGCTGACATTTTGAAACGATCTGATATTTGTCACGTGATAACACGCGTATTTATTAACCTATTTAGTAAGAAGGCTTGTGGATAGTATATCGTAATGTCTCGACTAAGTTCGCTGGCCAGCTTCATCAGCCATCTTCATTCAAAATGGAGGTCATTAAATTAAATAAAAAATTATATTTAAAGTGGGGTGCAAAAAAAAAAAAATAAATAAATAAAAAAAATAAATAAATAAATAAATAAAAATAAAAAAAAGTATAGAAATTTAAAAAGATTTCTTTCTTAAATACTTAATATAAATACTTAATATACTATTTCTTAAATACTCTTATTCTTTCTTCTACGATATAAAGATTCCGGAGCATTTTTTATTTTGTCTTTATATTAAAAAATGGCTCAAATATAGAAGTTTCAATTTCTAATGAGAAAAATCTAATGAGAAAAGTTAGAAAAATCTGACCTTTTTACCTGCGACAGCACTTGTATATATCAACCGATTCCGATGTGAGTGAGTATGTGCGCAGGAATTACTAAGGTCTCGACCAAGTTCACTCGTTAGCCTTATCCACCATGTTGTCTTAAAATGGCAGGAACTTCAAGATATCGCCGAATTTGGCAACCAAATATAAGTTACTTTAAATAAAAGCAGCTTGGATAAAGCTGACTAATTTCCCGAAATTCTCATTCATAATGATTTAGTATTGATAAAAATTAGTATTGAATCTCCTATAATCGGTTTCCACTAAATTGAACTTCCTGTGTTTGAATACTATAAGCTTGCTTTTTAAAATTAGGGAATATGAAAGCTACCTCTTCCTCCCGGCACTGGCCGGAAGGACTTTTTTGCTTTAAAACAGTTTTTTTTTTTTTTTTTTTTTTTTTTTTTTTTGTAAAAAATACAATATTTTTCTGTAAAAATTACAGATTTTTTTTACAGTTCATGTTAGCGTCCGTAATAAAATCATATGTTATTATTATTTTTTTTTTTTCAAGAATGGAGTTACAAAGTTCAAAACTGGGAGATTGTTTATTCTTCCCGTTCTGTAGAAATTGGCATAATCGATTTTTAAGGTTATTCACACATTACTCGTAAATTTTATGTTGACTCAGAAAGTCAACTATGAATGTTTAATTTTTTTGTAACTAATGTAATAACAGCAAGTACTACACCGTCCACTAGATTCAATAAAGAAAAAAAAAAACAGTCTTCAATATTTAAAAAAATTGAAAATTTATAAATGTCTTTACCAAGAACTTATTTTTCTCGAAATCCTGTTTTTAAAACAGGGCGACTATTTTTTTTAGAACTATTGGATCCCCTTCAGTTATTATTTAAAAGAAAGCTAATCTTTTTCTGGACCTCATACCACCGAAAAACATAATTTTCAGTAATTAAATATTTTTAGTGCTCGCAAATGGTTAAAAAAAAGGAAAAAGTGAACTTTTTGATCAACTGCTCGACATTTTGTCAATAATCAACTATTTAAAGTATAAGCTTCAAAGAATTTCATGCTCTTTCATAATATGTCGATCTTTCAGATGGTGCTAGTGATATGAAGCGCATCTGCACTCGCACAAGACATTTGTTTCATTCTTTTCACAAAATATTTTAAATATATAAGTGAAATGTCAAGAAATATATAATGCAAAAAGTCCGAAGGTGATTTCTTTTCTTTGTAACCGACAAAATAATCGAAAATATTGCGTAAATTTTAGGCCAAACGAGTAGAACGTTCCCTTAACTTTACTGAATGAACTACAAAATTTTTGGGTCTGTTTTCAGAATAAGCACCTCAAAAATTTTCATTGCTTTTTTGCTTAGCCCTAAAACAAGTAATGTTAAAAATGTCATTACCATAGTTATTACGGAGGTGTTTTGATGTTCAGGTTTCAGGGACATAATAAAGAAAAATTAAAAAATCCATTACTATTCTTAAAAAAAAAAAAGAAATGACATTGTTTTATTACATGGAGTAATTTAAACTTAAAATCAAGAATTAAAACAATAAAATGTAAACTTTTTTTATTTAAAAACAACATTTAACATCACCTTATAATGACGAAGCGATTTTACATTTTTGGTGACTTTTGATACTTAAAATGTACCTTATCCCTTAATGTAAGGTTAAATTTTAAATGTTATTTTCTTTATTTTTCTTATTGCAAAAATAAATCTTGTAAAAGTACTCTGTGGGGATTTAAAAAAATTTGGAAAAAAATGTACTTGCTGCAAATATAAGGAGCTTTAATGCAACTAGTTAAAACTTAAACAGTACAAGCATTCCAATTTTTTAAATATTTACTCCACTTTTTTGCTTTTTTTTTTTTTTTTTTTTTTTTTTTTTAAACCTAAGCAAACTTTTTTATTATCTTTTTAATGCGACATATTTTTTTAAATAAAAAAATGACTTGAAACTGAATTTTCATTTACAATTCATATGTTTATATACTAATACATGTAAGTGCTATATATATATTAATTTTAGGACTTTAGTAGACCGGCATTCCAAAATGCTTGCCGAAATATTTGGTGGTATGTATTAAGATTGTTCTTTAGTCATACTGAGAATTTAGAACAAAAATTGACACTCATGGGTTTTAAAGATGTATAGACTACGAAAAAATTATTTTGAGAATAATGCCTTTGAAAATCATTTTGATTTTTCTTTTTTTAATTACTTACTTTTTAATATTTTCAACCTATTATATGACAATGTATGTTTATCTTTTAAATTTTACAATAAATTTTAACATAGAAATGCTTTTTTTAAAGTTCAACGCTCCCTTAATAAAAAAGTAAATAAAAATTTAAATAAATAAATAATAGTAAATAAATAAATAAATATTGTCATTTTTCTTTAAAAACAAAAATTTAGTACATAGTGTATGTTTCACACATGTGTAAACTGCAAACATACCTAAAATAATGTATGTGAGGAAATGTGCCAATAGTCATTTAAAAAATATTATGTCCACGCTATAGTAAAAAGGTTAATGACCCTGCCATAAATAATATTTATTTTCTGACTGACATTTAGAAAACAAATTTCTTAATCTTTGTTTAAATTCTGTTTTTCGAAAATAATTGAGTTTTACGCTGAACATGATATCAATCTTAATAATTTATATATTGATTTTTTTTTTTTTTTTTTTTTTTTTTTGAGAGAGAGAGAGTTTGAGTGTGTTACATGAAATAAATAATAATAATAAATGTAGAATTCAATTATCGGTAGTTATTTATCATAGCTTTTAACTTAATGCATTGCGTATAGATGGCGCCAGAAACTACATAACCTGAAAATCTGAAAGAAATAAATTTTTGCAGGTGTAAAGTTTGCGGCATTACTAATTAACCGTGTTTTACTATGCGTTAAGGGATAATACAATTGTTAAATAGATTTTTAGAAAAGAAAAGAAATACATACATAAAATAGTAATATTTTCTGATTTTTTAAAACAATTACCAAAAAATTCTCCAATAATTTCGTTTATTATAACTAAAAATGTGCTAGTTTGTTGTCAATGTAAGCAGTGATTGAAAGGTACATTAACCTTTCAGCGGGGGCGTGCCTTTTTTTTTTTTTTTTTTTTTTTTTTTTTTTTTTTTTTTTTTTTTTCGGAGAGTGGTTACACTATTAAAAATTTTAGATTTCTCATATAAGTAATAATTTCTTTTTAAAAATACTGGAAATAAAAAACGCAAAAGTTTCGGTCCAGTCGTGAAAATCCATTCAGGGCCGAAATCTAGCCTTTTTTGCGCACGGGGCAAACATGAATTTTGGCGCCCCCCCCCCCCCCCATTTCTTGCTCAAAGTATATTTACAAAGAGTATTTTAATAATTTTCTAATGGTCGACTTATTTTAAAATTTAAAATTTATAATCATAAAATATGTAATACTGAACTACATAAATTGAATGTGACGTTTGTCGCAATTACAGTTCGTTCACATAAAAGAATTCGCATGTATTACCGGCTATTTACAGTGTTTGCTTATACAGTAGAGTTCCGATTATCAGAGTCCCGCTTAACCGAGTTTCCGTTTTAACCGAGTTATTTTCTTCTGATGGACTGATGGGTTTCATTATTATGAAACAGCCATTATAAATGAAGTGTTAGGTGAAGATGAAAGAGCAGTCGTAAAAAGTTAACTCTGATTTTCTGGTCAGGATGGGGGAAAAAAAATGGCCGTAATTTTTTTTTTTTTTTTTTTTTGCAAAAATTATGGCCATTTTTTTCCCCCATTCTGACCAGAAAATCAGAGTTCAAACCTTTTACGGCTGCTCTTTCATCTTCACCTAACACTTCATTTATAATGGCTGTTTCATAATAATGAAAGCCATCAGTCCATCAGAAGAAAATGATTGATTCGAAAGGTATAATCTTTCACTTGGCACCCTTTGGCTCTGGCGCCCGGGGCACATGCCCCCTCTGCCCCCCCCCCCCCTTAGTTTCGGCTCTGAATCCACTCACCATCCGTCACTACTGATATAAATAATTACTTGCATTAGCATTTCAAAGCTTATTTTATTGTTATTTATTTAGTAATTTATGATTAATAAATTAAAAGTTTCGGACTTATATTTCAAACAGAGAGTAACTGCGCAAGTTTGCAAAAGGGCATTTTAGTGTGCAAAATCATTTAAAATTTAAATTTCTTAGTAAAAAATGAGGAGCCAAACAGGAGGCACGTGTAAAATCCAAAATTAAATTATACATTTGCTCTTTTTATGGAGCCTTGAAATATTTTTTTTTACTTTGTTTTTCTGATATGTTGTACTTGCTGTTATTATTCCGTTTTTTTATGTCTCTTAAAATATTTGTAACTCTATTATAAATTATGTCCTTTTATTTAAATCCATGAAATCTGAAATAAGACAAAAAAATATTCCATAATTTAATTTCGCAAAGATTAAACTTCTAAATACAAAAAGAAAAAAAAATGTAGTAATATCATTCCTGCTAAAAACTAGAAAACTGTATTTTTATAATTTTCGTTTAGAATGTATTTCGTATCATCTGCATATTACATATTTGTTTAGCTCTAGTCTTTACTGAATGCTTTAATGGACATATTTTCAATCTACTAACTACAAAATTATTGTTGTCTTGTTTTTATAACGGACAATTATCTACACGAGGGATATAGGCCCGAGGGGAAATGCCTTCCGTATGGATATTTCTAAGGGAACCTAGCCGTATTTACGCAAGGATATCTAAGATTCGAAGAAAACCACGGAAAACTATAAATGCTTAGGACGTCGGGTGCGATTGGGTTCGAACCCAGCAGCTTCCGTCTACCAGCTTTGACAGCAGAATCTCTCAGCCAGTAGTGGGGTATTATAGAATTAGAATAGTTTTTCCGAACCTTAATATCTTGTATTATTTTTTAATTAGTTTATTGAAGCTCCATATTTATTCCATATTTATATTTATGTCAAGTAACTTTATTTAAATATTTCTTATATTTTCGCTCTCTTTCCTCCCCCCCCCCTTTTTTTTTAAACTTCTCATTTTCAATATAAATCAACATGTACAAATATTTCAAAATAATTAATATGTACATGAAAAATTTCAAGTGTTTAAGCAGTTTGATTTAATTAAAATTCCTTTATTTTCAATTTCATAGAAACGAAACGTAGTAAATAAGTTTTATAATAATAATACTTTAAAACAACTTGCACTTAATAATAATAATAATACCCCGTGTGGGTCTCTCTAAGGGAGCCTAACCCGTAATTACGCAAGGATATTCAAGGTTTGAAGGAAATCACTGAACGATTAGGCCCATGGGCGAGATTGGTTTCGAACCCAGCATCTCCCTGTCTACTGGCTCTGAGAGTAGAACCTTTCGGCCACTGATGAGGCAATTGCAGAATCAGAATGATTTTTCAGAATCTTAATAGCTTGTATTATTTTTTAATTAGTTTATTGATGCTCCATATTTATTCCATATTTATATTTATGTCAAGTAACTTTATTTAAATATTCCTTATATTTTCTCACTCTCTCTCTTTCTTAATTTTTCCTTTTCAATATAAATCAACATTTACAAAATATTTCAAAATTATTAATATGTACATGGAAAATGTCAAGTATTTAAATAGTTTGATTTAATTAAAATTTGTTCATTTTAAATTTCATAGGAACGAAACGTATTAAATAAGTTTTATAATAACAATACTTTAAAATGTTCAAACAACTTGCGCCAAATAATAATAATACAGATCATATTCAAAATATTAGAATGACAGAGAAAAAAGTAATAAGAAAAAATTATTTTTCATTATTTTTATTTTTGATACTAATAAATTTTGATACTAACTAAATACAATTAAATTTCTTATAAATTGAATCTGGAATGTTTAGATAAGATTTTAACATTTACAAAATATAAAATACAGTACAATAAATTAGGTAAACAGCTTTCTGAAACACATCAAAATATTAGAATATAATTTGGATTGGTTCAAAATATTAGAATATTTTATTTTACCCAACAATATTACCTTATGAATATGAAGTAAATGGCAGTTAATATTTTATAGCATCACCTTTAGCTTTCATAACAGCGTACACTCGATCTTGCATACTATATACAAGGTGTTTACAAACATTTCTATCAATATTAGCATAAATAGACTTTATACGTGCCACTAAGTCAGTTTTACTTGAAGGAGGATTTTCTTAGAGTTTTTTCTTTATTATACACCATAAGTTTTCGATGGGATTAAGGTCTGGTGAGTTTGGTGGCCAAGGAAGTACCTTAATGTTGCGTTGGCGGAACCAATTCTTAGTTGACACCGAGTACGCGGTGACGCTAAATCTTGTTGAGAGATGACATCATGATCAAATAGATCTTCTGATGATGGAATCATGTAATATTCCAAAATTTCTTGATATATCTGAAAGCTAACCTTTTCGTAGTCGATGCATGACTTTCCAGGTCCTTCTGCACTCATGCAACCCCAAACTATGACACCAGCAGCAAATTTTACGGAACGTTTAAGGCATTCTTTATCAAATGCTTCTTGCTTCATTCTCCAAACTCGAATATCTTGATTATCATATGAAACACATAACATACTTTCCTCATTAAATAATATATTTTTTCTATCTTCTTTACTCCATAAGCGTCTTGATTTACACCAATTCAATCTTAGACGCTTTTGTTTTGCAGTCATGAGAGGTTTTGTTTTCGATACACGTGATTCAAACTTAAATTTATAGAGACGTCTTAATGTTGTCGATGTAGAAACTTCAACTCCTTTTACTTTCCATTTTCGTGCAAGAATTGCGCACTTTCAAAACGGTTTTTCTTAACTATACGCTTCAGTTTCTGTCATCTCTAGCAGATGTTTTTTGTTTTCGGCCGCCATTTCGGCGATTATTTTGAAATTTTCCATTTTTTTTTAAATATTGTGTTAGTATTTTACTAACGCTTGATTGCGAACAATGTAAGTAATTCGCTATATAACATTGATTTTTACGTGCCGATGCAAATCAACCATGCGGAGTTTAATAGATTCAGAAATATCACTCACACGACCCATTTTAAAGACGAAAAAGCAAACAAACTGCAAAAATAATACTGATTTTAAATAAAATCGTCTGAATTTAATCAATGCCACCACCAGTTATGAATTGGCGATAATTAAAGCAGAATTAATGTGAAATATTCTAATATTTTGAACTACTTGAATATATATTCTAATATTTCGACTTTCAAAATATTTTTTTCAATAAATTTTTGCAAAAAATTATATTAATTTTAATATAATAAATAAGTTTAATCAACAATAAGTTCTTAATAAAATCTTAATCGTTTGCATACTTGCATTAAAAGACATTAAATTACCAAACGATATTTTCATTTTGTAAAAAAGTAATTATTCTAATATTTTGAATATGAGCTGTGTGTGACCCGAATATGAATCCGAGTGGGCGTTTTCTAAGGAACATAACCTGTATTTACTGAAGGATATTCAAGGTCCGAAGAAAACCATGGAAAACTCCGAACAAATCCGATGGGTGCGATTGAGCTCGAACCTAGCATCTCCCTGTCTACCAGCTTTGAGAGTAGAACCTCTCGGACACTGGTTGGGCAATTAGAGAATTAGAATAGTTTTTCAGAATCTTAATAGCTTAAATTATTTTTTAATTAGATTAGATTATTGATGCTCCATATTTATCCCATATTTATATTCATATTAGTTAACTTTATTTAAATATTCCTTATATTTTCTCTCCTTCTCTCTCTCTCTCTTTTTAATTTTTCCTTTTCAGTATAAATCAACATTTACAAAATATTACAAAATTATTAATATGTACATGGAAAATGTCAAGTATTTAAATAGTTTGATTTAATTAAAATTCGTTTATTTTAAATTTCATAGAAACGAAACTTGGCAAATAAGTTTTATGGTAATAATAGTTTTAAATGTTCAAGCAACCTGCACACAATAATAATAATAATAATAATAATAATAATAAAGTAAGATTACATGTACGAAATCATCTGCTCATCTGTTTTTTAGTGGTATTATAATATCATATAATGTTTTTTAGTGGTATAAAATGAAATTTCAGGCACCTTCCATATAACAGAATATGATAAGATTAAAAGCATGCCTTAAATAATTAAACACATAATAAATATGTAACTCTGAGTAAAATAGACTTTATTATTTAAGGCGATAGGGGACTTTGAAAACTAGTTTTTTTTTATGTATTCTCTTGTAATTTAGCAGAGTTCTTAAGAACGGTTTAAAATACTTATGCACAAAATTTAAAATTACATGTAAAAAATATTTTTAGGTTTTGCAATTTAAGCATTCTAATGCGGCAAAAAATTGACGTATATTAAAACGTTTCACGTGCAATAAAATATGACAACATTTATTTATGAGATACTTTTTATATATTACATTGAAAATTGGCGTGAATTCTAAAATTTCATTGAATGTGTAAGAATGAAAAACATATTTTTATAATTATGCTTTGTATTTTTTCTAAACATGTAGCTAAATATTTTCCATATGCACATAAATTTCAAAACTAATATACCGCTGAAGTTTATGATCTTTTCACGCTAACATTCATTTGTTATTTTACAGAAAAAATACAGTATGTATATTTATATATATTAATTATTATTTGGTGTGCGCATGAAATGTTTCAAAATTTAGTAACATGCTAAATTTCCAATTTTTAAAAAACAGCCTTTTAAGTATAACCAAATGATTAAGTATATCGTTTGTTTACAAATTTAAAAGTTTATATCTCTACGAAGAAGCGTCAGAATTATTTTTTTTTTTATTATACAGATGAATTAGAGCATTTAGTTTCATAATTCACCAAATAATAATAATAAAAACAAAAATAGATATTTTAGCGGAATTTCGTAATATTGAATGCCCACTACCCCTAAAAAATAATCTACTCTTGTTAAACAATTCAAATTTCTGACATTATTTTTTGTGTACATGGATAATAACATGAGTATTTTATAATTGTAGAACATCGATGTATACAAAAAACATGTAAAAGAAAGAAATAAACACATATATATATCATTCTGTACTTCCAGCATAGCTACCAATCTCCCCCCCCCCCCCTACTCCAAATCGAATATTCATGTTTGAAGCAAAACTTTCATTCTATAAGTAACATTAAATTGGAAACAACTAACTATAACATAAAAACAATTAACATATATTTACATAAATTTCCTGTTTCAAAGTACGTTTATTTAATTTTATAAAACACGGAAGGTTGGCCGAAAAATAAGTAAAGTAAATGCGAGAGTAAATATTGTTGTGAGCCAAAATTTTGCCATATTTGTCAGCACAGGATGCTTACAGCTAAGCAATTACCATTTTTGAAGATGTTCAGATTCGGATAATTGGAGAGTCAAATAACTGACGTTGGGATGTTTAAAGTTTCACAGTATTTCATTTTTAGTCTATTCGAAACATAGAAGAATCCTTTTATTTCTCCATTTAATTTAGAATAACATACGTAAAACTTATTAAAGTAAGCTCAGTGACATTTCAAAACAGCCCCTAGTCTGGAATAAATTTAATACGATTTATGTATTTATAAGACGATTTAGGCAATTATTTTCGTCTTTTAAAATAGGAATGTATCTTTGATCAATAATGGTTTCTCTCATTTTTTATTAAACATAAAAATAAAGAATAGCCTAAAGCGATTAAAGTTTCATAAAAGAAACACCCACGTATCAGTTTATGCATCTGATAAAGTTGAAGAAATATATAGAGCTAAACCACGAAATTTATAAGTAAATGCATAAATAATAAAAAATAAAATAATAAAGCAAAATCTTTCATAAAGACAACTCATGAATAGCAAAGAAAACTCATAAAAAGAGTGTATATTTTATACATTTTCAGAATATTTACTTAAGGGGAGACACGGTACCTTTTAAATTATTTTTTCAAATTTGATTAATACTGTAATATCTATGGTAGCATTATATTTAATACTATAAAGCAAATGTAATTTAAATATATATATATTGTAGAAAAAAGCGTAAAAGTTGGGAGCTATGGTTTAAAGTTTTCCTTTGTAAAATAACACGTTTGAACTTTTAACTTATGTAATAATCCTGCGCAATTTTATCTAACACATAAAGTATATATAAACACTTGCTCATAATTTATTTATATATATATATATATACTGAGGTAATGTTTTAAAAACAATATTTGGGGTCTGCGTATATATAAAATTATTATTTTAGGGGGGGTGGGAGGGGGGATCTCGCACATGATATCGTAAGATACCTCTAGGGGAGGGGGCGGGATTTGTCTTTTGATATCGATATCATTTTTGATTCAACCAAAATTTTCTCTTTTTATTTGTAACTTTGTCTTTACATCAAAATAGTATGTTATATTTTTTAGCCTATTATCTATTTTTATGAAAATATAAATATTAAAATCAATAAATGATCATAAAATTATTTAATGCCAAGATATGGAATACCCCAAAGTTTGGCATTCCTTATCTTCTGCCATATGTGTACGCATATCTAATCAAATGTTCGAGAAACCACGCGCGAAGTATGTTTGAAATGATACTTGTGTTTACTAGTAAATAAAAGAGCAGGAATGTTGCCCACCTGTTTGGTTGATAAGAAATTCTGTCTCCCCTCACCCCCTCGTGCGGGGTAAGTACAAGAAGATATTATTACCGTTGAATGTTTGATGTAACTAAAAGCTATTATTAAATATATTTAAATAGTCACAATTTCTTTTAAGTGTTATTTAATGTAAAGTAATTTCATATATAAAGTGATATTTTATTGATTTATCTTCATTTGAATCATTAAAGATAAATGTATGATATTACTCGTATATGTAAACGAATAATAAATGTATAACCATATCTGTATATCACTCCAAAAAAAGAAAAAAATCCAAAAATCAATAGAATTTTTAGACATTGATAATGATATTATTACGACAGGGGGTGGGTCAGCGGATGATATCGTAAGGGGGGGGGGAGGGGGTCTAAAATTAACAAAAAGTTGATAACGTTATATATGTACAGGTCCTTGCCGAAAAATTAAAATGAGAGAAAATTGTCTCATTTCTCATTATTTATACAAAATATTACTTACTAAAAATATATATCATGCGAGAAATTGAATAAGTTTCATATACATTTAGTGTAAAAATTTAAAAACAGCCATCCTTATATGTAAGTCTCTGATTTTTTCATTTTTGAGGCATCTCTGCGTCTGCGAGCAAGCTTAGTATTTTGTTTGTTGAGAAACACAGAAAAAAAATTGTTTACAGTTAGGGTGTTTCATAAAAAGCACAAGGCAAACGCAATGAACGAAAGAAAGCACGATGTAAACAGCGCAAACAGTTACGGTTGAACCGTAACCTGCCTTTCTCCAATTTCCAAGCTAATATTATGGTACTTTTTTTTACATTTTCCACTAAAAAATTTACCATTTGTAAGTCGAGTGACTTCGTATATGTTGAAAGAAATTATTTTCTCCTGCACTAAATACATCATAACGTGCTTATGAAAAATTTTAATTCAGTCTTAATTTAAATCACTTTTCTAAATTTTGTGGACATCATCCATGCACCCCAGGAGACAAATTTGGAGGGAGGGGGAGGGAGGTGCATTGCATGAATAAACGGTCGCAGGCCTTTCCAACAGTATGTCACATGTGGGTGTCGGTAAAAGTTAGAAAAATGCCCCCCTTTGGGTTTACTGTCGCGCCACCTGGAACACATCCTCCCCCCTCTCTTTGAAATAACTTTTGCAGAAATCGATTACTGTGCACGGTGACTATATAAAAAAGGACTAATACAATGTAGCAATTTCATAAATTTCACTCAATTATTTCTATGTGAGGACAAAACTTATTGATACACCCTCGTACTGCAGAAACAAACTGTTTGAGTAATTCTATCTATTGTATAGTAACTAGTTTTGCTGTTGGCCAATTTTTCTTTTTTAATAAAATTTTGAAGTTGTACAGATCTTTTCGGGACACCTTACAATATTCTTCATTCCCGCTTTACGAATTTGCTGTCATTATAGTATGTCGCCAAATGCAATCTATCTTTTGATTTACCGACGTCTTTTGTTTCTGAAAAAAAAAATCGCCCGATCCAAATTAACCACATAAAATTTAGTCAATTTATAACCTTTGTATCACCGTGTTGCATACTTGCAACATACCCAAAAGACAATGTTACTTATACAATGGGCTTTAGGCTAATGTCAGACGAACGTCTTTTTGCACGCTTTTTTCTAACACGCTTTTTTCCTTTCGTATTATCCCTATACAATGTTAGCGTCGTTGTGTAGGGATAATACGTAAGGAAAAAGCGTGCAAAAAGGCGTCCGTCTGACATTAGCCTTAAAAGACGATTTTATTTATTGCTGCTAACTTCCAACATATCAGTTAATATGAATTGTTAATAGAATTCTCAACAGACGGCAATATAACTTAATTTTTCATACCAAAGTTTTATTTGTCATTTGAGCAGTTTCACAATGTTATTGCTAAAAGGAACTTCCTAATTTTTTTCAATCCAAAAATGCCGGATATGTCCGAAAATAGATTTTTTAAAAGGTAATTTCGTATGCTTTAAAATCACGTATTAGAAAATTAACAATATTTACGAGAAGTATGTAATTTTCTGTTTATTGTAAATGTGAAAGAAAAAACCACCTTCTTGTAAATATTTTTTTTTATGTTCTAAATTTTTAATTATTTTTTACATGCTTAAAATGATGTATTCTAGCAACATTCTAGATGAGTAAACATTTTTCAAATAGGAGTTCTTGAATCACGAAGGGTTAAAGAAAGATTCTGAATTACCAAAATTATGCATAAATGCATTTTTAACACTTTGAGGTCTGAGCCATTTCAACCGCATATCTCCCTCTGTGCTGAGGGTATTTGGTACTTTTCATGATTTAAAAAAAAAATACTTGGAAGATATGTATTTTAATATTTTTTATAAACGTTAAACTGTTCTTATTCATAATGAAGAATCTGAATGTACTAAAAATTAATATTTAATGAGAAATTATTAAAAACAGCATGTTTTGTGTTTTAAAAATAGTTCTGCGTAAGAAAACATCATTATCTAACATAAAATTTTACATAGACTTGAATACAAACTTACCAAATGTTGTACAAATATCTGAAAATAGATTTTATTTGTATATACACATTATTTAGTAGACTTTGCTTTTGTGTGGTGCATTTCAAAGTACAGATTAACACAAAGAGCAACACCACAAGGTTCACAATAAGAACGAATTAAGCTCTGATTCTAGATATTTCATATACTTACTTGTGTTTAGTGCTGCCACCTATATTTTTTTTCAAAGTAAAAGATTTATAGATAATATCTGAAAAGACTGCGAACGTATATAGTAGGTACTTTTATAGCTCAGAGAGTTAAAAGTTGACCCCGAGCAGTAGCGGCTCGTGACTGGCTTTTTGGGGGCACTAAATGCATGGATGCCAAATTTATTCTTCTGTTACCACTATTTATTTAAAAGGAATCTTTTCTTTATTTTTTGGCAGAATGTTCTATCATTAGACAAGGCAAAAATTTCTTTAAAAAAATAATGGTATAGAAAGAATAAAATTAACCTCCATGCATTTAGTGCCCAAAATATGACAGTCAGGAGCCTCAACTGACCCCGAGAGACTGTCGGGCTTATTTCACTTCACTGAAAACGGCAGCCCGAGTGACACGCGGGCTTAGACTTCAAAGTGTTAAAGTATTACGAATTATAACCTACAATAGTAAGCCAGTAAGTAGGTCAGAAACTGATGTGAGAAGTCGGAAATTAGTAGTAAATTGTTTCCAAATATACCAATAGGCGGCAGCATAATCCAACTGTAAGATGTTAATTTCGAATTTATGAGACAGCAGTTGTACAAGATGAGCAGGGTCTTTTAAAAGTTGTTGACGGTGAGCGATGTCATCGTCCAGTTGAGGTTGCGACAGAAGAATCAGTGCGGAAGGTTAAGGAAATGGTTAGAGCTGACATGCGAACAACAATAGATAGCATAGCAACTATTTCCTCAGCCTTCCGCACTGATTTTTCTGTCTCAATCTCAACTGGACGACCACTTCGCACTGCGTCAGCACCGTTTGAACTACAGCGTCTAGAATACCTACTGTGGAAATATGCTATCCAAACAGTGCTAAAAATTTGTATCGTTTAAATGTGCGACGATATTGCTAAAATCCCAAGTGTCGATCGCAGCGACATCTGCGGGATTTTTGAATTACATTGTATAGACTAGCAATACTTTGCAGGTGTAGAAAATATCCTGCAGATGCCGCTGCGATCTTCATATTTCAGCAGCATCATTGCACATTTAAGGAATACAATATTTTAGCGCTTTTTTAAGTATTACAGGGATAGCCGATTTCCACACTATATATTCTAGGCGCTATAGTTTGAACGACCCTGCTCATCTTATACAACTGCTGTCTCATAAATTCGCAATTAACATCTTATAGTTGGATTATGCTGCCACCTATTGTCATATTTGGAAACAATATACTATCTTCCGACCTCTCATATCAGTTTGTGGCCTACTTACTGGCTTATCCTCGTACATTAATTTTTACATTTAATGAATCAGAATCGTCACAAACATGTTTAGAAGTGGTTGAAACTAAATATGTATTTTTTATTCTTTCTATTACATTAATTTAACTTATAAACTGACAGAAGTGGATCTTAAAATAGATTTAAAGAGACATAATGTTTTCGATTATTAAATAAAAACTGCAGCAAATGAAATTTCTATTCCTTTTAGAAAAGATGATTTTGTTTAGTAAAATTCTGCTTTAAAATAAAGGAAAATTTATTTTTCACTGTGAAAAAAATAGAACGTAGTCCCAAGGCATTCCTTTTTCTTACAATAAGATTCAAGTCCCAAAAGTTTTTACTCAGTTTTATTGCATTTATAAAATAAAACGTTTTAGCATAATATAAAAAAAAAAAAATATGTGAATAAAGGGCACTCAGCTGAACAAAGTGCCCAAGAAAAAAGAACAGTTTAAAAATAGCAATGTGAAATTTAAAATACATTAACAAAAAAATAAATTAATTTTTAAAAACAGATTTATTCAATTACAAAAATACTCCACCCCAGCAAATAAAAATAATAAATTAGCAGTGTTCCAAAAATGAATTTCAAAGACAGTTTTTAAAAGATATTTAATAATTCTTCCAATAAACTTAATCAGCGGTAAAATTGTCTTAAAAAAACACAGCTGTCGGGTTGAAAAATTATAATTTCTTCCAAATAATATCGCTGATTTTCATAAATTTTCGAAAAAAATCTTATTTTCTTTTGCTATTGATATACGGATTGAGCATAAATGATCTGGGCCAAATATAATGATTGATGATGAGTAGATTACTCAGCCAACCATGAGAGAACATGTGATTATAAAATATTGAAACACAGAAAATCTGAATTTTTAAGAACTGTTTCGTGAGACTCCGGATCTTTAACCCCTTGCCTGTGTAATTTCAGAAAAAGTGCCAAAAATGGAATTTTTTTTTCTCTGAATGGTTTGAATGGAATGTGGAAAGAACTGCAAAATTACAAAAATCCGACCAATAGCGCGAAACTGCCGAAATTTTCGCGGTAAAATATTACCATCTATTGGGAAAATAGTAAACTATATATTATGCTATGTACGAACTGAATTCGGGCTTCACGGAATTGAAACACATATTTTCCTCTTGCCCGAACTCAGGTCGGGCAATCGAAAATGGGCGTTTTGCGTTGCCCGAAATGAGTTCGGACGTCACAGGCAAGGGGTTAATCTGCAAATGTCCATTCCATAAAACAGTTATTACCACTGTTTTGTCGAGATACGCATGTTGATAAAACCTAGTGCAGTGCTGATTCATGATTTCAATTCAGAAATGGATTTCGGGAATGGCATACTGTAAACTTAGTCTATAATAATAAAGATTAGAAGTTTGTCTGTGCATGTGTGTGCGGTTTGTTCTAAGGATAATACTGCGTGTAAAGCTGCAAAATTTGGCAGCATGGTACCTCTATGAGTCGTGATTTTTCCATCTGAGCGAAAATGTGTCCAGGTTGCGATTCGAATCCGGAACCTTTCGCATCAATTGCTTCAATTTTCGCTGCAGTTATGCACCTCGAAGCCAGTTTTTAAATTTTTTTAATTAATATTTTCGATTAAAAATTTTTTAGGAGATTTTAGCGTTTTTTCCACTTTTTGCGGCTATTTTTTCACATAAGAAAATGTATCCGGTTCTTTTAGCACAATACAGTCAATTTTACCTTCTTTTCAATAAAGTTTATGTGGAATTCGAAATCTTCCTCTAACTCTTTTCAACATAGTGGAAATGATTTTATGAATTCGGTTTGTCAGTCTCTCCGTCTGCCTGTTCTCTAACTAGCATCAATACCCTCAAATCGTCATCTAATTTTTGTACATAGGTTTATTGTAGAATGTTCGGTATTGAAAATGAAGTGTGTAGCACTTATACTTCGTTTACAGTGAGACACACAAAAAAAACATCCGTTACATTATGGTCTATTAAAGAAATTTCTGTTTTGTTGAATTTTAATGATGTTACGATACCTCAAACGCATTGAAATCAATATTCATCTCTGAGGTATATTAAAAAGAATCAGTAAGATACACTATCGTGTTAATTTGGATGGCATTTATTTGGTATGTCTTATTTGGCACCATTTAAAACACTAATATATCATAAACGATAAAATTCTATTTAAGAAATCATCACACTCGCTAAATCTTATATAAAACAGCTGATATTGAAATATATTTTTCTCTAGAACTACTGATGGAATACTAGGGTGTTTGCAATTATGCTACAATTTTTGAATAGAATTTGTTGTCTTATTTAATCCCCGAAATTTTTAGAAATTTGCAATTAAACGCGGTGGCTGCAAATTCTGTTATTTAAATATTGCATAGGGATTTTCTAATCTGGTATAGTAGGGCCAGATCCCTAATTTCAAATTTTGTACGCACTTTGAAACTGCTGTAATTTTTGAAATATTAAACTGATAATACTTTGGTATTAACTAAGCTTATAGTTCGACAAATGATAATAAACAAGTAAAAAGTAAATAAAAAAAAAAAAAACCCACTGCGTGAAAAGTGAACTAATTAATTATTTCTCATCAATGTGAAACTATTTTTTATATTACTTACCAATTTTTTTTTTATTTACTTGTATTGATAACTTTTAAGTTGTGTTTAATTGCTACTTCCTATCTATAAATACTGTTTTGATGAGGCCTATAGATGTCTATGAAGGTTAGAGTTGTAGTAAAGCTAGAGATCCTACCTACACAACTTCCAGGTTGTGTAATATTTAAACGGAGCTTCTAACTGTAAAATAGTCAATGAAACATCGTCTTCATTTTGAAAGACCTATCCAATGATATGCCACTCAATATGGTGCGTAAAAATTTTTTTCGTCTCTACCGCCATTTTGTATTTTACGGTCGCCATTTTGAATTTATAAAAACAAAACCTAGCTTATAACCATCGGACGGTTAAGACGAATCGATAGAGACCTCATTCGTTAAAATCTATCCAGCTGTTGGGATGTTTCGAGGGTATAAAGAAATCCACATACCCAGATACGCGTGAAACACATAACCCTTCTCGGCAGTCGGGTAAAAAATGTAATCTTTCCCCGATTACGCAAACAAAAACATGTGATACTTTTGCTTTCTTCTATCTATAATAGAAGAAAGTAAAGTAAGCGAAATTTTTATGACCGGATATCGACGGATTTCTACGTATTAGGAGTCAGAGATCCCGAAAAACACGATTTTACAAAATGTTTTCTATCTATGTGTCCGTGTGTCTGTGTGTTCACATTATATCATCGAAAAAATTGTGTTAAGTTATGCTTAACCAAATTTTATATATACATGGCTATGGCCAGCAGGTGCCATTTGAAATTGGGACTATTCCAACCGATATTTGAAACCTTTTCTTTATTGTAGCATCGGAAAATGTACAAAGTTATGCATATAATATAATCAAATTTTTATACATGTTTTTGACTATGGCCGACATATCGCAGTTGACAATGGGGATATTCCCCCTGAAGGGGGTGCTGTGATAGCGATTTTTGTTCTATTTTTCTTTGTATAATCGGGAAGTGTGTGAATTTTTGGATAGAATTGAACCAAACATGACATATATGTTTTTGACTGTGGATGGCAGGTTCAAGTTGAAAAGTGTGAATTGTTCCGGAAAGTAATTCTGTGATAGCGATTTTTGTGAGATATTTCGGATTCGTTGCAGTTTAAGTGAATATTTTAGGAATATTTTTCGACCAAATTTTATATTCAGATATAATGTCACAGGCCGGGGATTGTATAAACTTTTGTTAAAGATCGGCTGGAATGAGGCGCTGTGGTAGCGAAATTTGTTCAATTTTAGGGGCGGTTGCTGTAGCTGTAGAAAAAAAATCATAGTAATTCACGCAGTTCGCTAATGAAGGTTTAATTTTCATAATTTTAATAAGGAAAAATTGTCACGTTCTTTTTGTTTTATTACCCGTTGATTTGACTTAAATACGATTTTTTTTACCTTATCTCCCCCCCCCCCCCCCATGGCTATGAAACATTTATTGTTAAAAAAAACTTGAAGTGAACAGATCTATTAACTACTCCTTTTTTGTTTCTAAAATAAATAATTAAAAAAAAATACGCGCTTTAACATGTATGAGATGAAAGAAAGTTTTGGGATTGGCACATCCGACATGTTTAAAATTAACATTACAAAATTAATTTATTTAAAAATCCGAACAATCAAAATCTAGCTTATTATAATATTAAAACAATATACTGGCATTTTTCAGTATTTCCCCAGAAAAAATTTATGTAAATATCATCCGTTTTCAATAGGATTTTGCGACTGTGTATTGTCCCTTAAATTTTGAAATTACATTAAAAAAATATTTTACCTCTTTTTCTCACAGCTAAAAGAACATCAAGTAACCATTTTGAAAGCAACATAAAATCACAAAAAAATATAGTTAAGATGAAAACATTCGGATCAGGTGTGAAAATGGTAAGCCATACCTTTACGTTGTCTATTTTTTGTACCAACTTTTTTATTTTCCGGACACATACAGTTGAAGGATAACATTGTAATCATGATAAAAAACCGACAATGAAGATACAGTATATATTTACGTTTTGAAGACTCTTGAATCCGTTTTTACTATTATTTCAATGATTCTGTTTTTAATTCCATATGTATGTGTATATGTTGGTATTTTCTCTCGTTTTCCCTCCACATAGTTTTTTTTACTATGAAAACACAAATTGTAAGAAATGTATTGTAATCTTGATTTGTGTATGTGGGCGATTCTCCAATAAGTGGGTAATTTGTGCTCTGTGTGGTTTTATGCTATATTTTATCATTTATATAATTTTCTTTAGCTTAACATGAATTCTGTAATGCCTTTCTATAATTTCGAAAAGGATTTTATAGAAAATAACTGTAAATATTACTCCGATAGTATTTTAAATATTCAAACTTTCAGCCCTGTCCCTTAACCCCATTTAATGCATTGATCTTCAGCAACAATTTTAAGTAAAATGACAAACCGTTTTTTGAAATTTTACTATCTAATGTTAACATTTATATTGTAAAGTATAAAATAAAGAATTTTTATTATAAATAAAAAATAGTTTTATATTTATTATATGCCAGAGAAATGTGTTGTTCCCTATTTTTTATGTCACTACTGTCCCTTTGTACAAAATTACTCATGTGACGATTAGGAGGCCAGATAAAATTTGGGGGGTAGCTATATTTAGTAGAAGCAGCAATCTTGCTTGCTAAGAAAGTCATATGTTTCAATTATCTGGACTTCAAAAGAATTTACAAGATTTAAAATAGATAGAAACAAGAATAAGTTTATTACTTTTCACAACTGTACACAGTTGCATACAGTTTCATGAATGGTAGGGGAGAGTGGTAATGAATGGGCCAATTTTTGGTTTTTAATTTTTGTAATTTTTTCTAATATTTTTTTTTTTGGCTCAGAATTGGCTCTTCAGTTACTTTGATTATTTGGTTATATAAAAAAGTCATAAAAATTGGAATAGAAAATGTCTATAATGAATGATAACAGAAAAGAAATTTGGCCCATTCATCCCCACTCATAGGGCTGAATGGCCATTGAAGGTAATGAATGGGCCACTAAATGAATTCAATGAAAAATGTGGAATTAATCTTTTATTCACAAAATATGACAAAATGAATAGTACTTGGCATGATATGATCAAAGCATACTGAAATAGTAAGTAATACACAATGCTTATCAAAATTTATGAACATCAAAAGTGATATTATTAAATCACATAATTGTTTCAAAATTAATATTAATACTAATTCAAATCAAAATTAATATTAATATTAATTCAATAAAAATTAATATTAAACGACATGGTTGTAACAGGGTTGGAACTGCCTATTAATTGATTATTTAATGTAAATTTCTGGTATTATTTATTCTACCCATCAGATTCAGAATATAAACAATTATTCTAGTTTTATATCAAATGGAAAAATACTGGTAGGTGTGGTCAAGAACTGGATAGTTCACCTTAATCATTTATACAATTTAAATTATGTTTCTAATAAATAACTGATGATATTTCTTAGGGTGAAAATGTGCAAATTACTTTTTAGACATCACTATACACTTATTCTAACTAGACAGTAATTTAATCTAAATCCATTACAGTCAGTTATGTTTCATATTAAAGAGAAAATCAGAAAAAAAGAAAGAAAATCCATATTTTCATGATCAGGGCAAAGGTGGCCCATTCATGACCATGATATAGTGGCCCATTCAGCCTCACCTATACTTCTGGAATGTATTCAGATTTTTTTTTTAATACATTAAATTCAAATAACATCTAAATACATCATAAAATTAGTTTACAGATATGCAAAGACTTGCTAATACACATATCTGCAATGAAATAATAGATACTTTTTAGCTCACTTAATTTACTGAAAAGGGAAAAAATTTACTTTTCAATCAGATTCTTGACCATCCTACTCTAGTGGGAAAATGGCTTCTCCCAAACAATGGAAAATTTGATGAGTTTCGTAGAATAAATAGCTTCATCTATTGGTGACATCTAAAATAATTTTATGCAAAGATTTTTCATATTTTGTTAATGGCCCATTCATCCCCATGGCCCATTCATTACCACTCTCCCCTATACCATGCTTAAAATTTCCTTCTTATTATTTTTATTTATGTATGATTTTATCATGATGTAACATATTTTTTGCTTAGTTCAAAATATCATATAGCAGTCTTAATAAGGTTAACTTACTAGGTGTATAGAAGCAGTTTCCTTAATTTTGTCACTACTTTCCCTGTCACTTCATCCCCCTTTCAATGAAATTTCATCATCTCACTCGGAATAAGTTTGAAAATATTAAACTTCAAATGCATTGCGTAAGCTATTTTACATGTGACACACATTAAGAATTATAACATTAACTTTCAGAACCATCATTTCTAGACCTTTCCCCCTTTTTTAAGAATACTCCAAGATTGTAAAGATTCTCAAGCATCATCTTCTGATTTAGAAAGTGAACCTATTAGTAAAGGAATTTGGGTTGAAGTTTTGTATGATTAAAATTGACTTCGTGGTTAATTTTTAAATTTAATAACCATCAAAGTATTTTATTTTTCCATATTACTTATTTAAATATTTGTTTTAAATAATTTTAATTGAAAATGTAAGTAACAATATCCTTAAAATAAATTTCATGTTAAGAATGGGAAGCCAGTCCCATGGGCCAAATACACCAGATAGCCATGAAATACCAAATGATCAACTTTTGAGGTTTGTTAAAATTCCTCCTCGTTCAATTACTTCCACATGTTTTATTTTTGTCAATAATGTGTGACTATAAATTTAAAAATGAAAAATAATTCTTTTACTTAAACACTCTTTTTTCTCACTAAAATTGCCGGAATAAATTTATTTAACTACACATTATAATATATTCGGTTATTTCTAAAGGATTAATCCATTTTTAAATAGTTAAAAAATAAATAGATGTTGAATAATTTATAATTGTGAAAATATTTAAACTGAATATTTTAAAGTCATAATATATGTAAATATATTATATCTCACTTCTATCCCTATAAATGTCACTACTGTTCCTTATTCTTAAAACATGAAACATATTTAAATTTATTGTAGATAGGATATCCACAAATATATTTTTTTACTATAAAAAGGCAATTGAAAAAAAATATATATAAAACAATTCTATTAAAATCCTGAATTATAAAGTAATCAACTATCTTTGGAAAGTAGTGATATTGATTACCAAATCAATTTAGAAGATAATGCTTTTAAAGAAAAGTACTGTTTAACGTTTATGCCTCAATATTGTATACTTGTTTAAATATTGTAAAATTTGTTTAAAATGTAACTTTATATTTTTCACTAAATCTAAATCATAGAGTGAACTTACTCATTTATTGGAGAATCGTCTACGTGTGTGTGTGTGTGTGACAGAGGGATTGAACACGATAACACACAAACGGTACTTTCTATTGCTCCCTTTTGGCGAATATAGACCACTTATATATATATTATAGACCACTGTCACAAGAGATGTATAGTTTTTCGTAACATTCTGCCGACGGGTTAGGAGTTTTAGGGAAATCACAACTCCTACAAAATAACATGTAGTGTGACCAACATTTGGATAACAATAAATTAATCTTCCAAAGCCCAAATGCTGCAGAAATAGAAGCAGAGGAGGATGTAGTACTAAGTGATTCAAATGGAGATATTTATTAAATAGAACTTTCCAATATTACTAATATTTTCATTGTATAACTATTAATATCTTTTTTTTTCAGTTTCTTTCTCATGGTTAAAATATAATTGTTTGTTAAGTATTAGTACAAAACAAGAATTGAGGACTAAAATTGGAAAACGCTGAAAGTCCAAAAGAGGAAATTTTTCAAGAGAGCGAAAAAAAGAACTCCTACTTCTGCATATTTTTCTGTTTTGTACTGTATTTAGGGATTGTTCTTGTAAAATAATGTTACTGTAGTGTTAATTTGTGAAAACTTATTTCGTCGAGAGTTAGGGGATCTCCCACTATTTCCGCCCTTGGCAGAGCCAGAGTTTTAGTCGTTGGAAGGGGGGGGGGGGGCTTCATTTTTAGAGTTTTTCCCAGTTGATTGTAGCTCACAATTAAACTTCCCTACCAACCGGGATGTAAGCTAAAACCTTTTTTGAAGGCTGCCCAGTGCGGTTGAACGTGTCAGAGTTTTATATATATATATATATATATATATATAATTAGAAAAAATAGCTTTACCTTTATAAATGATAAATCACGTAATTTTTAAAACAACTGATCATGACCATTTTGGGACCATAGAAAAGGCATAAGTATTTTATTTTACAACTCAAGTATTGAAACCAATATGTTTATTTCTCACACTCATTTTATTTTGGTACAGCAATGATGTTTCAACAGAACGTGACTTAATAAAAAAAAAAAAAAAATCATTCTTTAAAAGTCAAAGACCAAAATATTTATGTGAGTTTTTAATTAGTCTGATAAAAGCTAATGAAAATTTAAGCATTCTATTTCGTTGAGGATAATTCACGAATTATCCACAGGAACAGAGACATCCAAACCGTAGTCAGGGCACTAAGCCTGTTGAAGCGCATTTCCTAAGGTCGGTTAGCTCCCGTCTGTTAAATGTGGTACTACTGCCAAGATCAGTTCACAAAAAATCAACTTGGAGATTGAACTCTTTTGGGTAGCAACTTTAAATTTTACAAACTTTGTGTTAATTTAGCAGTTTTGGAGTTTACAATACTATTAGACTTCAGTGACTGTTCAATTTCCGTTTATTTTCTTGAAAAAGGAGATCTTTTGCAATTATGATGTTTTATGTAGCTGAAGATTGCTCTAATATTCATTATTTCCATTTTTGCAATGCCCCTTTTATAGAAGGAATGTCTATGGAAAGAGAAGCTGTAATCGTTTGCTTATTATTCCGACTAAATATATTTGATTAACTTTAATGACTTTAAAAAACTGTAAGATTCTCATTAGTAGCTGCCTGGTTCAAATCATGCCAATTTATAAAAATTTTTTTTTAATCACGCATTAATATCGCGGGCGAAATGAAAATACATTTAAAATTAGGTCATAATTCTAGAAAATTGCTTCAGCTGTATGAATGTAAAATAGCTTATTTTTTTAAACAACTGATATTTTTCACATGTGAAAGCATTTCACCCTAAAAAATTTGGGAGCTATGTTATTTTTTATATTACTATTTATTTTAACGCAGAGTGTTATAAAATGTACTGTAATAAAACCAAAAAAGTTTTCGTAATTATATTACACCGTAGGTAAATCTATAATTTCAGACATTTGTTTCATTATCATAATTTAAATATAGGGTTACATGTCCGGAATAGCAATTAAAAAAAAATTAAAAATACTTCAAAATTGTTATGTCTATTTCAATCTATTGTCATATCAAACATTTCAAACATTTTTGCAAATTCTTTCCCTCCCATTAACATATTAGTTATAGTACCAAAATATCTATATTCCTTAAATTTCAGTGAATAACATATTCATTATTTTAGAAAAATTTAATTTTTGACCTTTGGAAACCTACTTTAATTTTTTAAACATAAAATAATTTATCCCTAAAATAAAGAAAAGTCGAGCCCTCAATTGATGATTGGTATTAAGTCAGGATTTACTAATTAGTAGATACAGGGTGATCTAAAATTAACAGACTCTTTTTAACCACATAAAAGGCGGCGGTATATTATATATACCACTTAATTTTAATTCCCAAATATCACATTGGCACCAAAATTTTAAATCTAAATTTTATTTTATATAATGTACGGAAAGAAACGCCTTAACATTTTTCATATAAAATTTGTCGTAAATCCTGGTATCAACCAATCATTAAACATTTTAGCAACAGAAGTACTTTGCCCTTGACATAGTTAATATTCAATAAAAATTAAACGGTAAGAGTTATCGGAGTTATTCTTGCAGGAGTTTAATCTATAAAGGTTAGAATTTTTTTTATGAAACTTTCCTGTTTTAATTTTAAATATCACCGATGGATGGTGATATTTTATTTAAAAAAAACGCGTAGCGCAAACTAGCGTATAACAATGGTTCAAAATCTTACAGTTTATACCCTTAATTCTGTATATCCGTTAAAACACCAAAAATGCTTTTGTGTTTTGAAAGTGCAGCGTTATTTTAAAATTTATTATAGCACAAGACAGTTAAGCACCATCTATCGCCAATATCTGTAACTAAAGCAGGAAAACTTATTAAAGAAATGCACTGCAAATAGAGGCGTCTTAAATTCAGACACATATGTGACTGAAAAAGTATTTCAGACACTTAAGTGTCTGAATATGAAATTTCAGACATCATAGATGTCTAAATTTAAGACACGTAAATGTCTTACTGTGATCATGGTATGGATGAACTAAATAAAGTGTCTTAAAAATGATAATACGTCTGAAATTAAGACATTTAGAAATCAGACACCTAAGTGTCTGAATGTAATACAATTGTATCATATGTATGATGACTGTATATACAATTGCAATATAAATGTAAGCAGAATTAGAAAACGCTTTCGAACGGTTGAAAGACGTTTAAAATTCCATGCATTAAATTTGGTATTACTTTATAAAACAAGCGACGTGATTAGACCATGGGGCGTTTGTCAAAATTGCAATACTAGTTCGTTTACTAAGTTTTGGAACTAAGTTATTTTTAGTGCAATAAAGTAATTAACGAATTGCCTTTCACAAAATATAAAGTTCTCCAAATAATTGTATTAAAATAACGTACCAGCTAGGCACCACCCCCTCCCCCCGACACACATGCTCACCTAATGGCTTAGCGTAGGTTTTTGTGCACCAGAAGCAATTTAAAATACTGCGACCCTACCTTAGTAGCTATTATAGTTTCATGCTATAATTTTTATGCAACAGTTGCTGCCCGCCTTAACTAGTTTCTATCGGGGTAATTCTCCTCTGCTTCCCATATGCTAAGTCAATGTCCCTTAATAAAAATCTTCTGCCATATTTACACATTACTGTTTTATAATTAGGTAATAAAAAGTATGGTATAAAAAGTTGCTATATTAAAATAATCCCTGGATTTACTAAGTTTAATTTGAAATGTAGCAATTTATTACTAATTTATTAAAATTTGATAAGTTATTTGAAAGTTTGACGACAAAATATTTATTTTATGCCTTTGTCTGAAAGCGTCCTAACTGTAATAATTATATCTTATAATAGATAATTGTAACGCATTAAAAAATATACTAATGAAGAAGAAAAAATTGTATTCGTTATTCCTACATTATTTCATTTCCCGATGATAAAAATCAACTGAAATTCATTCTGCAAATCAGGACCGAGTTTGAGCTGCCAGTCTCTCAGCCAACGATTGCGTCCTTAACGGAAATAATGGGCGCGGAAAAATATGCTGACAGGGTATTTCGAACCTTGTAGAAGAACCTTGGAACCTTGGGTATTTCTATTGTGAAGATGTGTCTAATGTAAGATTGTTGGCCGATTAATGTTTCAAGTGACGGTGATTTTAAACGACCATTAGCTTTGTGATAAGCTCCTGATTTCTTTAGTTAAATGCAGTTTTCTTTAGTTGTGCAGTGCTTGACAGAAATATTATTACAGTATTGAAACACCATGTATTTTTAATATTTCAAGTGACGGTGATTTTAAACGACCATTAGCTTTGTGATAAGCTCCTGATTTCTTTAGTTAAATGCAGTTTTCTTTAGTTGTGCAGTGCTTGACAGAAATATTATTACAATATTGAAACACCATGTATTTTTAATATTTCAAGTGACGGTGATTTTAAACGACCATTAGCTTTGTGATAAGCTCCTGATTTCTTTAGTTAAATGCAGTTTTCTTTAGTTGTGCAGTGCTTGACAGAAATATTATTACAATATTAGAACACCATGTATTTGGATGTACACTACGTATAACGTTCTTCTTAAAGAAAGAAATGTCTAGTTATTTTTGACTGTGTGTTCAGAAATGTATGCGGATTTTTAAATATCGCATTCGTAATGATTTTTATTATGTAGCGCATTAAAAAAATATGTTGTATCACGATAGATGTATGCAGTATCAAGAATATTTTTTAAAGTGCATATAACTTTTTTAAAAATAGTGTTTTATCGCTACTTCGTGAAATACTTTATTTCATGTTTGTGAAAATGGATTACACTGGTAAAAGGTAAGAAAGAACCCTTTTGTACGATTATGTGAACTTTATTTCAAGCTGAAATTTTATAGAAAAATAGTGACTTTTATTAGATAATTAAACATATAATGCTATTTAAAATCTAAATTATTTTTATTTTAATAATTTGCATATTTGGTTCTTTTTTACATCCAATAAAATTAGTTTTGTTTTAAAAGGCTTGTGTGTTCATTTGTGTGTTTTCAATAAATGCATATCATTTTCAAAATAATGAATTTGTTTAATATTTCTTTAGACCTCTATTTTATAAATAAATATTTTGTAGTCCAGAAGTAATTTTCCCTGCTTGTTATTAAAAAAAAACAATGCATAAACTGCAAATAGAAGCGTCTTAAATTTAGACACATATGTGACTGAAAAAGAATTTTAGACACTTAAGTGTCTTAATCTGAAAATTAAGACACTATAGATGTCTTAATTTAAGATACATAAGCGTCTTACTATGACCATGGTGTAAACGAACTGAGAATAATGTCTAAAATATCCGCAAACGTCTTATTTTAAGACACTTCATTGCTTTAAACGTGTCTTAATTTTTGATTCTTCCGACGCAATAACCACCAGGGGGCACTAGCACTCCCAGTTGCGCATGCGTTTTAGATGTCTTCGTTCGAAGTGGTATACGTTGTAATTCAAACAAAGTTTGTTTTTATGTACGCGTGTATTTTGATTCGTTTTTTGCGAAATGTGAAGTACTGTGATTTTAATTCGTATTAACTTGGATTATGTATTTATTGAATACATACATCTGACGTGTGTGCTCGGCATCAAATGTCTCTTAGAAGCTGTCGTCGATACAAGGGCGGGATAGACACAGAACAGAAGTAGGCGACGGTTGAAGATTACACCCGGAAATTCTACAAAGCGTGTGCAATGGGCTTAGTGTTAACTCGTATCAATTTATATCAATAATATTGTGTTATTCATCTTCGTCCTGTCGAAGCTGGCAAAAAAAAAGAAACTTTTGTCTGGCGGGTCCTGTTTTTAGGATGAAACATCTCATCCTTTAAATATGGCTAGTCGGATGTATTATGGATTACCTTTTAAACTGATGAAAGTCTTTCTCCCTCACTGTGGTTGTGGTAGTTTTTAAAATTTCAAATCGAGGAATATTTCTTACCTCTTGCAGCAACTCAAGTAAGTTTCTTTATAGTAGTAAAATTAGTGTATTTTATGATTTTATTTATTGTACTAAACAAAATCCTGCATGAAATTTAATTAGTTTTGAATCTGTTCGCAAAAAACCCCACTAATTCTAGAAGTATATATTTTTAAACTTATGACGTTCTTTTTTATTACGAATTATATATTCAATGTCAGTTCTTAGTTTCAAATGGATAATTTTTATCTCGCAGTAAATGACGGCCACAAGGAAGTAAAGAAAAAATAAACTTTGAAAGTTGACCTAATGCTTTCTTACTTCCTGGCATAAAACCGCAGATTAAAAAAAGATAAATAAAGTAAATGAGACTGGTCTATTATATGAACCTGCCTGTAAAAATATACATATGTATTTGATTTGCAATCAACTCTAATACTGATTTTTTTATTATTTTTAATAAAAAAGTAATTTGAAATTTATAATGGGAAAAAGTAAAAACCTCTAACTAGATTTCGTATTTAAAATTGTGGTAACTTTATTTATATGCACTTATACGAAAAATACAAAAATGACAGATGTTACTGTATATATTTAAGACGAAAGAAGTTTGGAAATCATAAGTTATTTTTTCCTCATGTTTTTAATATAGAATATGTACTTATTTGTTTTTATTGATAGTTGAATAGCTTTTGTGAGTACCCTCTGATCTACATAAAAACTTGTCCATGTGGAAATATAAATTTTTTAAAAACATAATTTTTAAATAAGTATTTTCATTTTTTTGGGGGGGGGGAGGGGGGGATTTTGCATGAATTTTTGTAAAGCTGATATCTTAAATCTTGCACTGATTATAATGAAAGTTTTGAACTTTTAGAGTAGGACAAGTTTAAAAACGCAAATATATTTAACAAAATACCAAAGTCATTTTTTCCCCAATGTTATTAAAGTAGAATATTTATTTATTTATTTTCATTATTCATAGTTAAATGGCTGTTGTGATTATCAAGTGATGTATATGTAAAATTGCCTATGTGGCAATATATTTTTTTATATTTTCATTTTTTTTTTGGGGGGGGGGGATTTTTGCAATTTTCGTACATCTGATATTTTAAATCTTTTTCCACATTCAACCGAGTGTAATAAATATTTTGAACTTTTAGAGTACGACAAGATTATAAAATATATATATATATATTTATCTATGTACCTTAAAAGCCCTTAATAGCGAACACTTCGGGAACGCGGAATTTGTCCGATAATTGGAGATGTCTACTTTTTTGAGGTAAAAATATACAAATATGTATGTCTGCTGATTAAAAAAGTATTCGTTAAATAGAGGTGTTCGCTATTCGAGAATGTTCATTAACCTCCACAACGGATACTCCCGAATATCGGACATCTCAATTTAGACAACTATAATGCAGGGTTGCGTTTTTTGCAAAAGTACTTCTTGATTAAAGGAAGGGCAAACTGGGAAGTGCCCCGTCCCCCTACGACTGTAGTGCCCCCAAATTTGATGTGCAATATTTGTAAAGCTTATATTTTAAATCTGTTTCGAAATTGTACTGATTATAATCAATATTTTGAACTTTTAAAGTAAAATAAGGTTAAAAACAAAATAAATTAAAAAAAATCTAATATTTAGATAAATATTTTTTGTTTTTTAATCTTGTTCTACTCCTGAAGTTCAAGATATTGATTATAATCAGTACAATGTCGTAAAAGATTTAAATTATCAACGTAACGAAAATTGTATACCAAAACTGAGAGCACCAAAAAAATCAGGCTGTATTGGGGGGGGGGGGGGGAGGGGCAGGACCACAGCCAAATATTTTTCCAGGATTCAACGTGGTCAAACATGGCTACGTATGATGCTTACAAAAAAAATGGATGCGATTCAGACGTTTGAAGTGTCTGAAATTCAGACGCAAAAAGTGTCTGAAAAAATTCAGACATTTTAAAATGTCTGAAAATTGAACACTCCATTTCAGACACTTAAGTGTCTGAATTTCAGACATTTTAATTTAGAGTGTATATTTAGATATTAATGCTTGCTAAATAGCTTGATCAAATTGCAATTATCATTTAATCTATATAAACAAATGCCCATACATAAATAAAAAGAATCTAATTTCAAATGATATTCCATTATTAAGTTCTTTTTTTTCAACATTCAATACTTTATATTATACTTAATTTTACATATTAATTTTCATTTTTTGCAACAATGACAAAAGTATCATTTCATTTCATTCTCTTACAGAGTATATTTTCGAAGTAAATGTTTCAATATTATCAAATTTAACCTTATATATGATTTATTACAAGCTGTGCTAAAAAATTATTTTAAAAAATAAAGTTGAATAAAATCCTATTGAAAAATGTGCTGATATTTAATATTTTGGGAAGGTAATGAGGTTTGAAAATATAAATATTCTTATAATTATGTTTGATCTGCACATATATTTTTATATTATCATCATTTTTTTTCCTTTCAATTTTCAGTACATTTTGTATTTATGATATAATTTTACATATTACTTTTCATTTTTTGCAACAAAGACAAGAGTATCATTTCATTTAATTCTCTTACAGAGTATATTTTCGAAGTAAATGTTTCAATATTATCAAATTTAAACTTATATATGATAAATGTTGTCATTGCTTTATATGATGGATGTAGAACATGAAAGGAAATCGTGAAAGCACCAGAGTGAAGTTATTTGGAATATCTGAATATTTTATAAATATTTTTTAGTTTTTCCAATGGAAAATAAATCCTACCTCTATAGTATTCTTTTTTTTTTTTTTTTTTTTTTTAATAATTCTACCGAAAGTTTACTTAAAAGGTACAAAATCTGCTTTGATTTTCTGTGTTCCATCTCAACAACATATTTAATTTTCAAGCCACAGAGTCATCTTGAAAATATACTTTAAACAAGGAATAGAAATCGTTGTAATTAATCAAAGCTGTGCTAAAAAATTATTTTAAAAAATCAAGTTCAATAAAATCCTATTAACAAAAATGTGCTGATATTTAATATTTTGGGAAGGTAATGAGGTTTGAAAATATAAATATTCTTATAATTATGTTTGATCTGCAAATATAATTTTATATTATCATCATTTGCTTTTCTTTTTCTTTCCTTTCAATTTTCAGTACACTTTGTATTTATGATATAATTTTACATAGTAATTTTCATTTTTTGCAACAATGACAAGAGTATCATTTCATTTAATTCTCTTACAGAGTATATTTTCGAAGTAAATTTTTCAATATTATCAAATTTAAACTTATATATGATAAATGTTGTGATTGCTTTATATGATAAATGTAGAACATAAAAAGAAATAGTGAAAGCACCAGAGTGAAGTTATTTGGAATATCTGAATATTTTATAAATATTTTTTTAGTTTTTCCAATGGAAAATAAATCTTACCTATATAGTATTCATTTTTTTTTTTAAATAATTCTACTGAAAGCTTGCTTAAAAGGTACAAAATCTGCTTTGATTTTCTGTGTTCCATCTCAACAACATTCTTAATTTTCAAGCCGCAGAGTCATCTTGAAAATATACTTTAAACAAGGAATAGAAATCGTTGTAATTAATCCAAGCTATGCTAAAAAACAGCTGTGCTAAAAAATTATTTTAAAAAATCAAGTTGAATAAAATTCTATGAAGAAAAATGTGCTGATATTTAATATTTTGGGAAGGTAATGAGGTTTGAAAATATAAATATTCTTATAATTATGTTTGATCTGAAACATATTTTTATATTATCATCGTTTGTTTTTTGTTTTTCTTTTCTTTCAATTTTCAGTACTTTATATTTATGATATAATTTTACATGTTAATTTTCATTTTTTGCAACAATGACAAGAGTATCATTACATTTAATTCTCTTACAGAGTATATTTTCGAAGTAAATGTTTCAATATTATCAAATTTAAACTTACATATGACAAATGTTATGATTGCGTTATATGATGGTTATAGAACATGAAAGGAAATCGTGAAAGCACCAGAGTGAAATTATTTCCAATATCTGAATATTTTATAAATACTTTGAGTTTTTCCGATGGAAAATAAATCCTACCTCTATAGTATTCATTTTTTTTTTTTTTTTTTTTTTTAAATAATTCTACCGAAAGTTTACTTAAAAGGTACAAAATCTGCTTTGATTTTCTGTGTTCCATCTCAACAACATATTTAATTTTCAAGCCACAAAGTCATCTTGAAAATATACTTTAAACAAGGAATATAAATCGTTGTAATTAATCCAAGCTATGCTAAAAAACATCGTAATTATTCCAATCTGTGCTAAAAAATTATTTTAAAAAATCAAGTTTAATAAAATCTTATTTAAAAAATGTGCTGATATTTAATATTTTGGTAAGGTAATGAGGTTTGAAAATATAAATATTCTTATAATTATGTTTGATCTGCACATATATTTTTATATTATCATCATTTGTTTTTTTTTAATTTCTAGCGAAGTAAGTTATTTTTAACGTCATGTTAACAGAAAGAAAATGTTTTTGACTTCAATCTCAAGTTACTTTTTATGTATTTAATATGGGGAGAGGAAGAGAGACCCATAACAATAAAGAATGACCTTTTTTTTTGGTGAGGTTCGGGGGGGGGGGGGGGGATCGGATTTTTAGGATTATTTTGTTTTGTATTTGATAATGTAGCAACTCAACGCACGTTATGTTAGTTTCATTTAAATTTAGTATGTTTTTATGACCAAATATAAATAAAATAATAAACTTGCATTGAGATGCTACAAGGTTAACCCTTAGTATCATCGTGTTGCACATCTGCAACATACCCAAACGTCAATGTTACTTACACAGTAAGCTTTAAAATACAATTTCATTTATTGTTCCTATTTCCCAATACAGCAGAATATAAATTAACCAGAGAATTTTAACAGACAGAGATAATGAGTTAATTTTTTATATCAAGGATTTTCTTTATCTTTTGAGCAGTTTCACATATTACTAAAATTAACTTCGTAAATTTCGTAAAATTAAAAAAAACTTAAGACTATCGAAAATAGATTTGTACAGTGATATTTACTATATTATTTATCGCTTAAAAAGTGTCAAATAGGCATGCTGTCCATCCAGAATCCTATAACTACTATCGCCTTAGCCGCCGATATGCGGTTATCAAATGTTTATGTATTTATTTGTATGATAAATAGTATAATGATAAAAACGAAGAGACATAAAAAAAAGTAAGAGTTCCTTACTCAATTTTTTTTTTTTTTTTTTTTTTTTTTTTTGGAATCTCATATACTTCCAATTTTGTGGAATCTAGTGTTAGATTTTATTTAACACAGATATGAAAATGCAAAAAAATTAATTCACTGGAAATATCTAATTTAAATGGGAAGAAAATTGTTCAACAAAACAAGGATGGGTTTCATTCCGAAAGGGGTGAATCATTTTTTATAAATGGGAATAATTTGTTACCATAAAGCAGAGCTGATTGCAGCTTGGACAAAGTGGGCTGTTTCTATGGGTCTTTTGCTTTACGGGCCCCAAAACTTGGTATTAAATTTCCATAAAGCTGATATTTTAAATTTGTTTTGACCTTATACGTATTTTAATAAATATTTTGTACTTTTAGATCATTATTAGGTTAAAGAAAAGGATATATTTGTCCAAATATGTATTTGATGACATCGAATAGGCTTAATTTTTTTTTTTTGTAACAGTATATGAAGGCGGTGGGGGGGGGGGGGGGGAGAAGAAATACCAAGTCTCTGGCCTAGAATTCATTTGAAGTTGTCTTTAAAAGTAATTAACATTTTTGACGCCATAGGGCATATATGATATCACGTAAATACGTATTTAGGTGAATATACTGATTATAATCATCCCAAGGTCAAAACATATTTAAAATATCAGCTTTTTGAAAATTTCATACCCAATTTGGGGTGCCCTAAAATCAGGGGGCACAGAATAAAATATCCCAGTTTTCTCACGCTGCAATCAGCTTTGCTTTATGGTAACAAATGATTCCCATTTGTAAAAAATGATTCAATGTGGTCAAACATGGCTGCGTATATAGTTTAGAAAGAAAAGTGGTCAAAGATGGCTTCATATTGACAAAAAATAACGGGACAAAGATGGCCGTAATTAAGACATTTGAAATGTCTGAAATTCAGACGCAAGAAGTGTCTAAAAATTTTAAGACACTTTAAAACGTCTGAAAATCGAACACTGCTGTTTCAGACACTTAAGTGTCTGAAATTCAGACGCAAGAAGTGTCTGAAAATTTTCAGACATTTTAAAACGTCTGAAAATTGAACACTACGTTTCAGACACTTAAGTGTCTGAATTTCAGACATTTTAGTTTACAGTGTGCCTGACTTTAAACATTACTTACCTGAAAAAAATAACCTCAATAGTTGTCACACGCGTTATTAAAATATATTTTCCATCAGTGCATTTAACAAAACACTGTACGCTTATTCAGTTCGTCGAAGTTTGTTCTTTGTAATATTTTTTACTAGGTAAACTGAAGTGTACTTAAAGGAGAAATACATACTTCAATTAGCGCAATTATTATTATCCTGTGAAATGGCTTTGTGCATTGGTTGAAGGATTAGTTATTGCTAGCTGAAATATTTCCGAATGTCTTCTAATCAGCATGCACTAATCTCTATAATCACATCGAAACAAAGTCCCTTAATTCCGTCGCTGATTGCTATTCTGAAATGAAATTTATGACTTATAGAAAAGTGCTATGTCTGTTTCATTCTGTTGTGATATGACATTTTCATAAATTTTTCAAAACGTTTCTCTAGCCTATGTGATATTAGTAGTACACAAAACAAGTATATTTATCAGATTTCAGTAAATGACATATTTGTTAAATTTCACCGTTCTTTAAATTTCAGTCATCTTTCAGTCATCTTTATTGAATATCCGAAATCGTTAAATTTTCGTAAACTTCAGTAAAATTTGTAAAATGTTGAATTTCATTATACTTCAATCACATTTCGGAAACTTTACATCTCCGTAAACTCGTGAAAAAAATTTCGGAGATGTTAAATTTCAATAAACTTCAGTCCCATTTCGGAAACATTACATTTACGTAAACTTCACACACGGAAGGGTTAAACATCGATAAAGTTCATAGTTCATTAAATTTCATAAACCTCAATAAAAATTTGAAGCCGTAAGGATTGAACATCTTGATGATTATTGCTAATTCATAATTCAACAACTAGTAGATATGTTTATTCACTTCGGCGAAAATTGCCTTTGAATCTTTGCTTACCTGGTAAATTCAACTAAACTAAAAGGCAAAAGACACACTTCAATGATTGCAATTATTATTAGCATGTGAAATTGCTTTTCGCTTTGATTGAAACATTAGTTATTGTTTGATGAAGCATTTCCGAATGTCCTTTATTCAGACTTCACTAATCTCTATAATCACATCAAAACAAGGTCCCTTAATTTTGTCATCAATTTCTAGTCTGAAAATGAAAGTTCTGACATCGCAGCTACTATTTTGAAATCTTGTTATTTTCTGAATTATCTAGGTAATGGCAGGGACTGACACTATTTTTAATCTCATTATACTTTCCAAAGTTAAATTAGGCATTTTTAAAAGCTCTCGCTGAGAATGGAGAAATAATAATTAATATTAAAAGAGACACCAGGATACAACGTAATTTTGTGATATATATTTATAGTTTCAATTAATCTTAATTAGGTTTTTTCACCTTGCATCATACTGATTTTATATATTGTGATTAAAAAATATTGAACAAAATTGAAATAGTGTTGCAGAATATATAATGACTAAATAATCGACTATCTCTATTACAACACAAAAAGACTTCTGTAAGTAACGCTGACATCAACAATACCTGAGCGTTATATTTCCCTTTTATGGCGATTTTTTCAACTTTTAAATATCGCGCATTTTGAATATTTATACCATTCAATAGGGGAAGAAATGTTCTTTCAGATGCAATTTGTTTGAAAACGTCATCTGAATTTGCTGATTTTTACGTTTTTAAAAATAGTTTCAAGAAGAATTTATTTTATGTGTATCTTTATCCCGTATAGCCCTATTAAACAAGTTGGAAATTGCTCGTCAAACGTGGCAAATGAGGTGCGTTCGTACTATAACTAATTTTATAATTATTTTTTGCACCCCATATTGTACTGAATGTATAATTTTTTGCACTTCATAAAGTGCATAGTCTGATACATCATTAAAATGCACTTCCAATAATTTTTTCCCATTCCCCGTAATGTAACGGAACACTTTTGACTGTCCCTGTAATTAAACTATGCATCCGATTTTCCTAAAATTTGAAATAGCTCAACAAAATTTTGCAACAATTATATCTTTAAAATTTCAGACCATTCGGAAGGCTGTAATATCATTAAAATGCACTTGCAATAATTTTTCCCATTGGCCGTAATGTAAAGAAAAACTTTTAACTGTCCCTGTAATTAAACTATACATCCGATTTTCCTAAAATTTGAAATGGCTCGACAAAATTTTGCAACAATTATATATTTGAAATTTCAGACCATTCGGTTGGGTAGTTTTTGCTCTGTTACATGCGGACAGACAGACGGACGGACAGACGGACAGACGGACGGACTGAACGACGACTATAGGTGCTACGTATTTATATAATTACGAACGCACCTAAAAAGATTAACAAGTTTGGACTTAAAAGCAATGTAAATAGTTCAGCGTTTATTTCCAGTTACTAAACTATTACGAAATTAAAATTTCATTATTAAATAAATAAAATAATAACATTACATAAATAAATCAAGAATTTAACAACACATAATTGAACTACGTGTTTAAACCACTGAAACAATCAGAATATGAAAGGCTGCTGGAAGTAGCAAAATCATTGTGGATTTTTTCAGCTATCAGTTTCTGACATACGGCTAATACAAAAGTATCGCTTTTAATAATTTTCAAAAACATTATTTGAATGTATAATTGAAATCAATCTCATAAAATTACTTTTTTGTGTTAGTAACCAATCTTAAAAATATATATTAAATAGAAAATACCTATTAGAGATTTCAATTTAAAAGAACAGTTTTTAGCTATACTCTGTAACCCGGGAGTTCCGGGTTGGATACCCTGATTATCTTTCACGTAGATTGGATCATTTTCAGTACTTTATATATCACTATCTTATCACTGAATATCAATGTCAATTTGTATTACTGCCTTTT
The DNA here is from genome assembly GCA_963932465.1 of Maratus speciosus. Lineage (NCBI taxonomy): Eukaryota > Metazoa > Arthropoda > Arachnida > Araneae > Salticidae > Maratus > Maratus speciosus. Next base: position 505,782,629 of record OZ010787.1, on the reverse strand, counting down.
TTTGGCATGGAAAACGTAAATATGACATCTCTTTATATTATTTTTTTTTGTTACTATTGTACATTTAAAAGTTAGATTCAATTTTAATATGTGTAAGGTCACTTGTATAAGAAAACCCTAACTTTTGGCATTTGGAAATATACTTAAAAATTTTTAAACCTAAAAATACTTTTTCCCTAAAATTAAAAAATTGCATTCGTACCGGTAATCGTTAAAAATCCGATTAATTATTAGCAATCAGAATTTGCTAACAAGGAGCTATGTTTATTCACTTCGGCGAATTTTGTCCTTAGCAACTTCGTTTGCCTGGTAAACTGAAATGAACTGTAATGGATAAAGGTTCACTTTCAGTGATTGCAGTTATTATTATCCTACGAAAATAGTTTGTGCTTTGCTTGAAGCATTAGTTACTGCTTGATGAAACATTTCTGAATGTATTTTAATCAGACTTCACTAATCTCTATAATCACATCACAACAAGGTCCCTTAATTTCGACGCCAATTTCTAGTCTGAAACGAAAATTCTGACATCACAGCTTCTATTTTGAAATCATGTTATTTTCGGAATCGACTAAGTAATGGCTGGGACTTACACTACTGTTAATCTCATTATACTTTCCTAAGGTAAATGAGGCATTTTAAAAGCTCTCTCTGAGAATGGGGAAATAATAATTTGTAACCGTATTTTAAAAGCTGACATGAGTATGCATCGTAATTTTACGATAGATATTTATAATTTTAATTAAGATTTTAAGGGGGCATACTATTGTTAAGGCTCAACAAAAGTAGATTTTGTGGAAGAATTATACGTGTAAAGAACTATATTTTCAGAGTATTTTAAGTGAAATTGCATAATTTTTTGTTTGACATTTACACTTGTTATGACTAAAAATATGTCAGTTGTTCCCGATGTGAGCAGTGATTAAATACATACTTTAAAATCGTTGATAAAATATATCTCGCGCAAGATTCCTCTTGAACTGCTAAATATTTTATGTTTAATCTTCACGTCTTTATAGATTATATGTATAGCTAAAGACTGATGAACCTAAATTTTGTAAATTTTAACAAAATTAATTTTGAAAATGAATTGGATGCATTGCAAAAAATTTTTAAAAAGCATATTTAAGCATATTGTATATTTAACATTTTTATCTAAAGATGTTAAATCTTTAGATAAACCACTTTAAAGCATACTTTTATTTATAGGTTACAATTCATTAGTAACGCATGAGATTATACCGATTCTTTCAAATCAAACGAAAACAAAACAATAAAAGGAAATAAAGTTTCCACATTTTTGAATAAATCAAATCATTTCTATATTTAAAACTTTAGATTTCATTTTATATTCAATTTTTTTTCTTTATTTATTAACTATTTTGTTGAGATTTTCGATGAATAATAGTTAAAGTGACATAATATATACTTTTTAACAGAAAAAAAAATATATAAGCATTTTAGGGAAATCCGGCTATTCTAGACTATATAAGATGCAACTCGGGGAGGCACAACAAAAATTATGGTGGTCCCATCTTTGTCAAAATTCACCCACCCATTCACATTTTATCAGCGAATAAAAAATGTTATGTTGTCCACGGTCAAAAATATTACTGTTTTGTTTCTGCGAGCAGTTGGGTAATTGAATGGCTCCATGCAAAAAGGGTTTCAGACAACTAAACCTAGTTTTCTGAAGCCCTGTTTCCAGGCAGAGATTCAATTGTTGGATCATTCGAGACAAAAGAATAGCAGCTAGAAGTCCCAAAACATCCTTCGCCCTTCTCTTCAAATTTCAAAAGTTCAGCCGGAATCCAATAAAAAATTTGGATTCCGCAAATGCAATTTTTTATTATTAGTCGAATGTTTGTTGCAGAGAAATAATAATAATTGGGAGAAAATTATTCAGTAATAATTAATAATACTGCAGTAATACTTTAGTAGCGAAGAGGTTAAATACATGTGTTTAAAGCTGATATAAAATATCGAATAGGGTGTGTAAATAACGACTTTGAATGATAGTATAGATATAAGATGCAAGTTAATTTTTTATACTTTTCATATTAACTGATACGATTTTATTTGTCGTTGCAATTTACAAGATATTTCATGAAAATGGATAAAAAATTTTGATTTCCTGTACTTAATACCTGGTTTATAACATGTAAAACTAGCGCAGAATATTGTTGCTAAAGGATAACACCACTTTGAAGCCATGAAATTTAAATCTTATCCAGGAAATTATTTTTAAGGCAATGCAAAGTGTTACTGAAAACCTATTTACACTAAATTATTCTATTTTAATAAAGCAAAGTTTCGCTCTGTCTCTGTGTGTGTCTGTCTGTGTGCGATGGCCAGCAAAATCTACCGTACATAGAAGTCTGAAAATTTAGGTGAAGTTAGTCCAAGACAAGCCCTGATGAACCTGGGGCTGAGATTTTTAAATTTTAAGGGCCGGGGCCCCTGAGCCCCTTTAAGTTTTTATGCACTAAATTTTTAATAACTTGCCTCCTTTTTATCCAGTCTTCTTCGTTTTGGGGGACATTTCTCCATTTAATTATTCTCGCATTTCTACTCTCCGGATAAGACCCTGGTCCCTTGAAATTTTTGTGCAAATAAAATATTAATAAATTGCTTCCCTTTAATCAGATCTTCATTTTTGAGATCCATTTTCCATTTAGTTAGTCTCACATTTCTGCATTCCTGGATTAGATCCTGGTGACTCTACGGGGCTGTAGGGCCCGGTCCAGGACCCCTTGAACTTTTTGTGTGCCAAGAATTTTTCACTCCTTGACTTTCTCATCTTCTCAGTACATAATTTTAAAGTTGAGTCTTGGACTTTTCTTCCTGGATCAACACCCTCATATTTTTATTGGGGTCCTAGGGCCCTTTTTTAAACATTTACCCCATTTTGGGGGCATTTCTTTAAAATATTATTCTAACGAATATTTCATACCCTATGCTTAATTTCGACTAATTGAAGATCTAACGCGCTGACCATTTAACGTGTTTTTATGTTAGGACCCTGTTTTAACTATCAGTGGGCCCGTTCTGGGTCCCCTACTATAGCTCCTTTAAAAATGGTCCGATCCACTAGCTTTTTTTTTCTAACAACTTCTTAGGCCTTCCAGCTACTACATGAACGACAAAAAATTTTCTCAGACTTCAGCTACACCAATTTTGAATATTAATCGCCTTCTTGGGGCCCTTGGTGCAGCTCCTTTAAAAATGATCCGAATTGCTTGCAATTTTCTTTAACCTAGTTCTTGCATCCTCCGATTACTTTAATTTTGATTACTTGAAGATCTAAATTGTTAAGTACTAAAACGTTTTAACATATTTTCATGTTAGGGCCCTGTTCTCAACGATCAGTTGGACCCGTTTGGGCTCCCTATTATAACTCCCTTAAAAATGGTCTGATTCGCTAGCTTTTCTTTCTAATATCTTCTTAGGTTCTCCAGAAAAAAAATCAGACTTTAGCTACTACCAATTTTTAATATTAGTTGCCTTCAAGGGGCCCCTTGGTGCAGCTTCTTTAAAAATGATCGGAATTGCTTGTAATTTTCATTAGGGGAAACTAGGGCTACTTGACCCAGTTGTTAGTTTTTGATTGTTAATTATTTTTTTACGTTACTCATGGGTGTGTAAATGCAGTCTATATATACTTAATGAAGTATTACACAATATTTATCATTATTTTTCCGAAGTATTAATTATAAAAGGTAGAAAAATATGAATATTCAAAACTTTCAAGTTGGGTCAAGTATCCCAATGTATAGGGATACTTGACCCAAGTCATAGATTTGGGTGTATGATTAAAAATAATAAACAAAACACTTTTACATAAGTACACAATTAATATTAAGGTTAATAATTTTTTATTTTTGTCAAATAAAATTAATACTTTTAATTTTTAGTACATAGGCCTAACATTAATATACCCAATTTAAACTTTTACTGCAGAAAGTTCAAAATATTAGCAGTCTGAAAGTTCATTCTGTGCCTAAACAGATTGTAGAATAAGAAAATAACAATTTATTCAACTTCAAATGTAAAATCATATTTAAACACAAAACTTGTAATTCCATCATTTGTGTCGAACACTCAAGTGGATGAAGAATAGTTTCTATTTGGTCAGGATCTACTTACGATATATCATTCATTTCAAGCCATATAAATCGCGTGAGATCCATTCTTCTTGCAAACTGAATAGTCAGCCTGTGAGAATTGATTTCAAGAACCTTTCCAACAAATCTTTTTGTATTCCGTTTCCCACAATATTTGACAAGAACTAAGTCATTTACTTATAATATTTATATTATTTACTCATAATACTTATATTTATATGTTTATAATATTTAATATTATAATATTTTTAATTCATAAATTAAACATGCTAAATGCATTTGAATAATACTAATCCCAATCTTGGGCCAAGTATCCCTAAGTGAGTTGGGTCAAGTATCCCTAAATGAGTTGGGTCAAGTATCCCTAGTTGCACATTTACTACATAACCCTAAAATGCAGCCATTTACTAATTAGAAGATTAATATTATTATACATGTTACTGTAGCTAAAAACATGTTACCAATAAAACAAATTACCAATTAAAAAAGTCTTACCTTTAAACAGAAAAAATTAAAACATCGGAGTTTACAGAACAAAAAAATTACTTTTGGAGCATGAAAATGTATTTTGTTTGATAGTTTAAAAACTTACAGAATGATTCAATTATTATTTTCAACATATGGTCAGCTAACTGAAAGAAAGAAAGTGTTGCCACTTCCAAATTACAAAACTTTCCCAATTCTGAGAAAAAGGCCTTGGGTCAAGTATCCCAAGTTCCCCCTACCATATTTCTAGCATCCTCTGACTACTTTAAGAACTACTAAAATATATCTTTATATGCAACCCCATGCCATTTACGTCCCTGGCCCCTTAAAGTTTTTGCACCATAAATTGTTAATAAATTGCCTCATCTTAATCCGATCTTGATTTTTGGAACCCTTTTTCCATTTAGATACTCTCCCGTTTCTTTGTTCCAGATAAAATACTGGGGCACCCTAGGGTTCCATAGGGCCTGGTTCGAGGCCATTGCACTTTTTGAGCGGAATGCATTTTTCACCATCTAATTTTCTCGCATTCTCAATGCAAAAATTTAAAGTTGAGTCTTGCACTCTTTACCCCGGACCAACACCCTCTTATTTTACTGGACACTAGGGCCCTGTTTTAAGCATTTTCCACCATTTGTTTGCGCATTTCTTTAAAATTTTATTCTAATGATTATTCATACCCTATGTTTAATTTTGACTAATTGAAGATGTAATGAGCTAGATACTTAGATCTTTTAACAATTTTTCATGTTAGGCCCTGCTCTTTACTCTCAGTTAGCCCTCTTTGTGCCCTTTGTTATAGGTCCCTTAAAAACGGCCCTATTCGCTAGCTTCTTTTTTTAAACAACTTCTTAAGTCCGCCTGCTACTACATAAATGACAAAAAAATTTCCGAGACTTCAGCTACCACCAATTTTGAATATTAATCTCCTACTTGGGCACTTTGCTTCAGCTTCTTTAAAAACTATCCAATTTTATTACAATTTTCTTAAACATAGTTGCAGCGTCCTCCAGCTACTTTAAAACTACTAAAAAATTGTCTTATACCCAACTATATTCCACTTAAGACTTTCTTTCTTTATACCTCTGCTGGCACTTTTGTCAAATATTAATCCCCTTTTTCAGCATCAACTTACGTTTGCAAACTACAGCGGTAAATTAAAAATCGCATAACTTTAAAGGTAATTTTAGATAAGGGATTTCATCCGTTTATTAAATATCGTGTTAATGTTAAATGTAATTCTTGATATTTACAAGGGGAGGGGGCATTTTCCAACGCTTGGGGCGCATTCTTTCCTCGGATTCTAAGGACCCAATTTCAACGGGATTTAATTCATTCAACTTAGGTTACAATTCGGCTACTTTCTGTATTATGAAATCTTACCTTAGACTTTATTTACCAACATTTTCTAACATTAATGATTCATTCTTTTTTTTGGATTCTTTGTGCTCGATTACTACGAGGTTTGGCTCACTGAACTTTTTTTTCGATTGTCTCCGGCAGGTTACAGTTTCGTTTGAAGGGAACGAAAGAAGTTTGTTGGAAACACTCTAGACGCTGCGGAAGGCAATGGGGGTCTCCGAAATTAGGTTCATTAAAAAAAAATTTCAAAAGATATAAAATCATAAAAACTTGAGTTTTGCTTAAGGTTATTATTTACGGAACCCGGGCAACGCCGGACGGGTCTGCTAGTTATACATAAATTATAATAGAAAACTGTATTTATTTTAGTCATTATAATAGAAGTGAATAAATTAAAATAAAATGGCGGTTGAGAGTTGATAATTCTTACAATGAGGGTTAAGAGATAGACAGAATAAATTTTTGTAGATTTAAAATAGAACCGTAAGACAAAACTAATTAGTATTTTTAGTCCAAATGCTAGTGGAATACATTGCCGGTTCAAATACATACAATGTAAATTTTCATCGAAAAATTTAGAAAATCAGAAAAGCGAAATATCAATTTTTCCAAAAAATATCCTTCATATTTCACCAGGAAATAATTTCAAATACTGTTTTGAAATACTGTCTCCAACTAAACACGCTTCAAATTTTTGTTACTGTTTATTCCCTGTTTTGCACTCTACTGCTACAGCTCCAAAATTGCCTTTTGTAAATAATGGAAAATGATTTAATTACAGTACGTTTATTAAAAGCGTACTGTAAGCGACAATTAAAAATAAAAATAGCTGTTACCCATTTAGGAAAGAAACAGAATAATGAAAACTTAACCATAACTTAAATAAATGCATTTGTAATTTAAAGTTTGTAAGTATTACAAAATAATATAAAAAAAATACCCGATTGTTTTGATTTTTAAAAAATCATGTATTTTACTCACTCTGATAAAAAGCATCTGTAACAAAAGAGAGAATACTTCATTTTCCGTTTGTTTCAAAAACCAATCCCATTCAATGATTCTTCCATATTGTGAGACTTAGAATCTTTAATTTGATTCTGAAACCTAAATTATACAAACATCTTAATTATTTCGAAGTTGAAACTAGTCATATTTTATGTGTCAAAGTTTGTGTTTTCAGTAGCAACAGTTGATTTTGAAATACCAAATATATTCCAACTGCAATACCTGACCGGTGGAATATATTTCTATTAAAGAAGACGATTCAAAATCGAATGCGAAAAATTTAATAGGTGATAGAGCGTACTACAAACAATTTATGTATATTCTCTTTTGTGTAAATCCATGGTTAACCCTTAACTGGTGAGGTGGGGTGTTTTGCATCCCAGAGAAATTGTATGTGAGCTCTACATTTGCAAGCAAAATTTTTGTGGCATTTAGATACGTGAATTTATTCGTATATGTACGTATACTTACAGTACTTTTTCAGTTATTTTTATACAAGTAAATAATACAAAATTCACAGGAAATTCTCATATTTGAAATTCGATAAATTTTAAGGAGTGCACAAGAAATCATATTTTGGGGTTACATACACCCCACCTCATCACTTACGTCAGAAAAAATATCCCCTCGCCACTTAAGGGTTAATTCATTTATTTATGAAAAAATACCCTTTCTAATCTGAACGTAACTATTTTTCCTTTTTTTAACAAAGCTAAAGAGATTTTCTGCCGACTTAACTTGCTTTGTGTGAAATGCAGTGACATTATGAAAAGTGATGATACTGTACAGTATTACAATAAGTGATGTAGTGCCAATTACAATCGGAATTCAGTGAAATTATGATGTGAAACGTAGTCATCTCCACCTCTTTACGGATATCGTTGATTTTATAAGTCGGTCCAAAACTTTCTTCTATCTCATAAATGTTAAAATTTCAAAAAACATATTTTCTTAAAGTTATGCATTTTAGAAACAAGCAAGATGCCGAAGTCATCGCTGCACGAGCATTCAGTACAAAACATAACTACATCGAGTATGATTTTCATCTTAAATTTCTGCTTCATTTTATTAATCGGAGTAAATACGTTTTAATCTCGATCATATATGTACTAATTTAATAAAGAGAGAAATCCTGACTGACTTACTGACTGACTCATCAACGCAGATCTGAAACGACTAAAGTCAAGATCTCGAAATTTTGACTGTAGATTGCTGTTATGATGCAGACAAGCAATAAGAAAGGATTGTTCGAAACTCACCTGCTAAGGGATGTGGGGGAGTAAATGGAGATTCGAAAATTTTAGAGTATTTCACAATATCACAGTAGCAATTTTAGGTAAGAGCGTCTGAAATCCAGCTGAACAAATTACTAATAATAAATAGTTAAACAGGTTTTCAGCTATTTTAGAAATTCAACCAACAGAGGTTTAAATGTGTGGTAGAAAGTTTTTATCATATCATAATATTAAACTAACTAACTATTAACTAACTAGTAATAACTAACTAAGTAATTAACTAGTTTTTAGTCATTTCGCCACTTCTCAGTTGCAGTTTTAGGTAGGAGCATAAACTGCAGCTTAACCAATCTGCTAAAAAATAGTTATTTCGTATTTCAGCGATTTCTTCGTCAACATCGGCTATGACACGATTATGGATGATTAGCTGAAAAAGACAAATATTGATGATTTATAATTAGATATTTTGATTAAGACATTTTTCCTTGGAAAATTCTTTTTTATTTCATAATATATATAGACTTGTATACAATCCCCATCAAAAAAGACAAAGTGAACGATAAATATTCAAAACAATGTTTAGAAGTTTAGATCATGAAGATAGAATACAGAAAAATGAAGATAGACTTTCCATCGCAGAACTTGAACGGAAAAATAGTACTCGGTTCGCGGCGCTGGTGCTCCTAACTTAAGCATCACGTGATTTGGATGTAGTTTCAATTTTCGATTATAGATGGCAGCATCAAATATCCTTGGGCATTTTATTATTTTCTTTCTGAGATTTAAAAAATTCTACATGATCCGTAAATATGAATGAAAATAAGAAAAACTGCTGAAGAAAAGATATAGGCCTTGTTTTTTTTTTTTTTTACATTTTCGGGACCAGTGATGCCAAATTTCGTCATGAGTTTCACATTTTTTTTATTTATTTAAAAACTTAATCTCGGAGATTCTGTTTGGTGTCATTCAAAAGACACCTTTTCTGTCTTTTCATTAGTATTTTTTTATTTTCTCAAGAGATGGTAACAGAGGTTCCAGAAACTGAAAAGTATTGCTTGATTTCCTTTTAATACGTTAAGTGAAAACCTGACTGTGAAAAAAAATATTATTCACGCTTTTCCTTTTTTATAAAATTACAATTTTATAAATATAAGTTGTAATATGTATGAAGTATATATTTATGTGTTTATAATTCAACAATTGTATTTTTATTTCAGTAACAATGCATAGTAAATATACATGATTCCAAATGGCATCACTGGGACTAGATAGGTAGTTTCAACATAAGCCTCTATTTTGATTTCTTATCTGATTTTGTAGTTTTTTGAACAGTAGAATTTTTCCTTTACTATTTATCATGCCGAAGCAAAAAAAAGGAGTTTGTATCATTAGAAAGAGTCATTTATTTACTTAGGAATGGTACTTCTGATGATACTGAATGATACTTCTGATACAGAAATTGAAAAATCTGACGAAGAGGACAGTGAAAGTGCACGCAATGTATCAAATTCAGATGATTGCATACACTATTCCGACAATTGATTGCGTGGTTGCCCAATTCAATTGTCACGTTCGTCGGCCTAACTGTTAGGAGTTTTCCGTGGTTGCACAATTCAATTGTCAATATTCTTGATCTGGATACAAATGATTCAGTCGGTCCAGTTACTATTTCTGTAGGTAATAAGAATTAGGAGTTGAATTAGAAGATAAGAATATTGAATCATTTGACAGGACATTTAGAGAAACTTATTGCCTCGTGATGAAATTTTAGTACCTAAGAGTACTTTAAATTATTTTGTGATGAATAAATTACAGCTAACTTAGTGTATCAAGTGACCGAGAGGTTCCACTCCCAAAGTTCGTAGATGGGAAGTGCTGGTTAGGAAACAATCGCGCTCGTCGGCCTAACTGTTCGGAGTTTTCCGTGGTTTTCATCGAACCATAGGTATCCTCGCGTAAATGCGGGTTAGGTTTCCTTAGAAAGACACACACTGAGGGCACTCATCACTCGGGCATATATCTCTCGTGTGGATAATCGGCGTCATGAACAACACCCATATAACATTAGTGCATCAAACAAATCTATATACTTTCTTTATACATCTTTTATTTTGATTCCAATGATGCCAAATGGCATCATGAGCATTTCGTGTACGATTCCTGTTTGGTCCCAATGATGCCAAATGGCATCGTTTAAAAAGACTATTAAAAAATATTAAATAACTGTTTTTAATTATATTTATGTTTATATTAGCTAAAAATAACCTTAATTCCAGATATTCAGATTTTTCCTCTTGTAAATAAAAATGCGGACCTGAAAGGGTTAAATTTAAGTTGATAGCAAAAAAAAACAAAAAAACTTCTATCAAAATATCTACATATTCTGGTAACATTTAGCCATGAAAATTATACATAAAAATATTTTTCTAACTAAAAAAACAAAAAAACATGATGCATCATTTTCTGATTATTGCATTTTGTTAATTAAAATGTGTTATCATTTGATTTTATATGACTACAACAAAGACATTACATAAAATACACATTAAAATCATATTTGAAATTTGAACTGAAAAATGCCTCCCTTGAAAATATCTGAATTACATCCCAAATTTTAAATATTATAGCATGGAATAGCAAAAGATAAAAGTTGTATTGCATTTGTAACTAATATATAAACCCTATGGGTAAAATAACATTTAAATCTAAAAAACTTGTTATAAAGTATTTTTACATAGTCGCATTACCAAGTAGAAGACTATTTATTAACATATTATTCCTTACCCGATATCAATTTTGTGACTTACACATTATTTTACTACTCAGAAACTAATTTTGATATATTCTGTATCACACTAAAGAGCAACTTTTTAATGAATTTAATCTGCTTCATTTCTAAAAGTAAATTGTAAAAGTAATGCAAAGCTTAATGTATGCAAACTTCATTGCATCATAAAGTAAATTGCAACGATTAATTGCATTAATATGACTGATTTTCTTTTCCGCTACAAGCTTACATGTTAAAATTCAAAACATTAAAAATTTTATCAGCATTGATATAATTAAAATATGCTGTACCACGGTATTATATATTCCTTATATTTTAATTACAAAAAGAATTGATAAGAAATATTCATTTTATTTGCAATGACTTCTAAGCTCATAAAATGCATAAAAAGTACAATTTCAACTGAAAGTTTCTTTGTTTATATAAAATAACGGCGGATGGCGCCAAAACAATATTAAGCAACGAAACGTAATCGCTGCACAGAGCTCTTTGTTTATAATAGCTGATTATCCGATATTTTTAGTTTATAACTTAAAACATTATAAAAATGAAGAAGAATAGATGTGATACAAAGCATATTTTTTGTATATTTCCATAAGTTGAACAATCGGAATACTTACGCGTAACATTGCCGTGATAAGTTATTATTTTCTGGGGGATGAGCAAGATCCAGAATCATCATTTCACTTGTATAGTATATAAGTAGATGCCATGCAAAATAGAGTTTCGCTAAATGCTACGCCATTTGATTGATTTTTTGTGGGTTTTTTGTATTATCAAGGAAATTATACATTTTTTTTTTTTTTTTTTTTTTTTTACATGCACCAAAGAAAATGGGCATTCTCGTTTATAAAGCCGAGGTTTTTTTTATGATTGTGTCAAAGTAACTTCATTTTTTCCTGATTTTATTTTAACGATCTGTGTGCGGAAATGTATGCTCCGTTATTGTGATCGCCATATCATCGCGTTTTAATTTATTTTACCTGTAAGACCCTCACTGTTAACATGGGTAAAATCAGGTGGTTCTGCTAGTTTTTCAATAAAATCAATATCTGTCACCATTCTTGCGACACTGAGTTACGTGAATACAAAGTACCATTTGCAGCAAGAGCGGCAAATGTACAACTCAACTACGAAAAATCGAGCAAATCGCACAAAAGTGTTATCACAGCGACCCTTTCTGCGTGAATATTGCCATTTTCAACTGGGACTTGTCGTCCATAGTCTAAAACGTATATATGAGGTTTGGTTTTATTCTATCATTAACTTCATACATTTTCCGGTGATACAAAAGAAAAATCGTCCAAAGATTGATATCATAGCGCGCCCCTCAGGGGAAATATTCCCATTTTAAATTGGGTCCTGCTGGCCACAGCGAAAAATATATAAATGAAATTTAGTTAAACTCTATGCTTAATTTCATACACTTTTTTATGATATAAAGGGGAAACGCGGAAGACCAGATAGACATTTTGTAAAATTTGTTTTTCGAGGTCTCAACGTGTAAATCCCTCGAAAACCGGAAATCGAAAAAATTTCAATTACAATACTTTCTTCTATTATAGATTTGAGAAAGTAAAAAGAATAGTAAAATTTCGTTAATACTATCTTCATTAATGTTAAAGTTGTGAACATCTGAGTTCGGATAGGAATAAGATACTCTATAATTTTATAATAAATTAAACACAATAATAAATGAATTTAGACCAGAAGGCGGTTGCACTAACCATCTCTTCATCGACTTGACGGTTGAAATTCCAGGATTAGTTAAAACTGGATTCACATATTAAAATCCAACGGGTCTGCCAAGCCATATCTTGGTAGAAAACGCCTACAAACCCAATTTTAGTGGTTGACTGGTAGGTTTACCATTGTGTTTTCCTGCTCCCAGTCATCGATGTTTTCATGCTTTGGGTGCAGGAAAACACAATAATAAACATACCTATTAACCGCTAAATTGGGCCCGCAGGGGTTTCCGCCACTTGGCAGACCAGTTGCATTTTAATATGCTAATAAATTTCTCACTAATCCTGGAATTTCAGTCAGCAACTTGATGAGGTGATTGTCTATGCGGTCGCCTCCCTGTCTTATTGTAACTCTCCATTTTCTATGCAATTTCTTTTAATGTAGTGCGTACTACCAAGTCTTGAATATTGCCCAATCTTTGTTGGATCGCCCTATGAAAATAATAAAATTATTATGATGCAAGAAATTAATACAAAAATTGTGTCTATACATATGAAAGAAATTTTTAGCTGCACAATAAGAATAACTGCAGCGCTCCTTAGTGGAGTTTAGCGATCCTTTACCGAAAACTTTTTCGTATGTGAGAGAAAAATCATTTAGGCAGTTGTTCAGGTTGTAGACTTAGTAAAAAATAACATTCCATATGAACAGATAGATTTAATTGAAAGAGGGAAATGCGATTTAAATTAGTATATTTCAGGTTGATTTCGAACCTTTGATTTTGAACACAGACGAATAATGCGAAAAAAAGGTCTACAAAACTTCAATCAAACAACATGAATAACGCATTTTTTCGGAAAATTATTCTTTGGGTATCCTTCTATACGACTCATTTATTAAGACCTGATTGCATATTTGAATTTATTGTTGAAATATCTGTTGTTTTGTTCCAGTTTTTTTCCCCTTTTTATGTCAGTAGGAAATAGCACACTAAAATGACATGAGAGCCATGTGATAACAGCAAATCCAGTAATCATACAAAAATTATGTAGACAGGGAGTTACAAATATGCAACAAAATGAGGTGGCGTTGCTTTGACATTTTATGTATCTGACATTTGTGCAAAAAATGATTTGTACTGTTTTAACTTTTTAATACCACTATTTTTAAATAACAATATTTTTTCTGCTCCTGTCATTAAATAAGACAATTTTCTCTCATTAAATAAGTTATATGTTGCTTTTTAAAACTAGTCGTGCGAATCCTAAAATATATGATGGCAAAAAATCCCACCAAGTGATAGAAATGGGTTAGAGCAAAGGAAAGAGAACATTGTTCGGTATGCTTATGATGGTCACTGATGCCACTATGCAGAAGAGATATGGGTGGAGTGCGCTTTTCCATTATTCCTTTCATTGAAATGTGGCACCAACATGACTGGTCCTATTCATGTAAAGGATTCAAGATTTGGCAAGTTATCACTTGCTTGGCAATTTCAAAATTGTTGTCGGTCGTGAAATAAAATATACAAATACTCAGCGTTCACATTATGCATGTTAACTTGTGCAATAGTATGAATAATATGAAGTAAATAAATACTATGAATAACAGCGCAATAATATGAATAATATGAAGTAAAACAAAGCAACTTAAAATTTGTTTTAAATTAGTAAAAGAAGCTTCTCAGTTTAATTTAATGATACAGTAATTTGTTTAGTTTCCTTTTGCAAACATATGCTAGCCCTTGGCGATAAAAATCGCGTGACTATTGTACTCACGTGACTATTATAATGCTTCCACTTTCAGGTTACCAAAGATTTCTCCATCCCTATCTCTTTTCTATGGATGGGATGGCAGCTGTTGCTTGATACCAAAATAGTGACTCAAATTGCAGTTACTAACTTTTGCATTTTTGGCATTCATTTTAGACCATGAAGGACATTTCTTTTTAAATCGCGAAATCTGAATAACTTTTTAATTGATTTTTTAAGCTTATAGATATATGATTGCTAGATTCTAGATTTTGCCGCTAGGGTGGGCGCTGCTGTTGTTCTTATTCTGCAACGCATATATATCTATCTGCATATAGACAAAACTTTCATAATTTTACTTTACGTCCACAAAATAAAGTTTTATTTTTATCTATATTCTTTCCACCCTGAATATTTTATTACACATAAATATATTAATAAATAAACATATAAATGTATATAAATAACATATTTGAAATTACGAATGGTAATTAATTCAAAAAATCAATAAACAGCAACATTTGTAATATTCTGTATATGTACACGGTTTTCAAAACTCATTGTAGAAACTTCAACTCTCTCGCAACGGGCGTCATTTGTACAAAAGAATCGCTGACAAAATATTCAAAATTTTGCATACGACGCTCGTCGAGTAGGTAGAGGTACAGAATGCACTTTGACAAACAGAAATGAGCATGTAATGCATGGTTATAAGTAAATCGCTCAAGCGATAGAAGGAACTTTCTGGTTTTAAAGAGAACCTGTTTACTACAAATTATCCAGCAAATCATTTTTTTTTTATTTATGCAAAGTACTTTCACAATCAGAATGCTAATATGACTAACAGCACTTGAAACTGCAAAGTACGATCTATTTACTGGTCAAAACCTGCTTTCAAGAGAGGGAAGGGCTAGCGAAGGATTTTAAATTGAGCAAATTTCTTTGAAAGAAAATTACCTAAACGTATGCACTTTCTGTCACTTGATGGCTCATAAAGCGTTAGACAGCATATTCGGGAGCATTGCAGTGTTGATTATCGTTAACAAAAGCAGCTACTTCGACAATAATTTTTTAATACTATAAAAAAATACCATCCGTTTTTAATGTATTTATCTCACAACAGCATAGTGCTTACAGTCTGTACTTTTTGGTTAATTGAAATATCATCTCTACAGTGACTTATCCATCATCATGCATTTTTAGGATTACATGTTTCAATTAAAAGCCTGCTTCAGTCTCGCGACGACATTCGTAAGCTAACTTTAAACCATCTGATGTGTTCTATAAACATTTTTCGTTTACATTTTTATATTTTGAAATTTTACTTTTTGCCCAGACTATCCGAGACCGATGTCTAACATCGTTGTACTGTTCTTATTCTATTTTGGTTATGGTGTCTTTCGCAGGACTTCCGTATTTTGAAATAATTCTTTTTGCACAGACTGTCTGAGACCGACGTATAACATCGTAGTATCTTAATTATTCTATTTTGGTTATGATGTCCTTCTCAGGACTTCTATATTTTGAAATGATTCTCTTTGCACAAAATATCCGAGACCGATGTCTAATACTGTAGCATTGTACTTATTCGATGTTGGTTGTGGTGTCCTTCTGAGGATTTTTAATTTAAGAAGCAAATTGGTTAGTTGGTCTGAAACTTTAAAATGTCTTCAGATTGGAACTGCAACGAAAATCAAAAATTACTAAACTATCGCGTTAGACATCGACTTCAACTATTCTATGCGAAAAGGAACGATTTTAAAATATTGAAATGCATATGACAAAATTATAAAGAATGGTTCCGTTGGGTTAATATTAGCTTGGAATGTCGAAGCTTAACTACAGTAGGAATCAGAGTGATGTCACTACGATTTCGATATCAAGAGTATTGTAGATAACAATAGAATAAACGGTCAAGTGCGAATATTACCAACGCCCTCTAGATATTTGAGAAAGCTTTGACACGCGTCACAAAAACGTCACAGAAAGCAGGCAAAACAAAGAAAACAGATCATTTATTGACTTTTGGATATCCACGAGCTAATGAATGATCTTTTTTCTTTGTTTTGCCTGCTTTGTGTGACGTTTTCGTGACGCGTGTCAAGGCTTTCTCAAACGTCTAGGGAGCGTTGGTATTACTCGCACTCAAAGGGTCCCGTACAATAAATATATGAATTATTAGCTAAAAGAATAATAAGACTTCGTAAAAATTTTACAATGTAGGGTTGGGTATAGCTGCATATACTAGAAAAGTATGATTGGGTACACCATAAAAGATCAAAGAGATATAAAGCCTAAATAATATCAAACATTTCTAGTCTGTATGACTCTTTTTTCAACTTTATACTAATCTGCTTATGATGAACTTAATTCGGTACTGACGATAAAAGTTCTGCATATTTAAACTTCATTTGGCATTTCATAAAACTAAATTCAGCGTAGTCATAATCTATTTCTTTTTACCAGTGTAGCTAAAGCAAAACACTTCTTCAAAGTTTAAAATTGGCATTGTGCTAAGCGCGCTTCCAAAGGAGGTCGCAAAGTTACAACGTCGCCTTGGTACGTGCCGCGGTTTTAAAGATAGAGTTTTAATTAACTTTTAACGACATGGGAGGCATAGTGAGAGATCCACTCAATGCAAACTAGTCGCGAATCCCATAGTATTTATGTAATTAATTCTAATAAAATTAGTCTGTTTTTAACAATGTGACGTTTATTGCTTTTATACTGCTACTGGGTATTGCGTTACACAAATCTAGCATCAAAAGTTGTTACCTGGTCTTTGACAGCCGATGGTACATAGAGTACGCCGCCACTGCCATTTTGTATGTCCAAACCAGTGTTGCCAGATTGGGGACTTTTTTGTCCCCACATTGTTGATTGTCACCGCTTTTTTGAAATAGAAATATTCGCCCTATTTAAAAATAGATTAAAAATTCTGAAAAATAAGCGAAATATACAATTTAAAAAAAGTGGTGACAGTCAAAAAATCTGAATTTGAAAAGTCCCCAATCTGGCAACACTGGTCCAAACCGTTCGTCTCTTTAACGGTTAATATCTCGTCTAATTACCGACGATTTTTTTTGAAAATCATTATGAACAATGCTTTTACACTTCTGCTACGATAGGTGCCTCTAGCGCTATTCAACACCTTTGCTGGATGCCTGCAAATCGTGTGTAACGGAAAAATGCGCTTTTTCGCAAAAATTATGAGACATAGGGTAATCGCTATAATTTTCCTGCAAGGTTTAAATCAATGTCTACTACCTCTAATTTTTTCATAATTTTAGTTTCGTTAGATTCGGAAATAGTTGGGGGGGGGGACATATTTTTACACTACATTTCCGACGATATCTCTGAAAATATAATACTTAAAATTAAAATAAATCATTTTTGAATTCAGCGTTACGAAAGCTTTCACAAGATACCGCACACGATACACAAGGAAAAGTTTTTTTTTTCAAGTAACTTAATAGCTCCTATACATTTTCCCTAAGTATATTTGTGAATGTTTAATAATCTGTAAATATATGGGTCAATAGTCTTTATTAGTTCCCGTATTTTGAACTTTCCACGTTCCATAGTTAACGAGAAAAATGTCTGTGACAGACAGATAGACACAGGAGTGATGTTATAATTATTTAGTTTTTACGTTTTAAGTACGGAACTCTAAAAAGTACGTTTCCATGAAATCTACGACTTCCTGGATTTCAAAACTTATAATGACGTCATTCCGAATCGCGTATAATGCTTGTATTCAACATTTACCTAGACCTAGAAAACCTCGGTGGAACGCTCAAATAAAATTACTGATTAGCATAATTGGACCTGATCGCGCCAAATTCGAAACAGATCAATTGGTGAATAGCGTTTGAGCGTAAGACCCAGGTTTTCTAGGTTGAGGTAAATGGTAAATATGAGCATAAATGTCTTCTTTCCATTTTTTAAATTTGACTTTTTTTTTTCTTTTGTAGGAGGTCCGTTTTAAGATGATCGACCCTAAGTGTTATTCTTCAAAAACTTCAACCTTGGAGCATCCGATAAGCCTGAGCCATGATTTTGAAACAACGGCCTTCAGCAAAAATACCAACAAGCTCTTTGGCGTCAGTCCCAGCGATATAGACAAATACTCCCGCGTGGTGTTCCCTGTGTGTTTTGTATGTTTCAATCTCATGTACTGGATCATCTATTTACATATCAGCGATGTGCTCGATGAAGGCATTGTACCACTTGGTAGTAAGTGACTACGTCGTCAAAGGCGTTGCAAACAAATGGACAATGAACTTCAAAGGCGACCGAGAACTTATGTATTAGAATCTGGTTCTTACATGTGTGTGAGTGTGTGTTTTCTACAGGGAACATCGCACTTTTAATTTTCGTACAGGTCACCTCATCACAGTCATGTGCTGCATCTAGTATAGAATTCACTAGAACGGATAAAGAAAACTTTTTTAATGCCAGCATATTGAGAGAAAATGGAATATGGCTGCAGACACCCTTTTAAAACAAACAAACTTATTTTCATCGTTTTGGGGCTTATTTGCTGATGAAGCTCATATTTTTCTTTTGGATATACTGTGTTTTTTATGAAGCAACCTTCTTTTTTATTCCCTTTTTGATAGCTTGTAACATTGCAAGGATGTACTACATTTTTGGTTCCATCGTTTTCGGTCGTAGTTATTTAATTCATTGGGAATTGAATATAATGTAGTACAAAATAGTTTACATTATTTATTCATGATTCAGAGCTTATAAACATATTCATTGTATGTTATGTAAAAACAGATTAGGGTAACTTAAAAATAACATCCGCTGTTCTGGAAAGGTTTCATTTTGAAATATATAATTTATGAATAATTAACTGTTCCTCCAGTCACACATGTGAGTTTCATGAAATATGTGTCTTAATTAGTTGAGTAACAGTGAAATATTTTTTAAATTATATTTTATGCAAAATATATTTATTTTTGATCAAAGAGGATTATTAAAATTTCTATATTTAACTTTATCCAATTCAAGGTCAAATTTCTAATACATTTATACCAACAATTTTAGTATTAATTTTAAGTTTGATAACATTAAGTGGTTTTTGCTATATAAATTTTTCATTTGTATGCAGTTTTTCAATAAATCGTTTTAGTATAATCCAATTTTGTGAATACTGATAAATTTAGACATAGAAAAACAAAAAAAAATATTCATTTATTTTAATTTGTTTACAAGCTTTCGTTGTTCGCCAGACTGATTAATTTAAAAACATATGAATAGTATCATTTTAGTGTTCATGAATGTTTTTTGTCTGTTTTTAATATTTATTGTGTAATGTATGCATTTATATCATGTAAACAGATTTCATATTACTGTTCATGCTACTCTTTGAGGCAAAGTAAAATTATATCATATATTTCAGTAATCTCCCCCCCCCCCCCAATCCCCCGAAAAAAGATTAAGAATTAAAATACAGTAATACTCTTCATAGTATTCACAAAGTAAAAATGAATATATTTTACCCTATATTTTGTTAAAGACATGGAATGAGCTTTTCTAAAGCCTGTTTTATTTAGGAATGCATTCGAATGCCCAGTAGTATGCAGCGTTGTTAAAATGGTTTTAAAAAAATTAAGCAATTTTTCAACGTTTTTAAAACGTTCACTGCTACTGGGGATGTTATAATGACTTTGTACGACATCGTTTCAATTTTATAAGAGGAATTTTTTAAAGGAAAATATCAAAGACGGTCTGTCGTAGTTTAGTTCAAAACAAACAAGTTTTTAAAATTGCTTGTAAAATTAAATTAAACTGCTTCGAAAACAGAGTACATGCAATGATTAATTTTATTAATTAACTGTAATGCAGCGTGCTTTTCTTACATTGGTACTCTTTTTAAATAAATACGAAGGCGCATAATCTTACAGTTCACTTGTGAAACGAAGCGTAAAAGCATTTTTTTACGGCGTATTTTCCTTAAATGTTTTATAAATGCTTATTTATTACCTTATTTTCTGTTGTATAAAATGCACTTTCGAACATCTAAAATTGGCTTTTACTTGTACGATTAAGGTACAAATTTTTACTGGTTTTATCTTTATGATTATGTTTATATTACGTTTTCCTTAATGTTTTAATTAAAAAAATGTAATAAAATGTAAATAATAATTAGTTATATTGAATATAATGCATGTTATATATTAAGAATCAAATTTTATTTATTGCTAACATTTTTATTTTCAAATTAGATATTATAATTGTTCACGCTCATGTTTTTTTCATAAAATTTTGTTTAATTCTAGAGTGCATTTTACACAAGAATTGTTATACAGCGGAAAGTACGGTATTAATTGCAGAAATAACAAGAATAACTTTTAAAATATAATCATATGTTTTGTCTATAATTTGTTTTATGATTTCCTAAATAATCTGTTGCAAAGTGTAATGTATACTTTTAACTAAGTATACTAGTGGGTCTGGAATTTGAGGAGATATTATATGCACAAAAACTACTCTATCTTAATCTAAAACTGTTTTTCTAATTGATGAACAGAAACTGCATTGTCTGAACTCTACATTTATACAATAAAAATACATTCTGGAACGATTGCGGTTACAATTAGAGGCCGGAAGATTTTTTTTTGTTCTAACCAAATAATCTTTGTTTTTTGAAGGACATATTTACAATATTTCCCTGCAATAAAGCAACCGATTAGTTTTTCATTTATAATGCTCCACACATGTACAACTGAGGATTTTGTGTCATATATTTGGTGGAAGAGAGGTTGGCATCGCCTTTTGTATAAAGGTGTGAACTCCTGTTCAAACATTTTTGGTCTTCCGGTACATACACTATCTATCCGGACCTTCATAACTGTGTTCATTACCTGAACGCAGCCAGCGAAATTAAGTGGGAATTTCTCACAATCTTTTGACTTTCGGGAATATAAATCTGGTGAAATTAAACTTGCTAAATTAACATTTTAATCTGTTAGACGAATGCCTTAATGATTCAAAATAAAGAGAAAATGGTCAGCAGCGAAAAAATTTTGTTTAACTGAGGTTTAAGTTAAACTTTCGAGTTTAACTTTCCTTACCATTTTACCACTATAACTTTCTATTTTCTTATAAATTTTTACTTATAATGAATTTGCATAGTACCCACAGAATATTCAAATAAGAATTAATAACAAAGTAGTAGTTTTAGTACAAAATTTTGGCATAACATTTTCTTAAAGGGGTGTTAAAGAAGGGACAGAAGGAGAAAAAAAGGAGATGGTATAGGAAAAAAGAGACGGTAATGGAAAAAAAAGGATGGTAACGATGGGACTGTAAGGAAAATTACCACTATTTTTAGGCAAATCCTGTTAAGGCTAAGTGATAGCCGCAATGTTCATTGATTTTTAGAAACAATTATTTACATTGGATTAAGCTAAAAAAAATTTACCTCGAAAAGTGCAGGAATAAACCTTGGGGACGGTAAGGTTACCAATAAAGCCACGATGCTTGAAATTGATATTTAAATGCTGATTTAAATTCTGCAGTAAATTTACTGACAAAAAATTTTAGATATTATTTCTCTACCATACTTCTGCATGAGAAAAAACTTGAAAAATATCTGTGGCTGCATCTGAAGTGATTTTCTGTATAATTTTAGCAAGAGGGAGGGTAAAGAATCTAAAAGCCAGAGACAGAGTTCAAAAAATAATATCAACCGTGAAAAATGTGTGCAGGTTAATTTTTTGTTATATATTTATATAAAACAATTATCCTAGTTTTGAAAAAAAATACACTGAGTTATTTTTATTGAAACAATTTTATACAGACAGCTCCAAACTTAAAAATCAGCATCAGGGACACGGGACGATATAGGAGTTTTCCTGTATTTGAACCCCCAACATCGTCCAAAACTTATTTATCTCGTTAATATTGTTAAGTAAGCATGCAATGGGATGTTACCAAGTATATGAAATAAAAAATACCAGAATATGTACTAAAATAAAAATTATTATTCAGGAACTTATAAGTCAAAAGTTTGTGAGAATGCCCCAAGTAGCATACCCTGAGAAAAGAAGTGTGGTGGCGTGACATGGCCTTCGTTACTTACCAAAAATTTGTTTAAACTATTAATTTTGCATGTCATTTTGTGTTTATAATTTGTGTTCGATTAGAGTCACCTGTCACATTTTCTGTGCAACTTTTGATTTTGGCCGAAGTTACGCAAATGATCTGGCAACATGCTAAAAATCTCGCTATCTCAATGTTATTGTACGCACATACGACAACGAATGCAGCATGCATTTTCACTGCTCATGATAGCTAATAGGATGCCATGTTATTCCTGTAAAACTGTCGTCAGTATGCACAGAATATCTGCATGTCCTCAAATTTCAGACGCACACTGTACGTTTTTTAAATGACTTATTATTGCCAGGAGTTTGGTACATTTGAGTCGATGGAAAAACTGAACGAATATTATTTATTCATACTAAACTTTCGCTATTATGAATTTATGTTGTAATGAAGCCTTCAAAATTTAGTGTTAGAACAAAAGTTGTAGTAAAAAAGATTTTCAGCTATCGTTACAATTAATCATAGAGAACATTTTTAGGTCATTTTGTTCAAATGATTATGCACTTAGCGCGCGCGAGTCTGCAAAAATTTTAACATCTTGTCTTTAAATGAGCTAAAAGATTTATATTTAAGATAATATTCGTAAAATTATAGTTTTTGTTCTGTTAAGATAAAAACTTGCACGATTATTACTTTTAAGAAATACACGTGTCCCACTGGTCTCCCTTTTGAATACGAGTATTACCAAATTATTTTCGGTGTATTTCTATTAAATTATTGTAGAAACGAATCGAAAAGCGTATTCTTTGAAAAAATAGGGTTTAAAAATGACCAGTAGGAGCCCTAGAAATATTTGTTTCCATTCTTCGAAAATACAAGTCTTATTTCAATACTAAATCATTTTAATTAAATACTTCTGTCCAAATATTTAAAAAAAAACTCACGTGATTAGGCGATGTGAGAGTGATCCAGAGCGCAGTGCCTAAAACATGGTTTTAACTATAACTTAAAATTAATAACATTTTATTATACTTACTGAAAAAAATCAAAACAGAAAAGTTACAATAATATGTGTATGAAGTTTTGTAGCAGTAGGTTAAATCATACTTATGCACACCAGCTTGCTATATTTGACTTATTTTGACATTTCAAATGTACCTAACCCTTGACATTTTTATATTATCTGATTTTAACAATAAATTACAGAATTTTTTTACGACACATAGGAATACTTCAGAAAAAAATTACACAAACCTTTTTAATAGATGTACGAAAGCAAACGCCATATGGATGAATTTCAGATTTAAGAAAAAGTGTGCAGTTGTTGCTGGGCAAGGAGGCATAATATCGACCTTTACAAAGGGATCCCGATCACGGAAGATCACGTCAAAAAAGATTAAAAACAATTTTCCTCAATTTTAAAACAGGATTGTTATTTAGCGTTCTGTATAACACAATTTCCGAATAGTAAAGTTAGTAACACTTCCTTGTTTAATCGCAAACTTTTTACATTAAATACACTCTAAAAAACTTAGAATTGAAATTTACTTTTCCATTTATTATATTTCGTTAATTCACAAGTATTAATCGTTTTTATTTGCCCATTTTCCGACAAAACCCTGTAACTTTACGAATCTAAGTTAAAAATTACCTGAAATCCTCTAAGCTAAGCTGCATCTTAGTGAAATCTCAGGATGTTCTGGCAATTGTGTAGTAAGTAATCTTCCATTCCACAACCGGAAATTTTTTATAGGTCATTTTACCCTCAAATAACAGAAAATTAGCGAAAGAACAGAGATTGAATTCGGGGGAAAATCATATCTTGAAAAATGAAAAACCTTTGCATAAAATTTTTTTGAGAAAGGCAATCTTGAACAACATGTGTAAATCATGAGTGAAATTTACTTAGACTGTACTTTTTGTGAGGAAGAGGCATTTAAAGAGTTTCATCCACGTGGCGTTTCAGCCTGCTTCTACATAGTCATAACAGAAACTATTTACATATCCAATAAAAGGTTTTAATTGACTGAGTCATATCAGAATAGATTTGAAAAAAAAACCATAATTGTCTCTTTTAAATGTAGTTTATATTCAAAAACTTTTTTTATAAAAAAAATATTTTTTTTTTTTTGCATTCAGTGAACTCGAGCATTAAAAGCTTTGTTTTATAGTTCGATTCTCAAGAATTGAAAATTTCTATATTACGTTATGCGTACAAATATCATCTTTAGATGGAAAAAGGAGATTTTAGGAAAGTGTACATCCACATGAAATAATAATAACAGCTTATGTCAAGAATTCGCAAAAAATGTTTCAATCGATTGAACGCACTTCTTTTCTTCTAGTATCATTGCCTTTTTTGTCCAAACACGCAAAGTCCGTAAAATATATCAATTATGATTTAGTCAATAAAAACTCGTTTCTGAATGAAAGTTCAGAAAATAACACTTTTGAACGCTTTTATTTAAGGGGGCACTGGACCTTGAACTTCCTCGAGTTGACAAAAAACATGCTCAAATTCTAATTCCCAAACCAGAAAAATAAATTAAACAAAGGTTTCCTTTTAAATGTACGATACTTTTATGTTAGCCGGGCACAAGTGACAAATCACTATGTATTATTCCTATCGCCACAATTCTTATTGCAGCCATTTCATTTTAAATATAAATCATTCATTCATTTTATTTAAATTACATAAGTTAGAAGTACATGCCTTTTAATCATTTCCTTTAAAACATATATTTTTAAAATGAACGTCTTGCTTTTATTTTAAAATACTATATAAAAAAAACAAGGAAAAAATTATTACTATAAACGAAAGTATTTTATTCCAACTTCAAAGAATTTTCTCTAATTTACGTAAGCAAAAAATTAAAGATACTATTGGTGAGGGGGGGGGGGGGGGGGATGATATTGACTAGATTTGCGGCCGTCAAAAATAAAAGTACCACTTTTTCTTTAACCCTTTTTGTTCAAACTAGCGAATTAATGAAAATTCACTTTCCAAAGAATTTTTCCTAACTCTTGAAAAAAAAAGTTGGAATATTTGTGAAATAATTAAGTTATTTTATAATTTCGTCTTAAAATTAATAAACTAAATCGGTATTTATAGGCTTTCTGATGATCAATTAAATTTCCACCCAAATCGTTTCGTTAAAATAATTTTATGAGTATTTTTAAGAATTAGAAAATGTACAACTATAATTGCCTTAAAATATAAATAAAGAATTTTATCATACTATAAACTTTCCACAAAATATCTGTCTACATTAAGAAACCTGACCATTTCTAATTGAAAAAAAAAAATCTATTTAAAAATCTATTTGCTTTTTTAAAACGAATAATGCTTTAGATTATAATCACGCAAAATTTTATTTCATCAAGTGAAGGAAGTAACGTAAATAACAAAATTTGACATTTCATTTTAATTTTATTAACCCATTTTAACAAGAATTACTTTTGGATTCTTTTCATTTTGAAAATACAACGTTTTTTTCGTCATTTTTACAAATGGCTGAAAGTGTATCCAGCGGAAAGCAGCACAGACATGACGGAAAAGTTCATGATACAGCACCAAATCTTGCAATTAGTCTTTATGAAGAAAGATCTTGAAATATATATTGGTAGTATCCAGCGAAGCGAAATAATAATAATTAATTAATAATTATTAATTAATTATTGTTATTAATTTATTAATAATTATATTACTTAAATTTTAATATAAATAAATAAATTAAATACAAAAAGTTATGAATAATTATATAAATAATAACGTAAATAATAATAATACAATAATTTAAATTATTTTAATATAATAACTTTATTATACTTTTAAAAAATTAAAAATTATATAATTATATTTATTAATTTGTTAATTTATTATTATTAATTTATTATTAAGAATTCATTATTATATTTTTAAGAATTAATTATTTATAAATTAATTCATAAATCCATAAAAATTACATTTACATTTTAGTTCAAGGAACTATTAAATTAAAATTATGTTTATGTAAATGGTTAGTAGTCCTTATAATAACTCCCCGCCCCCTTACCAAAGAGATTAATAGAAATTTCACAAGTTCAAGGGAATATTCCGAATTTATAATAGTTTCTTCATTCTTAGTTAGCATTTTAATGTACATATTTTAGCTGGTAAGCAAATAACTATGTTTACCAAGTTCGTACTTTAAAGAATGTTTTATCCCTCTTAATAACAATGGAATTGTAAAAATTTGAGTAATTTATAATGAAGCCGTGCGGGGCAAAATATTTTAATTATTTTTACAGTAACCAGCATTCAAAAAACTACAATTAAAAAAAAAAACATTTACTTTATAGATTTTTTTTTTCATCGCAGAATCATATCTTCAGAAATAAATCGAATTTTTTAAACCAAATATCTGAATATTATTTAGAAAATGAGATAAAAATGAGAATGATTTAGATAACGAGATAAAATAAAAACAAAATATTACATTATCTTTAATGAGATAAAATCAGAAAATATATATTCTATGAATGTTTAAAGGTCCCGTGCCTCCATTATTTAGTGTTTGCTACTTTAAGGCGACTAGGTACCCTTCATTTTGATAAAAGTGACCAAATTATCATTTTCTCAAATTTTTGATTGAAATAAAATAAGACGTAATTCACACATCGGATTCACTAAAATGCTAGGATGTTAATACATATTTTTCAATTAACTTGATTTAAAAAAAAGATTCTTACGGTGAATTACATAAAATTAACGATCGGATTTAAAGTGATATAAATTATAATTTTTAAAAATAAAAATTTTGAGTGAATTGCCCTTTTTACTGAATTTTTACGTGTCATGATATTTTAATTTTTACTAAACTAATTAGTTTTCATTTTGAATCTGTGCATACGGTTGTTCAGCGCATTTGTCAGAAAAGTATAAAAAAAAGTTATAAAAACTTTTAAAAATTTAGGAAAAGTGCGGTTTTAAAATTTTCTTAGTTAAAAAAATTATTTATTTTAAATTTACCATAAATACTGCATTGTTCCTTGATTGAAAGCATTTTCCTTCAGGAAACTGTCTCAAAAAGATAGTAAAAAACACTCAAATTCAAAAAATCGTTCAAAGGGTACCATGTCTCCTAAATATGCCATTCTTATACATCTTCAAATGGCGGAGTATACTTCCTTTTTTTCAGAAAAATGTTGCTTATATAGCATAATGAATTTGTTTTAATTTTAAAAATCAATAGACACCAGTAGTTTTAAACGTGTTTATAATGTACATATTTCATATCAGACAATTTCAAATATTTAATATCAGAAAAAGAACTATAAACAAATCAGCTTACTCGAAGGGATTTTATGTGGTCCAAAATAAATTTTAATCATTTGATATTCACTAAGATGAGATATAGTGATAAACAATGCAGACACAAACGAAACAAAACATGTTTTTTAAAAGTAGATTGTCAATGCGCCACACGATAAACATAATTTTACAATTTTCACTATGTTTTTTTATTAACTGTCTATTAAGAGCCTACACCACTCACGTGACGAAATCCGCAAACTAATGTTAAACCATTGGAGGGGCTCATTCCAAATTTTTAATTTACATTGTTGTATTTTTAAATAATTTTTTTGCATAGAATGTATGATATCGATGACTAACATTGTATGTTTTTACAATTTCGATTTTGGTTGCTATTTCATTCTAAGGACGCCTTCATTTCAGAACGAGCCAACTATTGGGTCATTAAGCATGAAACGTCCAATTACAAATGGTCCAGATTAACAACGGGGCAATTTTCCACCAGTAAAAAAGAAAGCATTTTTTGCCTTATTCATGACAGTAGTTTTTCATGAATACGGTGTTTATAAGAGACGAAAATTTCTGTTAAATATTACTGTTGATATGTTTTCCCCGTTGTTAATTGGGACCTTTTGTATTCGGGCGTTTCATAATTAATGAATCAATATTTTTCCGAAATTGAAAGTGTCCCCAAGATGAAACTGCATAAAGCATAAAAATGTAGAAAGGCGTTAAATGTTAGACTTCGACTTCAGGTATCCTATGCAGAAAGAAGTATTTAAGAAAATTAAATTTGCTAACAATATATTGGCAAACGACGTGTCCCATTGAATTTACTTAGCTTGCGAATTTTTATGCTGACTAGTGTAGGTTTTTAAGTATTAATTTTTTTATTAATATGTACTGGAGAGTGCATTTTGTGATCTTTTAAACTAAAAACTAATTAATGTGGTTATGTTGTGAGATACAGAGAAGAGCTTTTCATAAATTATATGCCTTAAAGAAACAGATTTTATCACTTCGCTTAGAACTTGCGTTTTAAAGCGAACTAAAAGAGCACCTATTAATTTAAACAATGCTTATTTTCTTTTAAGAATGCTGTAAAAAATTGCACAATTTCTTCCTTGAATAATAAAAAAAAGTTTACGAAAATACAATTCAACCTCATGGTTACCCACAATTTTGGAAACCTTTCTCTTATTTTCAGAAAAAACCATTCGTAAAAGAGTCAATTATGATCCTTAGCAAACAATTCGTTTCTATGTACGTTAAAAAATTCTAATATAAATGTTTCCCAGAATTTTCGGAAAACGTTTACCTTTTAATATCAAACTTCTATTGGTTTCTAAGATTTCTGATTTATTCTTCTAATGAAGATTTTAGAAGATAAGGGAAAAGTTTTCAAAATCGTGAAAAACTACGATGTTAGACTGATAATTATCGCAAACATTTCTTCTTTATTAATAAAAGTTTCTGGAATTTTTTACACCGAATGAATAAATCTATGTGTTTGGAAATCTCATAAACATTATAAATGAAATGGAATTTTTTTCTGCATTTTGATAAAATTTTTGATGAGGTGAACTACTAAATAAAAGTGGTGTTAGGATTTTCAACAAAGGAGAACTTTTTAACTTCACGTGAGTTTTTATCAAGAGCTTGAAAACTTGTGCCCATATGAAACTTAACCTTACTGATATTTATAAAGATTTCACCGCTTTTTTTTATAAAATAATTTGGAAAAAAGGAATAAATTAGAATGGCAACTTAGATCCCGCTGACTGTGAATACACTGAAACCTAAACATTATTTATGTGCTACATCAATTTAAACTGGCATTTCTCCCATACGAATACGTAGGTTTGTATCAATTAAAGTTGTTTCGTGCAATGTAACGCAAAATTTAGTTTTCTTGCAAGCATTGTTTTTAAGTCAACTTAGATAATTTGTGGAAGTTGTGATTAGAAATCAGTTGAGGTATTCGTAAAGTATGCAGCTATTATATATCGCTAGAAACGTAAGAAAAGTTAACCCGTTTTTGTAAAAGCAAAAGCTATGAAAATGGTAGTACCAGTGTGAATATAAATGTAATTCGGGAAATTTCTTGTAATGGAAAGAGAGCTATACTTTTCGAAAAGAAGAATATTTAGCCGTTTAGTATTTATAATGTTACGCTATTTCACACTTAACATGATTTTCAAATACAGTAAAAACCAGCTAATCCGAATCCTTGTAATCCAAAATTTGTTTGAAAGCTCAAGAAAAATATAAGATAACCATCATAAAGAAAAAAAATACTATTAACACGTTGACTGCCGACTACGAGATAACTCGTAGATTGCGTTCTTTTCTAGGACGCCAACTACGAGTTATCTCGTAATAATATAATGTGATTAAATCAAATTGTCATTTTAGGCCAGATTTCTGAAAATTGCCGTGGCAGTCAACGCGTTAAAAATTAAAAATAATTTGGTCAAGCATATTTTGATACTAAATTGAAAAATAGACTAGAAAGAAATGTTATTAACGCATAATTTCCGAACTATTGTGCTTTCTATTTTCTTAGTCCGTGTACATATCGGAATTCTGGCTAATCTAAAATGTTCTTTATTCGAACAGTTAACGGTGGTAGTTAGTTTCGATTAGCGGCGTTCTACTGTATACATTATGTTTGTTATTATTTATTTTATTATTCCTCATTTTAACAGTTTATTTCTTTACTTATTAGTTTTTTTCATATATTTATTAAAAATTTCCCTCTTTATTACCTTCAATTATACGCTGTAAAGTTAAATTTACTAATCATAGCCTTCCGCGTCTATGTTACCCCTATTTTTTTTATGTTGGTATGAAATTATACACTTGTCATGTGAAACTTCTTTTTACTATATTTAAAATCTTTACTCCCCTTTTTATTGTTTGTCCTGTTTGTGATTGATTTCAACCCTTTAGTATGCTTGACTCCATTTCCACTTCATTTGTGTGTTTTTGTTTGTGTAATTTGTTAAGTCTCTAATTTGAATATCCCACTTCCATTAATGTATTTTCTTTGAGGATTTACTGGTTTCTTCGAACTGAATGTTTTGCTCTTACTTCCTACAACACGTGCTCGTACATTTCCGTTGTCAGCAGCAGCGAAAACCTTAGTGTTGCGTCATCAACTGGAGAGAGTTTCAAAAGTCCAACAATGTTAAGTACGGTTCTGTAGTAGAACTTTAAAAAGACTTAAGATACACGTACATTTTAACGTCTTAATTAAATTATTATTTAAATTAATTATAAAACATTAGATAGACTTGAATACATCTAAAACGCAATTAAATTAAAAATATATACATAAAAACATTTAAAAAATATCAAAAACATACAAAGTAAACGTTTCGCTATGTCATCGCATAGACTCATCAGTACTGATATCAACTACAACAACAAAACATCGAACATGCTCTAGACTCAGTCAAAGTTAAAGTTTTTCTTGTAGAAACAAGAAATAATCATTAGGAATGGAACCTGGTTCGTTCAAGGTACATGAGTATACCTTAGTGAAGAATCACTCCATGAAAAATCTGCAATTATAATTGTTGCAGTTTTTTTTTTTTTTCAAAATTAAGGAATCTGCGAAAGATGGGCTATAGTCCGTGTCAAAAAGACTCTTAGAAATATACTTTTAATGATATGATTCAATTGAATTTCCCAATATGATTCAATTGAAACAACGCATTCTCAGCCAGGTACGCAAATTACTTATCACTTAATTTTTAAGTGAAATATTTAACTTTTACTTCGATTTCCTCAAAATATTACTTTTTGATTTTGTGGGTTAAACTCGTATATATCCCAAGAACTTATCGATATATTTTAAT
Organism: Maratus speciosus; assembly: GCA_963932465.1. Classification (NCBI taxonomy): domain Eukaryota; kingdom Metazoa; phylum Arthropoda; class Arachnida; order Araneae; family Salticidae; genus Maratus; species Maratus speciosus. The sequence goes on along the minus strand of OZ010787.1, from coordinate 505,750,972 downwards.
AGTTTTATTTTTTATTTAATCACTACATTGTTTCACAGGCAGTGAACCTTTAATATTTCATAGCTTATACAAATTTACTAATTTTAAACTTATTGAATTGAAAAATATACCCCCAAAAATAGTGTTTGATTTTAAATTAACACAAGAAAATGAATTTATCTTTTCTTTGACTTTCATAGCTTCACTGTATCAGCAATTTTATACATCTTATTTTACTTAAATTTTTTATTTTTGTTTTCAGATTAAATACTGAAGAGCTAGACCTCATGATAAAAATTTCTTTTGACTGCTGATAAGAGTGGCTTTCATTGCCTAAATATTTAAATGTGTAACAAAATATCATTTTTTATATTTAATATATATACACGTTATAAAATACTGAAACGCTATATTGCAACCGTCTTTAGTTTTTTATAAAATATTCCTAAAATTGACCTATTATTTACCAATCTAGATTAGACTCTTTAATGGCGAGATCCACAGGTGAAACAACGAAATGTGGCGAATGTGACGTCCCAGTAAAATTAGTTATGGCAGCGATGCTAGCAACACTAGTGACAATGCTGAAAAATTAATAAACATAGGAAAGTTACGTATGCATATGATATCTGAACATGCCTCTATGTATCTTAATAACTCTTATTATCCAAAATTGTTATTGGTGCATTGTTTAAAGTGTCTTTTTACTTTCGTTTTACTTTCGTTCGTTCCTTAATTATTACTGTAACAAAAGTTCTTTTCAATCTAAAAGTTAATAGTAACGTAAAGGGGAATACTTTTTTGTGTCTAGTACAGTAATTTGTACATTGTTTTGAGTATACCAATGCTTTATATGATTTATAATGCTGATTATATAGTTTTAACTTGACTAACAGTATTAAGGAACAGTTATTTCCGTATACTAAAAACATCTCTTTCCTGCTAACCTAAAAACAGAATAAAAGTATAATGTAATAAGAAAATAGAACCCTGTATTGTGAAACACATTATCTAGGGCAATATTCAACAATATATAGAAGCCGCAAAGTTTTCTGTATGAAATAGACCGCGTACTCAGCAGAAAATATCTTAACAAATTACCCGATCATCTATGCCATTACATTTCAAACTAATAGAAAGTCGGCATATATGCTTTTAATAATTTTTAAAAATGCGAAATGAATAAGATAATTAACTAAGATGGAACATTTATAACAGCAAATATATAAATTTGCTAATTGGAAAAAAAAGAAAATTTTTATTGAAAATAATATAAATATGAGAAAAGAAACAATAAAATGTTTTACATAGCCCTTCATACTCTGCAAAACGAACTGAGAAAGTAAGTGTAAAAATCACATATTTTTTTTATGTTAGCAGCCAATAGGTTACAGAAATATTAATCAAAACTATAAAAAAATCATGATGTTAAATAATTTAACTGAAGTTGAAAATAATAGTTATTAATTAAGAAATTATGAATTTAATACAATTATTGTCTATCTTAACAACCCATTAAAAAAGTCATGTCATATTTTATCAGGGGAAGAATAATATACTCTATGATTAATATTTGAAATTATGTAAAGAAACTATAAAACTTCTTTTGATAACGTAAGTATTTGAAACATGAAAAATCATTTTATAATATATGCTCAACATCCGAAATATTTTGTGTATGAACTGTTTCTTCCCTTTTCTTCACTAGATGGCGCTCTAATCGTTACTGGATTACCATGGCCAGTTGTTGCATTGTCATATTTTTTTGGTTGATACGAGTACAAAAATTTCATGAGAAAGACAACGACTTCGTACGAATTTCAGAAACTGAATCCAATTCATGACGTAACACTAAGTAGTACAGCGGGCACTTGCAATCCTAACTTCCAATATTATGCAGGGTGACTGTATAAGAAACTGTTTCTAAAATAATAGCGACAAAAAATCGTAGCAGAAATTGTGACAAAAATCGCAGAAAAAAATCGTGCGCATTTTGCCATCTATGATGGCAAAATGCGCATAGAGCGGATGCTCAGATGGAAATTTTTGTCCAAACTATGGAAAACTAATATTCCAGAATTTGGCGATGAGTTTAATTAATCCAGCAAGAAAAGTTAACAAACGATAACAAAAGATAACTTGACAATAATGGCATGCTCTCGAAAAAGCTTTACAATATGTTTTTGGCCGAAATCGTCTTGAATAATAAAATTTTATATCCCGTATATCGCACTTGCTTGTAGAGACATCCTAATATTATGTTCTGATTGAATTAAATTCCCATTTCGAAACTTATAGCTTTATTTTTACTTTTCTAGCGTTACAAGAAATTTCTCGAGTGGTACTTTTTTCCAACGACTTCTTAATTGTTAACTACAACAACATATATTTGTAAAAGAGAGAGTAATGGATAGAGAGATTATTCTGAAGTGTTGTCATATATATTCATTGTCTTGTTCTCATCTCTATAAAGACTTAAAAGTTTCTTTTTTATAAAATGCGTGAATGGAAATAATAATTTCAATAAACATACGCATAAGAATTTATTTGAGAGCAATTACTTTCATTATCGCCTAAAAGATCATTTAACAAACATAAAAATTATTTGCAACTTAATATGCAAATTTCGACAGAGGTTACAAAGAAAAGAGGTAAAAATTCTGAAAAATAATGTATTCTAAGATTTAAGAACGTTCAAACATATATATGTAAGACAAAAATGTCAATTTAATATTCAAAATGTACCATAACAACAACAAAAAAAATAACCATTGACTGTTGGCTTTTAAGGGCTTTTTAAAACCACATTTTGTTATAAAAAGCATGATCTTTTTATAACGAATCTGGAAAAGGGAAAACTGTACCTCAACTTTTATCCAGTCTTATTAAGAACAGTTTGATATTTACAAAATATGTTAGGTTAATTTTTACCGGCTACGATCATAATAAAATATTTGAGAGATTTATGATACTTTTGAAGAGCTTATACTTAAAAATTTAACGGAAATCAATCCCTTTCCCTGACTATCTCTCAGATTTTGAGTTTTAACGATATAATACTTGGTAATAGGGGTTTCAGACAAAGAGTTTGAAAAATTTCTTTTCAAATTTTAATATTTCATGTCTAAGATTTTCGTACCTTTATTCAATACTTGAGCAACTTTACCTTTGGATATCGATTACATTTGCGCGTTCATAAGATGATTAAGAAATTTTTCTCAAGATGTTTATAAAATGGATAATATATTTGACACATAATTTAATATTTTATGATTTTATGATTTTATTACGTGTAGTTAAAACATGCACAATTGTGATATAATTTTGAAATGTATACAATAAATATGAATGTAAAAACAAAAGTACAGTAAATCATCATCCATTTTATAAATTGTTGCACAGAGATTTATAAAAATAACGAAAAGTATTTTATGAAGAACTGCGATTTGTAAAAACAAAGCTTTGACGGTTTAAGAAAAAAAATATAAAAAAAAAACTGATGTGAAATATGTCTATTACTCTTACACTTTGATGTAGTTAAGTACTTTAAAATTAATAGTCCGCTATTAAAAGATTTTATTAAAAGAAACATGCACCAAAGGTAAACGTTGATAATCCTTTAAAATTTATATCTAAATGTTAATCTTAGAAAAATTTTATATCGAAAAATAATACTTCCATAAAACTACGTAAAAAATGCATAAAAATGGTAATTAGGCAAAATTTATCCTTTATAATTTTTTTTTTGTCTGATTCTGAATTTAAAAAAAACTTCTATCCTTAAATCGTCTATCAGTGAAAACCTTTTCATTATTCTTATTTCCTATGAATAAAAAATTGTTTATTTTATTTTTAATTCTGTATTTGAATAATTTCTTGAGAATTCTTACACTATTTTGCATTTAACAACTTGTCATCCATCTGGATTATAAGACAACATTTGGGCTAGTTTTTTCACATTTCTATAAGAATATTGTACTATTTGTAAAGGAAACTGTAAAATTGAATGTAATATCGGACATTTTTGAATTTCATAAAATGCTCCTTGACACTAGAATTTTTTTTTTCTTTATGTGTTTCTGAATAAAAAAAGTAACGGTTTGAACTTACTTCCTCTATAAGTTACCTCTAAAAAGTTCCTCTAAAAAGTTACAATATTTTTCTCTCCTACAAATAGAATGGGGGAATAGCATTACTTAAAATTCAATATTTGATTCATTCTCTTAAAATTTTTACACTCCATTTGATCAATGACTAGTCAACTATCTGTATTTTATTAATTATTTGTTTGGTAAGTTTTACTTACGTTTCGATAAGGATACTGTACTTTTTTAAACTGAAATTGTAAAAATTTATACAATAAGGGCATTTTTACATTCCATTAAATGTTAAAACTATAACTTTAATCATTTGTTTATCGGATTTCGAATAAAAAGAAATGATTTTTGCTATCTATATTCTGTATCACTAAACAAGCAGTTTTATTATATTTCTCACTTATGAATAGAATTCTGCATCAGTCACGGTTCAAATTCACCTTTAAAAAATTCTTAGATTTCATACATTGGATTACATTAACGACTTGTCGTTAACCTGGATTTTAGGCAGTCATTTGGACTAGTTTTCTCATGTTTCTACAAGGGTACTATACGTTTTTAACCTAAATCGCAAAAATCAATGCAATATTGAACATTTTTATATTCCATAAAATGTTCCTTAAAACATAAAACTGAACATTTTTGATTTTCTCTTAGTTTAATGGTAAAGAAATTCTTTTATACTGATTTTATGAGTTTTTAGTTGAAATGCTAAGGTGCGATTAAAATAGATGTGAGGCTAAAGAAAACAGATTTAAATTTAGTAAAAAATTCTAGTGAAACTGTGAGAATGATCCAGAAATCTTCTCGAATCAGTTAGTATTACATAAAAGTAATGTGATGAGACAGTCTCGAAATTCCAGTTTGTAGTGATATTAGGTGACTGTAGGTCACGTAATTTTTTATTAAAAATTCTCATTACATTTTAATAAGTTGATAAAATCTTAAGGAACATATAATCCTTAAGCAGTTATAAATTTTAAAGTTATGGAAAATTAAAAAAATCCCTATTGTAAAATTTGGTTACGCTATATAAAAGCCAAAATTAAGTGTTTTATTCCTTAACTATTATTTAAGTGTTTTATTCCGCCGTTGTAACTATGACATTTGCGATCTTTTAGGAAATTATAGTAATGTCACAATAGCTGGCTATGCCCTTAAGGAAATTGAAAATAAGAAAGCGATAAAGAAATTATTTAAACCTGTCGTTAAAAAATATATTAATCTGCAAAAATTGAAAAGAATCTTCATTTTTTAAACCAGCAAAAAATAATATAAATTATGTTTGAGTGTTACCTTACATTAATCTATTACCAGCCACTATAAAGTTTGATCAAGTTCTTACCTTTATTCTAATACATTAGGAAAAACAAGTCATACTTTCAACAAAATTGCAGAAAAAGTAAATTTATTCTTATAAGAATTATAAAACGGTGCCAACAATACACCATCGGCAGGAATTTTATGAAATCTAATATTGACAAAAAAAAAAAAAAAAAAAAAAAAAAAAAGAATGACTTAAACGAATTATCTCTAAAATGAAAATAAATCAGGAAAATTGAAATTTTAATTATTTATCAAGTATGTTAAAACCTGCGCAGCCACCTGCATTTGCAAAAAGACAAAAATTATGGTTTCACAATTTGTTTTAAATATAACCAATTTCTACTGGCAACATAAAAAAAGTTTAGATATTTAAAACGGACATTCTGATTCCAACAATAAAAATGTTTTTCTTGTTCAAAACATTTTTTTAAAACAGAAAACAACTTACATAAAAAATATTGTGATTTCGCACCTTCAGTAGCAATCGGTTAATAAAAGCATATCATACATACTATAGTTTCAAAAACTATATTACGATTTTAATAGGATCTGTTACTCTGCCAGCGCTAGTAAGAAATAGTTGATTGGACTAACGATAAAACTTTATAGTTTTTATCATAAGGTTTCATATTTTCCTAATTTACTTATTCGCTTATTCCAAGGATTTTCCTTTGAGATTATTCTCACTCGAACATACTTTTTTTTTCTTTTGCAATCTATTATTAATGTCTGAGGTCATAGTTGTTGTTTATTGTTGAATTAATAATATTAATAATCGCCTTTATCAAAAAGGGTAAAATACTGTGCCAAATGGATAAAAATAAGCACCAATCCATCATATATGAATGTAAAATAGTACTTTAATTTTTATTATTTATATAAAGGAAAACATCCAGAGAACTCCAAAACAAAGAAACACCTGCAATATTAAAAGGATATTGCTAATCATATTTGAATATATTTCCAGTTATGAAAAACAATGTAATATGAAAGAAATCAAAAATTCCCATTCAAACTGAAATTTAAAAAAATAATAATTGCTTGTTTAAATTTATAACTAAATTACGTTTTAACAAACTAATATTTTAAAAGTTCAATCATTAGGACCGTTTAGATGTTGAAACTATTCTGAAATCATTTGTATTGGAGTGTTATGCAGTCTTATCCGAAAACTAGAGATATTCCGTCAGTACTTCTTAAAAATTCAGAATTTTTACCTCTGGAATCTTTTTATATACAATGAACTAAAATATTCTAGAATCATTAGGCCTTTATGTAAAAAACGAGCGAACGAAAATTTTGAAATTATACTTAAAGTTTAATCATAGGATAACGAAAACAATGTAGGTTCAGACATAGTTTAAATTTTCCGTCGAATGCGAGTTTATATCCGTACTTAGAAGACGAATATATTTTTGAAATTTTAATTTTTAGACGTAGATTATAGACTTGATTGTAATAAGTATTTCATGGAAGCTGTGATGATATAGGTAAAGTAGTAAGTCTCTTTAATCATAATAATTAATAAAATTAGTTAGGCTAACATAAGTAGTTAGATTTTGTAAAAAGAAAGGATTAAATTCGAATAACGAAAACATATAGGTTAACTATGAACGTATCACAACTTAAAAATCCTTAAAAATTTAAAAAGATCTTTAAATAAAAGTTTTAAATCTTACGTCTATACATACCACATCGACAATTCACTGTTGTTATGTACAATCTGCATAATTTAAATTAGAAAATGCACTGAAAAATACGAGATAAATAATGTTCAAGTTTCGTAAAGATTTTTTAGAATGTGTGTTTTTTTATTTTATTAAATAGAAAACAAAATGTTTTGTATAAAAAGGTAGTTTAGTATTGTTAAAAAGGTATTTTCTTAATGATTAAAAGGAGAAATCATAAGAAAATAATAATCAACGTCAATTGGTTTATGATCAGGCTTTCGCCCATACTGTGGAAATTCATGGTTGCTGTGCCATGAAAGAATCTGGTTTACATTTAATTGGCAGCTACTATTGAGGAAGGTATTAGGAATCAAACTCAGACTAAAAAACTTAGAATAATTGCTATTCAAGTTATTATAAAAACCGGGCGACTCATTTTAAATGAATCACTCATTATGACTAAATATATATATATGTATATATATATATATATATATATATATGTATATATATATATATAAATTCTTCTGTGTAAGAATTTACTAAAATTATTACTATACTAGAGAAAAAAAACTAATCCAAACAGAAAGGAAGTTGAATCAATTATCAATTGATTCATAATCCAAACTTATCCAACAAACTGGATGACTTTTAAAAATAGAGATGATTATAATATCTCATCTAGCACAGAGACTGTGTAAGTGCTACTCGTTAATTTGATTTTTTTATGTAGATCAGCTTTTGTTATTAATTCATTTCGATGCAATGTAAATATGTATAGCTGTATGAGATGATGCATGTTGTATATTTCATTTAAAATTGTAGTATTCTATGTTTTGATATGTGTAATCACAAAGTGTTATAGTGATATCAATATGTTGTTATGAATTGTTTTATTTTAAATCCAGTTGTTAAATTTAATATCATGCATGTAAATAACATGACACTAAATTATTACGTCGGCAATTCGATAGGATAAACAAACTGCTTCTGAAACATTTCATGCTTGATTTTCAGGTTAATATCAGGCACAAGCAACTTGAAAGCAACTATTAAATGTTACATTTAAATCGTAATAGTGTAAAAGTTGAAGGAAGCTGCTTAATAGAAAAATCGTAAAATTACTGCTTGGGCGAGCACAAATCATCCACGAAACAAAACACTTTTAATGTTTTTAAAACACATCATAATTACAATTTTGTATAGAGAGAATTCATTTCGATTTTATTTTCTTATTTTGGAATGCCAAAATTTCACAAAGCTTATAGTTTATCACTTCCGCTCCTAACAAAACACAGTAGCTTGAAAAGTTGTGGTATACCTAGCAGCAAACAACATTTATAGAACATTTCTAAAACGCAATTCAAAAGATGCATTACAATTTTAACGTTTTTAAAACGTTGTGTGCTGCTAGGAAAATGATCACAATCATAGTCAGCTTCTTGTGATTTGAAACTAAATAAATTATTCGGAGTTTAGTCTCCTAATTTAAAATTCTAACCATCTATTAAAAATTCCAGCAGTATTAAAACTGAAAGCAACATCAAATTTATAACAATATTTTAAAGTGCATTTTCTTATATATTAGCTGCAATTCTTTAAAACACCACCAGAAATGGATTCCGTTACACATGGTTTTTTATAGTAAGTAATAAAAAAAACCATCAATTAAGTAACAGCACCATTTAGAGCAATGGAAAAACTTCTTAAAGCTTTCAAAATCATGCTAAATAAAGTAATCGCTTACAGTTTTTTAAATGTCATGCTATTAGAGATAAAGCGTCCTCTAATTATATATGCATTTGGTATACAGATATTTTGCTTAAAATAGCATAGAAACAACGCTTCTGGCTACTATTAAATCTAAACATACCAGTCTCTCTCATCTAGAAGAACGTAGATTCGTCCATACTGCAGTTTTATATACTGTAACTGATCTGAGCTTCATTACGATAAAACAGTCAATGCACGGACGCGCTCTTAAAATTGCACATTTATCCTTTTTCTACCTCCGATGACAACATGCTATAAACACTACAAAGAAGAAAAAACAAGTAGTTTCTTACATCGCTGTCTTAAAATGTTGATTCATATAACATCCCGTATCCATCAGAACTGAATCAAAGCCGAAGTTACCGGTAGTTTCTATTTTATATTTAGGCATATCCAATGGGATGAATTAAAATCCCTTTATCACGTTTGTTATAGGTCAACTTAATACTCTGCTAAGGCAGATTTCAAAGCTACCTTTGTAGCTACTGGAAGTATTTGCGCCTAAATTCGTAATTATAGGAGTAGACCAAAAAGTGTTCGAGAAATGACCTATCTTCTACATCATACATTGAATAAATAAATATATATTCATGCATAAATATATACACATATATACATTATATATTATATCTCCCGTGTACAAAATACAGTGCTTTTGTGTACCGACACTACAACTAAAATCTACAGAATAAAAATGGTTAAGATTTTTGTACAATGACTATTTTACTATTCTTTTCAAACGAGCAAATGTTCAAGCCTCGAGGAAATGGTAGCAGCAAGGAATAGATTTTTAAATCGACAAAAACTGTAAAGTCAGCTGTTTGGAATGCTATGCCTACACCGTTATAATCAATCTAAGAGATAGTACGATAAAATATTTTATAATTGACTTTTCAATATCTTGTACTGTTTCCACTAGAAACGCTGTGCTAATGAACAGTTTCTTATGACGGTTTTGATGGCATATATTCATATATCTTTTCAAATATATGTATGTGTGTGAATTGTCTTTTGCATGATCTTTAGTGACGTCATTGTATTGTTGTGTATTATATGCAGCTCTGTGGGAAGTGATACTTTGTGCGAGCTGGTGTAGGAGTGCTGCTTAAATAAGAGATATTAGAAAGAAAGTTTTATGGTATTCAATCGCTAGAAATATATCAAGAGTTCGTAATTTTAGTGATGGTGGTTTGATAAAATGTAACCCTTGCTGCTGTTGGTTGCCGCTTTTGTAAATATATTAGTGGAATAAGTATTTGTGATTTGCACATTGTCACATGATGAAGACAACGTCAAAGATTTTGTATTATTATGCTTGCTTGCTTGTAATAAAATGATATTCTCAATACGATGACTTATGTTTTATTGAAAATTGCATTAAAATTGTATAACAATGCTTATAAGAAATGTCTTCATAAAACCAACTTGAAAAAGCTTAAATAAAATACGGAAGGTACTATTCGTGTGGAAATATAAAACTATGAAATAATTGAACGGAATCTTCATATTGAGAAAGTTACAAAAATATGAAATTTTCACAATTTAGCGTAACTTCACTCTTTTGACTGTATATTTATACAATTTACAGCATTTTCTAAATTAGATATATTCCCTATATGTTTAATAATACTGACAATTAATCAGTCAGATCAGAAATATAATACATAAATTTCGCACTAGTGAAACACGTTTTACCCTACCAAAGTTTAAATAATATTTTCTTCAATGTAAAAATATAGCAAAGTGAAAATTTTCACCTACTTTTTGGCACCCCTGTAATTGCAATATCCTGAAATTATTCAATCGCGTACGTGAGCATTTCGATTCATTCAAAAAAAAAATATTTATATAAAATTCCCTTTATTTTCTTTCAAATTATAGTTTTACTTGTTAGTGAACAAAATAGTTTTAATGTGTAAGGTAATTGTCTGCCTTCTACTTTTCTTAAAACGTATCTAAATATCTATTTTTCTTCTTTTTTTTCGATTGCAGGGTGCGAAATTGGGCCGTATCTGCAACTTCGTTGTACACGCCATACCTCCTCTTTTTCTATGCGTCAACACTTTAGCCCCTTCTACTGCATATATATCTAGGTGGTTCGTGTATTTTTATCGTTTAGTATTGATTTAAAAGTGTAACTTAGAATATGTGGATCTGAAGAGGGCATTTGTATTTTTTGCCTTCCACCATCGCCAGAGCTTTTACCACTTAGCAGGGTCAGTCTACCGGAGGGAGGAGCTTAACGGCTCCAACCAATGGGAAATTGGCCCCTGCACTTCGCTACCATCGGCCATTTTACGATGCTTTTGTTGCACGGAATTTCTGTGACCCACCATTTCACGATTCAAGGCTCCCCTCCCTGTCATTCACTAGCTGTTACGTTTCCAGGGATGTGGGACATAGGTCCCGGGCACATCGGTAAAAGGTCTTCGCATCATCTCCTCTTCTTATTTTCTCCGCAGTCGTGGACATGTTTAGGTGTCACAAATTGCTCTTGTAAGGACAGTACCATCTAAGCGCACCTTGGAAATCTTCTGCGGGGAAAAACTATCCTAAAATTCTTATTTTAGGTAGCTTTCATTACAAAAATCTACCTATTGCAGCCGTTCGGAGGAAAGCGATTTCAAAAAATTTTGGTATATTTTCATCGACCATGATCCCCAGACCCCGAAACCACCTTCCGTTCAAAAGTTGATATATATATATCTAATATTTGTCACACTGTAACTCTCGTATTTATGAACCGATTTGGATGTATCTGCGTGTATACATAGTGCATACCAATGCCTCGACCGAGTTCGTCGGCCAGCTTCATCCGCCATCTTGTTTCAAAATGGCGGCCATTTAGATTTTTTTTAAAAATATAAAATTTGAAATGTGGTACCAAAAAATTTAAAATTGAAAAATATTTTTTTCTTATATGTTTGATCTTGATACAAAGATTCCGGATCATATTTTGTATCGTCTATATCTTAAAAAATGGCTGAGTTATAGCACTTTGAATTTCTAGCTTGGCTGACATTTTGAAACGACCTGATATTTGTCACGCGATAACATGCGTATTTATGAATCGATTTGGATGTACATTGGTGTATACATAATACGCACCAATGTCTCGACCGAGTTCGTTGGCTAGCTTAATCCGCCATCTTGTTTCAAAATGGCGGCCATTTAATTTTTTTTTTTTAATTTAAAATTTGAAATGTTGTATCAAAAAATTGAAAACTGAAAAATAATTTTTTCTTATGTGTTTGACCTTGATACAAAGATTCCGGAGCAGTTTTTGTTTCGTCATCTTAAATAAGTCCTTCCGGCCAGTGCCGGGGGAAAGAGGTAGCTTTCATATTCCTTATTTTTTAAAAGCAAGCTTATATTATTCAAACACACGAAGCTCAATTTAGTAGAAACCGATTGTAGGAGATTCAATACTAATTTTTACTTTCTTCTATCTTTACAAGAAGAAAGTATTGGAGTCGTGAAAATTTTCGACTTTCGGTTTTCGACGGATTTATACGTTTTAGAATGTCCAGAACACGATTTGATGGTTTTTAGAAAATGTCTGTCAGTGAGTCTGTCTGTCACTCTGTCACTCTGTCACTCTGTCTGTGAGTCTGTATGTGACAAAAAATTTGTGGGCGCTCTATCGCAAGAACTAATGCACGGAATTTCACAAAACTTCATATTTAGTTAGACCTTGATATAAACTGGACCTGATTAGTTTTTGGTGAAAATCGCCCAACAGGTGGCGCTGCTATGCGGCATTTTTCACGATTTCTGCAATAGCTATATCTCAAGAACTACTGCACGGATTTTCATAAAACTCCAGATTCAGTTAGTCCAAGATATAGTTTGGTGCTGATTACTTTTTTGTGAAAATCGCCCAACAGGTGGCTCTGGTATGCTGCATTGTTCATAATTATCGCTATAGCTCTAACTCAAGAAAAAATGCAAAAATTTTCATCAATCTTCAGATTCAGTTAGTCCCTGATATAAATTATTGCTGTATTATTTTTGGTGTAAATCGCCCAACAGGTGGCGCTGCTGTACTGCATTTTTCACGATTTCCACAAGAGTTGTATCTCAAGAACTATTGCATGGATTTTCATTGAACTTCAGATTTAGTTATTCCTTGACATGAATTGACGTATAAATTAGCGCTGTTTCATTTTTGGTGTAAATCGCTCAACAGGTGGCGCTGTTATGCTGTGTTTTTTGCGATTTCCGCAATAGATTTATCTCAAGAACTAATGCTTGGATTTACAAAAAATTTCAGATTCAGGTATACCTTGATATCGTTTAGTGCTGTTTACTTTTGGTGTAAATCGCTCAACAGGTGGCGCTGTTATGCTACATTTTTTTCAGAATTTCCGCTATAGCTCTATCTCAAGAAATAATGCACGAATTTTTATCCAACTTCAAATACATATATACTTTGATATGAATTGGTTTTAAATCGTTGTTATTTCTTGTACTATTTAAATGATTTAATTGCTGTGATTTATATAGAAGAAAGTTTTGTGATGGCCACAACATACTAGTTATTAATACTAAGTCATTATGAATGAGAATTTCGCGAATTTAGCCATCTTTATCCAGTCTGCTTTTATTTAAAGTAACTTATATTTGGTTGCTTTAAATAACAGCAACCAAAGATATCGCCTTGATAATGATAAAAGCATCAAGATATCGCCGAATGTAAACATTCGGCGATATCTTGAAGGTCCTGCCATTTTAAAACAACATGGTGGATGAATATAACCCATGAAATTGGTCTACACCTTAGTAATTCCTGTGCATTTGCTCATTCCCATCGAAATCGGTTGATATATACAAGTGCTGCCGCAGCCAAAAAGTCGGATTTTTCAAAATGTCACCCACATTAGAAATTGAAACTGCTATATCTGAGCCATTTTTTAAGATAAAGACAAAACAAAATACGCTCCGGAATCCTTATATCATGGTCAAATACTTAAGAAATAAACATTTTTCAATTTCTAATTTTTTTGCACCTCACTTTAAATATAATTTTTTATTTAATTTAATGACCTCCGTTTTGAAACAAGATGGTTGATGAAGATGGCCAGCGAACTTGGTCGAGACATTACGATATACTATCCACATCTTACATCGAAATAGGTTAATAAATGCGCCTGTTATCACGTGGCAAATATCAGATCGTTTCAAAATGTCAGCCATGCTAGAAATTCAAAGTGCTATAATTCAAGCATTTTTTAAGATATATACGAAACAAAAACTGCTCCGGAATCTTTCTATCAGGGTCAAACACATAAAAAAAATCTTTTTCATTTTTCAATTTTTTGATAACTCATTTAAAATTTAAATTTTTTTTAAATAACAACTCTTTCGAAACAAGATGGCGAATGAAGCTGGCTAACGAACTTGGTCGCGACATTAGTATGTACTATGCACACACCAAGTTACATCCAAATCGGTTCATAAATACGCCTGTTATCGCGTGGCGAAAATCGGGTCGTTTCAAAATGTCAAACACAATAGAAATTCAAAATGCTAAAACTCAGCCATTTTTTTAGATATAGACGAAACAAAAACTGTTCCGGAATCTTTGTATTAAGTTCAATCATATACAAAAAAAAAACTTTTTCATTTTCCAATTTTTGGTACCTCATTTTAAATTTTAAATAAAAAAAAATTAAATGGTCGCCATTTTGAAAGAAAATGCCGGATGAAGCTGGCCAACGAACTCGGTGGATACATTGGTACGTATTATATATACACCAAGGTACATCCAAATCGGTTCATAAATACGCCTGTTATCGCGTGACAAATATCAGGTCGTTTCAAAATGTCAGCCACGCTAGAAATTAAAAGTGCTATAACTCACCCATTTCAAAGTCAAACACATAAGAAAAAAATATATTTCAATTTTCAGTATTTTGGTACCACATTTCAAATTTAAAATTAAAAAAAAAATTAAATGACCGCCATTTTAAAACAAGATGGCGGATGAATTGGCCAACGAACTCGGTCGAGGCATTGGTATGCACTACGTATACACGAAGTTACATCCAAATCGGTTCATAAATACGAGAGTTACAGTGTGACAAATATCTCATATATATATATATATATATATATATATATATATCAACTTTTCAACGGAGGGTGGTTTCGGGGTCTGGTTGTCATGATCGATGAAAATATACCAAAATTTTTTGAAATCGCATTCCTCCGAACGCAACGGCTGCAATAGGTAGCTTTTTGTAATGAAAGCTACCTAACAGGGATGAGTTATAGCACGTTGAATTTCTAGCGTGGCTGACATTTTCAAACGACCTGATATTTGTCACGCGATAATAGGCGTATTTATGAACCGATTTGGATATACCTTGGTGTATACATAATACGTACCAATGTCTCGACCGAGTTTGTTCGCCAGCTCCATCCGCCATCTTGTTTCAAAATGTCGGTCGCTTAAAAATGTTTTAAAAATTTAAAATTTAAAATGAGGTACCAAAAAATTGGAAAATTAAAAAGATTTTTTTGTATGTGTTTGACTTTGATACAAACATTTCGGAACAGTTTTTGTTTTGTCTATATCTAAAAAAATGGCTGAGTTATAGCATTTTCAATTTCTATTGTGACTGACATTTTGAGATACCTGATTTTCGTCACGCGATAACAGGCGTATTAATGAACCGATTTGGATGTATCTTGTTGTGTACATAGTACATACCAATATCTCGATCGAGTTCGTTGGCCAGCTTCATTCGCCATCTTGTTTCAAAAAGGCTGCCATTTAAAAAAAAAATAATTTTAAATTTAAAATTTTAAAGGAGTTATCAAAAAATTGAAAAATGAAAAAGATTTTTCTATGTGTTTGACCTTGATAAAAAGAATCCAGAGCAGTTTTTGTTTCGTATATATCTTACAAAATGGTTGAATTATAGCACTTTGAATTTCTAGCATGGCTGACATTTTGAAACGATCTGATATTTGTCACGTGATAACACGCGTATTTATTAAACTATTTCGATGTAAGAAGGCATGTGGATAGTATATCGCAATGTCTCCACCAAGTTCGCTGGACAGCTTCATCAGCCATCTTGTTTCAAAATGGAAGTCATTAAATTAAATAAAAAATTATATTTAAAGTGAGGTGCAAAAAAATTAGAAATTGAAAAAGGTTTCCTTAAGTATTTGACCATAATATAAGGATTCCGGAGCATTTTTTGTTATGTCTTTATCTTAAAAAATGGCTCAGATATAGCAGTTTTAATTTCTAATGTGGGTGACATTTTGAAAAATCTGAGCTTTTTGCCTGCGACAGCACTTGTATATATCAACCGATTCCGATGTGGGTGAGCATGTGCACAGGAATTTCTAAGGTCTGGTCCAAGTTCACTCGTTAGCCTCATCCACCATGTTGTCTTAAAATGTCAGGAACTTCAAGATATCGCCGAATTTGGCAACCAAATATAAGTTATTTTAACTAAAAGCAGCTTGGATAAAGCTGACTAATTTCACGATATTCTCATTCATAATGATTTAGTTTTGATAAAAATTAGTATTGAATCTCCTATAATCGGTTTCCACTAAATTGAGCTTCGTGTATTTGAATAATATAAACTTGCTTTTTAAAAATAAGGAATATGAAATCTACCTCTTCCTCCCAGCACTGGCCGGAAGGACTTTTTAAAATATTTGCCCTTAGGCTTTTATTTTTAAGTTCCGAGGGACATCACAAACATTTTCTGCGCCTGTTGCTACCTTCGATGTCTGCTTTTCCCGCCTCAATCACTATAGTCTGACAACGAAGTGATTATTTTCTAAAATTTCGAGATCCATTGCGCTACTGGCGGTAATATTTAAATCCCGGTGTTCTGAATTCTGGAATGCAAGGGAAGGAACTTAGGTTTTTCTGTGCTTCACCTGAGTATCCATATTATTTAGTTTAGTTAATGGTATTTAAATTTTAATGTTATCTTTTAGGTAGCTTTCATTACAAAAAGTATAAAGCTACATATTGCAGTCGTTCGGTCGAAAGCACTTCCGGAAAATTTTGGTATATTTTCATCGATCATGATCCACAGAGCCGAAAACCACCCTCCGTTCAAATGTGACATATATATATATATATATATGTCTGAATTTTGTCATGCGATAAATCTGGTATTTATAAACCGATTTGGATGAAATTAATTGTATGCACAGTACATACCAATCTTTCGACCGAGTTCGTTGGCCAGCTTCATCAGCCACCTTGTTTCAAAATACCAGCCATTTACATTTTTTAATTAAAAAATTAAAAAGCGGCGCGAATAAATTAAAAACTGAAAAATATTATTTTCTTAAGAGTTTGACCTTAATACAAGGATTCCGGAGCATATTTTGTTTTGTCTTTATCTTTAAAAATGGCAGTGATATAGCAATTTGAATTTCTAGGGTGGCTGACATTTAGACTTCATCCGCCAACTTGTTTGAAAATGGCGGCCATTGGTTATTGAACAGCATTTAATGGTTCTCTTACCTATAAGGGGGGTTACCATGGGGGTACCCTGAAGTGTTGCCAAATGCCGCCAAGTTTGTCCCCAACTTGGCGATATATCGCTAAATTCCCATAGACTTCCATTGTAAACCAATAGCGTTTACTTGCTTACAGAAAATCAACAAATTGAGATATTTTAATGCAACAAGAACTAATATTAGCTTCAGGGATTATATTAATCATATTTAAGGGAGTCCAAGTAAATTAAATTATGAATGAAAGTAACATGTTACAATGCTTAGCATGCTTTCACAAACATAAATTTTAAGAGAGACCAAACTGGTTACCAAGAGTGGTTAGTAGCTTAATAATTTGGCGCAATTCTCATTCAAATTCAGTATTGCCGAATATTCTCTTATCAAGTTCGTCGCATTTTAGCTTCTTAAAATTTCAGTAAAATTAGCTTCGGAAAAACTTGCAAAATTTTAATACCAAGAAATATGAAAGCTACCTCTCACTCCCGGCACTGGCCGAAAGGACTTTTTGAAATTTCGATGGAGGTTTTTAATTGGGGTAGCGACACACTGTACGTACTCCTTAACCCTCTCGCTGCGCAACCCGAGATTTTGTCGGGCAACGTAAAAGTACCAAAATTGCGCAACTCGAGATTTCGTCGGGGATGCAATTTTTCCGTCTAATTAAGACTCCTTGATTAATACCACAAGTTATTTTTTATTGTAAATTTTTCCTTATTTAACATTGACCCGATTAAATTAGACAAAAATTTTTGTTTTGAAAATTCGGTGACAAAAGAATAAAAATTCTTAAAAAACGCTCGTCGCGAAGGGGTTAAATACGAAATTTGTGAAGCTATTTCGATAAAACAATTACGCAGCGAGAAGGTTAAGTACTCGCGTTGACTTGACTTGACAAATTGAAAAAGGAAAATTGAGAAATTTTGGAGACTAAAAACCTGCAACTATATATATTCTTAATATGCAATCGGGTGTTATCGTACGAATAAATAAATGTGTAACACAAAATGCGGTCAATAAAATCACGATGTAATTATTTGAACGTTTTCCAGAAGAATTTCCTCATTTGCATCATACACGCTAATGTGGTTCAGATATTCGTGGATATTGATTTGGCCAAATATGTAACTGATTTAATTTATTTTTCTTTCAAGTCACCAGTAAGAGATTTTACCTATATATTCTTTAAATATCTTTCAAGCGCTATTGTATATATATTTATTATATTATGCACAACTTTGCAAGAAGAAAAATGTTTGAATTATAGAATACTTCAAATATTATAAACTATTAAAATGTTGTCAATATATAAATTATAGAATTTAAATTATTATTATATAGAATATTAAAAAAAAATAAACGATAAAAATAAGTAAATGATACACGTAACTTGGTATTATAATTTAGAATTTCAGAATATATTTTATTAAAAAGCAGTAAACCAACGTTTAAAATGCACAAATAATGGATGAAAAGCAGCAAAACAGCTGTTTCGAATCTACAGCGAGATTCTTCTTCAGTGCAAGATAGGGAAAAAGGAACAGCGTGCTTGAAAAAGCAAGGCTGAGCTAAAGAAGAAGCTCCCTATCTTGCACTGAAGAAGAATCTCGCTGTAGATTCGAAACAGCTGTTTGCTGCTTTTCATCCATTATTTGTGCATTTTAAACGTTGGTTTACTGCTTTTTAATATTCCTGCACAAAGGCTATAATTGCTATTTTAATATATTTTATTAGTTTTATTTTAACACTAGAATTACTGTTTTTATTGTGTGCCTAGAACTATCGTGGTGGGTTATAGATGACGCATAGATTCCAATGATAGTATTACTATTTCGTATGCAAGATAGAGGCATACAATAATGTTTGATGATTAATCAATTTAGCTTCTAGAATATTACATAATATGAAAGTTAGTGAATAATACTATCGAACAAAAAATAAATTTCTGTTTTCAGAATATATACTTTCAGATTTTTAGAGATCGTATGAAATATCGTTCAAATAATATATAGTAAATTATCAATTTATATTTCGTAATAATGTACCTACAAATTAATAAGGTTTAAAACACAATACAAATTACATATACAGGGTGATTCAGCTCGTCGGTGACAAACTTTAAGGATCGATAGAGCACACCTAGACGAACATTTTTGAATAGGGAATGTAGGGTCCCTGACGCGATGGTAAGGTGCTAGGCGCTTTCGAAAATTTGGGTGCCGAAATTCGAAACGTCATAAAAACTAGGGAAATGGTTAGATTTTCTTGCTTGTTGCGTCGAAATGATTCTGTTTGTTTAGACTTTCTTCAGTACCAATTTGATAAGCGTATCTCTTAAAACATGGATAGGGGGCGCTGCAGACTTTGGAGAGCTAGACAACAACTTTAAGCCCGTTATTTTGATAATTTAACACATGCTCGCCAAAGTTTATACTCTAACTTAAAGTTTGAACCCAAAAGTAGAGCCCTGCAAAAAGCGTAAGAGCCGGAATAAAATGTCAAAGTACAGGGTGGTCGAAACTCGAAGGCTCCTAAGAGATAAACAAACAGATTTCTTGACTTATGGCATGCATTTTCATGATTCTGTTTGCTGGGGCTCTCTGAAACTCAGTTGAACGGTACAAAAAGAAACATCGATAGGGGGCACTTTGGGCAAAAAACATAATTCGTTGACATTTCGGACGCTAACTGGAAACGGGGCGCTACGATCAGTTAGTAATAATGAAAACACATTTTCTACCTCTGCTCAACACTTCTGAATAAATTTAGACCAAAAACATCAATGATACTGGAAATTTATTTACAAAAAATAACACTACAGAAGATGCTCGAAATTTCGACCTTGGGCCATGATGCAGGCTTCGCACCTCCGTCGCATTGAGGAGTGTGTGTTTCCAACAATGCCAGGAGTATCTCTGATCTGCCCTGCAGCTGCCACAATGCGCGCCACAAGTTCTTCAGCACTGCTGACAGGTGTATGGTATACCTCGGCCTTCAGGTAACCCCAAAGGAAGAAATCCAAGCAGGTGAGGTCTGGTGATCGGGCAGGCCAGTGAACTGGACCCCCACGCCCGATCCACCGCTGGCCATACCTTGCGTTTAGATGGAGACGCACGTCGTTCGTGTAATGGGCCGGAGCTCCATCGTGCTGGAACCACATCTGGCGACGCGAACCTTCGGGTACGTGCGCCTCATCCAGAAGCTGCGGCAGCACTTGATCCAGGAAAATCAGGTAATTTCCACCTGTCAGCCGTTCAGGTAACAAATAAGGGCCAATGAGGCAATCCCCCAGAATGCCGGCCCACACATTTACTGAGAAACGCTCCTGGGCTGCTCGGCTTCTGGTTTCATGTGGATTTTCATCACACCACACATGACTGTTGTGGGCGTTCCACATTCCCTCCCGGCTGAAGGTGGACTCGTCCGTAAAAAAATGCTGTTTACAAAACGGGGATCCCTGGATCTCATCGCCAAGTACCATCTTGAGAATTCCACTCGAGGGCCAAAATCCTGCTCTCTGAGCAACTGCACCCGCTGGATGTGGTAGGGGTGCAGATTCCGGGAACGTAAGATGCGCCACGCAGTTGCTTGCGAAATGCCAACATGTCTGGCGATATCTCTCGTGCTAAGACCTGGGTTGTCCTCAACCAGGTTAAGCACAGCCTCTTCGTTGTCGGGGGTGCTCACTGATCGCTCCCGTTCAGGCCTGCCTCCGTCGAAAGATCCCGTTGTGGACAACCTCTGGTGTACTCGAGCGAAGAAGGCATGGCAGGGGATTTGCCTGTTGGGGTAACGCTCGGCGTACAACCGCTGAGCGGCTCGTCCATTACAACCAGCAGCGCCATACGCCAAATGCATGTCAGCCAATTCAGAGTTTGTGTACCGTTCCATCCTACTACCGATCTGCAGACAAGTAACCCGAAGCTTAAGTAGGTACCGCACGTTCAAAAGACGTGTCTGCGCATACAACTACGTCATCTCGCGTTGTCGTCTACGCATTACGTATCTTTTGCATATCGATATGGTACGATATCTTTTGCATAAATCAGCAAAAAGCACCTTATGTAAATTTTATTGCGCGCATTGTGCATGATTGAAACCAGCTATGTTTGTTAAAAAAAACAAACAAACTGCAGTTTTAATAGCTTCTTATGATAAGTAAATTACTCTCTTGTTTTGTTTCTAACTGATCGTAGCGCCCCGTTTCCAGTTAGCGTCCGAAATGTCAACGAATTATGTTTTTTGCCCAAAGCGCCCCCTATCGATGTTTCTTTTTGTACCGTTCAACTGAGTTTCAGAGAGCCCCAGCAAACAGAATCATGAAAATGCATGCCATAAGTCAAGAAATCTGTTTGTTTATCTCCTAGGAGCCTTCGAGTTTCGACCACCCTGTACTTTGACATTTTATTCCGGCTCTTACGCTTTTTGCAGGGCTCTACTTTTGGGTTCAAACTTTAAGTTAGAGTATAAACTTTGGCGATCATGTGTTAAATTATCAAAATAACGGGCTTAAAGTTGTTGTCTAGCTCTCCAAAGTCTGCAGCGCCCCCTATCCATGTTTTAAGAGATACGCTTATCAAATTGGTACTGAAGAAAGTCTAAACAAACAGAATCATTTCGACGCAACAAGCAAGAAAATCTAACCATTTCCCTAGTTTTTATGAGGTTTCGAATTTCGGCACCCAAATTTTCGAAAGCGCCTAGCGCCTTACCATCGCGTCAGGGACCCTACATTCCCTATTCAAAAAAGTTCGTCTAGGTGTGCTCTATCGATCCTTAAAGTTTGTCACCGACGAGCTGAATCACCCTGTATATAGCTTCATTATTTTTTACTTACATTATGCTACTTTCCATTGAAACAATTTACGCAAATAATAATGATCTTTGTTCCTTTTTTTTTCTCTGCATAAACCACACACAAACTGTAAACATTTTTCACGCAAAGTATTAATTTGATTGTCTTTACACTGCTTTATCTGCAAAGTTTTCATTTGTTTGAAACTTCTGAGGTGATCCCGTCGATGGAAAACTGCAGGTTATTTTGCAATACATTTCTCTCTTAATCCTTCACTCTTCACCCTTTCTCTTAACCACAGTCCCTTCTGTTCACATTAGAACCTGTTATCTGTTTAAAAACTACGCATGCATTTACGACTTCTATGTCAAAAATATTTAAAAAAATATGCATTGGCCGACGCCTTCATGTTGATTTCATGGCCTGGCCATTTGATCTATAGCATAAATTCCAAATTTTATGGAATTGTAAAATTCTATTTTTTCAGAAGTTTTCTTCTCATTTTGAATAACTTCTAGTGAAGAATGCAATGTGCTAAGAAAAAGTACAGTCGTGGAAAAAAAGTAAACACCCCCTACTAACAATGCAACATATTATCGTAGAATAAAGTTACTGGTACCAAACGATTGGAAATAAAGTCTACTTTTAAATGATGCATATAAAATTTGCTTGGGGGGGGGGGGGGAAATCTACTATCAAACCAAACAAAAACGTTTAGCCAAGTTTGACACCATAAAGAAATTCCAATCCTTTCAATTAGCCTAAATATAAATTTGCATGGAATTCGTACAATTAGTTTACGAAGAATTAATTATTTTAACCCTTAAATGCCTGATTTTTCAAAAATCATTGTAATAATGTTTTTCGGCTTTCATTTTTTAAATAAATCATGGGAAAAATACTTTAAAAAATCATATTTTGTTTTAAGTATAGTTTACGGCTAAAAAAAAGTTTGCTACTATTCGGCAATACTGGTGTTTAATTGAAAAAATAATTTCCCTTGATAAAATTCTATAATATTAAACACACAAGAATTTTAGGAACTATAATAAGAAATAAATTTTACTTGCTCACTGCAGGTCAAAATAGGGTATTTCGCAAGCTCCCAAACAAAACAAAAAGAACAAGTAGCAACAATTTAAAAAATAAATCTATCTTTATTCTTAAACAGCACAAGTGTTGCCATCTACATGTTGAAAATCGATTTAATAATATTTTCAGAATGTATTTTATTAGCAACATTAGGCATTATAGATTCAATATTCTTCTAATAGTATTTTAGAGCCCAAATTGGGTATGTTGCCGAAAAGCAACATCAGGCATTTAAGGGTTAAAATGGGATTATTTCAGTGACTGTATCCAAATTGAAGTTCGCATGTTGTTGAAAAAGCTACAGATTGACTAAGTCACTTCTATTAATGCATTATGTCTTACCTATATGACCATTTCACTCACTTAATAACTTAGTTTTCCTTCGGTTATTGTTATACACCGTAAAATCCTCTTCAACGCTCATTTTATAATGCTTACAACTGTTGAATTATTCGATTAAAAAAATATAAGTTATCTGTAATTATAATAGTTTTCGAATATGTAAATGTGATTTGGAATTTATAAGTGTTTTTATAATGCTTTTTAACAGATTTTAAATGTATTTAACTCACAGTTTTTTAAATTTATTAACAGAAATGTAAATAATATCGGCTAATGCAAAATTTAGAATAAAAAATAGTATAAAGTAGTATAAGGAATCAATGTAGAAGAAACCAGATGAATTGCTTTTTGCCTGAAAATAAATCCCAAGGCGATTAATAATGCCGTATTTATAAAAAAAAAAAAAAAAAAAAAATGTTTTTGAAGAGTGCGTGAGAGGAATTGATTCTTGTTAGATCTTTTCAAATATGTTCGCATGGTTTATATTCAGATTTATTTGAAGAACTAAAATTAAATCTATTTTAAAAAGCCATCAGAGTAACTTTACATTCGTTATTCTTATTTGAAACAGGGTTAATAAGTCAACGATTAAACTTAAACTGCGATTTCATTTGAAATTTTGTAATTAACTTATTACTGCCGAATTGCAAAAACACTTGCCATTTGAAACTTCTTTTTCTTTATATTTTAGATTTTAGGTAGATTTCGTATGAAGTACTACCTGGGCCATTTTCACCATTCGCTTACATTTCAGAATTTTTTTTGTTTTTTTCAAACTTAATAATTTTTTTAAAAAATGGAAACAGGTGTTATGGTAAATGTTTAAGGTATATGAAAAAGTAATTGGTCATGCACTTTGGCTTATAATTTAATATATAAATACTATTTTAATGTCTACTTGAATGGCAAATTGTCAAGTCTGTTACCGTACAAATTACTGAAAATACTCAGCTTTAAATTTTATTAAATTTTCTAAAATCAACTTACTTTGAAGTGACTTATGTCCCTAAATTTCAAAACATGATATTTATCAATAATACTTAAATGAAATTGAAATGAGAAGCATTTATAGCCCTAATTTTCGACCACATAGAAAATTATACAAGAACTTTTTCTAATAATAACATTATATATTCATGTAAATTATTGAATTTTAAGAAAATTACAGCTCTATTTCATAGTTGAATGAAAAATAACAATAGATTGGTGAAAAAGTTATTTTAATATTAAAATATCATAAAAAAAGTGTGCGGTAACAGACTTGACATTTGGTAACGGATTTGACACTAATCCGTTACCATACGTCAAGTCTATTACAGCACAGTTTTTAATGATCATATTTTCAACTTTATATATAAACTTTTTTATTTAAATTGTATTTTTCTTTCAGTTATGATATAGAGAAATCATTTTATTATTTTATATTCAGAACAATTACTATATTTGAATTTGACTTGAATATCAAACAAATAATTTATCAAGCAATTCCACCTAAATATTAAAATAGAACTTGAAGTAGCTGAGAATTAGCATCTGTTTAAATGGTTTAACTCAACAAAATGTTTTATATATATACATATATACATTATATTTACTTATACTCGAAATACGTGCATGATATATATTCAAGTACAACATGACTCAAATTTTAGTTTTCATATAATATTAAGTGGAACTAGAAACTCATAAAATATTCAGTTTTCTCGCATTGACAAATTTGATTATAGAAAAATTGCTATGATTTGCTCAAAATTAACATATGTGTATTGGATGTGAAATACTCTCCTGTTGCAGTCATTTGCATTCAGACCCACATAATTTTAATTTTATCTTCTTCACCTGCTTTGTTTAGTATGTGTATTTTTTTTTCTACTTCCTCCAATAAATTTTACCAAAACATGAACAATTTCATACAATTTATCAGCAGATTTCTCTTCCAGAACCATTCTCAGGCTTTTTATTTACTTCTCTTCTATATAAAATTCACTATCAGTATCGATAAATATTTCCCTCTCTGAAGAATTTGAATAGATCTTACTGATTTCATAGTACAAAAAGAGTAATTTCCTCATCAATGTACATGGTGATTCAAAACTAGAGAAACAAACTTCTTGGAGAAGTGAGGTACATCTAGACAACTCGGAATCACATAGCAATGCAGTATCGGAAATGCAATCATAACGAGATAGGGAGGTTGTTAGGGGCTGAATCATCGTGATCGAAAATTGACATTTAAGAACCATAAGCTTAAATTAAGTCATGAATTTCATGATAATGAAGTTGCCTGGTGTTTCATAACATAGGCACCTCATGGAATCTCAGATGTTTTGAAATATGCAGGGCATCCTTCAGACTTCACAATAGAAATGAGGATGTGCAATTTCAAAACACCCCTACTACCTCAAACATGCAAAAATATAGATAAGAACCAGGCATGTAGACAGAAAACTTCATTATCGGGAAAATCTTGATTTATTTTAAGATTTGGGTCTTTAAATGTCAATGGCTATCACAATGATTCAGAGACTAACAACCCCCTGTCTTGTTAGGATTGCATTTTCAACCCTGCATTACTATATGATTCCGATTCATCTAGGTATACCCCCACCCTTCCTAGAAGTTTGTTCCTCTAGTTTTAAATCGCCCTGTATGTGTATAAGACAATGAATATGTATGCATAATTTTCTGGAAAATCAGTATGCAAAAATGTTTTATTAAGTTTTTGCACATTAAAACTGAAAGGGGCTGATATTTTAAAACTGTTTTTTAAAGCATATTAAGACTGCTTCAAACTTTTCAATTAACATAGAGTTACTGGACTGAAGTTTACACAAGCAACATTAAACTTGCTTTTCATGCCAATACTTTTTTTGATACCTCCTCATATTTTATCAATAAATCATTGATATAATTTTCTTTGCAAAGAATTTTTTCTATAAAAAGTAGAATACCGTTAATAATTTGCATACAAAATAAATATGAATTTAACATTTTAATATGAAAATTTAAGTTATTTTGTCCATTGGTTTGCCATAAGTGATTGAAAATATTTTAAATTTGCCTTTCTTTGTATGTTTTCAGCTTGTTTATATTTTTCTGGATTTTATTTCAGTCTTTCCAAATAGTAGCACCTTTGCATTTCTGCAGCTGCTAAAGCCATTCTCGATGCAAAAAAAATTATAAACGATAGTTCACAAACAATGTCAATTCCGTTACCAGTCGCTTGACAGGTAACGGATTTGACATTCAAATCAAACCATTAGAAATGAAGCTAAGCTGTATAATTTCTAACTTATAGATAACAATATACATGAATTCTAAAGTTACTTAGTGATCAATATTTAAATATAAAAGTGTAAAAAGTTTTATTTTAGTATTAAAAATTACGGTAACAGACTTGACCATGAAAAAAAAATACCAACTTTGAAGAAAGCCGGTTCTTGACACTATTGCAATGTTTTTCAATTGATGAATAAGAAATGGCAAGTAGCAGTTGCTTGAATAGTTTAACAATGCCACTGAATATGTACTGCCAACTTTTGGCAGAATTAGAAACCCATTTTGATTAAAATAATTATAAGGTAACAGACTTGACGTAAAGTGAGGGACAAAATATTTCTGTTGATTTGTTAAAGAAAAAAACTTTGGTAATTATTTTTTTTCACTAATATAGCACACTAATAGTTCATATTTAAAATAATTAAAGCTTTTCATTTAAAATAATCTAAATTAGATAAAAAAAAAATAAAAGTTAATTACATAAAACTTGGAATGGGACAAGCATTTTTGCTTAGAATCACAATTTTAAAGATTTATATCTCAAAATTTTTTATTGATTTTTTTTATTTTTAATGCTATAAGTATTTAGTATAGTCTTCTTTATACAATGCATAGCTCAATTTAAACTTTAAATGTTAATTTATATTGGAATTTTCTTCTTTTTTCTCTTGGACAGCATACGTAAGCGAATTTTGAAAATGGCCCACCTATTACATTCTCCACTATGTTGGAATTTCTGAAAAATTTTTGCAGATCTACACCGATCATGACCCGTAGAACTCAAAACCACACTCAGTAAAAAACTTTATATATATATATATATATAACTTTCTTCTGGACACGATAACTTCCACAATTCTGCACAAATCTCTTCCAAACTGATACATAAAATAAGGGGCATAAAATCTCGGTCATGTTCGTTAATGGGCAAAATCGGACTAAGGGTATGGAAATAGGGAAGGGTTTTGTGAAAACAGAAAAAACCCCATAACTTCTTAATTTTTGTACAGATCAAATCTGTTTAAAGTTTTTATTACTTCTAAAAATAGGGCCAAAAATTTATGTATCACAGATTTTTGATGAAATTAAAAATGGGCTCAAGGGGCGCAAAAAAAGGGTTTTGGTAGAAAACAATTCATAACTTCGTCAATTCTTCAGATATCAAATCTAATTAATATTATTATAAATCCACTTAATATTATATACAACTTTTATAATAACAAGTTTTTGATAGGGCCAATTCGTACCGGAAAAAAATTAAAAACTAAAACAAAAAGGGGGGGGGGGGTTGAAGAAGAATGAAATTCATAACTCCGTCAATTCACAAGATATAAGATCCCCATTAATTTACCATATATCTTCTTAATATTGTCTAAACATTTATACAGACAAGTTTTAGATAGGACCATTTCTTACAGCAAAAACAAATTAAAAATACATAGCGGTTGAAGAAAAAAATCATCATATTAAGGGTATATTCAAATTCAAACTGCTTATTTTTTTTCTCATTTTTAAATTCATTTTTGCTCTCAGACGCGTCCAATTGGTAGATTCTCTTATTCAGATACTATATAATTTACCGTAATGAACGATTTTTTGATAGAGGAAGAATATATTTCAAAAAATTATGTCAAAGTGGGTATTTTGAACAGAATTTCCCGAAGCGATTGTGTTAGAAACAAAAAATATTGTCCTACTGCGAAAATAAATGTTTATAAATCAGGTTTTAATTAATTGAACGAAAAATAAAAACACAGGTCGCTTATATATCTCATCAAAAATCACGTCATCAAGTTTCTTATTTTTTCTATTAAATATGAAACTGAAAATGTGCCAGAAAATTTCGAGTTGTTGAGCATGGAAAAGTATTTTTAGGTAGCTTTCATTACAAAAAGCTACATATTGCAGCCGTTCGGAGGAAAGCGATTTCAAAAAATTTTGATATATTTTCATCGATCATGACACCCAGACCCCGAAACCACCCTCCGTTCAAAATTTATATATATATATATATATATATATATACACACACACACACACATATATATATATATATATATATATATATATATATATATATATTCCCGCACATGTAATCCAAAAAGCATGATAAGATTAAGGTGAATAAAACAGATAAGTTAACACAGAAATTAAAACCCATGGAGTCAGTTAATCCATGTTGAAACACCGCGATAAATATAATTAATATAATATAAATAAAAAAATTACATTATTTATAATACCTAAAAACAATTTTAAATTGTTTAATAACAATTTTACAATACTGCCAGCATGCAGCGTTAATTACCACCTGATGTAAAAAATTAAAATTATTACTTTATTAGAAGCTTTAAAAATACAAAATTTATGGTGCTGCCATCTATTACTTTATTTTAAAAACAATTATTATTATACAAATGTCACAAAAAGAAGAACCTAATACATGCTAATGAAATTAAAATATATCAACTGTATCCCTACACACATCCTAATATAAACAATACCATACTGTATATCATTATTCAAAAAAATTTTAAATAAATTAAATGTTAATAAAATGCTTACAATATATTCTATTACCATACCATTGAATCTACACTGAGAAATTAAAAAAAAAAATTAAAATTTGATAATATATAGAATATAGCTATATGCAATAAAATAAAATAAATTATATATTATAAAAACATATAAAAGTCTTAATATTTACCATTACGTGTAAAAAATGAGAAGGAAAGAAAAAATAAATAAATAAATAAATAAATAAATTAATTAATTAATTATAAAATAAATAAATAAAAAATGGATGTTTAAATAAGATTGTTAGATTCTAAAATACCCAATAGCCTAAAGATCACAAATATAGTGTGTGAATTATCCTTATATTAGCCACAAAAAAGCTAAAAATATATGATTGTGACGATCAAACATATAAACCGATAATTAATCATAGAATAAAAAGTTGAAAGTAAAACAATATTAAATAGTATAGAGGAATAATAATATAAACTATTTACCCAATTTTAATGCATACAGTATAACATTAGTTATATCAAATAAATTTATATGCATAATAATCACTAAAAAGATGGTATACGATTATTAATTAATATGATATTGTCCTGAGTAGACTAAATTAAAAATAAGTTAATATTGAATTTGATTAAATAAGTTAAATTTATTATGAAATAAAACAGAGGAAATGTCACCAATTACATATAAAACATCAAATCAACATCCATATAAAATACGTAATAGAAATGTAGTTATAATACAAAAGCCCCATTTTTTTTTAAATTAACCATTGCGTATTATCCAGACAACACCACCCTCCTCCGTACTCTAACATCTACCCACCCAACCATCCTATAGTAATTGTTTATTATTATTTTACAATTTTTAATTTTTTATAAAAATATTTTTTTTATTTTATAAATTTTTTTGGTAATTTTGTTTACGCATGTTTTTTATAGACCATGTAAGTACTAATTGTATATTAATGAATATATGAATTTTTTTGGAAAACCATGATTTAATGCATCATAAATTAGTTTTTTAATATTATTGTTAATTAGATGAGAAGAACATAAACATTTTATTCTATATAAATGATTAAGTAGTATATTTCGATATACAGAATGATGTAGACAAGATTTAAAATTTGTAAATGTATTAACTTTGAATTTAAATTCTTTACGTTTATTATATAAATCAGTTATTGTTTTGTTGTCTTTTATTGTAATTTTAAGATCTAAGAAGTTAATTGTATTGTTAGATAAGAGGTTTTCCGTTAATTCCAAATTAGTGGGATAACCAACTGGAAATTGAGAAATTTTAGATTGATCATTGGCAATTAAAATTATGTCATCAATATAACAATATAAATGGAGATTATTATTAGTAAAAGTACGTTCATAGTGATATAAGTATAAGTCTGATAATAAACTGGATGTACAACCACCTTGTGATATACCGACGTGCTGTAAATATAATGTGTTATCTTGCAATATATAATTATTATAGATAATGAAGTTTGTTAATGATTTAAAATAAGCGATATCAATATTAGATGGTAATTCCAGTTTTTTATAATACTTTTTAAATAATGCATTTATAATATTGTGTAAATCTAATAAGTCTATATTATTAAAAAGATCTTTGAAGTCGTATGTAGTTATATTATATACACAGTTAAGATTTTTTTAAATATTGACCAGTTGATAGCTATTTTTTATACAATGTGTATTATCATTGTTTGTAGTAAGTATATATAATTGATTAAGAATTTTTAATAGAAGTTTATTGGCTTTATTATTATATGTATTGCAACAAATAGTTACAGTCCTAAATTTAATTGAATTTTTATGAAATTTGGGAATAAGAACTAAATAAGGATAATTAAAGTTAGTAGATAGAATATTTAATAGTGTATAATAACTTTGAATTTTACGATTATTTACAATTACATTTTCATTAGTTTTTTGAAAAGATTTATTAGAAGAAATACAGGTTGTAAGAAGTTGGTGATAATAAGATTTACGTATGATTGCCAGGGCTCCCAAATGGCCCGCCAACTGAATACCAATATTTTTTTAGAAAAATGTTCTTTTTAGATTTTTATTACAAACCGCCCCGAAAACACATTTGAAAGTTAATTCTAGCGCAAACCTACTGTAAAATGTTCTGTTAAAATTTATTGGTATTCAGTTGGCGGACCATTTGGGAGCCCTGGATTGCTTAATTATTAGGAGATTTGTCTACATATGTAATAACGTAGTTTTTTTTTTTTTTTTTTTTTTTTTTTTTTTTTTTTTTTTTTTTTTTTGTAATTTAGTTATTTGTTGGAAAAAATGCTTTGTGTTAATAGAAACCGAATCAGAAATATTATTTTTTAAAGCCATAATTAATTTTTCAATTACTAATATTTTCCATTGATCAAAATATGCAATAGGTTTATTGTGATAGATTGAAATTTTATATATAAAAATATCTATATCATATGTAAACTGTTTGATAATAGATTTAACAGTAAATTTAGATGGAAGTCTATATTTAGTACCAAAACCCATTAGTTTTTTCAATTTAAAATCATTAACAATATTAAGATTTCTAGTGATTATATGTCCATGATCATTGTTTATATATTTTTTTAGATTGGGGTCATTGCAATTACACGGAAAATTACTTGCAGCAGATGTATTTTTTGAAAATGTACTGTAGTTAAAAATATTTCTACCAATTGTATTCGGATATTTAAAGGTTTTTGATATATGAAGATTATTAATAAATAATAACAGTTTTTATCGTTAATTATAGAATTGATATTAATTTTATTAAATATATGATTTGAAAAAGTTATTATCATTTGAGTATTCGTATTTTGAATTTTATGTTTTTTTTGTAAATTAATATTTAAAAGATTAACCCTAGCCATAATGAGATCAAAATAAATATCAGAAAAATGTTTAGAGAAAGTTTTACTTGGAAATACATTTAAATGTTGTATAATCTGTTTCTTTTTTATAGCAAATATGCATTTTCGAATTAATAACCAATTATAATGCTTTAAATATTTACTTTGAAGATCATTAATTTGTTTAGTGATATATTTTTTAGAAACTACGCCTGAAGATGAACACTTTTCACGTTTGTTTCGTGTTGTTTTACAATTTAAGTTATGATTAAGAGTAAGATAAATTGGAGAATAATCAATAGTGTTATTTATAGATGTGAAGACTTTGACTGGTCGTTTAAATATTTCAGTATTAAGTCCATAAGGATATATTGTGTTGTAATATTTCATGTATGATGACTCCATATAAAGCCGTTCTGATTTATTTTTTAGAATTTAAAGGATTTCAACTGTCGTATTTTTAAATTGATGTTTATGAAAATGTGCAATTTCAGCTGTAGACTAGATTTTTTGCTTTGTTTTTATTAGAGTCTGAACGATGATGATTGATACGTTTATGAATTGGACCTGATGTTTCACCTATATATTTCATGTTACATAAGTTGCACTTTATGCAATAAATAACATTAAATTCTTTACCAAAATTGAATAATTAGGATCTGAGACAATTTGTGTCTGAGAAGCGTATGGACATGTCTTGCACCGAACATCTAAACACTTACGAAAAAATAAAGGTCGAGGGGGAGAGTATAAATGGTCACAGGATGACGATCCAGGAACAACCCCATTATTGTTCCTGTACCGGGCACTACACTGCATAGATGCTATGTGTATCTTGCTAGGATCGAGATGTTTACTAAGAACTGCCATATAATTTTTTTTTTGGAAAATGCAATATTTGCAAAAAGTAAGAAAATATAATAATATAAAAATCAATAATAAATGAAATTAAATTAGTCTTGATTAAATTTAATATTAAATATCTTGAGTATGAAATATAAATATATATACAATATGTACAAATCAGAGAAGCAGTACTCAAAAATCATCTATAATATTTCCAAAACCAAATAGTGATAACCCTAATTGCATAAACTACAAATGCATGAAACCACCGGACTTTTTAGAACGAATAAAATAACCGCATCTAAAATCCGAAACCTAGAACAACAATAACCATGCAAAGACGACCAAAAACGCTATCCCAATTGACTTCTCAGATCAAAGTAATATACATATAAATGACTAAAACTTATTAACATAAAACGATTATTAGAAATATATATTGCTACCAAATTGATGTATATAAATAAATAGAATAGCTCATACTAAATAAATTTAAGAAAAGCAATAGCAAAAAAAAAAAAAAAAAAAAAATAATAATAATAATAATCTAATAAATTGAACATATGTAGGGCTATATCATACAATAACAACAAGAAAATACATATAAATTACATAACTAGAAAGGTAAAAATCATAAAATGAAACTTTGCGATGATTAGAATGAATAAATTAATGGAATTTCCTAAGAGAGGTATCAGATAAGTACAAGTAGAAATCATATAGATAATACACAAAGATTATGCGCTTTTGCAGCAAGGATCTAAGCGTATAATATTTAAAAGATTGCTAAAACATTTAGCTACCTACGTATATATAAATATATATAAGATACCAATATTAAGGAAAAAATAATTCAAAATGAATTGTTCATTCAAAATGAAAATATATCATAATAAAAAACATCATAAAAAGCTTATATATAGACAGACACATATATGTATATAGTTTTTTACTGATGGTGGTTTTGGGTTCTAGGGGTCATTATCGGTGTAGATCTGCAAAAATTTTACAGAAATTCCACCATAGGAACGACGCCAATAGGTAGTATTTCATACGAAATCTACCTAAAATTAGAATGACTTAAATTTATTATCATTTTTAGATCTTTCGTAATTCTCATTCTCAACGGATCCACCGTTCATATTTTATGTAGCGTGCTTTGGTGCAAAATTCAATGCATTGTTGTTAAAAGATTCTTTATATGGCAGACGTAGACTGTAAAAAAATTCAGTTGATTCTAAAGGAAAAAACTGTCATGAAAGACGACAGTAAAAAACTGCTTATTTTATGGGCGTAATCTGTATTTATTACGTAAATATGGACAAAATCTGTTAAAATAACTGAAATTATGTAATAAATACAGATTATTTCTCTAAAATAAAGTTTTCTTACTAGCGTCCTGGCTGACAGTTTTTTTTTCTGTAAAATCATCAGATTTTTTTACGGTATCCTAGGTGATTATTTCTTTGTTTGAAATGATAAAAGCCTAGGCTTGAAACGAGTACCGTCAACTGGGGCTACTTTGGGCCACTTTTTCCTGATTCCACTCACATTTCCATTATTAAAAAATATTATATGTGATTTTTGCAAAGTCGAAATGGAGTCGTAAACAATTAACATGAAACAAAGAAACAAACTGTATGGTTTTAAAGAGGAAGTTGTTTATTTTTTTATTTTTTAACTATTTTTAAAATTTTAGAACAAAATAGCCCCTGCTGGGAGCTTCTTTGATCCATTCACTTAGTTTCATATAAAATGAACACATTTCATATGTAAATAAATACATTTTTATTGAAACCCCCTTGCAATAACATTTTCTTATAAATTAACACTGCAAACCGATAAACAAATGTTTTTTTTTTTAAACATTTAAACACAATAAATCAATTGTTAATATTAAAGAAACGAGAAGCAGTTTTCGTCATGTGATCTTCAGCTACTGGAACAAAAACAATTAATGTAACACTTTGTTACAGTAACATTTTGAATTTTTTTTTCTTAAAGCATGTATTAAGAGATTTGGTTGTATAAAAGGCATTTCTAAGTAATTAGGGCTATTTAAGGACCAAAAAAGGCCTGGCACAAAGTAGCCCCGAAATACTAATTTTCATGTTAGCTTTATGAAAACGTAAACATTTTCTATCAAAATAAAAAAATTAAAGGAAAACTTATGATCACATTCATAACTACATGCGAAAATACAGCATAATAATTTGAATGATAATATATAACCATTAATTAAACATTACCGACCATCATCAAAAACCGCAATATTGTGAATGATTGACAACAAAATGCGCCACATCCTAACAATATAGAACTGTATGTATAAAATAAAGTACCTTATACCTAATTACAAGAATTAACATGCAATAAAAAAAAGAAGAATATGGATTCCGAAAAAAATTGAAAAACTTATATATTGAATTACGTTTTCAAGAGTACAGAATTCAAGGATATAAGCAAATCGGTTGTTTTCTGTGAGAAAAAAGATATAAGCTGAATTTTTTTCGCTGTACTCAAACAACCAATATAACCAAAAGAAAAGCCCCAAGATGAAAACAGAACATAATCAAATGACATGAAATGGAAAAAAACTACAACCCATTAAATATTCAATCTACAGCAATAAGAATCTTACAAAACGTACCGAATAATTCCCAGTAGATTTTCAAAATATGTTCCCGCACATGTAATCCAAAAAGCATGATAAGATTAAGGTGAATAAAACAGTTAAATTAACACAGAAATTAAAACCCATGAAGTCGGTTAATCCATGTTGAAACACCGCGATAAATATAATTAATATAATATAAATAAAAAAAATACATTATTTATAATACCTAAAAACAATTTTAAATTGTTTAATAACAATTTTACAACATTGCCAGTATGCAGCGTTAATTACCACCTGGTATAAAGAATTAAAATTATTACTTTATTAGAAGCTTTAAAAATACAAAATTGATGGTGCTGCCATCTATTATTTTATTTTTAAAACAATTGCTATTATATAAATGTCACAAAAAGAAGAACCTAATACATGCTAATGAAATTAAAATATATCAACTGCATTCCTACACACATCCTAATATAAACAATACCATACTGTATATCATTATTCAAAATTTTTTTAAATAAATTAAATTTTAATAAAATGCTTACTATATATTCTATTACCATACCATTAAATCTACACTGAGAAATTAAAAACAAATTTTAAAACTTGATAAAATACAGAATATAGCTATATGCTATAAAATAAAATAAATTATATATTATAAAATATATAAAAGTCATAATATTTACCATTACATATAAAAAATGAACAGAAAAGAAACAAAAATTAATTAATTAATTAAATTATAAAATAAATAAATAAAAAATGGATGTTTATATAAGATTGTCACATTCCAAAATACCCATTAGCCTAAAGATCACAAATATAGTGTGTGAATTACCCTTATATTAGTCATAAAAAAGCTAAAAAAATATGATTGTGACAATCAAACATATAAACCGATAATTAATCATGGAATACAAAGTTGAAAAAAAAAACAATATTAAATAGTATAGAGGAATAATAATATAAACATTTACCCAATTTTAATGCATACAGTATAACATTAGTTATATCAAATAAACTTATATGTATAATAATCATTAAAAAGATCGTATACTATTATTAATTAATATGATATTGTCCTGAGTAGACTAAATTAAAACTAAGTTAATATTGAATTTGATTAAATAAGTTATTAAGTAATTAATATGACATAAAAAAAGAGGAAAAGTCACCAATTACATATAAAACATCAAATCAACATCCATATAAAACGTAATAGAAATGTATATGTCCCACATTCATACTTTTTGGATTTTACGGTTGTATGAAAATAATCCACACACTATATTTGAGATTTTTAGGTAATGGGAATTTAAGTATCTGATAATCTTCTATATACTTCCATATGTTTTTTATTTCCTGTTCATTTTATAAATATCTTATATTTAGTAGTTATTATTAACGATTTTTATATTATTTTGATTGTATATTTATATTAATTATTATTGAATTTATTTTATAGCATATAGCTATATGCTATATATTATCAATGTTATAGAAATATTTAAATTCTTAGTGTAGTTTAAATGAGTAAGAAAATAGAATATTTTGAATGCTTTTTTTTGAAATTTTATTAACAGTAGTTTTTTTTAATTTTTTTTGTGTATAATGATATAGTGTGGTTTATATTAGGTTTATAATTATCTATATATAAGGATTTGTTTGGTCTTGCAGTTGATATATATTTTTTTTTACATTCATAGGCTTTCATTTCTTCATCTTGTGACATTTGAATAATAAAAATACTACTAGATGGCAGCACCAAAATTGGTCTTTTGATGATAAGTTATAAATTTTGTCTTTTGCAGCTTCTTTTCAGTAGTAATTTCTTACACCAGGTGGGTTTTTCACAAAATTTTGACGATATTGTTAAATAGTAATTAAGTAATTTAAAAGTGTATTTTAGTTATTTTAAATAATGTAATCACTTTCTATTTATTTTATTTTATATTATATTAATTGTATTTATCACGGTATTTCAAAATGTATTAACTGCATCCTTTGGTATCAATTACTGTGATTTTTTAACTGTTTTATTCACCTTAATCTTTACGTTATGATGGTAGCCGCCATGTGCAAGTGGATATATTGAAAAAAAAAACTGAAATATTAATCGGTATGTGTGTAATATTTCTATTTTATATGCTATAGGTATTTAAATTGGCCTTATTGAATTTTCCATTTCATATTATTTGATTCTATTCTGTTTTCATTTTGAATCTTTTCACTTGATTATAATGGTTGTTCGGGCACAGAGAAATTTTTTTTTTCAAATTTAGCTTTTTTTCTCACAGAAAACTACCATCTTGCTTATATCATTGAATTCTAGGTCCTTGAAAACGTAATTCAATATATAAGCTTTTCCATTATTTGTCGGTGACCACTTTCTTCTTTTTTCTTCCATAATAATTCTTATAATAAATTATTTGGCACTTTATTTTATACTTACAGCTTTAATTCACAATATTACGGTTTTTGATGGTGGTAGGTTATGTTTAATTAATGGTTATATATATATATATATATATGACATTTGTCACACTGTAACTCTCGTATTCTCGTATATATGAACCGATTTCGATGTAATTCGGTGTGTACATAGTACATACCAATGTCTCGACCGAGTTCGTTGGCCAGCTTTATCCGCCATTTTGTTTCAAAATGACGGACATTTAATTTTTTTTTTAATTTAAAATTTGAAATGTGGTACCAAAAAATTGAAAATGGAAAAATATTTTTTCTTATGTATTTGACCTTTATACAAAGATTCCGGATCAGTTTTCGTTTCTTCTACATCTTAAAAAATTTCTGAGTTATAGCATTTTGAATTTCTAGCGTGGCTGAGATTTTGAAACGTCCTGAATTTTGTCACGCGATAAAAGGCGTATTTATGAACTGATTTGGATGTAACTTCGTTTATACATAGTACATACCAATGTCTCGACCGAGTTCGTTGGCCAGCTTCATCCGCCATCATGTTTAAAAATGGCGGCCATTTAAATTAAAAATTTAAATTTGAAATGTGGTACCAAAAAATTGAAAATTGAAAAAATATTTTTTTCTTATATCTTTTCTTTCGTTTATGTTTTGTCTATATCTAAAAAATGGCTGAGTAATAGTATTTTGAATTTCTATTGTGGCTGACATTTTAAGTAACCTGATTTTTGTCACGCGATAACAGGCGTATTTATGAACCGGTTTGACCTTGATAAAAAGATTCGGGAGCAGTTTTTGTTTCGTCTATACCTTAAAAAATGGCTGAGTTATAGCATTTTGAATTTCTAGCGTGGCTGACATTTTGAAACGTCCTGATTTTTGTCACATGATAACGGGCGTATTTATGAACCGATTTGGATGTACCTTGGTGTGTACATAGTACATGCATCTATCTCGACCGAGTTCGTTGTCCAGCATCATCCGCCATCTTGTTTCAAAATGGCGGCCATTTAAAAAATTTTAAATTTTAAAATGAGATACCAAAAAATTGGAAAACGAAAAAGATTTTTTTCGTATGCGTTTGACCTTAATACAAAGATTCCGGAACAGTTTTTGTTTTGTCTATATCTAAAAAATAGCTGAGTAATAGCATTTTGAATTTCTATTGTGGCTGACATTTAAAATCGACCTGATTTTTGTCACGCGATAACAGGCGTATTTATGAACCGATTTGGATGTAACTTGGTTTGTACATAGTACATACCAATGTCTCGACCGAGTTTGTTGGCCAGCTTCATTCGCCATCTTGTTTCAAAAAGGTTGCCATTAAAGAAATTAAATTTAAAATGAGGTATTAAAAAATTGGAAAATGAAAAAGATGTTTTTTATGTGTTTGGCCTTGATACAAAGATTCCGTGGCAGTTTTTGTTTCTGAAAATTTGTTCTTTTGTTTATATCTTAAAATGTGGTTGAATTATAGCGCTTTGAATTTCTAACATGGCTAACATTTTGAAACGATCTTGTATTTGTCAGGCGATAACACACGTATTCACCTATTTCGACGTAAGAAGGCGTGTGGATAGTATACATCAATATCTCGACCACGTTCGGAGGCCAGCTTCATCAGGCATGTTGTTTCAAAATGGCGGCCATTAAATTTAAAAAAAATTATATTTAAGGTGAGGTGCAAAAAAATTAGAAATTGACAAAGGTTTCTTTCTTAACTATTTGATCTTGATATAAGGATTCCGGAGCATTTTTTGTTTGTCTTTATCTTAAAAAATGACTCAGGTATAGCAATTTCAATATCTAATCTGGGTGACATTTTGAAAAATCTGATTTTTTGCCTGCGACAGCACTCGTATATATCAATCGATTCCGATGTGAGTGAGCATGTGCACGGCAATTACTAAGGTCTCGACCAAGTTCACTGGTTAGCCTCATCCACCATGTTGTATTAAAATGGCAGACACTTTAAGAAATCGCCGAATTTGGCAGCCAAATATAAGTTACTTTAAATAAAACAGCTTGGATAAAGCTGACTATTTTCGCGAAATTCTCATTCATAATGATTTAGTATTGATAAAAATTAGTATTTAATCTCCTATATTCGGTTTCCACTAAATTGAACTTCGTGTGTTTGAATAATATAAGTTGGCTTTTTTAAAATAAGGAATATGAAAGCTACCTCTGCCTCCCGGCACTGGCCGGAAGGACTTTTTTGAATACCGCCTCAACATGATTCTGACAAAACCAGCTATTACATAAAAATGAAGTAAAAACTCGTCAAAAGCGACCATATAAAATTGTTAAAGTGGGTTTATCTCTAATCACGATTTAGTTTTTGTTGTCGAAATTAGTATACTTAACTTCGAAATCTACCTCCGCCTGTAGGCCGGACCGGCAGTGATTTTTTTTTTTTTTTTTTTGCACATAAATTCCGATTGTCATGAAAACTTGCCTATGTCCAAGTCATAAAAATAACTTTTAAAAGTTTTTAAATTAGCCTGTGTACTCTAATATATCTATTTTTTAAGCTATAGAAGAAAATATTTAATTATTTATAGATTTTTATTAATGGGGTATAAACTTTACATCGGTACTATTTGTTAATATTACAATTTTTGTTGATATATAAAAGTTATTTAAATCTTTTTAATACTAATTATTTAAAGCTCTTTATTAATGGGTTAAAACTTTAAATCGGTACTTATTTGTAAAGATTACAATTTTTGATTGATATATAAAAGTTAGTAAAAGAAAAAAAATTATCAGTTTTAACTAACAATAACTTCTTTAGCGAAAATATTTTATCTAACAGATATTCAGCTTAATACAAGAAACAATTTAACAAGATTTGAGTAAATAAAATTAATAAGTATAAATATGTCAATGACTACATTAGGAATATAATAATGGTTTACATTATGCAAAATTTTCTTGATCAAATTTTTGTAGATATCAAATGCCAGAATTAGATTAATCATTTGCCGTAAATACATCGGCATCTATTTAAAAAAAAAAAAAAAAATATTTCATGTTTTCTTTCAATTTATGGAATGCAATGAAATGAATAACTTCGTGTTTACACTAGCAATTATCTTTGTTCTCTGAAAGTTCATATTAATGTGATAATATCAGTTTCTTTCATTAAAATTAAGCATCAACCAAACGTAATCATTAGGGTGGAGCGAAAAAAATTAATTTTTTACAATCAAAAACAGGTAGGTGCCAGAAGATGCTTTTATACTAGTACATTATCTGCGTGCAATATTATTACTGAAAAGAAAATGGCTTGAGTCTGCGCTTTTGGTCCAAATGTCGATATTTTGGGTAAAATTTTACATTTTTTCAAAAAATTAAAAAGAAATCTACAGAGATGATTATTATTTAAAAGTATTTTTTAAACCTTTATTATTAATGACTTAACATATTTAAACGATAAAATGATATTTTTGTTCTGTATAACTGGAACAAAGCTGACAACTTTTGGTGGAAAAAAGGCGTTGCCCCTCTGTTGTGTCACACAAATAATTGTTATTTAGAATGCAGCTTTTACTTAGTTGCTTTCAAAACTACCCATGAAGTATTACGTGGAGATGACTGCATTTCATGTCACAACAGTGCGTAGCTCGACCACTCTACCATCTGAACTCAATGTTTTATTTATACATTGAATTATGATTTTTTATCAAAGACTGGCCTAAGTTTTCTATGCATCAACCTGGTACACCTCTTCTTTGGATCCACAGACTTTGGATGCTGCTGCTGTGATCCCCTTAACGTATTTTTCTGCTGTTTGTGTAAGAGAAGACATACAGTGTAATGCAGTACAGATGATATTAATGTAATCTATTCAGCCGTCTATTATCTTCACCAAGATTGCACCCGATTAATGCATATTGATTAGAGGTTCTGTTACCACAACACTTTTCCAATGAATTAGATTTATATAATTAGCCGCTTCAAAGTTGATTGTCGGTATTTCAGATTTGCGTATGCCATAATTTACTCACATCTTTCAACTATTATGTGCTGAGCAGCTAGCTGTTTAATGTGATGGAAATCGTCAGAGAGCACTGAATTAAGAATTTCCTTTGCGTTTGCAAAGCAACCATTGTCCTAAATAACCTTTTTTTAGTAGTTGTTTTATTCCATTTTGTGTGTTGTTTAGTAGCCGAGTAATTTCCCATGATTTTTAAGATCCCTTCTTTAGCTGTGGATTACATTTGATCGTAAACTATCCTGGGGCCAAACTTGGATAATATAGTACTTTTTGAGTGAACGTATAGAGCTTCTGATGGGCAGTGAGTGCTCATTTGAATACGGATAGTTAGTCGTTGTCATCCATTCTGAGATGGACATGTTTAGAATGAACCATTACAATTGATCATATGCCACCTCCAAGTCCAATGAATTTTCTCTGCATCATTTATTAGACAAGATCGTTGGCAAAAATTACATTCTAACTCACAGGGATTCACCGGACCAATAGGAAAACCTTTGTCCACGTGTTTTTTCCCTTCTAATTTCAATTTTCGAAGCCATAGAGAGTAATTTTCAAAAATTATTTCCGGAAATCGAGAAAAGG
The DNA here is from genome assembly GCA_963932465.1 of Maratus speciosus. Classification (NCBI taxonomy): domain Eukaryota; kingdom Metazoa; phylum Arthropoda; class Arachnida; order Araneae; family Salticidae; genus Maratus; species Maratus speciosus. The sequence goes on along the minus strand of OZ010787.1, from coordinate 505,708,205 downwards.
ATACTCAGCACTAACCAGAAATACCTGCTAGACATTTGCAAAGTTATTTCATCAAGATATGGCTCAGAAGAACTAGCGAATAGGAACGCAAGAAACTTCTCCTACGCAAGATGGCTCACAAAGGCGCATAAAATTATTCTCTTTTATATAAGCTCTGATTGACCATCAGAGTCTGGCTCACTCACAAAGTATGTAATCCAAGTTTATGCCGCAGGATGGTTTACACCAAATATAATTTACATCTACAAAATTGATCTAAAACTTCTGAAAAATTACTGGGCTACTAAACATCATCAAAAAACAAATACTAAAAAAATTTATTTAGGACATCGAGAGCAAATTTTTAAACTCGATAGCAAATTCTTATTGCAATTTTGATGAAGATCGCCATCACATTATACAACAAGCTTATCAACATATAAAAAATGCAAGAAGTAGAGTGAAGGATGGCATACTCAAAGATGAAAACCTAAATTCTGTAAAATATTGTAGGAACAGAACTCCCAATCATTATGCAGTAACTGGATGAAATTTTGATGAAGATACTAGAGGGCTGAATAGATTCCATTAATTCTGTTGCATTACTCTGCTTACCTTATCATACTCAAGAAGTAGAAATATACGTGAAGGAGTGTCACAGCAGCATCACCCAACGTCTGCGGATATAAAGAAGAGATGGACTAGGTTGATACATAGAAAACTTATGCCAGTCTTTGATAAAAAATCAAAATTCAATATATAAATAAAACATTGCGCTTAGATGGAAGGGTGGTCGGGCCATGCACTGCTGTGTTATGAAATGCAGCCACATCCACGTGATACCTCCTGGGTGGATTTGAAAGCAACTACGTAAGAGCTGTATTCTAAACAACAATTAGTTGTATGACACAACAGAGTGGCAACGCCATTTTTTCACCAAAAGTTGTCAGTTTTTTTCCAGTTATACAGAACAAATATATCTTTTTATCGTTTAAACATGTTAAGTCATTAATAATAAAGGTTTAAATAACACTTTTAAATAATAACCATCTCTATAGAATTTTTTTAAATTTTTTATAAAAATGTCAAATTCTACCCAAAATTTCGACTTTTGGACCAAAAGTGCAGACTCAAGCCATTTTGGCGGTAATATTGCACGCAGATGATGTACTAATATAAAGGCAACTTTTGGCACCTACCCGTTTTTGATTAAAAAAAATAATTTTTTTCGCTCCACCCTAGTAAACATGTATACAAGAACTAACTTGTCCGCAAAATGAAACTTAAAAAGCAACAGTTGCAGCAACATCCTAACAAAATATTTAATACTGAAATTTATCTAAAAAAAAACTATGATTACGCCAAATAAGGAAAACTAGCAGGGATGACCGAGCTTAGCTCGGTCGGCAAATTCGATAAATTCAATTCGATAATTTCAAAATTCAGTTCGATATTTTATTCTCACTGTGATATTTTATTCTTGCTATTTAGATATAATTGACATGATGCTGAGATATAGTTACCCAAAATGACCCAGTAACCGAATTTTTTCGAACATGCGATCTAACCAATCCTCTTCTCGAACCCGAAAACTATAGAATACAAAATTTTGTCAAAATCGTTTAAGTCGTTTTATAGATAAAACTAGCTTGACCCACGGTAACCCAAAAGGGACTCACTAATCTAAATTTATCGAGCATGTGACCTATCCCAATGGTTTTCTCGTGCTCGGAAGAGATGTAATAAAACATTTTGTCAAAATCGTTTGAGCCGTTTTTTAGATACAGTTAGCTTGACCCACAGTGACCCAAAAATGACCCACTAATCGAACTTTCTCGAACAAGCGACTTAGCCTAATGGTCTTCTCATGCTCAGAAACGATATACTACAGTATTTTGTCAAAATGTTTTAAGCTATTTTTTTAGATATAATTAACTTGACTCACAGTGACCCAAAAATGACCCACTAATCGGATTTTCTCGAACATGTGACTTAGCCCATTGGTCTTCTCCTAATTCAAAACAGTAGATTACAAATTTTAGTCAAAATCGTTAGAGCCGTTTTTTAGATAAAAATAACTTGACCCGAAATGACCGAAAAATGACCAACTAATCGAAATTTGCGAACATATGACCTAGCCCAATAGATTTCTCGTGTCCAAAAACGGTTGGATATAAAATTTAGTCAAAATCGATTGAGCCGTTTTTTAGATATAATTAGATTGACTCTGACCCAAAATGACCCACTAATCGAATTTTCTCGAATACATGACCTAGCCCAATGGTCTTCTTGTGCTCGAAAGGGGTAAAATACAAAATTTAGTCAATATCGTTAGAGTCGTTTTTAAGATAACATTTACAAACACACACACTTTTTGCTCGTATTATAATATAAGATTACTTCATATGACAGAACTTTAATAAAAATGTAGCAGAAAATTATGAGTAGTTAGTACACCCCAAAAAAGGACAGCAAAAAATCCTCTCCCTCCCCCCACATGTAAGTAAATTTAAAAGAGAGGATCTGTTAATATGATATATTGGAACCATTTTTTTTCAAGAATTTCTTGTAATATCCATGTCATTGATTCAATGAGACTATTAGCAATATCAGGATCTCTTTTGATAATTTGCATAGCACATGAACGTAGAAAGGATCCAGAGAAACGTAAGGTCGCGAGGTACTGAAATAAGTTTTACGCTTTGTTTATATTATAAGTTTATCTTAAACGAGGCTCCGCAATTCCAGCCCAAAAGCTTCAATAACATGAGTAAAAAATATTTTTTTTTCAAATTATGCTTTTCTGCACATCTTAGAACCAGTATTTAACCAGTATTTTATTATTATTTAATTGTACTTAAACCAGTATTTTGAAGTTTTTTAAGCATAACATGAAAACTACTTGGAAGAAAAATTTGAGATTTTGGATTTGCATATAGTAGGACAGAATAAATACAAATCGATCTCAAAAAATTGCGAGTTGCAATTCATATTTTTTTCGAATATTAATTTCATAATTCATATTATAATTTTTTTTTAAATTGAAAACTCAATGTATTTATGTTTGAGTTTTTTAGTATTATAACCACACAAAAAAATCACATTAGGATTTTATAATTTCATGAGATACTTATAAATATATGAAGATGTAAATTAACATTAAAAGTTTTCAATTTTCACTGTTTATAATTCAAAAACATATTATTCAAATGACATGAAATTTCGTTTCTAGACATAATTTGAACCGAAGATTTAAAATATCTTGTCAAAATTGGTGTTGCCATTGAAAAAAATGAAGTTTGGGCTGGTTCTAATTTGTAGATGGCCCCTTAAGTAAATTTTATATGCATCATTTAAAAGTAGACTTAATTTACTATCGTTTGGTACTATTAACTTTCTTCTACGATTATTTGTTCCTGCGTTAGTAGGGGGTGTGTACTTTTTTCTCCACGACTGTACTTTTTTTTACATGGGTAGAAGAATGTTGTTTTTATGTGTCCCGAAGGTTGTTCAATAAAATTGTTTTCGATTGCTTGGAATTGGTACTTCTTTTTTTGCCCTATTGATTGTTCCGGCGTAGCTAAAACCATTTTCTTTGAGACTTTCTACAAGTTTTTAAAGTGTAAAAACACTGTGGTTTGTTATATTTCTTCCTGTATTGAGAAAAGGACTCAATAACAAAAGAATATCACTTTCACAAACTGTGAGATCATTTGATTTGAAATCATCTTTTTCTACACTTTGAAATGCGTTGATTCTGTACTTCACACATCTACAATCACGTCTGCTACCAACCAAATTTGTTGAGAAATTTATGGGGTTTGTTTGGCATGTATCGCAAAAATATACACAGTGTCTCAGATTGAAAGAGCTACTCATCCACAGCAATGTCCGTCCTGGTTTATAGCACATTAGACAGTTTTTTACTGATGTATTCAAACATATGATATTAATTCAAATTTGTCATTTTTAAATCTATCTGATCTTGAAATTTTTAAATCAAAACATATAATTCGCATGATTTCTAAAAATGTGCTCCCGCTCATTGTTAAAGGAAAAAAATTGTGGTCTTTTGTGTTTGACCAAAGAACCTAGAGAACCCTTTGAGGCTAAATTTCCTCGAAAATACAATATTTCAATAAAGGAATATAGAGCATCAAGAGAAATACTCCATGCTTGAATATTTAGTTTTGATATTGCTTCAACTTCTGTTCATTTCATTATAATACTAAAATTTTTAACATTTATAAAAAGTTTACGGGAAGTAATAGGATTGTTATTAGCAACATTAATTTTCAAGTAAGATGTTGGTCCCGGCTTTCTTTTAGAATATTTTGAATTGGTCGTCGACCAGAAGAAAATCGGCACTGCGGATGTATTTTCCATATACAGGCGTATGAAAATTATTAGAATAACTGTTATTTTTTTCATTTTTCTTGATTAATATTGCATATACTTGCAATGTTTAATGTAAGGCAATTTGTTTTGTTGATCCTGCCAATTTTGCACTCCTTTAGAATAGTTTTGGGGATATAATTTTGTTAAATGTTGCCATTTGCTAAAAAAAAAATAGTTGATCCAAAGTAATCAAATTGTTTGCATTGCATAAAGAATTTGTTTGATTAACAAACGAATTTAAAATAAAATTTTAAAATCGTCTGCTTACTGTGGTAGTATTTTCTTTCTTTTTTGAGTTGGCACCAGTATTATCTTATTCTTAAAACAAATCTTTTCGCTGTTTTGAACAGTTTATACTAATTGGTAGCTTATTTTCGTTTGCCAAAGGATTAATTCGTGATTATGGTTAAAGCAAGTGATATTTTTCCTAGAACACTAGCTGTGGTAAAGTGTATCATCCAAGAAAATCACTATACATAGCACGAAATCGCTAAAAGAGTAAAAATTTCGCAACCTGTGTGTAGAATAAAAAGAGCTTTGGACTCCAAATGTGAATATGTAAATTCTAGAGTAGGGAAATGCGGAAGGAAGAGTAAATTTACTGCACGAACAGAACGGAAATTAATTGAAATTGCTAAAACTAACAGAAGAGCAACTAGTCATGAACTAAAAATCTCTTTACAAGCCTATGGCGTAAATGTATATGATTCGTCTATCCGTAGAAAGCTCATCTTAGCTGGACTCAGTGCTCGTCATCCTCGAAAAAAGGCAAAATTCATATTTGCTACGGCAAAGAAGAGACTTGCTTGGGCAAAAATTGTGCAAGAACAATTCGGAAATGACTGGAGCAAGGTGAGAAATATTAATTTTCCTTTAATTAATCAGTCTTATTCATGTTGTTCATTTTTTTCCTAAAATCATGTTTTTTGCATACTGACTAAAGATGCAGCACTGTTTATAAATTTGATTAAAAATTTCTTTATAAGAATATTTCTCTACAAATTACATACCTTAAAGTATTTTTTGTCTTTTAGGTACGTTTTTCTAAGGAATCAATATTTGCGATATCAGAAGAAAGCAGTCAATATGTCAGGAGAAGTACCAGTGAAGCATTTCCCCTAATTGCATATCACAAACGGTTAAACATCCTACTAAGGTAATGGTTTCGACCGTGATATCTTCTCAAGGTACTGGACGTTTATACATTATAGAAGGCATGATGTACCAGTATAAGTATAAAAAAGTGCTTGAACAAAGACTATTTCCACAATTAAAAAACTGGTTTCCAAATGGAGATTTCCTATCCATGCATGATGAAGCTCCGTGCCATAAAGCTTCATCTGTAACCACATATTTGGATAAAAAAAAATATGAAAACACTTCCATGGCCTAGAAACAGTCCAGATATGAGCCCCATAGAGATTCTTTGGGCCATTGTAAAGAAAAAATTAAATAAATGCAACATCAGAGACAAGAATGGTCTGATAGACAGACTCATCCAAATTTGGCACCATGACAACGAAAAACAAATTGCCAAAAACTCATAAAAAGTAGATATACCAAGACGTATCGAATCTTTAATAAAAAACGAGAGGGTGCACACTAAATATTAAATGTATAGATATGTTTTAAATAATGTATTAATTTCTTTAATATAACAAAATGTTATTGTAAATTTCACAATTATCCTAATAATTTTCACACGTCTGTAGTTACATACTTCGCTTCTTCTAAATCAGCTTGAAGGTGTTATTTATTTTGTGTCTTTCTATCGCTTTTCTTATTATCTTCTTTTATTGCCTCTCTCGTATGTGCCAAATAATTATGAATGTATGTATTTCTATCTTCAATGCAACGACTATGTTTTAAACAATGTAGGGGAGAGTGGTAATGAATGGGCCAATTTTTGGTTTGTAATTTTTGTAATTTTTGTAATTTTTTTAAAAAATTATTTTTGGCTCAGAATTGGCTCTTCAGTTACTTTACTCATTTGGTTATATAAAAATGTCATAAAAATTGGATTAGAAAACGTCTATAATGAATGATAATAGAAAATAAAAAGATAGAAATTTGGCCCATTCATCCCCATCCATGGGGCTGAATGAGCCATTGACGGTAATGAATGGGCCACTAAATGAATTCAGTGAAAAAATGTGGAATTAATCTTTTATTTACCAAATATGACAAAATGAATGGCACTTGATATGATCAAAAGCATACTGAAATAGTAAGTAATAGACAGTGCTTATCAAAATTTATTAAACATCAAAAGTGATATTATTAAATCACATAATTTGTAGCAGAAAAATGACAAAATAATGAGATTATAAGAAAGAAAGAACATAAAATATGCACAAAAATAATATATAATACACATTATGATTTAACGAGATTTATATTTTTCAAAATTAATATTAAACGACATGGTTGTAACAGGGTTGAGCTGCGTATTAGTTGACTATTTAGTGTGAATTTCTGGTATTATTTATTCTACCCATCAGATTCAGAATTTAAACAATTATTCTAGTTTTATATCAAATGGGAAATACTGGTAGGTGTGGTCAACAACTGGACAGTTCACCTTAATCATTTATGCAATTTAACTTATGTTTCTAATAAATAACTGATATTTCTTAGGGTGAAAATGTGCAAATTATTTTTTAGACATCACTATAAACCTATTCTAGCTAGACAGTAATTTAATCTAAATCCACGAGAGCCATTCATGTTTCATTTAAAGAGAAAATCAGAAAAAAGAAAGAAAAACCATATTTTCATGATCAGGACAAACGTGGCCCATTCATGACCATGATATAGTGGCCCATTCAGCCCCACCTATACTTCTGGAATATATTAAGGTTTTTTTAGTACATTAAATTCAAATAACATCTAAATACATCCTAAAATTAGTTTACAGATATGCAAAGACTTGCTAATACACATATCTGCAATGAAATAATAGATACTTTTTAGCTTATTTATTTTACTGAAAAGGGAAAAAATTTGCTTTTCAATCAGATTCTTGACCATCCTACTCTAGTGGGAAAATGGCTTCTCCCAAACAATGGAAAATTTGATGAGTTTGGTAGAACAAATAGCTTCATCTATTGGTGGCATCTGAAATAATTTTATGCAAATACTTTTTCATATTTTGTTAATGGCCCATTCATACCCATGGCCCATTCATTACCACTCTCCCCTACTAGATCAAATAAAATCAAGTAATAAGATGACATATTTGAGATTTCATCGTTTTCCTGAGACTGTTAAATATTGCACCTTACAAAAGGACCCCTGGTGACACAATAATACTACTTCTGAGTCCGATAGTTTGCAACTGTGCATTTTAGACCTATGTGCAGTGCATGTTCTTTTGCAATTGCATCAAAATTTAAGGCGGTCGAGCAGGAATAGTATTCAAATATGTTTCCACTTGACATGGAATGACACAAATGTGAGAGGAACCTGGCTTAAATATAGGTGAGTATACATGTCACAGTTAAGTAAGCTTACTTTAAAAACTCAGTAATAGGCCACTTAAATGCTTTATTTTGCATATATCTTAAAACAGACTTAAAAAAAAACAGCAAAACATTTTTAACATTGATATATGTGTACTTGTATTATAATGTCTCAGCAATTATTTTAAAAAAATATGATGATATTTTGTTTTATAGAAAGTTAAATTTAGAAGAGGAAAATTCTATAGTAATCGGCCGTCTAGTCGTATCTAGTGTTCAGTCATCACTGAACCAGTTGTCGGCTTCTTTTGTGTTCTATTATTATAAATTACTTCTAAAAGCAGCACAACATTTTTAAGAGCGACATATATTAATTTGTACTTTTCTTATATTGTCTCAGCAACTATTAAAAAAATATACAATAGTTTTTTATGGAAAGTTAAATTTAAACGTAGCATATTTTCCAGTCGTCGATTTTAGCAATTTTATGCGTAGCCATCAAAGACCGGGCGGCCGCGACAAAAATTACTACGTCATCAAGTTTAGAAATGAAATTATAATGTAGGACAAGATTATTTACAGTACATTTAAGAATTGCTGATGTGTTTTTGAATATCTTGTTAAGATATTATCAACAAGAGGGGCCAATTAGCAATTTTGGCTTAACTACCACATCATCGAGTTTCGGAATGGGAATAAATATTTTTCACATAACGAATAGCACAATACAAGTATTTTGGTCTGCTTCGTGATATATTTGTACGATATGAGAAGAATAATTTCGACAATACTCTTTCGTTACCGACTTTCGGAATGAAATTTTAACATGTAATAGGTATTGATTTGTAAAATATAAATATTTCAATCTGCCTTTTGATATCTTTGTAATATTAGCATAACGGGGCTCTAATTCGTAATTTTGGGGGTACTGTCGTGTCGTCGAGCTTTGTCGGATATTTTAACTCGTTAATCATATCGATTAGTAAACTATAAATATATTTCAGTTTGCCTTTAGATATCCTAGTCCTATATGAGCAGAATAGGGCGCCAATTTGTCATTTTGGCTGTAATATCACTTCGTAGAGTTTGGGCATCAAATTTTCACACGTTAAAGATATCGATTAGTATAATATAAACAACTTAGTCTGTTTTTTTATAGCTTGGTTTCATATGAGCCGTCAATTCTTCATTTTGCCAGTACTATTTCGTCATCGTGTTTCGGTATGGAATTTTAACATTTTAAAGATATGAATTAGTACAAAAAAATATTTCAGCCTAACTCGTGATTACTTTGTACTATATGAGAAGAAAGGGAATTTAAATCTTTACTTTGCCGTTACTGTCTCGTCATTTAATTTCGGAATAACATTTAAATATTTTGTATATCTCCATTAGTCCAATGCAAATATTTCAGTCTGCCTCGGGATACCTTGGTACGATATGAGCAGAACCGTTCTCATTCGCAGCTCATTCTTCATTTTGGTGATACCGTCTCACTAACGAATTTCGAAATAATATTTTTATATGTTGCATATCGCGATTAGTAAGATACAATTATGTCAGACTTTCTCGTGATATCGTATACGATATCAGTAGAGCGTGGCGCAAATTTATTCACAGGTACAAATATGTCAACAATTTTGGCATCAAATTTTAACATGTAATAGATATCGATTATTATACTGATGAATATGTTTAATGTGTTAAAATTTTATGTCGAAACTGAGTCACGTGTTAGTGCCGCCAAAATGAAGAATTGGTACCCCTTTCTGCACTTACTGTTCCAAGATATGGAGAGGCAAATCACTGATTTTTTAAGTACTAATAATAATATTGTCCTACATTATTAATTCACCTCTTAAACAGATTACATAGTCATTGTTGATGCCGCGGTTAGTAATTTATGTAGTTATTACTATATAATCATTAGGCCAAACAAGGAATTAAAAGAAAGATACATCGCCTGGGTCAAGATTGTTTTTAGAAACTCATATTTTATTTATCCCCAGTTTTACATTTCAAGGTAACATCTATCAAAATCATTAATTAATAAAATTTTATTTTATTTTTTATATTATCTCAAAAATGATTACTTTCTGATTGTTAAACTGCAAGAAAGGAATAACACTATACCTAAAAGCTCTATTATTTTATTTTATTGTCTTATTTAATATTTGTTGAAGCTGATGCGAGTATTTTAAAACTCAGATATCAGCCTCTTGTTAATGGGATGTCTATTGGGTAAAATAATCAGGTAACAATTTCTGTTTTTATATTATTCAAATACTTGTAAAACCCGCACCTTTGGACGCATGGTTGTTGAAATATGTAAAGTAACACTTGTGAGCCTAATAACATTAGGGGAAATTATACTGCAGCAGATAATTTAAATATTCATACTTATTTCATATTTTCAAGAAACGTCATTCTTGTACACCTTTTAGTGAATATGAGACTTGAAATAATGAGAAGATATCTATTTTTTTCTGTTCAATTTCAAAATAAACTGTCAAGTGCGAATATCTCTCGCGCTCAGATTGCATATTTAAACTTCATTTGGCATTTCATAAAACTAAATTTAGCGTAGTTATAATCTTTTGTTTTTACAGTGTAGCTAAAACAAAACACTTGTTCAAAGTTTAAATTTGCATTGAGCAAAGCGCGCTTCGAAAGGAGGTCGAAAAGTTGATACGCCACCTTGGTTATGCCGCGTTTTTCCAGATAGGTTTTTAACTTTTAAAGACACGGGTGGCGTATTGAGAGATCCACTCGATGCAAACTTATCACAAATCCCGTACTATTTATCTGATTAATTCTAATTAAATTAGTCTGTTTTTAACAATTTGACGTTTATTGCTTTTTACCGCTATTGGGCATTGCATTGGAGAAATATATCATTAACAGGTATTATCTAGTCTTTAAAAGCTGATGGTACATAGAATAGGGCGCCCCTGTCATTGTGCAAGTCCAAACCGTCCGTGTCTTTAAAGGTTAATATCTCGTCTAATTACGGAGGACATTTTTCAAAAAATCATTATCAACAATGCTTTTGTACTTCTGCTACGATAGATACCTCCGGCGCTCCCCAACACCTTGGCTGAATGCCCGCAAATTAAAATTTGTGTGTAACGGAAAAATACACTTTTCTCAAAAACTGTGAACTAAAGTAATCGCTATAATTTTCCTGCAAGGTTTAAGTTAACGTCTAATACCTCTCAATTTTTCACAATTTTAGTTTCAGTAGATTCCGAAATAGATAAGGGGGACATATTTTGCACTACATTTTCGACGATATATCTGAAAATATAACACCTAAATTTAAAAGAAATTTATTTTTGAGTTCAGCGTTACGAAATCTTTCATACGAAACCCCACATGATATACAAAGAAAAGATTTTTTTTTCAAGTAAATTAATTGAGCCCTCTTCATTTTTTCTAAATATATTTGTGAATGTTCAATAATCGGTAAATATGCGGGTCAATATTCTTTATTACTTTCTCCAATTTGAACTTTCCACGTTCCATGGTTTACGAGTAAAATGGCTGTGACAGACGGCCAGACAGAATCACAAAATGCTAATTTTTAAATACGCGAATACTCAAAAGGAAATAATATAATTCAAATATTTACTATCCCTACAGTACAGCTAGTCCGTATAGCATCTCATTCATGTCACACATGGTCACAAGTGCACAGTCACTACGGTGAAACAAAAAATAGGATATTCCACACGTCTCATTATGAGTCTCAAATGATCACTATATGTGACTCCACTGAGACGTCAATGTGACTGCTGCTGTGTGACGATTCACCAGGTGACTTTACAATGTAGTTACATTGTGACTGTCATGTGACTGTCATTTTTAGACTCAACTTCAAAGTCATCATGAGCGTTGCATTATGATAAATCACCAAATAATAGCACATTATTGTCAAATGGTGACTTTTCCCAAAAAACAGAAGGGTGACTTCACAGTAGTCTCTCTGTTACCTGAAAGGCATCATGCGACTTTAATGTGGCATTATTTGGTAACTTATCACAATGACTTTGAAATTGTGTCTGCAGATGACAGTCACATGAGAGTCACAATGTAACTGCATTGTAAAGTCACATGGTGACTCGTCACAAAGCAGCAGTCACAGTGACGTCTCAGTGAAGTCACATATAGTGATTATTTGAGACTCATAATGAGATGTATGGAATTTCCTATTTTTTGCTTTACCGTTGTGACTGTGACACTTGTGACCATGTGTAACATGAATGATATGTTATATGGACTAGCTGTGCTGCAGATATAGTAATTATTCGAATCATATTATTTCCATTTGAGTATTCGCGTACTTGAAAATTAGCATTTTGTGATTGATCCTTAATTTATGGACACCACTGTAGTTCCGTTTTTACTTTTTAAGTACAGAACCCTGAAAATGTTCTTGCGCATCAGTCTAAGTTATTTTAATGCAAATTTAAAGTTCCTAGCCCGACGTTTTTCGGAAAATGATAGTAAATATATAAGTGTAGAACGTATCACTCTCATTTCACACATTTAAAATACTTTTTATTAAAGGAGGCATATTTAGGAGCATCACGTTCTATAGAAACCTCCAGATAAAATTTAAATTTTCTAGCACCGAAAGTATCATAATAAAACCATAATTATACAGTAGGGTGGGTCGAAAAAACCGAAATATTCAGAGTCGAAATGTAATAGAGCGGAAAAGTTGCCTTTTGTAATAAAGAATAAATTCGTAAAATATTATACCGATCTATTAATAACTTTTACCGCCACAAGGGGGCCAAAGTTTCAAAAAATCGCAAAAAACATGTTTTTTTCAATATATTTTTTTTAAATTATCCAAACGTACAAATACAATTTCTAATAGGACGCAATAGCTACATGAAGATATAAGAAATGCATCAGTAAATATGCATTATGATAAAATCATATCTTTTATTGCCGCAAAGGGACCATATTAAAAAAAAAAAAATGTAAAAATTGCAAATTTTCAGTTTTTCTAAATGTTTATAATTTTTATAATATGTCTAGAAGTAAATAAATTTACTTTATCTCTATTAATATGTCATAAATTTTGTTAACTATTTGTCATAGACTGGAAAATAAAAACGGTAATCATTCATTGTTCTTGACGATCGCTTCATCTACTGCTGTTTTACTGCATATCAGCAGTTCATATACCACAAATCTCAAGAATGATCTAAAATGAACAAAGTATTTTAGCATTTTATTAATTAAAATACAGAGATTTTTAAATTAAATGGATTAAATAAACTTAAAATGAAGAAGTATTTAAAGTAAATGAATTTTATAATGTGACTTGCTTTCAATTAAAGCCATTGTTCCTCGAGAGACCGAAATTAATCATATGTGATCCTCACTCTGTTCTGATCCACAAACTTTACGAGCATTTCAGAGACTAATTTCACGCAACTTTCTACTGATTGAGTGGGACAAGGAAAGTTATAATAGCTGGTATCTTTAATCGAACATTCTAAACTCACCAGCGTTGTTAGATCGTCAGTCGATAGTCAAACCGTAACGGGTGGTTTCGTTAGTTTACAGCTTTGCTTTTACACTAAAGCCATGCAAATTTAAGCTTCAAAGTTCAAGTCTGGGATGACGAAATGACGGGTGGCACTATTCGTGTCCACCGAACTTCGTGCTTTGACAATTTTCAATTTTGGCAATCGGCTTATACAGTACACTTTCAGGATGTACTCATTGAATACATCCTGAAAGTGTACTGCATCAGTTGGTTCACAATTAAAATGAATCCATCGTGTTTTTCAGATTCTGTAGACTGTAATTAGTAACCCCTGTTACATTCCATATCATCTACGAGAGATTACAGTTCCTGTAATTTCACAAAATGACTGTTTTGCAAATCATGAAAATAGCCTCATTGGAATGATAGCATATGAAGGAGGGGGCATCAGGACAGCAGCCATAAAGAAAATTGCCAAAGCACGAAGTTATGTGGACACGAATAGTGCCATCCGTCACTTCGTCATTCCAGACTTGAACTTTGAAGCTTAAAATTGTATGGATTTAATCGAGTGGCAAAACTGTAAACTCGCGAAACCACGTGTTACGGTTTGTCTGTCGACTGACGATCTAATGACGTTGGTGAGTTTAGAATGTTCGATTAAAGATACCAGCAATTATAATGTTCCTTGTCCCACTCAATGAGTAGAAAGATGCGTGAAATTAGTCTCTGAAGTGCTGGTAAAGTTTCTGGACCAGAGCAGAGGGAGGATCTACATATGATCAATTTCGGTCTCTCGAGGAACAATGGCTTTATTTGAAAGCAAGTCATATTATAAAATTCATTTACTTTAAATACTTCTTCCTTTTAAGTTTATTTAATCCGTTTAGGTTAAACATCTCTGTATTTTAATTAATAAAATGCTAAAATATTTCCTTTATTTTATATCATTTTTGTGATTTTTGGTATATGAACTGCTGATATGCAGCAAAACAGCAGTAGATGAAGCGATCGTCAAGTAAAATGAATGGTTACCGTTTTTATTTTCCATTCTATAACAAATAGTTAACAAAGTTTTGACATATTAATAGATATGAAGTAAACTTATATACTTATAGACATATTATAGAAATTATAAAAATTTAGAGAAAATGAAAAATTGAAATTTTTAGATTTTTTTTTTTTTTTAATATGGTCCTTTTGCGGCAGTAAAAGATATAACTTTATCATAATGAACATTTACTGGGACATTTCGTATATCTTCATGTAGCTATTGCGTCCTATTAGAAATTGTATTCGTACGTTTGGATAATTAAAATAATATATTGAATAAAACATGTTTTTTGCGATTTTGGGAAAATTTGGGCACCCTTCGGCGGTAAAAGATATTAACCGATCGGTGTAATATTTTACGAATTTATTCTTTATCACAAAAGGCAACTTTTCCGCTCTATTACATTTCGATTATAAATATTTTGGTTTTTTCGACCCTCCCTATTATACAGCTTGTTCCAATCATTTCATTATTTTAAGTCTCAAAAACTTTAACAAATGCTATTAAGGAGTATTTTCATCTGAAAATGAACCATCAAAGGGAATTTCATGATTTGAGGATCAGCAGATTCAAATAAATCAGAAACTTAACATTTTTGCTCTTGCATCCCTTTGAAACAAGTTTGAAAAGAGATAACGTATAGCCTATTTTCAAGTAAAGATTGTCATCGTTATTATCTCAAGAGAAGTATTGAAATCGTTTCAGTACACCTAAAGTAAACGTGATTTTAGAAGCTATTTCACTGTTTTATTTAAATTTCGAATATCTTAGAACCTGTTGTGTGGGCGCATTTACGTCTTAAATGTAAAATCCATGTGAAATATCAAGTATCTAGGAATAGCTCTTACAACTTCAAATTAATTATAATTTGGAACGTTTTACAAAAGTTTTAAAATTATTTCAGCCTTTTCCAATTTCGAAATTTTTAGAACCCGTCCATAACGAGCATTTACGTGTTAAAAGTAAACACCAATTTAATGTTTCCAGCCCCAACAATACCACAGAATTTGCAACTCAGAATGCTTTTAGGTAGCTTTCATTACAAAAAGCTACCTATTGCAGTCGTTCGGAGGAAAGCGATTTCAAAAAATTTTGGTATATTTTCATCGATCATGACCCCCTGACTCCGAAACCACCCTCCGTTCAAATGTTGATAAATATATATATATGATCTTTGTCACACTGTAACTCTCGTATTTATTAACCGATTTGAATATAACTCGGTGTGTACATAGTACATACCAACGTCTCGACCGAGTTCGTTGCCCAGCTTCATCCGCCATCTTGTTTCAAAATGGCGGCCATTTAAAAAAATTTTTAATTTGAAATGTGTACCAAAAAATTGAAAATGGAAACATATTTTGCTCTTATGTGTTTGACCTTGATACAAAGATTCCGGAGCAGTTTTTGTTTCGTCTATATCTTAAAAAATGGCTGAGGTATAGCACTTTGAATTTCTAGCATAGCTGACATTTTGAAACGTCCTGGTTTTTGTCACGCGATAACAGGCCTATTTATGAACCGATATGGATGAACCTTCGCGTGTACATAGTACATACCAATGTCTCGACCGAGTTTGTTGGCCAGCGTCATCCGCCATCTTGTTTCAAAATGGCAGCCATTTTAAAAAAAATTAATTTAAAATTTAAAATAAGGTACCAAAAATTTGGAAAATGAAAAATTTTTTTCTTATGTGTTTGACCTTAGTACAAAGATTCCGGAACAGTTTTTGTTTCGTCTATATATAAAAAAATGGCTGAGTTATAGCATTTTGAATTTCTATTGTGGCTGACATTTTGGAACGACATGATTTTTGTCACGCGATAACAAGCGTATTTATGAACCGATTTGGATGTTACTTAGTCTGTACATAGTACATACCAATGTCTCGACCGAGTTCGTTGGCCAGCTTCATTCGCCATCTTGTTTCAAAAGGGAACATTTAAAATTTTCTTATTTAAAATTTCAAATGAGGTATCAAAAAATTGGAAAATGAAAAAGATTTTTTTATGTGTTTGACCTTGATACAAAGATTCCGGAGCAGTTTTTGCTTCGTCTATGTCTTAAAAAATGGTTGAGTTATAGCACTTTGAATTTCTAGCATGGCAGACATTTTGAAACGATCTGATATTTGTCAAGCTATAACACACGTATTTATTAACCTATTTAAATGTAAGAAGGCATGTGGATAGTATATAGCAATGTCTCGACCAAGTTCGCTGGCCAGCCACATCAACCATCTTGTTTCAAAATGGCGGTCATTAAATTAAAAAAAATTATATTTAAAGTGAGGTGCAAAAAAATTAAAAATTGAAAAATGTTTCTTTCTTAAGTATTTGACCTTGATAGAAGGATTCCTGAGCATTTTTTGTTTTGTCTTTATCTTAAAAAATGGGTCAGATATAGCAGAATGAATTTCTTTATGTGGGTGACATTTTGAAAAATCTAATTTTTTGCCTGCGACTGCACTCGTGTATATCAACCGATTCCGATCTGAGTGAGCATGTGTGTCACATATAACGAAAAGTCAGAATAGAGAATATGACGTAAAGTGGTGTTATTACTGAAACACGTGCAAGGGCTAACCCTAAAAAGTCCACGTGCCTTGCGTTGGGAATCGGCATATCCCAGGTAGATCCGCCAACTGTCTATACTTCTTGCAAAATAGATTCGTCATCGAACAATGAGTAAATTGAAGCAGTAAATAGAGACCTTACCAGGTGAAGCGATGTGGTAGATACCTCAGGAAAGACCTCCTACAGGACGGGAGCATGCTGCTGTGAAATTTGTGGAGGCAAAATGAATGCAAGACTTCAGTTTAAACTAAAAAAAATCTCCTTTATTTTACGTGCATAAGGTTGGTGACTGCTGGTGGACGAGCTTGCATTAGCAAATCAACTATAAAGTTGAAGACATTAAAGAATATCTTTCTTTCCAAAGCGGTTTTGAAACGGCATACGGCGGGAAGCCATGCGGCATTCCCCCGTGCCGGGGTGAACTCTTACTTAAAGGTGATGCTACCTAATCGATGTCTCAAGCAACACTCACTGAAAAATCTGCCTGGTAATCCTATAAGACCAAACGCACACCATATTGGCGAGTCGACCAGCGACCGTGGCCAATCAGCGCACGAAGCAGAAAAACAGCGTTCGCCCAACGCCAAAGAGCAAGTCAGCGAAGAACGCCAAAAGAGCGATAAACGAGAAGAAGCGGAACGCTCCGGACGGCACACGAGGGAAGGAGGTATCTCTCTCCCGCGGCAGCCGGTAAAATGGCGCGCGATATGAAATCAAGTAGACGCGACTTGAAAAAAAAAAGATCGGCGATTTTAGTGAACGGTAGATCGAAAATTGAAGGAATCGCCGTAGGATTAAAAGGGATGTGTCAAATTACAGGGAATAATAAATGCCGAAAAATGGGAACGTTGAAACAATAAAATACCAAAGGGAAATTACGAAAAAGGCAAAAATTAAGCTTAAAAATGGGAGATATTGCCACGTGCAAATGCCGATTCGCGGATGCGAAAAAATGGCGCGTTTACAACGTGACAATGTGCACAGGAATTACTAAGGTCTCGACCAAGTTCACTGGTTAGCCTCATCCACCATGTTGTCTTAAAATGGCAGGCACTCCAAAATATCGCCGAATTTGGCAACCAAACATAAGTGACTTTAAATAAAAGAAGCTTGGATAAAGCTGACTAATTTCGCGAAATTCTCATTCATAATGATTTAGTATTGATAAAAATTAGTATTGAATCTTCTATAATCGGTTTCCACTAAATTGAGCTTCGTGTGTTTGAATAACATAAGCTAGCTTTTTAAAAATAAGGAATATGAAAGCTACCTCTTCCTCCCGGCACTGGCCGGAAGGACTTTTTAGCTCTTGCAACCTTATAAAATTACGAGTTTTTAAAAAACTATTCTTTCAAAGTATTTATGTCATAAAAGTGGTTGACATGCCGCATTTTAATTTTCTATCCCCAGTAACTCCATATTAATCGTAATTTAAAAAGTTTTTCGCCTTTCATTATTTTAAATTTGGATTTATTTTAACTACTCTGTGTGAGCATTGCCGTATTATAAGTAACAGCCATGTCAAATTTCAAGTTTCTATTTTGAACAATTCCATATAAATTTTATTCAGAATTTGTTTAGAACTTTTTGCGCTCATTCCATACTTTTAATGTTTGAATTTTTTAAAAAATCGTTTTTAGCGAGCATTTATATCATAAAAATAACCACTATGCTGAATTTTAAGTTTCTATCTCCTTCAGTATGGCAAAAAGCGCAATGTTCGAACGATATTTGGTGCTGCATCCCTTGGGGATTAGTGGCACCGACATCAAATGTAGCCTCTGTTAGAGGAGAGACTCTCTTCTTCATTTTGCCACATTTACATTTGAAATTGTTTCGAAAACTCTGGATATTGCCGCCTACAAGCAAACAAACACATAAAAACGTTTCTTCTTTATAATATTAGCATAGAAGTATAGATAAAGCCATATGTACCAAATTATGAAAAATAACTCTAAAAAGGTATGAGTTATTATCCAGTAGATCCTTGTAGCCGATTACAGAACATGCAAATAAATTATAAAACCCAGTTGCTGGCTTTAGTAAATTAATTAAGACTTATAATTTTATTTACTTTTTATACTCAAAAACATTGGTATATTTATCTTACAAGTAATGGGATCTTGTAATATTAGAAAGAATAAAACTGTAATTAATACTTACATAAAAAAAAAACTTTCTTTAGTTAAGAACAACAACAAAAAAGGGAAAGTGATTATTTGAACTTAATCGTGAAAAATCACTGATTAGTAACGCAATAGAAAATATTCTGAATTCTTTGGCGATGGCTTATGACTGTGAAAAATGGCTGCATGTAGGGAAATTTTAATATTTCATTTGGAACAAAAAAAAAAACTATTCACAGGGCATTTTATCACATTGTGGCTGAATATTGGAGGATTTAAAATATTTCATTTTATCGAATCCCATAAAACTAAATTTGGTCAAGGTGACTTCGCAGTGCAGTCACGAAATGAACGTCACATGACAGTCAAAGTGTGATGAAATAAAGAAGTCATATTTCGTTAATTTTTGTGATTGTTATCATGTCAGACGATTGTGGAGTCACAGGGACATCACAGCTATTGGCAATTATATTAGTGTAAGAAATAAAAAAAATATATAGGAATAAATTGAATATAAATAATGTATTTTTTAATTATTAATCATAAATAACACTTAAAAAATAGCAGAAATGGCATACGTGTACGAAAATATTCAAATTGGTATGCATAAATTAACATGAATTTCATAATAAAAGCAGAAAAACATACAAACTTCCAATTATGACACCCAATGTAACATTATATTTTGAATATACTACAATGTGTATTGCCACACGCAAAATTTAAATAGACCTCTAAAATAAAATTTATACAAATTTTTGAATTCATACATTTAAATTAAATTTCAATACTTTAGTTTATATCTCCTGATATAGTTGTTTTATAATTTTAATGCTTTTAAATATGTTAAAGTTAGGTAATTAAAAAAGAATCAAGCGATTTTCATTATTTTAATTTATTTTTCTACTCAAAATAAATTTTAAAATAAATATAGTTGCACAAAACTATTTAAATTTCATTTTTAAATCAGGATGGTGGATAAAGCTAATCAATGAACTCGATCGAGACATTGGTAAGTCCTGTACGCGTGTTCAGTCACATCGAAATCGGTTAATATCGCATGACAAAAAACACTAAAATGTCAGTCACCAAAGAATTTCAATTTGATATATCTCAGCCATCATTTAAAAAAAAGACGACAGAAAAAATGCTCTGGAATTCTTGTATCAAAATCAAAAGATAAAAGAAAAAGCCTTTTTCAATTTTAATTTTTTTGTATCTCTTTTTGATTTTTAAAATTTATATTTTTTAATGGCCGCTACTTTGAAACAAGATGGAGGATGAAGTTCCCTAACAAACGCTGTCGAGACCTTGGTATAGCTTGTGCACATGCCTAGTCACATACAAACCGGTTTATAAATACGTGTGTTATCGCATGGCAATTATCAGATTGTTTCAAAATGTCAGTCACTCTTGAACTTCAAACTGCTATATATCTCAGCCATTTTTTAAATATAAAAACAACGCAACAAATGACCCGGAATTCTCGTAAGAAAGCTAAACACTTAAGAAAAAAAATCTTTTATAAATTCTATTTTCTTGAGTCTCTAAATTTGAATTAAAAAAAATTAAATGGTTGTCATTTTAAAAGAATATGGCGGATGAAGCAACTAACGAACTGTATGAAGACCTTGGTATTAGTGGCGTATCTATGGAGGGAAAGGGGGCGGCCTCCCCAGGAGCCGCAGCTAAGGGGCGCCCAATTGAGAGAGGTTTTAACCGAAAATATCTGACATATTTTGACAAAAAATAAAAGTTTTTGATTTTTTGCGTCTGTGTGTGAATGTTTTCTTTAGTAAAATATTTTGTTATATCCAAATAATGAATTAAAAAAAGCATCTGCAGATGTTCCTAGAGATGGCTCAACGCACTTTGTACATGATATGATTTCGTACTTGAATTGAGGCGCAAAATGATTAAGTGGGTAGCACCAAATTGAGAGATGTTGTAAACAGAAATTATCTCACAAATTCTGACAATATATAAGAATTGTTGACATTTTTTTTGCGTGTATGCTTTGAGAGAATTCGGCATTCAAGGAGGTGTGTGTGTGGGGGGGTGGGGGGTGGGGGGGGGTGGATACATTCGTGTGTGCCATTCGTGGATGACACTTCTTACTGCCTAAATTCCAATAAAACAAAAAGCCCTGCTGTGGTATCACATTTCTGATATCAAAAGTGCATTTTTTCATTTCTCTATTAGATTTCATGCTGATTTCTGTGTTCTTAGTATTTTATATGTATATATTTGCGTAATGGGGGCTTCTGTGAACCAGTGCAAAATACATTTTGCTGGAGGAAAAGTAAGTAAAGATGTTATTTATTGTTTATTGGAAATTCCATTTTTCCGTCGAAACGGAATTGAGAAAAGTCCATTACTAAAATTTGGGCGACATAACCCCAAAATTTTTTCTTCAACCAAAAAAGCAGGACTCTTCATTGTACTTAATACGACCAATAAAAATAGCTCTGAGGAAATTAGAAAAATCAAAAATATTCTCTTGGACTTGTTTACTGATAAATGAAGGTAAGAATATGAGATCTTTAGAAGTATTTACTCATAGAATTATATATATATATATATACATATAAATGAGCTGTGCCATATGCTCGCGGAAAAATATCCGTATGATATAAATGATGTAGAAATATTCAGTGATTTGTAAGACATAATATTATTGAAAATATCTCTAATAAATAGTGAGATACTTGATTATACACCAAATGTATACAACAGTACATTTGTTGAATGGGCTTAGAACCATATCTTGCAACACACTAACACTCTCTTGCGTTACATTTTTACATTTTAGCTTTACATTTTTTTAAACTTTACTTGTATCTGTTGCATGATGTGAACGACCGATAGGCAAGCTTAAATTGATTAAAGCATATATAATATCAAATATGTCACAATTTAGTCTGTCTAATCTTTGAATAATTTCCATTGAATAAGCCTTTGCATCTTCTTTAGATATATAGATTTAATAACTGACAGCAAGCTGCAAGCTAAGTTTATAAAGGGTAATTTTTAACATTTAAAATTTTCTATATTTATCCCACTAAAGTATTACTATTCCAGAGAAGATCAATTTTAGCCTTTTATCAACTAACTAAACCTTAACTAAATCCTTAGATCTATTAAGCATTATGGCCTATCCGTGCCCAACACTGTTTTCTTGATCCTGGTCGCTGAGGTGCTATACAACATATGGCCCGGTCAGGTTGTCAGCCTAACGCCACACCCTCAGTATTTAGTTCCCAAGTACACTTGGTACTCTTTTTATTGACGCTGAAGGGATGAAAGGATGAATAAACCCAGCATGTAATCGAATTTTGAACCTATTGTGGGATAGTCAGACATAAATATATACTGTATATAGTGATAAAAGCAAAGGTATATTTAAATATTAGGTTTTAGGTTTTATTGGGTATTAAGTATTAAAAATAATTCAAAATGTTGATATTGGTTAAAATATAATTATAATTCTATGAAAATTTCAAACTTACTTATACAGTTCGATAAATATAAGGCACTTCAATAATATCTCCCAGTCTTTACCGTTAAATAGAAAATTGCATTCAAACTTTAAAAATCAAGTGATTACTCTTTAATTGTTCCTTTCATTGTTTTAAAATTTAAATGTATTTTATATACAGGGAGTCCACTCTCAACGGTGCCCAATGGCTAATTACTAAACCGTTAGTCACAGACATATATGTCCAACTACAAAAATGTTTTAAATGAGGTAAACAAGTATTCAAAAAGCGGTTTGGTTCAATAAAAACATTTCTTTAAAAATTACGAAATTTAAATTTTTATATGGTCCCCTGGTCCTATAATTTATATTTAGTAAAACGTTCTTATAACACTGACAAGTAAGAGAAAAAAAATTCCCGTTCATATAACTTTAAAATTGACCGAGTTATGAAACTTTAAAAATGTATCACTTATACCACTTTTCTGCATCTGAACACAAATGAGTTCGCCCATGCTTTGAGGAGTGATATATTAAGTGCTTAAAATATTCTAAGAACATATTTCTTGTGTATCTTCACTTTAAAAAAAATCGTACCAGTATTACTATTGACTTAACTTTAATCAAGTTTCAGATTGTCTAAAATAATTGTATTTTAACATAACGATTTTTTTTGCAAGGATTTGAAAATTATGTTATTTTTAAGAGTTTTTATTTAACTTCAACATCGTAACAACAATCGTATGCATGTTTTTCCAGTTCAAAATTTGTACTCGAACTTTAACTCACTTTCAAATATACAATCGAGATTAAATTTTATATACTGGCGTTAATCCGATGGCAATCTAATATTATTATGATTATCGGTGGTTACCATTTATACTTAATTTACAGGATAACACAAAAAATTTCGGATACATTACCGCCAAAAAGTTTATGAAAAAGTTTTAGATTAGATACAAGACTGCGATGGTTGTGTTTTTTAACTTTTATGTATTTTTTTAACACAGATTCTGAAAATTACCTTAATTTTTAACCATCATGTCAGGATTTTTCGCAAATCATAAATTCTCAAAGTTAAAAAGTAAAAAAAAGCGGATACTACAAGATAGAGGATATGGCTGTGTTTTTTAACTTTTGATAATTTATTTTTATGTACTTTTTAGTACTGAATCTCAAAATGACCTTCATTTTTAACCATCACGTTAGAATTTTTTTTCCATATCGTAAATGTCAAAGTTAAAATATAGCAAAATTCTGATACTGTAAAACAGATGTAAAACTTTTTTATTTAATTTTATTTCATTCAATAATTTAATCAATTTTTTGGCTTATACTGGAATTCTTACAGCTAAACATCTGAGGATTCCCGTGAGATGGGGGAGAAGGTTCAATTTTAACTTTGAACTTTTTAACTTAAAATTTACGATTTGTAAAAAATCTTTACGTGATGGTAAACTAGTTGGAAGTGCCAATTCCAAAACTTTCTTCTATCTCATATATTTTAATATTTCAAAATATTGTTACAAATGTCAATATTTCATTTTTATTAGTTCAATACTATATCAACTTTGACTCTCATCTTAAATTTCTGCTTCAGTCAAATAATCGGAGTAAAAACGAGTTAATCTCGATCATGACATTTATTAAAATCAGTAGTTTTTCGTTATTCTGTTGTATAACATCTGTTCGCGAATAGTCGGCTTATCAGGATGGGAAGTTTCCGTCGATTCACCAGCCTCCGGAGTACAATAAAAGTACGAAGAATCAAGAAAATTACACAAAAATCGCTAATATAGTGCTCCCTTTCGGGTGAATATTTCTAAATTCAGGAGGACCTTCTTGCCATACACAAAAACATACACAAAAAAATTGGTTCGATTCTATGCATAACTTCAAACGCTTTTCGATGATACGATATTCAAAATGCCACAATAATCGTTATTACAGCGCCCCCTACTGGTAGATTTTCTCCAAATTATGGGAGGACCTGCTTGCCATAGCCAAAAACTTAAAAGAAATTGGTTCAATTCTATGCATAACTTCATATACATTTTGATGGTATAATGGCGACACTCGGACATAGGGACACACGGACAGACACATTTTTTATAAACATGTTTTTTGGAATATCTGACCCCTAAAACGTGTAAATTCGTCGAAAAAATTTCGATTACAATACTTTCTTCTATTGAAAATAGAAGAAAGTAAAAATAAAGGTCAATTTCGGATTCAGCGGTACAGAATACATGAGAATCAATTATGAAAAGCTAAAAAACCTGACTTAACCCAACTTTTGCAGGCTAGTGTAATCTAATAACTATTAAAATATGTATCATTTTGTAAAGAACTGAGGCTGTTAATTTTCATAATTTTATTCAACAAAAATTCTGTTTTTTTTTTCTTCTTCTATGTTTATTACAAATTGTATATTTAGCATTAATATGTCAGAATGATTAAGAATTCAAATTTATATTGCAATGTTAATTTTACTCTCAACCCTTTTTTTATTATATCTGTCGAAATTATATTTCTACTAAATTTGTGAATGATCCCTAATTTCCAGCAAAAAATATTCTCCAACTTTAAACAGCTATTACTCGGTCAATTTTAATCGTAGAATAACGGGACTTTTTTTTTTACTTGTCTTTGTAGACGGGAAATTTTACTATATATAACTTATAGGACTCGGGGACCGTAAAAAATTTAAATGTCGTAATTTTATAAGAAATATTTTCATTGATAAAAATCGATTTTAATATACTTTTTTACCTCATTTAAAACCTTTTTGTAATTAAAACTATATGTCTATAACTAACGATTTAGGAATTAGCCATTGGATACCGTTGAGAGTGGACACCCTGTATATACTTCAATTTAGCGCATATACGTTAGAGAAAAATGATTACACTATAATTTCATGTATTGCTCTTTTAGGTCTTCCATCAAAAAAAAAAGTAGCTGCCGACCGGACAGTGCCTGATTACCGGCGGGGCAAACATCCACGAGCAAATTTAAATAGAAAATTTTGGCTTATTTATACACAATTTCTGTCTAAAGTTGTACGGTTGGCTGAATGGAGTTTAATGGCACTAAGTCCTATTAAAAACATGCTGCGCCAAGGAAAATGTTGGAATAAAAACACAAAATTATAGTTTAAAAGCTTGTGATAAAATAAGATGAGCGAAAAACAACAGTGTTTTATGAAATATGTAATGACATAGTGTATTAATAAAACCATTTAATAAAAGTCAAAATACTATAGCTAGAAGTCAAAATCTAAAAAAGAAGTGAAAAGAAGATCGAATTGCAAAATTAATAATGAAATAAAATATAAAATGTAACATAACACAAGTTAAAACACCACAGATAATTAAAGAAAATGGTAAACAGTTGTAGGTACGTAATAATAAAATTGCAGAGTAAAAATCTGTACAAACATCAACGAGTGAGTTTAAATTTACTAAAACACATGTTAAAATAAACATAGATGATACAAGTAAAAATTAAATTAAAAAAAATCAAAAAACCCGACTGCGTAAAAAGCCAACTAATTAATTATTTCTCATGAATGTAAAACTATTTTTATATTACTTACCTATTTTTTATTTACTTGTATTGATGACTTTTAAATTGTGATTAAATGTTAGTTCCTATCTGTAAGCACTATTTTGATGAGGCCTATAGATGGCTATGAAGGTTATAGTTGCAGTAAAGCTAGAGATCCTACCTATACAACTTCCACGTTGTGTAATATTTGAACGGAGCTTCTGACTGTAAAATAGTCAATGAAACATCATCTTCATTTTGAAAGACCTATCCAATGATAGGCCACTCAATATGGTGCTTAAATTTCTTTTTTCGTCACTACCGCCATTTTGTATTTTACGGCCGCCATTTTGAATTCATAAAAACAAAACCTAGCCGATAACCATTGCACGGTTAAGATGAATCGATAGAGATCTCATTCATTAAAATCCATCCAGCCGTTTGGATGCCTCGAGGGTATAAAGAAATTCACATACCCAGATACGCGTGAAACACATAACCCTTCTTGGCAGTCGGGGAAAAATGAGAGCTGGATAAAATCATGTAGGATCAGATACTTCAAAAACAACATGTTCCTCATTTTTATCTGCGTCATATGGCTCTGATTCCATAGCGTCTTCTGCATAGCGGAGGAGTTCTTTAGAATCCTTATAATTAGTGAATGGTGCTTCATTACGTGATTTTGTTGACTTTTTCTTGACGGTTTTCCACTGCGAAGGTTCTTGTGATATTTTTTGTGTGCATGATATTTTTTTTTTTAGTAATTTTAACTGTAAGAATTTCTTTTTTCAAGGATCCAATTAGAACAAGAACGTGAATAGGCTGTATGATCACCTTTACAGTTTACGCGCGTTCAGGTTTTTCACAAAATTTACTGTCATGGCCGACTTCTGCACAACGTGTACAGTTAACAGAACCAAGACAGGTAGTGTTTGTATGCCCATAACTGTTTTAATATTCATATTTGATAAAAATTACCCGTCGGCAACGTGTTAAAATTTAATGTTTTGTCGCTTAAAGTACTCCTTTTACATTCTGTATATAAATTAAAGGGCTATTTCTGAGCTACAGGAGAAAACACACCACAGCGAGTAAACAATAAGGAAAATTTTTTAAACTCTCTTTGCTTTCTTCTATCTTTGCAAGAAGAGAGTATTGGATTCGTGAAAATTTTCGTTTCCCGGTTTTCAACGGATTTACACGTTTTAGGAGTCAGAGATCCCTAAAAACATGTTTTTACAAAATGTCTGTCTGTGTGTCTGTGACTCTCTGCCTCTGTCTTTCTGTATGTGACACAAATTTTGTGATCGCCCCATCTGAAGAAATAATGCACGGAATTTAATAAAAAAATATATTCAGTTACTCCCTGAAATATAGTGGTGCTGTCTAAGTCTCGGTATAAATCGTCCAACAAGTGGCGATGCTAGGCTGCATTTTTCACAATTTTTGCAATACCCCATCTCAAGAATTAATGAATGGAATTTCAACAAACATGAGATTCAGTTAGTCCTTGATATAATTGGTGCTGTTTAGGTTTTGATGTAAATCGCCCAACAGGTGAAGCTACTACATTTTCTTCGACTGCAGCAATAACTCTACCTCAAGAACTAATCCAGGAATCTTCATCGAACTTCAGATTCACGTATACTTTGATAAATATTGGTGTGGATTGTGTTTTGGTGTAAATCGCCGCACAAGTGGCGCTGTTATGTTGCATTTTTTACGATTTCCGCAATAGCTCTATCTTAAGAACTAGTGCAGAAATTTTCATCTAACTTAGGATTCAGTTAGACGGTGACACAAGTTATTGCTGCTTACGTTTTGGAGTTAATTGCCCATTAGATGACTCTGATAAGCTGCATTTTGCACGATTTACACGATTTTAGCGATAATCATATCACAAGAACTAATGCACGGAATTTTATATCTTTAATATCTTCATGATGGGCATTGATTGCCATTTAATTTTGGCACTGTGATAGAAAATTTTGAAGTATTAACATGTATACGATAGAAGAAAGTTTTGGGATGCCACATCCGACTAGTTTTGTCACATTTTTAAAATCAATGGGCACCATAGCTCCACTAATTTTCGCTCAACAAAATTCAGTCTTTTTGAAAATTAATTTTCGCATATTTTCTAGTGATATACGTAAGGTTTTATCGAAACACTGATATCGCACTTTTTTGTGTAACTTTAAATAATAATATTTTTGATAGGAAATTAAAAAAAATTAATGGATGTCGAAATGCATATTTTTCGCTGTGTGTATATCGCTAGCTATTGGAATAAAAAGCTCATTCTTCATGGTTAAGTCTACGATAACTTACCGTGCCCACAGCTTAATCCTCTATCCTTCATAGCCCTACCGCCAGCAGTCAAGAAGATATTTTTATATATCAACAAAAGTAATTGCATTTTGCCTCCTTAATGTAATTTATAGAATAAATGCATTTCGAAATTCTTAAAGAAAGATCCAGAAAAAGCGTTAAATCTGAAGGCGCCAAAGTGATGTTATCCCTTAAACCCTTGTGGGGAGTTGGGATATAGTATATCCCATTTAATTTTAACCATGATTGTCACCAGAAACTTTTAATTAAATTTTACTTTAAAACTTTGGTGTAAAAAATTGCTTTCCTTTATTTCGAACTAAAATTTTCAATGTGAATTCAACATTACAGAAACACAATATTTGCCCCTGAAAGGGTTAAAGGCTATTATTTAATGGATGTGTAAAATTTGCAGGTTCATCACTTGAAAATCTACACAGATGACGAAAAACCCTAATTTATACAGGGTGACCCCACCAGTAGTTGATAAAATGTTTGAAATATTGCGCCACTTCAGGCGGAAATGATGTTTTATGCGTGGCTCTAGACACGATATTTTAGTTTGAATGTTGTTTTACTTGTTGTCACATTATTGCCAGTTGTCTGCTGTAAGAAAAGCCATTTTATGATTTTTTTTAAATTAAAAAGTGTAAGCACTTAGTTTATGATTATGTGGAGGCAATTACGGTAAGTTAAAACAATCCAATTCGATTTTGCTTATTTCAGTTAATAGTTTTGTAAGAATTATTGTTAATCACAGCCTAAGGATGATATTTTAAAGATTAATTTTTAGATTTTTGATGGTCTTTTTTCGCCTGATCAACCACTGGGAAAATGTGAATTAAAAAAACTATTTATTTATAATTTTGTTGCTATTTAATTTCAGCGGATTTCATTTCTGTCCAGTATAGGACATTCATTAAGGGTTGTAGCAATCATTTTAGTTAGGAAGGGAATATAATAAAACCCCCGTAGCACTGACTTTATTTGATCAACTACTGGCGGGGTCATCCTAGTTTCGAATAGAGCAGTTCAGAATTGCGACCTGTATTTATTATCTGAATTACACGGCAAAAATAGTTTTCTATCAGTGAAATTCAACAAAAGAAAATATATTAAATTGGAATTACAGTGGAATGGGGTCAATATGAACGGCAAACAGAAAGTGAACTAAACTTTATGATTTGACAAAAGAATAGTCTTAAAATTATATGCTAATATTTTGTTTAGTCTTTTCTTTTTCAGCTCGAACTTGACAATAAGTTGGTAAATTGAGGTTTTCGCTATTGACATAACTGTTTTAATACAAGATTGTAAACAACAACAGTGACCATGTGTAAATAAATCACAGGTATTTGATCTCTCCAAAATCTCTCCTGTAAATACAAAACTACATTTAATAATATTTTTAGATCTAGTAATTCTGTTGTTGTGATAAGCCCACATAACTGTTCTGCATGGTCCATACATGTTTGTTGCAGAGTTCATGTAAACGATGCTTTCTGGTTGTGATGTCATAGAATTGTAACGTGTTGAATAACACGGTATTTTTAGGTAGATTTTGTATGAAATACTACGTATTGCGATCTCTCCTATGTTGGAATTTCTGAAAAATAATTGCAGATCTACACCGACCATTACCCCTAGAACCCCAAAACCACCTTCAGTAAAAAAACTATATATCTATCTATATATACAATGTGTCCACGTATAACCTGACCGACCTTTATTTTCGCAACCGTTGGTCCTAGATGCATACTTCCAGTTACAAAAACGGTTTAAATAAGCTAAAGAATTATTTATAAGGCGATTTGGGTCAAGAAAAACATTTCTTAATAAATTACGAAATTTAAATTTTTATACGGTCCCCTGGTCCTATAAATTATATTTAGTAAAATTTTCCTATTACATTGACAAGTAAGAAAAAAAAAGCCCCGTTCATATAACTCTAAAATCGACCGAGTTATGAAACTTCAAATATGCATGACTTGTACCACTTTACTGCATCTGAACACAGATGAGTTCCGCCATGCTTTGAGGGGTCATATACCAAGTGCTTAAAATATTCGAAGAACTTATTTCACGTGTATCTGTGCTTTGAAAAAAATCGTACAATCATTACGATTAAGTTAACTTTTTTAAAGTTTGAGATTCACTAAAATAATTACATTTTAACATGTATTTTATTTTGTAAGGATTTGAGACTTTTCCTTTTCATGATTTCTTTTAACAAAAATTATGTTATTTTTATAAGTGTTCAGTTAGGTTCAACGATCGTATGTTTGTTGTTCCAGTTAAAAATTTGTACTCGAACTTTAACTCACTTTCAAATATCCAATCGAGATTAAATTTTACATACTGACATACATCCGATGACAATCTAATATTATGATTTTCGGTGGTTACCATTTATAATTATTTTACAGGATAACACAAAAAATTTCGGTACCTTACCGCCACGAAGTTTACGAAAAGTTTCAGATTACATAACACAAGATTGCGGTGGTTGTGTTTTTTAACTTTTATGTATTTTTAGCACTAAATCCGAAAATTTCCTTAATTTTTAACCATCAAGTAAGGATTTTTTGCAAATCATAAATTGTCAAAATTAAAAAATAACAAAAGTTGGATACTATAAAATAGAGGAGATAACTGTATTTTTAACTTGAATTTTTATGCACTTTTTAGCACTGAATCTGTAAATGACCTTCATTTTTATCCAGTACCTTAGAAAGTTTTTGCAAATCGTAAATGTCAAAGTTAAAATATAGCGAAAATCTGGTACTATAAGAAATATATAAAACTTAATTTAATTTAATTTAATTTAATACAATAATTTATTCTACTTTTTGGCTTATACTGGTATTCTTACAGTTAAACAGCTGAAGGGTCTGATGAGGTGGCTGAGGAGGTTCAATTTTAACTTTGAAATTTTTAACTTTGAAACATACAATTCGCGAAAAATCCTTACTTAATGGTTAAAAATGTAGGTCATTTACTGATTCAGCGGTAAAAAAATACATAAAAATAAATTATCAAAAGTTAAAAAGTCAACAATGACATCTATTTTATAGTATCAAATTTTCGCTATTTTTTCTTTTTTTGACTATAAAAGTTACGATTTGTAAAAAAATCTTCGTGATGCTAAAAAATGTTGGTAAATTTCGGATTCAGCGGTACAGAATACATAAGAAGCAATTACGAAAAGCTAAAACTTAATTTTCATCCTTTTATTTAACAAAAATTCTGGGGTTTTATTTCTTCTTATATGTTTATGACAAATTGTATATTTTGCATTAATATGTCAGAATAATTAAGATTTCAAATTTATATTGCAATGTTAATTTTACTGTCAATCATTTTTTTAATATATCTGACGAAATTATATTTCTACTAAATTTGTGAATGATCCCTAATTTGAACAAAAAATATGCTCCAACATTAAACAGTTATTACTCGGTCACATTTACTCGTAGAATAACGGGACTTTTTTTTGTCTTACTTGTTGGTTTCACAGTAAATTTTTATTCAATGTCGCTTATAGGACTGGGGGACCGTATAAAAATTTAAATTTCGTATTTTTTTAATAAATGTTTTTCTTGACCAAATCGCCTTAAAAATAATTCCTTACCTTATTTAAAACATTTCTGTAATTGGAAGTATTCATCTAGAACCAACGGTTACGAAAATAAAGGTCGGTCAGGTTATACGTGGACACACTGTATATATATATCACTTTTTTATGGACACGATAACTTCCGCAACTGTGTACAAATCTCTTCCAAAGTGATACATGAAATCAAGGGGTAGAAAATCGCGGTCAAGTGCGTTAATGGGCAAAATCGGGCCAAGGGGATGGAAGTAGGGAGGAGTTTTGTGAAAACCGAAAAACCCCAATAAATTCTTAATTTTTATACATATCAAATAAATTTAAATTTATTATTTCCAGGAAAAGGGACAAAAATTTATGTATCAAAGATTTTTGATAAAATTAATAATGGGCTCAAGGGGCGCGAAAAACAGAGCTTTAGGGTGAAAAAACTTCATAATTCCTTCAATTCTTCGGATATGAAATTCACTTAAACGTATTATAAATCTTCATAATATTATTAGTCCAGGCAATAGAGACCGTATAGGGGCTCTACCAAGCAAAATTCATGATATTTCTGGAAAAAGGCTTACTATATGTTTTTTGGGTCGCTGAATCCGAATTTTTAACGTCAAACCAAAATTTCCCCTGGCAACCCCCCCACCCCCACCCCAAATTTTGGTAAAATGCCCCCCTCCCCCCAAAAAAGGTTTTTATTTTTAAAAAAATCTTGTTTTAGAGAAAAAGCATCTAGAAATGGAGAAAGTAGACAAAATTTGCAACAAATTAGATATATGACATTATGACGTAGGATGAAGGGGGAGGGAGGTTCTGCCTCGGAACATGCGCCGCGGTGAAGCGTGGACTAAGTTGCGGAATTTCACTTAACCACTCACATCGTTTACATTCGCCCTCCCATCTCCCCTCCGAACTTTCCCTATAAAGTTTACTTTAAATTTTTTGGGTTGCTGAATTCGAATTTTTAACTTCCCCCTCAACCCCCCCCCCCCACACAAAAAATAGTTGTTTTTAATTTTGTTTTTTTTATTGTTCTAGGGGAAAAGTATGTAGAAATTCAGAAAGTAGACAAAATTTGCAAAAATAGGATATATGACATTACGGCGTAGGATGAACGAAGAGGGAGAGGGCTGCCTCGGAACATATACTGCGGCGCTATGTGCACTCATTTATGTATGTCCAGGCAATAAGGGATTTTACCGGGCAAAATTAATGCTAGTTCTGGATTTCGCATCACTTTATGCTTTTTAGGTCGCTGAATCCGAATTTGTAACTACCCGACAAAATTTCCACCGGCAAACCTCCAAAAAATTGATTTTTCGAAAAAAGTCGGCTTTTGAGAACAGCGCGCGGGGAATGTTCCGAGGCAGCCTTACCCCCCCCCCCCCCCCCCCACACACACACACACTCTTCGTTTATCCTACGTCATAATGTCATATATCCTATTTGTTGAAAATTTTGTCTACTTTCTGAATTTTCCCCTAAAACAATAAAAAAATTAAATTAAAAACAAACATTTCTGGGGGGGGGGGGGGGGGTGCAGAGGGGGGATTTTGAGGGGAAGTTAAAAATTCGATCAGCGACCAAAAAAACTTAAAGTAAACCTTATAGGAAAACTTCGGAGGGGAGATGGGAGGGCGAATGTAAACGATGTGAGTGGTAAAGTGGAATTACTCAACTTAGACCACGCAGTACCGCGGCGCATATTCCGAGGCATATCCCCCTCCCCCTTCATCCTACGTCTTAATGTCATATATCTAATTTGTTGCAAATTTTGTATACTTTCTGAATTTCTAGATGCTTTTTCCCTAAAACAATAAAAATAATTGATTTTTTTAATAAAAACATTTTTTCGGGGCTATTTACAAAAATTTTGGGGGGGTTGCCGGGGGACATTTTGGTGGGAAGTTACAAATCCGGATTCAGCGACCCAAAAACATAAAGTAAGCCAATTTCCAGAACTACCATTAATTTTGCCAGGTAAAATCCCCAATTGCCTGGACTGTATCTACAACATATATATTGACGTGCTTTTGATAGGACCAACTCTTACTGCAAAAAATAAATAAATAAATAAATAAATAAATAAAAAATAAAAAGGAAAAAAATGTGGGTGTGGGTTGAAGAAGAAAAAAATACACAACTTCGTCGATTAACAAGATATCCAATTTGCTTAAATTTATTATACATCTTATCCATTTTATCTACAACTTTCATACTGACAAGTTTTTGATAGGATCAACTCTTACAGCAATAATAAATAAATAAATAAATAAATAAAAAATAAACAAAAATAGGCGTTGATGAAAAAATTATCGTATTAAGGGTGTACTCAAATCCAAACGGCTTATTTTCTGGCTGATTTTTGATATCATTTTCGCTCTCAAACGCATGCAATTGGCAAGTTCGCTTACTCAGAAACTATATAATGTGCCGTTTTGGTCGATTTTTGATAAAGGCAAAGTATATTTCAAAAAATGCAGTCAAAGTGGGCATTTGAACGGAATTTCCCGAAGCGATAGTGCTGGAAACGAAAAAAAATGGTCGTAGGGGAGACAGGGGCTACTTGGCTACAGGGGTAAGTAGGCTCAGTCCTCATAAATCGCCTGTTTGTGAATAGATCGCGCAACCAGACACAGAGTACTTTTCCTCTTACTTTTTGCAATCCTCAATGTAGTTTTGCAGCGTTACCTACGTGCAGTGGACATTTATTAAGGTTTTTCTGTTTTTTGCACTCATAAGTAATTTTTTGTTGCTTCATTCGTTTTCTAATTTCAAATACTTATATTAATAATTGCGAATTAACCTGTGCAGTTTTTCTTGGTATATGATTAACTGTACCTTTCCCATATGTGATTTACTTGGATTATTTATGCTTAGATAATTACGTGTCCCTTTTGTGAAGACATTTATTATGGGACTAGTAGGCGCATTGAACACCGAGCAAGTTGGCTCAGTGGCTGGCGCGTGCTGGTAGCTTGAAAAACAGCAAACACCGAGAAAAGGGGTTGCAATGCAAGATTTTGGGCACACGAGGCTTGAGCAAACGGAGACACTATTTTATGTTTGTGAAAACTGTAACTCTGATTATGATATCGAGTAGGTAGAAGTTACTCACTGTTAATGTTTTATTTATTATTTTTATGTCTGTATAATTTAGAATTTACATTGTCTGGCGATAACGCCTTTGTTTAAACTTACTTGTAATAACGAAATTGATTTCTCTTAACTGCGTATCTTATTTTACTTTCATTTAAATTTTTACAAAGCGTGTGCCGACTTACCCCATAGGTATAGGCAACTTTCTCCGTGACGGGTAGTTTGGCGAACAATTTTCCTTTTATATTCAAAATTTAGTGCTTCTAATGTTAAATTACATTTGCATATTTTTATTTATATCTCCAGAAATTATGCTCCTAATGTGTTAATTTTTTTGTAGCAATAATATTAATATACCCAGACATAAATACGCTGAATTTGCAATTTTTATAATTTTATGATATGAATTATGAATTATGAAATTAATATTCGAAAAAATTATGAATTGCAACCTACAATTTTTTTGACGGATTTAGATTTATTTAGTCCTGCTTTATGGATATCCAAAATTTCACATTTTTCTACCAAGTAGTTTTCAAATTATTCTTAAAAAACGGCAAAATGATGGTTTCAGCCGCCGCGGCGAGCGGCCCATCTTCGTCCGCAGCCCTTTATTCTTCTACTCTAGTCCCACTCTTTTGCGGAAGCAAGATTCTTAGGTCCCCAGCCACGTCCCGAATGAAAGACTCTCTAGCAAAAGCCAGATTGAAAAAAAAAAAAAAAAAAAAAAAAAAAAAAATTAAAAATTGAAACCGGACAAATTTAAAAGGGAAATAGAATTTTAGCACCAGAAATTTGAAAGAACATGCTTTATAATACATTTTCTTCAAATTTCGGTAAAATGTATTTGAAAAATTTTTGTTTTGAGAAAGTAGCACGAGATTAAAAATGGAGAATTAAAAAATCGTTGCCAGTGGCAACCCTGCAAATGATGTCTTAGTATGTAAATTCTTTTTTATAGCATTTTTTAAAAAAAAAATAAATAAATAAAAAAGTCCATATAACATAGTATGTACTCCTGGGAGTGCTCTAAATATTAAACAATAAAAATTCCAATTTTCAACGAAAAAAACTAACCTAGGATCTTTCAATTTTTGTCCCAAAATTAAAGTTTTTATTCAGTCTATGATAGAAGTGAGTAGATATTTTGAAATTTATTCTGCTCTCCTGTAGTCTAACAGGCTTCATTCACTCCTTGACTGGCGCTTAAGATGCCTTAATCAAGAATTGGGCTCTCTCGGTTAACAAACGAGTACGGAACTTCAATTTGGATACAGCCCTTAAAATACGCTCGTTTTAAAATAATTAATTTCACTGAAACTTATCGTACGAATTGCATAGAAATTTATTTTTAGGCTAATTGAAGGGTGTAGATTTATGCTGTCCGAATTGTGTACTGCTATTGAGAAAAACAATATTATGCAAAGTGAGCATTTAGGCACGTAAAA
Source organism: Maratus speciosus (assembly GCA_963932465.1). NCBI lineage: Eukaryota > Metazoa > Arthropoda > Arachnida > Araneae > Salticidae > Maratus > Maratus speciosus. The sequence continues at coordinate 505,671,593 of OZ010787.1, read as the reverse complement.
CATTAGGCTTCAATATTCCACATCAACCATCGCAATACAAATATTTTATACACAATCGGGACAATAATTATTGAACCACTCTCGCAAATTTTTCATTTTATTTCGTAATCGTAGAAAAATCTCCATGGTCAAGTGGAATCTAATTTTAATGATTATTATTAGAATTAGTCGATATCAAAAATTAAGTGACAGCAATTACCAGTAAGAAAAGTATAATGTGAGATCTTGTGTGTATATAAATATATATGTATGTATACAAGGTGGCCATAATTAAACTGACAGTACTCAGAGTATTCCGTAGAGCGATCTAATTGAGGGAATGACGCCAAATTCTGTACGAAGATTGAACAAGACGGGGGATGAAGGATTCCGCGAAAACAAAATTAGTTCCAAAAGTCTCCGCTACGGTTTTGACGCTGTGTAACAGAAAAACAGAGTTTTAAAAAATGCAGAATAAATACTGAAATAAAATTACCTTTTATTTAGCACATTTAACGATTTAATTCAAGCTCAAAATCGCAACACTTATAAAAAAGATAAAACTTTATATAAACACTTATATAAACACTTATATAACTTATCACTTTATTTGAAATTTCGCTTACTGAGTTCCAAAGGAAGCAGCAGCAGAATGAGAAGTTTTTATTTAAATTTCAAGTTACTTCCTTTGGCACAGTGTCATCTTGTTGGGCTTTTAAATGCAATGTGTTACTTTTAGAAATCTTTTGATTCAAAGTTATGTGCAATAATGTCTCCTACTTTAGTTGAGCGTGCGTCACATGTGAAATTCATTTACCTGAGCGTCAGCTGCTCTTCGTGCTTTTAGAAAATACAAAAAAGCGTAAAGGTAACGGTCCTTTGTCAGTTAAGGGTTTAAAAGCAGTTATTGCAAAGTTTGAAAAAAGAAACACATTCTCTGAAGGTTTAGTTAGGCAGAGGACGAAAACCGGTACCACAGGATACAATCGAAGAAGTTGCAACGTCAATTGTCGACACAGTGTAAGACAATATTGCTGCCCCTTCCAGTGCTCGCGGGGTAGCTCGAAATCTGGATATGCCTTATAGTACGGTATGGGAAGTTCTACGAAACATTATCCAATTCTATCCGTACAAGATTAGTCGCGTTCAAGACTTATGTCACACCGACCATGATAAACGATTGACTTTTGCTGTCATTTTTCTTGCTAGAATGGAAGTCTATGATGCTTGGCCATGGAAAATCTCATGGGGAGACGAGGCCCACTTTTACCTGAATTGAACTGTAAATAGTCATAATTGCCGAATTTGGGATAACAAATCACCAAATGCATTCAAAGAAATTCTCTTACATTCACTAAAGGTAAAAGTTTGGTGTGGTTTCACATCAGAAATGATCATAGGTCCCTTCTTCTATGAGAACATTACATGGACAGGACCGGTAAACTGTTCTGTTAACGGAGAAAAATACCGCCAAATGTTAAACAACTTTGTCATTCCGGAACTTCAGCAAAGACAATGCCTCGATAAAATCATTTTTATGCAAGATGGAGACCTTCCACATATCGCTTTGCGGGTACAGCAGCTGCTACGACATAATTTCACAACAGAAATAGACATTAGCCGCTGCTTTCTAGCTCCATGTCCACCTCGGCCCCCTGGTCTTACACCATGCGACTTCTTGCTGTGGGGTTTCCTAAAGTCCAAGGTCTACCATGGAGCTGTCCAGGACCTCTCTATGTTGAAGGATAACATAACAAGGAGTATACGAGAGATTCCTGCATGCATGTTACTTTCTGCTGTTGTGCACAGAATGCTATATGCGGTCCATAAAACGGGGGCCACATTGAAACTGATATCAATGTGCTTAATAAAAGGTAATTTTATTTTAGTACTGATTCTGCATTTTTTAAAACTCTCTTTTCTGTTACACACCGCCACATATTCCCCTAGCGATAATTTTTGGAACTATTTTTTGCGGAATCCTTCGTCCCTTGTCTTGTTTAATCCTCTTATAAAATTTGGTGTCATTCTTTCAATTAGATCGCGCTGCAGAGCACTCTGAGTACTGTCAGTTTAATAATGGCCACCTTGTATATAAAACCATTATATTAATTACAAATTACCAACAAAGTTTGTGAAAGCAAAGGGTATGATTTAGCAATCTTATATATATGTACAGGGTGTATAGGAAAGTCCCTTTAACCTGAAAATACTAGTGAACGGAGAGAGCTATAGCTGTGCAAGTGAGGTAACAGCGATACGCCTGTAAAGCGACTACGTCTGACCTAATGCAAACGACAGCAGCACCCCTAGTGGCGAAATTTGGAAGAAAGCCATTGCAAATCGAAAACGAAAAGAGATAGAGCAAAATTTCCAATTAGAATATTTAAGAGAATCAATTATTTAGTACGAAACAATATTTGTTTCACACGGATAAGATAAATCGTCGCCTGTATACATAAAAATGTCTGGAATCGATGAGCGACGATTCTACTTTGCATAATCACATTTCGGAAATGTAGGAGTGTGCAATTGCAGATTGTGGCGTTGTACTGTAATGTAATGTCTGTAAAAGTTTAATTTCCAATGTATTTGAAATTTTAGTTTAACCCTTTCAGGGCGGTAGAATTCTGTTCGTAAAATGATGAAATAATTGACTGACACTAGAATATTCAAACGAATTTCTTAAAAAATAAAATCCCGCTAATTTGCACTTTCATTACAAAAGCAAAATTTTATTAAAATATTCTTGGTGCCATTTGCCAGTTTTGGAATTAAAAGTATGAGGCTAGACCTTCTAGCCACCGCCCTTGAAAGGGTTAAATCTATGTCGTCGTATTGAAGAGGCTTGTAATAGACGTTCCACGCTGAGAAATGTCCGTGCAGAATTACTCTCACGAATACAAACGTGTATCGTGAGCAATGGCGAAATTTTCGAACATACTGAATATTAACTTTTTATCACTGTGAGACAGTTTGTCTTTTTGTGTGTGTGTGTGTGTGATGTTATTAAATGTATTAAGATAAGTACGTATTTATGCAATAAATTGTGCGTATTTCTTCATACTTCTGGCTATTCCATTCAAATGTTTACATAAAATGGATTGCATCGATTTTGGATATTTTTGGATAAACATGGAACAGATTTATCTTATACATGTAAACCAAATGTCGTTTTGTAGTAATTAACTGATGCTCTAAAACTTTCTAATTGGAAATTTAGCTCTATCTCCTTTCGTTTTCGATTTGCAATGGTTATCTTCCAAATTTCGCCAATAGGGGCGCTGCTGTCGTTTGCATTAAATCGCGCTTAGTCGCTTTACTATACCATTACATCGCTTGCATAGCTGTATCTCTCTCCGTTCGCAATTATTTTTCAGGTTAAAGGGACTTTCCTATGCATCCTGTATATATAGTCAAATATAATAACACTTGTGTTATCTTCAGTCCGTAGGTCCACATAATGGACCTCAATTCCTTCCTGTTTTAACAAGAAAGAAAAATGATGCGTCAAGTATAGATTATGAAACTGTTTCCAACACTTCCAGGAAACTTTAACAAAACTAATAATGTAAAGTAAATACCTAAGTAAAAATTTTATAAAACGCGTAACATTTTTGAAAACATATTTCAGTAATAACCAAAAAAAAAAAATGATTTTTTTGTGTAGCTCTATATATGGTCCATAGATTTGTATATATTGCTTAGTATGCTAAAATTCAATTAAAAACGCACAACGCAATTGGAAATTCGCCTTTAACATTTTCTACGAATAGACGGAAACGTACTTGCATTATTTTGTACAGTCCTGTATATTACGTGCGATTTTTATACACGCCACACATTAAGCTGATTTTTAGTTCATGCAAAAACACTCTTAAAACTACTGAAATCACACTTGCAGATTACTATTATTAGGCGGCCATGTATCCAGCTCTTTACGTAGCCTTGTATATGATTTTATTTATATGCTACAAACATTTCTTAATATACAAAATATAGTTGAGCTGGAAAATTCATAACTGAAATTAAAAATCACCAGGAATTCACGCTAATTGTGATAAATGGTTACTTTTTTCTGTGTAGCCCTGTTTATGGTTTATATAATTTATACACTCCACTTAATGTGCAAAAGTTTAATTTAATTTAAAACGCACAACATATCAGAAAACGCACTTTCAGCAATCATTCCTAATAATCAATTCTTCAGATAGAGCATTGAAATCAGAAATCTTTTAGGCGTTTCGGTAAGTGAACGATAAATGCGATGCATATCATATTCTGCTGAGAGCATCTTGCAGTAATTCTCCGTAATGTATATTAATTTCATCATGTTTGAAATAATGCAACATAATTAAAATACGCTGCGAACAGTTTTTTCTCCCGTAGACCATTATATAAGGAACTCTCTTGTGTGACCCAGTAAATGAATGATAAATTATTTGCGCCCCATATTCTACAGTAAGCAGGTTTTAGTATTTCTCAGAAATTCTTTCAATATGTTCGCAACAGAGTAACACAATTTAAATACGCCGAAAACGATTTTCCTACGTAGACCGTAATACAGAGTGGGCCAAATGCCTCGCATCATAGGAGTTTTTTTTTTTTTTTTTGAGTGCTACTGAGTGCCATGCCATAATTCCAGTCATAGTGGCCAACATTCTGAGGAACATGAAAGATCGCCTGCAGTTGTGTTTTGACAACGGAGGCAACCATATTAAGAACATATTGTAACAATACATGTTTTTCGTATGATGCGGGACTTTTGGCCCATTCTGTATAACGAATACTTTTAAGTTCCCCTGTACGTCTACTCTAAGTGCTACACATAACATATTCCATGGTAATTATCTTGTGCACCTCTATATGTATATAAATTTCACTACGTTTAAACTATTTTAACATCGTTAAAATTCACCGCAAGTGATTTTTCCTCATAAACGATAATGATACGGAATACCTTTGAGTACCCCTGTAAATGATCTATCACTACCACGCACTTCAGTTTCAATACCGAACATGCCATTGCAATCCTTAATAACGTATATAAATTACATGTCAATCGGAGTATATTTAAGCGAGGAGCACAGAAAAACCGAAGTCATAAAAACGTTTCAACTGTGTTGGAAAGTGTTAAAATGATACTCTAACAATTGCAATCCCGATAGCCGAATTATATGCTTTCATAAATATAAGATTCAAAATAATGCAAATAAATTAAACCTCTTGCTCCAGAGTCATATTTGAGAAGACCTAATTCAGTAATATTCAAAAATATCGCATCAATGCTCAGGTTCTAATTTTAAAAAAATATTTATTTCACATAATGACACAATTAATTAAATGTATCCAACGTAATTTAATGGAAGAGCGTTATGTAAAAATATATTAAGTTAAATTAATGATTTAAAGAAAAAAAATCTAATATTAGATTCCAGTCCTTTATTAAAATGTTCCGCCAGAATCATGCAAAGCAGGAGTATTTTAAATAAAGAGAGAAGTTTACATCTATTATAACCTTTAGCAGATCGCCAAAATTAAAAAAATATATATAATAAAGCACCAATTTAAAAATAATATTTCATGGCAATATCAGTTATTCAGTTATTTACTAGAACAATAAATATGAGGTCTAATATTTGCGACATATTTATCTACTGTTTTGATTTATAAAATAATTATAAAACAGTTTTTGTATAATTTATTACAAAAAATACCAGTTGGACGTAGATATACAAATATATCCTTAATATTATCATTTCCTTGATATTTTAAAAAATGATAAATATTATCAGATTCGGGAATTATTGCTTTAAATTTGTTTATTTGAGACTTTTATCTGAAGTCAATAATCAAGAGTAAAATTTCGTCTACTAAAATTAATAGTTTACAACGAGCACTTTCAAATATTTATAATGATATTTATGACAAAATTTAATATACATCATTTATAAGAACGGAATATCTTTTGATTTGATAAATTCTGTAGAAAAATATTTTATTTTTTGTAGAAATATTCAAACCTTTTTCAGAAATTCCTTTGGAGTCTTCTTTCCATGTAGAAGTAGTGACTCCCAGTCTCTGCGTTTCCAATTAATAAAGTAGCTTTCTTTGCACATCGAAATTTTTTTTATAATTCGTTTCAGAATTTTTTAAATTACGAAATAAGAATAATTCTTCCTGAAAAGCGGGAAAAGTATTTGTCGATTCGCAGCTTGTTTACATGCGTCATTTTGAAATTATTTTTTTTAATTTTAAGCTGTGAGATATTCGCTACAGCTTTTGCCGGCATGACCTCAAATGGTCTCAAAATGGCGTTATTTCCTTGGAACAGCCTTCCTCCAGGAGGAAAAAAGGCAGAACCCGTCATTTTGAAAGAAGAACAATTTCAAAGCATCAGACGATAATTTTAATTTCAAATAATATGCTGTTGCCAGAAAAAAATCCTCCCAAAAATATTTCATTTATTAAATACTTTATTAAAATCGTTCTAAAATTGTGTAAGCTCTCTCTGAGATATTACTAATTTAGAGAGAGTTGTTTAGTACATTACCAGTGTTTGCTAAAGTCCTGTATTGTTATAGCCATTTAATTTAATCTACGTCGTCGCCAATCGAGTGCCTTTATAAAAGAGTGGCGACATACGCTAAAGGCACATGTATAGATTGGACGTTTTCGTCCAAAATATAGCATCGCAAGCTCTACAACATGCAGTACGTGCCTGGAAAATACTTTTAAACAAAGTCAACAAATATTGGTCTAGCAATAAAGATTATCAAAGTTTATTTCTGAAATTCACTTAATCAATTTATTTGGCCGTTTGTCGTAACACTGTTATTTATAAAGGCACGCTAGTCTCAAGCATCACTCACGTTTGACATTCAGTAGACAATCATGAATTCAATTATTAGACGTGACACTATGAAAAAATTATACGCGATACTATGACTAGTTTTAGCTTAAAACTTTCTATGGTGCACTTATACTGTAGTACTGGGTAATTCAAAACACAGTATCCTTTTTTGCTACTCTCTGAGACATTCATATTTGGAGGTTACAGATTTGTAAATTTCAGACCATTGGGAAATCTTTGATGCAAAAAAATTGTCCACTACAATCATAAAGAGCATTACAAGAGTTTTTTTTTATATTGCGTAATGCAACTTTATTAACAATGCCCGTTTCTTCAAAGACAGAACAATTGTGTTCGGCGAATAAATCTCCAAAAAGTTTTCAACGCTATTTTTTTATACGAGGATCTTTTAAGCGCATTTTATGCACATTTCGTTTGCTAGTACACCTCACAGCGCCTTTTTTGTTCATCTTTGCGGATATGTTTTTTAGATCAATAATTTGCTCATTTCAAATTATCCCTGTTTGGAAATATCCCTGTATCACTGTTTGGAAAGATCTGCAGAGACAACCCATGGACCTAGCGCCTCCATATTTAGATGTCACTCATTTCAGATTGTGGGGAAATTATTGAAGCAAAATAAATTGTCTGTTCAACTCACATAGAGCTTTACAAATGTTTTTGAAATTTCTGTAAAGCAAGTTCAATAGCAACACCCGTTTCTTTAAGTACAGAACCATTATTTTCGTCGAATAATGCCCCGAAAAATTTTGTGCTCCATTCTTTTATGATACGAGGCTATACGTATATCCGAATTTTTTTACCCTAGTACAACTCGCAGTGCCAGTTTTGTACGTAAAAGTTTTTTTAATAAATTATTTCATCATTAGCCACCTTGAATACTAGTTTGTTCTCCCTTAAATGTATGGCAAGCATTGTACTATGTTACTTTTATTCATAATTTAATTTACTTGCTCAATCCTTCGCCAAATCTGAAGATTCTGATAAAGAAGTCAAAAACTTTTTTATCTTAGTATTTCTTATGTTATCCAGGCTCCGGTGATAAATCGCCAAACATTGTTCCCGTCACATTTTTTTCGTATTTCATTAATTTCATTTAATATATAATCCTTTCAGTCATTTTATTTAAAATACCTAACTTTAATTTAAAACTGAAACATTTAAAATTCATAAGTTTCACTTATTTCTTGTAAATAAGTGAAAAGATTATAAATGCTCTTATAAATGAAAAGAAAATATAATAAATATTAATATACACCATGGCATTTAATTTTAACATCAAAGCGTTGTTTTAATTTACCACGCGAAAAATACAAAATGTTAACTGTCGAATAAAAAAATCTATTGGCGAGATTTGCGCCCGGCTAACATAAAAGAAACAAAAATGTCGTGCGATCATGGCAATGTTTATGTAGTTTTATTCGAAAAAATAATTTTTATTACAAATGGCTGACTTGCATATGAAAAGAGAAGATGTCAGCCAGTTATTGTTTATGACAGTCACATGGCTTGGAGTATTATAATATAAATGAAATGATGACGATGGACTAATATTTGGTGCTTTATCACCTTCGTCCGGCTAACAATAAAGTACCAAAATGGTCGCCTGGTACATAAAAAATGAAGCGGCCAGACCGGAACTGTTGATGACAGTCACATAATTTAGACTATTATTGTAGAGTTGTTCTGAAATCTATATCCTAAACATAAGGAGAAGTTACGTCCGTACACTGTAAAAAAGGACAAAAGTTACCTAATCTAGGACAATAACTTTTCACGGGTTATCGATGATTTTGAAAACCGTTCTTTTGTCTTTAGATAACCCATTATCAAATATATTTTCGAGATTTAAAGAAGCATTTAGAAAAACAAAGTTCCTTTTGCAGTCACTGATTTTCGGAAACATTCCAAGTAGTTTTAGTGGTGTAGTAATCAGTTTTCTCAACCTAGAAGTATGGTTTTTAGGGTGCTATCCATTCTAAAGTAAACATTTTGATCATTATATATATATATGTTTAAAGCTATATATAGTCAGACATATTTTAAAGTCCAACATGATATATTAACAGTCTCATTATCATTAAAATTAAGAATAATTTCTTAATTTTTTTATGCATAAAATTAGTTATGTAACTAAAAAAGTTTAATTCAAAATAGATAAAACACTAAAAACGGATATTCCGGTTGTAGAAAACTGATTAATACATTATAAAAACTACTAATTTGAAACGTTTCTGAAAATGAGTGGCAAAAAAAGAAATTTTGTTTTTTACGATGCTTCTTTAAATCTCGAAAATATATCAGTTTCAGAGGTTTCTAAAAATCCAAAAGGCTTTTCGGGATTTTGAGTAACCTGGAAATTTTTATTGCGTCTTTTCGTACGTGGTTATAATATATTTTCGAAGATTATGAAACATTTGTCTTTTTTCAGTGTGTGTTGTCTCTGCAGAGCGTCTCAAACAGGCATTATTTATTTTGAAACACCCTTCATATAAATTTACATTGAAATCCGTTCAGTGGATCTATAGAAAATCGAGGATATAGATATATACAATAGTGGCCAAAATTGTGGACACTTTTAGGAAGCTTTCATTACAAAAAGTAAAAAGCTACCTACCTATTGCAACCGTCCGAAGAAAAATACTTCGGAAAATTTTGCTATATTTTCGCCGACCATGACCCCCAGATACCAAAACCACACTCCTTTGAAATGCTGACATATATATATATATATATATATATATATATATATATATATATATATATATATATATATATACATATATATATATACATATATATATTTATATTTATATCTGAATTTTGCCATGCTGTAACTCTCGAATTTTTGAACCGATTTGGATGAATTTTTTCATGTGCATAGTACATACTAATGTCTCGAAGGGGTTCGTTGGCCAGCTTCTTCCGCCTATTTCTTTCAAAATAGAGGCCGTTTAAATTTTGTTGACACTTTTGGAAATTTTCAGGTTTCCCAGCTTTCTCTTTAAAATTACCTATGTTGTTAACTTACACTGCGTGACACTTTAAAATACCTTTTAATGTTTCTAACATTCCGTTTCAAATGATACATGAGAGTTTGCATTTTGTGAAACTTAACATTTTCTATAAGTATACAAAGTTAGAAAATCTAAAAAAAAATTCAAAAATTGAAATAGCCGTCATTTTGTTTCAAAATGGCGGATGAAGCTGGTCAACGAACTCGTTCGAGACATTAGTATGTACTATGCATAGGAAAAATTTCATCCAAATCGGTTCAAAAATTCGCGAGTTACAGCATGACAAAATTCAGATATAAGTATATATATATATATATGGATATATATACACTATATTGCCATTAATGATCGGCAATTTTCAATTTTAGACATTTTGTCGAATATTTAGAAATGTACTTGTCAGATTCTTCTGGAATTTCAGGATTAAAAAGAACAGGTATAACCTCATATTTGGCAATGTCGATTTGATAAGGGGTCAATTAGGCGGCCAACAAAAAATCTTAGAAAAAAATAACACTTGGGATCATCCTGTAAAATAAAATGCACGAAATGATCTATCGCTACTGAATATAAATAAACAGACATTGTGCAATATGTGTATTCTTTTGTGTAAGAATAGCACATATATTAATACAGATATAGTGATTTATTTAAAAAACAATTTTAAATTTTGCATGTTTTTTGCTTATAACATACAGGGTTTTCAACCAAATTTTACGCCGATTTCAGAAAATTTGACAAAATATAGTAGAAACAATATAGTCCAATTGGAATATAAATATTATAAATATTTTAGGAAATATAAGCATTTGTATGAAATAATTTTTATCTGCGCATGCGCGAACGATAACAACGATCATTTTACATAATTTAATAGCCAGCTCTATGGAGCAACTTATTAGAAAAATCTAGTCAAATATTGTAAAAATTCAGAATGATATCGGCGTTAGTGAGCAAATTTTTAGTTGTTCTCTAAAAGCAGCTGAATGATAAGGGATTTTACACGAATTGTCATTTTTATTAACTGACTTTCAGAAAAAAGTTAGTATTTAGTGTTTATCAACGAGTAGATTTGGACGAAATGCTTCGATTTTGATACTTCTTTTGATCATGATATAGGATCTTTCTGCTGGTTATCAGAGAAGAACTAAAGCATCACTAAAAAATGAAAATTTAAAAAAATTAAAAATTAAAAATGACAATTTGTGTAAAATCCCTTATCATTCAGCAGCATTTATTGAACAACTAAAAATTTGCTCACTCTAACGCCGAAATCTTTCTGAATTTTTACGATATTTGACTAGATTTTTTTTTAATAAGTTGCTTCATAGAGTTGACTATTAAATTATGTAAAATGATCCTTGTTATCGCTCGCGCATGTGCAGATAAAAATTATTTCATACAACTGCTCATATTTCCTAAAATATTTAATATATTTATATTCCAATTGCACTATATTGTTTCTACTATATTTTGTCAATTTTTTTGAAACCAGCGTTAAATTTGGTTGAAAACCTTGCATGTTATAAGCAAAAAACATGCAAGAATTTTTTAATTTTTTTTTAAATAAATCACTATATGTCTATTAATATACGTGCTATTCTTACACAAAAGAATACACATATTGCACAATGTCTGTTTATTTATATTCGGTAGCTATAGATCATTTCGTGCATTTTATTTTACAGGGTGATCCCAAGTATTATTTTTTTCTTTGATTTTTTGTTGTCCCCCTTATCAAATCGACATTGCTAAATATGAGGTCATACCTGTTCTTTTTAATCCTGAAATTCCAGAAGAATCTGACAAGTATATTTCTAAATATTCGACAAAATGTCTAAAATTGAAAATTGCGAGTCATTAATGGCAATATAGTGTATATATATGTGTATATATATAACCATTATATAATTACAATTCATCATCTTTTTCCTCTTACAAAATTAAAATTAATAAATTGAGCATCAATACATTACAATGACATTTGACATTATACAAAATAAAATTGCAACTAATGACTGGTAACTAATTAAAATAGGACGATATTACGAAATCATTAGTAAATTTCGGATGATTACACAATAATCACATGAAATTTTACCAAATTTGATGCAATAACCATTTAAAGACAAAATATACAAAAATCCATCTAAAAATTGTTGAACTACTAAAAGATGTATAATAAACAAATAAAAGATCAATTGTATGGATGTAGAAATAAGCTTATACTGTATTTCACTTTAACAGGGGTACATGAAATACAAATATAAGCAATATATGGTAATAGAATCAAGCTATAAGCTGAAAATTGAATTCCATTATGTACCCAATTGACTATAAACCAAAAAGTATAAATTAACTACGCCTGATAAAATGAAAGAAGTAAATAATTAATCAATGTAGGACACGTACTAATCAACATAATGTACAACAAGAACAAAATTGGAACATTTTAATTAAAAACTTACTAAGCAAGAGTATTTTTATCACCAGATTTAAATTGATAACATATATCCTGTATAACACAGCAAAAATCCCGCCTAATTAAATGGTCACAGTTAAAATCAAATCCCTACGGTTTCACTTCATCATTCTTTGCAAATAATATCAGCACTAATAAAATTATAATAATTATAAATTATCGTAATTAGTCTAAATATTATAAATTATTTTAAATGCTAACTGGAGGATCTCAAAGTAAATTATTGCTAAAAAGGACAAAAGAATTTTATATCTTAAAAAATTAAGTATGATAGAAGAAAAAAATACATGATTGCAGCATATTTATTTTAGAACTGAATTTAAATAATTATATAGTGCCACAATCTACTTAAAATGAAATGAAGTTAAAAATTTCCACCCGATTTTACTTTCTCAACGAATAGAAGTAGAAATAATTAGTAGTGCTTCCATCTGTCGGAGATTACTGAATTTAATTATGTAGCAAAGTTGTTTTCTGCATATTTTAGATCCACATTAATTCATATTACAACAACACAACATTTATAATTCTTAATCTGCGCATCAGAATATCGATAATACTCATTTAGCATCTATTATATATATAGTATATACAGTGCGTGTAAAAACTTTAAGGACAGCAAAAAATTCTAAAAAATTTGATAAACTGAAAATGGTAAAGAAATGGTAATATAATGTTGATCATAAAGTGGAAATACTAATATAAAAGTCAACAGAATGTATCTGTGTCCTTTTTATTGCGAAAGAATCATAATTATGCAAAATACACTATTTTTGACTGTGTAAAAACTATAAGGACACCGGTATTTTCTTCACAGAAATGTTATATAGAATTATTATAAAGGATCGACCGAAACATGTTTTTAAGGCCGAAACCGAAACGAAACCGAATTTTGGCGATCTTCCTATTTTCGGCAGAAAACGAAAACGAATGTGCCCCAAAAAATATTTTTAAGTAATTAAATTGCATGTATTAAAGTAATTAATACATACATAAATACATTATTAATTAATTATGAGTATTTATTAAATATGTATAAAAATTAATTAATTATGCGTATTTATTAAATATACATAATTATTATTTAATTATACGTGTGGCCTAAATTGTCTCTCTGTGCCTTAGATCCAAAACTTCATATATATATATATATATATAATAAAACGTAATTAATTCATCAACGACATAGAAAGGTTTTCTAATTATACGAATTTCATTTAATTAAAAATATTTCAGTTTTATGTATACACACATCGATTTATCTTTTATAATGATTTCTGTAAATGATCATCTGTTATACTAGAACTTTCTCAAAGCGTATCCGAAGCACATCTGCGGTTTCAAACTGAAAATTTTCTATTACTGTTATGACTGCAGTTTTTAATGAGCACGTGAAAAAGTTTAGTTATATATCCATTGCTTGCTTTATAATCTACATTCAAGTCTTGAGTCAGCCATGACTGATAATTACAAACAACGAAGTTGATAGCAATAAATTTCCGAAGGAAGAAACGAGATTTTGGGAATACTGATAGTTTTCGCCGAAAACGAAATTCCAGCGAAACTTGGATTTTGGACCGAAACTTGGCCAAAACTATCAGTATTCCAAAAATCTCGTTTCTTCCTTCGGAAATTTTCAACACTTGTCATCAATTTTGAGACCATTTATTGCTATGAACTTCGTTGTTAACGCATAATTAATTAATTTTTATACATATTTAATAAATACGTATAATTAATTAATAATATATGTATGTATGTATTAATTACTTTAATACATACAATTTAATTATTTTAAATTTTTTTGGACGTATTAGTTTTCGTTTTCGGTCGAAAATAGGAAGATCGCCGAAATTCGGTTTCGGTTTCGGTTTAGGCCTTAAAAACATGTTTCGGTCGATCCTTAATAATAATTCTATATAACATTTTTATAAAAAAAAATACTGGTGTCCTTATAGTTTTTACGCAGTCAAAAAAAGTATTTTTTGGCATAATTATGATTTTATCGTAATAAAAAGGACACAGATACATTCTGTTGACTTTTATATTAGTATTTCCACTTTATGATCAACAATAAGTTACCATTTCACTTGTCGTATTTTCAATTTATCAAATTTTTTACAATTTTTTGCTGTCCTTAAAGTTTTTACACGCACTGTACATTTAAGTCAGCATTTCAAAGGAGGGTGGATTTGGTATCTGGGGGTCATGATCGGCGAAAATATAGCAAAATTAGCTGCAGTGTTTTCCTTCGGACGGCTACAATATGTAGCTTTTTATTTTTTGTAATGCAAGCTACATCACTATTTTGGCCACCGCTGTATATAGATACGACGAAAGATACTACAAAGAGAAATACATAACGACCAAAAAACAAAATCTTTTTTTCTGATTAAAAAGCCGATGAAAAATAAAAATAAAACAACACAATTTGGGATGTACATTTTTATGATATTTTTTTAATGTCTATATAATACCAACAGCTACCATGAAATAAAAGTTATTCATCAAAAAATTTTATTTTTTAAAGTCTTCCGAAAACCAAACTTGCTTTGAAATTTTCCTATAAAACTTCGCTCGTTTGCATAAAGAAACATCTTTTTATGAATGAAAACTTTATTCCCATAAAAAAATTACCTGAGAGTAGCGAAATGAAATAACTTTTACATTTTCCACAGATAAATATTTTTGTAGAGAGGTTATGGCTTAGACTATAAAAAATAACTCTGCCTTTAATTATTTTCCCCTGCAAGCAAAGTATATTAAAGAAAAAAAATAAAGTTTTAGTCCTGTGTTTTGATAAGCTCATAATTTAACACTTTAAAAAAAAAGTTATTTTCGCAAAAAACTGCTATACGTAGTAATGAGACAAAAAGTAAAAAATGAAAAATGAAAAATGTGTCAAAATTGGTTTTCTGTTTATTAACTGTCTCATTTATAGGAGGATCATGCAATTCACAAATATTTTGCAATTACTGTCATTACTGTCCGAACAACTGTCTGTACATCTGACTTGCAATTACTTAATAAGACTCAGTTTTACTCACCAATAATATATGACTCGTCATAAATAATCTTGAAGAGAATTTACGCATTTTTCACATACAATGATTTAAATTAGAACGAAAAATAGGTCATTTGAGATGGTATACTATAGATATACCAAATTCAAAAACCCATAGAATATATACAAAATATTAAAATAGAACCTTATATTATTAATAAACAATTAAATTTAAAGAATCAAAATACCCGACCTCGTTTAAAGGAAACAAATTATTTCTCATCAATGTGAAACTTTTTTTTTTCAATTCCTACTATTAGCTCACACTCTCGCTATATATTATCTTGTTCAAATTTTCAATCGTTAATAAAATACTTATTATTCATCCAATCCAGCTCAATTTTTTTTTACTTGTAGTGGATAACACTAGATGTTAATCCAGTTTTTTTTTCAAATATTAATTCAATAATTAAATTAAATGAATTAATTTTCAATAATTGAGAGAGCCCTCTTCTTAATCAAGGTATTTTAAGACCGAGAGAACCCTCTTCTTGAACAAGGCATTTTATGCGCCCCTTAAGAGGCAAGAAGAATGGGAGAGAAAACATTCTCTTATTGACCTAAGTAGGAATTGGGTTAATTTTTTTTTTTATTACTTGTTTATATTACTTACCTATTTTTTTTTATTTACTTGTATTGATGACTTTTAAGTTGTGTTTAATTGTTAGTTCCTATCTATAAACACTGTTTTCATGAGCCTATAGATGTCTATGATGGTTAGATTTGCAGTAAAGCTAGAGATTCTACATACAGAACTTCCAGGTTGTATGATATTTTAACGGAGCTACTGACTGTAAAATAGTCAATGAAATATCGTCTTCATTTTGAAAGACCTATCCAATAATATGGCACTCAATAGGGTGCGTAAATTATTTAGTCTCTACCGCCATTTTGTTTTTTACGGCCGCCATTTTGAATTTATAAAAACAAAACCTAGCCTATAACCATCGGCCCGTTAAGGGGTCTCAGGACTCTTAAAGCTTTAAAATTTTCGAAATTTTAATTTTTTTAGATGTTAAACTCCTATCTTTTCTGAACATTTTGATATAATTGTTTCATTGAAATTCCAATTAGAACTGAATTTATGGCTTTTACATTTATCCACGTTCAATAGCTGAAGCGTCTTTTCGGAAACTTTGAAGCCATTTTTCTCCAAATGACGATTTTGGGCATAACGCGCACGATATTTCAAAAACTTATGACTATTTTTTCATGAAATTTTCAAAACATATGTTTTATGTTAGTCTGTATAAACTGAACCTAAAATTTCCTTTTTACTTTTGAAAACAATATTTTTTAGGTGATTATACTGTTGAAATTTTCTTAATTTTGCATTCGCTAAATACAACTTTGTATTAAAAATAGAAAAAAGCTTTAAATACAAATTTATTTAGGTTCAGGGTAATTATTACAATCTGAAGTATAAGTAGGTACCAAAATTTTCAATCCAGTTGCAATACTTATTTTGCATCGTGCGCGTAAGCTGTTATGCCGATTTTTTGCTCGTCAAATGTCTAACAGTTTGGAGCCCCCTGTAAATGCTAATTCTGCATCTTATAATTTTTTAAATACATGAAAGGAAAGAACATACTTATATCTTTCATCGCAATTAAAATTGTGTCTTAAAATAAAATACATTTTAAGATATTAAAAGTTTAAAATGGTCTTTTTTTTCATTTTTTTCCAATTTTAAGAGTCCTGAGAACCCTTAAGACGAATTGATAGAGACCTCATTCATTAAAATCCATCCTGCCGTTGGGATGTTCCGAGGGTATAAAGAAATCCACATACAGATACGCGTGAAACAAATGATCCTTCTTTTCAATCGGGTAAAAATAACATTTATGACACAAATATATGTAGTATAATTAATTGAAATATGCTTTTCTTAATTAAAAAGAAAAACATAGATGATTACATTTGTGTGCCTAATGAGCTCGTATACAGCGTGGTTCATAAAGACGGAGCCAATAGCCTGTTTCCTTCAATATTGCCCCTAGACACATAAAGTCATGGAACAGAAAAAGTAAACATCTCCTACTGACTCTACAACAAAATATAATAGAAAAAATTACAGGTACCAAACGATTGGAAATAAAGTCTACTTTTTACTGATGTATAAAAAATTTACTTAGGGTGCCATCTACAATTCAAAAACAGACCAAACAGTTTTTTAAATATAGAAACACCCAAATTTCACAATATATTTTTAATATTTGGTTCAAACTATGCCTATAAATAAACTTTCAAGTCAAATTAATGATACGTTTTTGAATTATAAATATTCAAAATTTAGAGCATCTAATGTTAAATTACATTTTCATATTTATATTAATATCTCCTGAAATTATAATCCCAAAGTGATAATTTTTTGGTTTAATTATAATATTAAAAAATCCAAACAAAAATACATTGAATTTGTATTTTTAAAAATTTTATAATATGAATTATGAATTCTGAAATTAATATTCGAAAAAGATATCAATTGCAACCTACAATTTTTTTTGACGGATTTATATTTATTATGTCCAGCTTTATGGAAATTCTCAATTTCAAAATTTCTTCAAAGTAGTTTCGGAATTATGAGTAAAAAACTTCAAAGTGACGGTTTAAGGGACCGTCTATAATGTGCAAAAAAGCATAGTTTAAAAAAGATATATTTTACTCGTTTTAATGAAACATTTGGGATGGCAATAGTCGAAACATATTAAGCCAGTCCTGTGGTCATATTGGCAAGAATTAATACATTAATAGAAGCAACATAGACATTCTGTAGCATTTCAACTATCGAACACCGAAAATCACTTTGGATGCAACCCCTAAAATATGTTCCTTTTAAAATAATGAATTTCTCGGAAACTAATCATACGAATTTCCTCAAAATTTGGATGTAGGTTAATTGAAGGGTGCAGAATATATTTATGTTGTCAAACTTGGGTATTGCTTTCGAAAAAGACAAGTTTTGGATCAATTTTGATATGTAGACGACCCCCTAAGCAAATTTTATATACATTATTTAAAAGTAGATTTTATATCCAATTGTTTGGTAACAGCAAGTTTCTTTTACAATAACTTGTTGCAGAGTTAGTAGGGGTGTTTACTTTTTTTTCCATGACTGCACATACAATTGCAGTTTCATAAAAAAAGGTGCAAAATTTTAGGAGTCAAGTTCCAAATCCCTGGGGGATCTATTTGAGAAAATATACAAACTAAACTTTTATAGGGTACCCGTAGGGTAAAAATTTTCAATGAGGAAAATATTCCTATTCCATTCTTGAATGAAACACACACACAAATATCTTTATATGTATAAAACTCATATATTCTTCTAAAATTCATGACTTACAACACCTCTGAGTGACGTGATAGTGATGCATTTGGAATGCAAGATAAATAGTCCAAGAGCCGACATCACAAAAACCTATGTTATCTAGCACAAGGAAAAAACCTTTATTTTATGGAAGAGTAGAAGTAGGGGAATCTAAAGATCCATCTTTGCCGGATGTGAAGTGGCACATAAGCCAAAAATTAACACCACCAGTGATTGACTCGTAGGTTTATCATTGTGTTTGTCCTACAAACAAAAGTATGAAACATGGAGGACAGGGAGCAGGAAAGCACAATGATAAACTTACGAGTCAACCACTGGTGGTATTAATTTTTGACTTATGCACCACTTCACTTCCGGCAGACATGGATCATTAGACTCCCCTACTTCTACTCTCCCATAAAATAAAGGTTTTTTTCTTGTTCTTGATAACACAGGTTTTTGTGCTGTCGGCTCTTGGACTACAAGATTATCCACAATTACGTTAGTAAAAGTCGATTTAAGACAGTGCCTCTCCTTTTGGATTTAAAAAAGCAGGGTATAGGTTTTATGTGAAACGTACTTTCGAAAAATGCTAGAACTCGTACCCAGCCTTCCCCACGAACTGGGTCGGATAACGCCTGCAAAATGAATGCAAACTTTCGAACAGGACCGGACAGCAAATTGAGGGCAAACATTCAAACAGCAGAATAAAGACATTTTTAACGGGTCGGGACGATAAAAATCGAAAGTTGTGAGGGCTAAAACCCAGCAAAGAGGAAATTTCTGGCCAGCAGCAAGATAGGTGCTGGCAATGATGGAGAAGTGCTGGCTGATGGTCTACCACTGCATGATCACTGCTGGACAGTTTCAGTCAACTTTGTAGTTGGAAATCATCAGATAAAATTCTGGTGGATATCCGTTTTATCTCATGTGCTGGCCGACCACTACATGGAAGTGCACGAACTTTTGCAGTATTATTGCTGGGAACCCTTACGCTAGGTGACGCTGCGAATATCGAAGACATTGAGTATTTGAACACAAATCTGGAATGAAAATCTTAACGGCCCCACCAGTGGCTGAGAGGTTTTGCTCTCGAAGCTGGTAGACGGGAGGTGCTGGGTTCGAACCCAATCGCACCCGTCGGCCTAACCGTTTCGGAGTTTACGTGGTTTTCTTCGAAACCGTGGTTTCCCATGCGTAAATACGGGTTAGGTTCCCTTAGAAAGACCCCCAAGTAGGGCACTCCCTCCAGGGCCTATATCCCACGTGTTGATAATCGGACGTCATAAACACAAACCAAAAATCTTAACAAAATTTAAGCTGTGAAGCTAATTTTTTTAACTGTAAAAAATATAGCACTACTGCCACCAACAAAATAAATAAGTAAATGATTAAATAAATAAATTATTTATTTCAACGCACTTTTTTTTCTCCTTAAATCTGGTTTTATTAGGTTACAAAGTATTTCGGTTTTCATAATTTACACAGTTCAGAATCAATAATAAAAAAAGCGTATAAAATATATAGGATTTCTATACAATACAATAATTTCTATACCAGTTTAATGATTTGGAACGTAAATCACCAAAGAAACAAACTTGAAATAGTGTAATGAGAGCTTGAAAACTACGAGCAGTCGTAGCGTACGCTGAAAGTACTTGCCCATGTCCGATCACGAAAACCAAACAGCATCGAGCGCGGTTAGTACTTGGGAGGGTGACCACATGTAAACCGCTGAAAGTTCAAATATTTCTATAGCTCTTGGGGAAACTAGCTTATAGAAAAAAGAGCCATAATTATACAATACTTTATTTTTTATAGAATTCTATAAGACATTTTTGTAAGGGAAACTGCTGGGCCAGCAAAGGAATAGCAGTGGGATAAGTGCAGGTAAAGTGCCGGATTGAAGTAATGTGACGGCATACCAATGCTGTCACATGCCGTTGGGCATCCCTGATGGGCCAGCTGCATTCCTGTCGGACACTTTTGTACAGGTTTAAGTAATGGCGCCATTGCCCTTTACCGCTGATGGCAGTGCTGGCTACCAACTTTTTTTCAGCTGATGGCCCACTCTTTCTTTCTTTGCTGGGAATTATGAAAAAAGAACCACGAATACGACTTATGAGAAAAAGCTTTGTGAAACATTTAAATAGCACCGAAAGAAACTGGAAATGGTGAAAATGAAACGGAAACAGAAGTTTAACTCATTAACGCCCAGTCGCAAATTTTTAGATCGAGACTAGACTTAATGGCAAGAAAGGTCTTTTCACACCAATAACTATGAAGATAAATATTTACTTTATTTCACCAGACAAATTCCCTGATAAAATAATATACAAAATACTCTTCTTTTAAAAGTGGTGGAAAATCCAAAATTAATTTTTTAATGAAGAAAGTAATTTGGGCGTTAATGGTTTAAGCAACAAGAATGAGTTTCTTACTCACCTGGAAGCCTTTAAAAGGCATTTAAACCTTCTATTAGGAGCCAATATTTGTTTAAATCTTTAAATGCTTTTTTTTCTTCATGGGTTTTTTTCTTGCTCTTTTGCACCATTTCCTGTCTTTAAATTGCCATAAGTCAAGAACGGTTAAAAATAAATGGGTCTAACTTCCCAGCAAAAGGAAATTGCTGGCCAGCAGCAAGATAGGAGCTGGCAATGATGGAAAAGTGCTGGCTAATGGTCTACCACTGCATGACCACTGCTGGACAGCTTCAGTCAACTTTGATGTTGGAAATCATCACATAAAATTCTGATGGACTTCCGTTTTATCTCATGCGGTGGCCCACCACTACATAGAAGTGCACGAACTTTTGCAGTATTATTGCTGGGAACCCTTGCGCTAGGTGGCGTTGCGAATATCGAAGACATTGAGAATTTGAACACAAATCTGAAATGAATATTTTAACACAATTTAAGCGGTGAAGCTAATTTTCTTTTGAAACTGTAAATAATATAGCACCACTGCCACCAACAAAATAAATGAGTAAATGAATAATTAAATAAATTCTTTATTTCAACGCACTTGTTTTCCCTTAAATCTGGTTTTACTAAGTTACAAAGGATTTCGGTTTTCATAATTTACACAGTTCAGAATCAATAATAAAAAAAGCGTATAAAATATATAGGATTTCTATACAATACAATAATTTCTATACCAGTTTAATGATTTGAAACGTAAATCACAAAAGAAACAAACTTGAAATAGTGTAATGAGAAGCTGAAAACTACGGGCGGTCGTAGCATACGCTGAGAGTACTTGTTCATGTCCGATCAAAACCAAACAGCATCGAGCGTGGTTAGTACTGGGGAGGGTGACCACATGGAAACCGTTGCAAATTCAAATATTTCAATAGACATTTCTGTTATAGACGGACACCTCTACAGATATTTCTATAGCTCTTGGTGAAACTAGCTTATAGAAAAAAGAACCATAATACTTTGTTTTTTTTACAGAATTCTATAAGAATTTTTTTGTAAGGGAAAGTGCTGGGCCAGCAAAGGAATAGCAGTGGGATAGGTGCTAGCACTGCAGGAAAAGCGCCGGATTGAAGTAATGTGATGGCATACCAATGCTGGCCTGCTGTTGGCCATCACTGATGGGCCAACTGCATTCCGCACGGACACTTTTTTACAGGTTTAAGTAATGGCACCATTGCACTTTACCGCTGATGGCAGTGCTGGCTGCCATCTTTTGGCTGCCATCTGGGCCGCTGATGGCCCACTGTTTCTTTCTTTGCTGGGTTGGAACATGTCTTTTTAAATTATTTCACATTAATTTTAATTTATCAAATTTGAAAAAATTATTTACTTTTGCAATTGTGATTTTTTAAATATAAGTTATATCTTATTTATATTTTTATTTTACAAATCTTTATAATTGATATTTTTTAAAATGCCAAAACTTATTTAAACTATATTAGCTGTATAATGATTTAATCAATTTTAAATATTGTTTGTTAAGTGCTCAATAATAAAAAATATATATATTGGGCAATCTATGCCAAATAGGACCTCAGGTACGAAGAATTTTTGACCGAGCAAATCTCTTTTTGTATATTATAAGATAATTTAAAATAAACTATAAATAGCAATAGGTCAGGAGGCGGTAACACAGAAAATCACCTCACCGAGTTCACGCTGAAATTCCATAATTAGTTAAAACTTTATTCGCGTATTAAAAAGCAAACGGTCTGCCAATCGGTCATGGTGGAAAACACCTGAAAACCCGATTTTAGCGGTTTAGTCGTAGGTTTACCATTCTGCTTTCCTGCACCCAAAGCTTTGAAAACATAGAGCACTTGGAGCAGGAAAACACAATAGTAAACCTACGAGTCAAACGCTTAAAGCGGGTTTTCAGTTGCTTTCCACCAAGATATGACTTGACAGAGCGATTGCGTTTTAATATGTGAATCAAGCTTTAACTAATTCTGGAATTTCGGACGTGAACTCGATGAGGTGATTTTCTGTGCCGCCGCCTCTCAGTGTACCAGGAAAGTTTTTTATTACAATAAAAACATATAAAACAATGGTGAATTTCTTTAATAATTTTTACGTAAATCTTAAAGTTTCATAAAATAGATAAAGTATTAGTATGTCACGGACACCACAGAAAAGGTCGTCGGTTCCCAGGTTGAGTTTGGTTATTTTATACCATACAGTAATATAACATTGAAATAAATTTTTAAACAGTGCAATTAACATTCAACTGATGTTGTCGGTCTCCCAGACCGCTGCTTTTTTTCAATTTTTATAATTTAACTTGTAAATTTCAGTTTAACAACAAACAATACCGAAATTTTGTTTCGTTTGGAACTTTCGTACTATCAGCAGAGACTTTTGAATTGGTGAGTTTTAATTAAAATATTCCTGTACAAAACGTTCGTACAAATACACCATCCTAGGAGTTAATCGCGCCTTTTATTCGTCTTTCGATGGAGCGGTCTCACAGACCGCTTCACGGTAGTTATGCGACAATTTCTGTCACATCAGTTAAAGGTTAATTATGTCACTGGATATTAGTAATATAGCTCTCCCGTATTGGAGATTATCGCTATGTAAACATCAATAAACTGAAATTATAGTAGAAATCCTCTTCGATACTCTTCATTGTGCCATGCATCATAGAATTTCAAATTACGGGCTATCGTCAAACTCTTTCCAAGTTATTCACGATTCTAAAAAGCGTTCCTTATCTTTATAAAATTCAGAAAGTAATATATTTTTGAGATTTAAAGAAGTATTTATAATATATATATATAAATATATTTTTAATGCTATTGATTTTCGGAAACATTTCGGAGTTTCCACAACGTGAAATTTATAGATTTTTCGGATGCTATCAATACCCAAGTAAGCATTTTCATGTTAACGAAACCTGTTTTCCAGACAAAAATGCCAAATTAACAGTATTAACATTGACGTTAAAATGAATATTTTTCTTTCTAGAAATTTTATATGTATGAATTCAGTTACGCAGCTGAAAATGTTTAATTCAGAATTAATATCATCCTAAAAACTGAGCTTCCGGTTTCAGAAAATGGATTAAACACTATTAAAATAATTCTGAATCGTTTCCAAAAATCAGTGACAGCAAAATAATCTTTTTTTTTCATAAATAATTCTTTAAATTTCGTAAATATTATATTTTGATTTCTGAAGTTTCTAAAGATAAAGACCGCTTTTCGTTCGGTTGGTTGTTTGGTTGTATGAGGTTTTATGGCGCAAAACCCGTAAGAGAAATGCTGCGCCAAAATAACCATTCTAAAAACACCAAAATGTGCGAAAGAAACAGTAAGAAAAGCAATCTGGATGGGATATCCAGTTTGGGTATCCCATCCAGATGCAGTCAGACAAGCGTTAAAAATTAATTTTTAATCCTAAAATTAGCAGAGTATAAAAGTATAAGTATTTCAATAAAGAGTGAGGTCTGGATGGGGTTCCCATCCAGGTGTCATAAAAGTGTAAAAGAAAATTCTGAGTTGTTAAGCAATGATGGAGATAAAAAAAAAAAAACTTGTATTTCAAAATAAATTCCTACATGTTTTAAAAAAAGTAAAGGGTGCCCTATGAGATATTTCCCCAATGAGCTCTGTTAAGATTGGCGATAATGAATTAAAATTAATTCTATACAAGTGCCGGAGGCCCAGACAGTCAGTTAAAACATGATGAATGGTCGGTAGGGTGGGTCGAAAAAAGCGAAATATTTATAATCGAAACGTAATAGTGCGTAAAAGTTGCCTTTTGTTATAAAGAATCAATTCGTAAAATATTAAACCGATCGGTTCATATCTTTTATCACCGCAAGTGGGTGAATGTTACGAAAAATCGAAAAAACATGATTTCTGCAATTTTTTTTTTCTAAATTATCCAAACAAAGCTATACAATTTGCAATAAAACGCAATAGCTACTTGAAGGTATCAGTAATCTAATATTAAAATTTCATTATGGTGGCATCATATCTTCAGGGTTCGCACAGGTGTACCACTAAATTTTAACAGTATTTTCAAAGTATTTCACGGCAGAAAAGTATTGCAAAATCTGTGATTAAAGACGGTGTCTGCGAATTATATGTTTTAAAAATAAATGCAAATTTTCTTATCATTAATAGTGGTGCCAGAGTCCTTGGAAATTCCAAGGAGTGTGCGAACCTTGTATTTTTTACCGCCGCAAAAAGACCAAAATTTCTAAAAAATGTTACAAAATTTAAATTTTTCATTTTTCCAATTTTAATAATCTTTATAATATTTTTAACTTCACATTCTTATATTTTTATATTCATCTTAATCGTCATAATATTTATATTTTTAATAGACTGAAAATGTTATTTTCTGTTGAATTTAATTTCACAAACATTGTTTATTATGATCGATGTAATGCTACCAAAAACATGTGCTCTACGATAGAAACACCTGCAACTGCATGCGCGTAAATTTATTTCTCTGTGTAAAAAGGCATATTTCACTTGATAGTTTGTTTATTTTTTAGTTTATTTTCCTACTCGACAGTGTCAAGGTTTGACGTGCAGTAGTTGAAAGTTTAAGGATTATTCTTAGTACATGTGTGAGTATCATTAAATCTCGGTAGAAGTAATAGATTTTTGAATTATGTTTCACAGTGTAAATGGAAACACCTAACAAGGCAAGTAAGTTTCGAAGTCGTTCGACTTTTACATGTCCTTTATTTGGAACACCAAAAGAATTAACACAATGCAGATTACCAACCCATGAAGATATATTGCGCTGTTGTTTCCAAGAAAGGTGTAATCTTGCACCGGACGTCGGACGATCCGCTATTGCTGAAAATGTAGCTAAAAAAATTGAAAGTGTCCACAATAAATCCTCTATACCAACCGTTTCGCGTCATAGCGATGTTAAATACATATCATACAAGATATAGGAACCTGGTGAAGTCTTACAGAAGGGATAAGGATAAACCCAACTTTCTGAAGAAACTTAATAATTTCGTAGATGATGCAAGAAAAACCTTGTTTGATATAGTCGCATGTAAATGCAAAGATTTGAACAAATGCAATTGTAAGAAACAAAATAAGGTTTCAAAAAGAGAACGTGCATTTTTGCTGGATCAACGGGCAAAAATAGTCGGTTACATTGGTCAATTAGATGCTGAATATTCTTCACATATACAAAAGAGAATGGAAAGGAAAACCCGTTCACAAAAACGGATGAATAAAACATCAGAAAAAATATCTAAAATTGTCGCCATGTTTGAGAATGATTCTTCCAGGGATGCGTCGACTGAACTAATAGAAAATAAAATTTCATTTTCTGTTGAAAGTGCTGATTATAAACTAAATAAAAGCAAATCTCAAAATATGCGGGGGAATCTTGCAGCGACTTCAATATTAAGCGATAGGTATGATGTATCTGACAGGGCTACTGCCGCATTAGCATCAGCAGTTCTCCAAGACGTAGGTATCATAAACGAAGATGATAATTCAAAAGTTATAGATAAGTCTAAAATCCGAAGAGGAAAACGGAAAATTAGATCTCAAATAAGTAAAACATTTGATATAGAACGTTTAGATACTGCCTTTGATCTATACTTTGATGGCCGTAAAGATAGAACTCTCTGCCAGTTCAAAGAGTGGGCGAAGTTTCATCGTCGCGAAGTAAAAGAAGGACATATATATTTGATACTTCAATCAGGTTTCCATTATTTTTGTCATTTGACCCCATCGACTATAAAGACAGCTGCTATAAGCAATGACATTGTAGATTTTTTGGAGAAAAATGAAATGGAAACTTAAAAAATAATTGCAGTTGGATGTGATGGAACTGTCCTTAACACAGGAAGCAAAGGAGGTGTTATACGCTTGCTAGAGGGCAAGTTTAAAAAACCACTTCAGTGGCTTCCTTGTCTTCTGCACTTCAATTAGATCCCTCTGAGACATCTTTTCAAACGTCTTGATGGACAAAAGACGAGCCCTCGGTTATATTGTGGCCAGACTGGGAAATCTCTTGCGTCTTGCGAATTATTATCAGTTGCAAAGTTTAAGCGAATTAAATCTGATCTCTTAGCTGTTAGTAAAGACGATTTGTCAGCTGACCAGAAGTATATGTTTGAAATAGAGCAAGCTGTTTCAACAGGCGAGTATTCAATTGACCTATCTCGCCGAAACCTTGGACCAATATCTCACGCAAGATGAAACACTACTGCTAATTGGATTTTGAGACTATGTTGGAACAAAGAAACCCTCTTCTGAACTTGTCATACTTGCTGTGTACATCGTGAAAGTGTATTGCATCGGTTGGTTCACAATTAAATTGAATCCATCATACTTCCATGGTGCCCAGAATTTGTGGACTATAGTTAAAAGCACTCGTTACTTGCCAGAAAATCTACGAAAAATCCTGTAATTTCCCGAAATGCTTATTTCGCAAATCACGAACATGTCCTTATTGGAATGCTAGCAGATAAAAGACAGCACATAAGAAACCTAGCTTTGAAGAGAATTGTCAAAGCAAGAAGTTCTGCAGAGTCGAATAGCGCCATCCGACATTTCTTTATTCCAGACTTGAACTTTGAAGCTGAAAACTATATCGATTTAATTGACTGGCAAACTGTGAACTAACGGAACCGCCTGTTACGATTTCTCTGACGATCTCACAACACTGGTGAGTTTGAGAGGTTCGACTAAAAATATTAGCTGCTATAAATTTCCTTGTCATACACAGGCAGTAGAGAGATGTGTAAAATTAGTCACCGACAGGGGCGGACTGGCCCACCCCGCTACCCCGCGATCGTGGGGTGGGCCAAACGAGTGTAGTGGGCCAAAAAAATAACATTTTTATTTTTATTTTCCATAAAACTAAAAAAAAAATATATTAAACTCAATTTTATCCCCCCCCTTTTTTTTTGATCGGGTAAGTTCAAATTTCTCCTTTCTCTCTCTCATCAGCAATCTTTGGAAGATCTGTGCAAGTTACTCAATTTGTATTGAAGCCAAAAGATAGAGGATAGTGTAAAAAGCACATATCGCCCACCCGCAAGAAAAGTGACACATCTCGACAAAAGTAAATTTCACAGGAGAGGCAAAAGGAAATTTGCATGATTTTATTGTATCATGAAATTATAGCACTTAGCTCTGCATGCAGGAGTAAAAACTTGCATAAAAGCGTAAAACCCTTAAGAAGAAATACGTAGGATGAGGTTTGGAGGGTTGAGTAATTTTACCTCCCCCTTCTGTGGTCACAAATGGACATATAGCGTATTAAAGTGATTTTCCGTATAACTACACTTATGAAACTTTTTGTGCATCAAGACGTACCTATGACAGACCTATTAGTGAAATAAAAAACGCAAAATGAATTTTTGCGAGACTGTCACTTTTCTTGCGGGTGAGCGATATGGTCAGTGAAGGGTGGGAAGTTGTCCAGTGGGATGGGTCTGTCTGCGGACATTTGCGTAGTAAAAAAAGATCGGCAAGGATTAGCTTATATATGGAAATTGGATTTGCTTGGAATAAATGATCCGATTGAAAAACAATCTAAAATGGAGATTGATCGTCAGGTTAAAGAGCATTTTTTACAGACAGTAAAAATTAATGAAGATAATCGTTATGAAGTTTCTTTGCCATGGTCAGAAGATACACCACCTTTACCTGATAATTTGAGTTTAGCCAAGAAAAGTAAAGTTGAGTAACGTTACAAACAAGTTGCTTTCCGGTAACATTTATCAAAAGTATGAAAAAGTTCTTTTAGGGTGGCTTGATGATCAAATTATAGAGGAAATTCCACAGGCTGAAATGAACCTTTATGGAAATTATTTACCTCATCGACCAGTAATAAAAGAGAGCAGTACAACTCCCATTCGTCCAGTGTTTGACGCATCAGCTAGAATGCAGAACCATCCATATTTGAATCAATGTTTGCATTGTGGGCCAAATCTTATTGAATTGATTCCTGACATTCTCTTACGATTCAGAAAAAATAAATTTGGTGTTGTAGCTGATATCAAGAAAGCATTTTTACAAATAGCTGTTCGTAAAGAAGATCGGGACTATTTGGGATTCTTGTGGTGGAGTGATCCAGAAGAAAGAAATATTAGAATGTTTCGACATACTAGAGTGGTGATTGGAGTCAAAATCCCTCCTTTTCTTCTCGGTTCCGTCATAGAATATCCCATTAAAAACGATGAAGAATACGACCCCAATCTTAAACAGCAATTGCTGAGAAGCTTTTATGTTGACAATGTCGTTGCTAGTGTCCACACACAGGAAGAATTGGAAAGGTTTATAACTGATTCTAAATCTCTTATGGCTAAAGGTGGATTTGATTTGAGAGGATGGGGACAGACAGAAGAAAGAAACAATATCGAAAATAGCGAAGAAACTGCTGTACTGGGATTACAATGGAACAGACTTCTAGACGTTTTAAAAGTTAACGTAAGCTGGACGAAAGATATAAATATAGAAAAAATAACAAAAAGAATCATGCTATCAGTTGCACATAAAGTTTTTGATCCAATTGGTTTTACTGCTCCAGTTATGATATGTCCCAAGAAGATGTTACAGAAAACATGGAAAGAAGGAATCACGTGGGATGAAGAAGTTACTAGTGATATAAAAAATGAATTTATTGAATGGTTTCATGAATTAAATTGTTTACAAGAAATTCAGATTCCTAGATATATTCAGTTCACCAAAGATAATTTAAAGGGTTGTACTCTTCATACATTTTGTGATGCAAGTCAGTATGCATAAGCTGCTGTTATATTTTTGAGGATAGCAACTAAACATCGTGTAGAGTTATTCCTTCTTGCTGCGAAATCCCGCATAGGTCCTTTAAAATGTGGAACTGTACCTAGAATGGAACTTTTAGCTGCTTTGATTGGTGCTAGATTGGCTAAATCAGTAACTGACGCTATGGGCTGGGAAGATATGGAAAGATATTTTTGGAGCAATTCCACAACAGTGCTTGCATGGATATCCAGGAAAGAAAACTGGTCTGTTTTTGTTAGAAACAGAGTTCAAGATATAAAAAATTTGACTGATCCTGTTTTATGGAAACATATACCTGGTGAAATGAATCCAGCAGATCTGCCATCTAGAGGATGTAAAGCAAGACATCTGGTATCTCTCAAATGGTGGGAGGGTCCATCTTGGCTTAAAGATTCTAAAGAATATTATAAATATATGGATTTCAAGTGCCAAGACATAAACGAAGAAGAAATTGAAAAAGAAAAATTGAAGTCTACAAAATTACTGGTAAATGTTGATGAAAATCCAGAAAAATGTTGGTACTACCAGTATTTTTCTAGTTATGAGAAAATCGTACGTCTTGTTGGTTGGACACTTCATTTCAGATATAATTCTTCTCCAAAGGAACAGATCAAAGGAGAATTGACGAATCTTGAATTTAAGAGAGCAGAAACGAAGATAATTTGGATGAGACAAAAGGAATGCTTTTCCCATGAAAGTGAGGGGAGATTGAAAACTCTGGAGACGTTTAAGGATGAACAAGACATAATACGTGTAAAGACTAAGATTACGTATAGACAAGACAATATGAATTTCCTCACACCTATGGTTGTTCCTTCAAATCGTGCAGTTGTCAAACGATTAATTTTACATTACCACCACAAAAATTGTCATGCAGGTCCTCAGATTCTTCTAAATTTGCTTAGAGAAAAATACTGGATTTTGAATGGAAGAAAAACTGTGAGCTCTGTTATATCAAAATGCATCATTTGTAAAAGATTTAATTCGAAGAATTTAGAATCTTCTCCAGTTTCTCTGCCCGAAAATCGAGTGAAAGATGCAGCAGTATTTCAGATTATCGGCATTGATCTGGCTGGCCCTCTGTTTCTTAAAAATAAACAGAAGAGTTGGGTTACCTTATTTACATGTGCCATCTACAGAGTTGTGCATTTGGAGCTTTTGACTTCAGCTTCTACAGAGTCATTTTTAATGGCTTTGCGAAGATTTGTATCTCGTAGAAGAAGATGTTCTGTTATATATTGCGACAACGGTTCCAATTTTGTTGGTACATCCAATTTTTTAAAAAGATTGAACTGGAATCGCATACAGAAGTATGGAGCAATAAATTCTTTCAAATGGAAATTCAATCCTCCGACTGCTGCTTGGTGGGGCGGATGGTGGGAGAGGCTCATCAGATTGATGAAAGATCTATTAAAAAGAGTCTTAGGAAAAGCATGTTTGAACTATGAAGAGATAATAACTGTATTAGCTGACTGCGAAAGTATTATAAATTCGCGACCACTAACTTACATGTCTGAGAAAGAGTCCATCAAACCTATATTACCGGACATGTTTCTGAAAGATATTCATGAATGTGGTTTACCAGACATTGATGTGGTTGAGGAATGTTCTCTCACTAGAAGACTTAAATATAGTCAAGAACTGCAAAAAGAGCTCAGAAATCGATTTAGATTAGAATATTTGGGTCTCCTTATCTAACGACCAAATGGGAGAAGATTGCAACGTTCAATTGCTATAGGAGATATAGTCTTGGAGGGAGCAGATAACAAGAAAAGACTCAATTGGCCCTTAGGACGGGTTACAGAGCTCATTCAGGGCAAAGACGTAAAAGTTCGTCTTTTGAAGTTACAAACGTCTCATTCGCAGATGATTCGGCCTATTCAAAGAATTTACCCTCTGGAAGTGTCATCAGAGGACTTTACTGAAAACAATTTTCCTAAACGAACTTTGAATGAAAATCAGGTTGAGCCTCCAAAAGACGGGTCGCAAATTAAAATGACGAGATCTGGTAGAATGATAAAGATTCCAGAAAGACTCGATTTATAATGTTTATGTAAATGAAGTATTTATTTAATGTGAAGTTTTGATTATAATATATAATCAAAAGGTGGGAGGATGTTAAATCTATTGTCCATGTTTATTATTTATTTTTTATTATCCTCTCATCTTTATTCTCGTGATACCTTTTATATATGATGTAACGTGAATCAGAAATTGTTTTGTTTATTTGTTGTTTTGAATATTTTTTATGGAAAGAGGTAAAAAGCTTTACCAGTAAATAAATTATTTGTGTTTTAAGAGGTTAATTGAATTCTTTATGTGCATTTTAAGTTCATAAATCCATAATTTGGCGTCCGCATTATATTCTGAAAGCTGGGTTGTTAAAATAACATCCTTTTTGAACGCTTTAATTAACAGTTGGCGCTTCTTTTGGTGGTACAGCAAATATGAGTGAGCGTTATAAAGGTCTGTAGACACAACTGAAAAAAGACAATCCAAATATAAAGTGTGTGCATTGATATGCACATGTGCTAAATTTGGCCTTAACAGATGCAACAGAATGTTTCAAATTGACAACGGACTTCTTGGACTTAATGCAAGCTACTTCCACTTTTAGATCAGAGTCATATAAGCGAATGAAAGTATGGACTTCAATGAATAAAGAGCCTGTAGGTGGAAATAAACGTCTTCGCTAATTATAAAAGTAAACGTTCTAGGTGGTGGAGTAAGGATCGGACTCTTAATAGCATGTTTGACGAGTCTTCAAAACCTTTTAAAAATTGACATATGTTTTTAACATTGCTTAAGTGCCTACAAGATATCACTGAAATGGACGATTTCCCGTCACATATATTTTTTCGGCAAGATCACTGCTTGATAATTGGTGCAAGTTTCAGTGCATATTATTGGCAACCATTTTCAGCGACCTATTCAATATATCCACGCCCACATCGTAGTACCTGCAGATAAACGGTCTGGAGTACTTAACTGCTGCTAACAAAATCCAAACCCTGAAATCCAATCTGCTACACAAAATAAATAATTTTTATATGGTTCTGAAAAATGCTTCTGAATTTGCGGAATATCTTCAAAAGCAACTAATTGAAAAAGAATATACCATTGAAATTGAAAGTTTCCTTCAGAAAAAAAAAGAATATCTGTAGCGAAACGTCGATGTGGTGAATATTCTCACGATCATGCAAGAAGTATTATCGAATCACCATCAGAAGTATTTAAGGTAAATATTTATAATGTCATCTTAGACACAGCTATTCAGCAGTTGAATACACAATTTACTGGAAATGACTTGCTCATGAAAGACCTTGCCAGGTTCGATCCTTGCCGCTTCAGTCAGGTTAAATTGTTAAATGAACTTACTGAAAAAACTCTTAGTACTTTGTCTGTCTTGGCGAAAGTCCAAAAAGACTAAGTCAGAAAAGAATTACTGCAAATTTCCCGGCACTATGCTGATTATGATTAATTGCTATCGCAGCTACAATCTCGACGTTTACAGCAAAGAAACGAGCAATTCAGAAGAACTGATTAAAGATGCTGAGAATCGCTGTAAAGTTAATAAGAAATGTAAAAAATGCCTAGCTTGTGCATTAGAATTATTGTGCGAGTTGACTGCCCATGGTCCAGGACTGCCACAGACGACTATTTTCTAATTCAATCTCGCACCAATTTTTTAAAACAAAAATCTTTCGAATACACTTTGCCAACTTGTACAAGAGAAACATACTATAAAATTTTTATTTTAAAAACAGTGGTGCGAATAGAATATAAAAATAGTCTCTTGTGGCAGCCCTGATGGTCGTATTTATCCAACATTGTCTTTAACACGCACTCCAATATTTTGTAAACGAGTGTTCTCAATACTTAAAATTATAAAGAACTGCTTGCGTTCATCTCTAGGACAAAAATTGTTAGATGATTTTATCCTATTCAGTATTGAATGATCTTTAGATTACGACTAGCTGGCTTTATCAGCTAGCGGGCCGGGCCCCTCCTTGCATCGGGGACTCTAATTTATACGAGTATCTCCCCAAAACTAAATTATTCCTAAAATCCACTCCCGAAACGAACGAACTTCGATCCGTGTCACCGCTGCCCATGGTACCGTATAGCAGGCGCGCTGTGCACGCACTGCAAAATTTTGTGTTGGGATCCTTGAATTATTATTAAATTTCGAACCGTCTCCCAGCTGCCTACGGCTCGTATAGCAGGCATGCTCCGCACGGAGTGGATGATCTTGTAAAATGAAATAATAATTAAAAAAAAACAATCTTGAATCTGACGAACCTCGAACCTGGTCCCCACTTCCAACGGCAATGTAAAGCAGGCGTGCTGCACACGCACTGCAAAATCTTGTAAAAAAACAATATCAAATCTTAAAGACCTCGAACGGGATCCCCGCTGCCCACAGCACCGTATAGCAGGTGTGCTGCGCACGCACTGTAAATTCTTGCAATACTAAATAGTTCCAAAACAACCATCTCGAAACGAATGAACCTCGTAACGGGTTCTCCGCTGCCTACGGCACCGTATAGCAGGTGTGCTGCGCAAATCTCTTAATTCCATGTTCCACCACCAGGGGGTGCAATCTATTCTAATCAAACCTCTATCCAAGCTAACCTAAGTTTTATAACCTGTCCAATGATATATCACAAGAGGGATGTCAGAAAAATTTATAAAAGTGCTCCCGGAGGGGAAAGTGGAGCGAGGGGAATGGGCGGTGCATAATATGAAAGAGTGGTCTTAGGGCTTTCCTATTATATATCACATAAGGGGTTCGGTAAAAGTTGGAAAAATGCTCCCCCCCCCCCTCCACCCAGGGTGCCGTTCGATAGCGCCCACTGGCGACAGAATCATGAAAATGCAGGAGAAGCTGCTAATTGTTGATATTTGTCATGTAAATTTTTTTCATAATTTTTAGAAAATTATGGGTAGTAATGAACAAATTAAAACTTTAATATTCCCTCTAGTGGTGAAAAAATGAGTTAAGAGGGGAAGAGAGTGGGTACTTAGTAATGCACAGACCAAAAGCTTTAAAATAATATGTCACATAAAAAAATCCATTTCCGCCCCTCCCACTTGGGGGATGCCCCCTAATCAGCTGGGGTCAAAATAGACCCCGCCAATGGAATCCCAGTGAGTCGGCTTCACCTTCGGTAACAAATGAGGTCGAATCTCGCTGTAGCTTATTTAGAAGCTGAGTTAGAAGAATCCCCCCCCCTAAGGGGCCAAATTGGGGTGAGGTAGGAAGAAAGGTTCATAATATGAAAGGGTGGTCCGAGGGCTTTCCGATGATATATCACTTGAGGGGTTTGACTTGACTTTTTCACTTGAAAAGTTTTTGAAAATTCCCTCCTCCCCTTGGGTTTATTCTCGTGCTCCCGGAAGTTACCTAACCACATCTTTGAAGTTTTCATATTCAATAAATAATATTTATTGGAGGTTTCATTCAGAAAACAACATTTAAATGGTACTTATTGTAGAAAACGCTACAGTTTAAAAAACTTTTCGCGCCCCCTTCCCTCTCCCGAAATTAAACGAAACCTTCTTTAAAATTTTTAAGTGTTATCAAATATCTCAAATGTTAAAATCGATCCAAAAAATCGGACGTACAATACTAATTAGTGGACAAACTCTTTTGTAGAAAACCGTACGGTTTTAAACACTTCTTAACGCCTCCCCCCCCCCCTCCGAAAATCAACTCCGCAGGAACTGTTAGATGATTTTATCCCATTCACTGTTAAATGATCTTTAGATTATGATTATCATAAGATGGATATACGATATATAAGATGGATATGGATGGTTATTATACGATGGAGTTGCCTCAAATTCAAAAGAATTATCCAGATATCTGACATTCTAATTAGTTAGTAAGTGAGGGTATAAAACAAACTATTCAATTTTCATGTACTATATTGATATTTTAAACAAATATTGATCAATGTTCAAAGTGTATATAATGTTGATAATTTCAAATAACAAAATAAAATGTACAAATGAATATAATGATATTTCAAATAACAAATTAATCAGTGTATGTGTGTCAATTTTAATAGTACTAACTCTTTTGGTCAATACCAACACTTTCCAGTATAAAAGTTACAATGTGATGTAGAGACAAGGTCTAATGTTTTTTTGACGGCGTAGTGGTTAGCATGTTAGCCTTGCACGCTAAGGGGCCTGGAATCAAATTCTGGGTGAGGAATGGATTTTCCTAGCTGTTGTCAATGCGCATAGCTTAGGGTTCGGATGCCATATTCCTGTTGGGACCCCCTTCACAAGTAGCCATCATCTATTCAAACAATATCGTTGACCGATGCTGAAATCTCAACTGACCCGCCCATTGAACCAAACATTTTTGTAATGCAAAGAATAATATCTGAACAGAATTCCCATGAGAAATTTCCAACGTTTTTATTTATTACGTGTATACCTTTTGTTTGAAGTTTACATATTCAAAAAAATAAATAAAAATTAAGCAACTTAACCTCGCTCCCCACAGAAGAATTTTTTCCACTATGAAATTACTACCAATTGAAAATAAATGATTACAAGGATGTTAATATGTCTTGAATTGGAGCTGTCATCTTAATAGAGTTTGAGTAAAGGGTCGTGTTGATAGTCAATATTCAAACATTTTAACAATTTGTCAATTGGTGGACCAATGCATAAGTCTAGCGGAGTGGGCCAAACTGTGCCAGTCCGCCCCTGGTCACCGAAGAAGCTTCGAAAGTTTGTGGACTAAAGCAGACGGAGGGTTGCATTAGATGAACTTTTGCCTCTCGAGGAATAACGACTTCATTTGAAAGCATATCACATTATAAAATTTATTTCAAATAAATACTTTTTCGTTTAAATTTCATATAACCCGATTCTGCTAAACATATCTTTATTTCACTTAATAAAATACTCACTTTTATATCATTTTTGTAATTTGTGGTGCATCAAGGAACTTCTGTGTATTGCTGACATGAAGTAAAACAGCAGAGCATGAAGCGATCATCAAGATAAATGAGCGAGTACCCTTTTTTATTTTACAGAAAATTACAAATCGTTATCATAATTACTAGACATTTATAACATTTTAATAGAAATAAAGTAAATTTATTTAATTCTAGAGATATTATAAAAGCACAGAATAAACGTAAAATTGAAATTTTGCCATTTTTTTTTTGAAAAAAAATGGTCTTTTGCGGCGGCAGAAGTTATGCTTTCACCTTAATGAACTTTCACAGGGATATTTCTGATATCTTCGTGTAGCTATTGCGTTCTAATAGAAGTTGTATTGCTATCTAAAAAAATGCAAAAACCATGTTTTTTGCAATTTTTTGGAAATTTAACCCCTTTGCGGCGGTAAAAGATATTAACCGATTGGTGTAATATTTTACGAAATTATTCTTTACACCAAAATGCAAGTTTTCCGACCTATTACGTTCTGATTATAAACATTTCGGTTTTTTCGACCCACCCTAATGGTCGGGTAATCAAAATGACAGTCTGGACACATGGGTGCATCCTCCCGAAGTAAAACATTTTCATGAGGGATTCTTGAATGTCCAATTATGAGACGAGTCAGAATCACATAGGATTTCCTTGGATAACTCGGATGCCAGGTCATGATTCTATGCTTAATATGATGTAGTTTATTGTTGTATTCCAAATCCAACTTTCTTGCCATTTATTCTGAATGAAATTATTTATAAGTAGTTTAACGTCTGAGAGTGGGATTTTATGTTGTAATGGATTAAGAGCGCGTTTTGTCGCCTCATCGGCTTTCTCATTTCCAAGAATACCCATGTGTCCAGGTACCCAGCAAAATAAAATGTTATAGCCACGTCTTGTCAATTTATTATAAAAATCTAGGAGGGATGAGACAAATGGATGCCTCTTAAATGATTCAATTGCTTCAATAGAACTATTTGAGTCAGTATAAATGATGAAGGATGTGTTATGATGATGAAATATGTGCAACATGGCTCTCTCTATCGCGATCAATTCAGACTTAAAGACAGAATTAGACGAATGAAGCCGATAACTTTTGTTTTTCCCCCCAAAAAAACCCACAACCAATTATAACTCCCCTTTTAGAACCATCTGTATAAATGTCAGTATAACTATTGAAATTTACTTGATGTGCAGCAAATAAGTGTTGGAAAATAGCAGGAGCCTAGTTATGTTTATAATATTCTTTAAAAGGACAGATAGAGGTAATATTAAGAGGTTTCCAAGGAGGTAGCACATGCGAGGGGCATGAATATTGTCAACTATGTTTCTGATTCTGGCTCCAAAAGATGGGAAGGAAGATGGGCGATGCTGATAAAGAGTATCATTGTCTGTATTTAAAATTTAGGAATGAAGTGAATGACTATAAAGTGAAAGGAGACGATAATACAGGTTCCATGAGAGATTTTCTCGAATACGATAAACCGAGGGTTCATTACAATCAACATACAAGCTTAAAACTCGAGATGTACAAAATGCACGGGAGCAAACAAGAAGTGCGCTTTGGTGCGCAGTGTCAAATTTTTTTAAGAACAGAGTTACATGCAGAACCGTAGATCTGACAGGCATAGTCAATTTTACAACGAATAACAGCACGATCAATTTTAAGGAGAGAAGTACTGTCTGCTCTCCAAGAAGTGTTTGATGGAACATTTAGTAAATTTAGCGATTTTTGACATTTTTTTTCATAATTGTAAAATATGTGGTAAAAAAGTCAGTTTATTGTCAAAAAATAGGCCGAGATAACAATCATTGTCCACAACAGGAGTTTGAGAAAAACCAATAAAAATTTCCGGATCTGGATGCAGACCCTACGTCTACAGAAATGCACACAGGAAGTTTTGTCATGAGAAATTATAAAACCGTTTTTATTTGTTCAGTTGAGAATATTTTTGATAGCAATATGCAACTGTCTTTAAATTAAAAGGAATATCCTATCCCATACACATAATACGAAAGTAGTCAACGTATAGATCTCCCTTCACAGAAGGAAAAAGTTGGTTAGGATGTCATTTATTTTGATAACAAAGAGGGTAAAACTCAGCACACTACCATGGAGTACACCCTTTTCTTGTACATAAAAACTAGACAATATTCCCCCAATTTGGACTTGAAAAATTCGAATGGCGAGGAAGTTTTGAATAAAAATTGGGAGGTTCATACGAAAGTCCAGGTTAAAAAAGTCACGAAGAATCCCATAATGCCATGTTCCCTCATAAGCTTTTGCCATGTCAAAAAATACTGTCACCAAATGGCTCCGATTTAGAAAGGCTGTCCGAATGTAATTTTCTAAATGGAGCACGTTGTCTATTATAGACATACTCCGTTAAAATCTACTTTGAAATGCGACAAGGTAATTGTTACTTTTTAAAATATGCACGAGGTGGCAATTAACCATTTTTTCAAGAATTTTTCAAAGGTTGCTAGAAAGTACGATCGGTCTGTAATTACTGGAATTGCTAGCATCTTTACCTGGTTTAGGAAAAGGAATAATAATAGCTCTTCACCAAGCACGGAGAAAGATATGTTTCACCAAAATCCTTTTGAAAAAACAAAGGAGATTGTAAGGAGAGAGTACTTAGAGGTGCTTGAGCATGATATATGCGATTCCGTCCTGACCTTTGGCTGATAAGTGACTGTCATTCAAACACTTTATTAGCTCTGAGATAATAAAAGGATGATGGTATGAGAAGGGGTTATGAGAATTTAAATTGATCCTGTTCATTTCAGTTTGTCTTTTGTACGTTAAAAAGGTTTCAGTGTATGCATCTGATTTTGATATAGATGCTAGGGTATCCCCTAATGTCTCAGTTATGTTCTTAGGAGATGTGATGGTTTGACCGCTATGTTTTAAAATAGAAATATGACTTTCAGAGTAAGGGCTCATAATATTTTTACTTTTATTCATAGTTCTTTACTTGAAATATTAGAGTTCATGCATGATACATAGTTAATGCAGGATTACCGTTGGCCTTTGCGTCGCACTCTTCTTCGCAACGATTGAACGGTAGAAAAACTTGTGGTCGTAACCTACTAGTTAATACTAGGTCGAAACGGAGTGTCTTTATACTTGTAACAGACAGTAGAAGAACAATAGTGCACTAATTTTCAGCAGATCTTAATAAAAAATTGTCTCAAATTATGTTTAAAAGCAATGTTCTCTGTAATGCATCGTATGGAACATGGCAGCCAAAGGCCAGTCCAAAAAGCTGCAGACTTCATCGATCAAGTGTGAATATTTTCCAATTGAATTTTTTAGTGTCGACATTTTCCGACTCTCAGAACTACTGTAAATACTTCATCCACCCACCGGTAGGAGAAGAGATAACATTGAAATTTGACATGTGATTCCACCGCCAGCTGTCTTAATGAGAATGACATGTGCAACATTGCCCGGTCCAGGAAAAGTTTTTAGAATGCGGCCCAACTTCCATCGCATGGGCTAAAAAACCACGAAATCTCTTAATAACGGCTCGTGCAGTAGTCCGTTTTTAACGCTGTTGGAGATGTAGATATTCACGTGACCACCTGCACCAAAATTGATTTTTTGCATTTTAGATCAAATGCCAACGTGCATTTAATGTTAGAGATTGTATCTA
This sequence comes from Maratus speciosus, assembly GCA_963932465.1. NCBI lineage: Eukaryota > Metazoa > Arthropoda > Arachnida > Araneae > Salticidae > Maratus > Maratus speciosus. The sequence goes on along the minus strand of OZ010787.1, from coordinate 505,631,006 downwards.
CAAAAATTCTAGAATATAGAGAAATATAGCTTCTATAAAAAACAAACATGAGTTAAGTCACGTGGATCAGCTGGAACAGAAAGACATAGGTGTTAAGTGCCTTGAATTTATATACAGCTTTGAATTTTGCACGGCCAAGGAGTTAACGCTTCAATCTTTAGCACGCTAGATTTACAGGCTTTTAATAATTTATTTTTAGTAAGCTTCCCAGCTGCATCCCACAGTCCAGAAAAATTCGTATTACCTAGAGATCCTACATTAGAGAGAGATTGGACATTGCGGCACCGGCAGATTTGACAAATCCGCCATTTAAGTTACTCCTTCCGAATACGTCGTTATTACACCCTGAAGAAAATTTGTATTTTGAAAGATACATCGTATTAAATATTGCATTAAGACTTGCTATACTGTATCTAGCTAAGATGCTATTGTTTTTAGAGTTACTTTGTAATATTTAGGAACGTTTATTTACTTTGTAACATATTTTAAATTGTCTGAGGCCAACTCCTGTATATGCGGTCAAATTTAAACAGTTTTATTATAATAACAACGGTCGAAACGAGTAACATAAAAAACCAATTTCATTTCTGTGTCTGTTGTTTTACATTTAAAAACTGATTTTTATTTAAATCTTTGTTTAGTGAATAAGCAAAACGTGTTTTTATATAATTTCGATTTTTGAAGTTTGACAGTTGGCAATAATTGCCATTCGTTGTTGCCGATGAATTTTGTTTACATTTTCATATATTCATTTGAAGAACGTAATCTATAATAAAATTGTATATACTGCACTCTGTTTAAAATACGAAAATTTTTATAAATTATAAATACTTAAACTATTCATTTTTAATATTATTTTCTTTTTTAAAAGTCCGATGAATTTAAGGCCACAGAAGACATAAGCATTTCCAAGTTGAAATTTTCCGCATAAAAAAGCACAGATTACACACAAAAAAGCACAATTGCAAAAATATATAAATTCACAATACATAAACTCTAAAGCAGAGAGGCCTTTAAGTTCACAAATAAACATTAATAAGCATATGTTTGTAAATCTTTTTTTCAGTTTCTCTCAGAAGGGTTTTTTTTCAGATATTTAGCTGGACTCTTAGTATTATAAAATGCATTAAATCTGGAAAATTGAAACTTTCTAATTTAATACAACAAATCAGTTTCTTTAAAGCTACCTAATCTAAATTTATGAATGTAAATACACACTATAATACAGATGATATAACAGAACCTATTTGAAAAATATGTACATGTCTGAATATTTCAGTAATTGTTTTTTAAATTTCTTATTGCTATTAAATATTAAATGATATATTTTTCACTGTTTGTTAAAATTCAAAAGAGTTCCCTCTGATACATTTTATTTATTTAGAAAAGTATACCTAATTTATCTATGGTAATGAACATTTAGACAGAGGAAAGTAAAACATAGATAACCACACTACAGAAAATCACATTTCTAGCATTTCTTGTGTTATGCATAAACTAAAATATGTTTATTTTAATTGGAAACTCCAAAATATAGCAACCTCTTTCAAAAATTTCGTTTGTTCTCCGACAAGACTCGAAATGCTAAACCTGCATTTCAGCAGAATAAAAAGAAAAGTGCCCAGTTAAACTGATGGCATTGAGCTCACAGGTTATTCACACTAATTGTACATTATAATCTTATTTCAAAGAATAATGCCCACAAAAAAATTGCAGCAATTCAGATAATCCTGCATGAAAAAACTATTTTGCTAAATTAAGGGGGGGGGGTGTAACACCTTTCCCCCCTTTATATTTAACTAATGAACCTCCAAATCTAATTAGGAAAGTTCCTTATCAGAATGAACATAGAAAAAAATTTAAAGCAAATTGGATAATTCTCCATGAAAATCCATTTATCTAAATTAAGGGGATGGGTATTGCCCCCCTTTACCCTTTTTATACTTAACCAATGAACCTCCAAATCTAATAAAAGAAGCACCATATCGGAATTAACCGGCATATCAAATTTGAAACAAATCGATTAATTCTGCAGAAAAAAAACCATTTATCTAAATTAAGGGTGGTCTAGCCCCAGCCCCCTTTTTAAACCTAACCAATAAACCTACAAAATTAATCAAGGAAGCTCCTTAACATAATAAACCGGTATACAAAATTTGGAGCAAATCGAATAATTCTGCATGTAAAACCCATTTATCTAAATTAAGTGGGGGGGCTACCCCCCCCCTTTTCCCCCTTTTATACTCAACTAATGAACCTCCAAATCTAATCAGGGAAGCCCCTTAACATAATAAACCGTTATACCAAATTTGGAGCAAATTGAATAATTCTGCATGAAAAACCCATTTATCTAAATTAAGGGGGGGGGGGAATTAGCCCCTTTCCCTTCTTTATACTTAACCAATAAACCCCCAAAACTATTCAGGAAAGCGCCTTATCAGAATGAACCTAGAAAAAAATTGAAGCAAATCGGATGTTTCTATCAAGAGTTATCGCGTTACGTACATACGTACGTACATACATACATACAGAACGGGCGGGCACATTAGCTCTCAGGCTTTGATAGCCTGTGAGCTGAAAAGGCATTTTATGGGAATTCTTATTCATTATAATGGCAATGCACAAGTATTTATGTTCTGATAGACCCTCAGAAGGCATATAAAATGAAATTTTCATAATTTTTAAAATGAAAGTGTTAGACGCTGACGAAAATACATTGCGTTGTACGGCGTTCCATCTACTTTGTAACGAAAAGGGCGAACATTTCGTCAATGTCCAATCTCTCTCTAATGTAGCATATCTAGTATTACCAGTTCTACAGCATCATCTATCTGTGGTTTCTGAATACTTTTTTTTTCTTCACATAATTCGTTTCCCCATGTCTTGAATAGCATGTGCACAAAATTTGAAAGTCATACACTGAGTAATTCAATATATACATACGTCGAAGTAGAGGTGTTTTAATTATGGCCACTCTGTATCTTTCTGTTAAGGATATAAGAATTAAGGATGAGGATTTAATGTATAAAAAAATGAAATTGTTACTTCGATTTGCACATTCTTAAATTAAATATTTTGTTTAATACACTCATGTCCAAAATTAAGGTCACAAACATAAAATCTGTGAAAACTGATGAACTATTCACTGTGTTGCCACGAAATTTGGCACAGAGGTATGTTACAATGGGAGAAATAATATAGCAACATAACAATATGGAAAAGATTTTAATTGTGAATTAAGATACAGGGTATATGAAAAAGTGTTAAACCATGAATCAGAGATAAAGCATTTATCTCGGTAAAAGTCTGTCTAATAAGGAATGTGACCACCGTGCACTGCTATACAAGCCTTACAACGAGCTCTCATACTGTTTATGAGGATGTCAGTAAGTCTTTGAGCCAACAAAGCACATTCTCTAGAGATTTAAGTTGACAGTACCCCCATCGAAGACGTGCAGCGGTGTACGACTGCCCAACATTATGCCCCCCGAGACAAGGATTACTTTGCCACCAAATCTGTCGATTTCTTTTACGTAGGAGGGATGATAGTGAGCTCCACGTTCTCTCCAGAAGAAGATTCGGCGAGAATCACTCTGCGTGGTGAATATCTACTCATCACTAGAAAGAACATGGTCCCATTCTTGTTGTGTCCAAGACTGATGTCTTCGGCTCCACAACAACCGGGTTCTTCTGTTGGATGCAGTTAAAGGGATACACACGACTGGACACCGGGCGTTAGGGATGAGGTCATTGAAGCCTATGTTAGGTTGTTCCGGGTGCTGTAAGCCCGGACGTCGTGTTTATGGACAATAATGCGAAGCCACACAGAGCTGACATTGTTTATGATTTTCTTGAAGAAGAGGATATTCGCCATGTGAATTGGCCATGTGAATTGTCCATGTGAATTGGCTTGTGTTTGAGGTCTCCGGACCTCAATCCTATTGAACATGTTTGGGATGGTCTAGGAAGAGCCATTTAACAGCGTAACACCCCTCCCAGGACCCGCCAGGAGTTAAAAGCAGAGCTTTTGGAAGAATGGGCTTTGTTGCCACAAAGATTTATTGACACTCTCGTAATCAGTATGAAAGTTCGTTGTGAGGCTTGTATAGCAGTGCACTGTGGTCACACTCCCTATTAGACAGATTTTTCGCGAGATAAATGCTTTATCTCTGATTCATGATTTAACACTTTTTCATATACCCTGTATCTTAATTCACAATTAAAATCTTTTCCATATTGTTACGTTGCTATATTCTTTCTCCTATTGTAATATACCTATGTGCCAAATATCTTGGCAAAACAGTGAATAGTTCATCAGTTTTCACAGATTTTACGTTTGTGACCTTAATTTTGGACATGAGTGTATTTCGTACCTGATTTTACACTTCATCCATTTATTACAGGCAAAGAGAATGAGGACACTATTTTGATTTAAAAAAATTCAACTAAACCTGTGACTGTACAATCCATGAAGGATCAGGATCTACAGTTCCCAATTCTGCTTATTTGACCCTGATTTTGATTTTAACAAATGCTTATTTTAGGGTTATAAGGATTTGTAAATCAACTAAATAAAACTATTAACTCAATTCGTGCATATTGGTAAAATACATTTTAGTTTACAAAATAAAAAAAGTTCATTATATTTTTGCACTTTTATGTTGTAATTTTTATAAATTTATATAAAATTATTTTACATAATTTATATAAAATTATTTTACATAATTTATATATATATATATATATATATATATTTCTATAGTGTTAAAACTAATTTATTTTTCAATGATATCCATTTTTATGAAGTCTGTTTTTATACCAATTGTGTCTTTTTTAAATAGTGTTTATTAAAAAACAATTCATTACATATTGTTAGTTAATAATTCTTTTAGGATATACCTTAAACTTTAAATGAACGAATAACTTACCACCTTTTTTTATTATTGACTGAAGATAAAAATAGCTTTTTTTAAAAAAAGAATTATTTTGAACATATTTTTAAAAATATCTAATTATTTCACTGCATTCTAGTAAAATAACTACCGAAATGAATATTTGTGGGCTTTTTACATAAAGTATGCGCTTTAGAAAAAAAGACGAAACATTGATTACGAAAAATGTGTAAGTCTGTGCCTGATATTTATAATAATTTTCATTTAAAATATATTTCCGCTTCAGCTAAAAAATCATCTAAAAAGAAATAACTAAGCACACACGATAAACATAAATTTAACTACAACAATTTGTTTTTAATTTCTCAAATGATTGAAAAAATAAATTGTCAGCATTAGTAGGGAGTTGTAAATATGGCTTGAAATTGAAATGTAATAGATTTTTATTTTCTTTATTCTAGTTTGTTTAAAGTATCTTTTAAGAGAGAGAAAATAAGACATATTGTAATGCGTTCAATAAATAATAAGTTAAAATTATCTTATGTAAAGAAAAAATGTGAACATCTCTATTATATTTGTGTTCCTACAATATCTTACCAGTACCGGATCGTGCATTTTCTGTAATACGTTTAAAAGGCACAAAGGCGGCTTTTAAAATAGGAACATGTAGAAAAATCACTCATTACGCATAGTTTCTGGAACATTTTTCAATTTTATGTGTGTATAGTAATGACACTATAATACTATTTAGCATACTGTGTCATTTTCTGAGTAAGTATAGATTTTAAGTTTTCTCAAATATTGAAATTTTTCCGAGGTCACTCGAATGTGCTGATCTTTAAAACAAGCAAGAACAAAAAACTGTAGGCGCTCTTTACCACAAAGTCCCTGAGTGTATTGAAAACTTGGTACACGCCGCCTGCCGGTCTTAGCGATACATATCGCTAATCAACAAGAAAAGTGACGCAACTCATAAAAAATCATTTTGTGTATTATTCTACTAATAGGTGTGGCTAACAGGAAAAGTGTTATAAGTATAGGATATCCGGTAGGGCTAGGCAATATCTGAAATTTAATATCACAATATATCTACAAGTTAATATTGATATTGGTGATATATCAGGATACTAATTTAAAGTGCAAGGTTGTAGAGGAACATTTACTATTTTTGAAAGACAGATCACTTAATGCAGGAAAAAAGTTTAAGACCACATGGTAATTTTGTTGTTGCGAATAATTATTCCGAAAAGAGTCATATATCTTGAATTTAGACACATAACTATGATATAATATGTGAATTTAATTCAATTATAAATGTTAAGAGGTATTTTTTCTACAAGTGTTAATACTTGTAATATTAACAAATGGAAATAAGTTTAGGACCAGTATCTTCATTTCAATTTAGCATAATAAGATGACGTCATGACTCTAGTATTTTATGCGGGACGAATCTGTGATGATATTTATAGTTTAATAGACGCTAGATTTGAAGTTTTGGGATATGCAACTGCTGCTTTGAGTGTGGCTCGCGGAGAATCACTAACTGAAGAAGAAAAGGGTAAAATAAGGTTTTTCCCGGATTGCCAGCTCACTGAAAGGTACATTTTGCCATACAAATAAATAAATTTAAAACTATTGTGCACCATTTTCTTTATGATCCAATGAATTATGTTAGAAATAAAAAAAAAAGACGATAGCTATCAAAACTCTCAGCCCGGTGTAAACGGAAAATTATTAGAATGGCGGTTCACAATTGTGCTTAATCTTCTACTATGAAAACTGCTTTTGAACTCTCAGTAACTTACTGTTAGAAATGCGTTAAAAAGTGTCGAATGCTTGAATTATGCTAAATTAAAAGCCAAGCCAAAACTACAAAAGCATCACATTGATGCAAGGATGAAATCCGTATCTTCCAAAGTCTAAAAATTCAATCTATAGAGCAAATTGGTTTTTACTATTGAAAAAATACTCACCTTTGATGGTACAAAGGATTTAAGATATTTCTGGCATGATTTACAAAGTGAGCCATACGTGCTTTCAAAAACGTGTACTTTTTCAATACGTGTACAAGGTGGTGGCTTAGTCGTGATTTGGGCAGGCTTTAATGCAAAAGTTTTGTTTTCATCGAGACAAAGATGAAATCATTTGACAATCAGGATATCATTGTTTATAATATTGTAATACTTAACGATGAACTTATGGATCAGAATTTTGCATTGCTTCAAGATAGCGCTTTTATTCGTATGTTTGTGCCAACTTCAGATTGGTTATCTACAAACAACATCAAAACTATAGACATTCCATCTAAAAGTTCTGACATAAATCCTATAGCAAACATGTGGGAAATCCACATGTTATAGAAAACATGTGGGTTTCTGAAGTTTATGCCAACAGAAAGCAGCTTGATTCGATTGTTGTACTGAAAGCAGCCACATTTGAAAACAAATACCCATTTCCACATGTTAAAACCTGGCCACATCCTTTCCGAAGCGTTTTTTGTTGGTCATAAGTGTTAAGGGGAAACAAACAGAGTACTAAAAAGTAATGTACAAATCATTCAAATGTGTAATTTAGATTTCAAAGATACTGGACCTGAACTTTTTCCAACAAATTGTATTATATAGAAATTAATTTTTCTCTTTTTTGAAAATTATATCATTGCAATTTAAAACAAATAACAAAACTTGTACAACTTTACGTGTATAAATTTCTAATGATATATTTTTTTTATTAAAGTAAGAGCTTTACTTTTTTAGGTAGCTTTCTTTACAAAAAGCTACTTATTGCAGCCGTTCGGAGGAAAGCGATTTCAAAAAATTTTGGTATATTTTCATCGATCATGACCCCCAGACCCCGAAACCACCCTCCGTTCAAAATTGATATATATATATATATATATATATCTGACCTATGTCACACTGTAACTCTCGTATTTATGAACCGATTTGGATGTAATTCGGTGTGTACATAGTACATACCAATGTCTCGACCGAGTTCGTTGGCCAGCTTCATCCGCCATTTTGTTTCAAAATGGCGGCCATTTAAAAATTTTAAACAAAATTAAAATTTGAAATGTGGTACCAAAAAAATTGAAAATGGAAAAATATTTTTTTCTTATGTATTTGACTTTTATACAAAGACTCCGTAGCAGTTTTTGTTTCGTCTATATCTTAAAAAATGGCTGAGTTATAGCATTTTGAATTTCTAGCGAAGCTGACATTTTGAAACGTCCTGAATTTTGTCACGCGATAAAAGGCATATTTATGAACCGATTTGGATGTAACTTCGTTTATACATAGTACAGACTAATGTCTCGACCGAGTTCGTTGGCCAGCTTCATCCGCCATTTTGTTTAAAAATGGCGGCCATTTAAAATTTTAAGAAAAATTTAAATTTGAAATGTGGTGCCAAAAAATTGAAAATTGAAAAAATATTTTTTTCTTATGTGTTTGACCTCGATAAAAATATTCGGAAGCAGTTTTTGTTTCGTCTATACCTTAAAAAGTCCTTCCGGCCAGTGCCGGGAGGAAGAGGTAGCTTTCATATTCCTTATTTTAAAAAAGCCAACTTATATAATTCTAACACATGAAGCTCAATTAAGTGGAAACCGAATGTACGAGATTCAATACTAATTTTTATCAATACTAAATCATTATGAATGAGAATTTCGCGAAATTAGTCAGCTTTATCCAAGCTGCTTTTATTTAAAGTAACTTATATTTGGCTTCCAAATTCGGCGATTTCTTAAAGTGCCTGCCATTTTAAGACAACATGGTGGATGAGGCTAACCAGTGAACTTGGTCGAGACCTTAGTAATTGCTGTGCACATGCTCACTCAGATCGGAATCGGTTGACATATACGAGTGCTATCGCAGGCAAAAAATCAGATTTTTCAAAATGTCACCCACGTTAGAAATTGAAACTGCTATATCTGAGCCATTTTTTAAGATAAAGACAAACAAAAAAATGCTCCTGAATCCTTATATCAAGGTCAAATAGTTAAGAAAGAAACCTTTTTCAATTTCTAATTTTTTTGCACCTCACTTTAAATATAATTATTTTTAATTTAATGGCCGCCATTTTGAAACAAGATGGCTGATGAAGCTGGTCAGCGAACTTGGTCGAGATATTGATGTATACTATCCACATGCCTTCTTCCATCGAAATAGGCGAATACGTGTGGTAACGCGTGACAAACACAAGATCGGTTCAAAGTGTTAGCCATGATAGAAATTCAAAGTGCTATAATTCAACCACTTTTAAAGATGTAAACAAAAGAACAAATTTTCAGAAACAAAAACTGCTCCAGAATCTTTGTATCAAGGCCAAACACATAAAAAAAATCTTTTTCATTTTCCAATTTTTTAATACCTCATTTTAAATTTTAAATTACATTTTTTTAAAATGGCAACCCTTTTGAAACAAGATGGCGAATGAAGCTGGCCAACGAACTCGGTCGAGACATTGGTATGTACTATGTACAGACCAAGTTACATTCAAATCGGTTCATAAATACGCCTGTTATCGCGTGACAAAAATCAGGTCGTTTTAAAATGTCAGCCACAATAGAAATTCAAAATGTTATAACTGAGCCATTTTTTTAGATATAGACAAAACAAAACCTGTTCCGGAATCTTTGTATTAAGGTCAAACACATACAAAAAAAATCTTTTTCATTTTTTAATTTTTTGGTATCTCATTTTAAATTTAAATTTTTTAAATTTTTTTTTAAATGGCCGCCATTTAGAAACAAGATGGCGGATGAAGCTGGCCAACGAACTCGGTTGAGTTATTTGTATGTACTATGTACACACCAAGGTACATCCAAATCGGTTCATAAATACGTCTGTTATCACGTGGCAAAAATCAGGGCGTTTCAAAATGTCAGACACGCTAGAAATTCAAAATGCTATAACTCAGCCATTTTTTTAAGATATAAACGAAACAAAAACTGCTCCCGAATCTTTTTATTAAGTTCAAACACATAAGATAAAAATATTTTTTCAATTTTCAATTTTTTGATACCACATTTCAAATTTAAATTTTTCTTTAAATTTTAAATGGCCGCCATTTTTAAACAAAATGACGGATGAAGCTGGCCATCGAACTCGGTCGAGACATTGGTCTGTACTATATATAAACGAAGTTACATCCAAATCGGTTCATAAATACGCTTTTTATCGCGTGACAAAATTCAGGACGTTTCAAAATGTCAGCTTCGCTAGAAATTCAAAATGCTATAACTCAGTCATTTTTTAAGATATAGACGAAACAAAAACTGCTACGGAGTCTTTGTATAAAGGTCAAATACACAAGAAAAAAATATTTTTCCATTTTCAATTTTTTGGTACCGCATTTCAAATTTTAAATTTTTTAAAAATATTTAAATGGCCGCCATTTTGAAACAAAATGGCGGATGAAGCTGGCCAACGAACTCGGTCGAGACATTGGTATGTACTATGTACACACCGAATTACATCCAAATCGGTTCATAAATACGAGAGTTACAGTGTGACATAGGTCAGATATATATATATATATATATATATATATATATTGATATATATATATATATACATATATATATATATATATCAATTTTGAACGGAGGGTGGTTTCGGGGTCTGGGGGTCATGATCGATGAAAATATACCAAAATTTTTTGATATCGCTTTCCTCCGAACGGCTGCAATAGGTAGCTTTTTGTAAAGAAAGCTACCTAAAAATGGCTGAGTTATAGCATTTTGAATTTCTAGTGTGGCTGACATTTTGAAACGCCCTGATATTTGCCACGTGATAACAGACGTATTTATGAAACGATTTGGATGTACCTTGGTGTGTACATAGTACATACAAATAACTCAACCGAGTTCGTTGGCCAGCTTCATCCGCCATCTTGTTTCAAAATGGCGGCCATTTAAAGAAATTAAAAAAAAATAAATTTAAAATGAGATACCAAAAAATTGGAAAATGAAAAAGAGTTTTTTTCGTATGTGTTTGACCTAAATACAAAGATTCCGGAACAGGTTTTGTTTCGTCTATATCTAAAAAAATGGCTGAGTTATAACATTTTGAATTTCTATTGTGGCTGACATTTTAAAACGACCTGATTTTTGTCACGCGATAACAGGCGTATTTATGAACCGATTTGAATGTAACTTGGTCTGTACATAGTACATACCAATGTCTCGACCGAGTTCGTTGGCCAGCTTCATTCGCCATCTTGTTTCAAAAGGGTTGCCATTTAAAAAAAATGTAATTTAAAATTTAAAATGAGGTATTAAAAAATTGGAAAATGAAAAAGATTCTTTTTATGTGTTTGGCCTTGATACAAAGATTCTGGAGCAGTTTTTGTTTCTGAAAATTTGTTCTTTTGTTTATATCTTAAAAAGTGGTTGAATTATAGCACTTTGAATTTCTATCATGGCTAACACTTTGAAACGATCTTGTATTTGTCTCGCGATACCACACGTATTCACTTATTTCGATGGAAGAAGGCATGTGGATAGTATACATCAATATCTCGACCAAGTTCGCTGGCCAGCTTCATCAGCCATCTTGTTTCAAAATGGCGGCCATTAAATTAAAAAATATATATATTTAAAGTGAGGTGCAAAAAAATTAGAAATTGAAAAAGGTTTCTTTCTTAAGTATTTGACCTTGATATAAGGATTCAGGAGCATTTTTTGTTTGTCTTTATCTTAAAAAATGGCTCAGATATAACAGTTTCAATTTCTAACGTGGGTGACATTTTGAAAAATCTGATTTTTTGCCTGCGACAGCACTCGTTTATATCAACCGATTCCGATGTGAGTGAGCATGTGCACAGCAATTACTAAGGTCTCGACCAAGTTCACTGGTTAGCCTCATCCACCATGTTGTCTTAAAATGGCAGGCACTTTAAGAAATCGCTGAATTTGGCAGCCAAATATAAGTTACTTTAAATAAAAGAAGCTTGGATAAAGCTGACTAATTTCGCGAAATTCTCATTCATAATGATTTAGTATTGATAAAAATTAGTATTGAATCTCCTACATTCGGTTTCCACTTAATTGAGCTCCGTGTGTTTGAATAATATAAGTTGGCTTTTTTAAAATAAGGAATATGAAAGCTACCTCTTCCTCCCGGCACTGGCCGGAAGGACTTTTTTATGGTTCTAAACATTATTCAAGCACTGTATAGGAGCAAAACTTTAAACAGAAAACAGAATTGGCATTTGCCAAACATCTGTTTTTTTCTTTTTTTATATATTAGATAGGGTCAGGATAGTCTTCTTACGGACTGGGCCCGTGCAGACTAGAGATTTGCATCGGGTTGAGTGAAATGATTTTACCCAAACCCGGTCAAGTTGGCGCTGATTCTTTCCACTGTGGCTCGGATCGATTTTTTTATTATTTATTTATTTCGGGTTGGTCTTGATATTCGCTTATCGGTGTCGGGTTAGCTCGATGTTTCAAAAAATAATCCAGCGTGTTTTCCTGAAGAAAAAAAATATGAATATATATATGTCTATTTTTCTGTATAACCTAAAATTAATATGAAAGAGACTATTGTAGACTACTTCTACAAAATTGAATGAAAATATTGATGTTCTTTCATTTAGTCCTCGGGACGAATGTACAAAAATCCTCTAATCCGGTTAGTGTTAACCTGAAATAAAAATTTTGGGTTCGGGTTGCTAGTGCAGGACCATAGTGCAGATCTTTATTCTACGTATACGTTAAAAATATAAAGATGGGGTTTTAAATGCTTTAAATATTGTTGACTTAATTTTTTTTAATATCATATATTTTGAGAAGCCTACGTTTTATCTACAAAACTTAATCTCGGCTAAATCACAATTTAAATATTTCACCAATTCATTGAGTTAAATATTATTTAACAGTGTTTAAATTCTGTATGCATCTCTTTGACCGCTATGTTTTAAAATAGAAATATGACTTTCAGAGTAAGGGCTCATAATATTTTTACTTTTATTCATAGTTCTTTACTTGAAATATTAGAGTTCATGCATGATACATAGTTAATGCAGGATTACCGTTGGCCTTTGCGTCGCACTCTTCTTCGCAACGAGTGAACGGTAGAAAAACTTGTGGTTGTAACCTACTAGTTAATACAAGGTCGAAACGGAGTGTCTTTATACTTGTAACAGACAGTAGAAGAACAATAGTGCACTAATTTTCAGCAGATCTTAATAAAAAATTGTCTCAAATTATGTTTAAAAGCAATGTTCTCTGTAATGCATCGTATGGAACATGGCAGCCAAAGGCCAGTCCAAAAAGCTGCAGACTCGATCGATCAAGTTTGAATATTTTCCAATTGAATTTTTTAGTGTCGACATTTTCCGGCTCTCAGAACTACTGTAAATACTTCATCCACCCACCGGTAGGAGAAGAGATAACATTGAAATGGGACATGTGATGCCACCGCCAGCTGTCTTAATGAGAATGACATGTGCAACATTGCCCGGTCCAGGAAAAGTTTTTAGAATGCGGCCCAACTTCCATCGCATGGGCTAAAAAACCACGAAATCTCTTGATGACGGCTCGTGCAGTAGTCCGTTTTTAACGCTGTTGGAGATGTAGACATTCACGTGACCACCTGCACCAAAATTGATTTTTTGCATTTTAGATCAAATGCCAACGTGCATTTAATGTTAGAGATTGTATCTACAAAAATTCTAGAATATAGAGAAATATAGCTTCTATAAAAAACAAACATGAGTTAAGTCACGTGGATCAGCTGGAACAGAAAGACATAGCTGTTAAGTGCCTTGAATTTATATACAGTTTTGAATTTTGCACGGCCAAGGAGTTAACACTTTAGCACGCTAGATTTACAGGCTTTTAATAATTTATTTTTAGTAAGCTTCCCAGCTGCATCCCACAGTCCAGAAAAATTCGTTTTACCTAGAGATCCTACATTAGAGAGAGATTGGACATTGCGGCACCGGCAGATTTGACAAATCCGCCATTTAAGTTACTCCTTCAGAATACGTCGTTATTACACTCTGAAGAAAATTTGTATTTTGAAAGATACATCGTATTAAATATTGCATTAAGACTTGCTATACTGTATATAGCTAAGATGTTATTGTTTTTAGAGTTACTTTGTAATATTTAGGAACGTTTATTTACTTTGTAACATATTTTAAATTGTCTGAGGCCAACTCCTGTATATGCGGTCAAATTTAAACAGTTTTATTATAATAACAACGGTCGAAACGAGTAACATAAAAAACCAATTTCATTTCTGTGTCTGTTGTTTTACATTTAAAAACTGATTTTTATTTAAATCTTTGTTTAGTGAATAAGCAAAACGTGTTTTTATATAATTTCGATTTTTGAAGTTTGACAGTTGGCAATAATTGCCATTCGTTGTTGCCGATGAATTTTGTTTACATTTTGAAATATTCATTTGAAGAACGTAATCTATAATAAAATTGTATATACTGCACTCTGTTTAAAACACGAAAATTTTTATAAATTATAAATACTTAAACTATTCATTTTTAATATTATTTTCTTTTTTAAAAGTCCGATGAATTTAAGGCCACAGAAGATAAATACAAAAATATATAAATTCACAATACATAAACTCTAAAGCAGAGAGGCCTTTAAGTTCATAAATAAACATTACTAAGCATATGTTTGCAAATCTTTTTTTCAATTTCTCTCAGAAGAGTTTTTTTTTTCAGATATTTAGCTGCACTCTTAGTATTATAAAATGCATTAAAGCTGGAAAATTGAAACTTTCTAATTTAATACAACAAATCAGTTTCTTTAAAGCTACCTAATCTAAATTTATGAATGTAAATACACACTATAATACAGACGATATAACAGAACCTATTTGAAAAATCTATACAAGTCTGAATATTTCAGTAATTGTTTTTTTAATTTCTTATTGCAATTAAATATTAAATGATATATTTTTCACTGTTTGTTAAAATTCAAAAGAGTTTCCTCTGATACATTTTATTTATTTATTTATTTAGAAAAGTATACCTAATTTATCTATGGTAATGAACATTTAGACAGAGGAAAGTAAAAAATAGATAACCACACTACAGAAAATTACATTTCTAGCATTTCTTGTGTTATGCATAAACTAAAATATGTTTATTTTAATTGGAAACTCCAAAATATAGCAACCTCTTTCAAAAATTTCGTTTGTTCTCCGACAAGACTCGAAATGCTAGACCTGCATTTCAGCAGAATAAAAAGAAAAGTGCCCAGTTAAACTGATGGCATTGAGCTCACAGGTTATTCACACTAATTGTACATTATAATCTTATTTCAAAGAATAATGCCCACAAAGAATTGCAGCAAATCAGATAATCCTGCATGAAAAAACCATTTCGCTAAATTAAGGGGGGGGGGGGGGGTGTAACACCTTTCCCCCTTTATATTTAACTAATGAACCTCCAAATTTAATTAGGAAAGTTCCTTATCAGAATGAACATAGAAAAAAAAAATAAAGCAAATTGGATAATTCTGCATGAAAATCCATTTATTTAAATTAAGGGGATGGGTATTGCTCCCCTTTACCCGTTTTATACTTAACCAATGAACCTCCAAATCTAATAAAGGAAGCACCATATCGGAATAAACCGGCATATCAAATTTGAAACAAATCGATTAATTCTGCAGAAAAAAACCCATTTATCTAAATTAAGGGTGGTCTAGCCCCAGCCCCCCTTTTAAACCTAACCAGTAAACCTACAAAATTAATCAAGGCAGCTCCTTAACATAATAAACCGGTATACAAAATTTGGAGCAAATCGAATAATTCTGCATGTAAAACCCATTTATCTAAATTAAGTAGAGGGGGCTAGCCCCCCTTTCCCCCTTTTATACTCAACTAATGAACCTCCAAATCTAATCAGGGAAGCCCCTTAACATAATAAACCGTTATACCAAATTTGGAGCAAATTGAATAATTCTGCATGAAAAAACCATTTATCTAAATTAAGGGGGGGGGAATTAGCCCCTTTCCCCTCTTTATACTTAACCAATAAACCCCCAAAACTATTCAGGAAAGCGCCTTATCAGAATGAACCTAGAAAAAAATCGAAGCAAATCGGATGTTTCTATCAAGAGTTATCGCGTCTCAGGCTTCAGTACGTACATACGTACGTACATACATACATACAGAACCGGCGGGCACATTAGCTCTCAGGCTTTGATAGCCTGTGAGCTGAAAAGGCATTTTATAGAAATTCTTATTTATTATAGTGGCAATGGACAAGTATTTATGTTCTGATAGACCCTCAGAAGGTATGTAAAATGAAATTTTCATAATTTTAATAAAATGAAAAGTGTTAGACGCTGACAAAAATCCATTGCGTTGTACGGCGTTCCATCTACTTTGTAACGAAAATGGCGAACATTTCGTCAATGTCCAATCTCTCTCTAATGTTGGATATCTAGTATTACCAGTTCTACAGCGTCATCTATCTGGGGTTTCTGAATACTTTTTTTTCTTCACATAATTCGTTTCCCCATGTCTTGAATAGCATGTGCACAAAATTTGAAGGTCATACACTGAGTAATTCAATATATACATACGTTGAAGTAGGGGTGTTTTAATTATGGCCACTCTGTATCTTTCTCTTAAGGATATAAGAATTAAGGATGAGGATTTAATGTATAAAAAAATGAAATTGTTACTTCGATTTGCACATTCTTAAATTAAATATTTTGTTAAATATACTCATGTCCAAAATTAAGGTCACAAACATAAAATCTGTGAAAACTGATGAACTATTCTCTGTGTTGCCACGAAATTTGGCACAGAGGTATGTTACAATGGGAGAAATAATATAGCAACATAACAATATGGAAAAGATTTTAATTGTGAATTAAGATACAGGGTATATGAAAAAGTGTTAAACCATGAATCAGAGATAAAGCATTTATCTCGGTAAAAGTCTGTCTAATATGGAATGTGACTACCGTGCACTGCTATACAAGCCTCACAACGAGCTCTCATACTGTTTATGAGGATGTCAGTAAGTCTTTGAGCCAAAAAAGCACATTCTCTACAGATTTGCGTTGACAGTACCCCCATCGAAGACGTGCAGCGGTGTACGACTGCCCAACATTATGCCGCCCCAACAAGGATTACTTTGCCACCAAATCTGTCGATTTCTTTTACGTAGGAGGGATGATAGCGAGCTTACGTTCTCTCCAGAAGAAGATTCGGCGAGAATCACTCTGCGTGGTGAATATCTACTCATCACTGGAAAGAACATGGTCCCATTCTTGTTGTGTCCAAGACTGATGTCTTCGGCTCCACAACAACCGGGTTCTTCCGTTGGATGCAGTTAAAGGGATACACACGACTGGACACCGGGCGTTAGGGATGAGGTCATTGGAGCCTATGTTAGGTTGTTCCGGGTGCTGTAAGCCCGGACGTCGTGTTTATGGACAATAATGCGAAGCCACACAGAGCTCACATTGTTTATGATTTTCTTGAAGCAGAGGATATTCGCCATGTGAATTGGCCCTCGAGGTCTCCGGACCTCAATCCTATTGAACATGTTTGGGATGGTCTAGGAAGAGCCATTTAACAGCGTAACACCCCTCCCAGGACCCGCCAGGAGTTAAATACAGCGCTTTTGGAAGAATGGGCTTTGTTGCTACAAAGATTTATTGACACTCTCGTAAACAGTATGAAAGTTCGTTGTGAGGCTTGTATAGCAGTGCACTGTGGTCACACTCCCTATTAGACAGATTTTTCCCGAGATAAATGCTTTTTCTCTGATTCATGATTTAACACTTTTTCATATACCCTGTATCTTAATTCACAATTAAAATCTTTTCCATATTGTTATGTTGCTATGTTCTTTCTCCTATTGTAATATACCTATGTGCCAAATATCGTGGCAAAACAGTGAATAGTTCATCAGTTTTCACAGATTTTATGTTTGTGACCTTAATTTTGGACATGAGTGTATTTCGTACCTGATTTTACACTTCATCCATTTATTACAGGCAAAGAGAATGAGGACACTATTTTGATAAAAAAAAAATTTAACTAAACCTGTGACTGTACAATCCATGAAGGATCAGGATCTACAGTGCCCAACTTTGTTTATTTGACCCTGATTTTGATTTTAACAAATGCTTATTTTAGGGTTAAAAGGATTTGTAAATCAACTAAATAAAACTATTAACTCAATTCGTGCATATTGGTAAAATACATTTTAGTTTACAAAATAAAAAAGGTTCATTATATTTTTGTACTTTTACGTTGTAATTTTTATTAATTTATATAAAATTATTTTATATAATTTATATATATATTTTTTTTTTCTATAGTGTTAAAACTAATTTATTTTTCAATGAAATCCATTTTTATGAAGTCTGTTTTTATACCAATTGTGTCTTTTTTAAATAGTGTTTATTAAAAAACAATTCATTACATATTGTTAGTTAATAATTCTTTTAGGATATACCTTAAACTTTAAATGAACGAATAAGTTACCACCTTTTTTCATTATTGACTGAAGATAAAAATAGCTTTTTTTTCAAAAAGAATTATTTTGAAAATATTTTTAAAAATATCTAATTATTTCACTGCATTCTAGTAAAATAACTACCGAAATGAATATTTGTGGGCTTTTTACATAAAGTATGCGCTTTAGAAAAAAAGACGAAACATTGATTACGAAAAATGTGTAAGTCTGTGCCTGATATTTATAATAATTTTCATTTAAAATATATTTCCGTTTCAGCTAAAAAATCATCTAAAAAGAAATAACTAAGCACACACGATAAACATAAATTTAACTATAACAATTTTTAATTTCTCAAATGATTGAAAAAATAAATTGTCAGCATTAGTAGAGAGTTGTAAATATGGCTTGAAATTGGATGTAATAAATTTTTATTTTCTTTATTCTAGTTTGTTTAAAGTATCTTTTAAGAGAGAGAACATAAGACATATTGTAATGCGTTCAATAAATAATAAGTTAAAATTATCTTATGTAAAGAAAAAATGTGAACATCTCTTTTATATTTGTATTCCTACAATATCTTACCAGTACCGGATCGTGCATTTTCTGTAATACGTTTAAAAGACACAAAGGCGGCTTTTAAAATAGGAACATGTAGAAAAATCTCTCATTACGCATAGTTTCTGGAACATTTTTCAATTTTATGTGTGTATAGTAATGACACTATAATACTATTTAGCATACTGTGTCATTTTTTGAGTAAGTATAGATTTTAAGTTTTCTCAAATATTGAAATTTTTCCGAGGTCACTCGAATGTGCTCATCTTTAAAACAAGCAAGAACAAAAAACTGTAGGCGCTCGTTACCACAAAGTCCCTGAGTGTATTGAATACTTGGTACACGCCGCCTGCCGGTCTTAGCGATACATATCGCTAATCCGGAAGAAAAGTGACGCAACTCATAAAAAATCATTTTGTGTATTATTCTACTAATAGGTGTGGCTAACAGGAAAAGTGTTATAAGTATAGGATATCCGGTAGGGATAGGCAATATCTGAAATTTAATATCACAATATATCAACAAATTAATATTGATATTGGTGATATATCAGGATACTAATTTAAAGTGCAAGGTTGTAGAGGTACATTTACTATTTTTGAAAGTCAGATCACTTAATGCAGGAAAAAAGTTTAAGACCACATGGTAATTTTGTTGTTGCGAATAATTATTCCGAAAAGAGTCATATATCTTGAATTTAGACACATACATATGATATAATATGTGAATTTAATTCAATTGTAAATGTTAAGAGGTATTTTTTCTACAAGTGTTAATACTTGTAATATTAACAAATGGAAATAAGTTTAGGACCAGTATCTTCTTTTCAATTTAGCATAATAAGATGACGTCATGACTCTAGTATTTTATGCGGGACGAATCTGTGATGATGTTTATAGTTTAATAGACGCTAGATTTGAAGTTTTGGGATATGCAAATGCTGCTTTGAGTGTGGCTCGCGGAGAATCACTAACTGAAGAAGAAAAGGGTAAAATAAGGTTTTTCCCGGATTGCCAGCTCACTGAAAGGTACATTTTGCCATACAAATAAATAAATTTAAAACTATTGTGCACCATTTTCTTTATGATCCAATGAATTATGTTAGAAATAAAAAAAGAGGATAGCTATCAAAACTCTCAGCCCGGTGTAAACGGAAAATTATTAGAATGGCGGTTCACAATTGTGCTTAATCTTCTACTATGAAAACTGCTTTTGAACTCTCAGTAACTTACTGTTAGAAATGCGTTAAAAAGTGTCGAATGCTTGAATTATGCTAAATTAAAAGCCAAGCCAAAACTACAAAAGCATTACATTGATGCAAGGATGAAATCCGTATCTTCCAAAGTCTAAAAATTCAATCTATAGAGAAAATTGGTTTTTACTATTGAAAAAATACTCACCGTTGATGGTACAAAGGATTTAAGATATTTCTGGCATGATTAACAAAGTGAGCCATACGTGCTTTCAAAAACGTGTACTTTTTCAATACGTGTACAAGGTGGTGGCTTAGTCGTGATTTGGGCAGGCTTTAATGCAAAAGTTTTGTTTTCATCGAGACAAAGATGAAATCATTTGACAATCAGGATATCATTGTTTATAATATTGTAATACTTAACAATGAACTTATGGATCAGAATTTTGCATTGCTTCAAGATAGCGCTTTTATTCGTATGTTTGTGCCAACTTCAGATTGGTTATCTACAAACAACATCAAAACTATAGACATTCCATCTAAAAGTTCTGACATAAATCCTATAGCAAACATGTGGGTAATCCACATGTTATAGAAAACATGTGGGTTTCTGAAGTTTATGCCAACAGAAAGCAGCTTGATTCGATTGTTGTACTGAAAGCAGCCACATTTGAAAACAAATACCCATTTCCACATGTTAAAACCTGGCCACATCCTTTCCGAAGCGTTTTTTGTTGGTCATAAGTGTTAAGGGGAAACAAACAGAGTACTAAAAAGTAATGTACAAATCATTCAAATGTGTAATTTAGATTTCAAAGATACTGGACCTGAACTTTTTCCAACAAATTGTATTATATAGAAATTAATTTTTCTCTTTTTTGAAAATTATATCATTGCAATTTAAAACAAATAACAAAACTTGTACAACTTTACGTGTATAAATTTCTAATGATATATTTTTTTTATTAAAGTAAGAGCTTTACTTTTTTAGGTAGCTTTCTTTACAAAAAGCTACTTATTGCAGCCGTTCGGAGGAAAGCGATTTCAAAAAATTTTGGTATATTTTCATCGATCATGACCCCCAGACCCCGAAACCACCCTCCGTTCAAAATTGATATATATATATATATATATATCTGACCTATGTCACACTGTAACTCTCGTATTTATGAACCGATTTGGATGTAATTCGGTGTGTACATAGTACATACCAATGTCTCGACCGAGTTCGTTGGCCAGCTTCATCCGCCATTTTGTTTCAAAATGGCGGCCATTTAAAAATTTTAAACAAAATTAAAATTTGAAATGTGGTACCAAAAAAATTGAAAATGGAAAAATATTTTTTTCTTATGTATTTGACTTTTATACAAAGACTCCGTAGCAGTTTTTGTTTCGTCTATATCTTAAAAAATGGCTGAGTTATAGCATTTTGAATTTCTAGCGAAGCTGACATTTTGAAACGTCCTGAATTTTGTCACGCGATAAAAGGCATATTTATGAACCGATTTGGATGTAACTTCGTTTATACATAGTACAGACCAATGTCTCGACCGAGTTCGTTGGCCAGCTTCATCCGCCATTTTGTTTAAAAATGGCGGCCATTTAAAATTTTAAGAAAAATTTAAATTTGAAATGTGGTGCCAAAAAATTGAAAATTGAAAAAATATTTTTTTCTTATGTGTTTGACCTCGATAAAAAGATTCGGAAGCAGTTTTTGTTTCGTCTATACCTTAAAAAGTCCTTCCGGCCAGTGCCGGGAGGAAGAGGTAGCTTTCATATTCCTTATTTTAAAAAAGCCAACTTATATAATTCTAACACATGAAGCTCAATTAAGTGGAAACCGAATGTACGAGATTCAATACTAATTTTTATCAATACTAAATCATTATGAATGAGAATTTCGCGAAATTAGTCAGCTTTATCCAAGCTGCTTTTATTTAAAGTAACTTATATTTGGCTTCCAAATTCGGCGATTTCTTAAAGTGCCTGCCATTTTAAGACAACATGGTGGATGAGGCTAACCAGTGAACTTGGTCGAGACCTTAGTAATTGCTGTGCACATGCTCACTCAGATCGGAATCGGTTGACATATACGAGTGCTATCGCAGGCAAAAAATCAGATTTTTCAAAATGTCACCCACGTTAGAAATTGAAACTGCTATATCTGAGCCATTTTTTAAGATAAAGACAAACAAAAAAATGCTCCTGAATCCTTATATCAAGGTCAAATAGTTAAGAAAGAAACCTTTTTCAATTTCTAATTTTTTTGCACCTCACTTTAAATATAATTATTTTTAATTTAATGGCCGCCATTTTGAAACAAGATGGCTGATGAAGCTGGTCAGCGAACTTGGTCGAGATATTGATGTATACTATCCACATGCCTTCTTCCATCGAAATAGGCGAATACGTGTGGTAACGCGTGACAAACACAAGATCGGTTCAAAGTGTTAGCCATGATAGAAATTCAAAGTGCTATAATTCAACCACTTTTAAAGATGTAAACAAAAGAACAAATTTTCAGAAACAAAAACTGCTCCAGAATCTTTGTATCAAGGCCAAACACATAAAAAAAATCTTTTTCATTTTCCAATTTTTTAATACCTCATTTTAAATTTTAAATTACATTTTTTTTAAATGGCAACCCTTTTGAAACAAGATGGCGAATGAAGCTGGCCAACGAACTCGGTCGAGACATTGGTATGTACTATGTACAGACCAAGTTACATTCAAATCGGTTCATAAATACGCCTGTTATCGCGTGACAAAAATCAGGTCGTTTTAAAATGTCAGCCACAATAGAAATTCAAAATGTTATAACTGAGCCATTTTTTTAGATATAGACAAAACAAAACCTGTTCCGGAATCTTTGTATTAAGGTCAAACACATACGAAAAAAATCTTTTTCATTTTTTAATTTTTTGGTATCTCATTTTAAATTTAAATTTTTTAAATTTTTTTTTAAATGGCCGCCATTTAGAAACAAGATGGCGGATGAAGCTGGCCAACGAACTCGGTTGAGTTATTTGTATGTACTATGTACACACCAAGGTACATCCAAATCGGTTCATAAATACGTCTGTTATCACGTGGCAAAAATCAGGGCGTTTCAAAATGTCAGACACGCTAGAAATTCAAAATGCTATAACTCAGCCATTTTTTTAAGATATAAACGAAACAAAAACTGCTCCCGAATCTTTTTATTAAGTTCAAACACATAAGATAAAAATATTTTTTCAATTTTCAATTTTTTGATACCACATTTCAAATTTAAATTTTTCTTTAAATTTTAAATGGCCGCCATTTTTAAACAAAATGACGGATGAAGCTGGCCATCGAACTCGGTCGAGACATTGGTCTGTACTATATATAAACGAAGTTACATCCAAATCGGTTCATAAATACGCTTTTTATCGCGTGACAAAATTCAGGACGTTTCAAAATGTCAGCTTCGCTAGAAATTCAAAATGCTATAACTCAGTCATTTTTTAAGATATAGACGAAACAAAAACTGCTACGGAGTCTTTGTATAAAGGTCAAATACACAAGAAAAAAATATTTTTCCATTTTCAATTTTTTGGTACCGCATTTCCAATTTTAAATTTTTTAAAAATATTTAAATGGCCGCCATTTTGAAACAAAATGGCGGATGAAGCTGGCCAACGAACTCGGTCGAGACATTGGTATGTACTATGTACACACCGAATTACATCCAAATCGGTTCATAAATACGAGAGTTACAGTGTGACATAGGTCAGATATATATATATATATATATAATATATATATATATTGATATATATATATATATACATATATATATATATATATCAATTTTGAACGGAGGGTGGTTTCGGGGTCTGGGGGTCATGATCGATGAAAATATACCAAAAATTTTTTGATATCGCTTTCCTCCGAACGGCTGCAATAGGTAGCTTTTGTAAAGAAAGCTACCTAAAAATGGCTGAGTTATAGCATTTTGAATTTCTAGTGTGGCTGACATTTTTGAAACGCCCTGATATTTGCCACGTGATAACAGACGTATTTATGAAACGATTTGGATGTACCTTGGTGTGTACATAGTACATACAAATAACTCAACCGAGTTCGTTGGCCAGCTTCATCCGCCATCTTGTTTCAAAATGGCGGCCATTTAAAGAAATTAAAAAAAAAATAAATTTAAAAATGAGATACCAAAAAATTGGAAAATGAAAAAGAGTTTTTTTCGTATGTGTTTGACCTTAATACAAAGATTCCGGAACAGGTTTTGTTTCGTCTATATCTAAAAAAATGGCTGAGTTATAACATTTTGATTTCTATTGTGGCTGACATTTTAAAACGACCTGATTTTTGTCACGCGATAACAGGCGTATTTATGACCGATTTGAATGTAACTTGGTCTGTACATAGTACATACCAATGTCTCGACCGAGTTCGTTGGCCAGCTTCATTCGCCATCTTGTTTCAAAAGGGTTGCCATTTAAAAAAAAATGTAATTTTAAAATTTAAAATGAGGTATTAAAAAATTGGAAAATGAAAAAGATTCTTTTTATGTGTTTGGCCTTGATACAAAGATTCTGGAGCAGTTTTTGTTTCTGAAAATTTGTTCTTTTGTTTATATCTTAAAAAGTGGTTGAATTATAGCACTTTGAATTTCTATCATGGCTAACACTTTGAAACGATCTTGTATTTGTCTCGCGATACCACACGTATTCACTTATTTCGATGGAAGAAGGCATGTGGATAGTATACATCAATATCTCGACCAAGTTCGCTGGCCAGCTTCATCAGCCATCTTGTTTCAAAATGGCGGCCATTAAATTAAAAAATATATATATTTAAAGTGAGGTGCAAAAAAATTAGAAATTGAAAAAGGTTTCTTTCTTAAGTATTTGACCTTGATATAAGGATTCAGGAGCATTTTTTGTTTGTCTTTATCTTAAAAAATGGCTCAGATATAACAGTTTCAATTTCTAACGTGGGTGACATTTTGAAAAATCTGATTTTTTGCCTGCGACAGCACTCGTTTATATCAACCGATTCCGATGTGAGTGAGCATGTGCACAGCAATTACTAAGGTCTCGACCAAGTTCACTGGTTAGCCTCATCCACCATGTTGTCTTAAAATGGCAGGCACTTTAAGAAATCGCTGAATTTGGCAGCCAAATATAAGTTACTTTAAATAAAAGAAGCTTGGATAAAGCTGACTAATTTCGCGAAATTCTCATTCATAATGATTTAGTATTGATAAAAATTAGTATTGAATCTCCTACATTCGGTTTCCACTTAATTGAGCTCCGTGTGTTTGAATAATATAAGTTGGCTTTTTTAAAATAAGGAATATGAAAGCTACCTCTTCCTCCCGGCACTGGCCGGAAGGACTTTTTTATGGTTCTAAACATTATTCAAGCACTGTATAGGAGCAAAACTTTAAACAGAAAACAGAATTGGCATTTGCCAAACATCTGTTTTTTTCTTTTTTTATATATTAGATAGGGTCAGGATAGTCTTCTTACGGACTGGGCCCGTGCAGACTAGAGATTTGCATCGGGTTGAGTGAAATGATTTTACCCAAACCCGGTCAAGTTGGCGCTGATTCTTTCCACTGTGGCTCGGATCGATTTTTTTATTATTTATTTATTTCGGGTTGGTCTTGATATTCGCTTATCGGTGTCGGGTTAACTCGATGTTTCAAAAAATAATCCAGCGTGTTTTCCTGAAGAAAAAAAATATGAATATATATATGTCTATTTTTCTGTATAACCTAAAATTAATATGAAAGAGACTATTGTAGACTACTTCTACAAAATTGAATGAAAATATTGATGTTCTTTCATTTAGTCCTCGGGACGAATGTACAAAAATCCTCTAATCCGGTTAGTGTTAACCTGAAATAAAAATTTTGGGTTCGGGTTGCTAGTGCAGGACCATAGTGCAGATCTTTATTCTACGTATACGTTAAAAATATAAAGATGGGGTTTTAAATGCTTTAAATATTGTTGACTTAATTTTTTTTAATATCATATATTTTGAGAAGCCTACGTTTTATCTACAAAACTTAATCTCGGCTAAATCACAATTTAAATATTTCACCAATTCATTGAGTTAAATATTATTTAACAGTGTTTAAATTCTGTATGCATCTCTTTTTTTAAAAGATTTTTGTTCACTGAATAACTTATAGGCATTATACACCCTGTACAGAAATAAATTTTATGTTAAAATTCACTAGACTAAGGCATACGTTAATTTCGATACTCCACTGAAATGCGTCATAAAAAATTAAATGTATTTAAAATGCCTTTTTATCACCGGGGCAATGAAAAAATACTGAATCTGCCCGATTTAGAACGCTCATTTTAATAGCAATATATTTTTTCTAAATAAATTCATTAAGATAAACCACGTTCTGTCAATCAATATCAATGTTCTCGGCAATTAGCAGCTCATATTCAGGTTTATGCTTATATCAATTCTTTGATTATCGCAATCTGTATGGACCAATTGCAGCAGCCGAACGAGAAACGAGTGATATGTGTTATTCAACTCTACGAAAAGTGGAATTTGGTATCAATGAATAGCTTTTTTTAAATTATTGAACACGAATTTTTCCATTTTTCAATCCAATGTGTATTCCCCGAGTTATTCGACCGTTTTCAGACTTTTCGGACATCCTGTATATACATGTCTATGTGTGTGTGTTTTCTCCTTTAAGTATATATTAGTACCATCACTTCTTGTTTTGATTCGTTTTTGTTTTCTATTCATGTTACTTTTATGTATTTGAATTGTAATAGGGGTATGTGTGTCCCGCGGTCTTCTGCTATAGCTATAAAGATTCACAGCTTAACTTCCCGTGGTTATTGTCAATTAATCAGGTCAAAACAGTGACTAAAATTAAGGGCGGATCCAACCCTCCATTTAGAGGTAGGGGGTCATGGCTCCTTTTTTTTGGGGGGGGGGATCACATATCTTAACAAGCAGTCTTTATATTGAAGGTTATTCTCATTTCCAAAATGGCTACGAAATGCAGCCATTGTGGATGCTTTTCGGAAGTCATTTTCATTCGTAAATACAAAAAAATTGCATTAATATTTGTAAGAATATAAAATTTACACACTTTATTCAGATACCAAGAAATTGAAGAGTTTCCCATTTTCTTCTAATGGCAAAAAATCATCCAGAAATTGAGCATTTTAAGCCAATTTTTAGGTTTTTGACAATTACAAAAATGCAGTCAGGAGGGAGCAATTGGCTGTCGCGGCTTTTCAGTTTAAAACTCCACATTTTATGGAGATTTCCCAAAAGGGAAAAGCTAATCAATGACATTTGTTCTGAACAAGTGCACTTGCAAATGTCTG
Organism: Maratus speciosus; assembly: GCA_963932465.1. Lineage (NCBI taxonomy): Eukaryota > Metazoa > Arthropoda > Arachnida > Araneae > Salticidae > Maratus > Maratus speciosus. The sequence goes on along the minus strand of OZ010787.1, from coordinate 505,603,542 downwards.
GTATTGGAGATAAAAAATGACTTCATTGAGGTGTCAGAAATTACATACTTTGAATTTAAGTAGAGGTTTAAAGAGTCAGAAAGATTATCATTGTTGAGCAAGGGGTAGATTTGAAAAAATTTAATATATATTTCATTTTTTAAATGTCCTTTAGAAATTTTCCTTGTTCAGGAAGGGAAGGGTCATGAACACCCGTCTCCTTCCCCTTGGATCCGCCATTGACTAAAATGGAGCTTACTTAATTCGGTTGATATACACTAGGGTGGAACTAAAAAACAAAGTTTTGATTTTTATATTCTAATATTGATTTTTTTTCCATTTTAACTCCATAAAAAGGAAATATATTTCTTTTAATTTTAAAATGATATTTCCGGTTCCTCAAAGCGTCTGATTTTCCCTAAAAAACGAATAAAAGCCAATAATTGCATGAAAAGCCAATAATTGCATGAAATCACTTTCTCAAAGACCACAGAGAGATGGAGGTGATGGCAATAGGATCAATAGACATAAAAACTACAAAAAAGTGTAGCAAGTCTCTTGAAAAGGAAATATGAAAAAAAAATATTTTAAAACAAAACAGTGTTGTTTGGATTGAATGACTCGCCAAATGAAGAAATGGTTCAGTCGGTAGTTCTTCTAAACCTGAATTTGACAATCAATAAGGTGAAAGAACCGGAGTATTAGACAGAACTGCAAATATTATTACAAATGATACCCTAGAAGATATGGGTATTTCTGATGATAATAAAGAAAAGGTAGAAGAACTTGATGAAGACAAAGAGAAAAGAAAAGAAAGAATTTGAAAGAACAAGAAAGACGAAAAAACTTAATTTTAGAAGGTTTGTAATTTGATGGCAGAAAGTATAACACTATGATAACTGAAGTAAAGGGAAGAAAATATAACAAAAAATCATTAAAGAAGAACACATAGTCTTAGTTCAAAAGCCAGGATAAAAATATATTTTGGTCATATTTCATTGACATCTTCTTATATTATTATAGCCACTGCAATTTTGGTGTATTTTCAAAATAAGAATATGGACATTTCAAGTTTGAAATTTATTGGGCGAAACGGAGCCGCTGTCAATGCAGGACATAAAGCAGGAGTTATCAAAACAGAAGCAAAGCGGAAGCAAGACTGTAAAAACTTTACAATGGATAATTTACTTATTACATGCAAATGAACTTTTTTAGATACTTATTTCAACACCTTGCTGGAAAAACTACGGGTACTAAAGGATTTTCCGGACCAACAGGAAAGCAACCTGAAAAAGTGCGAGCATATGGAAATTATAGACTATAAAAATAGTGGATCTAGTCTTGACGACTGATCGGATGAAGGAATTTAAAAAATGTACAAACAGGGGAATCAACTGAATTTTAGATTTTCCTTGTAATTCTTAAACAGTGGAAGCGTATTTTAAAAATGTCTGGCAAGCTGCATCAACCATCTTTTGATATTAAGCAAGAGCTTTATCTCTGGAAAGTTGAATTCCTGCAACGTAATGACAAAGTTTGCATAAGAAGAATTAGAAGCCCGTAGGCAGAATAGCCAATTGATTTAATCCATAACAAAGGGAGGTAAGGAGGGTGGAAATCGATATTTAGCCATCTCTTGTGGCGACTTCTGGGTAGTATTTACTGAATATAAGCAGATATGCGCTAACAGCTACGTTGTTTACTTTAAGATACTTTATACTGAAATTTAAAATATTTGACGTCCTTGAGGAACCGGATAACAAATTAATTTTATAAAACCTTTTCAGCCGATAGTTTAGGCATCCAAAAAGGAAAAATGTTTTCACTGTTACACATTAAAACAAAAAAGTTTTTTTTTTTTTTTTTTTTTTTACCCTGTACTTAAGTTCCACCCTAGAGTGACAAATACTGGTGTCTCCCAATGTTAAATGTAGTGATTTTTTAGTCATTTGAAGTTCCTCACAAAATGATATACATGATATACATCCAGTGACTACATAAAACGCTTCGTCTATGTAACGTTACAACAATGCCGACAATAAGAGTTGCATTTTGTTTATGGCGCATCGGTACTTTCGTCATTATACTATAGAGGATTATTATCTGTCTGCGCAGTGCTACCAATATAAGAATGGATGTTGTCCTGCTCTGTACAAAAACAAAAAAATGTTCCTTGATCTACCAAGAAGGTTTATGAAAATGTGGTTTAAACTCTTCAGTTTTACCTAAAAATCCGGAAAGCGTATTTTTTTCTGACAGTAATTTTCCGAAACATTACTAAGTAGCTTTTACAATGTTTTAAAAAAGTTTTCTCAGTCCGGTATCAACTTTTGGAATCATTGGAAGCTTATCAGTTTTTGGAAGCTATGATTTTCCAAGAAAACAACTGTACAAATTTTGTCTGTTGAACATGTGAATTTCTACATGAGAGCTGATAGCATCCAAAAGATGTATATTCTGTTTTGATACCGGGATGATAAAACTGCTCTGTAAAAAAATTCTATAATTTACTAAGAATTTTATAGGAAACTGGGATTTCGAGAACTTTTTATGTAACGGCAACAGCAAAAATTAATGTAACAGATACAGGTTTGCACTGAAAAAAGAAATCTGTAAGGTTACTAAGAATTGTTAAGAAAACTGTGATGCCTAGAAATTTTTATGTAACTTCAACCCGGGTTTCATATAAATTTTTGTCAGTTACTGTAATTTTAGTAGATGCCTTTGTAAATCTATAGATTTCTGTAGCTTATACTTATCTTATACCAAAACTTCAGGCATTATTATCGCAGTAGCCATCACAGTATAGACACATTTTCCTTATCCGTTATTACATTAAAAAAATCATGACACAGTAATTTTTCATTTAAAAACTCTTTAGCTTCTTTGTATACACATTAAAATCAATTTTCATAAGATGCATTTTCTTCCCTTTTTCTTATATTTGACATATTTCTTTTCCCTTTGACATATTTCTTTATTTTACAAATTTATTACAAAAAAATATATATTTCAGCAGGTTTAAAATATACTATATAACAAGCAATGCATCGCCTATACCTTTCGGCTCCTTTCTGAAAAAAAGCTTTCATCCCTCTACGGAGACATCTTCAGTTCGAAATGATGTTGCTTTGCAGTTCTCATGAGATCCTAAAACTTCCTTTATTTTTTCCCTCTTCTCTTTTTTGTTTTTCCCTTTTTTCCGACATTCTCTGCCAACGAGTGTCGATATTTGAATATGTAATGCCGTCGCATACATTATCTCCGTCTAGGCTGATTTCGATGGCTTCTCTCATTAATGTGTTATGGAGGTTTTCGTAATTGGCTATTTTTTGCTATTTTAATTGACTGTGGTTTCAAGCGGATTTTCATATTTGTTCTTCAAAGGGCTGTTGCTTGGCTATTGTATTTCAGATCGCGAATATGTTCTTTATATCTTTCATTAATTTTCCTCTTAGTCATCCCAATGTATGTTACTTTTTTATTTTCGATATTCGAAGCTTTAATTTTATAGACTCCCGAGGAAGTACGAGGAATTACAATCTGCGGGAGCCTATAAAATTAAAGCTTCAAATATCGAAAATAAAGAAGTAACATACAATGGGATGACTAAGAGGAAAATTAATGAAAGATATAAAGAACATATTCGCGATCTGAAATACAATAGCCAAGCAACAACCCTTCCAAGAGCAAATATAACTCCTCCCCCTTGAAACCATAGTCAATTAAAATAGAAAAAACAGCTAATTACGAAAACCTCTATAACACATTAATGAGAGAAGCCATAGAAATCAGCATAGACAGAGATAATGCATGCAACGATATTACACATTCAAATATCGACACTCGTTGGCAGAGAAAAGAGAAAAAAAGAGAAGAAGAAAAAAAAGTAAGTTTAGGATCTCATGCGAACTACAAAGCAACATCATTTCAAACTGAAGATATCTCCGGAGAGGGATGAAAGTTTTTTTTTTTTTTTTTTTTTTTTTTTTTTCTTTTCAGAAAGGAGCCGAAAGGTATAGACGATGCATTGCTTGTTATATAGTATATTTTAAATCTGCTGGAATATATATTTTTAAGTAAAATAAGGAAAAATGTCTTAGAGTTTTTATAAAAAAGTAAAGAAAATGCATCTTATGAAAATTGATTTTAATGTATATACAAAGTAGATAAAGAGTTTTGAAATAAAAATAATTCTGTCATAATTCTTTTTCATGTAATAACAGATAAGGAAAATGTGTCTATACTGTGATGGCTAATGCGATATTAATGCCTGAAGTGTTGGTATAAGATAAGTATAAGTATAATAAGGGTATTAAAAATGACAGTTACTTCTGTCGGTAAAATGTAACTAAAAGAGATTTCTGTAGCATTGCAAAACTAGTTTTGTAGATTTACATCTTCTTTTGCACAGTTTACAGTAGTAAGCATACAGATTTCTGCAACTTTACGTCTCTCGAATTCCATCTTTTTTAGAGTGTGATTAATACACTGAAAAAATTACTTGGTAACGTTTTCGAAATAAATGGACAGCAAAAAAACATTTGTTACCAATATTCTTCTTTAAGCCATATAAATCTATAGGTTTGTCAGGTTTATAGATATTAAAAAACTTTTTTAGAATCGTAGGTACTTTGACAGAGCTTATATTGCATTTTCGTAAACTCTAATACTAGATGAAGATACATTTACCTTTATTTTAAAACGTGGTCTAAAACTGACGTACATCAAAGATCAATTATTGTAACAGTAAAACTGAACATTTTTTTTTTATTATCTATACCAATTCATAATTTGCTTAATTAAACAAAGCTAGGACATTTTACATATTTGCTCCATCCCATGTTTATACGTTGTGATATTTCTTTTTTTGGAAAATCAAACAGAAATGCTGTCTATGCACACGTTAGTCGTGAGATTTGGCTAGTATTAAGGAAAATACTCATATTTAAAAACTCAAAATTAACTGGTTTCCTTACAATCACAGCCCGTTAATGTGATGTCCCTGTGATGTCTCAATTTTCACAAGTATTCAAAGTGAAGATGTTGACCAAAAATGACTCGTTTATTCTATCAATATATGACTCTCAGGTAACCATAATGAATTAACTCCATTGCGAAGTCTCAACTACCGATTTTTTAATTATTTTCAACATAACACAAAATGAAAAATGTCGACTTCACCGTGATGCGAATACGATTAATAACAGTTGCATTTGACTCACACTGATTTCAAAGTTGGATAGAAAACTTTTAGAGTTAAGAGATATTGCCATCTTTAGTAAACAAGATTAAAAAAAAAAAAAAAAAAAAAAAACTAGTAAATAGACCGAGACCTACGTAATTCTAAAACATATTATGTTTTTCACGATTTTTTATGGGAAAGTAGGGTAAAATTGTACACTTTATTATTATTTACTCCTTAAAGACATGATATACGGCAAAATTTAATGACACTGTTTAAACACTATGTACCTATATTTTATAAGAATAATATCTTAATAAATATATGAATTATTTATCAACTTTTTTTAATTAATTCTTTTCTAAAACAGCTAAAACTTTCGGTATTTCCTCTCAAGTTGAGTATGGCCACATGTATATCTTATAGTTACAGGAATGACAGATATTGCATTATAGTTACAGGGCTTTCATTTCAAAAGAATTAAAATGATTCATTTTACAACTTTAACTAAAGAAATCAACAAACATAATTTCAATTGTCCAACTATTTAATAATTAAAGAAAAAATCATAATTTTTTGCATTACAGTTTGAGAAACTGGAAAAAAAAGACTTCAGCTCTGCCTCAGCTTTAGGAAAATCATAATCATTCTTGCTGTATATTTTCGACTGACTTACATTCAAGCATTATTTACCGGCTCTTTAACCCCTTCCCAAAAAGTGCACACAGAATTTGTTTTTGGTACCAATGAGAAAGAAAAGTAATATTTGCATTCTTTACATGGAGCATTTTTGCGATTATTTAAGTAAAGTTAACTTAAAAAAAAAAAAAGTGGTGCCAACCGAATAAAATTTGTGTAACAGCCGCTGGTCATGAAGGGGTTAAAGGACCTTTAAAAGTATGAAAAATCAAATAGTTTTAATAACTTTAACATTTTATTCTTCACGAACATTAAAAAAATCCTATTTGAGAATTCGCGTTAGAAGGAAAGTTATCTCAAAACCATCGAGTTATTTTTATACGATGAATCGGTAATTTTATCTTTAAATTAAATTTTGTTAGAACGGAGATTTTGGTCATTTTAAACATGATTTATACAAAATGGAGGGATAGAATTTCATGAAATCTTATTTGAAGACATAAACCTTATAGGTTTACAAAATTACCAACTATTATTCATGTAAGAAAGGTAGAAATTATGACAATGTTTATTTTTTTTAATTCAAAATTTTTAGTTTATATAATTTTTTTCTCAAGAACTAATAATTATATTTTTCCCATGTAGGTGATTTAAAAAACATATTATATTTTTACTGAATAAAAAAATGGCTCACCATGATAATTCATTTATGAGAAATTATTAGCGCAAGGCATATAAAATGAATTCACTTATTTAAAAAAAAAATCAAATTTCATTAAAATTTACATATGCATGTAGACTATTTTTCAGAATATTAATTGTTAAAAATATTGTATAATTTTCTTTAAATGTTTGTTTAAATTTTGGTACCCAAAAGGTACTTGGATTTCGTGTTATTGCAATCCATATTAGGATTGGTTTAAAATAAGGATGCACAACCTGTCGCCCGCAGGCCAAAAATGGCCCGCCATGGGTTTGTGTCCAGCGATCATAATTTATATAATTTCTTAGTTTTTTTTTTACACAATTTCGTTTGGAAAAATTGCAATTTTTTGTCCATATGTCGAAGGAAAAAATCGCGAATTTCGTCAATTTGCCCCGGGAAGAAATTACAAATTTCATCAGAGCAAAAGAATCGAAGAGCATTAAGAATCGCAAATTTCGTTGATAGAGTTCGGAAAATTCGCAAAATTTATCGACGAGTCGCAGAAAAATCTCAAATTTCGTTGATCAACTGGAGAAAAATCTCGGGGAAAAATTTTGTCAGTTTATCGCGAAAAAAAATTGCGAATTTCGGTAATTTGCCGCTGAAAAAATTGCAAATTTCGTCAGAGTCAGTTAAAAATCGTGAATTACGTTGATCGGACGCGTTAAAAATCGCGCATTTTGTCAATTGTGTAATCCTTGTAAAATTATGTAATCCTTGTAACGTCAATTATGTAATCCTTGTAAATTTTGTTGCAGAATAATTGCGATTTTATTTAGTTGATCGCGAGAAAAAATTGGAATTTTGTCAATTTGCCGCGGGAAAAATTACAAATTTCGTCAGAGTCAGTTAAGAATCGTAAATTTCGCTTATCGGACGCGGAAATTTTTCTAATTTTGTTGATCGCGAGAGGAAAAATCGCGAATTTTGTCGATGAGATACAGAAAACTTGTAAATTTTGTTAACCGGCTGCGGAAAAATCGTGAGTTTCGTAGTTTATCGCGAGAAAAGATGTCGAATTTCATCAATTTATCGCGTAAAAATAACAAATTTCTTCAGAGTCAGTCAAGAATCGCGAATGTCGTTGATCGGACTCGAAAAAATCACGAATTTTGTCGAGGAGCTGAGGAAAAATTGCAAACTTTCTCGATCGCCAACGGAGTTTCGCGAATGAATTTTGCCACCTTATTGCGGGAAAAATTACAAATTTCATCGGAGTCAGTTAACAATCACGAATTTTCTTAATCGGGTACAGTAAAATCGCGAATTATGTCGATGAGGCAAAAAAATTGTAATTTTCGTTGATCGACTGGGGAAAAATTGCGATTTTCTTAATCTGTCGCGGAAAAAAATCACAAATGTTGACAATTGGTAGAAAAAATTACAAATTTTGTCAATTGGTCTCAAAAATATTGCAAAATTTGTCAATTGCTCCTGAAAAAAAAAATCGTGAATTTTGCCAAAATTCGCGAATTTCGTGAATAGCTCGTGGAAAAAATTACAAAATTTGTGTGTTGGTCCCAAAAATATCATGAAATAGAAATCCTTTGGTCGCAGGAGAAAAATCGCAAATTTCATCGATTGTGCGCGTAAAAGAAATTCCGATTTTCGCCAATTTATTGAGCAAAAAAATCGCAAATTACATAAAAATATTTGAGGAAAAATCACTTTTCGTCGATTGATTATTGGAAAAAATTGCAAATATTGTCAATCTATCACGTAAAATATCGCAAAATTCGCCAATCACTCATGGAAAAAAAATCGCGAATTTTGTCAATCATTCATCGAAAACACTTGAAAATTTTGAAGATCGATCGCAGAACAAAAAAGTCGACAAATAATTCGATCGCGGGCGGAAAAAATCGCAATTTTCGTTGATCCGTTGTGGGAAAAAAATCCCGAAATTTGAAAATTTATCACTGAAAAAAATCGCGAATTGCGTCAATTTATCGCAGGTATCGCAAATTGGTTGTTTGAAAAGACTGCAAATTTTGCCAAACGGCAATGGAAAATTACGGCGAAATCTGTCAATCGGTCGTTGATAAAAAATCGCGAATTTAGTCAATCAGTCGCACTTGATTGACAAAAGAAAAAAAAAACGAGTTTTGTTGACAGTTCGCAGAAAAAATAGCATAATTAGTCCATCATGCCTTGTTATTTCAAAAATAAGTTTCCTTTTATTTTAAATGAAGTTATTCTTCAATATTTTTTCTTTTTATAATTTTCAACAACGTTCAATTATTTAGAAATTTTGTGTAATTTTTTTTCTTCGAGTTACCATTTGTCAAGAAGGAACCGTTAGTCTTCATAAAGTGTTGAATGGTTATCCATACTTTTGCGAAGAAGCCCCGCATTCCTTCATACAATTATTTATGTCTGATTGTTTATTTTTATTATAGACAAAAAATAATTATTCATCAAGAATAAAGACTTATAACACACCCCCTCCTACCTCCGCGATATAGAATTTTCTCTGTGTTACTGACGTGGCCCTCGACAACCCAAACATTTTTGTAAGTTGCCATTCTCTTAAAAAGGTTGTGCACCACTAGTTTAAAAGGTACCTGATTACTTATGGATTGTTTGTAAATAGGCGGTTTATCCCCACATTGGATATACAGGCTTATCCCAAGAGAATAAGGCTCCTACAGAAATTCATAAAAATGCACGTATAAAATGCCAGCCTCAGTTCCACTTTAGGATATATACTAGAGTGAATCGAAAAATCGAAATGTGGATAATCGAATCCGTGCGGGGTGCAAAAGTTGACTTTTATATCTGCTAACTTACATGTGTTTTTTTATTAAAATCCCTTTATGTCTTCAGGTGGCCCAAAAATAGATAAAATTGAAATTTTTATGAAAATTTACAATTTTTTTGTTTTTCTTTTATTTTTATTAATTGCTTTCGGCGCGGAGTGCGAAAGTTGTCTTTTATTTATATTAGTTTACATATTTTTTTAATTGAAATCCATTCATTTCTTCCGGTTCCCCAAGCGCCCCAAGTGTAGTTAAAAATTTAAATTTTTATGAAAATATATAATTTATAATTAATATTTTTTTGTTTTGTATTTTTTTTTATTAAATTACTTTAGACGCGGGTTGTGAAAGTTTTCACTTAAGCATATTAGTATATAGTAAAATGGGGACAGACGCCGCGGTGGGGCAGATGCCGCAGAGATTGTGTATTCGACAATAGCCTTCCCTAGACCAATTTTAGAAGTTCGTAGTGTTCCTCTGTGCTGTGTGATGTGTTGTATGCGTTTACACCGCTTAATTGTCAGTATTTACATATTTATGCCAGTTTTTTATGGCTCGAACCTGCGTGGTAAGTTGTTAAAATTATTCTAATGAAGTTTTATTGCATAATTTAAGAAAAATAAACAGAGATGCCATTCCAAAATCGATTGCAACTATAGACTAGATCCTCGTAGAATACAGACATGTGCTTGTCATTCTCTTGCATCGCTCACATGACGCAAAATGGCGGCGCGGCATCTTACCCGCCACTATGGGACAGATGCCGCATCGAGGTTCAGGGATAGATGCCGCAAAATATATTTTTGTTTTTCGGTTCAATAAATTCATCACCGTGATTTAAGTAGAACTTACATTTAAATGAATGTATATTAGCACATTCTGCTACTTATCAAAATATTCTCAGCAACAATGCTGGTTCAACATGTGTGAATAAGGAAAACGTAGGCCGTTTAAAATTATCACCATCTAAACTGTTAAACAAAATCTCTCCTACCCAAATGGTCAAAAGACCTATACAGCGAAGTAAGAGAAAGTAAAAGGTTGCAAATATTACAAGTACAGAGTTTATAAACAATAAAAAAGAAGACGGAAATGAAAAACAAAAGAAACCAGAAAGACTCAAAGAATGACAACTTGGCGGAAGTAAAATGTGTAAAAAATGGAAAGGAAAGATCAACTTGAAAACACCTTACTTGAAGAAAAAACTAAAATATGAGTCATCTTCCGACAATGGGTAAATTGTTCCTCTTATGGATTCTGATGGCAGAACTGGATTGGAATTTGATGACTCTGCATATGTTGAGTGGCTGGAGTCTTATCAAGGAGCAAAGTTTCAAGCGGACAGTTTTCAGTGCATCAAATTCAATCGATAGCTGCATAAAAAACACTTACTTTGCAACAAGTAGTGTGGTGTGATTGTGGGTGAATGGAAATACAAAATCAAAGAATGAGAAGAAAGGCCAAAAATAAACAGACTAGAGCCTAAATAGAATAGAACTAATACTTACATTAAGAGCAAACTGCAATGTTCACCTGGATGTAAATCAGTGATTTATATCTTTTTTGTCTATTGTTTACAGTAATTATGCTATCCATTCATGTAAATTCAAATGATTTTCTTTTCATTTTCACTTTTTGTCTTAAGTTTTGTGTATAGAGATTACACTTTTGCATTTTCGTTAACACTAGAACGGCGGGAGAATCTTACCTACTGGAACGGCGGGAAGGGGTCATTTTGACCCCTCGATGAAAATACTGAAATAACAAAGCTAAAACAATTTTAAATGCCATAAATTGGCAAAAATATGTAATTTCCGTGTATTTCATAATTTATATTTAAAATTACTCGATAATTTATTGAATTTTAGAAGTACTGTATATGTAACGCCTACATGGCGATTAATTGGACCATACTACAACTACTCAAAAAACTCATTAATTTGATATAAAAATCGATTTAAAATTAATGTTTTTGCAAATTAAAACTAACGTTAACTAAAATAAAACACAATTTATAAAATAATATATATATATATATATATATATATATATTTATCTAACTTATTCGCCGAATGATTCACTCTCTATATCCATAAATGAGAAATTTGTTCTGTTGTTTCCGTTATTTCATTATAAGTCTAGCTGAATGGTTAATATGTTAAGCATTCTGTTTCAATTTTACTTAATGCTTATAATACTCCAAATTGTGCACACGTATTAGGAATTAATTCAGTTGTAACAAAAAAATAGCAATTTTTCCAGTACATTTTCTGCACACAACATTGAAACATGGTGCGCAAAACTCTTGAGATTTGTTTCCATTGCATGCCTGTACTTGACATTTTTTCTCTTCATATCTATTTTATTTTCGTGTCTTTTTTTTTCTGAAGACTCAGAAAAGATCTTTGGGAGTTTTGAAACCATAAGATCCATTCTGAACACATCCCCTAAATTTAATAGAAAATCTCTTCTACTGATAGACTTGCCTGTTACACTTTTATAAATTATCCAGGTGTTTAAAGCTGCATGATCCAAAATATTGAAAACGATATGTACAGGCCATCGTCTAGAAACCGATTTCACGGATTATTTTCGACAAATCTGATCATGGATATCCACACCATACTTCGTTGCGTTGTAATATTTTATTGAATCAGGCAACTTCTTGAAACCGTCTTCAGTTTTAATAGTAGAATGTAATGAGCTCTGTAGAAAAACACCCTTTTTTTCTTTTGGCTTGATAGATGGTAAGTGTCATATTATCACATTCCACTGTCTTCAATGAATAAAGAGTACTGCGCATATTTTTCAATGATATAGGAATTTCTCTTCTGTTCATTTTCATTGTGGAACCAAACTTGTATTTTTAGCTTTTAACATCTCTGCTAATTTCATGCTAGTAAAATAGCTATCTGTCGTAATATTCCTCTCTTCATTTAGATGGGGCTCTGTTAATTTCATGACAACATTTTCCGATAAACGTAATTAAGGATTGGCTGTTTCATCTTTTTCTAGATAAATAAATTCATTCAAGAGGTATTTAGTATCAACAATCAACAGATCACCAAAATTTTATTCCAAATTTATCCGATTTATTTGGCATATATTGCGTAAATTTCTATATATATCTTGAGATGGGAACAATTGTTCATCAACTGTAATATTTTGTCCTGGTCGGTAGCATGTTTTGCAATTTCCAATAAATTTATTCCACATTTCACATGCAAGAGCAAATTTATCAGTCTGTAGTCTGCTAGATCTCGTTGTCTTTTCCTCAAACCTACTTTTTTTTTCTTTCTTTGAATCTATCTCTTGAGATAGTTTCTTTGCAAAATAGTATTCCTCATGCCTTGGACGACAAGGAATAAAAATCTAAGCCCTTTTTTTAATTGCTCCTCGAACATATAGTATAGCAACAAAAGCGGCTTCGAGTACAAAGAGTATTTTACTAAAAGGGTCAAAATGACCCCCGTCCGCCGTTCTAGGAATACAAGTCAATATTTCAAAAACTAACAAATCTAGAAAGCTGAATTTTTTTTCTGAAATACATGTTATCTATTTAGGAAAAGTCAAAACATTTCAAATGATTTCGCCCAAGGAAACAAAAGTAATCAAATGGCGAAAGTACCCAGGTGTCAAAATGACCCCTCCCGCCGTTCTAGTGTTAAACTTTTCACAATTTAGTGATATATATAATTTTTTTAAGTTTACTGTTATTTATTTTTTTAAGTAGTTTGAGAAAATAAAAATGTGATTTGCTTGAAAAGAAATAAACAGCCTAGCATTTTTCTCCATGCGGCACGTGTCCCACACCCCATGCGGCATCTTATCCAGCACATAAAAAAAATGATGTTAAAAAAAGGACCTGTGGGAAAATAATCATGCCTACTTTATTAAGAGGGTTTTAACTTGTTTAACATAGAAATTAGATTCTAAAGGGTTTGATCAATGATTTCTGGTACTTATTTCGTTCTTTTTTGCTTTATTGTACATTTTACAAGAAGAAAAGTAAAACTGCGGCATCTGTCCCCACTTTACTATACATGCAAAAGTTTCAACTTCGATAAATTGCTTACGGTGTCCCAAGATACTTAAATATTTGCCGAAATTCGATTTTTATGCAAATTTTCAACTAAAAAACATAAGTAAAAATAAGTGTTAAACAATCATTTGTATATCGTAGAAAGTACTGTGTATAAAATATTAAAAATTGCTTATCGTTTATTATTAAATGCATAAAATTATTTTTTATACTATATAGAAAAGACCACACAAAATTGCAAGTGATGAAGGGGTAAACTTCTATACAAAAACCACAAAGGAGGATCATTATACTCTTGTAAAGGAATCATCCTCTCAGTATATAGGAGACGTTTCAGTTGCAACAGGAGAATCTAAATCCCTAAAAGAGGCAATAATATTTTTTTATATCAAATAACATATCATTATATGATCTTAGAGTAATTGGATGCGACTGAACAAATTTAAATATTGGGAACAAAGGATGAGTTATTTACCTCATGGAGCTGAACTCAATAGACTCTTACAGTAGCAAGTTGTTTTCATCATGCAAAAGAGTTGCCTTTACGACATTTACTAAATTTTTTACATGGTGCAACTATTGGTTCTACAGCCTTTTTTGGCCAATTGGTACAGCAATCAAACCCTGAGAGAAGCTACACGTAGTTTCTCTTTCTTCAATCAGTGTGGAGAATATGCCAGATAACCATACTCAGCAGTGATCAGTAATATTTATATGATATTTGCATAGAAAATCACCTGGTGAATGTGGTTCTGACCTGGCATAAAAAAAAATCTGTTCCAGTTGTTCCCTCAAGATGACTTCAGATTGTAATAATTACCCTGAACTTAAATAAATTTGTATTTAAAGATTTTTATATTTTTAATGCATTAGCTAATACAATATTTTGAAAATTTCAACAGTATAATCACCTAAATAAATATTTTATTTTAACAATGAAAAGGAAATTTTAGGTTCCGTTTATACAGACTAACATGAAATGTATGCTTTGAAAATGTTATGAAAAAATATTCAGAAGTTTTTGAGATATCCTGCGCATTATTCCCAAAAACATCATTTGGAGAAAAATTACTTTAAAGTTTCGGAAACGCCACTTCAGCTATTGAGCGAGTATAATTGTAAAAGCCATAACTTTTGTTCTAATGGGAATTTCAAGGAAACAATTATATTAAAATGTTGAGTAAAGACAGGAGTTTAACATCTAAATAACTAAATTTTCTAAAATTTTGAAGCTTCAAGAGTCCTGAGAGCACTTAATTAGATGAAACACATAAATACAACGGGGATTCGCTACTAGTTTGCATTGAGTGGATCTCTAATTACGCCTTGAGTGACTTTAAAAATTAATTAAAAACCTATCTGGAAAAATGCGGCACGGACCAAGGCGGCGTTTCAATTTTGCGACTTCCTTTCGAAGCACGCTTAGCGCAATGCCAAAATTAAACTTTGAAGAAAGGTTTTGTTTTAGTTACACTGTAGAAATATAGGTTATTACTCTGAATTTAGTTTTATGAAATCTCAAATGAAGTTTAAATATGAACTGCTTTTATTGTCATTACCGTATTAAGTTCATCATAAACAGATTAAGATGATATTAAAAAATGAGTTATACAGAATAGCTATATTTAATATTATTTAGGTTCCATATCTCTTTGAGTTTTCATGGTATATCCATTTACACTTTTCTAGTATATACAGTTATACACAACCCTACATTCTATAGTTTTTTACAAAGTCTTAGTATTCTTTGAGCAACATTTTTTTTTTTTTTTTTTTTAATAATACAATTACAAATTCATATATTTTTCTACGGAACCCTCTGTGCGTCAGTAATACTCCCAATAGACCGTTTATATTTTTCTCTTTTTGAAATATCTTGCGTGCTAATTTTTATTTATTGCATTTGTAACATTTGTTTATTTTCTTATCACTTGTACTCCTGCTAAAGAGTATTGTTTAATAAAATATAAAATATATTTCATTACATATTGTCATTCAAATAGAAAATAAATAAAATAAAAAATAAAAAATAAATAAAATAATAAATAAAAAATAAATAAAATAATAAATAAAAAATAAAAAAAATAATAAATAAAACATAAATAAAAATTCCATAAGCATGGTAAAAAACGAACTTTAAAAAAATAATATATAAGGCAAAATATATATATATCGACATATTGTCTTAAAAAACCCTTATATATTGTAATTTCAACATCATGTATCTATATAGTAAAGTGGGGACAGATGCCGCAGTTTTTCTTTTCTTCTTGTAAAATGTACAATAAAGCAAAAAAGAACGAACTAAGTACCAGAAATCATTGATCAAATACTTTAGAATCTAATTTCTATGTTAAATAAGTTAAAACCCTCTTAATAAAGTAGGCATGATTATTTTCCTTCAGGTCTTTTTTTAACATCATTTTTTTATGTGCTGGATAAGATGCCGCATGGGGTGTGGGACACATGGCGCATGGAGAAAAATGCTAGGCTGTTTATTTTTTTTTTCAAGCAAATCACATTTTTATTTTCTCAAACTACTTAAAACAAAAATAAATAACAGTAAACTTACAAAAATTATATATATCACTAAATTGTGAAAAGTTGAACGAAAATACAAAAGTGTAATCTCTATACACAAAGCTTAAGACAAAAAGTGAAAATGAAAAGAAAATCATTTGAATTTACATGAATGGATAGCATAATTACCGTAAACAATAGACAGCATAATTTCAAAAAAGATATAAATCACTGATTTACATCCAGGCGTACGTTGCAGTTTGCTCTTAATGTAAGTATTAGTTCTATTCTATTTAGGCTCTAGTCTGTTTATTTTTGGCCTTTCTTCTCATTCTGTGATTTTGTATTTCCATTCACCCACAATCACACCACACTACTCGTTGCAACAGCAAAGTAAGCGTTTTTTATGCAGCTATCGATTGAATATGATGCACTGAATCCTGTCCGCTTGAAACTTTGCTCCATGATAAGGCTTCAGACACTAAACATATGCAGAGTCATCAAATTCCAATTCAGTTCTGCCATCAGAATCCATAAGAAGAACAATTTACCTATTGTCGGAAGATGACTCATATTTTGGTTTTTTCCTCACGTAAGGCGTTTTCAAGTTGATCTTTCCCTTCCATTTTTTACACAATTTACTTCCGCCAAGTTGTCGTTCTTTGACGCTTTCTCGTTCCTTATGTTTTTGATTTCCTTCTTCTTTTTTATTGTTTATAAACTCTGCGCTTGTAATATTTGCAACCTTTTACTTTCGCTTACTTGGCTGTGTTGGTCTTTTGACTATTGGGGTATTAGAGATTTTGTTTAACAGTTTAAATTGTGAGAATTGTAAACGGCCTACGTTTTCCTTATTCACACATGTTGAACCAGCATTGTTGCTGAGAATATTTTGATAAGTAGCAGAATGCGCTAATATGCATTCATTTAAATGTAAGTTCTACTTAAATCGCAGTGATGAATTTATTAAACCGAAAAAAAAAGTTTTTTTGCGACATCTGTCCCATAGTAGCGGGTAAGATGCCACGCCGCCATTTTGTGTCATGTGAGCGACGCGAGAGAATGACAAGCACGTGTCTGTATTCTACGAGGATCTAGTCTATAGTTGAAATCGATTTTGGGATGGCATCTCTGTTTATTTTTCTTAAAATATGCAATAAAACTTCATTAGAATAAATTTAACAACTTACCACGCAGGTTCGAGCCATAAAAACTGGCATAAATATGTAAATACTGACAATTAAGGGGTGGAAACGCATACAACACATCACACAGCACAGAGGAACACTAAGAACTTCTAAAATGGTCTAGGGAACGCTATTGTCGCCTACACAATCTCTGCGGCGTCTGTCCCCACTTTACTATAAAAAAAATCATTTACTTTGATAGGGATTGAATTTCTTACGAGGGTCAAAATGACCTCCAACGGCGGTTTTAGGTAAATCCAAATTCCGACTGTTCTAGTGTTAACTACAAAAATTAATCTCGGCTAAATCAAAATTTAAATATTTCTCCAATTCATTGAGTTAAATATTATTTAACAGCGTTTAAATTCTTTAGGTATCTCTTTTTAAAAAAGATTTTTGTTTACTCAATAACTGATAGACATTACACACCCTGTACAGAAATTGAATTTTATAATAAAATTCACTAGAATAAGGCATACGTTTATTTCGATACTCCACTGAAATTCGTCATAAAAAATTTAAATCTAGGGTAATTCCGGGATTTATGCTGTATATGTCTTTGAATTTGTGTATAAATTCCCATGGTAGACATAAAATAAAAAAAATCATGTTGTGCTATTTAATGTTAAGCATACAACGCGTGTGTATTGTGACAAAAAAATTCAAAATAAATAATTAATATTTTTTAACAATTTTTTTCTAAAACATTACACTGCGGCGCGTCACCCATACATTCAGGCTGAGACGCCGCACTTGTACGCTAGTTATGCCGCGCTTGTTATAAGAACAAAATGAAATTATAAATAAAAATATTTAAAAAAATATTCATATATGGACTATAATTAACGATGTAATAACAAAATGAAACTAAATGAGTACAATTAAACGTATTAGTAGATTCAAATTAATAATTGTTTGCCTATTTTCACTATTAAAATTATCGATTTATATTTTTACATTAAATTTTAATTGTTATTTCAGCAACAACGTAATATCAATGTATTAGGGAAAGAAAAGAAAAAACGTAAAATTGTGTTTAGATAATTTATTTGTCAACCCTTTCGGGAATGGCGGCTTTTACACAAATTCTATTTGGTTGGTACCACTTTTTTTAAAAGAAGCTATCTTTGCTTAAGTAATCCTGAAAATGCTCTAATTAAAGAAAGCAAATATTACTTTTCTTTTTTACTGGTGCCAGAACCAAATTTTGTATGCTCTTTATGAAGGAACTTATATGCACCTATGGTCCCGAATGGGTTAATAGACCTGTTTTTTCGACTACAATCTACAGAAAAAGTGTAGTCTTTATGTAACTACATTTAACACACGATGCAACGAAGCCAGTTACACTTCCTCTTTTTTGGAGTAGTTTTCTAAACATTCCTTTCAAAGAACGTCTGCGTTACGGTAATCCAATTTTACATTATTATCATCTTGACTTGCATCTTTCTTGTCCTACTTACTTTTTATTTTTCCCTTTTTCTCCTTTGGTTTTAGTAAACTTGATAACATGCTTAACATGGTTAGTCTGTGCAAAAAGAAAAGGAAAACTTAATACTACTTAATCATCCCGTACAAAAGAAACTGCGGCATGTATACCGGAATTGCAGTGCGGCATGTATCCCATTTTGCATGATGCAGACGTCAGCCATCACAGTTACCTGCCATCGCTAAGGGAAATGGCGTAACCATACACACAGTACTCTATACAAACGCTACGCTTAGTTTTGGAGTAGATATCATGCATGCATTTAATAATTAGTGTATGAAAAGTATTTAATCATACGTGTTTAAAATTTTGGACAGTAAAATCATGCACTTACGTCAATATAAGGATTGTTCTTCTACAAGTAAACATCGAAATGGGATTCACGCTATACACTGGTTAAAATAATCTCATTGCGCACGTATACAGCGCGTTTGAAGACTATCTATCTATAATTACAAGAAATACAAGGGGTGCGGCGATTCTCTCGGTGTTACCCTATTTAAAATGCCTTTTTTTTCACCGGGGCAATGAAAAAATACTAAATCTACCCGATTCAGAACGCTTATTTTAATAGCAGTTTTTTTTTTAAGAAATTCATTCCGATAAACCACGTTCTATCAATCAATATCAATGTTCGCGGCAATAACCAACTCATATTCAGGATTATGCTTATATCAATTCTTTGATTATCGCAATATGTATGGACCAATTGCAGCAGCCGAACGAGAAATGAGCGATATGTGTTATTCATCTCCACGGATACCACGGAATTTGGTATCACTGAATAGCTTTTTTAAAATTACTGAACACTTATTTTTTCCATTTTTCAATCCGACGTGTATTCTCCGAGTTATTCGACCGTTTTGAGACTTTTCGGACATCCTGTACATACATATATATGTGTGTGTGTGTGTGTTTTCTCCTTTAAGTATATATTAGTACCATCACTTTTTCCCTTGATTCGTTTTTGTTTTTTATGCATGTTACTTTTATGTATTTGAATTGTAATAGGAGTATGTGTGTCTCGAAATCTTCTACTAAAGCTATAAAGATTCACCGCTTAACTTCTTGTGGTTATTATCTATTAATCAGATCAAAAAAGTGACTAATACGGAGCTTACTTAATTTGGTTAATATTCACCCTCGAGTGACAAATATTGGTGTATCCCAATGTTAAATGTAGTGATTTTTTAGTCATTTAAGGTTTGTTACAAAATGAGATAGATGAATGGCCCGTGACTGCATAAAACGCTTCGTCCATGTAACATTAAAACAATGATGACAATAACAGATGCATTTTGTTTACAGCGCATCGGTACTTTCGTCATATTTTGGTCACTGTACTACAGAGGATTATTATCTGTCTGCGCTACCAAATTAAGAATGGAAGTATTCCTGCTCTGTACAAAAACAAAAAAAAATGTTCCCTGATCTAGCAAGACGGTTTACGAAAATGTGATTTAAACTCTTCAGTGTAACCTAAAAATCCAAAAAGAATTTCTTTTTTTTTCTGCCGGTAATTTTCCGAAACATTAATAAGTGGCTTTTACAATGTTTTAAAAAGTTTTCTCAATTCGATATCAACACTAAATATTAGTTTTTGAAGCTATGATTTTTCAAGTAAACAACTGTACATAATTTGTCTGTTGAACATGTGAATTTCTACTTGAGAACTGATAGCATCCAAAAAATTTATATTCCGTTTTGATACCGGGATAATAAAACTGCTCTGTAAAAAAAAAATTCTATAAATTTACTAAGAATTTTCAAGGAAACTGGGATGCCGAGAACTTTTTATGTAACGGCAACACCAAAAATTAATGTAACTGATACAAGTTTGCACTGAAAATAAAAAAATCGGTAAGATTACTAAGAATTGTTAAGAAAACTGTGATGCCTAGAAATATTTATGTAACTGTAACCCGGGTTTCACATAAAATTTAGTAAGTTACTGTAATTTTCTTAGATACCTTTGTAAAGCTATAGATTTCTGTAACTTTGAAAAAACTAGTTATGTATATTTGAGGCATCTTTTTTACAGTGTACAGTAGTTACATAATTAAGCAAAGCTAGGACATTTTACATATTTGCTCCATCCCATGTTTATAAGTTGGGATATTTCTTTTTTTAGGAGAATCAATCAGAAAAGCTGTCTATGCACATGCTAGTCGTGAGATTTGGCTAGTATTAGGGAAAATCCTCATATTTAAAGACTCGAAATTAACTGGTTTCCTTATAATAACAGCACGTTAATGTGATGTCCCTGTGATGTCTCAATTTCTGAAATATGCAAAGTGAAGATGTTGACCAAAAATGACTCCTTTATTCTATCACAATATGACTCTCAGGTAACCATAATGAATTAACTCTACTGCGAAGTCTCTACTTCCGATTTTTTAGTTATTTTCCACTTATCACAAAATGGACAATGTCGACTTCACAGTGAAGTGAATAACAGTTGCAACAGGATCAATAACAACTGCATTTGACTCCCAATTATTTCACAGTTGGATACAAAACTATTAGGGTTGAGATATATTGTCATCTTTAGTAAACAATATTTAAAAAAAAACAATTAAATAGACAAAGACCTTCAGAATTCTAAAAAAATAGTTTGTTTTTCACGATTTTATAGGGGAATGTGGGGTACAATTGTACACTTTATTATTATTTATTCCTTAAAGACATGCTATACAGCAAAATTTAATGACACTCTCTTTAAACACTGTGTACCTATACTGGCACAAGATTAATATCTTAAAAAATATGTGAATTATTTATAACATTCCTTTAATTAATTATTTTATGAAACAAGCAAAACCTTCGGTAGGGTAATTCCGGGATTTATGCCGCACATTTTTTTTAATTTCTGTATAAAGTCCTATGGTGGACATAAAATAAAAAAAAAATCATGCTGTGCTATTTAATATTAAATATACAGCGCGTGTACTGCGACAAAAAAAATGAAAAGAAATAATTATTATTTTTAACAATTCTTTCTCTAAAACATTACACTGCGGCGCGTCACCCGTACATTCAGGTTGAGACGCCGCACTTGTGCGCTAGTTATGCCGCGCTTGTTATAAGAACAAAATGAAATTATAAATAAAAATATTTAAAAAAATATTCATATATGGACTATAATTATCGATGTAATAACGAAATTAAACTAAATGAGTACAATGAAACGTATTAGTAGATTCAAATTAATAATTGTTTGCCTACTTTCACTATTAAAATTATCGACTTTTTTTTACATTAAATTTTAATTGTTATTTCAGCAACAACGTTACATCAATGTATTAGAGAGGGAAAAGAAAAGTAAAATTGTGTTTAAATAATTTATTTGTTAAACCTTTCGGGACCGGTGGCTTTTACAAAAATTTTATTCGGTTAGCGTTTTCAAAAGAAGTTACCTTTATTTAAATAATCATGAAAATGCTCTAATTAAACAAACCAAATATAATTTTTCTTTTATACTGGTGCCAGAAATAAATTTTGTATGCTCTTTATGAAGGTGTTTATATGCACGTATGGTCCCGAATGTGTTAAGAGACCTGTTTTTTCGACTGCAGTCTACAGGAAAAATGTCGAAAAAGTATAGTCTTTATGTATTTGCATTTGACACATGATACAACGAAGCCAATTGCACTTCCTTTTTCTTTAGTAGTTTTCTAAACATTCCTTGCAAAGAAAGTCTGCGTTACGCGTAATCCAGTTTTTCATTATTTTCATCTTGACTTGCAAGTAGTGCAAGAAGCCCTACTTACTTTTTATTTTTCCCTTTCTCTCCTTTGGTTTTAGTAAACTTGATAACATGCCTAGCATGGTTAGTCTGTGCCAAAAGAAAAGGAAAAGTTAATAACACTTAATCATCCCATACAAAAGAAACTGCGGCATGTATACCGGAATTGCAGTGCAGCAAGTATCCCATTTTGCATGGTGCAGACGTCGGCCATCACAGTTACCTGCCATCACTAAGGGGAATGGCGTAATCATACGCACAGTACTCTATACAAAAGCTACACTTAGTTTTGACTTCGAAATCATGCATGCATTTAGTAATTAGTGTACGAAAAGTATTTAATCATAACGTGTTTAAGAGTTTGGACAGTGAAATCATGCACTTACGTCAAAATAAGGATTGTGCTTCTACAAGTAAACATCTAAATTGGATTCACGCTATACACTGGTTAAAATAATCTCATTGCGCACCTATACTGTGCGTTTGACGACCATATCTATCGATAATTACAAAACATACAACGGGTGCGGCACCTATCCCGGATTCGGCGACTCTCCCGGAGTTACCTTATTACCTCTCAAGTTGTGTACAGCCACATGTATATTTTATAGTTACAGGAAACGACAGATATTGTATTATAATTCCAGGGCTTTCATTTTAAAAGTATTAAAATGATTCATTTTATAAATTTAACTAAAGAAATCAACAAACAGAATTTCAATTATAAGTCTAACTGTTTAATATTTAAAGAAAACAAATCATTATCTCCATTGCAGTTTGAGAAAATAAAAAAAAAGTGTTCACTCTGCCTCAGCTTTACGAAAATCATAATAACTCTTGCCCATATATTTTCGACTAACTTTCATTCAAGCATTATTTACCGGCTCTTTAACCCCTTCGTAAAAAGTACATACAGAATTTGTTTTTCGTACCAGTGAAAAAGTAAAGTAACATTTTCTTTCTTTAATTAGACAATTTTTGAGATTATTTAAGTAAAGGGAACATTTTAAAAAAATTTGTGCCAACCGAATAAAATTTGTGTAACAGCCGCCGGTCACGAAGCGGTTAAAGGACCTTTAAAAGTACCTTTAAAAGAATAAAAAATCAAATAGTTTTAATGACTTTAATTAAAATTTTATTCTTCAGGAACATTGAAAAAACATCTTATGCGAGAATTCGCGTTGGAAAGAAAGTTATCTCCAGAACATTGAGTTATTTTTATATGATGAATCGGTAATTTTAACTTTAAGGTTAATTTTCTCAAAACATTGATTTTGGTCATTGTACACAAGATTTCTGGAAAATAGAGGGATGAAATCATGAAATCTTGTTTGAGAACATAAACTTTATAGATTTACAAAATTACCAACTATTATATATATCATGTAAGAAAGGCAGAAATTATGACCATTTTTATTTTCTTTTAATTCAAAATTTTGAGTTTAATTTTTTTTCTCAAGAACTAATCATTATATTTTTCCCTTGTAGGTTATTTTAAACACATATTATATTTTTACTGCATAATAAAAGACTCACCATGATAATGCATTCATTAGAAATTCTGCGCGCAAGGCTTATAGAACGAATCCATTTATTTAAAATAATCTGATTTCAAATAAATTTTTTAATTTTCTTATGCATCTAGACTCTTTTTCGGAATATTAATTGTTAAAATATTGCATAATTTTCTTTAAATGTTTGTTTAAATTTTCATACCCAAAAGTTAATTGGATTTGGAAAAGGTACCTGACCACGTATCGGGTTGTTTATAAGTAGACAGTTTATTCCACATTGGATATCCGGGCTTATCACAAGAGAATAAGGCTCCTAAAGCAAGTCATAAAAATGCACGCGTAAATTCCAGCCTCAGTTACACCTTAGGATATATACATATATTTTTTTTAAATATTCTGCATTCAGTAATAAAAAAAGTTTCAACAACTTTAAATATGTTCATATTATGAACTTTGAAAACTAGAAAATATTATGCAAAAAATCGTAAAATAAACTTTCCTGACAGGAAGCTATACAAATGTCAATATGGAGATACCGTAATGGCCGCTTTTTCTTCTTGCATAAGCCTATGTATTTAAACCATTACCCCTAGAGGTCTGCTCAACTTGTGCTGAAATTGAGGTATGCAGTTTCAATCGATTACGGTTTTACCCTACTTTACCCTACACATTATTCCTTGTCAAATTTACTTATATATTTGTAGAACAACATTTTGCTAATCAATAATTTAATTTTCGTATTTCATTCCTATTAATCCATTCTACATACAAACTGAGTATAAGAACATTTGGGATTGTATTTCTTTAATAGTTTGAAGATTGGCGGTATATTATATATACCACCTAATTTTCATCTCATTTGCCACGTTTTCACCAGAAATTTTGAATGAAATTCTGGTTTTATAATGTACGTGAAGAAAATCGTTGCTGTATTTTGTTATAAATTTGCTCTTAAATTTTGGTGGCAATCAATCGTTGCAAAATTTTAACAACTTTGACCCTGAAAGGATTAATTAATGCTTTTGTAAAATACATGTATGATTATCTATCATTTTATTTTAATACATTTCTGAAATATTTTTTGCAAAATAATGCATATATTTATTAATTGGCTTTTTGAAGTATTTTTTACTTACTTTTCAAGACTGGTGATTTCCCGATATCAAATAAGTATGTAAACAGACAATAGAACAATTTATTGGGAATGTAATGTTTATACAATAAAACAAAATAAAATATCATTCAATCATTTATGCTTTTATTTTTCAAACATTACATTAATTTAGATTATCAGCATAAATATCATCTCTAACATTGTTTTATACAATATATACAAAGTTTAGTGTAATTAAACTCTGGGAAATCCTGAATTATAATCATCATACACTAAAAAAATGGAAATTTTATTTTGCAATTTTAATCAATTTTCGATGCACAGGAGAAATTGGTTCACTATTTTGCCTGTCATATTTTTCGAAATTATGGTCGATAATTTTTTTAAATATTTGATATTGTCAAATATATTAATTTTCAGAATTTATGGTCAGAATTTTTATTTACCTGATTTTTTTATATAGTTCTTAACAAAAAAGACTGATATATATATATATATACTATAGCTCATTTTTTTCCAACAGCATAATATTATAGAAATATATTATTTTATAAATACTTCTGCAAACGACAGAGATGTGTGCGTAAATGCATATCTATTAATAATAACTGCAAATATAAATGTAAAAATGTAGTATGTTTATTTGAAATATATTAAATTTCACATTAAAATTTTTGACATGAAAGCCTAACTGGACGACTTTTGTAAAGATTAACATTTGTAAAACTATACATGTACTTAAAATAATACATATTTACTTCATTAATGATTATAATTAAATAAAGAGTTACACTATTCTTTCAATATGTTTGTTTAGTAGAAAAATACAACTACCGTGAAATTTTCGTAGTCTAAAAATTTATAAAATAATCAGTCAACAAGTTCGCTGCCATACTGCATGATCATAGTGTGTTACCGCTTTCTATGAGCCTTTTTTACTTTTTCAAACGGAAGATAAGGTATGATTATGTCCTAAGAACAGTATTCAAGTGCCTATGTACTCAAGATTTTGGGGGACCTAAAAGAATTAACGGGGTTTCATTCTAAAAGGCTACGTTTTTCTTTATATATACAAGAAAAAAATAAACTAAAATATTTCAGGAATATTTAAAAGAAAATTATTTGGTCATTCCTTTAAAATTACTAGATACCATTTGTATAAGCTTTTATTATGCACATGAATCATTCTAGCTAAACAAAAAATATGTACATTTTCTTCAACGCTTAGTTCGCATCGAACGCGCTCAACGCGTCCATCTGAGTGTATTCCCAACGTTACGGACGCGCTGCAGGCGTCTATCTAAAATTTTCAAAGTTTTTAACGTTAAAAACGGGTTTGCTGTGAGACCTCCGTGGCCGAGTGGTTAAGGCACCACTTGGCTACGCTTGAGAGCGTAGGAGGTCTGCGGGTTCGACTCCCGCTGGCTCCGTTCCAGACTCTTTGTGGAGCTCCTGGTTGTATTTCTCTGGTGTTGTAAATTTCCTTGTGACTATCTCGTCCTTGTATGTAATGAGAAAAGGAAATAAAAATTGTGGTTTGTGTTTGTGTATAATAAGGATCATTCGAGGCGGACAGCCATAGTTGCTATAGGCCTCAAAGCAATCTCCTCTACGTTGGACTTCAATGGGTTTGCTGCGGTCTAATTAACTGTTTCGTTCATCAATAAATGACAGCACAAAATAGCATTCGAATACAATTTCTCCCGGTAAGATGTAGATGTTCAGGTGATTGTTTTGTGAATACATACATTATAAAATTACTTCAGTATCAGGTTTTCGAAAGCGAAAGCTCCTTAAAGCGATTCCAAATGTAGTTATTTAGATTTACTTGACGACGAAATTTAGTTTTACCAAGATTATAAAGTAAGGACTACGAAGTGAGTTTATGCATGTTACCTTGCTTTATATTCTTCAAAATTTTATGTTTCATGTATTTGGTACTATTTTTTTTGATTTAAATAACTTGATTAAATTTAATTCGCGTTTACGGACGTTCCTTCCGCGTTAAAAAAAAAAAAAAAAAAACGCAGGCGTAAACTCATCGGGCTAAGGGTTAAGGACATATGTGTACAAAGACATATGTGTAATGTTGAAAACAAAAGATTTTATTGAAATATTCCTTATTATAGTTGGGAATATGCTGCTTTATATAGAAATATTCAAGGAATTTTTACTGAATTTGAAATAAAAAACTTTGAGAAATATATTTTTGTCGTGTGTATATTCAATATGTGTCTTTATATTTTTCATTTAGAATTCCCATTTATTATCTGTATTGAGTTTAAACATTTGCATTCTGGTCCAGATAACAGAAATCGCTGCAAGGTTTAAGAAACTTTTGTGCAGACTTTACTATTAACAGGTTGAGGGTGGGGGCACAAAGATGTTGAACTTCGAGGTTATTTCAAAGATCAGTACATGGTAATCGCGAACACTTCAATGGAACAAGGGGCTGCAAGATTTCAAATAAAACTCAAAGCACACGACTTCAGCGAGCGGCTGGCGTAAAAAATACATTGAATAGCCTTTAAAACAATATTTCATTATCAATAATTTTATTTAGTAAATTTATTAATCATTGGTGCTGTTGAAATTCTATCTTCCATGTGAATACGTTGGGCTAAGCGCTGCTGTAGCGCCAAAATATCGCAACTTTCGCACGCCAAACACCTCTGCGTTTTGGCGCTGCAATCTCGCGTCCGATCTTAATATGGGAGTGTCGACGTTTACAATGTACTCAACTTTAATTTATTTATAAAAATGGGTAGATGACACCTGAAAAATGCCTTACCTAGGTCCCCGATATGACCCCATCGGCCGATAGTTGTAGGCAACTTTACTCGTGGATGGACTGTGAGAATTTTTTTTTCTCCAATCACGAGTACTTTCTTACCACTAAACATCTGCTTTATAAGGCAGACAAACTTTTAGTAATCATAATCTATAAAAATAATCAAAATCACATAAAATATAATTGTAGTTAGTCTTTGAGGCCCTATACAATTATAATCAGAGCTGACAGCGAATTTGTTGATATTAATTCTGTATGAACTAACGGAGATGTATTAGAATTATTAAGATCAATATTTATATGATTTTAATAAGAATTTTTGTATAAAATTTTTTAACTGCCCAAAATTTCTTATATTACGATATAATTTAACATATATACAAAACAATGTTTTTAAAAATATCTATAGACATTATAAAAACTTCATAATCCAAGTAATGCAATTTGTCATACCTATTTTATGGAAACCAATATCATCCGTTTTTCCGAACTGTTCTATTTGAAGAAAGTTTTTTCTATATATGTTTTGCCCAAATGTGATATTCAAAACATTATTACTATTTTACTTGATTCTAATAGAGACGCCACTAAATGCAACGTCACTTTCGTGTTATGAAGAGTCATCACTGTGACAGTCACAATAGTGACCAAAACGTGGCATATTAAACACGTCACATACTGACTCTCATGCAAAACCTCATTTTAGTATTTTATGACTTATGTGAAGTCACCGTGACAGCATTTTGTAATGTTTAACTTGTCACAAAATGGGACATATCGGCATTGCAGTTAATTGCATACAAGTCAACTTCCACGCCACGTAAATACAATCACGACATTAAGTGTTGTATTACGGTCACGGTGCATCCACATTTTGGTTACAGTGCCCTATAGGATCTAGCAATCTTAAATTACCATTAATCGTTTAGGTACTTTTAACGGTCTGCTTATTAATAGTAAACTCTTGTCAACTGTAATTCTTCGGTTTGAAAAAAAACTTTTAATGATACACTATTTAACAGCTTGGATAGATCCCATATATAATAAAACATTGAATAGAAAACAGCCCAAACGTTACTAAATTTACCTTATGTTGAAATTTCCGTTTGAATTGCAAATCTGCTATTTCGTTTTTGATAGATATTACAATATTGAAGTTCAAGGAAACTATATTCATTAATAGTAATGTGTACATGTATGAAATAAAATTGTTTCTTTGGCTATGAACAAAATGCTTTCGGCATTTTGAAAAGAGCTATTGCTTATACATTGCAATAATATTTTTGATAAAATTAGCGATGTTCACATTTGTACAATGCTGTGTTGAAGTAAACAACCAATTTGAATGTAGCACACAAAATTTTATGCAATAGGATGCTGAGTTGGAGTGCATCCTTTGAGGACTTTTTATTTTGTAAAGCATATTTAACAGAAATGAAAAGTTAATCAATTTTTAAATGCACTAGTTGTTGTTAATACCATAGTTTTTCAAGCAACAGTACTTAAATTATCCTTAAAAACAATACAAACGTCAAATTGTAAAACCGGTTTTTCAATGTAACCTTTTTACTCGAGTTCATATTGGTTTTAAAGGCAATCAATTTAAGGACTATAGTCAACAAAGTACGAGTTTACTCATTTCTTTCATAACATGCAGTGATAATGCGTTTTTCCTCCGACACCTAAATGCAGTTTGGAAAAAAATTATAATGAATAATCCTTCAATTGTTTTTGTTGGCGTTTTTTAAACAGTAAACAAAAAATTTCCCATATATTCACAAAATCAAAATTTTGATATTCTGGAGAGCGAGGATGCATTAATTTAAAAATATTCCCCTATATAATTCTTAGTTACTGAAAATCTTAGGACCAATGTCTTAGTATTCGGTTTATATTTATTACCATTGGATTACCATAAATTACTTTTCATTATTTAGGGTTCAACATTGTACTTACTTGATAAATTTTAACAAACACAGTACGTAATTTGATTCTGCGTAACCATTTCAATAACTCGGGAAGAATACGTTTCATGTGTTAGCTCTTCCAGAAGGCATTCATCGCATCATAAAGTATATTAATAAATGATTGATAATAGTCAAATTTTCAGTTTTTATGAGCATTCATAATGCGATAATTTTCTTACTTGTTGATATATATTTCATGGTAAGCACACAGTCCTCTATTTCTTCATATATCCAGCCAAATATGTTATTTTTTCCAAGATAATTTTAAATGCTGCATTTTAGTTTGTCCTTAAGAATCTTCCAATGACTGTAAAATATATTGCACTTTCGTCCATTGGACATTTACTACGAAGAATTTTAATAATAAAAAAGAATTTTGGAACTTTTAAACTAATTTTATCCTTTTGTTTCGATTATGAAAGCCAGCGTTTCATCGTAAAGTCCAAAATAATTGACATAAAACATGTTCATCGTGCTTTTGGCTTTTATTTCTTTTTTATTATTCAACTTGTTACCTTTTTTCTTACACTTCTGTTATGATTTTTGTGATTGAAGTTTAATGAAAATCAGAGGTGGTAAAAAATCATTTTTTCCGTATCACCATTATCTTCTTTGCGGTGCTAATGGAATCCATTTGTATTTTCTATTAAAAGTCCTGCGGTGATTCACCTTTCTATATTCACAAGAAAATGTTTTATAAACGACAAATATTTTTCTTTATCATTATATCGCTAAGTCCTTGTCAATATCCTCGTACATAGATACAATTTATTTCTTTTATTGAGAACATGAGAGCTGTAACTAAGTAAACACGAGTGAAGAAACTTAGTCAAAATTTGACAAAAATTGTATTAATGTTTTATTTTACTTTCATACTCTATATCTAATAACATTCATTAACTGAATTTCTCCAACGCATTTGCATTAAATCCTTGCTGTTCACCAATAAAATATATCCATTCGAAATTCAATATCAGTTTAAAATTGATTGAGCAAAATATTGTAATGTTATTTAAAAACATCCCAAGCTCTTTGGTACCAAAATATTCTGCTCTGTGTTCAATAAAAGTGATCTTGCTATTGCAGATAAAATCTGCTCCACAAACGCATGTCCAAGAAATTTTAAACGAAGTGTTCTTTTTCCCTTTAGAAGTTCTGTTTTCAAAACAAATAAAAGCACCAATAGATGGCGTTAAAGATCAAATATGAAACTGGAAATATGACCCGAGAATATTTATCTATTTTATTGACGTCTTTAATTCGAGGAACGGAGGCCTTGAGGGCACAGGCTCTTTTTTTCAGGGCTTGGATAACTTTTGGTTTTCGACCATAGTCTGTGCCTCTTCTGCGACCCATATGGCTTGGGACTCTAGGACTGTACGGGGCTCGTAAGGATAAGTTGCTCATGCGAAGAGAAGGCGGAAAGATAGCTTCTGTTTCGCTGGAGGCGTTACTCTGAGATTTCCGTTTCCGTAAACAAGGAATAGGCGACATGCGTACATCTTGCAACTCGATAATCTCTTCATTCTGAAAAAAAAAAATACGAGAAACAATTTATTAGTAATTAAAACCCCCCATTAAAAATAACATATAACTTTACATCAATTAACTCAAATTGAACATAAATAAAATCACAAATTGAACGTAAGCAAAGATTCTACTTTAAAAATAAATGTCTCCTCGTGCTTGCATTAAAGCTATAAAGCTGTAACGTTTAACTTCCCGCAGTGGATCTTAATTGATTTATTTAATGATACGATCATTTTATTTAAATATTTAGGAATCGTACTATTTTATGTTGCATTAATTCTGTTGCAATGGATTCGGCAGGGTTACAAACTGGAACCTTTCGCTAGGAAGCTAGAGACCTTAACTACGCTTTACACGACGTTACGTCGAGTCGTTATAAGCTAAGACGTTAACTACACTGCACCATACCGTTTAATAGAACGAAAATTTATAAAGATTTTGAAGGCATCTGTTTATTTAAGAAAACATACTTTATACTTCATATTTACTATATACTATGACTGCCGTGTAGCGAAGACACATATTTTGTTACATTTACTAAATTAAAAACGGACATTTTTCTGTAATTTATGGGTAAAAATTCCCGTAAAAAACGGAAATAGTACTGGCGTCTAGATTGCCAGTAGCATTTCCGTTTTTTAGTCCTTTTTTTTTTTTTACAGTGATGACTATCGCTAACATCGTGTAAAACGTGAAAAATGCAGCATATCAGCGTCACCTGTTGGGCGAATTACACCAAAACCTACTTACTAACAACTTATGTGAATGTCTAACTGAATCTGAAGTTTGATGAAAATCCATGCATTAGCTCTTGAGATAGAACTACTAAATAAATTGTGAAAAATACAGTACAACAGCACCATTTGTTAGGCGATTTAAGCCAAAAACTAATCATCACCAATTTATATCAAGTTTATCTGAATCTAAAGTTTTATTAACTTCCGTGCATTATTTCTTGAGATAGAGCGATTGCGGAAATCGTGAAAAATGCACCATAGTAGCGCCACCTGTTGAAGATTTAAGCTAAAACTAATCAGCACAAATTTATTTCAAAGTTAATCTGAATCTAAAGTTTTATTAAGTTCCGTGCATTACTTCTTGAGATAGAGCGCCCAGAAATTTGTTATCACATACAGACAAATATACAGACTCTCAAACAGACATTTTCTAAAAACAATCAAATCGTTTTCAGGACCTTCTAAAAAGGTATAAATCAGTCGAAAACATGAAGTCGAAATTTTCCGCGTATCCAATATTTTTTTCTTGTAAAGATAGAAGAAATTAAAAAAAAAAAAAAAAAAAAAAAAAAAAAAAAAAACTGACAGCTAGAACACTTTTAAAAAAGGTTTTATTTTTCGCAGATAATCTGGTTCGTTGTATGGGGTTTTATGGCGCAAAATCTCTTAAAGAACATGTTGCGCCAACGGAAATAATCTGTATTTATTACTAACTGTCTCTTATTTTAACAGGTTTTTCCGTAAATACCAAATAAATACAGGTTATTTATTTCAATTAAATAGTTTTTGAAAGACTTCCTAGATGAGTTTTTTTTTTTTTTTTTTTTTTTTTTTTTTTTTTTTTTTTTGTAAAATCCACATTTATTTATTTTATTATTTTTTTTTGCAGTAGAAAAATAAATTCTCAAATCGTATATGCGCATTATGCGCCGAAGCGCGTTATGAGCCGGAAAATACGGGAAGGTGCATAAAGTACAGTATACCTAACATTTAAATCAGTGTGACAGTTAGGACAGAAACTCGAAAACCTCGAATCATGAAAATAACATATTTCTGGAAAATATTTTACTTTTTGTACCACGTTACAAGAAAAATCAAAACACATAGCATACCATCAACATATGATTCATACTTCTATATTCTAGTCTGACTCTGTCTACCTCTAATTAAAAAAACTACCACGAATTTCTTGATAATATTTTACATTTTAAGTAACAATAAAAATATAAATCTTACCGTTAACGCATGATATCCACTTCTATGTTTATCCTAACTCTGCTTAGCTCAAATTAAAAAAGTACCACTTATTTCTGGATATTTTACTTTTTTATATTGTGTACAAAAACACAAATCTTACGCATTAACTCCTGATTCACACTTTAATGTTTTAGTAAAAGAACAGGCAGAAAAAGCATAAAACAAAAAAGGAACAAAAACTGTAAGACCGAAGCAAATATTATTTATTTAAAGATATATTTGAACAATAAAATGTCTATTTCATTTTATTCTTTTTTATGGGATATTTCATATTATCTAAAGCACAATGCTCGTAAAAATTTTTGTATGAGTTGTTTTTGAAATAAGTATTAATGAGATTATTAAAATTCATACAATAAACCTATGCCTTTTTCTTTCTCATAAGATTCAGTATTGTGAAAAATTAGCAAAATAAATACTCGATCATAATTTTTTCGTTCAATTTTCTTATATTCTGTGTCAGTAATTATGTATAATTTTCAACTTCAAATTGCAATCATACAAAACAAATCACCTCCTGCTAAAGCTGCCGCAAATCATCATATAAAAATGTGACTGGGATTAATCTAGTAATAATAACATCTACTAAATATTGCTTAGTGACTCGTCTAGAGATAATAATTATACCAAACTTGAAATGTTTCAATAGTAACACGTTTGGATTCTTCGAAAAAAGGTTAACGTCGAGTACCAAACGGAATTCGAACACCGTAGGCTATAAATTATGCACGTTTAAATTTTGGAATTCCTAGTGTTATATGCATTTTTAATCGTTTCAAAGCAGATTATAATTAAAATAGTTTTTAAACATAACTGAAAAGTTACTTGGCTAATGAGCTGTAATTTTCGATAAAAATCGATTTCTGTTTTTAAAAAAAAATCTAGGAAACTTTTTTTTTTTTTTTTTTTTTTTTTTTTTTCAAAAAGTATTTTTTAAATATTTATAGTTTCGGAAACAATATTCGAAAAAATATACGAATTGTAGCCTATAATTTTTTTTACAGAAACTGATTTCTAGAAGCTTTAAATATCTTACTCAAAAATTACATCTCATTCTTTCAAATAGTGTTTGAGTTAAGGTTAAAAAGGTATGCACATTGTAATCGGTTTTCCAAAGATTAAAAATGATTTAAACATTAGGAGTTCAAAAATTTAAACATGCGTAATTGTTAAACTACTTGAACGAATGATTTCATGTTTGGTATCCGAAGGTGCAATTTATCGAAGAAGTCAAATATTATGTCAAAATAAAGCATTGGAAATTTTAGTATTTGGTAATTAAGAACACCGTAATCGAATTTTTAAATATGAATTAATTATTGGGCATTATTACTAATTGAACATTATTATTTGCAGTTTCAAACGATACTATGCTTTTTTTTTTTCCCTTTTTCATAAATATCTTTTCCTTAAACTCTACTTTAACTCGTTCTCTACAGACGGTACTTATCAGTACCATTAAAATAACTTGTTATAAAATTAATTTAATACATCGATTAGTAGTAATGCAGTTTAGAATGAGTTATAGATGCATTATTTTATCTTGTTCCAAAAGCATTATTGGTTACACAAAACAAAAATATTTTTAAAAGGATTATTTCTTTTGCCCTTGCATCTTTTCACAGGGTTCGTACGGATACCGTTATTTTCAAGGCCCTATATCAGATTTTTTTTATAGAAAAATAAATCTAATTTAAATGGACGAAATTTCGCATTATTTAATCAGACATTTTCCATAAGAAATTACTGGTAACGAATAATTTTTCAGTCCTGAAATTCAAGCACCCGTACAAACCCTGTTTTCAGCTTTTTTGGCGTTCGGGGGGGGGGGGGGGATTTTTCAATTCGGAAATATTTCTATATTTCTACTGTAAGAACATTATATTTGTACATTTCCTAATTCTACAAAATACTAAGAAAAATATTTAAAATAAAAGATTTGAGTGGGTTTATAAATATGGCCCAAAATCCCTATTAATTCAAATTTAATTAATCCTTCTAAATCCTTCAATCCTTCTAAAATTCTTCTAAAATTTATTAAATGATTACGTAAATCTTTTGATATAGCTTTAAAAATTCCCGAAAAATGCTTTAGAAGAAAAAATTTTCATGAATTCATAATTCAGTACATAAAGGGTTAAAAGGGTAAAGAAGAAAGTAGGGTTTTGACGCTCAGAAGGGTAATCCTGCTCACCAAATATCTCTAAACAGAATAGAATTGAAAACGTTCGATCGGTACCGGCACCTAGTGAACTTCATAGTACGTTCCCTGTAAGGATATAGTGACAGTCGGAAGGAAAGTATTTTTGTGTCCTCACGTTATTAGTTTGCAGTTGTTTTATTATAAAATTCCACAACATCTAACTTGAAGGTAAGTGTACACACTTATTCTCAAATATTAATTTACTCATTATGTCTACAAAATATATACATTTATCTGTACTTCCATGCTTTTATTTATTTTTGTAGTGCGTTGTTGCGCCAATTATAATGCATTAAAACCCAATATGGCGATAACGGGCAATGGCGCTCACGTGGAATTCCAGAAGAAGTGTTGCTAGTGGGCAATTTTTTTAAATTCAAATTCATTGATTAACACCATTTTTTTGAAATAGTAAAATTCCCCTGTTTTCGCCTTAATTAATATGTCTTTAAACAAGGAGAATTTTACGATTTCAAAAAAGTGGTGAAAATCAAAAAACCTAAATTTAAAAAAAAGTAGCCCACTATATGTGTAACACAATATGTGTAAAGTGTTTGCAAAAAGTAGTGTGAACAGCCCACGCAACTACATATGTGACTTTTATCTTACTTAAATGTTGCATTCAAACTCTGAGTGTAATTACCCTACCAAGTCGGGCATTATCGCTCAATCGATGGTTATTTAAATAAAACGATAAAAATATTCCTTAAACTTTTATGCAAATTAGTTGATTGCAAACTGTTCCTTATGCTTTGGAGTTATTACTTCGTTAATAAAATATTGATTTTTTTGTCTAAATTAAACTAGCTAATCATGTTTTCTCTTAAGTGAGCGCCATTCCCCTACTTTTGAAAATCTCTTTCCTGACATTTCTTTTTTGGCAGCGATGGAACTTGGGTTTTTTTCGTATGTTCCCCCCGAGTATCCAAATTATACTAATTTTTTCAAGGCTTTATTTTATCTTAATGTTATGTTTTTTGCATTTTCGATGGATGTTTAACAGGGGTTGCGGCCCACTGTATGTACACCGTAAATACCCGCGTTGA
The DNA here is from genome assembly GCA_963932465.1 of Maratus speciosus. NCBI lineage: Eukaryota > Metazoa > Arthropoda > Arachnida > Araneae > Salticidae > Maratus > Maratus speciosus. The sequence goes on along the minus strand of OZ010787.1, from coordinate 505,567,132 downwards.
CTTGACTTGATTTCTTTTTTGTTAAAAAGCAGCACATAAATGATGTATTTATGGATTACCAAATAAGTAACATTACTCTCTTACGGGGTAATACTACTTTGGCGGTGTACAATTTAAAGCATTTACGGAAATATTTTAAAAAGAAATACATGAAGTATTTTTTTTTTAATCCAATTTCACTAATTTATTTCACATTTATTAAAGTGTAAAAATGTGTTTCCTTTAAAGATTAAGAAACGGCGTACTACTCAAGCATTATCGATTGATGGAAATATAAAATAATTTTTTAGATAATTCCTGTGATACTGAGCACAAACATTTAGGGCTGAGAATAAGTCAGATTAGAACCCATATCTCAGAAGAAGCAATAAAAGACGTTTTTAGCAAATATCGTCCTATTTTAACCCTTTATGTAGCAACAATACTTTAAAATACCCCTAAAATAACTTACTATAAAAAATAATTTAATACATCGATTAGCAGTAATACTGTTTAGAATGAGTTATAGATATTTTACTTTGTCTTGTTCCAAAAGCATTATTGGTTGCACAAAACAAAATACTTTTAAAAGGATGATTTCTTTTAAATTTGTATTTTATCCGAAGTTGAAAGATTGCGGGGGTAAATTTTCAGTTAGGAAGTATTTCTGTATTTCTATTGTAAGAGCATTATATTTGTACACTTTCTACTTCTATAAAATAATAAAAAAATATTTTAAATAAAAGATTTGAGTGCAGTTATAAATATTGCACAAAATCCCTATAAATTCTAATTTAATTAATTAAACTTAATTGGTAAATTTAATTAATTTAATTGTGTTGGTCTTCTAATGTAGTTTCAAAAATTCAAGAAAAATGCTTTACAAGATGAAATTTTCATGAATACATAATTTGGGACGTAAAGGGCTAAAGACAAATAATTGAAGATTTACTTAAGGCAGTGTTGCCAGGTAGGGGACATTTTTGTTCCCAGATTGTTGATTTTCACCGCTTTTTTGAAATAGAAATATCCGGCCTATTTAAAAATAGATTACAAATTCTGAAAAATAAGGCGAATTATACTATTTTTAAAAAATAGTGACAGTCAAATAATCTGAATTAAAAAAGTCCCCAATCTGGCAACACTGACTTAAGGCAAGTTCGATGAGCAAGACTATTCGTTCAGTCAGGACGCTGTCTTTTAAATCCTATATTTTATTTAATTAATAGGAACTTTATAATAGGAACGCATTAATGTATTATTACAAGTTATGCGTAGTAACAGCGTTATTTATCTTAATAGGGTGAATAATCCCCCACCCCTACTGTATAAGAGGCTTTGTATGGTTCGATTCCTACGGCTTTTTTTGTAAAATGTCTCTGGATACGATTTTCCGTTCGTTGTTATACTAAATTATTCCTTATGATGCCCGTCCAATGATTAAGGATGGATTACAAATTATGGTCACCAAATACTATAACGGTATTTGTTTCCCACAATCTTGAAGTTTCTAACTTTAAAGCTTTATATTTGTTTTGTTGACCGACAAATGTGCTAGCAGCTTAAAGCTGAATAATTTTCATCAAAAATTTCAGAATTGCGTGATGTACAATCCTGAAATTGTGAGGACTTGCCCGAATTTCGAAGACGTTTGGTCTCCTCATTTGAAAAGGAATCTTCGAGAATATATGAGTATGAAAAATTAAAGTCCTCCCTACCAACCACATTTTATTGAACGTGTCTCTACTGATAAATAAAGATAAATAAATAAAGATATCTGATAAATGAAGATATCTTAGTTACAATGAAAATAAAACATCTAAGTAACGCACCGGACTGGCTGTTTCGTTAGCTTTGGTATCTTTTTTAGACTTTTTTTTCGCTCGAGCACCCCAATAGGTGTAGTTGACAGCTGCATATTCCAAAAGTGCCGCAAACACAAATACAAAGCACATAACCAGGTAAATGTCGATGGCCTTCACATATGATATACGGGGAAGGGAAGACCGAACACCAGTGCTAATAGTGGTCATGGTTAAAACCGTCGTTATACCTGAAAAAGACAAAAAACTGAGTTTAACAGCTGAAAAAGAATTTTGTAAGAGTCAGGTACTTTAGACATGTCAAAAGTTATTGAATGTATTAAGAGTTGTGAAATCACATGTAAAAGACCTGATAATGATACACCTTTTTCTCGAGAACTACTAAAGCGATTTCAGTGTTTTTTAATAGTTTAGCTGTAGCGAAACTATGAATGGATCCTTCGACAAGAAATTAAAATAAAAATGCAATACATAACATAATGGATATATTTTTCATGTTTACTTCCTTCCGAATGATCCATTTATACAAGGTGTCCGGTCTCAACGGTGTCCAATGGCTAATTCCTAAACCGTTAGTCATAGACATATAGTTCCAATTGCAAAAATGTTTCAAATGAGGTAAAGAAGTATTTTTAAAGTGATTTGGGTCAAGAAAAACATTTTTTAAAAAATTACGAAATTTAAATTTTTATGCGGTCCCCAGGTCCTATAAGTGATATATAGTAAAAATATCCTATTTCACTGACAAGTAAGACAAAAAGAGTCCCATTCTTCTGTGATTAAAACTGACCGAGTAATAGATGTTTAAAGTTGGAGTATCTTTTTTTTGCTGTAAAATAGGTGTCAGTCACAAATTTACTAGAAATGAAAATAATCGTCAGATATAAAATTTAACATTAAACATCGATAGTAAATTAACATTACAAATATATTTTGAGATTTTTATTCATTCTCACATATTAAAACAAAATATTTTTTTTCCAACCACATTTTGCCATTTATGCTGTATCTCGTAATTTGATTTGTCAGAGTTTCAGCATCAAAGTAACAATTCTTGGCGGGAATCGTTCTTGACGAAAGCCATCAGAGGATGGAGTTTCTATTTAAAAAAAAAAAAAAAAAAAAAAAAAAAAAGTGATTCGTATGAGGACCAGGAGAATTAGAAAAACTAAACTATCTTAGAATTAATAGAATTATATTAAATTAGTTTTCTATTTGGATTTTTTTTATATATATATATCCAATCAATCAATTCTAAATATTAACTTGCGTTATTTGAACTTTTAATGTGTAAATATCGCCTCCACGCTCAAACAAAAAAAAAAAGGTAATCTGTATCATCTACAACAGAAGGGGGGGGGGAGGATATTCTGCCACGAGCTATCTAAAAAAAAAAAAAAATACTTCCATGAAATTAACAATAGCGAACGGATGTTTTCGCGTGAGTTGGGGCAAGAGAGAGTAGAATTTTTAGGGGGGTCGATGTGGTAGATTGGTTAGTTATTTCTTGCATAATAAAATAAAATATAGGGAAAAATACATACATAATTTTAGACAGTATGTATTGGCCGAGCAAAAGTTGGGGGGGGGGTATAAATTTTAGGGAGGATTGAGATGATCAGTAACTTATTATAACTATAAAGTAACGGCTAACTACAAATACAAAGTAGAAAATTTTCCTAAAATTTTAATAAAGTTATTAATTTTAATAATTTAAAATTTAATATACTTTTTTATATTTTTTAATTTAAGAATATGTCTATATATTTTTAATTTAATCAGTAATTTATACTTAAATGAAATTAGAATTGAAATCTATAATTGCTTACATAAATTATAAATTTGAATCTTTTTTTAATGATTTTAAATTTAATAATTTTTAAAATTAATAACTCTTTATGCTCTAATAATTAAGTATTATAATTAAGACAATAGGAAATAAAATTTTTAACGGGCGTGGAGTTTTAGAAGATGCATTATTTAATTAGACAAATAGAGTCGAATAGTGAAAAAATATATATCCATCTCTATAGATTTTTAACTTTGCGTGCAGGTGAAGCAAAAAGTGGGGAAGTAGAAATTTAAGGGGCCGATTAATTTAGATGAACTCTTCAAAAAAAGAAGCGAAAATCTACTGATGTGCAAAGAATTATCACGCTGTAAAACTTGGGGAAAAAAGGTCCGTCTTCTTTATTGCTGCAATAATTAATAAGTAATCCATAATCTAAATTCCACCTGAAATTGCAATTTAAACTTTTCCCTCACTGGCTGTCATACACACAAAGTTTATAATGCTGAAAACTACATTTTTTTTTAATGCAGCAATATCTGTTGTAGTAATGAACACTAAACAGCCGTATCAATTCCCCCTGAAATCTCCGCTCCAAATTTTGTTACATCCCCCCCCCCCCATCCTTCCCGTCCAAAGCACAGACACAAGAAAGCTCAATTTGTAAGTAATTTGTTTGTACCATCTTAATGCTTTTTTTTTTTTTTTTTTTTTTTTTTTTTTTTGTTTTGTATGCCTATATTTTTATACATAACTTTTGAATGGCTGCTCTGAATATGTTAAGGAAATTAATATGTCCATTTTTTAAAATGATCCTTGTATCACTTTTATTTTATTTTACAATAAACATCAATTATTTGAATTATATGATTCAACATGTGCGATTACTTCAATGATTTAAATAAACATAACAAAATTGTTACAATATTTTAATATTTTGTTTTAATAGAGCACAGATTTATCCGTTAAAGGTCGGGCATCATATAACCGCCCACATTCTCTCTTTTTAATTAACTTTTCTTTTTTTAAGATTTTGTCCCATTTGTCATTTTTTGTAACGATAAAAATAATTATTATTATTATTTTTTTTTTTTTTACATTACCCTTTCTGAAAATTCCACTGTCTCTCCCATCAGCAAATATTCATTAGATCAGTTATTTAAAAAAAAAAAAAAAAAATTATTAAAAATTAGGGGAAAATATTGATAAATCAAAACATATATTAAATTATTGAGGACGTCAGTTTTGAAACTGACCTTATCCGAAATTTAAAAAATCGTGTTTCTCTATCAATCTATTCTATTGCTATAACTGTACCAATTAACAATACAATCTCCAAATTTTCAATGAATACCAATGGACGCATTTAAAGGTTTTACGCGACTTCCCAAAATTTGATTTTCTCGATAAGGCGAGTTTTGAAACTCACTTCTTCAATTATTTTAACCAATCTGAAAGTTAATTACTAAAAATTAACACTACCGTAATATTTATACGTGGGAAGCACCTTCTGTTAAATCGCTTTAAAAATGCTTCTTTATATTATTTAAAACCTTTTTGTAATTAGAACTATATGTCTTTGACTAACGGTTTAGGAATTAGCCATTGAATATCGTTTGGAGTGGACGCCCTTTATAATACTTTAAGCACTTTGCGTACGACCCCTGAAAGCTTGGTCCAACTCATCTGTTTTCAGTTACAGAAAAGTGGTTTAAGTCATAAAATTGAAAATGTCATAACTCGGTCAATTTTAGTGTTAGATGAATGGGACTTTTTCTTGCCATACTTGTTAGAGGAATAGGAAAAGTTTACTAAATATCACTTATAGGACCGGGGGACCGTATAAAAATTTTAATTTCGTAATTTTTAAATAAATGTTTTTCTTGACCCAAATTGCTTTAAAAATACTTCTTTACCCCATTTAAAACATTATTGTAATTGGAACTACATGTCTATGACTAACGGTTTACGAATTAGCCATTGGACACCGTAGAGAACGGAAACCCTGTATATTAGCTACTAACAAAACTGCAGAAAATATGCAGACATTTTTTCAGTAGTTCCGGAGAAAGAGGTTCATCTATGTCAATTGTTTTACATGTGATAAAATTTTGTTTTCAAAATCGCTTTACTATATTGTTTTGCTTTTATTATTTCTTAACGAATAATTAATTTATAGTTTAACTACCGACAAAACATTAAAAAAGTATTGATAACAATTCAGTAGTTTCCTAAAAGAAAGTACATCAATGCTGTCTGATTGAACTCCGATTTCCAAACTGTTCTCACGCCATTTCACAGCATGTTATTTCACAACTATTATAGATTCATTAAAAATAACATTTAAATGAATGTTTAAGCAAATCGCTTTCCTGAATTTTATTTTTTAAGAAATAAAATGTATTTAATTTTTTCGGTCATAAGTGGAAGCATATTTGATGCAACTAAAGCAATAATCTTTTATTACTTTTTTCTGTATACCAATTATATTATAATAAATATGTCACCTTATTGAAAAAACTAAGAAAATAACTTTATTATTTTAAGCAATATAAAATTGTGAAAGAGCGCATTATTAGCAAGGAGCATGACAATGAAATATAGATTCAATCAGTTATTGATAAAACTGCAAAACAAAAGCATGATTTACATGAATTATGCCAATATAAACAAAAATTAATAGGAATTCAAATTTTAAGTATTTATAGAATTTTCACATAGGATGTACTCTGCTCTTCTAAAACATTGACCCGTGGCTTTAAAGTCAATAAAATAAGGTTCACTTTTTTAGAAGGTGAACTTTTTTGAGAGGGGCGTTAGTAGATTGAAAACATGCTTCGAACAATTCTCCTGAAGAAATCCATGCGGATTTCTTTTATTACGCCTGCTTCTCTTTTCCTTTTCCATCAAGAGAATGTTCAAAATCTCCAACCGTCAACTGGTTTAAGGGATCAACTCTCCAAAGAAAGACAATACAGACACGCTGTTGTTTTGCAAACAATTACAATTTCACAGATTTTTTTTTTAATATAAAACGTGCAACAGGCAAACAATGAAAATTAATTAAAACATACATTATAGATTTCAACAAAAATATTCATCTTGATACAAATATTTATTTTCATAGAAAATTACTTACGTAAATTGAGCGTTTTCACACCATGAACAAGGTATGTTAATACGTAAAGCATTATTGTTTGAATAAAATAATTATCATACTATCTAAGTATAATATGTATGCTTTCGTTAATAAAATATTAATTTTCTATAAATGTCGGAAAATCGAAGACATTTTAAAACTTTCGTAAACAAACTTTAAGAAATATTAGCTGAGAGATCAGGGATGAGAACGTTCCGACCCAAATGATCGATTACCTCTAAATTTTAATAGTATTTCTCTCATTATTTAATTACAGAGTTTGAGATTTGATAAAGGAAAGAATACTATAAAAATTTAGTGCTAGTAATCGGTCATTTTGGTCGGAGCGTCTCATCCCTGGAGATCCAAAGTTTTGTCAAATTGTACACATTCATTTAGTGTACGAGATTTGCAAATTTCGTGAAAATATGACTAGCCACTTAAGCGGCATCATATGCACAAACTGTAAAATAAGCCTTTTTAATAATCACTTTAAAGATTTACATTCCTTACACTGAATAAAGCGTTAGCTCGAGTATAATTTACTACAACAATTTTTGAGCTATTGCAAAATTTTGTATTAGGTTTTCTTTAAAAGGGGGGGAAGGGGACGAGGGTTGAAAAATCACCTGCAAAAAAGCTGAAATAGCTGAACTTTTTCCACGAGAATTTGTGAAGTGATTTCAATATTTTTTTGTAATTCTTTTGGAAGTATCTAAATTATAAATTAATATTTCGGGAAAAAATTAAATTATGCAATAGTTACGCGATTTCGCAAAGAACAAAAAGCACACGTAAAACAGCTCATACTAATGTTAGTTTTTCTCTGTAATTTATGAAGCAATTTCAATATAAAGTGTGGGCCAAAAGTCTTTGACAATAGTTAGACAAAAGTAATTGGCGTATGAGTGGGCAGTTCGAAGGAAAACGTTTATAAGAATCTAAACTTCAGATTTAAAAATGATAGTTCAAAAAGCGCCCATAGGTTTTCGGTATACACTAATACTCCAAAAAAAAAAAAAAAAAACAGGAGAAAGAAGCAGTCACACACTATACAATATAACTACAATAATTCAACGTGTGCGCTCTCTTAAACTTAAATAACGGGCAAATGGTACTCACAAGAGAACCACGTTTGGTGAAGCTCGTACCTAGCATTGAAACATGGTGTATTTTATAGCCTTATAGGCCAATGTTAGAGATAAGTACGTGAAATCCGATAAAATCCATCTGCAAAAATCGTATTATATATATGTCGTAAACTAATTGAGAAATCAGGCACTTTAAGAAAGAACCTAGATGGTTTGCAAAGAACCAGGCTAATTGGAGATTCATCTCCCTTTTCCCTATCAGTCTGATATTTTTCAGGCTTATTACAACGAGCCTAGTTAGCGTTAGGCTAATTGAGAACTGACCACTTGTTTCTTAATTAGCCTGATCTTTTTCAGGCTTATTGCAATGAGTCTATGCATTTTTAGGCTAATTTAAAAAAATGACCAACTGTATGTCCAAATATCGTGTTGCAGCCGATCCGAAACTGAAAATTCCGTTTGAAGTCAACCTGTATCCGACAAAGAAAAATTCCATTAAAACGCAACCCTATCCTATCGCGAAAAAATAATTTCCGCCGAAAGGCAAACGGACCCGAACTTGAGAATCCCATTTGAATTCAACCCGAATCCTATTTGAAAAAATTCATCGAACCACTACCCGATCAGAACACGACAAATTAATTTCCGTCGAAATGGAACCCGAACTGAACCTGAAAATTCCATCCGAACCCAGCTAAAAATGAACTGCAGTTTTTTTTTTTTTTTACAGAAATGTAGTATTTTTGAAGCTTTTCTATGATCAACTGTAGTTGTTTTTTTTTTTTTTTTTTTTTTTTTTTTTTTTTTTTTTTTTTTTTTTGTAGTGCAATCTCAACAGAAAAAACCACTTCAGTTACTTTACAGTTATTGTCAAGTATTTTTTCAACCCAAAATTTAAAAAAATAGTAAAACTTTGTGTCTGCAGTAAAACGGCAGTGAATTTGAAGTGATTTTGAAGACTTTTAAGGACTTGATTAAAAGCCACATGGGAAAACTTTATCCTACCTAACGTAAAATTCTTAGTTCCTCTTTCCTTTTAAGCTAAGAGAAAAAATTAAATTTCCCTATGATTTTCAAAATCAGAGAAAAAAAATAGTTAAATTTCAAAATCGAGGGAGGAACAGTGGCATCAGCTCATCTGTGTCCCCCTGCCCACAACGGTAAAACTCTTAGTTTTTTTAATTTTAAGTTACTCTAAACGAATAAATTTTGCTATGTTTTTTTTTTTCAAAATCGGAGGAAAAAAAAATTAATTAAATTTCAAAAGCCAGGGAGGGACAATGGGCCTCTCACTCACCAGCCCCTTAATGAGAAATTACTTCTTTTTTTATCGTAAGTTACTCGAAAAGTATACATTTTACTATGTTTTTAAAAATAGAAGAAAAGGAAATTTTAATTAATTAACTTTTGAAATCCAGGGACGGGTAATAGGTTTCTCCTACCCTCCCATATCCTTAACGGAAAATTCTTAATGCCTCTTTTATTCTAAGATAAAAAAAAAATTAAATTTCAGTATGTTTTTCAAAAGCGAAGAAAAAAATTAGTTAAAATTTAAATTCGAGGGAAGGGCAATAGCTCATCTATGCCCCCTTCCCCTAACAGAACATTCTTAGTTCCTTTGTTTTTAGTTACTCGAAAAGAATAAATTTTAGTATTTTTTGAAAAGTGGAAAAAAATAAAATCCAGGGAGTGGCGGCAATGAACCTCTCACCTCCCCTCTCTCTTAATGTAAAATTTCTTATTTTTCTATTCTAATTTACTCGAAAAGTATAAACTTTACTATGTTTTTGAAAATAGAAGAAAAGGAAAATTTAACTAATTAAATTTTGAAATTTCGGGAGGGGCAATAGCTCTCTTCTACCTTCGTCTCCCTAACAGAAAATTATTAAATATTCTTTTATTTTAAGCTAAGAGAAAAGATCAAATTTCACTATGTTTTTCATAAATCGGAGAAAAAAATTAGTTAAATTTCAAAATCGAGGGATGGGCAATGACTCACCTATGCCCCCTTCCGCTAACGGAAAATTATTAGCTCCTTTATTTTATGTTATTCGAAAAGAATAAATTTTATTATGTTTTTGTAAATTGGGGAAAAAAATTGCTAATTAAATTTCAAAACCTAGGGAGGGGCAATGAGTCTCACCCCCCCCCCCCACACACACACACACACACACCCCACCACCACCAATGAACTGAAAATTTCTTTTTTATTTTCAGTTTAAGTTACTCGAAAAATTTACATCATGTTTTTGAAAACATAAGAAAAGAAATTCCAATTAATTAATTTTTAAAATACAGGGAGGGGCAATAGTTCTCCCTTGTTCACTGCCCCATCATCTTCATAACTAGTTTTTAGCTCCTCTTTTATTTTAAAATACTAGAAAAAAAAATTATTATGTTTTTCAAAATCGAAGAAAAAGGAAATTTAATTAGATATGTTTCAAAATCGAGAGGAACAGTGGCCCTCCCATTCTTTTGTATGTCGCCCATGATTAGAGCTTAGAAACACAGGTGAATTTACTCATTGCATAAATTCTCCTTCTTCCATATCGGACATACACACACAGTAAAACCTCCCTAAAGCGACCACATTTCGTTCCAATAAAAATTGGTCACTCCAAGAGGTGGTCTCTTAACGCAGGTCATGTTTAAAACTGGATTTTAATTGTTGAAAACGGTAACGATTAATGTTACTAAAATTTATTTTTCATATTGGGAAAAAATATGAAAATTTAGTATCAAAACAAAAGCTAATTACATAACTTAATTACTGTAGAGTTTAATAAGTGAATACAATGTCGTTTGCTTTGATTTTACGGTTTTATCTATTATAACTTTTATTTCCAAGTCCTTTCGAAGTTCAGTAAATAAATGCAATTTTTTTTTCGAACGCGAATAAATAATGACGATTTCATTAATGTATTTACTTCTTTGAGAGTTTCCTGACAGAACAGGGCAGGGCAGGGGAGTTCATTGACCGTCATTCTTAATTTGTCATCAGGGATAAATTCATTGCCTAAAAAGGCACAAAGGGATTTAAACACTTAAAAGTTACCGGAATAAAAAAAAATCTAAACTTTGTTTAGAAGTTTGATAAATAATGCGCTCTCCGGAATTATTTTTCTAATAAAACCTTCTTCAAGCGACCAAAAGTAAGCGGAATTTGTTTCATTTTCTTCAAAAAAATTGGTCGCTCATGGAGGGAGTTCAACTGAGATGGTCTCTGAATGGAGGTAAAATTAGTATTGGGAATAAATTTCGTTCCATGGAAAAAAAGGTCGTTCAGGGAGGTGGTCGCTTAGTGGAGATGGTCGCACAGGTAGGTTTCACTGTAAATTCCAGTTTTCCACTTTTACTTCATAAAAAAAAGAACAACAACTAAAGAATAGTATAATTTTCTTCTTTTATTTAAAATTCTCATTTGAACATATGATTTGTTTTTCAAGCTCTTACAGCAGAATTTCTGACCCCATGGTTTCGTTGCAACTGCAGGAGAAGTACCAAAGAAACACCTCAACTCTCGAAATCGGCCGGCGGCTTGTTTACATGAAAATTGGCGCGGCGTTGCGGAGTACCACATTGTTTTGCTAGAGCTAGAAGAAGATTATTTATTTTGTAGTTTGGCGAAAAAATTTACCTCTGTTTATTGAAATGAAGTTAAAAGGGATGACTGTTTGAGTATTTTTGCAATCGAATGAGATTATTGTCAGATCCTCACGATTTAGTTAATTTGAATAAAGTGATAACGATATATATACCGTGGCAATTTTAGTACAATCATCGATAATATTACAAATTCAGATGAGATTGTACTATTAACGGTTAATGCATACAAAAAAATTGTGTCCTTTTCATATTAACAGGATTAATCTTTAATTAAGTTATTATTATTAAATTCAAATAATCATGCAAAACATTTGATAAAATTTTGTTTCTGACTATCCAGATAGTTTTCCAGTTCGTTTTTATTTGATTTAGTGCACTTTTCTATTTATAGTAATTAAAAATGTTTTATTTCAGATTTACAGTTGCTTCAATCATATTCTTTTAGATTAAAAGTTTCAGAATTTCAAATAATACCTTACCAAAATATCTGTGCTTTCTTTAAAGTATATTTTGATGTTCAGTTACATAAAAATTAATACTGAACTACGAATTTTAACTTGATGCCTAGGATGCCTAGAATAAGAGTGTATAGAATAACATTTCATTGGTAAGTAACTTATTTTCTTTTTAGGAATGAAACAGTTTTATGTATACAAAGCGGTTTGACACAGTGTGTTAATAACTTAGCGTTAATAATAAATTTTATTTATGAGTACATACTTGCTAATTATGTAAAATATCAATTTTTTTAAATGAAGCAATCTTTTTTTACTGTCATATGAATTGTGCTATTGTAAAAAGGAAAATTACATTTCTGAACGATAATAGGGAAAAAATAGTTTTTTTCGTCAATTATGACACTTTTCGGAATTAAATAATAAAGGAGAAATAATAATAATAAAATCAGGAGTAATCAAATAATAAAGTTAAAATCTCCCCCCGAGCCCGAGTGAATTTCTACAAAGCAGATTTTTACGCCGATTTGGTTAAAAATTTATCTTGTATGAGAAAGTCTGACCAGAAATATTTATCTTTACTTTTTATTAATGTTTATAATCTTCATTTTTATAGAGGTGCCGCAGGCTGCAATATTTATTTTTTTAATGAATCTCCATTTCTTGTACGTAAATGCTTCATTTATCATTAATATTGTTAATCCATATTCCATATGTGTTACAAATCTGAAAAATGCTATGCAGTAAAACCTTCTAAGATGGAATTGAAAGGACAAAAAAATGCGATATAGACAAGTTCCCTTCTTAGTAAGTGTAAATGTATTATATATACATATTAGTATATTAATTTTGCATGGATCAACACGTTTTTCAGTTTAAAACAGAGTTCCGTCATATGCAGGTTCTTTTTCCCACGTTTTACTTATTTTAATTTAGCTACATTTTAAAAATCGTTGAAATCTACTACTGTTTAAAAAGAATAAATTTTAATGTTTAAGTGTAGAATAATGACGATTTAAAAATGCATGCATTTTTTGCAAAAATGTTTGGGCCAGGCCTAATTTTACTGACCTTTGAATCGACCAGGCCACATTGAGACAATGATTTTCATACGGGCTGGGTCAAAACTAGGACTGAAAACTTTTAGCCATGAAGACTAGGAATGAAACCAGCCCTGGCTTTGTACAGAAATAATAAGTTAGGCCCGAACGTTCAGAAAAAAGTATGGCCCACGCCGAGTGCCATGAATGAAAATCGAGCTCGGGCCACGGGCCGGCCGGTGCAGATCTCTAAGTCACGCATACGGCGCCTGGGACAGATTTTGAAAAATGGAAGGCAGCAAAGTGTTAAGGTAAATTTTTGATGAAAATCCCCGACTGAAGAATTTCTCTATTTTTTCCAACAATCAACTCGCAAATTTCATGAATTTTTCTGACGACTGAATGACAATTTTTACAGTTTTTTTTTTTTTTTTTTTTTTTTTTTTTTCATGCAACTGATTGACAAATTTTGCAATATTGTATTTATACCCACTGGTGAAATTTGTAGTTTTTTCTTGATACTGATTTGTGATACTCATGGGATTTTTCTCATATGGTCGATGAATTAATTTCAACTTTCAAAGCACCTTTTCAGATTTTCCCTGCAATCGATCGAAGAATTTTATTACTTTCTCCTGTGAACTTTTGGTGAATTTCCTGATTTTTCCCCACGAAAGGCAAACTACAAAACTTGCCCCACAAAACTTGCAAGGAATATTTTTATGCAATCGATAGGAGAATTAAGCGATTTTTTCCCCCGCAGCCGACTCATATTTTTTCCAAATGACACAGATTTTTCATATGCGTTTCAATTTTTTAAGTGATATTTTTCATTTATTTCGAAGAATATTGAATGAGCTTAGTACACTGTCATGTTACAATACTCACAAGCTAATGTTAAACCAATGACAATATCCTTAATTTTTCTTTTAAAAGATTTTTTTCCCCCATAGGTTATTTGACATTATCTTAATTTTGTGGTTTTTCTATTTTGGTTGCTTTTAAGGGAAAAAAAAAATTTACATAAGGGGAAAAAATGCAAACGTGTCAAATAAACAAAAAATAGTAAACTGAAATACAATTGTGAAATTTATAAGAATGCTGCCATTGGTTTAACATTAGCTTTTGAGTGCCATACAAGCAAGCACATAAACTAGTTAAAGAGGGCTGCTGGACCCTTCGCCCTGCCAAATTTGCCTAGGGTCCGTATTTTCCGCTGCAACTTACTTGCAAAACTTGCGTGTTTTTTTTTTTTTTGGGGGGGGGGGGGGGGGGAGGGGAGGGGTCATACGATCAGTGGGTGAATTATGCAATTTTTTTCTTTAATATTAATATTCAATAACTATTATTCAAAGGTAATATTCAACTGTCAGTTAATTTGACTTATTTAGCAGTTTTTCTGCTGCAATCGGTCGACGAATTTCACATTTTTTTCTGCCACCGACTGAAGAATCTTGTGATTTTAGTCTCACAATTGATTGATGAATTTTGTGATTTATTTCTGCAACAGATTGACAAATTTCACAATATTTTAAAACAGCCTACTGAAGAATTGATCTATTTTTTTCAGTAATTGACAGGGGAATTTCATAATTTTTTTCGATGAGTGAATAATGATTTTTGCAGTTTTTTTTCACGCTACCGATTGATGAGTTTTGCAGTATTTTATTTCTACTGATTGGGGAAATTTGCGAGAGTTTCCTTGCGATCGATTTGCAAAACTCGTGGGATTTTTTTCATATTGTCGATGAATGAATTTCGCAGATTTTCACCGCAGCCGATCGAAGAATTTCATTATTTCTCTTACTTTTTGAACTTTTTTTAAATTTTAATAGTTTCATCATTTTAGATTGGATTTTTTTACAGAGCCCTCCGATAAATGTCATTTATAATATATAAAAATTTCATAGAGGATGGAGGTTGTATTCCGGGTGGTGCGACCCCCAATTTTCTAAATTTTGCTGACATCCCTCATGTGACTATTGTTAAAAAGGCCCTGTGACCACTTATTCATGTTATGCAATTCCGGCTTTCCACACCTACTTTGCCCCCCCCACTCCCCAAGGGGACACTTTTCTAAATTTTGCCATGCCTCGTGTGACATATTGTTGGAAAGTCCTGTGACCACTTATTCACGTTATGCATATCTGTTGTCTCCCCCCGCAAGGGGTCACTTTTCCAAATTTTGCAGCCCCCCTTCATGTGAAATATTGTTGGAAAGGCCTGTGAACACTTATTCATGTTATATACATCCGGCTTTCCTCCCCCCCAATTTGCTCCCCTCCCCAAGTGGGCACTTTTCTAAATTTTGCCGTCATGCCTCATGTAACATATTGATGGAAATGCCTGTGACCACTTATTCATGTTATGCATATATGTTGTCTCTCTCCCCACTCCCCCCCGAGGGGGCACTTTTCTAAATTTTGCAGTCACCCTTCATGTGACATATTGTTGGAAAGGCCTGTGACCACTTATTCATGTTATGCACATCCGGTGTCTCTCTCCCCACTTTACCGAAACCTTCATACCAAAATCAAGCAGCACGGTGATAATATTAGATGTTTTTATGCAAAGAGAAAGATATTTCGGACAAAATGTGACCACATACCTCAACAAAATCAAAGATTGAAGATCGATATCCTTTGATTATTTTAAATGCTTCACTAATCTGACATCTTTCAATATTTTTATATTGAGTAAAGTCATTTGTACAATTTCTTAAATTCTTTCATTTTTCAAAATGTAATCATAATAATTGAATAAATTAGCCCTGAACAAAAAATATTTTTCTATGATGATTATAGTCGTTGCATGCATAATATAATTTTATGCACAGAATGAAAATAAATTGAGATGTGAAAAAAATATTTAATTGGATTTTAGTGCTGATTTTTACATACAGAAAAAATAAAATTAATTTTTTATATATGTACATATTTTGCAATAAATTTTTAAAAGACTACAGTGAAACGGCAAAAAAGATGCAGTTGGAAGACTGCGGTGATTTAGCACAAATCCCTGCGGTTCTTTTGAAGTCGACATAACTACAATTTTACTGCAGTGAGTGTGTAGTTATCAACAACACACTTACTGCAGTAAATTTATAGTTCTGACAACTTCAAAAACTCTGTAGGGATTTGTGCCAAATCACCGCAGTCTTCCAACTGCATTTTTTTAAGTTTCACTGCAGTTCATTTTTAGCTTTGAAGTCAACATGCAACCCGGCCCAAAGCCTAAAAAAGAATTCCATCGAACAGTAACCCCATACGAACACGACAAAATAATTTCCGTCGACATACATCCCTACCAAAACTCGCCAAGAAAATTCAATCAAACCGCAAACCGATCCATACACGACAAAATTATTTCTGTTGGTAATTTGACATCAACCGAAACTCGACACAAAACCGACAAAAAAATTCCATCGAAACGTCACCCGAAACAAACACGACAAAATAATTTCCGTCGACACGCAATCCGACCCAAAACCGTCAAAAAAATTCCATCGAAAAGTCACCCGATACGAACACGAGTAAGTAATTTCTGTCGGCACGAAACCCGAAACCAACCCGACAAAACGTTCTATCGAACCGCAACCCGATCCGTACACGATAAAATAAAGTATGTCGCCATGCAACCTCATCAGAACCCGAGATAGTTCAAGCAGTACCAGAAATGCTTCAACCCAAACACTAAATGAAAGGAAATTAATTCATCTTTTATTGCAATTATGAAAAGTAGTCTACAATTCCATTACTAATGCCAATTTATCCTTTATATTAAAACCATACACACTTACATCCGAACCTCAAATGAAAACCGAATTAAACTAACAGTTTGTTTGAATATTATTAAAGAAACCCTTATTATTTTTTTAAAACTAAATTAGTAGCATTAGAGTAATGCTTCAACAGATCCACTTAATCAATCGCTTAAAATTGGAAAATATTTTTTTAATAATTAAAACGTATGTACTAATGTATAAGGATAATATCAAAACGTTAATTATAGCAAACGTTTTCAAAAATTAATACAATAAACTCAATTCATCTGAAACATAGTTCTGATTGTTTTGATTAATTTGTTTCTAAAAATCAGAACATCCCGACATGTAAGAACCTAAATCTGAACCACAAAGAACTTTATCCTCCTCGCTTCTGAAGTATCAAATGTAATAGTTAATAATAAACTCATATAAACTAAACTATTTAATTTTTTTTTTTTACTTTACTTTTATATAGCTGAATTATCTTGACTTTGGATCAAAACCAATAATTGACAGCACCTATGCTTATTTGCTCATAAAATGAGCGTTATTATCGTTTGAGTTTGCAAAATGCATTCCACACAGTGTGTTCATGAAAGTGAGAATTTTTCATAATTAACTTAAACGCTTTACAATAAAAAAATCTGAGTGTTTGTTGATCATTCAATTAATTAAAGGCCTTCAAATTGTAACTGCGTACTTTAGGTTATCAATAACTAAATCGATATTTTAAGGGTGTTAGCAATTTTAGATCCAGATTTGTAAACATAAATTACTGGATCCTAAAGTATCAATTTCAGAAAAGGGGTTCCTTCTGTCATATATCCGTTACCTTATATTCTATGGAAAAAAATTGTTTGTGAGGCATTTTAACAATGTTAAGATACTCAAGATATAAAAAAATTCATATAGATCACTGAGCTTTACTGCAACGTGTTTTTTTATAGTGTAATACATAACATTTATCCTTCATTCACAGAGCCACTTAGAAAACTTTCGGTTATAAGACACGGGCTGTGATCGATAGATTGATCAGTTTTTTAGATGTGTTATGTACTTTTCAATTTAACTAATCTTTAGTACATTATGTGGCCTGTATAAATTCTTTATATCACATACATGCGTATGCAAATAAATTCTGGCATATTACTGAATATGTACAGCAATTGCTGAAAATACATTTTTACAGATTTGTGTGTTTTTTAAATTGCTTA
This sequence comes from Maratus speciosus, assembly GCA_963932465.1. NCBI lineage: Eukaryota > Metazoa > Arthropoda > Arachnida > Araneae > Salticidae > Maratus > Maratus speciosus. Next base: position 505,549,230 of record OZ010787.1, on the reverse strand, counting down.
TTTAGTTATATAACGCCGTTGTATGAAAAAATGAAATTTCATGACAATTTTCTATAAGTGTTGAAATTTTTTTCGTAAACTATGCAGGATGGGGTTTTTTGGGGTTTTTTTTTTACATTTCTGCTTTTGATTTGTCTGTCTCCCGTCAGCTCGTGCTCTATATCTCGTAAGTATAATCGGATTGCGATGCATTTCATATATGTTATTAAGGATTACAGTGACATGTTCGCAATTGAAATTACAATGTGTAGCATTTATACTTCGTTTACAGGGACCTCCAAAAGATTCCGTTCAATTATTTTGTATGGGGAGAAACGTTTGCGGTGTATTTTAATGGTATTAAACTCTATAAAACATATTGAAATGTATATGAATTTCTTTAGTACTTAGTATTGTACTTAGTACTTGAGTACTTAGTAAACAAATCATGAGATTTCTTTTGAATATGAAATGCAAAGCACTTATCATTCATTTACAGGTAACATTCATCACATAATGCAAAGGAATTCTGTAATATAATTGTGTGCAGGGGACAACCTGTGTATTTTAATAATGGTACACTCTTTCAAACGTAATGAAATGTATATACATTAATTAGGCTCACTACATGAAGCTTGTTGTACAATATGAAGTGCTTAGCTTTTATCGTTTATTTACAAGAACACACAAAATATTTCGGTCACAGCGCCGACTATTAGCGATAATTGCTATAAGTGCGTTTTCAGTTATGATATACGTTTTTCACTTTAGCTAAATTTCGGCATACTACGTCGTACTTATGAAAATCTAGAGATTATTTAATAGGCTATACAAAAGAATTCGTAAGTGTGTATCGTTCTGTGCATGGGCATAAATTGATTAAATATGTTTTTTAATTGAGGTATGCTTTTTAAACTTGATATATGCTTTGTACACTAAGATATTTTTGTAGTATATAAATAAAGTTACAAGCAGGGATATGCAGAGAATTGGATACAATGCCGTATATGGATTTTAATTTCTCGGAATGTCATTTTAGTAATGTTTGGCGCTTTCTGTTTGAATAAAATTTTACCGTAATGTGGCATATATAAAAATGTGTAGACAATACATAGGGTTGTAGAAAATAACTCGTGTAAGTTTCCGTCGGAATGCTGAATGCTCGCGGAAATTGCTGAAAGTGAATTTTGTTCTGTTTTCCCTTTTTTAACTAAGCTCATTTTTATCATACTATATAGTTTACATACAAAGCTATAGATCATATACACTGCTACACAAAATAATTCGGTTTCTTTTCGGGCTATCAATGATAATGGCTGAAATCTGGTTTTCATGTATGTTACGCGTTTTCAAAATTGTTTGCTTAGATATGTTCTTTCACATTATTAAAATGGGATGTTTTGTTAAACTATTTTGGAAGTATTAGAAAGTGTTACATAAACTATGTTTGACGCAAGATTTTCCTTTATTGTTGAATTTTAAAATTTGCCAAGGACTTTTGTTCTTGCTTCAATTTTGACAGTAGCTATTTCAAATTGGATCGTCCGGCAAGAAATAAAAATGCAACAGCTCGAAATTTTGAAAACACTATATTATATTTTATTAAATATTCTATTTTTTATTTATATTTTTTGTCTAATGATCAATTTATAGTTTAGGTACTGTCAAACTATTGTTAGCATTTTTATCTTTTCAGTAGGTTTTGGTAAAAAAAAAAAAATACACCAGTATCAGCTGTTTTACATAGAATTTCGCAACTATTCGTTGTTCCTTAAGGTGAATAGTTACCCTTTGACCAGTTTTGTTTTCTCTTGAGTATTTAATGACACATTTTTGACATATTAATAATGGTTTTAAGAAGAGAAATGATTTAATCTAAAAAAAAATAAATTTTTATTGTAAAGTTCGAAAAGCTAATTTTTTTAAAAAGTGAGGAAATATTAAAACCATACTTCTGTTATAGTTTTGATTTACTTTCTCAACAGTTGCTTTCATCTTACAGGTATGGTAAATAACTAACATAGGGCTACATTTCCAAAAAGTGAATTACATTTAAACAAAACAAAATATATCGAGGCATACAAAAATAGAGCGAAAAAGGCTACTTTTATAAGCTTTTTTGATTTTTAAAATGAAATTATTCATATTATTGCAAATTCGATCTGATTTTTTTTTTTTAGAAAACACTCCTTAACCCCTTCGCGACCGGTGTCCTTAAAAAAGGACACCTATTTTTTATTTTTCTGGCATTCAGAATATTTAATTAAAAATTTCCTTTTATAACATACTTGAAAATAAGCAAGTTCGTATTTCCTAATAAATTTGTTTATAAATTCTAGTGTAAGTCCATATTTCATCAGTTTATAAACATAATTACTCCGCCCCGGAAACAGTTAAGGAACATTAAGAAAAATATCAAGAAAATTGAAAAATATAGTGCAGTATTATCGTTTGAACATACAGATATATTGAAACAACGCAAATTGAGATAATAAATGTAAAGATTTTAATGGATGTATTAAAATGTTTTTTTTTTCAACATATTTATAATTATCAGATCTTTACGTTATTTCGGCGGAATATACTAGGAATGTCTAAATATATTTTGAGACAAAAAATGGAAAATTAATATTTCCCTCTCGTTTTCCTGAAACGAAGTGTAACGAATCCGCTTAAAGTATTATAAGTTAACTGAATTTTAATTTCAGTGAAGATTAAACTTTTTTGATCGATTCATATATACATGACTCTTTAAATTTCTTATACGACGTTATTTTGACTATAAAATTATGAAAGTATTGAATTAAGGTGTTTTAAAGCGTTAAAAATAGAATTTGGGCAAGATGAGAAAATTTAATGCTTTCTTTTATAGCGTTTTATAATAACTTTCTAAAAATGTAGGGGAGTGTAAACTTAATAATGTTCTAAAGTATTAAACAGTTTTTATTGTTATTGTTGCTTAGAAAGTTTGATTATTATGAAAATCCATATATTCATGAATTTTTTCTTTTTGAACTTTAACTTTGTTAATAATGGGTGTGTCATATCTTTGTTACAATTTAAAAAAATAATTTAGAATAAATAAATTATAGTAAAAATTTTTGTTTGAAAGAAGGAAAAGTTGTATTGTACTTCTATTCACCGTTGAAGAGTATTTCACAGTATATGTACAGTATATGGAGCATTCTCACAATCTTTTGACTTTTATGTCCCTGAATAATAATTTTTATTTTAGTACATATTCTTGTGTTTTTTTTCCATATACTGGGGAACATCCCATTGCATAACAATATTATCGTGATAAATAAGTTTTGGACGATGTTAGGGGCTCCAAATACCCGGAAAACTCCTATACTGCCCCGTGTCACTGGTGCTGATTTTTAAGTTTGGAGCTGTCTGTATAAAATTGTTTCAATAAAAGTAATTCGATGTATTTTTCCGAAAATGGGACAATTGTTTTATATAAATATGTAGCAAAAAATTAACCTGCACACATTTTTACGGTTGATATTATTTTTTGAACTCTGTCTCTGGGTTTTAGATTCCTTACCATCCCTCTTGCTAAACTTGTACAGAAAATCACTTCAGATGCAGCCACAGTTACGATCCAGATAGATTTTGCTTTGCTAGCGAAACGAGATTGACCAATGAGAAGCCTGCATTTTTGCGAACTTTCCCCTGTTTTAAGTAATCAAATTTTCTGATTGGTCAATCTCGTTTCGCTAACAGAGCAAAATCTGTCTGGATCCCCGCCAATGTCTGTTAACTTCTCCCACTCAGGTAATAGAACTAGAAAGTGACGACCGTGTGCATGACTGAGATAGCGCCCTGTGCGTATGTCGCCACTCTCATTTTGGGTAACCGTAGATCAATGTTGGTTGATTAAGGTTTTTTACATGAAAGATGAATTAGAAATCGAGGCAGTGCGAATTTAATCCGAAGACGGACCAATTTATACTCAGAGAATTCTGAAATTTGTTGGAATTCCCCCACACCTCCGCTGTTGTGTTACTTCTTTCCACTTCATTGTAATTTATAACAAGATTCATTTTCATATATATATATATATATATATATATATATATATATATATGTCATATTTGGGCGAAGCGCACTCTATCGATCACATTTCGACCTATTTTTTTTTCTTATAATAAATCCGATCTCTTCTTGACCATTTTTGTGCAAACTGGTATGTTTTATCATCATTTTTTTTTATTAATGTTTAAACGTAAGGAACTTTGAGCTTAACCAGTATATTATAACGTGTATTTTCATTATAAGTTCACAGACGCATTACCTTTAGTCACATAGATGCTTAATTTAATAATAATAAAATATATAAATTCGGTAATTAGAAAAATTATCTTAATCCATAATGTTCTTGAAGTAAAATGAAGGTTAAACTATTTAAAAGCAAAATAAAGTTTATTATAAGGCTTTTATATTCGTAAAATAAAACCCTTACCCCCACGCTCCTCTAATAAAATGCCTTAATTTATATTTTATGTACTGAATATCTTGTGATGCGTTTTATTTCAAGAATTCTCAAACTAATGACTCTTTTATTTGTTCGACATTTTCAGATTTTTTTTACAAAAATATGCAAAAATATGGGGAAACTTTAGAAAAATTATTTATTTAATGGTTCATAAAGTGCTTTTAAATTCCACATTTTTTGTAAAATCCAAGCACATACCAGAAACAGATGTTCAAATATCATACAGAGTACTTCTAAACAAATGAAACATATCTTCAGGGTTGATCATACACGTCAAACCAAATAATGTTTGCACAGGAAACATATTGAAATCCATTTATTTAACCAAAACTACAGGGTATATTACTACAAGCCAAATTTGGATTGTGTTGATAATTTTAATTGTAGTGTGTAATTGTAGTAAATCATACATTTCATACTTTTAATAATGTAATGTATTTTATTATAACGGTATATCAAACAGACTTACCCTTCTTTCTCCTTAATATGATGGCATAATAAGAAGTGCTAAAAACTCCCTCCATTTCAAAGCATCACTGAGCTAGGCGCTCCATAATGTAGATGATATTCCGAACAGTGACATTAACCAAAATACAGAGCACGCCTAACATTTTCTATGATATCATCACATTTCAAATCTAAGTTTATCGCATGTGCATCAGTCTATACTATCTGCGTTACTCTAAAGAATCTCAACAAAAAGATGTAGTCAGCTTATGGGACTGTATTTGTGACTGGATAAACGAATTGCGACCTCTGTTTCCTATGCAAAAATTATTTGTCTTAATATGAATTATCATCCCTTCAAAGTTTGATCGGGGATTAAGGACCTTTATATAATTTGTCTAAATTTATTTATTTATGTTTTATAGAAATAAAAAATATTTTTAAGGTTTAAAAAACAATAACAAAAGTTTTAGTAGACAACAATATTAATCTTCAAAAACAAGTTTGTCGAATTTTGAAATCCATGTTCCATATTTTTGTGTCATCATTTCTTCTTTATACTGCTTACTTTGTTCTCTCTCAATTGTTTCTGAGACAAAAACAGAAGTTTTTTTTTAAACTATCATAAAAAAAATATCGAACATATATTGTGTTATAACTTGACAAAACTAGCATGTTGCGACCATCAGAAAACTTTCTTCTATATAAATCAAATTGTCTGCAACAAAAATTAGATGGCAATCTGTTTATTCTGCAGATATAGCTATCGAACGAAATCGTGAAAAACAGTGGTCTACCTTCGCTCGACACGTATCATTTAAGGGGACACAGTTCCTTAAAAATGGTCAAAATATCGAGTTTTTTTTTTTTTTTTACTGGCTTAGAGTATAACTACATCTTTTAAAAATATACTGGTGAAATTTCAAAGGTATACCTTTAACAGTATAGAAAATATTAAAGATTTTACGTGCGAAAACAGAATTAAAACTAACACCACGCTAACTCAGCCATCCTGGTTAATTTAGATCACTGGTGAAAAAACGTCAAGTGTAAAGCTAATTTTATTATGTCTTCCACGGCGAAAAGTCAGAATATGACTTAATTATAATAGTTTGATTTAATTTGGCTAAGTGAAAAGATTACAGGCGCATGTACCAAAGAAGAAGGAAAACAAGTGGGTAAGTGTGATCACAGATCGCACAGAGTGTTTCGTTTAATATTCGTTTCAAAACACTTTATCCTTTTGCAAAATCTGTTAGTTCCACATTTCGCAACCAGGGGGCGCACTCTATTCTACAAATTCTCTATCCGAACGAAACTCCGTTTTACAACCTATCCGTAGATATTTTAATCGAGGGAATCGGGCCCTTAGCATCCGAGATAGGTCGGCACCCCCTGGCGGTAAAAATGGAACTAAAATATGTAAGTCTATGGTGCATAATATGAAAGAGTGGTCAAAGGGGTGTCGGCAAAAGTTTAAAAAGTGCCCCCCGGGTGAAAAGGGGGGGGGGGATAAAAAATTGCTTAAAATACACACGTTAGAGCACAGAGGGGGAAATAATAATTTTATTTTTGAAAATTTTATTATTTTTCGTGATCGCAAGTGTTCTGCTATAAGTATGCAAAATTTCAAGTCTCCAGCGTAATTAGGGGCTGAGTTAGAAAAATTGCTTAAAATACACAAGTTAGAGACCGGAAGGGTAAATATCAGACTTTTTGAAATTTTTATGACTTGTCGTGTAATCGCGAGTGTATAGCGATAATTATGCAAAATTTTAAGTCTTCAACTTAATGTCAACTTAATGAGTTAGAAAAAAAAAGCTTAAAATATACAAGTTAGAGCCCAGAGGGTTAAATATAAGATTTTTTCGAAATTATATGATTTGTCGTTTGATCGCAAGTGTTTAGCTATAACAATGCAAAATTTCAAGTCTTCAACTTAATTAGTGGCTGAGTTAGAAAGAAAAGCTTAAAATACGCAAGTTGGAGCATAGAGGGTTAAATATAAGGGTTTTTTTGAAATTTTAGGATTTGTCGTTTGATGTGAGGTATTCAGCTATAAGTATGCAAAATTTCAAGTCTCTAACATGTATAGTTTCTGAGAATGGGCTTTGTGACAGACGGACAGACAGACAGACAGAGGAGCGAGACGAATAGGATTACGTCAGATGAACGAAACCCTAACAAATACAGCAGTGTTGGAAAACTGACGCAGAGGAGGAGCCTATTGACAACACTAATTTTTTATAGTATTATTCACTTTAATAAAAACTCAGAAATTCTATCATAAGTTAAGCCGAAAAATACTAAAATTTCGTGGTGTCAATAGGCTGCACCTCTGCGCCAATTTTTACCTCTGAATACAGTTCATGAATTAGCACGAGAAACATTAAGCTTTCTCGCAGACGCAGAGATGCATCAAAAATGAAAAAAGAGGGCCTTAGATATAAGGCTGGCTGTTTTTAAAACTTTATACTATATGTATATGAAACTTATCCATGTTCTCTCGTTATATATTTTATTAGTAAGTAATATTTTATATAAATAACGGCAGATGAGACAATTTTCTCTCTTTTAATTTTTCGGAGAACAATGATTTTAAAACATTACCTCATTTATTATATGTAACTAAAGTATATGCAAGTGTTTATCTATACATTAATGCATGTTACAATTGAAGAGCTAAGTGAAAGAACATGTTAAGTAACAAAAATTGCATTTGAAGAATTTTGATGTGAATGTTTTTGTTGTCAATTTTAATGATTTATTTTCTGTTTGATATCATGTGTTTAAAATATTAACAGGTGTGGTACTAAATTCTACCAAAAAAACTTATTCATATTTAATTTTGAAATATTAAAAAATATTAATATTATTTGCATTATTAAATATTAAAATATTAAATATTAATGAATAATGTCTTAAATCTTCAATGCTAAAGAGAACTTTGGTATTTTAGCTTAACCATGTGATAGAATACCTGATAACACCTTCGTCCAAAAGATAAAATCATTTTTAAGAAAATGTAGCATAACATATTCTTCCACTCAGCTCTTTAATTGTGGATGAAATTCAGACAAGTTAGAAGTTTAAACATGTTTTTTGGCAAATAAAAAGTTTAAACTGTTTAATCTCCATGTTCATATTTTGCTTTTTCAATAAATTCTACGGCTTTTTTCCTAATTCAGGTTCGAAATTTTTGCTACTTGTTTTCCATGGTGTATTTAATATTTTTGTGCATGGATTTAATTTTCAAATTTATAGTTATATATTTTTTAAATATTTAAATTATGAGTTTGTTGAATTTCCTTGATTTTTAGCTCACAGGCTATCAAAGCCTGAGAGCTAATGTGCCCGCCCGCTCTGTATGTATGTATGTATGTACGTACGTATGTACGTAACGCGATAACTCTTGATAGAAACATCCGATTTGCTTCAAAATTTTTTCCTAGGTTCATTGTGATAAGGCGCTTCCCTGATTAGTTTTGGGAGTTCATTGGTTAAGGATAAAGGGGGGAAAACGGGGTTAGTCCAACCCCTTAGTTCAGATAAATGGGATTTTCATGCAGAATGATTCGATTTTCTCCGAATTTGGTATACCGGTTTATTATGTTAAGGAACTTCCCTGATTAGTTTTGGAGATTCATTAGGTTAAGGATAAAGGGGGAAAAGGGGGGTTAGTCCACCCCCTTAATTCAGATAATTGGGTTTTTCATGCAGAATCATTCGATTTGCCCCGAATTTGGTATACCGGTTTATTATGTTAAGGAACATCCCTGATTAGTTTTGGGAGTTCATTGGTTAAGGATAAAGGGGGAAAAACGAGGTTAGTCCACCCCCTTAATTCAGATAAATGGGTTTTTCATGCAGAATCATTCGATTTGCCCCGAATTTGGTATACCGGTTTATTATGTTAAGGAACTTCCCTGATTAGTTTTGGGAGTTCATTGGTTAAGGATAAAGGGGGAAAAACGGGGTTAGTCCACCCCCCTTAATTCAGATAAACGGGTTTTTCATGCAGAATCATTCGATTTGCTCCATATTAGGTATACCGGTTTATTATGTTAAGGAACTTCCCTGACTAGTTTTGGAGGTTCATTGGTTAAGGATAAAGGGGGGAAAGGGGGGTTAGTCCACCCCCTTAATTCAGATAATTGGGTTTTTCATGCAGAATCATTCCATTTGCCCCGAATTTGGTATACCGGTTTATTATGTTAAGGAACTTCTCTGATTAGTTTTGGGAGTTCATTGCTTAAGGATAAAGGGGGGAAAACGGGGTTAGTACACCCCCTTAATTCAGATAAATGGGTTTTTCATGCAGAATCATTCGATTTGCTCCGTATTTGGTATCCCGGCTTATTATGTTAAGGAACTTCCCTGATTAGTTTTGCGGGTTCATTGGTTAAGGATAAAGGGGGAAAAAGGGGGGTTAGTAAACCCCTTTTTATTCAGATAAATGGATTTTTCATGCAGAATGATTCGATTTGCTCCGAATTTGGTATACCGGTTAATTAGGTTAAGGAACTTCCCTGATTAGTTTTGGGGGTTCATTGGTTAAGAATAAAGGGGGAAAAGGGGGGCTAGTCCACCCCCTTAATTCAGATAAATGGGTTTTTCATGCAGAAAGATTCGATTTGCTCGGAATTTGGTATACTGGTTTATTAGGTTAAGGAACTTCCCTGATTAGTTTTGGGGGTTCATTGGTTAAGGATAAAGGGGGAAAAGGGAGGTTAGCCCGCCCCTCATAAATTAGATAAATGGGTTTTTCATGCAGAATGATTCGATTTGCTCCGAAGTTGGTATACCGGTTTATTATGTTAAGGAACTTCCCTGATTAGTTTTGTGGTTTCATTGGTTAAGGATAAAGGGGGAAAATTGGGTTAGTCCACCCCCTTAATTCAGATAATTGGGTTTTTCATGCAGAATCATTCGATTTGCCCCGAATTTGGTATACCGGTTTATTATGTTAAGGAACTTCCCTGATTAGTTTTGGGAGTTCATTGGTTAAGGATAAAGGGGGAAAACGGGGTTAGTCCACCCCCTTAATTCAGATAAATAGGTTTTTCATGCAGAATCATTCGATTTGCTCCGTATTTGGTATCCCGGCTTATTATGTTAAGGAACTTCCCTGATTAGTTTTGCGGGTTCATTGGTTAAGGATAAAGGGGGAAAAGGGGGGGTTAGTCTACCCCTTTTTATTCAGATAAATGGGTTTTTCATGCAGAATCATTCGATTTGCCCCGAATTTGGTATACCGGTTAATTAGGTTAAGGAACTTCCCTGATTAGTTTTGGGAGTTCATTGGTTAAGGATAAAGGGGGAAAACGGGGTTAGTCCACCCCCTTAATTCAGATAAATAGGTTTTTCATGCAGAATCATTTGATTTGCTCCGTATTTGGTATACCGGTTTATTATGTTAAGGAACTTCCCTGATTAGTTTTGAGTGTTCATTGGTTAAGGATAAAGGGGGAAAAGTGGCGTTAGTCCACCCCTTTTTATTCAGATAAATGGGTTTTTCATGCAGAATGATTCGATTTGCTCCGAATTTGGTATACCAGTTTATTAGGTTAAAGCGCTTACCTGATTAGTTTTGGGAGTTCATTGGTTAAGGATAAAGGGGGGAAAAGGGAGGTTAGCCCGCCCCTCTTAAATTAGATAAATGGGTTTTTCATGCAGAATGATTCGATTTGCTCCAAATTTGGTATACCGGTTTATTATGATAAGGAGCTTCCCTGATTAGATTTGGAGGTTCACTGGTTAAGTATAAAGGGTGAAACGGGGGCTAATTCCCCTTCACTTATTTTTTTTAGGGGCATTATTCTTTAAAATAAGAGTATGATATACAATTAGTGTGAATAGCCTGTGAGCTCAATGCCATCAGTTTAGCTGGGCATTTTTCTTTTTTATTTACAATACACGAAAGAAAAAAAAAGTGTCGAAAACGATTGTCGTGAATCAAATGTGACACAGGTAGAATCCATTTATATACGCGCTTTTTCAACAACTAACCCACATCGGTGTCCGCAAAATTATTTAAAATAATGTACGCTCATTTTCGCATATCGGAACCGGTTCTTGAAAAGGAGCTAAGATAGCTATATATATAAGATGAGCTATATATGAATGTATTTTGAGTGCGCCGATGTCGGTTCACGTCAATTGCGTTTTATTTATAACTGGATGAAAAAATTCAAATAGTGGGCTGATGTAAGATAAATTTGGTAAATTCTAATAGATTAGAAAACCTACAGGGTTTTTTCCAAATGTAATGAAAATATTTTTTTGCCACCCATCTGGCGCAGAGACAGATAACCGCAGCTATACAGAATTGTTGTGGCCAGAGTTACCATTGAGGACCAAGGGTCGTCACTCCGCGTCGAGGCGTTTGAGCCTTTGCAGTGGTGAAAACCGGACGCACTGTATGTGAATACAGTCATGAAAGGTGTAATTAAAAAGGAGATTGTGTCACCCATAGATAGGGGTGGAGATAGCTTTGGTAATCCTAAAGTTGAACCAACATAATAGTCACGTGTTTATAATAGTCAGGTGACTTTTATCGCCAAGGGCTAGAGTATATTTGCGAAAAGAAAGTAAACAAATTACCGTATCGTTAAATTAAAGTGAGAATCTTCTTTTACTAATTTAAAACCGATTTTAAGTTGCTTTGTTTGACTTCGTTTATATTTTTGCACTAGTTCGCATGCATAATGTGGCTGCTCAGTATTTATATAATTTTTTTTTTCACGACCTGCAACAATTTTGAAATTGCCAAGCAAGCGATAATGAGCCAAATCTGTAAAACCTTTACATCAGTAGGACCGGTCATGTTGATGCCGCTTTTCAAGGGAATTTTCTACGGAAAGCACACTCCACCCCTATCTCTTCTCTATGATGTCACCAGGGCGAACAGAAAATACGGTTTTCTACGTGGATGTACTGTAACTCTTAAGAGGCTACTTCAGTCCAATGAAAAGACGCATTCGCTAATGCTAATCCTATGGAAGAAATTTATAAAGATATCTCGGTTGCATTTCAATATTTTTAAATGATTTCTTTTGCATTGGATAGTTGAGATCGATCTGTATGCAGGCCGTTTTTTACTTTTTCGATTTTCATTGCACATTTTTTTTTAGGAGGATGTTTTCATTTTCGAAACCGATTTCGAAAATGAAAGTGTCCCCATAAAAAATATTTGTAAACAAAATTGAAAAAGTAAAAAACAACCTTTGTACAGATCCATCTCAGCTGTCTAATGTAAAAAAAAAAAAAAAAAAATCATTTAAAAATATTGAAATGCAACTGAGATATCTTTATAATTTTTTTCCATAGGATTAGCATTAGCGAAAGGGTCTTTTCACTTTACTGAAGTAGCCTCTTAAGTAACACCGCCATCGAAGGCCGACGGCAGATCGCCTGCTTCCGGATCTTCATTATGACAAGGCGAGGGCTCAACCGTTTTAATGGTGAGGCAGTATCTTGCTCAAAAATTTTCACTGTGTTTGCTCTCATACCGAGCAATCCTGACTTAGTCTCCTTTGACTTCTTTCTGTCCCAAAAGTCAAGAATGTATTTAGGAGATATTATTTTGGCGCCGTAATAAGCATTGAAGAACACATAACCGGAGATCTGCACATCATCTAGAAAGAAGCGTTTAGGCAGGGGTCGCAGCATATAGGACAAATTTTATTGTTCTTACCAGTATCTTTTTCAATAATCTTCAAGAGACATTTTTACAAGAATTGCAATAGGAACATATCATGAGGATTATTCATAAAAGATACTGGTAAGAACAATATAATTTGTCCTATATGCTGCGACCCCTGGTTTAGGCAATGTATTGAACATTGTAAACAACACTGTACTCGCTGTATTGGTGACAAAGGTCCTATTTACAGAAATAATGATATTTGCATTTTAATTTGCTCTGTTTTCTGTTAAAATTTTTCCTCATTATTTCTGAAACGGACCCTGTACTAAGTACATTATAAAAAAGAGTAATCTTTTTTTGATCGAGATGGAAGGTTTAATAAAATATAATGTAACTTCTTGCGATTTATCTTCGATTCCGAAAAGCTTTTCGTTCTCTTCAGAAACCTCTGAAGCCAATTGTTTACATAGATTTAAATGATCTTTTTTTAAACAAAAGTTTCATCTGCTGTCCGTAATTTTTGGAAACGGTTCTGAGTAGCTTTTAAAATGTATTAATTAATTTTATCAATACAGTATCAACACAAAATATTAGTCTTTGTAAAGCTATCAACTCTCAAATTAACCTTTTCATGTTCAATGAAAACTTTCAGTTAACAAACATGTTAAATTGACAGCGCAAAATAAACTCTATTTTGTTACTCTTGCATGTATAAGTTCTGGTAAGCAGCTGAAAATATTTACTTAAACATTAATAGTATCCGAAAATTCGATATTTCGTGTTGATTGAAAAAAATGATAATTACTGGTAAACTTATTCGGGATCTTTTCCGAAAATTACGAGCAGCAAAAGAAACTTTGGTTTCAGAAATGCATCTTGAAATATTAGAAATTAATTTTTTTTCTTAATTTTCTAAACATAAAGAAACACTTTTAGGAATTATGTGTAATTTGGAAGAGCTTATATTATATTTTCGTAAACATTTTTCCTTAGATTAAGAAACATTTCTCTTTTTTACATTGTAAGTAACCATAGAAACTAATAAGCTTCCTGAATTATTAAAAATATTTTTTTTTACGAGATTTACAAGCAGCAAGGAGTCAGTTTAATTTTAGAAACGCATCTGTATACATCAGAAATCAATTGTTTGCGGTTTTTGATTGGAACTTTTTGAAATTGACTCTGAATGTGACAGAAACGTAATGGCGAGGGGTTACACTAAACTTATAAAACAATTCTGTTTTTTTTTTTTTTTTTTCGAGCTGCAAAATATGCAAAGTTGTTTCTTTTTGTTCATGAAGTGATTAATCGTGTTGCATATTTTTGTGTCTATATAAATACACATATTTTATGTAAATAGAATAAAATATTTAATATATGTAAATATAATTTTGTAATACATGTATATAAATATAATGAAATATTTAATTTCATACCCAGTGCTACTCGAGCCGATGTTGCTTCATGGTTTATCCAAAAAGACACCCACGACAGCATTACTATAAGTATGGACGGCAGATATGTTTGGAAGATGAAATATCCAATATTCCGTTTTAATTCAAAGCTCAATGATAACCTCTGATACGTTCCTGAAACGAAAGAACAAATAGGAATGTAATAAAATATATGATATTTTGAATGCAGTATACAGCGTGCATAAAAATTAGTTGGGCAAAAAGAATAGTCTGTTGTGCGTAGTTATACAGCCAAATATGAAATTATCCACGATTGTATGGTAGTGAAACCCAAAACACTAACTTTTTTTTTACTTTAATTTTAGTCCAGGAAAGGTGATAAATCGCCAAATATTGTTTCCATTGCCATCGTTCGTATTGCATTCATTGCATTTAAATTTTAAACCTTTCACTCATTTCATTTAAAAACGTCTAATGTATACATTTAATGTAAATGCCTTTAACTGATTTAATTTAAAATACAAAAATTAATAATTATAAGATATAATATAACAAACCAAAACATTTTACTTCAACATTGAAAACAAAGTTTCTTGTTTATTATTCAGGGGAAAGTAGGGTAATGATGCTCAGAAGGGCAATCCCGCTTACCCAATATCTCTGAACAGAATAGAATTGAAAACGTACGATCGGTACCGGCACCTAGCGAACTTCATCGTAAGTTCCCAGTAAGGATATAGTGACCGTCGGAAAGAAAGCATTTTTGTGTCCTCACGTTATAAGTTTGCAATTGTTTTATTATAAAATTCTACAACATCTAACTTGAAGGGAAGTGTACACTCTTTTTTACAAATATTAATTTACTCATTATGTCTACAAAATATATACACTTAGCTGTACTTTCGTGCTTTTAGTTATTTTTGTAGTGCGTTATTACGCCAATTATAATGCATTAAAACCTAGCATGGCGATAACGGGTAATGGCGCTCGCGTGGAATTCCAGAAGAAGTGTTGCCAGTGGACAACATTTTTATATTCAAATTTATTGATTAACACCACTTTTTTGAAATGGTAAAATTCCTTGTTTTCGCCTTAATTAATATGTCATTAAACAAGGAGAATTTTATGATTTCAAAAAAGTAGTGAAAATCAAAAAACCTAAATTAAAAAAAGTAGCCTACTATATGTGCATCACAATATGTGAAAAGTGGTTGTAAAAAGTCTGCAGTGGTTTGAGCAGCCCACACAACTACATATATGACTTTTGTCTTACTTAAATGTTGTATTCAAACGCTGGGCACAATTACCCTACCATGTCGGGTAGGGTAACAGCTCAATCGATGGTTATTTAAATAAAACGTTAAAAAAAAAATCCTTAAACTTTTATGCAAATTAGTTGATTGCAAACTGTTCCTTTTGCTTTGGAGTTATACTTCGTTAATAAAATATCGATTTTTTTTTTGTCTAAATTTGACTACTGAAATTTTTTCCCTTAAGTAAGCGCCATTCCCCTACACACACATAAAATAAAATCTACTATTGGGGACATTTGCGTCCGGTTAATATAGAACGCCTTTCTGACAAAATGCTGGATGTGGCTGCCTTGCGTTAGTCTTAAAATGTCTGATCGGTAAATCAGTTCTTGCCAAATGTTTGTGAATATGTGCACGACTTTCAAACCAAAAGAAGTGCTACGTCGTGACTTCTATACATTTTTTAATTTCAGAAGTGGCGGACCATAAACTGGATGTTTAATAAAACCAAACATTGAAATCCATGGGCGAACGAATTGGTGATCGTGGCGGTCATATATTAATAACTCCGTGACCAATCTGATCTGATACTTCAGAACTGAGGTTAGACTTATATCCTCAAACTTATGAGGCAGTACTAATAATCCGATACGAAAATATCTTACAGTTAGTATTTCACAAATTATTTAGTTGTGATACTGCCCAATTAATTTCTCTCCATCCTGTACTGTAAGAGATAAAAAAAATGTTGCATAGCAATAAAAATGGGTGAGCTAATAAGAACTCATAATTACAATCACGATGGGAGATTTTTCATTGACCCCCAATTCTGAATGCACCGTGAGGAGTTCGCCAACTTTTTGATCTGTAACTTTTGAAAAATCGCTACAAGCAAGATAAGACGAGTTTATTGGCTTCTTGAGGAACTAAAAAGGTGTCAAAACCTAACATTATAGAACCAGATGCTTTTATTGCATATAAAACTCCCTTGTGCTCTTTTGACTCGTGGCAATGTCTATGGCATTTTCTGTTTACTAAGACTTGTAAACACAAGTACTGACGTTGTTTCACTGTACATCGTTAGAAATTAAGTTTTAAAATTCTGTGAATGAGAATTTATCATAAATCTTGTCTCTATTACACAATGCATACTTTAATGTGCGGTACTGTAAAAAACAAATAAGAATAAAAAATCAATAAAATTGCATATATTTTGAGAATCTAAATAACTAAAGACAATAAGGTAAAAATGGCTACAGTAGATCCTTAAGTTTGGTGATAGGTAAGTAGTACAAAATAAAAACCATTTTTAATAATTCTGCAGCAAATAATCGTATAAAAATAATATAGGTACCAATCTACAGGGCATAATTACTAATATTTAATGCTATGCTTATATTGTTGTTCGGAGGCCGTCTACATATTAAAAAATGTACCACCTTTCATTTTTTAAAGGTTAACATCCACTTTTGAGTATTTAATTGATTTTCTTGGATCAAAGAAGGCTGGAAAAGTGTATCGTTTATTAACCAGCATGCTCGGTGCATGCCAGCTGGGAATCTGAAGCTTTGCAAACTTTTGGATTTAATAATGTGAAATTTAGACGTGATGCTACACGTGACCAATCACGTGAGACCTGTAGTATTGCCGTTGTGTCATGTAATCGCTGTCATCTTCATTTCTTTTCATTTTACAATTTCCCTTATTGTTTCAATAATTTCCGTGACTTTTTTTCATTTATTGACATATTTTATTTTATCAGACTGTTCGATTATAAAGGGGGGGGGGGGGGGCTGGAGAAAAAAATATATATTTAAAAGGTTGTCGTCTCTGCCTGATTTAAAATAATGGTACATGCAGGATGAAACACTTCCGCACATAATAACAGACCTCTTTTTTATGGTAAAACCAATATTCAGAGATAACATAATTGGCCGGTACTGTAACAACCTCACTGGTAAAAAATAGAATTAACTCCAAATATCTCGGATCTAAATCAATGTCCAAATTTTGTTTGGCGATATATTTGAAGGAGATTTTATGAAAATACACTTATATCAATTATATAACTCAAATCACCCATTGGAAATGGGATTAGTTTACTTGGATGCTACATCCTTCATCCGAGTAATGATACAGATGTGATACAACTACAAATGACAAATATTTTGAAAACACTGTACATTAATTTCTCACGAATGTTAGTTAAACAATTTTAGTATCGAGTGTCGTCTCTAGTGTCGTTTGTTCATAATTGTCTTTTACTTTAACATAGTATATTCGACCACATTATACACTGCATTTTCAGGAACAACAAAAGAAGAACTAGACAGTTCTTATCATATTACACACAAAATACGAAAACGTAAGTTCTAATACTTTATCTCATAGAAAAATTTGGAAATACGACCCTACACAATAATCAAATAAGTTCTAAACTTCCTTGAGAATTAGGAATTGTCTTTTAATATGAAATCTTGTAGAAAAAGATAAAGACAGCCATACTACAAATATAGACATGCTCATTAAATCTCAATTTCCATTTATGTCATCATGAATTTCTAGAGTATTTTGTTCAAAAACTTCATTTGTAAATGCTGTTTGTTTAATAGCGTTAAAACTAACATTTCCTTAAATAAACAGTCGACAGATTAATAATATCAGATGACGGTATTTCGGAAGTCGCAAAATGGAACATCGCCTAGAATCGTGTAGAACTAACATCATATTTCTTTAACTGTGGATTTTAGGGCAGCAGCTGCTTTTCTTACATTATGGGGGTAGGTGTGTCGAGCACCAAATAAGAAAGAAAGTGTTCCGTTAAAAGGACAAATTTTCTAGTTTCTACTGAAATAGCTTTCGTAAAGAAAAATAAAACGAGAAAGTTAATTTCGTACGATCAATCTTTTTATTTATCATTTACGCATGATAACATTTCAATTTTTGTCTTGCAGTCTAATAGAGGATAATATTCCTTATCAAATTTCTTTTTAATATATTAAATTTCTCGCCTACTCTACGCGAAAAACGAATGAAATGAAACGTCATAGTAAAACATATAGTAGTATTAGCATTTTTATAAGACATCTTATTTAGTATTGTCTTTCCAGTAGTGTTAGTGGATTTTTTCTTTATACATAAATGAAAAAAATATATATACAATACCTAATTTTATTATATTAGAATGTATAAAATAAACTGTAACTTTATCATACAAAGACGATAAATCAAAAAAGTCTTTTTAAAAGTTATTTCAATAGAAACTAGAAAATAAATATATTTATCGGAACATTTCCATTAATCTTTAATAGGGTCAGGTGGGGTAATTATGACCAGGGGATAATTATGACCGCCGTCCTATTGGAGAAAACTGTGTATGGTAAAATTTTCTTTCAATCTTAGATATTCACCTCATAATGTATATTTCATCTTGGATATTCTTTATTACTAGGCTGAAGCCTTTTTGAGATCCAAATAGCAATTTGAAACTAAGTCTATAAAATTTTTGATAAACGGATTTGTCACTTTGGAGTTCAAAGTGGTCACAATTACCCCAAACAAATGTGTATTGGCAAGCATAAAGAGAAGATATAGTGGTCATAATTTCCCCACTAGTGGTCTTAATTACCCCAAACTTCTGTGATTGTGAGTTTTTGGTGGGGTAATTATAACCATCTTTTTCAACTTAAAAAAAACAGCTATGAGAATTAAAACTTTTAAAGGGTGTTCTTAAAGGATCAAATTTACTTCCTATGTACAAAAAACACCACTTTTCCAAATAGAAATAAGCAAAAAAAAAAGAATAACAATGTTGAAAATGTAAAAAGTGGTCACAATTACATTATCCCTCCTGACTATACTTTTTAGACGTCCACAGACTTACATAATGTAAGATGAGTAGCTTTAGCCCTGAAATCAGTGGAGGAAAATTGACGCAGAGGTGGAGCCTATTGACACCACTAAATTTTTATAGTGTTCTTCACATTAATAAAAACTCAGAAATTCTGTCATCAGATAACGCGAAAAATAGTACTAAAATGTATTCAACCTCTGCGCTAATTTTCCACCACTGCTGAAATCCATATAGAAAAAACATAGTATTATTTTTATAGCTATCACAATAAGTTTACTACAAACTTTTAATTACCACTGGTGTCTTTTTTTACTCATTTGTTTTTTGTTTTGACATTTACCATGTTTCGAGCCAAACAAAAATAATAATTTAATGAATTACATTAGAAGCCTTACAAGAAGAAGCTACATTTAATAGAAATAAAATTCTCGTTCAAATCGTGCAAAACTAAGAAATATAATCGAAAATAAAACTCCGACTAAGCAGTTTAAGGGATTCAGAACGCAACTACAGCAGTACAAATGAAAATAAAATGAATGATAGCAACTCAGGCGGTAAAGCTCTAGAAGGCGCTTTCTGATTGCAAAGAAAGACCTGTTTACTCAACAATATTGTGTAATTTACAGCGGATTCCGCGTAGCGAAGTCCAGAGATTAATGGGGCCACATGATCATATTTCGTATATATCAAAATGAACCACTGCCTGGAATGATATAGAACAACATCATTTTTCTGTATCTATTATTTTTATAGAAAATTATGGGTAGTCGTCTAGAGACTAGCAAGGTACAAAGGTAAAATGGAAGTTTTCCATTAACTGTTTCCTTTAATGGAAGTGTTCATTTCTTCGGTAGAACGACACAGTACTGCGCCATTTGTTGGTAATATTTGGAACTAAGACAAGGAAGCGTAGTGAATTGATTCTCGATTTGACACTTGCAAAAATTATTTATATGGATTTCTCCGTTTCTTTGTTATTAAATTTTATAAACAGTCAATCCACTTTTGAATACAGTGTAAATTTAAAACTGTTAGGCGAGGTACATGTAAATCGTCAAGGGGTACGCATGAGATTAAAGTTTGATAACCACTGCTTTAGATTGTAAGGTAAAACTGGTAAGATATATTCTCGGCACGTATGAAGTAATTGTCGTTTTAAATAACGATTTTCGTAAATGCATGACAGAATGTGTTATTCACAGATTACCTATAAAACATTAAATTTCTTTAAGTTCTTCAGACACGAAGTTAGAATAATACTATAAATACATATTCATTGAAATTACGCACTTATAAATAACACAATATAGTTTTCTTTAGTTATATGTGCTTTTTAGTATTAAAGTATAATGCTACGGCAGATATTACAGTATTATTCAAAATTAAAAAAAATAGATTAAAAGGTACCGTGTGCTATTAATTATTTTTAAAGTCTCCGGATCGTATACGTTATATTCAATAAAATATTTCTTCTTGCTCCGTTAAGTACAACAGTAAAAATTTCATTATTCTTTGACCAAAACTCACCGAGTTACGATACTTAAATTTTGGAGCTTTCCGGCACTAAAAATTAGTTTCTCCATATTTAGTGCCTGAAAGATCCGACGTTAGGTATAGGAGCCAGGGACTATACAGAAATTTTAAAGTGTAACTTTTGCGAAATTAATGGTATGAGTATTTCATCAACAAAATTTTAATTTATATCTTATTTTGAATACTTTATAATTTACATTGAATACGTATGTTCAGTAGGTGGAACATTAAAGGGAGTTTCAATCTTTTCTAGACATACTGTACATTTTTAGGATATGTAACACTTTTTATAAAAAGTAATATTTACCTTATTTAATTACAATCAATTTGTGGTTAACAAGTCGAAGATTCTATTTGAAAATATTGGTACGCTAAACTAAACCCGAGCGAATCCTGTCTTTTGAACCTATATCAAATATACGACGTAAAAGCAACAATAATCCATACTACCACTTATTTGGAATTACCTAAAAATATATTTATATTTTTGTTTTTTAAACATAAAATCTAATTAATGGATTCGGAGATGTCCGATAAAAGTACACTCCATTACAGTGGGTTTTTTTCGACCAGCAACTTTTTTTAATAGGCAATAAACAGACAAGTCAATATTAAATGCCAAATTGACCCTCAGATATTAATTATACTTGACAAAAGAAAGAGTCATATCTTTAAAATGCAATTAATTTGAAGAACGAATTCTGGGAAAAAATGATTTAACTATATCGTAAATATACGCCCTGTGATATGAATTCAGAGCCTGCCTAAAAACAGACATGCAAACAGTAAGTTAAATCTGCCTTATAGTGTAACTAACATTTTTTTCGAATGTTACAAATAAACTTAAAAAAAGAAAATATGATTTATATATTAATCCTAAAATGTTTAACATTTTCCTAAAAACATTAAATGGGAGTGAAATTACTCCCTCAAATAATTTTTTCGGTTAATGCTGATCGTGAGACAGAACAATTTTTATTTCAAATTTAATTCAAGCTTTTCTTGGAAATATTTATCATGTACTTAAACGATGAGGACATCTTACATTTCTTAATTAGAAAGTTAAATTAATTTTTGCAGAAACATTTTTTACCTTGAATTCCTAATTGAAATTCAGAGTCTTTGATTATGAGTTGAATTATGAGACGGTTTTAACATATAATGAGCTACTTATCTCGTCATATTTCTTGGATTTTTATAGCATATAAATACATCGCATATCTCGTTAATGAATGAGATAACTAATGAGTCTATTAACATGTAACCTTTCCTTTATGTAAAGATCTAATGGACAAATCAATAAATGTATTTCCTGAATCATAAAGAATTTCTATTACTATTAAAGAGATAAAAATGTAAGTATTTTTCATTTCTTCTTTAAATACAGGGAGGACCATAAATGCTTGATGCATTTTAAAAAATCGAAGTAAAAATAGAGTAATTAACGTACTAGACTCGGGTTTGGACGAAAATGTTCTTTGTAATCGAAAGATTTTATTCAGAAAAATTTATTTTGTAATTACAAATAAATGGTGTTATAACGTTAAGGGGGGGGGGGGGGAGGTTGCCTGTAGAATTCCGAAAAAAGGGTGTTTTTTAGCAATAGTTGTCTGGAATAGGAATAAAGATTTTAGCTCCGAGTGTTTTGCATATTATTTGTTATTATTTGAAGCACGTTTCACCTTATTTTTAAATTAAAAAAAAAATGATCATGTAACTCGAGATGCGTGGGCGGAATGCCAATCGGTAGAGATCCGATAGATCCTCAGAGTCGTTTGCAATCAATTTCCGCTTAATATTATGAAAGCAGATAATATTGTCTAGGGCTTCGACCACTTTGATATAAAAAAGTTTAAAATGAACAAAATGGTAGTGATGTGAAAAAAGATCTATTTCTGAACCTTTTTTTCGCACCTTGACGTGCTTATCAAAGTATTTATTTTGTATAAAAATGGCTGAAAGTGGTTCAATCTCCAATAAATTATATCACCTTTAATTAAAAAAAATTAGCACGATCGGTTTAATAGTTTTTGCGGTCTAATCCAGCCCAGGTTGAAAAAATTCATTTAGCATAAAATGATCGAAAACAGGTTAACCCCTTACGGGCACATTGCGCTAAAGCACTAAAAAAATACGAAAGGGCTTCGAATTCGGTCAAATAATTGTACGCGAAAAATCTACAGACTATAGGGAAGAGAAAAATATTAAAAAAGAAAAATCGATTTTTCCAACCGAAAAATAGCAAACCCCCCTTTAAAGCTGCAAAACTGCCTCAAAATCTCAAGCAGTTGTAAAATATTTTATACAATCTACTACAACATTTCAAAGCTTCTCTTTATAGCCCAAATGGTCCCATTCCACACACTGAAGTATTGTATTCTAAATTATAGTCTGTGAATGTTTATTAAGAATTTTTTATGATTTTCTGTAGATTTAAAGATGCACATCTATGAGAATTTTTCGAAGTTTTTTTTTTTTTAAATACGTAAAAACGATTTAATATTCTACTGTGGTCGATTCTTATAAATTTTCCCTTATTACTGTTACTTCAGGATAACACGGAATTTGAGCTTGTCATACATTCGCCTATACTACAATTGAACTAAAGAGAAAAAATTATTTTTAAATTCTCAATTTTGAGTAGGTGCACAGTTATAACAATTATAATACAGATCTGACGATATTAACGATTTAATAACATTTTGGTAATCTGGCGTATAATTCCCCAGACAACATAACTCTGGATAGCCAAATTATCCTTCAGAACAGTGGTTCCTAACCTTTTACTGGCCACGCCCCACCAAAGCATCTGTAAAGACACTATGCCCCCTCTCACTCTATAAATTGTGCCTCTTATCATTTAAGGTTTTTCAAAACGCTTAAAGCTTTAAAATTTTCCAAATTTAAATTTTTTAGATGTTAAAACTTTTCTGAAGATTTTGATATCTGTTTCCTTGAAATTTCCATTAGAACAGGAGTTTTTAGAATTATACCCCCTCAATTGCTGAAGCAGCGTTTTCGAAACTTTGAAGTCATTTTTCTCCAAATGACGTTTTGGGGCATAACGCGCAAGATATCTCAAAAATTTATGAAACGTTTTTCATGCTATTTTCAAAACATGTGTTTCATGGTAGTCTGTATAATCAAAACCTAAAATTTCCTCTTTATTGTTCAAAAAAATATTTTTTAGGTGATTATACTGCTTCAATTTTCTAAATTTTGAATTAGTTAAATACAACTTTGTATTAAAAATATAAAAATGCTTTAAATACAAATTTATTTAGATTCGGGGTAATTATTAAAATCTGAAGTAATACGTAAGCACCAAAGTTTTCATTCTAGTTACAAAATGTATTTTGTAATACTGCGCGTAATCTGTTATGCTAATTTTTTGCTCGCCAAATCTTTGAAAGTTTGGAGCCCCCTGTAAATACTAATTCTGCATCTTGAAATTTGTTAAATACATCAAATAAAAGAACAAATTTATAACTTTCATCAAAATAAAAATTGTGTCTTAAAATCAAATACATTTTAAGATATTAAATGATGGAAATGGTCTTTTGTTTCCCATTTTTTCCAATTTTAAGAATCCTGAGACCCCTTAAAAAGTGGTGCACTATTCACAGGGTGGAAGCGTAAGAGAGCCTTAACAATAACTATATTTTTTACATTTTTTAACTTATCAAAGGTATGAATCTTCTGTCACAAATGCCTTTTTAAGATAGTTCTATAAATGCAATGAGGCTATGGATTTCGCCTTTGTACCAAAAAAGTTTTCTTGTACTTTTCCAACTTATCTAAATATTAACTAAAAGTGTTATACGGTGTCCATTTAGCCTTAAAATTTCTAAAATTCACACATTTTAGAGACAGAGTTTTTGGAAAAGCTTCGGATATAAAATTTTCTTTCTGTGGATATCACAATACATAAGAAGCATTTCAAGGCAAGAGGCCTTTTCATTTCTCATTTTTATCAATTTTAAGTAGCTATTAAGTCCCATCACAACACATTTTTTCTTTTTTTTTCGCTTTCCCAATATCGTAATTGTCTTCCATATATTATATGATTTTGAAATTTAAAATGTATTTGTCATTATGTACATTTATTTACTCTATAGAATGCCTGCACTAGAAACATAGATATATAATACTTTCTATTGATTTCCTTTACTAACGCTATTTAATCTTATAAATTGTATAAAGTTGATAGTACTTCGTTCAGATTCTTCATGTATTTTTGGGGTTAAATTTGTTAAAGACAGTCAGATTTATATTATATACTTTTAAATAGATTCTCGTGTAAATGATTCAATTGATATCGGACCGAATAGAAGTAGAAAGCTCATTCAAAATATAATCGAAAGTGTTACGAAAAATTGTAAATTATAATAAGCAGAAAAATTAGAGATTTTTAATGCTACAAAAAAGATGTAAACATATTTCAAATGATTATTTGTACAGTTATTTAGGTGTTGATTCTATTTTAAACTTTCGATTGGGAAAATTTTTAAAATTCAACAAAAAAAAAAATATTTTTAAAATTTTGTTTCTATTCCATTTAATTTTAGACTACAACATTACTTAAAAATAACAACAACAAAAAATAAATAAATAAAAGAAAATGATAGCAAATGGGTAAGAAACAAATTTGGAACTACCCCCTAAAAAGTCAAATTGCCCTCCGGTTGTGCATGTGCAATGTGCATACGCCCGACGTTGTGAACAACTGCTTTACACTGTCAGGATTCGTACGCATAAAGGAATTCAGGGGATTTTACGTGATTTTGTACCAGAAATTTCGTAAACTATGTTCACTATATCTGAAGGTAGAATTTATTTCCATTCAATAAGGCAAATATTACTTTACAAAAATTCTGGTAAAACGTGCTTGAAGCTCCTTGAAGCGTACGAACTCTGACTGTACAGGATTTGATCTGGGTATTGAATTGTTACAGCTAAAGTAGTACTAAAAATAATTCTTTGTGACAGTCTTAAAAGAAATGTGGTTATATTATGGATGTCTGGAGGTACGTTCTTCCAACAATAGTATCCAAAAGTTCTTTTTTTTAAAATAAGAAAATAAAATTGAAAAATCCATTTATCATATCCTCTGAAAATCTACATGATAATTCTCGTAGGATATGATGACTACAGTATCTGTATCTTCACTATAGGTTGTTCGGTAGATGATCGTGCTTTTACGGATCCTCTAATAAACATATCTAAATATTAACTACTTCATAAACTATATGTTCTTCAAGTTCTCCTGAAAGGTGTTCTAAGAATTTTTTGAGAGAGTGTTTCTAAATTACATAATTTTGCGAAACATTTTCTTCTACACAATTTAATTTTTTCAACAACACTTGCAAAATCCTATGGAACACAACTGATATTGAAGTACTTTTTCTCGGGAACAACTAAGTTGGTTATAATAAATTTAAAAACAAATAATTCTTCCACTAGCTAATCTACAATTGATCCTTTGGCGTGAAATAAAAAAAAAATGCAATTGTTTGGCGTCTATAATTTTAGTTTCTTTTTAAAATAACTGTTACTAAATCACAAAACAAAACTATCGAAAAAAATCAAATACGTAGTAGTTCTCTCTCCTCCCCACCGCACAAAAAATTAAAATAACTTTATTGATTTCCGAGAAAAACGTGCATCAATATCAGGTGCTTTTTAATAGAATTTCTAGACTATAAATTTTTACATACAATAAATTTTATAATTTTTTTTTTAATTTTAACCACTTACAGAAAGTTTAAAAATTGTCAAATTCTCCATAATGGCTTAATATTTGAATGCGTCATACACAAGTTTATAATTCCACAAAAAGGCAGTTCCAAACGATTTTCTTTCTTTTGTTTGTATGTCCACGCATAATTTTGATCGAATGGTCGGATTTTCATTCTTCTTTTAGGTAGATTTCCTATGAAATACTACCTATTGGAATCTCTCCCATGTTGGAATTTCGAAAAACCTTTTGCAGATCTAGACCGATCATGACCCCTATTACCCAAAATCACCCCCAGTAAAAACTTTATCTATCTATCTGTATATATATATATATCACGTTTTTATGGACACGATAACTTCCATAATTATGCTCAAATCTTTTCCAAACTGATTCATAAAATCAAGGTGCATAAAATCTCGGTCAAGTTCGTCAATGGGTAAAATCGGACCAAAGGGGTGGAAATAGGGAGGGGTTTTGTGAAATAATACATGTCGACTCAGTTTAAAGTTATTATTACTTCTAAAAAATGAGCCAAAAATTTATGACAGATTTTTGATAAAACTAAAAATGGGCACATGGGGCGAAAAAATAGGGTGTTAGGGAGAAAAAAATTCATCACTTCGTCAATTATCGAGACATCAAATCCAATTAAATTTATTATAAATTGTCTTAATATTATCTACAACTTTTTTACTGACAAGTTTTTGATAGGACCAATTCTTAACGAAAAAAAAAATTAATCGAAAACAAAAGTAAAGGGCTTAAAGAAGAAGAAAATCCATAGCTTCATCAATTCACAAGGTATCAAATCCGCATGAATTTATTATATATTTTCTTAATATTATCTACAACTTTCATATTGACAAGTTTTTGGTAGGACCAATTCTTACAGCAAAAACAAATTAAAAATGCATAGAGGTTTAAGAAAAAATATATTATAGATGTTCTCAGATCCAAACTGCTTATTTTCCGACTCATTTTTAAATTCATTTTTCCTTCCAAACGCATCCAAATGGCAGGTTCATTTATTCAGAAACTATATAATGTGCGTAATGTTCGATTTTTTGATAGAGGCAGAATATATTTTTAAAAATGATGTCAAAGTAGGCATTTTGAACCGAATTTCTCGAATCGATTGTGTTGGAAACGAAATGTATGGTCCTACTGAGAAAATAATTGTTTATAAACCAAGTTTTAATTAATTGAAAAAATAAACAATTAAATTTAAAAAATCAAAAAACCCGACTGCGTATAACATGACGTATATTCAACTAATTAACTATTTCTCATCAATGTAAATCTATTTTTTCAATCCCTACTATTAGCTCACATTTTTGCTATACATATCTTGTTCAAATTTTCAATCGTTAATAAAATACTTATTATTCATCCAATCAAGCTCAAATATTTTTTTTAACTTTTAGTGTATGACACTTGTGTTAATCCAGTTTTTTCAAATATTAATTCACTAATTAAATTAAATTAAATTAATTAATTTTCAATAATCGAGAGAGCCCTCTTCTTGATCAAGGCATTTTAAGCGCCACTCAAGAGGAAAGAAGAATCGGAGAAAAAAAAAAGCTCTTATTGACCTAAGTAGGAATTGACTTAATTTTTTTTAAAATTATATTACTTGTTTATATTACTTACCAATTTTTTTTAAATACTTGTAATGGTGACTTTTAAGTTGTGTTTAATTGTTAGTTCCTATCTATAAACACTGATGAGGTCTATAAATGTCTATGATGGTTAGAGATGCAGTGAAGCTAGAGATCCTACATACACAACTTCCAAGTTGTATAATATTTTAATGGAGCTTCTGACTGTAAAATAGTCAATGAAACATTGTCTTCATTTTGAAAGACCTATCCAATGATATGCCACTCAATAGGGTGCGTATTTTTTTTTTTGTGTGTGTGTCTACCGCCATTTTGTATTTATGAAAACAAAACTTAGCCTATAACCATCGGGCCGTTAAGACGAATTAATGGAGACCTCATTCATTAAAATCCATCCAGCAGTTGGGATGGTTCGAGGGTATAAAGAAATCTACATATACAGATACGCGTGAAACACATAACCCTTCTTTTCAGTCGGGTAAAAATAAAAACATAAGTTCGCGTATTAATCTTTTAGAAAATCACGTCAGGAAGTTTCATGTTTTTCTTTTAAAAAATGAATCTGAAAATGTGTCAAAGTTTCGAGTTGTTGAGAATGGAAAAATATTTTTTTGAATACTACCTTAACATGATTCTGATAAAACGAGCTCTTAAAAAAAATTAAAATCTCGTCAAAAGTGGACAGAAAAAATAGTTAAAGTGGACTTATCTCTAATCATGATTTAGTGTTTGTTGGTGAAATTAGTACTTTACTTCGAAATCTACTTGTGCCTGTAGGACGAGCTGGCAGGGATTTTTCTCATTGGTAAGGTCTCTTTCCGCAGATGATTCCGTTTCAATACCCTTTGGACAAGAAATGCAGTGTTTTCCTCTCTTTTTTTACTACAGGTTTTAACTTTTGTAGTAATTCACCAGTTGTCACGAATTTTAGTTATGTTCTATAGATACATGATACTACTTAACCTCTTTAAAATAGTGATCATATTCTGCACATTTTTTTTACAGTTACGTTTCAAAAATTTTGATACATAATCGCGTAATGCGGTCAGAAAAGGCAATTTTAGTAACAATGAGATTTATATAGGGGTTAAAGTCTAGCACTAGGTAGGGTTATCGACTTTTAACCGGAACAGACCAGATACTACATGACTGGTTGGGAACATTTTTTTCCCGTCTGACGATGGATGACTGTGAATGTTTCACATTGGATTTTGACACTTCCGGGTTTGGTTTGAGTTTGATAAGAAAAATAAATACATATTTGAATATAAATGAGTATATTTATATACACTGGTGGACAAAACTTAAGGACGAGTCACAAAATGCCAATTTTCATTCACGCGAATACTCAAAAGGAAATAATATAATTCGAATAATTATTATCCCTGCAGAACGGCTAGTCCGTATAACATCTCATTCAGGTCACACATGGTCACAAGAGTCACAGTCACTACGGCGAAACAAAAAATAGGAAATTCCATCAAATGACTACTATATGTGACTCCACTGACAGGTCACTGTGACTGCTGTTTTGTGCGAGTTACCAGGTGACTTTACAATGTCGTTTTATTGAGACTCTCGTGTGACTCATCTGGAGACTGAATTTCAAAGTCATTGTGAACGTTGTATTATGATAAATCACCAAATAATGTCATATTAAAGTCCCATGAGTTTGTCAAATGGTCAAGGAGACCCTACTGTGACGTCACCACTTTGAAAAGTGGTGAAAAGTCACCATGTGACTTTAATGTGACATTATTTGGTGATTTATCATAATGCAACGTTCACAATGACTTTGAAATTGAGTCTCCATATGACAGTCACACGAGAGTCTGAATGAAACGACATTGTAAAGTCACCTGGTGACTCGCCACAAAGCAGCAGTCACAGTGACCTGCCAGTGGAGTCACATATAGTAGTCATTTGAGACTTATAAAAGAGACGTATGGAATTTCCTATTTTTTTATTTCGCCATAGTGACTGTGACTCTTGTGGCCATGTGTGACCTGAATGAGATGTTATATGGACTAGCTGTTCTGCAGGGATAGTAATTATTCGAATTATATTACTTCCTTTTGAGTATTCGCGTGAATGAAAATTGGCATTTTGTGACTCGTCCTTATGTTTTGTCCACCAGTGTATATGTGTGTCTGTGTTCATTTTGCTATATAAAGATAAAATTGTAAGTTTAGTATCTTATTTTGTAGTAGATTTTATGTGAAACATGGCCTCAGAATCTTGAATTGGTTTGGATAACCCGTTTTTACCTGCACCACACCCTACCCATAATAATTATGTCGTTATATATACAGGGTGTTCCAAATTTCAACCAGCAAATTCAGAGGGGTCACAGTAGGCATCAAGAGGGTGAAAAGTTACCATAGACTATAGGGTCACAAACCACCCATTTAATCAAAAATGCAATGTGATTCACCCTATCTGAAGTTGGCATGGAGGTAATAATTTTGCGAAAAATAAAAATATTTCAATAAAAATGTAACGATATGTATCTTGTTTTGTATGAAATGGGATAACACCTTAAAAAGGTCTGAAAAAACAGAGTGCTCACGCAATCGATGACACCGTATGAACTGATAATCACAGGGCTAAATGCGGAGTGTCAAGTGCATACTGCTGGCGCGTATAACGGAAACGTCTGCAATTTTTATTTGGTGTTATCATATTCACAAATACTGCAGTTTTCCTGAAGTTATTACCGTCAAACAAGCGGGATTAGGATAGAACACCCTGTATTTTAGATTAAATGGGTGGTTTGCGACCCCATCTTTGATGGTAATTTTGATTCCTATTGATGCCTTCTGTCACCCTTCTGAATTTGTCTGTCAAATTTTGGAAAACCTTTATATATATACATTTTTCCGAAATGGCCTTTTCTAATGGATGCGGAAATTACGCTGGTTAATTCTGCGAGTAAATATGGTAATATCTGCAGTTTAGAATTTTTTATCGTTTATGTTATTATTGTTGTAAACTTCGATGCTAAATTAAATATTATTAAATATGCTAAATAAGCTATTATGATAAAAAAAAAATCAAAGTGTTTATTAATTTTTTCGAAACTTCAGCTTCCGTCATTCCCATAGAAAATAAAATCGCTTGTAAAATTCTCATCTAATTATAGCTTTTTAAAAATAATTTTAGCACACACGTGTATGTGTATTAGGGTGGTCACAAGCAACATGGGGAAAATATTTTTTTAACGTTTTCTTCGGGGGGACCCTCCTAAAAGTTGGCAATTAGTTAGAAAATGAGATTGGCAAAGTTACAGCTCAAATAAATAATATTAACACGTGCCTCATCGAGGTTGAATTCTTGAAAATTTGCAATTTTTGGCAAAAAATTGTCGTTTTTCTTTCCTTACGTGAAAAATATTTGTCTTAGAAACCTGATTCTTGTTTTATTTCATAGAAACTGTTGTTGCCTTGAACTTTTACTCTCATGAAAACTTATATTTAATGAACATTTAGTATTTTTCAGGACATCTAGTGAACCATACCCTCAAACTCTGCATTTTTGAAACATAAGTAAAAAATGACAAATTAAAAATTTTATTACTTTTGATAATTTTTTTGCATCATTTTTATTAATAGGCAAAAATAAGTGAACAGTTTTTGTAACTTTAAAAATATTTCACGAATTATAATTGATTATTAGTCATCTAGTTCTGTGTCTAATAAGAAAGAGCTTCTCGATTTGTGTTGCAGTTGAACCTCTGAATTTATCTTTTTATTACAAGGCTGCTTTTGTTATCTGTTATGGTTATCTATTTTTAGAATTGACGAAACATTCCGTAAAACCCCTTCCCCTTCTTGATATGATGGCAGAAATGTAAGATTTTTTAAATTGACCACATGTCTCATCAAATCCTCGACAGTAAGCAGCTAAGTAATTGTCAAGTTTTGTGTATTTTATTTTATAATATTCGCAAAATGAACTGAACGCCAGAGAAGCACCACAGACATCGACTCTGCAAATAACTGTTTCGTAAACAAAGAACTGAGCTCATCAAAAACAGATTTTAAAATTCCCGTTTAGAGAGAACTGTTGTTCACTGGGGTGGAAAACTGCTTCACCATTTTTTGAATAAAGAAAATGTAGAGTGGGTAAAAGTTTTAATTAGTTGTGGGTATGAAGAACAGTTACTACGAGTTCCTCAACTTGAAAATAGTATCGGAATAATTCAGGCGAAAGCTGTATTTTCAGCAGTTGAAGAGTGGGAGGAAGTTGGTAAAATCCAGTCAATATTTTTTTATACAACTGCAGTAAACACAGGTCGCCTCAGAGTTAACCTGCATTTTTCTATAGCAATTGTTAAAGGAAAAGTCTTCTGTATTTACCATGCCGCCAGCATAATTTGGAAAGCTGTTCTTAATTGTAAAATGGGCATAATCACTGCCCCTCAGCCAGATATTAAAAAAAAAACAATTCTGATTGGGTGGTCTAAATTAAACCAGAGTAAGTATACAAATGTTACTGAAGATGAAATAGTAGGTATAAATAGTTAATTCAGAAGAAATTTCAAATTTTCTTACAGGAACTCTTAAAAATTAACAGCTCAGGGATGATTATAAAGAGTTTATCCAACTTTGTTTAATTTTTATAGAACTCCTTCCTGCAAAAGACTTTTTTTCAAAGCACCTGGTACTTTTAATCATGTCAGATGATGGAGGCACAGGCCATTCATTCTCTTAAAATATATTGTTTCAGGGATCATCTTTCAATAACAAATTTTGAAAAAGAAGGTATCAGAGATCTTTTCTTATTTTTAATCAATATTTATGCAAAAGCGTGCTTCAATACTTCCACTGCCACTTTAGCCCCCAATTCAAGACCTGCAAATAATAAAATCACTTGATCACTACAGAAAATTTGATAAATAGGTTACAGACAAAGCACTTGCTAAAATGACAAACCGCCTTTGGTATCTTAACTCGGATCAAGCTGCATTTTCATTTTTCGATAATACTTTGGTAAAAAAAGTCAACATAAGCCACCTTATCTAAACCATTACCACTTCAATCCTTTCCGGCGCAGTGTACCACGCCGGGACCACCTAATTTTAATTCCAAACTTACAAATGGCACGAAGAATATTTTAATAAAATTTTGCTTTTACAATGAAAGGTTAAAGTAATGTGATTTTAATTTCTAAAAATGTCGTTTGAAAATTCCGGGATAGACAATCATTTCATCCTTTTACGAACAGAATTTTTCTGTGCCGGAAAGGGTTAACGTGACAGTTGTAAGGGAAAATAATTTATTTTCTTTATTATGCCTCCTTTCTTGTAACACAACTTTAATAATAAAATGCAATTGAGCATTATTTGCTCTCATTTCTATACTTCCTTTGCCCTCTCTTTTTGTTTAATCAAACACTTTATTGGACTTCACAAAACGAAAAAAAGAAAAACAAAAAGGTGGAAAGCAGATGAAATGGAATGTTACAAATTTTTTTTTTCGCTTTTTCATAAAAAGTCAATTTTTTGGATTTAGTTGAAGTCTGGTCCTGAAAAATGTGCATATTTTTAAATCTATAAATTTTTAGAAAAAAAATGGTGTGTGGTTCTTCAAAGCAAAACTTTTTTTTTTTTTAAATGAGACCTGCATTATGTTTCTAGGTTAAATTGTATTCATTTCATGAAGGAAGAAAACCATTTTTTTGCGAAAAATCACGTTTTTTTCAAACTTAAACCTCAATGAGGCACGGGTTAATATTATCCAAATGAGCTGAAACTTAGCCAATCTCATTTTCTAGTCAATTGGCAACTTTTTGGTGGGGTCCCCCCGAAAAAATTCGAAAATTTATTTCTTGTGACCACCTTAAGTATCCTGAATTAATTAAACTTTTAAGTGATCAGTATAAAATGCAGATTTTAAAATGGGCTTGGTAGTTTAACCCTTTCATGAGCAAAATGATTCCTCTAAATTGCCGAGTTGATTGACTGCCTCCAGAATTTACCAACAATTTACTTTCAAAGTGAGTAGATGCTTTTCTTCGCGTGCATTATTACATAAATTTTTGTGGAAATTTCTAGTACAAATTTGGCATTTGAGAATAAAAAATAAGTGGGAAGTATACATCCCGCGGCCCAAGAAAGGGTTAAAGGGAAAACGTAAAATTCCATCTCCTTAACAAAAAGGAAATAAATCCATAAAATTTACAACCAAAATCTTTGACTTCGTAAAAATAATAATTTTTGTTAGATAACAGCTTGTTCCACTAAGTTAGTGTTTCTCAACCGGTGCGCAAATGGAGGACTACAAGCGTGCCTGGAATATTTTTAGTAACGTTTTATCAGGATGTTACGAATTAACATAAGTATCACACTGTAAAAA
Source organism: Maratus speciosus (assembly GCA_963932465.1). NCBI lineage: Eukaryota > Metazoa > Arthropoda > Arachnida > Araneae > Salticidae > Maratus > Maratus speciosus. The sequence goes on along the minus strand of OZ010787.1, from coordinate 505,514,886 downwards.
AAAAAAAAAAAAAAAAAAAAAAAAAAAAACGGACTAAAAGACTGGGATCCTACTGGCAATCTAGACGCCAGTACTATTTCCGTATTTTTACGGAAATTTTTCATCATAAATTACAAAATAATTTCCGTTTTTCTGATTAAAAACGGAAACTTTTCTGTAATTTATGGGAAAATTTCCGCAAATATTCGGAAATACTACTGGCGTCTAGATTGCCAGTAGAATCTCCGTTTTCTAGTCCGTTTTAGGTAGATTTCGTATGAAATACTACCTATTGGCGTCGTTCCTATGTTGGAATTTCTGAAAAAGTTTTGCAGATCTACACCGATCATGACCCCTAGAGCCCAAAACCACCCTTAGTAAAAAACTTTATATATATATATATATATATATATATGTATGTATATATATATCTATGTATGTATCTATCTATATATATCTCTTTCTTCTGGACACGATAACTTCCACAATTCTGCACCAATCTCTTCCAAACTGATACATAAAATCAAGGGGCATAAAATCTCGGTCAAGTTCGTTAATGGGTAAAATCGGACTAAGGGGATGGAAATAGGGAGGGATTTTGTGAAAACAGAAACAAACCCATAACTTCTTAAGTTTTGTACATATCGAATCCGTTTAAAGTTTTTATTACTTCTAAAAATAGGGCCAAAAATTTATGTATCATAGATTTTTGATAAAGTTTAAAATGGGCTCAAGGGGCGCAAAAAATAGGGTTTTTGGTAGAAAAAAATTCATAACTTTGTCATTTCTCGAGATATCAAATCCAATTAATTTTATCATGAATCTCCATAATATTATCTACAACTTTTGTATTCACAAGTTTTTGATAGGACCAATTCGTACTGCAAAAAAAAATTAAAAACGAAAACAAAAAGGGCGTTTGAAGAAGAAAAAAATTCATAACTTCGTCAATTCTCAAGATATCAAATCCAATTAATTTTATCATGAATCTCCTTAATATTATCTACAACTTTTATATTCACAAGTTTTTGATAGGACCAATTCGTACCGCAAAAAAAATAAATACATAAATAAAAACGAAAACAAAAGGGCGTTTGAATAAGAAAAAAATCCATAACTCCGTCAATTCAAAAGATATAAAATCCCCATGAATTTAACATATATCTTCTTAATATTATCTACAACATCTATATAGACAAGTTTTGGATAGGACCAATTCTTACAGCAAAAACAAATTAAAAATACATAGCGGTTGAAGAAAAAAATCATCGTAAGGGTGTATTCAAATCCAAACTGCTTATTTTCTGACTCATTTTACAATCCATTTTTACTCTCAAAGGCTTCCAATTGGTACATTTTCTTACTCAGAAACTATATAATGTACTGTAATGGTCAATTTTTTGATAGAGGCAGAATATATTTTAAAACATGCTGTCAAAGTGGGGCTTTTGAACCGAATTTCCCGAACGGATTCTGTTGGAAAAATCATCGTATTAAGGGAGTATTCAAATCCAAACTGCTTATTTTCTGACTCATTTTTAAATTCATTTTTGCTCTCAAACGCATCCAATTGGTAGATTCGCTTATTCAGAAACTGTATAATGTACCGTAATGATCGATTTCTTGGCAGAGGCAGAATATAGTTCAAAAAATGATGTCAAATTGGGCATTTTGAACGGAATTTCTCGAAGAGATCGTGTTAGAAACGAAAAATATTGTCTTACTGAGAAAATAATTGTTTATATATCAAGTTTTAATTAATTGAACGAAAATTAAAAACACAGGTCGCTTATAAATCTCTTCAAAAATCACGTCAACAAGTTTCATGTTTTTCCTATTAAAAAGAATCTGGAGTTATGACAGAAAATTTCGAGTTGTTGAGCATGGAAAAGTATTTTTTTGAATACCGCCCTAACATGATTGTGATAAAACCAGTTATTATATAAAAATGGAATAAAAACTCGTCAAAAGCGGCAAGATAAAATTGTTAAAGTGGGTTTATCTCTAATCATGATTTGGTTTTTGTTTGTGAAATTAGTATACTTAACTTCGAAATCTACCTCCGCCTTTAGGCCGGGCCGGCCGGGATTTTTTCTTTTACAGTGCATTTAGAGTTTACGATATAATGAGTTAGTGCACCATGTAACCAGTGTTGAATTCAGACACTTTTCTCCGAGAGGAGGGATTTCTGTGGCTCCGGGGGGTTACTATATAGTTCTATAAGGCAATCATAGAGTTCAGAGTGGAAATTGCACTTTTTGACCTTTGAAAACACAAATCTTATATCTTCCGGGGGGACATCTCATTACTCCGGGACTTCGGGGGGGGGGGGTGTCCCCCCGGACCACCCCCTGAATTCAACACTGCATGTAACACTACATTAGCACACTACGCAGTTGCACTTATAAGAAATAATGAAAATGGCCTCACATATTCAAATAAAAATAATGCTTTCAAGGAGAAAAAAAAAAAAAAAAATCATTAGAAAATGCAGTGGAAATGTTTGAAATACTAATATGGTGTGCACTAGAAAAAAATTTTATTTAAAAAAATTACAAACTTTAAATTTATGCACACAAAATTTGAATAATACATCAACCCAGTGATTGACATAATATTTCTATATTAGAAGAGAAATGTTATTTTACGAGCAATGAACACACGTGTCAGCAAACATTTATATGCATTACCGATGAGAAAAATTTAATAGAAGTGTAAGAAAAAGCAGATAATTGCAATGAAGAGACTTTATAATAATAATAATAATAATAATAATAATAATAATAATAATAATAATAAAACAGGTATTAAAGTCTGTTAATTTTCTCCGAATTGTAAAGTTTTTTGTGCCATTAATTGAATTAAAAACGGAATATATTTCTTTCTAGTATTTTTCCTTAATTCCAATCTTAGCCTACTACAAAAGTGTACGTGTGGGATCAAGTGTGGTATAAGATTAAAAAAGTTTAAAAACACTTCAACTAAGCACCTCGATACCGATTACTTTTTGGAAATTGAATTGTGCTGCCATCTACAAAACTTTTCTGGAACTAAAAAAATCAATTCAAATAATTATTATGATTTACTGATGTTAATTCATAGAATTGACTTCGAATGGAGTGCATATGGCGGATGAGGTCTAGTGGTTATAAATGTGAGCTATTGAATATTACGAGGAAATATTAATCTAGAAAATGATTTGTTATGTAAGGCGACTCGATAGAATTTTTCCGTACTTATTTGATAATGCTTTTTGGCATAATACTAAATAGTTTTATGAAGGAAAATGATTTAATAAGGAAAAAATAGGAATTCTTATGGTAAATTTGAAAAAAAAAAATAATTTAATAATATTTTAAAACCACGCTTTTTTTACAATATGAACATTTTGGAACATTATAAAGTTCTTGAAAGCGTGCGCTAAAACTTTAAGAAGCAGGTTGCCACAAGTTATTTATTTTAAGAAAAAAACAAGAAAATGTTATGACATATGTAAACAATAGAATTTTTTCCTTATTTAATATATTTATTTTTTATATAAACTATTTATGTTATTACAAATCCCATTTCTAATTTTATAAAACGCACCATAAGGAACGTCAATAACAAATGTCAAGTAAATTGGGCAATAAATGATTTAGCATTTGTTTTAACATTTAATACAAACTGATATATTGAAAATAAACAGAGAAAAAATAATTTAACGATTGTAGAGCCGTATCATTTAAATACAGAAAGATGAAGTAAAAAGCTTTTTTCAGATATTTATAAATTGTATTATTGTATCTTCACGTAATTTGCCAGAATATATTTTAAATGTCGTTTAAACTTTAATTATCGTAGAGCATTTCGAGGGAAAAAATTATTATTATTATTATTTTTTTTTTTTTATTTATTTTTTTTTTTGTCATTTTTTGCGAATTGAAGGGTAGCGAATCTATTTAAAAAAATAAAGTCCTTAAAAATTTTTAAGATCTTGAAATGAATGAAAGAAATGTTTAAAAAGTTTTGTTTAGATAAAAGCTAAATAATCGCTCATTTTTATGGAATAAAATCCTTTGTTAACCCGTTCAGTACGAGCGTCATTTGAATTTTTAATGTCAGTAATTCAGTATAGTATTTTTAGACTCGTGTAATTCAAGGTTACGTCAAGGTTTGCCTTGCCTACGATTAGACAAGGCAAAAAATACAAGTAAATTATTCAACTATTCTGTAAAAAAAAAATTCTGTATATATATATATATATATATATATATATATATATATACAGAATTTTTTTTTTACAGAATAGTTGAATAATAAAAAAAAAACCTATGCACATATGAAATGTATACGTGACGGCGCCTCCCTGAAATTGTTAATAGATGTGAATATTAGCAACGATTATGAGATTATAAGGAAATTAAATAACAATACCTGTAAAGTTAAAATACAGGGTGCACCAAATTCATCATTGCCAATATTTTGGATTCAACATTGAACAAAATGTGCATTTGGGACAGAAATGCTCCTCATGTTTAATTTTTTTATTTAAATAAATCAGAAAATGTACTTCTCAAAACTTTACAAATAAAGCGTGCCTTAAATTTTCTGGAAAACATTAGAACATGAAGATAAGAAGTTACAGACCATTTATTGTACAATTTACTAATGTATTTCAACATAAGGAAGGAATGACTACCGTTTGGATGTTTTTCCAAATTAAAAAATTGGATACATTAACCCTTTAATTCATGATTTTTATATTTTGTTCGAAAAACATTATATTTGAGTCCATTTTAGTTAATTATCCACTAGAAAAATCGTGAAAAAAATTTATTTCTGTTTCTATTGGACATAATGTCATAATATCACCCTTGAATTACATCACAAAAATAGCTCAAAAAATGATAATTTTAAATTATATAATTACTTTAAAGCGTTCACAGTGCACAATAAGAACTATTCAAAGATATAATTTTTGTAATGCTTTTAAATTGTTGCAGAATTAATAATGACTACCGTATAAAGATAGAAAAAAAATAATTTAATTCTAACTTTTAATGATCACTGCATCTGGTCTGGTATCTGAATATGCTCAACAGAATAAAACGTAGGTTTTTTTTTTTTTTTTTTTTTGGAACTGCACTAAACGCTGCGTGCGTAATTATATCAGGTTATTCTTAGCACAATTATTCAATTCGATTTTAATATTTTGCAGAATTAATAATGGCTACTTTATAAAGATAGAGAAAAACGCCAGTCGAGCACATTGCAAGCAGTATCAACAAAAGATGTTACAACTCCCCGGTAATAAGAAATCAGAACAAAAACAGACTTCACGACCTTCAGTATTTCCTATCACATGTAAGTAATACATAATAGTTCAAGAAAAGACCAATAGAAAGTGCCAAATTCCAAAAAAATGTTATGCGACTCCTGGGTTACACTATGTATTTAAGAGTTTTTTTTTTTTTTTATTGTATAATATTAATAGTCAAAACTACTTCAATTACTTGTGATATTTTGCAGCTTTAAAGGTATAATGTAATCTATACTACTTTTTTTTTTTTTTTTTTTAATAAGTGTTCACACACCAGAAGATTTTTTCATTTGACCCTTAAGATCCCGATAGACGTAAAATTCACCTGTCTTCAACTGTCGGGCATTTTTTTTTCTTTTGTGGTTACGCAGTGCTTTTGATATTTTAATGCTTTTAAGCATTTGAAGTATCATTCTGTAGGACGAAAGTCTTTCCTTCAAATCAATCTACATCTCTTTACCATTGTTGAATTTCCCTAGCCTTTTGTCCAACCAGAAACGGTTGGAACAGAAAGGGGATAATTGAACTTGAAGAAGCGGGAACACTTTTCTGTCTAAACTGAGCTTAAACCTCGTTTAACCAGTAATTGGAGACATGAATTTCCTTACGCGATCAAAGATATAGAGTCAAAAAGATTCCAATGTTATTTTTTCTTTTTTGTCTTTTGTAAACAGCATTGGAATTTATTTGGGAAACGCAATATATTCTGAAAATCATGTAATCATAAAAGAACTACTTGTCGGCACCGAGGAGATGATTTTATTCAAGAAGAAAAACCACGTGACAGTCAGAGCCAAAGAACAACACGGAGTCATTTTGACTCCCGTATCCAGTTACGGGTTAAAGTTACTTCATTTTTTGTTGAACTTCAGAATGTCTCAAAGTCCTTTAGCTCACGCAGCAGGGGCGCCATTTCAAAAACATTTTGGGTGGGTGGGGGCAAAGAGAGTGGGTGTGGGCCGATCTTTGAGTGACGCAAAAATTTATTTTTATCTTGTAGTGAACAGCTGAAAAGCAATTGATACAGTTTCATTCTCACATATTTTTAAATATAGCTAAACCACTCAATAATGATAAATGTGTCTCACTTTGAGAATGTTTAAATAGCAATACATTATCAGATACTGTTAATTTATGTGCCTAATTATTCTGTGAAAATTACCAATTTATGTGCTTAAAGGATTTATTTAACGATAATGTTTCTATTTTAATGAAGATTCCTATGAAAATTGTCTTATGTGTTTATTTCTATTAATATTTAACTGTTTTTATGATTTAGCATTTTTGAAATTTCTGAATTTCTTTTCTTTAGTTTAACTTGTGAAGACTGATGCAAACATTAAATTAATTGGGGGAGGGGGGAGGCCCCCACCAAGCATCCCTAAAATGGCGCGTCTGCCTCCCTGTATAATAACACTTTACAAAAGCTTTAAATTAAAAAAACAATGATCGATAATTTAAACAGGTTTCCTACCGGTCAGAAAATTTCCCTGACTACAGGTCAGAATAATACCAGTAGTTTCGTATTGGAAGACTCGCCTTAGGTATTCACGCGATTTCATAAGGAGAGTTTTTCTCTATGAAAATATGAGTTTTTTCCATCGAACTGTAGGAACGCTATTAAAGAACAACCCAGTTTTCTATTTTATTAATAGTCAAGAAAATATTAAAAAAGAAACACAAGCATGATGGTGGTTTTTACGTTTAGTACTAAAGCATTCAAAAACCACAGCGTCTTCGTTATTAGGCGAGCATTCTTTGCCACAAAGAAACATATCAATGCCATTCAATTACCAATAAAACTTTGAATTATTTAAAATGTAAATGGTGGCCATTAAAAGAAGTCATAAAAAATCCAGGTTTAAAATCCCTTAAGTATTGCAATAGAAATTAGATGCAATATTTTGGGTTAAGCGCACAGGAAGAGAGAAAATATCCTTGGCGTACTGAAACGGATAATTTATTTCTCAAAACTAACAATAAGTGAATGTTAATAGCGCAAGAACATATATATTCACGCAACATACATTAAATAATTCAACAAAAAAAAGGTACTTTTTTATATTATGTTGAAATCTTAATAGGTATATTGAAAAAAATTATATATAAAAAGTTTTAAAACAATTATTTGAATAATAAAACAATAAATAATTTAAATTTAAAGGCATAAAAATGCAGATATGATCTTGGCGTGTGTGAACAGATGCACTATCTGCGCTTTGGCAGCTGACCTGTTATTGTTCATAATATATACTTCAACACAGATTCCAATCGATTTCAATCTTTGCAGGCGCTTTTCTGAAAACGCGTTTTTCCTACTTGTGCACACTGTAAAAGAAAAAATCTTTTGTAGACAGATTAATTCTTTGTCGTATATATGTACAAAATTATTATATATGTACAGTCCAGTCTATATTCTGAAAATATGCGAACTTCAACCAGTGACAAAGAATTGTAATTTTCGCCTTCTTTGATTCATAAGCAAAACTAAAGCCACTGTTAATGTTTTACTGGTGGAAGTTTTCACAAACTGCACGTGTTCATAATACTGCACTGTCTACGATATCCATTCACCTACTGTTAAGTTTAGTCATTAACACGTCACATATTTTATTTCTTTTGATTGGAATGTGTTTTGTTTATGTCTTTTAACCCTTTAGTGCGCAGCTTTGTATACACTATATTGCCATTAATGACCGGCAACTTTCAATTTTAGACATATTGTCGGATATTTAGAAATATACTTGACATATTCTTCTGGAATTTCAGGATTGAAAAGAACAGGTATGACCTCATATTTAACAATGTCGATTTGATAAGGGGGGCAATTAGGGGGCCAACAAAAAATCAAAGAAAAAAAATAATACTTGGGATCACCCTGTAAAATAAAATGCACGAAATGATCTATCGCTACCGAATATAAATAGACATTGTGCAATATGTGTATTCTTTTGTGTAAGGAAAGCATGTATATTAATAGAGATATAGTGATTTATTTAAAAAAATTAAAAAAAAATTGCATGTTTTTTGCTTATAACATGCAAGGTTTTCAACCAAATTTAACTCCGGTTTCAGAAAAATTGACAAAATATAGTAGAAACAATATAGTGCAATTGGAATATAAATATATTAAATATTTTAGGAAATATGAGCAGTTGTATGAAATAATTTTTATCTGCGAACGATAAAAAGGATCATTTTACGTAATTTAATAGTCAACTTTATGGAGCAACATATTAAAAAAAATCTAGTCAAATATCGTAAAAATTCAGAAAGATATCGGCGTTAGAATGAGCAAATTTTTAGTAGTTCTCTAAAAGCAGCTGAATGATAAGGGATTTTCCACAAATTGTCATTTTTAATTTTTAATTATTTTTTTTTTTTTCATTTTTTATTGATGCTTTAGTCTTTTTTGGATAACACCAGAACGAGCCTATACCATGATCAAAAGAAGTATAAAAATCGAAGCATTTTTTCCAAATCTACTCGTTGATACTCACTAAATACCAACTTTTTTCTGAAAGACAGTTAATAAAAAATGACAATTTGTGTAAAATCCCTTATCATTCAGCTGCTTTTAGAGAAGAACTAAAAATTTGCTCACTTTAACGCCGATATATTTCTGAATTTTTACGATATTTGACTAGATTTTTTTTAATAAGGTGCTCCATAGAGTTGACTATTAAATTATGTAAAATTATCGTTGTTATCGTTCGCGCATGCGCAGATAAAAATTATTTCATACAACTGATCATATTTCCTAAAATGTTTAATATATTTATATTCCAATTGCACTATATTGTTTCTAATATATTTTGTCAATTTTTTTGAAACCGGCGTTAAATTTGGTTGAAACCCTGCATGTTATAAGCAAAAAACATGCAAGATTTTTTTTAATTTTTTTAAATAAATTGCTATATCTCTATTAATATACGTGCTATTCTTACACAAAATAATACACATATTGCACAATGTCTGTTTATTTATATTTGGTAGCGGTAGATCATTTCGTGCATTTTATTTTACAGGGTGATCCCAAGTATTATTATTTTTCTTTGATTTTTTGTTGGTCCCCTAATTGCCCCTTATCAAACCGACATTACTAAATATGAGGTAATACATGTTCTTTTCAATCCTGAAATTCCAGAAGAATCTGTCAAGTACATTTCTAAATATTCGACAAAATGTCTAAAATTGAAAGTTGCCGGTCATTAATGGCAATATAGTGTATATGCAAACAACAGTATTTTGAATTTAATGGATCATTTTTTATTCGCATATACCTAATTCACACCAGAAAATTAAAATAGCAATACTTGCTTTAATTAATAACAGGAATTCCGTATTTTAATAAAGCGAAATTAACCATTGAAACTTTCTGGTATTAAGTCAGATTCTCTGAACAACGTAATTTCTAGAATGCATTCTATCATGGGAATTAAAGGGTTAAATGTTAAGTTTTATAAAATAAATAATTATATAAAATAAGGTATTTTGAGAAATACTTATTAAAATATTTACTAATTTGCAATATTTTAGCATAAAACAAGCACATGACATTAGTTTTTACTTGTATTGCAGATGTGCAACAAAAGAAAAGATTGACGTATTATATGAAAAATGCATCTCTGAATTTTTTCATTATTTTACAGTGTAATAAACCTTTCAGAGAATCATATATAATTTTTTTGGAAACAAAATAAAAAATCGCGCATTTAAGGGTTAAGTAACGTTAGCATCTCCGATTATTATAATACGAGTTGTTATCTGTAGTCTATTATTTATTCAAATTGCCTTTGAAATATTATCTGTAAAATAACTGTTGTAACAATTGCATATTTAATTTGATATTAAATTAGAAATTTAAATGATATAAAAATCCATTTGTGAGTATTATTAATTGACATCTAATTAAAATGCACTCGAATGCTTATTTTAATCCAATTTAAAATTCTCGATTTATAAACTCAGTTTAAGAGTTCAAATAAACAAGGAATAGTTCGGGTTAACGTTCAACACTTGCAATTCATTAAAAATCATGAGCGGTAATTTCTGTAACAAATTTTTGATGAAATAAATATTCGACAGTTTTAATGAGAATTTGGTGTATTGTTGAAATGAACTAAAAAATACTTTAATATATCCTTATTAATTACCCTTATCCCTTTAACACCCGATGTATTCGTAAACAAAGTGAGTCATGCATTTAGAAAGTAAAACATGGACGGCAACCTCTACCTGTTGGAAAAAAATGATACTTTACACTATCAGCAAAACAGAACTATCGTTCGATTCGAGCTTTTATTACATACGACTCGGGAGCAAAAATTCAAATGGATGTTTAACCCGCACGATCGTGCGGGTTGGGTCTTAAAGGGTTAACCTTTTGACTTCGAGTAGGGACATCATGCGTACCAGTGGAGTACTTTTTTATTCTACTCATACCAGTTTATGAAAAAAGAATCTGTCATACATTTATACATACTAAGATATTTGGAAGAGAAATGCACCATCAAATAAGTAAGTTATGGTGAAATTGGATACAAAAATAATCGCCAGTCCTGGCCCGTAAACAAAGTGTTAATAGTTATGTGTAATTATTTTTAACTTTAACAATAAATATTCATATAACTATCTAACATTTATTTACCTCAGCACCGAATTCTAGAACATTTTTTCATAATTAGAAATAAAAACAGCTTTTATGTGTTGTGGGTGTAACAACGCTGTCACGCCCGCAACACATAAAAACTATTTTTAAATAAGAAAATCATGTTTTAGAAGATAGTTGCTGCTTTAATAAGGTATATAAATATTGGTAAAGGATAAAAATGTTTAATGTAAAAAATCGTTTTTAAAACTTTTTAGTACAAATCTCCTTTATACGTAATATTTTGCATACATGCCCATCCGCTTGGATATGTTACACAGAGTTTATTGTATTTTCATAAATTAAGAAACATCTTCAGAAGCCATGATTACCTCGAGAAAATTCTCTTCTGTTTCTGGATTAAATACCACCTAACAAATTTTCGCACTCTCAGCAGAATATCTATTGGCTGCACTGGATATATGTAATAATGTTCCTGTCTATAATCCATGTAATTATGCTTATAGTACTTTTATTGTATAAATACGAATATAATTATTGGGTATAAGTTCAGAAAATATTTTAACATAAGAAGCGCCAAACAAAAACCCACTGGTGGCTTTACAGATATCCGAATGATATAAATTTACGGCAGTCGCTGTCCCAAATGTGTTAAGTACGATTACATCACGAACGGAAACATGCTTAAATATAACTAACTGTTCGTTTTCGGATAGCAAAATCCTCTGGACTATTGCGCCTGCGTCAGGTCTACTTTGATTTTATCAAAATAGGAGTGAGCGGAGTTTGTTTAGCTATATTTTTTAAAGAATACGCTTTTGGGGAAAAATAATATCGATTTGTGTAAAAACGTTTTTGTAGTTAATATTTATAAAAAACGAAAACGCTTAAAAAGTTATTTTGGCATATTTTCCACATAAATCCAATTTTATAGAGTAATTGACGCAAAGATTCTTTTTTGTTTCTTTTAAAACAGGAAGCAATTTATTAGCAGACGAGAGTGTTTTCTCTTTGACACAAAAATCGTGTACAGTTTGTCTAATAACGCTACAGTCGGATTCATCTATACCTGTTTTTTCAAAGACATACTTTTTAACTTTTTCTTAGGTGAACAAAAAACAGGATTACGCTCATCTCCTGCTTCTTGGCGAATATTTTTATAATACTACTAGAAACCCCAGCAATTTGACTTGCTCGTTTTGTAGAATGAGCTATCGAAACAATCAAGTCTCCTTTTACTGCTTTTTGATCACAAAATTGAATGACATTATATATAATTTTCTTACTACCACTCCTGAGACTTATTCCTACCCTAACTAGCCATTTGAACACTAAATTTAGACGTTTTCATTTGAATTAAAACGAGATATTAATAGAATTTTAAACTTTGATCGGAAGTAAAAAATAACAAACAAGTAAGCGCCAAACTTAGTGACAACGCAAACGAGAACGCCGAAGTAGAACTTCAGAAAATGCCCATCTCAGCGTACCCTTTGGGTAGTAGAATCGTACAAAAGTGCTAGGAGCAGCTTTCGAAAACGAACAGTACCCCTGTTGCGTAGCAAATCTTGTTTCCTCTGTAAAACACCGCCGTTACTCCAAAGTAAATTCAGCGTAATGGACACTTTAAAGAGTCATACCTCACGAATTAAATTATTTAAAAGTATGAAATTTTATGATTATTAATTCTTACTATGAAATTTACCTGTCATTTAATTTTTATTTATTTTAATTAATCATTTGTGTTCGTATGTCTACTCTCAGCCACCAAAGCTTTTATACCGTTCCAATTGTATGTCTGATCTCCACCACTACAGCAAATAACCATACTGATCTTATGTTATATTAAGTCAACAAGCGTCGGAGATGCATAGAATTTGAATAATATTTTAAAAATTGTGTTTAAGTGTCATTAGGCGTTTTCGCTTCGTAATATATTTTTTAAATAATACTCCAAAATGGCAAAAAGAAAATTACCGAAAGAAGTGTACCGTGAAATTGAGAGTATAGTTTAAAAAAGATAAGATGTAATGATTGTTCTGTATGTTCAAACAGAAAAAAGAAGTTATGGTGCTACCTATATCTAAAGTTTAAATATAATTAACATAGTTTGTTTTTCATTATGTATTACTGTTTATTCATCGAAAAATAATTCAGACAATCATGACACCTAATGTATAAACTTAACCCTTTGACTGCCGAACAAATGGCAAAATTCTAACGTTGTTTTGTGTACTTTTTTTAAAGTGCTGAAAAAGACAATTTTTTCAACGTGATATAAAAACGGAATTATGTATTGCGGTATAATTCTTGAGAGTATTAATCATAACTTTATCTTTCAAAACTGGATTATATCTGCAGAATTACATTAATTTAAAAAATACTTCTATTGCGGTGAAACCTACAGCTTACTGAATGAATATATCAGTTCACAGCGGTGAGAATGTTAATACGATTGCAGAGGGTTAATAATAAGTGTATGTTTTGTATTAGTTTCTATTTTTCTATACTTCTTACTTTTTCTATACTATAGTTTCTATACTTCTTATGTTACTGAGAAATGATTTGTTTCAGCGACGTCGCCCCAATGTGTAAAATTCTAGCTTAAAAAAGAATAGCTTGATAGTTATATTAGGGTTATATTTACAATCTGTCAAAGGTTTTTCGAGACCCAGAGTCAAATTCTGATGGAGGGAAAAGGCCGCCCTATGTGTAGAAACTTTTAATTCTCTCCAATGGGATTTCCAGGGGCTACGGGATTCGTTTGCCGGTGTTTGAACGGGCAAACAAGATTAACATCTAAGAATATGGGACAGAAAAAGGTATGCATTTTAAGGTTGTTTTGCCCTAATAGAATATAGACACACTCAGATAGAAGTCTCTGACAGAACGCTCAAGAGCACTCCAAGTACGCAACCATAAACTTGCTCAAAAATTAGTCTTTTAGATGAGTTGACTCTCTTCTCGTACTTGAAAGGCGACTCTATTTTGACCTGCGCCGCATTCTTACTTCGTTCTGTAATGAGGAGATCCACTAAATTCATCTTTTAATAAACATATTTGTCTCAAGAAAATTTACGTAATTGCAGTATGTAAAACAAGCGCATTAGTTATAGTTATTCTTCAAAATGAAATATTTTAAATGTCTTTGTAAATTGTTGCTATATGTTTGACTGCAAGTTACCGCAAAATAGTTTGTTACTATGGTTGTCCTCAATATAATATTTTGATTGGGGGAGGGACAAGGGACAAGTACTTCTCAATCTCAGGACGTGGATATCCTTGGACCACTGTAAACTGAAATGTCTGAAATTCAGACATATATGTGTCTTAAACGGAGTGTTCAATTTTCAGACATTTTAAAATGTCTTAATTTTTCAGACGGTTGTATGCGTCTGAATTTAAGGCACGTCAAACGTCTGACTCGCATCCATGTTTGACCACCTTTCATTTCTTGGCAATAGGCCGCTTTTTCACCCTTTTTTTCTAAGCATTACACATTGAAAAAAAATATTCGTTAAAATGTGGAAATTGTACCGCCAATCGAAACGCCAGTGCAATTTACGTATTATAATGGAAATTATCTTCCGTAAATTCTAGGAAATTTTCCTTTTTTTGGAAATTTCTGTATTTAAAAAAAAAAAAAAAAATTAAGCTTTCAATGGATAACCCACGCGTCATTCAGTCTAAGGTCACGTATGCTCTACAGGATCTATTTATTTAATTCACATTACACTAGCCCGTCGCAGGATTCGAAACTGGGACCTCTTGCTTACTAGGGCAGTGACATATCCATTCGGCCACGCCTTCACGAGATAAAGGTTCAAACATTGCTATTTATGAAGTGCACGAAATGTACTTTACGGCAGTGGTAATTTTTTCCAATCTAGTACAATTCTCAACGTTTTACAAATTTTCTTTCTGGAATTGTGGGATGTGAATTTTGAATCTGAAAGTAGTATACGCCGTGTACCTTCTGGAATTTTTTAAGGAACACCGTATACACTCTGTTTCTCAAAAAAGCTCTAGAATACACTCTCTAGTGTTTACCCTCTGCCTTGAGCGTATACCCCCTGCATAGAGCGTGTACTCTCTGATCTTTTTACGACTACACCACTGAGAACAACGCTTTTTTTTTTGTTGTTCTGACGGAGAAATTTTTAGAACACAAATATTATTGTTTTATACAGAGTAACGTTATTTTTGAAATATTAAAATATTTAAAATGTTTTAACAATGTATATATATTCAGCAATCCCTTAACATTCGCGAGTTTTGATTATTCTCGAAACAGAACATTTCTCGAAGAACATTTCAACATTTGCGAATACTTAACTTGGTTATTCGCGAATTTCGTTTTGAAAAGAATATTTTTTACAAAGTATATTCGCTTTGTTTTACCAATTTCGTAAACTATTTGACACTGGACAGCTCTGCAATGTACTGTATAGCCTAAGTTTGGAGAATTTCAGCCTTTGTATTGAGGCAAAATGTATATCGGTAATTCCAAATTAATTTAAAAATGAATCCGAAAATAAGCAGTTTGTATTTTTGCATTTCAATTGTTTTCTCAATTAAAAAAATTTATACACGCCAGATGGCGCCACTCCTTATCTATGAAATCGCCTGATAAGAAATCTTACGAAAATAATTTTGCCAAGTTTCTAAAAACCAATTTATTTTAAAATGTAAAATATGAAATCATAAAATACTTAATACTGAACTACTTAATTAGCTTTGTATATAAATATATTAATTTTTCAATAAGAAAGAATAAGAATTTTTAGTGGTGATGCCGTGAAAGTGCAGTTGGAAACTTCGCTCCGATGAGGTCAAGGACTCACCCCCCTGAAGATGGCTCGTTAGAAAGATCACGAAACGTTGGGAATAATTTGTAATGTATTTTTAATATAGTTTTTATTTACATGTACGCTGATGAGTATCGTAAGATTTTTAATTATTAATTTTTCATTTAAGACAGGATTCTGTTATCGACAAATAAAACATTATCATCTTAACTATAAAACCAAGGCCAAAACTAGCCTTTTTTGCACTCAGGGCAAACATGATTTTGACACAAACACATTTTTGTGCCCCCCCCCCCACACACACACACACTCCTCCGCAAAATCTGTTTACAAAGAGGATTTTACTAATTTTCTAATAGTCGACTTATTTTAAAATTTAAAATATGTAATCATAAAATATCTAATACTGAACTATGTAATCTCTTTTGTCAAATATTGATCATTGAAATCTTGAAAAAAGAATCGAAAAAAATTCCGCTTTATACAGGATCCTTATGCTATATCATCCCTAGATTCTGCGCTATGCTTTTGCATATCGACAGGACGAATCTAGCAATATCGTGCTAAATATAGACGTGAAAAAAAATCGACAAAAAAACTTCATTTGGCGCTCCTTCGTTCTGGCGCCCGTTGCACATGCCCCTCTGCTACACCCCCCCCTTATATTCGGCCCTGTATAAAACATTATCTAGATGCTGAACATTATCTATCTAATAGAAGACAGTTAATGGCAATTTTTGTAGCAAACAACAAAGAAAATCTTCATTTGGCGCCCTCTTCGCTTTTCATAATGGCGCCTGGGGCAGACGCCAGCTCTGCCCCCCTCCCCTGTAGTTTCGGCACTGGTTTGATTTAAATAAATACATCATGTAATATACGTGACTTTGGTTGGTGGTTGAAATATATGGATTTTTCCTTGAAAGATTGATTATATATTTTATTTTTTAAAGGGAAAATTGTAAATTTACCTTAAAATAGGTAAATTAGTAGCACAATTTCCATATTTTAACAGATATATTTTTTAAGTGTATAATGGTTGCAAAGGGAAAAAGAATGGTTGCGATTCAGACGTTTGAAATGTCTTAAATTCAGACGAATACACACGTCTTAAAAATTAAGACACTTTAAAATGTCTGAAAATTGAACACTCCGGTTTAAGACACTTACATGTCTGAATTTCAGACATTTCATTTTACAGTGTTTATGCCAAGATCATATAGCAAGACACTTAAGTGTTTTAATTTCAGACCCCTATGATGGCTGAAATTTCATATTTAGACACTTAACTTTCTTAATTACTTATTCAGTCATATATGCGTCTGAATTTAAGAGGCCTCTATTTGCAGTGACCCTACTTGTTCCCAAATGTTCTATTATGTATTTCTATTATGTTCTCTTTAGTTCATGTATTACATGCATTTAATACTAGGACTTGTTAACTTTACAGTCAAAAATCTCAAAATTGCATCTCAAATAATTTAATTTATCCATTTGAAACATAAAACTTTGATAATAAATAATACAAAGTTAACGCAATAATTTTAAGCAACCAAGTGTTGCTGCGATACAATTAGTTAATGAGACTGTAGGTAGGAAGGCATGTGCGAAGAATTCCAGTGTTGAATTAAACAATTCACTTCAAGTCTGGATCCCGTGATACTATTGTATTGCTACGTGTTGACGGAAATAAGTTTTGATGTTTCTTTTCTTTAGCCAGTGTTTTTCGACAGTAATTTCTGTCTCATTTAATGCCCATATTACACTTAAATTTTCTTATACCTATATTTCAGGCATTATAGTAGCCACCAGTATAGACACTTTTACCACATTTGTTTTACATTAATATATAAAGATTCATGACACTTAATTTTCATTTTAAAAAATCTTTTATCTTTCGTTTTGTACATATTAAAATCGAAAATTATAATTTACATTTCTTTACTTTTCTTAAAAACAAAAACACATTTTTTTTACTTAAAAAGGACATATATTCCGGTATATCGTTAAAACTATGCTATTTATAAATATATACTACATTGTCCATACTCTTTGGCACTTCTCTGAAAAAAGCTTTTCAGAGCTTCTTTCTTACCCACATAATATATGGGTTGAAAAGAGCTTTTTGT
Source organism: Maratus speciosus (assembly GCA_963932465.1). Classification (NCBI taxonomy): domain Eukaryota; kingdom Metazoa; phylum Arthropoda; class Arachnida; order Araneae; family Salticidae; genus Maratus; species Maratus speciosus. The sequence goes on along the minus strand of OZ010787.1, from coordinate 505,497,060 downwards.
ATTATCCTATGGAAAGGAAGAACTTTCATAGAAAGCATATACCTGAAACAATTAACGCCTTTCTGGCGAGAGCCTTGTTCACTTATTTAAATATTTGGCCATCACTTTTTCCATTAGTAATTTTCGCTTTATTTCATCACTGTATGTTGGTTATTAGATAAGGAAAAAATCACTATTCCAAAATATTAGTATTCAAATTCAAGTATTTTGAGCAACCTATATGACACGTATACATGCCAATTTAAATGTTCTTGCCATTTAAAAGGCTGTTTTGTACAATCAAGAGAGTGTATATTAATATTGAAATATATATTAAACGTGTTGAATTTAACTTTTAAATGTTCTTTATAAAAAGTTTAGAAGTACAATATTATCTATCTGTAATTTTTAACGGATTTTTTACTTTAAATTTGTAACGCGTTGTAATAGTTTAGAACCCATAGTTTAGGAACCGTTGGTTAAAGCACAAAAGTGTTATGTTTCAAACTTAAATAAACATAATACCTTTACATCTTGAACAATTCGATTTTTGAAAAATATTTTAAAGAAATAAATCGGTATTTTAGAAAACTTTTAATGTTCGGAATAAAATGAACCCTGAAGCAAAAACACAACAACAACAAAAAATATATTTATTAACCTTGACTTGTCCTTTATAAAAGTAAATCTTTTAATTTAATTGTTTCGTTTGCTAGCTTTTATATTTTCCAACAAGATTATTAAAACATTTATGAACGTAGAGACCTGAAATTTTATATTTATGTTGCATACATATGCATCTTTTTTCTGTGAAACTAATTTGTTGAATGAAATCAAAAGATTTTATTTTGCAGCATGGTTAAAAATGCAAATTTTAATAAATTTAAAATTATATGTTTTTCTAATCCTAAAAAATATTGATACATTAGATAAAGTGAAAACTAGAGGTATTTAAAATAAAAGCAATATTTATCTTTAATTGAATGCAGTAAAACAAGTTCTATTGTATATCTTTGAGGAGTTATTTTGCAGGGAATAGGAAGCAAATTAATTTATTTATTTGCTTTCTGTGTACATATTCTTTACTGTTTAAAAAATATTTATTTATTTAATTTCAAACATAGATTTAAATTTTCAAAATTAGTGCTATGGTGTACAAGCTATAATTGTCTAATTTTAATAAAGACATTTTCTGTTTATGATAAACCGAAAAAAAATGACAAAATGACCAACTTTTGGTTTTGAAGAGTACTATGTCCCATTAACCAACTATGTTTTATGGCGTATGCATCGAATATGTATGTGACCATTAAGGGTGTCTCATTTAATTTAATTTTTTTAGCAGAATGATTTACATTGCACTCATTGAAATTGTTGAAAAATTACAATTTACTTTCAATATACATCATTTCACCAAAATGCATATTTTTTAAAGTAAAGTTATAATGAGTGGGGTTACTTAAAAACGAAGCATATCTCTATCATAAAGTAAAAACACGTGCGTGAGTAACGTTACATCATATTGACGGTGCCAACACTAGAGGTTTGCACGGGCCCGGAACGCAAAGGCGAATTTTCAAACAGGCCGGACCGGTAAAATTAGAACAATTTTTTTCAACGGACCGGGCCGAGAAACATAATAAACGGGGAGAGCTGGCAAGAAAATTAACGGGCATACCGGGCCGATAAAAAAAAATTAAACGGGCCTGCCGGCCCGCTATAAATACTTGATCGAGGTCGATAAAGTATGATCTACTTTCAATGAAGGTGACTTTCGCGAGAATAAGTATAATTGTGCGTCACGAGTCGATGCTAATTTGAGAACAGCAATACAAAAATGTAACATGTTCAGCATAGAGATCAGTATCGTAAAGTTAAATAGTGTCTGAGCATGGGCTTAAATTTTTCAGCAGACTCATACCGAGCCGAGATCAGGCTTGCATTTTTTTCTGTATAGTGGAGCAAGGCTGGAACTGGGCTTTATTTTTCTCAGAATGTGTAGGGCAGGCAATATGTTTTGTAAAAATGTTAATAGCGATAACGAACTTCTGTTAACGGAATCTTTGGAAAAATACCTTAAGGAGGTTCTCAAATTAACTGCTCAAAAATGAAAAAAATTTCTGACTCATTTTCAACTGTTAAGGCATAACATTGACTGGCTTGACTATTGAAGGGATTTGGAATAGAACAGCGTTTTCTATTTTTAGGGTTCCGTACTTAAAAAAGTAAAAACGGAAACATTATAAGATCACTCCTGTGTCTGCCTGTATGTCTGTCAGCCATTTTACTCGTAAACTATGAAACGTGTAAAATTCAAATTAGGGGAAGTAATAAAGACTATTGACCCACATAACTATATTTAGGGAAAATGTAGAGGGTCTAATTATGTTACGTGAAAAAAAAACTTTTATTTGTATATTGTGTGGGATATCGTGCGAAAGCTTTCATAAAGCTGAACTCAAAAATATATTTCTTTTCATTTTAGGTATTATATTTTCAAAGATATCATCGGAAATGTAGCGCAAAAATATACCCCCCCATCTAATTCCGAATCTACTGAAACTAAAATTATGAAAAAAAATAGAGGTAGCAGATGTTGATTTCAACCTTGCAGGATAATTATAGCGATTACCATACTCATATAGTTTTTGAGAAAATCGCATTTTCCTGTTACACACAAATTTCGATTTACGGGCATTCAGCAAAAGTGTTGAGCATCGCTGGTGGTACCTATCGTAGCAGAAGTATAAAATCATTGTTGATAATGATTTTCGAAAAAAATAGTCAGTAATTAGACGAGATATTAACCCTTAAATATACGGACGGTTTGGACATACATAATGACAGGGGCGGCAGCGTACTCTATGTACCATCGGCTTTTAAAGCCTAGTTAACAATTTTTAATGATACATATGTGTAATGTAATGCCCAGTAGCAGTATAAAAGTAATAAATATCAAATTGTCAAAAACAGACTAATTTAATTGGAATGAATCACATAAATACTATGGGATTCCCGTCTAGTTTGCATTGAGCCTATCTCTCAATGCGCCTCAAGTGATTTTAAAAGTTAATTAAAAACATATCTGAAAAACTGTGGCACGGACAAAGGGGACGTTGCAACTTTGCGACATCCTTTCGAAGAGCGCTTAGCACAATACCAAATTTAAACTTTGAACAAAGATTTATTTTAACTACACTGTAGAAAGAAAGGTTATTTCTACTCTGAATTTAGTTTTATGAAATGCCAAAGGAAGTATAAATATGCACTACTTTTATTGGCAGTACCGATTTAATTTCATCATAAACAGATTAGCATAATAATAAAAAATGAGATATACAGAATAGCTATATTTGATATTATTTAGGTTTCAAATCTCTTTGAACTTTCATGGTATATCCATTTACATTTTTATAGTATATACAGTTATAACCGGCACTACGTTGTATAGTTTTTACAAAGTCTTAGTATTCTTTAAACAACGTTTTTTTTTTTAATAATACAATTACTAATTCTTATATCTATTCTACAGAACCTTCCATACTCGAGTAATACTCGCACTTGACCTTTTATTTATAAATAAATTACTTATCGAGATATAAGAGATTCTTTTCACATGACTGCGGGTTTTTATCCTTTCCCGTGCTATCACTTCTGGAAATTCGAGTCAAAACTTTACCTATGACAGTATTTTATGAAAGATATATTGCCTTTATCAAAAAATGGATAACGTTATTCGAATAAATCTTTCCTGAATAAGACCACCTGCCAAACTTATGCGTTCCCGAAAAGAAATGAATTCAGAAATGTATCAGAAAGAATCTCCTTCGGATTTGAGAAAAGTCTTATTAAATGGCATAGAAATATTTTTACAAATCTGCTTTTTATTATACAGCTTCAAAAGTTACGTTTTGAACCCTCCATTTCCCCTTTTGTCCTAAACCACATTAATTTTTTAATGAATCCTTATTTCAATGTAAAATTATCCCATAAATATGTAGCAGTATTATTCTTTAAAAAAATCTTAATTGTATGTTTAGAAAAACTTGAATTTTTTGTAGAAATTGAATCGGGGCTCATTTAATTTCTTTTTCCAAAGGCCGGGTCTGATTTCACTGATTTTTTTTACGGGCCGCACCGTGAATTGAAAATATAAACGGGCCGGGCGCGGCCTGGAAATCCCGGCCTGTGCAGACCTCTAGCTAACACCTAATCCAAGAATTTCACTTTAAAACGATTTGTTTAACTTTTTAACATTGCGCAATTTCAATTTTAAGATAGTTGAATAGAAAAAATATTCTTTGAAATGCAATTGGTTTGAAAACTATCTCAATTTTTTGATTTTTAAAAAGTATGATTTATTTTAACATGTTTCTTTAGAAAATCTGTTTATATCGCGTGCAGCCCAATTATGAAAGAATAAACAGATTGCACTTAAACAAATGTAAATGTTTTTCAGCGTTTGTTTCCGCTAATATTCCGTGAACAAATTAAAATTACATCAATAGATAAATAAAATAATAAAACAATATAAATAAAACTCAAATTTAGTTGAGATGAAACCGAACTATGTGCTTAAAACACTGACGTTTTCAGTATCAAAATGGCTGCTGCATGTAGTGAAATTTTTGATGATTTTTTTCGACTATTAACTCCTGGGAAACAGCTAGTACTAAACGCTTTCAATAAATTTCAAAACTTTATTTGAATACATTATTGATATTTCTTATATGAAAATGATTTTGGTTTTATTAGATAAGTGGGTGATATAAAAAATATATTTGATGTAAAAATTTATTAGTTTTCAATTTAAAAAATATATTATCGAATATTCTGTAATCCGGAACCCTGCTTGGATGCCCTAGTATTAATAAAGTACCGTTACTTGGGTTATTCTCTTTGAAACATACAAAACGTGCAGCATAATACTTATTTAAAAAAGTAATTGGAATTGAAAAATTTTTACAATTTAAATATAGTACACTGATGTCCAAAATTAAGGACCAATCACAAAATGCTAATTTTTAAGTACGCGAATACTTAAAAGGAAATAATATAATTCGAATAATTACTATCTCTACAGCACAACTAGTCCATATAACATCTCATTTATGTCACACATGGTCACAAGTGTCACAGTCACTGCGGTGAAGCAAAAAAAAAAAAAAATAGGAAATTCCATACATCTCAATATGAGTCTTAAATGATCACTATATGTGACTCCACTGAGACGTCACTGTGACTACTCCTTTGTGACGAGTCACCAGGTGACTTTACAATTTAGTAACATTGTGGCTCTCATGTGATTGTCATCTGCAGAATCAATTTCAAAGTCTTCGTGAACGCTGCATTCTGAAAAGTTACCAAATAATGTCACATTAAAGTCACATGATGACTTTTCAGGTGACAGAGAGACTACTGGGAAGTCACCATTGTGCTCTTTTGTGAAAAGTCACCATGTGACTATAATGTGATATTATTTGGTGACATCATAATGCAATGTTCATGACGACTTTGACATTGAGTCTAAAAATGACAGTCACATGAGAGTCACAATGTAACTACATTGTAAAGTCACCTGATGACTCGTCACAAAGCAGTAGTCTCAGTGGAGTCACATATAGTGATCATTTGAGACTCATATTGAGATGTATGGAATTTCCTATTTTTTTGCTTCACCGTAGTGACTGTGACACTTGTGACCATGTGTGACATGAAAGAGATGCCATAGGGACTAGCTGTGCTGAAGGGATAGCAATTATTTGAATTATATTATTTCCTTTTGAGTATTACCTTACTTAAAAATTAGCATTTTGTGACTGGTTCTTAATTTTGGACACGTGTATTTTGTCTTATTCGAAATTTTCGAAAAAAGTGCAAAATTTTGCAAAAATGCAGACTTTTGATTGGTTAATCTCGTTTAGAAAATAGCAATGTATCTATCTGGATGTGTTCGCTTATAATGAAAATTTTGCTTGAAAAATTACATGCTGATTCCAGTACATATAATTTCAACAAAATGCATATATTTTTAAAACGTTTACTTGTTTCACTAGATTAATTATTTGTTTGTCTTATTGCTGTGGCTCAGAGTTCCATTAGATGAAACACCCAACTTGGTACCCAAATGTCACAATGATACCAGAATTCTGGTATAAATATTTTGTATGGGAAAAATAGCTTTTTCTTATTTTCAAATAAATTTGTAGGTAAATTCTGGTGTCACTCATTCATTCATTCATTTTCAACATTTTCGCAATGGAAGTGCTCTGTGACGGAAAGGGTTAAATCTACACTGAGTTATCGCTTGACCCTCTTTTTTCGACGTGTTCCAGATTATCTGCTATCAAGTCATGATTTTTTGAGCTATCAATTTAGAAAAAATACAATTTTCTACTTTAACCCTCCGTCGGTCACAACTCTGAGACTCCCGAGTTCGGGTTCGGGCGCAATACGTCTGACAGGCGCCTGTTAAATCGTCGTTAGCAATTAACTGACGCAATTCTGACACTCTTAAAGTTACCATAAACCTTCATTAGGATGTACGAAGAGAGAATATTTCAAATTTTAATGAAAAAAAATCTCGTTTATTACACTCAAAGTACGTAACACTGCGCACTTTAGGGCGGAGAGGAGAACAGAAATAATTGTGCTGTGCCTGTCAGGCCTATTGCTACCGACGAAGGGTTAATATATGTATAATAATGAAATGTAAATGGGTTTTTATAAATTCCATATTAAATTCCATTTAAATTCCATTTACAAAAAACAAAAATCATGAAAATGACTTATATAATACTCGTACACTGATACCTAAGTTTTTGATTAAAGTTCAAAAATATTGCTTTAAAAATATAAAAACATAGGACAGAATAATTACATTTCATTATAAAAGAAAATACAGTAAACTCTGTGTAAGGCAGAATCTATCGGGACCGAGAAAATTTTCCGTAGTAGACAATATTCCGCTTTAAATAAATTTTACTCTGTGTCTATCGATTCACAAGGACTTGAAAAATTTTCCGAGTTAGACAGATTTCCGTCTTACACAGAGCCCGCTTTACAGAGAGTTTACTGTATTGCAGTGATTTACTTCCTTAAGTAGAATTATCTTAATATAAATATGGAATGCTTTCTTATATTATTAGTTATGAAAAACTCCTTAATAGTTTTAAGCTATTTAGCTATTTATATTTTTAGTTTGAATAGAAATAAGTGATATTTTATTTATGTGACTTTTATTCAATCCTAATATCCTATTCATCGCTTTGGGAAGTCGAATTTTTCATTATACCAGGATTGAAATACACTAGTAATGGCCTTAAAATGTTATCCTGTGGCGCCATCTCTTGAAACGTTTTAAAAGTACATAATGTACCTCTTCTGATATGAAATAGCGAATAAATTACTATTTCATTACTATTAGCAATTACTATTTCATACCTATGTGGAATAAAATAACCTTGCATAACCGCCAGGAAGAAGGGAGAGGGCAGTGGAAGTAGAGACACATTGCCCCTCCTAGAAATTAAAAATTTAATTAACAAATTTTTCAAGACCTTTCATAATGTTGGGGAAAAAAGTAAAATTTATTCATCCCCAGTGACTTATAAATAATAACTAGGAAAGTACATGCGGAGATTGCATAAAATTGAGTGCAACCAGTAATTTGTAAACATTTATTTGATATTGTCTAGCAGGCATTGATAAAAATTTCTTTTCAAAAAATTAAAGATTTTTGGCAGTTTCCTGTTCATATTAAAAATTTTCAATAATGCCATACTAAAAGAGCATTTTTTAGTGTATCATTTTTATTAACAGTTAAATTTCCAGATTACTTTTTATATTGACATGTTTAAAAATTGTCTTGAAAGGGAAGTTCTGACAGAAAACTAATAATTAAGCTTACTTTGTCTTCTCTTTTAAATTTTGGCTCAAGTAATATTTCTAGGTTGTACAATTTTAGTAATATTTTCACAAAAAAAAGTGCCACAGGTTACGGCCAACGAAAGACAAGGAACGAAGTCCATGCTCTACCTGGGCCGTGCCTGCGTAAAAAATCAGCCATAGTTTACAAAACCAAAAATTTAGGTTAGAGCCCAGTAAAAGCCAAAGGCAGACAAAGGAAACAAGTATAAATTAAATATAAAAAAAATCGAAATACCCAACTGCGTAAAAAGTAACCTAATTATTTCTCACCAATGTGAAACTATTTTTTATATTAATTACCTTTTTTTTTTTTTATTTACTTGTATTGATGAATTTTAAGTTGTGCTTAAATGTTAGTTCCTATCTATAAACACTGTTTTGATAAGGGATGAAAGTTGGAGTTGAAGTAAAGCTAGAGATCCCTAGCTACACAACTTCCAGATTGTGTAATATTTAAACGGAGCTTCTGACTGTAAAATAGTCAATGAAACATCATCTTAATTTTGAATGACCTATCCAACGATATGCCACTCAATCGGGTGAGTACAATTTTTTTCGTCTCTACCGCCATTTTGTATTTTACGGCCGCCACTTTGAATTTATAAAAACAAAATCAAAGTCTATAACCATCGGACAGATAAGACGAAGCGATAGAGACCCCATTCATTAAAATACATTCAGCCGTTGGGATGTTTCGAGGGTATAAAAAAATCCACAGACCCAGATACGCGTGAAGCAAATAACCCTTCTTGGCAGTCGGGTAAAAAATATGACGGAACTCCATGACTTAAGCTTCGAGTTAGTCAAGGGCAATGGAAACTCCCCTCTCCCTACCTCCTATAACTTTACTGTTATTATAATTTCTAATTAACTATTTATCTACTGACGGTACTTATAATTACCATTAAAATAACTTGTTATAAAATTCGTTTAATACATCGATTAGTTGTAATACAGTTTGTTGTAATACAGGGGGATTTTCAATTCAGAACAATTTTTATATTTCTATTGTAAGAACATCATATTTGTACATTTCCTAATTCTACAAAATACTAAGAAAAAGATTTAAAATAAAAGATTTGAGTGGGGGTTATAAATATTGCACAAAATCCCTACAAATGCAAATTTAATGAATCCTTCTAAATCCTTCAATCCTTCAAAAATCCTTCTTAAATTTATATGATTATTTAAATCTTCAAATGTAGTTTAAACTATTCACGAAAAATGCTTTAGAAGATAAAATTTTCATGAATTCATAATTCAGTACGTAAAGGGTTAAAAACGGAAACGCTAAAGTACAAATCGTGGGACAAAACCCTTACTATCTCTGCCGTAACGCCCTACTAACTGTGCCGTAAAAAAATGACTATCAAACAATTAGTAATAAAATCTAATTAATGGCATCCTTAATTTTTTCTTTGGGAACCGTCTATACATAGAAATTGTAATAAACTTTATAATACAAAAACCAAATTTCGACATCGTCTTTGAAGTCTTCGGTATATTTTACTTTCGCATACCAAAATGCAAAAATGATTGGGGGAAGCAGTTTGATATTATGCAGACTTAAACTTCATGTCTAACGTTTTAAAACCGATTGCAATGTGGGTATTCTTTTGAAAGAATAACTCATAAACTACTTTGCAGAAAGAGATGTAATTTTGAATTAACATATTTGATGCTTCTGGAAGTCGATTTCGGCTATAAAAAAAGCATATGTTACAGTTTATATTTTTTCGAATATTAATTTCAAATAATATATGTTTTGAAATTCATTTTCAAAAGTTATGAATTACAAGGGGATAAACCAGAGAATTGCAGAATATAGGTGAAAACATGTTGTTTGATTAGAAGAATTGTAATTAATCAAAAATTAAGGAAAAGATTTATCGGCAAATAATCTCAAACATTGTCCCTCGCACGGGTCTACTGTTTCTTTTTATTTATATCTATAATAGATTTTTATATTTAATATATCTTTTACAATACATATTAACAATAATAAAAATCATATTTATATGAAAGATAGCAATAATGCATTCAAATAAATTTTTGAAACGTATTAACCCTTTATGTACTGAATTATGAATTCATGAAGATTTTATCTTCTAAAGCATTTTTCGTGAATTTTTGAAACTACATTAGAAGATATAATAATTTAATAAATTTTAGAAGGATTGAGGGATTTAGAAGGATTAATTTTGAATTTATAAGAATTTTGTGCAATATTTATAACCCCACTCAAATATTTATTTTAAAATATTTTTCTTAGTATTTTGTAGAATTAGGAAATGTACAAATATTGTTGTACAAATATTCTTGCTATAAAAATACAGAAATATTTCCGAATTGAAAAATCACCCCCCCCCCCCCCTCACCCTCAACGCCATGAAAGCTGAAAAGATGCAATGGCAAAAGAAAACATCCTTTTAAAAACATTTTTGTTTCGTGTAGCCAGTAATGCTTTTGGAACAAGATAAAGCAATGCATTTATAACTCATTCTAAACTGCATTACTACTAAACGATGTATTAAGTGAATTTTATAACAAGTTATTTTAATGGTGCTTTATCCAAACAGTCTATTTTCTTTCACATTTTTAAATTCATTTTTGCTCTCAAACGCGTACAATTGCTAGATTCTCTTATTCAGAAACTATATAATATGCAGTAATGATCGATTTTTTGATAGAGGCAGAATATATTTCAAAAAATGATGTCAAAGTGGGCATTTTGAACCGAATTTCCCGAATGATTTAGAAGGATTAATTTTGAATTTATAAGAATTTTGTGCAAAATTTATAACCCCACTCAAATATTTATTTAAAAATATTTTTTTTTCTCCCAAAATCCTTATTTTTTGGCCCTTTGAGCCTATTTTTAATTTTATCAAAAATCTGTAATGCATGAATTTTAGGCATTATTTTTAAAAGTAATAAAATCTTTAAACTGATTTGATATGTACAAGAAGTTATGGGTTTTTTTTTCGGTTTTCACAAAACCCCTCCCTATTTCCATCCCCTTTGTCTGCTTTTGCCCATTAACGAACTTGACCGAGATTTTATGTCCCTTGATTTTATGTATCAGTTTGGAAGTGATTTGTGCAGAATTGCGGAAGTTATCGTGTCCAGAAGAAAGTGATAACACAATTGCTTTGGGAAATTCCGTTCAAAATGCCCACTTTGACATCATTTTTTGAAATATATTCTGCCTCTATCAAAAAATCGATCATTACTGTACATTATATAGTTTCTGAATAAGGGAATCTAGCAATTGGATGCATTTGAGAGCAAAAATGAATTAAAAAATGAGTAAAAAAGTAAGCACTTTGGATTTGAATGAAACTTTAATAAGATTTTTTTTTCTTCAACCGCTATGTATTTTTAATTTGTTTTTGCTGTAAAAATTGGCCCTATCAAAAACTTGTCTATATAAATGTTGAAGACAATATTAAGAAGATATACCGGGTGTCCCAAAAAGGACTGACTGATTTTAAAATTCAATAACTTGCAAACGGTGACAGATATTTAAAAAATTCTTGCAGGAGGGTTATGCATAAGGTCAAAAGTTTTATTACAGTGATTTTCGATTTTAGTTCGAATTACAAACAATAGATGGCGCTGTAAGCAATAGTCGCTAAATACAGGCTCGATTTCTGGTTCTTTCTCTTGTTCCATGCTGAAAAAGGAGATGGAAATGTATTATCCGGGCCACGAAGTACCAAAAATCTAGCCTGAATTCAGCGTCTATTGATCGCAGCGCCATCTATTGTTTGTAATTCGAACTAAAATCGAAAATCACTGTAATAAAACTTTTGACCTTATGCATAACCCCCCTGCAAGAATTTTTTAAATATCTGTCACCGTTTGCAAGTTATTGAATTTTAAAATCAGTCAGTCCTTTTTGGGACACCCGGTATGATAAATTCATGGAGATTTTATATCTTGTGAATTGACGGAGTTATGAAAATTTTTCTTCTTCAACCCCCCCTTTTAGGTAGATTTCGTATGAAATACTACCTATTGGGATCGTTTCTATTTTGGAATTTCTGAAAAACTTTTGCAGATCTACACCGATCATTACCCCTAGAACCCAAAACCACCTTCAGTAAAAAACTTTATCAATCTATCTATCTATCTATATATATATATATCACTTTTTTTCTGGACACGATAACTTTCGTAATTCTGCACCAATCTCTTCCAAACTGATACATAAAATCAAAGGGCATAAAATCTCGATTAAGTTCGTTAATGGGCAAAATCGGACCAAGGGGATGGAAATAGGGAGGGGTTTTGTGAAAACCGAAAAACCCCCATAACTTCTTAATTTTTGTACATATCAAATCAGTTTAAAGTTTTTATTACTTCTAAAAATAGGACCAAAATTTTATGTATCACAGATTTTTGATAAAGTTAAAAATGGGCACAAAGGGCGCAAAAAATAGGGTTTTGGGGAGAAAAAAATTCATAACTTCGTCAATTCTCAAGATATCAATTCCAATTAATTTTATTATAAATCTCCTTAATATTATCTACAACTTTTATATTCACAAGTTTTTGATAGGACCAATTCATAACGCAAAAAAAAAATTAAAAACGAAAACAAAAAGGGGGTTTGAAGAAGTAAAAAATCCATAACTCCGTCAATTCAAAAGATATAAAATCCCCATGAATTTATCATATATCTTCTTAATATTGTCTACAACATCTATATAGAGAAGTTTTGGATAGGACCAATTCTTACAGCAAAAACAAATTAAAAAAATCCCTGCCGGCCCGGCCTACAGGCAGAGGTAGATTTCGAAGTTAAGTATACTAATTTCACCAACAAAAACTAAATCATTATTAGATATAAATCCACTTTAACAGTTTTATCCGTCTGCTTTTGACGAGTTTTTATTTCCTTTTTATAAAATAGATGGTTTTATCAGAATCATGTTAAGGCGATATTAAAAAAATATTTTTCCATACTCAACAACACGAAATTTTCTGGCACATTTTCAGATTAATTTTTAATAAAAAAAATATATATATATATGAAACATGCTGACGTGATTTTTGAAAAGATTTATAAGCGACCTGTGTTTTTATTTTTTTTTCAATTAATTAAAACTTCATTAATAAACAATTATTTTCTCAGTAGGGCAATATTTTTCGTTTCTAACACAATCGGTTCGGGAAATTCTGTTCAAAATGCCCAATTTAACATCATTTTTTGAAATATATTCTACCTCTATGAAAAAATCGATCATTACCGTACATTATATAGTTTCTGAATAAGAGAATCTAGCAATTGGATGCGTTTGAGAGCAAAAATGGATTTAAAAATGAGTAAGAAAATAGACAGTTTGGATTTGAATACACCCTTACTTAGATGATTTCTTTTTTCAACCGCTATGTATTTTTAATTTGTTTTTTCTGTAAGAATTGGTCCTATCCAAAACTTGGCTGTATAGATGTTGTAGACAATATTAAGAAGATATATGATGAATTTATATCTTTTGAATTGACGGAGTTATGAATTTTTTACTTCTTCAATCCCTCTTTTTGTTTTCGTTTTTAATTTTTTTTTGCGGCACAAATTGGTCCTATCAAAAACTTGTGAATATAAAAGATGTAGATAATATTAAGGAGATTTATAATAAAATTAATTGGAATTGATATCTTGAGAATTGACGAAGTAAGGCATTTTTTTCTCCCAAAAACATTTTTTGCGCCCCTTGAGCCTATTTTAAATTTTATCAAAAATCTGTGATGCATGAATTTTTGGCGCTATTTTTAGAAGTAATAAAAACTTTAAACTGGTTTGATATGTACAAAAATTAAGATGTTATGGGGTTTTTTTCGGTTTTCACAAAACCCCTCCCTATTTCCATCCCCTTTGTCCGATTTTGCCCATTAACGAACTTGACCGAGATTTTATGTCCCTTGATTTTATGTATCAGTTTGGAAGAGATTTGTGCAGAATTGCGGAAGTTATCGTGTCCAGAAGAAAGTGATAACACAATTGCTTCGGGAAATTCCGTTCAAAATGCCCACTTTGACATAATTTTTTGAAATATATTCTGCCTCTATCAAAAAATCTATCATTGCGGTTCATTATATAGTTTCTGAATAAATGAATCTACCAATTAAATGCGTTTGAGAGCTAAAATGAATTTAAAAATGAGTCAGAAAATAAGCAGTTTGGATTTGAGTCCATCCTTAATGCAATGATTTTTCCAACACAATCCGCATCGGGAAATTCGTTTCAAAATGCCCACTTTAACAGCATTTTTTAAAATATGTTCTGCCTCTATCAAAACATCGACCCTTACGGTACATTATATAGTTTCTGAGTAAGAAAACGTACCAATTGGAAGCCTTTGAGAGCAAAAATGAATTGTAAAATGAGTCAGAAAATACGCAGTTTGGATTTGAATACACCCTTACTTAGATGATTTTTTTCTTCAACCGCTATGTATTTTTAATTTGTTTTTACTGTAAGAATTGGTCCTATCCAAAACTTGTCTATATACATGTTGTAGACCATATTAAGAAGATATATGATAAATTCATGGGGATTTTATATCTTTTGAATTGACGGAGTTATGGATTTTTTACTTCTTCAACCCCCCTTTTTGTTTTTGTTTTTAATTTTATTTTGCAGTACGAATTGGTCCTATCAAAAACTTGTGAATATAAAAGTTGTAGATAATATTAAGGAAATTTATAATAAAACTAATTGGAATTGATATCATGAGGACTGACGAAGTTATGAATTTTTTTTCTCCCAAAAACCCTATTTTTGCGACCCTTGAGCCCATTTTTAACTTTATCAAAAATCTGTGTTACATAAAATTTTAGCCCTATTTTTAGAAGTAATAAAAACTTTAAACTGATTTGATATGTACAAAAATTAAGAAGTTATGGGGGGTTTTCGGTTTTCACAAAACCCCTCCCTATTTCCATCCCCTTGGTCCGATTTTGCCCATTAACGAACTTGACCGAGATTTTATGCCCATTGATTTTATGTATCAGTTTGGAAGAGATTGGTGCAGAATTCCGAAGTTATCGTGTCAAGAAGAAAGTGATATATATAGATAGACAGATAGATAGATGGATAGATAGATAAAGTTTTTTACTGAGGGTGGTTTTGGGTTCTAAAGGTCATGATCGGTGTAGATCTGTAAAAATGTTTCAGAAATTCCAATATAGGAACGATCCCAATAGGTAGTATTTCATACGAAATCTACCTAAAAGTCAATTTTGAAAATTTAATAACAATAAAAATTGAGTAAATTGCGATGTAGTTTTCAAACAAATTGCATTTGAAAGTACATTTTTTCCCTATTCGACGGGGTAAAAATTGAAAATATGCAGCATTTAGATGTTTAAAAAATTGTAATAAAAATTAATAAAAGTTAAATTTAATCGTCTGCTGTTGCCACTATCAAACTGACGTCACCGATACGCGTGAACACGTTTGTCCTTTTTAATATAAGATAACCCACAATTTTTTCAAACAGATGTGTATTTATAGAAGTTTCAAATATGCATATCCAAAATTAGCTCTTTCCGCTGGGTAGTTTTTGAGTTAATTTTTTTAAAATATCCGTATACCAATTTGGCAACTAGTAAATGGGAATTTCACATTAAGTGTATTATAAAATAGCTAACTGAATAACCTCCCCTTAAGTATCCAAAGGTAACATTTTCGGAAATTTTCCAAATACGGGGTTAAATTTGGGTGTCCGTATTGAAAATGTGAAAGTTAGTTAAAATTTTTATGTAGAGACAGCCCACTAAGCTTATTTTTTTAAGCATAAATTGGAAAAACACACAATTCTCTGTCGAATGACTATTTCATTTTCCGCACGCACATAAATATACAGTATGCCTACTAAAGTCCCTTGCAACCCTTTTAAATTCGTAACGGCTGCTACCATATTCATAAAAGTGGTGTCTAGGCATAGTAAAGTAGCCATGCGCTACTGAATGAAACCGGCTGCGGCGCCACCTCGTAGAAAACTGCGTAGTTAACATTCCTATCTTGAAAACGGAAAGAGAAAGGTGAAAAAGTAATGTACAACGTTGTAGAGCATCATCGATTTAGTACGAAAAGGCACGTTGTGGACACCAATGCGAAGAATAGAACGGTTAAACCGCTCATTTGGTTTTTCGTGATTTCCTATACTGTGACGTCACGAAACTTCAACGAAAAGAGAAATGATTTTCTTTCGGACAAATATGCATCCAAATGTGCATTGCAGCTGACGGTGAGAAGTTTGAACCACTCAAATAAAGGTATCGTGCTAGTAACTAGTTAGTAACTAGTTAGTAACCAGTTAGTAGCTAGTTGTGTTTTATGGTTCCGTACTTAAAAAGTAAAAACGGAAGCATTAAAAGATCACTCCTGTGTCTGCCTGTCCGTCTGTCACAGCCATTTGACTCGTAAACTGTGGAACGTAGAAAGTTCAAATTGGGGGAAGTAATAAACACTATTGACACACATATTTACAGATTATTAAACATTCACAAATATATTTAGGAAAAATGTAGAGGGGCTAATTAAGTTACTTGATTGAAAAATAATACTTTCTTTGTATATCGTGAGGGGTATCGTGTAAAGCTTTCGTAACGCTGAACTCAAATATACATCTCTTTTAATTTTAGGTATTATATTTTCAGAAATATCGTCGAAAATGTAGTGCAAAGATATGTTCCCGTCTCCATCTAGTTCCGAATCTACTAAAGCAAAAATTGTGAAAAAATTAGAGGTAGTAGAAGTTAATTTAAACCTTGCGTGAAAATTATAGCAATTACCTTAGGTCACATACCTTTTGAGAAAATTGCATTTTTCCATTACACACAAATTTCGATTTGCAGGCATTCAGCAAAGGTGTTGTGAAGCGCTTGAGGTACCTATCGTAGCATAAGTATAAAAGCATGGTTGATAATGATTTGAGAAAAAAAAACGTCGGTAATTAACCTCGATATTAACCTTTAAAGACACGGACGGTTTGGATATACATAACGACAGGTGCGGCGTACTCTATGTACCATCGGCTTTTAAAGCCCAGATAACAACTTTTAAGGATATATTTGTGTAATTCAATGCCCAGTAGCAGTATAAAAACAACAAACGTTAAATTGTTAAAACAGAGTAATTTAATTATAATTAATCACATAAATTCTATGGGATTCGAGACTAGTTTTAATTGAGTGGATCTCTCAATACGCTGTCTTTAAAGTAAATTAAAAACCTATGTGGAAAAACGTGGGACGGTCCAAGCCGGCGTTGCAATTTTGTGACCTCCTTTCGAAGCACGCTTAGCACAATGCCAATTTTAAACTTTGAACAAAGGTTTTGTTTTAGCTACACTGTAAAAAGGAAAGATTATTGCTACGCTGAATTTAGTTTTATGAAATGCCAAATAAATTTTAACCTCTTGCGCTCTGTGACGTAGGTAGCGTACGTCATGCTATTTTGGTCATTTCCGACAATGATGTACGAGGCGCACGTTATGATATATTGCTGATTTTTTAGTTATACATTCTGAATTCTCCAGAAAGTTTTAACTCCTATTTTTGCTTTACAAGATGATTTATTTTCCATAAATAAAGTAAAAGAAAATTACCAATTAAATTTTTGTTGTGTGGATTCAAAATTTCTAAAAAAAAAAATCTGTCACATGCGGCAACACTGGTGGCTAGTGGCATACATCCGCTAACAGTGCCAGAGAGCAAGGGTTTAAATATGAACTACTTTTATTGTCAATACCGAATTAAGTTCATTATAAATAGATTAGGATAAGATAAAACAAAAGAGTTATACAGAATAGAAATATTTGATATTTCGAGTATTATCTTATATATTACTTATATTTAGGCTTCATGATTCTATGAAATTTTATGGTATGCCCATTCATACTTTTCAGGTATATACAGCTATACCCAACCCTACTTTGTAGAGTTTTTGTTAAAAGTCTTATCATTCTTTTAGCAACTATTTTTATACAGTTAATAATTGAAGAGCTAAGTGGAAGAACATGCTGAGTAACAAAAATTACATTTGAAGAAATTTGATGTGAAAGTTTTTGTTGTCAATTTTAATGATTTATTTTCCGTTTGATACCATGTGTTTAAATTATTAACAGGTGTGGTACTGAACTCTATCAAAAAAACTTATTCATATTTAATTTTTAAATATTAATATTATTTACATTATTAAATAATAAAATATTAATTATTAATGAATAATGTATTAAATCTTCAAGGCTAAATAGAATTTTGGTATTTTAGCTTTACCATGGGATAGAATACCTGATAACGCCTTCGTACAAAAGATAAAATAATTTTTAAGAAAATGTAGCATAACATGTTCATCCACTCAGCTCTTCAATTCATATATTTGTTGTACGGAAGCCTCTGAGCGCGAGTAATACTCACACTTGACCGTTTATTATTTTCTTTCTAAGATCGTTTTGTCAAGTATACTGTATATAATCGCAACAAATCTCGCTTTCTGAAGTTTGAATTTAACCAAGCTTTTTCAGAAGATGACAAGGCCACTATATATTTTTGTACCAAATTGCATTTGAGAAAAACATTTTTTTCTATTCGACACTGTAAAAATAAAATAATTATAAATGTCTAAAAGTTTAAAAAATGTTTTAATGTATTAAAAATAAAATGTATCGGCCAATTGCTTATCATCGTCAAAATGACGCCAGCGTTACTCACGTCACCTACCCCTGAATACAAGGCCTGATTGCTGACACTAAAAACTGCTGAATGCGGATTTTATTTAACGTATGTACGGTCCCCTAAATTTAAACACCAGTATTTTATAAAAGATTTCTTTGACTTGTTGAATCTCAGAAGTATAAAGCGGAAAAATCTTTAAAAATTATTGGTACCAAAATTCATGAGACCGTAAACACACTGAAAAAAAAAAAAAAATCCGCCTTCGGAAGCCGCCGTTTTTGAGTCAGCACTCAAGCCTAGTATTCAGGGGCAGTGCTCACATGCATGTTTTTGCTTTATAATGTAGATTCTCTGCAGAAAAGATTATTTCTCATAAATCTAAAATGCTTTTAGTAATAATTGTAAATTTACAACTGACGCAAAAGCAATAGACTGTAATACGGTTTTAATTCTTTTCATTGCAGTTCACTGACGCTGCCTGTTAAAGGGGAACGTGGACCTTTATTTGAGCAAAAATCGAACCCAAAATCGACATTTCTTTTTGTGTGTCTTATTATTCTCTAATCTGTACTACATCATACGTGGAAAACCGCATGCAGATGCGATTATTTTATGCAAAGTTACAAGAGTTTTAATTTTCTTCACAAACAATTTTTAGGCTTTTTAGTGTACTTTAAATCTTTTTTTTCTCAACACTGATCTTTCAGCTTTTTTTTAAATTTTTGAAATGCTGCTTGCTACTTAATTTTTGATTAAAATTCATGAAATTGATAAGGAAGAATCCTGATATTGCTTAAAAAGAAACTGTGTACGCATTTTAAAATTCGACTTCATTAAGATAATTAAATTTGATTTTTAGCTTATTATAAGACAGAATTTTGATGAAAATCGATATGGAATTCAGAAAAATATCTCTAAAAAACTAACTATTTAAGGGATTAAAAAATCTATACACAGATATTTTTGTAATAGAGTTTTATGTGATTAAAATCTAAAATCGGGGAAATATCTAAAAAATTTTTTAGCAAGGAGAATTTTAAAATTTCTTTTTAAAATTTTAAAGGTTTTAAAAGATCTTAAAATTATAATAAGATTGAATTTTTTTATAAGATGTTCTATATACTTATGGTGAAATACATATTTTCACAAAAATTCAAACCTCTATTATCAGGGTTCGTACGGGTCCTTGAATTTCCCGACTAATAAATTCTTCGGTACCAGTATTTTCTTATGGAAAAATCTTTCTTTAAATAAGACGAAATTTCGTCCGTTTAAACTAGATTTATTTTTCTATAAAAAAAATACTGATATTTGGCCTTGAAAATAACGGTACCCGTACGAACCCTGATTATAAAAATTGAAAGAAAATATTTTTAACGTCCACCGTCCCCTTAAGACTTCTCATCCCTCAAGCTGGAAATTCTCTTCTCTAATGCTAAACCTATGGGCTTGCAATACATCAGTATTTTTCTAATTTCTCTTCGGGAAATAACATTTTTTTCTTCTGTTTTCTGTGTATACGCTCAACTTGAAGAACGTTTTTTTATCTTTTATATTGGACAAAATATTTTAATAATGCATTGATAGTTTTATTAAAAACCTTACTTACAACTCTCTTGGTTCACTTAGATTTTAACATTTAAAATATAAAAATATATTTTTCAGAAATATTTTAAAAAATAAAAAAGAAAGAAACATTTTTCAACAAGAGCATACAGAAAACATAAGGTAAAAAATGTCATTTTCCGAGGAGAAATTTAAAAGTATGGATGCATTCTAAGACAATAGGTTTCACTGTAAAAAACAGTTTTCATCTAGGAATCTGAAAAGTAGTTGCCCTTATCGTACCGGAAAAGTTTCCGAACCAACTCGGAATACAATCCGTAAAATACCGTTTTATTGAATATTTCCTTTCTTTTACGGATTTTATTCCGAGCTGGGTCGGAAAATTTTCCGGTGCGATAAGGTCAACTATTTTTCCGATTCCTACAGGAAAACTGGTCGTATTTTTTTTACAGTGCAGCATTAGAGAGCGGAATTTGCTTGCTGACTGATATCAAGCCTTAAGAATATTCAAGATTTATCAATTAAGATTATTCAAATTTAGAAGGAATTGTAACTATATGACGCTAAATTTCATTACATATAACCCCTTTATTTACTGACGGTACTTATAAGTACACTGTTAAAAAAAATCCGGCCAGTTTTCCTGTAGGAATAGGAAAAATAGTTGCCCTTATCGTACCGGAAAATTTTACGACCCAGCGCGGAATAAAATCGTAAAAAAAAAGGAAATAGTCAATAAAATGGTATTTTACGGATTTTATTCAGATTTTACGGAATTTATACCGATCTGGGTCGGAAATTATTCCGGTACGATAAGGGCAACTTTTTTCCGATTCCTACAGGAAAACTGGTCGTATTTTTTTTTTTTTTTTGCAGTGTACCATTAAAACAACTTGTTATAAAATTTATTTAATACATCGATTAGTTGTAATACAGTTTAGAATGAGTTATAGATACATTACTTTATCTTGTGCCAAAAGCATTATTGGTTACACAAAATAAAAATATTTTAAAAAGGGCGATTTCTTTTACCTTTGCTTCTTTTCAGCTTTCTTGGCGTTAGTGGCGAAGGGAGAAAATTTTCAATTCAGAAATATTTCTATTGTAAGAACATTATATTTGTATATTTCCTAATTCTACAAAATACTAAGAAAAATATTTAAAATATAAAATTTGAGTGGGGTTATAAACATTGCACAAAATCCCTATAAATTCAAATTTAATTAATCCTTCTAAATCCTTTACACCTTCTAAAATCCTTCTAAAATTTATTAAATAATTATGTAAATCTTCTAATGTAGTTTTGCTTCAGAAGATAAAAAATTTCATAAATTCATAATTTAGTACATAAAGGGTTTAAACTGCTAAACTTAGAATGTTACATTTTGAAGTACATTTGTTAGATAGAAAAATTTTGATATAACTTGATACAACTGAAAATTTCCGAGACAAGCCTAAATACCTCTCACGGCGCACCGTTTGAGAACCACTGGTATTCAGGACGATGGTAAAATATGTGTTAAATATCATCCTGTCAGAAAAGAAAATGCATAAATAACGTGAATAATTTGTCTGCTGTTTAGAATTCATGACGAGAGAACCGCTTAATAGGAACACCTTATTCTATGAGATGTCTGTTGGATACGAAGGCATTTAAAAGTGCGTTTACCAAATCACGCACGATTTTTGGCTCGAACGTGCTTTGGGTATCAAAATGAAATGGGTGACTAATCTTTAATTTTTACAATCTCTCTGCATTATTAAAATATACGTAATAATGTAGGATTCCTTTATAAATTGTTTTGCCCGCAGAAGTTAGAATCAAAAGAAAAACCTTTTTGTTTCTTTACCTCCGCGCACATGCAAGATGTTCTAAAATAGACTGACAGTAATTAAAATTTAATAACTAAAAATGGAGGCATTTTTTAAAGTAATTCTTTGCTGGATATTAACCTTATGCGTCGATGCCGCCACAGTAGAGTGCTTTTAATTTTTGTCTACAAATTTCTCATTGACACCAGTATTTTTATACAAAATTTTCGGTTTCTTATGTACACAAATAAATGCATTTACTTATTTAAAAATAAATTTTATCTTAAATGCCCGTCCCTTTGTGACATTTGAGGATTAAGAAAACTAAACTTTGCCTGTGCACGTGAGAAGTACTTCGACCATTAAGGGTTAATGTGTAAAGACGGAAATTTCTTTAATATTCTGCTTTGTTTCTGTTTCAAATATCACCGATAGATGGCGCTGTGCTGTCTTAAATTGTTAGAGCACTGAAACGAATGTAAAGAAATGGATCAAAATTCATTCGGTTTTTACCCTTCATTCTGTTTAGCATTTGAAACGCAGGAAAAATGGAGTGCGTTTAGAAATTCCAAAGTCAATTTGAGAATTACTATAGTTTGAGATAACGAGCACCATCTATCGATGATACCATTGATACTGTAATGGGATATAGCAAATAAATTCATGGTCAAATTTTACTCTTCTGCAACAATATTTTAAACAGCTGTCACCGTTTTTTTTTTTTTTTTTTTTTTTTTTTTTTAATACAACTAGGGCATTTTAGGACATCCTGTATTTGTTTTTAGCGCATATATCACATGGAATAATTTTGTTGCGTAAATGGCATTTTCTTTCAATCGTTAATACATTACTGGCTGCAATAAAAATTCGTAATAAATTACGATTCCTTTATAAGTTGCCTTTCATGTAAAAGATTGAATCCATTGCAGAATCTTTCTTTCTCTTTTTCTGCATACAAAGTGTCCTAAAATTGACATGAGCGTGTTTAATTTCAAGGACAAATAAACGATTAATTTTATTGAAGTTATTCCTGAAGAAAAATAATGTATAATACAGAGGATTTATTTATTTATTTCTCTAAAATGTTGTAATTTTACATATCACAAATAGATTTCCTGCTGTCTCCAACCGTTGTAATGCTCAAAATACTTCTAGAAACTTAAAAAGTAATTTTTGTTTTTGGTGTTCCAACAGTTTTTAACAGTTAAAACAGTGCACGCCATCCATCGATTATACACTGCTCAAAACAATTAAAGGATATTGCAGTTTTAGGTGGATTTTGTATCTGGTAAACTGATTAGCTGATTGATACATGGTCGACAGACATAGTAGGTTATATGAGAATAAATTACACATGTTTGGCAGAAAAAAATGCATTTTATTGCGCATTTGTGTACTAAAGGAAAAAAACACAATTTGTGCATATCAGAAAAAAAGAATAAGAAAAGGTGTTTTCTTCAAAGAAAATCATTTTCAGTAGGGGGTATGGTTTCCACGGGCGGCCAGCAACGTTGAACACCTTTGAGGCATGGACTCAATGAGGCTATTAATGACGAGTTGGGGTATTCTGGCCCACTCTGCCAGAAGAGCTCTTTCCAGTTCTTGGAGAGTTTGTGGGGGTTGTTGGCGGCCAGAAACTCGTCTTCCTGGAGCGTCCCAAACGTGCTCGATTGGATTCATCTCTGGAGAACACGCTGGCCATTCCATTCGAACGATTCCTTCCTCGAAAAGGAAATCCTCCACCAGGTTTGCACGATGTGGCCTGCAGTTATCGTCCATTAAAATGAAGTTATCTCCGATTGCTGCAGCGTAAGGGACTACAATAGGTCTGAGGATCTCGTCCCTATATCGGCGACCAGTCAGAGCTCCATCTCGAATGATGTAGAGGTCAGTGCGCCCGTCAATGGAGATGCCACCATACACCAACACTCCTCCACCGCCAAATCTGACACTTTCGTGCACGAACGCAGGATTATTCCTACTGCCACGGTCCCTCCAGATGAAAATACGCCTATTATCCGGATGCACAGAAAAACGGGACTCGTCAGAAAACAGAATATTGCTCCATTCATTTCTCCTCCAGTTGACATGCTCGGTTGCCCAGTCCCTGCGGTCGCGACGATGCGTAGATGTTAATCTAACACATACCATCGGTCGGCGAGCATACAGACCTACAGCATGGAGCCGGTTTCGGAAAGTCTGAGTTGAAATCGTGGTGCCTGTAGCCGAGCGAAGGTGTTGTTGGAGAAGAGTAGCGTTCATGGTTCGGTGTCTCAGAGCTGTTAACGCTAAATACCGATCTTCATTGGGCGTTTTTGCCCATCTACGATCTTGCCCTGGTCTTCGGCCTGCACATCCACTCTCCAAAAAACGGTTCCAGATCCTGGAAATGACACTTTGTGACACTCCAATGGCTTGCGCTACTTTGGCTTGAGTTTGGCCCCCTTCTAACCTACCAACAATTCTCAAAGCTTCTGAATCTGTCAAATGACTTCGCTGGACATCGTACTCATCGAAACAAAGCAATCACTGAATGCCGATCATCCTTGTCTTTATTCTCTTTTATCCAGTTGAAAGTCAAATTTCATTCGCTGCCGCTGAAGCGACGTTTTTGACGTCGAACTCAAAATTTGCATACTCCACAGTTTGAAAACCAGAAAAATTTGCATTTTTGATTCTCTTCTTCTATTTTCGGCAAAAAAAAATTCGTTTATATCTTTATTTTATATAAAACTTCAAATATCCTTTAATTGTTTTGAGCAGTGTATTTGGAACCAGTACAATGAAGCGTAATATGAAAATTTCGGATTTCGAAAATTGATCATTTATCATTTTTAACAATTTCAACTTAGTTGTTAATAATTTCCAACACAGTTCAAAAGTATTTATGAATTACGTTTTTCTGTCCGTCTACCCATGTTCTAACTCGTATAAATATACTCGTAATGGCATGTATTTTTGATAAGTTAATGAGGTTCACTATAGAAAGTTTGATATCGAGAATGCAATGTGTAACGTTTGTCGTTCGTTTACAGGAACACGCAAAAGAATTTCACTGCATTATGGTCTATGAGGTAAAATCATTTGCGGTGCATTTTATGTAAATTTCTTATTTAGTTATCTCATTTGAATGTATCTGGAGGCAACCGGCGTCATATTGGATATAATCGTCAAATTGAATTATGTCGAATAAATGTTATACCATTAACAGTGGATTACATCATTGCGGCGAACCACCTTTCATCGCATCTATCTCAGATAAGAACATTTTATCTTATTAGTATCGGTTTGGCTTTGGTTATACGCTATTTTCCTCATTAATGAGTAAGGAAGACACGGAAACCACAAAAAAGGCTGCTGAAGAACTGGAAAAAGCAGCTATAAATTTACCGTGGCACAGCTAAATAAATTTTGTCATCTAAAAAACAGTTTGTTGAATCACACTTTGAGGAAAATTATTCAAAATAATTCCGGGGTTTGTTTTGTGGTGAAATTACCTTTTATTAAATCTAAATCATAATTAGGTAATTGGAGACCTGCCGCAATTTCTCGCTTGTTGGCAATGGAAAGGAACATTAACAGTGGATTACATGATTACAGCGGGGCACCTTACATCGCATCTATCTCAGATAAGTACATTTTACCTTATTATTATCAATTTGGCTTTGTTTTTACGCTATTTTTCTCATTATTTAAATAATACTGTAATTACGAAATCCTATTTCATTTATTTATTGAAATAGCTACATATATTAAAAATTGCTTTGTTTGTGGTAATATCAAGCACAATCCAAGGTTACTTCCTCATTGAGATGGAACTTCAGTGCAGATCACATGGAAGTCAGACTTTGGTAGGAACTGACACACCCGCAAGAACATTTGTATTGCTGACCGCACCACGGTATCTCAACCCTGTTATTAAATTTAAGCGTAATTACTACGCATTGGTATGCCAATTAAGGATGTTGTAAATATTTTAATATAGCCTTTTTATATTCATTCTGGTGCTCAATTTTACTTCTTAATCATAATCAAACAGTATCAAATAATAAAATTTCATAATAATTTTCTATTAGAGTTGGAAAATATTTCATAATATATACTTGATGGGTGACTTTTCGTTCTTGTTTCAGTTTAACTCTTGAGGTATGGAAAAATTCGTTTGCGTTTTGTAACTGCAAGGCTTTTTTGAACATTAAAACTGTTTGGCATATCGCAGCGCCATCTAACGTAATATTACAAACTAAAACGAGAAAGCATAGTAAATTTTCAATCTTACACATTAATCTTCTGCAAGAATAACTTCAACAGATACAACCATTTACTCGTTATTAAATTAAAAATATATATATATATTTATTTATTGTAGGGCACCCTGTAGCTAAATACGTAGAATATACAAACCCGAGTCAAATTATCAGTATAATGGAATGAAGCCAACTTAGAATAAAATATTTTTTATGTATTTTAAAAAAAGAATAATCGTAACAAATATATATGTTGCATATATCTACAAAAATTCGCAGGACATTTTAATATAAAAGCTATAAAAAATATAATGAAATAAAATTTAAAAAAAAAGAAAACATTAAAAAAATTTGTCTATTTCAAAATATTAGAATAATCTCTGTTAAATACGCATGTTTGCTTATAGTTTAAAAAGTAATATTTCCCTAGGTATGTATTAGTATGACTTTATACCTTAAATAAAAGTATGCAATCGATTCCGCAAATTAAGGGGTCTTGTACCTTTTAAACGCGTCGAAAATTAACGAAAAACTTCAAAGTTTGAATTAGTCTATCTTCAAAACCTTTTTATGTATAAACATGTAATTTTGGATATTGATTAAACAGATTGTGCTTTGTAATATGCTACTATTAGAAATTTATTAGCCTTTTCCAGAATTTGTGTATTGTTGAAGTCAAAATAGCTCTTTTTTTTAACCCAGAAGTCATTGCGCGCATGATACCTTGAGAAAGTATGTATGGATTGTCAAGAAATTTGGCAAAGATACTAAATAAATGTGTGTGTTTAAAGTGAACTACTTTTAAGTATTTACAATGGTAATATTTTTAGTTATGACTATTTTAATTCATTAAAAATATAAAATTTTTATTTATTTTTTACAAAAATATTTTTTTATATAGTTAATGAAACAATTTTGAACTAAGAGTAGTCCTTTTTAAACACACATATATGTTTAGTATCTTTACCAAATTTCGTGAAAATCTATGTATACTTTCTCAAGATATCATGTGCGCAATGACTTATGGAGTAAAAAAAAGAACTATTTTGATTTCAACAATACACAAATTCTGTAAAAGGTTAATAAATTTCTAATGACAGCTTATTACAAAGCACAATCTCTTTAATCAATTTCCAAAATTTCATGTTTATGCATAAAAAAGGTTTTGAAGATAGACAAATTCAAACTTTGAATTTTTTCGTTAAATTTTGTCACGTTTAAAAGGTACAAGTTTGCTTGGGTCAAGTAACGACATTCCCAGGCTAATGTGAAAACAATGGAAAAGTTAAAAATTTATCAAGTGCATTTCAATATTTTTAAGTATTTTGTTTTCTTTTCCATAGTCTACGATTGATATCTATCTTTGTAGTATTGTAAAGTCCGCAAAAAAAGTGATCACCCCTAATGATTGTGCGGTAAATCAATGGACTTTGAATAAAGAGGAGGACACAAAGTGTATTCTCTAGCAGTTGCAAGTGAAGTAACTGAGGAGGTTGTCACAAGATGAATGGTGCTTTTTTTTTATTCGGATCCACTGTTTCTGATTACCGCCGGTGAAAATTTCCACCAGTAAACGTGAGCAGAAAATTTCGTCTCATTTAAGCGCCTTGCTCGTGAGACATTTCTCCCAAAAATATGGTAAAAGATGTCCATTTATTAACCATTTGGAAAAAAGGTTATTGTCCTCGGTGAGGGTAGGAAATCAAAAACATATCTGAAGGGTTTTATTAGTTGAATCCCGCATTTCATTTATTTTCTGATTGGTCTATACAGTAATCTGTATTTTCCCTTTACTTTCAACAGAGATGGATACTTCTGTTGCCACTATGACTAAAAAGTACAAAAAAATAATCAATAACTCAGAAACAAATTGAGATACAGCTTTCAAACAAATTGCATTTAAAAGTAAATTTTTTTCCTCCATATGACGGAGTAAAAACTAATATTGTGGGATGTTTAGAAGTTCAAGAATGAAATTTCATTTAAAATTGGTCCAGGAATATTAATGTTAAATCCATGGCGAACGTAATGTATGACCAGCTCCGTAGAAGTTTAAAATTTACAGTACCGAAAAATGTAATCCATGGCGTACGTAATGCATGATCAACTCCGTGCGATTTTTTTATGTCTTAAATTTTGGTCTTTGAAAAAATCATTTTCCAAATGGTCGTTGTAATTTGTTAAATTGCATTATTTATTTTTATTTATTTTATTTATTTATTTATTTATTTTTTTACTCGTTTCAGTTTACCCAGGAATTATAATATTTTCACTGACACTGACCAGAGGTTGTCTTCGTTGTCATAAAATGGCGGAACTACTACCGCTGAAAAAAACTCATACCAGTAAAAATGAATATCAGTTTATTATTAAAAAGGCGTTTGAATAATAAGAAAATTTCTACTTAAATTTATTGGTGGAAGTTAGCCACGGAGGTAACAACCCCCTGCGAAAGTGGTTACAGTTGAAACGTCACAATATTTATGATACGTCATTTCCTCTTTCTTTATAGTTCCATGGGTAAATTATCGTATAAAAATCTGACGGGACGAATCGATCAGTAATTATGTCTATTTTTAATTGCTATACATAAATTTTGCTTAGGGGGCTTGCGCCTATTTATAAAAGTCGTAACAATCTTTAAAGTCTCCCATACTAATTACTAATTTGACATCATATTTGGATTTTTTGTTAGATTGTACCTTCGGATACCAAAACAATAAGTAGTTTAGGAATTACGCATGTTTAAAGGTTTGTACTTTAAATGTTAAATTTTGTAGGTAGATTTCGTATGAAATACTACCTATTACATTCTCCCCTATGTTGGAATTTCTGAAAATTTTTTGCAGATCTACACCGATCATGACCCCTAGAATCCAAAACCACCCTTAGTAAAATCTTTATCTATCTCGCTCTCTCTCTCTCTATATATATATATATCACTTTCTTCTGGACACGATAACTACCACAATTCTACACGAATTTCTTCCAAACTGATACATAAAATCAAGAGGTATAAAATCTCGGTTAAGTTCGTTAATGGGCAAAATCGGACAAAGGGGATGGAAATAGGGAAGGGTTTTGTGAAAAATGAAAAAACCCCATAACTTCTTAATTTTTGTACATATCAAATCAGTTTAAAGTTTTTATTACTTCTAAAAACAGGGCCAAAAATTTATGTATCAAAGATTTTTGATAAAATTAAAAATGGGCTCAAGGGACGCAAAAAATAGGGTTTTGGGGAGAAAAAAATTCATAACTTTGTCAATTCTCAAGCTATAAAATCCAATTAATTTTATTATAAATTTCCTTAATATTATCTACAACTTTTATATTCACAAGTTTTTGATAGGACCAATTCATACCGCAAAAAATATTAAAAACGAAAACAAAAAAAGGGGGGGGGGGTGAAGAAGAAAAAAAATTATAACTCCGTCAATTCACAAGATATAAAATCCCCATGAATTTATCATATATCTTCTTAATATTGTCTACAACATTTATACAGACAAGTTTTTGATAGGACCAATTCTTACAGCAAAAAAAAATTAAAAATACATAGCGGTTGAAGAAAAAAATCATCTTATTAAGGGTGTATTCAAATCCAAACTGCTTATTTTCTGACTCATTTTTAAATTCATTTTTGCTCTCAGACGCACCCAATTGGTAGATTCTCTGGAACAACTTGCGAATACGCCCGGAGTCCGCCATCTTGTTTCTTTGTTGGTCATTTATAACCACTTTATGCTTAATTTAACAACATAAACAACAACAAAAATAAATAACAGCTGCTCACCGGGACCGAGAGGGTCATAAACAAACAAATAAATAACAACAAAAATAAATAAATAAATCCAAATAAAGAAATTTAAAATCGGCGGTGATCAACAAAGAAACAAGATGGCGGACTCCGGGCGTATTCGCAAGTTGTTCCGATTCTCTTATTCAGAAACTATATAATGTACCGTAATGATCGATTTTTTGATAGAGGCAGAACATATTTCAAAAAATGATGTCAAAGTGTGCATTTTGAACAGAATTTCCTGAAACGATTGTGTTAGAAACGAGAAATATTGTCATATTGAGAAAATAATTGTTTATAAATCAAGTTTTAATTAATTGAACGAATAATAAAAACACAGGTCGCCTATTTTTATATTAAAAATGAATCTGAAAATGTGCCAGAAATTTTCGAGTTGATGATCATGGAAAATTGTTAATACCGCCTTAACATGATCCTGATAAAACCAGCTATTATATAAAAATGAAATAAAAACTCATCAAAAGCGACCAGATAAAATTGTTAAAACGGGTTTATCATGATTTAGTTTTTGTTGGTGAAATTAGTATGCATAACTTCGAAATCTACCTCCGCCTGTAGGCCGGGCCGGCAGGGATTTTTAAATTTGAAAATTAAATTGCAATCTGGGTTGTTTTTTAAACATAACTAAAAACTACTTGCTGGTATGAACTGCAACACTGAATTCGTATATTTGAAGCTTCTATAAGTCAATTTCTGTTTAAAAAATTTAAACTTTACAATTTATATTGTTTTCAAAAGAGAATGCCAGTACATATATATGGATGAAATGTACTTATGGATTTTATTCTGGATGGAAGATACTTTTTTTTAATTGAAAATATAATATAATCTCGAATGAAAATATACAAGAAATTTTCCGAGTTACCTGTGATTCGGAAAAGCGTTCGCAATTTTAAAAACACCAGAAACGAACTTGTCTTAGAGATTTATAAAAGAAATTATAAAAACAGGATTTCTTTTGCTTACACTGATTTTCGAAAGCGTTTCAGAGTAGTTTTTATAGTGTATTAATCAGTTTTTCAAATTAGAATATTGGTTTTTAGAATGTTATCAATTGTTAATTAAACAGTTTCAGCTGCGTAATTGAATTTATGCATGCAAGAGTACACAATAGTTTTAATTTTAAGGGTAATGCTGTTAATATATGATGTTTTCTGTAAAATACGTTTGTTGAAAATGAGAATGGTTACTTGAAAAATTGATAACACCTGCAAAAAGCTGTATTCGAAATTCAGAAAACTGTTTAATATTCTCAAAAAGCAACTCGGAAACGTTTTCGAAAATCACTGGCAGCCAAAGAAACTGTTTTTATAAATGTTTTTTAAAATCTCTTCAGCATATTAATTTCTGAATTTTCTAAAGATAAAGAAAGTTTTCTGGAATCGTAGATGTCCCGGAAGATTTTATTGTGTATTCTCGTTCATAGTTATATTTTCTTAGATTAAGAAACATTTGTCTTTTTTACAGTGAACTTTTTGGAATTGTTGCTTCATGTTTCAGCATAAATTCTGAATTGGGAATAAATCGCACTAGTTTCATTGCCAGAGAAGCATGCTGAGATCGTGCTATTTGTGCTATTACTTAGGTGAATTTTAAGTATGACTGAATAGTTATTTGAGTCGTACAGTTTTCGATGCTGAACGAAAATAACAGTTGCTTAATTGCACTTTATTTTTTGTAGGTGCTTAATTGTAATTGTTTAATTGGAGATTAATGTTTGTGGCATATGTTCAGCTAACATTTATAGAGTTGCTAAAATGTAAAACAATTTGTTTTAAATCATAAGCTTGTGATGATGATTATTTTGAAAGTTAACTGCATTCGCTGATTTAAATTGACACTTCAAAAATTTTAATTTTGAGATTATTTTTTGAGTTTCAAGGTGGATGTGTTTTAGGGAGGCTGTATTAGTTTATCTCGATCAAAGAAGTCAAAGTATCAGAGAGTATACATTTAAGTACATATTTTTCTCAAAAAATTCAAAATTCCAGAGTATTCTCTATAAATAATGAATGCGTCAAAAACTGGTTATTTTATAACTTTACAACATTAAAAATTTTAAGTGTTTGTATTTAAAGTAATGCAGATTTATTACTGAGTTATTTTACTCAATACATGCTCGGAGCAACTTTAATTTTATACTGATATTCATTCAAGCTTACCAGTCACGTAAAGTCATGAAAAAGTAAACACCCCCTACTAACTCTGCAACAAATTATAGTAGAAGAAAGTTACACTATAAAAAGAAGAGATTGTTATCACACTTAAATTGGGTTTATGTAATGGCGAATGATGTTTAAATCTGCACTCTTTTCGGTGGTAGCACCGACTAGAGTGTCAGCATAACCGCAGAATGGTGTAACTTTATTCTTTAATAGCAATTATGGAAGCCAGACACCAAATTCAGTGAACGAAATCCTCTTCGAGTATGATAACGAATCGGTTTAAGTCAGCAGACGACGCCATTTTAATCGTCCTTTCTAAATTTCGAATTGCAGTTAAAAGAACAAACATAAGGTAAAGACATAAACATAACGTAAGCAAAGTGATTATTCTTTGTAGATTTAAGATGTAAGACTTTAAATGATGTTTGTATGTGCTTTTTAAAATTAGATCATGCTTTTAAACGACATACTGACAATCTAAGAACAATGACGACATGGTCAAATTTAACGAAAGGTAATGCCTTTTGTATACTGTTGCAGTAATTTTTTTTTTTATGCAGGTTTGTTCATTTGTTAGCTGGTATATTTTAAGCATTTTATGCTACGCATTAAATTTATTTTATTGATCCACATGTGAAAGTTTTCCTTAAAACTACTACAAATTATATTTCCTTAAGAATTTTTATCCTTCTATATATAAGAAAAAACAACGATTTAGAAATGAGCCAAAAGGTTTGGAAATGGGCCAATGAAAATCAGAGCAGATACCACAAAACACATCTGATTGGCCAGAGATTTCTGTCTATTCTTAGCGGGGATTTTGATTGGCGAAAACCATGAAAGTAGAGAATTTAGATAGGATGGGCGGGGAAAGGGGAGAATCTTGTGCATTTCGACAGACTTCTGTTTTTTTATGGCAAAAGTGATTTTTACAGAAAGAAGATAATTTCCATTAACTAATGAGAAAGGGGGTGGGGTCATCTGCGTTTGGAATTTAAAAATTGATTGCATAGAAAATAAGGGATCGCGAAACGATTCAGACTGGAAACGCGAAACAATTACGTCTGGGTTTGGCTAGAAAATAGGGATTGCTTCGCGATACCGAACGGAACCGCAAAGCGATTAAGCGGGTGGTTGGTGAGCGTAGCCAGCAGGGGTCACAGCACCCCCTAGTGAATTAAAAGTATACGAATTTACACGGATATATACTACTTTTAGTTTAGTTCATTTTCATTGTGTTAACCCTTTCGCTACTGGCGTCCTTGTTCAAGGACATACTTTTAGAAATTTTCTTTTTAGACGTTTAATTTTATTTAAAGTAATTTTGCGACTTTTGTCTGCATTTTTGAACATTTCCATATGAAAAGCACAAATATTTAGAAATCAAACCATTATACCGAAGAATATTTTTGAATATTCTTTACAATACAAGAAAGTATTGTAATCGAAATTTTTTCAACTTCCGGTTTTCGACGGATTTACACGTTTTAGGGGTCAGAAATCAGAAAAACATGTTTATACAAAATGTCTGTCTGTCTGTCTGTCCGTCTGTCTGTCTGTCGCCATTGTACCATCAAAAATTGTATTAAGTTATGCATAGAATTCAACCAATTTTTTTTTTTTTAATTTTTGGCTATGAAAGCAGGTCCTCCATTAATTTGGAAAGAATCCGCCGGTAGGGGGCGCTGTAATAGCAAATTTTTACGCATTTTGAATATTGTACCATCGAAAAGTGTATGAAGTTATGCATAGAATTGAACCATTTTTTGTGTATGTTTTTGGCTATAGCAAGAAAGTCCTCCCTGAATTTGGAAAAAATCCGCCAGTAGGAGGCTCTGTAATAACGATTTTTGTGCAGTTTTCAATTTTATACCATCAAAATGTGTATGAAGTTATGCATAATCCTAATAAAAATACTAATAAAACTAATTAAAATGAAATATTGACATTGAGATAGAAGAAAGATTTGGGATTGGCACATCCAACTAGTTTACAGTGAATTGATACCAAACGATTGGAAATAAAGTCTACGTTTAAAAGATGTGTATAAATTTTGCTTAGGATGCCATCTACAAATCGAAACCAGACCTAACTGTGTTTTTCAATAGCAACACACAATTATGACAATATATTTTAAATCTCCGTTTCAAACTATGCCTAAAAACGAAATTTCAAGTTATTTGGATGATAAGTTTTCTTGTTATAAACATTCAAAATTTACGACTTCTAACTCTATTTTCATATTTTTATTAATATCTCCTGAAATTATAACCCTAATGTGATAATTTTTTGTGTGTTTATAATACTAAAAAACACAAACATAAATACAACTGAATTTGATATTTTAAAATTTTTATCATACGAATTACGAATTTAATATTTAATAAAATTAAGAATCGCAACCTACAATTTTATTTAATAGATTTATACTTATTATGCCTTGCATTATCCGAATTCAAAATTTTAAATTTTTCTTCCAAGTAGTTTTCAATTTATGCTTTAAAAACTTGAAAATGATGGTTTGAAAAAAATATACTTTACTTATTTTATTGAAACATTTGGGCTGCAATAGTCAAAACGCATTAAGTGATAGTCCAAGAGCCGACAGCACAGAAACCTGTGTTATCAAGCACAAGAAAAAAACTTTTATTTTATGGAAGAGGAGAAGTAGGAAAATCTAATGATCCATTTCTTCCGGAAGTGAAGTGGCACAAGCCAAAAATTAATACCTCCAAACAAAAGTATGAAAACATGGAGGACTGCGAGCAGGAAAATACAATGATAAACCTACGAGTGAACCACTGGTGGTATTAATTTTTAGCTTATGCACCACTTCACTTCCGGCAGACATGGATCATTAGATTCTCAACTTCTACTCTCCCATAGAATAAAGGTTATTTTCTTGTGCTTGATAACATAGGTTTTTGTGCTGTCGGCTCTTGGACTATGAGCGATATGGTTATATTGGCAAGAAATGATACATTAATTGGAAGTGACTTAGGCATTCGGTGGCATTCCAACAATCGGGTACCGAACTTCAATTTAGATACAGCCCCCAAAATATGCTCATTTTAAAATAGTTAATTTCTCTGAAACTAATCGTACAAATTTCATGAAAATTTGTATTTAGGCGGACTGAAGGCTGTACAATTTATTCATGGTGCCATACTTGGGTATTACTATTGAAAAAAACAAAGTTTGGGTTTGCTTTGATATGTAAATGGACCCCTAAGCAAATTTTATATACATAATTTAAAAGTACACCTTCTTTCCAATCGTTTGGTACTAGTAACTTTTTCTAGAATAATTTGTTGCAGAGTTAGTAGGGTGTCTTTACATTTTTTTCACGACTGTACATTAGGGTGCGTCGAAAAAATCGAAATTTTTCAGAACAACTTCTAATAGTTCGGAAAAAACGAAAAGAATAACGCAAAAAAAGTTTTTGAAATTGGTTAATATCTTTAAGTCGCGCATTGCATTTGTATATTTGAAGATATTATCAAATGTGACAGGTTTTGAAATTAATGATGAAAAGCACAAAAAAAGTTCATATCTATTTCTAATACAGTAAACTCCTCACTATCTGGTTCGCGACTATCCGACCTAGTAAAAAAATGAGGAATGTTGCAAGCGGCCGAGACAAGCAGGTTCTCGCCCGTGGGAAAGTGATGATTCACGACAGGAAGGAGCAATGACATACGTGAAGGGACAGGAGGGGGAGGTTAAGGCTTGATAACCTGTTTTGTCAGTTTCGATTGTGATATTAACAAGTGCGGATGTTACTTGCCGAATTTCCTGGTTACGTTTGTATAGTCTTTTGGTGTTCTTCGTGTTTATTTATGGACGATTAACGAAATGGATGATAAGCGAAAAAAGATTATAGTGACTCAGGAGGAGAAAGTACGAGCTATAAATCGACCGTAGTTTGGGGGTAATGGCAAAAATTATAGTTTCCGAGTTAGGAGCTGGTAGAAGTACAGTGGATGACGGGAAGAAAAATCGAGCAGAAATTGAAAAGTGGTGT
Source organism: Maratus speciosus (assembly GCA_963932465.1). Taxonomy (NCBI): domain Eukaryota; kingdom Metazoa; phylum Arthropoda; class Arachnida; order Araneae; family Salticidae; genus Maratus; species Maratus speciosus. Next base: position 505,460,826 of record OZ010787.1, on the reverse strand, counting down.
GCTGCCCAAGCCAGTGGAAGAGGAATGAAAAAAAGAAAAGAAAAACCACGCTGAAAGCTTTATTTTTGTGGCATCAACACTTAAGAGGAAATGGCCTGCCTGTTACTGGGCCGACATCGCAGGAAAAAGCTTTGCGATTTTCCCGACTATTAAAAGAAGAAGATTCAGAATTTAATTCTAGCGAAGGATGATATACTGATAAAGCTGCTGTATCTTTGTTCAAAGACTATCTTCCTAAGCTTATTCAACAGGAGGAAAATTTTTGGGAGGAGTTGTACAACTGTGATGAGATCGGTTTAAATTATAAGATGCTCCCAACAAAAACGCTTGCATCAAAGAACGAAACCGCTGCTGCGAGATACAAGAAAAGCAAGGGGCGTGTCACAATATTGACTTGCAGCATTGCAAACGGCAACCATAATTTTAGATTGACTTTAATAGGAAAGAAACAAACCTAGAGCTTTTAAAAAACAGTAAAATGAGGAATCACTACGCCTTACACACAGCAAAAGAAAGCATGGGTGAATTCAGAGATATTTAAAAGCTGGTTCCAAAATGAATTCGTACCGACTGTAGAAAGACATTTGAAAGAAAAAAAATTGCCTAGAAAAGCTCCGCTAATTCTTACAGCATACCTTTGCATATCCGTCTATTGATGAATTCGCACATGGAGACATCAAAGCTGAGTTCATGAGATTTTAGCACTTAATGTGACGGCTATTTGACAGCCGATGAACCATGGCCTCTATAAAATGATAAAGAAAAATTATCGCCGGCGTCTTCTCTGTTCGTTGATATCAGCAAATGACAATAATGAAGACTACATAATTACTCTAAAAAGATTTATATGCTAGATGTAATAAGGTGGGTGGCAGAAGTATGGGAAGAAATTCCGAACACAGTAATTGCAAGATCTTGGAACATTCTTTCGGACCATAAAGTTGGACATAAACACGTGTGGGAAACTGAAGTGGAAGATGAGAACGATAAGCTTCTTTCGTTGCTGAAAAATATGCCGGGCTCTGACGATGTCAATGCAGAGGACATTACAGAATGGATGAAAAACGACGAAGTTAATGAATTAACTCACAACGTTATTGCAGAAATGGTAAAACAGAAGAAAAGAGGAGAAGGATGGCAAGAAATATCCCACCCCACTTTCGGAAAGCTTCAAGACGATTGAGGCTGCACTGCAGTGCATTAGTAGGCAGGAGGAAGCGACGTCAGCTGATATCATCTGCTTGCGTAAAGGGAGGGACAATGCATTGCGGGAGAGGGCTAACAGGGAAGAGAACAGGGAACATCTATCAAGGACTTTTTCAATAATTGAAAACTGCAAGTTTTGACTCTTTCATCTTATCCATACCTTTTCATATTTGAGAAATCATTTATTGATAAACAGTAAAATAAGATGCACTCTTTTTTTTTTTTTTTTTTTTACAAATTAGGCTTAAGTTTTACGTTAATGTTTTGCTTATTTTGAAACTGTATGCACTTATACATAAACATTTATCTTAGAATATGTAACATGTTTTTTTAATATAATGGCGGCGGGGGGGGGGGGGAGAACAGGAAGTGAGCAAATATTTATAGAACTTCTGTCTATCCGCCTTTTTGTTATCCGGCCTACCCTTCCGCCACATTAGGCCGGATAGTCGGGAGTTTACTGTAGTTCGTTAAATTTGCTTTTTGGAAATTGAAGGATAATGCAAAAAGAAAATTTGAAATCCGTTTAACTTTTTAGGTCGCGCATTGCCATTGAATTTAGGAAAATATTATCAAAATCGAACAAGTTTCATATAAACGAATTTTTTTTTTCAATCAACGTCTAATTATGTAAAAATATTGCTTCATGTGCATAGATGTTTAACGCAAAATTAATTATAAATTAAGCTAATATCCATTAGTTGTGCATTGTTTTTAAATTAAGAAAATTTTTATAAAATGATATTTTTCAATTATTTAAATAAATTTAAACAATTTGACTGAAAAAATTTAAAACACTACTTATTAGTTCACAGGATATCAAAGCCTGAGGCCTAATGTACTCGCAGGTTTTGTATGTATCTAGGTATGCATGTACGTAACGCGATATCTCTTGATAGAAATATCCGATTTGGTATTTTTGGTATTTTTTCAAATTTTGGATATAGGTTCATTCTGATAATTTTGATATAACCCTGAATAGTTTTGGACGGTCATTGGTTAAGTATAAAGGGGAAACGGTTTAAGACCCTCTTAATTTATTCTGATTTGCTTCAAATTTAGTATACTAGTTTATTTTGATAATGCTCTTCCCCGTTTATTTACCATTTTGTTCAAAATGGGTAAATTCTATTTTATGAATAATAGGCATAAATAAAAGCATAATATACAATTACTGTGAACATCCTGTGAGCTCAATGCCATCAGTTTAATTGAACACTTTTCTTTTTCATTAAAACACATACTGATATTACTACCACATAGTTTTTCGAAGCTTCAGTCACAAGCTTCACACATCGTTCCGCAGCTTCTGTGTGGCACGGAAACTCCTTCATGGTTTCAGTTCCAATTCTGAGAGAGTTTTTGAATCAATGAGAGACAAAACGTTCTCTGAGCTTATTCTGTTCAATATGGGACGAGAAGTGACCTTTCAAGTAGATCAATCAGTAAGTTATGAGTAATAAGAGAACTAAATGTAATGTGACAATAGATAGTGTTACACAGCAGGTAGTTGCTTACACTGTTAAAAATCGGCAGAAAACTGTTTAGTCGTTTGACCCTTTCTTTGTAAATAGCGGTTATTTGACCATATTATGAAGGTATTATGACAATATTAGTGACAATATTATGTTTAGAATCATATAAAATTACGGTTAATAACCGTTGTCTGTAAAAACAGTTTAATTACTGGAGAGTTTGCTGCAACTTTTTAACTGTGTACCTATAGGACCAGAAAATATTGCCGGTCTTGTTCTTCTTCCAACAATATGTTGAAAGAAGTGCCTAAAAGGCAATTCAATGAAATGCAATAGGCAAAACTCCATTGCAAAAGCCTGTCTTATGGCATTTCTAATTTTCGAAGGACCCCTTTTGATAGTATTAATATTATCCTGTATATTGTATGTATCCGGTATATTATCGTGCATTGATTGAAGTGTCCTCACAGTCTAAGCCTACGTTATCAAGCACAAGAAAAAAAAGAAACTTTATTTTATCGAAGAATATGAAAGTAGGGGAATCTAAGTATCTGTCTGTCAGAAGTGAAGTGGTGTATAAGCCATAAATTAATACCGCCAGTGGTTTACTCGTAGGTTTATCAGTGTTTGTCCTAAAAACAAAGGTATGAAAATATGGAGGAGAGTTGTAGGACAAACACAATGATAAACCTACGAGTCAACCACTGGTGGTATTAATTTTTGGCTTATTGGCCACTTCACTTCCGGCAGACATGGATCATTAGATTCCCCTACTTCTACTTGCCCATAAAATAAAGGTTATTTTCTTGTGCTTGATAACACAAGTTTATGTGCTGTCGGCACTTGGACTATCAGATCCAACTACAACGACCGCATTTAAGGAGATGTTCTTCTGAGATAGATATAAAACAACACTTCTAAAACTACCACTACCAGCTGTAGTAATATGACCAATATATTTTTAACCTGGCTCCTGAATTGCGGAAATGTGCTCTTTTTGACAATATTTTCTAAATTAGAAGTGCGATGAAGGGACCTAATGATATAAACCGATTTTGCGTTATTCTTCTAATTACAAAAGGTAATATTTTACGTACTATTAGAAGTACATCTGAATATTTTTTTAATTTTCGTCATTTTCTTCAAAAATTTTCAATTTTAGTCATATTTTCCAAAATACACGTGCAATGCGCGACCTAAAGATATTAACCGATTTTAATTTTTTTTTTTGGCTTTATTATTCTGTTAATATGTAAAATTTACGCACTATTAAAAGTGGAGCTGAATATTTTTTACATTTTCATAATTAATTTTTAAAATTGTCAATTTTCTATTGTCAATTTTCAATATTTCAATATTTTTGAAAATTCAAGTGCAAATGCGCGACCTAAAAATAATAACCGATTTGAAAAAAAAAAAAAAAATTGGGCTATTTTTGAAATTACAAAAGGCAACTTTTCTTCGCTATTAGAAGTTGATCTGAAAATTTTCGCTTTTTTTCGACCCACCCTACTGTACATGCACGGTACATTAAAATATATATATATATATATATATACGGAATCAATTTTTTAAATAATGGAGGGAAATATATCTCACATATAGATATGACAAAAAGGAAACTTGAAGACAGAATAAAAAAACATAAATGTGATACACAACTGAATATATCCTCTACTGCAATTGCCAAACTAAAAAATAAACCACCCTTCACAATAGATTTTTAAAATATCTAAAAATTAGAAAAATGAAATAGTTTAAATTATGCGTTACTAAGAGAATCCATTGAAATAATCACAGCGAAATCTGAAATAAGTAATAATATGATTCATGCAACATTTGACAATAGATGGCGACACATGTTAAAAATAGGGAAAGTGACAGGGAAAATTTCGAAGCCAATTACTAGCTAGAAATGAGTCGAGAAAAAAAAAGTAACTAAAGATGCCTCAGTAATGGAGGTGGAAATGTTTTTAAATCATTTTACATTTGTATGGGTATTTTATTTATGTTTTAGAGTATGTGTATTTTTAATCTTTTGGACATCTCCACTATTTTTGGTGTAGTTTTAATTACTGTACCTTAGTATATTTTAATTTTAATGCTATATAATGTCCGTAATAAATTGGTAGAACAGATGAATCTTATGGTTCCTTAGGGGTTGTCTATAAAATGATATTGTGTCAAACTTTAAAAATTTCAGTAATAACATCTAATTTTCATATTGTAATTTTATTAAAGTTGTGACAACTTTGGTGACACTATTTGAAAAAAAGGGTATAATTTTACATATCACGACGGCCCCCAAACCTAATCCATGTATTACATCCAATAGTAGACGTTATTAGAAATCGGTTGTTACCGGTATGATTTCTTAAACGATGGTTGTAGGGCTAAATTGTTTGGGTGAAGGATAGTTTCCACAATTATAAATTTTAATAACTAGTTTTAAACATTTTTTTAATTGTATGTAATAATTTATCATAATAAATTTGCCCATGCAAAGAATTTCTTAAAAACATCAACAATATTAAATAAGATAATTTTTGGCGTCCTTATAAAGTTAAATACTAAATTAATCGAAAACAGTACTTTAAATTTAATTGCAACATGTATACTTTAAATTACTTTGAAGTTACAGAACTAATTTTAATCTTTCTAAATAAGTTATCGGTGAAAAAAGTATTCATTCGTTGACTGAAACTTCACGCAATTATTTTTTGCAATAATATTAATAATATTTCACAACTTTCTTTTATTTGTTCTGTAATTGTTGAAATAGAAAGGGAATAATCATAAGCGAGTAGGAAATTCCGAATCCTTCGATTTTTGTCAAATCATTCTTTCTAGTTGTAAATCGAGCTGTATATATATCTTGGATTTCAATTTGTCTGAAATAACATGTGTTAGAAAAAGATTTTCTGAACGGAATGTTTTATTACATCGGTGTTTTTACGATGAAACTCTTTTGTTTGCACACAAAAATCTCGTGACAGCTACCTTTGTTCCATTTTTCTACAGCTATCTCAGAGCTCCACCCAAATATCTAAATGGATATTCTCTTGAAAACATTGATGAAGAATAGCTTTTCTTTTGTAAAATAATTCAAAAGGGAGAAAAGAAAATTGGTGTTTTATAAGAAATGTTTTGGAATTTAAATGATCTAATTAACATCTTTATAGTGCAACGCATATAAGTCCAATTATCACATATACTCTCTATTTGCTAGATAAGCTTTAGTTACAATGAAAAGTAATTCTAATAAATAAATTATACTGATTTTTGTTATAAATTAACAATTTTCTTTTAAATCTCGATTTAAATAAAAAAAATTGGCGTTTCAAAAAAATATTTTTGGATATAAAACATTTTCACGCATAATATTTAGTTGCCATAAAATACAAATCTAAGGAATAAAATCTACTGACTTCGTTCAAAAAATTATTTTTTTTTTGGTACTATAATTCAAACGAGAAATAAAAATTTCTGCGTTTTAAAAGAATTTTTTGGGAAATTAAAAGCTCTAAATAAAGTCATTGCACCGTAGCCGAAGTTTAGTTATCAATTATGTGACTCAATTTCATAATTTTAATTAATAAAATCTATTGATTTATTTCGCAAATTTTTTAATTCCTTTTGTAAAATAATTCAAATGATAAATAAAAATTTCGGACTTTCAAAAATTATTTTTCAATATATACGATTTAAGAGAAATCTTCATACTGTAACGCCTAGATACAATAATTTCTTCAATCACCAACTAAGCTTTAGTTACATTAAATATTAATTTTAGCTAATAAAATCTACTATTTTTTTCACAAATTAATAATTTTCTTTTATACAAAAATTGAAATAAAAATTAAAAATTGCGGCCTTTTAAAAGAAATGATTTGAAAATTAAACGCTTTAAGTAAAAATCTTTATACTGTAATTCATAAATACAAATATCAATTATAGTATTTAATAAAGAAATAAACTTTACTCACATTAAAAGATAAATCTAGTGAATAAATTCTACTGATTTATTTCTCAAATTATTTTCTTTTATAGAATAATTGAAATGAGAACTAACTTTTACGTCTTTAAAATATTTTTTTAAATAAACACCCTAAATGAAAACCTTATACAATGACACATAAATCCGTTTAATCCATTAGAAAAGTTTAATTCTGTTAAGATGAATTTATTGAATAAAATCTATTGGCTTCCATCCCAAATTGATAATTTTCTTTAGTATAATAATAAAAAGAGAAAAAAAATGGCGCTTTCAAATGAATTTTATTGAAATTAAAAATGCTCTGACTCTGGCCTCGTGATGTTCGATTAAGAAGAGGCTTGTCGTTTTTCCTGTTTGTACCTCTCCCCCTGCTTTCCATAACTTAATAAAAATTCATCACCTCCGTAAAGAACTTTGGAGTTTTTTTTAATTCGTTCCTGGTTATTCAATTTCCCACTTTACGTAATCTAAACGGCCCTTTAAAGAACAAACTTCTTCATACACAGATGTTTCAAAATTTTCATATAAGTAGATGCTACAGGTAAATACAACTTCGAGTATTTTTTAAATTTTTTACAGGGTGGTCTAAAAAATATTTTTATTTAATTTGCTGTTGGCTCCTGAATGCAAAAGTTATCAAACCTTCGCTTAACAATATAACAATATGAGGTTAAACATGTTTTTTATATTCCTGAAGTTTCAGAAGAATTTGTCAAGTATTTCTCTAGTAATTTGACAAAATGTCTAAAATAGAAAATATTCTTACCATATAGTATATGTATGATATTCGAAATGAAAAACGACATACAATTAGACTTAAGATATATGACCTGTAACAGAGATTAATGAATAACTTTCAGGTCCGAAATATTATTTTCTTTTCGTTACTTCCAAACGAAACTGCATCAGAACTTCAACTGTGGCCGATTAACATTCTAAATAAGCAGTTATTTACAGTTTAAAATCTACTGGTATAAATGTAAACTTCATTTTAAAAACATTTCTATTTCACAGTATACAATACTAAGGACTGGTACAATTCTATAAATTGCTAAGAAATAAACTTCATTTTTTGAATTATATCAAAAGAATACCTAAAACAGGTCTACCTGTGGCAAGCTTTTCCATTCTATCCTTAGTTTCATATTTAATTATAGAAAACTGGGGTAATTCTGCATCTTCAACACCAATCACAGGCGTTGGTGTCCAGTACATAACAACATCTCGAACAGTATATCCATCTAGAAAAAACAAGAAATTTTTTATAGCAAATCAATTTAATTTCCTTAATAATTTAAAATCCAATATACTTTAATTAAATTACAATATGCTACAAAATATGTCAAACTCTATTAGCAGTTGGATTAATCTTCCGTCACCGCCTCTTTGGTGAAATTTCTGGATGCATATTTATGCATTACCAGTGATAGTAATACAATAGTCTTGCACCTTTGGTAATTTAAAACTAAGCAACATGAAAAGTAAATAAAATTTAAATTTCAAACAAATTCCCACATAATTTTATTTCTTATTTTTAATCGGTTTCGGTCAATATCAAATAACTCATTAATACTGAGAATATATTTAGCAAAATATGTGTTTACTCAAATGATTTATTCAACAAATTCGGACTGTACTAGAAAAAATAAATAAAAACTCAATTTTTTCCATTAAGTTGCAGGTAAATATAAGAAGGTGTCTGTCCAAAAACCTGAAAATGTTTTAACTAATAGGAAGATATTTACAATAGTAAGAACATTCAGTCTATTTTAGGATACGCTTTATCAATGTTGATAACGTAACATTTTATTGTTTACCATCCTACGAGAATTTCTGTATAATAATTTTTGTTTTAGTTAATGACAGACATTCCGTGATCAAATAAATCAAAACTTGCTATACAGAAATATTTGTAGGTTAGTAATTTCTTTCAATAAAATGGGGACTAAGTGAACAACAATGCTCTGTATTAGATTTCAGCGCACATATCACATGGAGCTTTTCTTTTCGTAAGTGCTATTTTCTATCAAATATTTCTAAAATGTTAGTTACATTGGAATGAAATATTGCCCCAAAACTAAAGTGTTTATATTTGTACAATATTTTTCTAATAAATCTAATTTAAAGACAAAATGTCTTCAATATTAGTGTGTCATTTAAAAAAATTCATTTGTAAAGCCTAATATTTCTACAATATCGAAATATCATTGCTGGTGTCTCTTATATTAACATGATGGTTTGTACTAGATATAATGACTAACGAATACAACTAGTAAAATAAAAACATAGTCAATATTGAATGTATTGGCCATATTGGCATGAAATACTGGATCAACGTCGAGGTGTTTATGTGATGCACAAATGTTTTGCCATTTTAAAACCAATATTTTCAATGTAAAGTAGATAAATTTGCAATATTAGCTATACTTGTGACAGAGATATATCACATATCCTTATTTCTTCAAAATTAATTCATTTATTTTGGCTTTTGAAACATGTCGTTTTTTTCACTTCGCTATGTAAAAAAATTATTATTTAACTCGACGCTTAAAATCCATTTCGAATCTTATCTGTTCGTTTTTTCTTTCTTTCTTTTATTATTCTCTAATGTAATGCAGTAAGTTTAACTTCATGAGTTATAATCGCTTTCTCAATAACATCGGAGGCCGTTAAAAAAATAAAATATAAACAGTAGAATCAGATGCACCTGCTTCTGATTTCAATGTAATTTTTTTTCTTTTGCATTGCCCACGCGAGATGTAATTATTTCTCATTCTTTAGTTATGTAAAAGTGACCGTTGAAATAATTTATCTAAAATATAAAATGAATGTTTATTGATGCGGTGTTTAAATTACTTTTCATGTACGTTAATTTTCTTTGTCAGTTGTGTTAAAACATATCGTTCTCAGTATTTCGCAATTTTAAGTAGCATTTAACTTATTTGTTTTGATAATTTATGGCCGGCTTTATGGCGTCAGGGATAAATACATAGGTTGAACCGTTTTTTGGCAATCACTCTGCATCACGCGATTTTATTGGGTTTTTTTTTGTTGGGATGCTAGATTCTGGGCTAATCCTTTTGGCGTGCAAATATGATACGTGCGTGTATAAAAAAAATACGTGCCTTTTGTCTGCCTTTCGTACACTTTTCTAATACTGAAATCTGGGGATGTTGTGGCTCCAAGTCATATATGTTGCTTATGAAATCGGGCACTAACTTCTGCTCTCAACATGTAAGATGTAAAAAAAGGACCTTGTGGTCTGAAGGTGCGCTCAGGCGTACCCCCCTTACTTGTGGATTTCCTATCTCTCCCGTTTAATATTTAGAAGTAAATTATCTTTTATTATGGTATTAAAAATGTTAATAAATTTTCACTAGTTCCTGTATCTTTGGTTGGAGTTTTTCTTATGCACTTTTACGAACCGATCACTTAACTGAACCACCCCAATTCTCCGTTATAATACTGGCATAACAAATTATTTGACTATTGCTCTATTTCCATTATTCCAAAATTGTAACAATGTTTCGCCATTTCATTGCAAACAAATCTTTTGTAAATGCAACTTATCTGAAAATTAGCATTTCCATCTTGGTACAGGCGATTTTTATATGATTATTTTTATTGGATATAGTGACCAACCAATATAGCTAATAAAAACTTAAATTTCACATTTTCTTTCACAAACATCCACTTCTATGTTAAATCCCCAGGGTACAGTATTTAATCTTAATTTAAGCATATTTTCTACAAGTGTAAATTGTTTAATATACGATGCTAAAAGGAGAAAAATAGCAAAATAATAGTAATAATAGTCAAGTAGTTTAACTGGCAATTAAAGGCAGTTAGGGTGGCAGTGTTAGGTATTAAATTATTTCCTTGTGCAAAAAGGATACGTAGCGGCTGTCTTGAAAACTGCGGAGAACATATTTTATCGGTTATGAAATTATGTTATTGATTTATTAATTGTATTATTAAGCTTTGTGTGAAAATAAGGCTAATTTATCTCACCTATAATCCTTCTCTCACAAGAAGAGTTAGTATAGTTAGAATAAAGTCTCAACATGCTCAGCGCATGCTCAGACTGAAGTTTTGTCCAAACTACGGGAAAACCATAATTTAGGAATTTGTGATACTCGATAGATGAGTTCAATTAGATTACTGAGACAAGTTAGAAATCATTAACCTAGAGATTTGATTGAAGTTTACCTTTAACTTGGTATTTTAAAATGTAGCTAATGGTTTATAAAAGCCATTCAAAAGTGATTTAAAATATTAGACGACGACGAAAAAGAAGTTTTTCGCTTATAAAATATAAAATGTTACAAATGGTTCATGAGAGTAAATCAACATATGCAGGACCACATATTCCCAATTTTGGGCCCAGATCAAATGGGAATGTTTGGATCCCTATTTCTACATTAAATTAGTTTGGACTGCAAGTGGAATAATATACTTGGAAGTAATGTTACACATGAAAGGAATAGTATGAGGTTTGCATTATATCATGTTTCATGATATATTTATTGAGCAGCTGTCTAAACAAAGTCTTGAGTTTTAAAGTTTATCGTTATATTGTGTCAAAGAGTTTCTTGCTGCAGTATAATTCAATAACCCTGCTGTTCTTTGAAGTCTCCCCCCCTCCCCGGGATTGCACTTATACTCTAAAGCGAAAGCTGGGTTCCCGGAGCGCTCATCCCTGTTGTTTGAAGTTTCATTTGATTGATATATTATATAAAAAATCCTTATAGATGACAACACTTAAAGAAGATGTCTAACCAAGTCAAGAATATTTCTTCAGTTATGAAACTAAAAAAAAGACTAAAATTACAAATGGGAAAGCTTTTTGTATCAGAGTTCATATTGAAGATGTTTGAGAAATTTATTCTTTTCTCATACATATAAAACTTAACTTATGCAATGCTGTGTACAGTCCAGCCATGGCGATAACCATAATTCTTATACTTGGTGCCATGACTTTAATGATGTATATTGAATTGCATCAAAAATTAATAAAATATTCAAAATTGTTGTGGTTTTATAGAAGAACTGATAGTTGTAAAAGAAATGAAACCTATACAATTAACGCTGTGATATCTTTCAGGAGCAGGGTTTTCCTTTTGGTTTAATCCGCATTGTTACATCTTTCTGTATACGGGGCAGCTCACAATAATCATATTTCTACAAGTAATATCTTATTAAAATTTTTTTGGTATGTTACTAAAATAAATTTCAAATTTCAAAAGTGTCACTTATGTTAATTTCAAGTTCAGTTTTGATAATTTTTTGGTTACATTTGTAAATTAATGGAGAGAGCTGTACAAATATAATTCAAGTAACTCAAATAAATTACAGTAACGATCTGTTTATCACGCGGCAGAATAGAAATACAGAAGGTTTTTATAAAGACAGTGTGGGGGAACAGATGCAAGTGTACTGTTAGAACTGTGAGAAAAAGTAAAATAATTCTTTTTTCTGCTTACAGATTAAATTGATTTTAAGTGCCAGTGAAGTTCATTAAAGAAAGTAAATTAGAATAATGGACACAAGAAGCAACTAAACGAAAATAACTTCATCATACTTCAATCAGTAACTAAATTAAAACACACCGAAAAGATGTTCAAATCAGTGCATATAAATACTGTATAAAATAGTAGAAATTTTGTTTCCAGTTCTTAAATTATAACTTTTGGAACACAAATTACCTTTAAATATAAAAGAAGATTGCCTGATTTCTTCGTTTTTATCATATGTAAAAAATGTATTTGTTGTAATTAAATTTCGAAAAACGTATGAATAGTAACCAATAAATATTTTAACAGAAATCGATTTCTAGAAGCTTCAAATACACGAATCCGTAATTACAGCTTATTCCGCCACTTTTTTTTGAGTTTCAAATTTTAAACTTTCAAAATTCCAAAACTACTTGTCTGAATGACATACCGTCTATCAATGAACTCCATTAAGTATATGAAGGTTTTCCAATATGTAAATAATGGTTCCGTTTTGTAGTCATTTAACAAAAATTCTGTTTTTTGTTTACTTATATTTTTAGTTCAAGTTATATATTTTGAATCAATAGGTCAGAAAGAAAATACATTTAAAATTTATATTGCAATATTAATTTTCCTTTCCACTATTATTTTTTTTTATATCTGACGATTATTTATATTCCTAGTAAATTTGAGAATGAACGCGGTAAAAAAAAATGATCCAAATTTAAACAGCTATTACCCAATCATTTTTAAAAGTAGAAAAATGGGATTTTTTTGTCTTGCTTCCTAGTGTAATAGGATATTTTTACTAAAGATAACATAACATAGAACGGGGGGATCGTATAAAAATTAAAATTTTGTAAGTTTCTCTTGACCAAAATACCCTTTAAAATACTTTTTCACCTCATTTAAAACATTTTTGTAATTGGAATTATATGTCTATGAGTAACGATTTGAGAATTAGCCATTGTATACTGTTGAGAGTGGACACCCTATTTAACAAACAGCTTTCATCAGTGACATTTCTCATCAGATTTGGTATGTATTTTAAACAGAATATTTTCTGAGCTGCACTGTACTGTTCATTCCTTCTGTTTGCGATTAAAAAATTATCTTGTAAACTGGTGTTGTTGTATCGAGAGTTAAGCAATATGTGTAACAAAATCTTTCAGCAGTGAAATAATACTTTCGATTTTTGTAGTCTTCTGAAATAAGCTCTCTCATTATACTTCATTAAAGATTTTTAAAGTTTACGATACTTTTTCAGATCCACTGTGCTATTATCTTCAAAGGCTCTTGATTAAATAATCATTGTTGACATCAAAATTCAAGTTTCACGTTAAGAGAAAGAAAATCTTTCAAAATTTAAGTAATAATTTTGAGTTCAATTATCCTCATGCATCAGCTCTATCATCAGAATTTATTGGCTATTTAGAAAAAGTAGATGGAACCCATCAAAACCTGACGGCAAAAAAATAGTCCCTTATAAAAAATGTTCATGACTGCTTTAAAATGGTAGACATTTTTAAATAATAATTCTTAGCAGAAATTCAAATAAGTAAGAATTGTTTTAAATAAGAATATAAAAATCTCAATTTTTAAGTTTGCCAAAATCAGCGATTTGGGAGGTTGAAAAGCATATAGTGTATTTGAATTTTTAGCGTCATGTTCGTAAATAAAACAGTGATCTAAAATTCTCTGAATTTAAGAACATGCAGATATGCATCTGTCGAGCTACATTATATGCATGAACGCATAAATTAAAATTACCTTCTTTTATACTACATTGAAATAACTAAAAATCCTCCTTTTAAATCTAGGTTCTTTATATAAAAACATTTAGTTTATGTTTTGTGATAATAAATATTATTATATATATTTTTTTGGATGTAGGCAGTTTGTCCCGTCAAAAATTGACCGCAAATAGCTTAATGGCATCAAACAGAAAAATTACCGCTTTAATGATAGAAAATTAAAAAAAATAATAATTATTAACAATAGATAGAACCCGTCAAAACTTCAAAAATTTCAAAAATTAATTATACTATTGGTTCTCTTCATTAATCTCTCATAAGATTTTATCAGGTTTTTTAAAATTTAATAAAATATTTTTGAGTTCCAATGAGCTATTCTTTTTGTTTGCTTATAATGAAATAATCACTTCCTGACATCAAAGCTTAAGTCAAGATTCAAGACAATCCAGATATCTCAAAATTTAAATAATATTTTAGATTTCAGTTGGCTTCCTCAAACAGCTCTCACAAAAGACCTTATTACATTCTTTAAAAAACTGAATGATATAATTTGGAGCTATATATTTCTTTATTCCTTTCATGTGTTTATGATCACATTATCGATTGTTGACGTAAAAGATTAAGTTTTGCATTAAATGCATGAAAACCTTTCAGCATATAAATAAAACTTTAGATAGTTGTACTCTTCATCAGTCAACTCTCTCTTGAAACTTCACTATGTATATGGGCATTCTCACAATCTTTTGACTTTTGGGGGAAAAAATCAGGCGAAATTAAACTTGCTAAAATAACATTTTAATCTGATAGACGAATGCCTTAATGATTTAAAATAAAGAAAAAAATGGTCAGCAGCGAAAAATATTTTATTTAACTGTGGTTTAAGTTAAACTTGCGAGTTTAATTTTCCTTACCACTTTACCCCTATAACTTTTTATTTTCTTCTAAATTTTTACTTATAATGAATTTGCATAGTACCCACAGGACATTCAAATAAGAAATAATAAAAATGTAGTACTTTTAATACAGAATTTTTGTAGAACATTGTCTTAAAGATGTGTTAAAGAAGGAACGGTAAGGTAAAAAAAGGGGATGGTATAGGAAAAAAGGGACGAAATTGTAAAAGAAGGGACGGTAAGGATGGAACGGTAAGAAAAATTACCACCTATTTTTCGGAAAATCATTTAAAGAGTAAGTGATAGCCCCAATGTTCATTGATTTTTAGAAACAGTTGTTAACATTGGATTAAATTATTATTATTTTTTTAATTTACCTCGAAAAGTGCAGGAATAAACCTTGGGGACGGTAAGACTACCAATAAAGGCACGATCTTGATATTGATATTTAAATGCTGATTTAATTTAAGTAATTGGACTATTGCACCATGAACTATATAAAATCACCGTATTTAAAATAAAATACACTTTACTAAATGGTACACACATTAAAATATTTACAATAAAAACAACGTTTCGTTCTGCTGCTGCAGACGTCTTCAGGTTGACACACAAATCTAAAATCTTTCAAGAATGGATAATCACAGTCGACCTTGTCTAGAGGGCGCACCAAACGTCTCAAAGTTGCCAAGGCAACAAAAAGGAGAAAAAAAAACAGCTATGGAAGAGGGGGGGGGGATGGAACTGACTCCAAACCAGGTTATAATATATTGTGCCAAATTTTATGAATGTTATAGGATAAATTATCATTACATGTGTGCTGTCCAAGCTTAATAATCCTAATGGATTCTAAAATTTTGTTTAAGTATGGATTCTTGCATGGAATAATGATTTTTGCTTCTTCAAAGATAACTCTGCTTCCCGCATTATCAAAACAAAATCTTGAGAGAGCTGTATTAAGTTTAGATTGTGAAATATCCCACTTGTGCTCCTTCAACCTTTCTGAGAATTTTCTCTTAGTTTCGCCTATATACACTAATCTTTCATTATTTGGGAGGGTAATCGGAATTTCATACACTCCTGATTTTTGATGATTCATGAATTTATCAATATTATTACTAACAATTTGAATCAGGTAAGGGGGGGGGGGAAGAGCTACTAATTTTATATTGAATGATTGAAGGATCTGCTTTAATTTTTCATATAATATGGGGACATAGTGCATACTTCTGTACTTGATAGGTAAAGTATTAACAAACCGCTGGCCTGACTGAGGGGGGTATTAAACTGCAAAATAATCCGGTCTATCTGGAAGCTTTTATAACCATGACCTATTGCAACTTTTTTAATGAAATTAATTTCAGCCTTAAGCTAACTATCTAAACAAATGTGGTAGACTCTTCTGATAAAGGATTGAAATGCGGCAATCTTATGCTCTTATCCCTCAATCAGGCCAGCGGTTTGTTAATACTTTACCTATCAAGTACAGAAGTATGCACTATGTCCCCATCTTATATGAAAAATTAAAGCAGATCCTTCAATCATTCAATATAAAATTAGTATCTCTCCCCCCCCCCCCTTACCTGATTCAAATTGTTAGTAATAATATTGATAAAATCATGAATCATCAAAAATCAGGAGTGTATGAAATTCCGATTACCCTCCCAAATAATGAAAGATTAGTGTATATAGGCGAAACTAAGAGAAAATTCTCAGAAAGGTTGAAGGAGCACAAGTGGGATATTTCACAATCTAAACTTAATACAGCTCTCTCAAGATTTTGTTTTGATAATGCGGGAAGCAGAGTTATCTTTGAAGAAGCAAAAAGCATTATTCCATGCAAGAATCCATACTTAAACAAAATTTTAGAATCCATTAGGATTATTAAGCTTGGACAGCACACATGTAATGATAATTTATCCTATAACATTCATAAAATTTGGCACAATATATTATATCCTGGTTTAGAGTCAGTTCCACCCCCCCCCCCTCTTCCATAGCTGGTTTGGTTTTTTTTCTCCTTTTTGTTGCCTTGGCAACTTTGAGACGTTTGGTGCGCCCTCTAGACAAGGTCGACTGTGACTATCCATTCTTGAAAGATTTTAGACTTGTGTGTCAACCTGAAGACGTCTGCAGAAGCAGAACGAAACATTGTTTTTATTGTAAATATTTTAATGTGTGTACCATTTAGTAAAGTGCATTTTATTTTAAATACAGTGATTTTATGCTGATTTAAATTCTGCAGTAAATTTCCTGTCAAAGAATTTTAGACATTCTTTCTCTAGCATACTTCTGCATGAGAAAAAAAAAAACTTGAAAAAAATCCTGCGGCTGCATCTGAAGTAATTTTCTGTATAAGTTTAGCAAGAGGGACGCTAAGGATGGAAAACCCAGGGACAGATTTCAAAAAATAATATCAACCGTAAAAATGTGCGCAAGTTAATTTTTTGCTACATATTTATATAAAACAATTGTCCCAGTTTCGGAAAAAAATTACATCGAATTACTTTTATTGAAACAATTTTATACAGACAGCTCCAAACTTAAAAATCAGCATCAGGGACACGGGACGGTAGATGAGTTTTCGTGGTATTTGGACCCCGAACATCGTCCAAAACTTATTTATCTCGTTGATATCGTTATGCAATTATGCAATGGGATGTTTCCCAGTATATGAGATAAAAAAACACAAAAAAGTGTATTAAAATAAAAATTATTATTCAGGGACATGAAAGTCAAAAGATTGTGAGAATGCCCCATATATTTTAAACTGATTAAACATTTTTAGAGATCCTGTGATATAATTAATTTTTTTCACGACTAAACAATTACTAAAGTCGACATCAAACTTAAGCATTAACACTAGAAGGAGGGTGAGGGGCATTTTGTCCCTTACCAAATGAATATATGTCGGTTCGAACCAGAAATATGTTTATAAAATAGGTTTAAAAGATACAAATAAAAACAAGTTAAATAAATAAATTAATCAGTTTTAAATCAAAATGCTGATGTAAAATACTTTTTATAAAACTTGGGTAAAATTTTCCTTCTTTCTAAAGTTAATGCGATTAAAATCTTTTAAAATTCAAATAACTCATTAGATTTAGGAGGTCTTCATCAATAAGCTCTCTCATCAGACAATATTACATTATTTTCATTATATAACATATTTTTGAGTTCCATTGAGGAATTCTTTTTATCCGTTTTAGTTTAAATAATTACTTATTAGCACCAAAGCGTAAGTTAAGTATTGAGGAAATGAAAATAATTATAAATATAAATAAAACTTAAGGTTTTGGTTTTTCTCATCAATTATCTTTCATGTTTTTCTCTTATCTGAATCAATGTTATTTTTATTTCTAATTAACTAATACATGGCTGGCGAAAACTGTATGACACCTTTTAAAAACCAATTAAAAATCAAGTTATTAGAGTATGAGATTGTCGTTTGAACAAAAATGCTTCGTATGATTAAGTTTTGTTTAAGCAAATACAAAAATTAGTTAAAACAATAAATGTCCATAGGTGGAACCATATGGACTCCTAGAGAAAAATTTAAACAAGCAATTTACAACTTAAATTAAAGCGAAAGTTATCTGAATCACGCATAAATATATCAGAGTAAAAACGATAATTATTATTTACTACAATCAATTAAAATATTTTTTTTTATTTAAAAGATTAATTACATAATTAATGAAAAACATAGCCATAACACTCACGAAAACTAACGTGCTAATTTATAAACATCACCAAAAATATCATTAACTGAACATTTTAAAACCCACATTTTTCGTGAACTAATTGAGCTAATTACATTTTTCGTGATTAAAATTTTAATTGCGAGTTTAATATGATTTAAAAAGTTAAATAAAAATTAATTCTCTTTCATCATTACTGTAATTTACTTCTTAATTCATAGGAATTACGCTTTAATTGGTTATTTCTCAGTTTTAATTTTTAATCTAGAAGTCCATTTTTCTGAATAACAGCGCCCAAAATTATGAAAAAGCAAATACAATAGTCATTACATAATCAAAACTGATATTTCAAATGTGGAGTACCTGGCGGCATCTCTGATCAATTTCTTGCTTATCTTCAGTTTTTGATGCTGTCTTCAGTAGCTTTGAACATGTAGCGCCATCTATGGGCATTTTATAGAAAGGTTTTTTTTTACTTAAAAAAAACACTTTCGATAATGAGAAGCATTTTTGTCCAAACTGCCATTTTGTACGCCATTCACTTTTTTATTGAATCTTAAAATTTGTTATGTGATCTCTGCCAATCCAGCATGTTTATGAGTTGCGTTGTACTATTCCGGTCATCTGTTTATGATTAAATAAAGACTTCTTAACGTCGAAGCTTAAGTTAAGATTTAAGACAATGAATATATAACAAAATTTAAGAGATACTTTAGATTTCAGTTCTGTTCATCAATCATCTCTATTATCAGACATCATTATTTTTTAAAGAATGGAATAATATTTTTTTGAGCCGCAGTGATGGTTTTTGCACGTGCTTATGATTAAATAATAACTTGTTGATATCAAAGATTAAATTATGAATTAAGACAATGAAAATATTTAGAAAGTCTAATAATACTGTAGATTTTTATAGCTTAGTGAATGCGCTCTCTCACTAGACTTTGAAAAATTGAATAATAGCATTTTGAGATATTTTTGTACATATATTTTATCTGTTTATGATTAAATAATACCTCGTTGATCTCAATAATTAACTTTATCATTAAGTCTATAAAATTCTTTCATAATTGAAATTACACATTAGCTTATTGGTGTCTTCAAAAATCAGCTGTCCCAATACACATTGTTCTATAATTTTTAAATTGAACAATATTTTCATGAGAACCAATGTGCAGTTAATTTTATTTGTTGATTAAATAATTAAACTCAACATGAGATTTTAAAATTTAAGTCTTTTTATTATATATCAATGTTTTACTATTTTTTTAAATGAACTTTATGCAAAATAAATTTTTAGTAATAGAAAAGTTATATTTTTAATTTCTCAATATTATGATATCAACATAATCAATATAAATTTAATATAATTTTAATGAAAAAGTTTAAAGGCTATAGGACTTTGTGATTACCATCTTATAAAACTCAGTCAGTATTTGAAGAAGACAACGTTTAGAAAATTAAAAATATATATTTTGGAATTTGTCTTCTCTTTATAATCATAAATAGATAAATAAAAATATTACACAAACAAAAATCGAGCATTTTATATACACAAATGCTACAATTATCCACATTAAAATTTGCCTATGTATACGATTCTTAGTCTAACCATAAGGCCAGAAGACAAGTTATGCATTGAGGCTGATTTTGAAATTATATTAAAAAAAATTACGAAGAAGGATTTTCCTTATTTGTGATTGGTTGAAAGTTTTGAGGATACAAAAACTGAGTTTGTTTGCGAGGTAAGATTAATGACCCCCTGGTGGAAAAAAGGGGAACTATGTAAGGCTATGGTGCATAATATAAAAGAGTGGTCAAAGGGTTGTGCAATGATTTATCACGTGAGGGGTATCGGCAAAAGTTAGAAAAGTGCCCCCGGGTGAAAACGGGGATGTTAGAAAAATTGCTTAAAATACACAAGTTAGAGACCGTAGGGGTAAATATAAGACTTTTTGAATTTTTTATGACTTGTCGTGTGATCGAAAGTGTTCAGCTATAAGTATACAAATTTTCAAGTCTCCAGCTTAATTAGGAGCTGATTTAGAAAAATTGTTTAAAATACACAAGTTAGAGACCGGATGGGGTAAATTTAAGACTTTTTGAAAATTTTAGGATTTGTCGTGTGATCGCAAGTGTTCAGCTATAATTATGCAAAATTTTAAATCTCAACTTAATTAGGGGCTCAGTTTGAAAAAAATGCTTAAAATACACAAGTAAGAGCCCAAAGTGGGGGGGGGGGGGGTTAATTATAAGACTTTTTCAAAATTTCATGATTTGTCGTTTGATGCGAGGTGTTCAGCTATAAGTATGCAAAATTTATTTCAAGTCTCCAACATATAGTTTCTGAGAACGGTCTCTGTGGCAGACGGACAGACAGAGGAGTGCGACGAATAGGGTTTCGTCACATGAATGATACCCTAATAACAAATTCGAATTTTCACAGTGAAAAGACTTAGTGTGCATGACAATTGTCGGAGAAGGAATCTATGATAGAAACTTTTGCCAAAAACCGATACCAGTGAGGAAAAAAAGGATAGCTATTTGGATGCATTACGGTCGAAAATGCACCGGATATCGTCGAAAATACACCAAACAGGAAAGAGATCTTTTGTTGTGAGACGTTAATCCAAGATTACGAAAAAAACTAGGAAATAATGGTATTTGAAGATTTTGGGAAGGGGTTTTCAGTGACAACGGGAAACATTTGATTGGTATCTGTAAACTATCAGAACATAAAATTCAGAATACATTTTCCAAAATGAGGACAAAAATCGTAACACATGGCACTAAGAACGAAAGAACCAAAAATCGATTATTGACCTCAATTTAACTAGGTAAAGCACTCAACCACAATTAAATATGCTAGAGCATACGAAGATACAGA
Organism: Maratus speciosus; assembly: GCA_963932465.1. Classification (NCBI taxonomy): domain Eukaryota; kingdom Metazoa; phylum Arthropoda; class Arachnida; order Araneae; family Salticidae; genus Maratus; species Maratus speciosus. The sequence continues at coordinate 505,439,418 of OZ010787.1, read as the reverse complement.
CTGTGGATCTGATAATTATATAGTCAAAGAAAAAATTGAATGGAATTGGTTAAAGTGTAAAGCAAAAATATGTATTGAGTAAACAGAAGTGAAATACAGCATTTACAGTGGAATTACTGCTAGATGATATCATTCGAGGAATATATAAAAAAAGGATGAGTGATATGCTGATTGCAGATTTTGATTGTATGACAGATGATCTATATAACCATCTTACATAAAATGTTAGCGTTGTCGCTCTTGAGATGTTGGGTACTAGGACTAAAAATGTGGACAACGGTAAGAACCTAAATGAAGGAATTCTTAAAGGAATTCAAGTAAGAAAGGAAGCATTTTCCAATTAGTTAAATAAAAAAATATGCTGTTAGTTCTAAATTAGAAAAAATAAGAAAAATGAGATATTCAAAGAAATTACATGATACAAAAAGGAAGATTGGGGAAAGACAGAGAGCAGGTACTAGCATAAATTGTCAACTAGGATTTACAAAATCACCAGAAGCCTGGAAGATTTTAAAAGGCATGACTAATACTCATCACAAAACGGAGCTTAAAATGATTAAGATTAGCGCTTGGAGGTCATAATTTAAGGAAGTCTTCAAGGAGAACATAGATGAATTTGAAGATTCAGAAATGTTTGAACACCAAAATGTTGAATTTCAAATCGCAAGTGTAGAGATCGATAAAACACTCATTGGGGGAAAATATGGTACATAACGTGGACCTAGTGGAGTAAATCTTGAAATGCTAAAATATGATGCTAAAAACATTGTAAAGTTATTAACCCAACTCTAGAACAGGATCTTGGCAGTACATCGAAAAACACAAGACATAAAGAATGATATTTAACCTTCCGTCTACCAGACGGGTCCATTGGACCCGGCATGTACATTCAAAATATTTATTCAAACCAGAAATTTCTTCAAAACAAACTAAATGTATAAATCAGACAATAATAAGTTAAATAAACAAATTAAATAGTTTTAAGTAAAAATTCTGGTGTAGAATGTTTTTATAAAACTTGAGTAAAATTTTCGGTAGTTCTAGGGTTAATACCAATTTTTCAGAAAGGTAACTATACACACTGCAGCAACTACAGAGAAAAATGTGTTACAAGTCCAGTAATAATATTATTCTGAAATTGTTTTAGAAATAAAATTGAAGACGAATAGGAAGGATTTGAAGAAAGTAATGGTTTTTCAACAGGTCGATCTTGCATTGATCGGATTTTTGCCCTAAGGCACTTTCTGGAAAAAACAGAGAGACGAGGGAAAAACAACATAACTTCTATTTGTGGATCTTCAAAATGTTTATAATGGTGTACCAAGAAGTTTGCTTTGGAAAGTACTTGAAACAGCAAATATAAAGGAAAAGCTGAACAATAACATTAAAGCAATTTGTTGCAGAAAATGAAGTATTGTTAAAGTTGGAAATAAGTTGACTGAGCCTTTCATCACTAGTAAAGGCCTTCTGCGAGGTTGTTGTATTTCATTAATATTGTTTAAAATATATATTGATGCCTGCCTCATAGTATGGATAAGGAAATGTCATAAAATGGGCTTGAAACTGATTGATAGTAAATATATCCATAACATATTATTCGCGAGTGATCAAGTAATCATAGCAGAAGATGAAGAAGACGCCATTTACATATTTCTTAAAGTATACTTACGATGAATAGGGATTACAGATAAATATGGGTAAAACTGAGCACATAACAGCAAGTCTGAAAGCTGAAATTTTATTGGATGATATAAATATAAAAACTGTTGAGGAATTCTAATAACTTGGATCCATTATTCATCAAGATGGATCATGCAAAGGATATTAAGAAAAGAGAATAGGTGAAGACAGAAGAGCAATTACAATGTGGAATTATGAACTGTGGAGTAGTAATTTTCTCTCCAGAACTACACGATTAATTTAACGCGCAATCATACAAAGCATTTTACTCTACGCTTCGAAGATATTCACTTAAAATTTCTTTTTAAAAGAGAAACTTCTCTCTACCGAAATGGATTTCTAATGAAGATCAGCAAACACAAAGGTTGGGAAAAGTTAAAAATTCGATACGTGAAATCATGCATATCAAACAGTGCGTTATACAGACGTTCGAAATAATAAGTTTAGATGGTACGGTCATGTTCGTAGAATGGAAGAAGAGTGCCTTCCACAAACGTTTTTAGAATGATGACCGAAAGGGTAACGAATGACAGGCCATGAATGATTTGGAAAATTTCTATTGAAGAGTCAAAGAATGCTTATAAGTTAAGTGATGTTAATTCCTTGACAGAGAGAATTGTAAAATAACTCTCAAAAATACATTTATGTATCGGGAAAACACACTTCTTTGTGGAAATTTCTAATAATCCTGAATATGAAAAGAAATAGAATTTGCAAGGTTCAATTATTTTTGCAATTAGGAGAAAACATTAAGGTATATGAAAAATGAAGTTTTTGTGAGGTAATTTAAAGAAAGATTCGAAAACTGGTGTTAGAATGAAAGGAAGAAGCAAAAGTTTCTGATTGAACGTGTTGATTAGGTTTTTGATAATAACAGGAAGCATTTCGCAGGTATGGTATTAACTGAATGCTTTTGAGGATATAAAAACGCAGTGAGGTATCACGAATGCGAAATATAAAAAAAATGTATTCAATGGAAGAATTAAATTTCAAAAATAAATTTAAAATCTTGTTCATCTGTTTGTTTTGAAGACAGAATCTCTTATTTTTTTAAGTGGAAACAATACCAGATGCGAAAAACAAATGTCATACAATGTCATTCACGGCTGGAAAATATCCGCATAATAAATTCCTAACATTTTTAGAAAATCTTGTGCTGAAATTGAGCAGAAACACTTTGATTAATAGATTAAAATATCTATCCTCTTCAGTTCTGGTTTCCACATATGTGAATCTGTATAGTTTATTTTACAATGACTAGAAATTTTTAATTTTAAAAGGTTCTGACTTCACTTCTATCTTGTTGAATGTTTTTACTTTAAAACGACAGCAATAAATGGCAGTAATGCCGACGACATTATTATAAAATGAGTGTAAATTACATGGGTGTTTGCAAAATGTCTTAAATACCTCACATCAAAAAAGTTTCTAATTTTTATATATTTTATTGACTTTGCGGTATAAAATAAATAATTTTAAGGTTTGTGACCCTTAACTAGAAACGTGAAATATTACTTTAGAAAAAAATCTTAATAACTTGCTATAAACTGAACGTACATTTTTATTCTTCAATATCAATGCACTAAGAGGACCAAGCTTTTAATGTGATAGTACAAAACATAGATTTTCAAAATGTCAAACATTTCAGAGTAATGGGTAGACATGTAAACGCAGCAGTCCCACATACTAGAAATTGTAGTTAAGGTTTAAGTTATTTAGAGTATTAAATTTCTTATTGTGTGGATCTATGTTATTGGTAATTAAATTGATGCTTGAAGTGGTTAATAATTTTAAATGCAGATGTGTGAGCAAAACATTTGTACCATACTAGAGATCAATTCAATCAATTTTCTGTGGCCTACGGTGTCATTATATGTGTAAAAAGAACTAATGAGCATTTATAGATTTATTGAACTTCTGGAACGAAGAGGCTATGGGTAGGTACTTGAAGAAAATGTGGATATTAAACTGCTATCTGAAACTGAACTGTTGAGTTTAAACATTTCAACAGTTTAGTATAATATATTTAATAATTTAATAGACTCAGACACAAAAAAGGGATTAAATGATTTTTTTGGCTTAGTCTCACAATTCGGAAATACTGGGCGATCTAAATGTCAGTAAAGAGATTAAATTTCAATGAGATGAAAATTAAAGACAGTAGTAAGATATGGTTCTCACTAAAGTTCAGAAAAGCATTGGATTTTTTTTTATAACGAAACTTTTATTACCAGAATAATTACTTTGTCACCAAAAAGTGGTATTTGAGTTGTGCAAGAAGTTTGTACAGTGCCGAAACACCGTTCATAACATCAATACTTTTCTAATGTTCAAGGTAACAGATATCATTGGCTCTCAGACGAATCAAAATACTCTGAAGAGCTAAGAAAAGGTATTTTAATATTACTTCTGTGGCATAAGAGCTTAAGCAGCTACAAGGAGATGCCTTGAGACCATGTCAACACTAATTGCTGGTGACAAATGCAAATATCTTGGCAAAAAAAGCTCACGTCTATTCGTGCATGTGTGTCGAAAACGTATTATGCTATTGTTCATAGATTTAGTTATGCAATTTGTATATTTTTTCAGATTTTTTAATTACCCAGTATTTATCTTTCTTACTGTTTTAATTTTAGAAAACATTTAAAATAATTTTTTAAGAAAATAAGCGTGCTTTCAGAACCTAAACAGAATTTTAAGGGTGGATTTATTATTATATAACGCACTGTAAATGTGTGAAAAGTTATATCGTACTTAACGAAATAAAGTGCTTATGCCAAAAACAAAATAATGATGTGTGAGCTTGTACAGTGTACACCCTTTTGACCTGGTGAATCCTGGTGAAAAGCAAATTTGTTTTTTTAATGTAAAAAAAAATGTGCGAGTTTATTCATGCATCTGATTCAATAACAGCGACTAATATACTATTTTCTAAACTAAATTTTATTCCTGTAACGCTTATGTGTTTTAAAATAAGCATCCTATCAATCTTTCCTTCAGAACATGGATATTTCAACGAATTTCTTCAGTGTTTGCTAGGTTGTCGCTGAAAGGTTTCTCGAAGTCAGATACATTTTTAATTTGTCCATATTGCATGATAGCAATTAAAATTTGGTTTCTATAATAATTTTACTGCTATTTGACCCAACTAAAGTTCATGTTTTACTTAATAGATATTTTTTTGATCCCGGCACAAGGATCCCTCTTCCACTGAGAGCATTTTATAAATCTCCAAATATTATTCCAAAAGATCTTTTTGAGGAACAATTTTGAAACATAATTTCAATATACGTGATATTCAGATTTTATAATACATTTTATAGCTGATTGAAAAACCAAAGGAATTGCTTGTCTAGGAATTTTAAAAAGTCCGATATTATCCAGAAACTACTGTATATTTTTCACACAGTTTTTAGAAATTGCTAGCCTGGATTTGACATATAACGGTTAACCATCTCGAAAGACATGTAAAACTTCACCATTTGTGACATTTAATATCCTTTTGTAGAGGCATTATTTAAGCATAGAAAAACTGAAGAAACTTTAATTCACTCTGATGTCTGTTCTCTCAAATCTCAATTCATCTAACTGTGTAATTTTGACAATAAAGCGCTGATTTATGTGTGATAATTAAATTTTCCAATTGAATATTAAAATACGAACAGGCAAAGAAACAGCTCGTGTATTCATGTGGTTAGCTAGACCGGCAAAAGAAAACCTATGAAAAAGAATATCCGATTACACGACAAATTTTAAAGAGGTAAAAGGAAAGGCATAAAATAAGTTAATGCGATTAGTCAGGAATCCAAAGACAGACGATGAAAACGGAAAATATCCATTGGGAAAACGGTCGAACAGAAAATAGACAGCTAACTTTGCCGCTAGTACATTTTCTGTTTTTATACTGATTTTCTTTCAGTAAATATAAATTTTGAGGTTTTTCTAAAAGGTTTAAGATTATATTTTCAAAGAGGGTAAGCAGACGGATTTAAAATGTCAAGATCTTTTAGGTAGTATAAGACTGGGAAATACAAAAATTGTCTTTCTAAAAGAGGATTAAAGCTTCAGGTAGAGAAATCACTCAAAATATTTCCTAACATTGGTTGATAAGTAATGCTTTTGTTTTTACAATGAAGGTTATACCTTCTAAACCGGTACTCTTATTTAACCCTCAGTTACCCGCGTCAGTTTTAAAAGCATATTGACTAGGAATGGTTCTGACGAAACCAACTTAATTTTTCACATATTTAAAAGTTACTTTTTAACGCACTGAAAGAAAAACTGCTTTTGGAAATAAATGCAAAACTTTCAAAAACTATTTTAGACAATATTCCCATTTTAAAAGCATTTACGTTTCTCGTTTTGTTACGTTGCAATGCTGAAGATCGCTAATAAAAAATTATGTTTTTACCATTATATTCTTAGCATTTATGCGAGCAAGGTTTAATATTTTTCTGAATTAAAACTGCTTTTTAATATGGTAATTGACTGTTTTATTTTATCTCTTAAAGTTTTCGAAATCTAAACATCAATTCCTAATTTTAACACTATGGGAAATTGTAAGAGATGTCATCCAAGAGTGTCCAGTCAATTTACTATACTTAGATACAATTTTACCACAAACTGTCGGTGTTGAAAACTTAAGGAATTGAGAATTTTAAGAGTTTCCTAAATTAGAATATGTAATTTCAGAATATGTTTCTCATATACAATTGATATTTAATCCTTTATATCATGACGGTACTTTTTAGTAATAGCAAAGAAAATTCAATGTAAATTTATTCTACTCGTCTACTAGTGAGAATTCGTGTACTAATAAAAGTAGATTGCCCTTTTCTTACAAAATAATTTGCTCAATCATATTTAGAAAGCACGGTGAAACAGACGAAGCTAAATATTTTTTAATGTGGTTATTTTCTCAACCATTTACCTACACATAGAGGTGTAGTTTTTACCCTATTAAAAAATGTTATACGTAAAATTTGGAACTACAAAACACTTCTGTTACAGATAGGATCACAATACATTTATTGACACTGTTCTTATAAGAATTGTGAGATTCACATAACAGTAGTTATTGTTAATTAATCTAATTAGTCTTGTAAACATTTTGCAAAAGGAACTTTAACAACAGATTTATTAAATCAGTTTTAACCCTTAAATGCCTGATTTTTCAAAAATAATTTTAAAAATGTTTTTCGGCTTTCATTTTTTAAATAAATTATGGGAAAAATACTTAAAAAATCATATTTTGTTTTAAGTATGGTTTACGGCTAAAAAACAGTTTGATATTAATCGGCAATACTGGTCTTTAATTGAAAAAATAATTTTCATTGATAAAATTCTATAATCTTAAACACACAAGAATTTGAAGAACTATGATAAGAAATAAATTTTACTTGCTCACTGTAGAACAAAATAGGGTATTTCGCAAGCTTCAAAATAAAACAAAAAGAACATGTGGCAACAATTGACAATCTTTATTCTTAAACACCACAAATAATGTCACCTGCACGTTGAAAATCGATTTAATAATATTTTCATAATGTATTTTATTGGCAACATTAGACATTATAGCTTCAATGTTATTCTAATGGTATTTTTGAAGCCTAAATTGGGTATGTTGCCGAAAGACAACAGACGGCATTTAAGGGTTTATTAAATAATTGTCTAATAATCAAATTATTATTATATATGTTGTTCCGGATATCTGAGACATTTACGGAAATAATTATTCAGGTGAAGCAATTTTCGAATTCAAAATTCAGGGTATAAAGGATTAAATATAGAGTGAATTTTTTTTCTGTAAATATTTAGCACTCATTTTTGAAAGGTAATCAAGAATCATTGACGTGGTGGACCACAATTTCTGTCTGAACTAAATATTTTATTGCACTCTACTAGCTAAAAAAACTCTTTATCAAAGTCCATTAAATGGTGCATTTTTTTCAAATATTTCACAAGCAAAGAGGGATCTAATGACTTTCTTTTACTGATACTTAAAAGTAGAGTTCCAGCGAATATTTGTTTAGTTTTCGTTTTTCGCACAAAATCTGAGTTTCGTAGAACATTTGTTGTGGGCATATATAATACTGCCAAATTGTCTGTCAGGACCGAAACTTTCATATTCCTAAAATATCGTTTCTTCCTTCGGGAATTTTCAACATTAATAATCGATTTCAGCTGTATTGGTTCATATGAGACTGTTTATTGCTATGTACAGTAGAGCGCCGATTATCAGAACTCCAATTAACCGAACTTCCAATTATCCGAACGGCCAATTTCTCTCAAAAATATTTTAAACCGAACTTCTATATCCGAACAGCAGGCCCTGATTATCGCATGGGCAAATCGGGACTTTGCCCAGGGGCCCCAGACCTCAAGGGCCCCCCAAATCCCTATATTAATTTATGAAATATTTACTTTTTAGGGTTTCGTTCATCTGACGAAACCCTATTCGTCTCGCTCCTCTGTCTGTCTGTCCGTCACAGAGCCCGTTCTCAGAAACTATACATGTTGGAGACTTGAAATTTTGCATACTTATAGATGGACACCTCAGATCAAACGACAAATCATAAAATTTTGAAAAAGTCGTACATTTAACCCTTTGGGCTCCCACATGTGTATTTTAAACAATTCTTTCTATGTGACCCTCAAATTATGTTGGAGGTGCGAAATTTTGCATATTTATAGCTGAATACCTCACATCAAACGACAAATCATAAAATTTTGAAAAAGTCGTACATTTACCCCTTTGGGCTCCCCCATGTGTATTTTAAACAATCCTTTCAAAGTGAGCCCTTAATTAGGTTGGAGGCGTGCAATTTTACATACTTATAGTTAAACACCTCACATCAAACGAAAAACTATAAAATTTTGAAAAAGTCGCACATTTAACCCTTTGGGCTCCCACATGTGTATTTTAAACAATTCTTTCTAAGTGAACCCTAATTAGGTTAAACGCGTGAAATTTTGCATACTTATAGCTGAACAACTCAAATCAAATTACAAACCATAAAATTTTGAAAAAGCCGTACATTTAACCCTTTGGGCTTCCACATGTGTATTTTAAACAATTTTTTCTAAGTGAGCCTCTAATTAGGTTGGAGGCGTGAAATGTTGCATACTTATAGCTGAATACCTCACATCAAACGACAAATCATAAAATTTTGAATATTTAACCCTTTGGGCTCCCACATGTGTATTTTAAAGAAATCTTTCTATGTGAGCCTCTATTTAGGTTGGAGGCGTGAAATTTTACATACTTATAGCTGAACACCTCACATCAAACGACAAACTATAAAATTTTGAAAAAGTCGTACATTCAACCCTTTGGGCTCCCGCACATGTATTTTAAACAATTCTTTCTAACTGAATCCCTAATTTGGTTGGAGGAGTGAAATTTTGCATACTTATAGCTGAATACCTCACATCAAACGATAAATCATAAAATTTTGAAAAAGTCGTACATTTAACCCTTTGGGCTCCCACATGTGTATTTTAAACAATTCTTTCTAAGTGAACCCTAATTAGGTTGGAGGCGTGAAATTTTGCATACTTATAGCTGAACATTTCACATCAAATGACAAACTATAAAATTTTGAAAAAGTGGTACATTTAACCCTTTGGGCTTCCACATGTGTATTTTAAACAATTCTTTCTAAGTGAGTCCCTAGGTTGGAGGCGCGAAATTTTGCATACTTATATCTGAACACCATCATGCCACAATTCATAAAAATTTGAATAAGTCGTACATTTAACTCTTTGGGCTCCCACATACGTATTTTAAGCAATTCTTTCTAACTGAGCCCCTTATTAAATCGGAGATTTGAAATTTTGCATACTTATAGCAGAACACCTGAGGCCAGGCGACAAATCATAAAATCTTGAAAAAGTCTTACGTTTAACACTTTTAGCTACCACATATGCATTTTAAGCAATTCTTTCTAAGAGAGCCCCTAATTAAGTTGGAGACATGGATTTTTGCATACATATAGCTGAATATCTCAGACCACACGACAAATCATAAATTTTTTAAAAAGTCTTATATTATTTACTCCTCCGTGCTCTAACTTGTATATTTGCAGGAATTTTTTTAACCTCCGCCCTTTTCACCCGGGGAGTACTTTTCCAACTTTTGCCGACACCCTTGACCATTTTTTCATATTATGCACCATAGCCTTACATATTTTAGTTTCACTTTTTACCGCCAGAGGCGCCTGCTTATCTCGAGTGCTATGGGCCCAATCCCTTCGACTAATATATATACGGATAGTATGTAAAACGGAGTTTCGTTCGGATAGAGGTTAGTTTAGAATAGAGTGCGCCCCTGGTTGCGAAATTTAGAACTAACAGATATTTCAAAAGGATAAAGTGTTTTGAAAGGAATATTAAACGAAACCCTCTGTGCGATCTTTGATCACACTTACCTACTTGTTTCCCCAATTCCAACCCTGAAAATTTTCTAATACACACCCATTTCATCTTTAAAAGATTCTACTAAACTTTCTGAAAAACAAATTTCATTTTGAACTCACAGAGCTCAATGCTTTCGCAAAGCTAACCTCAACCATCGTTAAATAATAAATAATATTTTGATTTTAATATATTGTATTACCAATGAAATTAAATCATATCTAAACTTTAGTGGCTGAAAACAATCGGTTCTAATTGTCATGAGATTCATTTTCTTCCGTATTCCAGCTTTTTTCTTTTAACTTAGTTCAATATGAAAAAGAAACCTAAAATTGTCATCTTTTTTAGATTTATTTAAAAAACACTTTTGACTTGTGAATGTATTTGATTTGATATTATATTGTGTGAAGTACAACTTTGAAAGATGTAAAAGAAAGTAACTTGACTAACACATATTTACATGTTAGAGTATTCAACATTCTTCAATAAGTTGAAGTTATTAAATTCATCTTAAAGTAAACAAGTTGCTAAAGTTACATAAGAGTTTTGCTCTGTACTGAGAAAAAAAGAGTATTTTTATTAATTAAGGTTCTTGATTTAGAATTGACGGCGCTAAGAATTTTCTTCTATTTAAAATCCAAGGTGCGAAAATATTCTTTATGCATTACACATGTGACTGACCATCAGTTCTATGTGAATAAAGTTGCAACGATTCGAATGGGGCCCCCTAATTTATCTTTGCCCAGGGCCCCAATCAGTCATGATCGGGGCCTGCCGAACAGCCAATTTCTCTCAAAAATTTCGTTAATCGATCTTCCAATTATCCAAACACCCTGTTTCTGTATTTTTTTTCCCCTTCAGATTTAGCATGCGAAATCTAATCCCCGTTAGTGTATCGTTGGAAGCAGTAATAATGAAAACGAATGCTCTGAAAATGACACAGGTCCATCGCATAAAGAAACCTAAGAATTATTCAACATATGGCATCATTGAAAAGAATATCTTCTTTCAAGCAAAAATCGGAAAATTTTGTTTAAATTATAATCGCTGGAGTTTAGAAGATGATAAAAGGAGAAAAAGTAAATTCTAAATGTTAAAAAAGTAAACAAAAAAAAAATTAAAAAGACAAAAAAAGAATAAATAATAAAATAAAATAAGAATTTTTAAACACGCCAGCACTAACTGGCGCTGCCGGTCCTACTTCTATATAAAATGTCAAAGTTTTAGTATAGTCAGGAAAATCCCTTAAATTTTCTGTCCGTTTTTCCGAACTTTTGCATATCCGAACTAGGATTGTCCCGACTTGCTCCGATAATCGGCACTCACCTGTACTTCACTTTTTATAATTATCAGTTATCCTTGACTCAAGACGTGCATTCCATTCATAAGCAATGTATGTATGTCTAAACGTTGAAAACACTTTCCACGTGCTTATTAAAATCTTCAGCCATGACGGTGGTAGAAGTGTTTTACTTTGAATATCACCAAAGTGTTTCGAACGAGCCCCAAGAAATGTGTGGAGAAAACTATAGAATAAAACTGCTGATGATCATTTACAAAAGTCATTATAAAGAGGTATGTATACCTAAAACATTTTGTAATTATATGAAATTCTTATAATTAGAAACTCATTCTGTGTTACTGTTGAATTACTTACATTTTATTTCATATAAAAATTAGATGTTTTGGTCAGAGGTGTAGGGACACAACTTGGACCCCGGGGATAAAATTTCGAAACAGAGTCGCCATTTCAAAATTTCGTAAAAAGGGGGGGGGGCAATTTTTTTGAAGGTCACAAATATTTACTTTGATCTTGATCTACATGTCAGAGAAGATATTCATATAGTTTTATTCTCACATATACTTCACTCACTCATATTATAATATTATTAAACAAAAAAACATCTCCAATGTTACTGTTATATTAAAATAAATTAAGGGTTTATTTTAATAAATTTAAATCTAAAATATTAATAAACTGAAAGAATGACTGTAATTAAAAATTTAATATACATTATTTAGTTTGTTATATGTATGTATATATATATGAGCATGTGTGTTTGTTAGAAATGTGTGTCTATATACATATAATACATTAATGATTATATATATGCTATATTTATACATACGTACGTACATAGATACATATGTGTGTGTGTATTTATTAATCACTTTAAATTTATTTTTAAGGCGGTTTCGTTTTCCGTTTCGGACGAAACGAGATCCGAAATTTAGTTTCGGTCGAACACTACTTAAAAACAACATGAAAATATAGTGCCACCTATTTATGCTAAATTAAACAAAATCAAACTTTTAGGTTTTCTGTACTCAAATGAGGATTCACTGTATAATAATAACTATTTTCAAAAACCTTTGACGCCATACAATGAAAATTTTTTCCTAAAGAAACAGATATAGCATATATGACGGCAAACAGAGCAAAAACTATAAATACTTTTAAGGTATGATTCAAAACAACATATAGTTATATATGATGAAACCCTAGTTATTGACACCTAACCAGTAACTGACACTTCAGCAAAAAGCCAACTCAAAGAAGCATTTTCTTATAAAATTCTGCAAAGTAGTTTCAGAATCAAAGTAGTCATCACTTTTTTGTCTTACGGCTGCTAGCCACTCGGTTTCCGAATTCGATTCGGTAATAGGCGTTTGATGCTTTTTTACGTTCAAAATATCTTCTCAGGAAATTAATATTTTTAACTTTTATTCTGTGCAATCTTCTTAAAGGATGTCTCTCTTTTTCTTAGTTTTCAAACTATTTCTAAAATCTATGCTTAATTTAATATTCTGTGTTTTAAAAACTGACGAACTGGGAGTAAAATTTTAACGTTTCATATAATTTTGATAACTAAGAAAAAAAGTGACATCCTTTAAGAAAAGAACACTGAAAGAAAAAGTTAAAAATATTAATTTTCTGAGGAGATATTTTGAATATAAAAATGCATCAAACGCCCATACACTTAACATCACCCAGGGGAATTCGGAAGCTGGGTGACTAGCAGCCTTAACTATTTTAACTTACGTGCCAGTTATTTGATCTTCAATATAGGGATGGTGTCAGCTACTGGAGTTCAAATAGCAAAAAAACAAAAACACACATATATATATATATATTGCCAGGAATATTTTTTTTTATGTTTTTCTAATATACTTTCAAAAGTAAAGATAAGAATTAAATAGATTTATAGCTTTGTAATACTGATTTGAACAAAAAAGAACCCTTAAGGTGTCGGTTACTGGGGGTTTCACCCTATATATAATTACATATAGTCGGTGAGACATACAGATCAATAAGACTATACAATAGAAAGACAAACTTGTCTTTACATATCCATAAGTTAACGCCAGATCTTTTACACATTATTGAGTTCGACAAGTACATTAAGTTCAACTATGTGAAAAATATTCTGATTTTATACATTCATTACTTAAATAACACTTACAACTTTCAATTTCAACAGTGCAGTTCTGCGTATCAAGTGGATAATAGTGGAGGTCCATCATGCAAGCTAAAGTTGTTGTGAATCTAAAAAAAAAAATAAACAAACAGCCATATAAGAATAGATTATTACTAGATTATGTCACTAATTGGTCGACATTTCTATCCAACACCGCAAAAATGACAAATGTTTCTAAAGTAACTACAAACGAAAATATAGAATAACCTCTTCCGGGTTACCGCCGATTCCGATAAGCGGTTTTCCATCTTTAGAAATCTCAGAAACCAATATATTTTCGTGATTTAAGGGGTGTCAAGACTCTTAAAGCTTCAAAATTTTCGAAATTTTATTTTTTTTTACATGTTAAACTCCTATCTTTTCTGAACATTTTGATTTAAATGTTTCCTTGAAACGCCTATTAAAACAGAAGTTATGGCTTTTAGATTTATACCCACTTAATAGCTGAATCAGCGTTTCCGAAACTTTGAAATCATTTTTCTCCAATTGATGTTTTTGGGCATAACGCGCAAGATATCTCAAAAACTTACGAATATCTCTTCATGAAATTTTCAAAACATATTTTTTATGTTAGTCTGTACAAACGGAACCTAACATTTTATTTTTATTGTTCAAAGAAATATATTTTTTAGGTGATTATACTGTTGGAATTTTTAAAATTTTATATTAGCTAAATACAACATCATATTAAAAATATAAAAATGCTTTAAATGTATATAGGTTCAGGATAATTACTATAGTTAGAAGTATAATATGACACGAAAAATTTTATTCTAGTTGCAAAATTTATTTTGTAATTCTGCGCATAAGCTGTTATACCAATTTTCTGCTCGGAAATGTCTGACAGTTTGGAGCACCCTACAAACATTAATTCTGCATCTTGCAATTTTTTAAATACATGAAATGAAAAAACATACTAATATTTTTCATCCCAATATATATATTTTTTAATCATACACATTTTAAGATATTAAATGTTGAAAATGGTCCTTTTTTTCATTTTTTCCAAATTTAGGAGTCCTGAGACCACCCTCAAAGGAGCATTTATAAAAACAAAGTCTATTTTGCTGATTTTGATTTTCGGAAACGTTTCCAATTACATTTTATAGTGTATTAATAATCAGTAAACTTTATAATATACTTATAACTACTTAAAAAATGACAAAAATATATAAAATAACATATGAGCAAAATGGAGGCTTGTATTGGTAATAAGGATTGTATTGAACTAAAGAAGGATCCAAATGTTAATATATCTAGGAAAGCCAAGAGTCTCATTAATAATGGAAGTTGGCCTAGTTAAATTATATGTTAAAAAAACTGCCGTTACTCCAAGATTAACTGGTCGTCTTAAAGACCATAAAGAAAACACCCCCCCCTCCGCCCCATTGCAACTAAACATCCTGCTCCTACCTACTATATTGAAAAAGCCTTTATTCCATACTTAAAAAATATTCTCCCACCATCTGAATATGTTATTGACTCCTCTACTGATTTTGTCAAGAGGATAAAAGACATCTCAATTAATCATAATAGCATTCTTGCCAGCCTGGACATTGTCTCTCTTTATCCTTCTATAAATAGTAATGAAATTGTTAAGATAATTGAAACACCTATTGATAATAACCCAAATTTTAATCAAGATATTCGTACCACGTTACAATCAGCAATTAACCAGATTACACAAAATAATGTTTTCGTTTTTAACAGTAAATATTACAGACAACGAAATGGTGCTCCTATGGGATCCCCCATTTCAGGATATTTAGCCGAATTAAAACTTAGACCCTTAGAAACAGAGATTATGGAAGATTTTGAAATCAAACCATCAATTTGGATAAGATATGTAGATGACATTTTCATAATTTGGGATCATGATTTGCAGTCTTTAAATAATTTTCTGTTAAAACTTAATGAGTTAGATACAAAGATAAAGTTTACTTTAGAAATTCAGAAAAAGGGTATTTTACCCTTCCTTGATATCAACTCAATAAAGAATAGTTATGGAAACAAATTGAAGCGTACTATTTATAGAAAGCAATGCAGATCTAACACCACCATTCCTTTTGATTGTAACTCACCATTTTCCTATAAAACTGCTTCCTACAGGTTTTACGTTAAATGTGCCTTCGAAGTTTGTACAGATAAATACCTAGAAAACGAGATTAGTATAATAAAACAAATTGCTATTGAGAATGGTTTCCCTCCTCAACACATTAATAAATTAGTTAATCAAACAAAACAACCAAGACAGAAGAAGGAATTAAGTTTGAGCAAGTCTATTTATTGCACATTTGATTATATCCCACAGCTTTATGAGAGATTGAGATATGCATTACTAAAATATAATATTAATTTAATAGATAAACCTCCAACAAAATTAAAAGAATTGATTCACAGTGAAATTGAGCCTATTCCCGATTATGAAAAAGCAGGAGTCTACATCATCCCATTCAGCACATATTTTATATTGGTATAACATGTCGAAAATTTAAGGAAAGATTAAAAGATCACATTTCTCATATCAAGTTTAACAAACCAAATACAGCTTTATCCAGATTACATCAAAAAGAAAATATTAAGATATACTTCGAAAAAGCTAAAATTATCATTTCAATGTCTAACCACTACTCGTCAATAATCCGTGAATCCATTGAAATTTTACTTAGAATAGATAATGTTTGTAACGATGTCCTTTCCTATAATATTCCCGCAATTTGGTACAATATCCTAAATATTTCCAGACCTCATGATAATATGAGCTGATCTTTTTACTCCTCTGCAGAGAAATGGACTGGACTCCGCTTGCGCATCCGTACTATTTTTGTTTTTGTTTTTAAAATGTATTTCTATTCAGTCAATCATCTTTTTTCCCTTTGAAAATGAACGCGTGCGTTCGAAAGATCCCGAGTTGCATTAAATAATATTTTTATATATTTTTGTCACCTTTTAAGTAGTTATAAGTATATTATAAAGTTTCTTAATAACAAGATGAAAATTTCCTTCACGACACTAGTGTTTAAAACAGTGTTTTGACTCTATTAATAATCAGTTTTCTCTAACTGGAATATCAGTTATTTGAATGCTATCAGTTGTCTATAAAACATTTTAACTGCGTAATTAAATTTATTCATGCATATATAATATGCATGCATAGTAAGTAATGTACATGAAAAAATATTATGAATTTTAAAGTAAAGGATAATGCTGTTAAATTATCATGTTTGAATCTAAAACATGTTTGTTGAACACGAAAACTTATACATGAGAATTTATAGCAATTTAAAAAATGTATATTCTGAGTTTAGAACAAGTCAGAAATTGTACATTAAAAGTGGAAAATGAGGTGCGTTCGTGCTGTAACTGTTTTTTTTATATATACAGATGTTGGTGCAATAGCTGTTGCACTCTTACGCCAAAAATGAATGAATACAAAATGTATTACGATTATATATAATAAATTCAGTAATAGGAAAATAATATGTCTCCATCTTAAATAGGACGTAATTACCATGACAACCTAGAATCATTACCTATCATGGGATATCATTGAAATTATTACGTATGATACCATTTAATAGAATTAAGAAAACTTTTCTTAATATCTTTTTAAATTTTGATCCGATTTAAAAAAATGACTTGACAAAATTCTTCAACGATTATATAAATTAACAAACCATTCGGTTGGGTTGTTTTGCAGTGTTATATGCGGACAGACCAGACGACGACTATAGGTGCTACGTATTTATATAATTACGAAAGCACCTAAAAATGATTAATTCACTGCAAAAACTTCCGGTAAACGTTTCCGAATATCAAAGGAGGCCAAAAACACAGCGTTTGATATGCTTCTTTAAATGTCGAAAGTATTCAGGTCTATAAGGTTAATAAGGATAAATAACGTTTTTCGTAACCGTGAGTAACACGTAAGAGTTTTTTGTACAGGGTGTCCCAAAAAGCTCCGTACAACTTCAAAATTTTATTTAAAAAAAAAGAATAAGCCTGCAGCAAAATTTTTTACAACAATAGATAGAATAATTCAAAAAGTTTTTTTTTTCCTTCTGCCTTAGTTAACCTCAACATGAGATCCTTTCGTAATACGAAGAATAGCAAGACGATATTCCAATTCAATATAAGAAAGTTTGGTGGGCACCAGTGTTATATATCATATATATATACAGGGTGGTTATAATTAAACTTTTACTATAAAGAGCATCCTACAGCGCAAACGGGTGAACGGAATGCACCGGAATTTGGTATATAGACTATACACGAGATGCGCTCACGGAATTTCGAAAAAGAAATTTTAGTTCCAAAATGTCCACCAGAGGGCGCTTTTTCCGGAAAAAAACATTAAATTTAACACAGTAAACTGCCAAAACAGCCGGTTTTACATTTTATTACTCATAATTCTTGTTCTGGATTGTTAATATTGTTTCTGTATTCCGTTTTGGTCGTTTATTGTGTTAAATGTTTTTCTGGAAAAGACGCTCTCTGGTGGACATTTTGGGACTAAAATTATTTTTTCGTAATTCCGTGAGCGCATCTCATGTATAGTCTATATACCAAATTTCATTGCATTCCGTTTATCCGTTTGCGCTGTGTTTACAGGGGAAGTTTAATTATAACCACCCTGTATATATACAACACTGGCGCCAGATAACCGAAAGGTACCGAAAGTTTTAGCGTGCTAACAATAACAGTAGCTACAGCTGTTTGGATATTTTGTTTCAATTCCATGAATTAATTTTGTAGGGCTCCTAGAAAATGTGTCACATACTCGTTACACACATTCTACACTAGCGCTAACATTTGGAATAACTTAATTATTCTTTAATAATTGTTTACGGTTGTGCAGCGCCATCAACATACTGTACCACCAGAAACATGTCTATTTTTTAACTAGTTTTGCTGTAGGCCTATTCATTTTTTTACATAAAATTTTGAAGTTGTACGAATCCTTTTGGGACACCCTGTATATTTTCGTTTGTCGTTATATTATATTTTAATAGAATAAGAAGCATGGCTTTTTTTTCAGTGTAAAGTTTAACAAATGAAAGTATTCTTTCCAAATTTCGCGTTGGCATTTCATAAACATTTAGCTGGCGTGAGCATTTTAAAATAATTTATTTGGAATAGGATATCTGAGGTCTGTTTCTAACATTGTACATTTTTTACGAGTTTGCTTGCAGTTTTATTTTCAGTAAACTTTTAATTTAGGAAAAAATTATTTTTGGGGTTTTAAAGATGAAACAAACCTCAGATTAAAACTGCAACCAAAATCTAAAAAGTACAAAACCACAACATTATATAACAACCTCATATATCCTATGTAGGAAGATTAATTGAAAAATATTGAAGTAGAAACCAGAAATTTGTAAAGAACAGTTGTAATGAGTCTACACTAGTCAGGTGAAGTAACTTCAACGCTAATGTTAAACATATGGAAGAAACCTTTAAAGATTTCTTGCTGGCATTAATATTTTTATATAAATTGTTTTGCATGTGATACCTGAGGTCAATATCTAAAGTTGTGCGTTTATACTTTTTCCATTTTGGTAATAGTTTCTTTAATATACGAAGATTAACTTTTGGAACCAGTTAGAATGGGTTCTGAACGTGAAACCATCTTCGCATTAGAAAACTGTAACACGATCGAAAAAGCACAAATGCACAAAATTAGACAACGAACTTCACGTATCCTATGCAAGAGAAATGATTTAAAAATATTAAAATGCGAGCAAGAAATCTGTAAAAACCGCTCCCATAGGATTAGCATTAGTTTGAGTATTTCTTTCAGTGACTAATGTAGCCTATTAAGAGCCTACACTAATCACGGAAGGAAACGGTCAAGCTAATGTTATTCCTATGGAATGATTGTTTACAGATTTCCCACTTGCATTTTAATTTTCTTAAATGATTTTTTATCCATAGTGTACTTGAGGTTGATAACTTTTATTGCGCGCTTGTACTTTTTCAATTTTGGTTACAGATTTTTTATTTAAGATAGTCTCACTTTCGGAACCGGCTAAAACCGGTTCTGAAAGTGAAACATTCCTCATATAAAAGACACTATAACCAAAATGGAAAAAGTACAAACGCGGAATAAAAAATATCGACCTAAGGTACCCTACGCAAGAAAAAAAAAAAAAACATTCAAAAATATTAAAATGCGAGCGAGAAATCTGTAAACAATCCTCTCATAGGATTAACAGTAGCGTTCGAATTTCTCCGCATGACTAGTGCTCTTAAGACCTCTTAAATGCCTACTCTAGCCACTCCAGGACACTTGTGAACTTACGTTAATGGTAGAGTTCTTTTAAAATTTCTTCCATTTAAATATTTTTAAACGATATTTTCCATAGATTATTTTAGGTCAATGTTTAACCTTGCACATAAGTGCATTCCCGATTTTGAAAACAGTCTTTTTTTTTTTCAATCTAAGGACTCTTTCAATTAAAAAAAGAAGGTATCGTAAAAAAAAAATAAAATAAAATAAAATAAACTGCAACCAAAACCAAAAAACTACAAAGTTGCAACGTTAGACAACGACCTCATATATGCAAAAAGAATCATTTAAAAATATTTAAATGCTAAATAAAAACTTATAATCAACATTCCACTTGTGTTTCTTTAGCATGCGAATGTCGTCGCGGGACTGGAATAGATTCTTACGTAATTTATGTCTTTTAAATTCAATACACAGCGCATTTCAAAATTATTATTAAAAGTTTTAAACGCTTTATTAAAACTAAAATATGAGGGGTATGAAAAATAATAGTACACACATTTGAATCACTCATTTAAATATACACAAGCCACAGATTCAAACATATTCAAGAAACAATTAAAACTGTGTCACACAGAAAATACTCTATTTCTCAAGACCTATTTTATTCTCGCCATATTTGTTAAATATTGGTGTGTGTCAATCAAAATATACTTTTTTTTATTGAATGCAATATATATATTTTTTAAAATCCTAAACACAAATTTATATTTAATCCTTGTGTAGAGTAATGTAAAAGAACTTGGAAGATATTTACACTTTCATATGCTATATCAAATTTAAAGCATAGCTAAATTTAAAGTTTTAAATTTAAAAATTAAATTATATATATTTTAACGATTTACGTAAAAATAGGAATGCATATATAAACACATAATTGTAAAAGAACACGAAAATAATATATAGAAATATGTAATTTCATGTCCTGGACCACGTTAATAAACTCGTCAAAGAAAATGGAACTACATTTTTTTTAAATACATTTCTGAAATGAAAATGAATCAGTGGCTTGAACTCTATCTCATTCTTTTCTATTTGAAATGATGGAAAAGTAAAATATGAGAATAGAGCTAAAATTTGCTGCTTGGAGAATGTTTGACAGTGGCTGTACAAATGTTTTTTTTTTTTTTAACCTGCACATGAAACAGAAGCGACTTTTTCTTTTTTAAGCATAATTTATTACCTTATGCTTTGGAAGAATTTCTTCAACACGTTTTACATTTTACAGATCGATAAAACTGGCAGTGTGAATCGGAACATACTTCTAGAAACTTATAAAACAACGTCAAAGAATAGTTATTAAGAGAAATTGAAATGGAAAAATTGTTTAAATGAAAATGTGGCGCCGCGTAGCCAAACAATATATATAAATTTATAAAGAACAAAACAAAAATAAAGAAATGTACATAAATATTTTCAGAAGTACTTATTTTTCGTAAATAATTTATCCAGATATAAGGTCAAACCATGTCCATAGCCTGCCAGAGCTCTAGTGCGTACCACTTAAACTCTCTGTAATTGATTTAAAAGTTTGATACATCATTTTTAGTTCATTGCTTTGTAAAACTACTCTCCGTCTTGATTTGAAAATGCAATCTTGTTTAATTGCAATTGTATTCAATAAATAACCACTTTGAGTCATGGCCATGGATAGAAAATTATTAACTTCTAAATAGATCAACATATGACAGCCAAATTGACCTTTAATGTGAATGTGATGTTTGTTAGTTATTTTAAAAATAGCAATAATTACATCTGCGTAAAATGCTTAGTTTTCCTTAATTTTCTGTACAAATAACACGAATTTAAAGATTACAACATCAATTATGCGGATAGGATAAAAATAGGTAAGGATTGAAAAATAGTAAAATTAAATAGAATAATATTTTATGTTAATAACACAAAACTTAATTTCAGCAACATAATTCAATTTACTTTAATGTACCGGGTGATTCAAAAGTCCGATGCGATTGCAAAACGCGATAAAAATAGAACTATGTGTCAGAGATACATGCGGTTTGCAGATAGAGATTCAGCGTGGTACGGGATTTTATATGGCACTAACAACAAAAAAAAAATTAGTTCCAAAATCTCGATAATAGAGGGCGTTATTACGGATACTCGCATGGAATAATTCCATATTGCTTACACAACGAAAGATTTGGATACAAAAAGTCCTTCCGGCCAGTGCCGGGAGGAAGAGGTAGCTTTCATAATCCTTATTTAAAAAAATCCAACTTATATCATGCAAACACACGAAGCTCAATTTAGTGGAAACCGAATATAGGAGATTCAATACTAATTTTTATCAATATAATGAATGAGAATTTCGCGAAATTAGTCAGCTTTATCCAAGCTGCTTTTCTTTAAAGTAACTTACATTTGACTGCCAAATTCGGTAATTTCTTAAAGTGCCTGTCCTTTTAAGACAACATGGTGGATGAGGCTAAGCAGTGAACTTGGTCGAGACCTTAGTAATTGCTGTGCACATGCTCACTCACATCGGAATCGGTTAATATATAGGAGTTCTGTCGCATGCAAAAAATCAGATTTTTCAAAATGTCACCCACAATAGAAATTGAAACTGCTATATCTGAGCCATTTTTTAAGGTAAAGACAAACAAAAAATGCTCCTGAATCCTTATATCAAGATCAAATACTTAAGAAAGAAACCTTTTTCAATTTCTAATTTTTTTGCACCTCAATTTAAATATATATATAATTTTAATTTAATGGCCGCCATTTTGAAACAAGATGGCTGATGAATCTGGCCAGCGAACTTGGTCGAGGTGTTGATGTATACTATCCACATGCCTTCTTACATCGAAATAGGCGAATACGTGTGTTATCGCGTGACAAATACAAGATCGTTTCAAAATGTTAGCCATGCTAGAAATTCAAAGTGCTATAAATCAACCATTTTTTAAGATATCAACAAAAGAACAAATTTTCAGAAACAAAAACTGCTCCGGAATCTATGTATCAAGGCCAAACACATAAAAAAATCTTTTTCATTTTCCAATTTTTTAATACCTCATTTTGAATTTTAAATTTAATTTTTTTAAAATGGCAACCCTTTTGAAACATGATGGCGAATGAAGCTGGCCAACGAACTTGGTCGAGACATTGGTATGTACTATGTACAGACCAAGTTACATCCAGATAGATTCATAAATACGCCTGTTATCGCGTGACAAAAATCAGGTCGTTTTAAAAAGTCAGCCACAAGAGAAATTCAAAATGCTATAACTCAGCCATTTTTTAAGATATAGACGAAACAAAAACTGCTCCGAAATCTTTGTATAAAGGTCAAATACATAAGAAAAAAATATTTTTCCATTTTCAATTTTTTGGTACCACATTTCAAATTTTAAATTAAAAAAAAAAATTAAATGGCCGCCATTTATAAACAAAATGGCGGATGAAGCTGGCCAACGAACTCGGTCGAGAGATTGGTATGTACAATGTACACACCGAATTACATCCAAATCGGTTCATAAATACGCCTTTCATCGCGTGACAAAATTCAGGACGTTTCAAAATGTCAGCCACGCTAGAAATTCAAAATGCTATAACTCAGCCATTTTTTAAGATATAGACGAAACAAAAACTGCTCCGGAATCTTTGTATAAAGGTCAAATACATAAGAAAAAAATATTTTTCCATTTTTAATTTTTTGGTACCACATTTCAAGTTTAAAATTTTTTTAAAAATTTTAAATGGCCGCCATTTTGAAACAAAACGGCGGATGAAGCTGGCCAACGAACTCGGTCGAGACATTGGTATGTACTATGTACACACCGAATTACATCGAAATCGGTTCATAATTACGGGAGTTACAGTGTGACATAGGTCAGATATATATATATATATATATATATATCAATTTTGAACGGAGGGTGGTTTCGGGGTCTGGGGGTCATGATCGATGAAAATATACCAAAATTTTTTGAAATCGCTTTCCTCCGAACGGCTACAATAGGTAGCTTTTTTGTAAAGAAAGCTACCTAAAACATTAGGGAATACTGCATATACACTTTTTTTGTATCCAAACCTTACGTTCTGTGAGCAATATGGAATTATTCCATGAAATTATCTGTAGTGTCCTCTATTATTGAAATTTTGAACTAATTTTTTTGTTGGTGCCATACAAAATCCCGTACCACGTTGAATCTTTATCCGCAAACCGTATGTCTCTCCGAACTATAGATTTTTTTTATTCGCGTTTTACTTTTGCACCGGGCTTTTGAATCACCTGGTATAATATCTTTTAAATAATTTTCGAAAAAAACCCCGTCAATTCCGAGAACATAGTTTCCAAAGACATAATTGTTATGAGCATAGCATCTACGTAAAGCAAAAATGAAATTTTAATATAATTTCTCGTATGACATGGTAAAAAATTGAATGATGTTATATATGTTCAAAGAAATTTAAAAAAAATAACCTGAATTTAATATTTCTTTTTTAAGAAATTACCTCTGAAAATATACGTTTCTTTGAGAATCACCCTATCAAGTATTTAGATTTAAGATTTAATCTTTACGTTTTTAGACATGTAGGTTTATCTTATTCACTTAATAATACTTGAGAAAAAAAATTAATATTATGAAAACATTAGAAAGCATTATTTATACGGAATGTATCACGGAAAAATTAGTTATATAAATTTTATTAGTTTGAAAATCTTAAATGATACAACTATTTAACTACTATTAAACATTCTTTTTTAATGAGAAATTTCTTGCTTTATTAAATTAGTTTAACCCTCATTTAAAGCATTATTGTTTGTTTTTTTAAGTTATTATACAAAATTTTTATTTATATATTTGTATAAATTATTATTATTTTATTAAAGTAATTATTATTACTGGGAGATAACATTATCGAATACAAAATTTATAAAAAGTTAACATAAAAAGACCTAGTGTTTTTCCCAACTAAAACCATTAAAATAAGTAATAGATCCGACAGTGTTGAGGTTTTTTATTCATTTGTTTATAGTTACGTTTCCATAATAATAGCTGAGTTAAATTTAGCATCTGCAAAACAATAACTTTAGAAGCAAAACCTTATTAGCTAAATAGCGATGTCATCATTGTTTTAGAAAACGAAGTCGGTATAGCTTTAACATATTTATACGGCATTGATTATAGAAGGTATCCCAAAAATGTTGAAACAAGCTTCACTTTTTTGCCTGCAAGATATACACTACACGGCCATTAATCACCGGACACATTGAATTTTAGACATCTTATCGAATATTTAAGGATATACTTGTTGGATTCTTCTAGAATTTCAGGAGTATAAAGAATATGTTTGACATCATATTTATCAACGTAGGTAAGAACAACAAAAAATCACAGAAAATGTTTGTACAATATGTGTATTCATTTGTGTAAGAATAGCACGTATATTCAAGAAGATACAACTACGCTACATGGCCAAAGGTGACCGGACACGTGCAATTTTAGACGTTTTGTTAAATATCTAGAAAAATACACAAGGAATTAACCTGAAACTGCAGGTGTGTAAACAGTATAGTATAAGTCATATATTTCCGTGAAGATATTTTTTCCGAAATCCCATAGGGGACTGTCAACAAATTGAAAAAGAACGAATATCTTTTGGATAACCCTGTAAAAACTAATGTAGCAAAAGCGTTCAAACTCGAGATTATTAATAAGTGGCTTATTGTAATATACTGTGGTTATTTTTATGAGGATAGCAGGTATACCCGTAGAGAAATTAAGGTTTTTATAAAAACAGTCCCAAATTTTACCTACTTTTTTGCATATAATTTGTATAATTCTCAATATAAAAAAAAGTTCTTTTCAGAGAATATGACAAAGAACATTGTACACAATACCCTGCAATAAGTGTGAAAAAATAATAACAATCGTATGAAAAATGAGCAGGTTTACTTAATAATGATTCACTGCGCATGCTCGAACGTAATCAAAATATAATTTGCATAATGTGTTAGCTAAATGTACTGAGCAACTTTTGTAAAAGTTTCCAAAACATACTTTAAAAAGTCTGATAATAATCGTTTATAGAATAAGCTCAAAATCCGTTATTCCCAAGAAGAAGCAAAAAGATGAGGGGCTGTATCCAAATACAATAGTGCGTGCAATATTGTGTACGCTATACTGGCACTAATCAATGGATATATGGATACAACCTCCTCATCTTTTTTCTTTGTTTTGGGAACAACTGATTTTGAGCTTATTTTATAAACGATAACTATTAGACTTTCCAAACTATGTTTTTGAGACATTCACGCAAGTTGCTCTATACATTTAGCTAACACATTATGCACATTATAGTTTGATTGCATGCGCGCATGCGCAGTGAAACATTTTTTAGTAAACCTGCTTATTTTTCATACAATTTTTATTATTTTTTATTCTGTTTGCAGAGTATTGTGCACAATGTTGTTCGTCATATTTCCTGAAAAGAATTTTTTTTTTTTTTCACATTGAGAACTCTGCAAATTATAAGCAAAAAACTTGGCAAAATTTCTGACTGTTTTTATAAAAACCTTAATTTCTCTACGAGTATACATGCTATCCTCATAAAAATGAAAACAGTATATTACAATAAGCCACTTATTAATAATCTCGAGTTTGAACGCTTTTGCTAAATTAGTTTTTACAGGTTTATCCAAAAGATATTCGTTCTTTTTCAATTTGTGGACGGTCCCCTACGGAGTTTCGGGAAAAAATCTTCACGGAAATATATGACCTATACTAGACTGTTTACACACCTGAAGTTTCAGGTTAATTCCTTGCGTATTTTTCTAGATATTTAACAAAACGTCTAAAATCGCAAGTGGCCGGTCACCTTTCGCCATATAGTGTATTTATTTTTTTAATAATAAAAAAAAAAATCTTGGATGTTTTTTGCTGATATCATGCAGTATTTTCATCCTAACTCAATGCCATTTTCAGAAAATCTGGAAAAATGTAGTAAAAATAATATAGTGTATAAATTTAAATATATTAAATATTTGAAGAAATATGAGCACTTATACGAAATATTTTTAATCTGTGCATTCGCAAAATATAACAAAGATTTTTATTTTCATGATTTAATAGTGAACTTCATAGCGCAACTGATTTAAAAAATCCAGAAAGATATCGGCGAAAGAGTGAACTGATTTTTATTTGTTTTCTAAAAAGCAGCTGAACGATAAGGGATTTTCCATAAATTGTCATTTTTAATTTTCCTTTTTTTAATTTTAATTTTTTATTGATGCTTTTGTTCTTCTTGGAAAACACGAGAACGTGCATAAAACAAGAAAAAAAGAAGCATCAAAATCGAAGAATTTGTTCTGAATCTACTCGTTGACATTCGCTAAATACTAACTCCTTTGCTGAAAGTCTGTTAATAAAAATAACAATTTTTAGAAATCCCATATCATTCAGTTGCTTTTAGAGAACAACTAAAAATCAACTTACTTTATTAGCCGATATCTTTCTGAATTTGCACGATATTTGACCAGATTTTTTATATGCGTTGCTCCATAGAGTTGTCTATTAAATCATGAAAAAGATCTTTGTTATCGTTCGCGAATGCGAAGAGAAAAAAATATTGCATACAACTGCTGATATTTCATCAAATGTTTAATATATTTATATTTCAATTGCACTATATTTTGTCTACAACATTTTGCCAAATTTTCTGAAACTGACGTTAAATTTGGTTTTTTGGAAATTTTTGGAACCCCCCCCCCTTTTTTTTTTTTACAGAATCCTTTCAACATGCAACGAAAAACATGCAAGTTTTTTTTTACTTTAAAGAAAATCACTATATCTCCATGAATGTAAGTGCAATTATTGCACAGAAAAATACGCATATTGTACAATATGCACATATTAATATGCAGTAAAGATAGTTCATTTCGCGCATTTATTTTACAGGGGTTATTTTTTCAGGTTATTTTTCTCCAAATATTATTATTTTTCTTTTATTTTTTGTTGGTCACCTAATCATCCTCCTTCTCAAATCGGCGATGATAAATATGAGGTCAAACTAAAATTGAAAGTGTCTGGTGATTGATGTCCATATAGTGTATGCAGGCAATGTGAACTGCAAAAGTATTCAAAATAACTTTATGAAAAGGCTATTGTTAATGAAATAGTTTTCCGAATAATTTTCAAAAATTTAGTTTGGAAATTTTTATACCAACTTTAAAAAATCCGCTTTTTTTTTTTTTTTTTTTTTTTTTTTTTTTTTTTTTTTTTTTTTTTTTACAGAATTTTTACAAAAAGCTGCATACTTTTATTTTTAAAACTGAATGAGTTATTCCTTATTGAATGTTCACCATATTGAATGGGTATCATATGTAAATTTATAAATTTAAATCTGTGACATATTACCAGAAATAGGAAACACATGCGACATTAACTTAAAAATAAATGATCGAACCTTGCAAATATGTCAATGGCGAAAAACTCAAAATAATTACAGAAGCATTATTTGAAGCTCAGTTATGTACTGGGATTGAAGAAGATCCTTTTGAAAATGCATTATGAATTAACATTTTTTTTAAGAATTATATTTCTTGAGTATAAAACAATTGTGTATTTACACAATTTCTTCCTGTGGAATTGTTTTTTAAATTTTTTGATGCAATTGTTTCACTCCTGTTAACAAATTTATCATTACATATATTCTACCTATTTTTACTGATGAAATAGTCCTTTAAATGGTATCGAAAAATGTTATAAATAATTTTTTTACTATAATTATAAATCAGTTAATTCTAATGATACAATTGTATAGCTTATTGTAATGATCGTGCTGCAGCAAAAGAAAACGTTTTCTAATTTACCAGTTTTGACTAAAGGGGTTGTATCAAAAATTAAAAACTCACTCTTTCAAAAATAATGGCAAAAAAAAATTCATTGCGATATTTTTAATCATATTTTAATCATTTTTGCGATTAATTTAATTTTTAATTTATTTTCACTCATATTACAGGTTTTTTTAGATATGATTTTAGTGAATACGTTACGGAAAGTTACTTACATGCAAGTCTCATACTGAATACTCTACACGAATACATATATTTTTCAAGTAAGAAACAAATTCTTGAAAATAATAATTTCGACTTTGTTTCAATAAAAATAACTGAATTGAATCAGTCATATTGTAAAACACGTAAGTCGGATAAAAAAAAATTAAAGAATGAATAAAAACTCCGCTACAGAAAAAATAGTTTTTTAAGAACATTTTCTGTTCCTATATTTCTGAAATCTTTCACTTTTTAAATCGCTTATCAGTTATTTTATTTTATGGTCATTAAAATTAAAGTAAAAATAAACTGGATGTGTTGTCTTTTCTAGAAATAACATTTATTGCCGACAAATGATACAAAATATCGTATTAATTATATTTTTATTAGGTATTGTACAAGATATACACAGATCATTATCGCCTGCATCCTAATGGCTAAAATTAAGGCACTTTTTCATATTCACAATCGCGTTCAGTCACATATTCTTCGTTTTCCGTTTTTGGCAGAAATAGTGGTAATTCACTAATATCCTTTTTGCAAAAGAGACTATTTTGCCATGTCTTTTGAATGTAAAAAAACCCAATGTAACTGCAAAATAATGAGTGCAATAAATGAGGGAAATCCAATGAGTGCAACATAAACAGATAAACCAATGTAATTTTTGTCTTCACCGGTAATCTTATATTCAGAGACATGTTCCCAAGAAAGATATGCATTTTGAAAAAAAAAATGGACTTGCGCAATTTTTGAAATGAACGATTGAATTATAATAACAGAAATAATTCTTACCTCATTCCATATGCTATTTCACCGTTGGATTTCAGCCGAACCATTTTATTTTTCTCTGTGACTTCATGCAGGAAAGAATTTTTATCATTTGCAAAAAAAGTGTCAGGAACCCATATCTTCTCAGCAAAGTCGCCAGATAATGTTAGTTCATAATTTTCTCGGCTGAAAATCAGTCTTTCATCTGTCCAGAATTGATTCAAATACAATGTTAATGTGTAATCCTGAAACAAAGACATTAAATCTTGTGTTAGTTTGCAGCAGAACTGATGACTTTTACTCTTTGCTTATGCAAGTTACCTTAAAATGGACTGATGGCTTTTGAAATTCAGTAACTACAAAATGACCTGCGCAACCAAAATTACTCTCCCAGGAGAATACTGTGTGAAGTCAGGATATTCTTTACTGCGCAACGTTGTAATAGTTCCGAATACCACAGATAAGTGACACTATTCTATCTCAAAATGTGATAACGCTCAAACTAACATCACAATTTCAAAACCCGATTTTTGTGGTTTTAACACAAACAGAATTAAGGGTAAATGTTTTTAAACGTTAGTTTGAACATTTTAACAGTTAAAGATACCGAAGTGCCATATAACGATGATATTGAACATAAAAACAAGAAAGCGTACTAAATAAATGCCCGACTGCGTTAATCTCTTACAATGATAACTGCAATCGCTATCTCCAATAACTTGTTATTGAGTTTTAAAAACTGCCAATCAATTTTGGAAGTACTGTATAACCATAATACTTGATATATATCCAAAAACGTCGATAATGGTAAATATTTTGATTTCAGTTACACAGATACTAAAAAATGCGGTATAATTCAAAATTTCCATGCTAATATTAGCGCAATAGTGACATTAAATGCATGTATTTCCAGTGAAAATCCAATAAATAAAATATAAGCACTATAATGATCTAATATTGGCTTGAACTGATATAATTATTAATCTGTTTGCCATATCTCAAATCAATGTCCAACCCGATACTTTGGTACTTTTTAAATTTTAGTTTCGGTTTCATTTTAAGGACACTTAATTTTGAAAAAAATTGGATGGTTCAAACAATGTAAATGTCCTTAGAAATTCCAAAATCAAAACAGTACAAAAACGTTAACTAAAGCACGAAATTAAGATATCACGTACAAAAAGAGTCATTTAAAATTATTGACATGCAGATGATAAATTTGTAATAATACCTCAATTATTTTCAGTTTCTTAAAATGACGAATAAAATCAGTGCGAGTGTTTCTGTAGATGCATTTAACCCCTTCGGGAATATTGGTACATATATGCATTTTCAACAGGGTGCATACACTTATTGTGTTTGTTACGAGTAATAAGAAATAATATTTGGTTTATTTAATTATGACATTTCAGTGATTAAAAAAAGTAAACTGCTATTTATTTATTTATTTATTTATTTTTACTAACTGAATAAAATTTATGTATGGGACGGTGGGATTAAAAACACTCAGATACAAAACGATTATTAGATCATTAAGAGCCTATACTAGTCACTGTGAAGACACTGCACTAATGCTACACTGCTGGTAATTCTCTGCAGGCAAATGTTAAAATAATGGCAGCGTTCTTTTCAAATTTCTTATTTGCATTGCAATACTTTTAAAGGATTTCTTTTACGTAGGATAAATGAGGTATATCTTTAACAGGGTACTGTCTTTACTCTTCGATGTTGATGCAGTTTTTTCATTATTAGGATATTTTCTCTTTCGGATCCGGATTCGGAAAATAGAATGAGCTCATAAAAAATCAGCAACCAAAATAGAAAAGAATAAAATGTACCCTGTTGACGATAGACTTTAGCTATTCTATGCCAAAAAATCAGGAGACGTGCAAGTAGGACTCTCACCCTGAGGGTTCCGTTACATTATGTTATACCTTTACAAAACATGTCTTTACAATGTGTCAATTTGGCGTTAGTACCCATTATGGAAATGTATGATTTTACCATATAACAAATTGACGTATAGTTATAAATATTAAATTTCGTATTTTTTTTTCTTTACATGTAGTATAAAGTAATGTGCTAAACTTGAAGGCTCTTGGTCAAACGGAAATACCGAATAGGTTAGGACAGTAAAACCTATAGGGTATTTCCGGTTGATCTAGAATCTTGAAATTTGGCACGAAGGATGGTCATATTTTAAATTTAAAGGGAAAAAATCTGAAAATCATTATTTTATAATACTATACAATTTTAATTAATTTTTCAATTAATTTTCAGCAGCAAAATTACGCTCGAGATTAACGGTCAGAAAAAGTAATTAACAAAGTAATTAAAATCTATATAATAAAAGCCGAAGTCATATGACTCATCAACAATTCCGGGCTGAACGTTTCACTTTTTGTATGCCAAACTGCCATTCCGGTACTTTTATGCTAGTCGGGCTCAGGTGATAAATCGCCAAATATTCTTCCATCGCCATCATTTCATTTAAAATATAAACCTATCACTCATTTCATTTCAAATACATACCTTTCATTTAAAATACATAAATTAAAAATGCATATATCGGATACATTTAAAATGCAGATCTCTCATTCACCTCATTTAAAATACAATAAATAAATAAAGGTATTTTTCCAGTATAGGTTCTTGGTGAGAAAATAGAAATTGGCATCGTATTTTCCGGCAATCCATATCCTATTTCACAAACATAAGCAATTTTTTCCATATGTATACAATTTATTTAACTTAAAGAAGCCAATAATCTATTTTTATACAGAAACAGAAGTAATTTGTATATAAACCCATATTGGTACTTTTCCCTTATACGAACACCATGCCAAAATGTATGCTAATGCGCCAATTATTTCAACCCTTATCGTTGATCAATGAAATATTTACTGCAATGCTAAAATATATTTGTAATTTTATGCCAGCAGTTTAATATGAGTTTTATTTTATTACTTTATTATATAACAGTTATTTGTTCACTTATTTTAAGTATACATTTGTGATTTAATAAAATAGTTCGTAAAAGTTCGTAATGTTATATTTTTAAAATGCTCACTTTACTATCGGCAATGCTTTCTTTTATTTTTCAAATGTTTCAATTCACGTGATTTTCATTCGGCGCCAACTATTACGGTTGGCGACAATATTGTCCGTATAACGGAAAAGTATCCAAATATTGTATATACAATGTATAAATCAAATGTTTATATGCAAATAAATACATATAAACAAAAATAAAAGTTCAGCAGGTTTGTTTTCATAGCTATTTATATATTTTGTCAACATATTTCACTTTCTGAAGCCCGAATTGCGCCAAGCTTTAAAAAAATATCAAGGCCCCTGTAGTGTAGAAGTACCTAAATAAATAATTAATCGTAATAATAATAATACAAACTAAAATATTTCATTTCAACATCAAAGTATTGTTTCTAATTTAGGGAAGAGTTCCATATCCTGTGCTGATTTTTTTGGCATTAAGTGAATCGATGTGGTTGCGATCTTCGGTCTTTGGGTTTGATTTTTTTCTGGAATGGACTTTATTCATATGTTTTTTGTGTAATTTTTTGCATTTAGCATATTTTTTTTCGGAAAAATTTATAACTTTTGTTTTAATATATATGTGAGATATATATGTTTTAATATATATGTTTAATATATATGTGTAATATATGTGAGATATATAATAAATGTAATAAATATATAAAATTATATATAGGTACATAATATTTATTTATAGGTGTATATATTATGTATGTATAAGGTATATCTCTATATGTAATATATATACATAAAAATGAAACTATCTGCATAAACATCGTATTTTTTAACATGTCACATATATAACATTTATTAAATATATATATATATATATGTTTATAAATATTTAAAGACCATGTTTTTCCGCCATCCCCACCATTATAATATGCTAAAATGGCTTTTTGGCACCATTTTGGATTCCTTCGCCAATCGCGCCAACCACCACAGGATATGGAACTTTTCCCCTAATTTACCTTCAAATAAATATATATTCTAAGCTAACTTCAATTGAAATTAAGTTGACATCTTACTATCTCACTTCGTAAAGTAAACAAACACAAGAGATTCATTCATCGTGAACGGCAGAAAATATTAAACCATGAAGGTAATCATTCGCAAAGCAGGTTCTCCATCAATGAATAGATTATATTCTTATGACGTCATAGTAGGTAAATTGGCGGCGCTAACGTTTGTTTACGGTTTGCATTCACGAGAGTTTTATTTTGCTATTTCTCTTAGTTACGTTACTTTGTCATATTTATGATCTCAGAAATCAAATTTATAAAAACAAAAGTATATATCTTCATTATTTAATTATTAGTAGTGAAAAAAAAATTATAAATGCATGATTTTCAAAATTTAAATATATTTATTAATATTAAAAAATAAAATTGAAGTAACAGCATGTTTAATTGAAATAAATTTAGATAATTTATGAACAAATAAATCTCAGTTTAAAACTTGCAGCACATGTAAATAAAAAAAATCCGAAAATCATTAATTTATAAATCTACATACATTACGTGACTTATTCATGAATTTCCAAACGTTGTAACGTAGATTTTATAGCTTGTTAGACGCTGTTATGCTATTTTTTCCTGTTTAATGTAATTTATTTCAAGCTTCACTTGCACATAACTGCTTCAGATTTCGGCCATTGCCACTTTTTTTGTAATAAAACAATCTGATCTCATCCAGATCCTATTAGAGCAAATCGCAATATTTTATCCAAATTTGTTTCTTTTGTAAAGGTGTAAAGATCGTTTGATGCACCCAAAGAGTAACGCGTATGCGTGACGTAAAGTGCACCACGTAGAATCCTTAATTTTCAAACCAGTAATTGTGAAAAGCAATTTTCATGTTATTTAATATCAGAATTTCTGTGATTAACATAAGTAAAGGATTCTTTCTGCAAATACTGGTGCTTAAAGATCAAAAACTGTCACTCTCGCCACGAAAGGGTTAATTAAATACTTTTAAAATCTATCAAAAATTAACCTTAACCTTGAATATAGTCCTAATAGAATCGTGATTAAAATAGGACAATAATATATTAAATTTAAAAAATAAAAAAAACCTGACTGCGTAAAAAGCGAACTAATTAATTATTTCTCATCAATGTGAAACTATATTTTATATTACTTACCTATTTTTTTATTTGCTTGTGTTGATGACTTTTAAGTTGTGTTTAATTGTTAGTTGTCTATCTATAAACACTGTTTTGATGTGCCTATAGATGTCTATGTTGGTTAGAGTTGCAGTAAAGCTACAGATACAACCTACACAACTTCCAGGTTGCGTAAGATTTAAACGGAGCTTCTGACTGCAAAATAGTCAATGAAACATCGTCTTCATTTTAAAAGATCTACCCAATGATATGCCACTCAATAAAGCGTGTAATTTTTTTCGTCTCTACAGCCATTTTGTATTTTACGGCCACCATTTTGAATTTATAAAAACAAAATCTAGCCTATAACTATCGGACGGTTAAGACGAATCGATAGATACCTCATTCATTAAAATCCATCCAGCCGTTGGGATGTTTCGAGGGTCTAAAGATATACACATACCAAGATACGCGTGAAACACATAACCCTTCTTGGCAGTCGGGTAAAAAGATAAATGTACCGTGACCAAAATGGGAAATTCTTATTGTCTCCATTGTTTTCACGTGATTGTGATGTGTGTGCCTATCTTAATACTTGTCCAGTTGCAAACTACTAAAAAATTGGTCACGTGTTTCACAATGGAGTCAATAAATTGTCAACTGAACATAATTACATGACGAAGTTAAAAAGTCATATTTTGGTCATAGTTTTGCCTGTGTCATTTGTGACCGTTTGTGAGAGCATGTTGATACCACATTCACTCTTTGTACAAAAAGGATTTACATTTCCGCTAGCCGTGCGCAGGTGATAAATCGTTTAATATTATTTCATTCGCTATCATTTCATTGCCATTGACTAAAGCTAGCCATCACTGGATCCGATTACAGAAGACTAATGTCATTTATATTAATATTTTCTTGTTTACGTATTATATTATGTTTATTTCATATCTTTCCGATTATCTTTTCCATTTCTGTTTCCCTTATTATCCGACTGCCAAGAAGGGTTATGTGTTTCACGCGTATCTGTGTATGTGGATTTCTTTATACCCTCGAAACATCCCAACGGCTGGATGGATGTTAATGAATGAGGTCTCTATCCATTCATCTTAACAGTCCGATGGTTATAGGTTAAATTTTCTTTTTATAAATTCAAAATTGCGGCCGTAAAATACAAAATGGCGGTAGAGTTGGGTTGATTTTTGACGGCCAATTATCTACACGAGGGATATAGGCCCGGGGGGAGTGCCCTCCGTGGGGGTCTTTCTAAGGGAACCTAATCCGTATTAACGCATGGAAGATCCACGGCTCGAAGAAAACCACGAAAACTCCGAACGATTAGGCCGACGGGCGCGATTGTGATCGAACCCAGCACTTCCCGTCTACCAGCTTCGAGAGCAGAACCTCTCGGCCACTGGTGGGGCAAATGGCGGTAGAGAGGAAAAAAATATTTACGCATCATATTGAGTGACATATCATTGGATAGGCCTTTCAAAATGAAGACGATGTTTCATTGACTATTCTACAATCAGAAGCTCCGTTTAAATATTACACAACCTGGAAGTTGTGTAGATAGTTCCTGTAGCTTTACTGCAACTCTAACCTTCATAGACATCTATAGGCCTCAACAAAACAGTGTTTATAGATATGAATTAACAATTAAACACAACTTAAAAGTCATCAGTACAAGTAAAGAAAAAAAATAAGGTAGGTAATATAAAAAATAGTCTCACATTGATGAGAAATAATTAATTGGTTCACTATTTACGCAGTTGGGATTTTGATTTTTTAAATTTAATTTTGAATAATGAAATTTATGAAGGTCATAAAACACTTCGTATGATGTTTATTTACAAATATAAAATAAATAAATATGAAACTATTTTATACTAAGATTTTTACAGCAAAATAAAAAATGAGTTACTATAATCATGCTAATGAATATTATATCTTATGCCGGGCATAAATAAATAATCAAAATTTTTCGCAACATAACAATAGAAGTTATAGATGAAATTATAGGTATGTTTTACTTACGTTTTGTCTAAAACTATTTAGTTTATTCATTGGATAGGTATTTAAAGAGTTATGTCTGTGACTTTTCAAATATTTGGTCCATTATTGACGAAATACAGCAGTTTTTATTTCTGCGCGTGTAAATTAGAAACGTTGCTTTTGATGTTTAAATAAAATAGTTTTGCTTTCTGGTACTATTTCTTATTAAAAGATATTTTCTTTAATTATTTTTTTTATTTTAAATGTAGTGAATAAAAGTTTTTTTTTTTTTTTTTTTTTTTTTTTTTTTTTTTTTTTTTTATGTTGGTGAATATCACAAAATGTGAGACTTTGAAAACAAAAATTTTGAAAATTTAAATCGTTTCAAAGCTTCTGATTTTTTTAAAATGTTGGTTGAACAGCTGAATATTTATATGTAAAATTGTTAAAGTTTGAAGAACTTGAGTTAATTTTTATGTAATTATAATTGTGTGTCATTTTTTTAGCATATGTATGCCAGGATAATGAGTTTCATTCTAAAACATTTTTCGCATTCTAGTTTTTTTTTATTTTTAGATCTATCATTTTAAATTTGTTTAAAGAAATATGTTTCCCCTATAGTACCTCAAATTCAGTGTAATGTTGAGTTTTATTTGTAACTTATAGAAGCCAGGAAAATTACATATAAAAGTCTACTCAATTTTTACAAAGCCTTTAAACACATTATTTACAAAGAAATATGTAAAAGATCTTGCTGGTAGCAATGCTTTTACTACTTCTGACTTGAACTATTTCAAGAACAAGAAGAATTACGCTGCAACGCCATCTTTATACCTCATAAAGAACTAAATTGAGCAGGCCAAGACAGTGACATTCATTTTGAGTCAAAATCATATTTTAATTATGGAAAATTATTTGTAAAATATAGAACTTGTTACCTTCCACATATACGTGTTATATAAGGTATAATTATTAATTAGAACTTAAAAATACTAGAAACAGATATTTTTACATGATAGCAGAAAGCATTTTACTTTGCACACATCACAGTTAGACAAGCCAGGATAACGACAATCTGAAATCGCAAGTCTTTTAATTGCTTTATGTTATTATGAATATAATATGTCTTCAAAATACTTCGAAGAATATTTTTTATTAGAATGTAAAAAAGAAAATTGAATTATACAACATTAAATAGAAATTTTGTTTTGCGGACTGCAATTTTCGTATTTTGTGATATTGACCCATGTAGGTATTTTCCCAACTGATGTTTTAAGTATTCCCTAAAAATAGTATCTTGCTCTGTCTAAAAAAAGTAAAAAAAAAAAAAAAAAAAAAAAAAAAAGCACTATTGGCAAGGTTTGTCCCCGCATAACTTAAAAGTACCAAAAAAGGATATGGCGAATATTTTGTCGTTGAAATCTATGCGTTTTATTATTATACATGAACACATATTCGTACAAATATGAACGGACATGTAGACAACTCATTGAAATAAGAAGAGCAAATTTCATAGAAAGATGAGAAACAATGAAATTTTTTTCTTTAAAGTTTCAAACTAAATTT
Organism: Maratus speciosus; assembly: GCA_963932465.1. NCBI lineage: Eukaryota > Metazoa > Arthropoda > Arachnida > Araneae > Salticidae > Maratus > Maratus speciosus. Next base: position 505,401,046 of record OZ010787.1, on the reverse strand, counting down.
GACTTCAGAACAGTCAATGAAATCCTAACACCATAAAAAACAAATCAAATTTGTAAAATTACATGTGGATGTTCTAAATTTTGAATTTACGTATATGTGAATTACGTTAGGTGTTTATAAATATCAAAATTTATTTTTAATTTTGTAACACTTGTATAATATTGTGTAGCATGAATTAATAAAAATATGTTTTAGTACAGCAAACTAGACAAACTTCAAAAACTACTTTTAAGAAATGGAAAGAAATTTACCATGTTGACCTCCGATATACTGTCGAAACTGGCAATGACCATATCCATACCAATAAACAAGGGGTCACCTATTTAAAAAGAACAAAAATTAATAGGATCCTGATTGATGCCTTAGATAATTACAAACAAAAATATACACAGGAATGTATATAAAGAAAAATACTTATTAGATTCAATTTTCATTCAATTTGAACTACTCTTGGTTCTTAAGTTTGCACGTAGATGATTTTTCAAAAATTGCTTATACAGTTTAAGGACTATAACGTTGCAGATTTGAATGTTCTGAATCATTTTTATTGAGAGCATGAATTAATCTGGGAATTTAATTTTCCAATGCAATAGACAATTGATTTTGAAACTCCCACCTTGCTAACTAAAGTAAGCTGGGGTAACTGGACCCACGAAGTAACTGGGCCATAGGTTATTTTACAAAAAACCGTTGATGTTTTTTAAGAGTTAGTTTTTCTAATCATTGCACTCCCATCACTACTTCTTAAAACAATGGGTGTCAACCCAATCATAACTCTTCCTTTGCTGTGATAGGTAGCCAAAAATTTAGATTTTTTTTAAAAACAATGTTCATTTGGTTGAAATTCCTCGGCTTTTTATTAAAATATGGTAAGTACCTTTATTAAACAATCTTTTTATATTAAAACTTGGAAATTTTTCCAAAGAGAAAAACTGGTTTAGTCGGTAGAACGTCAGTGCGCTATACTGATGGTCCGGGTTCGAGTCCCGGCATGGAATCTTTTTCACTATGTTGTTGGCTTTTAAGCAATTAATTTGAGTTTTTATTTTATTTGAAACAATCTTTATTTAAATATTACACGCATAAATATATTAATATTACTAGGTATCTATACATATTTGCTTCATGTTTCAAATGTAAGGCCGGTGTTCCAGTTACCTCATAAATTTTTCAAGAATGGGGTAACTGGGACATGTATGAAGAGTAACTGGACCATATGCAGTGATGGAACAGTGTAGCAGCAAAGAATTAATTGACACCGCTAAATTTGAATGGTATTCTTCGTCTTATTTCAAGACAAAATTTCTGAGATCTTTCAAGCCGAAGAATACTATTAAAATTTAGTGGTGACAATCGCACAATTATTGCGCCACTGTTCCATCACTGCATATGGGATCCAGTTACCCCAACAGTTATAAATATCTTTTTGAGTTTTTCTTACTACGGGGAATTAATTTATCGATTGTTTTTTTTTTTTGCTTGCAATAAATAAATATACATAATAAAATTTAAAAAAAAAGCATGTTGGGGTATAAAACCAAATTTCTTAAGTGTGATAGTAGTCCAGGCAATAGAGACCGTATAGGGGCTCTACCTAGCAAAATTCATGGTAGTACTGGAAAAAGGCTTACTATATGTTTTTGGGTCACTGAATCCGAATTTTTAACTTCCCCCCAAAACTCCCCCACCCGAAAACCCCCACAAATAGTTGTTATTAACTTACATTTCTTATTGTTTTGGGGGAAAAGCATTACGAAATTCAGAAACTAGACAAAATTTGCAACAAATTGGATATATGACATTATGACGTAGGATCAACGGGAGGGGGAGGGCTGCCTCTGATCATGAACTGCGGCGCTACGTACACTAAGTTATGAAGTCCAGGCAATAGGGGATTTTACCTGGAAAAATTAATACTAGTTCTGGATTTCGACTCACTTTATGTTTTTTGGGTTGCTGAATCCGAATTTGTAACTTCCCACCAAAATTTCACCCGGCAATCCCCCAAAAAATTGATTTTTTGAAAAAATTTGTTTTTTGAGAAAAGCGCGCGGGGAATGTTCTGAGACAGCCCCCTCTCTCTCCGTTTATCCTACGTCATAATGCCATATATCCTATTTATTGCAAATTTTGTCTAGTTTCTGAATTTCGTAATGCTTTTCCGGTAAAATAAGAAATTTAAGTGAATAACAACTATTTTGGGGGTTTTCGGGGGGGGGGAATTTTGGGGGTAAGTTAAAAATTCGGATTCAGCGACCCAAAAAAACTTAAAGTAAACCTTATAAGGAAAGTTCGGAGGGGGAATGGGAGGGCGAATGTAAACGTGCGAGTGCTTAAGTGGAATTGCGCAACTTAGTCCACGCAGCGCCGTCCGCACGTTCCGAGGCAGATCCCCCCTTTCCCTTAAGTTATAATGTCATATATCTAATTTGATGCAAATTTTGTGTACTTTCTGAATTTCTAGATACTTTTCCCCTAAAACAATAAAAAAATTGATTTTTTTAATAAAAACGTTTTTTTTTTGGGGGGGGGGGGTCCAAAATTTGGTGGGGTTGCCGGGGGAAATTTTGGTGGGAAGTTACAAATTCGGATTCAGCGACCCAAAAACATAAAGTAAGCCGATTTCCAGAACTACCATTAATTTTGCTAGGTAAAATTCCCTATTGCCTGGACTATAGCTATAGCTCGAAATTTTACGATACAGATGAAGAGGCGAACATAAGGCAAAGTGAGATTATTAGAAAATTATCGAAACGAATAAAAAATAGTCCTGTTCGATATAAAAATATGGTTACATTCTGCACAGGTTTATTGGACATATTGAACTTCCATTGTGGTAAATAAAAAAGGGAATGAGATACTTAAGTACTTACGTAGCCGTTTGTTCACAGATTTATTTTGTTATTTTTTTCCTTAAAATACCCATGTAATTTTTATACATATTACCTATACTAAAGTACATAAGTACTTTTTTTTTGTTTTTTTGTACAAAGAAATCTAGTATTTTCACTTTTAGTGCTTTTTTAGACACAGACATTGACAGTAAAGATTTCTCTTACAACGCCCTTTAGTGGATATATAATGTACATGATCTGCCTGGTTTAATTTTTTTTTTAGTTGTTTACACATTTTCAAACACGACCTGATACCCAATATTTAAAAAAACGCGTGTGGAGCATTGACCCTCCGCGTCCACTTGCCCCATTTTTATGGGGCAACTGGTCCCATGAGGATTGAAAGATGAAACATATATATTTTTATCTTTAGATATTAAAATGCAATTTTTAACATTTCTGATAGAGGGAACCTAATAAACACACTTACAAAAGTTCAGACTTTAATTCAAATGAATATTAGCGTTTTTAAACTGAATTGCCAGAATCTGCAGAGTCACATTGTAAAATCATGGCCTTGTTGCCTTACTTCCTGAACAGATCTATTAGCCTCCATGCATTTGCGGGACGTGTTGATGACCGCGTTCTTCCCAAATGTTGCTTGTGAAAATTTTGAATAGTTTAATCTGCCTCAAATGTATCCCTAAATCCAGCGACTGAGCGTCGCGTAGAGGATCTGATTTCGGATTCTCTCCCACACTGTCTCTACTTATCAGCTACTTTTTAAAACTTTCAATGACACTTTATGATAAATTTCCATTGCTTAAACTTTAATCTTTTTTCAGCCATTATTCCAAGTTATTTAAACTGGAAATGAAAAGAACATGACGCTTATTAAATATATAGTTTATACGTTCTTTTGAAACATAATTGTATTTTTCGATTAGTGTACCTGGGGCGACAAAAGTTTGTAACAACCTTAACTGTCGTAACTCTTTATAATAGCTTAAAAAAGATAAATAACTTGCACATCCAAAAGTCTACGAAAGAGAGCGCTTAACCAAAATGTTATGGAGGTTTATGCAAATGAATTTTGAAATAAAATACTATGAAAAGGAAAAAATAAGCGGACACAGCTGCCTAAAATCTTCAGTATCCCATTTTGAATTGGCTCATTTTGTAGTCTTGAATCTGTTGTCAATACGATATTATTTCCGTAAAGCTTCGCTTGCAGAATTACCTTATTGTTGAAATGTTTAATATACAATGCTTAATCTGGTAATGGTAGGTCTGGCTATCTACAAAAAATAAAGAATTTAAGTACATCCAGTTGTTTCACTGACGGCCTCATTTGCATGAATCTATTTCATACATTGCATGTAAGCTCTTTCGATCTGCGATTTTTAGAACTACAACTTTTTTCTATTCAAAAAATCAAATCGATTAAAACATCTGATCTGATAGAATAGTAATTAGTAAAAGAAACTTTTTGAAACACTGCAGCACTCCCACACGCGCTTTGAAAATAACCTGGTTCTAGTCTGTTTTTACACCAATTATATTTAATTATGAAACATGCTAACGTACAGGAGTCCGAGAGACCTTTAATGAATAAATAAAATACTGTGCCAAATTTGGGATCTTACGTTTTGCAAATATTACAAATAATTTTTGCAAATATTATAGCAATTTAAAGACTAAATTTGCGAGTTGTTGGTCTTCCATTGCAAATATTTCCAATATAACCATTATTGTAAATTCATTGGAGGAATTTCCAGTTAATACAATATAGACGCAATTTTCGGCCCAGTATACGAAAAATAACCAGTGCAGTGATATTTCAGAGTAAAAATGCTCAAGCTTACGATTTGTTTTTACTAAAGCAGGTACTTTCGCTGTTTTTTCCACTCAAGTAGTGTGTTTTTTGTGAACGATTAACAACAATTAGGTTTACGAAGATTTTATGCAACGAATGTGATTAAAATAACAATTACATTCATTAACCGAGGTATCACTGTTTTGATTTTCTGCCAAAGTGTCAGCAATCAATTGTGAAAGAAATAAAAAATTATAAAATCATAAAAAAGGACACTTTCCTTAGTAATTCATCTAACTCAATCTTCTGGCGTGACATAAATGATTTTTTCTCTCTTAAAAGTTTTATGAAGTATATATCAATAGTTGAAAGCTAAAAAACAAACGAAATTGAACACGATTCTTAAACTGTGCATGACCTATAAATCTGAAATATTATCATGCTCTTTTTCTTGTTCTAATATAAAAATGACGTGTATTAAGGGTATTCCATAAAATTGGCTTCTGTTCTACAAAATAAAAAACGTGATTAATTGAAGGTCCTACTCATTTTTTTTTCAGTGACTAACTATATTATTCCATTTCAGAAGTCACATTTGGGATACAAAAGGAAAGACATTAACAGAAATAGAGCTTTTTTCCATTCTTTTGGTGTACTAAAAGCATTTTTATACATTTCTCTTGGGCGATAGCAAATTAAAACTACTCTTCCATGGTTACGAATGTACATTTTCTCTCTTTTTGTAGTTTTGTTATGAATAAATTTCTGATAGCCAATCGAAATTATTTTTTTTAATCTATAGGGTATGGTAATAAATTTTTCATTTTTTTGTAGATTTAAATATATATAGGTAGTTGTAGCCATTATTTTTGAGCAAGGATGCACGTGCGGACGGAACAACGAAAAATATCGCTGCAGTTACAAATTTCTACAGAAAATATTTTTCCTTTATTTAAAAATTTAAATAGGTATATATAAAAAAAATGTCCTAAAATGGAATGATTGATTTTAGAATTCAATAAGAAGTAAAAAATTGCAGCTATTGAAGCTATTCTTGAGGGATATATAAGTCCGAAATTTTTATACTAAACTTCTATGATTTAGTTAAATATATCAGGGATAGATGGCACAGTGCTGTCTCTAACTATTAGTATGTTCAAACTAGCGCTTAAAAATATATGAAATGTCACTCAGGGTTTACTCTTCATTCTGTTTAGCATTTGAAATACAAAAAAAAATGCTCTGCGTTTTGGAACTAAAAGAATATTTTGAAAATTATTACAATTTGAAACTGGTCAACGCATTCTATAGTTGATGTTTGCAACTGAAATAGGATAGCGTAGAAAAGAAATTTTACTTTATACATTATTATCCTACAAGAATAATTTCAATATCTGTAACAGTTTACTTGTTATTGGATTTTAAATAGGGTAGACCCATTTTAACACACCCTATACATTTACAAACATTGATGCATATCACTGTATTTCTTTATAACCATTAATTCCAAGCATGCATACATATACTGATAAAGTAAAGAAAAATATCTCCTAATACACATTCAAAATTCTTAGATGACACCTAATCTAAATCACTTTCTAGATATATTTACGGAAACAGATTATTTTTCTTTCTGTATATAAATTTCCCATAACAATTCTGTACGATAATTACATTTAAAGTGAAACCAAATAACAGACTCAACGAAAAATTAATTCATCGATCGAAGTATTTTTGTCAACGCGCAAACCGTGTCGTAACATGACACATCAACCTACAGCGAACCCAATTACGAAGTAAGTAAATTGAAACTTGAAATGAAACGTGCAATAAAAGAGAATCAAAGCCACTATTTAATTTCAGTGATGGAAAAAAGAATTATAATAATGTTTCTGACATTTACGTCAACTTTATGAAAGAAAACTAAATAGATTAAAAAAAATATACTGATAGTTTAATCTGACAGAATATTTCAACCTTCTTCAGAAAAAAACATTATACATGAACATCACTTTCGAAAATCAAAACCCAACCCGAATCAATTTAACGAAAAAAATCTTAGCCAACAATCTATTATATAATAATTAAGAGCCTACTTCAGACACGCATCTACATTCGCAAGCTAATGTTAAACCAACGAAATCGTTCATTACAAATTTTTCCTTTACATTTCTAATGTAAAGGAAAAAGGGAGTTTTTGTATGATTATTTTTGCCATCTGAGGATAATTTAAAATTTCGAACTGAACAACCAATTTTTTTTTCTCAGAATGGCACTACAAAGTAAATAGAAAAGGTACAGCATTTCAAAACTAGACTTCGGCATTTGATATCAAGCAAAATTAATCATTTACATTATCGAAAATGCGAACGAAAAATTTGCAAAGGACTATAACGTTGGTTTAACATTAGCTTGCGAATGTCGTCCCATGACTAAACTGAACTGTTAACCCTTATAGGACGCTAATTTTTTATGCGTGATTCACCACTAAGTTTTAATTGTTTTCAGTGAATATTTGCAGGGGTGCCACAGACGATTATTTATATATTCTATTTGCACCACTATATTTTAAAAATATCTGTTGTAGTAAATTTCTCTTGTTGCAGATGCTGTCAAAGCACAAGTGAAAGTTATGCTTAAAAAAAGTGGTGCCACCGAATAAAATTCGTGCAAGAAATTCTGGTCTCGAACGGATAATCTTGTCACCTCACTCGTGCCATACGATCGACACGACAAAGTACCTATGTCACGTGGGACATGACATAGGACCGATAAGTGTTAACTTTTACGTGTAAGCATTCATACACTCCTTGACCACAATAATGTCAAAAATCTCTCTGAGCCGCCTTATACCAGGTGATCCTAGAGGGTAATGGCTAGTAACTTTTAAACGGCTGATGATAGCATCGTATTTCCCATCGTACGTAGCATCGTTTATTAAAAGTATATCTTTTAAATATGTCATTTATTTTACAAAAGAATCTATACCCATTAAAAAAGGAAATTTAATTGTGTATATGACCGCTTTTTGCTGTACCTTATATATTTTTTTAAAATATTGTCCTGAGTCGAAAAAAAAACATTTTAGAAAATCCCATTCATTAAGGATCAAAAGAAACAGTGTTATGATATTTTAAATTCATAAATTTTACAGTGGTTTCTGAAGCTAAAATTGTTTTTTCGTTTTTAATGCCAGAAAAGTAAAGTTTTGGTCTGAAAAAAGTGGGAATTTTAAAAAATTGCATCTTGAAAAAATGAAGATTTTTCTTTTTCAGGCGCATGTAATCTTTTGAAATATAAATTTTGTGAAAAGAGGATCATATAAAAAAAAAAATCGGTATTTTAAAATGAATGTAACTCTTTGTAAAAAAAAAAAAAGGCTTAATTTGTATATTTTTAAAATGGAAGTATCATCAGCGATTTAATAGGTATTCGCCAATAACTATATTTTAAATCACCCGTACATATATTTTAATCATAGAGCACGGTAACTACGTTACTTTACACATGATACATTATTTATTGACTTTAAAAATTGCAAAAAGGCGAATAATAATGCAAGATACGTGTTTACCATAATAAACGAAGCCGTATTTTTTGTTGTTCTTGTTGTTTCAGAAACTTGAACAATATTGTATGGTGATTTAATGTGTTGAAATAACTATGCAAAATCTCATTCAGTTATGATAAATATCTAACGGTTATAAAAAGAACGTAGAAAATCTTAGATATCTATAAAACAGGAGCGGATGCTTTAATGGCAAAGAGGAGGAAAAGAGACAGGGATATTTGTGTTTAAAGGAGATTTGAAAAATAGAGAAAGGACGTCGCCTAATAACTAAAGAACATGACGATAAACAGCGAATTTCAAACAGCAAACTGTTTCCATTCTTTAAAATAAAATATTTGATCTAATAAGCCCTATTATTATGCATAAGTAATATTTTAAAACGTGCCACCACAAAATAAACATGACGTAGGAAAAAATTAGTTGAAATAAATGATTAAAAATGTTAGAATTAATAATAAGGAGATTAAAAAAAATTTTCTTTCGTAAAAACGAAAATGTAAAACAAGAATCGCCGAATAGATACGGTCATCGGTTCTCTGTGACCTTTTGATTGAAATATGAATAAAAGACTCGATTAAGCATAGTACACTGTTTCTGTGCTAAAATTTATCTACAGAAACTTTTATAATTAAAATTCACCTATTTAGAAGTATTTAGCAATAGTACTAGAACTCCGAACGAAACAAAACTTCACTGGTATCTACAGTTAAACTGAACAACCGTCTGTGAGACCGCTAACACCAGTTAAGGGTTAAATAAATATTTTAAAAAAATGTTACGATAAAATGAAGATTATATAGAAAAATGCTACTTGAAATAAATGAGAAAAAAAGTTACAGTTAACAGAAATTCAATTCAATAAACAGCTTTATTTCTTTAAAACAAAACATTCGGAGCAAAGAGTCCTTCTTTAGGGTAATATTTTAAAATGAGCCCTGTAAAATAAACATGATATAAGGGATTGTTACTATAGATAAGTTTCTGTTACGTTGATGTTACATTTTATTACGTCATATTAACAGCATTATTATTACGTTGAAATAAATATAATCTAGGCCTAAATTCTCAAATAACGAGGTCTTAGATTTGATTATTACAATTTAATTAAGCATTCTTGAGAATTCAGTTCGCAACCACCGAAGTACCAAGGCAATATGTTTATGGGTAAATCCCCAGAAAGGTATTTTTTTAAAGACTCAGTTAAGCATAGTACACTGTTTCTGCACTAAACTTTATCTACAGAAACTATTATAATTAAAATTCAACTATTCAGAAGTCTTTAACAATAGTACTAGAACTCCGAACGAAACAAAACTTCACTGGTATCTCTAGTTAAACTGAACAGCACTCTGTTAGACCGCTAACAGCATGTAAGGGTAAAATAAATATTTTAAAATATGTTACGACAAAATAAAGATGGCATAGGAAAATGCTGCTTGAAATAAATGAGAGAAAAGGTTACAGTTAACAAAAATTGAAGTCAATAAACAGATTTATTTCCTTAAAATAAAATATTCGAAGTAATGAGCCCTTCGTTAAGGTAATATTTTAAAATGAGCTCCTGTAAAATAAACATGATATAAGGGATTGTTACTATAGATAAAATTTTATTACGCTGATGTTACGTTTTATTACGTTATGAAAACAAATTATTATTGCTTTGAAATAAATTAATCTAGGCCTCAATACTATAAGAATACAAATAAGGAGATGTTAATTTTTTTATTATTACAATTTAATTAAGCATTCTTGAGAATTCAGTTCACAATCACCAAAGTACCAAGGCAATATGCTTATGGACGGATTCCCAGAAAGGTATTTTTTACGCACTGAACAACAGAAAAATTAAAACATATGACCAAAAAAAGGAAAATTTTCTCAGATCGCCGTTTAATCTGGCGGGCTGAATTAGCGAAACAAAAGCACGTGCATTATGCGAAAAATCAGTTAGGCTTTGATATCTATCGATTTTAAAAGTTCAAACAGGCTACAGACAATTGCATGTAAACCAAGATGCCAAGCAATACGTTAATAACGATAATTACTGGAACGTGTATACTAAATTATAAATGATATTAGCATGTAAATGTATCTTAAAGAGTCTAGTGGTTTTTACCAGAAAAAAATGTTTGGATACGAACATAGCAAATCGTACTGTGAATGCTAATTCCAGACAAAACACAAATTTATCCTTTTTTATTTACTTTATACATTAAGGAGGAATAGGTGATAAATAACTGAGTAGGGGGGAAATAAACCGAATAAAAACGTAATATAGATGACAAATGAAGGAATAAAATGTATACCTATTTTTATTTTTGAATGAAATATTTCACAATTAAAGGTTAAATTTAGCACGAATTTGATGCGGATTTATTAATTAGGTAAAATAAAAAAATATGTAATTATGTACGATTCAACATCACATTTACTTGAGATAAATGAGTGAACTCTCGCGTATATACGATATACTGTAATTATTTTTTAATATTACTATTTTTGAATAGCAATGTGTGTCTTATTTATAAGACGAAAATATGATTTTATAAGAATAATATATCGGGCAACTATTACTATTTAGAAATAGAGATAGTAAGAAAATTAACTGCACATCACGTGTAAGTGAGAAGCCACAGTATTTTAAAATGCACCACTGCAAAAAATGACATAAGGTTATTGCACTTAAAATAAATGAGAAAATGTTACAGTTAATAGAGAAGAAATTCAATAAACTCTTGTCTTTCTTTATTAACATTTTCCTTTTCATCACGCGCTCTCGTCTCAGAAATTCTCTCTTTTCTGAGACTTCAAAGTGCAGGAACTCCCGTTTTGCATCGATAAATTATTGATTCCAATTGCTCATCAGTTCGGCTTCTGTAAGCATTTCTGTCACGAAAAATCTGCGCATTCATTCCTAAACATATCTGAAACAACATTAGAAAAGTATATTTTTCATTAGATTTTTCGTCGTACATTCAAATGTACATCCCTGCATGTGTCTGACACGAATAATTGGAATGTACACTCGCAAAGAGATGTAATGGGAAATCACTCAATTTTGTCTCCTATTATTGATTTCAGGGTCTTGCCTTATTTAGCGGCGCTGCCCAATGCAATTTGTGTCATGGCATGACTTTCTTTAAATTTGTCTTTTGCACTGAATATGTCACATTTCAAAATGTTAATAATGTTTATGTACTACGATTAAACAAATATTTAAAATGAGAAATTTTCTTTCGAAAGGTAAAATATATGCAAACATTTTTTTAAAGAAATGCTTTATTTTAAAGTTTTTACGAGTTCTGTAGTAAAATAAAAATTCATGTATTTATTGTCACGAATATTATGAATATAGAGTAGGAAAGAAATGTAATGTTAAATCATTCATTAATGATGTCATGTTTTTTCAATATTCAGCAGTTCTGCCTAATGCAATTTGAGGTGGATTTTTTTTCTTTAAATCTGTCATTTACATTGGATATGCCAGATTTTAAAATTCTAATAATGTTCATGTACCACAGCAGCCAAATATTTTAAATATGTAACATGCTTTCGAAAGATTTGAAAAATAGATATATATATTTTTTGAATGCTCCATTTTACAGTTTTCATTCTTTCTACAGTAGAATAAATATTCATGCATATGTATTCAAGCAAATATTACTAACACTGTCTATGAAAGAGAGTTCAACGGAAATCCCTCAATTTTGATCTTATATTATTGATTTTGCTTTATTTAGCGACTCCTCCCAATGCATTTTGTGTCATTGCATGACTTTCTTTAAATCTGTTGTTTGCATTAGATATGCTACACTGTTAAAAATTTGCAGCATTCTGGCATGTCATTTGACCGTTTTTTTCCGAAAACGGTTACACAACCGTAATTTTAACACTATTCTGACCACATTATTCGCCATTTTATGGTCAGAATATAGTTAAATTATGGTTATGAACCCGATTTTTCAAAAAACGGTCGAATGACCTCCCAGAATGCTGCAAAATTTTTAACAGTGTAGTAATAAATAATGTTTGCATAATAATATCTGCCGAAAATTTAATATAAAGCATGTTTAATAGCATGCTTTGAATGGATTAGAAATTTATAACCAATTAAAATAAAATACTGTGTTCATAAGATTCGTAGAAGAATAAGTATTCATGTATGTGCTGACAAAAACATTAGGAATGTTCACTACCAAAAAGATGTAATTTGAAGTCATTCAATTTTGTATTAATGCCTTGCTTTATTTAGTAGCACTGGACACTGCACTTTGTGTCATAATATGGCATTTATATAATCTGTCTCCTTTTGTAAATATGCCAGATTTTTTGTTGTAAACAATTTTTATACATTTGGTTCTGCCTAATATATAATAGCAGAAAACCCTTTCAAATGGCCAGAAATATGAGGAGTTCAGAAGACGATTCGACTAACTCTATTTTAAGTGGCGTTTTTTTAAAACAAAGGAACAATGGCAATTTTCTATATATTTATGCACTGATAAAAAGTTACCCTTGATTAAAAGAAAATTAATGAGTTAAAGCAAAATATCCAGAGAAAAAAGACTATATAGATGCAATATTTTTATTGTTACAATAACTTTAACTGTTTATATTGAACATTTTCATTTGAGGGAGTTAATCGGTTTGTGCACTGAACGGCAAATATATAAATACCCCATATCATATAATTTATTTTAATAATTTTACGGTAAATTTCATCTTTTAGAAAATTTAATATTAAAATTATACGTACATACATTTACTATACAGTAAAATCTCTATAATGTCTATTTAGCTAACAATTTTTCAATCTTCAAGACCTATATATTTTATTCTTTTGTCTCTGAATAATGGATATGTATCAATAACAGACGAATTCAATGGTATATATATATATATATATATATATATATATGTGTGTATATATTCAATGTATATATATGTATAAACACAGTCAATGAATTTCAAAGTACCAATGAAACATTAATAAGATAGATATATAATTTATTCATTTTTCTATTTATTTTTGGCACCAATACTCTTTCAAGTATTCAGGCTAAAAAATTAAACTTAGCAAAAGAAAACTTTCAACATTTATCTTTAAAACAGTACAAATTTTTCTTCCACGTACATGTTTGTCTTCATATCTAAATGAATAATATAACATAGTTATATTTCTCTAATGAATTATACACGAAAAAAATTTTTTGCATCACTATTTATACTCTTCATCACTCATACATAAGTAGAGCAAGTTTATCTCATATTTTTGACATCATTACAAATTTATATTGTTCTACTTCATATTATCACATGTAATGTGAATGTATTTCAGTACATATAAATTTCGTGTTTTAAAAGTCATTGAAAAAACATTAAGATGTGGCAGTTCTTACCAAAATAAACAATTTTCGTATAAAAAACTAGAGTCGTAATTAATTTTTTCACCCGAAATTATGGGGTGTCTTGCTCCCTTCCGAATATAGTTATCGTTTATAACTTTAATTACAAGAAATATATTTTAAATGAATTTTTTAAAGACATACTTTGCTTTGTAAAAAATGCAAAGATATCATGCAATGAAAATAAAACTTTAAAGATGGAAATTGTACTAGCGATCAATATATGCCAGTACTGTTTCTATATCTTAACTAAAATTTGTTTTGGTAAAATCCAGACTACTTTACGTGATTTCTGAACGATCCGTTTTGTAACAGATATAGGCCATATTTCTTAGGAATTTTCATTTTGTTAAAATGATTTTTATACGATAAAACAATAATCATTTTTTAATGAAAATTTTACATTATAGTCATTTTTCAGCAAACGGCAAATAATTACTGCCATAGGACTCAAACTAGGAACCTTAGCTTTCCTAACTCATCGACATGAACCTACAGCCATAATTGCACCAGCCATTCTCTCAAATATTGTTACTTGTATTTGAGGCGTTCAGAAAACATCCGACTAACTACATTTTAAGTGGCGTTTTCATAATAAAAAGGAACATTGAAAATTTTCTATATATTTATACAGCGATAAAAAGTTACCCTTGATTAAAATAAAATTATTTTCAATCAAAATATCACAAGAAAAAATATTATATAGGGTAATGTAGGGCAAAATCTAGTACCATAAATGTTTGTTGTTCTCAAATAAAATCAAATTGGAAAACAAACTCTGAACTACTTTTTAAAATCGAATGAATCATTGGCTATAATAAAGCATATTCTTTCCGATGAAAACCATAATTGATTATATAATACGATAGCTTTTTTCATACATATGCAAAAAACCGGTTTTGCCCCTCAGGTTGAGTAAAACCGCGTATCCATTTAAAACTCATGGAAAACACTTTTTTTCTCAAAGAAATTCTTGATTACTGTAATAAAGAAATACATTTTTGTTATTTTTAACGAAACGAAATTTCATGTGTTCGTCCATGTGTCAAAAATAAATCTGTGACAAATTTTCTACATTGTATATCCCTACCTATTTTACAATGGAAAGCTTAGAGTTATTTTAACTGCTAAAATCACAAATGAATTTGTTATATTCTTCTTCACACTACATGCTTTGTGTGCCCATCCGCGGCATTTCAAATATTATATCCCACCTTTTTTGGATTTTGAATTGGAGTAAAGTTCATTGCAAAACTTTCAGGCTTCATTATTTTCTTCATCTTCTGAGGATTTCTCCTCAACCTTTATTGTTTCTTTTTCTCTTAATTCTTAATTTCTTTTTTTCTTTTTACGAATCTCCCGTTTTTGTTTTGTATCCTGTTTGGCTTCTTTCTCCTTAATACCCATTTCCAGCTCTAATTTATAGGGAGAAGAAGTCAAAATAACAGTTTTCTCCTCTTGTCACAGTCCTTAAGTCTTCCTGGAGAGGGGTTAATAACATTTTAGGTGAAATCGGAAATGCAGATTGCTGGATTACACGATCTGAGATGCAGATGGAAAAGGCTGAATGTTGTCAACTGCTGGATGTCTGATGTTAAGGAGGATGGAAGGATAAGATTCCTTATCCTGTGATGTTTCCGAAATATTTATCGTTGCAGCTATTCCAGCCCATGGCTGCGTAGACAAAGGTGTGTTATCACTGACTTTTATGTGTTTCTCTTTCATTTCCGAAAGAGAAAAACGATGTCTTAGAAGAACATCGTTGTTGTAGGGAAAAATCCCTGTTTTCTTAAGCAGTCTACTTGGAGTAATTGTAACTGCTCCTCTGAAAAAAGCTCTGAATAATCTTCCAATATAGTAGATTATTATAGATCGCCCAGGATTAGAAAATAACCACTTCCTCACCTCTTGTTTGTAGTATGAGTTTAGAGGTGCCGTGAATGACACATCAAGGGGTTAACAGTACTTAACATTAAATTGCAATTTACAGCTTCATACTAATTTATTAACTAACCTAAAAAATCATTCCATGAGTATAGGGCAAAACCAGATATACCCGGGTTTCATCCACTCTTAGCTACCCGGTTTTACCCCAATATGACAGAGGTTTAAAAACATGGCAACAGTACTCTCAGTCCTGTAGTAAAATATTAATAAAACTGTCGAAATACTATCAGGAAAACAAAGAATTTGAAATAGTACTTACCAATATTTAATATTCTTATAAACAGTTAATATATGCGTAAAACATAGAATCAAACGAAACAATTTTTAAGAGTAACTGAAACAAAATCCTTCACACAAAAAATAACCTCACACAGCAGGGTTTCGTTCAGCTACAAATGCCGTAATGACGTTCGACAAGCAATTCTTCGTGTTGACTGATGGACAAAAGTCCAAATCAAGGAGGGATCTGCGCTACCATGTTTTGTACAACTCTCCCCTAGATGCAATATTTCTATAGTTACTAATTTTAACTGTTTATATTGAACATTTTCATTAGATGGAGTTAATCAATTTGTGCACTGAACGTCTCATTTAATGCTGTTTATGAAGGACAAGCAAAGTGTGAAAAATATGAAATGTTTCTTCGGTAGATAAATATTTTTCAACTGAATGTTTCACATATTTTCTTTCCATAATTTCAAGCGTTTGATTTTTTAATTTTATCCTTTGTAAACAGATAAATAATTTTTTTTGGAGATAAAAGAATTTGTTTTAACAGTACCAACATTTTTTTAAACATGTATTTTTTCAAAGTTTTGGTGATTGTAATTATCTCATAATAAATTTAAGCAGAAATATTTAGTAGATGTTGATTAAAGAAATTGCTCATTATAACAGATATAGATAATTATAAACAATAATTTTACGGTAAATTATTATATTTGAGATATTTTGAAAGGTTTTCTTGTGATATATTGATAAACCGAACACTTCAGTAAATAAAAAACTAAACTGAATGAATGAATGTGATGAAAAATAAATTTTTAGAGGCAATTCTTAAAATTAATTATATTGTGATAGTTGCATTCCAACTTTTGTTTAAACTAATAATTAAAAATAAACTAATATCTATTTTCCAATTGACTCAGACTAAAAAAAAAATAATAATTTATTTTTTTAAATATAAAAATAATATATGCCAGTCTTTTATTTAAAAAAGAAAGACAGAAAGAAAAGAAAACGATTATTGTGTATTGTTTTAATGTACATTCTTACATTTAGGTCGCTCCATAAGTTTTATAGGTTTTATCGGAAAATTTCTAATTTAAAATCAACATTTAGACAATATTTCGACACCATTAAAAAATGTCCAATGTAGACTCAATATTGGTGTTTTACTTTAAACATGTCTAATTTAAAGCAAACGTTTTTGTGCAAACCGATAGACAATTAAAAAGGTTTTCTTAAATTTATTTAAATTTCATGTGTACCGATACGAGAGAAATTTCCAACGACACATTCATTAAAATATTAATGTAGTAATCATCTTATAAAAAAATTTTTATTTCTTTTAGTATTTATTTCTTTTCATGACACAAAGTCTGGAACTTGAATTATAAAAAGAATAAATAATTCAAAATCCATTTCTGTTAAAAAATAAATTTATTACCGCTGATATTATAGCCAAAATCAGATGCAAATCAAACTGCTTTTTAAAAAATCATTAAATTAAATAAACGCTGATTTACAAGTGGGTTTATCAGAAGTTAATTACTTTTATCATTAATATGTTAATCGTCTTATAAAATGTTTTTTTCATTTTATTGCTATCAGTTCAATTCGTAGCATAACACAAAACCTGGAACCTAAGTAATAAATAAACAGATGCAATGCAAAATCATATTCTACGTCTTATAAATAATTTCATTATTATTGTTCTTCAAACAATGCTATAATTTTATAATCTTTCATAATTATTTGTCTTGTCAAAACAGTAACGACATTAAACAGTTTTTTTTTTTTATAATAATCTTTAAATTACAGAGACACAGATAAAAGCGGTTTTTCTGAAATATTTTTCCAGTAATATACTAATCGACTCTTTTTTACTTCTTACAGTTTTTTTCGAAATACAACACAAAGTCTAGAACTTTGAATGATAAAGAGAATTATTATAAAAGATAGATTCACTATAAAGAATTTATTATTATTGATCTTCTTTTAAAAAGTGCAAACAATTAAACATGTTTCTTAAAACTGAGTTATATACACATAAATTGGTTAAATTCATAAAATGAGAGATAAATTGATTTGAACCTTAATGCAGTAATCGTCTCATAAAAGGCTTTTTAATTTTATTGTGTTCGAACTATTACTTAGCATCGTACAAAGCCTGACCTCTGGGTGGTAAAATTGGTTAATGTAATGTAAACAGTTTTAAAAAATCTTTAAATTACAAGAGCACAGATACAATTGGCTTTTAAGAAAGTTATTTACTTTAATCTATAATGTGCTAATCGATTCATAGTTTATTTCTAAGAGTTTACTTTATAGCATAAGACAAATATTGGAACTCGATTGAAAAATAAGAGCATAAATGTCAGATTCAATTTTAAATAATTTTATTGCTTTTGATAGTATTGCAAAAACCGTAAACTAATTAAGCAGCTTTTCTTAAAAATCTTTAAATTAATTGAACAGAGATAGGAGCGACATTTTTGAAAGTTAATTGATTTTATCATTGATGTATTAATCGCCTTAAAATTCTTTTTTATTATTTAATTGCTAACAGTTTCTATAAAAGAATAATACCAAGTGATAAATAAAGCGATGTAATGTAAAAGCATGTTCCATTATAAATAATTTTGTAATTTTTTTTTCAATTTGTCAAAATGGGTAAGTTATAAAAACAGATTATGATTTAAAATTTTTAATATAAACATAGATACACGTGACATTTCCGAAAGGTTATTTATTTTATCAGTAACACTTTAAAGTATGATTTTTTATTCTGTTCGGAAAACATTATATTGGAGTCTATTTTTGTTAATTATCTACTAGAAAAATACTGCAAAAATGTTTTTATGTTTCTGTCAGACATAATGAAACTTCTGACTTACATAACCAAAATTACCCAAAAAATTATAATTTTAAAATACATACTTATTTTAAAATGTTTTCACTGCACAATAATTGCTATTCAATGATGTAATAATCTTTATAGCGATTTTAATAGTTTGCAGAATTAATAATGTCTATCTTATAAAGATAGAGAAAATACGTCAGTCTAGCACATTATCTATATCAAAGTATCAAAAAAAGATGTTATAACCTCCCGTGATAACAAATCAGAACAAAACAGACTTCACGACATTAAAGTCATGTTATCACACGTAAGCATGGAACTATTAATAAAGAGGAACTGAGATATCCTTAAAATAGTGAAGGTTCAACTGTAACCGCTTTCGCAGGGGTTGATTACCGCCGGTGGAAACTACCGCCACTAAATTTATATTAAAATTTTATCCTTATTTAAACGCCTTATTAATGCAAAATTTCAGTGATAAATAATGGCAGAAACAGATTTTCATTTTTACTGGTGGAACTTCACTTTTGTTTCAGGCCTTGCATTTCCGCCATATTGTGACAACCAGTGACATAAACTGAACTGCTTTACCAGGTAAACTGACACCAGTAAAAGTAAATAGAAAATTTGACCATATTCGTGAGAAAATATTTCCATGAATAAGACCCTTAAATAAGACGAATTTTTCTATTTAATTTTAACGTGGGAATCCGGCTCTGGCGATAATCGGAAATTGTAGATTCAATTTTATAAAAAGCAGCCGCCATTTTGTGACAACCTTCATAGTTACTTCACTCGCAACTGGTAGACAGTACGCTATACGTCTCCTCCTCATTATTCATAAGTCCATTCACGTAAGTAACACATAATAGTTAACCAAAAGACCAATAGAAAGTGCCCAATAGCAAAAAAATATCATGTAACTTCTGAGTTACACTACGCATTTAGGGGTTAACGATTTGATTATTGAACGTGGAAAACCAACGTTTAAATATGCACCAAACAGCTGTTTCGAATCTACAAACGGAATTCACCTTCAGTGCAAGAAAGAACGCAGCGAGCTAGAAAAAGCGAGGCTGGACAAAAAGAGAGGTGCCGGCTTGTATGCCCGATACGGGTTGCAAACGAACCAAAACAACCGATGAGGGAAAAGCAGCATGAATCAACTGAGTGGAAGAGTAGCGAAATCTACCGGAGGACGAAAAAAATAGCCAAAAATGGTGAAATTAAACAAATGGTTTCGAAATACTTGGAAAATCAGGAGTACTAGATAAGTCATTGACTAAAGAGTGAGAATTTTCGATGATGTGTTAAGCTTCCCAAAAATCAAGATCAAGGTTAGAAGAACATTTTTGGATAGTGATGGATCTCGTTTGTAGATTCAAAACAATTGTTTGCTGTTTTTTGTGTATTATTTGTTGCATATTTAAACGTTGGTTTTCTGTCTTTTAATATTCTTGCACAAAGACTTTATATGCTACTTTTATACATTTGATTATGGGCCTGGACGGGCGACTATTTTCATGTTCATTCACACTGTAATTTATAAAGAATTTTCTTTTAGGTAGCTTTCATTACAAAAAGCTGCCTATTGCAGCCGTTCGGAGGTAAGTCCGAAAACATTTGGTATATTTTCGCCGATCATGACCCCCAGACACTGAAACTACCCTCCATTCAAATGTTATGTATCTGATCTTTGTCACACCGTAACTCTCGTATTTATGAACCGATTTCGAGTAACCTGGCGTGTACATAGTGCATACCAATGTCTTCGTTGGCCAGCTTCATCCGACATCTGGTTTCAAAATGGCGGCGATTTAAATTTAAAATTAGGTACAAAAAATGGGAAATAGAAAAAGATTTTTTTTCTGATGTGTTTCGCTGATACAAAGATTCCGGAGAATTTTTTTGTTTCGTCTATATCTTTAAAAATAGCTGTGTTATAGTACTTTGAATTTCTAGTGTGGCTGACATTTTGAAACGAGCTGATTTTTGTCACACAATAATACGTGTATTTTTGAATCGATTTGGATGTAACTTGGTGTATACATAGACATAGTACGTAAAAAGGTCTCGACCGAGTTCGTTGACCAGCTTCATCCGCCATCTTGTTTGAAAATGGCGGGCATTTAATTTTTTTTAATTAAATTTAAAATGATGTACAAAGAAATTGAAATTAAAAAAGATTTCTTTTCTTATGCGTTTGGCCTTGAGTTCGGGGCATTTTTTGTTTCATCTATATCTTATAAAATGGCTGAGTTATATCACTTTGAATTTCTAGTGTAGCTGACATTTTGTAGCGACCTGATGTTTATCGAGTGATAACACACGTATTTATTAACCGATTTGCATGTGACTAGGCACGTGTCAGTATATAGCATTGTCTCAACAAAGCGGCCATTTATTTTTTTTAATTAAACTTTAAAATGAGGTACAAAAAAATTAGAAATTGAAAAAGGTTTTTTCTTAAGTGTTTGATTTTGATACAAGGATCCCATCATGTTGTTTTAAAATGGTGAGCACTTCAAGATATCGCCGAATTTGGCGACCAAATATAAATAACTTTAAATAAAACGAGTTTGGACAACAGTGACTAAATTAGCGAAATTCTCATTCATGTTCAGTATAGACAAAAACTACTATTGAATCTCCCATACTCGGTTTCCACTAATTTGAGCTTCGTGTGTTTGAATAATATCAGCTGGCTTTTTAAAAATAAGGAATATGAAAGCTACCTCTTCCTCCCGGTATTGACCGGAAGGACTTTTTGGTAGATTTCTCTTGAAAATATCCTATTATAACTTTTTAAGATAAGTTTTCAGAGATAAGTTTCAAAAGATGGCATGAATAGAATAAAAAATAGTTTACTTGGGCTTATATTGTCCCAATCCTCCTAATCGAAAGACTAACATATTAATTAGATGTAAATTTCCAACTGGGCGAAAAATGTCCGGACCAGGATTCGAACCCGGGACCTCCTGGCTGAAGCCGCCAGTGCTCTGCCATCTGAGCTATCCCGGACGATTCTGGTCGAACTCTTTCACCCAGCTAACCTTGATGATTACAGCATCTGGTCTGAAACTTGGTTCAGCTCAACAGAATAAATCTCAGGTAATGGAACTCCAGAAATCGCGGGATACGAAATTACACTAGATTAATATTAACACAATTATTCTAATTGGTAAACAAATCATATTAGATGTAAATTTCCAACTGGGCGAAAAATGTCCGGACCAGGATTCGAACCCGGGACCTCCTGGCTGATGCCGCCAGTGCTCTGCCATCTGAGCTATCCCGGACGATTCTGGTCAATTAGTGTAATTTCGTATCCAGCGATTTCTGGAGTTCCATTACCTGAGATTTATTCTGTTGAGCTGAACCAAGTTTCAGACCAGATGCTGTAATCATCAAGGTTAGCTGAGTGAAAGAGTTCGACCAGAATCGTCCGGGATAGCTCAGATGGCAGAGCACTGGCAGCTTCAGCCAGGAGGTCCCGGGTTCGAATCCTGGTCCGGACATTTTTCACCCAGTTGGAAATTTACATCTAATATGATTTGTTTACCAATTAGAATAATTATGTTAATATTAATCTAGTGTAACATATTAATTGCCTTATAAAATATTTTTCTTAAAATTAATAGTATAGTTTACAGAATAAAACAAAGAAAACCTGGAATCTGAATTTTAAATAAATTGATGTAATCTAATAGCATATATCTTTACTTTAATTTTTATACTACTGATAATCATTTCAAAACCATAAACAAATTAAACAGCTTTTGTTTTAAAGATATCTTTAAATTACAAAAATGCAGATACAAGAGGCTTTTCCTAAATTTAATTGATTTGACCGTAGATAAGATAATCCACCTTATAAAAGTTTATTATATTTCTAACAATTTTCTAAATATTGTGAATACTTCTACTTCAAAAATTGTTGGTAATCAAGCAATCTTAATTTTTAAAAAAGCGAACTGGCAACATTGCTGACACTGTTAACATATTATTAAACGTTTTTATGAAGGAAAATATTTTAATCAAGAAAAATGTAATTCTTACAGTAAAATTTAAAATTTTAATTAAGAAAATTGTAAAACTACCCTTCTTCTACAATTTTTAACTTTTTGCAATACATTTTTCCTTCTTTTCTTAAAAATGTACTCTATAACTGTAAGGACTATATTTTCAAAAAGTTAGTTAATTATGAAAAAAAAGCAATAAATCATGAAATATGTTACTGAAAATACGATATTTAGTTTTATGAAATTCACAATGATAATAGTCAGTTTAGAATAGAGTTAATTGAAAAATTTATGTTAATGTAGGGGGTCTTAAAGCGTTTTGAAAGCCGTTTGCCAACAGAAATTCCAAAAAAAACAATCCTCTCATTTCTTTTATTAAATAATACATTTAATATATATTTTTTATAAAACAATATTTCTTTCTTTAAATATTTTTAAAACTTCTAAAATAATATATCTCATTCAGTGATCTACTGGATGGAGATTTCTATGTTGAAGTCATTTTGATGATACTGATATATTGAAAGAAACAATTTGAGTACACCGAGTATAATGAATCATTTAAAGAGAGCTAGATGAAATAAAATCATTTTTGGCATATTTTTAATTATCACGTGTTTGCGATACTTCCGAATATACTGTGAAGTGAAAATCCCTTTTGAACCAAAAATTTGAAAACTGATATTTTTTTCCTTTTTCGCAAAATAAAAGAGTTCAAAGACTCCTTAAAAATATAGTGTTTGGTATTGAGATTTTAAAAATTCAAACATTCAGATTCAACTATAATTGAAATCTAGAAAATTATATACACTGAATTTCAGTGCAAATCGCTTTATACTGCCATGTTTAAAACTAGTGAAGTGTTGTGTTCTATTTTTTTTTAATTATTTTTATTTATACAGGCTTATTTTTATGCGTTATACGTGAAATTTAAAATATTAAATATCGCTCGCTAAATAAAGTTAATATTTAAAGACTCGCCCAATCCCATTTAAAGATAAATTGTATTAACCCTCTCATGAAGGAATTATCTTTAATGGGAATTTTACATGTTGAAATATATTTTTTATTTGTATATTTTATAGAGTAGAACGTGGTAAAATGCTCAGTGAAGAAAATAATATGTCATAATTTGATCACAGTTCATGGAAAACACGCAACAATTTACCTAGCCGTTGAAGTGACATTTGTTTTCGATACTGTATGTCTTAGCAGTGCCTAGTTGTCTCAGTTTATAATGAATGCATACATTTTTGTCATATTACTAAGGTCATTCACAAATCAAAATTGCATGCTTTTTGATGCATTTTTTATTTAATTTTCAATCGCAAATGTATCAAATTACCATGTTCTCATATTAAAAAAACTGTAATCGAACAGTTTTTCCATTTTTCGGTAAAGGCAGAAGAATTTTTAGGAAATGCTGTCAAAGTCGTTTTGAACCGAATTTCCTGACGCGCCACTGCAGGAAAATAAAAAAATTGCCATCCTGAGACAAAAATCGCTTATAATGCAATATGTAATTCATCTATTTGAAAAAGAATAAATTTTCGATTACAAACCACTTCAATATTCATAAAACTATTTCAGAAAATGTGTTTATAAGATTCGCGTTGCGTTGAATATTGGGATTGTTAAATTGGGGAAAATAGCTTTTCGAGAACCGCCTTCAATGGTTTTATGAAAAAAAAGTAATTTAATAATTTAAAAAACGCATTTCATGTGGTAAAATTAGAAATTTCATTTAGAAATAACAGAATTGTTATAATATTTTTAAATTAAATTTGTACTTCAATTTTCAGCTTTTGAATCAATGCCTTATCCCCCAACTGCCAAGAAGGGTTATGTGTTTCACGCGTATCTGGGTATGTGCATTTCTTTATACCCTCGGAACATCCCAACTGCTGGATCGATTTTAATGAATGAGATCTATATCTATTCATCTTAACCGTCCAATGGTTATAGGCTAGGTTTTGTATTTTATATCTTCAAAATGGCTGTAAAGGTGAAAAAAATTACGCACCCTATTGAGTGGCATATCATTGAATAGGTCTTTCAAAATGAAGACGATATTTCACTGACTATTTTACAGTCAGAAACTCCGTTAAAATATTATACAACCTGGAAGTTGTGTAGGTAGGATCTCTAGCTTTACTGCAACTCTAACCATCATAGACATCTATAGGCCTCATCAAAGTAGTGTTTATAGATAGGGACTAACGATTAAAGGCAACTTAAAAGTCATCAATACAAGTAAATAAAAAAAAAATAGGTAAGTAATATAAAAAATAGTTTCATATTGATGAGAAATAATTAATTAGTTCGCTTTTTACGCAGTCGGTTTTTTTATTTTTTAATTTTAATTTTAACTTGTTCATATCTTTTCTTACAAGCGTGCTCTATATCTGTTAAGACACGAACTACAGAAATTTTATTAGTTTAAGAAAACTCAAAATAAAATGTAAAAAGTTAGTAAAAATGACTATTTTTTTTTTACATTTTAATTATTAAAAAATAAAATTTATATATTACTCAATCCGATTATTGTCCGTTTATTGTCTTACTGTGATGCAGATTTCTCTTGAACATATTCTAGTATAAGTGTACGGCAGAGATTACTTTTCAAAAAGTGGTAGGAATTTAATAAATATATAGTCCAAAGGAACATAGGGGAGACTAGGGAGGCTTGACCCACCCATCTGTTTTCATACTTAAAAGAATTTCAGACTTTTATCTTTCAGAATATCAGACTTTTTTGTGTCAACCAATACTATTGGAATACTCAAACAACAGCCTTTGTTCCACATAGATAATTGAAATAGGTGTGGAAAAAATCAATTGTGAGGTGTTTTCAACCTAAAAGTAGTGTTTTTAGAAATATTTTGTAAGCTTTTTTCAGATAAAATATATCATAGAAATTTAAATAAGTAGGTTTTAAGTAATGAAGAAATATCGAGCTTTCATTAAAGGCATAATGATTGTACAGGAAGTTAGGTTTAACATAACAATGTGCTATTTTTTAGAAAAGGGCTATGTGGGGAGGCTTGACCCAGTCAATGTGTGGGAGGGTTGATCAGATGCTCAAGACTCCCTTAATTAAGTGGATTTTGAAATCTTTTTATTATGGAGTATGCATAATGAAAGGTTAATGGTTATATATAAAAAATAATTTAAATTAATTCTGTAAAGCTACAGTAAAATGGGGTGATGGAAAAGAAAATGTTTAAAATTGATAAAAGAAAGATGTGAAAAATTGCTATAGTATCCACTGCAAGAAAAAATTTAATGAAATATAAATGGGAAAGTTGGTAGGAACTTTTTTCCATTTAAATTACTTACAATAGGTAAGTAGAAACAGTTTAAGACTAGAAAGTATGAAATCAGCTGTCTCACCCTTTCAGAGGCAGTGATATGTTTATGAAACCACTTAATTTTAATTCCCAAACGCCACAATGACTCTAGAATTTTGCTAAAAACTTTTCAGTTTAATATGTATGTGAAATATAGCCTTTTCCTTATTTTCAAAAAATTTTGTTCGTAAATTCCGGTGCCAGTCATTTATTTCAACATTTTAGTACTGAAAGTACTTTGACCCTCAATGGATTAAAAGATGTTAATGATAAGTGCTCATGAAGCTGCAAAAGAACATAGCATTGATCAAAAAACTTTAGGAATGTATGTAGACAATTTTCACCAGAATGAATACAGTGCGATAAAGCCAAACAATGTGACAACTAAAGTTCTCAGGTCCAGCGTCACATAAAGTATGACAAGGAGACAAAACATAGCTGGACAGTGGCTCCTAAATCAGGACATAATAATACATGAAACCCAATAAAAACGGAACCTGTCTCTAAAAGGCTACTGCCTTCAATGTTAAAATTTAATTTTTCCTGCTGTAAGATTATACCTGCTTGGACAAAATCCTGTTTAAAACAAAAATTTTCTCCTCTGACTTATAATTGCATCTAAGCAGGTTTGTTCAAGCATCATATACTTTCAAAAATGTTTTTTATAATAATTTAAGGGTGTAGCATAAAGATATTTTGCTTTTTAGGGTTACATACTTAAAAAGTAAAAACGGAACCATTATAAGATTACTCCTGTGTCTGTCCGTCTGTCTGTCTCTCTGTCACAACCATTTTACTTGTAAACTATGGAACGTGGAAAGTTCAAATTCGTGAAGTAATAAAGACCATTAACCCACATATTTTCAGATTAACAAACATTCATAAATATATTTAGTAAAAAAGTAGAGGGGCTAATTATGCTACTTGAAAAAAAAAATCTTTTCTTTGTATATCATGTGAGGTATCCTGTGAAAGCTTTTGTAACGCTGAATACAAAATTATATTCCTTTTAATTTTAAGTATTATATTTTCAAAGATATTGTTGAAAATGTAGCGTAAAAATATGCCCCCCCCCCCCCATCTAATACCGAATCTACTGAAACTAAAATTATGAAAAAATTAGAGGTAGTAGACGTTAATATAAACGTTTACGGAAAATTATAGTGATTACCCTAGGTCTTAGCATTTTTCTGTTATACACAAATTTCGATTTACGGGCATTCAGAAAAATTGTTGATCATCGCTGAATATACCTATCGTTGCATAAGAATAAAAGCATTATTGATAATGATTTTCGAAAAAAAATCATCGGTAATTAGCCGAGATATTAACCCTTAAAGGTACGGTCAATTTGGACATACACAAGGACAGGGGCGGCGTACTCTATGCCTACTTAACAATTTTTAATGATATATATGTGTAATGTAATGTCCAGTAACAGTATAAAAGCAATAAACCTCAAATTGCTAAAAACATACTAATTTAAGGGGTCTCGGGATTTTAAAAAGTGGAAAAAATGAAAAAAAGACCGTTTTCAACATTTAATGTCTTAAAATGTATATGATTTTAAAACACAATTTAAATTGGGATGAAAGATATAAGTATGTTCTTTAGTTTCATGCATTTAAAAAATTGCAAGATACAGAATTAGTATTTACAGGGGGCTCGAAACTGTTAGTCATTTGTCGAACAAAAAATTGGCATAACAGTTTACGCGCAGGATTACAAAATAAATATTGCAACTAGAATGAAAATTGTGGTGCTTACTTACACTTCAGATTGTAATAATCTCCCTTCACTTAAATAAATTTGTATTTAAAGTATTTTTATATTTTTAATGCAATGTTGCATTTAGCTAATACAAAATTTTCAAAATTTCAACAGTAAAATCACCTAAAAAAATATATTTTTTAAACAATAAAAAGGAAATTTTAGGTTCAGTTTATACAGACTAACATGAAATATATGTTTTGAAAATTTCATGAAAAAATATTCAGAAATTTTTGGGATATCCTGCGCGTTATGCCCAAAAAACGCCATTTGGAAAATAATGACTTTAAAGTTTCGAAAACGCCGCTTCAGCTATTGAGCGGGTATAATTCTAAAAGCCAAAACTTCTGTTCTAATGGGAATTTCAAGGAAACAATTATATCAAAATATTCAGAAAAGATAGGAGTATAACATAAAAAAAATAAAAATTACTTAAATTTTGAAGCTTTAAGAGTCCTGCGACCACTTAATCCTTTCCGGCACGGAGTAATTCTATTTATAAACTTATGAAATAATGAACTAACACCAGAATTTGTTAAAGAATTTATTAGAAAATGAGAATTTGCTTATTTTCACGTACATGATAAAGGAAAGTTTTAATTAAATATTCTTGGTGCCGTTTGCCTGTTTTGGAATTAAAATTAGGTATCAGTTTTTTATGGGCATCGCCCTCGAAAGATTTAATTAGAATGAATCGCATAAATACTGTGGGATTCGCGATAGTTTGCATTGATTGTATCTCTCAATACGCCTCGAGTGACTTTAAAAGTTAATTAAACACTTATCTGGAAAAACGCGGCACTGACCAAGGTGGTGTTGCAACTTTGAGACATCAATTCGAAGCGCGCTTAGCACAATGCCAAATTTAAACTTGGAACAAAGGTTTGGTTTTAGCTACACTGTAGATATAAAGGTTATTACTACGCTGAATTTAGTTTCATGAAATGCCAAATGAAGTTAACTATGCACTGCTTTTATTGTCAGTACCGAATTAAGTTCATCATAAACAGATTAGGATAATATTAAAAAAAGAGTTATATGAATAGCTATATTTGATATTATTTAGGTTCCATATCTCTTTGAACTTTCATGGTATAACCACTTGCACTTTTCTAATATATACAGTTATATCCAACCCTACGTTGTATAGTTTTTTACAAAGTCTTAGTATTCTTTTAGCAACTTTTTTTTTTAATAATACAATTACAAATTCTTATATTTATTCTACGGAACCCTCTGTGCGCGAGTAATGCTCGCACTTGACCGTTTATTTTAAACTGATTTTATTTGTTTTCACAAATATTTCAATATAAAATAAAGTGGGCCAAGCCTCCCATATGTGGTGAGCCTTGACCCATTATTTTCTCATGATTAAAATCAACCATTTTTCAGAGTTATTATATATTACACTTAAGTAGCAATTTTATTTTAATAACGGATTGTATAACGAATACAATGATATATAAAACATTATTCTACGTTCAATATTTAAAAAATTAAAAATCGTTTTGTAAAAAGTGGGTCAACCCCCCCTAGTCTCCCCTATATGTCTGTACTCGTACACTGTAAAAAAAAAAAAATTGTAAAGTTACTAAAAATTTTCTAAGAAACTGGGATTCCTAGAACTTTTTATGTAATGGCAACAACAAAAATTCATGTAATAAATACACTTTTGCACCGAAAATCAAAAACTCTCTAAGGTTACTAAGATTTTTTTTAGGAAACTGGGATGCCTAGAACTTTTCATGTAACAGCAACCATGGTTACAGATATAATTTTAGTCAGATTACTGTAATTTTAGCAGATTCATTTGTGAAGTTACAGATTTCTGTAGCTTTACAAAAACTAGTTTTGTAGATTTACAGCATTTTTTGTACAGTTACAGATGAAAGTTTAGTATGCATGTAATTTTACATCTGTAGAGCTACAGATTGTTTTTTTTTTTTTTTTTGTTTTTTTTTTGTAGTCAAAGGTTTAACATTGTGAAAATATATAAATTTTATAAAAATATTCTAAAATATGATTATTGTCAAAAAATCTACTTAAGTTAGAAATATATATCATTAAGGTTTAGCAATATCGATATAGATAATCATTATAAACCAATACAAATTATCAACAGCTAATGTGAATGTATAAATAATAAAGGAATTTACTCAAATTAAAAATGATGTATATTCCATTATAAAATTCTTTTAAACAGTACCTTATAACAAGAGCAACATGGAATTGAAAATAAAGTAAACAATGAAAAAATGGAAAGATTTGTGGAACCAAGGCAGAATCATCAGGCCCTAATTACCTTAAATACCACAAATAACATATACGATTTCATCTTTGCATTAGCCATAACAAGCTAAAGAATGCAAAAAAGGGCTATTGTACACAATAAAGCCAGAAAATATAAAGCCAGAAACAAACTTAAGATATTAAAAAAATGGATTGAAATGGATTAAAAAAAGAAAAACATTATCAATTGAAGATCCAGATTGGTGTTAAATGATAAAGCTTAAAAAGGTATAAGAAATAATTAGCACACGTGGACAAATTCATTTAGTAAATATGAGTAGGACCAAGGAGTAATAACGTAGAGTATAAGCATATTAAAAATAACAGTATTTATATTGAAGAAGATATCGTGCTGCCATCTGTAGTACACTTAAACATGAATTCCAATATATTTACCAATTAATCAATAAAGTTCTGGCCTCTGTCGTTAAATGATCCATTCAAAATTATTAAACAAGAATTTATCATTAGGAATATACATGGGTTGGAATAAAACTAATAAATAATTAATATAAATAGATTAGTAATTATTAATAACTAATATTGGATTAAGCTTTAGAGCAGAAACTGTGTAGAGATATTATAAATGTTAATTAAAGATATGTAAATATATACACAACAATATATAAGAATGAATTAGTAAATGAATTAAGCATGAAATAATAATTGTATTAAGTTAATATAATTGATGAATTAAAAATATGTATATATATGTATATATACATACCAAAATATAAAATTAAATAAGTAAACTGATGACATGGAGGATTCATTAATTAATGTTTCATATAAATAAATGTACAATATTATAGCATATTAATATATTTAAATCTCTGTCACAGCAGTGCATAATCGCTCAAATAAATACTACTACTACTAATAATAATAATAATAATATTAGTAATAAATAATTTTTGATGCTTGTCAAATTTAAATTAACATTTAAAATTTTGAAAATAATAAGTAACAATTGATGTGTCCACAAGCGGGCATAAAATTTAAAGGAAGGAGAGGATAGAACAAAGAATAAATCTTATAATTAATACATACACCTTTTTATGCTATTGCAATAGAATTTACTATGTATGAGATATTAATATGATGCTGTCCGCATTTGGCTAAAATGTAAGTAAAAATTTAACATTGACATTATTAATTAATAAATAAAATATAGATAGATTTAACTAAATAAATAAATAAAGAGAAATATACACTTATACGTTGAAGTGTGCCGAATCAAAATCCATAATGAAATATGTATTATTGGATCGTAATTAACAAAACAACAATCCTCTCTCTCGTTTTTTTAAATAACCATTCGGAATTTTATTAAACAGACGAAAAGCGTATAAAATCTTGGGCTCCTACCCAATGCAACAGTATAAATACTCAAAGAAAGAGGGCGCAAACGGATACATTACAAGTGAAGAAACCAGCCCCATTGAAAGAGTCGGAAGAACGAGACAGCAGAACAGGCAGCGATAGGATTTAGCACCGGGGCGAGGGGGAAGTACGCGTGACGTCGATAATGAACTATATACTCTTGGCGTCAGTTTTATAACGTAAACAAATGTTGGCGGGAAGCTGGCAAGGAATTGCGGGATATGGAACATCATAGAACAAAAATATTAAAACCTTGAAAGAAAATTAATTGTCTCAGAATAAAACGAAAGAAAGTAATTTAGTGGTTTTATAAGAAGTAAGTTGCAAACGGATTAAGGTTTTTAGAATAATAATTAAAGAATACGCAGGTTTAAAAGCATGAAATAAAAGACAAAAGATATTTAAGATATTATTAAGGTAGGTAAAAAAGGGGTAG
The DNA here is from genome assembly GCA_963932465.1 of Maratus speciosus. NCBI lineage: Eukaryota > Metazoa > Arthropoda > Arachnida > Araneae > Salticidae > Maratus > Maratus speciosus. The sequence continues at coordinate 505,369,138 of OZ010787.1, read as the reverse complement.
ATATTAATAATTTGGAATAGTTTTACTAAGATAAAAGTACGAAAATTTTTATTATTACATACATATAATTTAAATATTGGAAATCGGAAATTTTTTATAGGAAATAGATGCAGTAGTAAGCCTTATTTAGATATTAATATTCCGATTTTTTATTAAAAGTTCTCAGATTATACTAAGGATGTTTTAATTCATTTTAAGAAATATACATATGTGTGTGTGTGTGTGATTTGGATATAGACAAAAAATATGCACTTAAATTATATTTAAAATAGTTTAGTAGGAAAAAATATCATTGAATTATTAAATTATTACATTTTTTTACAAAATTACAAAACAATCCTCTTATGAGGCTTACGTGCAATAATAAATTAGTAGTAGTAGTTGCAAATTATCTTTTGTACAATTTTTAACACGGGTTACATTAATAATTTAGAATAAAAAATTAGCCACCTTTATATTCTTATATATATAGGTGTTTAGTCATAGTTTCTACATCCGGTAGCTGTAATTCTTTGAGAAAATATTCTATCCTTCAGAACAGAAAAGAAAAGAAAGTCAAAGGCAATTTTTCATACTCGATGTTAAATAAAGATATGATTATCGCATCTATTGCTATGTTTCACAAACAATATTGAACGTAATATGACGTTTATATAAAATAAATGAATAACCAAGAACATGCACAATTGTTTAGGCCCGGGAGCTGTGAAACAATGCTATTTCATGTAGAAGTGAAAAAAATTACCTAAAGTAACTAATTACTCAATATTCGAACGCAAAACCGCTATTTGTCTACTGCCTTATTCCGCAAGTAGTATTGACTACCGAGATTTACACGAAATAAATGAAAAAATATATAATATATGCACAAATCATTGAGTGTTACATAATTTCGGGATGCCGACGTAAAATCTTGAAATGGCTTAAAAAATGTTAGGTTTGTTTTCGTTTCCAACGATGGCTTGCAGAGAACACTCAAGTAAATAAAACCGCACTATACAGGGTGTCCACTCTAAACGGTGTCCAATGTCTAATTCATACACTGTTATTCATAGACATGCATTTCAAATTACAAAAATGTTTTAAATGAAGTAAATCATTTTTAAAGGCATTTTGATGAATTCAAACATTTCTTAAAAAGTTAGGACATTTTTATACGGTCCCCCGGCTCTATAGGTGACATTTAGTAAAAATTTCCTATTACACTAAGAAGTAAGACAAAAACAGTCCCATTCATTTAACACTAAAATTGACCGAGTTATGAAACTTACAATTGCGTGACTTTTGCAAATTTTCTGCATCTGAACATAGATGGGTTTGGCCACGCTTCGAGGGATCGTACACAAAGTACGTAACGTATAAGAAGTGTTTATTTCGCGTCTGCATTTCTGCATAGAAGCCGAAGGGTATCAATTCGAGCAAGTTTTAAGATAACGTAAATTTTTATTAAGTTTTAGATTAAATATTGTAATAACATTTTAAAATACGCATCATTTTGTAAAAAATTGAGACTGTTGCTTTTTATCATTTCATTTAACAAAAATTCTGTAATTTTTTAACTTAATATTTTAAGTTCAAGTTGTATATTTTTCTTCAATATGTCTGAATGAAAGTAGATTACAAATTTATATTGTAATGTTAATTTTACTCTCAACTATTATTTTTATCTGATGATTATTTCTAGTAAATTTGTGAATGACCCCTTTTTCGTAGCAAAAAAGATACTGCAATTTTAAACAGCACTCGATCAGTTTTAATTGTAGAAGAATGGAATTATTTTTTTGTCTTACTTCCTAGTGTAATAGGAAATAGTTACTAAATGTCACTTATAAAACCGAGTGACGTATAAAAATTTCAATTTAGTAATTTTTTAAGAAAAGTTTTTATTGACCCAAATCGCTTTTAAAATACTTCTTTTTCCCATTTAATTTTTTTTTTTTTTTTTTTTTTTTTTGTAATTTTAATTATAAGTCTGTGACTAACGGTTTAGGAATAATTCATTGGAAAACCGTTGAAAAAGGACACCCTGTATAGTTTTAACAATTACCTTTTAAAAAAATTTAACGCCTTCAGGATGGGTGCCTTGTCTGTGTTCCACATGGATATGTGTGTTTTTTATTTTTGGTACCAGAATATTTTAGTCGTAATCTATGACTTTTCTGTTCGTAAAATTCTTGGTTTCGATAAGGGTAGGTATACAATTGGTTTCAATAAGGTACTATTCGTATAAAGTATACTATAGACTTATGTTCCTAATTAAATTTAAGAATATTGGTTTAAACAGATTTAAGATTCATTTAAACCAATTATTATCCGAAATTTGCCCAGATATTAGTATTATTGATGATGAAGTGGGTCCCTCACAAGTTGTTTGTAAGTTGTTAATAATAAATTAGAGAAGTTAAATGCTGCTACTTTAATAAAAATAAAATTTTTTCCTTAATATGTTATAAAAATATTCGAAATAATGATTAGAAAATTATTAAATACTTACATTTTTATAGAGTAAAACCCCCAGTTATTGACAACTAAGCAGTAACTGATACTTCAAGAAAAATCTAACTAAAAATGTCATTTTCTTGTAAAATTCTGAAAAATAATTTCATTTAGTGTTAACGCAGACACTTACTTTTATTTTTGAACCAATTTATGAACCACTAGTAGAGCAAGAACATATTCAGTTAGGAAAAGAACATTTGACGATACAAAAAGTGCCATTTTGAGATACCGTCATCTTTCACAAATTAAGGTAGTGTTTTTTTTTTTTTTCCTTATCTATATTTAATGCAACCAAAGTAAAATTTTTCTTAAAGTTATACTTGTGGAAATTAATTTAAAGATGCATATGATACATTCGGGCCGTGATTAATAGTTTATAGTTATTTAATTTAGCTTAATGAGGAAGGGGGGAGGGGCAGTTATTGGTTCCAGGAATTTCATTTCTCCAGTCACCGACGGAGGTGTCAATTATTGGTTCTATTAAAGAAATTTGAAATATATTATTTGAACAGTTTTAAAAAAAAGCACAATAATAAATTAAATTAATCTTATAGTAACATCATTGAATTGTAAATTGATCTACCACTTGTCAGTTACTGATTCATAAATGTCAGTTATTGTATACAGGGTGTCCAGCGAACAAGACCCTGATTTCAAAATTAAATATCTCAAAAAAAGATCAATAGAATTATGCGGTAAACGGTTTGTTTATTAGCTAAGCTGTAAAAATTTTATGCAGAAGTTGCAAAATTTAGTTGCAAAAAATGTTAACAGATGGCGCTGTAATCGCAATACTTGTAAACTGTTTCGAAGTCCAGAGCAATGGCGTCTCATTCCTAGATGGCTCCCTACGTAAAAACGAATATTGGGAAAGTCCATTTTTTCATTGGGGTGATGTGCAGAAGTGGAGACATCTGGTCACAGGATTATTGCATCAGCTTTAATTTTACAAGATTTCAATTACTAGAATTTTCAATAAAAAGTTTAGAAATCATTATAAAAATTTTTTCAATATTTTATTAAATTCAATCTTTAATGCCATATAATTATTTAAATCAAAATGCATATATTTAGAAAAATAATTTTGTACTTTTTATTTATTTTTTATATTTTTAAATCACGGCATAATATTTTGATATTATTGTCTATACCTGAATTATTATAAATAAAAAAGTAATTTTTCACTTTTAATTTATTTTTAAATCACAGCATAATACCTTGGTTTTAGCACAACCCATATATTTATTTTCTTTGTAAACAGAAATTTAGAGACAGAAATTATGCATTAAATTACTTCTTTTTTAAAAGGAATTGATGATAAGTCATATCATCAACGTCAAAGCAAAAGTATTTTGGATGCTGCATTCCTTTCGAACACGTCGGATCCTATCGCTAGAAGCTGCACCATATTTCTGTGTCCAATGATAGAAAAAATGAAAACGAGTTTTTAAAATTAAAATTATTTTTTAACTTAATTAAATTTTTAAAAATAGAAACTTTGTATTTTTTCATTCAAACTATTCTCTACAATTAAAAAAAAAGATTTATGAATCATTATTATAAATGCTCAATGATTTAAAAAAGGGGGTTTCTTTTAACTTAATTAAATTTCAAAACCAGAAACGTTAGATTTTTTTATTCAAACTTTTTTCACAGTTTAAATAAATATTAAAAAGTAAAGATTTCCATTTTTTTCAAATCCTCCTCTACTTGGATTCGATTCCACGATCTACCAATTAGGAGAGAAAAGACATACCACAGAGATATTGGTAACCGGATCGAAGTAGCTTATAACAAAATTTGAAACAAATCTCAATTCTGTCAACACATGGCTCCGCTTCCGCACATTACCCAAATAAAATATTTTTTATGTTCTTATATAAAGATTGCTAAACTTTTTATTGAAAATTCTATTAATGGAAATTCTCTAAAATTGAAGCAGATTTAATAATTCTGTGACCAGATGCCTCCACTTCTGCACATCACCCCAACGAAAAAGCGGACTTTCAAATTTTCGTTCTTCCATAGGAAGCCATCTAGGATTGAGATGCTAGGGCTCTCGACTTCAAAACACAATTTATAGGCATTGCGATTACAGCGCCATCTGTTAGCGGTTTTTGCAACTAATTTTTGAAACTTCTGTACAACATTTTTACAGCTTAGCTAATAAACAAACCGTTTACCGCATAATTCTATTGATCTTTGTTTTTGAGATATTTAATTTTGAAATCAGGGTCTTATTCGCTGGACACCCTGTATCTGCATTACTAATAATTTAAACCCTGAATAAAAGGATACATGCATCTGTAGGATGATATCATATATAAAAGAGGTCTAGGAACTTTGTTTTTATAATAATGATGTTTAAACGTATTTTTAAATTATAGATGCCTTGAAATATAAAATAACTTTTATCTTTGCAAATAAAGTGTCAAGCACTAGTTCACCTTTTTGTCAGTTACCGGTTTTACAAAACAAGGTTGGTGTCAGTTACTGTGTTTTTTTACCATATTTATGAAAAAAAAATTAATTATAAAATGAATAATTTTTCAAAATTTTGTCAACAATAATTTTTTAATGTCATTATGGCGACTGTTATTTCATTATACCATCATCATTGTAATGTCTATCATTTCAAAAAGAGAATTTTAAAATGGATTTAAAATTTTATAATAGTCATTTGACCAAGAAATAATTCTTACGGTACTAGTTACTGTGGGTTTCACCCTATATTTTTATTTTCTACATAAAATATATTATAATTATTCCAAATAACGAAGAAAGTTATAATTATTTTATGTTACAAATCTATTATATGAAAATTAGTATATTTAAAGGATGTGGGTAGATAGGAATTAATTATCCCCCCCCCCCTCCTTGATAGGGTCCATTTTTACTTCTTTATTCTAAAATGTTTCGATCTACGGATGAATTAAGATCTATATTTTCTTCCTGAAAGATTTATTTTTTCGTAAAGACTATTTTTATATGCATATCTGTAAACCGCAATGGTTTTTGACCACCACTATTTCGAAACGATATCTTTGCCTTATTTAATCTTAGATATTTTCGATTACATAAGGCAAATTATCATTAGAAAATATTGGTGTCAAAATTTCATAGCAGTTGGTATGTTTTATGCATGAAGATAACCATATATTTAATTAGTAAATTTAAATGAATTTCAATTGCATGAATTTGATTATTTTTCGATATAAAGCGCTGATTTTTTCGTATGTTTTAGGATATTATTAAAATGTGAACATATAAAAAAAGATGGTTTTATCAACGTTTCAAATCAAGAAATAATCAAATTGGTGCAATTGAAATGCATTACAGTTTGCTAAATCAACCTATGTCTCAATATTCACTAACATTCAAATTTAGGTCCCAAAGCAATTCTGACTTTGCAATGTGTTATATTTTAAGAAATTTAAACTAAGAATTGCATAATCCCATGAATATTAAAAATGTATACCAAATTGCAAAAGTTTCATTACCGTGACTGTCCTAAAGCATAAATAACCTAGTTTGGTATATCTATCTTACTCTCTATTGTCATGCGACAAATTTTGACGCTATTTGCTTCACACCTATAGTGAGGTTTCATTCTACTATAGTTAAATTTTAGAAAAGTAAGCTAGTCTCACGATAAATACTATAATACGTGTGTCTCATATTTTAGCTCTCAATTTTACTTTGAACTTAAACTGCTGCGCAGCGGGAAGAGTGCGTTCTTAAGCACAGCTAATGATGCGCTGATGCGCATTACTACTTTGTGTTTCGCATTACTACTTTGTGTGTAGCAGAAATTATCACTCAGCAGCCTTTTTTTTTTTAAAGAAAAATATGTTTTTAAAGTGGAATCTGTTTTATTTAATCCTCAATCCTCTGTCATCTCTTACGCGTTTACCGGTAAGTGATACTTCACTGACGTTAGAATAACATTAACAATTTAGATATTTTCAGAATATTTTTGACTGCAAAGTTACATTACTAACAGAGCAATCGAATAAATTTTATTCGGGTATATGTACAAGAACTTTGCTGCCGTTGCGATTTCAGCACGGGAGTGAGGTTAACGCATCTCATGTAAATATAATTATCAACAGATAGATTATTTGGTAACATGCAACTCATATTTTGTTTGTATTTATTTAAACTCTTTTCCCTAATACATTTTCTGCTACAAGGAATGTTTTTTTTTCTATAATCAAGCAAAAAAAGCCTATTGAATTATTTAAAAACGTACTTAAAGTTAGTTCTTTTTCTTTTCTTTGTAATGATTTTACTTTCCTTTCATAAAACTGAATAATATTTTACAGAATAATTTTATTTAAAGTAGATATTTCATGTAAAATGAGCACATATGATTTTTGAGAAAATTTAAATAATTAATAAACTAGATATATTTTCCCGTGCCCGTTGCACGTAAATGCATTAAAATCATGCTTTAAAATTTGCATTAAAATTAATCGAAAATCGTAAAATGTAAAAATTTTGCAAAAAAATAAAATAAATAAAAAATAAAAATAATACAAATTTTGACTATATTTGCACGTTAATTATCCTAAATTATATGGTAGAAAGCAATTAATCTTAGAAAAATAATATTTAAAAAACAAACAAACGATTTCAATCGATTGCGTCTTATTTTCTTGTTTTGTTTGCAATCCTTTATTGTTATTATCCTTTATTATTATATATTAGAATCCTAAACGGTTTGCTGTATACATGACGGGAACCGTAATTATTTTTTTAATTAAGCCGAAACCCGATCCAACGGGTGGTTTGGGCCAAAGTCGGGTTGAATTATGATAACACGACCCTTAGATAACCTATAGGATGCGCTACCCTCAGTTCTGCAAAACCACGACAAAAAATTAAGAAGATAGATACCGTTTATTTTTTACAATCTGCTACAATATTTCAAAGTGTGCATTATCTGTACCTCGAATCACATCTAAACGGTACTCTGTCCCATTTCATACGTTGATATAGGTAAGCAGATGGTACAAAAATTGATCTATAACTACGTATTTTCAGAGGTTTATTCACCAAGATTTGAACGTCTAGCGCCATATATGGGAAATGTTTGGAACTAAAATTTTAATGTTCTCCAATACAACTTCTTATCATGGAAAGCATTTTTCTTCAAACTGCATTGCTGTATGCAAAATAATTTTTTATATTGAATTTAAAGTTTCTCGATGGCTTTTGGCGGACCATATATTTTTAATTAAAATTATCCAAAATCATAAATTCAATTTTACCGTGTTAGAAATATATTTCAAGAAATAATAAACGCAAAATATTTTGCATACAATATATCTAATTTTATATTCTAAATTGATTTTGTTTTCGGTGCACAGTTTCCTTCAGTTCACATGCATGTTTTAAATATAATTAACTTAAATTACTTGTAATTTATTAAACTTTTTTTCAGATAAGTATAGTAAACTTTGATTTCTAATGCTTACAATAAAGGTACTGTTAATACTGTTAATGAAATAATGAAACAATTATATCATTATGCCGAATTAAAGAATGCGTTTTTAAATATGACATTCTTATGAAGAAATCATTGATTCTAAATTATTTTGTCAAGCCTTTTATAAAACTAAATAATTTTAGTTCACTTAAGCAGGAAAAAAAGCGTTGCCTCAAAGTGGATAAATTTTCATCACGAAATTTTAATAGTATTATTTGCCTTTTTTAAATCTAAAAAATTCTGTCCTTAAATAAGACGAATAATGCTATTAAAATTTAGTTGTGGCAATTGGCCTAATGTGAGGCAGCATCTTCATATCGCTGCTTGATTTTTATAATGTTCAAAAACATATTTTTTAATGTGTTATAATAGATTTTTATCGGAATGAACATATGTTAATTTTTTCTCATATTTCGGTTTTCTAAATATAGTTATTAAAAATTACTAAAAATCACGAACTTTGAATATATTTTATAAATATATAACAATGAAAAATTTACACAATAAATTTTACATAAGAAACTTTAAATTCAGTCCTCCCACTGCTTCGATTTTTGGGCACTACTATTTCAAAGCAGTATCTTAGGTAGGTTTCTACAAATCTGCTATAAAATTATAACACGTACATTAGGCTGTTTAATAAATTTAAACGAACCTTCTGCTTCTGAATATATCTTGCATATTTTTTATATATTTTTAGGTGCTAAAAAGAAAAACTTATTTCATCACTTATAATTACTTATGCGTCGACTATTGGTAGAAAAATTAGCAACGTGTTTCCTACCAGAACCCAAATAGGATTGCTGAGGTGCTGAATTTACAGTATCATTACCTTTTTAATTTCAAGTACATATTTTCACTTATAAACTCAGGGAAATTTGTATTAAAATGTAGAAATAAATTTTACTTTGGTAATTTTCATTATAAGAATTTCATCAATTTTTATATGTTTATGGAATTTCTCTTAAAGGTAATAAACATTGTAACTTTTCAATATTGTAATCTTATTTTTATTCTATGTAAGTGTTCATTTATATATAAAAAAAAAATTCTTCTTAAACTCAAATGACTAAATTATATTTATATTTTTGAATGCAGAAAATTATTAAAATTGGCATTGTCTTTAAATGTTTTCAAAATATGCGGGAGATGGTAATTTTTTAGTACTGCATTCTTTATCAACATATAAAATATAGAATGTGAAAGAAGAAAAGAAATATGGAATTACTACTTACTTTAGGAGAAATAGATACATGGATGAAAGTGTTATTCATTGGAAAAGGTTAGTTCAAAAGGGATATCAGTGGGAACCATAGATATTACATTTTAAATTATTTATGTTTTCATCCGTCTGTTCCCTTCGTTTCACTTCCATGTTTTAAAGTATAATCACTTACTTGAAAGTTAGTAACTTATTTTCACATAAACTTAAGAAAATCAGTTTTTCTAAAATACATACAATAAAAATATTGTTAATAAAATATCGAATTAAATCATTTAACCACTTCACTGTAAAAAAAAAAAAAAAAAAAAAAAAATGTTTCAAATAGGCGGTGGGGAATTTGTTTTTTTTTTTTAGTTGGAATTTTTTTTTTTTTTTTTTTTTTTTTACATGTTTCTCTTCTTTATAGTCTGCAAATTAGATATCTGAAGCAATTTGGCGTAATTCGAATTTTTTTTCGTATTTATTTAGTGCTTTGGCGCAACGCGTTCATAGGTTTACACTGTTTTTGAGCACTACAAGCGTACTTTACGCAAAATGACTTCAAACTGGGAGGGACAGAACGCAAAAACTATTAACCCTTTCCGGCACACTGGGCCCGCGTCGGGATACCTAATTTTAATTCCAAAATTACGAACGACACCAAGAAAATTTTAGTAAAATTTTGCTTTTACAATGAATAGTTAAAGTAACATGTTATTAATTTCTGAAAAAAACGTTTTAAAATTCCAGTGCAATCGATCATTTCCTCATTTTACAACAAAAAATGCCCGTGTCGGAAAGGGTTAAACCGATCTTCCTATTTTTTAGGAGGATTTCGAAATAAAATACTACCTATTGCAATCACCCATATGTGGGGATTTCTGAAAATTTTTTGCAGATATACGCCGATATTGAACCCTAGAACCCAAAACCACCCCCAGTTCAAAACTTTATATATAAACTTTTCTATGGACACGATAACTTCTATAATTCTGCAGAAATTTCTTCAAATTGATACAAAAAATCAAGGGGTAGAAAATCTCGGTCAAGTTCGTTAATGGACAAAATCAGACCAAAGGGGTGGAAATAAGGAGGGATTTTGGTAAAAACCGAAAAAAAAAAACCCTTAACTTCTTAATTTTTATACATATCAAATCTGTTCAAAATTATTATTACTTCTAGGAAAAGGCCAAAAATTTAGGTATCGGATTTTTGATAAAATTAAAAATGTGCTCAAGGGGCGAAAAATTAGGGTTTTAGGGAGTAAAAAAAAATCATAATTTCGTCAATTCTTAAGGTCTCAAATTCACTTAAACTTATAAATCTTCCTAATATTATCTACAACTTTTATACTGGCAAGTTTTGAATAAGACCAACTCTTACCAAAAAAGAAAAAAAAAATTAAAACGAAAAATATGGGGGGAGGGGGTTGAAGAATAATAAAATTCATAACTTCGTTAATTCACAATATATCCAATCCGCTTAAATTTATTATACATCTTCAATATTATCTACAACTTTCATATTGACAAGTTTTTGATAGGACCAACTCTTACGGCAAAAACAAATTAAACAATAATAGGGATTGGCGAAAAAATTATCGTATTAACGGTGTACTCAAATCTAAACGGCTTATTTTCTGACTCATTTTTAAAATCATATTCCCTCTCAAACGCATCCAATTGAAAGGTTCTCTTATTGAGAACCTATATAATGTGTTGAATTGATCGAATTTTTGATAAAGGCAGAATATAATTAAAAAAATGCTGTCAAAAGCATTTTGAACCGAATTTCCCGAAGCGATAGTGCTAGAAACGAAAAAAAAATATATCATACTGAGAAAATAACTGTTTGTATATGAAGTTCTAATTAATTGAACGAAAAATAAAAACACAGGTCGCTTATGAATCTCTTCTAAAAATCACGTCAGCAAGTTTCATGTTTTAACTTTTAAAAATTAGTCTGAATGTGTGTCAGAAAATTTCGAGTTGTTGAGTGTGGAAAAATATTTTTTTGAATACCGCCTTAATATGATACTTATAAAACCAGCTCTTACAGAAATATGAAATTAAAAATTCGTCGAAATCGGCCAGATAAAATTGTTAAGCTAGGTTTTATCTCTAATCTTGGTTTAGTTTCTCTTGGGGAAATTTACTTATCTTGGAAATCTTATTCCGCCTGTAGGCCGAGCCGGCAGGGATTTTTTAAATTCATTATTGCTTTCAAACTCACCCAATTGGTATGTTCTATTATTCAGAAACTATATAATGTGTCGTAATGGTCGATTTTTTGATAGAGGCAGAATATATTTCAAAAAATTGTGTGAAAGTGGACACTTTGAACCGAATTTCCTGAAGTGATTGTGTTGGAAACGAAAAATATGGTCCTACTGAGAAAATAATTGTTTAAAAAGCAAGTTCAAATGAATTGAAAGAAAAATAAAAACATAGGTCGCTAATAAATCTCTTAAAAAATCACGCCAGCAAGTTTCATGTTTTTCCTTTTAAAATTTAATCTGAAAATAGGCCGAGCCGTCAGGTATTTTATTTTTAAATTGAAGGTAATATAATTTATTGAAACTTGGACCACTTGAGTCATTTTTATAAAAAATAAATGCTTTTAGAAGGAAACAAAAGTGAAGAAAAAGGGTTCAGAACTAGACCTTTTTGCAAATGGCTGCAACTTTGTTGATTTTCCTCTTTCTGACTTCAAAGGGCTTGAAGCTCCAGACAATATTGTCGATTTTCATAATTCTTAACGAAAATTGATGGCAAACGACTCTGGCGATCTATGGGATCCCGCCCAGTTGGAAGTGCAGGGCGCGCACCCTAAGACATCCACCTACGCAACTCCATTCACATCCTCAATATTTTTATTACAAATTTTTGAAATGTTCCTAAATTGTTAATAAACAAAATGCAAAAATCCCGGAGCTAAAAACTTTATTCCTTTTCCAGGAAAAATGCTTAAAGCACACTTTTTTCGGCCTTCTAGAGGCAAATCCCCCCCCCCCCCGCCCCTGAATCTTGGAAAAATATAACCATGACAGAAAATATACAATAACCTCTTCCAAGTTACCAACGATTCGGAAAAGCGTTCTTTATCTTTAAAAATTTTAGATACCAATACATTTTCGAGATTTATAGAAGCACATATAAAAACAAAGTTTCTTTTGCTGCTGTTGATTTTCGGAACGTTTACAAGTAGTTTTTACAGCGTATTAACCCCTTAACGGTTGCATTAAATTATGGTTTAAAAATTCAAATTGCTTATTGGCACCATTCTTTTGAAAAAGAAATAGTCACCTTATTTAATGACAGGTAAAATGATATCATAATAAAGCCAATTACACTATTTTATAAAACTGGTGGGAATCAAACAAAAAAGAATAAAATGAATAAAAGACACAGCCCGTGAATATCACGGGAGCGAGAATTAAGGGGTTAAAGAGTTTAGTCAACCTACACTGTAGGTAATGCAGAATAGGCTATGGACTATCAAATAAAGATTTTCATGTTCATCAAGCATGTTTCACAAACAGACAAAATAAATTAACAGAATTATCAGTAACAATAAAATTAATGTTACTTTCTAACTCTTGCATAAATAAATTCAATTTGAAAATATTTAATTGATAATTGATAGTATTCTAAAAATCGATATTCTCGTTTAAGAAAACTAATTAATATAGTATACAATCTACTCAGAAACGTTTTCGAATATAAATGGCAGCAATAGAAACTTTGTTTTTATAAATGTTTCTTTAAATATTGAAATGATACTGCTTTCTGATGTTTCTAAAGGTAAAGAACGATTTTAGAAATCATGACTAATTTGAAAGAGGTTATTATATATTTACGTTCGCAGTTGTAGTATAATTTTGTAGATAAGGAACAATTCGTCTTTTAACAGCATACGCAGAAAAGCAAGCATTTTAAAGCAAGTTTAAAATATAAAATTCGTGTAAAATATTTTTTAAATCTAAAATTTTACTTCAAAGTGTTTTGTGAAATTAAGTGCGTTGATTTGACTAAAGTTTTATAAAATTAAAAAAAATATATATTGTTACCAATCTATTAGAATATATTTTTGTCGGAATGAAGATATGCGGTAGACACAAATTTGTTAGGTTACTGAATAAAGTTCGATATATTAATTTAAGGTACCAATTAAATTTGAAATTACTAGTATTGTATCATAAGTAAGCGGTTATACTCCTTGCCTAATCTCCAATCTTAATAATTAAATAAATCCTCCGACTATTATTTTTAAAAATCTGACACATAAACAACTAATCCTCATTTGACTTGCATTATACTTTTGGGGTTTACATAGATTTTGAATTTCAGAAATACAAAATAAAGATATTCATTGAAACTCCCCTAAAATTTTCAATTTTCTAACAAGTGTGAAAAAAATAAGAAGCACAAATTTTAACTTTACAAAAGCCCTTAATAGAGATATATGATGTTAGTTCCCTAAAATCCCTCGAGGTTTAAAAATATTTTAATGAATAGTTTCTTGAATACTTAAATAAAATCATTTAGTATAATAATTAGCAAATTTTTATTGCTGTGTTTTGAATTAAGAAAATTATAAAACAATAGTTGTAACTATTAAGTAATCGAAAATATTTTTAAAATGTCTTCAGACTGAATGCAATTTTTTACTACGATGTTTGCAAAAAGCCGGATTTCTCAAATAGCATTTGATATATACATACACTGGTTTCCAAAAATTAAGGAAAAATCACAAAAAGAGCAATAACTCGTTCAAAAATTAACCTATCCGTATGAAATTTGGATATTTGTTAACTAAAAGATGCTGATTAAATTAAAAACTGCAAATTAGTGGCGCTGCAATCGGATTGCGTCATCTCTGCGGAGCACAAAAAGGCATGTTAGAGAGTACGGCTTCTGGTGTCGCTGTGATTATGAGATAAGAAAACTGAGATAGCCAATTCATTAGTTTGACCTCGAGGTATCATTTGTCCGCATAACTCCGATATAGAGCTATTGGATGTAGGCCAAAGTCAGACAGAGATGGCCAGATGGCTAAATGTGAGTCCTTCTGTTGCTCATAGGCTTTGGCAACAATTTCAAACCACTGGATTGGCCTCCAGAAGGTTCAGCGAAGGACGAACAAGAGCTACGACAAGTAGCGATGACCGATATTTGCGGTTATGTGTACGAAGGAATAGAACAGCAACCCCCTCTCATCTTAAATCCGTCCTTGCTGCTGCCACTGGAAGGTTGGTATCATCGTTTACTGTGCATAGAAAGCTTCATGAAGTCGATCCTTTACGCGATACGACCAGATATTTGTGTGTCGCTCAACTCATGTCTCCGGAGGGAATGTTTAAGGCGGCCACGTCAACAAGTCAACTGGACGGCTGATCAATGGAGGCGTGTTCTTGTCACAAATGTGTTCCAGTTTAGCCTCCAAAGCGATAGTAGGTATTGTTTGATTAGGAAAGAAGAGGGAACGCGCTATCATCCATCAAACATTCGTAAAAGAGATTCGTATGGAGGAGGCAGCGTCTGTGTTTGGGATAATATCTCTTTGGGCGGACGTACAGACCTCCATGTCTTTCCACGTGGAACTGTGAATGCTCACGTCTATAGAGGTGACATTCTTGATGCTTATGTGCACCCTTATGCCGGTGCAATAGGTAATGATTTACTGTTACAAGACGATAACGCTAGGCCGCACAGGGTTCACATCGTAGAAGATTATCTTCAGCACCAAACAATTCAGCGCATGGAATGGCCAGCGCGATCACTGAACTTGAATCCCATCGAGCATCTTTGAGATGCTTTAGGAAGATGTATATCTGCTCTCAATCCCCCTACTCAGACCCTTGCCACGCTTACAACTGCTTTACAAGAGCAATGGCTCGCAATTCACAGCGAACTTATTGATCGCATAATTGACAGTATCACACTTCCCTGTATGTACTGTATTGCTTCTAGGAGTGATCATACTCCATATTAAAGGTACTTTTCCTATACCAAACTGAGACATTTATTTTATTTATTTTATAATTGTATTAATTTCTGGAACACCACAATAGTCTGGTAATTTCTTTTAACGTTATTTTATACCTTACTATGTATTGTAAATAGTGTCTCAGTTTTATTAAAATCTACTTGTAACATTTTGAGTAATCGCTACTTTTATTGTTTTTCCTTAATTTTTGGAAACCAGTTTATTATTTGTTTGCTATTTTTCATTTGGGTGTATTTTTAAAATTTCTTCTATTTTCTGTTCACCCCCTTGCACATAGCTTTAAACTCTGCATTTCTTTAAAACTAGAATTGACAGTTTGAAATTAAAGATATGAAATTAATCTAATATGGCTAATTCCATGAAAACTTTTTATGTCTGTCACACAGCTGAAAACCGCTATGCTTGTTGGCTACCAGTATTTTAGAACGGAAATATTTGACTTATTTTATCGGAGATATCTCATCAATTGAATAACGCGAAGCAAACTTTTCGAAAATAACAGTGGCCAACAAGCATAGCGAATTTCAGCTCTGTGACATGCATGACAAGTTTACATGGAATTAGCCATATATAAAAATAAGTAAAGAAAACTGTAGATCAGGGTTGAGAGCACTCCGATCCAAATGACTGCTTGCTACCATTAAGTTTTAATGGTATTTCTCGTCTTATTTAATTACAGAATTTGTGAGATGTAATAAAGGAAATAATACTATTAAAATTTAGTGGTGAAAATCAACTATTTGGGTCGGAGAGCTCTCATCCCTATATAAATATTTTTTCTAAAAATTAACACTTTAGAATTAAAAAGATGCATAAAAATAAATAAAGAACAGATATAAATCTTTTTCAAAAAAATAATAAAATAAGTAGCTATGACGTATTTGAAGCACGTATAATTTATCAAAAATGTTATCTCGAGTTAGTTGCCACAGTCAGATAATGGACTTTAATACAGCACAATTAATATTTTATTTATTTACTGTTATACTTATGCACCTTGAGGTACGTAAATTCATTGAAATTTCCAAGGAGTATGTCATCACTTACCCAACAGGAATTTTCTGTTTCATGTTAAAATCTCGAAAATTGTAATATTTCTTCGTGATTAAATAAGACAGAAAATTCTAATAAAAACTGTGCTATATCTGTATGCAATTTAGATATATAATTTGTAGATTTATTATTATTAATAATAAACCTTATATTCAGTTTCTACTCCTCAGGGGATTTCAGTACCAATTGTATTTTATTTTCCTTATTAAATAATAAAATTCTGAGTTAAAAGATAGTGACCATTACAAAAATAACAGGTATTCAAATCTATTGAATCATAGGAACCCTGCTATACAAGGCGTCTACGCTCAACGGTGTCCAATGGTTAATTTCTAAACCGTTAGTCAAACATATGTAGTTCCAATTACAAAAATGTTTTAATTAAACAAAAAATTATGTAAAAAGTAGTTTTCATCAATAAAAACATTTCTTAAAAATTACTAAACTTAAATTTTTACACGGTCTCCCGGTCCTATAAGTGATATTTAGTAAAAAATTACTATTAAACTAACAAGTATGACAAAAGAGTTCCATTCATAAAACACTAAAACTGTCCGATTTATGAAACTTTGAATTGGATGAGTTATGCTAATTTTCTGCATTTGGAAACAGATGAATTGGGCCATGCTTCGTTGGATCGTACACAAAGTGTTTAAAATATTAGAAGGAGTTATTTCGCGTGTACATTTCTGCATTGCAGCTGAAGGGAGTCACTTCGAGAAAGTTTTAAGATATATAAAGCTTAATTAATAAAAACTAAAGTTAAGATAAACTAATAGGGTCATTCCATCTCAATTCAACCAATTTTTTTAAGGTTTGTTACCCGACCCCCAGGGATTTGGATGAAACTCGGTGTATATACTAATTCTATCATGATGTGAATACATCAGAAATTTTTCCTTCCTAGACCTCATAGTTTGTGAGATATGGGAGGTCCAATTTTTGGATTTTTCTCAAATCGCACATTTCTGAGTCTGCATTTTTAGACTGCAGTTCCATTTTTAAAAAATTGTTTCTCTGGATCTAAAATGCGAATCATCTTAAAAATACCACCGTAAATGCATTAAAAAGATGCAGATTTTATTAAAAAAATATTTAAAAAATTAATTTTTAATATTTAGGGTCAAAAACTTAAAACAAAGTTGAAAGTTATGTTTATTTTTCCAAATTTTTGTGACTTTACGAAAAAGGCTCTACACAAAAAGGCAAATAAAATTTCCAATTTCTCTTTGTTTTAAATAAAAGATAACTCTTTGGGCTTTCTATTTATGAAATAAAAATGATGTCTTTCGCATGGCTTATGCAAAAATTTTGACTTATTTTGGGATGCTGTATCTATCAAGAGACAGAAAACTTTAACTTTGCTTACGATACCTTAATAAATTTAAATTTAAAATGTGCAGCAATTATTTATCAATTTGATTTATTTTCTAAAATGAAACCTTAAAATCAGACTGATTTATTTATTTTTATAACAGTAGAAAATTTGTATAGTATTGGTACTTATCACACGTTATCTGAAATTGTGTTGTTCTCAAACTTATCGCATACGTTTGTCACATAAATGTACATCTATCATTGGATTCAGTGATATAGTATTTCTATATATACTTTCACAATGGTAGTATGTAAAGAATATGTACAATATTTAATGAAGGGGGCGGTGGTGGTGGGGGGGGGTGGATATTGAAATCATTGATTTTTTTCTCATTTTACTCAGAAAAAACAAAAGCAAAAACTTTACTTTGTAAATAAAATAAAAGAAGCACTTATATTAAATAAATTCAACAAGTCATAAGAACCACAGAAATTATTTAGGTACTACAGTTTAAATTAGACATATTAGAGATATTTTTTTTTTTATTGAATGGTGCAGTTTCCTAAAACAGAGCAAAATTTTACATAAGCTAGGAGAAAGACTTCATTTTTATTAAAATTGAAATAATCATTAATTAAATCTAATACATTAATTAAAATTGCTTATAAATATTTTAAAAATTTAGATTGTTGTAAATTTCCAATTTCTTTTCGTTTTAAATAACAATTTACACTTTGGGCTTTCTAGTTATGAAATAAAAATGATGTCTTTCTCATGACTTATGCAAATTTTGCCCTGTTTTGAGAAACTGCACCAATAAAGGAAAAAAAAATCTGCCTAATTTTAGTAGTGGTTCCTAAATAACTACTGTGATTGCCATGACTTGTTGAATATATTATTCAATGTTTCGTTCTTCCTTTATTTTGTAAAGTTTTTGCTTTGCTTTTTTTTCTTCTGAGTAAAAAGGGGGGAAAAGTCTGTGACTGCAGTCTATCCTCCCTCCATTAAATTTTGTGCATAATCCTAATGTTTTAATTATTTATTCATTCATATATTTCCTTTTATTACAAGTATTTTTTTTATTTAAACAATCCTTAATTTTCTTTTTACTATATAACTGTAAAAAAAAAATCTTTTGTGGTATAGAATAAGAAAATACAATAATGACTTTTTACCAATCATATTTTCAATACGTTTTTTTCTATGTTTGTATGTGTGTTTGAATTAAAATATTTTATTTGTATTTAACTTCTTTTTTTTTAACTTTCTATCTTATTATCTTGGATAATTTTAATCATTTTAAATATGTTTTTTATAGTTTAAATACCTTATATTTAACAAAGCCTAGTTCATTTCTACAGGATGAAACATATTTCTACATCTGCTTTGTATAAACAAATTCTGACAAAGGCAGGATAATTTTTTTTAGTAAAGGCAGGTGTTTTCGAATCTCTTAATCAAATTATTATTAGTCTGCTGTTTCTCATAATAGAAGGGTGATCTATTTTTCCTTGTGCTGCAAAAGAAAATAATAGATGAATTTGAAGTAACTAATTATGCTGCAAGACCGTCATGACAACTTCTGAGAAACGATTGAACTAATTGAAAAGTTTTATAATTGTAATGAATATTGAAGAATCATGGCTGTTAAGAAAATGTAGTTAGCATTGCTAAGAATGTATTATGTACAAAAGCGATTGATATTATGTTTATCTACATGAGTTGTATTCTCTTTTTAAACAGGAATTTCCAAAAAATTTGAGGATTATAATTCTAGGTATTCAATCCAGTATTAGCAGCACTGTTCCTTTAAATAAATTTGTGACAAGCTAAGTAAAATATTTGGAAAATGTTATTCCACTCTTTTATAACGAAATTTAATATCTTAAAAGATACTAAACCAAACTTTGGCCCTCAAAAAGCTATAGTTTTGTTGGATTTCAGCAAAAATTGTACCTTTTTTATTCAAGGTAAGGTTTAAAGTTACCATTGGACAAAAGAAGCCGCACTCTTGATCCAACTGTTATGTACACTCAATCTCTCAATATTAGATTATCAGCAAGCAATATACACATTTTATCTTATGATATGCAACATGATGTCACTCTTGTATGTTTGACACAGAAGGAAGTGATAGCAATTGTAAAATAGATATTCCCTGATGTAAAGAAAGCCTTTGACTTTAGTGATGGGTGCTCTGGCAATATCAAAATAACAAATTTTCATAAACCTTTACTAAAATGAAGAGAATTTCCCCTTAAGATATTTAACATTTTTTTCTGGAGGAAGAGGAAGGAGGGGGATAGCCACCGATTTTGAAATACAAAGACATTTTAGATTTTAAATCACAAAGATCTTGCTAATATACCGATATCTTGTTAGGTTATTAAGTTTGGAGTTGCAGTAAGATAGGAAAATTGAAATATATATTAGAAGGTTCTCAAAGTTGCTTATGCATAATAAATATAAATTTTAAATTGCACAAAGAAAGAATGTTGAAAAATAAGTCTAAGTGATACTGAAAAGTACGTCATTTATTTCTATATTTATATTTAGCTCAATTATATTTTTGAATTTCAATCTTTTAAATGTAATGTTTAATCTGGTTTTTTAGCTTTAAAAATTTGCATATAATTTAACAAATTCTTTATTTGTTACATAAAAAAATTACAAGGATCTAAATTTTTAAAATATTTATAAGCAATTTTAATTAATGTATTAGATTTAATTAATGATTATTTCAATTTTAATAAAAATGAAGTCTTTCTCCTAGCTTATGTAAAATTTTGCCCTGTTTCAGGGAATTGCACAATTCAAGAAAAAAATATCTCTAATATGTCTAATTTAAACTGTGGTACCTAAATAATTACTGTGGTTCTTATGACTTGATGAATTTATTTAATATAAGTGCTTCTTTTATTTTATTTACAAAGTAAAGTTTTTGATTTTTCTGTGTAAAATGAGAAAAAAATCAATGATTTCATTATCCCCCCCCCCCCCTTCATTAAATATTGTGCATATTCTTTAGATACTACCATTGTGAAAGTATATATAGAAATACTATACCACTGAATCCAATGATAGATGTACATTTATGTGACAAACGTATGCGATAAGTTTGAGAACAACACAATTTCAGATAACGTGTGATAAGTACCAATGCTATACAAATTTTCTACTTTTTTAAAATTAAATAAATCAGTCTGATTTTAAGGTTTCATTTTAGAAAATAAATCAAATTGGTTAATAAATTTAAATTTAAAATGTGCAGCAATTATTTAGGTACCGTAAGCAAAGTTAAAGATTTCTGTCTCTTGATAGGTACAGCATCCCAAAATAAGTCAAAATTTTTGCATAAGCCATGCGAAAGATATCATTTTTATTTCATAAATAGAAAGCCCAAAGGGTTAACTTTTATTTAAAACAAAAAAAAATTGAAAATTTTATTTGCCTTTTTGTGTAGAGCCTTTTTCGTAAAGTCACAAAAATTTGGAAAAATAAACATAACTTTCAACTTTGGTTTAAGTTTTTGACCCTAAATATTTAAAATTAATTTTTTAAATATTTTTTTATTAAAATCTGCATCTTTTTATGTACTTACGGTGGTCTTTTTAAGATGATTCGCATTTTAGATCCAGAGAAACAATTTTTTGAAAATGGAACTATAGTCTAAAAATACAGACTCAGAAATGTGCGATTTGAGAAAAATCCAAAAATTGGACCCCCCCATATCTCACAAACTATGTGGTCTAGGAAGGAAAAATTTCTGATGTATTCATATCATGATAGAATTAGTATATACACCTAGTTTCATCCAAATCCCTGGGGGTCGGGTTACAAGGTCTGGTTGAATTGACATGGAATGACTCAATATATATTTAGAATATGTATCAGTTTGTAAAAATTGTGACTGTTGCTTTTCATCATTTCATTTAACAAAAATTCTGTTATCTTTAACACTATTTCTATCAGTGTCAAATGACACTTTCTTAAAGTTTGGATTAATGATTATTTTGCTTACGTAATAAGCATAAAAAAGTCTTCAATGTATTAAAAATGATTTTTAATTGTTTCAATCTAAAAATTACAAATGGAAAACCATAAATCGAAATCTTTAATAAGGTGTCATTTGACACTGGTAGAAATAGTGTTAACCCTGAAATGCCTGAGTTTTAAAATATCATTGTAATAATGTTTTTCGGCTTCCATTTTTTAAATAAATCATAGGAAAAATACTTTTTAAAATTCATATTTTGTTTTAAGTATGGTTTGCGGCTAAAAAACAGTTTGTTACTAATTTGTCTTTAATTGAAAAAATAATTTTCCATGATAAAATTCTATAATATTAAACACACAAGAATTTTAGGAACTATGATAAGAAATAAATTTTACTTGCTCACTGCAAAACAAAATAGGGTATTTTGCAAGCTTCCAAGCAAAACAAAAAGAACATATATCAACAACTGAAAAAATAAATGTATCTTTATTTTAAACAGCACAAGTGTTGCCATCTACATGTTGAAAATCGATTTAATAATATTTTCAGAATGTATTTTATTGGCAACATTATTCATTATAGCTTCAATATTATTGTAATAGTATTTTAGAAGCCTAAATTGTGTATGTTGCTGAAAAGCAACACCCGGCATTTAAGGGTTAAACTTAAATTTTTAGTACTAGTTGTTTTAATGGGGTTCAGGGCTTTATTGATAACGAAAAACGTATAAACAGAGCTCTCGCTTCGAGTCCATATAAAAACAGAAGTATTCAATGTAACTAATTTAAACTTTCTGATATTTTTAAGGTATGTTTGTAGTCTTATAAAATTATAAAATGAAGTACTTCAATGTGATAAAACAAAAAATATAGCAAAATTTATGTAACACAATTTTCGGAAAAAATTTTAGGTGGCATATCACCATCCGTAAGATATCTTAACGTATAATTGACATAAGAACCTAATTTTTGCTTTACAATGATCAGGAAACTTTACTCTATAGAATGAATTAAGGATATAACTATCACTTAAAGGAAACTTTATTAAAAAAACCTCTCAAATTTGAAAATGTAAAAAACACTAAAAAATACAACCTTTTTTCATTAAAAATACTCAAAATATTAAACTATCTAAATATATTAATTCATTCTATAGATAATGATGTTATATGCATTCAGAAAAAAAAAAAAAGCCATTCCATCCAATAGTTTTCTTTTAATCTTACGGATAGTCGTCAAAAATCAAGTTTTGAGAAAACGCGACTTAAAGTTGCAATTAAATGGGTGCGGCTTTGTAACGATTGTTACATAAGTGCTCATAACTCCGTTAAAAATGCAAATATTTTTATGCGGTTTTTTTCAATGTGTTCAGAATTAATTAAGTAATCACAATAAATACTAAAAGAAAAATCAATGTTTTAAAAATTTTCAAGCCCTGAGCCCCATTAACATGTCAGAATGAAAATAGATTTTAAATGTAATGTGAATTTAACTCTCAAGTGTTTATATATCAGGTAATTATTTATAATTTCTAGTAAATTTGTGAATGACTCCTATTTCACAGCAAAAGAGATGCTTCAACTTTAAACAGCTATTAGTCAGTCAGATTTAATCGTACAAGAATTGAAATTTTTTGTCTTACTTCTTGGTGTAAAAAGTGTTTTTTACTAAATATAACTTATAGGACAGGAACCGTAAAAAAAAATTAAATTTCGTAAATTTTTAGGAAATATTTTTATTGACCCAAATCGCTTTTAAAATACTTCTTTATCTCATGAAAAACTTTTTTTTTTTCAATTGGAATTTATATCTCTATGTCTAACGGTTTATGAATTCGTCATTGAACACAGTTGAGAGTGAACACCCTGTATGTATATTATACAATGTATGCATGTATTAATTGGATGTAATTTTTATATTTCTGTTACTGTCTATTAACTACTTCCACATTTTAAAGAAAAGTTAAATAACTATTTTTGCAGTAGTTTTGACATTACCAATAAAGATAGATAATCAAACTTTCCAGACTATCAAATAATTATATATTTATCTTGTAGAATTTCTAGTACCCATAATTATCACGAGTTAACATGCACCGACAGATAATGGACATAATTTACTATTTTACACCAGCATGATTATTTCTAATATTTATTATATAAACGTTATAATTATTATATAAACGGATAATCATTATATAAAAGTTATTAAACGTTGTTATAAAAATTTACATGTTTATTTTTTGTTAATTTTATAAAATTATATGCATGTAATACATCGCATGTATATTATTACATTTTTTAAAATTTGATTTTTATATTATTTAAATTCCATTTAATTCAGCCTCAAATTCATTCTATAGTTTATCCAAATTGTTCTATTTTTACATTCAAATCGACATTTCAGATAAAAATAGATAAAGCATTTTCCCTTTCAAGAGAGTAACCAGTTAATACTGTATCTCAAAAATTTTGAGTAGAAATAATTTATCGAAACAGAAATTGGCTATCAATGTCAGATATTCACGGAAATTTTATTTCACACCAGAATTATTATCTTTCAAAACATCATACACATGTATAATGTAGAAAGTATTTTGCTGTATTTCATAAATTTATATGTATACTAAACATTACATGCATATTATTTCTTAATTGTGGGTGTTTTTTAATTTGTTACTTTCAATTCACCCACAACTACATTTTAAGGAATAGCCAAATTCTACTTTTATACTTGAATCGACATTTCAGATAAAAATAGATAAATCATTTTTCGGAAGATTTATCAATTTACCAGTTATCCTGGGGCATTTCGAGTAAACATAATTTGTGAAAAATAATTATTAGAAATACCGCTCCCTGTCAGTTAAAGGTCAAAATTTATTTTCTCACCATATTTATTATTTTACTTAATATTATTAAAATTTACATTGCTTATATTTTTTTGTTTTATTTAATAAATGTGCATTAAATATTTAATAAATGCAGACATTGATTGTACATTATTATTTTTTTTTAATTTGGTGCATTTTTAATATATTTCAATTCGTCTTTAACCCCATTCTATAGATTATCCAAATAACTATTTTTATTGTACAATCGGAATTTCAGACTTTTATTTTTTCAAATGTTGGTGATGTTTATGAAGGCCGATTATCTGCATGACAGATATAAGACCGAGAGGGGGGTGCCCTCCGTAGTAATTAAACCAGTATTTACGCTAAAAATATAAATGCATTTTAAATAGCCAGGCATTATTTAAGTAATCTAAAGTATATTACTTTAGTTAGTTTAATGTGGCCTAGTGCCTAGGATAATATTGAAAGAATATATATAATAAATGATAGTTAAGTAAACAGCTATACGTAAGTTTAAAGTGTAATAACATGTACAAGCTAACCCCTTTCCCTTTCAGTTTTTTTTTTTGACTGCCACCTCTTTATTACTTGTAGCTGCACATAGGCTATAGCCTGCACAAGCTACCGGACCCGCTCCAGTGGGAAGTCTACGGAGCCAGTTTCTACGCGGTGGGGTACGGTAGAAAGGCGGAGTTTCATCCCCCACTGTATCGATGTGTTTTTGCCTAGCATTTCGGCCCAAAATTAACTTTCGGTGCAACTGACCATCTGCGGCGCCCATTTTTTTTGCTCCCCCCCCCCCCCCCCCCACCACCACCAAAATCCATTTTCTTATGACAAGTCTGCACCGACAATTCGACTTCAAAACTCCAAGTAAATCAGAAGTAATCCGAGCAGCGGTGGCCCAGTTGGCAGAGCATCGAACTCGCAGCTAAAGGCGGCGGAATCGAGGCCTACTGCTGGCTATAATCCTCTATGTACGCTAATGCCGCCTGGTGAATGTAAAATCCGTCGTGGGTGCAAAGTCCTCCAAGTTACCTGTGAATTATATTTCTGGAGGCGCCTTGCCAGGTGAAGATCTTTTTACCTAACCAAGGTTCCAAATTACGAGATCAACATGAGTAGCAATGTGCACGTTCGAAACAACAGGATATAACTGTTAAGCAACATAACACCGTTCACAACTAAGAAATAAGCACTGCCGATACGATCTAGGAGCTCGTTAGGTTTATTGCCGCTACGTGACGATTAGGCGGTCACCCGACCCAATACCAGGTATCAAACACATTCAGCTGGGCTTCCGGCAGGTAGAGGCCTGGTCATAGGTTAGAAAGAAATGAAAATCCGTATTTACGCAAGGTCATCCAAGGTTTGATCAAAACCAGGGGAAAACTTTGAACGATTAGACCGAAGGGCACGATTGTGTTCGAACCCAAAGCCTTTCGTTTACCAACTTTGAGAGCAGAACATCTCGGCCACTGGTGGGCCTTCTTTTGTTTCAAGAAATTAAACAATTACCTGCGTACCTCAAGTATTTCGATTGGTCATAATTTATTAAAAGTTTTTTTCCGTGTTGACAAGCACAGTCAGATAACATGCAGGACTTGTTTTCCATTTCAGAAGTATTATGCTTTTAAGTATTTTAAAAAATTATAATTTATGAAATCGCTTGTTGTATTTAATAAATTTAAATGTACACTCGTGAAAAAAAGTAAACTCCCCTATTATCTCTGCAACTAATTATAATAGAAGAAAGTTACTGTTATCCAAACGATTGAAAATAAAGTCTACTTTTAAATGCTATATATAAAATTTGCTTATCGGACCATCTACAAATCAAAACTAGACCAAACTTTGCTTTTTCAACGGCAACATCCAATTTTGACACGATATTTTAAATCCTCGGTGCAAACTATGCCTAGAAACAAAATTTCAAGTCATTTTTATGATAAGATTTTGAATTATAAACATTCAATATTTAGAACTTCTAATGTTAAATTACATTTTAATATCTTTATAAATATCTCCTGAAATTATAATCCTAATGTGATAATTTTTTGTGTGGTTATACAAATAAAATTTCTAACATAAATACTTTGAATTTGTAATTTTAAAAAGTTTATAATATGAATTATGAAATTAACAGTGGAAAAAAATATAAATTGCAACCTACAATTTTATTATTATTATTATTATTATTATTATTATTATTATCTGCTGCTTTATGCGAATTCCAAATTTAAAATTTCTCTTTCGAGTAGTTTAATAATTGTGATTAAAAAACGTGAAAATCATGTTCTTAGATCATCGTAAAACATGTTCTATGATGTGCAGAAAAGCATAATTTGTAAAATATATATATATATATATATATTACTCATGTTATTGTTCATCATTCATATGTTCATCACTTAAGCTGGCAATAATCGGAAAATATCAAGCGAGTGAAATGGTCATATTGGCAAGAAATCATACATTAATAGAAGTGACATAGCCTTTCTGTAGATTTCAACAATCGAGTACCGAACTTCAATTTGGATACAGCCCCTAAAATATGCTCATTTAAAAAATATTAATTTCTCTTAAACTAATCCTACGCATTTCATGAAATTTTTTCTTTAGGCTAATTAAAGGGCATAGAATTGATTTATGGTGTAAAACTTAAGTATTTCTATTGATATAAAAAAAAAAAACAAAGTTTGGGTTCCTTTTGATATATAGATGACTTCGTAAGCAAATTTTATATACCTAATTTGAAAGTAGACTTTATTTTCAACCGTTTGATTCCAGTAACTTTCTTCTTTAGTAATGTGTTGCAGAGTTAGTAGGGGATGTTTACTTTTTTTCCAAGACTGAACATTATAGATTACATGAGTATTATTTCTCAATTGAGTGTATCTTTTAATTTATTATTTTATTCGGTTTACCTTCGCCAGCAATCTGGAGAATTAGCCAATAATTTCTTTTTTTTTTTTTTATAATCCACATTTAAGATAAAAATATATATATAAAAAAAAGTTCTTTTTGGAAGATTAACCCCTATTGACTAATTATAGTCATGTATTTCTAGTACGCAGGAATTTTTTAAAAATAATTATTCCGGTTTTTCTAGCATCCTCAGATAATGGACATAATTGTTTTTCACACCAGAATTATTTTATTTGTTATAATATAAATTTATAATGTATATAATTTTTATTCAGTTTAATAAATTTATGGCGTATAATACATTGCATGCATGTACTATCTTAAATTGGTTTATTTTTTGCATTTCTGTTACTTTCAATTAACCCTTAACCACATTCCGTAAAATATCCAAATAATTCTATTTTTACATTAGAATCGACATTTCAGATAAATGTAGATGAAACATTTTTAGGGGATATTGGAAAGTTAATCAGGTATATCAAGAATTTCGAATACTCATAAATTTATACAAAAATTTATCCAGAGTTGACTGACACTGCCAGATAATGAACATAATGTGTTTTTACAAAAGAATTATTATGTTTTTAAATATTTTATAAATTTATATTCTATAAATTATTTTGTTGTATTTAATAAATATGTATACTAGGTGTTATTAAAGAATTTATGCGCAATTTATTCTCTGATAACTGACGAAATTTTATTCTTTAATGTTTAGATAATTTCAAATAATGCCTGAAAGTAGACTAAGATTTGATCGAAGGAAATTTATCCTTAAGGCAGTCGAATCTCAAATTCCTCTTTTCAATGTTAATCCTGTGGTCCTGAAATGCATTCATATTTTTAAAAGATCTCATCGTAAAATAAACATTTTTAACTTCTGTGTTCTGTATAATCCTTTAAGCCTCTTTATTGTTAAGTTCACAAAATATTTCTAAAATATATTGGCTTACTTTTATATTTTATGTGTTAAAATCTTTGTGAAGCTGACTAGTTGTGAGTAAGAGTTTAACCCATTTCTGCCTGAATTTTGGTTTTCTCAAATGTTTTGGTAAAATCACTTTAAAATATTGCAAAATGAGCTGGAAAAATACTAAAAAAAATTACACTTAATTTTTTTTTTTTGTATTTATTTAATAAAATGTAAAAAAAAAAAACTACATGTGAGTATTTCTAGTAGAATAATATGCATAATTATATGTTTTGTCTATATTTATATTTAAAAAGTTTTTAAATTGTATATTATGTACTATAATTAGTATTTTTATGAACTACAAAAAAAAATATATTTATTTATTTACAGAGACTAATAACGTTATAACTATTATTAATAATAAAATAAGAATAATCGTATTTCTGACTTAAAAACAATTTATTTCATAAATATCTTCAAAAGGAGATTACATAAATAACGGTCTCCTAATGTCCATCAAAAATATGTGTCCATTTGTGCCTAGAACCCTATATTTTGGACGTTACCAAAATGCATAAAAAATAGGCTTGAACATTTAATTTCGCAATTTAAAAAAATACGTATTTAAAAAAATTCTACAAGCTAAGATTATGACTTTGGATCCCCTATTATTTGGAACCTTCATAGAAAATATAAAATAATTTTTTTTTTTTTTTTTTACATTTTGCCATCTTGAAAAATAAAAAATTTATAAACACCGAAAAAAGCTTTCATTTAAACAAATAAACATCCACCTTATACTGCTATATCTCGGTCATAGTTAAAGACATTCATAAATAATTATTTCTTAGAATTTTCATGTTATAAAGGAGAAAAAAAAATATACTTATTCATGAAAATTTGAAACGTCCCAAAATGGGACGCTAGGCACAAATGGGTTAACATTACCAATAAAACTAAGCATATAATTTAAGGTAAACGCACCAGCAGTGGGCTACGTAAGGACATTTATCTAATTATTATTAAATAGTTAGTGAATTCCAAAAGATATATATATTAGCCTAGTCCTAACCTTCATGTATCAGAATAAACATTCAAAGTTTCAAAATATAGTCTTCCGAAAAAATGAAAAATATAAAAATTTGCCTTTCTCTATGATCCAGCTGTCAATTTTTAATGCATGAACCTTAAAATTTTTGGCTTACCCAACAAATTATTTATAATATAATAGGATATATCAACAATAGTTTAATTTAAAATAAAACATAATATTAAAGAAACAATGTTTTAAATAAAAACTTATCCCTTTATGAAATTTCTCAGAATTTCCAAAAAATAAAATAAAATAAAATAAAATAAATAAATAAATAAATATAAATACCAACCTGTTTTTGAAGACACTCTAGAAAATAAATAAATGTACCATTAGAAAAGAAAATTATTCTAAACAGCTTATGAAAAATTAACGTTCAAGATTTCAGTCAGATTTCATTTAGTTAGTTTCAAGAAATGCATTTTGGGCTTGGTTATAAACTTTAAAACATAGTGGTCCACTATAGGTTCATTTACCTTAGTACTATCAACTAAAGAAGAAAGAGACGTACTTTTAGAAGGGTATAAGAAAACATAAGTTAATAATATTAATTTTCTGGTAACAAAATTTTAAAATACGAATACTTTCGAATCTTATTAGAGAGGGGAATTTAACATCTGACCGACAAATAGTCTTAAGGGGGCACAGGACCTTTGAGTTTGTCGAGCCTTCTTCAAAGTACCAAAAGACAAACAATATGCAATTAAGATCTTTTTTTCCTCTTCCTGCCTAAAGTATATATCCTTAACTATATTATCCCTCTAGTTCATACTGTTGCCAATTGACAACATATTAATTTTTCCATCCTTATTGTTTATTTACCGTTGTCTCCTGTCAGTTTTATGCTTTACGTATTCATGTTGGTCCTATATTTAGGCTTAGTTCGTAAAAAGTATCATAGTTGGCAATAATTGTTTATAATTTACAAATAAAAAGCAACTTTTGATACCTTCCATTTTGTTAGCCATAGTTGGATTTCTAACTCATAAAAAATATTTAACATGCAAAATGTCATTTAAAAAAATATTTCTGAAAATAATATACTTTTAAAAGGTATTTTAAATAATTTTCAGTAATGTTTATTGGAACGAAAATTGCATGCATATGAATATACATTTGTTGCCCATTTGGCAACACCATGAATTGACTTCCGCTTTTGTAAACATTTTGAGCATTGTTTGTTTCACAACTGGTTCGCATGTTATTTATTTATTTATTTTCTTTTTTACTTTTATCACCATATGTCACCCTTACTCGATAAACGACTCTTATTAAATACAAAATCTTCTAAGTTTACTGTAAAACTAGGGCCTGACTAATGCAGGGGCATGTGAGCAGCTGCCAAGGTACTCCGGATTTGAGGGACCCCCTCCCCTTAATGGCAGGTATAAGTTTTTTGTTAAACGAGGGCCAAATGATAAAAAATGGCCAAAATACTTCTTTTTCAGATTTAAAGGGGCTCTATTCTCCTTCCTTTGTGCTTCCGTGTCCATGCCCCCCTGAAGGTACCACTTACATCTTCAAAAAAGTCAATGTTTAAAATTTAATAGTAACAACTTATTAGTCCATTGTTATAAGCTTTCTGAAAATTGTAAAGATGTCAGGTAGGATAAAATTGATCACTGGTCACAAAACTTACATAAAAATCAACGGTGTAAAGTTCTGGGCTGTATAGGTTACACTAGAGTAAAATGCATTATGTGTTTGGTACAGTCGTGGAAAAAAAAGTAAACACCCCCTACTAACTCCTCAACAAATTATCGCAGAAGAAAGTTACTGGTACCGAACGATTGGAAATAAAGTCTACTTTTAAATGATGTATATAAAATTTGCTTAGGGGGCCATCTACATATTAAAACGAATCCAAACTTCATTTTTTTTTCAATCACAATACCCAATTTTAACGAGATATTTCAAATCTCCGGTTCAAACTATGCCTAGACACCGAATTTCAAGTCATTTGAATGATAAGTTTTTGAATTATAAACATTCAAAATTTAGTGCTTCTAATGTTAAATTACATTTTCATATTTTATTTATATCTCCAGAAATTATGCTCCTAATGTGCTATTTTTTTGTGTAGCAATAATACTAATATATCCAAACATAAATACGCTGAATTTGGAATTTTTATAACTTTATGATATGAATTATGATTTATGAAATTAATACTCGAAAAAATTATGAATTGCAACCTACAATTTTTTTGATGGAATTAGATTTATTAAGTGCTGCTTTATGGAAATCCCAAATTTCACATTTTTCTTCCAAGTAGTTTTCAAGTTATGCTTAAAAAACGGCAAAATGATGGTTTAAGGAGCCGTCTACGATAAAAGTGACTAGATATTTTGAAATTTCTTCTGCTGTCGTATAATCTAGCACGCTTCATTGACTTCTTAAGGTGCCTTGATCAAGATGAGGGCTCTCTCGGTTAACAATCCACTTCCGAACTTCAATTTGGATACAGCCCTTAAAATACGCTCGTTTTAAAATAATTAATTTCTCAGAAACTTGTGGTACGAATTGCATAAAAATTTGTTTTTAGGCTAATTGAAGGGTGTAGAGTTCATTTATGCTGTCAGAATTGTGTACTGCTATTGAAAAAAACAAAATTACGGTTCGTTTTAATATGTAGATGGCCCCCTAAACAAATTTTATCGATATCATTTAAAGTAGACTTTATTTCCAATCGTTCGGTACCAGTAACTTTCTTCTGCGATAATTTGTTGAGGAGTTAGTAGGGGGTGTTTACTTTTTTTTTTTTTTCCACGACTGTACCTCTATGTTTAAACAAAAACAATAAATGTTCTATTGGTTACCATTCATAACTTTGATAAATATTTATATAAAATTCTATAGTATTCTGCTGCATTAGCCGTATATTTATGAGCATATTTTATTGGCCTATGATTTTTTCATTGTATTTTGCATGTGATATTACACTTTATAAGCCCATTTTGGTTTTAAATTTTAAATGGTTTCAATTGGTTTAAAATACATGATAAATATGGCTGCCTTTCCGCATTTTATTATGTATTTATTTAATTATACCTTTTTACAATACTTCTATTGTGTTCTGTATTAGTACAGCATATCGTCTTATTCATTTATAAATTAAAAATTATTCTATTGTAGCATCTAACTTAATATGTTCATTTATTATCTTAGAACTATAATTTGCAGCATTATTATTTTGTTGATAGATAATAATTAATGTATAATATTATTATATGCCGTCTTTATTTAGAATTTTGGTTAATATTGTTAGATGGCTTCTAAGTTAAATTTTGATTTAAAATTATTATATATATGTAGTATATGTATGTATCAGTGGCGTGGCGTCCGGTCATCGCTGGATGCGGCGATGACCAAGCAATATTTTAAAACTATTAATAAGCTTTTAAAACTCTACGATCCAGTTTTAGCAGAACATTTGGAGTTCATGTATAAGTGAAGGTAAGATTTAAAGTTTCTTTTTTGAACATTCAACCATTCAATTTTAGAGTTAATAATTTTTCACCACAAACTTAAATAATTGCGATGACCACCGAAAATTTTCACGCCACGCCACTGGTATGTATGTGTATATAATATTATTTTTCTAAGTGTATGTAAAGTATTATATGCATTTAAAATCTTATAATTTACAAAAAATTGCAATAAAACAGCACAGCGTTGCTAGTTGGCAAAGTTTAAAAACAATTGTGTTAATGCATGGTGTTGCCATTTGGAAACAATTTTAAAAACTTCAAAATACTAAAAAATATAAGAGTGATTTTTTTTTTAGTATTTTTCCTGTTATTATGGCCGTCAAGAAAGCAAATATATTTTTTAAATAAAAAATAACAAATCATGCACTAGAGGGTTAAACAGAAAAATGAATGTTGTATGTACAAAATTAATATTTAAATTTTAAATTTAAAAATTCATCTCACTAATGCGTAATTAAGTGCTGCGCGCATGATAAAACTCTAAATTATGCATACAGAAAACAATTTTTGAACAAAATATAATCATAACACACCTACTTCTAACTTAAAACCAAAATAGACGCAAAAAATTCTGTTTAAAATTTAATTTTAGTACAATAAAAAAAAAAAAAAAAAAAAAAAAAAAAAAAAAAAAAAAAATCAAAAATTTCAAACTTTTTTTCAAATTTTTAAAGTGTAAAAAAATAAATAACCAAAATATGTGAATTTTTTTGGTTTTAACATGTAGACTATAATGAAATGCATAGTTGGTTAATTTTTTTTAAGCTGTAGCTTACATGGTTTAAAAGTAACAGTGCGCGCAAACTCCACATTTACTAATCTGAGAAAAACTTTTTAAAGTTTCAATATATGCGGACATTCCATTATACTCACCGTCTATAAAAGATTATAACTCAAGAAATAATGCAGATTTCTCAATGGTTTTTTTTGCATATCGTTAAGAATTTTTAAAACATTCAGAATAAACCGAAAACTGATTTTTTGAAAGTTTAAAGGTCCTGTGCCCCCTTATAATGACACAATTCCGCATGCAGTTAGTCGCGTTTTAATGACTGTGACTGGATACAACGTATTTATATTTCAATGCTTCCTATAAAGTAACTTTCAAATAACTTTCCCACTATGTCATTTTAACGTCATTCCATATTTAAAAAAGTCCTTCCGGCCAGTGCCGGGAGGAAGAGGTAGCTTTCATATTCCTTATTTTAAAAAAGCCACCTTATATTATTCAAACACACAAAGCTCAATTTAGTGGAAACCGAATATAAGAGATTCAATACTAATTTTTATCAATATAATGAATGAGAATTTCGCGAAATTAGTCAGCTTTATCCCAGTTGCTTTTCTTTAAAGTAACTTATATTTGGCTGCCAAATTCGGCGATTTCTTAAAGTGACATTTTAAGACAACATGGTGGATGAGGCTAACCAGTGAACTTGGTCGAGACCTTAGTAATTGCTGTGCACATGCTCACTCACACCGGAATCGGTTGATATATACGAGTGCTGTCGCAGGCAAAAAATCAAATTTTTCAAAATGTCACCCACATTAGAAATTGAAACTGCTATATCTGAGCCATTTTTAAAGATAAAGACAAACAAAAAATGCTTCTGAATCCTTATATCAAGGTCAAATACTTAAGAAATAAACCTTTTTCAATTTCTAATTTTTTTGTACCTCACTTTAAATATAATTTTTTTTTAATTTAATGGCCGCCATTTTGAAACAAGATGGCTGATGAAGCTGGCCAGCGAACTTGGCCGAGATATTGATGTATACTATCCACATGCCCTCTTACATCGAAATAGGCGAATACGTGTGTTTTCGCGTGACAAATACAAGATCGTTTCAAAATGTTAGCCATGCTAGAAATTCAAAGTGCTATAATTCAACCATTTTTTAAGATATAAACAAAAGAACAAATTTTCAGAAACAAAAACTGCTCCGGAATCTTTGTATCAAGTCCAAACACATAAAAAAATCTTTTTCATTTTCCAATTTTTTAATACCTCATTTTAAATTTTAAATTAATTTTTTTTTTAAATGGCAAACCTTCTGAAACAAGATGGCGAATGAAGCTGGCCAACGAACTCGGTCGAGACATTGGTATGTACTATGTACAGACCAAGTTACATCCAAATCGTTTCATAAATACGCCTGTTATCGCGTGACAAAAATCAGGTAGTTTTAAAATGTCAGCCACAATAGAAATTCAAAATGCTATAACTCAGCCATTTTTTTAGATATAGACAAAACAAAAACTGTTCCGGGATCTTTGTATTAAGGTCAAACACATACAAAAAAAATCTTTTTCATTTTCCAATTTTTTGGTATCTCATTTTAAATTTAAAATTAAAAAAAAATTTTAAATGGCCGCCATTTTGAAACAAGATGGCGGATGAAGCTGGCCAACGAACTCGGTCGAGATATTTGTATGTACTATGTACACACCAAGGTACAGGTACATCCAAATTGGTTCATAAATACGCCTGTTATCACGTGACAAAAATCAGGACGTTTCAAAATGTCAGCCACGCTAGAAATTCAAAATGCTATAACTCAGTCATTTTTTAAGATATAGACGAAACAAAAACTGCTCCCGAATCTTTTTATCAAGGTCAAACACATAAGAAAAAAATAATTTTTCAATTTTCAATTTTTTGGTACCACATTTCAAATTTAAATTTTACTTAAAAATTTAAATGGCCGCCATTTTTAAACAAGATGGCGGATGAAGCTGGCCAACGAACTCGGTCGAGACATTGGTGTTTACTATGTATAAACGAAGTTACATCCAAATCGGTTCATAAATACGCCTTTTATCGAGTGACAAATTTCAGGACGTTTCAAAATGTCAGCCATGCTAGAAATTCAAAATGCTATAACTCAGCCATTTTTTAAGATATAGACAAAACAAAAACTGCTCCGGAATCTTTGTATAAAGGTCAAATACATAAGAAAAAAATATTTTTCCATTTTCAATTTTTCGGTACCACATTTCAAATTT
Organism: Maratus speciosus; assembly: GCA_963932465.1. Lineage (NCBI taxonomy): Eukaryota > Metazoa > Arthropoda > Arachnida > Araneae > Salticidae > Maratus > Maratus speciosus. The sequence continues at coordinate 505,333,279 of OZ010787.1, read as the reverse complement.
TAATCTTTTTTAAAAATTTTAAATGGCCGCCATTTTGTTTCAAAATGGCGAATGAAGCTGGCCTACGAACTCGGTCGAGACATTGGTATGTACTATGTACACACCGAATTACATCGAAATCGAATTATAAATACGAGAGTTACAGTGTGACATAGGTCAGATATATATATATATATATATATATATATATATATATATATATCAATTTTGAACGGAGGGTGGTTTCGGGGTCTGGGGGTCATGATCGATGAAAATATACCAAAATTTTTTGAAATCGCTTTCCTCCGAACGGCTGGAATAGGTAGCTTTTTGTAATGAAAGCTACCTAAAAGGATGCGATACAACATTGTAATTAGCTTTATTCCCGTATATCCTGGCCTTTCAGCAGATAAATGATTCTTTATTGTTCCTAGTATTTTTTTTTAAATAATTTTATTCATGATATATTTCTATTGTATCTGTTAAATAAATTTATAATGGATATTACGGAATAGGGAAATTGGTAGGAAAAGCAACAAAAAAATCTATATGCTGTGATTATATGCTTGCGTATCTCATACCGTCCTCGAGATATAAATGTTAACTCCTCATTTTTCCGTTAGGTGGCACTGTAATCAGTCTCATCATGCAGTGCATCAGCAACTTTACTATACCTAGGCATCATGCTTATGACTACAACTCTCGCCATTCAGAAAGTACGGGGCGCGACTTTAGTGGGTATCCTGCATAATATTTTTTATGATATTGCTGAAAATATTAATGACAATGTATACTTCAGGAAAAGTAAACAGTAAAATATTGATAATATTTACAAAATATAAAAAAAAATATTATGTAAGCAGTAAGAGAAAGCTTTTTTTGTGATTTAAAAAGATTCATTTTGCTTAAAAAAGTAACAAATTTATTTTACGAATATTAAAAAAAAATAATAAATGTCTGGTATATTTTACTAAATATCCACAACACCAATAGATATTTTAAAAACAAAACGCAATATATATATATATATATATATATATATATATATATATATATATTAATTGGTTAAATAAAGTTTGTATTTTGACAAAATTTTTATATCTTTAATTTTGTGTTAAAAAAGAACAAAAAATATAAAGTATTAAAATTATAATGATTTGTTCCATTTATTAAATATAAACAATAAAAATGAATAATTTTTGCAAGAAAACTGCAAGAAATGGTATTAAATAAGGGGATAAAGAAAGTTGTGTTCACAACAAGTAGTTCAAAAGATTCATTTTGCTTAAAAAAGTAACAAATTTATTTTACGAATATTAAAAAAAAATAAATGTCTGGTATATTTTACTAAATATCCACAACACCAATAGATATTTTAAAAACAAAACGCTATATATATATATATTAATTGGTTAAATAAAGTTTGTATTTTGACAAAATATTTATCTTTAATCTTGTGTTAAAAAAGAACAAAAAATATAAAGTATTAAAATTATAATGATTTGTTCCATTTATTAAATATAAACAATAAAAATGAATAATTTTTGCAAGAAAACTGCAAGAAATGGTATTAAATAAAAGGATAAAGAAAGTTGTGTTTATGAAATTTTATTTTACCTTTCATTTTCTGTCGAAGAGAGTAGAATAGCTTTTTTAAAATATTACTAGACAATTTTATGTCCTGTTCAGTTTACTAAATATTCACAATACAAATGGATAATTTTTGCAAGTAAAAATATTAAACAAGTAGTTCAAAAAGCAAGATTTACTGAAAGAAAATTTTGGTACATTTGGTACAAAAACTGAAATATATATATATTTTTATCAATATTTGATAGAAACTTTTATAATGTCTATATTATCTTTAGTAAAAATGCACAATAAAATATAGACAGTTCTTGAAAAAAAAAATAATAAACACCGCAGGAAAAAATATTAAAAAAGTGGTTAAAGAATTTGGTGTTTATGAAAGAAATTTTTGGAAATGCATTTTGAGTGAAATAACACGTGCAAAAAAAAACAAAAACAAAGAAAAGACTTAAAAACGAGAAATTGTGCTCATCATTGGCGCATTATAAGGAAAGTGATGTGCCATATTACTGTTTTTTTTGCGTGCAACTATTTATGAGTGCCCATATTCATTTTAAATCCCATTACTTCCAATAATGCCCATTTTCGAACGAATTAGACAATACTATATTGAATTTATTGAGCTGTCCACGGTCCGTTCACTTTTACCACAAATATTAACAAGAATATTTCCTTATTAAATCAACAAAATATATTGCAAATTCTGTCATTAAACAAACCGTTTACGAAATCTGCGATTTAAATATTAAATAGAAGTCTTCTAATCAGAAAAATTGGTGCTAAACTTCTTGTAAAGACTAAGGAGTGCACGTATCTTGGGTGTTCCTGTTGAAAACTATATACGATACGATGTCAACATAAAATAGTACTTAGTACCGTAGTAACATATTAAAATACCTCTGTGATTGACCAATTTTAACGAAAGCGACTATCTATAAAGTAAAAAAACAACAACAACAAAACGAGACAAGCACACAAACACAGCTTTTTCAGATCCTAATGAAATTTAACCTATTTGTGTCTAGCGTCCCATTTTTGGGACGTTTCAAATTTTAATGAATAAGTACATTTTTCTTCTCCTTTATAACATGAAAATTCTATGAAGAAATTGTCTATAAATGTCTTCATATATAACCGAGAGATGACAGCATAAGGTGGATATTTATTTGGTTAAGTGAAGGCTTTTTTCGGTGTTTATAAATTTTTAATTTTTTTAAGATTGCGAAATGTAAAAAGTAAGTTTATTTGTATTTTTTCTATCAAGAATCCAAAAACGCAAGTCATAATCTTAGCTTGTAGAACTTTTGAAAAACGTATTTTTTTAAATTGCGAAATTAAATGTTCAAGCCTATTTTTTGTGCCTTTTTTTAACGTCCAAAATATAGGGTTCTAGGCACAAATGGGCACTTATTTTTGTTGGACATTTAGGAGACAGTTATTTATGTAATCTCTTCTTGAAGATATTTATAAAATAATAGTTTTTAAGTCAGCAATACGATTATTCTTATTTTATTATTAATAATAGTTATAGCGCTGTTAGTCTCTGTAAAGAAATATATATTATATATATATATAGTTCATAAAAATACTAATTACCGTACATAATATACAATTTAAAACTTTTTAAATATAAATAGACAAAACATATAATTATGCATATTATAATACTAGAAATACTCATATGTAGTTTTTTTTTTTTTTTTTTTACATTGTATTAAATAAATACCAAAAAAAAAAATGCAAGCGTAATTTTTTTTAGTGTATTTCCAGTTCATTTTCCGATATTTTAAAGTTATTTTGCACAAACATTTAAGAAAACCAAAATTCAGGCACAAATGAGTTAACCATCCGAGCGTCTTCCTGCATTTTCATAAAATTGCTTATAAAAATTATCATATTTTTTTATCCTGTTTGTTTCTAAAATACACTTCATGTCTCTTTATTAATAATACATTTAAAATATAATTCTGCTTATTTTTTTTTTTTTTTACAACAGATATAAGTTGTTTTTTAGAAACAGAAAAATACGGGCAAACCTCTCAAAGGGCAAAAATGGGATCAACAACAAAACGAGCTCTTTTTCCAACACGTACACCACACATACACAAAATGAAACCCGATTATCGAAATTGGAGAACCTGTCCACAAGTTATGCTTAGACATACTTAAAAAAACATGCAAACGAAATTGCAAAACTATATACGATACGACGACTAATTTATAAACATAACATAGAATTAGGTACCTCAAAAACATACAGAAATTCCATCGCGATTTTCCATTTCTTAAGAAAGTAACTGTATATGAAGTAAAATAAAAGTGCAAACGGGAAAAGTGGACAAAGATACAGTTTTCTAGGCCAGAATGAAATTTATAATGGGACTACCAAAAAAACGAGTCCTTTAAAAAACTATTCATATTGGAGTACCTGTTCATTAAAACCTATATAGAAGGAAAACGTACAAACAAATTGTAAAATATACTTTGTTGTAGGTCTATTTACTTTAGAGTACACAGTTTTACTAAAATATTTATTGTCATGTTCTGTTTACAAATATACACAATAAAAATACATATTTTTTGCTAGAAAAATGTAAATAAAAATATTAAATGCTTAAAGAAAAATTTGTTTTTGAAAGAAATTTTTAGCGTTCATTTTGTGTATAAATATACATTAAGAAATTCATACTTGATACTAAATTATCATTTTCAATGCTTGATAAATTAAAGCTTTGTTACATTTAGTAAATGTATATAATTATGATGGATAATTTATGCATGAAAACTGCAAGAAAAAAATAGTAAAATAGCGTTTAAACGAAAACTTGTTTGTGAAATAAATATTTAAAAGTCTGAAAAAGAAGCAAATATAAAATTATAAAATATTTTTAGAAAACTTAATACTCTTGTTCGATTAAGTAGATATACACAATAAAAATGGATACTTTCAAAAAGGAAACCGCAAGAAAGAGTATTACGTAAGTGGTTAAAGAAGCTTTTGTATTTGAAAAGAATATTGTGGCATTCATTTTCTGCTTAAAAAAAGAGTGTTGAAATTTATTCTTTATCTATTAATAAAAAAATTTAATGCCTTGTTCCGTTTATTCAATATACACAAAATAATGTATCATTTTTACAAGAAAACAGCAAATAAAAATCGTAAATAAACAGTTAAGGATAGGTTTTTTTTTATTTTATTTTTTTTTTTTAAGAGAAATTATGTTCAGGGTTTGTGTAAAAAGTGCAAAATTTTAAAAATCTTGCAAAATAAATAAATAAATAAATAAATAAATAAATAAAATAAAATAAAATAAATAATAATAATAATGCATTGTTCCTGTCATTAAATGTACAAAGTAACAAGGGATAATTTATGCATTAAAACTACAAGGAAAATATAAAATATGTGATTAATTTTAACACAATTACTCTAATTGGTAAATAAATTGTATAAGATGCGATTGTCCAACTGGGCGGAAAAAGACCGGGGCAGGATTCGAATCGGGTATCTATCGGCTGAAACTGCAAATTCTCCGCCAACTGAAATATCCCGGACGAATCTGGAGGACCTAATTCACGCAGCTAACCTTATTGATCGTACAATCCGTTAATGAATAAATATGAATAAGCTCAATAGAATAAAACACCGGTAATGGAACAGCAGTAAACACTAGATACGTAATTACATTAGATTAATTTTAACACAATTATTCTAATTGATATATAAATCATAAGATGTAATTTTCCAACTGGGTGAAAAATATCCAGCGTTTAGCCAAAAGATCCCGGGCTCGAAACCTGGTCCGGACATTTTTCGTACAGTTGGAAAATTGCATCTCATTAAATATGTGGTTTAATGAAAATTTGTTTGTGAAAAGTAACATTTAGAATTTATTTCGTGTGAAAAGAAAGTAAAGCAAAATTAAAAAATATAATGATTCAAACTATAATACCCTTGTTAAAATTAGTAGATCACACAATAAAAATTATATATTTTTTAAGAAAACCATAAAAAAAATGTATTAAATAACTGGTTAAAGAAAGGTTTGTTTCTGAAGGAATTTAGTAGCATTCATTTTTCAGAAAAAAAGTGCAGATAATTTTTTTAATTAGAACCAAATTTAATGCTAGATTTCTTTTACTAAATATACACAATAAAAATGTATAATTTACGAAAGAAAACAGTAAATAAAAATATTTAATAGAAATGAAAAGTTAGTTCTTAAAAGAAATTTTCGTGCATTCATTTTACGAAAAAATCCATATATTTTTTAAATAATGGTAGATAATTTAATGCTTTGTTAATTTTAATAAATGTAAAAAAATGGATAATTTATAGAAGAAAACAAAAAAAATTGTTAAATAAGCTGTTACAGAAAAAAAAACTTGCTTGGGAAAAAATTATTTAGTTTTCATTTCCAGTAAAAAAAAAAAAGTATAATACAAAATTTTTAAAACATTGTTGAAATTTTACGTCTTTGTTTAATTTACTAAATATAAATTTTAAAAAAAAAGTATAATTTATGCTTGAAAATTGTAACAAAAATATTAAATAGTCGGTTAAACAAAAACTTGTTTGTGGAAAAAATTATTTAGTTTTCATTTCGTCGAAGGAAAAAAAAAAATGTTTGGAATATTGCCAGAAAATGTAATGTCTTAGTTTGGTTTCGTAGATATACACAATACAAATAGATACTGTTTTAAAGAAAACCAAAAAAGAATTTGTTAAATAAGAGATAAAGAAAGTATTGTATTTAAAAAAATTTTTTTAGCATTCATTTTTTGTAACTAAAAAGTGGGATATAATCATTTTTAAGTATTACATAACAAAGTTATGCCAATTTTTGTTTATTAAATATTAACAATAAAAATGATTAAGTTTTTAAATAAAGCTGCAAGGAAAAGTCGTAAATATGTAGTGGAAAAAAAACCTGTTTCAAAGAATTATTTTAGAATATTATTTAAAAATATATAATTTTAAATTAATATTCCTAATAATAGTAATTTTGACCTATGAATTGTTTATCAGAGATCAATTTTCAGATGCTTCAAATATACGAATCAAAATCACAGCTCATTTCGCAAAGTAGTTTTAGTGTTAAGCTTTAAAAACTACCTGCATTTAAGTTTGTTTTACATAAAAAAAAATAATAACATTAGGAGTTCCAAACTGTATATCAACATAAATGCTAAACTATTGCATCTATTGATTTCCGTTTAGTATCTTATGGTAAAATGTACTGTAGAATCAGAATACTACATCAAAATTGGGATTTGGTATTAAAATTTATAAAAAAAAAAAAAAATGTTACAATTTTCTATGGAGATGAATACCTAAATTAAAATAATTAAAATAATCGATTTTAATTATTTTAATGAATTATGATGATTCATGAATTTTAATGAATCGATTTCGATGAATACCTAAACTTATATTTTTTAATAAATTTAAAAAAAGAAACGAAAAATTCCAGTTTGAATAGCTAATTTTGTGATTTTTCTGTGAAAATTTTCCAATTAAAAATATGATAGGCTCTCGTTTCTTTTTTCTATCTTTTTTTTAGTCTTTAACCTTTTCTAGAGATCTAGTGAAGCGATTGCATTACATTCATTATTAATTTTGCTAGTAGCTAATCTAGAAGTTGACCTTTCAACAGAAAAAATAATAGTTACTCGATTTCAAAAAAAAAAAAAAAAAAAAAAAAATATATATGTACCTTGTAAAACAACTTGTTCCCGATAATACGAAACTAGTTTTTTTTCTGCATATTTTGCCAAACGATCTTTTTAAACTTTAGCTCCTTCCAAAACTTAAAAAAACTGTTTCAGTATTTCCCCTCAAAAAGGTACATTCGTGGAAAAAAAGTAAACACCCCTACAAACGCGGTAGAAAATTATTCTAGAAGTAAGCTAATGGTTCCCAACGATTGGAAATAAAGTCTACTTTTAAATGATGTATATAAAATTTCCTTAGGGGTCACCCACATATCAAAACAAACACAAACTTTGTTTATTTTCAATAGCAATACCCATGTTTGACATAACAAATAAATTCTACACCCTTCAAATAGCCAAAATATAAATTTTCATAAAATTCGTAAGATTAGTTTAAGATAAATTAATTATTTTAAAATGAGCATATTTTGAGGGCTGTATCCAAAGTGAAGTTCGATTGTTGAAAGGCTACCGAATGACAAAGTCGCTTCCATTAAAGTATTATTTCTTGCAATATGAACATTTCACTCACTTAACATGTTTCGCCTATTGCCAGACGAAATGTTTCAATAAAATGAGTAAAATATATATTTTTTCAAATTATGCTTTTCTGCACCTCATCGGCGGAACCTGCATCATTTACTTTTTAAAGCATAATATGAAAACTACTTGGAAGAAAAATTTAAAATTTTGAATTCTCATAAAGCAGGAAATAATGATTATAAATATATCAAAAAATTGTAGGTTGCAATTCGTATTTTTTAAATTAATTTTATAATCCATAATTCATATTATAAAAAAATTAAAATTAAAATTCAATGTATTTATGTTTGGGTTTTAGTATTATAACCACACAAAAAATTATTACACTCGGATCGTAATTTCAGAATATATCAATAAAAATATGAAAAAGTAATTTAACATTAGATCTAAATTTTGAATGTTTATAATTCAAAAACTTATCATCCAAACGACTTGAAACTTGATATCTAGGCATAGATTGAACAATTTTTTTTTTTTTTTTTTGTCAAAATTGCGTGTTGTCTTTAAAATAAATGCTCTCGTTTTGATTTATAGATGACCCCCTCAGAACACAATCAAAATAAATGTGCATACTGTGTTAGCTAAATGTATAGAGCAACTTTTGTAAAAGTCTCAAACACATAGCTTGAAAATTCTGAAAATTATCGCTGATAGAATAAGCTCAAAATCCGTTGTTCCCAAAATGAAGCAAAAAGATTAGGGGCTGTATCCATATATCCATTGATTAGTGCTAATATAGCATGCACAATATTGCACGCACTGCTGTATTTGGATACAACCCCTTATCTTTTTACTTCCTTTTGGGAATAACGGATTTTGAGCGTATTCTATCAAGGATAATTTTCTGACTTTTCGAAATATGTTTGAGAGTTTCAGAAAAGTTGCTCTATACATTTAGGTAATACGTTATGCAAATTATATTCTGATTGCATTCGCGTGAGCGCAGTGAATCATTATTTAGTAAACGTGCTTATTTTTCAAGCAATTCTTATTATTTTTTAATTCTGATTGCAGGGTATTGTGTACAATGTTATTTGTCATATTTTCTGAAAAGAACTTTTTTATAATAAGAGCTCTACAAATTATAAGCAAAAAATTGGCAAAATTTGGGACTCTTTTTATAAAAACTTTAATTTCTCGACGAGTATACATGCTATCCTCATAAAAATGAACACAGTTTATTACAATAAGGCACTTAATCATAATCTACATTTTGAACGCTTTCGCTACATTAGTTTTTACAGGGTTATCCAAAAGATATTTGCTCTTTTTCAATTTGTTGACGGTCCCCTATGGGGTTTCGGGACAAAATCTTCACGGAAATATATGAGCTGTACTATTCCGCTTACATTGGAGTTTCAGAATAATTCCTCGTGTATTTTTCTAGATATTTAACAAAATGTCCAAAATCGCAAGTGGTCGGTCACCTTTGGCCATATAGTGTATGTAACGCAATGTATCCTTATGATGACTTGTTTGCTTTTAAAATATATATTTAGGTAACATTTATTTTTGCAATATATTCAGCTTCCTAGGCAAAAATCGCATTTGACTTTTTTTTTTTTTTTTTTTTCATAAAGAAAATCCTGATGAAATATTTGTTGAAAATGTCTTAAAAGAAATTGAAGGGAGGTTCTGATCTAAAAATTTCATTTTTCAAATTTAAATGTTACAAAAATATGATTTTAGAAGCAATTTGTATTTTTAAAAATTACCTTTAAGTGGCAGCTGCGCCACGAATTTTATACCCGATCCTGCCAAAGCAACAGATAATAGAAACATACTTTCAACGTATCCCCATATAAAACAATTGAAGTAACTAATTCTCAGTCAGATACATAAAATTGCTATCACATTCAACAACTTTTCAAGTAAATTTGAGTCAACCCTTTAATTTTAAAAGCAATTTTTTCGAACATAATTTTTCATTTGGTAGTAGAGGAGAAGGTCCAAATACCGGCTAGGGTCCAAATACCGGCTAGGGTCCAAATACCGGCTACTAGGTGTTCTGAGAACTGTGCGCAACGCAGCCTAGCGGTGATAGGCAGAGTTTGTAACTTTAATTGAGAGAAGAAAGTTACGAAAAGTACGTCGCTTAAGTCTGTGTCATTTACAAATAGTAAATGCAAAAGTGTCGAACCTACGTAATCTTGTGCATCAAACGTTTTTCAGATATGTGTTTCTTATTTTTTTTTAAATATACTGATCGTATATTGGCTTGAATTGTTGATTAAGTTATTTTCTAGACATACTTAGCTCTCAATTGCCACTCGTACAGTATTGGTATTTTATTATATGAATGAGTAATACCGGTTTTAACTTAAATATAGCAGTGGTCCGAATACCGGCTACCTAGGGTGGTCTAAATACCGGCTAGCCGGTATTTGGACCTCTCTCGGTATATAATAGGAAAATAAATTAATTTAAATAGTTCCATAATTAATAAGTTAATTTAAATGGTTCAGAAATAGTCCCCGTCCCATTTGGCAATATGAAAAAAGCAACCATGGCCGTAATTCTTCAGGACCGACACTGGTTACCGGATCACTTTCCGAAAAAGAGCTGTTTGACACTACACAATTGCCTGTAATAAATGTGAAGAGAAAGAAAAAAATTACGGAGTAAACGGGGCGAAAGAGGCAGAAATTTGATTTTAACCCTCTCTCTGCTCAACCCGAGATTTCTTTGGGCACCGTAAAAGAAGCAAAATTTGCGCAACCCGAGATTTCCTCGGGGATGCATTTTTTCCGTCTAATTAACCCTCCTTGATTATTCCCACCAGTTATTTTTTTAATGTAAATTATGCCTTATTTAATCGGAGCATTTTCCCAGTTAAATTAGACAAAAACTTTTGTTTTGAAAAACCGATGACAAAGGAATAAAAATTCTTAAAAGACGCTCGTCGCGAAGGGCTTAAATACGCAATTTTTGAAGCTATTTTGATAAAACAATTACGCAGCGAGAGGGAAAAGGAAAATATCCAACAGAGGAATATGATAAATTTGTGTCTTCTGCATGGGTTCTTTCTCTGTGGACAAGAATGGGGGAGGAGATTCTGGGTTCAATGTTAAGAATGCGATATGTGGGCTGATAGGGACTATACCGACGCAGAGAGTCATATTATGCTTTTGATTTTTTCAGATAAAATAATTCTCATTTCAATCAGAAAGCTTTTTTTTTTTTTTTTTTTTTTTTTTTTTTTTTTTTTTTTTACACGTTAAAAAACAAAATTAGAAACATAATGAGAAGAAAACAGAGATAGTAGTAAAGAATTTTAGAAATTTGACAAAAATACTTATTTATTAAAAATTGCGTATTTTTTCTGTGCATAAGAAACGTTATTAATCAATACAATTTATTAAAATAACATTGTTATTCCTTAATAATTGTCATTAGCTCTATTTGTGTGATCTTTTGTAAAAAAAAAACTTAAGTAGCCGGTATTTAGACCCCATTTTAAAAGCTCAAAATTTGAAGTCTTTCGGAATTTTGCTTCTTATAAACAGAAAACGCCTTTTAAACTGATTTTTTTCTCTAAACAGGTGTAAGACGTGTCAAGGTACCCTGCTGTCACTTTTTATTTTATTAATTTTGAAAATTGTATGATCTAGATTGAAAACAAAAGTGGTAGCCGGTATTTGGACCTTTTCCTCTACAAATTTATCTAAACTAATCGGTCGATTTTAATAGATTTATTTTATATAGTGCAAATTACATTTTTTCGAAGAAAATAACACTTAATTATCTTAAATTTATGCGAATTTATTTATTTTTAAGTATGTAGATTTGAGAAAAAAACGTTTTATTTTAAAATATCAGTAAAAATTTACATTTATCTCATTTTTTCATACTGTCTTATGTTACTTTCTATACTTCTCGACACAGTTTTAAAATACTTTCTATTTTTTCATTTTTAGATTGATTGATAAGTAGCTAAATGTTCCACCGTCTGAAAGTATTTTATTTTTATGACTGCTATGGAGAATAGCTTTGATTGCTAAAATATTTAAATGTATTAAAATTAATTATTATATAATTTTCATTATATTTAATGTAATAAAATGTAAAAATAACATATTGCAGTCATCTTTAGTTTATTAAACCCCCTAAAAATGTCCTATTATTTACAAATCTAAGAACTAGCCCTTAAATACAAAAGATTTTAAATGTGCTAATAAATAAAATAAGAAAACATTTAGTCAGCAAAATTTAATGAAATAAGCAGAGGAAGGTGTTGGTACCGCAGTCCTATTTTGACATTTTATTTTTCAATTTAATTAACTTTTAACTGATGTCCAGCGGTCTCTCAGACCCCGCGACCCCCAGCTGTAAACACTTTTACAGCTTTTTACTTTTCTGTACTGAAGTTAAATAATATGAATAAAATACTTTTTCCATGCACTTTCATTCACATGCTCCTAAAAGAAGTAGAACGATATTGTTAGGACAAAATTTAAGTAAATTCAACCATTTGAGTTATTTTTTTATTCATTTTATTCGAGGGGTCTGGGAGACCGGATCACATCAGTTGTGTAACAAATTTCAGTCACATCAGTTAAAGGTTAAAATATGTAAATATAAAGCTATTTACTAATTATTTATCATGTTCTGCTTCCCTCATAATTTCCTTGAACACTAATTTTATGCCTATCATAGTTTCTTTTAATTAAAAAAATAGTCATTCTAGAAACAATCATGTTGTACCTTGGCCCTAGGCATGTTGCAACATGAACCATGCAACATTTTTCCATGAAAAATAAGAATAACATTGACTAAATATTTTTATGATGTATTTGAAATAAATTTTAAAAGTTTATTTAATAACAGATTTGTCATAGATAGATATTTAAAGTTATAATGCACTATGAATACTTTTTATGTATAATGTTAAATTTAAAACAAATAACTGTTGATAACGAGATATAATGAAAAGTTGCAGCTTTAAAAAAATTACTTTTTGACGATCAAATCTTTTCTTTAACAATTATCTGCGACGTGTGCTGACTATACTAAAGAACCGCACTGCGAAGTGACAACTACACTGGTGTCCAATATTAAGGACCAGTCACAAAATGCTAATTTTTAAGTAAGCGAATACTCCAAAGGAAATAATATAATTCGAATAATTACTATCTCTACAGCACAGCTAGTCCATATAGCATCTCATTCATGTCACACATGGTCACAAGTGTCACAGTCACTACGGTGAAACAAAAAATAGGAAATTCCACACGTCTCATTATGAGTCTGAAATGATCACTATATGTGACTCCACTGAGACGTCACTGTGACTACTGCTTTGTGACAAGTCACGATGTGACTTTTCAATGTAGTTACATAGTGACTCTCATGTGACTGTCATTTTTAGACTCAATTTCAAAGTCATTATGAACGTTGCATTATGATAAGTCGCCAAATAAAATCACATTATAGTCACATGGTGACTTTTCACAAAAGAACACAATGGTGACTTCACAGTAGTCTCTCTATCACCAGAAAGTCATCATGTGACTTTAATGTGACATTATTTGGTGACTTATCACAATGCAGTTTTCACGGTGACTTTGAAATTGAATCTACAGATGACAGTCACATGAGAGTCACAATGTAACTACATTGAAAAGTCACATAGCGAATTGTCACAAAGCAATAGTCACAGTGACGTCTCAGGGGAGTCACATATAGTGATCATTTGACACTCATGATGAGATGTATGGAATTTCTTATTTTTTTGCTTCACTGTAGTCACTGTGACACTTGTGACCATGTGTGACGTGAATCAGATGTTATATGTACTAGCTGTACTGTAGAGATAGTAATTATTCGAATTATATTATTTCCTTTTGAGTATTCACGTACTTGAAAATTATCATTTTGTGATTGGTCCTTAATTTTGAACACCAGTGTAATAGTATACTTCAAAACTCATTGATTAGTTTTATAAAAATCCAATAGGTAGCTCTAAAAACTTGTAGGTCCAAGATACACATATGTTCAATGTACACCACTTTAACCTTGCACAATTATCCTAACCGTATTTCAAAAACAAAATCTGTTATAAAAGTCTTTAAATTTATAAAAGTTCACATTTTTTTAAACACATTCATAAAACTCTTCAAGAATAAAATTTTCTTTACACGATTACACGTGATTGCATTTCAATGTTCTTTAAATTTTAAAAAAGTATATAAGAAAATAATTTGTAGAATTGTCAGTAAAACAAAATGTTTTTCACATTAAAAAATTAACTAATTTACACTGGAATTTTTCCAATCCAGTGCAGAGTTTCTCATGAAATAACTCAATTTTTATGTTTTAAGGCGATTCTGAGAAAGAATACGGCATTGAAATATTTCACTTTCATCCACAAATTTTGAGAAAAAAAAAAGGAAGCAATGCTATTTTTAATACGGTATACTGCGCAATGCAAAAGTGTATGTATTGCTTCATTGGAATTTAAAAATAAATGATTAATTTAACACTTACGTAGCGAAAAGTAATATTAAAATATTGAATAGATGAGGTTTTAATTTTTTTTTTTTTTTAGAAAAATGTAAGAAATTTTATGAAAATTCAGGAATGGCAGAAATGGTAACTGTATTTATAACACAGTTACTAAAGTATAGCTTTCAACTCTATTATTGCATATTATATTGTGATAACAAATCAAACTATGCGTCTGTATATTAAACGCAATTAAAATGTAATATTAACATAAATTCTATACAAATGTCCATATAGTTAAAAAATAAAAAGTAAAATTTATTGTAATTGGAAGGCAATGAAGAATTTTTAAGAATATCGTCGGGTATCGCGCCTTAAAGTGTATAAGGAAACCTAATGTGTTTTGATAAACAGAAATTTCTCTAAAATATTTTGAAGAGTGAAATTACTTTGAGATATGATAATTTTTATCAGAATAATAATAATATTTTTCATGAAATTGGCAACGATTATTTTTCTAAATACTTCACTTTTTAAAAGGTATATACAAGAAATTACATAACATAATAAAACATATAATACATGATAAAAAAGCATAGAATGTTGAATCGTTTACATGGGAAAGTTTGGAAAATTTTAACATGTCATTACATTAATTTTAAAGTGATTGTTCATTATATCAGATAATTTTCAGTAAAATATTATTTTGAACAGTGTTGAACAATGAAAATAGTATAAAGTTTATATGATAATTTTTAGCAGAATTACAAATACTTCCTGATATCGCAAGTGATTACTTTTTTGAATTCTTTATTTTCAAACAAGTATGTAAGAGAAAACACATAAAATGAAAAACCATCTTTTTTTTTTCTTTTTTGACAAAAAATGGCAAAAAAAAAAAAAAAAAAAAGTTTATATGGAGGAGTTTAAAATTTTGACATGTCTCTACATTATGCCTAAAATGATTATTTGATCTTATCGGATAATTTTCAGCGAAATAATATCTTTTCTTAAGGAGAGTTCCTACACTTCAATTTGCGAAAAATGATGAGTCTGTAGAAAACGGTAGGATTGTATAGGGGAATTATAGAGCCATAAAGTCTACAGGAATATATATTGAGAAACAAAGTTCTGATAATTTTTTTTGAACAGCGAAATTGTTATAGATTTTATATGATAATTTTCAGCAGAATTATTAAATACAATTTCATGAAATCAATCGTCAATTTTCAAGGAGGTATGTGTAAGAAATTACATAAAATTTTAAAACATTTTACATGATAAAAAGTGGAGAAATATGAAACAGTTTACATGTCAAAGTTTTGGAAATAGTAACATGTTTCTACGATATTTTAAAAATCATTATTAATCTTATCAGATAATTTTCAGCAGAATAATATTTTCAACAGTGTTGAACAGTGAATTTTTTATAAATTTTATATGATAATCTTTACCAGAATTATAAAATATTTCTTCATGAAACCATAAGTAATTACTTTTCAAAGGGGTATGCGAGAAATTGCATAAAAGTATATACCATCATTTACATTATAAAAATTACATAAAATTTTACATGGGAACTTTTGGAAATTTTGACATATCTCTGCATTATGTATAAAATGACTGTGTAAACTATCTTATGAGATAATTTTCAGCAAAATATCTTTTAAAGGGAGTTGGCACACTACATTTTACGAAAAATAATGATGTCTATAGAAAACTAACTGTCAATAGGAGAAGTCGATAATCCTAAAATCTATAAGAAACACGTAATGCATTTTGAAAAAAAGGTGTTCTGTTGAATGTTTTGAACAACGAAATTGTTATGAAGTCTATATGATAATTTACTGCAGAATTATAAAAAAAAAAAATATTTACGACATCGCATTTTAAAATGCTTCACTTTTGACCCTTATCAAGAGGGATACGCAAGAAATTATATAATACGTTTTAATGATAAAAATGCAAGAAATATGATAACGTTAACATAGGGGAAGTATCTGAAATTTTGACGTGTCTCTGCATTATCGCTATAAGACTATTAATCTTCTCAGGTAATTTTCAGCAGAATAACATTTTCTGTTAAGGGGAGTTGTTGCTCTTCCTTTTGGCTAAAAATGATGAAAATATAATTTTTAAATATTTTTTTGCATGAAATGAATATAGATATACCTAATATATTCTGACGAGGTTTTGTAAAGATCCAATAATTAAAAAAAAAATGCGAAAAATGCTATTGACTTCATTCATTTCCTTTTTAAATGATTCACAATTACAATATTTAAATTCGTTTTCCACAGTTTTTGTTTTTTCAATCAGCCTGAAAAAAATGCAAAAATTTTAACATATATTGTTTAATTAGCCAGATTTTTTCTGGCCGATCCTTATACACTTTTGTAAATCTAGTCCTTATAATTATAGAATGCACTTGTAAAAATAGTATGGAAAAAGGCTGCATAAAATTCATAAATGTAAAGGAAGTGTGGTTTTAAAATTCCGTGAATATTTTAAATTTTTGTCGAATTTTACCAAAAGAATTGCCTTTTTAAATTAAATAATTGTCTTACATAAAACTATTTAAAAATATGTCGAAATTTATATTAAAATATTAGTAAAATTACTAATTTAATGTGTGCCCCACTATCTTTGAAAATAATTCCTTGAACAGAGGCTTAATAAATTACCTCTTTTAAGGTGTTGAGTAGAGCCTTAATTTGACTTATTTTAAAATATTAAACTTGGTGTTTAGGCAATAAAAATAAGTAAATAAATAACAATAAATCCAGAAAAAAAAATTAGAACACAAAAATTCTCTATTTTTAAACGATGCAGTATAAATCTGTTTGCACCGAAGTTCCTTGTATATGGTATTCTATATTTTTGTTACAAATATATAAGAAGATATACGAGGGTGGTTCAATAATTATTGTCCCTTGTGAATAAAAATTATTTGTACTGCGACGGTTGTTGTGGAATATCGAAGCCTAATGTCTTAGATGCCTATATGCTCAATTTCAGAACCGTAGCTGCTATATTCATATAGTTTTGGAGGGAGAGTGAAAGTGGGGGATGGGGGTGAAAGGCTGATATTAGCTTATGGGGCTAGATTTGTGACAGTGTATAAGACTAACTATTGCCGTTTGGATTCGGGATCATAGTAATGTAGCCACATCTCATCCACTGTCACAAATGTAGCCTTATAAGCTCCAAATCAGCATTTCACTCTCACCCTCCTCCTGAAAAACTCCCTCAAAAATAAGTCTTTAAAACTTCACCCCTCCCTCCTAACATACGTTAATATAGTAGCTACGGCTCTGAAATTGAGCATATAGGCATTTAAGAGATTAAGCTTCGATATTCCACATCAACCATCGCAGTACAAATATTTTATATAGATTAGGGACAATAATTATTGAATCACCCACGTATATTTCCATTAAAATTTTAAGAGAAGTGTTGTTTAAAATTTTTGAAATTTATTTATTTTTTAATTTTAAACATAAGAATTGCAATTTTCTTGATTAAATTGTTGAACTACATAAAACCGTTTAATAATATGTTGAAATTTATAAGAAAATATTAGTAACAAAATTATTCAAAGAGTGAACGAGTGCCCTTAAAAACTATTTCTTTATGAGAGAGTATATAAATGCCTCTTTTAAGGTGATGGTTAGAGCCTTATTCTTGAAAATTTTGAATTTTCAAATTTCATGTATAGCACATATAAATAAGTAAATAAATAAAAATAAATCCGAAGAACACCTCACTAGTTATTTTAATGTGGCAGTATAAAGCTGTTTGCACTGAAGTTCCTTGTATATGAGTTTTTATATTTCGATTATAAATATATTGAAGATATATAGTTCTATGGAAATTTGTCGGTGAATTGTGGTTTTAAAGTTGTCTTAAAGTTTTTTATTTACATTTTTTTTTTCAAATTTTACATTAGTAATTGCCTTTTTTTTTCTTTATTAAATGATTTCCCTTTATTAATATTTAAAAAATACTATAAAATACTCAAATAATGAAAGAGTTTCCCATTAAAAAGAAATATCAATTGTAATTTTCAGTATTCTTCAATGTTGATCAGAAATATATGGGAAACTACGTATAATTAGCATGTAAACTACACTTTCTTTTACATTTTAAATAGAAATAAAATGAAATAAAAATTTATAAATCGGTAATCTATTTTACATGGCGAACATTTTGAAAAAAAATTGTCAAATCTCAATAAAAATTTTATTAAGCTTATGGTGATGATTTTAGGTTGTATGATTGAAATAGTAAAAACTATATGCAATTTTTTTATCTAAAGATTCTAAATTATTGCAAATGAAAAATAAATTTCGACTAAAACAAATATCAGGATATTACCTTTCTGAATATTCATGTGATGAATTTCATTTGAATGATTAAAATAAAAACTACATGCAGATTCCTTTTTTTTTTAAATAAGTGAAAAATAAACATATTTCAACTAAAAACATTTTATCATTCACATATTTATCATTAAACTTATATGATGGTTGAAATTCAAAAAATTTTCAATTGAATTATTGGAATACAAAACTACATGTAGTTTTTTTTTTTTTTTTTCGAAAAACCTTACAAATATTACAAAAAAACACATATGCTTATATTATGACAATATCACAATGTTATATTTTTCACAGTATTTGTTGGTTATTTTATGTGGTGAATTTCAGTTGAAGGATTGAAATAAAAAGGACATGCAGATTCTACTTTCTTCAAAATTTTAAAATTATTACAAATAAAAAATAGTCATATATGAACTTTTAATAGAAATATCACCATATTACTTTTCAGTATATTTATTAGTTAGCTTATGTGATGGTTTTTAGTTGATTGGTTGAAATAAAAACTACATGCAGATTCTACTTTCTTAAAAAATTACATTATTTGCAAATAAATAATAGCCATATATGATCCAGTAATAGAAATATCACCATATTACTTTACAGTATATTTATCACTCAGATTATGTGATGATTTTTAGTTGATTGATTGAAATAAAAACTACATAGGTTCTTTTTCTTCAATAATTTTTAAATTGCTATGAATAAAAGTAAAACATCCATGCTCCACTAAAATAAATATCAATATATTTCTTTCCACAATATTTACTATTAAGTTTATTTGATGATTGAAATTGAAAATGCTTTAACTGAAGGATTAAAATGGAAAATTACATGTCAATCCTTTTTTTTTCTTTCGAAAAACAAAATTATTACAAATAATAAATACAGACATATGAACTTCTAATGGAAATATCACGATACTGATTTTCACAGTGTTTATTATTAAGCTTATGTGATGAATTTCGGTTGCATGATTGAAATAAAAAGTGCATTCCAAAATTTTAAATCATTACAAACAAGAAATAGACATATATCTATTAGCAATGGGAATATCACAATATTACTTTTCAGAATATTTATTATTATACTTATGAGACAATTTTTAGTTGAATGATTGAAAAAAAATAAACTTGCAGTGGTTTTTTTTTCGAAAAATTTTTGATTTATTAGAAATTAAAATAAAACATACATGCCTAAACTAGAACTATGGTTATCTGATAATTTCAATTAAATGATTTGAATACAAAACTGTATGAAAATTCTTTGTTAAAAAATCTTAAAATACTAAGATATATATGCTCTACTAAAACAAATACTACGATATTACTGAACATTTTTCAAATAAAAAAATTCTGAAGTATTCGAATTTAAAATATTTTTACTCCTTCCGCTGACTACAAATATTTTTAGTTAAATGGATAATATTAAATTAAAAGAACTTTACAGATTACACATATGTGTTGTATGTGTAATTACACTGGAAATTAAATTATTATTGATTCGTTTCTGCAAGTAATTT
Organism: Maratus speciosus; assembly: GCA_963932465.1. Lineage (NCBI taxonomy): Eukaryota > Metazoa > Arthropoda > Arachnida > Araneae > Salticidae > Maratus > Maratus speciosus. The sequence goes on along the minus strand of OZ010787.1, from coordinate 505,313,107 downwards.
CTGGTCATAGAAAGGGGAAATGTGGAAATTTAACAATTTAAGTAATTTAAAATTTTACAATTTCTATGTTCAATTATTTCTATAGCATTAGTCCGTTTGATTGACAAAACTTTAAAATCTTGAAGAAAAACCGATGATATTTAACACATTATTATTATTTTTTTTTAAATTTTCAATGGGCCATTTAAAATAGAATATATATGTACAAAATTTTCCATACCGTCATTTTATTTTTAACACAGAATTTACAATATTCGTGTTCATATCAAAGGATAACATATCTTGTGCAGATATTTTTAGAAGTTGTGCGAACCATTTAATTATCATAGTCTCGAAATTATTTAAATTATGAAATGTATTACAGATTTTGTTATAAAACACACTTCATGTTTTTGCATTCAGATGTTTTTTTTTAAAAAGCACATATTTGCAAATGATTTTTTTTCAAATAATTTTGTTTATCTCTTAAATGATATGCATATATTTTCTTCATTTTTAAAAGAAAATAAATGCAATGCACATGCGTGTGGCAGTAAATTAAGAAATGTTATGGTGGGTTTTTTAAAAGCAATTCCATGCAAGGAATATAATAATTTTGATTAAAAAATATTAACGTAAAAATCAAATACCTCCAAAGTTTGGTCGCAGACGTATATCATATCCTTCCAGTATCGTCTTAAGTATATCAGTGACGTTGTCCAGTTGTGCTGGATTCTCCCCTTGTCGACTGCACCTGCTAAAATAAAAGCCTTTTTCATGTTTCTTTCTGATTAATAATGATAGAATAATCCATATTTTATGCATTCCCTTACCCGAAACTAAAGAATAACAGCACTGACAGTACACTCAGTACTGATCTTCGGTACATGGCAGCGGGCACGTGACAGTACTACTGGCAGCATCCTCCTAAGAAGAAAGCTGCTCTCTCTGACCAGTCGCAACTGTCGCGGTTGTGTTGCTTTGATCGTGGCTGCGCATGCGTAAAAATCAGGTGGATGGGAGAGAGAGGGTTGCTCTCCAGCTTCCTACAATCCCTCGGGGACGACGAGTGGAAGATGCTGTCGAGAGGTCACCCCTAGTGTGACATGGGTGCAACACAAGTGGCCTCAAATCACACCTTTTCTGAATTTCGCATGATAAATGCAATAAATACATTTTGAAAAGATTAAATTTTAAAATTAAAAAAGGATTTCCGAGCCGAATTCTTTTTATTAAATTGCCAATTCTTTTAAGGAGTTGTTCAGGTCTAGATTGGGAAATAATAGGATTTTTTCTTTTTAAATAAAAAACTAAATGAGGCCGCGATCTGGTGTTTTTATATTTTATTACATATATGTATTATACTTTTTAATGTTATACCGTATAGTCCGACGTATAGCGCGCACTTTGACAAGAAAATCAATAAAAATTTACAGGTTCGCGTTATACGGCGTGTATAAAAATGAAATTTTAAGAATTAATCATAATAATTAAGATTTCTATATTAAGGTATCTGCCTACATTAAAATGGCTATATATGTGAACATGTCCGATTTTTTTTTTTTTTTGTTGTTGTTTTATTCAAAAGAGTTATCTTTTACGATTCTAAATACAATTTAATTTTATTAACTACAGTTACTAGAAGAGGAGTTATGGGCAATTTAATAAACATGAAGTAATGAGTCTTATACATTAAGTGGGCGCAGGAAGGCCAGGAGAAATGTAAATAATGCTTCTATGCATGACTTTCTAATTTTTTTTAGATAAAAACACCCATTAACCTTAAATTACACTTCTAGATTATTTTTATAGATAAGAAATCGTTAAATGCGATTTCTGGAAAATCCTTTTTTCCTTATTTCCATGTTCAATAAATTCCATTACATAAAATGTTTTAAAAGGTTTTCAGTGAAATTTTATGAGAATACTTACCATATTATTCACTAAGCTCGTAACTAGGATCCAAGCTCTATGTGATAAATGTAAATATTTTATGGGTACTCTAACACACAGAAAAATGGAAACTTTTATAAAAAATATGTATTTTTTATATATTTTGAAATATTTCAGTTAATTTTGAAAATAGTCTAAAACTTCTAGTTCAGTTCACAAGTAACTGCATGAAGTACAAAGGAATGCAACACGTTGTAAACGAAAGTACAGTAGTATGTAATATGAAGTACAAAAGAATGCAACACGAAGTACAGTAGTATGTAGTACAAAGTAAACTGAAATATATTTATTTGAATTGTTTGCTGTCTGACGTAAACATAAAATATAAAAATGGCAAAAAAAAAAAAAAAAAAAAAAAAAGAAAAGAAAAAAAACAACAACAACAACAACAAAAAAGATTTTTTAAAATGTTATGAAGACCTTGCTAGTATTTTATGTTTTTTTATTATTCCGTATTACAATTGAATTAAAAATATTTGCATTTATTAAGTAGTGTACATTTAAAAAGAAAAAAAAGCGCTCTGAACGTAAGCAAATACCATAATGAAGAAGAGAAAACGTGAGTATCTGAATGAAATAAAGCACGATTACAAATAAGTGAGGCTTGCAGTAAAGCTTGATAGGCAGTAGGGCATTTTTTCACTTCGCATTTGCTTATTTTCTTTATTTTCATACTAGAGCGATTCCATGCAGAGAGTCACACACGTAACGCAGGCTTTTATTTGCATTTATTCAATTATTTATTAAATTTTAATGTTAATTCTGATTTTAGGTGGTATGGTAAATAAGTTATTACCATATTTTTTAGTTTAAATGTGTGGAAATAAAACTCATAGAAATATATCATTTAATTTCGTACTCAAAATGTGCTTTTTTTCTGAAGTAGAAAAAAAGCACATTTTGAGTAATGAAATTAAATGATATACTTCTGTGAGTTTTATTGCCACACATTTAAATTTAAAAATATGGTAATAACATATTTACCATACCACTTAAAATCGGAATGAACATTAAAATTTAATAAATAATTGAATAAATGCAAATTAAAGCCTGCATTACGTGTGTGACACACTCCATGGAATCGTCCACTAGTTAGTATAATTTTAATGCTCTTTATTGTATTTTGACGACCCGTATGTCATGGTTTCTTTGCAAAAAGGGCTTGCGCGTAATACGGCTACCATACATAAAAACATAAAAAGACAGTGTGCCGTAGTGTTCCGTAGTGTGCGTTATACGTTGGAATATACTATAATTTCATTAAAAAAATTAAATATTTAAACAGTGGAAGCGATTCTTTTTAACAGTCAAAAATTTTTTTTTTTCAGACGATCTGACGTCTAGTGCCTCAATAATAATTGTAAAAATACAAAACATATTTCTCAACTCTTAAATTGCTGCGGCCAAATACAGTTATAAAAAAAGAAGATAAATTTCAATTATTTTCGAAATTTTAAAACAAACAACATTTTTTAGGTTTTTGCTTAGTTATACATGTTTAAAAATTACTAAATTTTCATAAATTTAAAAATTAAAGGTTCATTGTCTGCGTAAATATGTAATCTTAAATTTTTAAAAAATATATATTAAAATCTATAGAATGCTTTTTCAGATATGTGTCCAACCAAATAAAAAAAAGTTATCTTTCGAGTAAGTCGCATTTAAAGCTAGAGGGTTGAATTAAAAATTCTTGAAAAGTTGTTGAATTTTATAAAAATTTTGACTCAGATTGCATTGGTTCAATTTCTTTATATTGGGTTGCGTTGAAAGTATATTTCAACCGGTCTTAAATAATCGACATATTTTTTCTATTATTTTAGACCAGAACCTCTACTTAATTTTGCATGAGAAATGCAATAAATAAATTTTGAAAAATTGAAATTCGAAATTTAAAAAAAGGTATGACTGAATCAGATGCATTTATAATAGTGACAATTATTTTAAATCTTACGAAAAGCACATGCATGGAAAAGGGAATAAAATGTTTTCTCAAATTTAAACTAAAAAATCTGTTAAGTGTACCTGTAGTAAGAATTTTACAGTAACTAAAAATTAACAAGCTTTATGTTAGCATCTTTCGATGCGCGAAAATTAAATGTTTTGAATGAGAAAAAAAATTACTCGTTTTTCGAAAAGACTTTCCGGAAAACAATACAAATTTCATGATTTTTTTAACTTGTCGCAATTTTTTTATTATTTGTTCTTTTTTACAAAATAATATGCTTGAATTTAATTTGGTCTTATTTTTTAATAATAATCTTTGTGTGATCACTATGAAAATTTAAATTTTAATTGCCAAAATATTTTCAATTTGTATTTCAAAATCATAATATTCATAATAAATCATAATTTCAAATACAAGAAATAAAGTTAAAAAAATATTTCTAGAAAAAATAAGTACCAAGTCAAAAACATTTTATTACATTTCCAACTTTTTTAAAGCTTATAAACAGCATATGCATAAAGAAATGGAATAAAATGCTTTGACAAATTTAAAAATTAAAACTCATAAATGTATAAGATTTATTGAGTTGTTAATTTCTAATTACATTGCCATCTCTTTTCAAAGTTTAAAAAAGAATGTATGGCACAATGGATTAAATGCTTTTGTAAACTTTTAATATAAAAGACAGCTGTAAGAATGACAGCATCAAAAACTTTTAATTCCATAAAAAAATCTTTTATGCGCAGCATATGTGTGGAGCAAAGAAATACAGTTCTTTTGCCAATTTATAATTAAAAACGCAAAAAAAACTACAAGAATTAAAAAGTCAAATAGTTTTAATTACATCAGAATATGTAAAAAGGCTTTTTTTAAATTAGTAATTAAAAAGCCAAAAACGGATGGTATTACAGATAAAGTCTGGGAACTTTTTTAAACCAATCCCCCTTTTTTGGAAAATTTTCTTGTTTTGTACCAGGCAGAAATATATATACTTAAGAAATAAAACTAAATAGAACACTCATAGCAAGAAGTTACATTTAATACAATAAAATTTCTGGTTCAAACCAACAAAATTAAAAGCATTCATGAAAAATTAAACCTGGTACTAGTACAGTTAAATAATTTTAATAACACTGAAAATTCTTTTAAAGGTTATGAATAGAATATTTGTAGAGAAAAGAAAAAATACCTATGCAAATTTTATATATACAGCGAAAATTATTCTAAAGTATAAACGATTCCAACAATTTTAATTATTTTGAAACAAAGTCAAAGGTCTGAAAACAGCTTAAAAAATAAATAATATGCATGAAATCAAGTTTACAGTTAATTTAACCCTTTCTATCCTGAATTTTGAATGCAAAATTGCTTCACCAGAATAATTATTTGCGTTAATGTCAAAGATATCCAGAACAACATATATAATAATAATTTGATTTTTAGATTTTTTAATTAAAACTGATTTAAACTGAGTTAAATAATTTTAATGACATTGAAAATTCTTTTAAAGACTATAAATAGAATATTTCTAGAGAAAAGAAATAAAAAACCTTTTCAAATTTTATATATATACAGCAAAAATTATTTTAAAGTATAAACGATTCCAACAATTTCAATTATTTTGAAACAAAATTAAGGTGTGAAAATAGCTTAAAAAACTAAATAATATGCATGAAATAAAGTCTACAGTTAATTTAACTCTTTATATCCTCAATTTGGAATACAAAATTGCTTCACCTGGATAATTATTTCCGTTAATGTCAAAGATATCCAGAACAATATATATAATAATAATTTGATTTTTAGATTTTTTTAATTAAACTGATTTAATAAATCGGTATTTACCTTTTTGCAAAATATTCATAAGAATAATTAGATTCATTAACAAAAAACTCTGTTATACACATCTCACAATTACTTTAAAAACAGTGTAAATAACTGTATTGTTTCTATCTGTAACAGAGAAATGTGTTGTAGCTGAAAATTTTTCGTATAACATTTTATAATTGGATAAAATCTACACCTAGGTAATTGATTGAGACAATAACTAGATTAAAAAATATTTAGCTTCGACTGTTTCACCGTGGTTTCTAAATATGATTAAGCAAATAATTTTCTATGAAAAGTGCAATTTACTTTTATTAATAGACGAATTAAATAAATTGTACAGTCGTGGAGAAAAAAAGTAAACACCACTTACTAACTCCTCAACAAATTATCGTAGAAGAAAGTTACTGGTACCGAACGATCGGAAACAATATTTAATTTTAAAGGATGTATATAAAATTTGCTTAGGAGGAACATCTACATATTAAAATGAACCCAAACTTCATTTTTTCCGATGGCAATACCCAATTTGTACAAGATATTTCAAATCTCGGTTCAAATTACGCCTTGACACCATATTTCAAGTCATTTGGATGATAAGTTTTTGAATTATAAACATTCAAAATTTAGTGCTTCTAATGCTAAATTACATTTTCATATTTTCATTAATATCTCCTGAAATTATACTACTAATGTGCTAATTTTTTGTGTAGCAATAATACTAAAATATCCAAAAATAAATACGTTGAATTTGCAATTTTTATAACTTTGATATAATTATGAAATTAATATTCGAAAAAATTATGAATTGCAACCTACAATTTGTTGATGGATTTAGATTTATTAAGTCCTGCTTTATTGTAATCCAAAATTTCGCATTTTTCTTCCAAGTAGTTTTCAAATTATGTTTAAAAAACGGCAAAATGATGGTTTAAGGGGCCGTCTATGATAGAAGTGACTAGATATTTTGAAATTTCTTATGCTATCCTGTAATCTAGCAGTCTGCATTGACTGCTTGAGTGGCGCTTAAGATACCTTGATCAAGAAGGGGACTCTTTTGGTCAACAATCGAGTACCGAACTTGAATTTGGATACAGGTCCTAAAATACGCCCGTTTTAAAACAATTAATTTCTCGGAAACTTATAGGAATTGCATAAAAATTTGTTTTTAGGCTAATTGAAGGGTGTAGAGTTCATTTATGCTGTCAGAATTGTGCACTGCTATTGAAAAAAACAAAAACAAAGTTGTGGTTCATTTTAATATGTAGATCCCCCCCTCCCCCCCAAGCAATTTTTTTATACATTATTTAAAAGTAGACTTTATAACAAACCGTGTGGTACCAGAAATTTTCTTCTATGATACATTTTGCAGAGTTAGTAAGGGTTGTTTACTTTTTTTTACACGACTGTACATTGAATTTTCTTTAATGGTACTTAAAAGTGCCGCCAGGATATAAAAGTTTGATTGACGTAAAATAGCTTACGCATGTTTCATCATTTATAGTTTTTAACTAAATTCTTTGTATAAAATGTGAATGTAAACTATTTTTTTCGTAACTTTTTTTTTCAGATATATATAGAACATTTAGTAGTTTGACTTTCAAATTTTATATGTATATAGCAGGGCACACAAATGGTCCGCCAACTGAATACCAATATTATTTTAGAAAAATTTTCTTTTTAGATTTTTCTTACAAACCGCCCCGGAATCACCTTTGAAAGTTAATTCTAACGCAAATCTACCATAAAGTGTTCTGTTAAAGTTTATTGGTATTCAGTTGACGGACCATTTGAGAGCCCTGATATAGTTAGAAAAATAATGAATATTAAAAATAGCATACGTTTTAATTGTATATATTTACGATTAATATGCCACAAAATATTAGCGTTATGCAAAGAATATACCTTAACAGTATATACTAGAATGTAAAATTATAGTGTCTTTATGTGATTTCTGGAAAAATAAATATTTCTAAGTTCATTCAACTATTTAGAAGTCGTATAATCAAAGGTAACAGTTACCAAAATATTTTGAATGTCTGTCCGTCGGGAATACAGTCAGAAACGGTTGCTAACAAACACTAAACTTATCGGGGGCAGATAGGAAATTTCTTTGTCGACAATCTGCAGTTAGCCGCATTTTGATACATAAAACACTTTTTGAGGAAACATGTAAAAAAGGTGAATCTATAAATCAACTTATCTTTCAATACTCATAAACTTGTAATTGAGATTGATCAATTTTGAGGAATCGTACGGCATTTCAAAAGTGCAATTAAAATTTATAAATAATAATGCGAATTACATTTTTCGCTTATGACTTACACATTTTAATTCAAAAGCGAGATTGTGAATATTTTCCCTCAAAGACTCGAACAGTCGGTATCTTATGAAGTAAAAATGGAACAAAATGTGTTGCTACGCAGCTAGTAATATATATGTATATATATATATATATATTGGAATATTCATTCTGTTATGTTGGTTGATGTATTTGTATGTTATGGAAACTTGTGAGAATTAAGTTTTTTTCTCTCTTCTAAATCAAATTTGATTTTTTGTCTTGTGTCTTCATCTACTATGTATTCCAGTGCTATATTTTGGCAAGTAACAGGCTATATTTTGCTTATTTAGCTGCCTGTTATATGAAATAATTCATTTTTAGTAACAAGCGGTATTCTTGCCAAATGAAGATTAAATACTAGGCGCTGCTTTGTTTGTCATCTTTATTTCCCTTCATTATATTTTTTCTACAACATTTTGTTCCATTTGTGATTATTTCAATTTTATTAGGTCTTGTGAATATATTAAAATGTTATGATTGTCGGTATTTTGGGATTTCCTAGTGGGTTCTATTTGACAATTAAATTTTCTTTAATATATAATATTACATGTCATCTTCATTTACAATTTTGGTTAATATTTTTATATGAACTTGTTAGATAAATTTTGAGTAAAAGGTAATGTATATATATATATATATTATATCTCCCATTTATTTTTACATTTGTGATTTCATTTTAATGGTTTAATATTTACATTATTTTTTCCTTTGAGTATATATTGATATACATATATACATAAATTGAGATACATAGGGGAGGTGGGGGATGAATGAGACATTTTCACAAAAATATTTTTTTTATATATTTTTTTTATTTAAGTTACTATCAATATTATATATCACATTTCATACTTTAGGTATTTGCCAACATATATGAACAAAATTTATTCTAGATTATGATTTATTCATAAAAATATTATGAAATCAAAAAAACGTTCCTCCCTGTCCCAATCATCCCCACAGCAGGGATGGATGGGACACAAAGATTTTCCTCCCTGTATTCAATTTTACCAAATTAAAATTTATAATTATAACCTTATATGAAAATTATATTTGTAATATATGATTTTACAGCATGAATCGATATGTTTTTTTTTTTTGTTTTGTTTTTTTTTCAATAAGTTATTTTATTGCAGTTTTAACTTTTAATGCGGACTTCGGCTATCAACCTGTTATTTGTTTCCACTTATAGATTTGAAATGAAAGTGCAAAATGTCTTTTAAATATAGCATAGCTAATAATTTTCAATCATAATTTATTAATTAATATTAATTAAATGTATCGTAGAAACATGCAGAACGGAAATTATGTGTCGCTCGGAAAGTCATGTCGTGTTGGGATAATCAATTCGTACCGGAAATTTCTGCCCGATAATTATTAGGCATTAGATATCGGAATCAATGTCTAATAATTAAATGATTGAATTTTTCGGTACGAATTGATTTTCCCAACACGACCCGACTTTCCGATTGACCCAATATGTTAGGAGTGGGGATTTATTTGTGCAACATTTCAAAATTCTATATAATTTCTTCCATTTGATCAATACACATATACTATTTTTATCAATTTTATCTATTTTGATTAAGTTTTATTACCAATTTTTTGATAATCCCTTAATAATTATTACAATACAATAAGTAACACTCAGAAATTTTAAACAATAACAACTCATATAATACTATTTAATACTATTAATTGACGTAAATTATTGATTTATCATCCTATATAATACTATTTAATTAATAAATAAAATTTTCAACATCTCTAGGGAGGAGTGAGAATGTCCCATTCATCCCCATTTGAAATGTCCCAATCATCCCCATGATGCATAATATCCCTTCTCAGCCATTTTACCTCAAAAATTATTTTGTCACAATGGTTACTATTCATTCATTTTAATTATTGATATTCAACCTTAAAATAAATAACTACAACATATCTTACACAATATAAAAAATTAAGCTATTTCACATCTTCAAATGTAAAAAAAACTTATTTTTAAGCAGAGATTTCAGAAAATGCAACTTTGAAGGAAAATGAAAACAGCAATGTGGTCCTACTTTTAGTTCTGAAGCACACTGTGGTAGAGGTATATGGGGTTAGGAAGCAATTTAAAATAAATGTTTATTGCCTGAAATATTGAGAATGTCCCATCCATCCCTTGTCCCATACATCCCCTAGCTCCCCTATGTATATGTGCGTCGAATAATTTTCCATTCTTGTAATTATTCTCGATTTTTTCAAAATAATTAATTCAAGTTCATTTGGTTTATTTATTTATTAAAAAAGCTTTATGTCACGTCCTAAAATAATAAATATGCTATAATTCTTTCAAATATGTCACAGGGTTTTATTTTTCTTGTCACTGTTAATTCTTATTAAATCAATATGTACTTATTTCGATACTATATTATTTTTCATAAAAGCTTTATTTTCTCACAACGTGATGTATGAACATTACATACTTTGAAAGTAAAACAATTTTATAACTGGTTTTCGGTAACACTATCTGAAAGCTGTATAAATTTTATGTTTTTTCCTAATATATCTTGATAATTTATATTTTTCTTACATTTATCATTTTTTAGAAAATAATCATTTTATTTGGTAGTGTTTTCTTCTCCAGCAAGTTTTATGTTAGTATCATGTAATGTAAATGTAATATCTAAAGTTTGTTACAACTAAAAAAAAAAAAAAAAAAAGATATTAAAAAAGAATATACGATTACGAAAAAATGCGATTTGGAGTGCTAAGATCAGGGAGAGATCCAACTTTTAACACATTCAAACATAGTTGAAAAATGTTTATGATTCGAGTTCTCTGCCTGCTTTTTCGTGCTCTAAATCTCAACTCTCGTAAATATACTCGAATTGCAATGGAATTTCGAAATTTCATTTATGTTTTCTTTAGAATGATCTCTATTGAAAATGAAGTGTGTTAGATTTTACTTTGTTTACATGGACACGCAAAAGAATTCCTTTATATTAGAGTCAATGGGGAAAGTCTATGCGCTACATTTTATTGATTTAATGATATTTCAGACGTATAGTGAGATTGATATGCATCACTGAGGCAGAGATCTACGACATGCTTTCTGAGGAGTATAGAATAAATAGTTCGTTTACAGGGATGCGCAGAACAGTTCCATTACATTATAATCCACGGAGAAAATCATTTGTGGTGCATTTTAATGATGCTATGATACGTCAAACATAATGACTGAAGTGCAGTGCAATATGTTTCTTAAAATTTTGGAGTGAGTAGCATTTACGGTCCATTTGCAGAGACACACAAAATAATTTGGTTTATAGGACTGGCTACGATTGAAAATTTTTCGGAGTGCGCCTTGCGCTGTGGTAAGCCTTTTTAAATTTATCTAATTTTGAGTGTATTAGGATAACATGAAATGTATGAATCGAATTTATGCAAATGAGGCCGTGACCAAACCACCTGGATGCACGCGAATTCTACATTCGTTGCATTTAGCATTTTATCATTGCTAAATGAAGCATTTTTATATAAGTTTTTTTTACACGAACGGTGAATCGGCAGCCAAAGCACTGCGAAAGTTTTACACGAGGAAAGGAGGCAACACCAAAAATGAGACAATTTCAGCTGAAGTGGTACTGAAGAACAAACTTGATCTTCTCCGGAGCTGGCAGCAACGTTGGACAGGATCAGCCGTCGGACAATACATAAAAGAATTTGTACCACATGCCACAACACAACTTTTTATTAATAATAGATACCTGTAATTATTTTAACCAGCTAAGGCCTTTTCAAAAACACTTATATTAACGAAAGAGGCTCTCCTCTTTGTTTCTGTGGTTCTCCCTGTACTTCTCTACATTATATTCTTAGCTGTACATTCACTTCTCATTACCACATTAAAAAACCTGGCATTAGAAAACCAGGGGAAAACCAGGTCATTAGAAAATAGGATGACCTACTTATTAGATAGACTCGTTCTTTAAAAAAAATTAGAGTATGAAATTTGTAGAAAATAACGAATTTTTATTTACGAACCCTCTTCCTTTCTGTGTCATCTCGCTCGGTGCGCTATTGTTTGATCCTGGCTTGACCCTCGACTTGGTTTCTGGTTTTGTACTTGTTTTCTGGTTTTGCGATTTAACATTTTTTTTCTGTTTTTTGTTTGTGTAATGTGTTTGTATTGTATTGTACTTTTTGTATTTGTTATATTAATAATTCTATATATCGATAGTATTAGATATGTATGTATATATATGTTTTTTTTGTTGTTTTTTTTTTCTTCATTGAAATAATGTATTTTATCGGTTAAGCAAAGCGGCTTTAAACTATGTTAAACTCCAGAGGCTGAAATGTATCCCCCCCCCCACCCCCGGGATTGCACTACAACTCTAAAGCAAAAGCGGTGTTTCCGCGGCGGTCAACTCTGTACATCTCTGTCAAACACTGTTATATTATTTTCCCCTGTTTACTCTATTTTATTACAAGCTTTATTTGCACATATTTGCCATAAACGCCCTCTATCAGTAATTTTGGAATCGGCAATTCTCGACTCTCCTCATCCCATTCGTTGAATCCGCAATTTTCTACACCATTTACTCTTTTTTAATTACACTGGCATACAAAATTTAAGGTAGAGGGACTGGATGTTTTCGATTGCACACGTTTTGTCGAATATCTACCAACATTATTGGCGAATTGTTCTTGAATTTCTGGGATGAAAAGAACATGTTTGATTTCATATTTTTCGGTGAAGATTTAGTCCTGAGGACAATTAGGGGGCTAATAATAAATTTAATAATAAAATAATATTTGCGATCACCTATGTAACAGAAAATGCTGGAAATGATTTCTCACTGTGTTAAATCACTATTTGGGTCATTTTCAACGTTTCTGTGCATTTGTGTAAGCATAGCACTCATATTCGTAAAGATGTTATTGTGTCTGTGAAAAATTCAAAAGTGTTTTCTTTATAGCATAGAGAGTTATCAACCAAATTTAACACAACTTTCCGAAAACTTGCCAAAGAATATTAACAACAGTATACTGCAATTAAAACATGAATATATTGAATATTTTATGAGATATGGGCATTTTTATGAGAAAATTTTTAACTGCGCATGCCGAAAGATTTCAAAATTTTTATTTTATAATTTGGTAGTCAGTATTTTGGGGCAACTTCTATAAAAAGTGCAGTCAAATGATGTGAAAACTTAGAAAGATATAGTGAGCTGATTGAAAATTTGTGGAAAATCCCTTATAATGAAGCTATTTTTAGGAAGCAACTCACTATATCGACCCTATCTTTGTGAATTTTCGCGATATTTGACTGGACATTTTATTTAAGTTACCCAATATAGCTGACTACCAAATTATGTAACAAAAATTTTAGGATCTTCCACGCATACGCAGTTAAAAATTATTTCATACAAACGCCCATATCACCTCAAATATTCAATATATTCATGCTTTAATTGCAGTATACTGTTGCTACTGTTCTTTGTCAGGTTTTTGGAAAGTTGTGTTAAATTTGGTTGAAAACTCTATGCTATAAACAAAATTTTGAATATTTCACAAAAACGTTAACATCTTCACGAATATGAGAGCTATGCTTACACAAATGCATGTAAATGTTGAACAGGACCCAAATATTCATTTACCACAGTGACAAACCATTTCCAGTTCTTTCTGTTACATAGGTGATCGCAAATGTAATTTTATTATTAAATTTATTATTAGCCCCCTAATTCCTAATTGTACCCCCCCCCCCCGATAAATCTTCACCTAGAAATATAAAATCGAACATGTTCTTTACATCCTAGAAGTTCAAGAACTATTCGCCAATAAAGTTGGTAGATATTCGACAAAACGTGTGCAATCGAAAGCATCCAGTCCCTCTACCTTAACTTTTGGAGGCCAGTGTATTTTTTAAAAATTCGCACGAAATTTGATGCATCTTGTATCAGTATAAACAATAAATATTTAAATACGAAATTCGCTTTTGAAACTGCTGTTTTGAGAAGAATATCCTACAACAATAAATAATTCTCGATTCTTCCTAATGTGTCACATGAATTTTATTTTTCTCCTTAATGTTAATTTTTACGATATCATCAACTCGAATTTAATCATATACATATCTTATTTTTGATATAATCTAATATGTTAGAAGCACGTGATACACGATAATTAAATATTTTGAATGCGAACAATTTATATAACCGATGTCAAGTGAAAACTACCAGAAAACAGTAAAAGTTCTACGATACTTTCTAATATGTCACATAATTTTTCTTTTACTTTTAAATTTCATATAGTCATAAATTCGGATTTATTATTTTGATAGTATCTTATTCTTTATTAAAGCTTTATCTTACAATTACGTGATGTATTAAATATTTTGAATATGAATAATTTTATAACTGCTTATGTACGATCCCTTATTTTTCATAGCAGTATATTATTAAAGGAAATGTCGCTTTATCTACATACAGAATTCCTGCGATTAAATTGGACAAATATATATATTTTTTAAAGACTGGTTTTATAGAAATTAAAAAGTGTCTACTAAACTCTAGTTGCAAAGGGGTTAAAATACATACCAAAGCTCTTGTGTTTACGTTATTTCTAATATTTGAGAAAAAAATATTGAGAGGCGATCGATAGCATTATCTTACTCCAGAAAATGAAGAAAATTTATACGGTAGTGAATAAAATAGCTTCCCATTAATTATGAATAAATGTGTTGATTGCTTTTGGGTGTGGTGGCATCTGCAGGTAAAAAAATATGCTGTATAAAATCTAATTTTTTATTCAGAAGGAAAGTTCAGGACATTTTCTTAAATTAGAAAATTTTCTGCGTCCAGGGATTACTTTAGCTGGCTGGCAACTTGAGCGACTTTTTAGGGGATATTTTCAATCTTGATTATGCATCACTGTTTAAAATTCGAATGCTGCTAGTCTAACCGTTGTTTGCAGTTACGCTCATATAAGTTGTCTGTGCCATTTCGAGATTTGTGGGAAATATAGGTAAATCCAAATATTTTCTTTAATTTTATGAAATTGTATTTTTTGCAATTTTTACCTGCATTATATATTAAAATATCCAAAAATTGCACCAAGGAAATACTTCTGTTCTAACCCCAATATTTATTTCCCCGTTCATTTGCTTTAGTATTATATTATCATTTTTTGTGACAAGCTTTGCCAAAGTAAAAACATGAAACTTGCTGAAGTGATTTTTTTAAATAGATTTACAAGCGATCAGTGTTTTTATTTTTCGTTCAATTAATTAGAACTTGATATACAAATAATTATTTTCTCAGTACGACTATTGTTTCCGTTTCCAGCCCTATCGCTTATTAAAATTCGGTTCAAAATGCCCACTTTGACAGCATTTTTTGAAATATATTCCGCCTTTATCAAAAAATCGACCAATGCAGCACATTATCTAGTTTTTGAATAAGAGAATCTGCCTATTGGATGCGTTTAAATTCAAAAATGAATTTAAAAATGAGTCAGAAAATAAGTCTTTTGGATTTGAGCATACCTTTTTTATGATCATTTTTTTGTTAACCCCTTTTTTTGTTCAATTTGTATTTGCTGTAAGAGTTGGTCCTATCAAAAACGTGTCAATATGAAAGTCACAGATAATATTCAGGAGATGTATAATAAATTTAAGCGGATTCTGTATCTTGTGAATTGACAAAGTCATGAATTTTTTTCTTCTTCAACACCATTTTTTTTTCGTTTTTTATTTTTTTTTTATTGCGGTAAAAGTTGGTCCTATCAAAAGCTTGTCAATATAAATGTTGTAGATAATATTAAGAAGATTTATAATAACTTTAAGTGAATTTGATAGCTTAAAAATTGACGAAGTTCTGCATTTTTTCTCCCTAAAATCCTATTTTTTTCACCCCTTGAGCCCATTTTGAATTTTATAAAAAATTTGTAATACATACATTTTTGCCCCTTTTCCTAGAAGTAATAATAACTTTAAACTGATTTGATATGTTTTATAATTAAGAAGTTATTGGTGTTTTCAGTTTTTACAAAACCCTTCCCTATTTCCACCCCCTTGGTTCGATTTTGCCCATTAACGAACTTGACAGGATTTTCTACCCCTTGATTTTATGTATCAGTTTGGAAGAGATTTGTGCTGAATTATGGAAGTTATCATGTTCATTAAAAATGATATATATATATATGTATATAGTTAGACAGCTAGCTAAGGTTTTAATCTGGGGGTGGTTTGGGGTTCTAGGAGTCATGATCGGCGTAGATCTGCAAAGATTTTTCACAAATTCCAACACAAGGGAGAATGAAATAGGTGACATTTCTTACGAAATCTACCTAATACATTGTATAACCTATTAAAGTTTGAGATTACGTTATATATTTCTGCTTAAATTTCAGAGTTAATATTTCATTCTGGATGAAAATTAACACATGCATTCTGTGGCTTTTTAAAAGGCAGTGATAAGGACTTTGTATAAACAATTATGTCATTTTTTATCATCGCAATAATAAATAATCTGATTTTGAGCATATGTGTAAATTTAAACTAACCTAGCTTTTGGCACACCACAGCTTTTACAAATATTTATTTTAAACATTTTAAAAGTTGGTTTCTGAGCGCCTGAGGGCTTTCCTGCATTTCCATAATAATGCTCGTAAAACTTATGCAGATTTATTTTTTTTTTATGGTTTATTTCTAAAATACACTTCACAAAAACTTATCTTACCCATATCTTAAAATAAAATTATGTGAAACATATTTTTATCTACAGCTGATTAAAATCATTTTGGGGTAACGGAAAAACCCGGTGGAACCGCTCATGCTCGTCTTCACCATCTACCTCAACCTAGAATATCTGTGTCGAACGCTGAAATGCCCGAAAATTATTAATATAATATTTTTCCATCATTAATCTGATTGGACTTCGGTACCAACAGGTCCAATCAGGAATTTCAATTGAGCGTTTGACCCAAGTTTCCAAGGTCGAGGTAGATGGTGAATACGTGCATTAGAGGGTAGTATTGTTCATAAAAATATGAAGAAGGTGTGGAAATAACCAAAAGGGGTAAAAAGTATGCGAAAAGTTTGAAAAAATGCCATTAATATTAACAAAAGTGCGAGATTTTTACTTTCGCTCATTAAAAGTATGATCCGGACACCGCAGAAAATGGACGGGTGAATTAACCGATAGGAAGACCATTGGTGTAGGGGTCAGAGCATCTGATTGCCACGCTGGAAGTCGAGAGTTCGACTTCCGACTTTAATGTTCACTCAGATTTTCATCCGTTCGGGGTCAATAAAATGAGTACCATGCGTGCTTGGGAACTAAATACCGAGGGTCCCGCGTTACGCTGACCAACTACCCAGGACGCATGCTTTACAGCCCCTCGGGGTTCAGGATCAAGAAATGGGAACTGCCGGCACAGATCCTTCATGGATTGTATAACCACAGATTTTAGTTTAAAATTAATCGATAAAAGACCGAATTATTTGTCGGTTTAAAATGGAATTATTTCATTTCACACCACTTTTTCAAAATTTAAATTTTTGTCTTATTTTATCGCGGCGTTTATTTCAAGAAAAAAGGGAATATTTAAATTTCAAATTACTGGTGTGCAAAGTACAAACGTATTGGCAGATATGTTGTTGCACTGACGCAACGCCACCTATAGACAATGCCGCCAACCCCAATTTCGACGTCATTAGCTGATCAATCATTGGACCCTTTTCTTTTGATGTAAAAGTCACAAGAATAGGGTCCAATGAATATTTTGGGACCATTAATTGCTTTTGAAGGTAATGGAAAAAAATCTTTGTTAGAGAAGAGTTCTCATTTTAAGTGTAGGGAGCAGCTGAAGAATTGAAACTATTACAGGGTAAATTACATTACTTTCTTGCATAGGATTACTAAAGGCCATCTCTAAAGTTGTAATTTTTTATTTTTTTTCGATTTTGGTTGTAGTTATTTTAGTGGGGCTACTTTTACTTTTGGAACCGGTTACGAAAGTGAAAATAACTTTGTAAAAAATATCTTCAACAAAAATTTAAAATGTGTCCAAATGCTTCCAAAAGGAAGCAAAAAGATGAGGGGCTGTATCCAAATATAGTAGTACGTGCAACATTGTGTACGCTATATTAGCACTAATCAATGGATATTTGGATACAGCTCCTCATCTTTTTGCTTCCTTTTGGGAACAACGGATTTCGAGCTTATTCTATCGACGATAATTTTCAGAATTTTCAAGCTATGATTTTGCGTCTTTCACAAAAGTTGCTCTATATACTTAGCCAATACATTATGCACATTATATTTTGATTGCATTCCCGCTTGAGCAGTGAAACATTATTTAGTAAACCTGTTCCTTTTTCATCCAACTTTTATTATTTTTTAATTTTGATTGCTACGTATTGTGAACAATGTTGTTTGTCATAATTTCATTTTTTATATTGACAACTCTGCAAATTATAAGCAAAACACTTGGCGAAATTTGAGACTGTTTTTATGAAAATCTTAATTTCTCTACTAGTATAGGGGAGACCGGGGCAAGATGAAGAGCGGGATAAGAGGACGAAATGACTTAATTTTTCCGTTTACCACTAGGTGGCAGCATCAACCGGACACTACTGGCTCCCCTATCGGCCGTTTGTTAAACAATAGTAAAGAGACGCTGAAATCGCCATTTTTGTGTTAGTTGCGAAGCTTTGATTGTTTACCGCTGCCACGTTACAACTTATATGCATGTGTAAATAAGCTCTGCTACACATACACTTAAGATATATCGTTTCTCTTTAATATTTATGAGTAACTTTGTTTAAATACTACCTATTACTACGAATAAATGTCAATTAATCGCCTTCTTTCATGTCAATGAAAACGAATATTTTCAAAAACTGGCAGTCCCGGCATGATGACGAGCTCGTCACCCCCAGATCCTAGTAGAAGAAAACCAACGTATAAACCCTCCAGAAGAACCAGAACTTATGGCAGATGCTGATTCCGATGCACCAAAGGATCCTGTTAGTGTTTTTGATTTCAAAACATTGCCTAAAGCAACACAATGTGAGAAAAAAAGAAAAAGAAAACCACTGAGCTCAAGCATTCTTACAAGCACACCCATGAATGAAATGTTAGAAAAAAGGGAAAAGCAGAAGGAAGAACAGGAACATTTAAAAAAAAACAGAGAAAAGAAGCTCGTGATGCTAAAAAGGGAGTAAAAATCTCGATCTAAGTTCCTGTAGGCCTAAGTCTATTAAATCCGGGATAATGATGCAACTGGCCAAACAGTCCAGTTGCATCAACGTCAAAGGATGGTGTTTTCAGATGCCCTGCTTGTAACGAGGAATATTGTGACCCACCAACAGAAGAATGGATCCAGTGCTGTAAATGCCAAGAGTGGTGGCATGAGGAATGTTCCAATTATGAAAATGGCATTTTTATTTGTGACTATTGTTGGCTGCACAACTAAACACTTCAACATTACGTTACAATGCATTATGCTTAGTTTGATACTTCGTAAGATGTAAAAACACAGTTATCATTTGTTAAACCATGTAACATATTCAAGAGATAAAATATTTTCAACCTTTTTCAGTGTTGTCATCTTGTCCCAAGGCCAAAGTCATCATACTCCAGTACTGGGGAAGATGACGATTTGTTAATGTTATGAAAAAATAAAATTATCCTTTATTTTTTTATTTGAAAAATTAAATTGTAATATATTTAATACTAGAAAGGAATACTCTAACAATTCATGTAAAATTATTTTTACTATACTTAAAAATTAATTAATAAACAACAAAATTTTTTAACATAGTCATCTTGCCCCGGTCTCCCCTACATGCTATCCTCATAAAAATGAACACAGTTTATTACAATAAGTATCGTAATCATGTCTGCAGTTTGAACGCTTTTGCTACATTGGTTTTTACAGGGTTATGTAAAAGATATTCGTTCCTCTTCAATTTGTTGACGACCCTCTATGGGGTTTCGGGAAAAAATCTTCGCGGAAATATATGACCTATACTATTCTGTTTACATACATGGAGTTTCAGGATAATTCCTTATGTATTTTTCTAGATATTTAACAAAACGTCTAAAATCGCAAGTGATCGGTCATCATTGGCCATATAGTGTATATAATATATATAGAGAGAGAGCGATAAAATATTACCAATATCCAAAAATAAACAAAAAACTAGCTTTTTTTTAAGGAAGAAGATGTCAGATTTTTAAAAACTGTGATTAAGATTATCAAAAATCTTTATTAAATGTAGTAGACACATGTAGCGGTAATAATTCTTTAATTTTTTTCTATTCAATTCAAAAGTAGAAATGAAATTTTTGACACAGTTACAGTGGTTTTCAATAATACGTGGGTTAATTTTTGAAGTTTACTTATTGAGATGCTAAAAAAAATTAAATTATCTAATAAAGTGTGGCACATATTTAATTATAGTATATTGCTAATGCAATGTCTAATAAAAACGATAGTAATTGTGTCAGAAATTTCAACTGATGAATGGTGGGAAAAGATATTAAATCATTTTTATCCTTACATGTAATTCTTTTTAGATACTATTAATTACATTTCTCAAGGAAGTAACATCATCTTAATATAAATGCAAAGAAGTATCATTTAACCCTAGAATACTAAACGCTCCTAATTATCACTACTATGGAATTCTCACGCTCTATGTCACGTGTTTTATATCATGTCTAGTGCTCTAGGGTTTAAAAAAAATTCGTAGTTTAAAATGGTTTTTCAGACATGAAAAGCTAATCGTAGTAGACAAATACATTATAAACTAGCAGAACTACCCGGCTTCGCCCGTGTCAATTATAAGGAGCCTTCCAGGTAAAATAATTTAAAATTTAATCATACCGCTATCACAATAACTGAAATTTGTGCATTCCCATCCACAAATCGTTAAAAAGCAATCAGAAAACATGACGTTATTGTCTCGCAACCACAGTAAAGTCCTTGAGCTTCAATAACAGAATGCGCCTTTTCTTTGGCGGGTGTAAAAGAAAAATATATTTTTTCCTGACAATACGAAAAAAAATCCACCAAACCGCACAAAATTTAGTGAAATTCTCTTTTGTATGGCATATAACTACATTATAAAGTAAAAACACTGACATCATACTGATCATGGCAACGACGTAACCCACGACTTTTGTGCCTTTAATTCTATTTTCTAAACATCACACAATTTCATTTTTTACAATGTCGAACAGAAAAAAGTTCTTTCAGTTAAAATTTGTTTGAAAATTGTGTCTCATTTTTCTGATTTTAATGGATTTTAAAGTAATTTTTAAGCATGGATATTTTTAAAGGTGCGTGCAGCCCGATTACGGAAGTTGAGCCCGTTTACTCTTAATGCAGTAGTATAAAGAAAAGACATGCCTATGAGTAACACTGGCATCGTATTGCCGGTGGCAACAACCTAATACAACAATAAATTTACCTTTTACTGCAATATAACCTCTAAACATCGCACATTCGGTTCCAACGTCTTATAGAAAACAAAAGTACTTTCATTAATATTTGTTTGTAATGTTTATCTCAATTTACAGTTTTTTTTTTATGGATTTTAAAGTAATTTTCAAGCATGAATATTTTTTAAATATGCTTGCAACTCAATGACAAACTATTAACTCAAATGTTCAAAAACATTGTAAATAATTTAGAATTTGAGTGTTTTCGTGTAATATTCAATAACTAAATTGGCAAACGAAATTAAAACGCCAAAAATAAAATAAAATAAAACACGAATTTAACAGACATTAAATAAAATTACTTGAAATACTCTAATAAGTATATAAAATGCAAATGGGAATTTCGTTCCGGGTGCTTATAACATGAGTTCTTCAGAACGGATTTCCATGCGACTTGCACTATTAGTTTTTCAGGGACGGTTTTAGTGCGTAACATATTGTTTTCCGTTGCTTAGTCATAGAATTAAAGGGGAAAGTTGTATAATCATGTGAACCCAATTATGAAATATTAGTCTTGTTACCTGAATGAAAAATGCATAACTATTTTTATCTCTTTAAGTGCTGACGGGTTAACCTTCAGTAATCGGGCTGTGAGCTAGTTGGCGTTTTCGAATTTTAATGAGTGTGCTTCGCGCTTATTATAGCATTCACTTTTGTTTAAAAAAAATATAGCATCACTTATGCTTTAAGCGAATATGTGGCATGCAACTCGATTACAAAATACTAACATGCAATAATAGTTAAGGTGGTTCTCCAGTTCCCTGCTCAACAACGCGAAACTTTCTGACTCATTAAAGGCTTAAAATTTTTAGGCCTGACTATAGAAAAGATTTGGAATTGAAACGTTTTCCATTTTTTGATAAATAACTTATCGAGATATGAGCAATTGTGGTCACGAGACGACCGGTTTTTCTCCTTTATTGCAGTGTACCGAAATTCTGTTCAAAACACCAACTGAAAGACCTTATGCCTTTACCAAAAAATGGAAATTATCTTTCGATTACATAGTTTTTAAATAAGAACTCCTGCCAATTAATACGTTTCCGAACAAACATGAATTAAAAAATATGTCAGAGAGTAGCTCCTTCGGATTTGAGAACAGCTTTAACTTTATTAACAGCCTTAACTTGACGTTTAGGGAAAAACTCACATTTTAAGTTTATATTTTGGAAATCGTGAAACTTAAATTCAGAAAAAGGATGTTCTTTTGACAATTGTGGTAATTTTTTTAACTTTTAAAATTAAAATACATGTTTTCTTTGGCACGCGTAACAGAGGTATACGATTTCTCCAAATACGGGGGAAAATACAATAAATGCGTCCAAATTAAGTAGCAGTTAATGAAATTTTATTTGGAAAATTTAAATTTTATTTGTTTAAAACTAAAATCTTTACTTTACGCGTAATTATAAGCTTTAATTAAAGTATTAGATCAAGAGGGTTTACACTCTGAATAAAACATCACTCTTAAACGTAAACTTAATTTTTTCATTAATAGAAATTAAATCTACAAAGATTAGATGAAATTGGTGTCATTTTCTAAAAATTTTAGGTCGTGACATCAGCCAAGAATTTTTCTGAAAAAGGAAATAACATCTCTCTTCTTACAATAAATCACAGAAAATGTTACCAATGAATCTAAACCAATAAATCACTTAGCTATAACGTATAGCTGTAGTATACAATCGAAGTAGTAAACTAAATATAGGAGCCATTTATTTACAGTGAGTTTGGCTACACGTTGAAAAGATTTGTTAGAATTTGACGTCATATCTAGCTTTATTTTTCTTTTTCGTAAATTATTTTCATGAAATTTGACTGTGTGTATTAAAGTAGGTGTTTTAATTAAAAAAAAAAAACATTCAAATTAATGTGCTACGTCATTTTACCGTTTTTATAGTTAACGTTTTTACTTTATATATAAAAAATGTGCATTTTCTGCTTAGAATGATGTCGATTTTAAAAATGCAACAATATAGCGAAACATCTAATTTTTTATTGGCAAATAAAAACAAAATACACGCGTTATCTTTTTTTATTATTATTGTGTCATTTTTTTAAGGTGTGGTAACAGGAAAGAAATGATTGAACTAGAAAATTTAAAAAAAGATATTTCTATAATGTTAATTTATGGAAGGTGGTAGAAAAAATGGTTAAATTGTGGTCTGATGATTTTTTTAAGTTGACAGGTACCTATTCCATGTTCCCAAGCGTACGTACAGCCAGTTTCGTGGAAATCGGTCAAAATTGAAGATTTGTATAAGGGACATACACACAGAGAACGGCTGTTATATATAGAGAGATAAATTAAAAGCGTGTCGCGCTTTATAAATAAACAGGTCATGTGCGAGTATTACTCGCGCACTCGCGCACAGTGGGTTCCGTACAGTAAGTATATGAATTAGTAACTGGACATTGCATACACAAATATATCATTAAAAGATGCTATCTAGGCTTTAAAAGCCGATGGCGCATGGAAAATCTACGTCTTTATGTATGTCCAAATCGTTCGTGTCTTTAAGTGTTACTATCTCGGCCAATTACTGACGATTTTTTTCGAAAATCATTATAAAAAATTCTTTTATACTTCTGAGACGATAGGTACCTCCAGCGCTCCTAAACACCTTTGCAGAACGCTCGAAAATCGAACTTTGTGTGTAAAAGAGAAATGCGATTTTTTAAAAAAAATGTATGTGCGATTTTTTTTAAAAAAATGTATGCGACTATAGTTTTCCTGCAAAGTTTAAATTAATTTCTACTATCCCTATTTTTTTTTTTTTTTTCGTAATTTTAGTTTCAGTAGATTCGAAAATAAAGGGGTTGGGGGGCATATTTTTGTATTAAATTTCGACGATATCTCTGAAAATATAGCACCTAAAATTGAAAGAAATGTATTTTTAAGTTCGGTGTTACGAACGCTTTTACACGATACCCCACACGATATACAAATAAAAGATTATTTTTTCAAACAATTTAATTAGCCCGTCTACCATTTTTCTAAATATAATTGCGAATAGTTTATAATCTATAAATATGTGGGTCAATGGTCTTTATTACTTCAGCCAATTTGAACTTCTTGCGTTCCATAGTTTACGAGTAAAACGGCTGTGACAGACGGACCTACAGACACAGAATTGTTCTTAAAATAGTTCCGTTTTTTCTTTTTAATACGGAACCCTGAAAATGAGTTCCATTTTCAGTTCCATTTGAATGTCCTGCTCCTCATGTCACAGCCATGAAAGTTAATCTTCAAACTACAAATATTCATAATATATCAAATAAATATTTCTTCCAATACTGAAATAGGCGGTTGCCATAATATTCTTATAAACGCTATAGCTCAACCACCAGACTTCGCGACACACATCATGCCTTACAAAATCCCACTGAGAGAGATAAGAATATATTGAGGATTTTAAGGTGTCTCAGAACTCTTAAACCTTCAAAATTTTCGAAATTTAAATTTTTTTAGATGTTAAACTCTTATCTTTTCTGAACATTTTCATATAATTGTTTCCTTGAAATTCCCATTGTAATAGAAGTTATGGCTTTTAGAATCACACTCGCTCAATAGCTAAAGCAGCGTTTCCGAAACTTTGAAGCCTCACCAGTGGCAAAGAGGTTCTGCTCTCGAAGCTAGTAGACGGGAGGGGCTGGGTTCAAACCCAATCGCTCCCGTTGGCCTAATCGTTCGGAGTTTTCGTGGTTTTCTTCGAACCTTGGATTTCCAAAAGTTAATACGGGTTAAGTTCCCTTTGAAAGACCCCACGAAGGGCACTCCCTCCCCCCCCCCCTTGGGCCTATATCCCACGTGTTGATAATTGGCCGTCATAAACATAAACTAAACCGAAACTTTGAAGTCATTTTCTCCAAATGACATTTTTAGGCATAACGCGCAGGATATATCAAAAATTTTTTGAATATTTTTTCATGAAATTTTAAAAACACATGTTTCATGTTATTCTGCATAAACTGAACCTAAATTTTCTTTTTTATTGTTCAAAAACAAATTTGTTTTTGGTGTTTATGCTGTTGAAATTGTCAAAATTTTGTATTAGTTACATACAACTTTGTATGAAAAATATAAAAATTATTTAAATACAAATTTATTTAGGTTCAGGTTAATCATTTAAAACTGAAGTATAAGTAGGCACCAAAATTTTCTTTTTGTTGCAATATTTATTTTTTAATCGTGCGCGTAAGCTGTTATACCAATTTTCTACTCGTTAAATGTCGGACAGTTTTGAGCCAGTTTCTGCATCTTACAATTTTTTAACTAGATGAAATGAAAGAACATACTTATACCTTTCATCCCAATTAAAATTGCATTTTAAGATCATATACATTTTAAGGTATTAAATGTTGAAAATGTTTTTTTTTTTCATTTTTTCCAATTTTAAGAGTCCTGAGACCCCTTAGTGACTACCGGAAATATATGGTAGAGATCAAAATTAAGATCATAGATTAAATAATAAAATCTATCATGTAGCTAGAGAATAATGTACAGAGTCTAGAATAAATAGTGTGGAAATCTGCTATCCAAACAGTTTGAATCCCTTCAACGTGCAACAATACTGAAATCCTAAGAGCTGATCGCAGCAGTATCTGCGGGATATTTTCAAATTTTAATGTGAACATTTAGTCCAGGCAATAGGAAATTTTACCTAGCAAAATTAATGGTAGTTCTGGAAATCGGCTTACGTTATGTTTTTTGGGTCGCTGAATCCGAATTTGTAACTTCCCACCAAAATTTCCCACGGTAACCCCCCAAACTTTGGTAACACCCCCCCCCCCCAAACAAAAAAACAAAAAAAATAAATAAATAAATAAATTTTTTTTATTGTTTTAGGGGAAAAGTATCTAAAAATTCAGAAAGTAGACAAAATTGGCAACAAATTAGATATATGACATTATGACTTAGGATGAAGGGGAAGGGGGGATCTGCCTCGGAACATGCGCGCGGTGCTGCGTGGACTAAGTTGCGCAATTCCACTTAACCACTCGCACGTTTACATTCGCCCTCCTATCTCCCCTCCGAACTTTCCTTATAAGGTTTACTTTAATTTTTTAGGGTCGCTGAATCCGAATTTTTAACTTACCCCAAAATTTCACCCCCGAACCCCCCCCCCCAAAATAGTTGTTATTAACTTAAATTTCTTATTGTTTTAGGGGAAAAGCATTACAAAATTCAGAAACTAGACAAAATTTGCAACAAATAGGATATATGACATTATGACTTTGGATAAACGGGGAGAGAGGGGGCTGCCTCGGAACATTCCCGTGCGCTTTTCTCAAAAAACAAATTTTTTCAAAAACTCAATTTTTTTTTTTGGGGGGGGGGGGGTTGCCGGGTGAAATTTTGGTGGGAAGTTACAAATTCGGATTCAGCGACTCAAAAAACAAAGTGAGTCGAAATCCAGAACTAGTATTAATTTTGCCAGGTAAAATCCCCTACTGCCTGTACTTCATAACTTAGTGCACGTAGCGCCGCAGTTCATGTTAAGAGGCAGCCCTCCTCCTCCCCGTTCATCGAACATCATAATGTCATGTATCCTATTTGTTGGAAATTTTGTCTACTTTCTGAATTTTGTAATGCTTTTCCCCTAAAACAATAAGAAATTTAAGTTAAAAACAACTATTTGGGGGTTTTCGGGGGGGATTTTTGGGGGAAGTTAAAAATTCGGATTCAGTGACCCAAAAAAACTTAAAGTAAACCTTATAGAGAAAGTTCGGAGGGGAGATGGGAGGGCGAATGTAAACGTGTGAGTGGTTAAGTGGAATTGCGCAACTTAGTTTACGCAGCACCGCACGCATGTTCCGAGGCAGATACCCCCTTCCCTTTCATCCTAAGTCATAATGTCATATATCTAATTTTTTGCATATTTTGTCTACTTTCTGAATTTCTAGATACTTTTTCCCTAAGACAATAGAAAAAGTAATTTTTTGGGGGGGGCATTTTATCAAAATTTGGGGGGGTTGCCGGGGAAAATGTTGGTGGGAAGTTAAAAATTCGAATTCAGCGACCCAAAAACATATAGTAAGCCTTTTTCCAGAACTACCATGAATTTTGTTATGTAGAGCCCCTATACGGTCTCTATTGCCTGGACTAATTACAGTCGAACTTAGTTATCCCGACACTCTAATGGCCAGAAAAAAAGTGTCGTCATAAGCGGAGTGTCGTGGTAACCGGAGCTGAAAAAAAATATGTTTATAAAAAGCTGTATTTTTAATTAAGTTAAGGCAATTTTAATTTCATAACTATTCTTACAGTTTTAAGCAATAAAACATTATTATTAAACAAAATAAACACAAAAACAAAATTGAAAAGAATAAAAATTAGATTTATGATGATTTATTATTTTTATTGTTAAATGAAATATTGATGAATTAAGGTTTGCGTATCCCTATATGTGCTTCCTACAATTCTTTTTTTCAATATTATACAATGAATTGTAATCAATATTCGTTGTTTCAGAAATGGATGTTAGATAATTTCTGATCATCAGTGCCATGCAATGCTTCGGTTTTAGTCGGATGAAAAACGCCATGTAAACACAAGAAAGCACCGTCTGTTCAGAACAAAAAGACCGTGAGTAGACTGATAAGTGTATCTGGAGCTTAAGTGGGTCATTCATAGTGTGTGGGTTTAATTATTCAGATAAAGTATTGAAGTAAAATTTCTCTTTTATCTCAGTTATTTTAGACACTTTTGTGAAAAGTTTGGCTAAGACATTTCTTATTGCTTAATTTCCGTGCTTATAAGATGGATTATGAAAAATGGACAATTTTCCTAAACCGTCGGGATATCCGGAGTTGAAAAATATTTAATGACGTAAAATCCGGAATTTATTTACATTAAAATCATATGCAGAAAATCGGGTCTTTGGAAAGCTGACGTGATAAGCGGAGTGACATCAAAACCGGGTGTCCGGATAACGGGGTCGGACTATATACTATTACAGCGTCTAGAATAGTAGTCTTGCAGTTTTAGAAAATATCTTGCAGATTGCACTGCAATCAACTCCTTGGATTTCAGCATCGTTGGGCATTTAAGGAATTCAATATTTTAGAACTTTTTAAGTACAGTCGAACTTGGATAATTCGAAGTGCAAGGGACTACTGCAAAACTTCGAATTATCCAAAAAAGTTATTTTTATGTCGTAAAATAATCAATCGGAACAGAAATTGTGAAAAAAAATATGTTTATTAATTTAAAATAAAAAAAACTACAGCTTTTTAAAATATTGAGATATTTCAGATTGTTTCAAAGAGCTTACTGGATTTTTTTTAACAAAATATTTAAGGATATCTACAGCTCGAAACACAGCTTCACTCACGTTAGATTGTCCTTCTACATAAGGACGATATTCGGCTAGATGAAAGACCGCCTCACTTGAAGTTGGAATCGTTCTGTGTTCTTCTGCCTCATCTTCAATATCTTCATCGTCTTCTGTTGCAATATTCTTATTGTTTAGAACTTCTGATAGAATATCTGTATCAGACAGCTCTCCACAAATGTCTAAATTTTTATCAATGTCGACGTAATCATCAAATGGTATGCTGTCTTCCCATGCAACTGGGGGAGGTAAATTTTCTTCATCTAAAAGCTCGCTAGGGGCAGTGTTCCTGATGAATCCTGCTTTCCGGAAACATTTTGCTACTGTTTTTTGGCTCACATTGGACCATGCATTTAAACACATTCTTGATGCATCGAGGAGGGTAATGGGAAGCTTTTGGGAAGATTCAGTAAGGAGGTGTTGAACGACTAGGCATCTGTAGAAATGCTTCAGATTTTTAATGATGCCTTGATCCATTGGTTGCACCACTGAGGTCATGTTTGGTAGGAAAAATTCAACCGTGACATTTTCCATAGCGGGTATCGATTTATGGGCCGCGCAGTTATCAATAAACAGGATGATTTTTCTGTTTTTTCTTTGGTACGTGCGATTGAGATCTAGCAGCCATTCTTCAAAAAGATTCTCCGTCATCCAGGCTTTCGTGTTAGAACGGTATTCTATAGGCTTTGTTTTGACATTGTTAAAACACCTTGGATTTCTTGATTTTCCAATCATCAGTAAAGGTAACTTCTCGGTGCCGTCCATATTTGCTCCCACAAGTAGAGTTATTCGCTCTTTACTGCGTTTTCCTCCACTACATGTTTCACCTTTAAAATCCAAAGTCTTTGCAGGGGTACATTTGAAAAAGAGTCCAGTTTCGTCGACATTAAAAATGTCTCTGTCATGTGTATGCTCAATGATTTGGACAACTTTTTCTTTCCACTCATTTGCTGCATCTTGGTTCACACTTGAACTTTCACCACACACAGACTTAAAGGAAATTTCATTTCTTTCCTTAAATCCGTCTAACCATCCGGGGCTTGCTTTGAAGTTGTTGTTTCCTAAGCTGACAGCAAATTCTTCCGCTTTGGCACGAACAAGAATTCCACTGAGAGGGATGTTTTTGTCCCGCGCTTGTTTAAACCACTTCAAGACACACTCGTCCACATCAGGATTATCCGGTTCTCTACCCCGTTTGCGATTTCGATTAGATATCAAAAAATTTTCTTTATTTTTCAAAAAGGTCGAAAGAGTGTTAGGTGCTATTCCATACTTTTTTGCGATGATGCATTTTTTCTTTAAACCCTTTTCTACCTCACGAATCACAGCAATTTTTTCATCGAAAGATAAGGTTTTATACGGGACACAGGGCTTACTCAATGACATGCTTGCACTGAACTCTCACCACAAAAACTAAAAACACAATGAAGAAAACTAAAGCGACTATAGTCCTGGTTTCGAAGGAATTGCAACGCGTGTCATCTAAGATTTATGGCATTGGTGAGAGTAGCATGTGTCACTTCCGGGAAAGGGCGTTCGTTCCTCCTCCCTTTATCCTTGCTCTGTTTCCTAGAACAGATAAGAATATTCTCCCACCCCTTTCTCTTCCCTAAAGAATTTTCCACAATAACTGAAAATAACGCGGACATTTTTCAAATAACTGCAATGAAACTAGATTGTCATTTTTGAAAGGGTAAAAACTTCGAATTAAAGAAGTTGGACTTCGAAATTTCCACAATAGCTGAAAATAACCAGGCCACTTTTCAAATAAACTGCATTGAAACTAGATTTTGTCATTTTTGAAATTGTAAAAACTTCGAATTAAAGAAGTTGGACTTCGAAATAACCAAGATTTTTTAGCATTAACTGAATACAAGTTTCAAGGGACTGACAAAAAACTTCGAATTATCCACGAATTCGAATTAAAGACGTTCGAATTATCCAAGTTCGACTGTATTACTGGGATAGCCGATTCCCACTATATTTATTCTAGACGCTATAGTAATTAATACAAGATGACGATCGCAGTGCAGGTAGTGACAAGGGGAAGAAACTTCGCATCCACGCAATATTTTTGCTATTAAGCGTCTAATTATTATTTTTTAAAACTTACATGATTACGTTCTCAAGAAAACCTTTTTAACCTTTGTGTGTGTAAATTTTGGATTTACGATATTAATGCAAATAATAATAAGAATGATAAACTAAAAAATCGTCTTTAATATTAATAATCAAGTAAATGCGATATAAACTGAATTAAAACGGACATAAATCAATGGTATACTACAAATATATACAAAATAATATAATCTAAATGTCCCCAGAAATTTTCTATTCTTTATGTTATTGTGAAAAAGGTGAAACTATTGAGAAAAATGCAGATGAACTTTCATAAATTTCATAAATAAACATTCTCACTTGGATGGGAAAACGTTTTAGCCGAAGCTTTGATAATTTATGGAGCTTAGTGTATATTAACCCCTTCAAGAACAGTAGTATATTATTTACATTAATTTTAGTCCCCAAATGCCAGAATTGCACCAGAAGTTTCAATAAAAATTTCGCTTTTATAATGTATGTACACATAAGCTTTTTTATAAATTTTCAAATAAATTGGTTTTCAAATTATTTTGTCATTCACTCATTCAACAATATAGCAAGCAACAATTTTTCCTTTAAAAGGGTTAAAATATTTGTCACAACAGTCTTTATAAATCGAAGACTTTTACAGCGAAAAATAAAGAAGCTCGTTTTTAAGATACATAAAGTACAAATTTTTTAATAACATTTCATGGGATAATTACTATTTTTATATTAGGTTTAATAAAAAAATATTTAATTTTCTGGGTGAATAATTGACATTTGTGATTTTCTTAAGGCTGCTCTGGAATCTAAAGAAGGTACTTTCTAACACATTTCTGAATATACAGTCGAACCTCGGTAACGCGAAAACGCTTAACGTGAATTACTTTTAATATGGACAGTTCGCACTGTCCGCGTCAAAATAAATACGGATTCTAGTGTTTTTCCGTCTTTTATGATGAACACGTTTAACGTGAAATTTCGCTTAATATGAATAATTCTCGTTGTCCCCATGAGAGATTTGGATGCTTAACGTGAAAAACATCCTAGAAAAGTGTAAAAGCTTCCTTTTCCCTTGGGAATAATGTTTTATTCTTTAGAGCTTAATGAAAAGGATTGCTCTTTAGAGCGATGAAAACGAGTACTATTGCAATTAGAATGTTCTCACTTTTGAACAATACAATACGTGTCATCAACTACATGCCACCAGGGTTGGGGAAGGTTGCTACCTAAAGTGAGTATACTTATGCATTGTTTCTTTCTTCACACCTAGAAAATTTACAGTTTAGTATTGCAACTTTAATATGAAAAATAGAATGAATTCAGTCTTTTTTCTTGCACTTTATTTTTTTCTTCGTTTACCTGCATGAATTTAAAGTATACTTTAATAATAAATTTACAATACAATAGCAGATAACCGAATTTTTTTAGATGTAATTTTGATTTTTATTTCTGGCATAAGATTATGTGGGGAAACTGGGCTATGATTGTACAATGTGACGCTGGTGATTCTGGCACTTCAGCTGCAAAAGGCATTCATTTGAATTAAAGTCTGAACTTTTGTAAATGTGTTCAGTTAGGTTCCCTCTATCGGACAGAAATGTTCAAAAATACATTTTAATATCTAAAAATTAAAAAAAACATATCTATTTGATCTTTTTTTCCTCGGGGGTCCGGTTGCCCCATAAAAATGGGCAAGTGGACAAGGAGGGTCTATGTCCCACAAGTGTTTTTTCTTTTCTTTTTTTAATATTGGGTATCAAGTCCTGTTTGAAAAAGTGTAAACAACAAAAAAAAAATTAAATCAAGCAGATCATGTACATTATATATCAACTAAAGGGCGTTGTAAGGGAAACCTTTAGTGTCGATGTGTCTACAAAAAAGCACTAAAACTGAAAATATTAGATTTATTTATACAAAAAACGTAAAAACTAAGTATTTATGTTATTTAGTATAGGTAATAACTATGTAAGTTACATGGGTATTTTAAGGAAAAAAATAACACAATAAATCTATGAACAAACGACTACGTATGTACAGTAGGGTGGAACTTAAGTATAGGGTAAAAAAAAAAAAAAAAAAAAAACTTTTTTATTTTAATGTGTAATAGTGAAAATATTTTTCCTTTTTGAATTTCTAAACTTTTGGCTGAAAAGGTTTTTTAAAATTAAGTTGTTTTCCGGTTCCTCAAGGAGGCCAAATTTTGAAATTTCAGTATAAAGTAACTGAAAGTAAACAACGTAGCTCTTAGCTCATATCTACTTTTATTTAGCAAATACTATCCAGAAGTCACCACGAGGAGGTGGTTAAATATCGACTTCCACCCTCCTTACCT
Source organism: Maratus speciosus (assembly GCA_963932465.1). NCBI lineage: Eukaryota > Metazoa > Arthropoda > Arachnida > Araneae > Salticidae > Maratus > Maratus speciosus. The sequence goes on along the minus strand of OZ010787.1, from coordinate 505,279,797 downwards.
CCCTTTGTTATGAATTAATTAAATTGGATATTCAACCTACTGTCTTTTTAGGCAAACTTTGTCATTACATCGTGGGAATTCAACTTTCCCAAGATTAAGCCGTCTTTTGCTTAATATTTAAAGACGGTTGACGCAGCTCGGGGAACAATTTTGACACACGTTTCCACTGTTTGAGTATGACAAGGAAAATCTAAAATTCAGGTGTATCCCCTGTTTGTACTTTTTTTAAGTTCTTCATCCAATCAGACTGTCAAGATAGGATCAATGTTTTTATAGTCTATAATTTCAATATGTTCGCATTTTTTCAAGTCGCTTTCCTACTGGTCCAGAAAATCCTTTTGTACCCGTAGTTTTTCAGCAAGATGTTGAAATAAGTATCTAAGAAAAAAGTTCATTTGCATGTAATAATCAAATTATTCATTATAAAGTTTTTAGGGTATTGCTTCCGATGTTTTAACAACTCTAGATTTGCATCCTGCATTAAAGGCGTTTCTGTTTCACCTAATAACTCTCAAACTTGAAATGTCTGTATTATTATTTTGAAAATACACCAAAATTGCAGTGGCTATATTAATATAAGAAGAAGATGTCAATGAAATATGACCAATATATTTTTATCCTGGTTTTTGAACTGAGACCAGATGTTCGTCTTTAATGATTCTTTATACTTTTTTCCCCCTGCTTCAGTTATCATAGCGTTATCCTTTCTGCCATAAAAATACTAATCTTCTAAAATTAACTCATTTCGTCTTTCCTGTTCTTTCAAATTCTTCCTTTTCTTTTATCTTTGTCATCTTCAAGCCCTTCTTTCAGTTACCTTTTCTTTATTATCATCAGAAATACCCATATCTTCTAAGGTGCCATTTGCAATAATATTTGCAGTTCTGTCTAATACTCCGGTTCTTTCACCGTGTTGATTATCAAATTCAGGTTTAGAAAAACAACCGATTGAACCATTTCCTTCCGAACTGTTTTTTACACATGACGATCATTCAATCAAAACATCATTTTTTTTTTTGTTTTAAAATAACTTTTTTCCTTGATATTTCCATTTCCAATCTTGCTACACATTTTTTGTAGTTTTTTATATCTGTTGATCCTATTGTCATCACCCCATCTCTCTTTGGTCTTTGAGAAAGTGACGTTCTTGTTCTGATACACGATAATATTTAGTGCTTTTACACAAAGGAATTTTTTTTACAGGATTATCTAATATTTTGCAATTTTATATTGGATGTGAGGTGATTCTTTCTAATCTTAATATTTTTCTTCAAATTTTGACATTTCTCGCACTAGTCTCTAATCATTTTTTATGATTTGTGTACCAGAAACCGTTGGAATTGAAGGTCTCAGCAATACACTTTTAATTGTATCATCAACAGCTTTATATATTTTAGAAATAGTGTGCACCAGATTTCAGCTGTCAGATTTTAAGTTAAATTTAACCCAAAAATAATGTTTCATAACTTCTTCATATGTTCGTCAATGATGACAGTCTAATGTTAATTGTTTTGGTTCACGAAATACAGGACACTTCAACAATTATCTAGATTTAGGTACGTTAACAGACTTTGTCACTTTTGACACCGAATGTTTATCGAAAAATAATTAAAGAAACTGTTAACACCCGTTAAATCGGACTAACTTGTTATGTGTCGCAGCCAAATAAATCAGAGACAATGAAAACCGACGCCCACGACGCTGTCTTCTACAAAAGTCAAATAAAATGAGGCTAACTTTTCTAAGGCACTCAAACTAAATTATTCTCTTTATTACAGGACATTAACACTTAATTAATTTAATTTTGCAAAATATAAATTTAACAATAAGCTTAAAAAACTTTTCATGCAATTATTGGCTTTTTTTCGTTTTTTATGGAAAATCAGGCGCTTTGAGGAACCGGAAAATATCATTTTAAAATTAAAAGAAAAATATTTTCTATTTATGGAGTTAAAAAGGAAAAAAATAATCACTATTAGAATATAAAATTCGAAACTTCGTTTTTTAGTTCCACCCTAATGTACAGTCGTGGGGAAAAAAAATTAAACACCCCTTACTAACTCCTCAACAAATTATCGTAGAAGAAAGTTACTGGTACCGAAAGATTGGAAATAAAGTCTACTTTTATATGATATATATAAAATTTGCTTAGGGGGCCATCTACTTATTAAAACAAACCATAACTTTGTTTTTTTCAATAGCAGTGCACAATTCTGACAGCATAAATAAACTCTACACCCTTCAATTAGCCCAAAAACAAATTTTTATGCAATTCGTACCATAAGTTTCCGAGAAATTAATTATTTTAAAACGAGCGTATTTTAAAAGCTGTATCCAAATTGAAGTTTCGTACTCGATTGTTAACCGAGAGAGCCACCTTCTTGATCATGGCACCACTCAAGCAGTCAATGAAGCCTGCTAGATTAACGGCAGCAGAAGAAATTTCAAAATATCTAGTCACTTCATCACGGACGGCCCCTTTAAAACATCTTTTTGCCGTTTTTTAAGCATAATTTGAAAACTACTGGGAAGAAAATTGTGAAATTTGGGATTTCCATAAAGTAGGACTTAATAAAACTAAATCCATCAAAAAAAACTGTAGGTTGCAATTCATAATATTTTCGAATATTAATTTCATAATTCATATCATAAAATTATAAAAATTGCAAATTCAACGTATTTATGTTTGGGTATATTAGTATTATTCCTACACAAAAAATTACCACATTAGGAGCATAATTTCAGGAGTTATAAATAAAAATATGGAAATGTAATTTAACATTAGAAGCATTAAATTTTGAATGTTTATAATTCAGAAACTTATCATTCAAATGACTTGAAATTTGGTATCTAGGCATAGTTTTAACCGAAGATTTGAAATATCTGGTTAAAATTGGGTATTGCCATTGAAAAAAATGAAGTTTGGATTCGTTTTAATATGTAGATGCCCCCTAAGCAAATTTTATATACATCATTTAAAAGTAGACTTTATTTCTAATCGTTCGGGACCAGTAACTTTAGTCTACGATAATTTGTTGAGGAGTTAGTAGGGGGTGTTTACTTTTTTTTTCCCACGACTGTACTTAAGTATCTCATTCTCTTTTTTATTTACGTCAATGGAAGTTCGATATGCCCAATAAACTTGTGGAGAATGTAACCATATTTTTATATCGAACAGAACAATTTTTTATTTGTTTCGATAATTTTCTAATAATCTCACTTTGCCTTATGTACGCCTTTTCATCTGTATCGTAAAATTTCGAGCTATAGCTATCACACTTAATAAATTTAGTTTGATACCCCCAACATGCTTTTTAAAATTTTATTATGTAATTTAAAAAAGGTATTATGTAATTTACTTTACTGCAAGCAAAAAAACAATGGATAAATTAATTTCCAGTAGTAAGAGAAACTCAAAAAGATATTTATAACTATTTGGGTAACTGGATCCCATATGGTCCAGTTACCCCTGATACATGTCCCAGGTACCCCATTCTTGAAAAATTTATGGGGTAACTGGAACACCGGCCATACATTTGAAACATGGAGTAAATATGTATAGATACCTACCACAATTAATGTATTTATGTGTCTAATCTTTAAATAAAAGGATTGTTTAATAGAAGTATTTACCATATTTTAATAAAAAGCCGAAGAAGTTCAACCGAATAGACGTTGTTTTTAAAAAAAGAAATCTAAATTTTCGGCAACCTATCAAAGTAAAGGCAGAGTTATGATTGAGTTGACGTATGTTGTTTAAAGAAGTAGAGATGAGGGTGCAATGTTGACAAAAGCTAAACTTAATAAAAAAAATATATATATATAAAATAGTTTAATTATTAAAAAAATTAATTTAAAGAAGTAGAGATGAGGGTGCAATGTTGATAAAAGCTCAAAACTTAAAAAACATCATTGTTTATTTTATAAAATAAACTATGGCCCACTTACCTCGAGTGTCCAGTTACCCCAGCTTACCTTATGTTATAAATAAAAAAGGTAAGGATCTATTTGTTATTATTTAGTCCTTCGTGAGTAAATAGAATTAATTTTTCGTAATTTAGTTACGAACGCATGATTCATTATTTAATATATATTTCAATTGGGAAGATGGTGGCTAATGGGGCATATTTTATGTTTCATGCTGTAAAAAGTGCAATTTATAAAATCGTAGTCGAGCTAGATGTCTTGGGTAGTTTTGAAAGCAACTAGATAAGAGCTGTATTCTAAAGAACAATTCGTTGAATGACACAACAAAGTAACAAAGCCCTTTTTTACCGAAAGTTGTCAGTTTTGCTCCAGTTATACAGAATAAAGATATCGTTTTATCGTTTAAATATGTCTAGTCATTAATAATAAAGGATTATATAATACTTTTAAATAATAACCATCTCTAAAAGGGATTTTTAAATTTTTTTGAAAAAATGTCAAATTTTACCCAAAGTTTCGACATTTGCAGCAAAAGCGCAGACTCAAGCAATTTTTTTAAGCGGTAAAATTGCATGCAGTTGATGTACTAGCATGAAGGCAACTTTTGGCATCTACTCGTTTTTGATTTAAAAAAAAAAAAAATCGCTCCACCCTACTGTATATACTAAGAAAATATGAATGGTTATACCATAAAAGTTTAAAGCGATATGAAGACTTAATAATACCAAATATTGCTATTCTGTATAACTCTTTTTTTAATCTTATCCTAATCTGATTATGATGAACTTATTTTGTTAATGACAATAAAAGTAGTGCTCATTTAAACTTCATTTGGCATTTCATAAAACTAAATTAAGCGTAGTATTAATCTTTTCTTTTTACAGTGCAGCTAAAATAAAACCCTTGTTCAAAGTTTAAACTTGGCGTTGTGCTAAGTGCGCTTCGAAAAGCAGTCGAAATGTTGCAGCGCAGCCTTGGTTCGAGCCGCGTTTTTCCAGGTACGTTTCTAATTAATTTTTAAAGACACGGGAGGCATACTGATAGCTCAACTAGTTGCGAATCCCATAGTATTGATGCGATTAAGTCTTATTAAATTAGTCTGTTTTTAACAATTTGACGTTCATTGCTTTATACTACTACTGGGCACTGCATTACAGAAATATATCATTAAAAGTTGTTATATAGGTTTTAAAAGGCGATAGTAGTAGATAGACTACGCCGCCCTTGTCATTATGTATGCCCAAACCGTTCCTGTTTTTAAGAGTTAATGTCTCGGGTAATTACCGACGATTTTTTTTTAAAAATCAATATCAACAATGCTTTTATATTTCTGTTACGGATAGGTACCTCAGCGCTCTTCAACGCCTTTGCTGAACGTCCGTAAATCGAAATTTGTGTGTAATAGAAAAATGCGTTTTTCTAAAAAAAACTATGAGACCTAGGGTAATCGCTATAATTTTCCAGAAAGGATTAAATTAACGTCTATTACCTCTAATTTTTTCATATTTCTAGTTTCAGTAGATTCGAGGGGGGAGGGGGGAACATATTTTTGCACTACATTTTCGACGATATCTCTTAAAATATAATACCTAAAATTAAAAGTAATGTATTTTTGAGTTCAGAATTACGAATCCTTTCACACGATAACCCACACGATATACAAAGTAAATATTTTTCTTTTCAAGTAATGTAATTAGCCCTGTACTCTTTTCCTAAATTTTGAACTTTCCACGTTCCATAGTTTACGAGTAAAATGACTGTGACAGACAGACAGACACAGGAGTGATCTTATAATTGTTCTGTTTTTACTTTTTAAGTACGGAACCCTAAAAATATTTTTTAGTCATAAAATTTATGTGTCCGAAGTTATTTATAGTTGTACATAAAATGAAAATATATTGTAATACACGAGTTTAATAAATTAGTGCTCCATAGATTTATTTTGTTTATAATTTAATTCTAATAGATTGCGATTCAATTGTTAATGTAATAATGTATCACTGAATCTACTGATTTAAATGAAGATTAATTAATTTGTTTGTTTATGATTAATTAATCTTATTTAATTTTATTATCATTTATTAATTTGCAGTTAATTTTATAAAAACTTACATATCATTTAATGAACTTTATTCACATTAATAATATTGTAATTTGTAATCAAATATTTTAATCGGAAGTATAAAAATATTAAAATAATTATGTTTCAAGTTTAACAGATAATAATTTATTAGACATTTAAATATTTTTAGGACTATATTCAAATAGTTATTTTTATCACCCCGCGTCCGATGCCATCAGATAAACTAATTTTAACAGAAATTTAACGCGATTTACACTGTGAAGTTCATTTGAAGCTGTAATTAACAGCACCACCACGAACAAAAATATAAATAAGTAAATCAATCAATCAATATTTTTTTTTTTTTTTTTTTTTTTTTGTAACGGACACTTTTTTTCTCCTTAACCCTGCAGTGCTCACGCGACGTCCCACAGAAGCCAGGGATGTTTCTTTTTTATATAATAATATATTCAAATATATGTTTTAATTCAATAATCTCTTTGAATTTATAAATTTGAATTGAATGACCTAAATTTATATTAGTACAGCAAAAATATACCTGGCGTCTATTAGACGCCCCGCGACCTTTAACGTAACAATATGCCACGCTAGCACTGCACGGTAAAATCTGTTTTTAACCGACTTCAAAAAGAAGGAGGTGGTTCTGCCTTTCTTCCTCGTGGAGGAAGGTTGTTCCAAAGAAATAACGCCATTTTGAGATCAAGCCGGCAAAAGCTGTAGCGAATACCTCATAGCTTAAAATTAAATTAAAAATTAAATTAAGAAGGAGGTTATCAATTCGACCTGTATGTATGTTTTGACCTTGTTCACACATAACTTCCGCAAATATGAACCGATTTTGATAATTCCTATTTTGTTTCAAAGTGTAGGTCACCCATTTGGTCCCATTGCAATTTCATCAAAATCTGATGATTATAACATTAAAAAAAATAAAAACTTCAAAATTGAAATCCTTTTTGAAGCAATCGCCTAATGGAGGATATTCCAAATCTGGGTTCGAGGCTGAAAAAAGTCACGTGATACAGGTTATTTACCCAAGGAACTTCTAACTGATAAGAAGGGAAGATACTACTGCTTTGCCTCATGAACTGTTTGATTGGCTAGCGGAATTTTAAAGCACGTCTACGGAGCCTTCCCTTCTTTACGCTGGAAGATTTTACCTTGACCACGTGATCAAAACGTAGATGGAATATCCTCCATTATAAGCGGTCATCTTTCACGCTGTTACTCTTACGGAGATAAGAGATCTTTTCAAAGTGCGAAAACTTAGCTGGACAAGGGCCGAGATACAGACATATATTTCGCTGTGAGTGAAGCGAGATTGACCTGATCAGATACCTGCATTTTTGCTAACTTTTCGCTGTTTGCAAAAATGCAGGCTTCTGATTGGTCGATCTCGTTTCGCTAAGAGCGAAAAATCTATCTGGATCCTGGCCCAAGTTCTGTCATCCACCAAACCGGAAGATACAAAATGATATTTGAAATAGATGTCGAAAAGTTTAAAATGAACAAGTTTCCTCATGTATCAGAACACAAGTATAGCGACTTGAATATATAGTGTGGAAATCGGCTATCCTGTGATACTTAAAAAAGCGCTAAGATATTGTATCCTTTAAATGTGCAACGATGCTGTTGAAATATAAACATTGCAGCGACATCTGCAGGATATTTTCTAAAACTACAAGAATATTGCTAGTCTATACAATGTAATACGAAAATCCCGCAGATGTCGCTGCTATCGACTCTTTGGATTTCAGCAGTATCGTCGCACATTTAAGGGATACAAATTTTTAGCATTGTTCGGATAGCATATTTCCACACTATGTATTCTAGATGCAGCACAAGTGCCTGAGTATGAGTATAGCGCTTAGAAGATACAGTGTGGAAAACGGCTATTCCTATAATGCTTTAAAAAGTGCTAAAAACTTGTATCCCATAAATCTCCAACAATGCTCAGCGGCAATATGCTGATACGAGCGCCATCTCGTAACTCTTTTCAATATAAACACTGTGTTTTCAAAAAATATAGAATGTTAAATATCGGAAACTATAAATAAAAGATATTTTAGTCTGTTATAAGCTAATTTAGTTAAGGAATGACGTGAAATAGGTTAAAGTCTCTCTTTTAGAATGACTATCGTTTTTAAATCACTGCGATGACGCTACAATCGACATCTTGTTATTCAGCATCGTTGTACATTTATGGGATTCAATTTTTTAGCACTATTTTGTAGCCGTTTTCCACACTGTATCTTCTAGGCGCTGTACCCAAAGACTTTTGAGATACATAGACCGGCATTTCCCATTCAAAAGTATGCGAAATCATGGCAGCCATCTGAAATAAATTGAAACACCTGAACCGCGAGGTTTGAACGTCAGCTGTGGCTATTTACCATTAAGTGCTATGGCTAGAATTAGCTTAAAAATTAATTTTTATCAATATATATGATGTTAATGCCATATTTGTTTTACATGAAGCTATTTTTTATATCTAAATATGCGTTATAAATATTGAATTTTCAGTAATAAAGTTAAATAAAGCGATTTATTAATAATTTTATGGATGTCATGTTTGGAAAAGAGTATCTAATTACAACATGCCTTATAAATCTAAATAAAGGCGAAATATATAAGTAAACATATTGTTAAAAAAAAAAAAAATGGAATTATAATCTTTAAGTTTGACTTACAAAAGTAACTAGTAGGGAAGTTCAGATCAAAGGTAACAACTGTAACATAATATAGCAATTTACAAAATTTTAAATTACTTGTAAAGAAATCTACGTTTTTTAAACTAATTTTTATGCAAAAAGGTAATTTTAAAAATGCATATTAAAGAAAGTAACACCATATTTTTATCCTTGGAGGATGTTCATTGAAATACTTTTTTGCTATACGAAAAAAACAAAAAAATTGATGAATAAGGTTTTTTTTTTTTAAACAAAGGCCTAAATGAAATAAGGTAGAGTAACACTTAATGATCCGCAATAAAAAAATATGCTGATAAAAGCATTTTCTTAGGTAAATTAAAATATAAATCATATATACTGCCGTACAACAGCTGTGATCAAAAATCCTCAGTTAAACTGACAGATTGTAGGTCTGTGTATCTTAAAAGTCTTTGGCTTTACCATGTGTAGAGACAATGGAGGATATTCCATCTACGTTATGATCACGTGGTAAAGGTAAAAACTTCTACCGTAAAGAAGGGAAGGCTCCGTAGACGTAATGTAAATTCTCGCCAGCCAGTGAAATAGTTCATGAGGAAAGCCGTAGTAGCCTCCCTTCTTGTAAGTTAGAAATTTTTTGAGTAAATTATCGATACCACGTTACTTTTATCAGCCTCGAACCCAGATTTGGAAGAGTCTATTGCTGTGATAGAGATAGATTTTTCGCTGTTAGCGAAACGAGATTGACCAATCAGAAGCCTGCATTTTTACGGCTTTTCACTGGTTGCAACTTTTTGCAACTTCTTTTGTTTGCAACTTTTCACTGTTTGGAAATAGGCTGGTTTGTGATTGGTCAGTCTGGTTTCGCTAACAGCGAAAAATGTTTCTGGATTCCGGCCACTGTCTTTAGGTCCAGATTCGGTTGTCAGAATGACTTCAGATTTTTTTTTTTCAGGTAGGTTTCTTCGATATCAAATTGACGACATATGGGGTATAATATTTGATTGGATGATATGATTCTGGACTAAAGCGAATCGACAAGCATCTTGGTACAGCGCCTAGAAGATACAGTGTGGAAAACGGCTATTCCTATAATGCTTTTAAAAGTGCTAAAAACTTGTATTCCATAAATCTCCAACAGTGCTCAGCGGCAATATGCTGATACGAGCGCCATCTCGTAACTCTTTTCAATATAAACACTGTGTTTTCAAAAATTATAGAATGTTAAATATCGGAAACTATAAATATAAGATATTTTGGTCTGTTATAAGCTAATTTAGTTAAGGAATGACGTGAAATAGGTTAAAGAGTCTCTTTTAGAATGACTATCGTTTTTAAATCACTGCGATGGCGCTACGATCGACATCTTGTTATTCAGCATCGTTGTACATTTATGGGATTCAATTTTTTAGCACTATTTTGTAGCCCTTTTCCCCCACACTATCTTCTAGGCGCTGTAATCTTGGTGAGCCAGCCATTACCGAAAAGCTTGTTAACGTCTCTCATTCGTATAATCGAATTCGTTCAGATGACTATCGCTAAGTTATACGGCATCTAGGCGATATAGTGTCGAAACCGACTATTCCAGTAATGCTTTAAAAAGTGTTAAAAAATTGTATCCCATAAAAGTTTAACGATACTTATACAAATGTCTGAAGACAAATATCGATCGCAGTGACATCTGCTGCTCTACACAGTCCGAAACACTAACTCAATTGAATCCTTATACAATGTTTAGGTTTGAACTACCATATGTCACTGCGATCGCCATTTTCCGTTCTGCATCATTCTACATTTTTGGGATTCAACTTTTTAACACTTTTTGGTTGACTGATTTCCATCTGCTAGACGCTATAGTTATGCTACAACGTCTAGAATACCTAGTGTGAAAATATGCTATCCAAAAAAATTGCTAAGCTATGCTAAAAATTTGTATCCCTTAAATGTGCGACGATACTGCTTAAATACCAAGTGTCGATCGCAGCGACACCAGCGGGATTTTCGTATTACTGGTATTACATTGTATGGACTAGTAATATTTTGCAGTTGCAGAAAATATCCTGCAGATGTCGCTGCGATCTTCATATTTCAGCAGCATCGTTGCACATTTAATGGATACAATATTTTAGCGTTTTTTTTTAAGTATTAAGCCGGGAACCCACATACGGAAAAATACGACGGAATTGGACAGCGGAACGGCAAATTGACCCCATATTTGCCGCGTAAAAATGCGAAAACGCAGCGGAATTGTAGTTAAACATGTTTTAACTTTTTCCGTTTTCCGCGACGGCATCTGTAGAAATCAACCAATAAGAACGCTTCTCACTATTTTGTCGGAAGCGCGCGCCAGCGAAAAACGCAAGTGCGATTCTCATTTCCAAGTCGGAAATTTGTCGTAGCGGAAAATTTGCTGCTGCAGATTTCCGTCTATATTTTTCTGCATGTGGGTCCCCTGCTTTACAGGGATAGCCGATTTCCACGGTGTATATTCTAGGCGCTATAGTTATGCAATAGAAAATGCCTCGGTTTGCTATAGTTTGGTCAAAAGCATCTCTCAAAGTACGTTGCCGCGCTCTGATGTTTAACTTTACTGATGGATTGCCAGCTTTTCCACACCCAATTCCGATGGGCATAGGTATCGATGTGGACCTTAAATTTTACTGGATGTGGTAACTTTCCGAAATGCGATATCTTGTCTAGAAAAGTTACCGCATTATGAAAAACCCAAATATCTAAAACGATGCTAACCGACATCGGAAGTAGATATCAAAAAGCTTACAATCCAATAGAAATGCATGATGCAATCCAATCCTGATGAAAAGAGACCTTATACATCAGAGTTCAGAAAAGTGTCTTCCTTAGTCGGGGCACTGCAAAGTGCCTCCATATCTCAGTACACATAAAAGTGCCTTCTTATATGTAGCAGCACTGTCATCGGTTATAAGATTTGGACTAAACACCTAATCATTGCCGCTCATTTCTGATAACTTTACTGCCTGAGGATAGGGAGTATTGGTGGTATGAGAATAGCGACATACGAAAAAAAAAATTGTTGATTGATAGATACTGGACAAAAGCTATCGCCATGAATCTTGACCATCTTCCATTATTGCCAAACTAATGCTTGTTAAATCTATAGATTGTCCGCCACTAGTTAAATCAAACTTCTCCAAACGAGTATCGCCAAGTTCTGGAATAGAAAAAAATCTACTTTTGCCATAGTTTAGAAAAACACGTATGTAAAAACGGAGTCTGAGCATTGTATGTCACCACTCTCATATAGAGGCATCTTACATGAGGAAACAATTGATGGAGATTATCAGAAAATAATAATGTAGAATTCTGGACCACATTTTCAAACCTGACAAGTCTACAGTTTTTAGAATGCCAGTATTTTAGCACGGAAAATTTTGTTTTATTTGATAGAAGAATTTTTCCAATTCAAAAGAACATATTCTATAAAAATTACAGGTATCCAAAAAGCCAGAGACTTGGCAACTCTGCTCTTTAAATGGGATCCAGATAGATTTTTTGCTGTTAGCTAGACGAGATTGGCCAATCAGTTGCCTGCATTTTGCCGATTTGAAGTAAACAGAGTAACGTTCGCAAAAACGCAGGCTTCAGATTGGTCAATCTTATTTCGCTAACAGCAAAAAATCTACCTGGATCCTGGCCGACATATATGAAGAGTCAATACAAATTTTAATTCATAGTCTTCATTTTGCTTCTTGACAACGGAATCCTACAAAAAATAATTCTTGAATGAAGACGGGCTCATCGTGGCTGAGTGGCCAAGGCATTACACCGCTAATCACTTGCGAATATCCCGTTGGCTCAGTTGCACACTCTTTGTGAAGCTCCCTGCTGTATTTCTCTGTGTTGTAAATTTCCTTGTGTGTGCTATCTCGTCCGCATACAGTGAGCAAAAATAGTATTTGCACACCAGGTAAATTTGTTGTAGCATATGCATAAATAAAAAGCAACTAAGAATTAAAAATACCAACACTTTTACAAAACTAATAAACATATTTAATACCCGACTTAATTATATTTAAAATATGAAAACATAAAAAGTAGCATTTGTACTGCCAAAAAAATATTTGCACACTAGCAATAAAAATAGAACTAGAGGAATTATTTATAAGTTAAAAACAGTGCCAATATTTACACTGCTGGCCACTAAAATTGCGACACCAGGAAGGAATGACCTGGCGAACGTCAAAATCACATGAAAGGAAGAAGAGGTTGGAATATGCAAATGATTAGTATTTCAGTGCATTTAGACTAGGCAGGCGGGAGAAACGACATCTGAAGCACTGCATAAAAGAAAAGTTGCGTAGTGGATTTCTCATTCGGAACGCGCTTTGTAAGGCCCGTCTTTGCTCAGAATATCGTGTTATGCCTCGAAAAATAAGAAATGCTTACCACCAAGTGTCGGTATTCGATAGAGGCAGTATTGTTGCCTATTGAGAGTGCGGATTATCTTTCCGTGATATCGCCCGTTGCATTCGTCGAAATCCAACCACTGTCATGCAAATATGGAATCAATGGATTACCGAGGGTCATACTGAACGGCATGCAGGATCTCGATGACTAACGCCGGAGAGGACAGACATATTGTGAGGTCGGCCCTGGAAAACCGTACAACCACGTCACGAACCACTAACCAGGAAATGGGCATGTTTGAAGCTCACCCAGTATCCGCTCGTACGGTGCGACGACGTTTGCAGCAGTGTGAAGTGTCACAACGGCGACCAGTACTGCAGCTTCCCTTGACAATGCAGCATAGAGAGAGTCGGCGACTCTGGTGCACCGAACGACAGAGCAGGATGCATGACTGGCATAATGTCTTTTCAGACGAGTCCCGGTTGTACGTGCTGTATTCTGATGGTCGTATACTTGTCTGGAGGCTCCGAGGAAAACGCCCGTAGCCTGCTTGCATTCGATATCGGCCCTGCACCTGGTGTGATGATTTGGGCAGCTATTGGGTACACGGCAAGCACATCTCTAGTTCCGATCGACGGTAATTTGCACACAGATAGGTACATTTTTGACATCTTACGTCCAGTGGTAGTGTCCTTTCTTCGAGGCCTGCGAAACGCCATCTTCCAGTAAGATACCGCAAGACCACATGTTGCACGTCGTGTTCTGACCTTCCTCGATACACAGGCTATTCGATTGCTTCCCTGGCCGGTACGGTCTCCAGATCTGTCACCCTTTGAAAACATCTGGTTATGAATTGCTTAGAGACTAGCCCGCCACCCTTCTCCAGCTAATACGGTTGGTGAAGTGTGGCATAGGCTCGAAGCAGCATGGAATGAGAAGCTCGTTTCTGTCCTCCAAGCCCAGTTCGGCTCCACGCCTAACCGGATAAAGGCCGTTTTAGCTCCCAGGAAGAGCAGCTGTTTCAACCAATTTCGCACCCTTGTAAACCCCCAAACTGTTTACAAATTTAATCATTCTGTTTTCATGCCATACTGGTTACGTACAATAAATATCTTTTTTATATTTTCAATCTTTCATGGTGTTGCAATTTTAATGGCCAGCAGTGTAGTATGCATGCCCTTTGCTTGAATTACAGCTTGTAATCGTCTGGGCATTGATTCTATTAATTTGTGACATGTTTCACTGCTGATTTGTAGCCATTTTCCCCTAAGATCTTGCTTAAGTTCTGATTTGTTAGAATTTTTTTTTTCACATCCAAAATATGCCATAAATTTTCAATCGGATTGAGGTCTGGTGATTGTGGTGGCGTTTTCAATTGATATTTTACATTATAAAGCAACCATAACTTCGTAATATATGCAATGTGTTTCGGATCGTTATCCTGTTGGAAATAATATGAATTAGGAATTCCTAATTTCAGAGCACTATTAGATAAATGATCTCGCAATATATTAATATATTGTTTAGCATTCATATTGCCTTCAATAAAGGTCATTTTGTCAACTCCGTTAAAAGGCATGCATCCCGAAATCATTACATGACCACCGCCATGTTTTATAAGTTGAACAGAAGTATTTGGCTTTCGCCATATACTTTTCTTACCATCTGAGCCAAAAATATTGAACTTTATTTCATCGGAAAAAATAACAGTTTTCCAAAACTCTAGTGGTTTGCTGACATAACCTTTTGCAAATTCAAGTCTTTTCACCCTATTTGTTTCTCTAATAAATGGCTTTTATCGAGGGGCTCTTCCTCGAATATTTGCATCATGAAGAATATTTCTAATTGATTGTGGTGTAACTATTGTTCCCGACGTTGAAGCGACATCAACAGCCAATTCTCGAGCACTTAGAAAAGGGTTTTTTGAAGATTCTTTTATTATGGCTCTCCTTTTCCTGGTACTTAGCTCTCTTGGACGCCCAGTTCGCGGCTTATTTATTGTCGAACCAGTTTCTTTTTTCTTAATTACATAACGAACACTAGAAAAGTTTAGATTTAATTTTTTACCTATTCCTTGGTAACTTAATCCAGAATTGTGAAGAAATATAATCTTCTCACGGGTAGCAACAGACAGTTCATACGTTTTTGGCGCCATTAGAACAAAAACTCCCCAGAATCCCAATCCAGTTAATATATTACGTGACTTTAAATTGTGGGGCTAATGTACTGCGGGAATGATATGCAAAACATTTGCATAATGTTCACATTTAATGCATTTTTTAACAGTCAATGCTTCTTGTGCAAATACTTTTTAGGTATGAGAAAATAATCTATTTTTTTAAATGTGTAAGATTACTGTTTAAGGAAAATGGGTAGTTATTTTTATTTTCTTATTTAAATAAATCAATAATTAAGAGAATAGTATCAAATTTGCTTTCTATGGTTACTTATGCAAAAAATAGTCAGCGTGCAAATACTTTTTTTGCTCACTGTATATTGACGATGACTTATAAACGGGCGCTTGACGCCAAGCGCACAGGTCAGATGTATGTTAATAAAATGTCAAATGAATGTAGATTGTTGGAATGCAATGTACGTGTTTAAAAAACTATCATACGTATCAAATGCTAATAAAATCAATACTTCGAATGAAATTACAAAAAAATTAAAAACTATTTGTTTAATAAATTTTTTTAAATTATAATTTCTATGACAAATTATTTATTCAGCAGATATTGATTGAAATCAGGATAATTATGTATTGCGGTATGAATAACTAAAAAGTAGGAAATAAAATAAACTTTTCCAAAAAAGTAACAGACTTAAAAAAAAAAAAAAAGCGCTAAAAAGAATTAAATATTTCTTTAAAATTCTCTAATGATGAAACGTTATCCAACAACCACACATCGGATATCATATCGGCATAAAAGCCTTAATATGTATAATTTAATATCCACCAAAAAGGGATTTTCTAGAGAATATTTTTTACAAGAGATTAATTTACATGTTTATGATTTAATTTACGAATATATACGTATAAAAAGTAATCAATTACTTTTTGAAGTTGGTGCTGAACATTCGCAATCGATAATGATTAAACAAGTTTCTGAAGAAATAGAGCATTTTTTTTTTTTTTTTTTTACTTTGTATTTCGTATGACGTCATATTTTCCATTATCACTTTATTCATGGTAATAGGTACAATATATTCACAATTTTACTATACTTAAGATAGATTGGCACCAACTTCAAGAAGTAATTGATTACTTTTAATATGTATATATTCGTAAATTAAATCATAAATATGTAAATTAATCTCTTGTAAGAAATATTCTCTAGAAAATCCATGTTTGGTGGATATTAAATTATACATATTAAATTTAAGGCTTTTATGCCGATATATGATATCCGATGTGTGGTTATTGGATAACGTTTCGTCATTAGAGAATTTTAAAGAATTATTTAAATTCTTTTTAGCGCTTTTTTAAGGCGGTTACTATTTTTTTTAAAGTTTATTTTATTCCAAGTTACAAATGGTGTCGGTTTTGTAATTTACAGTTCGTGAATCAGCGTAAGTATTTATGATTTCTACACGAGTTTAAAGGTTCGGAAAGCAAATCACAAAAGAAATAAAGTTGAAATAGTGTAATAAGAGATTAGAAACTGCGAACTTGCAACATGCCCTTTGGTGGATGTCCTGTAGATCATTCGTTCCATAATCCTCTTGCAATAGTAGAAAATAAAATATTACTCCATAAGATGTTTTCCAGTTTTTTGGGATAGCTCTTTCTAATACCTAATTCATTGTTCTTCAAAAGTTGTAATTTTTGCTTTCTCAAAATCGCTTAACCCTGAAATACCACCCCTACATCAATTTGACGTCCTGTAAAACTTTTGAAGCTTTTTTGTTACATTAATAAAATTTTGGGGTTTTTTTTTTTTTAACAATAACATTAAACTTCTCTCAACTCCCTTGAATATTCCTGTAGAAATAGCAACGTTTTAGGAGTATACGTCAATCTGACTTGTGGGTGGTAATAAGCAATATATTCCAAGGATGGGAATCCAGGATTAAAGTGCTTTTATGACTTTGCGGTCACGTTTTAAATTTTCCAAGCCTGCAAAGTGCCTTTATATACTAAAGTAATTTGAATATATATTGTTTTTCTTCTCGGAATGGCTGTCGGCACTTCTGTAAAGTTTATATGCTCGTTTATTGGTAATTTTCTTAAGAGTTCATATCATTTTGCAACATAATTTTAGATGATTTATGTTTCCCACGAATTTAAAGTTTGTTTTTCATTTTGTCGATATGTATGTTGCAAGATTGTAGTACTTTTCTAGGATGGTGTTTTTTGGTAATTATGTGTTTTTGCCATGATAACACAAAATTACTGGATGTTCATATATTTTTTTAAACGTTGTGCAATTTTTATCGATGTAGCTGCCGGCTAGGAAAAATTAAAGGTGGATAATTTAAAGGCGCGAGAATTGTAAAAGTTTCTTGAAGAAGAATGTAATTTTAGAATATATTTATATATTTTTTAAATAAGTAATTGAATTTTCAATCTGTCACGAAGTTTTCTTGTAATATTTAGAACTGATTTTTGGAAGATAATCAAGATTCATACAAATCTGTGAACTACATATTGCATTTCCCTGTTATGAAGAATTTTTCATCATCATCATCCATCAAAAGGTACATTGATTGGACTAATCTATAGTTTTACTAAAATAAAATACTTTCGTTAATTCATTTTCAAAAAATTAAAAAAAATAATGTTTCAAAAACTAACTAGTTGGATGGGGCAATCACAAAACTTTCTTCTATCTAAGAGATCTTTACCTTTCGAAATGTAGTTACAAATATTAGTTCAATTCTATACTAACTTTGACTTTCATCTTAAATTTCTGCTTCAGTCAATTAATCCCGATCATGATATTTATTAAAATCAATAGTTTTCCGTTATTATGTTGTACATCAGCAGTTCGCTAATAGCAGGCCTATCATGATGCGAAGTTCCCGTCGTTTTACGAGCCGCTAGTGTACAACAGAACTACGAAAAATCTACAAAATTCACTATTACAGTGCTCCCTTTTGGTGTAATATTTCCAAATTCAAGGAGGACCTGCTTAGCATAGCCAAAAACTTGCACAGAAAATTTGGTTCAATTCTACACATAACTTCATACCCTTTTCGATGGTACAATAATGAAAGTGACACTAAAATCGTTATTATAGCGCCCCCTTCCGACGGAATTTGTCCAAATCGAGAGAAGACCTGCTTGTTATAGTCAAAAACTAAAAAAAATTGTTAAATTCTATGCATAACTTCATACACTTTCTGATGGTACAATGGCGACAGACACACGGACATACACACACACGGACAGACATACGTTTTCTATAAACATTTTTTGGAACCTCTGATCCCTAAAACGTGTAAATCCGTCGAAAACCGGAAGTCGAAAAAAAAATTTCGATTACAATACTTTCTTCTATTGAATGTAGAAGAAAGTAAAAATATGAATATTATAGAAATGAAGCGCAAAAGCAACAGAAAATAATTACTAAACACTCTCGCGTGCAAGAAAAAGTTGTCTATCATGCGCCGATGGATCTAGGAATCCCAAATGTTTAAAGCAATCCACCTATATATCTCCAGAGAGAACTTTTTCGGTGAATAAATTTCATTTATGTATAAATTACTGTTACTATATTTTTAGTATACATAGTAGCATATATTGCCATCTTTTAAGAAAAAATGAATGTA
This sequence comes from Maratus speciosus, assembly GCA_963932465.1. Lineage (NCBI taxonomy): Eukaryota > Metazoa > Arthropoda > Arachnida > Araneae > Salticidae > Maratus > Maratus speciosus. The sequence continues at coordinate 505,260,960 of OZ010787.1, read as the reverse complement.
ATAAAACGTATGATATTGTTGGACCCAAAACCCGTAGTTAAAAAACCGGAAGGATAAATGTTATTAAATCCCTAATGCACAGGCAGATACCGCACAAAAATTTACCACAAAGTTTCTGTTGTGTAAAGGCACCACACGGTCTTTCTTAAGCCCTTTATTTCGGCAATATATTTTTGGGAATCCTTGCACTTTAACCCTTTATAAAACTAATTATTTCTGCCCCTAGAATGTTGAAATTGTTGAATTTTAAATGAATTTAAAGACAAATTTATTTGAAAGTAATTAAATAGGCTTTACGTACATCATAAAAGCAAACATTTATTAAAAATTCTGGAATAAATTTGGCCTTTGGGGCTACAATTAAGTCGAATAAATAATTCCCATATTTTAAGAAAGGATTAGACACACAACACCCCTTTAACACCTGTTATTAATGTTATATTTGCATTTGCTGTTTAACGATTTAGCAGGCGATGCCCACAAAAATGATACCTACTTTTAATTCCAAAACTAACAAACGGCACCAAGAATATTTAATTAAAATTTTCCTTTTATAAAGTACGGGAAAATAAGCAAGTTTTTTTTCTAATAAATTCGTTTGTAATTTCTGGTGTCAGTCCATCATTTCATCATTTTAAAACAGGATTATTCCGCGCGGGAAAGGGTAAATTATTGTTTATTATTTGCTTGGCAGTAGACAATGAAATGACTGGAAATTTAAAGGAACCGCCCTAAATATATTTATTAGACTTTATGTAGAAAACAAACACTAGATGTAATAGCAAAGCGTTACAAATAAGTAGAAAAATGATTTACTACTGCTTTTGTACTCTATGTATTTCACTTAAAAGTATTCGAATCTTTTTTGCACTTAAGTTTTGAACACTAATATTTCAAAATAATAATCTCCTTATTTAATACCAATTTTCTGTCGTTAATAAAATAAATATCACTTTTCAAAATCAGTGATACGAATCCTAAAAATATATGTTGGCAGGAAATCCTGCCAAGCAGAAAAAATGGGTTAATATAGCAGAATAGTTCACTCTTTTCTTTATGACAACCTGTAATTTTACTTAACAAAATATCACTTAGTCGGTGATTTTTTAGGGACTTTATTCATATAAGAACAAAAATATTAACTTTGCTGTGATCGGAAATATACCCACACGTTATCATTCATAGGAAGTCAAATCGGTGTCTAATATTCTCTTCTCGACATGTAATAAAGCACATTAAACCCCGCCCTTTCCATGCTAGCTTCACTCTTATAGTAGATAATCGTTTTGTTAATATCCGTGCTGAAGCAGTAGCATGCCCATACAAAAGATTATAGCTTTATTATTAAACTTTATTTAAAGATACTTTATTGAACGTTAAAAAATACATTCAATATTTATACAAAGTTTGTTCATTGGTAGTTGCAACATAGCAATTATGGCCAATTTTTTTCTTTTTTTTTACCGCCTACGATTCCTTGAATTTAAATGTGCATATTATTTTTAATGTCAATGTTTATTATTAATTACCCCTTTCACGAAACAGTTGTTTGAATTTTAGCGACATTTTTTTAGAATATTTTTTCGAAGTAAAGAAATGACAAATTCTGAAGTCTGGTTTTATTATACAAAGAAATAAAACATTTAATATACCATATAATCAAACTAAAGGCGTGGCGTAGCCTGTATGGGGTTTGAGATATTCTGGATACCACTATATTCTCATTGTTTAATCGCTGAAAATTATGCCATTAGATAAAGGGAAAAATATTTGTTTAAAATAGTGGTATCCACAAATGCTCAACTTCTGCGGAATTTCTATGTGGTGTAAATGTCCAACTGGGCGAAAAATGTTCGGAGCAGGATTCGAAACAGGAATTTCTTGGCTGAAGCCACCAATGCTTTACCATCTGAGCTACTCCGGACACATCTGATGGTTCTAATTCCCCCAGGTAACCCAAATTGTGTTAAAATTAATCTAGTGTAGTTTCTATGTAGGGAATTTCATTTTATAATTTTTTTGTGTTAGTGGTTGCTAGTTTTCAAAATTATTAAGTATGGACATATTTAGAGTTATTGAAACTTCATATAATATTGTGTATATTATATTTAATAAGGATTTAGTTTCAAATGAAAATCAAATTTCAAATTATTTTTTTTTTTTTTGCTTAAAAGGCGCAAAGACCAACTTAGTGAAAAAGATTCCATGCCGGGAATCGAACCCGGGTCATCAGTATAGCGCACTGACGTTCTACCGTTAAACCACATGGAACGATACCCAGCCTGGAACTTCTCACTATTACAAGTTGGCAAGGCTACAAACGCAGCACAAGATGGAATATTTTCCGTGAGCCACCAACATGGGGCAAACACAGACACTTAATTAAATCCAGCATCGAAATGAATCTATATTAATATTTGGAAATTTTTCTAGAGAGAAACATCGTTCCATGTGGTTTAACGGTAGAACGTCAGTGCGCTATTCTGATGACCCGGGTTCGATTCCCGGCATGGAATCTTTTTCACTAAGTTGGTCTTTGCGCCTTTTAAGCAAAAAAAATAATTTGAAATTTGATTTTCATTTGAAATATTGTATTCAGGGCGAATGTTTCTCTCTGGAAAAAAAATATTCCAAATATTAATATAGATTCATTTCGATGCTGGATTTAATTAAGTGTGTGTTTGCCCCATGTTGGTGGCTCACGGAAAATATTCATCTTGTGCTGCGTTTGTAGCCTTGCGAACTTGTAATAGTGAGAAGTTCCAGGCTGGGTATCGTTCCATGTGGTTTAACGGTAGAACGTCAGTGCGCTATACTGATGACCCGGGTTCGATTCCCGGCATGGAATCTTTTTCACTAAGTTGGTCTTCGCGCCTTTTAAGCAAAAAAATAATTTGAAATTTGATTTTCATTTGAAATATTGTATTCAAGGCGAATGTTTCTCTCTGGAAAAATTTCCAAATATTAATATGGATTTAGTTTCGACAATCAAACCGGTATTAACATCCACAAGTGCAATTTTATGACATACTTTGCGATCTTCATTCATTTGATGTAAAACTAGATAGAGTAGGTGGGAGCAAAGATGCGCACTTTCCATACATTTTTATTTTTAACGAACACATTGGTCTAAACTTATGTAACGAGTGAATAAAATGTTAGATTAGAATCTTCGGCACATACCACCATCAATCGAATTTCTGTCAAATTATAATTTCGTGAGAAATTGCAATTTTTAAAAAACATTGCTCTGCGTATCTTTGCCCAATCGGTTGGGGCAAAAGTACGCAGTCGTTGGGCAAAGATACGCAGTGCGTATTTTTAACCCATTACTGCGGGTTTTTGTCCCATTTCCAATAAAACAAATGAGTTACGTAGAAGTATTAACTTTCCCTTGTATTTATAGTTAAACTAAAAATTATAAATTAAACAATTAAAAAAAGAAAAAAAACAGCGGCCTGTGAGATCGCAAATTTCAGCTAACCCAAGTGACAGCAGTTAAGAGAAAATTGTTGCATAAATACTGTGAGCGGTCTCAGAGACCCCTTGTCCGTAGAATGAATAACAGTTTCAACTGTCTTATAAGATATTATTTCTGTACTAAACTTTACGTACAGCACTACTATAATAAAAACTCTTGTATTCAGAAGTCTCTAGCGTTAATGCTATGCACCTGAAGAAATTAATACAATGGTTAAACTAGAATAATATAGTAAATTCCACTAGCATCTATAGTTAACTGAAAATTACAAGTTAAACCGCGAATAAAGAAAAAAATCAGCGATTTGTATGACCGAAAACAGAAGTTAACCCTTATGTGCAGTAACGAAAATTGTTCCATAAATACAGTGAGCGGTCTCAGAGACCGCTTGATCGTCGAGTGAATAAACCGGTAAACTGACTCATAAGATAATGTTTCTGCGCTAAACTTAATGTAAAGGCCTATGGTAATAAAAATTCTCCTCATTTAGAAGTCTTTAGCAATACTGCTAAGTTTCCAAACGAATGAAAATAAACTAACATCAATAGTTAAACTGAAAATTAGAAGTTAAACTGAAAACTGAATATAACAGGGGTCCGTGAGACCATTAACAGGAGTTAAGGGTTAAAAATTAAAACAAAACCGTTTTATGAAACAAAAATATTGATTTTTAAAAGTAGGTACGTATATTTCCACGTTCTATATTTAAAAAAAAAACTAGAAAAAGGAAAAAGGTAGTTAACTAGCTCATAATAGTTAAGTAGCTATTATATTTTATACAATACAAACTTTTAAAAAACAAAGCTTTCCACAACGTTATTGTGGAAAACTTTGCGTCTAGCTAAAACGATAGGGCAAAACCCCGCATCTTAAACTTGTGCGTATCTTTTCCCCATTACGGGTGCGTACTTTTACCCCATTCTGCAATATTTTACGTAACCGGCTACCTACAAATTTAAACAAATGCGATCGAGGTGAACTAGGGGGCATTTAGAAGCTAAAGAGCATCCGCTCTCCACTGAATTTTTGGATTTGTAAAAATTCGAGGTATTATTAGTTAAACAATAAAGTGAAATTTTAAAAATATTAGATCAGAATTCGAAAATTTAAACTTACCTCATTTTCTTTGGACGGAGTGCTGATTTTTTCACAAGGTTTGAATAATACACAACTACTACACTTGAGACCAAACTGCCACCTAGCGGTCATGATTCTAGAAATGTTTCTCCATATTAAATCAGTCAGTGCGTATCTTTGCCCCCACCTACTCTATTCTACGTGCGATAAAGAAGGCTATTAAAATCACTAATTAAAGAGCCTTCAAACAAAAACTGTCAAATCTACATGCTCAAAGGACATTACGATTTTTTTTTAAACTGCTAAAGAGGTGAACTTTTTTTACAACTTCACAAATTATAATGAAGCAAATTATCCTTTTTTCAAATTAAATCGTTAGACTTATAATTGAATCATTATTAGTTATGTTACTCATTTACAGTTGTACAGTAAAGTACATTGTTCCTTTACAAAAGAAAATCTAAACTTTTTCATGTCCTGTAAGATTTACATATCCATGCGGTTCTGCCCCACCGATGAGCGTATGATATGACTTTTTATATATAATAATTTATTAATAAAAAAATTGACTTATCTTACATTTACAGTTATTTATTTTTCAGGGATAAGTGCGGAGTTTGTACACAAAATTCTATTAGAGATTCTGGTTTTGTGGGGTAACGAGTAATACGGTATGCGTGTTTTGAGACACTTTTTTTTCTCTGTATCAAAATTTTGACTACATTTTTCAAAAAGTTTTCATTCAATGTTTAATAATTTGATAGTGCAAAATAAGCAGAAGCAACAAAAGGCGGTTCACTTGATTTTTAAAAACACCGTGATACAGTGAAACTGCAAAAATGGTTAAACGTTTTACCATTTTTTGGTAATAAGTTCAAGTCAATCTCCGGAAATCATGGAATAATGAAATGAACCCATGATCGAGAGATTGCAGCGCAGAAAAAAGTGTAAACCTATTTCGATGAAGAGGTATTGAAAGATTGTTAAAAAAAATTTTTTTTTATGTTTCTCTCATTGAATTTGAAAAAAAAAAATACATGTTTTATAAGTAAACAACTTTTACAAACACAACAATAGTCAAAATAAGAAAGGCCCTCGTAGAGCCTCTGTGACTCCAAATATAGAATTATCTTAAAAACGCATATGGGAATAAAAATGTTTTATTTCTGTACCTGAAGTATCTACTTAACGATATGATCTTATTTCATTTGAGCAGATGTCAGTTTAGTAAACGATTTTCTTCAGAATGTGACACCATGGTAATACTAGCTTTAAATACCCCAATTCCAAACGAGTTATTTTTGCTAGTGACTTTTATATGAAGAGACAATACATGATGGATGACAAAGATTTTTTTAGAGTTCATTTAGAAAAAATTTAAAGCATCAAATTGGAAAACACTTGACTGGTGTGGGTGATTTGATGCTAAAGATTTCCATTGATCGTGATTCATTACTTACCGATCGCCAGATTATCCCTGTCAAAATTATTAGTACCTTTGGATAAAATTGGATACATATAGTTAACTAGTCGGGCATCGTCCGGCTTTCTAGTTTAATTTTCAAAATGATGGTAGTGTTGAGCTCACCACTACGTTCCGAAGTGTAACACAGGGAACTGCCCAAATTCATGCCTATAAATCCTTGACCCCATTTCCATCAATATTTAGCATTAGAAACCAGACATATTTCATCTTATACATTAGTCATACTTTAATTTCGTCTTATACTTTAGATTAATCCAGATAGGCTTCCCCCCATGGTTTCAGAAATCTCAAGTTTCAAGTAAGAATCATTTAACCCGTATCGTGTCACTTAAACCGCATGTTAACTTTTTAATAAAGAATCATTAAACCAGTTTAACATTACCTTTAACCATTAAAGTATTCAATAAAACCAGATAAATGCTTTTACCCCCGCAGTGATGCAGAGGAATAAAATTTTTCTTTTAGAATTATTTTAACCGTGCTTATGTTACAGAAGTTACCAAACCATAATATTTTGTCTTTTAGTTGCAGATAGATACCGAGATATGGTTTTGTATCTTTGGGGTAAGGAGGCGGAACACACGGGTAAAGTTTGTAAATAAGAATCACGTATGCATATTTTAAAAATATAAACAGCCTTCAAGATTTCATTTTAAAGAACCTTGGATGTGGTTTATTACTTCTAAGGAAGGAAGGAGTTGAAGAAAGGTACACTTTTTAATTACGAAGCTCTTTATAAGTGATTAAGTTGAGTTACAAGTTAAAAATATTAATCTACAAAATTTCATGTGATAACGTGATAGAACCCGAGATGTAGTTTTAATTCCCTGTTGCAGGGAGGGAGGGTAGATGGGTCACATTTTTAATTAAGATTAATTTTACCCGTTCATATTAAAAAAAAATAATAAACCTTACAAACTTTTATCTTAGAGAACGTAATAGATGACAAGTTATGGTTTTCTTTTATTTCTTGACTAATTAAAAAAAAAAATAAAATTTACCTTGCCACATAATTTGATTCTTTTAGGACCAGGTAGATCATAAGATATGGTTTTCCATTCCTGAGAGAAGGGATGGGAATGGCAGAAGGATACTATTTTCGATTACACCCGTTACACTTTACCCGTGCAAACGTTAAAAAAAAAAAAAAAACAAAAAAAAAAACAAAAAAAAAAAAATCCTACAAAATTCAAAGTTTATTGAAGTAATCTTTCGAACTCTTGCAGACAATTTATTTTTTTCTTTCACGCTGCTAAAGTGAAATAAAGTTGTTAATATTATCTTTCATTACTTTAGTCTCTGTTAACGAATGAGCTGATTATTATAGTTCAAAACGCACATACTAAATGAAAAAAATACATCTGAAAATATTTCACAGCAATATAATTTTAATTAAACAAAATACAAACCAACAGACGATTTGACATAAGAGACATGACATTTTGATACCCGAATATATTATTATCACGGGTTTGGAAATTTTGACGTTAAAGAACAGCATTAACCAAGAAATAGTTTGATTTGGCAAAAAAAAAAAAAAGAAACTAAAATAATGCATATTATATAAATCGCTTTAAATTAGTTCTAGAGTTAGAAAAGAACAAATCGCTGTCACAGTGCCAAAACTGAATGGCAATCTATGCTCCTCATGAGGATTCTAAATGTATAGGTTCGGGGAATTGTGTGCATTTAAAAAAGATATATAAACATCGTATTTTTCTAACGACTAATTGAATTTCGGTGAATTTCACTCTTAGATGTCTGCAATCAAAATTACCAACCCAAAGAGCATAAAGGTTACACCTGTTGGGCAGTATATACCCAAGCTTAATAGGCCCCACCAGTGGCCGAGGGATTCTGCTCTCGAAGCTGGTAGACGGGAGGTGCTGGGTTCGAACCCAATCGTGCCCGTCGGCCTAATCGTTCGGTGTTTTCGTGGTTTTCTTCGAACCATGGATTTTCATGCATAAATATGGTTCAGGTTCTCTTAGAAAGACCTCCCACGAAGGGCAGCCCCCACGTGGCCTATATCCCTCGAGTTGATAATTGGCCGTCAAAAATCAACCCAACCCAAACCTAATAAGTATCTATTAATGTGAAAGTTTAACAGAATATGAAGTTTAAATTCCGTTCATTAGTTTTTGAGATATAATTGTCGCGAAAATCGTGAAAATGCAGCATAGCAGAGCCACCTATTATATGATTTACACGAAAAACTAACACCAACTTATGTCAAAGTCATACAGAATAGCAAGTTTGGTAATACCCGCGCATTAGATTTTTTATATGACTATCGCTAAAATTGTATAAATCCTGAAAATTCAGCATAGCCGCGCCACTTGTTGGAAGATTTACACCAAAACCTAATTAGCAACTATTTATGTTAATGTCTAACTGAATCTGGATGAAAATCCGTGCATTAGTTCTTGAGATAGACCTATTGCGGAAATCGTGAAAATGTAACATAACAAAGCCACATGTTGCGCGATTTATACAAAAGCTTAATCACCAATAACTTATGTCAACGTGTAACTTAATCTTAAATTTGATGAAAATTCGTGCATTAGATTTTGAGATAGAACTATTGCGGAAATTGTAAAAAATAGAGCATTGCAGCACCAACTGTTGGGAGATTTAAACTAAAACCTAATCAACTACACATTATGTCAACGTCCAACAGAATCTGAGGTTTAATGAAAACCCGTGCATTAGTTCTTGTGATAGAGCTATTATGGAAATCGTTAAAAATACAGCATGGCAGCGCTACCTGTTGAGTGGTTTACACCAAAAAATAACCAGTACTTTCTTCTTGTGATGATAGAAGAAACTAAAAACATACTTATAAAAATATTTTTTTATTAATTATATTTCGGGGCGCAGTCCAGTTTTCATGCTAGCTATAAAATGAGTACCATGGGCCGATGATTGCTCGTCCGATACCATCGTGGTTTATACGAGTGACTATGTAACGCTGTCAGATTTTCTTGTAGGAAAACGATAATTCTGGTCATTTTCCGTTCAAAAATTCTGCCTGAAGACATCCTACGACAATTTGGCTGAAACTAACCGGTTCCGAATAAAATCCATCCCCAATAAATAGTATTATTTTATTTCAATGGAATATAAAGAAGTATATTTTAATAATTAAATTTACCAAATAAGAACAAAGTATTGATATTTCTATAGAAATCACTTGGACTAAAAATGGAAAATGGTGGAAGTCCAAAAGAGGAAATTTTTCAAGAGAGCGAAAAAAAGAAAAACTACTTCTGGTACTTACAGCATTTTCCTCTGCACTTCTTTTGGGATTTTAGTTCAAAATTTTAAAAAGAAGGTAACTAGCTACCTTTCGTTTTGTGTTTAAATACCTAATGTTATCTTTTGTAAACATTTCTTTTATTTATACAGGGTGTACACTCTGAACGGTGTCCAATGGCTAATTCCTAAACCGTTAGTCATAGACATAGTTCCATCACAAAAATATTTTAAATGAGGTAAAGGAATATTTTAAGAGCAATTTGGGTCAATAAAAACATTTTTTAAAAAATTGTGAAATTTAAATTTTTATACGGTCCCCGGTACTATAAGTTATATTTCGTAAAATTTTCCTGTTACACTGACAAGTAAGACAGAAAAAGTCCTATTATTCTACGATTAAAATTGGCTGAATATTAACTGTTTAAAGTTGGAGCACATCTTTTTCTGCAAAATAGAGGTCATTCACAAATTTTGTAGAAATGCAATTTCGTCAGATATATTAAAAAAATGGTTGAGAGTAAAATTAACATTGCAATATAAATTTGAAATCTTTAATCATTCTGACATATTGAAAAATATACAATTTGTAATAATATTGCAGACATATAAGAAAAAAAAAACAATTTTTATTAAATAAAATGAAAATTAACAGTTTTAGCTTTTTATAACTGATTATGTATTTTGTACCGCTGAAACAGACATTGACCTTTATTTTTTACTATCACGTAAAGATATTTTGCAAATCGTAAAAATAGCGAAAATTTGATACTATAAAATAGATGCCATTGTTGTGTTTAACTTTTGATAATGTTTTTTTTTTTTATTTTTTACCGCTGAAACCGTAAATTACCTTCATTTTTAACCATCATGTCAGGATTTTTCGCGAATTGTAAATTTCAAAGTTAAAAAATTTTAAGATAAAATTGAACCTCCTCCCCCACCTCATCGAACCTCTCAACTGTTTAGCTGGAAGAATCCCAGTATAAGCCAAAAAATTGAATAAATTATTGAATTAAATAAAATGAAATTAAATAAAAAGAACTTTTCATCTGTTTTATAGTATCAGATTTTCGCTATATTTTAACTTTAGCATTTTTTTCAAATCGTAAATGCCAAAGTGATAGTTAAAAATGAAGGTCATTTTCAGATTCAGTGATAAAAAGTGCATAAAATCAATTATCAAAAGTTTAAAAATAGAGTCATCTCCATTTTATAGTATCCGATTTTTATTATTTTTTAACTTTGACAATTTATGATTTCCGAAAAATCGTGACATGGTTAAAAATTAAGATAATTTTCTGATTTAGTGCTAAAAAATACATAGTTTAAAAAAAACAACCATCACAGTCTTGCGTTATCTAATCTGAAACTTGTTCTTAAACATTTCGGCGGTAATCTATCTGAATTTTTTTTATGTTATCCTGTAAAATAAGTATAAATGGTAACCACCAAAAATAGTAATATTAGATTGCGACCTATTTTCTTCAGTATGTAAAATTTAAAGTCGATCGCATATTTGAAAGAGTTAAAGTTAGAGTAAAATTTTGAACTTGAAAAACATACATACGATCGTTGAAGTTAAATACAAACTTATAAAAATAACATAATTTTTATTAAAAGAAATCATGAAAAGCAACAGTTTCATATCCTTACAAAATAAAACATGTTAAAATACAATTATTTTAGTCAATCTGAAACTTAATGAAAGTTAATCCAATCGTAATGCTTGTACGATTTTTTTCAAACCACAGATACACATGAAATAAGTTCTTCGAAAACTTTAAGCACTTGGTATATGACCCCTCAATGCATGGCGAAATTCATCCGTATTCAGTTGTAGAAAAGGGGTATAAGTCATGCATTTTTAAAGTTTCATAACTGTCAATTTTAGTGTTATTGAACGGAACTTTTGTCTTACTTGTCAGAGTAAATGGAAAATTTTACTAAATATAACTTATAGGACCGGGGGACCGTATAAAAATTTAAATTTCCTAATTTAAGAAAAGTTTTTATTGACCCAGATCGCTTTTAAAATATTTCTTTATCTCATTTAAACATTTTTGTAATTGGAACTATATGCCTATGACTAACGGTTTAGGAATTCGCCATTGGACACCGTTGAGAGTAAACACCCTGTATATTTAATATTTTTCACCTTGCTTAAAAACATACTATTGATATAAGCAATAGCAACAAGATCAAGTTGTGTAATGGCCGCCAGTCACCGCGCATCTTATCCCTGGCACTGTCAGTGCTCTCATTTTTTATTTACAATTTCTATTTAATTTGGTCTTCAGCTTATCTTCACAAATTGCAAAGGGTTAAAGATATATGTAAAAATACTAATTATCATAACTTGTGTCTAAGAAAGGGTAATAGAACGTTCTACTAAAGGCAGAGTTTTCTCAAATTAAAATAGAATATTATAACACTATTAACAGTTAATTTGTTGATTTTATAAATTACAAGGCATTAAAAATTTCGTAATTTAAGTTCTTAATATTTTACTTGCGAAAAATACCTGCATATATATGTCTGATCCAAAGAAGATGCACAGAATTTCAAAGAACACAAAGCAAAAAAAGTAATAATAAAAATAATAATTTCATTCTGCAGGCGCGCGTTTGACATATATACAGGGTGTTCCGTTAAAGGGGTCCAATATTAATAGGGGTAATAGAGGAGATCACATGGAGCATAAATCAGCATATAAAGCCTGGTCGGATCTCAATAGTTTTCAAGTTACAGCAAATAGAATGAAAATTCGGAAAATTGTAAAAGAACCCTCATTGCTAAACTATCGATAATGCTACATAAAAACGAAGCACATATTTAGAAAGAGCAGAAAAAAACCTACCAAATGACATCAATTGTATTAAAATAGCAATATTTATTGACGAGTTACAAGCCCTGAAACAGTGAAAAAAGTACGAAATCCAATATACATCAGAATAGTTAATCGTTAATTCCAAAAAGACAACTCTAGCTACAACAAGGAAAATGTAGTAAAATTTGGTCCATTCCGAAAACTTTCGAAAAAGCTTACAATGAACCATATCGGTTTAATAGTGTGAGAGAAATTAATCAGTTTCTTAGTTACAACTCCGCTTTCTTTGACACTAGCAAAGGTTAAACTCCGCCCATCACGATTGGAAACACCGCCTTTTTAATTACTCTCAACTATACATTTTCGATCATGCTTCTTCTGAGATGCGACATTTTTAATTATTCAAGAGTTGAATGAACCAAAATAACTTTACAATAATAGTCTACATTTTAAAGTGGTCTTTTATTGATATAAAGCTTAAGTTAAATTCTTTAAAATTAAACTGGTGGTGAAAATTCGGAAATAATTAAAAATATTGCGATTTGTAACTATGCAAGAAGTTTCAGTACATGTTTTACATGGACAATTATTGTATGTATATGTGCATCATAATTTATGATAGGAAATAATAATAACAAATAGCATAATAATTTTATTAATTATAAATTTAAAAAAGACACTAAATTTTAAATTAATTCATACAAACTTTGTAATTTACAATTTGAGTACACCACAGTCTGTGACTTACAAAATACTGTGCCAAAAAGTGTTGAAAATAAAAGAAAAATGACAAATAAAGAATTACATTCCACTTACTTTATGACATATGTGAAGCATAGTCTTCTGGCCTGCGCTGCACAGTTCAATGTCGGAAGGCAGACGAACGGGCATTATTATAATAGGTGTTCGAAGTTGCGCCCATTAACAGAATCGCACAGCCGACAGCGACGTCGTAAAGATTGGCGAACACGCCGAAAAACTCCGACGGAGTTGGAAATGTCTCCTGCAGCGACAACGATTCGCGCTAGTAAATCCTCCGGTGTATCCACAGGCGTTTCATACACCAGCGATTTAAGGTGTCCCCAAACAAAAAAGTCTAACGGATTGAGGTCTGGAGAGCGTGCAGGCCAAGGAACAGGTCCACTGCGTCCAATCCATTTCCCAGGATATGTTGAATTGAGGTGATTGCGAACACCTATGAAAAAATGTGCCGGTGCGCCATCGTGCATAAACCACATATTGTGGCGCAATGTTGCTGGCACATTTTGCAGTAACTGCGGTAAGATATCCCGTAGGAAAACCAAGTACGTACTGCCATTGAGTACATCTGGGAGTAAATATGGTCCTATGAGATAATCGCCGAGGACACCTGCCCATATGTTCACACTGAACTTTTGTTGTGCGTTCGACGGGAAAACAGTGTGCGGATTTGTATATGACCATGTGTGCATATTGTGCGTGTTTACCACGCCCTCTCTCGTAAATGTTGCTTCATCAGTAAATAAAATATTTTCCAGAAATTGTGGATTATTTTCTGTTACATTAAGCAACCAGCGTACGAATTCTGTCCGCTGAGCACAATCTGTTACTGATAACAGTTGTACCCGCTGCACATGAAAGGGGTGCATGTTTTCTGCACCCCTGATGACTGCTGTTTTATTACACTTTTCTTCCTATACACATAGAAAATTTGCATAAAAAGTACTTCTTCGTCATCCTGAAAGTTCATGGAGGAAACGCAGCAGTCACGGAGTTTGCTTTAAGACAAGGCGAGAACTGCACAATATGTCATTCACTTGACCAGACTGAATAATGAAAGGGTATTGATAGAGGTTGATCAGAAATGTATAATTGAAAGATATTAAAACGGGGTGTTTACAATCGTCATGGGCGGAGTTTCGCCCTTTCCGAGCGTGCAACAGTACAGAGTTGTAACTAGGGAACTGCTTGATTTCTCCCATACAATTAAACTGATATGGTTTATTGTCAGCTTCTTCGAAAGCTTTCGGAATGGACCAAATTTTATAACATTTTCCTTGATGTAGGTAGAGTTGCATTTTTGGAATTAACGATTAACTATTTTGCTAAATATTTGATTTTGTATTTTTTCACTGTTTCAGAGCTTGTAACTCGCCATTAATTCTCAATATTCTAAAACAACTTATGTCATTTCGTAGGATTTTTTCTGCTCTTTCTAAATATGTGTTTCGTTTTTATGTAGCATTATCGATAGTTTATCAGTGAGGTTTTTTTTACAAATTTCCGATTTTTCATTCTATTTGCTGTAACTTGAAAATTATTGAGATCCGGCCAGGCATTATATACTGATTTATGTTCCGTGTGATCTCCTCTATTACCCCTATTAATATTGGACCCCTTTAACGGAACACCCTGTATATCTATACATATTAACATATACAGTAAAGCACCGATTATACTATTTTAGTGGATTATTCTAAAACGATGTATAACTGAGAAAGACGTACAATTGAAATGATAGTCTCCTAAGGTGTAAAATCTTTTAATTTCGAAATATAATACTGCAATCATACAAATTAAAATTTGCTACCATTTTCAGTTGCAAATATATTGAAAAAAAGTTAAAGCACTGAAGAAAAGCATAAAATAATCGTTTCTAAGATTGAAAAATAAAAGTGAGAATTATTGAATCTTATATCAATTGCACATCATGAACTATTTTTTTTTTTTTTTTTTTTTTTTTTTTTTTTTTTTAAATTCCATTATCGAACGTACGAACAGATTTTAATTAGACTGTTCTTTAATCATCGTCTGACGTGCCGATTTACTTTGAGACTAAAGCAAAGCATTATGTATGCAGTTAAGTTCCTGGAAATTTTTCTCACTAGTATTGTGAGAAACAAAGAATGCTCTAAGCCTGTCAGTGTCAATGCAGCCCACTTACTGTTTATTAGCTCACAGGCTATCAAAGCCTGAGAGCTAATGTGCCCGCCCGTTCTGTATGTATGTATGTATGTACGTACGTAACGCGATAACTCTTGATAGAAACATCCGATTTGCTTCAAAATTTTTTCCTAGGTTCACCGTGATAAGGCGCTTCCCTGATTAGTTTTTGGAGTTCATTGGTTAAGGATAAAGGGGGAAAAACGCGGTTAGTCCACACCCCACCCCCTTAATTCAGATAAATGGGTTTTTCATGCAGAATGATTAGATTTGCTCCGAATTTGATATACCGGTTTATTATGTTAAGGAACATCCCTGATTAGTTTTGGGAGTTCATTGGTTAAGGATAAAGGGGGGAAAAACGGGGTTAGTCCACCCCCCTTAATTCAGATAAATGTGTTTTTCATGCAGAATCATTCGATTTGCTCCGAATTTGGTATAGCGGTTTATTATGTTAAGGAACTTCCCTGATTAGTTTTGGAGGTTCATTGGTTAAGGGTAAAGGGGGAAAAACGGGGTTAGTCCACCCCCCTTAATTCAGATAAATGGGTTTTTCATGCAGAATCATTCAATTTGCTCCGAATTTGGTATAGCGGTTTATTATGTTAAGGAACTTCCCTGATTAGTTTTGGGGGTTCATTGGTTAAGGTTAAAGGGGGAAAAACGGGGTTAGTCCATCCCCCTTAATTCAGATAAATGGGTTTTTCATGCAGAATCATTCAATTTGCTCCGAATTTATTATACCGGTTTATTATGTTAAGGAACTTCCCTGATTAGTTTTGGGGGTTCATTGGTTAAGGATAAAAGGGGAAAAGGGGGGTTAGTCCACCCCCTTAATTCAGATAAATGGGTTTTTCATGCAGAATCATTCGATTTACTCCGAATTTGGTATACCGGTTTATTATGTTAAGGAACTTCCCTGATTAGTTTTGGGGTTCATTGGTTAAGGGTAAAGGGGGAAAAGGGGGCTAGTCCCTCCCCTTAATTTAGATAAATGGGTTTTTCATGCAGAAGGATTCGATTTGCTCCGAAGTTGGTATACCTGTTTATTATGTTAAGGAGCTTCCCTGATTCGTTTTGGCGATTAATTGGTTAAGGATAAAGGGGGGTTCGTCCACCCCCTTAATTTAGATAAATGTTTTTTTTTTGCAAGATTATTCGACATGCTCCAAGTTTGGTATACCGGTTTATTATGATAAGGAGCTTCCCTGATTAGATTTGGAGGTTCACTTGTTAAGTATAAAGGGGGAAACGGGGGCTAATTCCTCTTCACTTATTTTTTTCAGGGGCATTATCCTTTAAAATAAGAGTATAATATACAATTAGTGTGAATAGTCTGTGAGCTCAATGCCATCAGTTTAGCTGGGCACTTTTCTTTTTTATTCTTTTCGATCCACCCCCTTCACAGCTTCCATGAACATGAAACAACTCCTGTAGTAGTCATACATGTTCTTTGTCGTTCATCGTTCCCCAAATATTGATAGCAAAAAAAAACCAGAAAATCGGTTACGGCAACAACGTATAACTTTCTTATAAACAAAACATTACAACATTAGAATACATAGGGATCAATCGCTACCGCACTAAAGTGACGTATAAATGTAAAAGACGTATAAATGAGAAACGTATAAACGGTGCTTTACTATATATATATAAACACATATTTAATTTTTTAGATTAATACTGTGCAAGTAAATTTTAAATATTTTAAATATTTTGCTATAAAAGCATTGGTATGAAGATTTAAGATTTTAAATAATTATTTAAAATATTAGTAATAATATTTTTTCAAAAGTTTCACTACTGTAATAGGTAAAAAGTTATTTTCCCGGTATAGTGCTAATTTCTAATCTGAAACCTTTTCTTAATATCATAAAAATCGAATATCATATTTAACTTAAAAATAATAAAGACGATAAATACTGTAAGTGTTATTAATCAGAAAGCAGTAATAAACCGAAAAAAATCCAAATCACAGTCTCAACACATTTTCAATCTTAAGTAACTGCAAATTAATGTTTACGTTCTACTATGAATGTAGAAAGGCAGAATCAGTCTCTGCGTCAGCAATTTGTTTTCGAGCGATGGCAGATTCAGACATTTTACATCACGGTATCGAATAAGAAAAAAATCGCTTCTGAAAACAATTCCAGATCAGTCTTTTTCTATATAACATACAACGATTTAACTCATGATCCTTCCACGCAAAACTGCAGGATTTAAAGATTAAAATTAAATAAGGCGTACCTTTACGTTCCATAAAAAATCACTAATAATATACGTGTATTTTAATCCTTAAATGACGGACGTCTTTCTCTAATATTTAAAAAAGCGTTGTATACTTGCTGTTCTGATTGGCTGATGGGTAATACCAGTTCTCACTCCTTAGAGTGACTATTCACTCTAAGCAGGAGTGCGTTTTAGTACCAAATCAGCGTAATTTCTAAGGTTACATTATGAAATGGAGTTTTTGAAAAGTAAGAAGTGACATATTTTAGTGCTTTTCATTATTTTACTCCACATATATTGGTACAAAGTTGATCGGAAATATTTTAAAGTGTATAATGCCAGTCTTTTACTCTCGTTAGCGGAGCGACACATTTCACCCTTCACAACGGAGCGACACATTTCACCCTTGACAACGGAGCGACACATTTCACCCTTGACAACGGAGCGACACATT
Source organism: Maratus speciosus (assembly GCA_963932465.1). Lineage (NCBI taxonomy): Eukaryota > Metazoa > Arthropoda > Arachnida > Araneae > Salticidae > Maratus > Maratus speciosus. The sequence goes on along the minus strand of OZ010787.1, from coordinate 505,243,226 downwards.
TCACCCTTGACAACGGAGCGACATATTTCACCCTTGACAACGGAGCGACATATTTCACCCTTGACAACGGAGCGACATATTTCACCCTTGACAACGGAGCGACATATTTCACTCCTTTCAGGGGAAGAGAAAGTTCTACTCTTTAAGGAGTGTATTTACAAAATTTACTCCAAAAAGAGTGAAAATTCCTGCCACTCTTTCAGAGAGTGAACTTTTCACTCCTCCCAATTTTAGAGTGTATAATAATTTAGAAACATTTGAAAAGATTACTCTTACATTAATTAAAACTTTGACGTATTTATAATGTACTAACATGGTATTAATCAACAGAATTAACTAGAATAACAAAATATCCTACTTCCATATCTAGCTGGATATTTTCGTAAGAACTGGTAATATTTCACCTGTCAGGTCTATGAACATATCTTTTCTGACACACATTGAACTTTATGGTGGGAGCTACAGTCATCTTTTGCACACGAGTGCTAAACATACCAGAACATCCTCCAATAGTCACGACTCATTCAGATTCGATCCCAACACAAATTCAGCGGCCTTACCACTGTAACAGAGACATTTAACAGCTTGTCATTAGTACAGTTTTAGTAATAGTACATTTAACAGAATTTTCTCCCCAGGGACTGCAATAAAACTCTAAAGCATTTGCTGGGTTTCCCTGGGTGGCCATCCTCGTTAAGGTTTATATTGCTTTTTCAAAGTAAAACAAAGTTTAAAAACATTACAGTTCTTAATTTTTTTTAATCGTTTTATATATGCAGTATGAAGAAGATTGTTCTCCTAGCCGTGGTTGATCGTAAAAACAAAACACGCAACAACCAGGGAAGTGTAAAATGTTAAAAATATTCCAATATGATATAGGAAGATGAACTTATTGTGTCATAATAAACACCTGGGAGAGGTACAAATAGAGGACAAAAACACCAGCCTCATTTTAGCACAACATACAGAGGCGAGAGTCAGAGCAGAAGTGACGTGACTACGCAGCTAAAATTCACGTGCTTGGCGTGATACAATATCGCCAATATACAAGTATTTTGCGCCATGCACAAGGGAAAAACAAAACATTGGCTAGTAAGGATTAGCCAAATACAAGCGGTGACCTTATACATATTTGAATTGCGTAGGGGTACCATACTTTGAGGTTACTAGATTCTTGTGATATTGGAAATGAAAAAAAAAAAAAAGGACATTGCACTTCAGATATAATGCGTTTTAAGTAATAACGGAAAATGTTTTCGATTATAGACAAAGGCTGTGGAAATTAAAGAATCGTTAGGCGAAAGGCGTGTGAATGCGATTGGTGAGACAGATGTGAATACGAAGTTCAGTCTGAAGTGCAGATTGCAGCTGTTAGAAAAATATGCAGGATTCTAATACATATGAACTTAGCGGTCTGGATTTTAAGGTGCAATGGGAGAATAAATGTAATCAATAGACTGCAAGTTAAGTAGTTTTGATGATGCGCCAGACACATTACCAAATAAGGATATCTGAGAAACTAAAATGTTTTTGCATTAACTAACAGCCGTAACTTTTTTTAAAGCTAAATATATGTGAGATAATATCTCAAAGTAGAATGTGAAGACTGAATTACTAGTTTTACTTTATTAAAGTAAATGAGTAATTAAAAAGTTTTAATTTAAATGTGAGGGGCTCTTAGTATAAGCGGTATACCTTTAAATATTAGATTTAATTTAGGAACCGCACTGGGTGAAGTAGTACATTAAAATAAATTAATAAATTGAATTTTGAAGTGAAACTGCGGGGGGGGGGGGGGACTACAACGAAAGCATGGGAACAGGAACACTCTACCGAGGAGCCAACCAAAAAATGGCAAAGGCAGAAAACCCCCTGCAGAAAAATCCCCTCTGCCAAATACAACTGGCAAGGGAGCAGCACCAGAAAACCAACGGCGTTAAATAACAGAAAAAAAAAAACCAACAACGAAAGCATATGGGGCATTCTCACAACCTTTTGGCGTTCCGGAATAAAAATCTTGTGAAATTAAACTTGCTAAAATAACATTTTAATCTAATAGCAGAATGTCTTAATGATTCAAAATAAAGAAAAAATGGCCAGCAGCGATTTTATTTAACTGAGGTTTAAATTAAACTTCAGAGCTTAATTTTCCTTACCAGTTTACCACTAACCTTTTATTTTTTTCTAAATTTTAACTTATAATGAATTTGCATAGTACCTACAGGACATTCAAATAAGAAATAAAAATTTAGTACTTTTAATACAGAATTTTGTATAACATTGTCTTAAAGGGATCTTAAAGAAGGGACGGTAACATAAAAAAAGGGGACGGTACAGGAAAAAAGGAGGAACGGTAAGGAAAATTACCACATATTTTTAAGAAAATCATGTTAAGACTTAGTGATACCACAATGATCATTGATTTTTAGAAACAGTTGATAACATTAGATTCAATTAATTTTTTCTTTTAATGTACCTCGAAAATTGCAGGAATAAACCTCGGGGACGGTAAGACTACCAATAAAGCCACGATCTTGAAATTGATATTTAAATGCTGATTTAAATTCTGCAGTAAATTTCCTGTCAAAGAATTTTAGACATTCTTTTTCTAGCATACTTCTGCATGAGAAAAAACTTCAAAAAAATTCTGTGGCTGCATCAAATGATTTTCTGTATAAGTTTAGCAAGAAGGACGGTAAGGATGAAAAACCCATGGACAGAGTTAAAAAAATATCAACCGTAAAAATGTGTGCAGGTTAATTTTTTGCTACATACATAAAACAATTGTACCAGTTTCGTAAAAAGATTACACCGAACTACTTTATTGAAAAAATGTTATACAGACAGCTCCAAACTTAAAAATCAGCATCAGGGACGGTACAGGAGTTTTCCTGGTATTTGGACCCCCAACATCGTCCAAAACTTATTTATCTCCTTAATATTGTTATGCAATCATGAAATGTGATGTTCCCCAGTATATGAAAAAAAATGTATTTAAAAATTATTCAGGGACATAAAAGTCAAAAGATTGTGAGAATGCCCCATATATAACAGGATAATCGTTATATGCAGTTTCATAAAATGATCGCTTTGATCTATTAATTCAAAATATATATATTAAACATAAAATTTAATTCATAATAATGATCAAATTTGAATGCAATTTTTTTTCATAGTTATTCAATATAAATATTATAATTTGAAACTTAATATTGGATTTTGAAATTTCATTCCTAGTGGTGAATTTGATATCTGGTAACTTTCCAATGACCCTAAAAATTTTGTACATTAAAAATTCATGTTTCAAGGTATACCAATATCAGTTTAAAAAAAAAAAACTGAATATCACTGAATCATTAAAGTAGTAATTTCGTTAAGGTAATTTTTAGCAGTTGTGTTTCAATTTTTAAATAGCTGACCAGTCAGGCTTTCTCCGGTCCTGTGATAACTTTAAATATGTTAAAAATCAATGTTGAATGTTTATATATTTAAACAAAAATCTTTCTAACAACCTTAATGCTAGGTGTCTTACTTACTTCGGCAGCGTATGCCTTCGAATTTCTATTAGTTTATAATTTTAAATAGAACTATTTAAACAATCCTAGAGTTGGGAGCCCCACTGCCTTACGCAACATACATTGAATGTGCTACGCACTCTGTTTTGATTTTACATTTTTAAACGAAAGACAAGTATAAAGCCCTTGATAAAAACTTTAAATTTACTTTAAATCAGTATTGATTGAATTTATATATTTGAATGAAAATCTTTCAGAATGGACCTAAGTGCTTCTAAGAAGAGTTTTCTTCTCACTCTTATTCCACATTGGATCATTTAATAGTAAAAAAGTAGATTTTTATCTTCACAAATCTTTAAATTTTACATGAGTTATAACTATAAAGTTTCCAAAGCATGTGCATAATTTTAGTTCTGAAATATTGATATATAGTTGTAAAGAGCAGTGGCTTCCTTCTCACATTTTTTTTAGATCAAAATGATATGGGAAAACGTTCCATTTTTAAACTTATTTTTTACTTGTAAATCTCTTTATTTCTAAACCAAAATTTTATTCAAGCAACAACTTAAAGGATAATTTAATTTATTCAAATGTAGAGCAATAGCGCAAAAATTTGATTTGATTTTATATCCACCGTAGTGGAGATTGCTTTGAGGCCTATAGCAACAATGGCTGTCGCCTCGGCTTGTCGCCTATTTACACAAACCAGACATTACAATTTTATTTCTCTAAATTACATATATATTATTTTCAAAACACAATCACAATGCATCCATGCCTCACCCAGGGACTCGAACCCATACCATCAGCGTGACAGCAGCCTCCGCTTACTGACCACGTCACCAGTCGACAATAGCGTAAAAATAAGTTTACTTTATATGTGTAAATAAGAGTGCGCACTGTTAACCCTATGAGAATGATTTATTTTCAAACGGATTGTTTCCATCCTGAAACTAATAATTTCGTTACCAAATTTATACTCGATCACATTAGCTAAAAGTTTAGTATATTAAATTTAAAAGAGATGGTATAAAATTTAGACTTTTTTTTTTTTATCAAAATGTGCATAATGTTAATCCCATGAGCAGAAGTGCTGAAAAAAAAATCGGATTTCGCTCAAAAGAGACTTTTGGAAGTTAATGTTCGTATTTTTTAAAAAACGAATGCACTACCGGAAAGTGAAATTTTATATGTGGTTTGGTTATTATATTATTACTATTATTACGTATTCTGATTTTCCGAGTCGATGCGAAATTTTGAAATATTTCAAAACAAAGGGAGCGAGGAGGGTCGTCCTGTGCAATAGATGTAAAATATATATATATATATATATATATATATATAGTCGTTATTGTCAAAACGTTTTGAAAATTTTAGGAGTTACAAATACAGGATGGTCATAAAAGAACTTCTGCGATATATGTACCCCTAGCGACCTAACCGCTCAACCAATCGAAAGGAAATTTCAGATTTAGTTCTTTGAAGGTATGCGCTTGAGATCGCGATGATTTAAAACAAATCTCTCACGGTTACGGTTAGAGTGAAAACTTTCGAAATTTTCGAATGGCAACACCATTTGTTTTCCAGCGCAAATTCATCAGTGCATTGAAAAACCGTAAATGGTGTTGGAACGACTAAAATTGCCTGTGTAATATCGCGACACTCAATCCTAATCAGTCCCATGTAACGTAATATTCAGCACTCTAAAACAAATGATCACATTTTTATTTTCACTATGTGCACACAGACACATCTCAAAAACATTTAAAAAATAATCTTGCATCGCTCAGTTCAAAATTTTAAAAAAAATGGCTGCCGAAAAACGTCTTTTAGTTTTTCGTTCCTCGCAATGGTATTTTTTGAAAGTGTTTTACGCCGGCAATTTTCATGGTACGTGCACAATTCCAAGCTATTTATGGTTTTTCAATGCACTGATGAATTTGCGCATAAAAAAATGGGTGTTGTCATTCGAAAATTTCTAAATTTTATTACTGTAACCGTAAGAGCTCATTTGTTTCAAATAAGCACGATCTTGAGCGCATATCTTCAAATAGGTACAACTAAAATTTCTTTTCGATTGGTTGATCGGTTAGGCCGCTAGGTGTTCATATATCGGGTAAGTTTATGATTACCCTGCATAATTTTTTTGTAACCTACGGAAAACATTCTTCAATAAATATTGATATGAAGTGATAAACGTGCTAGCAATTTTTTTTTCACTTCGGAATAATAGTTCAATAAAATAGTTCGCATTGTCCGCACTCTTTGAAACTTATATCAGTTATAAATCTAACGGTTTTGCAGTTCATGTAACAAATTCGTGAAAAAAATATTAATTCTAGTTGTATTGATGTTATTTATGACGGCCAATTTTCTGCGCTAGGGATATAGGCCCGAGGGAGCCATGCCCACCGTGGGTGTCTTTCTAAGGGATCCTAACCCGTATTTACGCAAGGTCCGAAGAAAACCACGGAAAACTCCGAAGGATTAGGCCGACTGGCGTCATTGGGTTCGAACCCAGCACCTTCCGTCTTCCAGATTTGTGAGAAGAACCTCTCAGGCACTGGTGGGGCTCATTCTAGTTGTAAAAGAATCATTTACTTAACACCCTTTTTTTCGGGGCGGTCCTTTACAATTAAACAAATGTTCTTATCACCCAAACTATTTAAATTTTTAACAGTTGTAAATATGACGGTTTTGAAGGTTGAGTAAAAATTTCTTTTAACCCCTTGAGGGGCAAGCAAAAATGTCTAAATATTGAATTCTCACCGGAATAATCTAAAAATTTTATTTTTAAATAAGAAAAAGCAATTTTTCAACGATTTTCCTCCAAAGTTAAAAATATAAAATTTTGTTAATTTTCTGGTGAAAATCTTGTTTAAATTATGTGGGATATTTTATCTCACCGCCCCTCAAGGGGTTAAAGATATGGCTATTTATTCGTAAGAACATGAGCCGGAGAACCACGCACGTACTTGTTCTGAGTGAAAATTTCACAGACTTTCTTCTATTTGTCCGAATGTTTCGAGATTTTTTATAGGTGACGTATGTGATTATCCAGTGAACTAAGAACGTGCAAAATTTTTCTATCAAAACACAGACGTTCAGTTACATTTAGTGCAGTGAAAAGTTCGTCTCTGGGAGGTATTTAGCTACCTACAGTCGCGAATTTTTTTCGAAAGAGTTAAAATACGTATTTTTAAAAACGAATTGCACCGTCGAGAAGAACTCTTCTTTAAGTGGGTGTTTTCCGTTAGAGGGTATCTCTGAAATTGAGCCCGAGGCAAACTTCGACGAAAGAGAAAACTGCGAAATCTATATACATTTTTTTTTCTTTCTTTAAGAAAGATATTGTTTTAAACGTAAAATGACGAAACTTAAGAGTATACCTACCGTTTCGCCGTATTTTCCACGATTAGAAAAACGATAAAAAAAATAAACTGATCTTGCACACTCACGTGCTTTTGCTCATGCGTCAGGTCTTCTTTGATTTTGTCAAAATAGGGGTGATCTGTGTCTTGCTGCGTTTGGCTGAGTGCCAATCCTAATGACAACTAACAAATGAACAACTTCAGAAAATATAGAGCTCAGCGTAACACCTCTGGTTAGTAGAATCGTCCCAGAGTGCTAGACTGCTTTAAAAAACGAACAGTACAGCAGTTTGTTTTGTTCTCACTTTTTATTTTCACTTTGGGCAATTTAATATTATAAGTAATACTTATCGCAGGACTGCCATAGGCGACTATTTTTATATTCTGTTTGCACCAGTACTTTTAAAAAATACATTTTGTAGTGTATTTCTCTTGCAAATTGTTGTCAAAGCGTAAGTAAAAGATTTTTATTTTGACGAAGTAGTGCGAAATAGAGTTAAAAAATAGTCACATGTGGCATCCTTGTTATTGTCAAAACTCTTCGAAAATTTTTATGAATTATATACGATTCCAATTTCTATGTAAAAAGTTCGTCTCTGGGAGGTATTTAGCTACCTACAGTCGCGAATTTTTTTCGAAAGAGTTAAAATACGTATTTTTAAAAACGAATTGCACCGTCGAGAAGAACTCTTCTTTAAGTGGGTGTTTTCCGTTAGAGGGTATCTCTGAAATTGAGCCCGAGGCAAACTTCGACGAAAGAGAAAACTGCGAAATCTATATACATTTTTTTTTCTTTCTTTAAGAAAGATATTGTTTTAAACGTAAAATGACGAAACTTAAGAGTATACCTACCGTTTCGCCGTATTTTCCACGATTAGAAAAACGATAAAAAAAATAAACTGATCTTGCACACTCACGTGCTTTTGCTCATGCGTCAGGTCTTCTTTGATTTTGTCAAAATAGGGGTGATCTGTGTCTTGCTGCGTTTGGCTGAGTGCCAATCCTAATGACAACTAACAAATGAACAACTTCAGAAAATATAGAGCTCAGCGTAACACCTCTGGTTAGTAGAATCGTCCCAGAGTGCTAGACTGCTTTAAAAAACGAACAGTACAGCAGTTTGTTTTGTTCTCACTTTTTATTTTCACTTTGGGCAATTTAATATTATAAGTAATACTTATCGCAGGACTGCCATAGGCGACTATTTTTATATTCTGTTTGCACCAGTACTTTTAAAAAATACATTTTGTAGTGTATTTCTCTTGCAAATTGTTGTCAAAGCGTAAGTAAAAGATTTTTATTTTGACGAAGTAGTGCGAAATAGAGTTAAAAAATAGTCACATGTGGCATCCTTGTTATTGTCAAAACTCTTCGAAAATTTTTATGAATTATATACGATTCCAATTTCTATGTAAAAAGTTCGTCTCTGGGAGGTATTTAGCTACCTACAGTCGCGAATTTTTTTCGAAAGAGTTAAAATACGTATTTTTAAAAACGAATTGCACCGTCGAGAAGAACTCTTCTTTAAGTGGGTGTTTTCCGTTAGAGGGTATCTCTGAAATTGAGCCCGAGGCAAACTTCGACGAAAGAGAAAACTGCGAAATCTATATACATTTTTTTTTCTTTCTTTAAGAAAGATATTGTTTTAAACGTAAAATGACGAAACTTAAGAGTATACCTACCGTTTCGCCGTATTTTCCACGATTAGAAAAACGATAAAAAAAATAAACTGATCTTGCACACTCACGTTCTGCTTGTCGGCTTCAGAAAGCCCCGAACTGTGCATGCAGGTGCTCAAGATAAAACAAAAAAAAAGATAATTAAAAGATCGTAGAAAGACTATCTCAGCTAATTATCAAAACATGAAATATCTGTGCAGCGGTTGCATCAGGACCCGCCTTGGACTATCCTCATTCAAATTTTCAGACTTCTACGTACAAAAAAATTTGCTAGCCATTGCCGACAAACAAAATCACATGTGTTTGTTTGCCGGCAGCTAGCTAACATGTTTTTACACAAACATCTTTTTTATTATAGTATTTTAATGTATGGTTTTTATTATTAATGTTTGTGTTAAAGATCTGCACTTAATACCACATAAAATGTCACTACAAATAAATGTATCATTCAATTCGATTCTAAGAATTTATACGTAATACTATAAAAAAAAAATAAAATTTTGGTTTCATGATCTTATTTTTTAGTTGCATCAAAAAAGATTTATTGCTTAATATGTTTTTTAATTTTAATTTTGTATATTATCATACAAATAAAAGAAGTGTATCTGTATTATAAATACTCTTATTTTGAATCTTTCACAATACATATTTCAAAATGTTTACTTATATTTTCATTAAATTAAATAATTCACCGACATCTCAATACCGTTGGGAAATAAAGCAAAGTGGTATAAAAATAGTGTAGATTTCAATGCAGTGACGCTTAACAGCAAAACAGCATTTTAAGTCATTGTCAATATTTTTGGAGATTAAAATAGACAAATGGAATTTTAAGTAATGAAAGTAGTAGATAAGTATAAAGAGTTGCGGCATTTGAATAATCGAAATTCATATTATTAGAATACGCAAATCTTATTATAAATTTCAATGCATCCATATCGATATTTTTCTATTCTACTAGCTGATCTACCCGGTGTTATCCAGGCACTTGATATAACATTAAATATACCATAAGTTAGTCTTAACGAAAATATTTCTGAACGAACCTGATGCAGGGGCCCCAATGCCTCTGGCACGCAAGGTACTGTTTTCAGATAGCAAAACCCTCCGTGCTTTTGCTCATGCGTCAGGTCTTCTTTGATTTTGTCAAAATAGGGGTGATCTGTGTCTTGCTGCGTTTGCCTGAGTGCCAATCCTAATGACAACTAACAAATGAACAACTTCAGAAAATATAGAGCTCAGCGTAACACCTCTGGTTAGTAGAATCGTCCCAGAGTGCTAGACTGCTTTCAAAAACGAACAGTACAGCAGTTTGTTTTGTTCTCACTTTTTATTTTCACTTTGGGCAATTTAATAAGTAATACTTATCGCAGGACTGCCATAGGCGACTATTTTTATATTCTGTTTGCACCACTACTTTTAAAAAATACATTTTGTAGTGTATTTCTCTTGCAAATTGTTGTCAAAGCGTAAGTAAAAGATTTTTATTTTGACGAAGTAGTGCGAAATAGAGTTAAAAAATAGTCACATGTGGCATCCTTGTTATTGTCAAAACTCTTCGAAAATTTTTATGAATTATATACGATTCCAATTTCTATGTAAAAAGTTCGTGATAATATATTGACAATGGTTAAAAGGATTGTAAGAAGTCTTTTCTTCTCACATTTCTTTTCACATTGGAGCATTTAATATTAAAAACCAAGTTCTTAGTGCCTAAATTATTTGAAATTTTTATGAGCTATAACTACAGTGTGTCCCAAAAATATAGACAAAGATAAAAAATTACATCCCAAAATACCTTTCATGTATCTTCAGAAAAGTTTAAGATATATTTTATTTGAATTTATTATACAAAAAGTCCTTCCGGCCACTGCCGGGAGGAAGAGGTAGCTTTCAAATTCCTTATTTAAAAAAAAAAAAAAAAAAAACTTATATTATTCAAATACACGTAGCTCAATTTAGTGGAAACCGAATATAGGAGATTCAATACTAATTTTTATCAATACTAAATCATTATGAATGAGAATTTCGCGAAATTAGTCAGCTTTATCCAAGCTGCTTTTATTTAAAGTAACTTATATTTGGCTGAGATGTTGATGTATACTATCCACATGCCTTCTTACATGGAAATAGGCGAATACGTGTGTTATCGCGTGACAAATACAAGATCGTTTCAAAATGTTAGCCATACTAGAAATTCAAAGTGCTATAATTCAAACATTTTTTAAGATATAAACAAAAGAACAAATTTTCAGAAACAAAATCTGCTCCGGAATCTTTGTATCAAGGTCAAACACATAAAAAAATCTTTTTCATTTTCCAATTTTTTAATACCTCATTTTAAATTTTAATTTTTTTTAAATGGCAAGCCTTTTGAAACAAGATGGCGAATGAAGCTGGCCAACGAACTCGGTCGAGACATTGGTATGTACTATGTACAGACCAAGTAACATCTAAATCTGTTCATAAATACGCTTGTTATCGCGGGACAAAAATCAGGTCGTTTTAAAATGTCAGCCACAATAGAAATTCAAAATGCTATAACTCAGCCATTTTTTTAGATATAGACAAAACAAAAGCTGTTCTGGAATCTTTGTATTAAGGTCAAACACATACGAAAAAAATCTTTTTCATTTTCCAATTTTTTGGTATCTCATTTTAAATTTTAAATTTAAATTTTATTAAACGGCCGCCATCTTGAAACAAGATGGCGGATGAAGCTGGCCAACGAACTCGGTCGAGATATTTGTATGTACTATGTACACACCAAAGTACATCCAAATCGGTTCATAAATACGCCCGTTATCACGTGACAAATATCAGGACGTTTCAAAATGTCAGCCACGCTAGAAATTCAAAATGCTATAACTCAGCCATTTTTTATGATATAAACGAAACAAAAACTGCTCCCGAATCTTTGTATCAAGGTCAAATACATAAGAAAAAATATTTTTTCAATTTTCAATTTTTTGGTACCACATTTCAAATTTAAATTTTTCTTAAAAATTTAATTGGCTGCCATTTTTAAACAAGATGGCGGATGAAGCTGGCCAACGAACTCGGTCGAGACATTGGTATGTACTATGTACAAACGAAGTTACATCCAAATCGGTTCATAAATATGCCTTTTATCGCGTGACAAAATTCAGGACGTTTCAAAATGTCAGCCACGCAAGAAATTCAAAATGCTATAACTCTGCCATTTTTTATGATATAGACGAAACAAAAACTGATCCGGAATCTTTGTATAAAAGGTCAAATACATCAGAAAAAAATATTTTTCCATTTTCAATTCTTTGGTACCACATTTCAAATTTTTAAAAAAAATTTAAATGGCCGCCAGTTTGAAACAAAATGTCGGATGAAGCTGGCCAACGAACTCTGTCGAGACATTTGTATGTACAATGTACATACCGAATTACATCCAAATCTGTTCATAAATTCGAGAGTTACAGCATGACAAAGGTCAGATATAGATATATATCAACTTTTGAACGGAGGGTGGTTTCGGGGTCGGGGGGTCATGATCGATGAAAATATACCAAAATTTTTTGAAATCGCTTTCCTCCGAACGGCTGCAATAGGTAGCTTTTTGTAATGAAAGCTACCTAAAATTAGAAATACGAAAAACTATGAAGTAAAAAAAAAATGTAATATCGCCTGTCCCGAAAATGTAGACACCGTCTGACTTTACTTAAAAATATTAGTAAAATATTTTTTTCAGCAGACTTATTTATTCACATTCTTGAACGTATGTTTCGTCTGCGGTTCTGCCATTTATTGGTTTGGAATCATTTTTGAGCTTGTTTTTGACAGACTAATCGATCTTTTTATAAATTTGACAAAATACTTAGAGGTAAAGAGATTTAGAAAGAGGAGAACAAAGTTTTGGATTTAAAACTTAAAGGCAACAATCCTAAAGAGATATCCAAGATCTTAAAGAGATCTTTAAAAAGTATTTGCAAAATTTTGCATAATGGCGACGAATGGTGCAAGGACAGACCTGGTCGACAAATTACATCCATCCGTGATGACAGTCATTCTGAGCTTGGCATTTAGAAAAAGTATTTCATTGCAAAAAATTGCATCGAAATTTGGAGTCAAAAATACCATTCACAGAACAATACTGGAATCTAAACCAGTAACTTTTAAGAAAACGTTGAAGAAACCATGCTTAGGAAAACAAAACTGTACCTTTAAACTGGGCTAAGGAAATAATGTCTTATGGTGATAAATGGCTGTCAACAATATTTATTTACGAGAAAAAGTGGAACTTGAATGGAACAGATGGATATAAATATCACTGGTATGATTTAAAAAGGCAACCAAGAAGTTTTCAGTAGACATCAAGATGGAGGATCAGTAATGACTTTGTTCATTAAATACAAAACCACCCAAACTGTTTTGGCATTTTTTAGCAAGAAAATTAATTCCTGGGACTCTCAGCAAATCAGAGGACCATTTTATTCCACTACAGGATTTTCAGGGGAGACCAAGCTGTGTATTTCAACAAGAAATTATGCCTATTCATGTGTAACCCGACAAAGGTGCGGTTTAATATGAATAATATCAATGTCATGGACTGGCCATCGCTTAGTCCGGACTTAAATCCTATGGAGAACGTGTGGGAACATCTAGCGCGAAAAATATGAAAATGGACGTCAATATTTTTCGACTAAGTACCTTACAGCAGCGATAGAGCAAGCGTGATATGAACTGTCCCCAGAGGTAATGCAAAACTTAGTGCTTTCGATGGAAAAATGTGTATTTGACGCGATTAAAAAGGGTAATGGAAACACGATTAAATACTAACATTTTTAACTGTGTTCCTCAACCTTAAATACTAATCGATAAAATAAATATTGTCTATAATTATGGTACACCCTATTTTCTGTTTCTAAATAAATTCAGCATTTGTTGTATTTTTTATACAAATTAATCCTAACTTGTGCTTCATGTAGTGTTTTTGTAATTGGATACATATAAAAAAAAAATTCATCCCATTCATATTTTTACTGTGAATCTTGCTTTATGCTTGCCTATATTTTTGGAACACACTATAATGCTTCCAAAGCATGCTTATAATTTCCGTGCAAAATTATGGATATTTAGTTTTAATCATGAGTATTTACGTTCAGAGCGAATATTTAGCTTTTTGTTTTTTTAAATACCTCTAATCGTACGAATATTTCGATATTTTTACATTGTGATATAAATTGCGCAAAGAACGTGTAAAAATTGTTTCCTTAAATTACCGATATTTAGATGCTTTTAGCCTTGAAAAACGAGTGTCTCGAGAAGTCCAAGTCACTTCAAGTCGCGAATTTTCTTTAAAGGGTTAATATTAGTATTTTTCGAAACTGCACTGAAGTAGCATTTATCCGAATTAATTGAGAATTTTTCATTTATGTATCACTAAAAGTGAGGTTGATAATCGGATTCGAAAATTAAGGTGAAAAGCACGAATAATAAAAAACAGTTAACATCAGTATTTATTTTAAGAGCTTATACTAATGTCGCAAAGAAACTATCAAGTAAATGTTAGTTGTATGGGATCGTTGTTTACATATTCCTCGCTCAAGTTTTAATATTTTTTAAATGATTTTTCAAACGGTACCTGAACTTTTAATGTGCGTTTGTACTTTAGATTTAAGTAACCGATTTTTTTGATATAGGTATACTTTCCCTTTTGTAACCTCTTAGAACTGGTTCTGAAAGTGAAACTACCCTCATATAAAAAAAAAAAAACTAACCAAGATGGAAAAAGCACGAAGTCGCGATAAATGTAATCGACTTCATGTATCGTATGCAAACTAATATTAATATGAGAGCAAGAAATCTGCAAACAACGCTCCCATAGGATTAATATTAGAATAAGAGAGTTTCTTTCCATGACTATTGTAGACTCTTAACACACAACTCTGCAAAAAATTATTGTACAAGAAAGTTATTGATATAAAACTAGTGGGAAAAAATGTTAATTTTAAATGATGTAAATAAAATTTTGTTAGGGGTCATCCATATATCAAAGAGAGCCCAAATTGATTTTTCAATAGCAATACTCAAGTTTGACACATAGTCCAAGAGCTGTTAAACATTTTAGGGAAGGTATTTGAGGCACCCTGAAAATTTGTGCAACACTTATTTTGCAATGGCTGAATACAAAATCGAATGTCTGGCTGAAGGATCGTGGCCCAAAAAACTGTGCCAGACACGTGTCAAGTGCCATGGCATTACAAAAGAAGTGTTGCACAAATTTTCAGGGTGCCTCAAATACCTACTCAAAAAATGTTCAACAGCTCTCCTACTAACAATAAATTATACACCCTTCAATTAGCATAAATATACATTTTCATGAAATTCGTATGGTTTGTTTTAGAGAAATTTTAAAATGAGCCTATCTTAGGGGCTGTATCCAAATTTAATTTCGTTTCTTGTTTTGATTTGTAGATGCTATCCTAAGCAAATTTTATTTACATTATTCAGAACTAGACTCAGGGCTCGCAGCGTTCCTAAAATTTTCGCACTTTGCTACCAATATTTTAAATAAGAATTTTTTGTGGTAGATTCCTTTAACACCTGTAATAGAATTATACAATAAAGATTATCGTTTTAAAATAGTGGTAGGAAAGTGCGAAAATTTTAGGAACGCTGCGAGCCCTGCTAGACTATTTCCAGTCGTTTTGTAACAGTAACTTTCTTCTATTATAGGACGTTTCAGAGTTAGTAGGGTTGTTTACATTTTTCCTCCACGATTGTACTTCATTTTAAGTGTATTTCTGATTTAGCAGTATTTCGAACAGTTTAGCCGGCGGGGCCTTCGAAATATACGAATAAAAGGCGTTTTCCGCATTCTGAACTCCACTGCTAGTGATTTTCCATAACTAGGGCTATGCGGTATTTTGAGAAAATTTCTTTTTGACGAGTGTTCAGTTTGGTTTTAAATTAATTTCTCGGTTAATTGACATAAAATGAAAAATATCAGCTTCAGTTGAATCAGTACCTTTCCTTTGACCATCCTCGCCAAATTTTCCTGAGCACTACGTGGGATGGATTTTTCTAGTCATCGTAGACAATGCTTACACACACGCAAACACTCACTCACACATAAGCCGATTTACTCTTTTATTAGTACAGATTATTATATATTAAAGTGAAAGTCGCGACGTCAATTTTATGTCGTTTGTGAAGCATATGCATAGGAGTCCCCGAGACCCAATAACAGGGACTATGAGCTAGAATTTGAAGCAAATAAATTGGTTTTCAAAATATACACATTGTGTACTGTTAAAATAAATCAAAAACAGAAGACTTTAGAAGTTAACATATTTACTAAACAAAAACTTCAGAATTCATTTTGTAAGTTCAGATTTAAAAAATCTGATCGTACACTTCAAAATATCTTTATTAGATTGACGAAAATCGGTCCAAAGATCGTGGATAATGAAAACTTTCCTTTAATCATAAACTGTACGATTTTCTTTAAAATTGAAGTCGCTATGTTGAAGTGCAAATCTCCGGATTTCAAATGCATTCTGAGGAGTGAGGTAAGCCACCAAGTAACTCGCGCACATTTCCTTGAGACATTCAATAGCGTATTTGTCACCAACTTCATATAATTTCTTTGCTATTTTCGCTGTCATCTTTGGCAACTTTCCGCTATACAGGTAATCCAAAAAGTGTTGAATTGTGGGCACATCCATATCCTGAAGTGTTATTACTCTTGTGCTTCCTTCTGTCATGTCACTATTGAGCATGCTCTGCAAAACCTATCGAGTGCTCAGAACGTTGTGTACTTTCCAGGTATGAATGATTTTGTGCCATAAAACCCCATACAACCAACCAACCAGGTATGGTCACATTTAACATCGTGGTGCAATCCATCATGTAACATCTTACCAAGATCTTGTGAAAGGTTCTCGAGGCAAAAAATTGAATCCAGCAACTGCAAATTGGATGAACTCTTCCCTAAAAGAAAACAAAAATTATGCATCACGCATAGATTATGAAATACTTTCTAACGTTATCAGAATATTGCAACAAAACTTCTTCTTTTATACAATGACAGGCGACATTTCAATAAACAATTTAGAAAACACAAGAGAATTGGAGAGCTTAGTGGAAGAACATGTTATGACGTATTGTCAAAAATTGTTTTTCTTTATAGATGAAAGCGTTATGAGCAGGGCCCTCGCTAAGGGGTGGGGGGGGGGGGGGAGCAACTCTTGCGAATGCTTTTACGGTTGGCAAATTTAAACTTATTTGGCAAATTTGTTTAGTACTATAATACACTATTTCTTATAGGCTCGGAAAAAGTTAAATATAATTGGAAATATTAAACTTCTTACAAATAAGAACTATATTACATTTTCTAATTGTGGTAACTTGTAAAAACTAGTTGCCAAACTTTGAGAACTATTTTTCCTTCTAAAAAGGAGTTGAAAAAAAGCAAATTCGACAAAGTAATTTAAGGTCTTCTCCCCCCTCCCCCTCCCCAATAAAACGTCTTAGCAATGGCCTTGCCTATGAGGTATTATATAATGTGGTAAAACTAAAACACTACAATTATACTTAGTGCTGAAGATGCGAGACAGTACCTTTTTAATGTTCCTATATTTAATAATTTAAATAGTGAAAACAGTTTCTAACATTTAATAATTAAATAATTTTTTTTCTAGGAGAGTTTAGTATCACCTATTAATATTCAAACATGTGCTACTAAGGAAATAAATATCGAAATTCCAACAAAAAGCCTTTCACTTCAATTTTCTCGAATTCCAATTTTTGTTACATAACATCTCCCACTCAGCTCTTCAATTGTAAACCCATTTTGAGCAGTTTACTAACCATGAGCTATAACGTATGCGAATTCTTTTATTGTACACATATTAAAATATACGGCACATATACAAGTAACACATAATGAAACGAAAATTTAATTTCCCCGGAAAACAAAGAAAAATAGAAAGGTTTTCCTAGTAATAATTAATGACAATGTATACATTTTCTTTTGTGCTGTCTTCTGTACGAATTGATATTATACTCATGCAACATAGTATAGGAAAATTAAATTAGGTGTAAAGAAGTGGAAAATTGCAAGTCAAACGTGGCAACTGAGGTGCCTTCCTACTGTAAATAGTTTAAAATCTATTGCACCAAGTTCTGAATATTTATGACTTATGCAAAAATGCATGAATACAAAAATTATTACCATTCTATACATTAAATTCAGTAATATGGAAATAGGACTCCCTCTTAAATAGGACGTCATCACCATGACAACCAATAATCATAACCTATCATGGAATATCATTGAAATAATTGCGCATGGCAGGATTTAATAGAATGAAAATATCTTAATTTTGATTCGATTTTCATAGTCATGACTAAAAAATTCTGCAAAGATTCTATAAATTTCAAACCATTCGGTTGGGTACTTTGTGCTGTTATATGTGGACAGACGGATGGACCAGATTGTAGTATATACTCTTATTTCATATATTTATGTATTTTTAGCAGCACTGTACTCTTGTTCTATCATTGTTCTCTCTCTCTCTCTCTCTCTAATATTATATACATATATTTTTTTTACAACCATTCAAGTACTGTAAAATTATGCAATGTTAATCGTGGGGTCTTAGAGGTTCTAAAATTAAGACTTCTCTCTTAGGCGAAATTTCACTAATAAAATTAGTGCCCTCAGTTCAGCCAAGAAATCATTCACTCTTGTATCTTCGGCATTACTAAGACCTCACTTTTTTTCCCCTCCATTCCCCCATTTATTGTATTAATATTAAGAGGCATATCACAAATAATTCTTGTTAAATTTTCTTGGCACGCCCAGAACAGATTGGGTTGCCACTTGTGAAATAATTGTATGATCATTGTTTTCAAATAAATAGGGGTATCCCTGTTGGGCGGGGCTTGCAGAGCTTAAGCCATATGGTAGGCCTCCCCGCCTGACTTGACCTGTCAACGGTATCCAATGGTTAATCCCTAAACCGATATTCAGATTTCCAATTACAAAAATGTATTAAATGAGAAAAATATTTTTAAGAGATTTGGGTCAATAAAACATTTCTTATAAAAATAAGAAATTTAAATTTTTATACGGTCAATCGGTCCTATAAGTTATATTTATTAAAATTATCCTATTACAGTAGGAAGCAAGACAAAATTCATTTAAACCCTAAAATTGACAGAGTTATGAAACTTTAAAAATGCATGACTTATTTGTGTTCAGATGCAGAAAAGTGGTACGAGTTCGGCCATGCTTTGAGGGGTCACATACCAAGTGCTTAAAGTATTCGAAGAACTTATTTCGTGTGTATTTACGCTTTGAAAACAAGAAGTACAAATATTACGAATGAGTTACTTTTATTCAGTTTCAGATTGGTTAAAATAATTGTATTTTAATATATGTTTTATTTTGTGAGGATTTGAGACTTACGATTTCTTTTAACAAAAATTGTGTTATTTTTATAAGTTTTTATTTAACTTCAACGATCTTCTGTATGTTTTTCCAGTTCAAAATTTGTACTCTAATTTTAACTCACTTTCACATATCCGATCGAGATTAAATTTTACATACTGGCGTAAATTCGATGACAATCTAATGCGATTTTCGTTGGTTACCATTTATACTTATTTTACAGGATAAAACAAAAAAATTCAGATAGATTACCGCAAAGAAGTTTAAGAAAAAGTTTTAGATTATATAACACAAGACTGCGATGATTGTGTTTATCTTATGTATTTTTGTAGCATTGAATCCGAAAAACCTCAATTTTTAGCCATCATGTAAGGATTTTTTGCAAATCAATTTCTCAAAATAA
The DNA here is from genome assembly GCA_963932465.1 of Maratus speciosus. Lineage (NCBI taxonomy): Eukaryota > Metazoa > Arthropoda > Arachnida > Araneae > Salticidae > Maratus > Maratus speciosus. The sequence goes on along the minus strand of OZ010787.1, from coordinate 505,223,826 downwards.
AAAAATAAACGCATACTATAAAATAGAAGAGATGGCTGTGTATTTTAACTTTTGATAATTGATTTTTATGTACCTTTTAGCACTGAATCTGAACTTTAATTTTAACCATCGCGTTAGAATATTTTTGGAAATCGCAAGTTAAAATATAGCCAAAATCAGATAGGGTCAGGTGGGGTAAAGTGGTCAGGCGGGGTAAAGTGGTCATAATTCATAAAAAGGTCTAAAATCCTGACTAATATAGAAATTTGAATAATATTTTTTTAATTTTAGATTTATTAAGTATTGATCAAAGTTTCGCACTCAAAAAAACATTTTTAGTAACATGTTTGAGCCACTGAGCACTCATTTTGTCCGTCTTTGTTACACCTTGTTCTTTTAACTCATTAACTTTTCTGCTGCATTTTGTTTATCCCAAATTTTGTTAAATTGGCAGTTCAGAAAGCTTTTCACATATCTCAAGAACATACTTTCATTTATAGCTAAGTTATATTTATCACAGATTTTATTTCATAATAGTTTTAGTTACATGGGGTAAAGTGGTCGTAGGGTTAGGCTTAACTTAGATATTTGATCCGAGTTAAATTATTCATTATATACAATGCCAGTTTATTAAATACTAATAATTATTAAAAACTAACTGCAAATAGTTATTTAATAATAGTTTATAATACGGGGTTAAAAATGGTTAGGTTTAATTTTTAATAGGTTCAGAATAGTGAATGAATTAACTAAGTGTAAACCCGAATTGCTTGCAAAGGTTACATCAACTAATTTAACAACCAACACATTAACTACTTTTTCTTATACTTGTATTATATAAGAAAATGGTCCACAAGAAAGTCCTGAAAGAATTTTTAATGTTGATGAGGTTGGAATGGATATGGATAGCCAAAATAGTCCAGTTTAAAAAAAATTACGCAATGCAATGCATTATACAAAATTCAGAAACCAAAGGAAAGATAATGTTTAGTGTTCCTTTTGGTATATCAGCTAGTGGTTATTACATTGTTCCATTCGTAGTTTATGAGTGAGTATATGTGAATTATGAATAAAGGGTGGTCATGCAGGAGCATTGTATGAATCAAGGAATCTGGCTAGATTCAGGATTCTGTACTTTAATCTTGGATGGATCATTTTATTAAGTAGATAGTACACCGAAAGTTTACAAAAGCCTGCCCTTTTATTTATGATTGTGATGGACATAAATGAATTACGATGCTGTGAAAAAAAGCTATCGACATCACATTATAATACTCTGCCTACTACCTCATACTAGTCATAGTCTACAGCCATTAGATCTAGGTGTATTTTCCCCCATTAAAAAAAAGCCTGGAAAGGAATTTTAAAGAAACAGTATCAAGAAAGCCGACTGCAAAATATGCAAAAAAAAATTAAAATAAGCTACATTGGCAACATTATCTACACTCATTTCAGATGTGAATAGAATTGTTAGACATAGTTTTAAAGGAAAAGGAAATGTGTCCAGTCCAAGATCAGGGAAGTATTGACAGAAAAAACACTTTCATTATATCTGCAAAAATAACAAGAGGAATGGGATACTTAATATACTTGGGATAAGTTGCTTAAATTTCCAAGAGGTAAAAAACAACAACAAAATATCTCTAGTCAACAAGTTCTCTTTTGAATCCATTTATAATCACTAAAGATGACATCTCAAACCATATCTATAGGACCTTGAGTGTTGCTAAAATATGAAATGAAGAAATCAATAAAGCAATTTATTGGGAAAAAACATGATTCTTTTTCTTAAAGTATGTTAAAAAAAATCCAAATTTGGCAATCATTATACTTATCCAGAATCAGATGTGATCAAAATCCTTGAAGAACCAAATTAACAACAAACAATTTTAACATTAAAAATTTACACTTTAATAAAATAAAATTGTAGATAACTTATTATAAAGGTTGTTTAAAATGTTTGTAAATAATAAAATGTCACTTTTTATTCATTAGTTTACTTTATTATACTTTTTCAATGTGACCACTTTACCTCATGCACTACTCACTTTACCCCACCCCCTGGGGTAAAGTGGTCATAAAAACATGCCTGGAAAAATATGTTATAAAAAGGTGTTATTCCCCAAAAATATTTCTGAAATGGATATGGATGTACTCTAGAGTAATGTAATGTAAAATAACACCCAAAATTTTAGAAAACACAGAAATTCTGATGTTTATATCCTCTGAAAGTTTGAAAAGCCTGTTTTTATGACCACTTTCCCCCACCTGACCCTACTATAAAACAGATATAAAATTTTAACATATTGATTGTTAAAGTTATACGAATGGAATATTTTCATCTGAGCAAAAAATAATATATATATATATATCAGGTCTGAAATCGAACCCAGATCCTTGGCTTACAAGGCCAATACTCTACCGTTACAGCAACGGTTAGCAAGAGTATTGGCCTTGTAAGCCAAAGATTTGGGTTAGATTCCCGGCTTGGGCATTTTCTCGCTCAGTTCGAAATATTCAATTCGCAAGATGTAAAATTGTTTTGCTTTTTTTAAATTTAATTTTAATTCATAAATTTATTCAAACTTTTGGCTTATAGTAGGATACGTACAGCTGAAGGGTCCGATGAGGTGGGGAAGGAGGTTCAATTTTAACTTCGAAATTTAAATTTGTGAAAAATCCTGACGCGATGGTTAAAAATGGTCATTTTCGGATTCTGGGGTAAAAAATAAATAAAAATAAATTATCAAAAGTTAAAAACAATCATCTCTTTTACAGTATATATATATTTTTTTTACTCTAGAATTTACGATTTGCAAAAAATCTTTACGCGATACTAAAAAATGAGTTTCGATTTCGGATTTAGCGGTACAGAATACATAAAAATCAGTTATCAAAAAGGTAAAAAATAAAAGCTAATAACTTTTGCAGGCTCGTGTAATCTAATAACATTTAAAAAATTTGTATCATTTTGTAAAGAATTGAGGCTGTTAATTTTATTTAACAAAAATTGTGTTTTTTCTCTTGTATGTTTATTACAAAATTTTATATCTTGCATTAATATGTCAGAATGATTAAAGATTTCAAATTTATATTGCAATACTAATTTTACTCTCAAACATTTTTTTTATATCTGACGAAATTATAGTTCTAAATTTGTGAATGACCCCTAATTTGCAACAAAAAGTATGCTCCAACTTTAAACAGCTATTACTCGGCCAATTTTAACCTTTAACTGATGTTACCTGTCTCTCAGACCGCGGCTTTTCTCAATTTTTTTAGTTTAACTTGCAATTTTCAGTTTAACTACAAACAGTACCGAAATTATAACTACAAACAGTACCATCCTATGAGTTAATCGTGCCTTTTATTCATCTTCCGATGGAGTGGTCTCACACACCTCTTAACACTAGTTAAGTGACAAATTCTGCGACATCAGTTACAGGTTAATCGTAAAATAACTATTTTTTGTCGTACTTGTCAGTGTAACAAAAATTTTACTAAATATAACGTACAGGACAGGGGGACTGTATAAAATTTTTAATTCCGCAATTTAAGAAATGTTTTTATTGACTAAAATAGCTTTTAAAGATATTTCTTTATCTCCTTTATAACATTTTTGTGATTGGAACTATATGTCTATGACTAAAGGTTTAAAAATTAGCCATTACACACTGTTGAGAGTGGACACCATGTACAATTACTAATGTACCTAAAAATGGCCTTCTCATTAACGGAACAAGTTGCGGTCTTTTGAATAAATTTAGGACCTATTTTAAGACCTTTTAAGTTAATTTAGGACTGTCCGTTTGTTTGCAAACAGAGTTTAGTTTGTAAAATCTACGGAATTTTACTGGTTTCATACGCAAATTTGACAGTACATCTTGACGAATAGAATAGACGGGCTTGAGGACTCCCGGCTTTATGCTCGTGGACGCCCAGGTGTCCTTGGATCACACTTTAACCCATACGCACAGGCGCCTATTTTTGTAAAGTTAGCACACGCGTGGGATAAATCTCACCCCATTTTACCTCCCATTATATTTTTGGCTAAATGAGTTTTTAAAACAAATCTACTGCTGTACATTGTAAAATGCATCAGTTCTATTTCTTTTTAAGGAAAAAAATCATGCTTTTCATATTTTTAGATTTTGCAGCAGTTTCTGTAAAAATAAGATTTTTTCCCCCGAAAATATGGAAACTATTTTACACCTTAAAACATGAATTATTTCACAAAATTGATATTAGATTTAATACTCTCATGAATATATACAAATAGCTTTTATGCTATTCTTTAATTAAAATTATTTTAGTGCGTGTTATCCCGTAAGAAATGAACATATCGAAATAAAACGACGTTCGTACACGTGCAGGATTATTTAATCCCAAGAGGTATATTCCAACCCTCTTACTGAACAAAGGAGAGACATTACTTCAGCCACCCCGGATCGAACTTGACCTTGGAAGGTACAAGACAAGTCAGAAGAGTCCTCAAAAAAAAAAAAAAATTTTTTTTGAAGAAAAATGAGATTGGGGTGAGGATTCACCCCAGCGCGTCTGCTTACTGTTTAAGAATATCTGCGACTATAAACGTAAAAGCTAAAGTTCAATGTATTATTTCTTCAACGAATTTGATGGGTAACAGAACTCTGCTATATTTAATTTTAATTGGATTTAATAAATTACAGGGTCACTTTTTTATTTACATTATGTTTGTATGGTTTTATGATTATGACAGTTTGAAACTTTCTTTAAACTACCATGTGCGCCGGCAGGGAGTAGTGGCACGGGGGGGGGTGAGACCGTTGCCTCGTTATTAATACAGGTTCATGTAAATCCTACTGTTAAACATGGATCAATGCGCTTACGTTTTTTACTTGGTATTTCCTTTTCCATTTAATTACCAGGTGCCGAATCATCCTCGTCGAAATCCAACTCATCTTATGGTTTTAATGCACCAACCTTTAACCACCGAGCCATATCTTGATATAAAAAAAAAATCTAACTATAAGTATTTAAGAAACTAAAATCTACGCCCCCAACATTGGAGAAATGCATGACATGCTTTGTTGTGAAGCGTCACAACAAAGCGCTTTGCAATCTTGGGGGCGTTGATCTTAGTTTCTTAAATACTTATGACGTCACGAAGCGTCACACGAAGCAGTCTAATCAAATAAATTTTAACATCTTGCATGTTTCGATTTCGTTGGCTCGTGGAGTTAGTAATTAGAAAATATTACATTAATTATTAGTAAATAATTCCACAAGCCAATTAAATAAGAAACATGCAAGTTGCTAGTTTTTTTTCTTTAATTTTCCCTGCTATGTGTGACGTTTCGTGGCGTCATAAAGCTTTCCCGATCTAGGAGGCATTGCTAAAATACGAGCAGTGCATTTCAAAAAGACAACTGACATTTGGAAGAGTAACACTAATCAGGTAATCCAGACGGATAAGAGTATTTTGAAAAATTGCGAACCGACATCCACTACTTTTTAAAAACAAATCAGGTTCCATTTCTCACGCGTACATTTTAAGTTCTTACACATTTCAAAATCGAAGAAAGATTTTACAAAAGTTCGTTTTAAATATAAGTTTTTAATACTAAATATACCAACAACCAGTTATTTGACAGGTAACAAATGAAAATATTTAGAAGTTTCGACATGAAACAAAATGTAAATCACAGATAAATAAGTTAAATAGCAAAGTTATAGTTTAAAAATTCTGAAGGGAAATATTTTCATAAAACTTGAGTAACATTCCCGGTATGTTTAATGTTAAATAATTTAATTCGCATGTTCGTAGCTTTGATTTTTTTTTCAGAATAAAAAGAAAATAAAGATTTGTTTTAAATCTTTAATTGTCAAATATTAATTAGGTGATTTTTTAAACATTTAACTGTTAGCGGTCTGACAGACCGTTGCCTTTTTCAGTTCAATTGTTTAATTCAGTTTCAGTTAAATTGTTTAACCTGTAACTGATGTTACCGGTCTCTCAGACCGCGGCTTTTTTCAATTTTTATAGTTTAACTTACAATTTTCAGTTTAACTACAAACGCTACCGAAATTTTGTTCCGTTTGAAACTTTAGTACCATCACCAGAGACTTTTGAATAGGTGAATTTAATTATAAGAGTCCTGTGCAAAAAGTTTAGTACAAAAACACCATCCTATCAGTTAATCGTGCCTTTTATTCATCTTTCGATGGAGCAGTCTCACAGACCGCTTAACACTAGTTAAGTGACAAATTCTCTGACATTAGTTAAAGGTTAATTCAGTTCTATTGTTTCACAGTTTAACTCGTAATTTTCAGTCCCATCTAATTACTCATATCTGCCAGGTTTTACACTTTGTTACCACTAAAATATAAAATATTTTTTTTACCTTCGTTAACTGAAGAATGACGATTAATAAAGGAACAATTTACTGTTGAATTTTAGCGGTACGAAAAAGGCATAAAAGTTGGCAGCTATGAATACTGGTAAAAATACTTTGGTTTGGATATCTAGTACCATTGCTGCAAACTTCTGAATAGATGCCTTTTAATTATACTAGCTGTTTAACCCGTTCTACGCACGGGAGTTCATGAATTTAATTCTAAAACCAAAATTTAAAATAACTATTCCATTTAGAAAAAGCAGAGCAGACGATAAAACTATGCCCTTGGAATAAGGGAATAAATAAAAAGTTTTGTTGATGTTTGTGTTAATTTTTCTTCATTTTTTTTTTAAAAAGGTGATAACCAAACACAAATAATCTATTTGTATGCGAGGTAAAGGAATTATCGTAGTACCCGCTACAGCTTCTTAGTGAAAGAAGCTAGCGTGGCGTACTCATTATGTACATCTCACAATGCAGTGAACATTTAGAACTAGTTGGAACTCGCGCGATTACGGGTTCCACATAAAAGACGGCGAAAATTTGTCAGAAACAAACTAAAATTTTAGAATTCTTTGCCTCAATCGTTCAAGGGACCCCTACCAGCAACCCGTGTCACAAATTTCGTAGCCTTGCACCCCGTGGTTTCCAAGTTTTTGAGGTTGCATAGACACACGCACGGATTTCAATAGGGTAGATAGTCCTGTGCATAAAGTTTAGGACAGCAGCATTTTCCCCTATGAGTTAATTGAGCCATTTTTTCCATTTTCTGACCAAGCATCCCCAGAGACCGCTCGCAGCATTTTCAAGACAATTTCTGTCACAGCAGTTGAGGGTAATGAAAAAAACCTTTATTAAAAACAAACTTTGCTTTCATTTTTCTTGAAACAGACTGATCCCGTGATTGCTACTATAACAACTCGAAACTATGTGCCTTTAACTGGTGTGACAGAATTGTCGCATAACTGCTGAGAGCTTTTTTTGAGACCGCTTGGTTGAAAGACGTATAAAACGATTAATTCATAGGATACCGTTCTAGTACTAAACTTTTTGTACAAGACTAAATTAAATTTCATCATTTTAAAAGTCTAGCAATAGTACCAGGGCTCCAAGTGAAACAAAATTTCACTAGTACATGCATTTAAACTGAAAATCACAAGTAAAACTGAAAATTGTAATAAGCCGTGACCTACGAGACAGTTAACAGCTGTTAAGGGTTAAAACAAACTGAAAAACATAAAAGAAAAATCGGTAAAAATGTTTAACTTAAGCAATGATGAATCCAGGGCGACTTCAGGAGGGGAGGATGGGGAATTGCCCAATAGGAGCACGGTATGTCTCCGCTGAAATATTTAGGCTTTTTAAAAATGTCCAGTATGGAATTTCCAGTCCCGAGGATCTCTACACCCTTCCCTCCCTTCACCAGGAGCTACACAAATTACTCTCGGAAAAAAGGCACGAATTCTACACTGGGCTTGAGGACCTCCCTGATGGACCCACCCCACCCCCAAGGGTATGCGGACCACACTTTAGGAACAGCTGCTGCACTATACCATAAAAATAAAAAAAAATATGCGATATTGATACAAGAAAAAAAATGTGAAATATTAATTTTAATTAATGAATTCACACTATTAACGAATGAATGAACACTATCAGTGAAATTCGTAAGTGTACGAACACTTTTGGGAGCCGCTGTATATGTGTGACAGTGTATGTGGGGGGGGGGGGGGGGGACTTCAATAAAAATCCGACAGAGTTCAATTTTAAAGCGATTATGTATATCACAAAATTTGAATGGGCTGCGACAGTTAGAATAAGAGTTAGTAGCGTTTAAAGTTCGACTGAACTGGAGTGAACCAGAATAAGCGTTTCACCTCGGAGACGGGGGAGTTACTCCTATTCCCTGCCCAGGGAATGTGTGCACAGCTTATAGAAGTTCTTTTCCAAAAACGAGAAATAGCAGTAGGAGTAACACAATATCAAAAATTATTTCATAGATCAAACTTCAATGCAATTATGGATAAGTAATTTTTTAATTAGGGTAGGTGGAGGCAAAGATACGCACTTTCCATAAATTTCCATTTTTAACGAACAGATTTTTCTAAACTTATGTGACGACTGATTAAAATGTTATATTAGAACCTTAGGCACTTGCCACAACAGACATTGTCAAATTTTAATTTCGTGAGAAATTAAAATTAAAAAAACAAATGCACTGTGTAGAGGAGACCAGGGGAATGGCGACACGTTAAGGGAATTTCATTTTTCACCTCGAAAAAAGGTTATTTCTTAACAGTAAAAATTCTAAAGCTGAGTCATGGTCTTTAGTAGTATAAATTTAACCGTAATCATAACTAAAGTAAGCACACAAAAAAATTTCCTTTCAACATCTGTGACGTGGCTGGATTACCCATGATATTGGGTAATCCAGCCACTGTATCGGGGTAATGACGTCACTCTTTAATGACCTAGTATATACATAAAATGAATACTAGGGAACAGCCTATTGAGAATATTTAGAAAGCAATTTAGCAGAATGAATTACAATGTTATTTAAGCTACATTTATTAACGTGCTAAGCTTACAATTTAACTCAAATTGGAAAAATCATCCTTTGCAATAGTGGCGGGCATTACCCCGAGAGGACAATATAGCGGAACCCCACCGCCCCCCCCCCCCCCCAAGCAAAGCCGAAAGAACTGAAGTTGTTCAACAAATTTCATCAAATTGTCGGCAAAAGCATGTAGATTAAGGGTAATATTTTAAGTACCTCATGTTACAATAAAAGGTGTTTACTTCTAATTATTCGAAGATCCAAAATAAGAAGCAACTAAATGAAAACTAAATTTTTCCCTAGAACAAACGAACGACATAACAAAATCACTCATTTTAGGCACTGTTTCTATTGTTGACCACTATAGTGCAGACGCATTCACTATCTCAAACTGCCGTTAGTTTTTAAACTAGGTTGTGTGGCGACATAACCCCGAGTGGTGCCATTCCCCTGGTCTCCCTTATCTTTGGCTGATTAGTTGAAGTAAAAATATGCAGTGGTGGGGCAAGTATACGCATTGCGTATTTTTGCGCCATTTCGACTAAAACGAATGAGATGTAAAAACCTGCTACATGAAACCATGTTACTGTGCTAAACTTTATGTATAAGATTACTATAATTAAAATTAACAGATTCGGAAGTTTCTAGCGTTAGTGCTACTCCTAACGAAATTAATATCAATAGTTAAACTAGAATCTACAGGTTGTTTCTAAATTCATGGTACAAGCTTTAACGGTAGGTAGAGCACACAGTAACAATCTTTTATTGTATAGGAATGTATGGGACCAAGTGACGCATTAAGGTAAAAAAAAGGGGGGGCAATTAGGCCCCTTTTTTAATTTTTAAAATTTCTCATTCATACCACAAAATTTTTATGCTATTCTTTTCTTGACATTTCATAATTAATAATAAAACTCTGAAAATTTAGTATGAAATCGAAACTTTTGAATTGAAAACAGTAACAGAAATTTTTTAAAATAGAAATGGAGTTTTTGGTTGATTCCACTGGTGGTAGAGAACAGTGACTGACTGGTCGCCGTTCATTACCACGCATTCAAGTAGAAGAAATCGCCATTTTTAATTGTGCTATCGTTAGTCATGGAAGACTTTACATATGCCGAAAAAGCAGACATTCATTTCATGTATGGTCGTGCAAATGGCAACGCCAGAGATGCCCTACGAATGTATCAGGAGCAGTTTCCTCGCAGTAGATTGCCTGATCATAGAATGTTTCAGCGCTTACACAGTCAGCTTTCTGAAACAGGTTCTTTCTTAGTCACCAGACAGGAAACTGGGCGAGAAAGAGCTGTACGCAGTCCAAGCCTGGAAGAAATTTTGAATTTTTTGTGTGAAAGGGCCGAATCAAGTACATGAGCTGTTGCACAGAATTTAGGTGCGAGTCATCTGACCGTTTGGAGAGTTAAATGAACATAGATTTCATCCCTTTCGTTTTTAAACGTGTACAAAATTTGAATCCGGAAGATTATCTTCTGCGGTTGAACTTTGGCCAGTGGGTTTTGCAGCAACATGTATTGCAGCCAGACTTTACTGCTCATATTCTATTTACAGATGAGACAGTATTCACACGCAAGGGTCTCTTTAATGCGCACAATTTCCATCTTTGGGCAACTAATAATCCACATGCTACGCGGCCACATGCTTAAGAACGATTTTCTGTTAATTTGTGGGCGGGTATTGCTAATAATTATTTGATTGGCCCATACCTACTACCAAAGAAGTTGGATGGTCGCTGTCACCTTATTTTTCTTCAACAGGTTTTACCAGAACTGCTGCAAGACGTTCCGATCGCTATTCGTAACCTGATGTGGTTTTAACATTGAGCGCCCGCGCACTTCACCACTGATATGCGCAGTTATCTGAATGTCACATCTGGGACGCAATGGATTGGACGTGGTGGGCCAGTTCCTTTGCCACCGCGATCTCCCGATTGATCGAGCCTCGATTTCTTTTTATGGGGACATCAGAAGAGTTGTTTATGAGACTCCAGTTGACTCAGACGAAAATCTAGTATCTCACATATCCGAAGCTGCTGCACGTGTGCGGGAAATGCCTGACATCTTTAGAATTGTACGCCAATCTTTCGACGGACGACGCTACGAAGCATGTATCGCAGTTGGTGGGCGCAATTTTGAACACTTATTTTAATATTGTATGCATTATTATTTACTTGTAAACTACATTGTAAATAAACATTCTTTTTTATTCATGTATTTCGTTTGATAAGTTTGCCAGTTTTGCGCTTTTTTTTAATTCAAAAATTTCGATTTCATACCAAAAATTTTCAAAGAAGAATTTTATTAACTAATTATGAAATGTCAAAAAAAGGACAGCATAAAAATTTTCTGGTATGAATGAGAAATTTTGAAAGTTAAAAAAGGGGCCCAATCCCCCCCCCCTGGTGTTTTTACTTTAATGCGTCACTTTGTCCCATATATTCCTATACAATAATTGTTACTGTGTGCTCTACCTACCCCTAAAATTTGTACCATGAGTTTAGAAACACCCTGTATAGTAAATTTCACTAGTATCTATAGTTAAACTGAAATTATAAGTTAAACCGTGAAAAAATTGCAAAAAAAAAAAAAAAAAGCGGTCTGTGAGACCGCAGACAGCAGTTAATCCTTAACTGCAGTGACAAAATTTTTTGCATAAAGGCTCTGAGCGGTCTAGGAGATCGCTTGATCGTAGAATGAAAGGGTCGACTGACTCAGAAGATACTGTTTCTGTACTAAACAGTTTGTTAAAAGGTATATTATAATTAAAATGCCCTTATTCAGAAGTCTCTAGCGATACAACTAAATTTCCAAACGAATCAAAATTTCATTAACATCAATAGTTTAACTAAAATATGCAAGTTAAACTGTAAAAAAGATATAGCAGCAGTGTGCGATACCGCTAACAGGAGTTAAGGTTTAATGCTTAAAACAAACGCACTTTATAAAACAAGAATATTGACTTAAAAGTAGGTAGGTAGATACTCATTCTATATTTTATAAAACTTAATGGCTAACTACTTTTTCTCATTTCTAGTTACCTGATGTTAGCGGTCGCACAGACCGCTGATTTTTTTCCCCCCATTTTCATAGTTTAACTTGTAACTTTCAGATTAACTACAAACTCTACTGACATTTTGTTTCATATGGAACAAAATGTTCATTTTGTCAAAAACATTTTGTTTCATATGGTACTACCAGATATTTTTGAATAGGCGAGTTCCAATTATAATAAATATTCTTGTACAAAAAGTTTAGTACAGAAACATTGCTGGACAGATAGTTACACCTGTTTATTTTCTATTTAATTTACCATATCATATGTAAATCTGCTGTTTATAATTTCCGATTTATCTTGTAAATGTAAATGCTGAGTTAGTGCTTTCGAATCAGTTAACACAGTAAATCTTCTACCTGAAAGCATATATTTAAAATGCATAATTGCTTCATGCACTGCTAATAACTCAAATTTAATACTCTGATAATTTTTTTCCGGTTCTCTAAGTTTTCTCCCGAAAAATTCAACAGGTAGCAAATGACCATCCTTTTCTTGAGCTAGAACACCAGAAATTGCAACTTTGCTCCCATCCGTGAATAAGAAAAATTCCTTGTTAAAATCGGGGGGGGGGGTCTGAGTGTTGGTTTTTGTACAATTTCTTCCTGAATTATCAGGAAAGCTTTTTCTGCTTCTGGACTCCACTTGAATTTAACTTTATCTTTAGTCAGCTCTATTAAAGGGTTAACTTTGTCTGAATAGTTGGGTATTAGCGTCCGAAAATAATTCGCTAAGCCCAATAAAGTTCTGCCCCCCTTTTTCGATTTTGGTCTGACTAAATTTTTCACTTTTTCAATATTCTTTTGTGATGGAGAATATCCCATTTGATTCACCCTAAATCCTAGGAATTCTATTTCTGCTTTGCAAATTTGCATTTTTGAAGGTTCGATTGTCATGTTGTGATTTATTAATACCTGTAGAACTTCTAAGGTTTTCGTCATCTCTGCTATTGTGTTTGCAGATATCAACACATCATCAATGTAGTATGATACTTTGCTTTTGTCGAAATGACCCAGAATTTTATCGATTACTTCTGCAAAAATTGCGCTAGAATTTCGTGTGCCAAAAGCTAAACGAAGTGGCATATGTTTTCCAAATTCCGTAATAAACGCTAATTTTTTGCAATCTTCTGGTTTTAAATTTATTTGGAAAAAAGCACTATGTAAGTCTAGCACCGTATTTTTAGTATAGTCTAGCACTAGTATTTTTTACCGCTTATTTTTTGTAATAAGTCTTACGTCCGGCATCGGATAAGTATAAGGTTGTAAAATTTGGTTTAATAGTCTTAGGTCCGTTGCCATTCTAAACTTGGGTTCTGCATTCGGGTTATTACTCTGATTTTTCTTTCTAACGAAAATAACTGGAAAAGCATACTCGGAGTCAGTCTTCTCTATAATTTTAGCCTGTAACAATTGTTCAATTTCCCTTTTCGCATACTGTCTTACTGCCTGAGGCAATTTATATGGCTTAGCTTGTACCGGGAATTCATGATTCAATTGAAAACTTGGTGCGACAAACGCTGATTGCCCCAATGTTTGATAACTTTTTGAAAATGCATGAACATTGCCCATTAAAATTTTTCGAAATTTTTGTTGTACTTCCTCTGATAAATGGCTTAAATCGAAATCCGTCTCTTTAATTTCTGCTTCTCGCAATTTTCTTACATCTTCTATATTTAAATTATTTATTTCATAAAATGTCCCTTTCTCTATATTATCAGTTGAGTCATCTTGCTTGCACTCAAAGTTCGTTATAATTTCCCCCATTTTAGAAAAGTTAATTATTCAGAAAGGAACTAACAGTTTATTCTTTATTATAATATTTATGTTATTTTTTTTAACTTCGTGTAACGAAGTCTCGCATGAAAATTTACTATTTTCTTGAATGGGGTCAAAAATAATTACATCCGACATATTTATATTCCTCTGGGCATTTTAATTTTACAATTTTCGATTCTTCAGGTTTGAGAAAAATTCTATTTTTAGTAATGGCAAACATACTTTTATTTGAATGTTCCCCTGAATTACATGGCATAATGTTATTCACTTCATAATTATTTACTTCACTTGCAACGTTTAATTTAATTTGTTGATTTTTAAATTTTAATGTTTTATTGCATAAATCCAAAATCATATGATTTTCTTTGAGATAATCGTACCCTAATAACATTTGGTACTGCCTATCAAAATCATCATTAGTGACAAAATGTGCCTGTTGTGAATATAGCTTTTAATCGAAAAGTTAATTTTACACATTGTTTAAAAAAATCTTTGAATTTGTTAAAGTTTTAATTTGGATCTGATTGCCCAAATATTTGATTTTGACGTTTGTATCTTTAATTTTTTTGAATAAAGGTGATAAAAGGGAAACAGCAGCTCCGGTATCCAGTAACGCTTGTATTTCGACGCCCTGTATACTTAGTGATATAATTGGCAGACTATCTTTGTCGGCATTTGTTATATTTGCGATTGTTTTATTTATTTTATCGATTTCCGTCTCTGAAAATCCCGAATCTTGATCCGATTTCGCTGTTTTCTTTGCCCATTTTTTTTTTCTTTTTGCGCATTTCAAATTGATAACCATTTTGATCATAATTCTCAGAAATATATCCAAAATCCCCAGTTAGGTTGTGAATAATCATACATCCCATAATGCGTCGGGTAATTAAAGGAATTGTAGTAATCATTATAATATCGTTCATAATCATTATAATGAAAATTGTTATTGAAATGGGGACCCTTATAATCATTGTGTTTATTAAAAAGTTTCTTATTCCGCGGAACACTATCATCTCCAATTGCATGGTTTTTTTTCTTTGATTTTTTTAGTTTTTCAATCTCCCCTTTTAATTTCTCGATTAGCTCTTTGTTTTGCTTACTTGATTCTATAATGTTCTCATAAAGATCTTTGTTTTCTTTATTTATTGCGTTAATTTCCTCAAACTTTGATTCATTATACGCACTTTCCATAAGTTTTGCTAACTCGCATGCCTCCTTGAAGGACCTGGGCGCATTTTTACGAACATCTAGTGCAATATCCTGTCCAATTGAATTTAAAAAATTCGACATTTAAGATTTCGATAAAATTCTCTTCCTTATTATCCACATTTTCGCCTGCACTTTCGATATAAGATTTTACACCCTTTTTAAACTCCAAAATGAAATCCTCTATCGTTTGACTTGCGGCCTGTTTTAAATTTAGGAAATTGCTCTGAGCATTAAGGAAGCTTAGTTTTGTACCAAATAACTCCAAATTATTTTTAAATAAATTATAATTGGTCTCGTTATATTTTTCAATCTGTTTACTTAAAATATATTTTGCGTCCCCAGTAATTTTAGCCTTTAAAATTAATAATTTAGTTTCTTCCCGTATATCTGTCGAATTCAAAATATTATCAAATTCCTCTAAGAAAAATAATGTTTTTGTTCTTTTTATTGTCAAATGGTGACACTAACTTAATACGTGTATCTATATCCAGCGTCTGAGTCATTTTTAACAAATATTAGTAATCAATGTATACTTTTTCAAAATATCAATTCAAAATAGATCCTATACCTCTTAAAATAATATTTTGCATCTCATACTATTTTCTCTATATTACAACATATGTATGAAAATATTCTAAATTGCATAAATACATAAAAACAACAGCACTAAAATTTAAAAAAAATTTCTTAGGAGATGAAGTTGTTTTGTAGATTATTCTTTTACATACATAAATACCCCTAAAATATTTATAATACACGTATATATATAAAAAAACAACATAATTTCATTTAACAGAAAAATATCTGTCTTTTTCTACAGAAAAAACTTTTTTTTTTTTTGGTAAATAATGTACTACTACTTCGTAGTACGACTCATAAATTTTCTTTTGTATCAAGGTGATACAATTTCAAAAATCATGATCTATTGACATTTCAATCATTTTTATACCAGTCATATTATAAAATTTTACTCATTCTTATTATTTATACAGTATATAAAAAAAATTATTTTTACAAATGTGTCATCTGTGATGTGAATGCCATTATTTCTCAATGGTAACTGAGATCCAACCAAAAGAGAAAAGAGAGCGAAAAAAAATTATAATTCCTAAATTTACCTATTATAAATCCCAGAATTATCTTTTTCATTTCCTTTTTTTTTTTTTTTTGTTAACATATATTATTCATTTTATTTATATAAAATTATTATATGTGTGTCATTGTTACAATAATAAAATTTTAATAAAATTTTAATCAATTAAACTTACATACCTACAATATCTTTAAAATTGTGACATTAAAATACTTAAATTTATTTTCCTTTATTATTATTATTATTTCTAATGACCTCAGATGAACGTTCCCGAGTCATAGCACCATTTTACTATGAAGGAGGGGATGCTGGACAGATAGTTACACCTGTTTGTTTTCTATTTAATTTACATCCTAAATTGTTAATTGGTCCAAATCATCCAAGCAACCTCATAGCAAATTGGTATATAATTTTATATACCTTAGATAAATTCAAATAACATAAGTGATCGTAATTACATAATTCTAGTAGAAGAGCAACGCGAAGCATTAATAAAATTAAATTATAACCCGCGTCAAAATGTAATTATTAAATTTAAATAATTACGAATAAAATTAAGAGTTTGCGTTGTGAATTATTTAGACTAACTCTTCCACTTATGAATTAAACTAAAATTTAAGCTGTAAAAATAAATTGACACACCTTAAACATTATCAATTAAATAATTACAGAAACTTTTTTAAACTTGATTAAATATTTTATTTACATTGAACACAACTATATACAGAAATACATAATATTAATTCAAAAAAAAGAAAGCAATACTTTTGTTTGCTTCTCATGATTTTAAGTATATTTAATCTTTAAAAAAAAGACAATATTTTCATTTTACTCTAATTACTATATTTTTTTTCTTTTTGCTAAAGAATAATTCTCTTTCATTTTTAAATTACCATAATTTTATTTAATTATTGGTTTTGTCGGATCTCATTACTCTCTACCATAAAATATCAGAAAAGTATTTTTATGATTTTTCATATGATCTTAAGTGGTAAAGGAAAAAGTTTAAAGTCGTACCTTTTTTTAATATACGGGATGGTGGCCTTTATCCATCAAATTCAGAGTTGTCGCGTTGCTTAGGATCATATTCATATGTCATCCGGAATTCGCTTCGTATCAGAGCGGCAACATCGGGATGGCAGGATGCATAGCTACGGACCTCTGTAGAATAATCCTCTTTATTTTAACATCAGGAAGACATCCTCAATTAGGCTTGCTTAGGCTCACTCCGATATGTACATCAGGAAGACATCCTCAATTAGGCTTGCTTAGGCTCAGTCCGATATGTACATCAGGAAGACATCCTCAATTAGGCTTGATTAGGCTCAGTCCGATATGTCCATCTCGCCTGGGCATTACTAGGGCTTTCAGGATTCATTGCACGGGCTTTCAGGAGAGCTCCTGCGTCCTCTACATCTTTTTTCAGACTCTTTTTCAAACCTTATTCTTCTTGCACACCAACTCCTGCAGTGGGTGGAACTATTTGTCTAGTCCACTGTTATTGGATGCGAGAAGATTTTTTATTATGCTTCGATAGGCCTATTAGCTAACAGTCTGCAAATGGCCCCTTACATCTACTTTAATATTATTATCTGCCTTAAAGTTTGGGTGGTCTGAAAAGCCATAAATTTATCCCAACACTTTTATTGAGGCCATAAATTTATTCCAACGTTTTTATTGAGGCCAGAAATTTATTCCAACGTTTTTATTGAGGCCAGAAATTTATTCCAACGTTTTTATTGAGGCCAGAAATTTATTCCAACGTTTTTATTGAGGCCAGAAATTTATTCCAACGTTTTTATTGAGGCCAGAAATTTATTCCAACGTTTTTATTGAGGCCAGAAATTTATTCCAACGTTTTTATTGAGGCCAGAAATTTATTCCAACGTTTTTATTGAGGCCAGAAATTTATTCCAACGTTTTTATTATTCTACGATTTCTAATTATACACCACTTTCCATTGGCTTGTCATAAAACGACACCATGGCGTCTGGCTATTATTGTCTGAGATCCGAACTCTATTCAACATTATACATTCGTTTTACAATACAACAATTTTTTAAAAATATATATTTAATATTTAAAATCAACTTAATTTTTGTATGAACTTACACTCCTATTTTACTTAAATATATAAACATAATTTTACACTCATAATTATATTTTATAAAAAATATTTATACAAACAGAAATAACAAATTACGCAATTTTACTTTGATTTAACCAACATGGTGCGGGAACATATTGTTATATGTTGCCCAGCAAACATTCTAAAAGTTAATCGCACCTTTTATTAATCATTTGATCGAGCGGTCCCACAGACCACTTCAAACTCTGACAGTTTTTCACAAAGCTTAAAAAGGTTAAGTAGATTATCTTAGTATTGTATGAAGTGTAATAGCAATTTAACTAACAGATAAAAATAAAGCTATCCACAGCGTAATTGTGGAAAGCTTTGTATGTAGCTTAAACGATGGGGGCAAAGCCCCCTCCCCCCCCCCCCCATCTAAAAATTGTACGTATCTGACCCAAGACGGATGGGTGTTTTGACCCCATTCCGCAGTCCTTTGCTTAACCTGCTAGTTTAACCTTTAACTGATGTTACCGGTCTCGCAGACAGTTGCTTTTTTCAATTTTCATAGTTTAACTTCCAAATTTCAGTTTATTTCTAAACACTACTGAAATTTTGTTTAATTTGGTAATTTAGTACTATCACCAGAGACTTCTGAATAGGTTAATTTTAATTATAACACTCCTGTACAAAAGTTTAGTACAAAAACAACATACTATGAGTTAATAGCGGCTTTTATTCATATTTCGATGGAGCGGTCTCAAAGACGGCTTCACACTAGTTATGCGACATTTTCTGCCACATCAGTTAAAGGTTAAACAAATGTGATGGAGGTAAACTACACGGTATTTAGAAGCTAATTGCTTCCGTTCTCCATTGAATTTTTGGGTTTGTAAGAATTTGAGGTTTTCAGCTAAACAATAACGTGAATTTAAAAAAAAATTCTCATTTTCTTGACATGGAGTGCTGTTTTCTTAAGGTTTGAGCAAATTACTACTACACTTCAAACCGAACTGCCACGTAGTGATCATGATTGTAGAAATATTTCGTATTAAATAAGTCATTGCGTGATTTTGCCCCGTGCATATCTTTATCCCCACCTATCCTATATTAATGCATAGTATTCCGTACTAGAAAATAAATGTTCCAGTTAGACAGGTTCTATTTTACCAGGTTTTACTGCATTTTTAATCCACTATTATTTAACTAGGTAGTACCCGTTATAGCTTAACTAAAAAACAATTTCACAGAAAAAGAGACAATAGAAAAGAAAATCAATAAAAAATGACTTACATATTTTAATTGTTAGTAACAAACACTTTTATAACCTGCCTGGGAAACAGCTTTCTATTAAAACAACTGCTATAAGCGGTCTCACAGACGCTTTCGCAGCTTTTCTTTGCTTTCACAGTTTAACTTAAAATTTTCAGTTTAACACTCCAGCCCTCGCATCGGGTCAGTGACCGGAGCCTTTTTCAACTATAAATCACAACTATTCATTTTTTAAAAAGCTTAGTCCCCGAGCCAGGTATAAATTTCGTCAATTGTTTCCTCTCGGCCGATAACTTGTAAAATGCTTCAGAGAGTTGTATCATGAAGATCTGTGAACGTCAGCTGCGATTCCGTGGGTGGGCTGAGCAGCAGTAGCCTCCCACCCACTTCAAAAAAAAGAGGGGGGGAATTTTAATCATTTCCTCCCGATTGAAAATTTATGAAATCTTAGGGAACCCAATATCTTGTGGGAAAAAAATGTCAGCTGATGAAGTGGCGAATAATACGTTAGCTGGTCACAATTATATATACAGTAAAACCCAGATTTAACGTAACCCGTATTTAACGATTTACTGCATATAACATTTTCTATTGGTCCCAACTAAATTTCCTATACCTGCAATGTTGAAATATCCTTGATTTAAAGTTTCGAATAATTCCCGCATTTAACGTTTTTTCAGAAGCAAAAACTCAATGAAAATTTCTTAAAATAGTCAGAAATTGATGAAAATAAAGGAAAAACTTTCTTTGAAATACGTGCAAAACTCTGAAGCTTTGCCTTTAATAGTAAAAATTCTAAAGCTGAATCATGATCTTTAGTATCTGTATAAATTTAACCGTAATCATCACTGTAAATTAAGCACACAAAAAAAATTCATCCTCTGTACTTACTGCTTGAAAGAAACGACGTACAACCGATGTCATGCGTCGTACAAACGAAACATTACAATATTAATATAGAAATGAATCGGGACCGCACTGAAACGATGTATAAATATAAAAAATGTGTAAACTGTGCTTTATTGTTTATATTTTTTATGGCAATTTTTTAAGTACATACGTCTTATCGAACAATCGTAATATCCAATTGTAATATTTGGGATAAATTTTGCTTAACAAGAATGAAGGAAAATATAAGTTTACAATTTTTTCCTCCTGAAATATATACGTTATATTATTGAACCGAGTTACTAGAAAACTGACACAATATGAGAAACATCTTATGCCAGGCGCGGAGTTCAAATCCACTCTACATTTTGAGAACCTGAAGTCCCTTTTTCTAGTGCCTTAGACCACCTCGACTGGATCAATGTTTCTTGCAAATGAAACCATTTCAAAACTCAGTTAAGAGACTGAAAATCACCCTAAAATGCTCCTGTGTGTTCAGGTTAGCTGAAATGGACCTTAAATTAGTTTTGTATTTAAAATATAGGGTGTCCATAAAAGAATGTCCAAGTTTCAATGGTACATCACAGTTTAATTTAGACTATTTACAACAAATCATACATCAAATTGAAGGTCAACGAAACTAGTTTTTCTTAAAAATGTTTAATAGGCGCACCTTTAGTTATACTGCACTCATTCAACCTGAAGTCCAATTCTTACCACACTTCGATTGACAAGTCCGGAGTAATGGAAGCAGTTTCCTCTTCAATTTTATGTCTCAACTTTGGGAAAACGGAACAGATGTTATATATTCCCGCAGCCGCCATCTTAGATTTTTTGGCGTGAAAACCCTTTTTCCGCAAGTAAATGTCGCCAAGCAGATCTATGCGCATGTTAGACTTAACTGGTTGCCTTATCGATAAATGACAAAACATCGCCGAGAAATCCAAGATGGCGGCCGCGGGAATATATAGCATTTAAGACCCCCGGAACAGATGTCATAAGTTCCCCCCGGCCGCCATCTTGGAATTTTCTTGGCGTGAAAACCCTTTTTCCGCCAAGTAGTAAATGTCGCCAAGCACCGGTTTATACGCATGTTTGGCTTAACGAAAATAAAATGTAAATAATAAATTTCGCTAAAATGGCAACCAGTAATCCTTGTATGTGCGCTTCGCGCACATTTTCCGAAAAAAAACATCACTGCATTCAACACTTCTCGAGGTGTAGCATTCTCAAAATTGAGTAGTTTTCGCTTTCTAGCAATCTCATAATATAAAAACTTTTAAAGCAAAAATACACAAAAAACAAAATTCGCTAAAATGGCAACCAGTAATCGTATGTGCGCTTCGCGCACATTTTCCGAAAAAAAACATCGCCGAATTCAGCATTTCTCGCGATATAGAATTCTCAAAATTCAGCAATTCTCGCTTTCTAGCAATCACAAAATGTAAAAAACTCAAAAGCAGTAAAATACATAAAATTATCAACATACCTTAACAAACATCTGCTTTCTTGAAAGATCCAGTTCGAAATATTATCGCCGACATTTTCCTAAATAGGCTTATCAATACGTATTCACAAACTATAAACAAACCTTCTTTTCTTGTCAAAATTTCCTCATATTTCCTAATTATTTCAACAACAGCGTTTAAACGAACTACAGAAAACATAGTTAATCAAATACATTCAATAAATTTCACATAAAAATAAAAAGGCAGAACTATACAATACGATATCAAAATACATTCACAATATTCCAACATTAACTTCTCGATTGCCAGAACGACACGTCACAAAAACACGTCACACGACATTCAACATATCGAGGTTGCCATATCCATAACCACCGTCAACACGCCAACAAAAAATCGCCAAACATTTCAAAACAACAACGGCGGAGGGAACATACGGCATCTAAGCCTTTCTTTAATTATAATTATAAAATTGCTTCTGCAAATTGTGTTTCTATATTGTTCAAGGACATTAGAAAGTGTTTCATTTTGTATTCTATAAATCGAAGTTTTTGTTAGAGTCAAAAAAAGTTGATTTTCTTATTTCTGTAAAAAGTGTCCCATCCCTCCCCACTCTTCCCCAATATTTACCACAATAATTTTTTTCCTTGTTTTAAATATCTAGGATTTTTTTTTTAAGTGTTTTATGTATAATATGTATAAAACAAGAAATATACATCCAAGGTCATTGTTTTCATACCAATGACATAGTTTGAAAATAGAAGCAAATTCTACACTAAAATAACCCTGCAATTTTTACAGATTTTTTTATATTTTATGAAAAAACTAGTTTAAAGCAGAATATTTTTTTGTAAATTAAACGATTTTCTACTGGTGCCAAAATTGACTTTTCTGTCAATATAATATAAGACGAAATGCAATATTTAACCTAGATTCAAACATAAAATATATTATATGGACTTTAAAAAGTTCATTGCTTTACTTAAAAGTTGACTAAAACAACAGAGGGAGCATGTTACAAGTTAAAAATACAGTTCAAAACTTCTTAGTACTTTCAAGCTTTTCCAAGCTCTTCATCAGAAAATATTTTAATAACTAATTGCTGTTTATTTGAAGTGACGTATTTGTATAAATAAACAGCAATTAGTTATTAAAATATTCTCTGATGAAGCGCTTGGAAAAGCTTGAAAGCACTAAACAGTTTTAAAGAAACTGTATATTTTTAACTTTTAACATGCTCTTCTATTGCATTAGTCAACTTTTATGGAAAACAGAAAAATTTTTAAAGCTCATAGAATATATGTTCCTGTCAATTTTAGAGATTTTTTGCAGTGTAGCTACTCATGTATAATACTACAAAATTACTCACCCGTTTCTTTGCTCAGATAGAGAAGTGGTTCAGTCACTCCTTCGAAAAAGAAAACGAATTTTATCAAATTCCCATCCTTATGATCTGAAGGTAGCTTTTCTTCAAGATAACGGTGCGAAATATCCCAAATCTCATAGTTGATGCGATATTTCGAATTCTGTATCGTGCAAACTTGAAGTCTTTTCCTTTTTAAATCCAACTTGGCATTTAACGCTGCATGGTTCCAAATCTCTATGCTTGTTTTTGAGACCTAGAAAAACTCCAAAAAAAAGTATCACCAAAACTAGTATGTTTTATATCTGACCGAAAAATCTACTAGTTTCCATTCAAGAACAAAACAGGGCTTTCTCTAGGTTCACCTATTGACGGTAGATCTGTACACCATTCTAAATACTGTCAAATCTTATATTCTGACGGCATACTTCGTTAATTAACAGAGCTCGGTATTCAGCAAGAAGTAAATCAGAAAATGCTTATATCTGAACACTCCTACTTCCAAAGACTTATAATCGTCTGCTACGGGAGCGATTATACTTTGAGCGTGCGCAGTAAATGTTAAATTTGTTAGCGCACAATAGCCCCATTTTCTTCTCCTGCGGCCGGTTGTCAAAATCAAAGCGCTGTGTAAATGTTATTCGTATAAACTACAGCGCCTAGAAGATACAGTGTGGAAAACGGCTACAAAATAGTGCTAAAAAATTGAATCCCATAAATGTACAACGATGTTGAATAACAAGATGTCGATCGTAGCGCCATCGTAGTGATTTAAAAACGATAGTCATCCTAAAAGAGACTCTTCAATCTATTTCACGTCATTCCTTAACTAAATTAGCTTATAACGGACTAAAATATCTTATATTTATAGTTTCCGATATTTAACCTTCTATAATTTTTTAAAACACAGGGTTTATACTGAAAAGAGTTACGAGATGGCGCTCGTAGCAGCATATTGCCGCTGAGCTTTGTTTGAGAATTATGGGATACAAGTTTTTAGCACTTTTTAAAGCATTATAGGAATAGCCGTTTTCCACACTGTATCTTCTAGGCGCTGTAGTATAACCAGCACCACTTTCCACTCCTGAGGCGAGTTTTCAAAACAAAATTTCGTCGCAAAAGAAACAAAACAGCGACCAGTAATTTAAAGATTCCATTTTCTGTTCCTTTAGTCCATCTTCCTGACTTCACAGATACGTATATTTTAAGTCCATGTTTAACACTTAAACTAGTTTCCCACCTTCGTTTCGAATCATATTTTTTAATTTCACTTCTTGATCTTTCTGGTTTAATCTTTTCCTTGTCCATCAAGCAAAAAGATATTCAGTCGTCGGAGAGCACTATTTTGCACTTGCGAAATACCTTCAATTCATATGCTCAGGCTTATTATATAATGGATTTAGCAGCTAAATTGTAGATCGGATTCTGGGATTTTCCTTCGCGAAATGTACGATGACGTGATCAAAGATCCAGTTCATTTAATTTCAGGGAAGGGGGGGGGGGCGACTTAAATTTCAATAGTGTTCTCAGGCTTGGCGAATAGTGATGGATTCTGTCGCAAACAGAAATCATGTTTGTCAATAACGCCATATCCAGAGAGACAAGGGAGAGAGAGGGGGCCAGAGATACACGTCCTCAACCCTGAGCTACAGCGCCTAGAATAAATAGAGTAGAAATCGAGCTATTCAAACAGCGCTAAAAATTTGCATCCTTTAAATGTGCAACTATGCTGAAATACGAAGAGCCGATTATAGCGACATATGTGGTGTATTTTTAAATTTCAATGTAAACACATCGCAAAATTTCATTCCAGTTTATATTTGAGTTTTTAAATTCCTAATCTTTTAAATTTGATTTATCCGCAATTTAGATCCAGGTAGAAGCCGAAATGCTTAATTATTTGTCGTTGTGGACCAGTTATGGTGTAGCAGAGTACCTTTTTCCAGGCAGAACGATCCGAGCGCACCCTGGAAAACTTCGGCGGGTAACAGATACTAAGAGCGCGTTCACGGACCGCACTCTGGGTTCCCTAGGTTTACGACGGGTAACCCGAAGCGTTCAGAGATCGACATCACGTAACTTTTTCCGATGTCCCCGTAGCGTTCAGAGCCGGAGATTTCCCAGATTTCGGGGAACCCACATTACATGAAAAATTTTGTTGGGTAAAGTGATCACGTGGTTGGGAAATCTGATTTGTTTACCAATTTATAGCTTAACTGTGACTGTCAATCGGAATAGCACTGTTTTGATCAGTTTTATCGGACATTGTTTCTGTTTTTTCATATTACAAAAATAATAATAAAAGCATTTCTGGTCTAAGTTTAACTTTTAGATAAGTTAGAAGATAAATGTAAATTTTGCATATTACAAATCAGTTCAGCTTGGAAGCCTAAAATGGCTAGCAAAACCTGTGATACACATTTGTTGCGATAGTATTCCACATAAAAATTAACTTTTGGAACAGTTTCCCATCTAAAAAAAGTGATAATTGAATCTATTTGCACTGTCGAAAGTACAGCTGCTGCCATGTTTGTAAATGTAAATAAAAAAATCCTGCAACTTTACCCGAAAGCGTTCAGAGCCTTTTTTACCCAACCTTACACCGAGAAACCAGTATGACGTCATTCCCCAATTTTCCGAGTTACCCGTGTTTCGGTCTCTGAACGCGCTCTAAGTAACTGCCATTCAAAATTATTGAGCTATGTGGCCCTCTTTTTTATGAGTTCTCAATTTAATGTTACGCTACAGCGTCTAGAATACATAGTGTGTAAATCTGCTATCCAAACGGCGCTAAAAAGTTGTATCCCTTAAATGTGCAATGATGTTGAAATCCAGTGAGGATTTCAACATAAAAAAAAATATTGAAAATATATGTTCTAAAAAGTATCGCAGCGACATCTGCGACTTTTTCTTTTCAAATTTCAAAGTAAACATGGTATTATTACAGCGCCTAGACCGAATCGTCCTTGGAGTTTTATAAAATATCCTGCAGATGTCGCTGTGATCGACTCATTGGATTTCAGCATCATTGTACATTTAAGGGATAAAATTTTTTAGCACTTTTTTAGTTATTACTGGGATAGCCCATATTCAAACTATGTATTCTAGACGCTGTAGTTAGGCCTCGTGGCTGAGTAGTTACGGCACCACACCGATCACCGCTTCAGTTCAGCGTCTAGAATACATAGTGTGGAAATCGGTTATCACAGTAATACAGCGTCTAGAAGATACAGTGTGGAAAACGGCTACAAAATAGTGCTAAAAAATTGAATCAGATAAATGTACAACGATGTTGAATAACAAGATGTCGATCGTAGCGCCATCGTAGTGATTTAAAAACGATAGTCATCCTAAAAGAGACTCTTTAACCTATTTCACGTCATTCCTTAACTAAATTAGCTTATAACGGACTAAAATATCTTATATTTATAGTTTCCGATATTTAACCTTCTATAATTTTTTAAAACACAGGGTTTATACTGAAAAGAGTTACGAGATGGCGCTCGTAGCAGCATATTGCCGCTGAGCATTGTTGGAGATTTATGGGATACAAGTTTTTAGCACTTTTTAAAGCATTATAGGAATAGCCGTTTTCCACACTGTATCTTCTAGGCGCTGTAACAGTAATACTTAACCCATTAACCGCCAAAACTATAAAGGGTTAAATTTTTTTATACAAATGATATCGGTGATTCATTTCAACAAATATAACATTAATTTATAGTGAAAATAACAAAACTTGTCTTAGCTTACGAAAAATCGAGTGTTACGTTCACGGAACCTCAGCGGAATAAGAGTATTGATGTTCAATGAGTTCAACTGCACATCTTCAGGGTTTTCATAGATTTGGGCACTGGAAGATTTTTCTAGCAGTGTTACAATTTAGAAAGCAAACAATAATTTTAAAGGTAGTTAATTTATTATTAAATTTTCATTTATTTTTTCTTTATAAATTACTGATTCTATCTAGAAAACAGGTTTCATCATCAAAATATTCGCTACTCTTAAGTAATAAACTACCTTCATAAATTTACTGCCGCAGTAAATATTCTGGTAATGGCATTATTTACATTGCAGTCTTCAGCTGTCATCGGACATGACGATTAAATGCCCTCTCTCTGGTTGTAATGGCTTTTGCATGCTGAACTTACTAGGTCGTCTTGTTGCTGATTTGTTTCTAAATCTTTTCTTTCAAAAGGTGTTTGCTTTTGCAAATACCATTTTCAATGCAACTTCATGTCTGAAATCAAAGTGAGACCTTTTATTTTTGAACATAAACTTGATATCTTCCCGCATTTCTCAATATCTAATTTTTTTCCCTTTTTTGACTAAGTCAAATTCAATGTTTCCTTCTTTATCCATCTCAAGTCTCCATTTTTTTAATGACTTGTACTACTTTTAGAGGGCACAAACTTCTTTATGCACATATCAATTCTTATTTTATGCCCATATCAATTTCGCCAGCTATATTGCATGGTGAAATATCATTGTCTTTTTATATATATATATCCTCATTTCTTTCTTCATCAATAATTTCTCCTATTTCTGGGGAAATAACACTAATATCAGTTTTGTTTCAATCATTTTTACCTGAATCTTCATAAAAAAGTCTTTGAAGAGCCTCCTCTAACGCTTTAGGCATCTCTATGAACACAGAATGAGAAAATATCCCAAAGAGTAGAATGAAACGAGTGAATAAGGAAACTACACTGTTAAAAATGTCGTGAAAAATTACCTCTGTTTTTAAAGGCTATCTATTTTCTGACCAATGAGAAAGTTCCATAGGCATTTAAGGAGCATTCTCATTGGTCAGAAAATAGACAGCCTTTATAACAGAGGTATTTTTTCACGATATTTTTAACCGAGGCTAACGAAAAAGATAGGCTACCGCGGTGGGTCCGATTCTTCTTTTTTACAGACCGCTGGAGTCACGTGATGCTCGAATGCACCAATGAAGGTGTGCGAAAAGAGCATCACGTGACTCCAGCGGTCTGTAAAAAAAGAAGAATAGGACCTACCGCGGTAGCCTGCCTTTCTCGTTAGCCTCGATTT
The DNA here is from genome assembly GCA_963932465.1 of Maratus speciosus. Classification (NCBI taxonomy): domain Eukaryota; kingdom Metazoa; phylum Arthropoda; class Arachnida; order Araneae; family Salticidae; genus Maratus; species Maratus speciosus. The sequence continues at coordinate 505,195,649 of OZ010787.1, read as the reverse complement.
TTAACAGTGTACCCCTTTTCCGCTGACGATGCGCAAACGCAACACCTGTTTTCTCTTCCTCCCCCACTAAAACAAAATGAACTAATTCATGGAATTTTTTTATCTACTTTGACCTTGTTTAAAAATAGATTACAACGGCCGCGTCCAGATGAGCCACCGGTTAGTGACCGGTGAGATCGGTTAGTCACCAAGGCGTTCAGTGCTGCTAACCGGGTGGCAACCAATGTCGTTCAGCGCAAGTAACCAAAGTGACCGGTGAGAGACCGAACTAACCGAAGAAAATTCTTGGTTAGTTGGGTCACGTGATCGGTTACATGAAAGTTTATTTACATTTGCATCGTACATGATAAAACAATAATAAAAGAATAATTACGGTAACGTAATACAGATGGCGCCAATAGTAAATAACACCAGTGCCGTCCAGTAGGTCTGTCGACCGGTTAGAGACCGGTTACTTACCGTGACGTCACGTAACCAATCTCACCGGTGACTTTGGTGAGGTCTGCTGGACTCGCCCATCTAAAGCTTACGTTTTTATAACTATATTTCTTCTATGAAAACGACAACGTGAGAGTTTTCGTTTAAAAATGCTTCAAATTTCGAACTCGTTATTAAATACAAAAAACCTGTGAAAGAAAATATTTTTATATTGAATTAGTAACTATAATTTTCCCTACTAAAATATTATTGTAAATATAATATTCATCTGATAGCTGGTACTTCGTTGTGCCGGTTTATTTGGTTTCTGTCGTATCTGTCTCTTGTAGTTTATCTAGGTAGTGGATTATGACAGCTATACAGAAATAGAAAGCTGCTCACCGGGCCCAAGAGGGTCAATAAACAAACAAACAAACAAACAAACATCTGATAGCTAATTTTGTATACGTGTTTATTTTGATGGTTGCGTAAACGCAACACTAGCGGTTAATGGGTTAAAAAAGCGCTAAAATATTGGATTCCTTAAATGTCAAACGATGCTGAAATCCAATGAGTCGATCACGGCGACATCTGCAGGATATTTTCTAAAACTCCAGAAGAACTTAGTTCTTACTTCCGAAATCTGAAAATATTTCGCAGATGTCGCTACGATCGGTTCCCTGGATTTCAGCATCATTGCACATTTAAGGGATACAACTTTTTAGCGCTATATGGATAGTAGATTTCCACACTATATATTCTAGACGCTGTAGCTTCAGAGCGTAAGTGGGTTGCGGGTTCGACTGCCGCTGGCTCCGTTTCACACTCCTTGTGGATCTCCCGGTTGTAATTCTCTGGTGTTGTCAAAGACATTTTAGATACATAGGGCGCATTCAGAGGATCCACCGGTTAGTGACCGGTGAGATCGGTTAGTCACCAAGGCGTTCAGTGCTGCTAACCGTGTCGCAACCAATGTCGTTCAGCGCAAGTAACCAAAGTGACCGGTGAGAGACCGAACTAACCGAAGAAAATTCTTGGTTAGCTGGGTCACGTGATCGGTTACATGAAGGTTTATTTACACTTGCATCGTACATGATGAAACAATAATAAAAGAATAATTACGGCAACGTAATACAGACGGCGCCAATAGTAAATAACACCAGTGCCGTCCAGTAGGTCTGTCGACCAGTTAGAGACCGGTCACGTAACCAATCTCACCGGTGACTTTGGTGAGGTCTGCTGGACTCGCCCAGTGACCGGCAATTCCCATTCAAAAGTATGCGAAATCATGGCAGCCATCAGAAGTAAATTGAAACACCAAAACCACGAGGTTTGTACGTCAGCTGTGGTTATTTACCATTAAGTGCTATGAATAGAATGAGCTTAAAAATTAATTTTTATCAATATATATGAAGTTTATGGCATATTCTTTTACATGAAGATATATTTTATATCTAAATATGCGTTTTAAATATTGAATTTTCAGTAATAAACTATTTATTAATAATTTTACGGATGGAATGTTTGGAAATGATTATCTAATTGTAACATACCTTATAAACCTAAATAAAGGCGAAATTTATATGGAAATATATTGTTAAAGATTATAATTCCACATTTTTTTAAGTTTGACTTTAAAAAGTAACTGGTAGGAAAGTTCAGATTAAAGGTAACAACTGTAACATAATATAACAATTTACAAAATATTAAATTACTTGTAAAGAAATATACGTTTTTTAAACAGATTTTTATGCAAAAAGGTAATTAAAAAATGCATATTAACGAAAGTAACACTATATTTTTATTCTTGGAGAATGTTTATTGAAATACTTATTTGCTATAAGAAAAAAACAAAAAAATTGATGAATAATAAGGTATTTTTTTTAAAGGCCTAAATGAAATAGGGTAGACTAATACTTAATGATCCGCAATGAAAAAATACGCTAATAAAAGAATTTTCTTAGGTAAATTAAATTATAAAGCATATATACTGCCGTACAACAGCTGTGATAAAAAATCCTCAGTTAAACTGACAGTTTGCAGGTCTATGTATCTTAAAAGTCTTTAAGTGTTGTATGTTTTCTTGTGGCTATCTCGTCTTTGTATATTGATGATTACTTATAAGTGGGCACCTGATGACAAGCAGACAAGCGAAATGTATGTGTTCAATAAATAAATAAATAGTTAGGCCTACTGGTTACCTTATGTTATGGTTTTCTGTGCACCTTGGTACCCTACCGTCTTAGCATTCTCCGTTTTTTACCTACGCCAATAATTAAAGAGACGTCGAACTGTCGGGCAACCAAATTAATTTGGATGTTCTATGCGTCTTATTTTTGGGGGTTATATTTAACCTCGTGCTTCCAACTCTGGAATGGAACCCACCAGAGGTCTCAAAATTACACTTTTTAGTCCATGCTTTCTTTCAAAATTTCTCTTTATGTTCCCATTCAAGTTCGTTTGAGGTCACGAGTTTGAGTTGGCACTCCGTAAGCACCGCGATGTTATGTAATTGTATTATTTCAACGTCTAGACGAAATCGTCTTGGAGATAAAATAAATATTCTGCAGATGTTGCGGCGATCGAAACTTTGGATTTCCGCATCGTTTGACAGTAATAATAAAAGTAAAGTAAATTAAGGGATCCAATATTCTATCACTTTTTAAAGTATTACTGGGATATCCGATTTCCAAATACAGACAGTATCGGATATATGGTCTCCCACTTATAAGGTCACCCCGCTTTTAATGCTTTTTTTTGCAAGTCCGTATTGACTGGACAGGAATTACGTGTTAAAATGAACCGCCTATATGGTCAGATTCTAATGGCTAATATCTGATATATGGTCACTTTTGCATATGTTGCTCTTTTTATTACAAAATATCCTACAGTTTTATGCTTTTTCCTTCCTCTTTATAGGGCGAAAGGTTCGAATAGACGTATCATTCAACTATTTTCTACACTTGGTGTCTATTTTGTGGTCACGGGGTGCTTTTTATCTGTAATAGCTTTAGAAGAAATCGGTCAGATTTTCTGAAGGAGGAAAATCTTTCCGTCAAGTAGATCTAATCTTCTAATCGTCTTTCCATTGTTGAACCTCCCCATCTTTTTGTGAATAACTGCAAACGGTTGGAGAATAATGGGTGTGAATAGCGTTTCCTCGACAAGTTTTGAAGGAAGGCAAAACAAGTGTCTAAACTCACCCTTAGAGATTGTGATAATATTGCATACTACATGACTAGATGTGCGTATACACGCTAGGGGGGGAAGAAGGCACAGCACGTCATTGGCTGAATAAGATATACTCTTCCGGGATGCAGCAAGGAGGTTCCAAAAGTCATGACGTCACTTGATGCTGTTCCTACCCCCCCTCCCGCGTCTAACATATTTAGCCGAGTTTTGCACTGTAGACTACTGACCGGATTTCTATCGGTCCAAGTTGTTCTGAAGAAAAAAAAACATATGTAGTGGAGAAAAATATATGGTATTTCTTGACAATGTATTGAGCTGTTAAAGGGGAAAAAATAGTGGGTACAAATAAAAAAGCTTAATTGCTCGCCATCGCGTTGTGAAAAACGGCCTTAATAGAGGCAGCTCCGGTTCGATTTTTTTTTTTTTTTGCCGTCGCACAGTGGGGGAAAATCCCCAAAAGGTAGCCAAAAGTCGAAAAATAAAGTTACTATTTAGGACATTTTGACTATGCAGATGGTTAGAATAATGTTTGGAGGGTCAGAATCTGTATTTATAAAAAGGTTTTCGTTTTACGTTGACAATCTATATCATTTAAAAAGTGACGCTTGGAGGATTATCATATGAGGCGAACAAAAATTGCAAAACAATGGTTGTTCTAAACACGTGCTAAATTTTTGCATATCATCCGGTTTTAATGCTTTAAAATGGATTCAAACGATGACAGTGTTTACTTTTATGCGCATGTTACAAAAATTATATTAAGTACATAAAAATTAATAATGTCATGATTATTTTTGATAAAAAATGTTTAAAAATATATTACTTTTTTGCTTTCAAACATCAAAAAGTTTATAAGTTCCACGGTGTTCCACAACGACATATAATGGAAACAATAGCCTGAACTTTATCTAATGAATCATGAAAAAATCAGCTGCCATAACCTGCTATTCTGCATTTTGTGAAGGTTTTAGCAACCACAAGTAAAAATATCACTTTTTTAGTCAATTCAAAAGCTATGACATTTAATATTTTTCACGGTAATTTAGCTGCCAAACATTTTTAAAATTTTTAGATGATTCAGTTTTGTGATAGATTATTATATATTATATTACAAATAAGTATTATAAGCATAAGCATAAAGGAATTTGATCAGCAAGATTAGTAACAAAAAATGAAAAGAAATCACTATCATCGATAAAATAGAAATACATTTTCTTATCTTTTTCGATAATAATTTTATGTATTCTATCGTAATTAGAAGAATTATCTTGTCAATTGCAATCGTTGCTAGATCATATTGGTGAACGTATTTTATTAAGGCAAACGGAAATTATTAAGAATCTGACTTCAGAAAACATTTGCAATCTAAATTTGATTTTCAAGTGGTGATGTGATTGTAAATCTGGTCAAAGTAAATTTAAACAAACATTTAGCGTTGAGGATGGTAGAAATTAGGTTCAAATAGCTTTTTCACTTTTCTAGTGCCACTAGAACTTAAGTGTTGCGAAAAATTCAGAAATCGTTATCTGGAAAATTTCGAGATCTTCACCTCCTCGATTTTTTAGGCCCGTCAGAATCCATTTTTTGCACGAGAATACGTAAGCTACTGTCAGTGAAATGGATTATATTACAGATCAGGAGAGTAAACTTATTCCTTTTAAAACAATGATTGATAAAAAATAAGTAGGCGTTAATTACAAACTAGCTTTAATGATGATTCATTGTAAAATTTTTAATGTCATTACTAGTAATTTGCCAACTCAACGTTGGTACCTATATCAGGCAACTAATACCTATATCAGTCAAACTATTTCCAAACTGAAAGTGAATAAAAACCCTTTACAATTCAGGATGTCCACGTCACATGCCTGTATAAGATTTTTGAGTGTACCTTGCATTTGGCATACAAACGGGATATAAAGGAATAGCAAGTGTGTGCTCCTGACGAGAAGAAAAAAAATTAAATTTGTAAAACAAAATTTACCAAAAAGATTTCGTTTACAATTAGGACTTCTCGTCGATAAATCAAAGCTCGGATTTGGAACCACAAATGCTTATAATACAGCTCTTCGATTCTTTGAAAACGCAAGTATTTCTGCTTCCATAAGGAGCATAGACGAAGATTTGATCAAACAATTTCACGTCATATTAAAAGAAATTTCTTAACATTTATTTGATCAATTTCGTGGATTATTGCTCACAAACAGCTTGTAAATTCGTCGAATTCTATTCCTAGATCTATATGCTAACTTCAGTGCACAAACTACTCATTCATGGCACAGAAATAATAGCTTCCTCATTATTGCCTGTTTGGGCAAATTTCGGGAGATGCTCAAGAATCGTGCAACAAATTGATCAAAAGGTATCGAGACAATTTCTCCCTAAAATGCAGTAGGACGTAAACAATGGAATATTTCTTTGCGGCTTTTAATGTTATAATATCCCTTCATTTCAAGCTTACGTAAATTACCATTGACGAAACTAATATCCTTGCCCCTAGAGGCACAGAAACTTCTGTAAAATATTTCGACACCTCCCCTTCTGAAGAGTCTACATAGTATACTACAGATTATTCAGAAGATGAATTTTAGAATATCCTTTCGTTTTATTTTAATAATAAACAGAAATTAAACCTTGTAGTATTATATTTTTCATTAATGTACTTAATTGCATTTCATAAATAAATATTCATCGTTTAATTTCGATTAAAAACATCTTAGTTCCTTGAAAACACATTGTAACGTTTACCCTCGAAACTTTTTAAATTCGAAACTCGAAATATTTTATTTAAATCTAATTGTTTTTATTTTTAATTCGCCATTTTTTTAAATTTAATTTTTGAATCGTACTTAACACCCTCAAAAGTACCTGTATGCGAAATTTCATAGAAATTGAATAACTTTCAAAGCATTTTAATTTTAAGTCCTCCATATTAGATCCACCATTTTGTATTTTGGAATTTTAATTTTAGAATCGAGATCAGAATCCTGAAAAACACCTATGTACGAAATTTCGTGGCATTTAAATAACATTTTCATATTTTGGCCAGCTTTTCGGGATTTTGCCCCACTGTGCGTCGGTCAAATATATATGTCGCCACAAAAGTAATTACTTTAATAATTAGGAACAATTGAGATTTTAAATAAACAAAGAAAATTATTTACCTTTACATACAATAAATTATTGAGAAGAATAAGAAAAGTATAAAATTCTTCATTAACCAGTTGCATAATTTTTTATTTGCAAAATATAATATATATACGCGCTATCGTGAAAAGAAAAAAAAATCGTGTATAAACATGAATTACATAATAATGAATAACTACTATAGACTACAAGAAATAAAAAAGGTCAAAATGCTGTATAAATTTATATTTATTTTAATTAACCTGTCATTTTTTAATGAGTTTTACACATTATTGAAAATTTTAACATTTTACACATTATCAATCATTGTTCGAATGTTTCTCTTAGTTGAAATCATGTATCGTTATTTACAACAAAGAGTTGAGAGTTGAGGAATCATAAGAAAACTTTATTCTTACTATTATTATTTTTTTCCAATTAATCATTTTTGATGTATATATATATTTATTTGTTTAATATTTAGGTTGATAAGCTGAAATTTTCTAGATGTCTTTTAATTACTAAAATATAATAAAACAAATTTGGAGAAAAATAAAATATAAACCAGCATAAAAGAAATGGCTCAGTGGCGTCACTCATCCATAGCTATGTAGATCGTTGATTTTCCACCTTTTGTTATTATTTATCCGGCTCATGGTCTGGAGATTCGCTTGGGGCGGGGCTTAAATTTTGACCACATATATAATTTGTGTGGGCTTGGAGCATGGGCCCGTTATTAAGAAAACACTTTGGCTTTTTTTTGCATTGCTAGGCCTTTTTCTCCTTCGGGCGGAAGCCTGTTCTCGGAGATCACTTTACACAATCCGACAACTTTCGTAAGAGTGCTCACTGGGAGGGTAAATCGCTCCTCTCCCGTGTGGGGGTCCTTCATTTTTGCCCCCGTACTTGGGTAGCGATTGGTCCCTTTTCTGGAGTCGAAGATCGCGTCTTACGATATGTGTGTAGGTGATATTACCTTCGTCCATCTAAAGGTCACCTTCGAACAATCTGGAAATTGCTGGAATAGCTGTTTTGGGTGGTGCGGACTGATGCATAAGAATAATATTTAGATAAAAATAAAAAAAGAGATTGATTAATTTCAGAGAAAAATAAATCTGATATTGTAAAAGGGCTTTTAAAAAGCAGCAAATAGATACCTATTTTTAAATAATTAAATAAAGAATTACCTGAGATATAAATATTATTAAAAAAAAAAAAAAAAAAAAAAAGATAATTCTTAAAAGGAAAATTTCTGAAGATGTATTTTCCAAAAATATATAGATTACTCTAAATTGAAATTTAAATAAAAAGAAAATTAAAACTGTGTCGTGTTGGATATTTCTGTCCAACACAAGTCTAATATGGCAGACGCAGGAGAGGGGTAATTACTCGTTTTTCCGCATCAAAGCTTTCCATGGTAGAAGATTGATATGTATACCCCTGTTGTAGGAGACAAGAGAAGCTTTTCCCTATCGGAAAGAGTTTCCAATGCTCTGGTGATTTCTCTTTCAACCATCGTATTAGATACCGATTCTTGGAAAACATGCCATCAATCCTTGTGATCGATGTGTGAGAAATGTCCTCCGCGCAGAGAAAAGGAAAATAATGTGTTTTTAGGTCTTTGCACTGTTCATTGCTTGTCGCTGCCGTGTAAAGTGTTCCTTCTTTTGTTATTGTAGTTTGTGAATACAAGCTATCAGCAGAACGAAAAAAATTGGTAATTGCAGAAAAAAAGAAATTAATAGAAAATTTTGAAAAATCGAATCTATCGAAATCAGCGTTTGAGAAGAATCATGTAATAGCGAGAACGACACTGTATAACATCTTGGGGTCCAAATCGTGTTACGCAGAAGATGTGATCAAACAAAAGAGAAAGCTATAACGTGTTTCATCATTTGAGAATGTAGAGAAAACACTTTTTACTAGGATAAAATATGCCAGATCGCAGAATGTTCCAATATCATGGATTATCTTAAAAGAAAAATCTTTAGAAATTGCTGATGAACTAGAAAAACCCAATTTTACTACCAACAACGGGTGGTCACAAAAGTTTAACTTACGGCGCAATCTTACTTTTAAACAGGTCTGTGGTGAAGCTGCTGATGTTTATAATAGTGTACAAGTAAAATAATGGAAAGAATCGACGTGAAAAGAAAAATATTTTAATATACAAACAAAACAGCACTTTTAAAACTGCACAGGTTTCACTTTGAATAAGAATTTTTTAACTACTCCCAAAATTTTCTGAACAACTCCACGCTTGCTATGAAGCACGTGGCCTTGCGAGAGCCCTATCGTAGTTAGATTTGTTGTGATTGTGCACGCATCCAATTGAAATTCATCTTAAGATAGCTTTCGCAACGTGGTTTACGCTTTGTTTGTATCGTAAGTCAGTAAATGGATCTTGAGCGCGGCACCGCAAGCTCAGCTTTACTGGCACTCGTGTTTAACATTCCCTTTTGTCTGTAAAGTAGAAAGTTCCAGGGTCCTTCCTAAATTTTCGTGATTGTTGTAGCGGAGTTGGAAAGATTTTGGTCGGAGTAGGTTGGTGCGGTTTGGCAACATCTCTGATATTTACTTTACCGTGGTGGGCGGTATTGGTTTCCGTGCGAAGTGAGCACGTTTTTTTCGTTTTCCGTCAAGGGAAGTTTTTTTACGTTCAGGTTGTATTTTATCCTTTATATTTAGTTTAATTGAGCTGTTGGTAAGCTTTTACGTAGTTTTTCTTCTGCTGTCTTAACTTTTGTGTAGCTTTCTTTCATGTCGTACAACTGCTGAGTTGCTGTAATGTCGGGGTCACCCCAAACCCAAGTGGTCGAAAATATTGCGGCCACACGTGAAAATGAGCATGTGGATAATGTCGATATGAAGACTGAGGAAGTTTCTGTACGGAATAGTGCTGTCATATACCGTAAAAATAAATCGCAAATTGAAATTCTACATGAAGCCAATGAAGCGGGCATAGCGGGTGTCTCAATAGTCATTACTGCTGACACGGGAGTTATTCCGAATGCTCATCCGAAAGTTTTACGCGACGCCATCCCTGCACAAGTTGCCAATCATGAGGGAATTGAGTCTGTCCGGCTGTCTCGGCAAGGGAAGCTCACTTTTTATAATCATAACGCGGTTACGGCGATCTAAGTTTTGAGCATTCAAACCCTCCCGAACATCCCTGTCTCAGCCCTGTTGCTAACTCACAATATATCTACCAGGTTTTTAGCGCACAACATGGACCCTCAAGTGGATTGTAAAGATACAGCGGAGGAACTTGAATATTCTGGTATTCCTGTATTGGAGGTGCGACGTTTCATACGAAAGGACACAGGCCCCACTGCGACCGTATTAGTGACGAAGTTGGGAAGCACTATACCCGAGGCTGTCAGAATGTGGTATAAGGTTTACAAAATTTCACTTTTCATTGATAGGCATAGGCAGTGCTCCAATTGTTCGAAATTTACACATGGCGCTCGCGCATGCAGAAGTAACCGAGGATGTGGCCAGTGTGCTGTTTCTCATACGGATCCCTGCACGGCGGATTCCCCTGTTTGCGCCAATTGCAAAGGAAGTCATTGTGTCACGGATAAATCTTGTCCAAAGTATGTACAGGAAACTAGATTCTTAAATTTCAAATATGAACACGATTTCTCATTCAGTGAGGCACGGAAACAATTTCCGGCCAGTGGTTACGCAAAGACTGAGTCATATGCCCATTCTGTCTCTGCTTCTCTCCACCCGCCTGTTGACTATGTAAAAAAACTAATCTCCAAGCAATGCTTCAAGGTTACGCCGAAAATATAGCTGCTATGACGCAGTCTGTCCTGGACGCCCAGGCCATAAACTCTCAAAATATGTTGTCTACTATCACCTCGTCTGTTGTCGGGGGCTGGTTACGCCGAAAATATAGCTGCTATGACGCAGTCTGTCCTGGACGCCCAGGCCATAAACTCTCAAAATATGTTGTCTACTATCACCTCGTCTGTTGTCGGGGGCTTGCGGAACGCATTTGCCCCAGGTGATTCTCCCTCTTCACAGAGCCCTGTTGGGAAACAGCACGGACCAGTAACGCCTCCGGCTCGCCCTCTTTCGCGCATCAACAAAGGTAAAAAATTGTGTACATGTATGCCCATCCTGACCCCTTTCCAAACGCCGTGTATGGACACTTCCTCAGCAGATGTCGGGATTTTGGACGATCCCTCTTCAACGGTTGACAAGCCCGCTTCTAGCGCCTACATCACCTAGGGTGGTTGAGATAGGTTTCTTTTCCTATTTTGTTCCTTTTCGGGTTGTTATTTGTATTTATGTTCTTTGCAGTCTGTTGTGTTATTGCATCGTTCTGTTATGCTATAATTGGGTTTTGGTTTGTTCTACGAGTTATCCTCGTGTTCGGTTTCTGCTGCTGGGTCCCTGGGCAGGGTTCATGGATTTCTGGCTGTCTGGGTTCTTTTAAGCATTCTCTTTGTGTTTTTCTTTTATGATCAGTTTTTTGGTTCAGTGGAATTGTAGAGTGTTCGGGCCGATGGTCATTGGCTCCGTTCCCCTACCTTTGCCCAGGCTCGTATCATCTGAGTGCAAGAAACTTTCCTCTCTCCGTCGGACGACATTGTGCTTCCGGGCAAGGACGTGTTCCGTAAGGACCGTTTGGATACCCGTGGTGGTGGCCTTGTGACGGCTATCCAGGCCTAGTTGGCTGCTCTTCTGGTCCTCTGACTCCCTGTCCGCAGCCAGATTTCGAAGTTTTGGCGGTCAAAGTCTGGTTAAATCGCTCCTGGATTCATTTGCTGAACGTGTACTCCCCTTCAGACATTTTTCCGGAGGAGTGGCTTTCTGGTGTCATCGATATGAGTAATTCCACGATCATTCTCTTGGGTGACTTCAACATCAACCTGCTAGGTCGAGATCCTCCGCTCCCTCCTAGAGTTCGTCAGCTGATGGAATGGTCCTCTACTCAGGAGGTCTATTTCCTGAATATGGATTCACCTACTCGTTCTGCTCCTAATGGACCTAAATGGACCTCCCTGCTGGACCTTACCCTGTTGTCCCTCTCCCTTCATTGGGACATTCATTTTTATGTTCACCCTGATACTTTTGATTCATATCACCACCCCATTTGTATGTTCTCTAATAGCATGATCGTCCCGGCTGGTCCTGGCCTGACATCGATGAATTGGTCTAAGGCTAGTGCCTGTCTCAATGAGCTGTTAAACGCTTTGGATCCTACCTACGTAGAGTTTGAACATTTGTGCCAGCAGGCAATCAAGTCCCATCAGGTGATCCGACGTGCCCAGGAGCGCTCGTCCCCCCCCTTGGTGTGATGCTACCTGCCAATTCTTATTGCGTCAGAAGCCGAGATTTCTTAAGTGGGCCCGCTAGACTGGATCCAGAGAAGATTGGAAAAATTATAAGCTTTTTGCTGCAAAGCTTCGGAGGCACATGAAGCATGCGTCCCGCCAATACTGGGACAAGATCTGTCGGGAAAGCTGCACGAGTGGTGGAATCTTCAAGATACTGAAGCGTCTTGGAACAGAGAGGCTTCACACGGGGACAATGTGCTGTGTAACCCACATTCAGTTGTTTCTGCGCACCTACAGGCCGAGGCTTTCTTGCATTACTTTCAACAGTTGGATGCCTTTGAACCCTTGCCTTTTGATCTTAACGATGGCGACTGTTCCTTGGGTGCCTGCTTTTCCTTGGAGGAGCTGTCGCATACGCTCAAATGCAACAGGCCTACATCCACTGGCGCTGACGGTATCTCCGTCCGGCTCTTGCAACACCTACATTTTGTTAATCGGCAAAAGCTTCTTTCGATTTATAATGCTTCCTTTGAGAGTTCGACGCTTCCTGACTCCTGGAAATTGGCTACCATTATCCCTATTCGTAAGCCGGTCAAACCGACTATGCATACAAGTTTGTATAGACCAATAGCTCTGACTTCTGTCTGCGTCAATGTCATGGAGAGGATGATTCTCCGTCGTCTTCAGATCTGGACAGGCGTGCAGAACATTTTCCCTCCCAGCCAATTTGGATTAATCCCCTTTAGGGATTGCCAATGGCTCTGTGTACTCTTTTTGACCATGTGCGCCGTGCGAGGGAGAACAATCATTTTGTGGCTGCCGTGTGCCTGGACATAAAGGCTGCATATGACTCGATTTGGATTGATAATCTTATCTACAAGTTGGCCTCTTTGGCCATTCGTGGACGTATGGGTCGTTGGAGAGAAGAATTTCTCACGGAGCGCCGGATCCAAATTAGGTGGAGGCCGGCTACTTCTGGGGTGGGCCCTTGTCGTCATGGCGTTCTTCAGGGGAGTGCGCTCTCCTCCCTCCTTTTTTTAATTTACTTGGCTGATATCGTGGATATCCTGGAAGACGGCGTCTATCTCATCGTCTATGCCGATGATATTATTGTTCACGTCATTGGCCCGAACGAGTGTCGTGCTCGTGGCAAGCTCAACAATGTACTTCATAGGATCGGTACGTGGTGTGCTGCCAACAAATTGAGAATCTCTCCTGAAAAGTTCTTGACTATTAACTTCTCTCGCGACGTGACCCGGTAACCCTCCGATAGTCGCTGGGCAGGATGTCTCGTGTAGCGCAACTGTGAAAATTTTGGGAATTTGGATTAGTCGCACCCTCAATTTTCGTCAACATTTCTCGATGATCCGTGCCAAAGCTCTTCGTCGCCTAAACTATATCAAGTGCTGTGCGAAGTCACTCTAGGGACGTGGCTAGCACGCACTTTCTGTGTATCATCAACGCACTGGTAAGAAGACTTATCGAATACGGGAGTGCACTCTTCTTCGACTGCAATCAGACTGCTATGACCACTCTGGAAAGAATATATTATTCTGCTCTTCGCACTGCTACCGGTCTCCCTTTGTGCACTCCTATTCCGGTCATCCGCCGTGAAGCTGGCGCGACCACAATCCACAGTTGGCTCCTGTTCCTGGACAAGACCTTTCTCTTAAGGCAGCTCGCCCTGCCTCCGGGACGCACTCAGTGACTCTCTCAGGTCGACTTAGCATCCCGATAGATCTGGCTCCAAATGGTCTCGCCTTTTCGACGATTTGTCTGTCTCATATTGCTTCGATCTATCTCAGATAATCCGCTTTATCTGGCCTCCTCTCCCTTAGGATCTGTCTCTACTCACCATGACTGAGGGCCTCCCTTTTCAGGACATCTCTCTCCCGGACCGTGCGCTGGTTCGCGAATGGGCCCACTGGCGCGAGGCCCACCGCTCCTGTGCTGTCTTATCATTAGATGCCTCCAAAGATTATACGAAGACGTCAGTGGCGGCAGTTAATGCCGACTCTGACCGCGCTGTTGCAGCCCTGATTCCTCGTTGTAATTCCATTTTCTCCGCCAAGGCGATCGCCCTGTGGTTGGCCGTTACTCATCTTCCTTCAATTAACAGTGCTATATTTCATTTGACGGACAGTTTGTCAGTCCTGCGTGCTCTTCAGGCCTACTCTCTTCGCCCGCCTAAGGTTATTCGCCATCTGATTCATAGTGTTTCGGCTAGAAGTGATATGGTTTACTCCATCACCTTGGTCTGGTGTCCCGCTCATAAGGGTATCACCCCGAATGAGAGGGCTGATACTCTGTCTACAAATGGTCCATTTCTGTTCCAGCCCATCCCTTGGACTTCCCCGAAGGGCTTACGTTCTCATTTCAAGAAGAACTCGCTCACTGAAAACGACTTTTTATTTCTTAGAAGTGACTATGTGCCCACCTACTCTTATCTCAGAACAGACCGATCATTTTCTCTGTGGACTCGTCCAGGATCACTAATGTGCTCATTGCCCGATGGAGAGCTAGAATGATCCTCACTCAGAAGCGACTCTTCCGAATGAATCAAGTTTTCTCTTCGCTTTGTAGGCATTGTTTCGAGTTGGACACACCGGAGCATGTTTTCCTTCACTGCATGTTTCTTAACGGCCCTCGCCGTCAGCTGTTTACTATGCTTAACTTGCCCGCCTCCTCGAGTTATAGTGATATTCTGTCTGTTGCTCTTTCATCTCCTTATGGAGTTGCGGCCCTTATTCGCTTTTCCCGTGTGACACTTCCGCACTTGTTCTGATTGCTTTTTTGGCAGCCTGCTCTGTGGTCCTGCTGCCTGTGCCCTGCTGCTTTTGACCCCTTATCACGTATTTGTTTCTTGCATGGTTTGATCTTTTTTGCTTATCTTAGCGTTTCCTATTTTGGTTTTTCGAGACAAAAGCCTCCCCTACGGGAAGTAGCATAAGTCTCAGTATTTGCCAACCAACCAACCAAAGAAAGTTCCACCAAAAGTTTCTGTCATTTTCAAAATACTTTTTCTTCGCATAAATATTATTCTGTCTCAATCTCATCGTGCGTCAAATACTTTCTTCGGCAGTTATAAAATACCACTTGAAACGCGTCTGGCTCAGTTTTTCTTTCGACTAAATAGTATGGCTTTTATATTTTTTATTTCATTAATTACTAAATTTGAAGGTATGAAAATTTCAAAATGCCTCAAGGATTTTTTTTTTTTTTTTTTTTTTTTTGCAGTGAACATTTTGGAAATTTAAAAGTTCACAGTC
The DNA here is from genome assembly GCA_963932465.1 of Maratus speciosus. Taxonomy (NCBI): domain Eukaryota; kingdom Metazoa; phylum Arthropoda; class Arachnida; order Araneae; family Salticidae; genus Maratus; species Maratus speciosus. The sequence goes on along the minus strand of OZ010787.1, from coordinate 505,180,354 downwards.
GGCTAAGTGCCACGGACCTTCAGCCAGACATTCGATTTTGTATTCAGACATTTCAAAAGAAGTGTTACACAAATTTTCATGGTGCCTCAAATAGCCACCCTAAAATGTATAACACCTCTCGGACTATAAACTTAAAGTGCTATTAGTGGTCTTGCAGACGGCTGCTTTTATTCAGTTTTCAGATTAACATGTAACTTCTGGTTTAATTATAGATACTAGTGAAAGTTTGTTTCCTTCGGAGCTCTAGTACTATAGCAAGACACTTTTGAGTATGGGAGTTTAAATTGTAATACTCTTGTGTAAAATGTTTAATTTAGAAACAGTATCCTCTGAGTTAATCAAGCCTTTTATTTATCTTCAGAAGAAGCGATTTCCATACCGATCACAGTACTTATGCCCCAATTTCTGTGACCACAGTTAATAATCTATTAGCGTCGTAAAATTTCTGCGCCCAACTGGCGCCATGGGGCCAATTTCTTCCCAGATATTACTAGTAGAATAACATAATCAGAAACATAAATAAAATCCACTTTTTAAAAAAACAGTGGTATATTTACATGACTATTTGTCAATTAAAAAAAAAATCACTAATAATATAATTTACTTTATTTTTCTATCTGAAAGTTATTGATTGACCAAGCAATTACGGAAAAATACGTGAAGACTACATGACAGTACAACACTAATTAAGGGCTTATATGATTTAACTTTTTTATAAAAATGAATGACAAATATAAAAAAGGCTCAAAAATGGCTTTTATTTTCAGAATACGAAAAGGAAAAAAAGGTCGAACTCTAATTGCCTATTTTTCACATAAAACATTTTATTATTATGAATTCATTGTGGAATAAAGTTTTAAAAAATTATACAAGACTATTTTCCTGTTCTGAAGTCAGTTCTATAAGGAATACATGATTAGTGCTACTTCACTTCTTATTTTTAAATCTTTTCAAAGCATTTTAGCTATTACCTTTAAAGATAACTTTTTTTATTTCAAAACACATGTCTATTAGGGTGGAGCGAAAAAAATTAATTTTTTTTAAATCAAAAACGGGTAGGTGCAAAAGTTGCCTTTATACTAGTACATCATCTGTGTGCAATATTACCGCTGAAAAAAAATGGCTTGAGTCTGCGCTTTTGGTCCAAAAGTCGAAATTTTGGGTAAAATTTGACATTTTTTCAAAAATTAAAAAAAAATTCTATAGAGATGGTTATTATTTAAAAGTGTTATTTAAAACTTTATTATTAATGACTTAACATATTTAAACGAAAAAACTATATCTTTGTTCTGTATAACTGGAACAAAACTGACAACTTTTGGTGAAAAAAGGCGTTTCCACTCTGTTGTGTCATACAACTAATTGTTGTTTGGAATACAGCTCTTACCTAGCTGCTTTCAAAACTACCCAGGAGGTACCACGTGGAGGTGGCTGCCTTTCATGTCACAACAGTGTATAGCTCGACCACCCTACCATCTGAACTCAATTTTTTATTTATACATTGAATTGTGATTTTTTTTATCAAAGACTGGCATACGTTTTCTATGTATCAACCTGGTACATCTTCTTTGAATCCACAGACTTTGAATGCTACTGCTGTGATCTCATTTACGTATTTTTCTACTGTTTGTGTAAGAGAAGACAAACAGTGTAATGCAGTGCGGATGGTATTAATGTAATCTATTCAGCCTTCTATTATCTTCACCAAGATTGCACACGATAAATGCATATTGATTAAAGGTTCTGATACCACAACACTTTTCCAATGAGTTAGATTTATATAATTATCCGCTTCAAAGTTGATTGTAGATATTTCCGATTTGCGTATGCCATCATTTACTCTCATTTTTCGACTATTATGTGCTGAGCAGCTAGCTGTTTAATGTGATGGCAATCGTCAGAGAGCATTGAAATAAGAATTTCCTCTGTGTATGCAAAGCAACCATTGTCCTAAATAACCTTTTTTCAGTATTTTTTAATTCCGTTTTGTGTGTTGTTTAGTATCCAAGTTGTTTTTGTGTAGCCAATTCCCCATGAGTTTTTAGATCCCTTCTTTAGCTGTGAATTACATTTGATTGTAAACTATTCTGGAGCCAAACTTGGATAACATAGTACTTTTTGAGTGAACGTAGAGACTCTGATGGGCAGTGAGTGCTCATTTGAAGGCGGATAATTCTGTTAGTCGTTGTCATCCATTCTGCGAGGGGCATGTTTAGAATGAACGAATTGATCATATGTCTCCTCCAAGTCCAGTTAATTTCCTCTGCATCATTTATTAGATAAAATCGTTGGCAAAAATTAGATTCTAACCCACAGGGATGCGTCGGACCAATAGGAAAATCTTTGTCCAAGTGCTTATTCCCTTCTTATTTCAATTTTCGAAGCCATAGAGAGTATTTTTTAAACATTATTTCCTGAAATCAAGAAAAGGGTACTCAGCACATACCAGAAATACCTGATAGATATCTGCAAAGTTATTTCATCAAGATATTGCTCAGAACTAGCGAATAGGAACCCAAGATACTTGTCCTAAGCAAGATGGCCCACAACGGCGCATAAAATTATTCGCCTTTATATAAGCACTGAACTGATTGACCATCAGATTCTGGTTCACTCACAATGTATGTAATCGAAGTTTATGCCACATGATGGCTTACACCAAATAAAATTCACATCTAAAAAATTGATCTAAAAACTTATGGGAAATTACTCGGCTACAAAACATCACAGAAATCAGCAAAAAACAAATACTAAAAAAATTTATTTAGGATAATGGTAGCTTTTCACATCGAGAGCAAATTCTTATTGCAAATTTGATGACGATCGCCATCACATTAAACAACAAGCTTATCACCATATAAAAAATTCAAGAGGTAGAGTAAATGATGGCATACTCAAAGATGAAATACCTATATGTTGTAAAATGTTGTAGGAACGGAACGCCCAATCACTATGCAGTAACTGGATGTAATTTTGGTGAAGATACTACAGCGCTGAATAGATTCCATTAATTCCATTGCATTACTCTGCTTGCCTTATCATACACAAGCAGTAGAAGTATACGTGAAGAAGTGTCACAGCAGCACCCAACGTCTGTGGATACAAAGAAGAGATGGATTAGGTTGATACATAGGAATCTTATGTCAGTCTTTGATAAAAAATCACAATTCAATATATAAATAAAACATTGTGCTCAGATGGAAGGGTGGTCAAGCTATGCACTGTTGTGTCATGAAATGCAGCCACTCCCACTTGATACCCCCTTGGTAGATTTCAAAGCAACTACGTAAGAGCTGTATTCCAAATAACAATTAGTAGTATGACACAACAGAGTGGAAACGCCTTTTTTTCACCGAAAGTTGTGAGTTTTGTTCCAGTTATACAGAACAAAGATATAGTTTTATCGTTTAAATATTTTAAGTTATTAATAATAAAGGTTTAAATAACACTTTTAAATAATAACTATAACTATAGAATTTTTTTTAAATTTTTGAAAAAATGTCAAATTTTACCCAAAATTTCGACTTTTGGACCAAAAGCGCAGACTCAAGCCATTTTTTTCAGCGGTAATATTACACACATATGATGTACTAGTATAAAGGCAACTTTTGGCACCTACCCGTTTTTGATTTTCAAAAAATAATTTTTTTCGCTCCACCCTAATGTCTATCCTTCGATTAAAACTATCCGTTTTGACATATACATATATCTATATTAAATTTCTTATTCATGTTTCATATAGAATTCCTTGTTTCTATTTGCATATAAAATACAACTTATGTGTGAGATTTTTTATTTTTATCCACACGAAAACGGTATAGATCTGAAAAAGTTAAAATAAATAAATAAATTTAATTCTCGTAATCTAAAGCAAAATTTTTGTAAGTAGTATAAAAAGAAAGCATGGTTAGTGGTACTTGACTTTTTATATTTTAAATACGTCAGAATGAAATAAATTTGAGTCGCAGCTTTAAAAAATAATATTTGAATTACAAACTCATCTGTATTTTATGATCAAACGTATTCGTTTTTCTAAGAACAGTTTTTTTTTTTTACTTTCTGCGTAAAACATTTATATATAATTTCTCATATGTATTTATACTTTTTAATAAAGTGAATATATCATAGAGCAAGTTAAAATTGAAACAGCTGTATTTATCATCCATTTTCTGAAGGAAAAAGTTTTAAGGGAATATGGGATATTTTGAGCTTTAAGAAAAAAGGATTTTTGAAAGAAAAGATATTTTGACGTCTAGGAATGAAGCAGAAATGTATAAATCCCTCACATCTTTTGGTGTGTTCGTAATGATATAAATACGTAGCACCTATAGTAGTCATATGACCGTCCGTCTGCCTCTCCATTTGTCCGCATATAACAGCGCAAAAACTACCCAACCGATTGGTTTGAAATATAATATACGTTAAGTACGGGTGGGATGGACCAGTTAAATATTTCGTTAATGTGGTGTCCCACTGATCACGAAACTATCTCAGTCAGACACTTAAAGATATTCTGTATGGCGTGCAACTTTTTGTTAAAAAAAAAAAAAAAAAAAAAAAAACATTTTTTTTTCAGTTAAAAATCATTATTGCTTTTGGTAGATCAAATAATTTTTTCATATGGTTAGAGTTAGGCATTTAAAGGTTTTCGTTTATATGTGATCTATCTAGATTTAATGACGTAATCTCGGGGAACATTCACTCTAAATTAAAATGTCTGAAATTCAGACACTTAAGTGTCTGAAATGGAGTGTTCAATTTTCAGACATTTTAAAATGTCTGAATTTTTTCAGACACTTTTTGCGTCTGAATTTCAGACACTTCAAACGTCTGAATCGCATCCATTTTTTTGTAAGCATCATACGTAGCCATGTTTGACCACGTTGAATCCTGGAAAAATATTTGGCTGTGGTCCTGCCCCCCTCCCCCCCCCCCAATACAGCCTGATTTTTTTGGTGCTCTCAGTTTTGGTATACAATTTTCGTTACGTTGATAATTTAAATCTTTTACGACATTGTACTGATTATAATCAATATCGTGAACTTCAGGAGTAGAACAAGATTAAAAAACAAAAAATATTTATCTAAATATTAGATTTTTTAAAATTTATTTTGTTTTTAACCTTATTTTACTTTAAAAGTTCAAAATATTGATTATAATCAGTACAATTTCGAAACAGATTTAAAATATAAGCTTTACAAATATTGCACATCAAATTTGGGGGCACTACAGTCGTAGGGGGACGGGGCACTTCCCAGTTTGCCCTTCCTTTAATCAAGAAGTACTTTTGCAAAAAACGCAACCCTGCATTATAGTTGTCTAAATTGAGATGTCCGGTATTCGGGAGTATCCGTTGTGGAGGTTAATGGAGATTCTCGAATAGCGAACACCTCTATTTAACGAATACTTTTTTAATCAGCAGACATACATATTTGTATATTTTTACCTCAAAAAAGTAGACATCTCCAATTATCGGACAAATTCCGCGGTCCCGAAGTGTTCGCTATTAAGGGCTTTTAAGGTACATAGATAAATATATATATATATTTTATAATCTTGTCCTACTCTAAAAGTTCAAAATATTTATTATACTCGGTTGAATGTGGAAAAAGATTTAAAATATCAGATGTACGAAAATTGCAAAAATCCCACCCCCCACCCCCCCCAAAAAAATTAAAATATAAAAAAATATATTGCCACATAGGCAATTTTACATATACATCACTTGATAATCACAACAGCCATTTAACTATGAATAATGAAAATAAATAAATAAATATTCTACTTTAATAACATTGGGGAAAAAATGACTTTGGTATTTTGTTAAATATATTTGCGTTTTTAAACTTGTCCTACTCTAAAAGTTCAAAACTTTCATTATAATCAGTGCAAGATTTAAGATATCAGCTTTACAAAAATTCATGCAAAATCCCCCCCTCCCCCCCCAAAAAAATGAAAAATCTTATTTAAAAATTATGTTTTTAAAAAATTTATATTTCCACATGGACAAGTTTTTATGTAGATCAGAGGGTACTCACAAAAGCTATTCAACTATCAATAAAAACAAATAAGTACATATTCTATATTAAAAACATGAGGAAAAAATAACTTATGATTTCCAAACTTCTTTCGTCTTAAATATATACAGTAACATCTGTCATTTTTGTATTTTTCGTATAAGTGCATATAAATAAAGTTACCACAATTTTAAATACGAAATCTAGTTAGAGGTTTTTACTTTTTCCCATTATAAATTTCAAATTACTTTTTTATTAAAAATAATAAAAAAAATCAGTATTAGAGTTGATTGCAAATCAAATACATATGTATATTTTTACAGGCAGGTTCATATAATAGACCAGTCTCATTTACTTTATTTATCTTTTTTTAATCTGCGGTTTTATGCCAGGAAGTAAGAAAGCATTAGGTCAACTTTCAAAGTTTTTTTTTTCTTTACTTCCTTGTGGCCGTCATTTACTGCGAGATAAAAATTATCCATTTGAAACTAAGAACTGACATTGAATATATAATTCGTAATAAAAAAGAACGTCATAAGTTTAAAAATATATACTTCTAGAATTAGTGGGGTTTTTTGCGAACAGATTCAAAACTAATTAAATTTCATGCAGGATTTTGTTTAGTACAATAAATAAAATCATAAAATACACTAATTTTACTACTATAAAGAAACTTACTTGAGTTGCTGCAAGAGGTAAGAAATATTCCTCGATTTGAAATTTTAAAAACTACCACAACCACAGTGAGGGAGAAAGACTTTCATCAGTTTAAAAGGTAATCCATAATACATCCGACTAGCCATATTTAAAGGATGAGATGTTTCATCCTAAAAACAGGACCCGCCAGACAAAAGTTTCTTTTTTTTGCCAGTTTCGACAGGACGAAGATGAATAACACAATATTATTGATATAAATTGATACGAGTTAACACTAAGCCCATTGCACACGCTTTGTAGAATTTCCGGGTGTAATCTTCAACCGCCGTCTACTTCTGTTCTGTGTCTATCCCGCCCTTGTATCGACGACAGCTTCTAAGAGACATTTGATGTCGAGCACACACGTCAGATGTATGTATTCAATAAATAAATACTCCAAGTTAATACGAATTAAAATCACAGTACTTCACATTTCGCAAAAAACGAATTAAAATACACGCGTACATAAAAACAAACTTTGTTTGAATTACAACGTATACCACTTCGAACGAAGACATCTAAAACGCATGCGCAACTGGGAGTGCTAGTGCCCCCTGGTGGTTATTGCGTCGGAAGAATCAAAACATCTTAAATTAAGACACGTTTAAAGCAATGAAGTGTCTTAAAATAAGACGTTTGCGGATATTTTAGACATTATTCTCAGTTCGTTTACACCATGGTCATAGTAAGACGCTTATGTATCTTAAATTAAGACATCTATAGTGTCTTAATTTTCAGATTAAGACACTTAAGTGTCTAAAATTCTTTTTCAGTCACATATGTGTCTAAATTTAAGACGCTTCTATTTGCAGTGTTTAGGCTTCTAAATAACCTGAATGGCAACATAATATATACAGTGTAGCGTCGGGCGGGGTTATACTTCTCGCATAGGTGATTAGAAGAGATGGACCGTGTGTAGACGGGAGAGATTGACAATGTTTTCTGTCGGGAAGAATGGACCATATAATCTTGAATTTTAAATTTAGCTTTTTAAAGAGCTGAATTTAAAATACTAAGGGATTATATTTTCTGTTTTCAGAAAATGCCGAGTACTTATATTATAAGAGATTCGTCTACACGTGGAGAATTCAATGTAAATAATTTGAAAATGCTATTAAAACCGTTGAAGTTAAAATATGAGTGTCAATCAAGCAGCAGTTTATTATTCCTATAACTACTTTAAAGAAAAAAAATGCGAAAACGAAAACAAAATTGTTGATCATATAAATAAACTACATAACCGGGTTTTTACACCGTGTAGAGACCCTGTAAGGCATAATAACTAGCGGAAAAACTTAAGATGCCTTATACTTAAGTAAAGAAGCCAAAAAGTCTGGCTATAACTGGTTACAATCATTCCTTGCTCGAAATCCAACACTCTCAATAAGGAAAGCAAAGGCATATCAGTTGCTGGAGCAAAGGGAAGGAACAGAAATTAAGTGTAAGTAAGTTTATTTAATTTTCATGTAATGAAAGCAAACTTTTATAAATTTAATATTACATATACAATTATTTCAAGATTTTATTGTGGTCCATGTCTCCCATTCATATGTTCCATCTCACCCAGAGTATTTTGGGTCAAATGGACCACACAGTAAAAATGTAAAATAAAATTATAAAAGAAATTCCTTTAAAAATATGAATTTCTGCTTTAGGACTTTTTTAAGAAACATGATAAGACACTGTACATATCTACTGTGAAAAGTAAAATATGTGTAAATATATGGCTTGCAGAGTGGTACGAAAAATCTTCGTCCATTTGTCCCAGAATTACTCTACATAATCGTGGCAGAATTTTGTCGAGTCATTTCAAGTTTTATGAAAATCGAAACAAAACTTAAATATGTATTAATAAAAGGTTTCTTCATTCTATTCAATCGTATCATACATAATTAATTCAATGATATCCCATGATAGGCAATGATTCTAGGTTTCCATGGTGGTTACGTCGTATTTTAGATGGATTCATATTACTACCGTATTACTAAATTTAATATATATAGTTGTAATAAATTTTATATTCATACATTTTTGCATAAGAGTGCAACAGCTATTTGTAAATAGTACGAACGCCGATTTGTTTGAACTTGCAAAAGGTGTGCAATTTGGACCCCTTTTCCTCGATGTTACAACAGCATATAGCGTTTAGCGGCACAATTGATTTCTCTAAGTCGTTTAATCTGAAAACATTGAAACAAAAACCATGCTAAAATATCACTCAACAAAAGAGCAAAAAGGCACAACTCAAAATTACTACATTAATGTTTTTACATTAAACTGCTTTATAAAGTGAATATATCATAGAGCAAGTTGAAATTGAAACAGATATATTTATCGATTATTTTCTGAAGGAAAAATTTTAAATAATTATGAGAGATCTTTCAGCTTAAAACGGGGGATGCGTGAAATAAAAGGTGTTTTTATCATATTTTTATTGAGACATGTCCCTTTGTTTTCCTTGATGTTACGCGGCACGTAGCATAATAAAATCCTCGCTTTAAATTATATAATAGTGCTTGACAGACAGGTTTTTTGAAATTTTGCATTCTCAACAAAACGGCGTGCTACCAATTTTAAAACTGTTCTCAAATTCAAATTGACTAATTTCTAACACTGATATTAATTCATTTTATTCTCAATTTCATAAAGTTTGCAGGTTCTCTTATTCAGATATTATGCATTCGAACAGGTTTTCGCAATTTCTTCAAAAGGCAGAAAATCTTTCAGATAATTTTGTCAAAGTTGACGTTTTGAGCGGAATTTCGGGACACGACAGCGCATCATACGCAAAAAATGCTTCTCTGAAACAACAATCGTTTATAACTCAAGTTTTAATTCATTTATAGAAAAGTTAAAAACTGTTTGAGTACAAATTATTTAAGAAATCATGCCTGCAAGTTTGATTCTTTTATGTTTACAAATCATTCTGCAAATGTGTCAGAAGTTTCCACTATATTTATTGGTAAATAATATTTTGTTTAAGAACCACCTTAGTCTATCGGTTTCAAAACAATCTGATCACTTTTTGTTTATAAAAATCGAACATATTACAAACAATCGGCAATCGTCAAGAACTTGAAAAATATATAAGCTTTCATTTAATAAACATGCTAAGAAAGCAGTTTAAGCGTAAACGAAATATTGTGAGAACAGACTTAAAAAAACATTGTTTAAAAAATATTAAAGTTTTGAAACAAGTACCCACTCGTCCAGTAACTATATGACAAGAATGACTACATGTATTTCAATATTTTTAGTTTTTTTTTCTTTTACACGTTTTACACATTTATGAATGTCAGCCGTACAGAAAACGGAAAGGAAAGCAAAGAAAAATGTATTTCCAGCCTGTACCGGGAGAGCTTCATATTTCCTCTTTTTAAAAATTCACCCTTTTTTACATAAAAACACGAAGATAAAATGAGTGGAATCCAATTATAGAAGATTCAATCCAATTTTTCGTAAATGCTGAATTTGAAGGGTGATTCCCATAAATTAGTCATTTATATATAAGTAGGCTTCTTTTCGAGCGATTTGCGTCACCAAATTTTACGATATCTTTAATTGCCCGCCATTTTAAAACACCATGCCGTATAAAACTAACCTATGAACTTGATCGAGACGCTGGTATGTCTTGTACACATGGTCAATCGTATCGAAATCAGTTAATATATACGAATGCTGTCGCATATCAAAAATCCAATTGCTTCAGTGTCAGACACCCTGGAATTACCAACTGCTATATTTCAGCCACTTTTTTTACATATAGACACAACAAAAAATTATTCGGAATCCTTGTATCAAAGCCGAATACTTTTTAGATATCTATTCTTTTGTACAACTTTTAGAATTTGAAATTATTGTTTTTTTTATTTGGGCCGTCATTTTGAAACAAGATATAGGTTGAAGCTGACAAAAGAACTCGATCGAGATCATGATATAACATGTATACATGCTCAATCATATACAAACTGGTTCGTAAATACGAGTGTTAGAGCATGAAAAAATCAGATTTTCTCAGAATGTCACACAACCTAGAATTTCATCCTCAGTCATTTTTAAAATAAAAACGAAACCAAAATGCTCTGGACTTCCTATTTCAAGGTAAAACACTTAAAAAAAAAACCTTTTATTTTCTAATCTAGTACCTGTTTTTGAATTTTTAAATTAAATTATTTTTTAAATAGACGCTATTTAGAAACAAAATATCGATGGAAGCTTGCTTACAACCTCGGTTCAGACCTTGACTTTGGTAGGTCATGTACAATTGCTCAAATTGGTTCATAAATCAGAGACATACAACATGACAAAAATTGGATATATATAGGGTGAAATCCCCAGTAACTAATACCTTATGGGTTCATCCTTGTTGAAATCACTATTACAAAATTTTAAATCCATTCTATACTTAGTTTTCTTTTGAAAGGATAAAGATACATAAAAAAAATATTGTTGACAAAAGTATCAACGGTTATACACAAATGAGTCCCAAAAAGTCTGTCCAAAAATATGTCCCAAAAAGATCTGTACAACATCAAAATTTTATTTTTTAAAAATGAAGAAGCCTACTATAAAACTAGTTACAAAAATAGATAGAATAACACAAAAATGTTTTCTACAGTATGTTTTTGGTCATAGATGGATCTGCACAACACACAAACGATTATTAAAGATTTCAGTTATTCAAAAACAGATAATCCCCTGAAGAAAATTTAATGTGTCGAGTAGTTTATCGATACAAAATCCCATACTCAAACTGAAAGAAAATATTGAACGATTGATGTCGATCGAAATCGAACGCTTGATGTAAGCACGGTAAAACGTTCGTTAATTTAATTTGAATATCGTCTAGATATTCTTCGTGCTACGAAAGTACCTCATGTTGAAGTTTACTAAGGCAGCAGAAAAAACTTTTTGAGTTATTCTATCTATTATTGTAACTAGTTTTGCTGTAGCCTACTAATTTTTTTAATAAAATTTTGAAGTTGTACAAAACTTTTTAGAACACCTTGTACAGTCGTAGAAAAAAAAGTAAACACCCCTTATTAACTCTGCAAAAATTTATCGTAGAAGAAATTTACTTGTACCACGCGATTGGTAATAAAGTCTGCTTTTAAATGATGTATATAAAAATTGCTTAGAGGGCCATCTACATGTTAAAACGAACCATCACTTTGTGTTTTTAAATATCAGTACACAATTCTGACAGCATAAATGAACTCTACACCCTTCAATTAGCCTAAAAACAAATTTTTATGCAATTCGTACGATAACTTTCCGAGAAATTAATTATTTTAAAAGGGGCGTATTTTAGGGGCTGTATTCAAATTGAAGTTCGGTACACGGTTGTTGGCCGAGAGAGCCCTCTTCTTGATCAAGGCATATTAAGCGCCACTCAAGCAGTCATTGAAGAATGCTAGATTACAGGATAGCATAAGAAATTTCAAAATATCTAATCATTTCTATCATAGACGGCCCCTTAAACCATCATTTTGCCGTTTTTTAAGCATAATCAACCTAAATCAATTGAAAACTTCTTGGAAAAAAAAAGTGAAATTTTGGATTTTCATAAAGCAGGACTTAATAAATCTAAATCCATAAAAAAATTGTAGGTTTCAATTCATATTTTTTTCGAATATTAATTTCATAATTCATATCATAAAATTATAAAAATTAGAAATTCAACGTATTTATGTTTGGCTATTTTAGTATTATTGCTATATAAAAGAAAATTAGCACATTAGGAGTATAATTTCAGGAGATATTAATAAAAATATGAAAATGTAATTTAACATTAGAAGCACTAAATTTTGAATGTTTATAATTAAAAAACTTATCATTCAAATGACTTGAGATTTGGTGTCCTCTAGGCATTAGTTTGAACCGAAGATTTGAAATTTATTGTTAAAATTGGGTACATCCATTGAAAAAAAAATTACATTTGGGTTCGTTTTAATATCTAGATGGCCCCTAAGTGAATTTTATATGCATCATTTAAAAGTAGACTTTATTACCAATCGTTCTGTACCAGTAACTTTCTTCGACAATAATTTGTTGAGGAGTTAGTGGGGGGTGTTTACTTTTTCCACGACTGTTCATTGTATTATTAACAATTATTTATTTTGATAAATATTGTCAACAACACCAACGCAAACCCATTTTGAAAAACCGATAACTGACATAAAATGAAACAGTTTATAACACTTTATATGCACAGATAAAAAAGAAAAATTCTGTTATAGTTCAAGGAATTTATACTTTTAAAATTCTTTAATGTTTAATTAAAAAAAAAAAAAAAAAAATTCTAAAACTTCATTTATATACGATATAAAACTAGAAGTGCATGTGTTCCTTTTTTCATGCTTTAAATTATTAGTAATGCAGATATCCAATAACTGACTTTTATGAACAAGTAACTGACAAATGGTGTCAGACCCGGTTGAACAACTTAAATATCAATGATTTTGACTACAAAAATAAATTTTATTGTTATTATGTTTTTTAAACAATCCAAATAATAGATTTCAACTGTCTTTAATATTACCGATAATTAACATCCCTGTAGGAGACATTTGATATGAAATTACTGGAACCAATGACTTGCACATCCCTTTAAGGAGTCTTGTACCTTTTAAACTCGTCGAAAATCAACAAAAGCATTTAAAGTTTGATCTAGTGTATCTTCATTAATTTTGTACGTATAAACATGAAATTCTGACTTTTGATTAAACAGATTGTGTTTTTTAATATTATACCACTAGAAACTGACTAGTCTTTTACAGAATTTGTGTATTGTTGAAATTAAAACAACACTTTTTTTCACTCCGTATCATTTTAAGACCCGATGAGTTGCATCCCTTGTACTTGTAAACGGAGGTAGTTATGCCGGCTGAAAGTAAAACATGTACTACAACCGTTATCTGTTGATAAAAATGATAATTTACTATTTTTGCAAACCAGAACGATCGTTCGATTCGGGTTTTTATTACATGCGATTGTTACATACGACTAAGAAGCAAAAATTTAAATGAATGTCTAACCCGCACGATCGTGCGGCTTGGGTCTTAAAGGATTATGTCATCGCGCGCATGATATCTTGAGAACGCATGTGGGGATTGTTATGAAACCTGATATACATAGGTGCCAAGTTGCGACTAATCCTCCGTAATATGTGGGTTAATTTAACCCTGGTTTAATACATTTCGTACCGGAATTTTTTTTCAGAGATGAAATTAAATAAGTTCCACGTAGGAAACTGGAATTAAATAAATAAAGATTCATCAAATAATTTTTCTGGTTCGAAACTTCGTTAAACTGGGTTAAACTAATCCCCGCATTACGGAAGATTAGTGCGAGCTTGGCACCTCTGGATATATACAGGGTGATTCATAAAAGATGGGCAGAACTTTAAGGGGTTATAGTACACTTAAAGACAAATAATATTAAATAGGAGACTAAGGGTCCCAGACGTATTCCCAAGGAGATAGGGGGCATTAAAGTTTAGGGTCCGAAATTTCAAATGATTATAAAACATGGAAAAATTGGTCGATTCGTTTGCGGTTTTTGCAAAAAAATTTCTTTATGCCAGTATTTTCTTGAAATAAAATTTTAAAGTTCAATTTCAAAAAATGCCGATAGGGGGCGCTTTAGACTTTGGAGTAACAAACAACTATTTTTTAACGTTATTTTTTGTATCTCTTTAAATGATTTCGAAAGCTTAGAATTAAACTTAAATTTTGATCTAAAAATCTGAGTCCTAACGAGTAGTTAAGTAGCATAAACTGAAATTTGAAATTTGAAACCCTTCTCCCCCCAGAACAAAAATCAGTTATTCCCGATCTTTGTGTCGTAGATTAGGTTCTAACTACTGCCGCGTTTTGCTAAAATTATTCTTTATGTCAGTATTTTCTTGAAAATAAATTTTAAAGAAAATTTTCAAAAAATTCCGATAGAGGGCGCTTTAGACTTTGGAGTAACGAACAACTATTTTATACCGTTATTTTTTTGTGTCTCATTAAATGCTTTCTAAAGCTTAGACTTAAACTTAAATTTTCAGCTCAAAATCTGAATCGCTGAGCGTGGTTCAGTAGCGAGGGGAGGGGGTTCAAATTTCAACTTCTGAACATAGTTCAGTTTGCACTACTTAACCATGCCCAACGATTCTGTGCTGTGATACGAGGCAAAAATACAACTTTCGTCAAGGACTGCATAGTCGGAATTCACTCATAAAGGCACTGGCACAGTTGGAAACGTCGCTCATGCAAACGTTAATGCTCCATTTCTGACGCTAGTCACCGGGTGAAGAAGGAAACAGAAAGTATGCAAATGTCAAATGGGGAAGAAGAAGAACACGTATGCAAAATTTCGACACGATTCAGGCATAAAAACCACTGAACGGTGAGTCAAGTGTAAGTCGCTGTAGTAATGAATCGGAAGATGGTGCCCTTCACGAATAAGGAAAAGGCTGAGATGCATTTAATTTACGGAGCGGCAGATGGAAATGGTGCAGAGGCACAACGAATGTACGGAGAGCGATTTCCCAACAGGCGGTTGCCTAACCGCAAAACTTTCGAGCGCTTGCACAGGCAGTTGTGTGAGACGGGATCATTTCTCGCTTCCCGGTCGAATGCAGGTCGTGCAAAAAAGGACGAATCAGTAGTTGTTGCAGAAGCCATTCTGGATGTAGTAGCGGCGCAGCCAAGTACAAGTACACGAACAGTGGCTAGGCAGGTGGATACCTCACAGTCCATGACTTGGAGGGTACTGAAGGATGAACATTTGCTCCCGTTTCATGTGCAACGAGTCCAAAAACTGTCTCCAGGGGATTGTCCAAATCGTATTCAATTCGCCCGCTGGTTTCTGCAACAGAACGCGCTAAATCCACATTTTGGACGAACTGTGCTTTTCACCGATGAATGTACCTTCACACGTGAAGGTACATTTAACACACACAATGCACATGTATGGGCGGATGTCAATCCACATGCTACGTATCCACATGCTCATCAGAGACGCTTTTCCATCAATGTTTGGGCAGAAATCCTCGGAGACCACCTAATCGGACCGTACCTTCTTCCTGAACGCCTCAACGGTAAAACATACCTCACATTTCTGCAACATGTGCTGCCAGACCTGTTAAACGTTGTTCCTCCACGCATCCGGCGGGTCATGTGGTTCCAGCACGATGGAGCGCCAGCCCATTACGTACGAGACGTCCGCAACTATCTGGACATCACATTTCCGAACAGATGGATTGGTCGAGGTGGTCCTGTTGCTTGGCCTGCTCGCTCGCCAGATCTTTCACCCCTCGATTTCTTTTTTTGGGGACGATTGAAGGCTCTTATGTATGAGACACCCATTGAATCCCCCGAGGAACTGGTCGCCAGACTTTCCGCCGCTGTAGGGGAAGTGCTCGAAAAGCCTGATGTTTTCGCGAATGTTCGCCGTTCCATTCTTCGCCGTTGTTCTGCGTGCATAACCTCTGGTGGTCACAATTTTGAACATTTATTGTAATTACATGTTAATAAATATGCTTTGGTAACATAATCCTAATTTGTGTCTTTTTACCTCGTATCACAGCACACAATGTGTGGACATGGTAAACTGAACTGTGCTCAGGAGTAGAAATTTCAAACCCCTCTCCCCAGAAACTTAACCACGTCTAACGATTCAGATTTTGGGCTGAAAATTTAAGTCTAATCTTTAGAAAGCATTTAATGAGACACAAAAAATAACGGTATAAAATAGTTGTTCGTTACTCCAAAGTCTAAAGCGCCCTCTATCGGAATTTTTTGAAAATTTTCTTTAAAATTTATTTTCAAGAAAATACTGACATAAAGAATAATTTTAGCAAAACGCGGCAGTAGTTAGAGCCTAATCTACGACACAAAGATCGGGAATAACTGATTTTTGTTCTGGGGGGAGAAGGGTTTCAAATTTCAAATTTCAGTTTACGCTACTTAACTACTCGTTAGGACTCAGATTTTTAGATCAAAATTTAAGTTTAAGTCTAAGCTTTCGAAATCATTTGAAGAAATACAAAAAATAACGTTAAAAAATAGTTGTTTGTTACTCCAAAGTCTAAAGCGCCCCCTATCGGCATTTTTTGAAATTGAACTTTAAAATTTTGTTTCAAGAAAATACTGGCATAAAGAAAATTTTTTGCAAAAACCGCAAACGAATCGACCAATTTTTCCATGTTTTATAATCATTTGAAATTTCGGACCCTAAACTTTAATGCCCCCTACCTCCTTGGGAATACGTCTGGGACCCTTAGTCTCCTATTTAATATTATTTGTCTTTAAGTGTACTATAACCCCTTAAAGTTCTGCCCATCTTTTATGAATCACCCTGTATAATAAGCATATATCTATTTTTTAAATGATCTACTCTTAGGTCAAAATTATTTCATTAACCCTTAACTACTGTGACTAAATTTGTCGTATAACTACCATGAGCGGTCTGTGAGACCGCTTAATCTAAAGATTAATAAAAGGCTACATTTACTCATAAAATACTGTTTCTGTACTAAACTTTACGTACAGTACAATTATACTTAAAATTCACCTATTCAGAAGTCTCCAGTAACAGTACTAGGGTCTAAAAGAAACAAAATTTAACCAGTATCTATAGTTAAATTGAAATTTTCAAATTAAACTGTAAAAATTGAAATAAGCAGCGGTCTGTGAGACCGCTAACAGCAGTTAAGGGTTAAATATGTAATTTTCTTTTAATCAAATTTTTCATTTTTTAATGAATAAAAATAATCATAACTAAAATTATAACCACTGTAAATACTTAAAAGTAGATCACTTTAATCACACATATTTGCTTGGTATCTACACTAAATTTCATAATAATCCATGCACACGTTCTCAAGGTATCATCCGCGAAATGACTTACGGAGTAAAAAAAAAGTTTTGTTTTAATTTCAACAATACACAAATTCCGTAAAAGGCTCATCAGTTTCTAATGGTAGCGTATTGCAAATCACAATCTGTTTAATTGATATTCTAATTTTCAAATTTACATAAAAAGGTTTTGAACTAATTCAAACTTTGAATTTTTTCGTTAATTTTCGCCGGGTTTAAAAGGTACAAGATCCCATAAACTAAATTAAACAACTATAAACTAGAAATCATGGTTCTAACGTATCATAAGCATCTTTTATCTCATTTCTACAAGTATAGCATTAAGAAAAAGTTTAGGATGGTTGGACTACAAATAGATTTTAAAAAAAAAGCATTTTTGAAATCAGATGGATACCTCAAAATGGTATTTTTGTGTTCTCAAAAGTTTCTTCCTTACTGAATACCGTCTTCGCCTGCTAGTGGTGAATAAATTGACTCCAAAATAAAAATAAGTGTCTAAGTTACCACTAGATAACAATATTTTGTAGAATAAAAATTTGAGATAAAAATTATGCCGAGTTCAAGCATTTTTTTTTTGTATTATTGCATGAAATTTTGGTTATTTTAAAACAGATGACGTATTTTAGTATGCGTTTGGGTACATTGATATGAAAATGGCAATATACGTGGTTTTAACCCTTAACTGCTCTGACAAAAATTGTCGTATAACTACTGTGAGCGGTCTTTGAGACCGCTTTATCTAAAGGTGAATAAAAGGCTACATTTACTCATAAAATACTATTTCTGTACTAAACTTTACGTACAGTACAATTATAAGTAAAATTCACCTATTCAGAAGTCTCTAGTAACAGTACTAGGGTCTAAAAAAACAAAATTTAACCAGTATCTATAGTTAAACTGAAAATTACAAGTTAAACTGTGAAAAGTGAAATGAGCAGCGGTCTGTGAGACCGCTAACAGCAGTTAAGGGTTAAATATGATTGACTGAGACAAGTCTGGGCAAATATGAATTGCGAAGCATCTTAGTGGGGTTACCATTATAGCCAAGCTAATGCTTATTAACTTGTCTCACTCACCTAATCGAGCTCATCCAGGTGACTATCACCAAGTTCAGAATGGTAGGTCTGCTATAGTTAGAACATAAACTTCTGTATAAGCACTGTCTCAGTATGCAGCCTGAGCGAATGTCGCCAGTCACAAGTAGGGGGACCCTAGTGTGAGTGGTTTATGTTTGTATGCTAGATATGAAAGTGGCAATAGACAGACGCGTTTTTTCAAACTATGGGAAACCTAGGCACTTTCTGTTACAGAACATAGCAATACATGATGAATGAGTTCGATTATGCGAGTGAGACCACTGAGATCCACAATAGTGAAAAGAGTTAACTCCCTATTCTGTTACATTGAACCTAGAAGTTCGCCCATGAATACAATGCTATAGAATTTCGGACGAAAATATATGGCAAAACACAGATTTATTCTCATAGAGTAGTATGCGGTAGATATATTCAAATTTTACTTTGTTTTAAAAATATGGCGAAGTTGCTAAAATTTTCACTGATTTATATTCTTTATTGAAAAACTACAGATTTTATTTAATTTCATTACAAATATTTAATTTGATATTATTTAAAAATAAAGTTTTATGCAATTCCTACAAAAAAATGAAAATAAATGTTAATTATTGCTCATAAAAATATCAAAAAGTTGCAGATAAAACCAAAAGTGATAAAAAAAGTATGCGTAAAAATTCGAAAAAATGCCTCTAATTTTTAAGAAATGTGCTGGAATCATTACTTGCGCGCAGTGAAAGTGTGATGCGATTGCGGAAAAGAGCAGACCAGTGAGATACCTCTCTGTTCTATTATGGAGCTCAGTGAGTTAGATAAGTTAACAACCATTAGCTTACCAAAAATAGCAGGCTCGCCAAGACGATTGGCGATTCACTTTTGCGGTGAATCATCTCAACCAAGCAAATGTTGTATGTCACCTCTCTCATATCTAGGCTCCCTCTTTTGTGTACAGAAACGCTCGGTACTACTGCGTCTGACGACATACAAGGTCATTTCATGACTTTTAAAACGTCACACGGAATGGATCATCTTTACACGGCAATTTGCACAAAACGATAAGTTCTTCGCTTTGTACCAATCACCGAGTAAAGATGATCCACTGCGTTTAACGTTTAAACGTCATAAACTTGCCTTCCATGTCGTTGGTCGAGGTAATACATCATGTTACTATATTAGGTAGTGTGTCTCTATATGAGAGTTTCTACATACATATAGGGCGCATGCTCAGACTGTGTTTAAACAAACATTTTTGTTAAAACTATGGCAAACACACTTTCCTGAACTTTACGATATTTACCTGGACGTGTTATATTTGATTAGTGATGCAACTAAACTAACATTAGCTTTCCGATAGTGGAAGGTTCGACAAATTTTCATCCAAATTCATCTGACCAACAATATTTTATTGGCCGTATGCCGCCATTCTCTTATAGAATGCCTGTAGATTAACTTACACTGTTAAAAATATCGTGAAAAATTACCTCTGTTTTTAAAGATTATCTATTTTCTGACAAATGAGAACGGTACGTAAATGACTGTGGAGCGTTCGAATTGGTCAGAAAATAAATAGTCTTTGAAAACAGAGGTAACTTTTCAAGATATTTTTAACAGTGTAGTGTATCTGTAAAATGAAAACACAAGAGTATATCTACGACTGGCTCGTTTTAATTCTTGAATTGCTGTGAGTTAAGAAACGGTCTTGACAACAGAAAGGGTTTCGCTGATTTATTTCCGAAAAAGTATGGCGCCTGTATAAGTAAGTGGCGATGTACGTGGAGAGCGCATGCTCAGACTGAAGTTTCTGGTCAAACTATGACAAACATACATCCCAGAACTTGGCGACTCTTATATCGGCGAGTTAAATTAGTTGAGTGAAACCATAGATTAATAGTCAAGAAAGGGCACTGCCATATAGCATAATGGTAATGCGATTCGATCGCAGCACCTTTAGTGGCAATGGGGAAGAAACATATCATCCTTGGAACATTTTTGCTATTGAGTGTATACCTTATTGTAATCTTCTTCTTCTAATATTGCATGTTTACTAGGGTGGACTTAAAAATTAACTTTTAAATTTTGTATAGGGCACCCTCATAATTTTTTCTATGTATAAAATAAAGACTCCACAAAAATTTCAAAATTTTAAAACATGTTTTAAGGGTCACTACCAAGGTTTGAATGTTTAAAAAATTAAAAATTGACATATTTTGCAATCTTATTATAAATTATTAATACAAAACCATAGTCATTTCCAAATTGAGCCATGTTATGATATTAAGATGTAAAGGCAGTCATTTGTTTCAAGTTTCAACATATTTAGACAGCCTATTGTCCAAACACATACAGGAGTATTTCATGTCTACAATCTATTTCACCTCAACTTTGCAGCATTTTGAAAGGTAGAGACAGTAACATTCCGCCTTGAAAAATAGTTATCCGTTATTTTTTAATCTTAAATAGCTAAAATACGTAGAAATTTATAAAATAATGTTGATAAATTATAGAATTTGTTTATTTGATATTCGTAAAACGTCGTGCTAAATGGCCATATTCGTATGAAAAGAATGCAAGCAGAGCCCAAAACTAAAAAAAAAAAAGAGTTCTCAGCAAGCGTTCATTTGACAGTTCTTTGGGATGGCAAAATCTTAGGAGACATTTCAGAATCTGAAGCTGTACACAGATTACCCTTTATTGTTTCAGGGAAAGGTATTAACCAGTTATTTGTTGTTTCAAAACTTCAATCAGAACAGGTGGGGCAATAGCTTCTGCTGCTAACGAATTTGGGTCGGAGCGCTCTCATCCCTGTATTAATAACAATGGACAACAGTGGTTTTGTCCTAGAACTAAAATTAGTTGATTCTAGATCAGTGTTTGGCGCTGATTCCGAATATGCTTTCCGTTTATCTCTAGGTGGTCCAGGTTTTGAGAAATTTGCATATTTAAATTTATGCAAATTTAAGCTTTTTTGTGCAATTTTATGCAGATTTTAGATACAATATATGTCACATCTAATTACGTTTTCTAGATAATGACTACTTGACTATTTGCTTCAGATAAATGTCACGATTTGCATATTCTTAACATTTATTTATCACTTATTAAGCCTAATTTGCATATTTTTCAATGCTGTAATGTTTACATCACTATCAACTTTAAAATAATTGCCACAGAATTGATGTATTTTTTCCTAGACTAGGTTTTTATGCTGATTTCAAATCTGCAGTCTGTTTTCTTATGTCATGTCTGTGTTTTTGAGTAAGATGAATTTCTACTTTTGCACGGTATTAACACAGGTTTGATATAAGATACTTTTTAGGGGTGTGTAATTCATTGAAAAGAAGGTGAACAGGGTCAGATTCATATCAGAGACATAAACAAAAATTTATATAATTGAAAAAAAATAAGTAGTAGAATCTATTCTAACTAGTTGAAGTTTATCATACAAAGTATCATAAAAAGATATTTGACTTTTTTGACCAAAAACTAAAATTTTACTTTTTTTCAAAAACTAGACGTGATAGAAGAAAACAGATATAAGATTTGAAATCAGCTTAAAAAACTGGTTTAGAAACATATTAGCGTACTCGTGCGGCAGAAATATTTGAATCTCAATAAACATTATTAGAAAAACATGAAAAATATGCAAATTAGGTACAATATTTCACAGTCACATGTCAGTATAATATCAGAAAAAACGTTTTTGTAAATTAGGTAATAGTTATAACATAAAACAAAAAACCCTGTCTGATATTGCTTTATACCTTAAATTTGCAAATAATTGTATAAAATTTACTAAATTTGCATAAATTGAAATATGCATATATCTCTCAAACATGACGTGCTGGAGTAAATCTGAAACTAGATTCGGAATCAGCACAAAAAACCGCATAAAAAACAACTAATTCCTGTTTTAAGACAGAGCAAAAGTTGAAATTCGTTGAGCAGTGTATTTTATAGTTAGATTACAAAATATGTCAAATATGTCTTTTTTTTTTTTTTTTTTTTTTTTTTTTTTAAGATTCAAACCTTGGTAGCGACCCTTAAAACGTGTTTTAAAATTTTTAAATTTTTGTGGAAGTCATTATTTTATACATAGAACAAAACATGAGGATGCCTCATACAAAATTTAAATGTTAACATTTTAGGACCACCCATGTTTACGTTTTCAACAGTCTTACACGGATTTTTTATTTTATTTTTTTCGTTTATGAAAGATGAACGATGAACGATGTAAATGCGAAGAAACACAAGTTAAAAAATTCGTCTTGAATGTTATATATCAAGAAAATACGATATGATTTGATTTAAAGCTATATAAAACAATGGTATAACACAAAAATATACGAACGATTACACTCTACAAGTCCCAGAAAATTTCATAAATATTTCGTTTTGGTAGGAAAACTTTCATACCGGTGTTTTATTAATTTTGGAAGTTTATGTATTAAAACAATCCTTACAATAATCTTTTAAAATTTCACTTTATCACAGAGAAAATAAAAAGATTGTTTTTAATTTAAATAACGTACAATTAGTTCAATAATATTTACAATATTAAGATATAAGAAAAAATAATAAAATTACTGATTGGGATAAAAATATATTTTTACAAATTTATAAAAATTATATAAATCTAAAAGTTAAAAAATAGAGAGAGACTGATAAAAACTTGACAAAATCCTATTTGATGTGAATAAATTAACGTAATACCCGCATTTTATTTTTTACAATTCAATCTCACAAAATTACATGTTTACGTTTTCAATAGAATCTACTAGGGTATTTCTTTTATATTATTATTATTTTGTAAATGAATGGTGAACGATACAAATACGATAAAAAAAAACTAAATAAATAAAGTAAATTCAATATCGTCTGCCTCTGCCTCGTGGTGAAAAGAATAGATATGCAAAACATAGAGCGTAAACATATTTCATGAACGTAAGTAAATATTGGAGGCTTGTTACTTCTTCCCTCTTGTCACTAGTGCATTTAGTACTGTTGACATTACAGATTTTGCCCTAAGTCTCCTATCATGTATGTTTATCCATGAGTGAGAGTAGCAAGCCTAGATATCAGAATGTCGACTTAGGGGGTATAAAATTTGATTGGTTAAGATGATTTAGGATGAAGCCAAATCGGCAAGACATCTTGCCATGTTTGTCATTGTTACTAAGTGAATGTTCGTTGACTTTTTCAATAGCAATTATAAGAATCATACCAACATCAACAAGCTTGTATTTCTTTACATAATGTATTTTATTGAACTGTATACAGTCCTCTTGTTCTTTCCGCAATCCTTCAATGTATTAGTAATCATTTATAGTATGTATTCATTTAGATTATTCGAATAAAATTCACCCGTTAAATGAATTTCTTTTATTTGTATTTCTATAAACGATGCTAAAAGCGATGATACACTGCTTTTTGGCCGATAGAGGCAACATTTTATTATATTTTTAATAAGATGTTTTAATTAATTTAATATAATTTAGGATCTATAATTACAGGTTGTCTGATATTTGTTTCAAGATTGTAAAAATGAGTTATACAAGATGAAAAATAGAAATTTACCGTAATTTCCGACGGATAATCTGAGGATGAAACAATCATGCTTCGACCCGGAAATTTTAAAAAATAAAATATGACTTTTTAAATCGCGATAAATAGTTGTCATCAATTACTGAATAAAATTTCTGTGTCCAAACAAAATTGTTTGATCTGCGGATTATACGCCGAAAATTACGGTATTTATCAAATTGTAATGTAGAGATACTTCAATTATATTCCAGTATATGCACCTTTAGAAACAAATACTATTTTAAAATGGGCGCAGAAAACTCTAATTATTATAGATTGCTTAATTATATTCCTGAGCCTTGGAAATGAAATATATTCGTTTTCAACGCAAATACTTGATTTCTCTACACTACGCCTTCAAGAAATTGCAAATATTTTGCTATTGAACACGAAGTTTTTATACTATTCTCAAAATTATGTCGTAGCTGCGTACATTTTCTAATCTTAAAATAATATGTTCAAAACGATGAAACGCAAATGAAGATCTAATAACTATCATATTCATTATGAAATGATATTTTTAAGAGGCGTATTGCGAATATCGACCATTTTTGTCAATCATACAAAATATTGTTGTTTTTATAATGGTGACAGTCGCCAGTCATCAGTGACTATTGTCAAGTCCTTGACTGCCATAGTTAATATATAGCGTCTAGATTAAATAGTGTTGAAATTGGCTATCCCAGTAATACTTAAAAAATTGCTAAAATATTGAATCCCTTAAATGACCAACGATGCTGAAAGCTGAAGAGTCAATTGCAGCGACATCTGAAATAGAAGTTGAAAACTTTTTATGTGAAAATGTAATTATTAAACCCATAGAAATAAGAAATATTTAATTATATATTTTTTCTGATTAAAACTCGTTTATTGACTTAAAAAACTGGATGTTTGGGAGCAATTATTTTATTATTAATAGTTACAAATTCCACCGACAGATGGCTCTGAAAAGAATCATCTATTATATTCATGGCGAATTGCCATTAAATTTAATGTTTCAAAATTTCTACTATCAACAGCAATGAAGAGTTCGGGTAAAAATTAAAATTTTCGCGACAATGTGTTCAATTGACGCATGGAATGACTACATGAGTATCAGTGATGTAATACTAAAAATTTTAACAACTTTGAATTTTTCTACATGGAAAGAGTTTTATAATTTCTGCTCAATGGAATGTCTTATATATTACTTAGCTATCTTAAGAATTTCAGGAAAAACGTTTGAAAATACCATGTTGTCTGTGATTCATAATCGTATATATTGTGGTAGATTACAGTGCTCTCTGTCAGTGAATTGTGTAATTAATATTTATTAAACTGTATTTGCGCTGATTAAAGTCGTGCTTTTCTGCTATAAAGGCTTTCAGGTGATTTTAAAATACAGATTTTCCGAGTCTGAGTGTAGGTATAGCTGTATAGTTCGACTTGCTGAAAGTTTACGATATAGTGTGTGTGTGGGGGGGGGGGGGGGGGTAGGTGCGCACAAACTATCACCTCCTCGAGTTCACAACTGAATTTCCAAGATTATTTGCAACTCGACATATTAAAGTAGAGCTGGTCTGCCACGTCATATTTTGGTAGAAGCTTTTTTGTCGTAAGACTTGCAGTATAGAGAAAAGCAGTCATCCAAATACTCAGCCTACAACTAAATTTATGCAATGGAATCAGACATCCGGAATTTTTTTACAGAAAAACCATATGTTTTATCCATTGAAATATATTAATAGGTCCGCAAAGGGGTATAAACAATGTTTACTAATAGCATATGGCGCCGGTTATAGAAAATTTCGAGTAATTCGTGTAAATGTATAAGACACCATATACCTGAAAGGCTTTATTAGAAACTTAAGCACCTGTACATCAATATTAAGTCAGATTTAACATTTTTCACAAACTGACTTTTTATTATTTATTTTTAAAATAGATTAGTTTTACTGCGGATGCAATGTACACTATAAAGTTGGAAAATAAAGTATTATTTACATATTAAATTCTGAAAAAATATTCTCGAAACTGCGCAAAAAATATGTTGTAAAAGTGTTTAATTTCCTGTTTGTTAAACTGAATAGAGTAAAAATATATTTTAGCGCTTAGCTATAAATGAAAATAATAATTTGGAAATGTATCTGTATTATGCACTCAAATCTATCTATTTATAGAATGTAAAGAGTTTTTTTTTTTTTAATTGCATGGAACTTATTATACAAAACTGTTACTCCCCAAAACTTTTTATTAAAAAGTACTTGTAAAATATTTTTATCAACCTTTTTAACCATGAGAATACATTATGTAACAAATTAAAAAATGCCATTTTATAAAAGAATTCTAAAAAAAGAAAATATATTTCTCTTTTTTTATTTATTGTTTCTCATAAACTGTATAACTAAAATTAAAAACAAGAAAAAAGGCTAAACGAAATGCTAAGTTTGAATAGAATGTGGCACCAGAGAATTAAAAAAGTTAAATAGTTTTAACGCTTTCACACGAAACTAATTAAATTCTGAAGTAGGATTGTGATGCCTAATTTTTTAAAACGCAAATCTGATATAAAATCTAATACTATAATAATATTAAAAATATGATTGGAGCAAATTCTAAAATTAATGACAAAGAAAAGTAATGAATGAAAGTCTCTTTAATTTATAGATTAATTATCTCTGAAATTTTTTATTAACATTGGGCGAATTTTAGACTTTTTAAGAGGTATAGTTTACTGATCAAATTAAATTTTGATAAAAAACTCAAATACTTTTTTTCCCATCAGAACTCAAAAATTGTTTTACTCATGTATACCTGACTTTTTGTTTTCTGACATTTTATGGCAAAATCAGTTTAAAATGTTGCAAAATAAACTGGAAAAATACTAAAGAAATGCTTTTTTCTTGTAGTTATTTGATAAAATGTAAATGTCATAAATACGGAAGTATGTATAATATATATTTTGATTTAATATGCATAATTATATTTTTTGTCTAGTTTTATATAAAAAAGGCTTTTAAATTGTATATTGCATAGAATAACTAGTATTTTTATGTACTGCTAAATACATATATTTATTTATTTGGAGTGACTAAAATATTACAAGTATTATTATTAATAAACTAAGAATAATTGTATTTGTGGCTTAAAAAGAATTCATTTCATATTTGCCAGCTTTCCCTTAAACTTCCGTAAAATGTGAGTTAAATTGACCCAGGTTAAACACGTTTCGAACCAGAAATTTATTAAAGAAATTAATTCAAATAGATTTAATAGAGAAACATGATTTTAAATGTATAATAATACATCAAATAAATTTTCAGGTTTGTAATGGTTATAACCTGGGTCAATTTAACTCACATTTTACGGAAGTTTAGTTGAATGTTGGCAAGTATGTTATCTTATAGTATAATGCGAGCAAAAATTGTGTGTGTGTATGTAAATTTTATCTTGAAAACGGCTCTAACTATTTTGATTAAATTTTGCACCCTACCGTTTTCGGGCCAGAAAAGACCATTGGGATGGGTCACATGTTCGAAAAAATTCGATTAGTGAGTCATTTTGAGTCATAATGGGTGAGGGTCAAGCTAATTGTATCTAAAGAATGGCTCAATCGATTTTGACTAAATTTTGTATCCAACCATTTTCAGGTACGAGAAGACTATTGGGCTAGGTCACATGTTCGAGAAATTTCGATTTGTGGGTCATTTTTGGGTCACCGTGGGTCAAGCTATTTTTATCTAAAAAACGGCTCTAACGATTTTCACTAAACTTTATATTTTACAGTTTTAGATTACGGGAAGGCCATTGGGCTAAGTCACATGTTCGAGAAAATTCGATATGTGGGTCATTTTTGGGTCACCGTGGGTCAAGCTAAATTTATCTAGATAACAGCTCTAACGATTTTGACAAAATTTTGTAATCTATCGTTTTCGGGCAAAAAAAGACCATTGGGATGGGTCACGTATTCGAGAAAATTTGATTAGTGAGTCATTATGGGTCATTATGGGTCAGGGTCATGCTAAGTTTATCTAGATAACGGCTCTAACGATTTTGACGAAATTTTGTAATCTATCGTTAACGGCACGAAAAGACCATTGAGATGGGTCACGTGTTCGAGAAAATTCGATTAGTGGGTCATTATGGGTCAATGGTCAAGGTAATTATATCGAAAAAACGGCTCAAGACATTTTCACAAAATTTTGTAATATACCGTTTCTGGGCATGAGATGACCATTGGGCTAAGTCACATGTTCGAAAAAAGTCGATTAGTGGGTCATTTTGGGTCACAATGCGTCACGGTCAAGCTAATTGAATCTAAAAAAATGCTCAAAACATTTTGACAAAATTTTATTATACCGTTTCTGGGCATAATAAGAGAACTGGGCTAAATCACATGTTCGAGAAAATTCAATTAGTGGGTCATTTTGGATCGCAATGGGTCAGGGTCAAGCTAACTGTATCTAAAAACCGGCTTAAATAATTTGAACTAAATTTTGTATTCTATCGTTTTCGGGCTAGAGAAGACAATTGAGCTAGATCGCATGTTAGAGAAAATTCGATTAGTGGGTCATTTTGGGTCACAATGGGCCAGGGTCAAGCTAATTGTATTTAAAAAGCGGTACAAAATATTTTGAAAAATTTTGTATAATACCGTTTCCGGGCATGATCGCATCGACCATTGGGCAGGGTCGCATGTTCAAGAAAATTCAATCAATGGGTCATTCTGGGTCCTAATGGATCAGGATCAAGCTAACTGTATCTAAAAAACGGCTCAAACGATTTTGACAAAACTTTGTATTACACAGTTTCTGTTAAGATAAATCCATTGGGTTGTGTAGCATGCTCAAGAAAATTCTATTAGTGGGTCATTTTGGGATAATGGGTCGGGGTCAAGCTAACTGTATCTCAAACAGGTTCAAACGATTTTGACAAAAAAATTTATTATACCGTTTCGCAGTACAAAAAGACCATTGGAATAGGTCACATGTTCAATAAATTTCGGTTAATGGGTTATTTTTTAATAACGTGGGTCAAGCTTATTTTATCTAGAAAATGACTAACGATTTTCACTAAATTTTGTATTAAATCGTTTTCAAGCTCAAGAAGAGCATTGTGTTAGGTCGCATGTTCGAAAAAATTCGATTAGTGGGTCATTTTGGGTCACTATGGCTCAGGGTTAAGCTAATTGCATCTAAAACAGCCAGAATGATTCAGTGGGAATAATGTATCGAGATAAACACAAAGCTAATTTTGACCGAGCTTAGCTCGGTAATTCCTGCTAGTTTCATAATAATCTTTGAAAGGATTTTGTATAAAAAACTCTCCTCTAAATGTCTAATAAAAACCTGTGCCCGTTCTTTTCTTGCGTCTTGGTAATTATATTTGGAATGTGAAAAAAAAGCAAAAAAAATCATGCAAAAACACATAATTTGACAATTAAAAAAAATCCGCATTTCAAAGAAATCTACAAGCTAAGATTATATTTATTTGTATCTTTCATCGAAAAAGCACATTAAACTTAGTTTTTACATTTCTCCATCTTGAGCAATAAAAAAGGTATGAAAATGGACAAAAGTCTTCATTTAAGCAATTAAATATCCATTTTGTGCTGTCATGTCTCAGGTACAAATAAAGACATTTATAGATATATTTCAAGCTGTTTTCATGTTATAGGGAAAAATATACAAATTTATTAAAATTTGAAGCGTCCTAACTATGGGACGCTAGGAATGAATGGGTTAATCTCAATCTTTAAAAGTTTCCATATTTATGCATGGCTCGAAGCGTTCCTAAATTTGACTCACTTTGTTACAACTGTTTTAACACGAAAACCTTTATTGTAGATTTCTGTTGCAGATTTTAAAGGAATCAAACACAAATGTTTCATTTGTAATAGTGGTAGAAAAGGGTAATATAAAATAGGAACGCTTTGATCCCTGTTCATGCATCATTGTCCTAGAAACTTATAAGACGACCTCACAGTCTATCTATTAAAAATGTAATTACAATGGAAAAATTTAAAGGGGTATGATATAATTTAAGATTACATGTTAATAATTTAAAATATTAGAATATAATAATTTTTCATATAAATAATATGTCTACGGAGTTTGATGATTGATGTCCATAGTCTGTCCAATTCCTAGTTTTTGCAACAAACTGGGACTGTATACCTGATTAAAACGTTTTTCATAATACCTTAGTTTTATTCCAGTACTTTGTAATGATAATCTTAAATTCATTTTCAAATGATAGTCTTTTTTATTTATGGTTTATTTGATAAAAAAAACTACTGTGATAAGACATTGAGCCATTTCCGCGAAAAAAAAATTAAAACCTTTTTAAATAGCTCAAGAGATATCCGAAAAAAAAAAAACCACTGCGAAAGAAAAACCTTGTAAGCGATTTTAATGTGCATAAAATATTTATTTTTTCCTACAATCTGTGACATATACATAAAAGTAAAGGTGGCGCCATCGGCTTCATGTTAAGGTAAATACAGGTAATAATTATTAAGTAGTGGAAATAAATTGAATATTTTGCATTATTAATAAAAAAAATTAATTCGGCAGCATCATTGAATTGAGTCTACTATTTAGCAAATTACAAATAATTTACAAAAAATGAGCTCAGTGGACATAATTTCCACAGACATCATGGTTACGAACATTACATTGTAAAAAAAAAAAAAAAAAAAAAAAAAAAAAAAAAAATCTGTAAAGTTACTAAAGTTTTTCTAGAAATCTGGGGTTCTTAGAACATTTTATGTAACGGCAACAAGAAAAATTCCTGTAACGGACACTGTTACTGGAATATTTGTTGTTGCCGTTACATAAAACGTTCTGGGAATCCCAGTTTCCTAGAAAAACTTTAGTAGCTTTACAGATTTTTTTTACAGTGTAGATCTACGCAACGTAAAAATTATTTTAATAAAATTTTTCTGACGATCTAGAAAAATACTTTTATAATGTTGGATAAGTCAAAAGCAAGAAAAAAACATTTTTTAAATTTAATTTGAATTATGTTTTAAGAACATTTTATTCTGAAATTGTACGTTTATGGAAAAAGACATGTATAGTGTTAAAGACAATAGAAATAGTTTTAAACGGTTTTTTTACAGTTCGGTGTGCGTGTTTGATAGTCGAAGAAAAACAGTTCTTTATAAGTGACAAATATTTAGTATTTTAGGAATATTTTAGTGTAACCAGTATTTCTCAATCATAAATAAAACCAACAGCCCATTACAGTTACAAGGCAGTTAAAAATCTTAGGAAGTTACAAACAGGATGTGCAGAATGGTAGTAAGTTTCGGGATATTGTGACAAAATAAACTCCATTGTCCAAAAACGAGCACTTTTACACCCGTCAAAGTTTCAAATAAATAACTCTGTATTAACGAACAAACATTTATCTATATTATTAAAATCCGTGCGCGTATCTTTGATCCACAAAAACTCGGAAACCAAAGGGCGCAGGGCTACGAAATTTGGCACACGGGTTGCTGGTAGGAGGCCCATGAAGGATTGGTGCAAAAAATTCGAAAATTTTAAATAGATTTTTTTAAATTTTATTTTATGTTTTTAGGAATTTTTACCTTTTTTATGTTGAATCGTAATCGCGCGAGTTCTAACCAGCTATAAATGTTTACTGCAATGTGAGATGTACATATTACGTACGCCACGCTGCAATAGTAAGAAGATGTAGCGGGTATTACGATAATTCTTTTACCTCGCATGCAAGTAATTAGAGATTATTTAATTGCGCTTAATTATTACATTTTTAAAAAATAAAGAAAACATCAACAAAATTTTTAATTCTATTTATTCCCTTATTCCAAAGATGTAGTTTTTTCGTCTGCTGCCATAGCAACATTAATCAATTAAATTTCGTTGAAAAAATGCACCGTAGTAGAAAAATATTTTTCGAGATATACATATTACGTACGATATGCTGAAATAGTAAGAAGATGTAGCGGATATTACTCTAACATAGCTGCCAACTTTTACGCTTTTTGCCTACCACTAAAATTTAATAGAGATTTTCGCCTTCTTTAATCATTAGATTTCGAAGATTAAATAAGACAATATTTACTATAAAATTTTGGTGGTAGAGAAAAAGCGTAAAAGTTGGAAGCTATGCTATAATTAATTTACCTCGCATGCAAATAATTAGAGATTATCCAATTGCGATTGATTATTACCTTTTTTAAAAAAATAAAGAAAACATTTTATCGCAAATATCAACAAAACTTTTTATTCCATTTATTCCCTTATTCCAAAGATGTAGTTTTATTGTCTGCTGCCATAGCAACATTATAAATTAAATTTCATTTAAAACAAATTCACAGTAGTAGAAAAATATTTTTCTAAATCGAATAGTTATTGAAAAACTCAACACTTTAACAGGAGAATTCTTATTTATTATTTAGATATTTTAAAGTTGTTTGTTGTCATTGCGTTTTTATGCTATTTTTCGTTTCATATTCGATTATTATTTTTTAAATAATTGACCATAACCTTGGAAATTGAAGTTTTCAAAATAAGATGCCTAAGCGCAAAAAGTCAATTAAGGGCAATTCCTCACGAAAACAGAGGTCTATAAGGCAACATGAAAAGCTAGCTAATGAGACAGAAGAAGAAACTGCTGCAAGAAGATTCGCCGTGGCAGAAAGAGACAGGGAAAGGCGAATGGCACAAACGGAAGAAGAAGCTGTTTTAAGAAGATATGAAGCTGCACTGCGAGCTCAAGAAAGACGTCACGATGGAGGAACCCAACAACTGCTGTGAGGGAAAATCGCTTATAAGTCATTGCTCGACGTGGAAGAATGAATAGTACAAGTAATGTCGGAAGATGCTGGTTACACCCAACAGTTGAAGAACAGCAATGTGGTCATCTGGTCAATGTTTGCATCAAGTGTAGTGCATTGTTCTTCAATGCAGAGACGAATACAAGAGGAATTTATGCTCAATGTTGTCACAACGGCAAAGCAATTTTGGAACCTCTTCAACCATATCCAGATCAGATGAAACAGCTTATAGCTGGCAGTGATAGATCGTCAGCTCACTTTAAGGAACACATAAGGTCATGTAACAGTGCGCTGTCTTTTGCCTCTATGGGTGCTCATGTTACACCGGCCCCAGGGGCCGGTCCATATTGTTTTAGAATCCATGGACAAAGGGTCTAGCCGGATAAGCATAGAGAAATGGCCCCCACGGCCGATGTTTGAAATAACATGGGTGGCAATGAGGCTTACCTTGAGAATACAATATAGAGTGTTTTTAGCCCCTGACCTTGAATTTTCCTTGAGATAATCGAAGAAGTATGCGCCTGCGCTACTATTTTTTCAAATACGTTTTTCTCAAAAAGTACAACAGTTAAAAAAATGAAACCAACGCCAATTATTGAAGAATATATTAGTTCACATCATATATTCTTTTCATATTTTTACGCAAATTTTAACATAGTAAAATAAACAAAAATATTTTTTGAGAAAATTATTAATGTAGTAATGTTATACTTACACCAACCAAAAAATTACAGAATAATCCGCAAGGTATGTACTTTTAAGAAAAGAAATTTCATTAAAATCAAAGATGCGCTTTTTGAGTTATAAAAAAATAATGCTTGCAGCTTTCTAAAATATTATTAACATTCCCTGTTTGTATTTGCAGAAATACGCTACTATCAATGCATTGGTCGATTCGTGACATTTCCAATCGGGCAGGATGCGCAGTGCGCCAAAATAAGAGAATGTTTCCATGCATGCGACTTCCCTATAGGTTTGTTTCGTGTTTGTAAATATTCTGTTATTTTGGCGTACAGTGCATTCTTCTCGCGTAATAATATCCAGTCAATGGTCTCGTCGATTGTGCAAGTGAAGCTGAATAGGGGCTGTAAATTTAAAAAGTTATCAACTTTTTGGCAATTTCGGACTCCCTACCAACATTCCGATATCAGAAGTTATCTTTCCTCGAAATCTCCTCCTCCTAATAATATTGTTATGTGTCTAATTTTTTTTTTCTTTTTAATAATTGTTTTTCCTTTTTTTTTTCTTTTTATACGTTTCAATGCGATATACAGGTAGGGTTGTACATTTTTTATTCGCATATTTTGCTGATTTATATGAGAAGAAATTAATAAAATATCACTTTTATATAAGAAATAACTTTGTATCAAATAACATTTTAAAGAAATACTTAATGTTTAAAAGCTTTTAAAATAGCTCTTTATTACATTATAATGCAGTGAGCAGCAGTATTGTCTTCTTGCACTTTGCCCTTGCACGGGGCTAAACAGAACATTTTGTAAACAAAACAGATGGACAAAATTCTTCCACATCTTTTACTAGCAAAAATATCAAGTATTATTTCGAATCTGGTTTCTCTAACAATGTTTTACGTAGCAATATGGCAGGAGAATATTAATGGCGAACGTTGGGTTATCCCATAATTTGGAATGAAATGTTTTATAAACATTGAATATGTTTTTAATAATAACTTTGTATTTTCATAAAAAGAAGAAAACATGCTTTAAAAAATTAAGTAAATGTAAAGAAAAAGATTCCATAAAAATTAATTTTGGTTTGATCAAAAATGATAACGATATCAAATCGCAACACCCCATCTCTCTACAGGTATCTTCCGATGTCAAGTGCCAGACTCCCCCCCCCCTTCACATATACACACACATTCACTCCCCCCTAAAGTTATCTTATATATGTACACTGTACAGCCCCATAGCCTTCTTCTATGTGAAAATTATGGTAAGTCAATGTTATCATTTTATTTGTCATTTCTTGATATTATAACGCGAATAGGTTATGCAGTGTGCCAAAATAACAGAATATTTACAAACACGAAACAAACCTATAGGGAAGTGGTATGTATGGAAACACTCTTATTTTGGCGCACTGCGCATCCTGTCCGAGTGGAAATGTCACGAATCGACAATTGCATTGATAGTAGTGTATTTCTGGACATACAAACAGGGAACGTTACTAATATTTTAGCAAGTTGCTAGCATTATTTTTTTTATAACTCAAAAAGCGCATCTTCGATTTTAACGATTTTTTTCTTAAAAGTACGTACTTTCAGCATTATTCTGTAATTTTTTGCTTGGTGCAAGTATAAAATTACTACATTAATAAATTTTTCAAAACATATTTTTGTTTATTTTTCTATGTTAAAATTTGTGTAAAAATATGAAAAAAATATATAATGTGAACTAATATATTCTTCAATAACTGGCGTTCGTTTTATTTTTTTAACTTTTGTACTTTTTGAGAAAAACGTATTTGAAAAATAGTAGCGTCGCCGCAAACTTCGCCGATTATCTCAAGGGCATTTCAAGGTCAGGGGCTAAAACACTGTATATTGTATTCTCATGGTGAGCCTTATTATCACACATGTTATTTCAAACATCGGCCGTGGGGGCCATTTCGCTATGCTTATCCGGCTAGACCCTTTATCATA
Source organism: Maratus speciosus (assembly GCA_963932465.1). NCBI lineage: Eukaryota > Metazoa > Arthropoda > Arachnida > Araneae > Salticidae > Maratus > Maratus speciosus. Next base: position 505,144,667 of record OZ010787.1, on the reverse strand, counting down.
ATACTTCTCATCTTCATCCATCTGAAGTAGGTCAGGAAAAATATGCTCAACTGTATGAATTGGATTCTAATACAGCACTGCGGCAACGTATGAACAGAAGAGAAAATTTAAAATGTAAAGAAGAAATCATGAGCAAGCTTGACAATGTTATCAGGCGAGTTAACCCATATGCACATGCTTTTCAAATGCTTCATGAAATGGAAGAACGAGTCATCGCAGAACAAGGACCTGGAGCAGCAGAAAGCGTGTGTATGTATATATGTGATAAAAATTTATCAACGGACCAACATCGAGGCGGATACAATGCACCAAAGTCTAATGAGGTAGTCATGGTTCGGATGATGCACCACCTACCAATAGGGATATCTGCATATATCCGAAGGGGAATCAACTGTGTAGAATAAACGCCCCGAATCCAAATTGTGACCCCATGATTATGTTTTATTTTTTCCACATGGCGAAAAGGGTTATTGTGTGGATGCAGGATGTTCTCAACTTCAATTTTACAGTCACAGATTGTCAGTGAGAAGTAATGTTTTCAATCCCATACTTTATGGTTGAAAACTCTTGCAGCAGTATTGGGTTGATGCTTATGTCAAGGTTTAAGGAAACCGTTTGAATTACATCCGCTCTAACCAGAAAACTTTAAGAGTAGAATCTTACTTTGGATTAGCAGATCACTTTAATGCTCTAGCAGAACAATCTGCGAAACCAGGTGTAATGGTTATTTTTACATCTACATTCATGGGAAGTTCCAGAGCCATGTAGCAAAATTATCTAGATGCGATGGCCTTAGTTAGAGAATTTGGTAAGCCTGATCTTTGTGTCATCCTAACTTGCAATCCAAATTGGCGAAAAATCAAATAGACCTTTTTCCAAGGACAAAAGTCTCATGATCGTCCAGATTTAGTAGCACGCGTGTTCGATATTAAGAAGAAAGCAATATTGAACGATCTTAAAAAGAACGGCATTTTGGGACGCACGGTAGCAGGCATACATGTCATTGAATTCCAAAAGAGAGGATTGCCACACATGCACCTTTTACACATTTTAACAGATGATGATAAGATAAGAGATCCAGCCACTATTGACACCATCGTCTGTGCTGAATTTCCTAATCCCACAATTGAAAATGGATTGTACGAAATTGTCAAGGCTACGATGATTCACGGACTATCTGGCGTCATACATCCAAACTCATATTGCATGGAAGACGGTGTTTGCTTAGAGGGTTATCCAAAGGAGTTCAGAAATGAAACGCATGAGAATGTTGATGGTTACCCAATGTACAGATGGCGTGATGATGGTAATCACATAATGATAAAGGGAAATGTCGTAGACAACCGTTGGGTTGTTCCTTATAACCCATACCTCACAGGGAAATATAATGCCCATATTAATGTCGAAATATGCAGCTCTATTAAATCCATTAAGTACTTTTTAAGTATGTATACAAGGGTCATGATTGTGCAAAAGTTGTTTCTGAAAATAACGGTGAGGGATCTGTTGTGTAGGATGAAGTGAAGCGTTATTTAAATGCATGATATGTTTCGGCACCAGGGGCAATGTGGCGACTGCTTGAAAAGCCCATGCAGGACTAGTCGCACGTTATTATTAGATTGCCGGTGCATCTACAAGACATGCAATCTGTGTATATTAGGGAAGCAGAAGAACGTGAAGCTTTTGAAAGAGCAAGAAATAAAGACACCATGCTCACTACTTGGTTTCTACTTAACAGGTCAGATCCTTCAGCAAACATCTATCTCTATGCAGAAATTCTAAAGCACTTCGTATGGAAAGGCAATGTGTAACAAAGGGTGTTAGATTAGGTGACTACATAGTATCAAGGATGTATTCTGTAAGCCCATGGGATACTAAGCGATTCTATATTCGCATGCTGCTTTGTCATGTTTCCGGTGTCAAATCTTTCGAGGAGTTAAGGAAGTATGAGAATACTGCCAATGAAACATTCAAGGGTGCATTTCATGCTAGAAATTTATTAGAAGATGATGATGAAAACATTGTTTAATAGAAGCATGTGGTTTTGAAAAGTCGCCCGAACCGAGACAACTGTTTTCGTTCATATGTTTCTTTGCAATCCATATTCACCGATTCAATTATGGGAACAGTTTAAGTCAGAACTCTCAGAAGATTTTGCTCGCCATCTTCCGCTACAGGAGAGTAGACATACCAGCCCTTCAAGACATAGCCAATCATCTAGCATACACAACATGACACTTCAGAGCCTTGAATTGCCTGAACCCTCAAGCCTGGAGAACTCTGCGGAATGCGATGTCTATGATTTACAAGAAGAAAAAGCAGAGGGACAACGATTGTTAAGCATGCTAAATCCGGAACAACGTATATTTTTTTATGCTGTCATTGAAAGTATTCAAAATGATTATGCTACTGTCGTTAAGGTTTTCTGTGTCAATGCTTTTGCGGGATCAGGAAAAACATTCCTATTCAATACTTTGCTACATTACGTCAGAGGAATGGGACATAGGGGAGACCAGGGTTAGTAGTGCCAGGGGCAAGTTGTGCCATCTAGCTTCCTGACTGAGCCAATAGGTTGCAGCACCTGTCGCATCATGTGAGTGAAGAGATTGATTGTCTCAATGTGCTGCGTATGTTTTGAAGTATAGCGTTGCGTTGTTTTCGAGATAAAAATATTTATCTTGTTTTCTATCGTAAAAGTAAATTTTACGACCTACGTTGCAATCCTCATTGCCACCAGCGATACTGAGGTATGTAAACTTGCCTAAAATTATTTAAATGCATATATTTTGAGCTGTTATTCTATGTATTTCATTTGTTAATCATGCCAACATTTCGGAAACTAGTGAATAAATTTCAAAATGGCATAACGCGGGGCTAGTTGTGACGAAGTCTAAGAGGCACGCTGTGACAGTGTCAGTACTTAACACAGCATAATTTTCAATGGAGGTTTTTATATTTCAGGAAAAATGGTGAGAAATTACAAGAGGCGTGCTGAAAGAGCTAAAGCTACTTTAGCAGATTATGATAGCGCTGCAATAGAAGTAAAATCCGGAAGGTGCAGTTTAAGGAAAGCCCAAGAACTGTTCTATTTAAACCGAATGTCCCTTCTTAGATATATGAATAAAAAGAAAATTACTAATACGGAAGGAAATATTGAAATGGGATATAAAATCCGCAGCGATGAGAGCGTTAAAAACCAGAATGACAATGAAAACAATTAATAAATTTGAAACTGTTAATAAACCAAACACTTCAGAAATAACTTTAATCAATGATGGGATATTGCAGGACCGTCTTAAGAAGTAAGAAATCTCATTGAATTAGATGATTCTATGACAATTGATAATATCAATGTGTCAGGGGTAAGTCTTACAGAAATTAAACCACTCCCTAAAGCAGGACCTCGAAAAGGCAAGCGATCTATTCGTAAATGTTTGAAATCTGCCATTCTAACAAGCGCACCTGTAAAAGAGAAAATTCGAGCAGAACAAAAAGCAAAAGAACGCAGAAAACAAATTGAAGAAGGAAAAGTAAAAAAGAAACTGTTGGAAAGGCCAAGCAGTGCATAAAAAATAGACATAGGAAAAAAAGGAAGAAACAAGTATTGGATACCTCTGAAGATGACGAAAATTGCTTATGTCTAGTTTGCTTGAAGCAATACAAAATTTCTAGATCCGGAGAAGACTGGGTGAAATGCATGACATGTAAAAAATGAGAGCATGTCAAATGTACCAAAAATGAACCTTATTATATTTGTATTAACTGCGAATCAGACGCTGAAACAAGTGATGACAATGAGTGATTAAAAATATAGGATATAGGCCTACACGTTGTAGTAGGCTTACCGAGTCAAAGATCCAAATGGCCAAAGATTTGAGTTGGCTTACTTTTTATTTCTTTCCTGATTAAGACAGATTTCTTTTCTTTTTATTGCTAAGTGTCTCTAAAAGTATCTTTATAAAGGACTAAGAGTTTACAGGTGTTAACAATTTAACTATTTGATTTTCATTTGATTTACAATATTATTAAAGCATAAAAGTGTTTTGTTGTGTTAAGAACGTTATAAATGAATAAATTTCTCATTCTTGATTTAACATATCCCATTTCATCGCCTTTCTTACATAATTTGTATATGTTACAATGTACTTGTATGTGTCACTTATGTGTCACAATGTGCCCCCAAGCATGTCACAACTAGCCCCGTAGCAGGGGTTAGTAGTGACAAATTTCGAGGTTACGCAGAATTAATTTTGTGTTATGAAAAACTTTAATAATGTTAATAGTAGTTTTATAAATATATTACGCAAGATTTACTTTAATGATATACACTAAAAGTTTCGCTTCAGTTCAAATCTAAAGGCTAATATCAAAAATGTCGAAAATGTCACTACAAGCCCCGGTCTCCCCTACTGCTATTCCCGTTGCATGAACAGGCATCGCATCTATACCATTACAAGGTGGAAGAACTGCACATTCTCTATTTAAATTACTAGTCCCCATATTGGATAACTCAGCTTCAAAAATTCGACAAAATACATCTGAAGGAAGATTACTGAAAATGGCTAAGCTCATTATATGGGTTGAATGTACCATGACACTTATTCATGCTTTGAATGCTGTTGATAGACTCTCTGTGGATTCTTCTCTGTGGCCAGTATTTCGATAGTTCAGTCGGGTTACAAATATGCGAACGAAGCCGGAGGAACTTGATTTCATGGAATGGCTCATTTGCCTTTGGGATGGTCGATTGACTAATGATTACGAACTCGGAGAAGATATTTTTAAAATACCTCCAGAATGTTTAGTGCAGGATTCTATAGTGGATGATATTTTTGGTTCGTCTGAAATTGATCTTGATCATCTTTCGAAAAGAGCCATTTTGTGTCCCAAAAATGGGGTTTCTTTGAGACTGAATGAAGAGGTATTACGAAAAGTACCTGGAGAAGTCAAGTATTATTTTTGCGCTGATACAATACTTTGTGATGATGAAGAAGAACAAACCAATTTGCAGATGGATTTCATCAATAGTTTAACACCTTATGGGATGCCACCACATCAGTTAAATCTTAAAGTTGGCGTTATTGTTATGTTGCTTAGGAACATGAATCCGTCCAGTGGTCTCTGTAATGCAGGCATGTCAAACACGTGGCCAGCGGGCCACAACTGGCCCGCAGAATACTTTTCTGTGGCCCGCCAAACCATTGGCATTTTACATGTGTTTAATTCAGTTGTTCGAGAACGCGTGGTAAAAATACATTTTGCACGAACAGACTTACATCAATCATAGTCTTAAAGATGGCAAACATCGGAAACATACGTATATCAATAAGTGTTGAAAGTTAAGTTGTCTTTTTTGTATTCAGAATGCTACCGCTATTTTTTAATAGTATTTTTTGTTTTATAAATTTCGTCGTTAAAGACATCTTTGTCTATCTGCTAGCCTTTTATTATTTTTCAAGTCAAATTAACGTTAATTTTGAAGTAGAAAAAATGTATTTAATAAATTAAATCAAATGCATTCTTCATAAACACAAGACACAATTTATTAAATAAATTTTCTGACTCAAAAGGATTTTGTTTCCATTTTTGTTTGGAAAAAATCCAGAAGATTGACAGCTATGTCTGTGCTAGATAAAGATTAATAGACCACTGTGTACAATCAATTTTTAAAATAAACGCAATTTAGAAAATTCAGTTAAATTTTGCAGATTTGGTTGGAAAAAAGTAATGTCAAGTATTTTTTCGAAAATAAGATAAAATAAACTATGAATAATAATAATTTTCGAGCTTTACATGAAAACTCTTTAATATGGCTGAATTTTGTACGTACAAATTGTATTATGTGCAAATGTAATATTATCTACTTTATTTTATGTGGCCCGCGGCTTTGTATATAATGCTTAATTTGGCCCGCGGGGATAAACGAGTTTGACATGCCTGCTGTAATGGGACACGTTTAATAGTTGGAAGGTTGCTGCACAATGTTATAGATGCAGAAGTTTTGACAGGACATAGGAGAGTCACCCGTGTTTTCAAACCGAGGATCCTACTTACTCTATCGGATACCAGTTTACCTTTCCAGTTACGCCGCCGTCAGTTTCCACTTATGCTCGCCTTTGCTATGACTATCAATAAATCTCAGGGTCAAAGATTGAAAAAGGTCGGAATCTATTTGCTCCATCCAGTTTTCTCACATGGGATGTTGTATGCCTTTTCAAGAGCAACTTCTGGAGGATGTATACCTGTACGTGTTTGGGTTAAGAACGGACCAAAACAAGGAAAACTTTTGTCAAAGTCTGATAAGGTATTTACACAAAACATTGTCTACTGTGAAGTTTTATCTTAAGTCGCAAATATTTTGCTTTATTGTAAAAAACAAACAAACAAAAACGAGTCTACTGCACTTTACCTCATGGATGACGAAGAAAATAATGCAAAGATTTTTCATTTTAAAAGATTTTTTTTCAAATTTTTTTGCAATGACGATGCACATTTCATTCTTTCTTGCAAATTTGTGTTCAGTTGTGTAAATATTGACTTCATAACTGATTTCCTAAACTTTAATTTGGTTGTGTAAATACTCACTAAAAGAGGAGTCTACCGCAACTTACCTCATTGATGACGTGGAAAATAGTGCAAAGATTTCTCATTTTAAATTTTTTCATCATAATTTTTTCCTTTTTTTTTTTTTTTTTTTTTTTTTTTTTTCAGTGACGATGTAAATTTCTTTTTTTCTTACAAATTTTTGTTTGGTTGTGAAAATATTGACTTTATAACAGATTTTTATATTGCCAAACTTTAATTCGGTTGTGTAAATGCTTACTTTTATTTATTTTTCAATACATAATTGATTTTTTGTGTACATACGTATTTCATATTGGTTGTGTAACTACTGATTTTTAATAGTCATAACATATCTTTATATTCATAAACTTTAATTTGGTTGTACTGTTTTTTATTTTTAATTTTGATTTTAGAATTAAATTCATGAACTCCCGTGCGTAGAACGGGTTAAACAGCTAGTTTTTATATAAAGGAATAAATTACAATAGCGAGACCCCAAAATACTTCAATTGTACGGATAAACAGCTACAAACAGAGTTAAGCTGTCAGTTACAATTAACTCTATAGGCCTCTATCTCTCTCTATATATATCTTCGCACTGTGCAATACGCCTTTTTCACACACAGAGTAGCATAAGAAAGTATTCTAGGTACATTACACATACACTAACATTCCCTGCACGAAGTAGTTTCATCCTAATTGGTTCAACACCAGTAGTAGGTGGCCAAAGAACGCCTCTTTGCACATGTTCTGTAAAGCAAAAATTAGAGGCATTTGATAGCTGTTAATTAAAGGTTAACTTTCCAGAGATATACCAATCGAATTGAGAGACAATGTTCTTGCATGTACATAAGAAAATTAATTGAAATATTTACATATTTTCACACATTTGTAAAAATTCTCCCATCCTAAAAACTTCATGTTTCGATCAACAAAATCCCCTGCAACAAAATAAATTACTAAATAAATAGCATATAACAATACAAATTACTAAACGAATACTTAAAAAAAGAATCATTTACCAATGTAATGTACAAATATTTGTAATATATATACATTTAAAAGAGACTAGAGTGAAATTAAATTAATTTGAACCATAATATGTCGTTAGACTATTATAATGTACTACTCTTGGTTTCTAAGAAGGTGATTTCCTAATTGGTACCACGATGCCATTTAGTCTTTAGGACAGAGTATGAACAGTCTGAGTTTGATTGCAATTTGGAGAAAATCATCTACTTCGAACAGTGTTCTATAACCTAACAATGTTACCTTCCCTAATTTTGTGACTCGTTACTTTCATGTGATATCGCTCACCGGCAAAAAAAGTGACACATCTCGACAAAAGTAAATTTCAGAGGAGAGGCAAAAGTAAATTTGCATAATTTTGCTATAAGATGAAATTGCATTGAAAATTAGTTTTGGATGCAGGTATAAAAACGCGCATAAAAGCATAAAACATTTAAGAATGAAGACGTAGGATCAGGTTTGGAGGGTTGGGTAATTTTACCTCCCCACACAATCCACCTTCTTCTGTGGTCACAAATGGACATATAGCGTAATAAAGGGCTTTTGCGTATAAGTATACTTATGAAACTGTTTGTGTAGTAAGACACACCTATGACAGACGTATTATTGGAATTAAACGCAAAATGAATTTTTGCGAGATGTGTCACTTTTCTTGTGGGTGAGCGATATGTTCTCTTTATCATGTCCGTCGTGATATGGATCCGACACCGAAGTATGTTTTGAACGCCTAAAAACCGTGCGGGGGGATTCTAAATGTACAATGAATATAAAAAAAATACACCCCTGCTAACTCTGCCGAAAATTATCGTATGGAAATCTGACTAGTGTGAATCGTTTGGCAATAACTTCTAATATTCAATCTGATATTAGAATTAAATTTAGCTCAGGGGTCGTCCACATATAGACATTCTACCACACTTTTTCATCAATATCCCTTATTTTGACATCATATTTGGAATTTTCTCTAAATTTTACCTTCAGATACAAAGCGGGGAGTCATTCGAACATCTTCTTTGGGAATTATGAGAGCTTAAAATTTGTATTTACAAATGCTAAATTCACTTTTCAGCGTTGCAAAACAAATTGCAATTCTGGTAAGTTTTTAAGCATGAATCCGAAACGGCAGAATAAACTGTAATTTTGGATTCAATTATTTGATGCTTGTAAAAATCGATTTATGTTTAAAATATTCATATATTACATTTCATATATCTTATAATTATTTGAAAAATCGGTATTTTTTGAAATTCTTTTTGCAAGAAATATTTTTGTAACGTATGAAAATTTTAACAGAAACTGATTTCTAGAATCTTCAAATATGCGAAACCCATTTAACAGCTCACTCCGCCAAGTTACTTTAGAGTTAAGCTTAAAAATTTTTGCAATGTGTTTTACAACGATTAAGAATGAAATTATCGTTAGAAGCTCGAAATTTTAAGCCTGCATACTTTCTAAGCTACTGCCCACGTGCTAGTCTAGTTGTCAATGTGTTTGTTGCAAGAGGAAAAATTACTGAATTTGAATCTCAGCTCAGACAAGGAAGTTTTTAGCTTGTGGGATTCCGCTACAAATGGATGTCCCGATCTATTCATCTCTCATGCGCAAAATATGACCATATCACTTGTAACCATCCTCAATCTAAACTGTTTGTTTTATGAGTTTCTATTTGGTAACCGAAGGTAAAATGTTACGAAAAATCCTAATTCGATGTAATAATTATGTGTTAGTATAGAAAATTTAATGTTTGGTAAAATATTTATATGCAGATGTCCCTAAGCATAATTTAAGTATAGCATTAATTAGAAGACGTTATTACTAATTGACTCATGACAGTCACATATTTAATCGTTGATTTGTAGCAAACTTATTATGCATGTTTAGTTTTCTTTTTTTAACACTTACAGTTTTCTTGTAGTAATGAAGTCACATCTGCGGGTAGACGACTGCACAGGGTGTTAGACAAAAGATGAAGTCCTCCACCGAAAAATATATGTCTAGCATTGCCAGTAGTCTGACAGCGATATGATATCCAAGTACGAATAGGGGTAGTTCTTCGTCTTATACAAGTTGGTTTTCTGATAACATAAATGAGTATTTATTCAAGACTGTCCTCTTTAGCAACTGACCATGCCGTCCGATTCTTGATGTAAAGGCGTTGTTTAGGTTTTGTCAATACCAAGAAAATGAAACAATCCTTTCAATATACTAATATTTTTCTATAAAATAGGGACTCGATGGAAACACTTTTACTTTTAGTTATCTGAAACGAGGAAATTAATTGCTATTAATAAGTGAAACCCATGAGTAAAAGTTTGACGGTAGTATTTATTTCACAATGGGCATAGAATTTCGCGATTCTGCATTGTTACTAATTTTTGTATATTCGTACCAAATTCGTAATAAAGCAATTATTTATTTAATTTGATATAATTTATTTAAATAGTTTTACATAATCTAATAAAAAATTGTTTAATTTTTTATTGTTATAAACGCCTTTTATAACTAGTTTATAAGAGATTTATTTCATGGTGCTTAATTCATTTAGACTTACCGTATATTAAACCCTTAAAAGTTTTGCCCGAACATAGTTCAGATACTAAAAGTTGCATTAATTTTGATTATTGGAATACAATTTTATTTACGCAATGATTTATTCTTTTACATGATACCCAAATACAGTTGGTTTTCCTTTCAAATGTGCATTTAAATATGTTTTTTTTTCTTATATTTATTATACTTAAAAGCAGGTATACCTTGCAACACCTAGTAAGTGTTAACTGTGGGGGTTTTCCCAACCCTTATTACCCCTGTCTCTTATTACCCCACTTTCATCAAAGCTACTTTTCAATAATATGTGTACAGTCACCAATTTCAGCTTAAAAATGTCATATTAAAATAACCAAAAATTTAATAAAACGAAACTTTTCCATAGACCCTTTAAGATCTAAGCTAGGAGATCAATCACCAGAATCAAATACATAAGGATTTAAATAAAGCCAGTGATGTAGAGAAATCTCTGAATTTAATTTTAAAAAGAATTTAATTTCAAAGCTTGAGAATTGAAGTAATTTAAAAGTTTGAGATTTAATTTTGGAAAGTATTCTTTTGAAAACTTTGCCGAAATGAATTATTTGAGAAATATAATGTTTTGGCTCATGTTGGAAAGAGAAATCGTAAAGCAAAATATTATGAAATGTAATAAATTTGAGAAATATGGACATACAACAAAACTCTGTTTTTGGCGTTTTCTGCAACAAAAGTTACTCCTCTAGGCATGAAATATTTTTATGTGGGTGAACAACAGATTTTATAAAATAGATAGATTTAAAATGCATTATTAGGAGCAAAAAATGTTGGATTTTTATAAATTTACAATTATTACAAAATGACAAATCTACCCTGATACAAACATTAAGAAATTATTATTAAGTGGTGGTAAATTGTTTTTCGTGATAAATTAAACGTTAAAATTTAACCACAAAATAAAAAGTAAAAGAAAAAAATAATTGTTTGTTTTGATCCATAAGCAGAATTTCTTCCAGGAAATGTTTTCTAAAATTGTCAAATTCGAATTTTACAAGTGTATAGTCGAAATAGAAATGGCTGTTATCTATTACTGTAGTTAAAAAGCATTGTGGAAATATGTACGAGGTTTATATGCGATACAGGAATGAAAATAACATATGCATAGTTCACTGGGCGGATTTCACAACTAGGCAATAAAAAATAACAGGGTGCCGCACTGAGTTGCAAGTTGGTCTCTTTTCATACCGTTTGACTCAGATGATGCTCTTTTCTAGACTAAGTGCAGCAAACACGCTAATGCAGGTGCACGAAAACAGCATAAGGTGACTTTAGCGGTCCGAAGGGAGACGAACACGAAACGTAATGCCTCGTTCTGTCTTTTTACTCGTTATCGTAGCACTACATATCAAGTCTCTATGCATCAGAGTGATAAAGAATAACGTAAAAATGTTCGCTAGATAAATATTTGCACTGCTCAAAGCAGTTAGGGGAGCACATGGTTTTAACAAAATTATGCCAATACTTACACCGTTAAATAACGTAAAATAAAATATCCATAATTTAATGCGTAGTAGAAAAAGATGAAGAAAACTTCACATGCAAATCAATGTTTATGACGTCAAAATCTAGAAAAAGGAGATAAGTGCAGAAATCGGGATTTCCCGGAAACGTCTGTTTCGCTGTCTCATTTGTAAAATTCAATTGCTCTGCTTGTGTTTTGAGAAAAAATGACCTGAAAATTTCACAGCTACATGATTTACCGGAATCCATGGCTTGACGTATTATAAGGACAGTTGAATCCGGGGAAACACAACGAAGTGCGGCGGACGCTGTTAGAGTCGCAAGAAGTGTCAATGCAAGGCTGTGGAATCGATTCCACGACACGGGGAATGTTTAGACGTCGATCAGGGGAAGGTCGGCCATGTGTTACCACAGAAAGAGATGAACAATGTATCCTGTTGGCAGCTTGTCCAGACGGAACAGGCAATACTACTTAGCTTCAAATGCAGTTTCTCTTGGTTGCAGAACGAAGGGTATCCACCCAAACAGGCTTCATCAGGTTGGTCTCTATGCACGTAAGCCAATGTTCTGTCTTCCATTGACTTCAAGCATCTGTGCGAACTAAAGAAGGTGGGCAACCAAACGTCGAGATCGGAGGCAACGTATTTGGAGTCGAGTGCTGTTTACAGACAAATCCCGATTAATTCTGGATGGGACATCCGACGTGTTTTGGTATGCAGAGAAAGGAGCACTTGAAAGAATCTCACATTCGTTCGTGAAAGCTCACATTACAGGCGACGTGGGTTGATGGCATGGGCTGGAATCATCATAGGTGCGGAACTACATATCGTTCGAAATGGCACATTGACGGCCAAAATTATAGAGGCGAGATACTGAGACCTCATGTCGTATTTTATGCGGCAGCAGTTGGTGATTCCCTTTTTTATGCATGGCAATGCCTGACCGCATACAGCTTGTCTTGTGGAGAACATCTTTAAATCTGAAATAATATAGCGTATGGAACAGCCAACATGCTCTCCTGATCTGAATCTGATCGCGCATGTTTGGGACACACTCTAACGATGCATTGAAGCGACGCTAAGGCCTCCTTTTATTGTTCGGGACTTGGAGATTGCAATTTATGAGGAGTGGAACAGTACTCCCCAAACCTTTATCGATAATGTAATCGAATACATGGAAAACATGTGTGCTGCAGTGTTATCTATTCGACGGGATCACACGCCATGTTAAATACCATATAGTCCAAGCATTAGGTGCTCACAAATGACAAATAAAATGTTTTGGTGTCGTTTTGATATTTAGTGTCTTTATGTTTTTTGGGTCGCTGAACACGAATCTGAGGTTTGCCAAAAAAATGTTTTCCTGGAAACAAGTTTTTTTTTTTCAAAAAACGTGTAAAAAATCGGACCCTCCTTTGTTTTCTCACAATAACTCCAAAACTATAAATTTTACGCAAAATTGGTAAACACAAATTAAAGAGGATAAAATTTCCTTCATTTTACGAGGGTCGGCTGAAAAGTCCCGGGCCCGAGAAAAGAAAACAACATTTTTATGATTTTTTTTGTTTATTTCTCAACATAACCTCCAGAAAGGCTAATACAATTATCATATTGGTGTTCTAATTTAATTAAACCATCTCTATAATACGATTAGTCGAGCTCCTCAAAATAGCTGTTTACGGCATCATTAACCTCATCGTTGCTCTGAAATTTTCGTCCACCAAGTAATTTTTTTAGGTTAGGGAATAGGTGGCAGTCACTGGGTGCTAAATCCGGCGATTAAGGTGGATGTCAAGCGATTCGATCCTTAATTCGTAAATTTTACCCATTGCGATGACTGTCCGATGTGCTGGAGCATTGTCATGGTGAAACAAGATTTGTTTTGCCAAATTAGTTCGTTTTTTCTTTACCTCATCGCTCAAACGTTGCAGCAAACTTGGGTAGTACTCACCGGTGATACTTTTACCCATTTCCAAGTAATAAAAAAATAAACAGAAAACACTCGCCATAACATTGTTAGCTGACAAAGTTGGCTTTTCCTTTTTCTGAGCTTGTTCATCTGACGAAATCCACTGTTTTGCATGTAATTTGCTTTCAGAAGTGTAGTGGTGAATTCAAGTTTTATCCATAGTTATAAGCCGTCTCAAAAATTCTTTGGGATTTTTACGGTAGAGCTCCAAATTCTTACTTGAAACGGTTTTCCGCTGCAACATTTAGTCAGGTGTCAGCAAACGCGGCCCCCACCTTGCACAGACCTTGTGGAAGCCCAAAATATTAGTTAAAATATTACCTACACGTTCTTTTGATATGTCTACAGCCTCTGCTATCTCGAACAACTTTAATTTGTAGTCTTCCACGACTGTTCGATGAATTTTCTTAACAATTTCAGGAGTTGTCACTACCACAGGGCGCCCAGAGCGAGGCTCATCACTCGTGCTCGTCCACACCATTTTAAACTCTGCAAACAACCTTTTAACCATTTAATATGATGATGCAGAGTTATTCAGTGCGCTGCCCATTTCCTCTTTGATTTCTTTATGCGTTAAACTCTTCAAATGGAAGTATTTCATTACCACTTTTGTTTTTGAAATCTTCCATTTTCGAAAAACCTCTAAATAGTCTTGATTTAACTGCTGTCAATCAAACAATAACCAAGCTACTGATGTGAAACCGTGGATATAAGGTAGTCAGGAATAGTACTATGCAATGCTAGTGTATAACTGCCCTAGTGGTGCTATATCTGTGTCGGGCCTGGGACTTTTCAGCCGACCATCGTATGTACTAAAAGTTTTTTCTCTGATCAAGGGTTTAGTCGTGACAGTGGCGCAATAATGGATGTGAAAAGCAAAAAATTCTGAAAAAAAAAACGGGAATTACGGCGCTGTACGTCGATTTAACATGAAAACTAACCCTTTTACGCAAACATTGACTATTAATGATACTGAAGATTATATGATTGACTACATTTTACAACGAAGTTCTCTAATATGAGGGGTTGTATCAAATATCTGTTGATTAGTGCCAAGATAGCGTATACAATACTGCACTACATATTGCTACTATATTTGGATACAACCCCTCATTGTTTTGCTTCCTTTTGGGAATAACGGATTTCGAGCTTATTCCATCGACGATAATTTTCAGAATTTTCAAGTTATGATTTTGAGACTTTCACAAAAGTTGCTCTATATACTTAGCTAATAAATTATGCACATTATATTTTTATTGCATTTGCGCGTACGCAGTGAAACAATTTCTAGTAACCTGCTTATTTTTCATTCAATTTTTATTATTGTTTAATTCCGATTGCAGAGTATTGTGTGCAATATTGTTTGTCATATTTTCTGAAAATAACTTTTTTTTTATGTTACGATCTCTGCAAATTATAAGCAGAAAACGTGGCGAAATTTGCGATTGATTTTACGAAAACTCAATTTCTCTACGAGTATACATGATATTCTCATAAAAATGAACACAGTATATTACAATAAGACACTTATTAATAATATCGAGTTTGGACGCTTTTTCTACATTAGTTTTTACAAGGTTATCCAAAAGATATTCGTTCTTTTTCAATTTGTGACGGTCCCCTATGGGATTTCGGGAAAAAAATCTTCGAGGAAATCTATGACCTATACTACACTGTTTATACACCTGCAGTTTCAGGTTAATTCTTCATGTATTTTTCTAGATATTTAACAAAACATCTAAAATCGCATGTGACGGGTCACCTTTGGCGATATAGTGTATATACAGCATGCCCACTGAAGTCCCTCGCCACCCTCTTAACTTCGGAACGGCTGCTGCTATATTCATAAAAGTGGCGTCTAGGTATAGTAAAGTAGCAATGCGCTACTGAATGAAAACGCCTACGGCGCACCTGGTGGAAAATTGAAGAGTTGCATTCCTATCTCGAAAACGGAAAGAGATAGGGAAAAAAGTGATCCACAATGTTGTAGATCATCATCAATTTAGTACGAAAAGACACCTTGTGGACATTAATGCGAAGAATAGAACGGTTATAACGCGTATTTGTTTTTCCGTGATTTCTTACACTGTGACGTCACGAAACTTGAAGGGAAGGAGAAATGTTTATATTTCGGACAAATGTGCATCCAAATGTGCATTGCAGCTGACGGTGCGAATTTTGAACAACTCAAATAAAGGTATATTGTTATAACTACTTTTCTTTTCTTTCGAAAATCGTTTTTCACGTCACAGTGTGGGAAATCACGGAAAAAAACAAATGCGCGTTTTAACCGTTCTACTCTTTGCATTAATGTACACAAGGTGTCTTTTAGCACAAAATCGATAATGCTCTATAACTTTGTAGATCACTTTTTCCCTATCGCTTTTCGTTTTAGAGATAGGAATGCTAACTCCGCAGTTCTCCACCAGGGGGCGACGTAAACTGTTTCATGCAGTAATGCGTGGCTACTTTACTATACCTAGACACCACTTTTATGAATATAGCAGCAGCCGTTCCGAAGTTAAGAGGGTGGCAAGGGACTTTAGTGGGTATACTGTATAAGGTAATTCGGAAGAAGACGCCAAATATAAGGATGTTTTGCTTAGTAGAGCCGAAATTGAAGTGATAAGATAAATATAAGATGTACCATCGTGTTCTTTAATATTTAGTTGGTTACGTATACTCATTAATTCCTTTCCCAGTGCTTGAATGATATTTGTGCTTGAATATTTCATTTAGAGAAATTGATCACCATCGCAATCTTCATACAACTATTTATTGCATTTTATGCACTGAATCCAACCACACTTGACACCTTTTTTTCAGCGTAAAGTATCTTTACATACAGCACAAAAATAATCATCATTATCCTCATCCAGACTATCATAACTGGTATCCAGAGGAATTCTTTCACCTGAGGAAGACGCGCTTACACGTCTTTTTTACTTCTGTTTTTCGGAGATTTCTTTTTCTTTATTTTACCTTTTCTCGATTTTCTCTACCTTTTCTTTTATTTTTTCCCCGCATAGTTTTTCTTCTCTGTGATGCAGTTAAGACCTCTACTGCTTGTTTCTTACGCCGAAGTTGGTTTAGGTTTTCTGATCTGAGGAATAGGACTGATTGTTTCTAGACAGGAAATCCTTTTTTCTGTACTGGTGGAGGCAACTGCTGGTGACAATCCACTGCCACTAAATCTGCTGTTGGAAGCAACTGCTGGTGTAGGTCCATATGATCTGTCGGTGGAAACAACTTCTGGTGTAGGCCTATTGTCACATGCGCTGCTTGTATAAGCAACAGCTCTATCATTAATGGAATCCTCAGAGATATCAAACGCATGTTCTGGGATTACTTGTGGGTTATAGGGATAAATCCCAGTAACTGAAAACCCAGAAGTGCTATTTCCAATTGTGGCTGTCATGCTCCAAGCTGTATTCAGAAGAAATCAGAACTGAAGTCTTTAGAGTGTACGATGTGGCTTGCTGTGGACCCAGGCGTTCAGGGCACGTCGCCAATATGTTTTTAATGGTTTGAAAAATGAGTGATCAAGTGTCTGTAAGTACTGAGTAATGTGATTTGAGAGACAAAAGAGAATTAATTAATTTTTGTCTTCATTTTAGCTTATTTTTTAACCATGTTGCTTCTTATTCCAAGTATAAGGGGAAGATGCCACATATAGTTATTTCCGTATTGCTCCAAGATTATGACCGCTTCTGCTTGCCTTGTGTGTGTAACAGAATGTGGAACTCACTTATATTGCTAATATCTCATGAAAAATAAAACATCCGTTTATAAACTTTAAATATTAGCAACAGAATATTATAACGTCTTTACTCACCCGGTTAAATGCTCCCAAGATCCAAAAATAACGGAGATTAAAGGCAACAAATTAAGGTAAATTCACAAACCACATGCACACTGGGACAAGACTCGTCACACAAACCAGTCATTATTTGCATCTGTTGACACATAACTGTAATAGGGACAAACTTGCATCTTGCCCCAACTGGCGTCTTCCCCCAAATTACCTTATATAAATTTCTGATACAATCAAATAGGTTGGATTCGAACGCTCGACCTCCCGTTTTTCAACAGGAATGCTATTAATGCTTGAATTCATCGTCGCAATATTTATCATATATTATAGTCTGTCACAACTCCTTGGTAATTGTCCCTATAGAATCGTTTGTAAAGGATTAAATAGCTAATCATTCAGCCGATCTATACGAAAATCTATACAATTTTTGCGACTGCTGTTTATAACATATTTTTTAAATGGGTATTTAATCGGAAGTAACTTTTGGGGGGTTATCGTGTTTACTCTACTCTCTCTCTCTCCCACATGCACAATTCAAGTTTACAATATTTTCCTTGCACAATGTTCGGAAATTAAAAAATCAAATATTTGGTGAACAGTAGTTCAGTTTAAACGGAAACATTTTTCGTGGTCGAAAGTTTTTTTTCAGCAAAATGAAAATTTTGAAAAAAAAAAAAAAAAAATATATTACAATAAATAAATAAATACGGTTAATATTTTAAAATACTATGTTTATGTAAATATACATCTAAGGTTTCCTACAAGTAGGTCTAATAAAAATAACAATTTTCCAAACGACTTTTAAAATAAAACGGTTTAAAACTTTCGATAACTTTTGACATTTCAAATTTATCTGATCCCTTAAAGCGTCAGGAATATGTTTATAATTAAGCATCGATTTTGAAAACAGTTGTTAAACCGTGCATTTCTGCAGATAACTCCAATTTTGCAGATTTTCAAACTAAGAGGCAAAGGGGAGAAAAATGTCAAAAGTTATTAACCTTTAAAATCACTTTAAACATGATGTTTTAATATAGATGGAATGTATTTAAAATGCAATAACAAGTAAACGATAACAGATATTGAAGTTATTCTAGCAGAAGATAACTGTGTGAAGTCAGGAATATCTTGTTTTGGTCTTAAAGTGTTTCATTAGTTTAATTTCATATATCATCAATAGATGACGCAGCGCTGTCCCAAAATATTAGAGCGCTGAAATCATAGACGCCGACTTATCGGAGACGACGGGAGAAAACAGGCAAACTTAAAACCACTAATTTTAAAATATTTATTTAGTCTTAATAAATAACAGGAATTAACTGTGGCGAAAGCCATTCCAAAATTAAGCGTTAAAGCACGCTTAAATGTCTATTTCGCCCGCGTAATTCGGCATCCATGGCTGCAAGATATACTAATATAATAAAGAGAGAACTCCGGACTGATAGACTGATTGCTTGTCTCATCATCACAGAGCTGAAGCGATTAAAGTCAGGATCGCGAAATTTTGACAGAAGATTGTTGAAATGACATAGGCAAGCAATAAGAAAAGATTTTTGAAAATTCACAAATGGGAGGTCAAAAGTTTCAGAGGATGTTACCATATCTCGGTAACAGGTTTATGTAGGAGCGTGAAATTCAGTATAACAAATCTACTATAAACAATAGTTAAACACGTATTTCTGAGAGATTTTGGAGCTATTTTTGCGATTTTGTATGAAACATCGGCTATGAATCGGATGATGGAAGATTATACGAATAGGACAAATATTGCTTATTTTAGATTAGATACTTTGCATAAGACATTTTTCCAAGGAAGAGTTCTTTTCATTTTATAATATATACAGATGCCATACGGAATAGAAATTCGCTAAAATCTACGCCATTTGGTTTACTTTTTTTCTGATTGCCAGGAAAATCATATATTTTTCTGTTACATGCACCAAATAAAATGCACATTCTCATTACAGTTATAAATCGGGGTTTTTTTCCTCTGGTTTTGTCAAGGTAACTTAATTTTTTTCTGTTTGTCCTTTAACGATTTATAAGTGGGAATCTTCAGAACTCAGTTACTGTGATCACCATGTTATTGCTTTTTTATTTATTTTACCTGTAAGGCAACTTGTAAACCTTGTAAACACCTGTAAACCTTCATGGATAACATGGGAAAAGCCTGGTGGTTAAAAGCTAGTTAATGTATAACGATGGTTCAAAGTTTACTCAATTTTTGCTCATAATTTGTTTAGGGTTTTAAAACGCTGTAAAATGATGCGTTTTGAAATTGGAAGATTATTTTCAACTGTATTACAGTTTGAAATAATGAAGTACCATCTAAGGGTGATAGTTGAAAGCAATTTCTGAATACACTCTCCTGCCAGAATAACACTCATCGTTTGCTTAACATTGAAAATTAAAAGTCACTCGTCCATTTTAGGATGTCCTTTTGGTCTATCCTGTTTATCTTATTTAGTCATGTATAGTGCGCAATTTTTCCATAATTTTGGATCTAAAATTTAAGGTGAGCGGTATGCACGCAATAAGTCTGACAGCTATATACAACAACACATGCTTTTACTAAACTACTGAGTTTTATTTCGTATTATGATATAATTTTACGAATAAGTAGTAAGTGAAATGTCAGTCTTTTCATAAGTACCAAAGATTTTGTATTATGAGTAAACATATGGTTCTTATTTTTGTTGTCTAAAAACATTTTAAATCAAAATTTCTACTAAAAAAGAAGTTCTTTCTATAAACGGTAATTTTACGGTAATTCCATCACGAGGGAGAGGATATATGTGAATAAATCCAATAATTTAAAATCAAGAAGAAAATATGCGAGTTAGAGAGAATTTCTGTAGATTTTTTTCAAATTTCTGGATTTTCTGTCGTTGAAAACGGATGATGCGTATTATACAAAAAACATATTTTTCTCCTTTCGTATGCCAAAAACAGTTAAGTCCATGAGCGGCGCTTTCTTATTATTTGATTTTTTTAATGGTTGAAATTCAAACTTAACCCTTTATCTATTACTTTAATGGTACTTATAAGTGCCATTAAAATAACTTTTTATAAAATTCATTTAATACACCGATTAGTTTTAATGCAGCTTAGAATAAGTTATAGATACATTACTTGATCTTGTTGCAAAAGCATTATTTGTTACACAAACCAAAATTATTTTTAAAAGGATGATTTCTTTTGCCTTTGCATCTTTTCAGCTTTCTTGGCGTTGGAGGGAGGGGGGGGGGGATTTTCAATTCGGAAATATTTCTATAGTTCTATTGCAAGAACATTATATTTGTACATTTCCTAATTCTACAAAATACTATAAAAAATATTTAAAATCAAAGATTTGAGTGGGGTTATAAATATTGCACAAAATCCCTATAAATTCAAATATTATTAATCCTTCTAAATAATTCAATCCTTCTAAAAATTATTAAATTATTATGTAAATCTTCTAATATAGTTTAAACATTTCACAAAAAATGCTTTAGAAGATAAAATTTGCATGAATTCATAATTCAGTACATAAAGGGTTAATGTATCTCTTTTTCAGGGAAAAATTTCGTATTGTTTTTTTATAAAGATCTAATTAATGTTAGTTTTAATTTTAAAAAAATCAAGCCTATCGGTTTATCTGTTGCTGAGATATTTTTATTTCCAACATATCGAAAAAGAAAAATCTTCAAAAAAAAAACATTAGAAAGTGTCTTAAAAATATTGTTTCGAGAAAATCGCGTTTGAAGCTTTACAGAAAGTGCCGCTTGATTATACACTATGCAGCAATGATTGCTGCATCTCCTATAGGGGTTAAATTTTAAAAACAGCTTCTAGAGTAAATTTATGAATTGTCAATCATTTCAGAAATGCATCTTTTGTAGCCAAAGAATTTTCATGACACCTTAAAATTTTCGTGTTATTGTCTTAAACGCTAAAAATATATTTTTTAATATTAAATATATATATATATATATATATATATATATATATATATATATATATATATATATATATATATATATATACCATAGATTAACCGCAAAAACACGATGATGAATTTTAAGGCTATTTCTATAATGATGGATTAGATGGTTTCGTTTGGTCAGGTTTGTTGGAGGGACTACGGTCATCTTTTGCACGTTATACGCGAGTGCGAAAAATACATGAGAAAATATGATATTCATGAAATAACAATGGTGTAACCACCGATAGTGCAGTAACATTGATAAAGACAGTTAAAAATGAGACATGCAAAATACTTTTCTATTAAAATTCATAGAAAAGTAAATTAAATTTAGCAGCTTTGAAATATCTTAAAAGATATTGTAAACTACTTTCAATGTTAAATTGGCTTTCAATGAAATATTCATAGCAAAGTCGAAAGGCTTGCTGGATGAACTGCGGTTATAAGAGGAATTATAACCTCCATATATGAAGATGGGCTAAGTGGTCCCTAGTCAATAAAATATAAATGAAAATTTATGCGACTTACATTAAAATTTAACGCAGTATATCTTTCAAAACTAAATGGATACTAGGCATCAGAATGCACTTTCATGGTTCAAGAAATAATTCAGAAAATTCACACAGGAAATTACGGACTTAAAAGCGAAAGCAGCTGCTGTTTATGTTCATTAAAAACTTGTATGGTATTTTTAGAGGAGATAGTGGAATTTGTGAAGAGTAAAAATGCGGATTTTTTTGTGTTAAACTTTATTTTTAAAAATTATAAAAAATACCAATATATTCTTATATATGTGTCAGAAAGTGTATTTTCATACATATTGAAAGAAAAGTATTGAAATAAATATCATAATGTAGTTATCCCTAATGCCCAGTTGCCATTATTTATAATTGATGACACATTTTTAGAGATATGTGGTTGCTAAATTTAACATTTTCTCTACTGACAGTACTTATAAGTACCATTAAAATAACTTGTTTTAGAATTCATTTAATACATCGGTTAGTAGTAATGTAGTTTAGAATGAATTAGGGATGCATTACTTTATCTTGTTTCAAAAGCATTATTGGTTACACAAAACAAAAATATTTTTAAAAGGATGATTTCTTTTGCCTTTTCATCTTTTCAGCTTACTTGGCATTGGGAGTGGAGATGGCGGATTTTTCAATTGGGAAATATTTCTATATTTCAATTGTAAGAGCATTATATTTATACATTTCCTAATTATACAAAATACTAAGAAAAAATTTTAAAATAAAAGATTTTAGTAGGGTTATATATATTGCGCAAATCCCTATAAATTCAGATTTAATTAATCCTTCTAAATACTTCAATCCTTCTAAAATCCTTCTAAAATTTATTAAATGATTATGCAAATCTTCTAATGTAGATTCAAAAATTCACGAACAATGATTTAGAAGATAAAATTTTCATGAACTCATAATTCAGTACACAAAGGGTTAATTAAATAAACAAAGATCCAGCCAAGGTCTCCCGGGTTACAGAATACAGGTAAAAACCAGTTCTTTATTGGAAACTAATAGATTTTTCACATCTAATACGTATTAGTTTGGTCACTAACAATAATAAAAAAAATATTTTTATTTAAAAAATGTAAACTATGCATGCGAATAATGTTTTGAAATTTATTAAAAGCAATAATTTCTTATTAGGCGAATCTCAGGAGTTAATCGTCGACGAAACCACCAAATATATCGCTACATACCTCCTACATACCGCTACTGCCTTTTACATTCTGATAATTTCAACGATTTAAGCGCTTAGTTCGATCTCCTGTCTATTAAATTCATGTTTTACTTTACACCATTTCATGTATTTATTGATGCGGTTTCAATTTCGTTATAGAATATTAGCCGGAAACAAATGCTGAAAAATTTAAATTGTGTTATTTGCATAAGTGCAAACGGGCGAATTTTTCGAAATCAGACTAGACGAGATAGAGGGAGATTTTTAAAAAATCATGCTTGAAAATTATCTTAAAAACCATAAAATATCACTTATTGAGTAAGTTTTTAAAAATTTCATTTGAAATTTTTTTTTTCGTATTTGGCTGCGTTAATATTGAAATTCACGATGTCTAGCCATAAAAATAATTCCAGTAAATCTGAAATTATTTGGTTAGGTGTTACCACCATAAATATGCAGTCAGCGTTACTCACGGACATATTTTTGCTTTATAATCTAGATATTTTAGAGTATATAGTTTGTTCATGAGAACGACATGAGCATGCATAACACGTCAAGATGCACGTGTATAGATTATCGTCAATATCTGTACGCTATACTTTAGCTTCTTCCATACGCGAGTTAGCATACTAAGTGTTACACATTTGATAGCTTCTATGATCCGTACTTTCAGCATCATAATATATTCAATTTGAATACATACACATAATCTTTAACATGTACCCAAACAAATAATCCTAGGACGTGGAATTTGGCGAAGGGCCTGTGGGAGGTAAATGAATATTCCATCTCCTACAATTTTTTTTATCTTCACATATCCAAAAAAAACAAAAAAAAAAAACTCTAGATACTGTAGAGTATAAAAGGCTTTTGCAAAAGACGTACCTACTACACTTTTCATTAGTAAAAGCATTTTGTAGTGATAACGAATTTTTTGGGATACGCTATATTTCAAATGCTTTATTTTCAATACAAATTTTTCGAAGTCAATATACACTATATGGCTAAAGGTGACCGGTCACTTGCGCTTTTTGACGTTTTTTTAAATATCTAGAAAAATACATGATGAATTAACCTGAAATTGAAGGTGTGTAAACAGTATAGTATAGGTCATATATTTCCGCGAAGATTTTTTTCCGAAACCCCATAGGGGACCGTCAAAAAATTGAAAAATTACGAATATCTTTTGAATAACCCTGTAAAAACTAATGGAGAAAAAGCGTTTAAACTCGAGATTATTAATAAGTGGCTTATTGTAATATATTGTGTTCATTTTTAAGAGGATAGCATGTATACTCGTAGAGATATTAAGGTTTTTATAAAAAAAAGTCCCAAATTTCGCGAAGTTTTTTGCTTATAATTTGATGAGTTCTTAATATAAAAAAAAGTTCTTTTCAGAAAATATGACGAACAACATTGTACACAATACCCCGCAATCCGAATGAAAAAATAATAAAAATTGGATGAAAAATGAGCAGGTTTAATTGTAATTGAACATGTTTCATTGCGCATGCGCGAATGCAATCAAATAATAATGTGCATAATGTGTTAGCTAAATGTATAGAGCAACTTTTGTAAAAAAGTCTCAAAAACATAGTTTGAAAAGTCTGGTAATAATCGTTTATAGAATAAGCTCAAAATCCGTTGTTCCCAAAATGAAGCAAAAAGATGAGGGATTGTATCCAAATACAGTATTACGTGCAATATTGTGTATGCTAAATTGGCACTAATCAATGGATATATGGATACAACCCCTTATGTTTTTGCTTCATTTTGGAACAACGGATTTTGAGCTTATTCTATAAACGATTATTATCAGACTTTTCAAACTATGTTTTTGAGACTTTTACAAAAGTTGCTGTATACACTTAGCTAACACAATATGCACATTATATTTTGATTGCATTCGCGCATGCGCAGTTAAACATTTTTTAGTAAACCTGCTCATTTTTCATCCAATTTTTATTATTTTTTCATTCATTCTGATTGCGGCGTATTGTGTACAATAATAAGTACAGAACTTGTGGGAAAATATAAATTATTTGAAAACAACGTTTAAACACACAATAAACAAGCAGATTTGACCATACGTATACGTTTCGTGAGTACTAGGACTCACATCCTCAGTGTAAAAACTTTAAAAACTTTAAAAACAATAACCCCCCAACTGCATGTACGGTGAAAAAAAAACCCAAATGATAAAACCCAAATATTTGGGTTTTTTTTCACCGTACATGCAGTTGGGGGGTTATTGTTTTTAAAGTTTTTAAAGTTTTTACACTGAGGATGTGAGTCCTAGTACTCACGAAACGTATACGTATGGTCAAATCTGCTTGTTTATTGTGTGTTTAAACGTTGTTTTCAAATAATTTATTGTGTATAATGTTGTTCGTCATATTTTTTGAAAAGAACGTTTTTTTATATTAAGAACTCTACAAATTATAAGCAAAAAACTTGGCGAAATTTGGGACTGTTTTTATAAAAACCTTAATTTTTCTACGAGTATACATTCTATCCTCATAAAAATGAACACAGTATATTACAATAAGCCACTTATTAATAATCTCGAGTTTAAACGCTTTTGCTCAATTAGTTTTTACAGGGTTATTCAAAAGATATTCGTTCTTTTTCAATTTTTTGACGGTCACCTATGGGGTTTCGGGAAAAAAATGTTCGCGAAAATATATGACCTATACAATACTGTTTACACACCTGCAATTTCAGGTTAATGACTCATGTATTTTTCAAGATATTTAACAAAACGTCAAAAATCGCAAGTGACCGGCCAACTTTGGCCATATAGTGTATACAGTGTGTCCACGTATAACCTGACCGACCTTTATTTTCGCAACCGTTGGTCCTAGATGCATACTTTCAATTACAAAAATGGTTTAAATAAGGTAAAGAATTATTTTTAAAGCGATTTGGGTCAAGAAAAACATATATTAAAAAATTACGAAATTTAAATTTTTATACGGTCCCCCGCTCCTATAAGTGATATTTACTAAAAATTTACTGTGACACTAACAACTAAGACAAAAAAAAGTCCCATTCACCTAACATCAAGATTGACCGAGTTATGAAACTTTGAAATGCATGACTTATACCACTTTTATTCATATCAAAACAGATGATTTCGACCATGCTTTCAGTGGCCGTGTATAAAGTACTTAAACTTGCTTCAATGTATCTGTGCTTTGAAAGAAATCGTACAAATATTACGATTAACTTTTCATAGTTTTGTTTCAGATTAGCTAAAATTATTTCATTTTGTAAGGATTTGAGGCTATGATTTCTTTTAACTATAATTATGTTATTTTCATAAGGTTTTATTTAACTTGCAATGATCGCCTTTCCAGTTTAAAATTTGTACTCGAACTTTAACTTAATTTAAAATGTCCGATGGAAGTTAAATTTTACAGACTGACTTAAATCCAACGACAATGTCATATTATTATGATTTTCGACTCTTACCATCTTATACATACTTATATTAGAGGATAACACAAAAAAAATTCGGATAGATTACCGTCAAGACGTTTAAGAAAGAGATTTAGATTAGATAACATGTGTTTTTTAAATTTTACAATTACATTTTATGTATTTTTTAACGCTGAATCAAAAAATTACCTTAACATTTAACCATCATTTTTCGCAAATCGTAAATTTCAAGGTTAAATAATAGCGAAAAATCTGATGTTATAAAATAGATGTAAGACTTTTTTATTGAGTTTAATTTTATTTAATTCAATAATTTATTAGATTTTTTGGCTTATACTGGGTTTCATACAGCTAAACAGCTCGGGGTTCCAATGAGGTTGGGAGAGGAGGGGGGGATCAATTTTAACTTTTAGCTTTTTAACTTTGAAATTAGCGATTTGAGAAAATTCCTGACGTGATGGTTTAAAATCATTTTCGGATTCAGTTCTAAAAGATACATAAGAATCAATTTTCAAAAGCTAAAAAACATGCCACAACCCAAAATTTGAAAGACAGTGTAATCTAACAGCATTTTAAAATATATATATTATTTTGTAAAGAATTTAGGCTGTTGTTTTTCATCCTTTTATTTAATAAAAAATCTGTTATTTTTATCCTCTTATAATGTTCAGTACAATTTGTAAATTTTGCAGTAATTTGTCAGAATGATTAAAGATTTCAAATTTGTATTGTAATGCTAATTTTACTCTCAATCATTTCTTTAATATATCTGACGAAATTATATTTCTACTAAATTTGTGAATGACCCCTAATATGCAGCAGAAAATATACTCCAACTTTTAACAGCTATTACTCGGTAAAATTTGATCGTAGAATAGCGGGACTTTTTTTTCCTTACTTGCCAGTGTAACAGGGAAATTTTACTAAATATAACTTATAGGACCGGGGACCGTATAAAAATTTAGATTCTGTAATTCTTCACTAAATTGTTTTTTCGCGTCAAACTTTTTTTTTATCTTAACTTTGCATCTAATTTTGACCATTTTTGTAATTGGAAGTATGCATCTAGGACCAACGGTTGAGAAAATAAAGGTCGGTCAGCTTATACGTGGACACACTGTATATTTAAAACGTCCCATTGGTATTTAATTTTTACCCGGGAGAACGCGCGCATACCTAGGGTATGAATGCCTTTTACTTTGTCATCAATAAATACAAATAATAATCGTCACCTTATTTAGTCGGAGACAATTGTTACAAATTCTGCGATAAAATAAGTTGAAGATTACTTTAAAAAAATAATGGTAACAATTGTAAAAAACCAAACGTACTCTGGGTCTATCAGGCCCGGCACGAGTCCTCTCGGGTTAATTCAAAATTGTAAATATCGCTAAAGAACTATCTCGCTGTATATACTACAAGAAAACGATGCATCTGTTTAGGAATGTTAATTTATTAAGCTTACACAAATTAGCAATAAAATCTATTAACATGTGAATACCATGAGAATTTTTAATGAAAATTCCTTTCGTATCAGTTTTTAATTTTCTTTTGAATAACTGTTTGTCAGATTAAAAGATGAAAGTAAACAAAAAAATTGCTGTAATTATCAAAAATATCCTTTAATGATAGTGAAAATGAAAAAAATAAAATAAAATGGATGAACATTTTGAGAATGTAGATGCTGCCAAAATTTGTTTTAAGTAAAATGCATCTGAAATACATCATATCTTATTTTTTTTAATTACTGTAATAAGAAAAGTTAAAATATACTTTCTGCTAAGTTTATGGAAGTATATTGAATTTTTAAAGTTTTTAACTAAAACTTTTAACATAAAACATATATTGGTAATTTTTTTCTCATCCAATTCCATCGCTCCCTTAAGCTATAAAAACATAGTTTTACAAATAAATATAAAATATATAAAAAAAAGTAATAGATAATAAAATATATTAAAACATCGTTTCTTTTATTATGTTATTTAAATAATAATAAGTAAAAGAATTGTTTTCAAAATACTGCATTCATTTTGATATTTATGATAATGAAAATAACTTTTATATATTAAAGACAAATGTAAAATTTAATATGGGAAATTAAAACATGATAAATACAAATACCTGTGGTTTATGTGGATTTAATAGATTGTAGGTGTTTTGGGACTTAAAAAATATATGACATATAAATAGCGTATAAAACATAAAAGATTTTAGCATCATGAAACACATTTTATGAACTTTTAAAAACCACATTTATATTAAATTTAATAATAAATGAACCTTTTAGAATTTGTAGATCCTTTAGAGCCTTAGAGAACCTTTTTAGACCTTTTTGAATTTACTAATAAATGAACCAGCTTTTCCTCAATGCTGTGTGTTGTGTAATATTCCACAGCACTCAACATTTCTCTGAGTGCTTTCATCTGAAGTCAGTGAAAAGTAAATCATATTAAAAAATATGAATTTTTAAGACCTGAACCAACGATTTCTTTCATTTTACATTTTTAACAAAACGTCGGAATTTCAAACTTAATTTGCTTTCAACGAAAAATCTTATATTGTTTTATATATAGAAATGATCGAATTAAAAATTTAAAAAATATACATTATAGAATGGTTAAATATATCAGTTTTCATTAAAAAGATCAAGGATATCGATTTATCTCTTATCGAGATATTTTGGAAACAGACATAAAAATACTGTTTCGAGAAAATCGCTTTTAATGTTTTGAAAGAAGTACCGCTTGCTTGTACACTGTGTAACAAGAATATCTGTATATTCTATCTGTGTTTAATTTTTTAAAATGGCTTCTAGAAAACGTTTATGATTAGTTTAGTAAATCATTTGAAGAACGCACGTGATAAAGATGGTATGTTATAATTCAAATAATTCAGTTAATCATATGATTGAAGATAATGAATGGTCCTTTACCATCTGATAAATTACTATTTGAAAAAAACCTAATACACACAGGGACTTCAATTTATAAAAGAGGAGTTTGACAGTAAACGCAAACACAAATTTGGAACTTTAAAGCTTATTTGCTCAAAATGATGACAGTTTCGCTTACAGCTTTTATTATATGAGATCTTTAGTTGGAAAATAACTTTTATGAAGAAGGGAAATTTTCATGAGCCCTTAAACATTTCTTGGTAATTTCTTAAATCTTAGAATTATACTTTTTAAATATTAAAAATACATTCATAAATATATACTAATTCCAAGAAACACCTTGATGTTTTAATGAGGATACTTCTGTAATGACGGATTAAATATTTTGGTTTAGTTTCTTGGAGATACTCGATATCTTTTGAACACGAGGTCTAAATAGACCAAAGATGGATTAAAAAAAGAAAATCTGCACGATATGATATGATGATAGTTATCATAATGAAAAATATTTGTACAAGTATTGACATTGAAAATAATGTAAAAATATACTGCAGTAAATTATGTCTTTGGAAGTATAAACATCTGGTGTTCATGAGAATTTATAGATATCATGGTATTCCATAAAAGTAAAATATATTTCGCAACAAAATTATTTTAAATGATATATAAAAGTGGTATAATTATTAAAATATAAAGCAAACTTGATGCTTATAATAAGTTATGTTTGTAATTGTAAATTGAAAATATTTTTAAACACCGAGAGTATGTTAATATTCTAAACCGAGTTGCAACAAAGGAGGTTTGCTTTGTTGGAATAAAATTTATTTGTTCATTTATTTTTACTTTCAGGACATTTAGTTTCATTAAATTATTGTAATCATGAACTTCTGTGTTATTCCCAAGCAGTACTCCAAATTGAGGTCTTATTTGAAGAATATGTTATAAACCGTATACTAAAACAACTTTATATATTTTTGCACAAATAGGCCAATGGATTAGATATTTAAATCATTTTCAACCGATATTATATGGAAATTCACCCAGGAAAGCTTACAGAGTTTAAGTGATAAATCTTTCAGCGATGTAATCCATCATTTGTAGTAATCCATCTCAGAAGTAATGTCTCCAGTTTCAATATCAGAAGGTCATTATTCGATTCTAACCGATTTCATTATTCCCCCCCCCCCCCTGTCAGAAATACATAATACGTTCGGAAAAAGAAGTGGGGAAATTTCAGATTTTTTTTCGTGTATGCGCACACATAAATTTTGAATGGTTTCTTTAATTTTCATAATTAGTTTTGTGTTGAAGGCTTCTGCAATTCGTAGTTTCTCAGGAATTTCATTAATATCCTTTAATGGAATATATATTTTACAGTCTGTTTTATCGTCATAAAATTTGAATGTGTTTTTGAGATATCCAATGCTACTACATGGTATTCAAATAGTAGTTGTACTGTCTATAGATTTTTTACATTGATACATCGAAAAGTTGTTTAATATAAGATACTCTAATGCACGTGAAAATGAGCAATATTGGCAACACTGGAATTAAAGCGAATGGAAATAAGAATAAAAATTGCCACGGAAGTAATCAGTTGCGTTAAATCACTCTCACGAATATACTAAAACCAGCGTGAAATTAGCAAATCTCAGAGGAATAAAGTAAAACACAGCTTTCCATGAAGTGGGTTTTTTTTTTTTAAGAGTTACTTCAACTACTGAGAATAAAAAGTTCATACAAGGACTGACAGGTTACTCATCATATACTTACACAAGGACAGATAATATAATTTTAAATATCAGTTTAATATGGTCTCTCATTACCTTAGGTTTAATCTTTTGAGCTGCGTCATTTGTCGCAGGTCGGATGCTAATGCTCTCAGGTTGCCTGAGTGAATCATGTCGGTAGGAATTATTCCTATATGTTAGTTGGTAGAGTGGTGGCAGCCAAAGACAAACGTGAGTTGGTCTGATTTCCCAGCCTGGAAACGCTCTATATGTAATCTATATATAAATCAACTTGTATTAACAAAGTGTGCCGAAAAAGCGAGTACAAACTTTAAGAGGTGATAAAGTACATTACAACAGACATTTTTTTGTATAGGATATCAGAGCCAAAATCCACATGTTCAGTCATAGAAGTAGCTGTTCCAATCTAAGCCATGCACGAATTTATATTCAGAATTTTAAAACGATGAGGATAATTTTTCGAAATAATCGACAGAATATCTTTAATTTATTACGTATATGATAATCCATAGGCATTTAAAAAGGAACTGAAGTGTATTTACACCTATAATACCATATGTTCTGGGAATTAGATTCCGAATTACCAGGCAACTAGATCAGCGCTGTCTCGACTTTTTAGTGACTCGAATTGTATCCATTTACAGGTATTCGTTGGAAGTTATCACGTTTCATAGAAAGCAACCTAAGTTTGCTGAAATTATTGCTACAGTGTCTTTATTATTGCTAATAATCTAATTAAATATATTTATTTATTTAGTGTCTTTTTAATGCAAAATATTTTTCATTAAAATAAATCTTAAATTTTGATATATATTTTTAACTTTATTTGTATAATTATAAAAATCTGTTCTTAAGGGATCAAGTACAATTCCGAAATCCTATAGAAAACAGCTCATACCTGTACCTACCTACCTATAACACTACTACCTTACTACCTTATACCTATTACACCATATAATCTGGGAATTACATTTCAAATTACCAAGTATCCAGATCAGTGTTGTCTCGACTTGTCACTGACTCGAATAATATCCATTTACAGGTATTCTTGGAAGATATCACATTTCATAGAAAGCAACGCATGTCTGCTGAAATTATTATTCAGGGACTTAAAAGTCAAAATTACGTGAGAATTCCTCATATATACTGTATATATTTTATATTTTTAGTCTGTGCCTAGCCTTCGTCTATCAGAATAAACATTCATTGTTTCAAAATATATTCCGTGGAAAATAAGTAAGTTGAAAATGCTATGTACCTCAATGCTCCGGTAGTGGACATCGTAAATTTCTTATGCACCAGCAATCGGCCCCATATTTGAGCCACTGGCATCTTGAGTTTAGAATGTACAATATAGAATGTATAACTTGTTTTACAGTTCTGGAACTAAATATACACAATAATAAAAACGTATTTAGGTGTTTAAATGGTTCATTACATACGTTTACTATTTAATATGTAGATTAGTGGCCTCTGCTTCAGCTGTGGAAATCGCTTTTTATTGATCCCACTTTTCATAAAATCTAATCTGCTTCAACTGTAAAAGAAAATGTGTAAACTGTGTAAAAGAAAATCTCAACGGAGATGTAACGAAAAATAAAACATAATAATAATAATAATAATAAATATATAAAACTCATCTCTTAAGGTAATCTGTAAAAATTTGCCAAAATGTCGCTTATGTAGATACTCTATAAAACTAAACAATCTCAATTATTTATAAACTCAATTATTAATAAACAAGAAGTTTACGAACAGTTAAGTGTTTTACTCAGCCATATTTCTTTCAGTCATTTTTCAGAAATACGTTTTGGGCTTGTTTTCAAAATTAAAAAATTAGTGCCTCAATATAGCTATATGACCCACGATCTACAGCAACCTATAGATAATGTCTATCGGCCCCATATTTGAGCCACTAGCATCTTGAGTTTAGAATGTACAATATCGAATGTATAATTTGTTTTACAGTTCTCGAACTAAATATACACAATAATAAAAAACGTATTTAGATGTTTAAATGGTTCATTACATACGTTTACTATTTAATATGTAGATTCGTGGCCTCTGCTTCAGCTGTGGAAATCGTTTTTTATTGATACCACTTTTCATAATGTCTAATGTGCTTCAACTGTAAAAGAAAATGTGTAAACTGTGTAAAAGAAAATCTCAACGGAAATGTAATGTAAAATAAAACTTAATAAAAAAAATATTTTATATAAAACCCGTCTCTTAAAGATATCTGTAAAAATTTGCCAAAATGTCGCTTATGTACATACTCTATAAAACTAAACAATCTCAATTATTAATAAACAAGAAGTTTACGAACAGTTAAGTGTTTTACTCCGCCATATTTCTTTCAGCCATTTTTTAAAAATACGTTTTGGGCTTGTTTTCAAAATTAAAAAAAATAGTGCCTCAGTATAGGTATATGGCCCACGATCTACAGCAACCTATAGATAATGTCTGAGAACTGGCAACGCTAAGTTGTCTGACGTAGTTTGTGAATCAGCCGAATTTTTAACCCTTTGTGTACTGATTTATGAATTCATGAAAATTTTATCTTCTAAAGCATTCTTCATGAATTTTTGAAACTACATTAGAAGATTTACATAATCATTTAATAAATTTTAGAAGAATTTTAGAAGGATTGAAGGATTTAGAAATATTAATTAAATTTGAATTTATAGGGATTTTGCGCAATATTTATAACCCCACTGAAATCTTTATTTTAAATATTTTTAATAGTATTTTGTAGAATTAGAAATGTACAAATATAATGTTCTTACAATAGAAATATACAAATATTTCCGAATTGAAAAATCCCCCCCCCCCCCCCCCAACACCAAGAAAGCTGAAAAGATTGAAAGGCAAAATAAATCTTCTTTAAGTAATGCATCTATAACTCATTCTAAACTGTATTACTACTAATCGATGTATTAAATGTATTTTATAACAAGTTATTTTAATGGTACTTATAAGTACCATCAGTAAATAAAGGGTAATAAAGGGCGCAGATTCATTCACGTAGCTGTATATAAAATTTTTAAATGTATTGTGAGAAATTTATTTATAATTATGAGTTTTTCAAATAATGCGTAAATGTGTTGAAACCTTATCTATAGGTAATTATAAAACGCACCGCTCAAGTATCCACTCTTTACTTTCCAAAAGATGAAGAATTGAAAATTATATGTATTGCTGCAAGTTATCGGAATGATTACGATCAAACTAAATAATGTATGTTTGTTTTTATTGCTGACTTATAAGTTTTAAAATTTAAATTTATTAATTAAAAAAGGGAAAGTGAATTAATAACAATAACTGAATAAATCGACCATGTAGTATCAATTTACATTTGAAACTGTGTGACAGAAATTATTAAATTACTAAGCAGCGATTTTTATGCGGCAGTAATACAGTTAAAATTTTATATGATTAACGTAAGATAAATAAGAATGGTCATAAGTGGATTTTTTTTTCAAGCTTCAAATACTCAATATTGTAGTTTTCTTTCCGAGGGATTGATTTGTCATAAAATGCATATGAGTTTTATTCCAGAAGTATATCAGCCTAATATAAAGACGAAATTAATTAGACTATGTTTCAGAATAAGACTTGTTTTAAATTAATTTAATATACAGTTTATATTTTACTTTCTTCTAAATATACTACAGAGTGCATTCACATATTTTTGTAATGATATTGGAAAAAGAAATGTATAAACAAAGACTAGATTTTTTCCAATAGGTTCAGTCTGATAGCTCTTTTGTTGAACTATGATATTACATCTTGATTTCTAAGATAAAAGATCTTTACTTAAAATATCAAAGTTGATTTTTTTCCACTCCTCGACCACAATATTTTGGGATGCACTTATAAAAATCTTGTTTAAAAAGTCAAAATGCACAGCAATACATTGGAGACACACCGGAGGACTTGTGTGAGATGCATTTATATGAAATAGCCTCAATTGCGGTTTATTTAACATTTTTAGGGTTCCGTACTTAAAAAATAAAAACGGAACCATTGTAAGATCACTCCTGTGTTTGTCTGTCCGTCTGTCAAAAGCCTTTTACCCGTAAACTTTAGAATGTGGAAAGTTCAAATTGAGGAAGTAATAAAGACTATTGACTCACATATTTACAGATTAATAAATATTTATAAATATATTTAGGGAAAATGTAGAGGGGTCTAATTAATTCACATGAAAAAAAAAAAACATTTTCTTTGTATATCGTGTGGGATATCGTATGAAAGCTTTCATAACGCTGAACTCAAAAATACATTTCTTTCAATTTTAGATATTATATTTTGCAAGGTATGGTCGAAAAGGTAGTGAAAAAATATGTCCCCCCCCCCCCACCCCATGTAATTCGGAATCTACTGAAACTAAAATTATGAAAAAATTAGAGGTAGTAGACGTTAATTAAAACCTTGCAGGAAAATTATAGCGATAACCATAGGTCACATAGTTTTTGAGAAAATATCATTTTTCCGTTACACACAAATTTTGATTTACGGGAATCCAGCAAAAGTGTTGAGCATCGCTGGAGGTACCTATTGTATTTATTAATTTCATAAAAGTATTCATAAAAGTATCATATATTGTATTCATTTCATAAAAAATCGTCGGTAATTAGCGGAGGTATTAACCTTTAAATTTACGGACGGTATGGACATACAAAATGACAGGGACAGCCTACTCTAAGCTCCATCGGCTTTTAAAGCCTAGATAACAAATTTTAAGGCTATATTTCTGTAATGCAATGCCCAGTAGCAGTATAAAAGTAATAAACGTCAAATTGTTAAAAACTGACTAATTTAATCAGAATTAATTTCATAAATACTATGGGATTCGCGACTCGTTTGCATTGAGTGACTCTCTCAATACACCTCCCGTGTCTTTAAAGTAAATTAAAAACCTATAGGGAAAAACGCGGCACGGACCAAGCCGGCGTTACAACTTTGTGACCTGCTTTCTAAGCCCGCTTAGCACAATGTTAATTTTAAATATTGAACAAGGGTTTTGCTTTAGGTACACTGTAAACAAAAAAGATTATTACTACGCTGAATTTAGGTTTATGAAATACCAAATGAAGTTCAAATAGACACTATTTTTATTGTCAGCACCGAATTAAGTTAAATTTAAATAGGTTAGGATAAGATTAAAAAAAGAGTTATACAGAATAGCTATATTTGATATTATTTAGGTTCCATATCTGTGTGAACTTTCATGGTATATCGGTTTATACTTTTCTAGTATATACAGCTATACCCAACCATACGTTGTATAGTGTTTACAAAGTCTTAGTATTCTTTTAGCAACGGTTTTTTTAATAATGCACTTACTAATCATATATTATTGTACGAAATCCTCTGTGCGCGACTAATACTCGCATATGACTGTTTATTTTCTAAAAATATAACACTAGATTTAGAGATATAGCGGTAGCCTTATTCTTATGGAAATTAACACAATGAAGAATGTTTGCGTAAAGTGGTGGAATGTCTTCGTTAAAAACTGTTGTTAAACATATTTATGATATAAATCGGAGTTAATTTCAATATTTTTTCTACTTTCCTTATTTCAAGTTTTCCGTTATTACAGGAACAAACAATAAGCATAAAATCTTTCGAAAAACTTCCGAATTGCTGTTTTCTCTGAACCAACATTTTAGCTATTTTCTCATCTGAATATACACTTGTTGGGTATGCATGTTTTCCATTTTTCCCAGTTAAATGTAACATTTTGACGTTTCTTTCGTTTTTAATTAATGAGGTAAGATATTGTACGTGTAGAATATTTAAAATCTCATCTACTTGTGAGATCAAAACTCAGTTCTAGCCATTTTCTATAGGATTGCATTGTCACTACATATAGAACAAAAAAGGTTTCTAATCTACGATAATATAATATAAATACGTACGATACAAAAACCTCTTCCGTGTTACCCACGATCCGAAAAGCGCTATTTATCATTAATTGTCTGAGAAACCAATATATTTTCCAGATTTAACGAATCATTTATTTAAAAAAAATTTCTTTTGCTGCCACTGATTTTCGAATACGTTTCCGAGTACTTTTATAGAATTTTCTCAATTCTGGATATTGGTTTTTAGGATGCTATTAAATATCAATTAAACACTGTAATCTGCATAATTGAATTTATACATGCGAGAGTAACAAAATATTATTAATTTTAATATTAATGCTAATGCTTTTAATTTGTCATGTTCATCTCTAAAACATGTTTATTGAATATGAAAATATATACTTGAGATTTCATAGCCTCCGAAAATTTCATATTTCGAGTTGAGAAAACCGATTTATACACTGAAAAAAGCTACTCAGAAACATTTTCAAAAGTAAGTGGTAACAAAAGTAACATTGGTTTTATAAATGCTTCTTTAAATATCTGAAATAGATTAGTTTCTGAGGTTTCTAAAAATAAAAATTGCTTTTAATCATTGTCGAGAACATGGAAGAGGATAACGTATATTTTCGTTTGTGGTTATGCTTAATTTTCAAGATTAAGAAACATTTGTCTTTTGTTCAGTGTGCATTAATTGGGTACATTTCAATCGTTTTCTTTTTCTGAAAAATTTCTCCATTTTTAGCGACTTTTTAAAAATAAATTCTAGGATTATAAGTACGTAGCAATTTCATTATTTTATTTATCCTCGATTGGTCAATTTATAGTTTAACTACTGCAAAAAGTATTTCCAAAAATATTGAATCTGCTTCTTCAGAAAGTTTTACTTCAATGTAAATAGTTTTCCGAAAGATTTCGCAACTATTCTTTTCCCCTTAGAATAAACCACTCTGTTTTCAGCCAAAACGAAGAAATAACTTATAAGTATTTAAATTTATATAATCAAAATTACATTCCAGAATTTTCCATTTTAATACATTGGCGGACGCTGAGGGCTTTCGTAAATTCGCGTTTTTTGGACGTTTGTAATTGTGTTTGTTCACAGGCGGTATTTTTGAATTTTATATATTGCATTATTTATCAAGAAACATGCACCGAATTCATATATTGGGCAATTCCACAGAAAATCATCATTTTTTTGGGGGGAGGGGGGGGGGGATCAAATTTATAATATGTTTAATTTAAGGGTATGATTGAAAAACTTGATATATTTATATTCTATAGAAAAATTCTAATAAAAAAGCATTGTAAATTACTGTTTACAAACTAAGTTAAGTACCATTATTGTCTTTGTAAAGTCATAATGTTATATCACTTACACAATAAAAGTTACGTCAGTTACACGTGTAAATTCTATTTTATTCTTTGTTATTATTCGGAAATTAATTAAACAAGTTGCTGTTATAATTTGACATTACTTAGTGTTGTGGAGAACATTAAATCACTTTTTTCAACTGGATAGTTTTGATAATTTTTACACTTCAATGAATGCAGAAAAAATGTTTGCATATTTTATGTTACGTCAGTTACAGAACTTTGAATTGCAATTTTTGGGACTCAAAGAGATTGAAATAATCTGCAGGTATTTGGGTATTAAGACCTTAGTAAGAAATATTTTAAATTGTAAAAATTTATTCTAGCTTTATTAATAAAATTTCTACATAGATTTGAAAACAAAATTCGATAATAAAATGTTACGTCAGTTACAATGGAATTGACCTATTTCCAGCTAGAGAGCTTTGTTTATAAATACATCGATTAAAAAACATGTTATTATTATATGCATTTTTTTTAAATACAAACACGAAACTAAAAACCTTTTTCTTTAATAATGTAACATGCGAGTTATAACGTTCGTAAAGCATTTATTGTTTAAAAAACGAAAATTATACGATACCAATGCTTTAACGGAAAAAATAATTTCTCTTTCAGAATGAAATAATTAATTATTTTTTCATAAATATTGTGCAAAATAATCCACAACTATAATAATAATATGCTTTAACTTTTTACAATAATATAATATTTCATGTAAAACGATATTATAATAAGTAATTAAACTATATATATCATACCTCATACATTTTTTAAACTGCATACATTACAGTATATAATTACAGTACGATGTATCATATTATTATACTATAGTTTAACATAATATAATAATATAATACAGTTTAAAGTAGTTTTATTTAACATATATTGTTAAATTTATAACCGTGGTCATTACATTTAACAATAATCATTAGTAATCAAACGATATAACTTTAATACGTATATAAATAACTTATTTGAAATCTAAATTAGAGTGTCTAAAGAAATTTATATTTTTATAAATGAAAAAAGTTCGTAATTGTGCGTCGAAGTGCCCTCA
The DNA here is from genome assembly GCA_963932465.1 of Maratus speciosus. Classification (NCBI taxonomy): domain Eukaryota; kingdom Metazoa; phylum Arthropoda; class Arachnida; order Araneae; family Salticidae; genus Maratus; species Maratus speciosus. Next base: position 505,105,179 of record OZ010787.1, on the reverse strand, counting down.
AAAACGTGTTTTTGATTTAAAAACATCTCTCAATAACGTGAAGCTTTTTGCAGGAAGTACGTGTATATTTAACTATGCTTAAATATGATTTCATGGATACCGTATTCTCTGGAGCACGTATTAATCCACTTAAAATCTTTTTCTATGTTAGCTGAATCACACTCGTGGAAAAAGGCTCATTTGCTTTCTTTAAGATGTAACTTTTTTCCTAAAACCAAGAATTTCAAAAAGTAAACTTATAACAAAATTTGACATTATGGTGATAATTTACGTCCTTGAAGACCTGTATAATGTTTTGCTATTCCAGACATGTCGCAATTACGATGAATATAAATACACATATTAAAAGAATGAATATATTTTTGGATACGTATCTGTGCTTAACCTTTTACATTCTTTTGTAGAGTTTGACATGAGATATATTATATTCGTTGATACTTCCTATGTTGAGTTATAAATCGCTATTTTTAAATCAAGGATTGTGTGTTTTTCGTTATAATTTCATATAAACGTGCAACTTAAAATCTATAGAAAAAAAATAAAAATTTCATTAAACGTTTACTCTTTTTTATCGAGTTTTACACGGTAATTTATTATAATTATCAATGCCTAATGTCAAAGTATAACTGATATTTTAAAATAAAAAATCCACATTGCTTTTCTAGTGATTTCATATTGACGCACAATATTCTATATAGTTGAGCCATCCAAATTTTTCTAAACTTTTTCTTTTTTATTCAGTTGGACTCAATATTTATTATAATTAAACGGCTGTGTGAGCATAAAATAACATTCCAAAGGCATGAAAAATGAACTGAGATAGTTTAGTTAATAATTAATAAATGATCAATAATTTTTTTTAAGGGGGGCAGGGACACATTTTAAAATAATTTTTATTTATTGAGTTAAAATTTTGATTTTTTTTTGTCACGGTTAACCATATCATTTATGAACAAAATCGCATGACAAAACTTCTCATATATTAAAAAAAATTAATTAATTAAAAATTTGTTAAAAAGGTGGGTTTTTTTTAAATCGTTGTAACTCGAAACATTATTTTTAGAATTTCAATTTTTTTCTCATTTAATTAAACATAAATATATAAATTTTAAATCTGATTCAGCATTTTAAAAATATTAATTAAAAAAATTAAAATATTTAAATAAAAAATTTAAAAAAACTTTTTTTTTAAATGATATTTTCAAAAGTAATTTTTTTTTCAAATTTGCTGAATCAAAATTAAAGTTGAAAAATTGAAAATGACATGTTGCAAATTTGAAACATTTATCTTTAACGGTTCTTGAATTATAAGGATTTTAAATACAAGAAATGGTGAAAAATTCCATCATGAAGAAAAACGCACTTTCACAAGAAGTCGTTTCCATGAGAATCTTTACTTGAAAGCTATACTTTGAAAACAAACCAAAACGAAAAAAATTATATTTCCTGTTCTAATTAAGATAGAAACATGATTTAAACTTTATTTTATGTGGAAAAAAACAGAAAATGTTTTAATGCAATAAACGTTAGAAAATTTGAAGATTTTTGTGTCCCGGACCCCTTTAAAATTTATAGGATGATGAATTCTCATAGATCTACCATCACTAGATCTACAATTCAAATAATGGCGACCATTTTTCTAAAATTGACAGTTAATTAAAAATAAATGTGTTTTTGTGTTCTCTGAACATTTACATAAGCTGGAATGTTAACCTTTTTTCCTTCACCCTTTCACTTATTTACGGCAAAAAATTAAATTATGCTCCTAATGCACGTCCTTGAAAACATATGAAATGTTTTACTGTTCTTATTATGACACAGTTACGATGAGTACAAATATTCATATTACATGAATGAAATTCTTTTTGAATCCGCATCCGTGTTTAACCATTTTATATGTTATACATTCTGGCATTAGTTATTTTATGTTCATTCCACATTAACTTAACATATATTTTCAAAATCAAATATATTTATATATTACAAAATCAAATATATTTTCATTTCAGGTTTCCTCTCCTTTAACGAATCTAACATGACATTTAACATAATTACTGAAACCATATGCCAAAGTATAACTGACATTTCATAATTTAGAGTTCAAATTGTTCTTAAATCATTTCATATTAACATGTATATAAAAATTCATAGTAAAGGAATCAAAATTTCATTATTTCTTCTCTTTTATTGAGTCTGACACCATATGTATTATAATTATCAATGCCTTACGTGAAGTTGTAGATAACATTAAAAAATAAATTTTTCCAAATGCTGTTATAGTCATTTCACATTAGAGTGCAATATAAAGGTCCATACAAAATCAATCAATTTTCAATTTAAGTTACCTCTCCTTTAACGAGTCTAACAGCACATTTTGCATAATTACTAAAGCCATATGTCAAAATATAACTGACATTTCAAAATTTAGTGTTCAAATTGTTCTTCAAATCATTTCATATTAACATGTATTATAAAAATCCATTGTACAGGAATCAAAATTTCATTGAGTGTTTCCTCACTTTTATTGAGTCTGACAGCATATGTATTATAATTACCAATGCCTTACATCAAGTTATAAGTAACGTTTTATAATAAATAAATCCATAAGCTGTTATAGTCATTTCACATTAGAGTGCAATATAAAGAAACGTAGCAGTAGAATAAAAATTTCGTTCATTTTCTATTCTTTTTCATCATTTTTAACATGATATTCATTATAATAGTTTATTTATAATAATTTATTTATCATGCAATTTGACATTAGGGTCTTAGGTCACGTTCTTGAATACGTGTATAATGATAAGTTCGTCATTTTACATTAGCAATATAAATATACATAGTAAATGAATCACAATTTTATTAATCTTGCACTGTTTTTCATCAAGTTTGACGCTATATTTATTATATTTAGCGTTGAAAAGTTTCATATAAGAGTCATAATTGCATTCCGTTGGAGACCGTGGCTAACGAAAAAGATAGGTCGCCGTAGTGCGTTACGTATTTCACTTTCTTGAGACCACTTGAGTCACATGATGCTTCATTACACAAATGCGAGGCCATGAAAAGATCCCGATGTGACTGTAGCGGTCTAATACAAAATGCAGTGCGATAGCCTGTCCTTTTCCTTAGCATTGTCTGAACACGTGAATGATGATTTGTTGTTCTAAACATGTCGCAATAACGATAAACGTAAATATACACGTTAAAAGAATGAAAATATTTTTGAACATGTATCTCTACTTAGATTTTTACATTATTTTATAGAATCTGATAGGATTATATATATAATTTTTGAGTGATATTTTCTATGTTGAGATATATAAATGTTATTTTTAAATCAAGAATTCCATCTGTTTTTCCACTCATTTCATAATTACACTGTAAAGCATAATGTTTTCCGCTTTAGTAAAACTTTATTAAAATATAGCATAATCTTTCCTAGTTATCCACTATTCACGAGTCGAAGCATGTAGGACAAATTTTATTGTTCTTACCAGTTTCTTTTATTAATAATCTTTAAGAGACATTTTTATAAGATAAGCAATAGGAATATATCATGAGGATTATTGACAAAAGATACTGGTGAGAACAATAGAATTTATATGCTCCTATTTATACAATCCTATATGCCCCTGACTATTTCGAAAAGTGTTCTTTTATTTTCAGAAAACTCAGAAACCAATAGATTTCCGAAACATGAAGAAGTATTTCTGAAAAGAAAAATTCTTTTGGTGCCTGATTAAAAAAAAAAAAAAAAAAACCTAAACGGTTCCTAATTGTTTTAACTATGTATTAAAAAGTTTTTCACAACACGAAACAACGTTTTTTTCGAATGTTATCAATTCTCAAACAAACGTTTTTAACAGTGCAACCGAATTTTCACATGCACGAATAATAAAACAACGTTAATATCATTATTAATGCTGTCAGTTCAGCATGTTTGTAATTTAAATATGTTTGTTGAACAAGAAAATGCTTACTTAAGAATTGATAGCAAATTGATCCAAAAACAATATTTAATTTTGTGAAACCGAATAATGCACAATAAAACATTCTCGGGAACTGTCGGTTTTTTTAAACAGGCAGCAAAAGAAAATTTTGTTTTAGAAATGGTTCTTTAAATCTTGAAAATCTATTGCTTTCTGAAGTTTTTTGAAGATAAAGGAATGTTTTTTTCTGAATAAGGCATAACTCGGAAGAGATTATATTATATTTTTGTAAAGTTTTTCTAGATCCATAAATATTTCTCTGTTCTTACAGTGTAAATGCATTAGTAAATTAAGTTGTGAATGACTCAAAATTTTATTAAACATTTCATGGAGTCTGATAAAATATTTTATTTATAGTTAGCAATGCTTAATATAATTGTATATCTGCCATTTTCAAATTATAATTCCACGTTTCTGTTCTATTCATTTTTCATTAAAATGCAACGATAATAGTAGATAAATCAAAATTTCGTTAATTTGTTACTCTCTTTCGTTGAATTTGACGTAATATTTGTTAAAATTACATCAAAAAAGTTTTATATTATAGTCGTAGTTTCATATCCATGTCGGCTTGTACAAGGAATTGCTGTTGCATTCGAGTCGCAATTATGATTAATATATGGATACATGTTACACAATAAAAATAATTTTGGATATGTTATCTGTGTCTTTTACATTATTTTATGTAGTACGTCATCAACTATATTATATTCACTAATACTTTCTAATTTGCATTATAAGTTGTTATGTTTAAACAATTCTAACTGCTGTTTCAGTTATTTCATAATTACATGCAATATAAAGATTCCTAGTAAAAGTAACAAAATTTTACTAGTCGTTTCCTGTCACATATATCGAGTCTGACATGATATTAACTATAATTACCCATGAATTATGTCAAAGTGTAAATGACATTTGAAAATTAATAATTGAAATTGCTGTTCTATTCATTTCTCATTAGCGTGCAATAGTTTAAAAAAAAACTTTTCCTCTCTTTAGTCAAGTGTGCCACACTAATTATGATATTTTCCAAAGATTTGCATTAAGCTATAACTGACATTTTAAATTTAAGAATTTAAAATGCTATTCTAGTCATTCAAAATCAACTTGACATAAAAGTCATAATGGCATATTCTTTAAGACGTGGTTGATAATTTGCTCTTACAGTCATGGCAGAATTATGATGAATATAAATATATGTATATTAAATGAATGATTATAATTTTGCTTATATATATGTGCAATAGTTTTGTACCTTTTGCAGTTGTCTCACGAGTCAGGCATGAGATTTGTTATTTACATTAATACTTCACACCTTAAATTAAAATTTCTATTTTTACATTAAGTATTTCAATTGCTGTTTCAGTCATTTCATAATTACTTGCAATATGCTGAAACACAGAAAATAAATCAATATATTATCAAAAGTTTCCCATCTTTGATACGAGTCTAATACGATATTTTTAATAAATACTACTGACTTACATCAAGTTATAACTTACTTTTTTAAAATTAAGAAATCCGATTTCTGTTCCACTCATTTTGATAATGTAGGTATTAAAATTTGATTAACCCATTCAGGGGTAAATAATTGTGTTTCTGCAATGTTTAATCTTCACCGGAAGTTTCGAAACATTTTACTTGTAAATAAGGAAATGCAAATTTTGAGCTTTTTCCCACCAAAGTTAAAAAAGTAAAAATTTAATTAAAAGATTCCGGTGCGAACTTTGATTAAATTTAACTGGGATATAATATATCTACATCCTCTCAAGACGTTAATCCCTTAACTGATTTGCCCGAACGCCGTTCGGGCAAAAGGAGTTTGTTATCTTCGATACAAAAAGCTTTTGGATACCACTTAATTTTAACTGTAATCTTTGGTTTCTTAAATGGCATAACTTTTTCGATTGAACAAAATTAAATATTTTAGTAAACAAAAAGTGGTCCCGAGTCCTTATTTTTAATTTAGTGTGTCAAAAAAAAAAAAAAAACAGTCAAGGGGTTAAACACATGCACTGTTTTATAAAATTCACTCGATAATATATTATAGTTATCAATGTCTTAACATACACAATTACATTGCAAAATTAAGAATTTCAAATACTGCTCTAGACATTTATAATAAATATGCACTATAAATATACATAATAATAAAAAAATTCTTCAATCTTCTACTCTATTTTATCGAGTATGATACAATGTTAATTTTTACTCATTCCCTAAGTGAAACTTTAATTTGCTGGTAAAATTCAAGACTCCTAATTTCTGATCCACTTGTTTTACTGAGTGTAACATTCGAAAAATAATTTTATTTTTCATCTTTTCATATAAAGCTGCAAACTTTTCGATTATTTGAATGTTATTATATTCCTTGATCCTTCCTACTTTGAAATATAATTTGTTATTTTGAAATTAAAATGTCTAATTGCTACACCAGTCATTCAATTTAAAATATAATATCAAGCGACATTGTTAAAGAAAAAAATATTTTAATCTCTTTTATTAAGTCTTGTACGATATTTATTATAATTACTAATGCCTACGTCAAGTTATAACTGATATTTTAAAATTAGAATTTCCACTTAGAGTTCTAGTCATTTTATATTTACATACAATTTAAAGATGCAAAGTAGTGGAATAAATATTTTGTTATCCTTCTCTATATTATCGAGTTTGACACTCTATTTAATTTAATTACTTATGCACTACGTCAAATCCTTTTTTACTCCTGAATATCAATAATACCAATTTCTGTTTTACTCACTGAAATAAATATATATGTTGTAATGAATTTCTTCCTCTCAATATAGTGTAATGAATATATTGCTATGAATATGTTTTAATGAATATATATGTTAAAATTATAACGAATATATGTGTCGCATAAGAAGAGAAATCTAATACTTTTTCACTTGTTATATTTTCTTCATAATATATTGCAAAACATTTCTAGCATAAAACATTTATTAGATAGACTGATGCTTCTTTTGGGGAGTCATTTAACGTAATCTGCGTAACAATTTGGACTTTAATAGATTTTTTGCCTAATAGATTGCTGTAATATAAAAAGGACATTCAAATTTCTATAGCATTCAAAATGGAATTTTATTTTTTACTCTCTTCTATCGGGTCTAACATGATATTTGTTATATTTACTACTGATTTCGGTTAATTTAAAATTGATATTTTAAAATTGGAAATTCTAAATGCAGTTCAGTTTTTAAAACTATAATTTATCTTTCAAGTTAATAGCTAAAATGCTTTGAAAGGATTCAAAACTGAAAATCAAAATATCGCTAATCATGCTTTCCTTACAAAACTCAGAACACGAAAATAGGTTCGTTTCATTTTTTAAACTCTTCTTTTTTCACAATAAATTCGTGTGAAAAAAAATAGTAAGTGAATAAAATTCGACCTTTTTTACTTGTTCATTGTCCGAAATTAAAAGTCATCATTTCAGCCTTTTAAGACAGATTTATTTAAAACATCGACATAGTAACGCTTTTACGCATGTTTTTTGTTTTATTTTCGGAAAACATTATATTTGAAACTATTTTTATTAATTATCCACTAGAAAAATATTTTAAAAAATTGTTTATGTTTCTGTAGGACATAATGTCATAATATCACTCCTGAGTTACAGAACAAATATTGCTGAAAAAAGGATAATTTTAAATTATATACTTACTTTAACACTTTGAGGGGCAAAACATTGTGTTTCTGTAATGTTGAATTCCCACTGGAAATTTTGAAAACATTTATTTTAAAATAAGGGCAAGCCATTTTTCAGCTCATCTTCACCAAAGTTAAAAAATAAAACTTAATTAAAATTTTCTTGGGCAAATCTCAATTAAAATTAACCGCCCCTCAAGGGGTTAAAGTGTTTACACTGCACAATAATAACTATTCAACGACATAATAATTTTTATAATGCTTTTATTAGTTTGCAGAATTAATAATTCCTACCTTATAAAGATAGAGAGAAAAACCCAGACGAACACATTGCAAGCAGTATCAACAAAAGATGTTATAAAACCCTTGGTTACAAAACAGAACAAAAACATACTTCATGACCTTAAATGCATGTTATCACACGTAAGTACATAGCTGCAAACTTTTATGCTTTTTTAGTACCAGTAAAGTTCAATAAAACTTTTGCATTTTATAATCGCCGAAATCTGCGATTTTAATAAGGTAAACATTTCTTTTAAATTCTAGTGGTAAGAAAAAGGCGTAAAAGTTGGCAGCTATGTCAGTAACACATAATAGTTCACCAAAAGATCTACAGAAAGCGCAAATGGCAAAAAAGTACATGTAACGCTTGAGTTACACAATGCATTTTAGGGTTAAATTGATTTCCTTTATCTGGGTCAATATCACAAAATACTCAAATTGCAGTCCGTACAATAAAATTTCTATTTAATGTTAAATAATGCAATTTTCTTTTTTACATTCTAATAAACAATATTCTTAGAAGTATTTTCAAGAGATATTATATTCATAATAACACAAAAATGAAGCTATAAAAAGACATAAAATTTCAGATTGTCATTTTCCTGGCATGTCCCACTGTGATGTATGCAAAGTAAAAGGATTTTTGCTATCATGTACAAATATCTTTTTCTAGTTTTTTTTAAATTTCTAATTAATAATTATACCTTATATAACACGTATATGTAGAAGGAAACAATTTCTGTATTTTACAAATGATTTTCCATAATTAAAATATGGTTGTCACTGAAAATGAATGTCATTGTCCGGACCTGCTCATTTTAGTTCTTTATGAGGTATAAAGATGGCGCTGCAGAAAAATTTTTCTTGTTCTTGACAAGTAGTAAAATCATTGCTACCAGCAAAATCGTTTAGATATTTCTTTGAAAATAATGTGTTTAAAGGCTTTGTAAAAATTGAGTAGACTTTTAATATGTCATTTTCCTGATTTCTATAAATTGTAAATAAAACTCAACATTACACTGAATTTGGGGTACCATAGAGGAAACAAGCTTCTTTAAACAAAATTAAAATGTTAGATCTAAAAAGAAAAACAAGAATGTGAAAAACATTTTTAAATGAAATTGTCATTATCCTGGCATACATGTGCCAAGAAAATTACACATAATTATAATTACCTAAAACTGAACTTCAGCTCTTTAAACTTTAACAATTTTACATATAAATTCCTTTATTCAGCTGTTCAACCAACATTTAAAGAAAAATCAGAAGCTTTGAAACGATTTAAATTTTCAAAATTTTTGTTTTCAAAATCTCACATTTTGTGATATTCACCCATCTATATATCTATCTAAATACAACATAAATCTTGTCATCATGATAAAATCTAGCATGTATAATTCGTTTACAATGACACACTAAATCATGTAAAATGTCTCATTAAGGTAATATCTGGAATACTGAACCAATTCAAAGCTAACAGGTAAAGAGTATTGATCATGCCAGAATCTTTGGTAATTTCTCTATGAAGATCTTATAGTACTCATACAAGAACATACAAAAGCAAAACATGCAAAATTTGTCGTCACTATAATTTCCGAAATACTCAACCAAATGTTTTCCTAAAGCTGCAGATTTCTGTAGCTTTACAAAAGAATCTACTAGAATTACAGTAATCTTACTAAAGGGTCAATCCATTTCAAGTGGTCCAGAAAATCAGATATTTGTTGCTCGACCATTTTTTAAAAATCTAAAATTTTTTGTACAACAACCCTAATATGATGGAAGTTCAAATTGACTATTATTTTAATTTTATTTATTTTTATTTGTGCATGGCGGCCATCTTTGTTTCATCGTCTGCAGCAATTTTCTCACAAGAAGGGTTTACGGAATTGTAAATAATTCATCGTCTATTTCTCCAATTCAAGTGCGGATTAAAGCAATTTGTACAGGATACTTTGGGCTAAAAAGTTGGTAATGGAGTAGTTTTCGAAACTAACTGCTTATTGGTGAAATTTAAGCATAAAGTTTAAGTTTTTTTCCAAAATTTGTCCGTTTACAAGAGGAAATTTTTCTAGCAAGGAAATCTGTCAACATGACATAATTTTTTTTACAAATAGGCCGAAAGTACTTGTACTCACACGCTAAGTTCCAGACCTGGGACTTGTTTTCTCTTCTTAAAAAAAAATCCCAAATTGTTCAAAAAAATCAAGAATCGCACTTTTGAGGCTTTAATATCTCTGGTGGGGCACGAGTTAAAAATCTGAAGTTCTGGTTTCTGAGAGTATTCTATGGTAGTGTTATGCACAAGAAATTTCAGGATGGAGATTTGATTGCAAGCTGAGATGTGGCAAGGGCAACATGTCAAAACAATACTGTCAAACTATTGTTTTCTTGTAATCACAGCTAATTATTTATCTCAGAGTGTCACATAAATTTATGTTTTTGATTATCTTTAAATAATAGTAACAGAAAATAAAGCCTTTTGGAAAGCTTAGAAATTAATTTAAAAAATAATTGTGCCTAAGGCCTACATTTTGTAAGGTTTCAGTAATTTTTCTTGTAATTTTAGTAACTAAAAGAAACCTCAACACTTTTTCATAAAGAAAAAAAAATATTTGTGTACAAGACCTGAGACAAAAACAGAATAGGGGAAGAGAAAAGCTGTTAATGTTGTCGTACTTGTTGAGACATGATCAAACGTGTCAAAACACATTCCTGCTTGTTGGTTTCAAAACCTCAATTTTAATGCTGCTTACCAGTCCCTGAAACTTGTTCCTACCATAAGTATGTTCCTATAAATGAAACATTATACGATGTTACCATGCATCAGTCTCAAGTAATTTTCAGAAAGTAAAGATATCCAAATCTCTTTCAAAATTTATACTGCAGAAAAATGACATTTTTGGGTAAGAAGTAAGCTAGGAATTATTAATGAAGTGAGACTTGCACAAAGTGATTTCAAAGTTTATTTGTATGAGCCAGCAGGGCCAATATCTTCAATCAAGATATCAAGAGATGACAAGACTTGTTTCCTACAAATTACATTTTGAGAAATATCAAAATTGTGGTTTTTAAACCAACAAGTAGGAATGTGTTTTGACACGTTTGATCATGTCTCAACAAGAATGACAACATTAACAGCTTCTCTTTTCCTATTCTGTTTTTTTTTTTTTTTTTTTTTTTTTTTTTTTTTTTTTTTTTTGTCTAAGGCCTTGTATAAAATCAGTTTTTTTTTATGTAAATGTGCTGAGGTTTCTTTTAGTTAATAAAATTACTTACGAAAAATACTGAAACCATACAAAATGTATGGCCTTCGGCATAATTATTTTTTAATTAATTGCTAAGCTTTGAAAAGGACTTTATTTTCTGTTACTATTATTTAAAGTTAATCAAAAACATAAATTTAAGAGACACTCTGAGATAAATACTTAGCTCTGATTACAAGAAAACAATAGTTTGACAGTATTGTTTTGACATGTTGCCCTTGCCATATCTCAGCTTGTGGTCAAATATACATCCTGAAATTTCTCGTTCATAACACTACCATACAATACTCTCAGAAATCAGAACTTCAGATTTTTATCTCGTGCCCCACCAGAGATATCAAAGCCTCAAAAGTGCAATTTTTGTCATTTTTGAAGATTTTGGCATTTTTTTTAGTGAAGAGAAAGCAAATCTTAGGTCTGGAACATGGCGTGTGAGTACAAGTACTTTCAGCCTATTTGTAAAACAAATTATGTCATGTTGACAGTTTTCCTTGCTAGAAAAATTTCCTCTTGTAAACGGACAAATTTTGGAAAAAAAAACTGAAACTTTGTGCTAAAATTTCTCCAATATGTAGTTAGTTTCGGAAACTACTCTATTACCAACTTTTTAGCCCAAAGTATCCTATACAAATATTTTTAATCCGCACTTAAATTGGAGAAATAGACGATGAATTATTTGCAATTCCGTAAACCCTTCTTGTGAGAAAATTGCTGCAGACGATGAAACAAAGATGGCCGCCATGCACAAACAAAAACTAATAAAAGTAAAATAATAGTTATTTTGAACTTCCATTATGTTAGGGTTGTTGTACAAAAAATTTCAGATTTTTTAAAAATGGTCAAGCAACCAGTGCTGGACCACTTGAAATGTATTGCCCCTAAAATTTAATCTGTAACCCGGGTTGCAGTTACATATAATGTTCTAGGCATCCCAATTTCCTAAAAAATTCTTAGTACCCTTATAGACTTTTTGATTTACAGTGCGAAAGTGTATTTGTTACATGGGATTTTGTTGTTGGCTTTACAATATTCTAGGAATCCCAGTTTCATAGAAATATTTTAGTAACTTTATAGATTTTTTTATTGTGTACAAAACGATAACGTTAGACATCGACCTCTGATGGTCTATGTAAAAATATTCCTCCAAAAATATTTAAATGCAATCGAGAAATTTTTGGAAGAACACTTCCATCGATTGAACATTAGATTGCAAAATGTCGTGATTGAAGTTGGCTCTTAATTCGTATCCTTGAGGAATGTAAATTTCAGCAATTTTTTGTAGCTGAGCTACCCACATTAATTTTCAAGGACGTATTCTAGGTGCAGGCAGTTTTGTATGTTTACTTCTTTTCTTTCGAATTAACTTTTATGCGTGAATCTGTATTTTGTTCACTTAGTTGATATTAAATTAAGGACTTAGCTTGATCTTAGGTATGTTGAAGGACTATATTGCAAATGATGTGTGATATATCTCTCTTGGTGAGCTTGGAAAGTTTGAATTACTTAGTTTAATAAATGATTTTTTAAAGCCGCGGAACTTCGAGTATATTTAGTGATTGTTTTGAAAAGTCCTTTTGTCCTAGCCACTCCAATTGGTGGTTATATTAGTTTAGTGAATAGATATTTTTGAAAGACTGTGATTTCTGCCTAGATATTTTTTTTTTTTAGTTAAGCTAAGATTTTAAATTGAAGTCACTACCTGCAAACTTTCTATTTTATTTTGTGAATAGCCTTCAGTTACGTGATTTCCAAGAGCGTGTAATTGAATAATGACTGTCAACGACACCTCTGACTTCACATACTTACTCGCTTTTATCTAATCTTACCCCACATTTACTGAAATTACTAAAGACGTCAATCTTAATTAGTATACTAAAGTGTATAATTTTAGTTTCTGTTCTGCTCATATCAATTTTATTCTGAATATAAATATGAGTATGCGTAGCATAAGAATCCAGGATTTGCTTAAACATTTCAAATTTATCAAATCTTTTAACTTTAAAAATCTCCAATATCAAAGAATCATTAGATACACTTTTGCCACTTATCTGAAGTCATATTCAATATTTAAAAAATGTAATAATATGAATGGAACACTGTAAAAAATCTATAAAGTTACCGTAATTTCCCGCGCATGCGCCGCAGCATAGTTAAGTCTTTTTCATATCAGAACTTTTATTTAAAAAATGAAGTAAAATAAATGCTGAGCAAAAGTAGGTCACATTTTATTTAAAAGAAATTCTGGTAGGAAATCTAGTTATCTGAGCTCCGTCGCATACTCGTGAAATTGCGGTACTAAGTATTTTCTAGGAAAACTGAGACGCCTATAACTTTTTATGTAACGGGAACAACAAAAAATCATGTAACAGATAATACACATTTTTCCCTGCAAATCATAAAATCTGTAAGGTTACTAAGAATTGTTTAGGAAACTGTGTTGCCTAGAACTTTTTATGTAACTGCAGCCCGGGTTACAGATAAAATTATAGTAAGATTACAAAAAAAAAGATTTAAATTTACAAAACATGTTTTTGTAAAGCTACAAAATATGTAGCTACTAAATCTACTAAACTTATTCTGTGCTTTACAAAAACGTTTATATTTACATCTTTTTATTCACTCTGTTCAGATAAAATTTTAGCAAGCATACTGTGTCAAAAATAATTTACTTAAAAATGAGAACTTCCATGTACTCGTATTTTTTTCAGTACAATTGTTTCAAAAAGAAGTATATTGTTAAAAATAATATACTTAAAAATGAGCATTTCTATTTACTCATATTTTTTAAGTACAATTGCTTCAAAAAGGAGCATTAATCTACTTAAAAATAAAAATTTCTTTGTACTCGATTTTTTTAAGTACAATTAATTCAGAAACGAGTACATGATATTTTGAAGTTGTGTATACTTATACTTGATTTATAAATGTATGCAGAAATGAATACATATATTTTGTATTTTAACTCTTAATATTCATATTTAAATCCTACGTGCTCAAAAATATGAGTTTTCTGATAAACCCTTTTCTTATACCGAATTGACAGTAGGGATTTCCAAGCTTTTATTTAAAGATATGTCTATCTTTGTAATAATTTTTAATTTATATTATACACTTTTCAAATTTATTTACATTTCATTAGAAATGTTAAAGAAGAAAATTTAGTTTAAAAATTGTTTTATTAGAAATTAAAATATTTAAGAAAGGGAAAATTCATCTCTGCTGTTAGCAATCTTCCGTTGCTGATTCATAAAAGGTGTCATTTAAAAGCAACTGGTAACTGCTCTTATAGCACAGTCAGTTCAATACTGATCTCCCACCTAGAGCACTCGGGTTCAAATCACGGGGCGGCTCATACACAAATTTTCAAGAATTAAAATAGTAAATTTCGTTGTTCCTTACTCCAAAAATTGTAGTTGTTCGCAATTCAAAATTACCGTAATTAAAAATGGTGATTTGTCGGTTCTCTGTAATTTCGCTTTTTTTTCTTATAGCGTATGTGTGTTCCTATACATACTTATTTTCGAGTCCCTGTATGTACTCAAAAAAATGAGTACATGCGTTTCTCAAATTTAAGAGTTAAGTACTCGGAGCTATTATAAGATCGGAAAGTACTCAAAAATGAGTACATTTTACTTATTTTTAAGTATCCAGTTTTAACAGTGTACACATTTCTTTAACTTTACATCTGTAGAATTACATCTTTTTTTACAGTGCAATCCTACATTATATATAGAGTTTTAAATTGCTATTTTTCATCAAGAATAATGTAGTTCCTCTGTAGTTCCAGTAATTTCACTTTAACTTATAAAATAAATATGGATAGTACACGAATCAAACTTGGATTACACCTTTACTCTCTTTCACCGAGACTTTTTAATATTTACTACCATTACTAATGTCGTACGTCACGTTACATTTGACTATTCAATAATATCATATCATAAATTGCCATTGCATAGTATTATAAATTCTAGTTGCATCAATATCATAAATTCCAGCTGCATCAATATGATAAATTCCAGTTGCCATTTTTGTCATTTCGTATTAATGAGCAGTGTAGAGATATATAACTTAAGAAACAAAATGTGATTAAACATTTGCTTTCTTTTATTCAGTATGAAATGATATATATTATTATTAATAATACCCTATGTAAAACTTAATTTTTATTTTATAATCAATACATTCAATTGCTGTACCGAATGTATCCTATTTCTACTATATATACATATGAGTACATAGTATAAGAATCGAAATCTGTTGAAACTTATAAACCTTATATCGAATTTCCTGACTGCAAAGATCTCTAATATTAGAAGCTATTAGATATACTTTTACCTCTTAACATGTAAAATACATTTGCAAACTAAAATAATTAAACTCTGATTAAGCAATTGGTCTCTTTTTTCGCGAATTTCTTAGTATTTATTATAATTACAAATGTCGTAAGGAAGTTAAAATTGACATTTTGTAAACATATTACATTAATATTTACACTTTTTATGTCGAATGGTTAAATTGCTGTTATTCCCCAAGAATTTGCAATGCTGTTCAAGTCATTTCACATTAACAATGCTTTCTTTTATCGCAATTTTCAGGTATTTATTATAATTACTGATGTGATATGTAAAACGAGGTAAAATGCCCACCCTTATTAATTATTATATAAAGAGATGGCGCCGTCCTTCAGTATAGCAATTCGCAAAAAGATACATTTTATGCTACGCAGTCGTTTCACGCGATCACGAGTTATTTATTATTGGAAATCTGCCTATGTTTATTTTCAGGTA
This sequence comes from Maratus speciosus, assembly GCA_963932465.1. Taxonomy (NCBI): domain Eukaryota; kingdom Metazoa; phylum Arthropoda; class Arachnida; order Araneae; family Salticidae; genus Maratus; species Maratus speciosus. The sequence continues at coordinate 505,089,180 of OZ010787.1, read as the reverse complement.
GTTGAAAAACATTTTTTACGTATTCCACCTATTATTGTGGACTCATAAGTAAATTTATTTTTATGGATTTTTCATAAAAAACATATTGTATGGAAATATTTTCTTTTCAAGATAATATTAGTATAATGTTGAATGGTTTATTGCAAAATAATGTCGTTGTAAAAAAATGATGGAAAAAGTGTAAAACGCCCTACCAAAGCAATGGTAAAATGGTCACATGTTCATTGTACAATGACCTGGTTATAAGCGGGATTAAATGCGCAAGTATCTGGCCATTTGACTAGAACATTTTTTTCTGACAAGGATTTTATAGACACTACTCCAGGAAATCACAATGCATCATCAGATACACAAGTTTCAGGTACAGAAGATCCCATACAGCCAGACAAACCTACATCGGAAGTTAGTAGTTATTCTAAATATTACGCTGTTAAAAGTTCATGCACATCGACTAGTTTAACTAAAAATCCTAAAACACTTGCAAATGCAAAAAGTATTACTTATCCGTTTTCGCCAGCTCCAAAAATAAACTACTGGAAGGGAAAACTAAAAAAGTGACAGTAATAACGAGTTATCCATTCAAAAAGAAAGTTGATGAATGTGAGGTAATGATGCGCCGATTTTGCAAGAAACATTTAATTCAAAGTGTTAGAAAGGAAAAATAGCGAAGAAAACTGAAATGGAATATGATAAAAAAGAACGTAGTTAATAGCAACGAAGAAGACTGACCATGCTTATTTTCTAGCAAACAATACATGGAGGATGGTAATGAAAGGGTTTAACGCACTGAGTGTAAACATCGGACACATGGACAATGCATTCCAACTCCTGGAATTGTTTCGTATAATCAACTGTCAATCCGATATGGAATTCTATGTTTCAGAAGGAGATTCAATCGAAAAACAAATTGTTGAATCTTTTTCAAACTTTGAAATTTCATTATCTTCATACTTTTGTTTATAGATTTTGTGATTGGATAATGTGCTTGAAATATTCTTAATTTTTCTTTTCTTATTAGAACTTGTATGACCACATTATTATAACCATTGATGAAAATGATACAAATGGCAAGGTTCACTCAACCTTTCATCCCTTTGGGGTCGATAAAATGAGTACCAAGCTTGCTTGGGAACTAATGGTCTTACATTAGGCTGACCACCTAACCGGGACATATGATGTATAGCACCTCGGTACCCAGGGCCAAGTAAGCAGGATTGTGCAGTGTAGGCCCTCATCCTTCATGCATCGTATAGCCACAGGTTCATTTTTTTTATTATAACTTGTATGACTTCATCATTATAACTATTGTTACCAATTGTAAAAGCAAACACTTACATTTATAATTCTCATAAATAATATTAGTATTTAAGTTATTTCATTATTTTTTACAATGTGAAGGCAAAAATTACGGGGAAAAGCCTTACACCCGCTTATAGCGGGCAAAACGCCCAAATGCATTACCGTCGAAAATAATACGTTCCTTAAAACTTGCACGCTGCTAAGGCCTACAGAATCGAAAACAAATATCACTTCTACATATAGGTAACTTTTTGCGTGTTTTCCATGAACTGTGATCAAATTATGACAGATATTTTCCGCACAAGGCTTTTTACAACGTTCTACTCTGCATAAAGTTAAAACTGACATTTTGTAAACATTAATGCAATAATACTTCCTACGTACAGTGCTTAAATTGTTGTTATTCACGAAGAATTTGCATTGCTGTTCAGTCATTTTACATTAACATGTAAAATAAATATGCAAAGTAAAGTTATTCAACTCGGATTTAACCATTACTCTCTTATCAAGACTTTATCGGTATTTATTATAATTACTTATGCGGTATGTCAAGTTAAATTGACATTTAATTTCAATAATTTCAATTGTTTTTCCTGTCATTTCGTATAAATCTGTAGTATGCGGATGGATACTTTAGGAATCAAAATTTGATTAAACTTTTACTGTGTTTTATCAAGTATGGCACGATATCTAATTTAATTATTAAAGCTTTATGTGACATTTTAATTGACATTTTAAAATTAATTATTCCAATTCATATCGCATTTATTCTAAATATATGAGTGCATGTAGTATAAGAAACGAAATCTGTTTAAATTGATAAAATTTACCGAATTTTATGACTGCAAAAATCTCTAAGATCAGACATATATTAGATTTACTTTAGCCTCTTTTGTGGAGTCTTATTCCATATTTTAAAAATTAGTCATGCAAATAGTAATAATGTAAATAGTAATTACACTTTATACGTAGAGTTAAAATGCTATTTTTTTTATCAAGAATTCCCATTGGCGTTTCCGTCATTTCACATTAATTAAAACATATGTGCATAGCAGGGGTTTCAAAATTGGAGTAAACTTTTACTCTCTTCTACCGAATCTTTCCCGATATTTATTTCAGCTACTAATTCCGTGCGTAAAGTTACATTTGACATTTTAAAATCAATAATTCTAATTGCTGTTCCAGTCATTCCGTATTAATGTGCAATAAAAAAGATGTATACTAGAAGAATCAAAATTTGGTTAAACTTGCACTCTCTTTTATCGAGTATCAAACGATATTTATTATAATTAGTAATGCCATATGTCAAGATTCAATTGACATTTTAAAATAATTAATTGCCAGTTGCTGCATCGCTAAATCGCATTTATAATAAATATGTAAGTGCGTGTAGTACAAGAATAGAATCTGCTGAAATTTATGAACATTACCAAATTACTTGACTGCAAAGGTTTCTAATATTAGATTTCTATTTGAATAACTTTTGCTTCTTATATGGGGTCGTATTCAATATTTTAAAAAGATATTAAAACGACTAATAGCCACACTATCTATTTTGAAATTGTTATTTTTGCATCAATAGTTCCAACTGGTGTTCCAGTCATTTCATATTGTTTTATTTCAAAAATATGCATTGTACGTCAGTTAAAATTGAAGTAAAGTTTTACTTTCATTTTTCAAAGATTTTACGCTATTTATTGCACCTACTAATGCCATACTTAAAGTTACAGTTGACATTTTAAAATCAATACTTCCAGTTGTTGTACCAATCATATCAGATTTATACTAAAAATATAAAGTGTGTAGTTTAATAATCGAAATCTGCTTTCTGATATGAACTTTACTAGATGTCTAAATTGCAGAGATCTTTAATAGTACACATTTATTAGATTCATTTTGGATTCTCATATGGAGTCATATTCCATCTATAAAAGTGGGTATTATTGCGAATAAACAGAATACATTCTTCGTAGTGTTTAAAATTAATATTTCTCATCAAGAATTCCCATTGCTGTTCGAATCATTTTCCATTTGCAAATAAAAAACAAAAAAATGAAAAGTGACCAGTTAAACTAATGGCATTGAGTTTACAGGCTATTCACACTAATTCTATATTATACTCTTATTTATATCTATTATTCATAAAATAGAACTCAGTATTTTTGAGCAAAACGATAAAAAAATTATGGGGAGTTAGCCCCTCACTCCCCCCTTTATACTTAACCAACGGACCTCGAAATCTAATCAGGGAAGCTCCTGATCAATATAAACCGTATATCAATTTTGAAGCAAATCGGATTATTCTGCATGAAAAACTCATTTATCTAAATTAGGGGAAATTAGACTCCCGTTCCCCCTTTATACTTAATCAATGAACCTCCAAAACTAATAACGGAAGCGCCGTATCAGAATGATCATATTTGCAAAATTTGAAGCAAAACGAATAATTCCGCATAAAAAACCTATTTCTCTAAATTAAGGAGGTGGGAGGGGGTCCCCAGTTCTCCCTTTTATATTTAACCAATGTTGTCACAAAACTTATCAGGGAAGCGCCTAATGAGAATGAACAAAATTTGAAGCAAATCGATTATTCTGCATGAAAACATATTTATCTGAATTAAGGGGGAATTAGTCCTCTCTTCCCCCATTTATACTTAACCGATGAACCCACAAAACAAATCAGGGAAGCACCGTATCGGAATGAACCTTTTTACAGAATTTGAAGCAAATCGGATAATTCTGCATGAAAAATCCATAGGAGGGGGTGGGAATTAGACCCCTGTTCCCCAATTTATAATTAGCCAATGAACCCACAAACTAATCAGGGAAGCGTCTTATCAGAATGTACAAAATATGAAGCAAATTGGATATTTCTATGAAGAGTTATTGCGTTACGTACATACGTACATACAGAAAATAAGGGCACATTAGCTTTTAGGCTTTGATAGACTGTGAGCTAAAAAACATGCATAGTTAGACTAATAATAAAAAGAAACGTGCCCAGTTAAACTGATGGCATTGAGCTCAGATGCATTTCAAACTAATCAAATATTATACTCTTATTTCAAATAATGCCACTCGAAATATAAATTAAGGGGAGGAATACCCCCCCCCCCTTTTTTTCACATCTTTACACTTAACCAGTGAGCCTCCAAGTCTCAGCAGGAAAGCGCCTTATTAGAATAAACAGGTATATCAAATTTGAAGCAAATCGTATAGAAAAACCCATTATCTAAATGAAGGGGATATTAAGGGGGTCTCCCTTTTTATACTTAAACAATGAACCTCCAAATCTAATCAGGGAAGCGCCTTATCAAAATTAACCGGTATGCCAAATTTGAAGCAAATCTGATCATTATGCATGAAAAACCAATTTATCTAAGGTAAGGGTGATTAGTCCCCCCGTACCCCCTTTATACTTAATCAATGAACCCCAAACTAATCACGGCAGCCCCTTACCAGAATGAACCTAAAAAAAATTGAAGCAAATCGGATATTTCTATCAAGAGTTATCGCGTTACGTACGGACATACGTACATACAGAACCTGCGGGCAAATTAGCTCTGGCTTTGATAGCCTGTGAGCTAAAAATGTATCAAATGTTTACTCTCTTTTATTGAGAATTTCTGAATACTAATTACAATCACTAATGTCGTTCGTAAAGTTCCAATTAATATTTTAAAATCAACAATTATAATTTCTGTTCCAATCATTTCCCATATGCAAATAAAATAAATATGCATAGTTAAACTTATAAAAAGGGATGAAACCTTTACTCTCTTTTATCGAGTCTTTCTGAATATTTATTACAATTACTAGCCTCGTTTGTAAAGTTTCAGTTAACATTATAAAATCAACAATTGTAATTGCTGTTTCAGTCATTTACCATTTGCAAATAAAATAAATGTGCATAGTTAAAATTATAAAAAGAGTTGAAACCTTTAGTCTGTTATCGAGTTTTTTAAACATTTATTTTTTTACAATTACTAATGTCGTTTACAAATATAATTACTGCACTTTTGAATTCGTATTAAATTGCAATGTAACGAAGCATACTAGAGAATGAAATTGGTTGAAATGTTACACTCTTTTATCGAATTTTATGATATTTGTTGGAATAACTAAAGCTTTATGTCAAATTTAAATACAAATTTTAAAACCAATAAGTCCAGTTTGGGACATAAAAGGTTAAAAGAAACAGCTCAATATATGCTACCTTTTCTATAGTTTTCAAATCACATAAATATAATATAAACCAGAAAAGCTATTTAATGAATTATTTCTTATTTCTATGTAATTATCAATTGACTTCTTTAATTTAATGACATTTGTTTTAATTTTTTATTTAATAAACAGAGGAGACTATATAGCTAATAGCTTTGAGTTATGTTATTATTATCCTAAACCCAGTGCATGGTTTTTTCGAAAAATGTGAATCCCTTTATAACTTAAAATTGATAAATGTTAAATAAGTTTAACTATTTCAAATCAAAATTGAAAATACCATAAAGTATTAGTTTAAAAGCATTTTAGCAGTAGTTGGAATAAGTTGTTTAACCCCTTACGCATCTGCGGTACTAAAAAGTACCATTAAAGAAAAACTTGTCACAAAATTCAAATTACCATAGTAATGCAATTTAAAATAAATTCTAGCATTGTGTCCAAGTTTGGATATTTTTTCATTTAAAAAATCCACCACTATTTCTGAAGAGTAATTTTATCTTTATTTAATGACAGACATTCCGTGATTAGCATTATTTGTAACGTTGTCAACTGACACATTTCTAAAAGATTTCGATTCATGCGTATTTCATTTGTAATTTTTACAATAAATCAATAACAAATTATTTTTAATACGTTTAAGACTTTGTTTTATACTTATCACTTTTAAAAATTACAAGTAATATAATAAGAAATCTGAACTTTAAATGATGTCATTTGACACCAGTGTTATATAAAAGTGAAGATTCATATTATGGTTATATTTACTGCCTCTCTAATTGATTCATTCTCAGCATTGTTTAAATTGTGTTATACAAGGTCAAAAGCATAGGTTTATTTAGCAAATTGTATTGTATATAATTATATCCATTTGATTTTTTGTTATTAGCTTATAACACTAACGTAGATTTTACATATGTTAATATATGGAATCAAAGAAATAAGGGAAACACTACAATGATATTACAAGCGTTTCATACCGACTAATAATAAAAACTGATATATTAAAATACGTATAATTTATTAAATAATCCTATGCTGTCCACACATTTAAACAATTTTATACACACATTTAAACAATTTTAAAACAAAAATTACCAAGACAGAATATAAATCTTTAATTACATTAAGACAATCAAACCATCTTAAAAATGAGACTTTATCTCGGATCAAGAAATTCAATGCATATTCATCCATACACTTTAAATTATTATTTCGTATTTTATTTATCTATATTTTGTGAAGCGATTATAATAATATCGGCTAATTCCATGCGTGAATGTAGTGTGAGTTATATCGCTGTTAACCGCCAAAATGTTTAGATATAGTGTGAGTCAAAAAGCTGTCAACCGCTTCGACATTTGGTGACCTGTATTTCAGAAAAGAAAAACATTTGACTTATTTAATCGCCAATATCTGCAGTTAAATAAAACGAAGAATATTTTCCTAAAATTCTGTTGGAAAAAATCCTAGCAGTTGGCAGCTGTGCGATTTACACTACAATAATGCATGGAATTAACCCATCGTATGCTTTACATATGTTAATATGTAAATGCAAAAGTAAAATACGTAAAAGTTGCGATGGTGTTATAAACGCTTCACATTAAATAAAAATTAAACTTCTATATTTGAAACGCATTTTATTTTTATTAAAAAAAAATCTGTTCCTTCAAACAAAACTCAACCAAAGAATCAGTAATGCAGAATCTTGAATTATCTTAAAATTTTCAAACCGTAGACCCTATCTGGGGTCCAAAAACCAATGCCTATCCTTCCATGGTTTGTAAATTCCTTTTTCGGGATTCAAGGGCGTAACATGCAGAGAAAAATTAGTTGTGTTTGAATTCAGTAATTAAAATTTCAATTATATTAGTTGCATTTTTTGTTAAACAATTGTAACACCATTGGTTAATTACATGAGTGTATACAGGGTGGTACAGAATTATATGTCAAAAATGTAAAGGCAGATAAAGGGGTCCTAAGTAAGCATATTTCGTATAGGAATGTGGATGTAGAAATGCAGCGTTGAGGCAGTAGAGGGTGCTGTTAAGTTCGGCGCATCAAAGCTCTTTACTGGCTTAAAACGTCATTCCCTCGCGGATTTCGAGCAAGATGCATGGTTACACCAATGCGGAGCTTGCGGACATGTATTTCATGTATGGGGCTAAGCAAGGTAACGGCTCACACCCAACGCACGTCCAACAGCTCTCGAGCTTTTCGGAGGACAATCCTCTTCTATGCATAATACTGCTTCTTCTATTGCAGGAATCCCACGATATATTACTGTGCCCTCTGTGTCAGGCCAGGCTGTATCACATATGGAAGTATAAAATTATCCATTTACGCAAAACCAAAATAAATGCGCTCAAATGTTCGGAGATCCGACAGAATCCTACTCGGGAATTGTTCTATGTAGTACATCCTTTGAGCGGATAATCCATTTCCTTGCGCAACTTCATAGATAAAATGTATGTCGGCAAGCTCCGTATTGGTGTAACGATGCATTTCCCTTGAAATTCGTGCGGGAAAAGACGATTCAAGCCAACAAACAGCATTCATCCCGCCGCACTCAACAGGGCCCACTACTGCCTCAATGCGGTATTTCTGTACCCACATTCTTGTACGAAATCTGCTTATTTAGGTCCCCTCTACCTACCTTTACATTATTGGTATATAGTTCTGAACCATCCTGTATAGTGGGAGACCGATAGCTGTTTACCGCTACGATTTTTGGAATGTAGTGTTAGTTACATAACTGTCAGCCGCTAGGATATTTTGCGGCAAATATTTCAGAAAAGCAAAGAGCGACAAACTAATCACATATATCTGCAGTTAAACAAGACGAAAAATATTTTTCTAAAATACCAATGGCCAAAAACCATATCAGTTAGCAGTTATGTAATTCACAGTACAATCAGGCATGATATTATTCCATCGTAAGTTTTACATATATTAATATGTGAAAGTTAAAGTAAAATATGTAAAAATTGCGATGAAGTTATGAACGCTTCATATGAAATAAAAATTAAGCTGGTATATTTCAAATATATTTTATGTTGATATAAATAAATTGTGTTTCTTCAATCAAAAATAAATCATAAATACAGATATCGAATTCGGTTAACAAATTTTAGACCAAGCATAGAAATTTCATAAAATGTGGTATTTTTTTTTATTGAAATATGCTTAAATTACATTCATTAAGACAAAAAAAAGTTTCATGCATGAAAAGTAATATTTTATTAGAGAAATAAAATGCATTCGGTCAATGGTGCGCTAACACACCATTAAATTTAAAATTAATATATTTTTTAATTTTTTTATGACATTTGTTTTATTATTATTTTATTTACAAAACTTGCAAATTTAATCCATTATAAAAACACATTTTTTTTTAAATCTCAAGTGGAATAATTATACATTTTCAAAATGTCGAATTTTTTAACAACCGTTTCAATTTTTTAAAGACTAGCGCATTTTGGAAATTTCTCAACAGAAAGTGTTTACTCCAATTGAATTACTAATATTTTATAGATGCCTCCAGAAACCTTAAAAATAGCAGACAAATAAAATTAGTGAAAAATATTCTTCACAGTGTTAGTAAAAAAAAAATATTTATTTAAATGGTGCGTTTACGCACATTTGGCCGAAAATGGGTTAAAACAATCAAACCACTTTATACACTATATGACCAAAGGTGACCGGCCACTTGCGATTTTAGACGTATTGTTAAATATCTAGAAAACTACATGAGGATTTATACTGAAACACCAGGTGTGTAAACAGAATTGTACAGGTCATACATTTCCGAGAGGAACTTTTCCCGAAACCTCATAGGGGACCGTCAACAAATTTAAAAAGAACGAATATCTTTTGGACTAATGTAGCAAATGCGTTCAAAATGTAGATAATGATAAAGTGCCTTATAAACTGTGTTCATTTTTATAAGGATAGCATGTATACTCGTAGAGAAATTAAAGTTTTTATAAAAAGAGTCCCAAATTTTGCCAAGTTTTTTTGCTTATAATTTGTAGAGTTCTTAATATAAAAAAAAAACTTCTTTACAGAAAATATGACAAACAACATTGTACATAATACCCTGCAATAACAATTAAAAATTAATAAAAATTGTATGATAAATGAGCACGTTTACTAAATAATCACTGCGCATGCTCGAATGTAATCAAAATATAATTTGCATAAAGTGTTAGCTAAATGTATAGAGCAACTTTTGTGAATGTCTCAAAAACATAGTTCGAAAAGTCTGAAAATGATCGTTGATAGAACAAGCTCAAAATCCGTTATACCCATAAGGAAGTAAAAGGATGAGGGGTCGTATGCAAATACAGTAGTGCGTGCAATATTGTATATGCTATATTGGCACTAATCAATGGATATATGGATACAGTCCCTCATCTTTTTTGCTTTGTTTTCGGAACAACGGATTTTGAGCTTATTCCATCAACGATAACTTTCAGAATTTTCAAGCTATCTTTTTGAGACTTTTACAAAAGTTGCTCTATACATTTAGCTAACACATTATGCACATCATATTTTGATTGCATTCGGGCATGCGCAGTGAAACATTATTTAATAAACCTGCCATTTTTCGTACAATTTTTACTACATTATAATTCTTATGGCAGCGTATTGTGTACAATGTTGTTTGTCATATTTTTTGAAAAGAACTTTTTTTATATTAAGAACTCAGCAAATTATAAGCAAAAAAATTGGCAAAAATTGAGACTGTTTTTATGAAAACCTGAATTTCTCTTTTAGTATACATGCTATCCACGTACAAATGAGCGTAAACTATTGCAATAAGCCACTTAATCATAATCTACAGTTTGAACGCTTTTGCTACATTAGTTTGTACAGGATTATCCAAAAGATATTCGTTCTTTTTCAATTTGTTTACGGTACCATATGGGGTTTCGGGAAAAAAAAAACTTCGAAAAATATATGACCTGTACACACACCTGGAGTTTCAGGTCAATTCATCACGTATTTTTCTATATATTTATCAAAACGTCTGAAATCGCAAGTGGCCGGACACCTTTGACCATATAGTGTAAAAAAAAGGAAAATGGACTTTCACGGGGACACAAAAATCAATGTTTATCTACCCATCTTCTGTAAATTAAATATAACGTGTTTCTGGAACGCAGAAAATGCGGAAAATCTGTTATCTTTGAACTGAAAAATGTAATGCAAATGATATAGAAATTTCATCGCACTTCCATAGTATAAATTAGATACAAAACATAGGAAGAGCAAGGTTTTATAGTGAACACATGAGTTTCCTGAAAAGAGTTTTCTTTTCGTCAAAAATTATTTACGACTTTTTTTTAAACTAGACATAAGTCGCGTATTTTTTTAACTGTACGACTGACGTTCGGTCTTTTTGCCGGAGGTGGTCGCAGAAAAAAAGTAGAAAACAATCAAAAATTAAATTTAAAAAAATCAAAAAGCCCGACTGCGTAACAAGCGAACTAATTAATTATTCCTCATCAATGTGAAACTATTTTTTATATTTCTTACCTATTTTTTATTGGCTTGTATTGATGACTTTCAAATTATGTTTAATTGTTACTTCCTATCTATAAACACAGTTTTGATGAAGCCTATAGATGTCTATGAAGTTTACAGTTGCAGTAAAGCTGTAGATCCTACCTATACAACTTCCAGGTTGTGTAATATTTAAACGGAGCTTCTTACTGTAAAATAGTCAATGAAACATCGTCTTCATTTTGAAAGACCTGTCCAATGATATGTCACACAATAGGGTACGTAATTTTTTTTTCGTCTGCACCGCCATTTTGTATTTTACAGCTGCCATTTTGAATTTATAAAAACAAAATCTAGCCTATAGCCATCGGATGGTTAAGACGAATCGATAGAGACCTCATTCATTAAAATCCATACAGCCGTTGCAATGTTTCGAGGGTATAAAAAGATCCACATACCCAGATGCGCGTGAAACACATAACCCTTCTTGGCAGTCGGGTAATAAGGAACAATTTTCATTAACCATTAAACTATTACATCTCAATAAAGATTTAAAACTATATTTTACTGAAATTATAGTTTCCATACGAGCTTTGAAATATTGGCGAAGGGTAAAATGAACGGACACTAGCGTTCGTGCCGTGGACTAATTCGTCGAATGTCACCTTTGCCTGAATATATGTATCCAGTAAAGCAGGAAGGACTTGTAACTCTACAATGGCGAAGGAGAACTTCTTAAGGTCAGCTACATGGATTTACCCTGTCATATTTTGAAGAACATATACGATAGGGGATATAACCGATATTGGCGGCAAAAATACCGACACGCGACCACTGCTGGTAAATTATCTAACGCAAATTTAATTTTAGTTCATACAAAACAAAGTTTTTTTCATTACAGCAAAGTGGATACCTCTTTCGAATTTCAAAGTGGCTTGGCACCACTATTTCTGATTATTAAATTTAAACTTAATATTGTAACGACATAGTTTGTAGTTGCTTTATTTAATTGTAGGATTTATAAAATTATTTTTGCTATAAATAATAAAATTTGTGATGAAATTGTACGCAGGTTGTTACTATAACTGGAGTGATACTTACTTTTAAGTACATTTTATTTATAGAACAAATTTTTTAAATTTACAAGTTTTCTTCTTTATGATGTAGATTAAGGCAGCTGTGATTCTGTAAGTTATTGAAGTGATACAATCATTTTCGTTCTCTCTGTGCGGTAATTTACTGCCCCATTTACTGCGAGGCTTTGCATATATGCAAACAAGAGTGTTTTGAATGTAATAGATTTTTTTATTCTTATATATGTAATTCACACCAGAAAATTAAAACAGCAATATGTGGTTTAATTAATAAAAGACATTCCGTTTTTAAATAAAGCGAAATTAACCGTTAATAATTTCTGGTGTAAAGTCAGACTCTCTCAACTACGTAATTTCTAGAATGTACTCTATCATGGGAATTAAAGAGTTAAATGTTAAGTTTTATAATATAAATAATAATATAAAATAAGGTATTTGGAGACATATTTATTAAAATATTACTAATTTGCCTTATTTTAGCGTAAAACAGCCACACGACAGTAGTTTTACTTGTATTGCAGATGAGTAACAGAAGCAAAGATCGACGTATTATATGAAAAATGTATCTGTGATTTTTTTCATTCTTTTTCCTGTATAATAAATCTTTCAGTGAATCATATATATTTTTTTCGAAACAAAATAAAAAACCGCGCATTTAAGGGTTAAAAACACACATATGCGATCAGAAGTGAACACTGAAAAATTCATGCGCAACACATGACGCCACATGTCTAACACGTAAGATTCTATTTAATTCCGCTAACAGGCATATTAAGATAACACCATTTTTCCACCATGCAGCTGTTGTCAGTTCTTCTATGAGAATTATTTTAAAATTTAGCCTTAGATTCGGGCGTTTAGTGAATTTAAGAATTCTAAACCAGAAATATGCAAACGAAGCTGACGATTCAAAAATTGGTATAAAGTTTAAGAGAAACAGATGTCGTAAAGGGGACTGCTCGGTAGGGTCTACCAGAGGCAGAACAGATTGCAGGTAGTAAATGCTCAGAAACGGCTCACACTTTGAACATTTAGTGTGATTTTAATTCTCTGCCCCTGAATTGATAAATATTCACCTGAAACAACAAATATGTACTTTTACACATTAAAACACTATTAGTAAAATGAAGAGTGTATTGATCGCTCATATAGATCATATACTGAATTAGCTTAGATTTGTCATTCTTTAAACCGAAATAAACTTTGCTAAAAAGACATACTCCAAGAATATGTATTAAATTTAATTGTAGTTTAGTAAACAAAATTAACGTTTTGATTGCTTTCAAGTAGGGATGATCTTATTTGCATGCAAACATTCTATTGAGCGCGCAAGAATTGTAAACTCAGAATTCATATTTGTTCTTTCTCAAGCGTGCGTTGAATAGAAAAGCAGTTGCGTTTAAATTCTTTAAGTTAGTCAAACAATGCAAGAAAATTCCATCGCTTTCAGACACTCGTTAATTAGCATATAAAACATACAATAAACAAGATTTCATATTGAACAAATACTTAAGTTTTTCTAATCAGTTTTCTATTCTATTTTTATTTTTTATTTTTTGTCAAAAATAATTTCAAACATATTTAGAAATGTTTCGTAAATTTACTTTTAGTTCAAACAGTAATAAATGAGCTTAATTATTGTTTAAAATGGATATAAACTAATTTGCCAAGACATATTACAACTATGTCCCATAAATTTAATTTTAGGTCAAACAAAACATATTAAGTGGAGATAAAATTTTTGACATTTTTCTTTATATTGATTGAAGAAAGGTTTTACATTTAGATTCATGTATCTCCATTCTGTCAGGTGACATATAGAGAAAATATTTGCTTTTTAAATGAGCAGTTTTTCAAAGGATACAAGAATTTCAGCACTGTAACACTCGTTTTCACTACCGCACAGTGGAATATCTGACCAGAAAATCTGGCCAAAAATGCAAAAATTAAAATTTTCTCAACAATTGAAAAAAGGGTATTTTTTAATATCTGACTAACTAGTACATCGATCTATAACTATTTCAGAAGCATGAGTCATATCCCGCGGCTCCTATCCCAGTTGAAGAGAAGTTTGCTTTGCGATAAAACGTGCTTTATTGTTACGTTTCAACATTGTTATGTTTAAATGTATATTTTTTGTGGCTTCATGTACTGTTGAACTCAGTATCTTTATTTTTAATACAAAAAAAAAATAAATTTAAAAATGTGTTCTTTGTAAGCATTTTTAGCTCTTATTTAGTTATATTGATTTAGATATATAGCTTTTTAATTGTGTTCCGGGGTTTTCTGGACACTTTTTAAGTATAATCGTATTAGATGTAAATTTTCAAACGAGTGAATAATGTCCGGACAAGGGATCTCTTGTCTGAAGCCGACAGTGCTATGCCAACTGAGCTATCCCGGACGAACTTGGAGGACCTAATTCACCCAGCTAACCTTATTGATCATAGCATCTGGTCTGATATGTGAATCAGGTTAACAGAATAAATCGGTAATGGAACTCCAGTAAAAGCTGTAAACGTAATTACGCTAGATTAATTTTAACGCAATTATTCTAGTTGGTAAATAAATCATATCAGGATTCTCATAGGTTATATTTACAAATTAGAATAATTGTGTTAAAATTAATGTAGTATAATCGTATTGCTGATAGTTTTGAAAGCCAATTTAAAAAACAAATCTTCCACATATCGTTGCCATACACAATTATTTTAATTGGTAAATAAATCATATCAGGATTCTCATATGATATATTTACCAATTAGAATAATTGTGATAAAATTAATGTAGTATAGTCGTATTGCTTATAGATTTAAAGGCCAATTTAAAAAAAAATCTTCCGCATATCGTTCCGAAATTTAAATATATATTGCCTTGGTAATCTGTTAATAACACTTAAAAACCAAAATTTCTACACTACAACTCAATGTTGGAGACTCAACTTTGTTAAATACTAAATGCAATAACTATATATATTAATACATTGGTTGATATAAATAATTAAAAGTTTCCATGTAGTAAAATTAACAACATTTAATAAAAAAAGTTACTTGTAAATAAAAGAACGTTAACAACAATTACTTTCTTCTTATAAACGGTAAAAAATAAAAAAACTTTGTATTATGTATATATATAATAAAGATGAAATCACAAATATATGAACAAATGGTAAAATTCTAATAGATGAACAAAATATGAACATATGAAACCAGTATCTAAAATGAAAAACTTATATTTAATTGCATACTTTTATGTGTATACAACATTAATTAAATGTATTTACTAAAAGTAAGTGAACAGCAATGATTTTAACTGTAAAATATATGAATAACAATTATGTCCAAAATTTTGAGTCAAATACTCCACTGTACACCGGTTATCGCGATAACCTGAGCGGAACGCTTATATGTTATTCTCCATTAATCGGATTAGAAATGATCGCGGCTGAAGTACAATCAGATTAATCCTGAATACCAGTTAAGCTTTCGTCGGGGCTTTACGGCTTAAACGGCAGGTGAGGTAGATGGTGAATACGAACGTAATTCCCGTAATTTACATATAAATCATACAAATACCACATTTTTACAGCAAACGTATAAATGTTTTGGACAAGTTTGTTGGTCCAAAATGAAGTAGGGCTCACTTCAACAATGATTCGTTAATTTATTTTTAGCCCAAGTAAAGAATAACTTCCTTATTGCTTAAAACCATTATTCGCCAAAAGTATAAGCTAAAGGGTCTTCAGCTTTCTTGCTAAAAGTCGTTTTCCACCACAAATTCAGAAAAGTAATCTTCGCTTCATTTAATCTAAAATTTTCTGTTTTAAATAAGGCATTTTTTTCTTCCAACACACTGGTAGATTTTTAGTAAATTTTTCTTGCACATTTATTTGAAATGGTGCGTTAACGGAATACTATTGGGTACTGGATTAGCCCAATGTGGTCCAATATCGTTCCGCGTGGAAATATATCGTTTTCCCGTGGACTTTTTGAAATTATTGAAATTTTCTCTTTATACCTATTTTTATGATGACATTTAAGTGAAAACTTTGAAAAGTATGTAAATATTTTACCAATTATACAGAGATAAATTTTTAAAAGAGGAAATAGTCAAAATTATGTGAAAAATTGACATTTCCGCAAAACATGATAACTCAAAACAACCGAATGAATTGCCATTTTGTAAATTGCATAACAAAGAGAATAGATTTCTCCTGGACATAGACTATGTGCATTATAATACCATCTATATTTCATATGCTAGGACAGTGGAAGTACTAATTTAATGAGAAATTTGTGAAAATCGTTACAACATTGCCCCTTATACCACTGTAAATATAAAACTAATTTATATATTATCATGAGCGTAGTGTATTCCCTCAATAAATATTTGTAAAAGAAGTACACAAAATTTCAAGCATAATTTTTTGCTACAGGATATTTTGCGTATAGTAAGAACTTGAAAAACTTCATTTTGAGAAAAAGTTAAATAATTCAAAAGCTATGTCAACATTATTTTTTCATGCACAGCAGTGAATAAAATATCAAACAAGAATTCTTTTAATATAATTTTGGCACTCAGACCACTCTAAAACCCGTTATTTGATTAAAAATTGCCGTTAATTAAAAACTAATTATAAAAGTATCAGAAAATAATCTCAACGATTTCAGCGCTTTTCGGCTGTTTTATTAGTTTCAATAGATATAAACTTATCTGGAAGAATCTTTTAATGACAGCGGAAAGTTTTAAAATTTAAATATCATATTTCTTCTTTCTGAAGCGTGAAATATAGAGAAAAGCAGCCGTGTTTCAATTCAGTAAGACAGTAAAATCATACAAGAATTTCAAAGCTCTCATTAACAGTGTTGCGACTTAAAATTCAGATTTCATGATTGCTACCACATTCAAAAAATATAAATATTCATCTCATTTAACATGTCATTATGTAAGAAAAAATTACTTTTCATAAATAATGGTAGCAATCAAGGAGTCAGAATAAAGAACACCCGCCCAACTAGCACCATTACTTCACTGTTCATTACTCTAATTTATATTACGAAAAGCAAAATTTCGCGGTGAACATTTATTTTTTCTGCACAGGATTTTTAAAATTAATTAATAACGACAGATTTAAGCATTATTTCGAAATTTATATTTTCATGAGAAATGAGTTAACTTTAATGTGACTTATATGCAGAGCTAAACTTAGTTGCAAAACATACACTAGTTATGGTCATTAGATTTTATTTCAGCTCAAACGAAACTGAATTAACTTTATAAATACTTAAAGTGAAGATAGACATATTTTATAGCATATATTTCTTTGAAAGTGGAAATTTATTAAAGTTTTGAAATCCAATCTAGCAATTATCTGAAGCATTTGTGAATTTATTTTTGTTCGTAAACACATAATATTGACGGATACGAATATTCAAAAGCTATGCAATTGAACAACGTTTTCAATTTTTCGATAAAATTGCTTCTAAAGTTGGTGTTTTGAACTTTATTTCCGGATGTGACCGCCCGATAAAAGTTGTCAACGACAAACATTGATTAGAACCACAGATGTAATTTATTAATATAAAAATGAAAAACTATTCGATTCCATATTACTTTATTAGTCATACTTTTACGTTTGATAATGAGTTCAAAAATGTTTCAGAAATTTTCGCGTAGAAAAATAACTTTTTGAAAACATTCATAAATGGAAACTTGATTTTTTTATATATTTTTATTGATAGCGGAAAACGTTTGAATTTGGAAATTATATTTCTCTATACTAGAGAGTGAAATATGAAGGAAGTTTTTGCGTTTGCATTCTATAAGTTAGTCAAATGATGCAAGAATTTTAGGTCTCTTAGTTCCGTGAGTTGCATACGAAATATACGAAGAGCAAAATTTCATAGTTTACTCTTTTTTTTTTTTTTTTTTTTTTTTTTTTTTTGTTAAACATGAGCAACGATATTTTTCAACAATGTTTCGTAAAGTTATTTATTGTTAAAATAAAGATTAAATAAATTTATTATTGTTTGAAGCAGAGATAAATTACTTGCACAGATACAATTCAGCCATGTTTCATAACATTAGTTTCAGTTAAAGCAAAAATGAATTAAATCTATGATTATCTTAAGTACTAATTAAGTTATTTTCAATTTATACTTTTATTGATAGAAGAAAGATTTTAGATTATTTTTGTAGCATGAAATATGGAGTAAAAGAGAGAGGAATGTGTTATACTTATGGTAGTTATTCAACTGATATAAACCTACACTCCTCTCAAAACCTTAACTTAACTTTAAAAAATATAACACATAAGTTTTTCGTAAAAGCTTTTTATTCTTAAACATTTATTTCGACATATTTTAACGATATTTGTCTGGAGATTAACTTCTTTTAATGTAAAATTTATATATATTTGAAAGGGTTTATCGTGTATTTTCATTCTTGAGCTTCAAATACAGAGAAAATATTTTTTTCAATTCAACGAAGCACGATATTTCATAGTAAATACATAAGATTTACTGATGAGTTATTTTTTCGTTAGAATTTATAAACGACATATTTTAACGATAGTCAGTAAATTTAATTTTAGTTCAAACAAAATAAATTAAATTAATGATTAAGGTAAGTGGTGACAAACATTTTTCAGTAACAACACATTTACTAACATCAAACATTTTTTTCACATTTCTTTCAATAGATAGAGGATAGAGTTTAAATACATAAATCATTGTCTTCTTCACGATGCATAAAACACAAGAAAAGCAGTTTCTCTTGAATTTTGTAAGTTTGTAAAATGCGTAGCTACAAATCTGTCGGTTTCATTTAAGTCAAATAAACGCATCTAAACCAGAAATTTCATTTAACGATTGAAGAGATATACTATATCGGAAGAATATCATATATTTTAAAATAGTTTTCTTGTTCAAATTATGGATATAAGTTTTTTTTAAAAACTTGACATGTATGCGAATCATAAAAGAATTTCAGTGCTCTCAGTGCCATAATTTACATGAAAACAAAAAGATTTCTTAGAAAACGCATTAATTTTTCTTAACAATATTTTATATTTTATGAAAAAGGACTTACAAATTATTTCACTGATGTTTCGTACATTTATTTTTTCTTCAAATAAAAACGTATTAATTTTATCATTGCTTTGAGCGGAGGTAAAATTATTTCCAACGACACATTTAAACTATTTTTTCTAGATTTAATTTTAGCTCAAACAAATAAGACTTAAATTTCTGATATATTTTAAGGGCAGATAAAGTTATTCTCATTCATATTTTTATTGATAGAAGAAAGGTTTCAAAGTAGATTAATTATACTGCTGAATATATCTTTCATTTTAATCATGTATAACACATTTGAACAATTGTCAAAGTTAACCAAACAAATAGTAAATATATATCTTCAATGATATTTAAAAAATCAAACAACCTTGGAATAAGAAAGAAAAAAGACTCGAGCCTGTCGGTATGCAAAACTCAATAGTTAACCACCTTTCCCCTTTAAAATCAAAACCCGTCTTCCTGTAGCGTGAATTATAGAGAAAAATATTTGCATTTTAAATTTGTAAGTTAGTCAAAGTATGTAAAATTTTCAGAACTTTATATACCGTAATTTACATACATAACATATGAAGAGCGAGATATCATAACGAAAACATAAGTTTTTTATTTCGAAGAGCAATCGTTTCGTCAAA
This sequence comes from Maratus speciosus, assembly GCA_963932465.1. Taxonomy (NCBI): domain Eukaryota; kingdom Metazoa; phylum Arthropoda; class Arachnida; order Araneae; family Salticidae; genus Maratus; species Maratus speciosus. Next base: position 505,069,350 of record OZ010787.1, on the reverse strand, counting down.
ATTTATTTACGATATATTTTTTAAATATTCCGTAAATTTAATTTTAGTTTAAATTTCCTAGGCTTCTATTTTCCTATTTTTCAATAGCACTAATTCCTAATACAGTTATTCGTTTTAATAAAATCACTTTTCTGCATTTAATGATTATTAAAGATAATACATTTATTGGGAAATAGTGGTATTAAAGAAGTCTGAAGCTATTACAAATGTGCAAATTTATGTTTACTGTAAGTGGAGATAAAATTATTTTTATGAAAATTTTTATTGATAGTGGATGGTGCTTAAATTTAGGTATCACATTTCCTCTTTTTGGAGCGTGAAATATAGAAAAAAATAGCTTCGTTTGAATTCTGTAAGTTAGTCTAATGACACAAGAATTTCAGTGATCTCTGTACTGTAATTTACATATAACACATACGAAAAGTCAGATTTCATAGTGAACTTATGATTTTTCCCTGAAATAAAGCTTTTTATTCATCAAAATTAATTTAATGCATTTTAAGAATATTTCGTAAATTTAATTTTAGTTCAAACAAAATTAAATAAATTCATAGTTTCCGATTTTTAAATGTCAATATTAACTTATAGAAATATTTGTTTTATTTAAGCGTAGAGTTCTGTGATTTTTTAAAGCATATATTTTTATTATGAAAGAGTGGCATTAAAAAATCCCGGAGACCTGGCAACTATATAAATTGATGTTTATTGTAAACTGAGATAAAAAAATTTCATGTATATATTCATTGACAGGGGAGAATGTTTAAATTAAACCCCCTGACCGCCGAGCAGAAGGGCAGAATTGTAATGTTGTTTTCTCTGTAATTTTTTTAAAAGTCTCAAATAAGATTATTTTTCTAACATGACATAAAAAAAAATAATTACGTAATGGAGTATAAGCCGTGAGAGTAGTAACCATAACAAAATATTTTAAAACTGCGTTATATTTGCAGAATTATATCAATTTAAAGACTGCTTCTGCTACAGTAAAACCTACAGCTTAGTGAATGAATATATCTGTTCGCGGGGGTGAGTAGGTTTTAAGAAAAAATCTTCCTTCTTTTTTTCTAACTTGAAATACAGAAATAAACAGTTTTGTTTGAATTGTGTAAGTGAGTCAAATGTTACAAAAATTTGAGCGTTCTCTGTACGTCAATTTACATACAAAACATACAAAGAGCGAGATTTTATAGTGGACACATGCTTTTTTTTTTTAAAAAAAAGCTATTTTTTTCATTAAAATTTAATTACGACATGCTTTATTGGTATTCCGTAAATTAAATTTTAGTTCAAACGAAATTAACTGAATTTCAGATTACTGTAATTGGAAATAAAATAATTTTCATGTATGTTTTAATTAATAGCGGAAAATATTTAAATTTAGAGATCATGTTTCTTCTTTTTGGAGTGTGAAATACAGAGAAATACACTCTCGATGAATTTAGTAAGACAGTCAAATTATACAAGAAGTTCAGCGTTCTCAATGACATTTCGTAGTAAACACAAGTTTTACGGAAGTGCTATTTTTTAATCGAAATTTATTTACGACATATTTTAACGATATTCCATAAATTTTATTTTAGTTCAAACAAAACGAATTAAATTTGTAATATATGCAAGTGGAGATAAATTTTTTTCCATGCATCTTTTTTATTGGTAGTGTAAATTATTTACATTTCAAAGTCATATTTCTTCTTTTTGTAGTGTAAAATACAGAGAAAAGCAGTTTCGTTTCAATTCAGTAATTTATTTACACAATACAATACTTTTAGTTCACTCTGAACGGTTATTTACAACAAAACATAACAGAAACGACCTTAAGAATTTTCAGCTCAAACGAGAATAATTCAGCTTTATAATTAATTTTAGTTAAAATATTTTTTTTCTTCTCGGTTAGTAGATAATAGATTTTAAATTTATAATTTATTCTTCTTCAGCGTAAAAAAGTACAGAAAAGCAGTTTTTAGTGGTAAATTATTTGAATCATACAGCAATTTTATCTCTCTCAGACCGGAAATTTTTCTGCAAATATGTGAAAAGAACTTTTAACTTGAATAAAAACGCGAAATAAAAACGAATTATCTTCATTATTACTTTTTGTGTAGGTAAAGTTATTTACTTTCATGGTTTTAAGGATATAAGTAAGTTTTAAATCGATTTTATTTCTGACTTTTTAAGCGTGAAATATAGAGAAAATCTGTTTCGTTTCGAATTCCTTGAAGCCAGTCAAATGATATAAGAATTCCAGCGCTCTCAGTGCCGTAATTTATTTACATGCAAAACATACGAAGAGCTACTCCGGCTTATCACGCAAAACTTTCTGAAGTCTACGATTAGCAGCGGTTTTCCAGAGGGCGCCGTGATCATGTTTTCCCTCCGATAATAATAGAAAGTTCATATCCCGTGCTGGATTCTTTCACGCCGGACGTTTTATACAGGCTCATAACTACCTGAATATGAATCTAGCATGCTTTTACAATAACTTGAATGGAACTTATAAATGTTATGAAAAAATGTGTAAAAATATTGACAATAATATATGAACAAAATTATATATAAAACTTTATTTTAACGGAGTTATTTTAATGAATAATGTTAAATAAGAAGTGGAATGTAGTGTTATATAAATGAAGTTACCATATTTCTATCCACAACTCCCAGTCCATTAGTCAAAACTTAGTTTATTTCTTCAATTTTTCTCTTATTAAGATATATAAAATACAGCCTAAATTTTAAATGCTGGAAAAAGTATTACAGGTAGTTTTGGTAGAGTAGTTTTTTTTTTTCTGAGATTCATTAATAAAAATTAAATCTGCACAATATGCCTTAGAATACGAATAGTAATTTTTTTAACTTTTAAGGAAAGTTGTAATTTCGAAAAATTAATATTTTTCTAAAAGAAAAAATATTCATGTAGTATTTTGTTATAAAATCAGTATTATATATTCTACCATGAATGATGAGAATGAAGTCTACAATTTTATTCATTCAAGTCTATTCCCAACATGTATTTATAAAGAAAACTACAGTGCTTCGCATGCAGACGGTGTTTTGTTGGATATTTCTGTATATAGTAATTCTGTTAGTCCAGAGTTTTTCGTAAGTATGTTTTAATTTTTATAAACAAATATATTAATAGCATTTGTTTAATTATTTTAAATTTAAAAAAATGTATGTACTATTTTATACAAAGAATTTAAATTATGTTTTCAACAAAAGAAAGATTCGGATGTAAAACAAGGTAATTAACAAAATGCATGTTTTGATATAATCAATATTAAAATTTTCTAAAGAAACTACAACGAAAACTATTGTGACTCCTTCCTCTAAAACAGCTCATTTGTTCAGACTGAATCATATGTTAATTTCTGTGCAACATTTTCGGTTCTCATATTTTATTCTATTGGACTGACTGAAATTTAGTAATAAAGCTCATTGAACTTACCTAAAAATTATATTTCATCCTAATGACATATGTTAACTAAAAAACAATCATTGTACATTAAGAGTGATGCTAAGATGAAGTTAAACAATTTTATATGAAAATGAGCAGAAAAAAAATTACGTTGTTTTACACGCGAACCTTTGATTTATAAAAAGTTTTAAAAGTTAAATTCCTTATATGTGCAAACAACTATTCCTTGCACAAATTCCTTCCCCCCCCCTCCCCCATTTTTTATATAAAAAAAATTAAAACTACTAATTTTAGATTTTATTTACCTGAAGTATAAATATCAATTTATGCTTTCGGAGTGCAAATACCGAAATACTTGTAATGTCTTTGTTTTTCTATGGTAACGTACGTAGTATACTGTAAAATAATTCACTGATTGTCTCTACAATTTCCGGAATTTTTTTCTCCGGTGACATAATTTCGTCAATGTGCCAAAAATTATTGAATATGGATTTAAAAAGTTTTCTGACATAAAATAGTGGTGAATGCCTAGTTAATTTGTCATTTTCGCTAAGGCTTTGGTGCATTTTCTTATATTTTTCATACTAAATAGAATCTCCGTAATTTTCTAATACAATTTCTGTACTTTTACTGTTTTAGGTAGATTTCGTAAGAAAACTAACTATTCCATTCTCCCCTATGTTGGAATTTCGAAATTTTTTTTTCAGATCTACACCGATCATGAACACTAGAACCCAAAACCACCTCCTGTTAAAAACTTTACCTATCTATATATATCACTTTTTTATGGACATGATAATTTTCATAATTATGCACAAATCTCTTCCAAATTCATACATAAAATCAAGGAGCAGAAAATCTTGGTCAAGTTCGTTAATGGGCAAAATCGGATCAAGGGGGTGGAAATAGTGTAGGTTTTTCATGAAAACAGAAAAAAAACCCACAACTTCTTAATTATAATACATATCAAATAAGTTTACAGTTTTTATTACTTCTAGAAACACAGCCAAAAACTTATATATGGCAGATTTTTGATAAAAATAAAAATGGTCTCAAGGAACGAAAAAAGCGCGTTTTTAGGGAGAAAAAAAATCATAACTTCGTCAATTCTTAAGATGCCAAATCCAATTAAACTTATTATAAATTTTCTTAATAATAGCTACAACTTTTATACTGGCACGTTTTTTACAGGGTACTCCTACCGAAAAAAAGGAGGAGGGGGGGGGGGGTGTTGAAGATGAAAAATAAAACGCAACTTCGTCAATTCACAAGATATCAAATCCGTCAAATTTTATTATAAGTCTTCTTAATATTATCTACAACTTTTATATTGACAAGTTTTCGATAGACCAATTCTTACAGAAAAACAAATTAAAAATGAATATCGGATAAAGAAATAATTATCGTATTAATATGATTCTGATAAAACGAGCTGTTACAGGAAAATTAAATAAAAATCTCGTGAAAAGCGGCCGGGTAAAGTTGTTAAACTAGATTTATTTCTATTCTTAATTTATTTTTTATTGGTGAAATTACTACTGAACTTCGAAATCTACCTATGCCTGTAAGCCGAACCGGGAGGGATTTTTTTTTTCATGTGCAGTGTGATTAATATTAAAACGAAATCTCACAGCTTTAGCGAAAGTGAAAATTTGGCATTATCTGTCATAGATATTCTGAAATCCATACTTTTTCACACATTTACGAAATAACATTCATCGAAAAAAGAAAGAAATTTCGAATAAATACCGGAATTGTACTGGCAATCAATAAAATGTTTTTCACAGTTCGGGTAAAATTGCCACCCCATAAAAGTTTCAAATTTCGGTTAAACAAGAGATAAATATCAACTGAAAACTTGTCAACAAAAAAGTGCACTTCCATATAGGACATTTTAAACTTTATTTAGTAATCTAGTAATCATGGAAAATTAAATGTGAAGTAATTATTAATATATTTTCAGTCAAAAATCTGGAGTGCACTCGATATTTCGAACACTGGTTTGCGCGTCCAGAAAGTAAAAATAAATAAATAAATAAATTTGTAAGACAATGGCATCGGCTGAATTCGAAAATGAATAACCAATTTTGAAACTACAGGCTTTACCTCTGCGCTGCAAATGCTTGATTACATGCATGGAATATTTGTCACTTGTAGTCTGTAGCATCTCCTTGGTGATTTTCCTTACACAGCCTATTTAAAAAATTTTCAAAAAAATATTAAATACTTAATCTGCGGTGCGATTTCTACGAAATATGTACAGGTCTATAGTGGTTTATAATGTATTCAAAAAATGGGAGCCCAATGGAAAGTACCGTTTGTTAGCTATTGTGTTCAGTGACTCTCTCACGCACACAAATCATGATTATAATTCTTTCCACATACTATGTGTTCATAATGCCAAAATTGTCTAGTTTGTTTTCGGTGCAAAGAAGAGCTGATTGAACTATCCACATAATTTACATAACATTCATTTGTTCAGATTTCAATACGCGTAAGCATATGAAGAAAAAAAGCAAACACAATAAAGGATACGTATACGGGAAGAATCAAAAGTTCTTAAACTTTACGGGGTTTTATAGTAGACTAAATCAGACTATTATTTAGGATACCAGCCGCTTAATTCATTTATTGAGTGACAATAAAAGTTTTTTTTTACTCTCTTCATTTTTTATAACTATTTTCTACTTTATAGTATGTAACATATTTCGTTGTTGAAATTTCATAGCCAGATCTCCAATTTCCGCCAGAGTGATTTAGAGCATAATTAACAGAATTGCTGCTAGTCACTCAGCTTCTGAATTCCCCACGCTATTGTTAAGTCTATGGGTGTTTGATACGATGGGCGTTATTCTTATATTTAAAATATCTGCCCAGGGTATTAATATTTTTAACTTCTTTTTTCGGTGCTCTCATCTTAAAGAATGTCACTTTTTTCTTAGTTGTCAAAATATTTCTAAAATCTATAATTAATTTAATATTTTATGTTTTTAAAACTGACGAACTGAGAATACAATTTTAACACTTCATATAAATTTAAGCATATATTTTAGAAACGTTTTGAGAACTAAGAAAAAAAAGTGACATCCTTTAAGAAGAGAAAACAGATAAAAGAAGTTAAAAATTTTAATTTCCCGAGAAGATATTTTAAATATACTAATGCATCAAATGCCCAAAGATTTAACATTACCGAGGAGAAGCCGGAAGCTGAGTGACTAGCATCCTTAACACTGAATTTTGTTAGCAACATTAACAATAATGAAAATGCTTTAAAACAGAACATGCAACACGCTTACCTTTCTCTATTTAAATGCAATGATATCACGAGAAGCGATTGAAGTGACCACCACCTGCATCAAAATAAAGCTGAATTATAGACAATTCCTATTATATACAGTCACATTGCTTTAAATAGCGTATACTTCCAGCGCTTTTCGTGATGTCATTTAATTTTACACAAAGCTAAGTAATTCTGGTGAAAATTTTGTTAAAATATCTTTATTTTGTGTAAAATTACGTTCAGATAAGAGTGGGACGCCTAGGAATTTTTGGCTAAAAAAATGGATTCTGGCAGTGATTTCCTTTATAAAAATTGTATGATCTACTATCCCTTACAGTTTGTCTAATGACTATTGAAACGTACTGTATAATTATCATGATCATGTATATATTAATCGAATGATTTCTTATGAGTTTAATAAAAGCAAAAAGGTGGTAAATTAATATTAGTATTAGATGTTAGTAAAATTTTTATAGGTAGGTTCTTAGAAATGAGAATGATTAATTAGCTCATGAAAATATCACTTTACAAAAGATTTTTTTATTAATGAAATATAATACTAACTCATTTTATTTTAAATATAAATCAAATAAATATAACATAAAATAATAGTAGTTTTAACGAATTAAAATTTCTTAAATTAATATAAAATAATTTTTTCAAACCATATATATTTTCTAAATTATATTTTGTTTCTTACAATATTAAATATATTTAATTATATAATATTAAAACATTTTATTTTTAAATTTTAAACAATTATTGACTCAGTTTCTGGTCAATTGTTTTTCAGTTTAATTTTAATTTTCAAATAAATATTATTCCATATATCTAAGAAATTTTTAAAGAAATGAAAACGGCTTTTATTCTACATTATAAAATATATATTCGAAAAAATGTAATGTAACTTATAAAGATTTTAACAGAAATAGTTATCCAGATGCTTCATGTATAGGAATTCAAAATTTCATATCATTCTACATACTAGTTTTTGAGTTATACTTAAAAAATTGCAGATATCGTTGTTTGTTTTGAAACTTTTAAACATGAATTCAACATTAGGGATTGAGAATTTTACTTCTGCAAGAGTAGTAAACTACAAGACCGAATGACTTCTTGCTTGAAATTCAAGGGTAAAACTTAATGAAAGATCCAAATACGATTTCATAATTAGGTGTTTGCATTGAAAAGTTCAAAATTTTCTACAATTTTAATATGGAGTGCGTAATGCATTCTCCTTTCATTTAAAAAGAAGCACAAAAAATTCCGCTACAGGACTGACAATGATCGATAATTGCTGGAAATGCTTTTAAATTTACCTAACTTTCAGTAAGGTAATAGTGTTACGTGGTATGTATAAATTTTTATAGATGATATAAAGGGATGTACGACAGAATTCGCACACACTGCCGCATATGGGCAGTTACTGAAAATGTATTTTTATGGGTTATTTACATTTTAAATTGCACATTTAGCTACCTCATTTCATTGTATGAAATAATTAAATGTAATAATTCGTTAAAATGAGAAAGTGTTTCATAATTTATGCCTGATGCATGATTAAAAAAAATTAAAATCGGATATATAAATTGGAAATGCATAGTTATTTGAATTATAAGCAGAGTTGCCAAGCCTCCGGCTTTTTGAACACCACTATTATCTTAGAGAAAATCTCGTTCTTTTAAATCGCCGAAATGTTCCAATTTTATAAAGGAACATTTTCTGTATTAAATTACTGGTATCCAAAAAGCCGGAGTCTTGGCAGCTCTGTATAAGAATGAAGAGAAGTTATTATAGACATTATTAGTTGGTGAGCTTATGATAATTCCCTAAATGAAGAATATTAAGAAAAATTCAGGAAGTATTATGAAAGAGAATGAAAAGGTGTCATGAATTAGGATTCAAGTGACGAATCGGATATTAGTGAATTTACTTCTTTTTACATTAGCACTAATAGAATTACTAAATGGAGAAAAAAAGCACACAGAAGGAATCTGAGAGCACATATTATTAAAAGTGATTTACTTTTTGCATATTGAACGACAAAAACATAATCGGGCCCTGAAAAATCCGGCGCAAGTTTTCGTGTAAAAGAAAAATGCGCGTTTTCCTGAGTTAAATTATTATTTTTCTTTTGCTATAATATATCCGAGAGTTTGAAAATTCTTATGGTGCAATTCACACAACAATGCGACTTTTTGTAAATTTTGAATTTTTGAAATGATAACTGACTTCTGGGATACCCTGAATATAGTATTTTATGTCATGAAGCACATGTGATATATTCCCCAGTGAAGAGTTACACTATTTGAAAAGAAATATCGAGTAAATTTATTTAAACCACATCGCTCGAGTATTTTATGAAAAATAAGATCCAAAGCAGCTTTTTACAGTGGCATAATATAAATGTTATTCTAGATTTTATCAAAAGAAAATGATTTATTCCGTACATTCGATCTAGATATTTTAAAAAGTCACTCAAAATAATTTTTAAGGAAGAAAAACGCAACTCCAATATATAGCTTCTTTCCTTAACGCACGCTAGATGGCGAATTTCCCTGAGAGTGTTTTTCTGATAGGGGACACCGGGGCTAGTTGGCTACAGGGGTAAGTAGGCAGAGTCCTCATAAATCGCCAGTTTGTGGATAGATTGTGCAACCAGTCACAGAGTACCTTTCTTCTAACTTTTTACAATCCTCATTGTAGTTTTGCCGCGTTACCTACATGCAGTGGACATTTATTACGATTTTTCTGTATTTTGCACTCATAAGTAATTTTTTGTTGCTTCATTCTTTTTCTAATTTCTAATACTTATCTTAATAATTGCTATTTAACTTGTGCATCTTTCCTTAGAGTATGATTAACTGTATCAACGCCATATGTGATTTACTTGGATTATTTATGCTTAGATAGTTACGTGTCCGTTTTGTGCAGAAATTTATTATGGGTCTAGTAGGCGCATAAAGCACGGGGCAAGTTGGCTCGTGTCTGGTGTGTGCTGGGAGCTTGAAAAACAGCAAACACCGAGAAAAGTGGTTGCAATGCAAGATTTAGTGCACACGAGGCTTGCCCAAACGGAGACACTCGATTTTTTATTTGTGACAACTGCAACGCTGATTATGATATCGAGTAGGATAGAAGTTACTTAATGTTAATGTTTTATTCATTATTTTTATATCAGTATAATTTAGAATTTACATTGTAGGGCAATAACGCATTTGTTTAAACTTACTGGTCATAATGAAATTGATTTCTCTTAACTGCGTGTCTTATTTGAGTATAATTTAAATTTTTATAAATAGTGTGCCAACTTACCCCATAGGCATAGGCAACTTGCCCCGTGACGGGGTAGGTTGGCGCACAATTTTTCTTTTACTTGAGGCTTCCGCTAAACATAAACTATAAAAGCTACAAACTCAAAATTCCGGGTATTTATAGCCCAATGCCTGTTCTTTAAAAGTACAGTTAAAGTTTCATAAAAAACTTAAACAAAAAATTAATAAAAATCAATAACTAAAAACTGCGCCTACTAGCCTCGGTCTCCCCTAACCCTTTGTTATTATCTACATTCAATTTAAATCCTATTGTAACCAATATCTCATTTAACAAGACATATTTTAAACCACAGTTACGGCCTACGAATTTGCAATTGAGAACTATGGATAATCATCCTGTTAAGCTTTTCGCTTCAATTTTTATAATATTATTACTTAAATATATTTATGAATTTATATAAAACAATAATTTCATTTCTATTATTTATTAATTATTTGTTTACTATATTTCTATTCTTATCTTTTATACAAACTTTTTATGGTGATTATTATTATTATTATTATTTTGAAAATATTTGTCATGCAAATGGAACTTTTAGTTAATACTGTTGAAGCATAGAAGCCATAAACTCCACATCGGATGACTCTGTTTCCAATATCGCTCATTTGGGTGGACAAGGGATAATCACATATTAAAAATGTTTGTGTGTCCTTGTAAAAAACTATACACAATGCAGACGTTATTTTAAAAAGTTAAAATATTATTGTGTACCTTAAAAGCGTATTCTAATTTCTTGATGATTAGGATAATTTTAAGAATGTTAGAGATGACGAAGTTAAAAATAGACAAGAATACAGACAGAAAGACACATATGCCGTTTTTGGATTCTAATTTTTAAAAACTTCTCGGATTACAAAATACGGGACCAACCCTACACCGAGCTCTTTACAACAACGAGAAATCATGTATCAGGCATAGATTATGATACATTGTCCACACTAACAAAATATTATGAAAATGGAATTGATCATCCGGTTACCAATTTTTTTGTGCACCTCTGTAGGATAAATGCTACGCACTCTATAATCTATAGAATACATACTGAAATGCACCTCACTAATCAATGTTTCCATAGCTTTATTAAGGGGAGATTTGCTTTTTTTAATTGAAAAAATCGAATTTTTTAATTTTTACATTTTTTATTCCCTATAGTCTGTTGATTATCCCTGTAACACGCTTTAGCTAAATGCTAAGGACTTTCGTTCTTATTTAGTGCTTTAGCGCAACGTGTCCGTAAGCTGATACTGTTTTGGTTCACGCAAAATGACTTTTTCTAATACGCTCATCTATATCTAGCGTCTGAGTCATTTTTAACAAATATCAGTAATCTATCTGTACTTTTTCGAAATATAAATTCAATAGAGATCCTATACCCATTAATAAGAATATTTTGGTATATCCTATTTTCTTTTTTCCTGTAATGCGCAGATTAATAAATCTTTTTGCAATACATAATTATTCCAACATATGTACACAAATATTCTAAACTGCATAAATACATAAAAAGAAACAGCACTAACATTTAAAATATAAATTTCTTATGAAAATATATATTTTATATATGTATAACTGGGCGGGATCAGAACACAAAAGCTATAGACCGATCTTGATATTTTCTTAAATTAGTGGTAATTAAATTTATTGGAGCTCTAGCCACTTTCAGCAATTTTTATAGAAAATAAATATTTTTAAAAGCACGCAAAGTACTAAAAATGGGTCAGAAATAGACCTTTTTTTTGCCTGCCACTTTGTTGATTTTAATTTTTTTTTTATCCCAAAGTACTTGAAGCTCCAGACAATAATATCTATTTTCATAATCCTTAACAGAAATTTATTGCAGACGACTCTGGCGATTTATCGGTTCCCATCCGAATGGAAGTATACGGTGCGCACTCTAGGACATCTACCCACGCAACATGAGCCCCATCACCAATTTTTCCTTAAAAAAAAGATAAATATTTTTCAAAGGAAAATAAATAACATGCAGAAAATCCGGAGCTAAAATCTTTATTCATATTCTAGAATTTTTTCTTCTAAAATACAACCTTTTTTAGACCTCCTAAAGGCAACCCAGCCTCCCTTAAAATGCATCAGAAACGATTTCCCCCCTTAGATCATAATTATTCTATGTGCATCTTGCAAAATATCTGTAAATATCTTATATAAATATCTATAAATATCTTATTATATGCTCCAGAGAAACATGTTTTTGTTCATCTAAGTGATGCAGTGATGCATATAAACTTCATTATTCTTCAGAGATTTCTGTGTCTCCGGGTTGGCGGGGATCATTATAGACTTCCGGTGGGAAAATTGTACTTTTTGACCCTTGAAAACACAAATTCTCACATTCTCACATCTTCCCGGGGGACACCTCATTGCCCCGGGGGGAATGTCCCCCCCCGGGTCACCTACTGAATACAACGCTGATTAAAATACATCAAAAAGATTTTCCTCTATAGACTATAATGTAGCGGAATTCTTTTCTGCGTTCCCCTCAACGGACTAGAAATGCTATACACTTCATTTTCAATACCGACAGCAAATAACGTGTAAAAGTTATATGGCAATCTGAGCATATTTATGAGAGTTAGAACATGGACAGACGAACATACAGATCCATTTCATAGACACTTTTCAACTATGATGGAAATTGTCAAAAATGTAAATCGAAGAATATGTTGGAAAATCACGGGTGCATATTTATTACGATATATATAAATTATTAAGGAAAAACATGTCTGAGAGTGTTGCTGACGTCATATTAATGATGGCAAAACCAAACCAATAAATTTCACTTTTACTGTATTTTTGCGTATTTGTAAACATCGTACAATTTAAATTTTCGTCGAACAGAAAACATGTGAACAGCTTAGTTAATAAAGGTGGTATGTGACAAAAAAAGAGTTAGTGATACGAATGAAGATAATCAACGATCCTCTGCCATCTGTTAAATTACTATTTAAAAAACTTAATATTCACAGATTTTAATTGATAAAGGACTGATTTGGCAATAAATGCAAATAAAAATTTGGACCTTTAAAGCTCATTTTCTCATAAATATGAATGTGTCACTTAATTTCGTTATCGAATACTGTTTCTTTCATGAGTTTGTAAAATAATTTTCAAGCATAATCATATTTTTTTTTTATTTATAACTATTGCGTGCGGCCTTTAAAGAACTTATACAACATTTGTACTTAAAATAATATAAATAGATCAGCATTTGTTTTCGGCAAATATTCGATAACGAAATAGTCATCAATAAATAAATAAAATAGTATAAAAGAAACACAAATTTAGCAGACATGTAATTTAACTGCGTGTTTTTATCACTAAAAATATCAGAATCATAAAGGCTCCTTTAGCAGCAAAATCTAAGCGGGTTTCTTCGTGTTTTAACTCCTGGTATGCTGCTAATACGAAAGTAACGTTTTATCAACTTTCAAAACTTCATTTCATTAAATAATTAATATTTTTCATATAAAAATGATATTTTCGTGTTGTTAGTTGGCAATCTAAAGAATTATATAAAATGTAAAACGCCTGTTTGTCTTGAATAGAAAAGAAGTGGTTTTCACATATATTATGTAACCCCGGATCCCTTATTATATATACAAATGAATTGTATAAGTTCTTTTGTTGGAAATCGCTAATGGAATTTAGTTCGAAACGATTTTAAAACATGTTTTAATCATTTAGGTTAATAGCTTGATATGAGGTTCAGGTGGACCAGAGGGTAAAAAATAAATAAAAAATACAAAATCAAAAGCTCTGTGGGTAGTCGAATTTAGAATATATATAAAATTATAGTAAATATCTGCTCTTTTAATATGTTTTTTTAATTTATTTTCGATGACATCTGTATACGCCCGCAAATACCTTTCATAATTACTTTCCAAATGCATAGTGTAAGCAAAGCACTGTAATTATTATTTGTGTGTGAGAGAGAGAGTAATGATAACTCCTAAACAGTATTTACATGTCATTTCTTTTCTCGCCATAAAGAGTAATTTTTCTTTTTGGAAAATGGGCTTTGTTAGACATAATGTACTATATAATGTTATATAATATACATTTATTATAGAGTATACATAAAAAAATAGCATTCAAACAGAAAAGTTAAAAAATAAAACAGAAAATTTACTTTTTTGAAAACTTATTTTTTTTTTTTAGTTTATCTTCTATATAAAAGTAATATTTCAATTCATTCTTTTTTAAAAATATGTATTATTTTTTTTCTTGGGTCACTTTCAAAGGTTAATTGCTGGAAACACGCTTTGTTAAATATTCATAAGTACAAACTTATATAAGGTCAATTCCATATCGTGCAAGTTGCTTTTTGCACATATTCTTGCCACTCATAAAAAAATATTGCAAAATCTCTTTTAAATCTATTAATTGTAGTTATATTTATTTAAAAGTCCTTCCGGCCAGTGCCGGGAGGAAGAGGTAGCTTTCAAATTCCTTATTTTAAAAATGCCAACTTATATTATTCAAACACAAGAAGCTCAATTTAGTGAAAATCGAATATAGGAGATTCAATACTAATTTTTATCAATACTAAATCATTATGAATGAGAATTTTGTGAAATTAGTCAGCTTTATCCAAGCTGCTTTTATTTAAAGTAACTTATATTTGGCTGAGATGTTGATGTATATTATCCACATGCATTCTTACATGGAAATAGGCGAAATCGCGTGACAAATACCTGATCGTTTCAAAATGTTAGCCATACTAGAAATTCAAAGAGTTATAATCCAACCATTTTTTCAGATATAAACAGAAGAACAAATTTTCAGATACAAAATCTGCTCCGGAATCTTTGTATCAACGCCAAACACATAAAAAAATCTTTTTCATTTTCCAATTTTTTAATACCTCATTTTAAATTTTAAATTTAATTTTTTTTTAATGGCAACCCTTTTTGAAATAAGATGGCGAATGAAGCTGGCCAACGAACTCGGTCGAGACATTGGTATGTACTATGTACAGACCAAGTAACATCCAAATCGGTTCATAAATACGCTTGTTATCGCGTGACAAAAATCAGGTCGTTTTAAAATGTCAGCCAGAATAGAAATTCAAAATGCTATAACTCAGCCATTTTTTTAGATATGGACGAAACAGAAACTGTTCCGGAATCTTTGTATTAAGGTCAAACACATACGAAAAAAATCTTTTTCATTTTCCAATTTTTTGGTATCTTATTTTAAATTTTAATTTTTTTAATTTTTTTAAATGGCCGCCATTTTGAAACAAGATGGCGGATGAAGTTGGCCATCGAACTCGGTCGAGATATTTGTATGTACTATGTACACACCAAGGTACATCCAAATCGATTCATAAATACGCCTGTTATCACGTGACAAATATGAGGACGTTTCAAAATATCAGCCACGCTAGAAATTCAAAATGCCATAACTCAGCCATTTTTCAAGATATAGACGAAACAAAAACTGCTCCCGAATCTTTGTATCAAGGTATAATACATAATAAAAAAATATTTTTTCAATTTTCAATTTTTTGGTACCACATTTCAAATTTAAATTTTTCTTAAAAATTTAAATGGCTGCCATTTTTAAACAAGATGGCGGATGAAGCTGGCCAACGAACTCGGTCGAGACATTGGTATGTACTATGTACAAACGAAGTTACATCCAAATCGGTTCATAAATACGCCTTTTATCGCGTGACAAAATTCAGGACGTTTCAAAATGTCAGCCACGCTAGAAATTCAAAATGCTATAACTCTGCCATTTTTTAAGATATAGACAAAACAAAAACTGCTCCGGAATCTTTGTATAAAGGTCAAATACATAAGAAAAAAATATTTTTCCATTTTCAATTCTTTGGTACCACATTTCAAATTTAAATTTTTTTTAAAATTTTTAAATGGCCGCCATTTTGAAACAAAATGGCGGATGAAGCTGGCCAACGAACTCGGTCGAGACATTGGTATGTACTATGTACATACTGAATTACATCCAAATCGGTTCATAAATTCGAGAGTTAGAGTATGACAAAGGTCAGATATATATATATATATATGGATATATATATATATATATATATATATATATATATATATATATATCAACTTTTGAACGGAGGGTGGTTTCGGGGTCTGGGGGTCATGATCGATGAAAATATACCAAAATTTTTTGAAATCGCTTTCCTCCGAACGGCTGCAATAGGTAGCTTTTTGTAATGAAAGCTACCTAAAAAATAGCTACACTATTTATCTACGCTTTAGCAGTGTAAAACTTGGAAATGTATTTGTTATTTCAATGTGATCTAAGAAACATTAGGAAAAATTCTGAACGGGTAATGTGAGAGAGGAATATGAACTGTGATGAAGCATTTTTTTTAAAATAAAAAAAGTGCACTGCAGGTTACTATTTTTTAATATTCATTTATCTATTTAAACACGCAAAATAATGGTTACAATGAATAGTAGAATGCTCCAAATAGAGTCTATGAATAAAAACAGGCAAAAATATATTTTTGCAATTATCCTAACATCTAAGAGACTTATCATAGAAGTTTTCGTGCAATTAAGTTACTTATTTTAACAGTTGTCATTGCACTTCTCACAAAGGTATTTTATTAAACAATAGCACTGACATCAATGCTGCAGTACCTGATACTTTAGCTTTATGTTCAATAAAATCAATAAAGATTTATGAACTGGAAAGAAATATAAATTGAACTAATATACCATGTACAATGTTTCTATGTACAATTTTGCAATCGGCATAACTTTATTGTATGTGAGTGTAAATAAAATAGAAAAAGAACTTTGGAATTATCTATAAAATTAAGATACTAAATTTTTATAAATCTTTAAATTTTGGAGGCTGCTTTGAAATATAAAAATGAAGAAAATAACCATAAAAATGAAAGAGGAAGAAGGAGAAAAGTAAAAAGTTACTAGCTAAACCGGCTGCATGTGTTTTAAAATTAGAAGCAGAAACTAATAACTTGTAATTAATTCAAATTTAAAACGTAATTTCTGAGCCAATATGTATATTTTTATGTGTGAACGTAAGAGAAGGTTTAATCTTAACAAATTGAAATATCTCAAAGAAAAATAATTCTTTAGAACATATTTAACTTTCTCAGTTACATATGTATCGCTGCACATGCAAACGTATACAAGGTGTCCAAAAATAATTAGCCTTTTAAAAATAAAAACAATAAATAAATGAATAGATAAATATTCAAAATAGAGATGCATAATTTGCTGCATTTGTTTTAGAAAAACACCAAAATTTCTAATTATTCATTTTCAAAATAACATAGTCATTTATTTTACACCCGGTATATACGTACATATACACGAAATAGCCTATGATGACCGGTCACTTGCGATTTTAGACGTTTTGTTAAATATCTATAAAAATACATGATAGAATTATCCTGAAACTTCAGGTGTGCAAACAGCATAGTAGGCGTCATATATTTACGCGAAGATTTTTTTCCCGAAACCCCAGAGGGAACTGCAAACAAACTGAAGAAAAGCGAATATCTTTTGGATTACCCTGTAAAAACTGATGTCGCAAAAGGGTTGAAACTGTAGCACACGATTAGGAGACTTCTTGTATCCAAAATATAGTGTATGTTGCACACTACTGCACGTACATAATATTACACATACTTCTATATTTGGATACAGCCCCTGATCTTTTTGTTTCTTTTGGAAACAACGGCTTTTGAGCTTATTCTACCGACGGTCACTTTCAGAATTTTCAAGCTATGTTTTTGACACTTTCACAAAAGTTGCTCTATACATTTAGCTAATACATTATGAACATTATATTTTGATTGCACTCACGCATTCGCAGTGAAACATTATTTAGTGAACCTTCAAATTTTTCATCCATTTTTTATTATTTTTTTAATTCTGATTATAGGGTATTGTGTACAATTTTGTTTGTCATGGTTCCTGAAAAGAACATTCCTTTACATTAAGAACTCAGCAAATTCCAAGCAAAACACTTGGTGAAATTTGGGATTGTTTTTATAAAAACCTTAATTTCCCCACGAGTAGACGTGCTATCGCCATAAAAATGAACACAGTTTATTACAAGAAGCGTCCTAATCATGTGCTACAATGTCGACCCTTTTGCGACTTTAGTTTTTACAGGGCAATCCAAAAGTTATTCGTTTTTCTTCAATTCGTTTACTGTCCCCTATGGGGTTTCGGAAAAAATCTTCGCGGAAATATATGACGTCTGCTATGCTCAGAGTTGGGTAGTATCGAAAATACATGTATTTGAAATACATTTTCAAAATACATTTGTAATTTGCATTTTGTATTTTAAACCTTCAAAAGAAATACATTTGGTAATGTACTTTGGAATGCTTTTTCAAAGTATTTTGTATTTTAAAATACTCAAAATACATTCCTCCAGATTTTGAGTTGTCGTGTTTAAACCACAGAAACTAGATTTTGCGACGGGGAAACACATGCCTGTGTGCTTTGAATAGTTTTCGAATTCGTTTCTGGAAGTTTATATGTTACACATTTTTTAAAACTTGGTACATAAGCATATTAAGAATCGGATGTTTACTTCTGCGAAAGCTATTTTGGTAAGTAGTCACAAAAATAGTTTTTATAATTCATACCATCCAATAAGAATTCTATAAAACTAGCAAAAGCCATGCTTTGTTTGGATTCGCAAAGCATTATTTAATAAGATAAATATTTGAAAGTAATAATATTTTTTTTATATTATTTTTGCATCTTTATTAAGCAAAAACTTTATTTTATATTTTGGTGCATTTCAATTTTAGAAATGTAAATTTAGCCAAATAACTAAGGATTTCCTCAGAATTTTTTTATTTATAATATGACGAATTTAACAATTAATTTTATTTGTTTATAATTCTTTTGTTGCAAATTTACAACAACAAAAAAAAAAAACATAATATAATTCTTTTAATATGCGTAGGTATCGTCTGCGTTAATGATTTCACATAAAAAGAAAAAATTGTGTATTTGACTTCTTAACACTGAAATTTTTTTTTTAATTGAATGTAAATAATTGAATTTTCACAAATTTTAATTCATTAAAAAGATGCTATAATTTTCATAAAAAATGGTATTTTAAAAATTTCATAAAAGAAATCGTGAAACTATTTAATTAATCATGATTTTATCTATAACGACTAACACCATGATTTATTTTTTCTTCTGAAAATATACGTGTTTCATTTTTTATTTGCAAAAATGCATCCGTAATGGAAAAACATGTAAAATGAATTAATTAAAATAAATTTTTTTAAGGTTATTCTGTAAAAAAAATAATATTGTGCAAATCTACAGATCATAATTTATTTTTATGTTTAATGTCAAGTCAAAATATTGAATAGTTTTTTTGTAAAGTGTGTGACAAAATGTAATTTGTGTAGCCTAGTAGAGGGTTCGCTTCGCTCATCCTGATTATTGTGTGAAAATTGTTGCATAGGCAGATGCTGCCTATTTAAAATACATTAGAAGTGTAAATGCTGTTAGTTACTGCAAAGTCTCGTGAAAATAACTGTTAAATCTCCCAATAAAAATTTAACAAGCGGATTAATTATAATAATACATAATGTGTGCTATTAAATATGAAATATATTTAACATTCTGTAATAAATGGTAATAAATGATAATAATAAAAAAAAATAATGGATAATACTACCAGTATAAAATAAGATGTTCAATTATAAATTAAATTTTTGAATGATAAAACAAACTTCAAAACCTTTTTAAAGGTAAGATTTTCGCCTTATACTATCATATATCGATTTTAACACAATTTCTCCTAATATCTTAATATTCATTCAGTCGAAGTTCTGATATGATTTACCATACCATTTGTATTCGTTTAATTTGGATTGAACTGTAGTATAAATGTAGTTCAATTTATTCATAAAGTATGAAAATGTTCATTAACTGTATTTACATTGAGTAAATTAGATATTAGATGTTTAAATATTGGATACGGATTTAGCTTTATTATAGTTTAGCGTCTACACAGCGACTTTGCATTCCAAAATGTTTTGACACTTCATTTTTTTTTACACATGTGATGCTAACACTGACTTCCTGGGCTACAGAAAATACTCCTTGGTGTACAAAATATTCATGAAAATAATTTTTAATTAAAAACTCTAATACATTTTTTAAAGGATTAACTTTTTATTTCACTAACAACACATAAAGCAGTTTTATATGAAAAGTATGAATTGAGGACCCTAGAAGCCAAGGGGTATAAGTGACAAAATTAAAAAAACTCAGCTAAGTACACAGGCTATCTGGACATAGGGCTATTTCTTTGGAGGGAAAGAAATATAAGTGATTTTCTAATTGTATGCTATGTTGTAGAGGTCAATTACTTAAGCTCTTAGAGCTACTTAGCTAATTAACTCTTTAACCTCTACTTAAAATTTTAAAATTTTGTACTCCACTTTTCTTTAACAGTTATTGAAATAAGAGTTCAAAGACCGTTGTGAAAAAAGAAACAATTTCATATTTTAATTCAGTCAATTACTATTGATGTTCCGACTCAATTTACTCCAAATCTAAAATTTGTCACTTGTATACCTTGGCTTTTAGGGTTCTCAATTATGCATTTAAATAAAATTTTGATATTTATTAAAAACTGTACTTTCGCTTTAGCTACATGTTAAGGATTAATAGCCAAGAAATTGTCAAAGAATTCGCAAAATGTAGCAGCATTTTTTTAATTCTACATATTTCAGTAGTAGTTCGAGTACATATCGGTTAAATTTGTGTTTATTTATTATTTATTTTTGATGAACTTTTAATATCGTTACCAAATATTAGTCAGGGGGAAATGATGAATTTATTTACATCCTTTTAAGTGCATACAGGTAAATACACTGGTTATAAAAAATTAAGGAAAAGTCACAAAATGCTAATTTTCAAATACGCGAACACTCAAAGGGAAATAATATAATTCGAGTAATTATTATCTCTACAACACCGCTAGTCCATATAACATCTCATTCATGTCACACATGGTTACAAGTGTCACAGTCACTACGGTGAAGCAAAAAAATAGGAAATTCCATACATCTCATTATGAGTCTCAAATGATCACTATATGTGACTCACTGAGACGTCACTGTGACTGCTGCTTTGCGGCGAGTCACCATGTGACTTTACAATGTAGTTACATTGTGACTCTCATGTGACTGTCATTTGTAGACTCAATTTCAAAGTCATCGTGAACTCTGCATTGTGATAAGTTACCAAATAATGTCACATTAAAGTCACATGATGACTTTCAGGTGACAGAGAGACTACTGTGAAGTCACCATTGCGCTCTTTTGGGAAAAGTCTCCATGTGACTATAATATGATATTATTTGGTGACTTATCATAATGCAACGTTCATGATGACTATGAAATTGAGTCTCAAAATGACAGTCACATGAGGGTCACAATTTAACTACATTGTAAAGTCACCTGGTGAATAGTCACAAAGCAGCAGTCACATTGACTTCTCGGTGGTGTCACATATAGTGATCATTTGAGACTCATAATGAGATGTATGGAATTTCCAATTTTTTTTGCTTCACCGTAGTGACTCTGACACTTGTGACCATGTGTGACATGAATGAGATGTTATATGGGCTAGCTGTGTGGTAGAGATAGTAATTACTCGAATTATATTATTTCCTTTTGAGTGTTCGCGTATTTGAAAATTAGCATTTTGTGACTTTTCCTTAATTTTTGATAACCAGTGTATTACGCAATCGGGCTACGCGCGATATAGTTTTTTTTTTTTTTTTTTACCATGCTCGATTTTATGAAAACCATAACAAATCCGTAAATTATGATAGTTTTCAAATAAGTTGCTTTTGAAAGTACAATTTTTTTCTCTATTTGACGCTGTAAAAGTTGAAATTTTGCGATGATTATATGTTAATAGATTTGCTAAAATAATTATTACTCGGATCGTTTCCGTCGTCAATATGACATCAACGTTTCTCATAGGCATGCTTTTGTTTTAAAATATAGACCAGCGATCTCACTCAGATTAAAGATGTCCAATATACTGTGCTGAGTTTAGAACATAAGTTATAATAATTTTTTTAATTGTAAACTAATATATATATATATATATATATATATATTATTTAGTATACTTTCTCGGATTTCCAATCAACTACACTGAAGAAGCATTTTTGAGAGTTACTTATTAGCCAGCGAAAGGTTTTAATAATTTTTATTTGTTATTTTGATTATTTCAGCAATTAAAAGCGTAGTTCAACTGCATGTCTATTAAATTCGTCTTTTATTTATGTATTTGTGAGATTTTATTTTCATTTGACACTTTAGTTATGGAAAGTAAGTTTGTTTTGTAACACATAAACAAATGCTGATTAGCGTCGTTATTTTAAGAGAAAGGGTTAATCTTCGTAATTGGGTCGCACCAACATTTGCGAGATGAGTTTTAAAAAATTCAAGCTTGAAAATTATTTAAAAATCCATAAAAGCTGTATAAACGGATATAGTAGTTAAAGAAATCTCAATTGAAAGTACTTTTTTTTTCTATTTCACTGATTAAAAATTGCAATTATGCGATACTTAGAAGTTATAAAATTTCAAATAAAGAAAAAATATTTATTTAGGTAGTTTTTCACAATTGATGTGATATTAGAGTTATTTACGAACATCTTTTTAGCTTTAGAATAGAGTTTCACGGACATCTTTTTTGCTTTTCATAATGTAGATTCACAGGCTTCTTTTTGCTTTAAAATGCAGATAGTTTATGAAAAATTTAACACAGTGAAAATATAAATTAGCTGAGCAAGTTTTACTGTACAAAACAGTATTTCGATTATTTTTAAGAGTTTCAATAGAAAACGAAAATGGAAATTTTAACCAATTAATATTGTATCCATACGTATATACAACATTGTTATTAATTAAATTAATAATAATCTTACGAAGACGTACCATTATGTGTATGTGTGTATGTGCTGTGCATGCGTTTGTTTAAAATAAAATCGAAAATATTATTAAAACATTATGTTGTATGGTTTTATAAATAGTAATAAAAGACGTTTATTTATTATTAACTGATGATGGTAGTTACGTATTAAAAGTTTGAAAACTGAGATTATTGTACCTTGTACCGAGAGTTTAATGATTGACTTTTAAATTAATTTAAAAAATATCAAGAATTTTTTTTATAATAATAATGTTATATAGTTTTATAATACAAATTATGAAGATGTTGAAAATGTTTTGAATGTTTAAGAAATTTTAATTCAGTGACTTATTCACAACTAGTCGGACACCCTCTTACGGGAGCAAAATAATGCTCCCCCCTCTCCTTTAAACTGCAAAATTACCTCCCCAAAAATACTTTGCATCAATAAATTTTTAAAATTTTGAAATGTATTTTGTATTTTAAATGTATTTTGAAAATACATGTATTTTGTATTTGGATTTTTTTAATTTTCAAAAGTATTTTGTAATTTGTATTTTAAGTTCTAAAACCACTGTATTTTGTATTTTTTTTTATCAAAATTGATTTTTCGGTGTATTTTGTCCTACTCTGACTATGCTATTTACACACCTGAAGTTTCTGGATAATCCCGCATGTATTTTTCTAGGCATTTAACAAAGCGTCTAAAATCGCAATTGACCAACCTGAAGCTTCAGGATAATCTCTCATGTATTTTTTATAGGTATATAACGAAACGTCTAAAATCGCAACTAGCCGGTCATCATTGGCCATATAGTGTATTAGAGGTTTTTTTTTTTTTTTCAAATATATATATCAATATTATTTTTAAATTATTATTAACCATTCATATATCTGATAAAACGAATATATATATATATATATATATATATATATATATATATATATATATATAATCCTTGTTTGAAAAATACAAAAACTGTTCAAATAACCATATTTCTAGGGCGCATCATTTTCGAGAAGAATGCAAAAGTCTTATGTAATATCTGCTTCACTGAAACTAAGCTTTACAGAAAACATGAACAACAGTACTCACATTATGATATTATATTTACATGAGTACTTGGGTACTTGATTGAAAAGGTCATATTGAAATATACTAGTGTATGTCGTTAGATGGTTAACAAATTTGATTCACCAGAATCCCGTATTAGGACTTTGCTTGGTAAAAACGTTGGTGAATTGCATTAAATCACATATTCCAGGTTGTGCTCAAATTTATCCCCATAAGTGTTCTGATCAATTTGAAAATTTTATTTTACGAACATCGTGCGTATTTAATAAGCATTAACTTATATTCATATTTCAAATAAAGCTTATTTTATGTGTGCGGATAGATGCACATTTTTTCTGTCGTCTTTTGTCGAAAAATTATAATCATAAAGGTACGGTTTTTTAGACAATTTTTATGCACTCAGAGCAACGATTTTCGCTTCGGTATTGTCAGGTTACCTGTATAAATTTAAAAAATGTGTATGAGAAACAAGAATATTTTTTAATCTATAAAAGTGCTTTCCGTACCACAACATCTATATGAGTAGGGAAGAATAAGGCATTTTGGGAATTAGCTCGCCATACACTGTAAAAAAAGGCAAATCTTTCCAAAAAGTTACAGAATTAATTAAGGTTTATAGAAATATAATATAACCGATTCCGATGTAACAATATATCCAAAAAACATGCCTTTATCTTCCGAAACCTCTCATACTAATACATGCCCATTAATGAAGCATTTCTAAATCACTAGTTTCTTTTTCAATTTTCATAAACGTTTGCGAGTAGTTTTTAGCTCACAGGCTATCAAAGCCTGAGAGCTAATATGTCCATAGATTCTGTATGTATGTACGTATATGCGTATGTATGTACGTAACGCAATAACTCATCATAGAAATATCCAATTTGCTTCATTTTTTTTCTATGTTCATTCTGATAAGGCGCTTTCCTGATTTGTTTTGGAGATTCATTTGTTAAGTATAAAAGAGGGGACAGGGCTAATCTCCCCTTCAATTTAGATAAATGGATTTTTCATGCAGAATTATCCGATTTGCTTCAATTTTGTATACCGGTTTATTCTGATATAATGCTTCCCTGATTATATTTGGAGGTTTATTGGTTGAACGGGGGCTAATCCTCTCTTTATTTAGATAAATAGGTTTTTCATGCAGAGTTATCCGAATTGCTTCAAATTTGATATACAGATTTATTCCGATAAGCGGTTCTCTGATTACATTTAGAGGTTCATTGGTTAAGTATAAAAGAGGAAACGGGGGGGGGGCTAAGCTCCACATTAATTTATTTTTTGAGGTGCATTATTCTTTGAAATAAGAGTATAATATACAATTGGTGTGAATAACCTGTGAGCTCAATGATCAGTTTAACTGGGCACTTTTCTTTTTATTACAATGCATTAATCAGTTTTTTCAACACGAAATATCATTTTTTCGGATGCTGTCAACTCTTAAGCTGTCATTTTCAGCTTCGTAAAGGAATTGTTACTTGCGAGAATAACCAAATGTTATTGATAAAGCTATGAAGTTAGCATGTTTTTCTGTTGAACATGAAAATTTTTACTTGATGGTATCCGAAAAACTGACATTTAGTGTTGAGTAAACTAGTTAATATTCGGTTAAACTATTCGGAAATGTTTCCGAAAATTACAGGCAGCAAAAGAAACATCTGTTTAGGAAATGTTTCTTGAAATCTTGGATTTCTTTTGGCTTTTAAGATTTGAGAAGATGAAGGAATGATTTTTTATATCGTGGGTAACCCAGAAGATATTTTATATTACTTTATATATTATTTTCGTAAACCGTAATAAATTTCATAATTTTTTTATAGTACGGACAATGTTTTGGAATTTGCAGTACAATTAAACGTTATTAATAATAAGTATGTATACATGACAGAGTAATCTTCTCCCGAGTATAGTATAAAATTGAAGCATTTATAATTTATATCACTTTTTTTGTTTTGTCGCCTATCCAGTAACCTTACCCTATTATATATATGTACTTTTTAAAACTAAAATGAATATAGTTTTGAAAAGAAATGCCAAACTTTTAAAATATAAATATTTATAAGTATGTTAAGTGTTAAAGATCTCATTTCATTCTGAAGTTTAACGAGTAGAAGTTGTAAAACCATAAGACAGGAAGCGAAATAGGTTGGGATACAAAATAATGAAGAAAGTTATGCATAGCGTGAGAAATCAAGATACAAAAATTTGTATTTCGTTTGCCTGAAAACTTTTAATATGCAATTTTATGAATAAAAAGTAAGACAACAAGTAACAATTATTTAATAAAAATATATCATATAAGATAATTAATCAATGACTTTGTAAATACTAAAAAAAATATTTTCTCTTATAATGATTCTAATGTATTACTTACTGGCTTGTGATGCTTACTATTAGGTTGAGCAAAAAGTTCTGGGAAATTTTTAATCTAATTGTTACCAAAACTTTTATCGTACATAGGAGTACTAGTGGTATATCTATAGGAGTTGAGGAATTTCGGCTCCAAAATGCTTATAGAACAGTATGATTTGCGTGTGTTGATCCGGCATTATTGGTAAAAAAGTCTAACGATTCAGAAAGTCGTCGATGAGATTAATGAGAGTGAAGGTGCTGGTACGGTGGCAAACTTCGTACTTCCAGCAGATCCGGAATCTGGCAGAACAATGGCAGAAAGTCGCGGAATATGATGGTCTCTACTTTGAAGAATAGTCCTTGTTGCTTTTGTTGTTAATTTGTGCATAACAAATCAACTTTCACAAATTTCCTAGGACTTTTTGCTCAACCTAGTGTTATATATATCACATGATCATATGCTTCACAATTTATTTCAACGGTGTTAAGAACATCTAAACGAGTTTGTCCCAACCTGCGACACAAAACGAATGTTTGTACATTTTGTTAATAACACATTTTTTAAGGTACCTATTTCATTCACTTTTATTTTACTAAGCCAATGCTGGAAAAAATGACAAATATTTCTTAACCCATAAATGCATAATGATGCTTATCTGCATTGCTTTTTATGTAACTCTTAGCAACCACTATATTTATGTAAAAATATTAGTCCTGTAAAATTTTCAAAAATATGCTACTAAAACAAGTTAAAAATCTATCTTAAAATTTCTGGTGTCTAATCTTTAATATAAGAATAAAAAACAGAATTCTAAAAGAATAATTCAATCATTTAAGGTTTAAGTTTTATAAAATAAAAAAATATATAAAATAAGGTATTTAAATTCATACTTATTAAAATATTTACGAATTTGCAATATTTTAGTTATAATAGTAATTTTTACTTGTATTGCAGATGTGCAACATAAGAAAATCTCGACGTACAATACGAAAAATGTATCTGATTATTTTGTTTGTATTTTTCCTGCGTAAAGAATATTTCTGAGAATCATATATATATTTACAGAATAAAAAACTTGCATTTAAGGGTTAATCTGGCTCTTAAAGTTTACGAAAACATAACTCTTCCAACTTACTCCAATTACGACAAGCATTCTTCTATCTTTAGAAACCTTAGAAACCAATAGCCTCAGATATCATTTAAAGATGCATTTCTGAAACAAATTTCTTTTGCTCCCCGTAATTTTTGGAAACGCTTTCGTGTAGATTTTATGCCGTATAAAATGGTTTTCTCTACCAGGATTATATATTTTCGGACGCTATCAATTATCAAATAAACATTTTCTGGTGGGCAACATAATTTATGCATGCAGGAGCAACAAAATAATGTTAACTTTAATGTTAATGTTATTAATTATTGATTTAATATTAGTGCTGTTAATTTATTATGTTTGTTGAACACAAAAGAGTTTACTCGAGAATTAATAATATCCAAAAAATCGATATTTCGGATAGAGAAAGCTGGTTTAAGCACTGTAAAATCCGTTCACAAAACTTTCCTAAAATTACAGGCATAAAAAAACTTTAGCTTTAGAAATGCTTCTTAAAATCCCGAAAATCTATTGATTTTTGTGGTTTCTAATGATACAAAAAAGGCTTTTTAGAATAGCGGAAGAGGCAGTGTTGCCAGATTGGTAACTTTTTAAATTCAGATTATTTGACTGTCACTAATTTTTAAAAATAGTATAATTCGCCTTATTTTTCAGAATTTTTAATCTGTTTTTAAATAGGCCGAATATTTCTATTTCAAAAAGTGGTAACAATAAACAATCTGGGGAGGAAAAAGTCCCCAATCTGACAATACTGGGAAAAGGTTATACTATATTTTAGTAAACCTTACGAAAGATAAGAATTAGATTAAGAAATATTTTCCTTTTTTACTAGGAATGGATAAATCAATAGTTAGCATTTATTCTTTAAAATTAGAATAAAAAATAAAGTATATAAAATATTAATTAAAGATTACTTCAAGGTGTCCCAATCTCACGTATAAAAATGTAACTATATTTCATTTTCATTTTTGCTGCTGGCGCTTATTCAACAAGGTATCTTTTTCTTATAAATTGAGTAGTAATTTTGATATTTTGAAGAAAAAGACTATGTTGATAAAAATTTTCTGACAACCACAGATTTTGAAATCTTTAAAAACATTGCTAATTTTAATATATTTTTGGATTGGGCAATAAAACGTATGAATAAAATAATTTAGATTTACTAGTAAAATAAATGATAAAATGAACATTTATATAGCTGATAAGAATGATTTTAATATTGAAAAGTTAGTTCTAAGTACTTTTTTGAATAATTATGGAGAAATATTATGAACATAATGAAATTTAACCTACTCATGCTACGAACTGTTACATCCATTCACTAAGCTGTAGGTTTCACTGCAATATAAGCATTATTTAAATTAATATAATTCTAAAGATACAACCCAGTTAAAAAAAAAAAAAAAAAAAAAAAAGTTATGATTAATACTCTCAAAGCTTATATGCCTATATATAATAAAATATATATATATCATGTTAGAGAAAGTCTCTTTTTTAGCATTTAAAAAAATTTCGAAGAAAACAGCGTTACAATTTTGCCCTTTTGCTCGGCGGTCAGGTGGTTAGTATAATAATTCATCCAGTTTTACAAAATTAGCAAAGTAAAATTTGACTTTATTCTCTTTTAAAATACTCATTTAAGGTAGATATTCAAAATTTTTTCGTACATTAAACACAATTAAAATGACAGTGTAAAGTTATCATAATTGCAGTATATATAGAGATGTCTATAGTCCAAAAAATTAAAGTACAATTTCATATGGGTAAAAGGTGATTGAAAAATAATAATTTAATTTTTTAGTGCCCCAAAATTTATAAAAAATACGTAATGTATATCGACATACAGAAAGTTATGATATATAATATTATGATATTTGCAATACAAATGTTCTGAACATTTGAGGGCAGAGAAATAAAATTTTTTTAATATAATTTAGCGCCCTAACATTTATAAGAAACACGCAATGTATACTGAGAAATAGAAAATTCATTAAAATGGTTTGAATGCTGCAATCAATTAAAAATTCATTTAACCCATAAATGCATAGCGTAACTCAGGAGTTACATGGACTTTTTTATATTTGGCGCTTTCTATTGGTCTGTTTGTGAACTATTATGTGTTACTTATATTTTACAACATGCGTTTAAGGTAGTGACATAAGTTTTTGTTCCGATTTGTTATTACCGGGATGTTATAATATACTTTGTTGATACTGCTTTCAATGTGCTCGACTGGCGTTTTTTCACTATCTTTATAAGGTAGTCATTATTAATTCTGGAAATTATTAAACGCATTATAAAATATATTATATCGTTGAATACCTGTCATGGTGCATTGTAAATACTTTAAAGTAAGTATGTAATTTAAAACTATCATTGGTTGAGCACTTTTTCGTTTATGTAGCTCAGGAATCTCATTATTACATTAGGTCCAACAGAAACATAAGTAAATTGTTTCACTATTATTCTAGTGAATAATAAACAACAAAAAATAAAAAACTCAAATGTTTTCCGAACAAAATAAAAAAAAAATCAGGCATTAAAGTGTTAAAGAATATTTTTTTTTGAAAATTAGATAACGGATTTTTTAAACTGCTCCATTTTAAGTATGATAAAAAATTAAAAAAGAGGTTAATTAGTCTATTACTAATAGACTAATTAACCTCTTTCCTTTGTAGTGAATAAGTTACATTGTACAAGTTCTGGATGAGTTGTGTTTCAGGGATTTATGCAGTGAAGGATACCGCTTGTAATCCAGAGAACAGTAAATTTCTTTTAGGAATTTCTCTTTTGTCAGAAATCCCAAGTTCTTAGTAGAAATTCTGAATTATAAAGTTTGCTTTATTTAAGGAGATATGCTTAACCGTATATAAAGTAAAAATTCTGCTTTTGCAATGCCCGCGGTATGGATTTGGAATTTCTGTATAAAAATATATTCCTGATATGGACGCATGTATGCGTCTTTAATGCAAATGGACTTTAGAAGTAATGGTATTTTTTCAAAAATATGTAAATTTTGGGATCTAAAAACGCATATTTTTAACTTCTAAATATTTTTATTGAATTACTTTGAAAAAGGCTTTCTTTCATTCTGCGCAACGTGTAGCTTTCCGCATTACCAAAGGGTTAGATGAGTAATTTTGTATGAAGGTAGTGAGAAAAGCATTAGGTAAAAAAATATATAATTGTATAGTTTATGGCCGACAGATTTTTTAAATGTTTCATTTTTAATAAAATCGCTGATTATGAGTTTCGAATTAAAAATTTTCCACTAAAAATCTGATTTTTTCCCTATAAAAAGCGTACGACTGATATATTAAAAACAAGATCGGGATACATCGGGATTAGATCATACATCGGGATTAGATTATGAAACTTTTCAACACTAACAGTATATTAAGAAATTTCTTTTTTTCCCACAATAAAATTACATGTATAAATGAGCAATTTAAATAAAGTGCTCCGCAAACGATTTTCCGCCTTAGACAATAATGTAACGGAATTATTAAATGCGTCACTGTAAATGAGAGGTATAAATGTAGCGCAATAGCGAACTTTGTATTGTGAACCTCATTAAATATTGCATGTCACTCCGAATATATTTACGCGTGTTGGAGCACGGGCATACGGATAAACAGACAGACAAACCAGATTCATTTGAAATGTGATAAAATGAATCCGCCAGGACGTTGTATAAAAATTAATATTATCTCTAATTTAATGTAATTTTCGCTTATACCACACCACATTTTCCTTATAACATTTTTTAACTGCACGTACTTTTTTTTATAAATATTCTGTGAGTTGCATATTATGTACATTTTCATGAGAAACCGATCTATCAAAATTCGATCACTTCTTAAAAATATATGTGAATAAATCTCTTATATCGAAATCTAACTAATGTGTCTGTTGATGCAGTTTACAGGGCATTTCTGAAATTCTCTAAAAAGTCACAGGTAATAGTGAAAATACCGTATTTTTTCGTCTCTGCCGCGCCCTCATATAACATGCACTGTTGATTACTAACAAGTCATTTTTGGGGGGGGGGGGGATTAAATTAAAACTGAAAGAAAATCGTCATAGAAATTTACTTTGTTATATTATTTTATATCTTTACCCTTATTCGCATTTCGAATTGCTATTTCTATTTGGTGATTGTCAACGTTATAGAAAATCTAAGACGTCATCCGCCGTAAGCTAAAATCAGTGCATTTATGAGATCAGTGCATTTATGTTCGGTTTTGTGTTTTCTTTTATAATTTTTTATTTGTTTGCAAAATAAATTTAGATTTAAATCGATGATAGAAATCTTAAACAGCAAAATAATCTGAAACAAGCATAGAATCTATTATTTTTATGATATTTTTTATTCACAAAGAAAAAAAGTATTTGTATGGTTAAATCTATTGACTTGGGTGTAAAAAATATTGCCCGAGAACCGATAAAGAAAAACTATTAAATGGTTAATATATTTATGGTAAACGAAAGTAAAATAATAATGCTATGTTGAACAGCTGTTAATTACAAAAATATTGACATTATAAACTCATTCTTATTATTTTTTTAAATAATCAATTTCAAAAAATCAATCATTTAAGGGGTCTTGTACCTTTTAAACGCGTCGAAAATTAACGAAAATCTTCAAAGTTTGAATTAGTTTATCTTCAAAAAGTTTTTATGTATAAACGTGAAATTTTGGATATTGATAAAACAGATTGTGCTTTGTAATATACTGCCAATAGAAATTTATTAACCCTTTATAGAATTTGTGTATTGTTGAAATCAAAATAGCTCTTTTTTTTTACCCCATAAGTCATTGCGCGCATGATATCTTGACAAAGTATGTATGGATTGTCATGAAATTTGGTAAATATACTAAACAAATATGTGTGTTTAAAATGATCTACTTTTAAGTATTTACAATTGTAATATTTTTAGTTATGACTATTTTTATTCATTAAAAATACAAAATTTTTATATTTTTTACGAAAATATTTTTTTTATATAGTTAATGAAATAATTTTAGACTAAGAGTAGATCATTTTAAACACACATATATGTTTAGTATCTTTACCGAATTTCATGCCAATCCATACATACTTTCTCAAGATATCATGCGCGCAATGACATATGGGGTAAAAAAAAGAGCTATTTTGATTTCAACAATACACAAATTCTGTAAAGGGTTAATAAATTTCTAATGGCAGCATATTATAAAGCATAATTTGTTTAATCAATATCCAAAATTTCATGTTTATACATAAAAAGGTCTTTGAAGATAGGCTAATTCAAACTTTGAAGTTTTTCGTTAATTTTCGACGCGTTTAAAAGGTACAAGACCCCTTAACTTAAACTAATTTCTAACTGAAAAACCTATTGACAATAAAACGCATATAATCAATAAATTAAACGTCAAGAAGATTTTTAGCGATTAATATTTAATTTATAATAATAATATTTTAATATTGCTGAAACAAACTAGGAAATTTTCGTATGGAATGTATCAGTATAAATCCTTCACTGTAAAAAAAAGTGGTAAATGTGTTATGATCTAGTAAGAAGATTTAAAAAATGACCTGTTCCGAAAAGCGTCCTCTTATCTTACGAAAACTCACAAACAAATAGATTTCCGAGATTTGGAAAAGCATCTGTCAAATTTTGCTTTTCTGCCAGTAATTTTCAGAAACGCTTCCAAATACTTTTTACAATGTATCAATCAGTTTGTTGAACACTGAAAAAACACGAAATGTTGGTTATTTGGATGCTGCAATTCGCAAGTTAAAGTATTAATATTCAACAGACAAAAGTCATAAATTAACTAGTGTAAAATGAACATTATTTTGTTACACATGCATAAGTAAATTGTGTTACACATCTTAAAATGTTTACTTATGAATTGATAGCATCCAAAAAACCCATATTTTGTGTTGATACCGGAATAGAAAATTAATCAATGCACTGTGAAAACTACTCAGATACGTTTCCAAATACTTTTTTTACAATGTATCAATCAGTTTGTTGAACACTGAAAAAACACGAAATGTTGGTTATTTGGATGCTGCAATTCGCAAGTTAACATATTAATATTCAACAGACAAAAGTGATAAATTAACTAGTGAAAAATGAACATTATTTTTGTTACGCATGCATAAGTAAATTATGTTACGCATCTTAAAATGTTTACTTATGAATTGATAGCATCCAAAAAACCCATATTTTGTGTTGATACCGGAATAGAAAATTAATCAATGCACTGTGAAAACTACTCAGATACGTTTCCAAAAATTACAGACAGCATAAGAAACTTTTATTTCGGAAATGCTTCTTTCAAAATCGGAAATGTTTGTGTTTAAGATGTTTCTGAAGATAAAGGGATGTCTTTTGGAATTGTCGGTAACTTGAAAGATGGTATAATATATTTGCGTAAACCTTCTTGACAGAAAGATCTCTCTTTTTTATGAATTTTGAACTTCTCAAAAAGTGAAGATATTTTTGCGATCTTAATTATGTTGTAAATAATCAAATTTTTGTTTTTTATAGTACAGAGTGAGACACATTATTGCCCTCATTACTATAAGCAACGTGAATTGAGAAAAAAGTAAAAAAAAAAAAAAACGCAAAGGATATAATTTTAAAATTAGTGTTTCTTTAACACTAATTTTAAAAGATGGGCGCGCAAACTACAACAAATAATTTTTGTATAGAAATTATACAATCAATTACAAGTATAGAATTTATTTTATAGATTGCATACTTTTAATATGATTTATAGAATAAATTCCATTCAATTATTAGAATTTATTCTAAATGAATTGAAATATTGAATTTCAAACGATAGGCGGTCTATGCAAAACTACACTTGAATACAAATTAAGATTATTTTGCTACATAGTGTAACAATACTGTAATTCTGCATTATTTTGTATATAAATGTAACAATAAAGAATTTATTTTAAAGAAATATAAAATAAACTGACATTTCTTTTTCTTAAATGTAAGTGAAGTTGCCAAGTTCCCGGCTTTTTGTACACCACTCTAATCATAGATAAAATGTTGTTCTTTAAAATCGCCCAAATGTTCCAATTAAATAAGAGATCATTTTCTGTTTTAAATTACTGGTATTCAAAAAGCCGGAGACGTGGCAGCTCTGTGTAAGAATATCACGCTATATTGTGTAAGCACCCACCATCCTAATCCAAACAGCGCTTAACTAGGCCCTCCATATTTAGTAATTTCCTGAATAAAATTAACCATTACCGGCTCGGAGTATTTCTGTTCATAAACTGATGATATAATGGACTGACACCGCAATTTATAAAGAAATTTATTAGAAAATACGAACTTGCTTATTTTCATGTATATTATAATAGGAAAATTTCAGTTAAATATTCTTGGTGCCGTTTGTCAGATTTGAAATTAAAATTAGGTATCCTTTTTTAAGGACACCGCGCCGGAAAGGGTTAAGGCGCTGAGAGCCAGAATAGACTACCCACATTTATGTGAAAAATGAGTGTGAAGTGTCAAAGCATTGTATGTCTTGAAATCTAGTGGCTGTATAATGAATTTTATTCATTTTAAAACTATTCAAGTGATAGAGCCAGTTTAACAGATGTTTAAAACTTGGATATCAAGTTGCTAGTGCAAAAGTGGATTAAGTGGCTTGGTCCAACTGTCACTGCAAACTTAATCACCATATTCTCATTGATGAAGTTTAGTCTCCTCTGGCGCTGATAGGATATAGTTTTTCTTCTTTACAACCATGACCATGGAGTATAGAATAGTAGAACCTCTTACGAAAAAGACTTTGCAGGGGAAAATCTGACTCGAATAATAAAAAAAAAAAAAAAAAAAAAAAAAAAAAAAAAAAAAAAAAAGGGGGGGGGGTGGTGGTGTAGAACGGCTCTACTGCACGTTCAACGATTGTCAGCCAAAACAAAAGACAATTACAGTTAAAGGCAATTACAAATAAAACTAATAAGATAGCACCTCCAATGCCTTACAGCAAATAAGAAGGATCGTCTATTTATTTTGGACTACATCATTCTTGCGCACGCCGATATCTATAAAAAACTAAAAACGTTGTCTTCAGAAGAAGACACGATATGCTTAACGGAAGAACAATACAAAAATCCCATGAAAAATAACATTTTATCTCTATTATTATTATGATCATTATTATCGCTATTTTTTACTTTTCTCCAAATTTTTGTTCCCAAATTTTGCAAAATAATATTTGCATTCCTTGGTTCTGTTTTTATAAAAACTACATAGGATTGTTAAATAAAAATAAATAAATATATATATATTAAAACTAATATATTTTTATATGTGTCTCTTCCTGAAATAAAAAGGCAGAAATGTAAGAAGCCATTTTCAAAACTGGTATGAGAGTGTTGGCAAAATCTGTACTGTTTTGAAAAGCCTTTTTTTCAAAATCAGAGCTAGCGAAGTTGGTCTACTCTGGTTCTCATCTCCTAAATTGATACTTCATACAGTTTAGCCCTTAAATGCGGGGTGTTGCTTTTCGGCAACATACCCAATTTCGGCTGTAAAATACTATTAGAATTATATTGAAGCTATAATGCCTAATGTTGCCAATAAAATACATTCTGAAAATATTATTAAATCGAATTTCTACATGTAGATGGCAACACTTGTGCTGTTTAAGAATAAAGAAGGATTTATTTTTTCCATTTTTTCTACTTATTCTTTTTGTTTTGTTTAGAGGCTTGCAAAATTCCCTATTTTTTTCTGCAGTGAGCTAGTAAAATTTATTTCTTATTACCTAGTTCCTAAAATTCTCGTGTGTTTAATATTATAGAATTTTATCAAGGAAAATTATTTTTTCAATTAAGACCAGTATTGCCGATTAGTAACAAGCAGTGTTTTAGCCGTAAACCATACTTAAAACAAAATATGATTTTTTTAAGTATTTTTACCATGATTTATTTAAAAAATGAAAGCCGAAAAACATTATTACAATGATTTTTGAAAAATCAGGCATTTAAGGGTTAACTTATCGAAATGCCTTATCGAAATGTATGTATTGCATATCTTTTCATGATATTTCATTTCACACCAAACACTGTTGAAAACGGTTTTCAAATATTTTTCTCACCCTTAAAGTTCTGGACAATAGTTATCCTCCGATCGCTGTGACCTGTATTTTCAGTAAAAAAATGGATTACTCCCGACCTTGCTGTCCTAAATGAAAATTGTTTTATTTTATTGTGCAATATATTCTCATAAAGTTTGTCCATTATTTTTTCAAATCACCCTGTATTTTTCTTTTATTCTATCTACTTTTTTTATTAGTATGTATTTTAAGTGGTGTGATTACGGTGGTTTATTATTAAAACTGGTATAAAATTTGAAAAAGAAATTTATTACAGTTTGTAGAAGTAACAATAATTGTACACTGTAAAATAATCCTTTAAAATTTCTTAAATAAAAAAAGACTTCTTCTAAAAATATGTAGAAATTCCAGTCCAATGGCGAGAAATTCTATTTTTAAATCCCAAAATTTTAGGGCCCCACCAGTGGCCGAGAGGTTCTGCTCTCGAAGCTGGTAGACGGGAGGTGCTGGGTTCGAACCCAATCGCGCCCGTCGGCCTAATCGTTCGGAGTTTTCGTGGTTTTCTTCGAGCCGTGGATTTTCCACGCGTAAATACGGATTAGGTTCCCTTAGAAAGACCACCCACGGAGGGCACTCCCCACCACCCGGGCCTATATCCCTCGTGTAGATAATTGGCCGTCAAAAATCAACCCAACCCAACCCAAAATTTTAGATATATACAGTGGCAGCAAAAAAATTCTTGACACTCAAGCCACAATCTCAATGCTCAGATATTCAATGTTCGCCCATTTATTAAAATTTTTATGGTGTTTCTAAAAAGTTCTTTTTACCGTAACATTTCACACCTGCTTATTAAAGTATTAACAATGAATGTATGGCAAAATATTAGTTTTGGCAATGCAATTTTTCAAGGTGAGTTTTTTTTTTTTGTTGTTGTTGTTATAACATTTTTTAATGCGTGTCAAGATTTTTTTTTCCAGCACTGTATTTTAAAATGAAAAATGCATCGGGTACCTGAAAATTATGATATAAAACATTTATGAAGGATACTATGATCCCACGCATGATTGTTCGTAGCTCAAACAGTGGTTAAGCGGACCACGGAGGTTTTGAATGAGGGAAATTGACTAAAGTTTGATCGTGGATTAGGAAATGTAACAAGTTTAGACTATTATTTTGTATTTATTTATTTATATTTTATAGAAATAAAAAAATTATTTAAGTTGTAAAAAAAAAGAATGACAAGTGTTTTATTATCGTACGATATAATTGCAAAACTAGTTTTTCCAGGATTTTGATGTCCAGATTTCTTATTTTTCAGCCTTATTTCTTTTATATTCTGCGTATTACGTTTACCCTCGATTTTACCTTTAAAAAATTATACTTTTGTAAAATATTTAAAAGATTATTTAAAAAAAAAAATAAAATCCATAAAAAGTGATAAAATTTCTTGTTATAACTTGAACACAAAATTGTTTGTTTTTCAGGTATAGTTAATTCAATTTCCTTTATTCAAAAATATAAACACGTTAATCCCTGAACTTTTTCAAAAGTTATCTTAGCAAAAACCACTGAAAAACACTTCTTTTGAAATACCTGAGTTTGAGGTTTTACTTTCGCAAGAATCGTCGGTTTGCACGTTTAGACGTTTACGACTTGTACCATCGTTATTTTTAGAGTTTTCATGTCAAAACAATTATTCGACATTTTTAGAGGTTCAAGCATTATAAAATAAAATAATATAAAATATAAAATATATAATAAATAATAATATAAAATAAAAAATAATATAAAAAGAAACCCCTTAACTATTGTCTTTAAACCATTGACTTTTCTTTTATTTCAAACATGTGTTTACTCATTAAATTTTAAACAGGGGCTCTTTTCCAAAATAATAATTTGTGATAAAGCATAAAAAATACTAGTAAGATTTTACGTCTGTTTAATTTTGTTGTAATACGACATTTTCGAAACGTCTTCAAAGTTTTTTCCGTAGACTATTGTCATATGAAAAATAGACAAAATAACTACATCGTTATCTTACAGTAAATACCATTTTCTTTAAATTTCAGTAAATCATATATAACTTCTGTGATTTGGATATGTACTTTTAATTGTGTTAGGATAAATGGAGTTATTTCCCAAATTTGAAGGAAAATTTCGGCCGAAAGTGTGAAAAGAGAATAGATTTCATTTTGTGGCAATGTTAATAACAACACTGGTTTGAAAATCGGAAGTCTGTGGCGGTCGGCTTCATTAGTGAAGTGCTAGATGTTGTTTTATGAATCTGAATCTGAATATAGAGAAAGTGATAGCTGCTTTTGTTCATATGTAATATTTTGTCAATCAGAATGCTAATAAAGCCTTAATGAACTTTATTCCAAGACTAATTTCAAACAAGGGAGGAGGGGGAAGGTGGATTATTAAAATAGTATTTGAGAAGCCTGGCCATACAATATTAGAGCAAATCGCCCTAAAAATTTTCAAACCTTTCACGAAGACATTTCACAAAGAAAGTTTTTAGAATTAACATTTACAGAATTACCAATTTAATACGTTTTTTATTCAAAGAATTTACCGGAAATTTCGATAAGTAAAATTCTTATTAATTAATGTATAAATTAAAATTTATTTACTATCTGCAAATTGTGGTAGGTATTTGGAAATAAAAACCCCACTAAATTGAAGACATCGATGAAATATTTATGAAGTACTTTATACACTTCTTAGTAGTATTCACAGTTTAAATTATCCCGAATAATCTCTTGTTTAATAACATTGCATGTTAGTTTTTTACGGTTTAAGTGTTTATTTGGGATCGATATAAGCTTCTTGCGTTCATTTATTTAATCGTTAACATTGCCAGTGAACACAAGTGCTGTATAGGTATATATTAAACTTTCAATAAATGAAAATTTTAAACCTACTGAAATTTGGTACACGTTAAATGTACAGTTTCGGAATGACAAAGATTCTTGGTATAGTCGTGAACCGTTTTCATCAAAAATTCATATTGGTTATTTAGGGCACGGCTGTCCGATATTTCAGTAAGCATTGGCAAAACACATCTAGGCGCAAACCATGAAGTGGGCCATTATTCACATGTTTGGAAAACTGGAATAATATTACCTTACTATAGCAGGCGACAGCGTTGTCAGTTTAGTCTACTTTTTTATTCAGAAATTCCGAAAGAACGATTTTATTTTAAGGAATCCTAAAATCATTGTCATTAAATAAAGTAAAATTAATTCGGAATTTCTGGTATGAATTCGGATTTTCTGCATAAAAAAGAGATCATACTGGCAAACCTGCTACGGAGTAACACTTAGTAGACGTCTTATAAGATTCACAGACACCTCACAATGTGAGCCATAAGGCAGCCTACTAAGCAGCGCTTGACGTGAAAACGATTGCAGAATAAAGCATAAATTATATTAAATTTAGAATTACATTTTCCTGAGAGAGAATCGTATCAAAATATCTTGAGGAGAAAGAAGTCGAGAATTTAATGTTTCCAATAATTAAAAAAAAAAAACATGCAGAACACTAATGATTTTAAAGAAGCATCTTTTTAAATAATATATTTAAAAAAAATTAGTAACAGGATTCATTCGAAATGGAGTCATAGAAATGCTCAAAAGAGTCCATGCCACTCGCGGACTCAACTATGGGCAGATCTGATTTATAACATCTTCCTGTGTCACTATCACTTGATATGGACATAGCCTGAATCCATATCGATATTCCCAATAAAGCTTATTTTATATATGCACGGGATCTGACGTCAAATTGCCCCTTTCTCATTTATCTCACAGAATAACAAGCCCATATTTATGGATTTTTATGCAATATTTATGTACTCAGAGGCAGGATTCTCACTGTGCACTGCTTATGATATTTTGAAACCGCCTGTATTTTGCCTGAATGCGTAGATTTACCCCGCCTATTTACAAAAACTTCGTTTGTCCTAAAGCGTAATAACACTCTTGAATATTCCTACAAATATATTTGCAATACCCTCTTAAAAAAAAAAAAAAAACTAAAAACTAGCTCTTCCTGATTTAATTTGACTTCCTGACACAATACTTCAAGAAGAATTATTTAGTCTTATAAGTAGTTGTTTATCAAAAAAAATATATACATATTCATTGTGCTTTTGATTCTCTTTCGCTTTTGATGATAATTTAATTAATAGCAAAGCCCTTGAGAATCATTTCAACGCCATCTGCACGCCAGTAATATTAGTCTGGAATAAATGTAGAAAAACCGTCGAATATTAAACTTAAGAACATTACTTAACTAATTCTTGTTTTTGTTACTACGAAAAAAGATTTTTAGACATTATTTATGCATGAATATTTTTTATAACAAAAATATGTTTAAAAAAATGTTGCATGAGTTATAAACTGTACGCTGAAAAAATCTTAAAAAACCCATTGAAATGAAATTGTGAATATTATTTAATAATAAAATGGCGGGAAATTTTACTCAAGTTTAATAAAATATTCAATACCAGAATTTTTATTTAAAACTATTTAACTTATTTTTGTGCAGAATATATTTCACTTAATTTCTGAAGAAATTTCTAGTTCGAATCAACATGTATACATTTGGTACGGGTCAAAATGAACCCTCATCGCTGTTCTAGTGTTAAAGAATGTTTGAATGCTATTTAAAGAATGTTTGAAAGGGAACAGAAAAGTTTTGATTTAAAGTTAATTTGAAGACTCTAGTGAAATATAAAATACCTTTCTTTTGTTTTAAACACAATTTGTTCCTACAAATTTTCCATAATTTGTTAATAGATTTTTCGGCTAATTTAACTGCAGTGAAATGTTAAAAGTTATACGATTAAATGAGGTAATTGTGAAATATGCGATTAAAATATTAAATGGGTTATTTATAATCGTAAATAGTGGTGAAAGATTCCATGGAATTTCAAGGGATGTACGCAACTTGATTATAGAAATATGCAGAATGTACGAAATTACTTTTCTTGATTGAAATTTTATTTATAACAGTTGTATGTAAGAGAGACATATGAAACTTATTTGAAAAGGTTGGAAAATTAGCCAAGTTTTTTTTTAACAGGTTTCCGTAACATGGCTGTAGTGTAGCATGGACAGTGGCCAGAAAAGCGGAAATGTTCACACATCAGGAAGAAGTCCGTTTGTCCTCTGGTAACACGAAACCCGTTTTCAAAAAACAGTGCACAAGAACTGACTATCAATGTATGGAAAGATGCCACCCGATGTCAGGAGCATTAAACTGTCTTTCTTCCCGATCCATTTCTTCCGCCCTTTCAGCTGAAGTTGATGACCAGCAAGTACTCGGCACGTCAACAAAAGTGCCTGTGGTTTTCAACTTGTCATACCAAGGCTGAATGCCCTTGACATTTGGCGTCCTCTTTACATACGTTGTTAGAAAGTTCATATGTGGTATTTTTGGCGGCCGGGTCTCATGATACAAGAGGACACACTGAGTGTTTTCATGATTTGTAAACAATTCCTGTTTCCCTGACACTAGCACTGCTTCACTACAGCCACGTAACGGAAACCTGTAACAAAAACCCTTTGTTAGTTTTTTTTTTAAATTTTGGCTCTTTTTTCATGTCTATCTTATATATTGCTGATGTAAATAAATTTTGTAATCAGGGAAAACATTTACGGACAACCCTGTATACTCGGTTTTAATTATAACTACATTTTATAAAATTTTAAGGAGTGGTCTTTCACCTTAACTCTTATAATTCAACCACGTTTTCTGAGGTAAATGTGTTATCCTTTGTGATAAAAGTTTACTTCACCTTAGTAAGAAATGTTGATACACGAACTACAGGCCTGTCATCGGCAAACTGTGCAGTTACAATTATTCAAATCGACATAATGTCGAAAACGGAGAGTTCTGGTGATTAATGGCCATATAAGTGTATATATATATATATATATATATATGTGTGTGTGTACTATACATATATTCTGTATACATATACTATACATATATTATATATATATATTCTATACTATATATATATATATATATATACTATATATATATATTCCAAACTTTACGAAGGTTTTTGACGTCTACAGACTAGTAAGAAATAAGCCTTTGCATAACAAAACCATTATTTTGTTTTTAAAAAACTATTTTTTTCATTTTTTAGAAAAATGCCCCTTTAAAACTTTCATTTATTCGATGTTCCGTGGAATAACCATTTTGCAATAACCAACATTTCTCAGTGTGGTTTCATTTGAAATCAATAACCAATAAAGTGCAAGATAATGTGCGATTATATATAATTTTCTTTGTCTTCAAGATTATTTTTGGAAATTTTGCATATTTTTAAAAAATTATCAACTGTCAAATTCAATGAATGTCATTTCAACAAAAAAATGGGAATTTTATTTTTTTAAACAAAAGCTAAATAAGTAAAATTTAAAAAACTTGATCAAGCACACGAAAATTATATAAGATTTTTATGTGTTTTTGAAATCTTTGGATATAAGATTACCCGTTGACGATATATTTTTGGATGAAAAGCAAGAAAATAATTTTGAAATATTCCTTTCAATCATGGCATAAAAAGAGAATCTTAATCCCTAACACACTTTTAATCACAGCCATCGCATACATAGCATAAAAGGTGGCGCGTGGTCGTATTCGGAGGTCCATTGCCAACAGTTAATTGTCCGGAACGGTAGTAGACCCGATCACGGAAAATCCCACCAAAAAGAAAGATGAATTTGATAAGTTTAAGACATCGATCAGTTGGACGTAACAAGTGCTCGTTTAACATACGTCGGACAACCAACGCTGCTTCGCGAAAAAGACAACACGTGGATGGAATCGGAAGTCTTTTATATTGAGTTACTGGTGAGAACGGTAGTACACACTATCACGGAAGATTCCATCGATAAAATATTAAAATTAAATTCTATGATTTTAAAACATCGATCAGAGGGATCGGGCAGGCTGGGATTCGCTATAATTATCAACTAGCAGAATTATAATAATGTCTCTGAACCGTTTATTGTGGGCAGAAAATATTGCTCTTTCGACATATTGAACTTTTGAAAAGTCCCATGCCAACTTCAATGCAGTTGGAGCACCAATTTTGAAATATCCTATTTTTTATTCTTTAATATTATATATATTCTCTACAATCTTTTGTCTGTTTTTGTTTTGATATTTTAGTGCCATGCTCCCTCTTTCTACTTTTTTCAAACTTTCGAGGTCACAAACTGATTAACAATGTTCGTAATTCTCGGGAGATTCAGGAGATTTGAATACTAATTTTTTCGTAAAGTAATGGTCGTACACGGAATATTTTCATTAAATAAGGCAGATATTACTTAATGGAAAATCTCGCAATCTTCCTCCCCGGCACACGAACCATCTTTATAAGATCTGACTGCTTTCATCAACCAGTGTCAAGGACTATGATAAACTTCTTTGGATGATAAATTTTTGAGTCTTGTGTAAATATATACAAACGACAGCATAGTAGAACACTATAAAGCGTCTAAAAACTGATAAATTGAAATACTGGAGTTTGGTTTTGCTATGTGGTGGTAAGGTGAGAATACCCCGTATCTCTGGGCGTTTATGTCTTAAAGATATAAAAATAATAGCTGCCAACTTTTATTCTAATATCACTAAAATTTAATACATTTTTTAGCTTATTTAATCGTCGAAATTGGTGATAAAATCAGGTAGAATTTACTATTTAGTATTATTGGGAAGCAAAAAGCTTAAAAGTTAGCAGCTATGATGGCAGGTACATATGTAATGAAGTCTGAGAGTTGATCTAGGAAATCTTGTATCCAAGCTAAGAAATGGGGGATTCATCGACAGTGGGCAATGATATTGATTATAGCTAATTATGTTGTGGTAATGTAATGGTTACTC
Organism: Maratus speciosus; assembly: GCA_963932465.1. Classification (NCBI taxonomy): domain Eukaryota; kingdom Metazoa; phylum Arthropoda; class Arachnida; order Araneae; family Salticidae; genus Maratus; species Maratus speciosus. The sequence goes on along the minus strand of OZ010787.1, from coordinate 505,024,837 downwards.
AAAAATGGATAAAGATAACCTACCCCATTCTGAATATATAAAGGAAATTTACTCTATTTTGATATATAGGAGTGTCTAGCTTCATGTCACGTATTCTAAGATACTACGACGTTTTCGGACGAAAATAGAGAAATCAAGATGTATTTCGATAACAGATGAACGAAGGTTTGGTAAATGTTTGATTTTATTTGAAACGGTTGTTTTTAGAGCTGTTAATGTGTTTTTTGAATACATTTCTTTTAGTTTTTATTTTCCTCCTCCAAACTCCTATACTTTCCTATACACAAATGCTTCGCCGTGAGAAAATTTATCTGCCTGTAGTTACGAAATTTGTTTAGGAGTTGATGGTTTATTTGAATATAAAAGGTAGTGTTAGCTGGCTGAGGTGTTTTCTTGCATGTTCAGTCGATTTGACCAGCATCCTGAGCGCAGTATTAATAATGAATTGAAATTCAGTTGATAAAATTTGATTTTGGCGATCACGGATCTATTATTGATTTATTGAAGTTGTAGAAATGTTAGATTTAATCGCAAAGTATATATTATCTTACAAACTTTGAATCAAGTAGATGTTGTCTGATAAATTTTGTGATTTCGCTGGTGTTTTGTTGATATCGTAATGGTAACGTTTATGTTTTTCTTGAAGGCTATAAGAACTAGTAATTATAGTATACTTTATTAAAACCAAGCAGAAACCTTTCCTTTACTTCATATAAAACTGTGTTTATTCTTTATTGTAGTTTGAGTTCTTATTATATTTGACATGTTGAATATATATGCGGCCCAGTGGAGACGCTAAAACTTTTACTGCAATTCAAATGAATGCTATCTTTGTGCGAATCAATGGTGACATTTTTCCTCGTTTCGGTGCTGATAATATATAATTTTTATTAATAAATGCATTTATGTATACTCCTTTTTTCTACATGAAAGGTAAAACTGGTATTAGATAATTACAGGTTTGTGTTTATAATCGCATTAAAAAATAGAGTGTTTCTTTTAATTTGAATATCAGGCCAGTTTCATGCTGAAATATGTCCATTTCTAACATTTTAAAACTGCACATTGCCATCTATATGTGAAATTAAAAATAATAATAACTGAACGTAATAAAAAGTTCCCGATTTCACAAATAGTCTTCGACAAAACTAACTTCAATTTCTGTCACATTTTGCTTGTTAAAATTTAAAACATGCCATTCTATTTTATGACACCCTGTATATAGGTATGTCAGTAATAATAAAGAATTCTGATCATGCACTGTTAACAGGAGTTTGCACAATATTGTTCCTTAGTTCTCGAGGCTATAAAAACAGTTCTTTGGGGAAACATTTAAAATTGCTTCCTCTGGAAATATTATGCTTTTACACAATTCACTTATTTATTAGTCTGCTATTGAAATGATGAGAATGTATTTAATGTATCTGAACAATATAAGGACGCGTCACTTATATTCAGAATGGCTTTGGAACTTATTAGGAATATATATTTGTTGATAAATTATGTAAATTAAACTTATTTTATTAAATAATTCTTTTACTGAAGGATTTCAATGTTATTTTCTAGTATTTAAGAACATTTTCATTTAATTTTTAAAAATAATGCTTTTATCTCATTTTCAGTGTTTATTAATTAAATAATTAAATACAATGCTTCTATTTTCATTAATTCTGTTTCTGACCTGGTAAGTGCGAAAATAAAATGGTGCGATTAGTAGAAATGGAGCATTCTCACAATCTTTTGACTTTTATGTCCGTGAATAATAATTTTTACTTTAGTACATGTTCTTGTGTTTTTTATTTCATATACTGGGGAACATCCCATTGCATGATTGCATAACAATATTAGCGAGATAAATAAGTTTTGGACGATGTTGGGGGTCCAAATACCAGGAAAACTCCTATACCGCCCCGTGTCCCTGATGCTGATTTTTAAGTTTGGAGCTGTCTGTATAAAATTGTTTCAATAAAAATAATTCGATGTCATTTTTTTCCGAAACTAGAACTATTGTTTTATATAAATATGTAGCAAAAAATTAACCTGCACACATTTTTAGGGTTGTTATTATTTTTTAAACTCTGTCCCTGGGTTTTAGATTCCTTAGCGTCCCTCTTCTAAAATTATACACAAAATCACTTCAGATGCAGCCACAGACAATTTTTTCAAGATTTTTCTCATGTAAAAGTATGCTATAGAAAGAATGTCTAAAATTCTTTGACAGGAAATTGACTGCAGAATTTAAATCAGCATTTAAATATCAACGTCAAGCATCGTGGCTTTATTGGTAGTCTTACCGTGCCTAAGGTTTATTCTTGCACTTTTCGAGGTAAATTATTTTTCTTTTAATTTAATCCATTGTAAATAACTGTTTCCAAAAATCAATGAACATTGTGGCTACCATTTAGTCGTAACATGATTTGCCTAAAATAGGTGGCAATTTTCCTTACCATTCATCCTTACCGTCCCTTTTTTTTCCATTTCGTCCCTTTTTTCCTCCATCCCCTTTTTTTACCTTACCGCCCGTTCTTTAACGCCTCTTTAAGACAATGTTATACCAAAATTTTGTACTAAAAATACTACATTGTTATTATTTCTTATTTGAATGTCTTGTGGGTCATACGCAAATTCATTATAAGTAAAAATGTAAAAGGAAATAAAAAGTTTTAGTTGTAAAATGGTAAGGAAAATTAGACTCGCAAGTTTAACCTTTAACTGATTTCACGCGGTCTCCCAGACCCCCCGACTCCGAGCTGTAAACACTTTTACAGCTTTTTACTTTTCTGTACTGAAGTTGAACAATATGAATAAACTACTGTTTTCATGCAATTTAATTCACATGCTCCTAAGAGAAGTACAACGATATTGTTAGGACAAAATTTAAGTAAACTCAACCATTTGAGTTATTTTTTTTATTCATTTTATTCGAGGGGTCTGAAAGATTGGATCACATCAGTTGTGTGACAAATTTTATTCACATCAGTTAAAGGTTAACATAAACCTCAGTTAAATAAAAAAATTGCTGCTGACCATTTTTTCTTTATTTTGAATCATTAAGGCATTCGTCTATCATATTAAAATGTTATTTTAGGAAGTTTACTTTCACCAGATTTTTATTCCTGAAAGTCTAAAGTTTGTGAGAATGCCCCAAATAACAAAAAACTCTACGAATACAAAGCATACACGACCAAAAGCGCCACCATATTACGTACTGTGACGTCATGTGAATATTGTCCATTAAGATAAGTCGTCACACGCCTAATAGCCACCTAAATAGCAGTAAATGTTTGCGAAGTCGGTAGAATTTTCCAAGACATCTGAGAAATTGCTTTTTGTCTCAAAGCAAAATAATACGAACTACACCTCTTTAGATAAAATTGTTTTAATTTAAAACTCAAGTACTGTTTAGAAATTTTTCTAAGTTACTAAGAGATAAAATCTACAGTTTTTCTCTTTTTCACTCTTGAAAATAGTTATTTCAATGGCGCAATTTGTAACAACGAAGATGTACAAACTTCACTTTAGTACTTGGATAGATTTGAGAATAAATACATTCTCAGAAAATAAAAAGTTAGAAGTCAGTATTTTTCTCTTGAGAAATGTTAAAAATGAAACACGTTTTTTTTTTTCCTTAGGAAAATGATTTTTAATTTGAAAATGCTAGAAATAAATGCCTTGTTTTCCTGTACATTGTCTGACCTACAATTTGAGCGACTGAAATCGAAAGTTAATAAATGCAGGATTTTTTCTTTTTATGCCAAAACAATATGTATTTTAATTTATGACTTTTAGATCATAGGAAAATTAAAATTAAAACTAAAATTTTTAGTAGGAAAAATATAAAATTTATCGCTATCCATACGTATTTTTGTTGCGTTACACTACGCATTATTAAATTTATTTGGCATTAAATATGCGAAAGAGATTCTTAAATGTCTTTAGCAAACAGAAAGAACCTGGAGAAAACATTATTTTTGCATTTCAAATTCTGCGCAAAATATTTTACTGAAATTTGAATTCTGCTACGCAAGCATTGCACAACAATGAAAAAATTAACAAATTACACTGTAGTTGCAACAGTAATTTCGTTTGTAGAGAAGTGTTTCCACATTAATTGGCGTTCCACTGATATACGTAGTATATCGACGATATAGGTTGTATATGACTGTCTTAAGCTTATATAGTACTGTGGACAATAGTATCTGTTGTACCATATATGGCAGAGGATGTAATATAGGGTATAATACAGGGTGTAATGTGGTGTATTAACAATATTAGATCGTAATTGACTGCTATGAATCTACAACATTTGTTTATACACTAATTGCAAAGCAGAGGATATGACGTTCGCATCATCACAAATTATCGCCATTACACCAAATAGACGTAGAGCAAAAAAGAATGTGTGTAAGAGATATGTGTTTTTATATTTAGGATTAAAAAATATGCTTCCGATTTCTCCAAATTTGAACTGCAACGACCTTTGAAAGGGCATAGCCGGATAAGCATTGGAAACATACTTTTCAATCAAATTTCCTGGTTTATTTTTCTAGATGTGGCTACATATCTGACAATATATTTCCCCTATTATCACCTTATAAATACTGATATTTAAGGAAATAAAAATGTTTTTTCGATTTTTTAAAAAATGGATTTTTTAAAAAACTGCTGCGCAGAATTTCATACTATTAACTGAGGATATATAGATACCAACGATGCATAACTGGTATTTTTTGTATAATTTTCGGTTTATAAAAACTGTGTGAAATAGCGAAATAAAAATTCAAAAAAATAAAAATCATATCTTATGGTTAACCGAAAATTAGCATTTTCTTGTAAAAAAAATTTCCATATGTGCCCGTATATTCTATATAAATGCCGAAAGATTGCGTTGGATACTACATATAAAAATTTACAAAAATATATATTAAAATTATTGAAATTCATTTTAAGGCGTTATTTGGGGCGGAGCTACTTAACTTCAACATCCGAAGAATTTTTGGAACAAATAGTCCAGGCAATAGAGACCGTATAGGGGCAAAATTAATGGTATTACTGTAAATCGGCTTTCTAGATGTTTTTTGGGTCGCTGAATCCGAATTTGTAACTTCCCACCAAAATTTCCCCCGGCAACCCCCCCAAATTTTGGTAAAAAGCCCCCAAAAAAACGTTTTTATTGCAAAATTCATTCAAATTGAAAAAAATATTGTTTTAGGGGGAAAGTATCTAGAAATGCAGAATGTAGACAAAATTTGCAACAAATTAGATATATGACATTATGACTTAGGATGAAGGGGAAAGGGGGATCTGCCTCGGAACATGCGCCGCAGTGCTGCGTGGACTAAGTTGCGCAATTCCACTTAACCACTCACACGTTTACATTAGCCCTCCCATCTTCCCTCCGAACTTTCTATATAAGGTTTACTTTAAGTTTTTTGGGTCGCTGAATCCGAATTTTTAACTTACCCCCAAAATTCCCCCCCCCCCGAACCCCCCCCCCCCCCCAAAGAGTTGTTTTTAAAAAGCATTACGAAATTCAGAAACTAGACAAAATTTGGAACAAATAGGATAGATGACATTATGACGTAGGATAAACGGGGAGAGAGGGGGCTGCCTCGGAACATTCCCCGTGCGCTTTTCTCAGAAACCAATTTTTTTCAAAAAATCAATTTATGGGGGGTTGCCGGGTGAAATTTTAGTGGGAAGTTAAAAATTCGGATTTAGCGACCCAAAAAACGTAAAGTGAGTCGAAATCCAGAAATAGTAATTATTTTGCCAGATAAAATCCCCTATTGCCTGGACTTCATAATTTAGTTCACGTAGCGCCTCAGTGCATGTTCAGAGGGAGCCCTCACCCTCCCCGTTTATCCTAATTCATAATGTCATATATCCTATTTGTTGCAAATTTTGTCTAGTTTCTGAATTTCGTAATACTTTCCCCCTAAAATAATAAGAAATTTAAGTTAAAAACAACTATTTGGGGTGTTTCGGGGGGGGGGGATTTTTGGGGGAAAGTTAAAAATTCGGATTCAGCGACCCAAAAATCTTAAAGTAAACCTTATAGAGAAAGATCGGAGGGGAGATGGGATGGCGAATGTAAACGTGTGAGTGGTTAAGTGGAATTGCTCAACTTAGTTTACGCAGCACCGCGCGCATGTTTCGAGGCAGATTTCCCCTTCCCCTTCATCCTAAGTCATAATGTCATATATCTAATTTGTTGGAAATTTTGTCTACTTTCTGAATTTCTAGATACTTTTTCTCTAAAATAATAAAAAAATGGAATTTTTTAATAAAAGCCTTTTTTGGGGTGCTTTTTACCAAAATTTGGTGGGGGGGGGGGGGGTTGCCGCGGGAAATTTTGGTGGGAAGTTACAAATTCGGATTCAGCGACCCAAAAAACAACTAGAAAGCCGATTTCCAGTACTATCATTAATTTTGCTAGGTAAAATTCCCTATTGCCTGGACTAAAAGTCAGCAGACAATATGTTAACTGACGTATTTTAGATTCCATTAAGCATATAAGCCATGTTTTTCAACTTCAGGTTCAGTTTGATATCGATATAGTTGAGAATGTTGCTCATGTGTTCATTAAAATTTAAAATACAGCAATTCTGTAACTGTTTATTCCAAAAATTCATCGGGCGTGGAAGTTGAGTAGCTCCGCCCCAAATAACGCCTTAAAATGAATTTCAATAATTTGAATATACATATTTGTAAATATTTATATGTAGTACCCAATGCAAACATTCGGCATTTATATAGAATGTACGGGTACATATGGGGAATTTTTTTCAAGACTATGATAATTTTCGGATAATCATAAGATATAATTTTTATTTTTTTTCATTTTTATTTCGCTATTTAACACAGTTTTTTAAACAGAAAATTATACAAAAAATACCAGTTATGCATCTTTGGTATCTATATATCCTCAATTAATGGCATGAAATTCCGTGTAGCCGTTTTTGAGAAAATCCGTTTTTAAAAAAAAAATCGAGAAAACTTTTTTATCTCATTAAATATCAATATATATAGGGGGATAACAGCGGAAATATATTGTCAGATATGTAGCCACATCTGGGAAAAAATCAGGAAATTTGACTGAGAGGCATGTTTCCAATGCTTATCCGGCTATGTCCTTTCATAATTTTTGTGTTTTGAAAATAATATTGAAAAAAATATTTTATAATTTATAAATATTTTAACATAAATCACTTCTTAAAAGGTTTAAATATGTGAATACAAAATTACAGGAAATTTCACACAAGCAGATTAGCTAAGGTTTGATAGTTTTGGAACTAAAATAAAAAAATAGTTGTAAAAAGGAAATAAAATTAGTTTTTAAATTGTTTAAAAAGAATTTAATATTAGGCTTTTCAAACTTTCCAACTGCATGATTCCTAAGTTGCTCTAACGAATGACTGCTGCTCAACTTCCCGTTTGTATCTAAGAGCAAAATGTACAGTGGTATCTAAATATCATGTCGAAATTAGGTACACTTATTGAAACTTTCAAAGTTTATTACAATTAAAATACGGTGGACGGCACCTTACGCTTATTTGTTAAACTGATAGAAGAAATAATTCTGAAACAAAAGGCAATTTTTGCTTTATTCTGCAACAATTTAGCGATAAAACCTATATGGTAGGCCTTTACGTACTTTACATGCAATCAAAACCCATAATTATTTTTGCAATTAAATTGGTGCTTTATAGAATTATTTTTGAAATTTTATTTGTAAAAGAAATATTAAAGTTAATCGAGAACCGGGATAACATTTGAAATAAAGTTTTTTTTTTTCCAAATATATTCGAGAGACATCGCCCAGAACTCGAGGATTTTTCAGAAAAACGGAATTTCAAATTATATCTGCAGCTGTTGATAAAATATAAATTTTTCGTTTACAATTAAAGTTAAATAAAAAATACAAATAAAAGCCTATTTGCTTGTGTTGCTTTTGCATCTAGAATAAACATATATTGGATATTTTGTCCCTTTCATATTTGTTTGAATGCCAAATTTGTTAAGGTAATAAATAACATAAATCTATCTCTAATACATTCCTTTTTTAAGAATGGCAATATTCAATGTGCACTGCTAAAACAGGCAAACTTTTCTGAATCCAGGAAAAAGCAATATAATCACAAAGTAAAATATACTGTAACCTTTTCCAAAATACCACGAATCGAAAAAGCGTTTTTTATCTTTAGGAGCCCCAAAAACCAATATATATTCGAGATTTAAAGAAACATTTATTCTTTGATATGCGGAAGCGTCTCCGAATCATTTGTATAGTGTCTTAAGCCCAGTATTTTAAACCCAGAATATAGTTTTTGGTTTTCTGTCAAGTGCTCTACCATTTCTTTAATTTTCTCTAATCATTTTTGAAACATCCTGTGAATTTTATATATATTTCATATATTTTTTCTGTTTTGTATCTTAATTAATTATCAGTCATCTGAAATATTTAAAATAGGAAATACCAGTACTAAATTTTATAAATCACATGGAAAACGTATATGTAACACAAAACGGATTACATCTGGTTTTCGAAATTTAAATCCTGTAAGACAATTTTGAGATTTTTGCTGCATATAAAATTATCGCATTTTAGAATTCCTTTCAACTGTGCCAAATGGGCTATTTGATTCAACAGAGTTGCGCACGTTTACTCAATGACTTACTATTTAACAAACAAAATATGGAAATACGAGGATTTATCCACAAAATGTTTAGTTATATAAATCTATCATCGAAAAATAACATTTTAAATATAAATTCATATTTATTTCATTTTATTACAGATCTTATCTGCTACTTCATTCCCTAAATGAGTTTGAACTTGATCCAAAACAAGAAAGTACACACCTCTCTAATGTTTATTATAACTGAAATTTTCGAAAGTTTCCTGCATATTGATTTTTTTTTTTAAATAAACATGAAATCATAATAAAATTAAAAGCTTGCTCTTTCTAAAAATATACAAAATCAGCGCAATATTTAAAAATAAACATTTAATCTGTATTAATAAGCAAATGACTGTCGAATCGAAATAGGTTTAAATGATTATTTTCATTGAAAATATCAAATATACATCACATATCATGTATGATGATATTTTGAAAACAAAAGTCGTATTAAAAGGAATTTAAATGCTTATTTTTCTTTAAAATGTCATGTACATTTTCAAAATAAATATTGAATCCAAAGTATAAATGTAAAGGTTTTTTTCGCTCTGCAATGGCAATTTTGATAGTTTGAAAATAAACACTAGACTGAAATAAATGAAAATGTTTTGAAAATATTTGAAAATATCAAAGCTATCAATATCATATATCCTAGGATAATTTCACAGAAAATAAAATTAAAAATTTTTGCTAAAAATGATTTTTTGCTAAGTCAGCAAATATTCGCGAAACATTTCTATCGTAAATGCTTTTAGCTAAATCCTGTAGCGGGATTAGTTTATATAATTTTCGCTTGGTTACATAAGGAGGAATCCAAATGTTGAAAATATCTTTGCTGTATGCTAAAATGTAGAGAATTTTACCAAGGCTAGAGAAATTTTTTAAGAGGTTATGAAAAACATAATATTCATTTTCGAGATTTTTCTAGCATTTCGCCTTTAACCCTTTGCTGCCCCGTGTTCCGTTATGGAACACCGAACTTGATTTGCTTCTTAATCGGTTAAATAAATTCCCTAAATAGGTTAAATAGGTTTATTATTTACTTATACATTTCTACTTAAATAATGGATGACATCAACACTCCAGCCAATCCATAATTTTGAGCTGTGATGAGTTATTTAAAATCTTATATTTCCAAGTAATTTTGTATCTATATCTATATCTATATATATATTAGATACAAAAATAATCGCTTGCAAAAAAATTTCTGTGTTATTTTGTTGGCTATAATTTAAACTACTTATTCTATATTATTTTAAATTTATTATTCAGAAAGCATGTGTAGAATCGTTGAATAAAATAGGGTGTCCCATGAACAGGAACACTGCGCCGGTCATATCACGCGCTGGTCATATCATGCATCTGAAAGCTATGATAGCGAAAACATCTGTGTTTACCTTTTCTATTTTCCTCTGCGGGCATTGGGTGTGTTGCGGTAATGTGGCCATTGTTGAATTCAGGTTGTGGTCCGGGAGGACAATCAAATCCCCAAGGAAGTTTTGATATTTCATGCGTATTAATTTTATGCGTTATAGTAACGTCGAACACATGCCGGTTAAAGGTACGCGCAGAAGATGTGCGCTCTTTAGCAAAAAAGCGAGGCCGCACAAAAGAAGTTTTATGTCCAAAACCTGGAAGTTGGTTTGTGTTTTTACCAAAAGGGTATGACTTGCTTTGTAAATATTTTTGTATGTAGGACTTGTGTATAAAGAGAGAAATGTAAATATTTATTGATCGAAAATTATAGCAGTGTTCTTCATTCAGATGCAAAAACTTTGACTAATTTCGCGCTTCACTGCAATGCTCTCTTAGCCGCACTTTTCAGACTTCTAGAGGTGTAGTGTTCCCTCTCATGGAATACACCACACAATGAAAACGGTAAATGCAATCTTTACAAAATGTGCACACCTTCAGAATAAATAGTCAGCCTACAACTTTTTTTTTGTCGAAATTTTAACTTTAAAGTGTGAGCCGCAAAGGTTTTAAGAGACATGATTCCAACTCTGAAATATTTCTTGGATGATGATTAATCTTTCTTTCTATTGCAATGATTAATATTTTTATTCTGTTGTACAACATAATGGCGGCTTATTTTCTGTAAGTTTTCAAACAATTTCTTTTAGTCGGTGAGACATACTCCAACGGCTGACGGATCGTTCTCTATTTCTCGTACGCCTGATATTGACTAGATGAAGGAGCAATACGGAGAAAAAAATCTTCTGAAACCAGAAAAATTTAACTGGCATTCCAAAAAGTTTTTGAGAAATAGCGTTGGTTTGTGTAATCAATATTTGAGTTAATTATGGATTATGATGAATCAAGCATTTCTGATGATAATTGGAATATTACTGAATGCGCCAGTGATTCTAAAGAAAGTATTTTTTATGAAGATTCAGATGATGAATGTGATGACACCAGTGATGGAGCAGTACTGTTACCTGGCCCTGTATGGCATTGATTTGTATGGTGTAAAATAAACTTAAGGTACAAAATTCCCGGACCATGACTTTTCTTTAAATATGAATATATTCTATTACATCTTTTTATTTTTGCCTCAAACTAATTGCATATTTTATTCAGAAACCTTAAAATTATTAAATTTCTCCAATTTTCTTTTTTCTTAATAAAAAAAGGTACTTTTTTGGATGGTTTTCATAAATATTAATTCATCCTAAAGGGATTGTAATTGGAATAATGTTTTCATTGTCCCATTTCGCTTTAAGTGTAATATTTTTAACTTTTAAACATGTTGATGAGACATGTTGATTTAATTGAAAATGGGCGAACATTTTCAATTTCTACACCGTCGAATGTTGAAAAATTGTACTTTCAATTGCAATTTATTTGAAAACTATATCATAATTTGTTTGAAAACTGTATATTAATTTACTTATTTTTTATGGTCTTTAAACTAATTTTAATCGTTTTTTTTTTAAATCTAATCTCTATACATACAGCTCATTTTCTCATAATTATGATAGTGTCACTTACCACTTTCATCATCTGAGTTCTCAAATGTTCTCTCAAATGCAATTTATTTGAAAATCGGTTCTGAATTTACTGTTTTTTTATGAGTTCGTAAGATAGTTTTCAAGCATAATCCTTTTTTTTTTTTTTTTATTTATCTATATTGTATGCAGACGATTACGAAAGATAAATCCGTTTACGTATAAATTAATATAAATAGTTCAGCATATGTTCGCGCCACACAAATTTAACACATGTAATCCAACTGCGCGTTAAAACCACTGAAATAATCAGAATAATAAACAATTAAATTTAAAAAATCAAAAAACCCGACTGCGTAAAAAGCGAACTAATTAATTATTTCTCATCAATGTGAAACTATTTTTTTTCAATTCCTACTATTAGCTCACACTCTCGCTTTATATATCTTGTTCAAATTTTCAATCGTTAATAAAATACTTATTATTCATCCAATCAAGCTCAAATAAATTTTATTAAACTTGTAGAGGAAGACACTTGATTGTAATCCAGTTTTTGTTCAAATATTAATTCTCTAATTATTAAATTAAATAAATTTAAATAATCGAGAGAGCCCTCTTCTTGATCAAGGTATTTTCAGACCGAGAGACCTTTCTTCTTGATCAAGGCATTTTAAGCGCCACTCAAATGGAAAGAAGAACGGGAGAAAAAAATGCTCTTATTGACCTAAGTAGGAATTGACTTAAAATATTTTTTTCATATTACTTGTTTACATTACATTCCTATTTTTTTATTTACTTGAATTGATGACTTTTAAGTTGTGTTTAATTGTTAGTTTCTATCTATAAACACTGTTTTTATGAGGTCTATATATGTCTGATGGTTAGAGTTGCAGTAAAGCTAGAGATCCTACATGCACACCTTCCAGGTTGTATAATATTTTAATGGAGCTTCTGACTGTAAAATAGTCGATGAAAAATCGTCTTCATTTTGAAAGACCTATCGAATGAAATGCCACTCAAGGGGTTGCGTAAATTGTTTTTTCGTGTCTACCGCCATTTTGTATTTTACGGCCGCCATTTTGAATTTATAAAAACAAAACCTAGCCTATAACCATCGGGCTGTTGAGACGAATTGATAGAGACCTCATTCATTAAAATCCATCCAGCCGTTGGGATGTTTCGAGGGTATTAAGAAATCCATATACACAGATACGCGTGAAACACATAACCCTTCTTTTCAGTCGGGTAAAAAGAGCGCAATAAATGGTGATATTTGATGATTTCTCCGACTGTTAATTCCTGGCACAAGTCCAATACGAAAATATCACTTTTAATAAATTTCAAAATTTTATTTGAATGCGTAATTGCTATTTTTCATATAAAAATACTTCCTTGTAATTGTATGTAAGCAGTCTCAAATATATATATTAAATACAAAAAATCCATTTAAAGTCAAATATCCTTTCAATTAAAAAAATGATTTTCACCTATATTCTGTAACCCGAGAACCTCGGGTTGGATTCCCTAGTTATGGATAAAAACGATTTACCAAGCATCTTGGCGAGAATGCACTTAGCGTCTTTCTGTCTATAAACTTTTCACACCCGTCTAATTGAATACGTTCATGCGATTTTCGCTAAGTTCTAGAATGTGGATTTGCCATGAATGGGGGGGGGGGGGGACTTCAGTCTGACGATGCGTTCTGTAAGCATTCTAAAACTCTCTGGCGCATGCATCCAGATTCCCTTTTCTTTTCAACACATTTTGAATTATTTTTTTCTTTTTAAACCTGCGACCTTTCATCTTTTCCATACTTATTTTTTTTTTTTTTTTAACGGCCTTGCTTACTTTTCCGTTAAACACCACTACACGCCATCCACCAATGTTGGCGGATGGCTAACTTAGATAAAATATAGGAATGGTAATCCTAGCGAATACTTATTATATGTATAGTTTAATTGAAAGTATAGCTATTTCAAAGAATACAAAAGAAATTAATAAGAAAAATACTTTCATTTCAAAGGCGGCATAAACTTGTGCTTTCAATTAAAATTGCTGCAAATATCAGATTTTTTATTAATGCTAATGTAAACATTTGAATTCAATAATTTGAGATTCACAGAATATTCACAGAAATCGAGATATATACGCAGGCTTCTGCAAATCGAACTGAAGTTAAAAAGGAATTTCAGAATATAGAAATCAGTTTAAGTATGTATATTTTCGTAATTTTGCCTCAGCGACAAGTTGGTGAATTGGAATTAAGTATATGTTCCGTTATCATATATTTTTATGAACAAATACCACAATATGAATTATGGGTTATATTTTGCATTTGTAGAATTTAACCGTATATTATTTATAATTTGGAAAATTAAAAAAATATATATATTCAACATATTGAAAAGCTAAAAAAAATCACTTATTAATAATTAAAAAAAGAAAATTCGAAAAAATGCATAATAAAAATTAAATTTAAAAAATTAAAAAACCCGACTGCCGAACTAATTAATCATTTCTCATCAATGTGAAACTATTTTTTATATTACTTACCTATTTTTTTTATTTACTTTTATTGATGACTTTTAAGTTGTGTTTATTTGTTAGTTCCTATCTATAAAGACTGTTTTGATGAGGCCTATAGATGTCTATGAAGGTTAGAATTTCAGTAAAGATAGAGATCCTACCTACACAACTTCCAGGTTGTGTTATATTTAAACGGAGCTTCTGAATGCAAAATAGTCAATGAAACGTCGTCTTCATTTTGAAAGAGCTATTTAATAATATGCCACTCAATAGGGTGCATAAAAACTTTTTTCGTCTCTACCGCCATTTTGTATTTTACGACCGCAATTTTGAATTTATAAAAACAAAACCTAGCCTATAACCATTGGACGGTTAAGACGAATCGATAGAGACCCCATTCGGTAAAATCCATCCAGCCCTTGGGATGTTTCGAGGGTATAAAGAAATCCACATATCCAGATACGCGTCAAACACATAACCCTTCTTGGCAGTCGGGTAAAAATGACGATTAATAATCTGGTTTCTATGCTTGACAACTCGAATAAAACATTTTTCACAATTGGTGTTTCGATCTAAAACGCAAATAGTGTTCGTCTGAAGGAAAAATACTTGGCTTTATAGAACCTTGTACATTGACTAAAAACAAATTTATAACATTAGTAACATTGAATTAAAATTTATAGAAACAATTCCAAATAAAAGTTCAATAACAGAAGCTGCCATTATTTTTTTACACAACTTAATATGCAAAAGCTTCCCTTTTTTCGGCAGTATCTAAGTCCAGCTGTATGATAATTCACGGTTGACCTTTCGTTAATTACATTTTTATTTCAAAAAGAAATCTTTAAAATAAGAGTTCTATACAAAAATTCAATAAATATAGGAAACATAATAAACAGTTAAATAAATATTTGAAAAACATGATTCAATTTATTGATAGTGTAAAATTGTTTTAAGCAATTTATTAATAAAAAAAATAGTTTAAAATTATTCAAGTGTTCCGATTTTCATAATATTTATTCCCTTTTTCAAATTTATTACCTGAAAAGGATTTTATTTGAAAAGCTTGTAGTCAATTTTTTACCACATAAAGGGTTATTTGAAAAAAAAAATCCTTTCCAACGAAACTGAATTTTCATTAAAATATCCCTATTTTAATATACACTGTAAAAAATACAAATGTTTCTTAATATAGGAAAACATAAAGTACCACGAGTGAATCGATTTAAAATGAAATTTTAATAAACTTCATTTTGCTACCACTAAATTTCGGAAACGTTTTCGAGTAGGATTTCTAGTGTATAAATCAATTTTCCCAACTTGGAGTATGGATGGGTATTATGGATGCTATGTATTCTTACGTTAACATTTTCATGTTCAATAAATATGTTTTGCAGACAAAAAGATAAATTATCATCATTCACATTAACATTAATATTATTTTCTTACTCTTGCGTGGTAAAATACAATTAAGCAGCTGAAAATGTTTATTTGAGAATGAGTAGCAACCTAAAAACCGATAGTCTATTTTAAGAAGCTCATTGATGCACTATAAAAACTACTCAGAAGCGTTTCGAAAAATCAGTTGCAGCAAAAGAAACTTTGTTTTCACAAAAAGACTTTTCTTATTTTTGAAAATATGTTGACCTTTGATTTTTCTGAAGAGAAAGAACACTTTTTGTAGGAATTTGGAATACGTTATTGTATATTTTTGTTCTTCGATGTAATATATTTTCGAATACAGTGAAATATGTATAATACGAAAACGTTTAACATTAAAAATAGGCTAACACGAAATGATATAGCGGTCCGGACACTATTCTATTCAATTTAATAATTTTTTTTTTCTTTTAACACGAAACAAAAGTCGCTTACCACGAAAAATATTAGCTTTCGATCTAGGTACTTTGAGTTGAAATTGGTGGATTTTGTGTTAAAACCACTGGATTTTGGGAGAAAATCAGTGAATTTCGTGTTTTTGTTTGTAAATTAACTTATATTTTATGAGCACAATGACTGAGAAATCGGTCCGAAAACAAACTGCTATTTCGCTTCAAATGAAGATGAAGCTGCTTAGTGCAGATGATGAAAAAAAAGAAGAAAACAGGAATCTGCAAAGAGTTTGGCATTGCCCATTCTCATTGCCCATTCTACTTTATCACGTTAATGTTTGCGCGCAGTATGTAAGCCATAGAGAAAACGTGTGAGAACCACTAAGCACGAAGATTTAGGGACAGCTTTGCTTATTTGATACAAACAAGCTAGATCTCAGAATACAAAAAAAAAAAAAAAGACACTGAAAAAAAAAAGATATTTGATTTTTTCCCCCCAAAAAACAATATTTCTTTTACTTGCTTTATATCTTAACCCCTCACTGACTAGCCCGTGTAAATACGTTCACTAAGCTCCAGGTTTCACTGTAATACAAGCAATGTTTAAAGTAATATAATTCTATTGATTTAATGTATTTTTAATACATTGAACAATGATTAATGCTTCCAAGGATTGCATTCATATTCGATATTAAGTTTTTTTTTATATAAAATGTTGAAAGAATCACTTTTAATATAATGCAGAGAAAGCAACATTACAATTCTGCCTTTTCCAAGACTGTCAGAGGGTTAATGGATGCAACCAACTAATACTAGTTTAACAGGAAATCGAAATAAGATTTGACGACGTCGAATATACTTGCTACTTTTTTTTTTTTACGAATCTTTTAACGCGAAATTCTTTGAACACGAAAAAAAATGTTGGCCCCATCAATTTCGTGTTAAACGTACTTCACTGTATTAAGAAAGATTTGTCTTTTTTTTACAGTATACTTAATATAAATTTGAGTGCCTTAATAAAACAACGTCCAAAAATTGATGCACAGATTTGTTTCAGTATGTATCAGGATTGTACCGTAGCTATAGAAAATTTTGAAAAAAAAAAGCATGGTACACTTTAAATATTATTTATTGCGCGAAATTCATTCATGAAAAAATTCATTTCAAATACATTACCACATGATATTTACATTACTTACCGTTATAAGAAGTTTCATATTACACTGTAAAAAAAAATGGTAACGTTACATCTAAAATCCAGGAGCGTTTCGCCTTTTCTCAGGTTTCCAGAATAATTTAGCTCTTTCCTGTGAAATTCTGGTTTTCTTATCTGAAACGTTCCTGAACAAAATTTGGAAACAGCAAAACGTTGCGGCCGCCATTTATTATTTTTTTGCTATAATCCGTTGCTCGCGCGCGAGTGTCGAAAACGAATTCCTTAAATGAATGTAAAAAAATTAATATGGAATGCAAATAAATCAATAGACGACATAATCCTTTACGTCTCTATTGCCAAGACTGTGGAATGTTTAAGGAGCAGACCGTGTAAAAAAAATACACCTATTATTTGATCTCCATTAACCAGGGGACCATCAAATATGATTCTCACCGATTTTGATTAATTTAAAGTATGTTTTAGAGTTCTTATCTCTAATTATTCTTGTGAAAGAATTTCTTCAAATGGGCCTTAGATTTTCAGAAATTAGATGCCGAGGTTTAGCATACGTTTCAAATACCCATTAGTTTGCAGCTCTCAATGTGTCTTTCGTAGTGTGGACGCAGAAGGTTCGCCCGCCACCCGTACGGCCCGAGTTCGATGCTACCTCTCGACTTTTTTTTTTTAAATTAATTTTATATTTTAACACTTTACAATTTGATTTAAATTTGATATATATTTGACACTTTGAATTGCTGCAAATTTGATTTTTTTTTTTTTTTTATTTTAGGAAAAAATATACAATTACGTTTAGGATTTTTTTTTTCATGAAAATTTATATGTATTTTATCTAACTTGTAAACTAACATAATTACTGACGAAAATCCAAAATATTTTACGTCTAGATTTTTTTTCTAATTATTATTTACATTTATATATTTTTATATTTTAAGCAAAGTTCAGAAACAATATATCATATATATATTTACTTTATTGAATTTTAACTGGAAATTTATTTTTTCGTGTAAATTATAAATAATAACTAGCGCTGCAGTTCGCAGCCAAGTCCAACTAATAAGAGTGAATTATGTCAGCCAGGTATCGGTCCGAATAGCCTAACAGGTAAGGCATTGGCACGGCACGCCAAGTATCCAGGTTCGATCCCTGGTCTGAACATTTTTCGCTCTGTTGGAATAAACTTGAACTGTGCTACTCCAGCCTTGAATATAAATAATAATTTTGATGTCAATTTCAAAATATTTTTTCATTCCAATAAATAATGATAATAAAGCGAAAATTGTCAACAGGAAATGTAAAAATCGTCTGCGGATCCCGCATGCTGTGAAATGTCAGTAATGTTTTGCTGTCAACAGAAATATTCCTGGTATTTCGCAGGAAACTTACTGGCATTTCTGTAGAATGTTTTTAACATATACAGTAAAGTTCCAGTTATTTTCAAGAAATGTTTCCTGGAAATAATGGGCAACTCAGCTGCCCATTTTTTCCCAGGAACGTTGCGGAATTTTTTTTACAGTGTACACTTTGTGCTAATTATATGAAAATATGATGATATAAGGTCATTGTGCCTAACTCAGACGCGATTCCTCACACTTTTGTCGCAGTTAAAGTATTATTGCAAGGTTCGTACGGGTCCTTGAATTTCCAAACTAAGAAACATTTCGGCACGAGTATTTTCTTATGGAAAATCTCTCCTTAAACAAGGCGAAATTTCGTCCGTTTAAACTAGGTTTATTTTTCTATAAAAAAAAAAAATTCTGATATTTGGCCTTGAAACTAACGGTACCCGGACGAACCCTGTATTGGCAGTTTATTAAATAAGTAAATATTTTATTATGCAGAAAATTATTGAATATTGTGCGTTTAGTTCAAAACTAACTTGTTTTGTAGAAATGGAATCAATATCTGTAGTATACTTCCACAATATACGATTGTCGCATTTAGGTGATTTTTGTCACACTTATAGCAGTTAAAAACTAAATGAGACTGGGAAAGCACTAAATGTGACGATGTGTTTTATACATGACAATACATCAGAAAATATTCTTTAACATTTAACTGTTGTGACGGAAATTGTTGCGTAGCTACTGTGAACTGTCTCCGAAGCCGCTTGGTAAATAGATAGGTACGAAAACTTCGATATAATCTTAGATAAACAAAAATCTTCATTAAATAATTTGATACTGTTTCTGTACTGAACTATAATAATTTAAAATCACTTATTCAGAAGTCCGAAGCATTACTACTAGGGCTTCAAACGAAACACAGTTTCACAAATATTTAGAGTTAAACTGAAAATTTCAAGTTAATCCGTGACAATTTTAAAAGGAAGTGGTCTGTAAGACAGCTAACAGCAATTAAGTGTTAACAGCAAGTAAGTCAGCTAACAGCAAGTAAGTCACCCGTCGCGGAAAACATCGTATAAAATTTGCGAGTAAATATTAACCCGTAAACTCCAGAATAGTGTGATTTGGTATTCCATAACTTCAACTGTGTATACTTTTGTTGGTAATATAGTGATAATGCCCTATAACAGTATAATACATGATTCCTTTACGGAATTTAATAAGGAATCGAAATAGGATATTGATTTATTTTCAAAAATATTATTTTGTTAAGGAAAAATACAATTTAAATAAAGCATGTTTTAAATAATGCCGACATTTTAAATTTTGTTCAGTGCGAATTCGCATTAGTGTGGCGTTTACGGGTTAAAAGAGTCTTTTCAAGATATTTATAATATTGTTAACAAGAATATTTATTACATATGACTCGAGTTATTATAGAATGCCACACGATAAATATATTAGACTTATAAACAGATGAAACAGTGAATTTTTTCTAGTAATTCAATTTAAGCAGGCCTAATTAAGCCAAAGACTCCTAATATTATGTTACCTCCACCCGCGCCCCCTCTTTTCCCTTACGTTTTCATAAAGAATTGTACATTTTTTATGCCTTAGAATAAATATATAGAAATACATAAATACTGATTTAGATAAACACAATTTTCTTTTTTGATCTTATTCTGATCTAAAAAAAGAAAATATTCACAAAAATGAGTAAAAGTTAATAACAGAATTAAAATATCATACTTAAGAAAAGTGTAAAAAAAAAACTTGGAAGCCTCCTAACCAGGGCATAACTGAGATGCAACAGACTGTAATCAAATTCGGCATTTAAGTTTTGTGTTTTAATTTTTGTAAAATCAACTTACTTCGCATTATCATAATTTAAGTGTTTTCAATTTGTACAAGATTTTTCAGATTTTCCATCATATACAAGTATTTCGAATCCATAATAATGTATCCATATTTTCTGTCTCAAATATACATCGGTATTTTTACGCCATATGTTTTAATAATTTTAGACACGTATTTTGATAATTAAGTGTTTATAATAAATGTGAAAATAAGTGTTTGATAAATTCAAACACTTATTTAATTACCCAATTAAACAAAAACACTGTTAGAGGATCATGCTGAAATTCCTAATTTACTAACTCTACAAAGCTTATTTAACTCCCAGGGGACTGGCATACAGAGTACGCCAATGAGATCTTTCTGTCTGTAAATGACATACTACCCAATCATATGTCTTAAACCCTCCTAGAAATATTATTCTTAATTTCTTTTTAATATGTTTCCTGACTAGATTAATGTAATAAACTAGGAAATATATATCGAAATTTGAAGCAGAGGATTGGAGAATGACCTGGCGTACTTCATTCTCCGCCCCTCCTAAATCGCACTGTACGCCAGCCCCTCCAACTAAGGATTAAACACAATTTCTGCATTAAAGATTATTTTAATATAATATAGGAAAAATACCATATAAACTTGCCTCGTTAATCCCTAAAAATCTCTCCGCATTTAGGGCATTCATTTCTTCGCTAATAGGTATCTGAAGACAGCAAAGTTGCCAAAATTCGTAGGATATTTTATAACTCTAATTTTAAAATTTGTCGCCTTTTCTTAAGATTATACTTCAGATAAATGATACCTCTGCTGTAGTCCTTCACGTCGATAGAGTTATTTGATCTTCAAAGTTAAAAATGAAAAACCGTGAACTACTTTCGGAAATTTTTGCCTCGTTTAAAGGAGATGGGAGTGTTTTATAATGAAAGATGTGTATTTTAAAGGAAAATGTTTTTTTAAGAAGACATTTTAAATGCAGATAAATGTTTCGGGTTTTGTTCCTGAAGTTCGGAAACGTCATTATATAGCATTTATTTGCGATTCTTGCATTAAGATATTAAGTACACGAATATTGTAGCATTTAAACGTCTTCAGATTTAGGCAAACTGACCTTATAGGTTTTTAATTTTAGCAGAAAAAAGATCGTAGTTTTGTACTTTTGAAATGTTTATACTTTATGTGTGTGTGTGTGAAGTTCTTTATTAAGGAAACGTTTTGTTAGTAATCATAATGTTTAACGTTTATCACAGCGATGAAAAAAGAATCTATATTAGAAAGAAACACGTGTATATCAATAAAATGGACGTCAAAGGGGGTGTTGTGCAATAATCTTAGCAAACGTACGTTTTCAATCTTATCGCTCATATATTTGATTCTAACTATCACATTATTTGAATGTTTACACCATCACTTGTTACATAATTGTGCTTGAAAATGTTTGTTTGAAATTTTTAACAAAGTTTACTTATGCATATTTATGTTTAAATATATTTTAAGTTTATATTTGTTAAGTCTGTATTAACAGCATTTTTATTTACTATAATAATATAATTAATATTTACTAAAATAATAAATTGGTAGGAAAAACCAAAGAAAAAGTTGCAGTGTTACAACTTTTCGTAACTGACTAGCAAGTATTGTTTGGCGAAAGCTTTTCTTTCATCTGCCTCACATAACCAAAATTAATTTTCTTTCGGTAAACAGAAAAGTATTTGTCCTTTGATATTTATATCGAAAGCTTTTAAATAATATTAGGATACAGGCTGTTCATATGTATTAAACGTGTAGCTTACTTATAAAAATCAGAACTTTATTATTTGAACTCATAATATTTATACTCATAATATTCTATATTTCATATAGAAAGGCTTTCTTTTAAAGCACGTGGACAAACTGAAAAATAATATTAACTGTAAATATTCTACTGCAGTTTTCAAAATATCATGTATTCTGTATATTAGAATAGTATTTTTTGTATCCTTTAGGCAAGTAATAAAAAATAAAAAATACAATAGTTACAGCATATTGCAGACATAAGTCCATAATATATATACAGGTATTTAAAAAAATAATATAATAAAAAAAATAGTATTAATAAAACAGTTTAATAAAAATTTAAAAATAACACAGTTATTGCATGGATTACAAAGTGTTAAACAGTTTGGTTTATTGTTACTACGGACATAAAATATGTACTGAAATGAGAATCAGAAACTATACTCTTTTTAAGTGCATTTAAAGGGGATCGTTTACGTAGGACACCACTAAGTTTAAAACTAATATAAAACAACTGTTATTAGGGTATTTATTTCTTGGCAGCTATTAAATCTATTTCAAATTTTATTTATTAATTTTAGCAGAAGCTAAACTATAAATTGTTTGTTCGCAAGATTTAAAAATAGAAAATGCGAGGGCAAGCAAAAGAAATCTCAAACAAAACAGCCGATATTCATGTACTTGTTTCTTGTGAAATACTAGATCTATTTCAATATTTTTAAATAATTTTGTAGTATCTTATCTATAATTTGATATTTATTCAACAAATAATAAAAGAATACATATAATAGTTATTCAATATTGAAAACATAAGAAATCTATTTTTTTATACTGATATAACCATTTAAATTTAAATTTAATTTATTTTACGAACGATCAATTTTTAGACTTTCTACTGCCAAAACTATATTTAATAGTATTGAAATCGCTTCGGTGCTTCCCAAGAAAAGAATATATCAATGTCAGCTGTTTTACATATAATTCCACAAAAATTGTCTCCTCTTTCATAAATAAATGAATGATGCGCTGAAATGTAAATATTATATGAACATTAAGATAACACTATAGAAAAATGTACATATACAGGGTGCAATATTTTATCTATCACCGACCTTTAACTTCTCAACCGTTGGTCGTAGACATATAGTTCCAATTACAAAAACGTTTCAAATGAGGTAAATATTCATGTTGTGGCATTATTTAAAATAAAAAATCAATTTTATAAAAATTACGAAATCTAACTTTTTATACGGTCCTCCAGTCCCTATAGTTATATTTAGTAAAAATTTACTTATATCATAAAAGATATAACATAAAATGTTTGACATCTGTACTACAAAAATTGACACAGTTATTAAATTTCAAAGTTTGAGATTTTTTCACATGATTTTGTCTTTCAATGAGGGGTCAGTTAAAAGATGAATTAAAGTAATTCGGGATCAAAATCGGGGTGCAATGTCCTTTTTACGGCGAAACTACCTTTAGCCGGTATCACTAAATTGGGATGTCACCAAAGAGGGTTACTTCATTTAAAAATTTTAGCTGACTTTTAGAGGCCGTATACAAAGCGAAGAATGAAATACTGAAATTAAACAGAAAAATAAATATTAATTTATTATAATATCAGAAAAAGGTCTACTATAAAAAATGAATGCATCAAACGCTGGAATCTACTAGAGATACTGCTTAAAGTGTTCTCCATTGGTGGCAATGCACAATTGAATGCGTGAGAGTACTGAGTCCTGGACACGCTAGAGTTCAGCAAGCGTGCAAACTCTGCGACAATCAAGGATGATCCGCTGCTTTAGATAAGCCAGAGAAGTGGTCTCAGTCACATAGGCCTATGCCTTGATGTAACTCCAGAGGCCGAAGCCCATGGGAGTTAAGTCCAGCGAACGCGATGGCCACTCTACCGGACCACCATATCCAAGAATCTGTTGATCGAATTCTGAGGCCAGATACCCCCGGACATTTGATGTTTTATGCAGAGAGGGACCCATCATGTTGAAACAACACCCGCCATGTATGTCAGAGAGGCAGCTCTTCTTACCTGTCACGTACCGTGTTTTGTTACAGATGCAGGTAACGATCGCCCGTTAAGGTCGTAGAAGATGGGCCCAACAATCTGGGTTCCCCATATACCGCACCACATGTGTCGTACTGTGCGGGCGATGTGGAGGTTTTCCAGAGACCAGTAATGCACATTGTGCACGTTCACAATGCCACCCCGTATAAACATTGACTCATCTGTCCACAGAATGTCACAATGAACGACAGATTTTCCTCTAAGGTGTTGAGCATGAAATTACTATAATCAAATCGTCGTGCGTGGTCGCCCAGCATCAATGCTTGCACCAGTGACGGATGGTACGATGCGCATCATGTGTATGTAACAAATGCCAGACAAACTGACCACATGCCTCGCTTATTTCCGCCGTGCTCAGTTGTGGAATTAAAAGGACGAATCCCAGCCCCTCCTCTGATGTTACTCGAACATTACACATAACCCGTCTATTTGTTCTGGGTCGTGGTGAAACAGAGCTGGTGTCTCAAAGATGGTGCAGTGCATTAGTTATAGTTTCATGTGTTAGATTTAGATCTTTAGGGAAACATTCTGAATAAACACTCGCACCCTCTGGAATTCCTCTGACATTCACCATAAATAAGTAAAAGTTTGGCATATTGCATATATGCGTAGCTTGCAATCACTATCTCAGCGCTGACTAGCATGTCCTTTGCTAGATAGCTGGTGTTTTATCCCGAACGTGTGGCGCTGCGGTACTGTTGTAATTTGCATAATCCCAATTTTCATGCTCGTTATAGCTCGGCTAGTCATTTGCATCCCGCTGCCATTTATCTAGTTCTTAGTGAATATGTTTTATTTTCCAGTTGCTGATTTTACCTACTTTGATGTTTGAATGTTGTGCGAACCATAAAAGTGTTGAACAATACTTTGAGCATTATCTCCTGCAGATTCCGGCGTTTTACGTACTCATTTTTTATAGTAGACCGTTTTCTAATATTATAATAAAATGATATTTATTTCTCTGTTTAATTTCAATATTTCATTTTTCTCTTTGTATACGACCCCTAAAAGTCAGCTAAAATGTTTAAATGAAATAACCCTCTTTGGTGATACCCCAATTTGCCGATACCGGCTAAAGGTGGTTTCGCCATAGAAAGGACATTGCACCCTGATTTTGATCTCGAAATTCTTTATTCATCTTTTAACTGATCGTTCATAGAAAGACAAAATCATGCGAAAAAAATCTGAAACTTTGAAATTTAATAACTGTGTCATTTTTTGTAGAGCAGATTTCAAACTTTCTTGTGTTATACCTGTTATGATATAAGTCAACTTTTACTAAATATAACTATAAGGACTGGGGGACCGTATAAAAAGTTAGATTTCGTAATTTTTATAAAATTGATTTTTTACTTTAAATAATGCCACAGCATGAATATTTACCTCATTTGAAACGTTTTTGTAATTGAAACTATATGTCTACGACCAACGGTTGAGAAAATAAAGGTCAAAGATAGATAACATATTGCACCCTGTATATCCATACAGTTCCATTTCCCATATAACAGATTTCATGATATAGAAGCAATATTTCAACCCCCAGATGGGCTTGTGGGTAATTCTCAATAGACACGTATGATTTTGTTGATAATTGTTTTTGAAAAATATTATAGGGGTAATTTAAGGGTGAAAAATGTTTTTACATTGCTTCAGAATTAAATAAAGTCATTGTTAGTCAATCTTACTGTTTCATGACCCTTTCCTGTTTTTATTTTTGTCCGCGAAACTGATGGTGTAATTTTTTAGTTTATTACATTTTAAAATATATTTATTAAAAAAGTACCGTATATACTCGCGTATAGGGCGACTCGCGTATAAGTCGACCCCCTAACTTTCGGAAGTAAATTCTGCAAAAAATCAAAAAACCCGCGTATAAGCCGACCCCTAATTTTTTACTTCAATTTTGCGTAAAATCAAACCAAATATTTCACTTGCCTATGCGAAAAAGTAGTAAGTAAATAAAAATAAATCATTGAAAAAATTTTTAATGATAAATTATTATTATTTGTATATTTTCTGTAATATTTTATTATTCATACACATAAAAAGTCAGAATTTTACAGTATTCGAAGTTTTATTTTTTATTTTTTAATTGACTCGCGTATAAGTCGACCCCCCAAATTTGCTTGCCAAAAATTGTCAGAAATACCTCGACTTATACGCGAGTATATACGGTAAATATTTTACTAATGGAGCAATTAAACCGTTTTGCTGCGTTTGACCAACAAACTCCTCTTTCACATTTATTTATTTAATTTTTTGTTGCCATATGTGTATCTATTAAGAAGCTATTAAGCTATTAATTTTCCGTTTACGTACATTACACAGTTTCATGTGACAGTAGTTTTTATCAAATAAAATAGGCACTAAATTCATCTTGAGATTAGTTTACACACAAAAAAAATACTCAAATATTTAATTAAACGCCATCTTTGAAATAAGTCTAATATTCAGTGTGTTACAAATAATTTGCAATGAAAACATCAAGTCTGCGAGCATCATTTCAATGAACATCATGGTTTCGAGCACCTACTGATTGTAAAAATTACAATTTTAATAAAATATTTCTCAGCATGTGCGAAAATATTTAAATGATTTTATATGTCCAAAACCAATATAATTTTTTTACCGTTAATTTGGAAAAATAGACAAAATTTAGCAACGAAAATATATGTGTCTGCAGGAATAAACCATTTGCTCATCTAATAAGACAAAACAGACGCAAACTCACATGTAAAACAACTGACGTTTGTGTTTATATTTTTCGGGAACTACTCAAGCGATTTAAATATATTTTTAATTGTTTTGGCTTTAGCTAAACTACAAATTCGTTATTCGACAAGGTTTAAAAAAAAAAAATACAACAAATACACAATTTCGGAAACATAGAAACACGCAAAACACTTGATAACACGTATAACAGCTGATATTAACGTAGTCTTTTCTCTGAAAATACTAAAGCTATTTTATATTCAATTTAAATCACTCAAGAAAAAGTAAAAAATGTAATATGAAAAGAAAATTTTAAATCAATTTTACACCCTGTTTGTGGTACAAGCTAGGGCTTTTAAATATCATGGACAAGCGATATTGATATTAATCTGTGAACACATTAATGATATGAAAAACTAATGTTTTTCATTAATTATTAGTCACATGTATTGTTCTGTTATACCACACCATATTTTTATCAAATCATAATTTGAATTGAATATATATCCAATGTATATCCTCCTGTGTATAAAAGACCTAAATCTAACTAATAACATACAAATAGAAAGCTATAAGCATTAAATTAAATACAGAATTTGTCACGGGAGAAAGGCTGTAAAACTATTAAATTCTATTTGGTGGAGTAAGGAAATTTCTAGGAAAAGAAAGTATAATATATACAACTCTATTATAAAGAGCATATTGTTATATGGAGCAGAAGGATGGAGACACACACACAAAAAAAAATAGCGGCAGTAGCAATGGACGCCCTAAGTAGATCATGCAGGATATCAAGAATAGAAAGAATAAGAAATAACAGAATGAAGGAAATGATGAAAATAAAGGGAAACATATTAGATGATATTAAAAAAAAGTAAATAAAATATGGTCATGTCAAAAGAATGAATGATGAAAGACTACCCAAAATCACATTCAATTATGAAACAAACAAAAAACGGAAACGGGGAAGACCGCGAAAGAACTGGATGCATGATATTTCAAAAGCAATGAGGGATAGAGGTCTGGAAAAGGAATGGACCCTTGACCGGAAAAAATGGAAAAAGACTCTTGTAGATTCTTCGGATGGCGGCATCTGACGCCATAAAACGAGTTTATATATATAATTTGAATTGAAATCTCATTTTTAATATATAATCTGTAATATAATTTTTTATATATATAGCAAAATGTCCCATATATTAATCGGAAATATTTTGTCCGGGCGGTCTGAAGTGTAAAATTTCTTCGCAAAACAAACGTAACTAACTATATCTTACACTATAAATAGAGACAAATGTTTCTTAATCTAAAAACTTTTGCATAACTTCAAACAAAACTTTATGTTAATCTCTTCCCAGTTGCCCATGATTCCGAAAATAACTTTTTATCTTTAAAAACCTCAGAAATAAATACATGGTCAGATTTCGGTTTCTGAATTTCCTGTCCAAATCGATTTATTTTTTATTTGGTACCGGAGAAATGACAGGTTGTTGTTATATTTAGTGTTAAAAAAGAAGACATAAATGTACAATACAAACAACGATATTTTTGTCAGTTTAGATGTTGTTCCTTTAGAGAATGTGTAAACGTACGATAGAAAGAACAATAATTTCTTCTGTTTATATGCTATTTAAATATAGAATGTTTAAATATGACACAAACAACAAAAAATTTATCTATTTAGAGGCTACTACTTTAAACCTTACTGCAACATGAATGTACAGGCGTGGAAAAAAAGTAAACAGTCCCCACTAACTCTGCAACTAATTATAATAGAAGAAGGTTACTGGTAGCAAAAGATTTTAAATAAAGTCTACTTTTAAATGAGGTATATAAAAGTTGTTTAGGAGCCATCTAAAAATCAAAATCAGACCATTGTTTTTCTCAATAGCAACACCCAATTATGACAATATATTTTAAATCTTCGGTTCAAATTAAGCCTAGACACGAAATTTCAAGACATTTGTATAATAAGTTTTTGAATTTTAAATATTCAAAATTTCGATTTTCTAATGTTAAATTGCATTTTCATATTTTTATTAATATCTCCTGAATTTATAATCCTAATGTAATAATTTTTTTGTTTTGTTATAATACTAAAACCCCAAAAGTAAATACATTCAATTCAGTGGCGTGGCGTGAAAATTTTCGGTGGTCATCGCAATTATTTATGTTTGTGGTGAAAAATTATTAACTCTAAAATTCAATGGTTGAATATTCAAAAAAGAAACTTTAAATCTTACCTTCACTTATACATGAACTCCAAATGTTCTGCTAAAACTGGATCGTAGAGTTTTAAAAGCTTATTAAGAGTTTTAAAATATTGCTTGGTCATCGCCGCATCCAGCGATGACCGGACGCCACGCCACTGATTCAATTTCCAATTTAAAAAAATTTATAATATGAATTATGAATTCTGAAATTAATATTCGAAAAAAAAAAATATGAATTGCAACCTACAATTTTTTTGATAGATTTAATTTTATTATGTCCTGCTTTATGGAATTCTCAATTGCAATTTTTTCATCCAAGTAGTTTTCGAATTATAAAGAAAAAAATCAACATGATGATTTAAGGGGTCGTCTATGACGTCCAGAAAAACATAATTTGAAAAAAAAATACATTATACTCATTATATTGAAACATTTAAGCTGCCAATCGTCGAAACACATTGAGCGAGTGAAACGTTTATAGTGGCAGGCCATATAATACATTAATAGAAGTGATTTAGTCATTGTGTAGTATTTCAACAATCAAGTACCAAACTTAAATAAGGATACAGCCCCTAAAATATGCTCATTTTTAAATAATTAATTTCTCAGAAACAAATAATACGCTTTTCATGAACATTTGAATTTAGACTAATTGCAGGGGGTAGAATATATTTATGGGGTCAAACTTGGGTATTGCTATTGCAATAGTTGCCCAAGTTGTTTGGGGTTCGTTTTGATATGTCCCCTAAGCAAATTTTATATACATCGTTTAAAAGTAGACTTTATTTCCAATCGTTTGGTACCAGTAAATTTCTTCTACGATAATTTATCGCAGAGTTAGTTGCGGGTGTTTTCTTTTTTTTTTCTTTTTTTTTTTTCCAAGACTAAACATATGAAACTTTAAAAGTTGCACAAAGGATATATTTTTGTACCAGCATGGAAGGAAGGAGATGTTGACATGATTTAATTAGAGCCTATTCGTGATTTTATATCTAACTGAAACTCTTCAAAAAAGTGGTGCCAAGCAAGTAAAATTCGTGTATTCAACACCAGTCCCGAAAGGGTTAATAGAAATGTTTAAATCTACAATAAAAACAAAAACTTTTTACTTTTTTATATATAAGTTTACAGGGTTAGTAAGGGTCAGGAAATTTCCAGACCAGAAAATTCTTCGGTATCAGAATTTTTTTTCTATAAAATCTCAACTATAACAAATCGAAATTTCGCGTGTTAAACCTGGATTTATTTTTCTATAAAAAATTCTGATATTTCGTCTGGAAAATACCCTGAAGTTAAAAAACCCTGGTTTAATTGAATAAGTTTAAGTTACAAACATCAGTAATGTCCTCTATTTAAATTCTATTTAGAAGGGAAATTTTAAATGCATGACGCAAACAACAATAATTTCGTCTGTATAAATGATATTTTAATAGAAACAGTTTAAATGTACAATTCAGATAGTATAATTTCGGCAATTTATTATAAATTTATAAATACAAATCAATAACAATACAAAATTTCAAATCAATACATGCTCTTACCCTAAAATAGAAAAATTCAAAATGAACTTTAAATAAAAGTTACCCACTTCTTTTACATATTATTACCTAAGAGATATTTTATACCTCAAAATGAACTAATTATATGTATGGAATCGATATTCGATTGAACGACAATGGATGATCTATTAGAAATGGATAATTCCTGTTAAGTGAAAAGTTCTACTGAGCAAGCATCTACGATTGACATTTATATCCCTAATATAATTGACATCAGAAGATGATTAAGCCTGGGAATATTTAAAGTCATTTGACATTAAGAGCTCAAAGTCTTACAAATTTACAATTTCAAAGCGGTTCGCCCAGATGATATCAAATTTGGTATCTGAAGATGAATTCTACACTAGATTGTAACTCTGGCGTGAAAGTTTGACGGAAATTTCATAGTCAGTGCGTATTTCTGTATTAAAATTACTTTCTGAATATATTTTTAACCGACTTCTAACAAAGGTGGTTATACAATTTGTTTGTATATATATATATATATATATATATATATATATATAGCCAAGTGTGTATGTACATAGTGTGATAAAATGTTTGGACTCATATCCAACCTGTTGGAAATAAATACGCAATTGCAAAAGTGTTCAATAAAAGTAAGAAATGAGGTTAAGAAGTATAATATAAATAAGATTAAAAGTAACAAATAAGGTTATTTAAATATTTCATAGATAAATTTTCAAAAAGTTATAATTTAAATTTTTATAAGACTCTAATAGACAAAATTAATCAATGAGAAAGTTTTTCTTTTGTTTGAAACTAGATATTTACAAAAATTGCATACCTATATACAGTAAAACCTCCCTAAAGCGACCGCGTTCTGTTCCAATAAAAATTGGTCGCTCCGAGATGTGGTCTCTTAATGGAGGTCATGTTTAAATCTAGATTTTAATTGTTGAAAAAAGGTAACAATTAATGTTACTGAAATTTATTTTTCACATTAGGAAAAAATATGAAAATTTAAGCCTCAACACAAAAGTTAATTACATAAGTTAATTAGTGCAGAGTTTTAAAAAAGAATACATTGAATTTTGCTTTGATTTTACTGTTTTATCTTCTATAACTTTTATTTGCAAGTCCTTTCGAAGTTCAGTAAATAAATGAAACTTTCTTTGGACGGTAACAAATTATGGCGATTTCATTAATTTATCTATTTCTTTGAGAGTTTCCTAGGGAGGGGGAGTTTATTGACCGTCATCCTTACTTTGTCATCATAGTTAAATTCATTGCCTAAAACGACGCAAAGGTGTTTAAACACTTAAAAGTTACCGGAATAAATAAAAATTCTAAACTTAGTTTAGAAGTTTAAGGAATAATGCGCTCTCCGGAATTATTATTCTAATAAAACCTTCTTCAAGCGACCTGGAAAAATGGAATTTGATTCATTTTCTTCAAAGAAATTGGTTGCTCAAGGAGGGAGTTCAACTGGGATGGTCTCTGAATAGAGGTAAAATTAGTATTGAGCCTATGGGAATAAATTTCGTTCCATGAAAAAATGGTCGTTCAGGGAGGTGGTCGCTTAATGGAGGTGGTCGCACAGGGAGGTTTCACTGTATTTCGAATTAAAATCATTAGTCTTGAACTAAAATTAACCATTGCGAATTGGGACCACATATTAGAAATATAAAATTGTGAGATATTGCAATTAAGCAAAAACAACGAAGCAATTTGGTCATAAATGTTGATTTTTTTTAATCTAAAAATCCTCATTGTCAATTTGCACATAATCGGTATTTTCGATGATGAAATAACATTTGAAAAAGAGATGTAAAAATCGTGTAAACCAGTTTTTTCCTTCATTAAAAATCAGTTAATTTTGAGGACATGTTATGCAGTCTTTTAGAATAGTACTGTTGCGACAAAAGAAAAAAAAATAATTGACCTATCTTGTTTTGCGAATCTTAAAAAAAAAAATTAAAAACGTATCTTTACGAAAATTAATGGCAAGTGTGTCACCATTATAAAGATATTTTCAGGCTTATTTTGAAGATAGTTGCCATTTACATTGCCTATTTATCTCAAATAGGTAAAAATTAAAATGCATTTGAAACCTTAGGAGATACCCTGTACATTATGTATGTTTTTTTTCTATAACAGTTTCTTTGATTTTCCATTTTGTTGGAAATAATTCGTTGTTGTGGAATCCCAATGTAAATTTCATCAGTTTCCAAAAATGATATGCTTTCCTTTCTGTATGTTTCCAGACCCTTTTTTATTTATAGGCTCTAAATTTCATAAAATTTTACCAATTGTAACAAAATTTGAATTTTAGTTTTACAGGAAAGCGTTGAAAATTTTAATATATGATACTCTACAGCTCGATTCAAAATGATCGATATTGGCAAAATTGGATATAAAATGAATATGAATAACAATAAATGGTTGTCACAATATATATTGTTTTTTTTTCAAATAATTTCTATTAAATTACGCCAACTGAAGTGAAGTAAGTAAATCTCAATGCAATAAGGTATGAAACAGTGAAATCGTTTTGTTTTGTTCTTACAAATTACGCGAATGCTAAAACATTGTTAAGGGCTAAATTGAAATCCCTTTAATTTCTTCTATTGCAATATGTTTATAGAAAAACAAAGTTTGTTAAGCTTGCTTTTCTACAGTTATATATGTAGAGATATTTGCTAAACAACATTTTGATAATATCATGTGTTGAAAAAACAGAAAAGATTAATTTTTGTTTCTACGAGAAATTTTCTACGAGTGTGTTTTCGTTTATTTACGTTCTTTTTTAATTGCAATGAGCGAAGAATAAGTAAAAAGTGATACTTTTTTTAACTTTTAAAATTTATTGAAAAACACACTCCTCCAAAATATTAAATTCTTAAATTATAATTCAAATTTGTAAAATACTAGCTGTTTTGATTTTTGAGCAGTTTAAAGAGCGGAGTCTTACTCAGTGAGATATATTTTTTTCAATATCGGTAATAAATGGCTAGTTACCATCGACCGAAGAAATATTAACCGCAGGATATATAAATCGTCTTATTGGGAAGTTCTTACAATAAAATTTACTAATGCTGATAAATAGAAATTGGGGAAAAATCACTTTTAATTGATATTAGCATTTGTCTCACTGTGCACCAAACCTATTACACAGTGAGATAGTGCTGAAATTTTATGTGCTTCACAGACAGATTTAGACATCTGGTATACGGTATGGCAGTGCCTGGGTTTTTAACGATCCGTGTATTAAAAGCTGCACTACAGAATGTAACCAGGTGTCGAAAAACTCAGACATCAAGGGATTGGGTTTTGTAGCTGGTATGTGGTGGTGAAATGAGAAAATGACCCCTACCTAAGGGTGTCATATCTGAAAGATATAAAAGAATGTTGAATAACATATAATTCATATTAAGGTGTCCTGGGGTAATAACGCCGCGTTAAGCTTATATCAACTTTCACGGCTTAGTTTTAGACTTTTTTTTCCCAAACAAATATATGATTTGATACAGCAAATTATTGGCTATGTATACAAGAAAGAATATTTTAACAGATATGTATTCGTAAAATATAATGGCGTAATTTATTGACCAATGTGTTGGTGTTATTACAGCAAAACGGTAAAATAAGATGGAATAATGGAATGTAAATTCTCCGGTTCTAAAGTTACAAACTCTACAGTCATAGAAATTGATAAATTTCTCTACTTGCCATTAATTGTGGCCACACCAGTGGCCGAGAGGTTCTGTCCTCGAAGCTGGTAGACGGGAAGTGCTGGGTTCGATCCCAATCGCGCCCGTCGGCCTAATCGTTCGGAGTTTTCGTGGTTTTCTTCGAGCCGTGGATTTTCCATGTGTAAATACGGATTAGGTTCCCTTAGAAAGACCCCCACGGAGGGCACTCCCCCCCGGGCCTATATCCCTCGTGTAGATAATCGGCCGTCAATAAATCAACCAACCAACCAACCATTAATTGTGATATCAGGATGCAGTAATAATTATTTGATATTTTATTATTCTGACATGAAAAAATTAACAGCACTTAGGGCATACAAACTTCTCTTTATCCTTTTTGGTTTTCAACTATGACAATAATGCTGTCTCGTGCATAAAATAAAAAATAAACCCTCTTCGGATGTAGTTCCAGCACTGAAAAGAATCAACCGGAGTAATAACTCCAGCGGATTGCGTTATTACCCCCTGTATACTTATTGCGCAGTATATTTTAAACTGCAAATTAACTCGCGAACAAATCCAAAATCTTCCATAACATTATGAAAGTACGTAAAATACACTAAAAATTTATGCAATAAACAAAGTACTTCCTAATAAATATATAGTCTTCAGATCACAGACCTTACCTTGCAAATTTTAGATCGGGCGTAGACTCTTACATGCTTCTTCCATCGATAAGGTCTACAAATTAAATTATAGTGGTTGTTTGTGATTTAGATGACTCAGGGCCCTTCTGCACAGAACTCGTGCCATCTCCCGGATTTATTAAAAATTACGCCTAATATTAGCACTTGGCGTTATTACCCACCCTGGCGTTATTACCCCAGGACAGCTTATTCATTATGGAATAAATATCACAGTTTTACAGCGTTCACTAATAGCGTTCAACGTTTTAATGCAGTAGTTAGTATTAGATGGATAAATATGGTAGCAAACGTATTTGAATGGAAATAACCCCTATAATTAGACTAGATATATGATCTGCAACAAAGTTAATCGCGTAACGTGCAGGCAAAATAATTAATTTCTTTTCATAATTTCCACATGTAAAAACATCCGCACTTCACATGCGGCCGGCAAACGCTCCTAGTAAGTCCTTACTGAATAGCTTAACGTCTAGCGGTACAAGCACAAACTTCCTTTTAAAAGCGTCTCTGTTCTACTATTTACACTGTAGCGCTCTGTACGACTCTCCCCTAGAAATAAGGGATAACCGGGATTTAAAATTCAATTATTTTGTTACGATAATAAATATAAAGATAAGTTACGTACACTGTAAAAAAAATCTGTGAAGTTACTAAAGTTTTTCTAGGAAACTTGGATTCCTAGGACTTTTCATGTAACAGCAACAACAAAATTTCATGTAACAGACACACTTTTGCGCCGAAAATCAAAAAATCTGTAAGGTTACTAAGAATTTTTTTGGAAACTGGGATTCCGAGAACTTTTCATGTAACTCCAGCCAGGGTTACAAATAAAAGTTTAGTAAGATTACTGAAATTTTAGCAGATTCATTTGTAAAGTTACAGATTTTTGTAGCTTTACAAAAACTAGTTTTGTAGATTTGCAGCTTTTTTCGTACAGTTACAGGTGAAAGTTTAGTAAGCATGTAACTTTACATCTGTAGAACTACAGATTTTTTTTTACAGTGTAGTTATAAGAAAACCATCAAATAAAGAAAACCGTTTAAGTTTAGCAATATGTGGTTCTGTACTCTCTCAAAGTATATGCTATCTGAAAATACTGTGTCAAAATAAAAATATCCGAAATTAATACTGGAGTAGGAAATATCCTCTTATATTCCGAGTTTTATTTCCTCAAAATCTTCTTTTAAAATTTCAGTTTACACCCATAAAACTCACTTTATTCCTAGGTTTAAAATACGTTTATTTCCATCTTTGTAATTCCAAGGAATTTTCAGGTTAACGTGTAAAGATAGATCAAGTAACTGAGTCTTCACGCTGCATTATATTTGACTGTTCAAACATGAAATGCAAAGTTTGTCTATAAAATACCTTGATAACTTTAGAATGATTATTATATAATTATTCTACAAAAAAGTTGCTTTTTCAGTTCATGATAGTTAATTATTTATAGAACTTTTACGTTTTCGTGTTTTTATATAATAAACTGTTGTATATAAAATTTACTTTCTGAGCTTTTTTTCTTTTTTCTTTTTGCAACATAACACTGTATAACACACAACAAATATATATTTGATGAAATTTGCTGATTTTGGAATTTTTTTTTTAATGAACGGGTGGATACATGCGTTAAATCTCACAACTTATTTCCTATATTAACATTTTCACTCATTATCTGAATATGAAATATAAATGATTCATTCAATAGAGCAATTGTTCTCTAAAAAATCCATCATAAGTAAATTTTATTTTATATAGTATTTTCTTTTAAATTATGAATTGAATTACCGTCAAAAGCCTTTATATAATCCTCCTTTACAATGAAATGCTTTTTACAAATTTCCAAAATACAGTAGCATTTGTTAGGTAATAAAATTATTCAGAATTGAAAGGCATTCATTTTTAATTTCAGTTGTTAACAGTAAATGCACACGCCGTGATTTAGAAAAGGCCGTAAACTTTAAGTTACTGCCGTTCTTCATTTAAAAAGTAAGCATAATTAATTTAATACATATAAGGTTTAAATGCATATATACAGACAGCATTTTTTGAGATATTTTCTCTAAATGTTATATTATATTGTAAACTAGCATGGCTTTAAGAAAAAAACATTATGTATGTGTACCCTTTACAATATTATTATTGAAATTAACACCTATATCTTATAGAATAAATTAAATAACAAATAATGAAAAGACTATAGTTTCAGCTAGTTATAAATCTGATAAGGAGTGTAAGAGATATGCCGTGAGTAATATTTTCCGTGCGGCAAAAAAAAAAAAAAAAAAAAAAAAATCATCTTGTGCTGCGTTTGTAGCCATGCCAAACTGTAATAGTGAGAAGTTCCAGGTTGGGTATCGTTCCATGTTGTCTAGTCGGTAGAATATCAGTGCGCTATACTGATGGCCCGGGTTCGAGTCCCGGCATGGAATATTTTTCACTAGGTTAGCCTTTGCGCCTTTTAAGCAATTAATTTGAAATTTGATTTCCATTTAAAATATTGCATGCAAGGCGAATGTTTCTCTCTGGAAAAATTTCCAAGTATTAATATACTTTCAATCGATGCTGGATTGATTTAATTAAGTTTCGTGTTTGCCCCATGTCGGTGACTCACGGAAAGATATTCCATCTTGTTCTGCGTTTCTAGCCTTGCCAACTTGTAATAGTGAGAAGTTCCAGTCTGGGTATCATTCCACGTGGTTTAGTCGGTAGAATGTCAGAGCGCTATACTGATGGCCCGGGTTCGAGTCCTGACATGGAATCGTTTTCACTAGGTTGGCCTTTGCGCCTTTTAATTAATTTGAAATTTGATTTTCATTTGAAAAATTGTATGCAAGGTAATAATTATCTCTGTAAAAATTTCCAAGAATGATTTGATGTTGAAAAAAATGGTATTGAGTTATGGTATCAATTCTTACTATTTAAAGAAAATTATTATCAAGACGTTTTATCGTCTGCGCACGGTTAACATAGAGATTTAATTTTTTATTTAAAATTGAAATAAGTTAAACAAAAATTAAAAAAATAAATGTATGGTAAATGTCAATAATATGCACCGGAAAATTACTTCTCGGGGAAATGACGTCATGATTAGCGGGAAATAGTTATCTTCATTCTATTCTTAAAAACTACAAAATTAACTCGATTGTTAAATATTTCTTTTTACGAGAGTTAATTCTTAAAACCGTTCAATTCAGAAAATATGAATATATATATTTTTTTAAGTTTTCGTTCATAAAACCTAAATGTTTAACATGATTGCATGCAAGTAAAATCATTTCTCTCTGCCAATATCGAAATTAAGGATCAGGAGTTATCAGAATAAGTATATTAGAGACACGTTTGTAAGTCGTGGTTTGGCAGCAAGATTTTTAATTCTACATTTCTTTTAGCTTTGAAAGAGTGAAATAATGTTGTCATTTTTAATAATAGCTTTTTATTTATTTTTATTTATAATAGATTTTTGTACAGTCTTATATGACACAATGCATACATATACAAATTTCAAACCAAATACAACCTAAAACACACTGTTGTAGTAAAATTATCCAACCGTTGTTTTTTCGTTTTATGAAGAGAGATTTATCGATTTCCACGATTTTATCTGTCCCTCCTTTTTTCATGAGTTGCAGTTTCATTTTCGCGATTGTTTATATTATTTGGCACGAAATTTGACATTTTATGACTGAATTATATCAAGGCATCTATATACATAAGAAATATCCTTGTGCCTCCTATAAAATGTGATAAAGAGTTGGTAAATTATATATCTTTTTAATTATAGGGAGTGAAATGTTTTGCTTAATTAATGCATTTATCTTTCTTTTTATGCTACGTGATCGGCGTTAACAGCTAATGTTTCATATTTTTCGAAACAGAGTGTCTCAGAATAATATGATAAATTAGTTGACCCCCTCTCCCACTTATACGGCGCTGCGCGGGGCCATGGCCTAATAATATACCTTAAATCAGTATTGAATGATTTTATATTTTTAAACGAAAATAATTCCAAGCGAGCTTAATGCCATTGCATCACTGCCTTTTGCAGAGTATACCACAAATGATAGACAATCTCCGGTCAATATTGTTTTAAATTTTTTAATCGAAAATATTTTCCAATCGAGCTCAATGCAATGGGATAGTCCTTCGGCAGCTTATACCCTCGAATAAAAAACGTATGAAAAAATCGCTTTAAGAAATTAAAATAATTTTAATTGAAAAGAGGACACCATTAACTGTATAAAAGAATAAAAGAGGATAAATTTTCCTAATGTGGAAAAATCGCCACGAAATGCTAAAGAATGCAAAAAATAGAATACAAAATCGCTATAAATTCAAAACTCTCCGCTCAATATTGTTTTATATTTTTAGACGAAAATATTTTCCAATCGAGCTCAATGTCCGGGAGAGGCAGTTGTTTCGGCAGCTTATACTCTCGAATAAAAACTGAAAAACGTATGAAAAAATCGCTTTAAGAAATTAAAATAATCTTAATTGAAAAGAGGACAATATTTACTGTAAAAAAGAATAAAAGAGGATAAATTTTCCTAATGTGGAAAAATCTCCACGAAACGCTAAAGAATGCAAAAAATAGAATACAATATCGCTATAAATTCGAATTTGCAGAGGATAAAATTTACTGTAGTGGGCTAAAAAACTGTAACAGATATTCTTTCACGAATGTCAAAAGCTCGCCGAAGAACGCGAAAAAAATCTAAAACTCGCATAAAACACCGTGAAACATTAAAAAAATGCTGTACGAATTTCGAATGAACTTTATTTTAAAGAGGATAACATTTACTATATTAGCTTAAAAGATTGAAACTGAATGCCTTTTACTAATATTTAAAAAATCGCCAAGAATCGCTATAAAACGTTAAGGATCGCTAAAAATACAAAATTCGCAGAGGTTAAAATTTACTAAAGTGGGCTAAAACACTGTAACTGAAATTATGTCAAAAATGTCAAAAAAGATCCCATTAAAAATAGTTGGGAAAAAAGGATGAGGAGGGGCATTCCAGATGTAATTTCTGACATTTAGATATCTTAAAATTTAAATTAGGAAAAATACTTCCAGCGTAAACATAAATAAAACCTCTTTCCACTCTTTCACTAAAAATCTGATTATAAAATAGTATTTGCCAGGGTTCGAACAAAAGTGTCCTTTCAATTCCGACCAATATTTCGCCTCTCGTTTATAAAGGTATGTACTCTGATTAGCGGGTTTATTTTTCCTCTCTGTAAATCGAATAGTAAAATTTGTGTATTCAATCCATTGTTTACTATCTTTGATGATTAGAAAAATGCCACGGTCCTACGTGGCCAAGGGGTTAAGTCACCACGCCACTAATCGCTTGAGAGCGTAGGTAGGATAGGAGGTCTGTGGGTTCGACTCCCGCTGGCTCCGTTGCACACTCTTTGTAGATTTCCCGGCTGTAATTCACTGGTGTTGTAAATTTCCTTGCGCTATCTCGTCCTTGTATATTGTCGAAATTGTTACGTATGGTTTGTGTAATTATATCTGTGTTTAAAATAAAAGGGTCATTCGAGGCTACAGCCATTGTAGCTATAGGCCCCAAAGCAATCTCCACTTCGGTGAACTTCAAAATGACAAAAACAGCCTTTGGCTTTAAAATTCGTTGTATCTATATTATGTAGAGGTAATCTGTAAGTGAATAAAATTAATAAATTTCAAAGCTTTATTCGATTTCCGAAATTTTATCTCATTTCTTTAAACAAATTCGCAAAAATACGGCTGACTCTTTCTGAATCACTTTCTAAATTTGCATGTTGCGTCATCCATTTGCACAGGTTGTAATCGACAAACAAATTGACATTTAATTAAAAAAAACTAATTAAAAAATCAAAAACTGTCTTCGGCGTGCATACCTATGGACACAGACGAACCTTCCTGCCAAATTTCGTAGATGTGCATCAGCA
The DNA here is from genome assembly GCA_963932465.1 of Maratus speciosus. NCBI lineage: Eukaryota > Metazoa > Arthropoda > Arachnida > Araneae > Salticidae > Maratus > Maratus speciosus. The sequence continues at coordinate 504,983,851 of OZ010787.1, read as the reverse complement.
GTCTCTTTAGAAAACATCACAGACCCACTTACCAAACTTCTTTCCTTATTTAAAGACTTAGTTCTACTTACTCATCACTTTGGGTAAACTTTGACCCCTTGAATACTTTGGGACATATACGTCTCATGTAGTATTGCCAAGTGTCCCGCGTAAATCTGGGCTCCAAATGCTTTGAACACCACTAAGATCTTACAGTTTATTTCGCCATCTTCAATCGCAGAAAATTATGCCATTAAGTCAGGCAAAGAAAATTACATTAAAATACTGGTGTCCAGAGCATTTGGAACTCCAATTTACTCGGGAAACCTGACAACACTAGTCACACGGATCAATAACAGGGCTGCCACTGGCGACTATTTTTAAATTCAATTCGTACCATTATTTATAAAAATATTTCTTTGTGATAGATATCGTTTGAAATTATCCTAGAAGTGTATGCAAAAGGTTTCTTTTTTTGAAAAAAATAACAAATAGTCGCCAGTTTAAACAATCTTTAATAAAAAAATTAATTCGTATTTAAAATGTAAGAAACTCACAGCAGTACAGTCACACAGCATACATTTTTCTATATTCCGAGTGACGGTTTAAGAGCATGGTTTTACGTAATTGTTTTACTGAAAATATTCATACCATGTAGTGTACAAAATACTTTATTCTATACTATTGGGAAAACAACATCAATTAACAGAGTTATTCATGCATGTTCAAAATACCTTTTCTATGCCTCTCTGTATAGTTCTTAGGGAGTTAAATTTTGAACAAATGAGAGAAAATTGAGCATGACACAAAAGCTAAAATAGTATTTAGTATTAAAGAATAATACAAGGAACAAAGAACGAATAACCAAAAGAATTTCGCGTAGATTTTCTAAATGACTTCAAGTAAAATCATTAGCTTTGTACCGAGATCTTCAATCTTACTAATTATTAGCTTTGAGGCATCAAGCACTAAACAAAGCTTCGAGTTAAAAATTTGTCACGCTATTTCTAATAGGCTTCTGAGATAATTCACAGCTTTTTTCAAAGAGTTTAAATACGCAATCATATGTAGTGTTCATAAGTTTTCTAATTAAATTTTCTGAATCACTAAACTAGTATTTATTTCAAAAAGTAATTCTGCTTTAGGTATTTCAGTAGTTTTCCCTTTTTAAAAAAGTCCATTTATTCTTCACAATTTCTGAATCTCTGACATTTGAAAAATGTTCCTCGGAACCCTTTTTTTTTAAAGTAAAAGTACATTGAGAATGTAGCGCGTCTTGCGAACATTACTCAATCGATTGGTTTTGTTGTAAAATTTTAAACGCGAGCATCTCGAAACAATATTTTTTAATTCAGTACCATAAATAGCACCGCTATGGATGAACTGATTTCTTTGCTATTTTTTAAAATGAAAAATCCCATACGTACCTAATCCTAGATCAATATCTTAAACACTTTCCAGTATTGTTCAAAAGTGTTTACTTACTCAGTCGGTATGTCTGTCTGTCTGTTCCTCGTCTGTCAAACACTCGTACAAATACTCGGATTGTCAGGTAATTTTTAAATGTTCTTGATGTTTACCATTATGAAATATTCAGTAGTAAAAATGAAGTGTGTAGCATTTATAGTTCGTTTACAGAGTAACACTGGTAATTTCGTTACATTATGGTCTATGGAGAAGATCGTATTCGAATCATTTCCATGGTCTTACAATACTTCAAATACAATGAAATTGATATACATCACTAAAGTGGATTAAAAATACTTTCTCGGGTTTATCGAATACGTGGTACTTATAGTTAGTTTACAGGAATGCACAAAAACATGTCATTACTTTATGATATAGAAAAATCATTAATGATACATTTTAAAGACGTTATGATATTTTAAAAGTAATGAAATAAAAAAGGATCCCTGAGGTTCATTACAACATTTTCTCTATGGATTAGGAAAGGGCAGCATTTATCGTTCACTTACAGAGACACGCAAAAGAATTTGATTGCAGACGGGAGTATGATCGATTTCATTGTATGGAAAAATTAAATTTCTTAGTACACTGTAAAAACAAATTCCGTTAAAATGCGGAAATCGTACTTTCAATCGAGACGTCACTACTATTTCCGTATTTTAAAGGAATTCTTTTTACAGTGTAATATTCTGTTAGTGTAAGAAAGTTTTTCTCGGAATCTATGCTTTAAAAATAGGTTAAAAACACCTCTCAAAAACTTTGTGATTATACATATTTTAACAAGCGTTTTTACTTCATTGTGTTCAGATAAAACCACTCAAACAAATCTTTGGTATGATGGAGCACAATAATAACAATTAATGCAAACTTGATTTTTGAAAGTTCAAAATCATTGTTTTATTATGCAAATCCTATATATATTTCTACCTCTTTCTTACACGTTAAAACAAAATGCGTTAAATTTGCACAAAATCTTCATTTAAATTTTTGTTACCTACATTCTTAGGAACTACACAATAAAAAAAGACAAATGTTTTTTAAGGTATAAAAATGTAAAATAACCACCAATGAAAATATACAATAACATATTCCTAGTTCCAACGATTCCGAAAACCATTCTTTATCTTTAGAATCCTCCAAAACTAGTACATTTTTGTAATTTAAATAATCCATTATAAAACAGTTTCTTTTGCCGCCACCGGATTTCGGAAACTTTTCAGAGTAGTTTTTATAGCGTATTAATATGTTTTCTGATATTGGAATATCCATTTATAGAATGCTATGAATTCTGCGTTAAACATTTTCAACTGTCTAATTATATTTTTTTATGTAAGAGTAATAAAATAATAGTAATTTTAATGTTGATGCAGTTAATCCAGCCAATTTATCATGTTTGTCTGCAAAACATGTTTATTCAAAATGAAAATGTTTTGTTTGAGAATTGATAGCATTATATAAACCGATAGTCTGAATAGATCTATATATCGATTTCGAAATTTTTGTAGAAATTTTCACACGCCTTTAATTTTTAGTAGTTTTAAATTTTAAAATTATTCAACTTTCTTTATTTGAAGACGCATTTTTAAATACAAATTAATACAAGCATGTTTCTATAAAGTTCAAATGGCACGTTCAATTTTGCAAAACATGTATATTTGTACCTTACTCCTAGATATAACAAAACTTCATTAAATATGCTTGTATTTCATGCCGAAAAACTTTCATTATTGAACTGTAACTTATTGCAATTTTTTATATTCAATATAAATAGTAACCTATATAGTATTTTTTTATATTCACGTTCTCTGCCATCTACGAGAATCTCGTAGTTGGCAAACTGGGTTTCCTTGCCAGCTACGAGATAACTCGTTATTGATCTTCTTATCTAAATCAGCGATTACGAGCAGTGCCATTGAAAATCCTGCAATGTTTCATATTCCAACAACGTCATATATATAGTATTTAAATAATAAAACAGAAAATAATTTAAAAGTACTAAATTGCAGATATGATCTTGGCGTGTATGAACAGATGCACCATCGCTGCTTTGTCAGCGAACGTGTTAATATATTAAATGTTTAACATAAATATTCATTTTGATTAAAATATATTTTCAGTACTAATTCAAATGGAAGGGATTAGGCTTACCTAAATTCTTGTTGTCGGGAGATCAATTAATAAAAAAGTAGTAAATATTCCCACTATTTCGTCTAATCACAAAATAAAAACGATGAAGCAAACATATATTGATATACCACCGCAAAAACATACGTGATATTTCTGCGTATTATATTGAAATCACAAATATAATGATAAATATGTGAGCCATATTCAAGTTCATACAATTCTAAAAAAATCGTACGTCAACAAAACCTGAAATTATCGTCTGCGCGAAGCTCAAATCAAAGGAATTACAACTAAATGAAAGACCATTGAAGCAACGATAAAGGCAACACCCATATCTGCTTAGTAATGTAAACTAATAAACTTACTTGATTCATCTACTTAGAGTAGGTGGGGGCAAAGATACGCACTTTCATACATTTTTATTTTTATCGAACACATTGGTCTGAACTTATGTAACGAATGAATAAAATGTTAGATTAGAACCTTCGGCACATACCACCATCAATCGGATTTCTGTCAAATTATAATTTCGTGATAAATTGCAATTTTTAAAAAACATTGCTCTGCGTATCTTTGACCCATCGGTTGGGGCAAAAGTACGCAGTCGTGGAGCAAATATACGCAGTGCGTATTTTTGCCCTATTACTGCGGGATTTTGTCCCATTTCCAATAAAAAAATGAGTTATGTAAAAGCATTATTAAATTTCCCTAGTATTTATAGTTAAACTAAAAATTATAAATTAAACAATTAAAAAAAAAAAAAACAGCGGTCTGTGAGATCGCAAATTGCAGTTAACCTAAGTGACAGCAGTTAACTGCTGTGACAAAAATTGTTGCATAAATACTGTGAGCGGTCTCAGAGACCCCTTGATCTTAGAATGAATAACAGGATCAACTGTCTTATAAGATATTATTTCTGTACTAAACTTTACGTACAGCACTACTATAATAAAAACTCTTGTATTCAGAAGTCTCTAGCGTTAATGCTATGCACCTGAAGAAATTAATACAATGGTTAAACTAGAATAATATAGTAAATTCCACTAGCATCTATAGTTAACTCAAAATTACAAGTTAAACCGCGAATAAAGAAAAAAATCAGCGGTCTGTATGACCGCAAACAGCAGTTAACCATTATGTGCAGTAACAAAATTTGTTCCATAAATACCGTGAGCAGTCTCCGAGACCGCTTGATCGTAGAGTGAATAAACCGGTAAACTGACTCATAAGATAATGTTTCTGCGCTAAATTTAATGTAAAGGCCTATGATATTGAAAATTCTCCTCATTTAGAAGTCTTTAGCAATACTACTAATTTTCTAAACGAATGAAAATTAAACTAACATCAATAGTTAAACTGAAAATTAGAAGTTAAACTGTAAAAACTTAATATAACAGGGGTCCGTAAGACCGTTAACAGGAGTTAAGGGTTAAAACTTAAAACAAAACCGTTTTATGAAACAAAAATATTGATTTTTAAAAGTAGGTACGTAAATTTCTACGTTCTATATTTAACAAAAAAAAAAAAAAAAAAAAAAAAAAAAAAAAAAAACAATTAACTAGAAAAAGGAAAAGGTAGTTAACTAGCTCATAATAGTTAAGTAGCTATTATATATTTCACACAATACAAACTTTTAAAAAATAAAGCTTTCCACAACGTAATTGTGGAAAGCTTTGCATCTAGCTAAAACGATAGGGCAAAAGTCCGCATCTTACACTTGTGCGTATCTTTGCCCCAAGACGGGTGCGTACTTTTACCACATTCTGCAGTATTTTACATAACCGGCTACCTACAAATTTAAACAAATGCGATCGAGGTGAACTAGGGGGCATTTAGAAGCTAAAGAGCATCCGCTCTCCACTAATTTTTTGGATTTGTAAAAATTCGAGGTATTATTAGTTATACAATAAAGTGAAATTTTAAAAATATTAGATCAGAATTCGAAAATTTAAACTTACCTCATTTTCTTTGCACGGAGTGCTGATTTTTTCACAAGGTTTGAACACACAACTACTACACTTGATACCAAACTGCCACCTGATTCTAGAAATGTTTCCTCATATTAAATCAGCCAGTGCGTATCTTCGCCCCCACCTACTCTATACCGGAATTTACAATTTATAGAGTATCTCACAATTTGAAATGAGGTGCTTCTTGTATGAACTATACGTTAAATTTGATTTTTCTTTTTCAATTTTTCTCAATTTTCACTTTTAATCTGTGCACGTGTAAGATGTTCAGACAAATGATATACTTAATTTTGAAATCGATTGAAAATTAATCAGAAGATTTAAAGGAAGATTGGTTAATTTAAATGGAAAATTGTTGAATAAAGTGAGGTAATTTATAACAGATATTAGTTTAAAAATAATAGTTTTACTTCTAGCTGCTAAACGGCGTTTTCATTTTGTAATTCAGTGGTGGAAAATTGGCGCAGAGGTGGAGCCTATTGACATCACTAAATGTTTAAGGTATTATTCAGTTTAATAAAAACTCAGAATTTTGATCATTAGATAAGAGGCAAAATACTACTATAATTTAGTGGTGTCAATAGGCTCCACCTCTGCGCCAATTTTCCACCACTGGTATTTATTTTTTAATACGGAAACTCCGATTTCATACAGAAAAATCCGAAAGTCCATTTTTTACATTTGTAATCACGAAAGATATGTCATTAAATAAAGACAAAGGACTATTCAGAATGTCTGGTCTGAATTAGGAATTTCTGAATTACACAAAGTCTAAAACGGCAATCTGCTGCTGTCTTTTAAAGTTAAATAAAAGCAGAATATTATATATATGAAGATCATTAATAACGCAATAGAAACTAGAAACATTTCATTGAAACAATTTTCCTGAAAATATTTGTTCATTTTACTTAAAAGAAACCGGATGGTTGCAAGGATTATTTTATTGAAATTCCTTAATATATTTACACTTGTTATCGATTTAATCAATATATGGCGCTGTGAAGTATCATCTAATATATTCATGGTAAATTGTTATTAATTTAAAATTTAAATGTTTCAAAACAATCTACTGTCAATAGGATTGGTGCACTTGGATGAAAATTGGATTTTTACAGATACTATTATTAACTGGGACCCGGACTGACTACACAAGAATCCATGGTGCATTGTTGAAATTTTTAACAACGCATAAACTTTCTATATCTAAAGTATTTTATAATTTTCGATAAATAAAATGCTTTTTAAACAACGCGTAGATGTCGTAAGAAAATGATCCGAAACACTTCAAAATGTCATTTTAGAACTGATAAAACACCGTATCTAACATGACAGATTACAGTGCTGTGTATCGACAAAGATTGTAACTAATACCTAATATACACTATTAGCGTTGATTAAGGGGACCAGAAAGAATTGAAATAAGGAAATTTAACTAAAGTGTTATAGTGGATTTTGAAGCATCTAAATAACTAGCTCATTACTTCTTTTTGCATTTATTTATTTAAGTATTACAGAAATCAAATTATTTTTCATAAATTGCAAACAACAATAAAAACAACAATTCACAAAGAAATGTTCTCATGGAAGTGATAGTCCATCCTATGTCACCGTTGTTAGATGAAAAAGGAATTTTCAAACTAGCCACATGTCCCTTACAAACGATCCAAGGTGTGGAAGACAAAATTGAAGAAATTCAGGAAAAGACCGAAGGGTAACTATCCAAAAGATCATGAATGGGGCTCATCTTAGTTACGGCAGTTTGTGGAAAACTAATTCACGAAGACCTGCACATGACAAAAGTCTCAGTACGCTAATTTTCCAGATTGCTCCCCCCCCCCATCTCGAATTTCTGTTGGAATCTATGCGATGTGGCTACATCCACCCGATCTCGTCCAAACTACCCTTTCTTATTCCAGAACTCATAAATAAATTGTGGGGTCGGTTTGACACCAAAAATGAGGGAGAACAATGGATTTCCCCCATTTTAGAGTACTTCAATGACGGCCTTCAAAAGGTTAAAAAAAAACGCTGGGGAAAATGTATAACTCTTGATAGTGACTATATAGAGAAGCTTTAGAAATAAAAATATAGGTTTCTATCTCAATTATTCCTTAGGGATAATTAGAAGTTTACGATACACTCTCGTATATATATATATATTATCGATAAACTATATTTTTAAAAAATGTTTTTTTGCGTCAGAACAATATTATGATCAATTTTGTCATCAATTTTAGAATATTTCGTTTCTTAGAATATGTTTAAACAGTTTTGAGTACTTGATTTTCTTTTTCTTTTTAGTGAAACGTCCAGTTATTGACAACTAACCAGTAACTGACAATTCAGCAAAAATGTAACTCAAATAAAATATTTCTTGTAAAATTCTGTTCTTTAGTGGTAAATTATTTGGCTTAACTGTTATAAATTATGCATCAGTTATTGGATTTTCAAAATAGGGATGATATTAGTTATTGCAGTTGTTGACTATTTTAAATAATAAAAAGTATAATTTTTCAAAAGTTTGTCAACAATAACTTTTTAATGTATCTCTACTATACTTTCAAGAACAAAGGCAAGTATAAAATAGATTTAAAACTTTGTAATAGTGATTTGAACATGAAAGAATCTTTATGGTGTCAGTTAATGAGGTTTTCACCATATTTTTTGGATGAAAGATTTTTTTTTTTTAAGGGGATGAGTGACCTTTAAAATAATTTTTTTAATTTTTGTAAATTTTAATTTAAATATTATTAAAGGGTAGATTATATGCATTATGGCATACATTTATCACAAAAAAAGTTTTTTTTTTCCTAGAAAAAAAAGGGAGTTTTGCGTAATATTTTAGAACTTTTCAAAATGCCCCATGCGAACTCAATATCAATGAAAATCCCCAATATGTTTTATGTAAATTTGGTTTATATATATAAACAAAACTGTGCATAGAATTTTATATATTCGATTATAAAGGTAAGAAAATATTAGAAAATATTAAATTAATTATAAAAATCTGAATAAGTATAATTTAATTTAAAATTGAAATTTATATTCCATTGTAGGATGCAAATTATCTTATATTTAAAAATAAAAATTACGTCGTTACTTATTAGTTACTTTTACTAGTGATACATAAATAATTTTAAATCTTACAAAAATAATTAACTGCAATTAAATTTGAAATGAAATTAATTGTAAAAATCAATGTACACTCAATTATCAGCAGTATTTAAACTTGAAATAAAACAAAATTCCTTACGTTTTAATTAGATATATAAACTTGATATATAAACAATTTTCTATATGAGGATAATATTCCATTTTAACAATATTTATAATTTGATTTAAATCGAACTTTCAAACAGTTTAATTATACAAATTTTACAATTTACAGTGAAAAATATACTCACTGAAAATTGTTTCCTAGCTGTGAGAATCCTATTCTTTAAAACTTATTATTTTACAATGGTTATGTGTGAAAAAAATAGCCCTTATTATTCCTTTTGATGTCTTAATAATTATTTTAATGAATGTTTCGTTAAGTCATTTTTTGAGCTTTTAGCATAAATTAAATTTCTCACTATCTGAAGAAAAAAAATTGATATACTCCTTTATAAGACGATTTGGATCCTAACATTTTGAAAAAATTCTCGAAAACTTTTCGGAACTTCTTTAAAATTCCTAATTTCATTTTATTTAAGTTTATAGCGTTCTTTTTTAGTTACTACCAAATCTTTAACCGTATAATTAAGAAAAAAATTAGTTTGTAGCTCAGAAATTTATGATTCATGATTTACAAAATGCATTTATGGCAAATTACTTTTTTTTGCAATAGTCTAAATTTCAGATATTACCTCATATATTTTAATATATTTGTCTGAATCAACAAAGTCTTTCTAAAAACTTATTTCATACAAATTAATTCAATTTATTACGTTCCGTATAGTTTTGTAATATATTTTTAAGTATGAATTTCTATACGTAATTATTTAAAAAAGAAAAGAAAAAAGCTCTATTAAAATCATAGTTTTTTTTAACACTTCTTATCATGGTATCTATAAATTATTAAGGAATTAATATTTACTGATTTGTGATAAAGCAATTTATTCTCACCAAAAGAATATTTCCGTGAAAGTAGTTTTCTCCCTGTACTTCATTCAATCCCTGTCCGTTTTAAACAGATATGTCTTTGAAATGTGAAAAATCATTTTGAGAGGGTATGTGTGATAAAATATTGCTGCTTGTTTGTGGGTTTTGTCACTTAATACAAGTGTAGGTTTTGTCACTTGATCTCCCCGCCATCACAATAGGAGGGAGGAGTTACCGTTGAGACAAGCAATACGCTCCCTGTAAAGGGACTCAATTTTAGTCAATTCGGGATTACTGGACGAACTCATACTGTGGAATATTTGCCGTTTAATCGACTTCCAAAATAAATCCGATTTCCTACTGATGTTTGTCTTTGACATTAATTAGAGAATTCGTTATTTTTTCCAGAGATGGTATTGTGTGAATCTCGCCATGCGACTACCGTTCATTTACCGACGATGTTTGTAATAGGTTGAAATTTAGCCAATATCTCTTGCTGTTGGGGACATTATCAGCATAACAAGGAATATGGGAATTCCTTTGGATTTACACTCTATTTACAGTTGAATTTTTTGTTATTTTTTGCCTTGTAAACTTGCAACTTAGACACGACACAGTTAAATGACTTGAAATTTTCTATAGGACAACACCAAGTCAAGAAGTTTGGCTTAAATAATATAAAAGATTAAATGCAATCGTGAAAATTTTCAAATAAGTAGAAAATGAACTGCCGTTGCTTTTATAGTCTTTGTAACTAACATGGATGCAAAATACATGAATCGTACTGTTTTAACTTTTGAAGTCTTCTTCACTATACTTAATCGCAAAATTCAGTCATTCAATAACACAAACATTTCGTTTCAAAATTTGCGATACAAATCCTATAATTGTATCGCACGTTTATTTCTAAATTAACACAGCTCAACGAAATACTTTTTTAGAAAGAAAAAAAATGTTGAAGGATTTAGTAAAAATGGAATAGTAGAAAAAATATTATTATAAAGAAAATACCATAAAATGTAAGAAAAAAATTATTTTATAGCTTTCTTTTGACATTTCTCTTTCAAACATTCCGTTTTTGAGTTGTGGCTTTTTAATGCATGTCGAAAAAAATAATTCCAGATTAAAAATATACTTATAAATATATTAGATGGGTCAACTGATACATCTCTCAATAAATCGAATATTCTGATGCAGTCGGATCAACAAAACTGTCTTAACTTAAACTAATGTCGTTGATGCTTGAAATTTATATCATATTATCCATATTTTTTTAGATTCTAAGACATTTTATATTAAATTCGTACATTGAAATATATTGAACGATGCATAAACTTGGGAAACCTATCTCGAACACCACTTTACAAAGTACTTTCAGAACAGGGGGAGCTTCTGCTGTTTTAAAATTCAAATTTGGTAAAAATTGCCAGTCGACAATGTGTTAATCACAAAATTTTGTCATTCAATAACACAAACATTTTTTTCACAAAATTTTCCGCACAAATCCTATAACTCTATCGCACACTTATTTCTAAATTGACACAGCTCAACGAAATAATTTTTTTAGAAAGCGAAAAGAAAAAAGTTTAAGGAATTAGTAGAAAAACTATTATTGTAAAACAAATACTATAAAATGTAAGAAAAAATTATTTTATGGCTTACTTTTAACGTTTCTCATTCAAAAATTCCGTTTTTAAGTTGTAACGCTTCTACTAAATGTCGAAAAAAATAATTCCAGATTAAAAATGTATTTGTAGATATATTAGTTGGCTCAACAGACACATCTCTAAATACATCAAATATTCTGCTGCTTTCGGATCAACAAAACTGTCTTAAATGAGAAATATGAATATCAAATTCACAATATATATCTTTACTTGATAGGTGCAAAATACATGTTAAAACATTTTAAAAACAAATCAAGATGTTAAAACATTGGAGTCATATGATGTTTAAAATTCGAGAGCTTTCGACTAAACCATTAATCGTCATCAGGGCAGCAGTATACTTATGTAGGAATGACCACTCGCAAATTATTTGAATAATAAGTCACTGCTGGATAATTTGAATAATAAGTCACTGCTCGATAAGTCACTGCTGGATGAAAGACAACTGCTGGTTAAATACCAAAGGGCGAAACCAACGAACCACAAACAGGAGGGTGGGAAGGAAAGAAATAGAGGAGTAGCTAACCTGAAAAAGAGAGGGGGAAGGGGGGGGGGCAGGGAGGAGGAAAATAGCTAATCAAAACCGAATTCACCAGTTACACCTAGTATGTTAAACCAAATTCTTGGTATATTATAGGATAGAACGTCATTGCAGGTACTCTTGCCTCTTGCCAAAATTTCCAAAGACTCTCTGATTTTACAAATATTATAATTTGATGCATGTGCAATGATTTTGACTTCTTTAAATGGGATATCAACATCTTCAACTTGACTTAACCGGATAGAGCTGTGGATAGTTTACACTTTTTTATATCTGTCATATGCTCTTTAATCCTTTCAAATAATTTGCGAGTGGTCATTCCTACATAAGTATACGCTTTTGAACTGCTATTAACTTTAAAAGGGATAATATAAACTCCAGATTTATCATAATTATCTACAGGATCGATCTTTCTGTGTACCAGATACTCTAACTTTGTCGGTGGTTTAGCGATAAGAATTACATTATATTTCTTCAAAGCATACTTAATCCGCTCAAAAAGATGTGGAATATATTCCATACTGCAAAATTTAGTAGGTTTTTCTTTATCTTTACTAACACTTGTATATATTTTGTTACTATTATTATATTTATAAATTAATTTGTTGATAAATCCGTTTGAAAACCCATTTTCACAAGCAATCTCTTTAATTTTAATCAATTCATCACTTAGGTAAACATCCGAACAAACCTGAAAAGCTCTTTTAACATAAAAACGATATGCAACAGTTTTATAGTTTAAGGTACTGCTCATTGATACTTCAAATTTTATGCAAAAAGTGACATAACTCAAAATATGACGCATTTGTTTTCAGATTTCAGAAACAATCGCAATAGTATTTTAGGCTGTTAATGAAAATATGTCACTTTTAGAAAACATAGGATTTCATTTTAAACATATGAAGTGACACTTTATGCAATTTAGAGACCAAAATAGAAAGTTTAACTAATCTTGTCAGAGGACCGATGAATATTTACTTATGATTTTAGAGGAAATTACTCAAAAGTTTTATTTTTTGAGTTGTGTCACTATAGAAGTAAGTGTGAAATATGCTGGCAGGAAAATCTGCCAAACGGAATAAATATGTTATTGTAATATAATAAATTGAATTATTCTATATAACTTAGAGAATTTAATGTTGTACATCAATAATAGTTTTCTTTATTTTAGTGCAGCTGAGGAAAATGACTTTATGTCAAATACGTCAAAATTACTTGACAGCTTGCTTGCGCCAGAGAACTATGATAAACAGATAAGACCAGGGTTTGGAGGTTAGTATAATATTTATTCACTGTAAATGCTTTAAATCATGTTTTGATCAAAATATTGTAAATTGAATATTTACTTGAACAAACAGATGACAAAAAAATTATGAAATCCTAAAATATCCTACTTTCGATATAAAGTGGGATTTCGAAATTTTAGGGTGAACGTGCCTTTTTTCAGTAATTACAAAAGACATTTCAATATAATTATTTTTTATTTTGGTAGTATTACAATTAGAGATATTTCAATCGTTTTGTTTGTCTACAATATTTATTTTTGCGTACTAACGATATTTTAAAACAAACCTTGATTTTTCTTTGTTTGCTAAATCGCGTAACTATTTAAATTTTTATTTTTATGTCTTTCTAAAAGATAAATTCTTAAATGGGCTACTACCAAAACTAAAATTAATATATTGAAATTGTTTCAAGAGTTTTTGAGAAAAAAGGTACCCGAATACCTGTTTAATACCATAGAAATTTTCTCAAACGTTTTTGCACGCTTAAAAAATGTGAGAAAAATTTTCAAAACGTCACATTTCTTTCTCCTTTAAATAAATACTAATTCATGTGAAACAAAACTGCTTTGCAATAATACTGTTTTTAATGGCTATATCTGCAGTTTCTTGGTCAATGCAGAATTATTATGACAATTATTGGCAATATTGTCAAGACAATATTCCCGATAGTATTATGTTTATCTTTTGAAATAGATGATGCATCTGGACGGATGGACAGAAATGAAAGTGTGGGCAAATCATTAAAAACAACTTGTCAGACAACTTGATTTAGCAATATGTCAAAACAAACAAATTTTTTATGTGAAACCGAGGCCACAATTCAGTGTGTCTGATCAAAAATTCAGTGTGTCTGACAAAAAGCCGAACAGAGATTTATAAGTACATAAGATACATAATATACTTAAGTTCATTACTGCAACAGTAATGAAGATAAATTAGCAAAATCTTCAACAAATTCATTTTGCATTCTGTGTAATTCGATGCAACTACAAGAGTTAGTAGAAATCTCTCGCCTAAATATCACCAATCTAGACGCCTCAAAAATTTGAAGGTGGTTGAGAGTGCATACAAAATCATTGACCAAATTACAGTGCTATTCCATCATTTCTCATAATTCCTGATACTTTTTAGCTCACAGGCTATCAAAGCCTGGGAGCTAATGTGCCCGCAGGTTCTGTATGTACATATGAATGTACGTAACGCGATAACTCTTGATGGAAATATCAGATTTGCTTCAAAGAATTTTCTAGGGTCATTCTGATAAGTGATCCATGATTAGTTTTGTGGTTTCATTGGTTAATTATAAAGAGGGGGAACGGGGGGCTAATCCCCCCTTAATTACATAAATGTTTTCTTCATGCAGAATTATTCGATTTGCTTCAAATTTTATAAACCGGTTTATTCTGATAAGGAACTTCCCTGATTAGATTTGAAGGTTCACTGGTTAAGTATAAAGGGGGAAAGGGGGGCTAGTTCCACCCTTAATTTAGATAAATGGGTTGTTCATGCAGAATTATTCGATTAGCTTGAAATTTGATGTGCCTGTTTATTCCGATAAGGCGTTTCCTTGGTTAGATTTGGAATTTCGTTGGTTAAGTATAAAGGGATGAACGGGGGGGGGGGGGGGGCTGAATTTTGATAAATGTGTTTTCACGCAGAATTATCCGATATGTTTAAATTTTTTTCTAGGTTCATTCTGATAAGAAGCTTACCTGATTACATTTGGAGGTTCATTGGTTAAGTATAAAGGGGGTAAATGGGGGAGCTAAACGCTGTTAATTTAGCGAAATGGGTTTTTCATTCAGAATTATCTGATTTGCTTCAAATTTGGTATACAGGTTTATTCCGATAAGGCGCTTCCCTGATTAGTTTGGAGGTTCATTGGTTAAGTATAAAGAGGGGAAACGGGGGCTGGTCCCCCTTAATTTATTTTTTCAGTGGCATTATTAATTGAAATAAGAGTATAATATACAATTAGTGGGAACAGCCTGTGAGCTCAATACCATCAGTTTAACTGGGCGTTTTTCTTTTTTATTAGGTTATTCTATTGAAGATTTTGGTAAAATATTTTTAATTTGCTTTAATTTTTGAGCCTACAATGGTCAGCATATAGATTAGAAAGCTAATGGGAAAACAACGGAGACGCTCTTTATTTTCATTTCAATATTTTTTAATAATTATTTTTGCATAGGATATGAGAGTCAAAGACTAACATTGTATGTTTCTGCTTGTTTATTTGAATTGCAGTGTAATTTTGAGGAGAGATTTAATTTCAGAAAGAAAATCTTTGGTTCGTTCAAAAAAGACTGTGTCTCCTAATAAAACGGAAAGCAAATTAAAAACAATTAGTGCGTCGTACTTTTGAAATATCTGTTTACTTTAGCGCATTCTTTCCAGGGAACTCACTGTTGTAGAGGAAAGAACGCACTACACCCCAGAATTTTTTATCACACAAATTATCCCAGAGAGATGTAAATTGTACCATTCGCCAAAGAATTGTGTATTCTTTGCAAATATCAGTGTAATTTTTGAAATAAGAGTCCGTAATATTTTAAATTGTATCAGCTTTTTATATATATTCGTTTATGTATTATAGAATATTTATAGAGTTGTCAAAGAAAATTCGCTAGAATTTTATCATTAATTTAGAAAGATAAAATTAAGACATTAAATTGACGTAAATTGACGAGGTGCAATGGTCATTTACTTAGTAACCAAAACAATTAAATATGAATTGAAATAAATTTATTCAAAAGAACATTTTACGCAACTTTTCCGGTTTCTTTGTGAAATTTTCATTATTTTGGATAAAAACCAGAACACGAGTCAGTTCCATTAGCCATATTTTCTAATCTTCCATTTGTATTGATCCAAGTAACTCTAATAAAATATCTAAAGTTGGCGTAACCAGTTAAAAAACAAAATTGGCTCAATTTTGAATATGTAGACGACGCTTCTTTCAAAAATTGCATATATATATTCGTGAAAAAAACGCAGTTATGAGTCGAATTATACCTCCCGAATGGCTAAACGAAATTATGATGATAAAATAGCATGGGATGGTGCGTTCTTTTCCACGACTGTGCATGTTTATTTTTAATCATATTTACCTGGAAATAATATATGGTTACTTCGTAACAATATAAAATTCACGTAACAATATGCGTTTCATAATGTCGGAAAGTGGTTCATACTTTTAACGACATGTACGTGACTCGTGCCTTTAAAACTGAACAATATTCATTTAGATTTGTTTTTTTGTGCATATTAAACCTTTTGGAAATTACTGTACTTATATGCAATGGTAAATTAAATTCACAAGATCGACATCGATTGGCGACATGATTGCCATCGAATCGGTAGATTGAATATAGTGCCTAGCGTTTATGAATGCATTTTGCGTGCATCGTTCTCGGATACTGTTCGATTTATCAAAGTCATGTCGATAAATGAAAATTCACTCTAAACATTTTCCCATTTCATGCGACTAGAGATTCGAATGTTTAAAAAATGAGTTTCTTTCAACTTGGAAACATTGAAAATTTTAAAATAATATATTTTTTTTAATTTCCATAAAACACATTCTATCTTCTACCTGAAAACATTAACTGTTAATAAACAGAATTGATATCAGTAACAGCGATAATTTATTGAAGAATCTATTTGAATTTATTTTATTAGTTATTCTTTTTGTTTATCATATATATAAACGTTTTATTCAATGATGTGCATGAGTTATGAAATTTTTAAATATCAGTGTGCCAAATGAAAGTTTTCAAGCAGTGTTAAAGATTTGAATCTAACTACACGTGTGTGTATGCAGTTGCATTTGTAACAGTTTTCTTAGATTCTGTGTTTTAAATCCAATCTCACTTTTACAAGTATATTTTCTTTACAAGCGACTATACTCAGTATTTGGCAGACTACCTTGCACTCTGACACGACAGTATTTGGTATACCGCTAATTAAAATTAAATTAAAAACATAATAAAATAAAATTTGTCAAAATTCGTCATAACTTGACGACAAACAACTTGATGGTATCGTAGAAAAAAGCTCATATCCACTTTAAAATGCTAGCAATTTTTACAAGTAACTCTTAGTAATAATTATAATAAATAAAAAACCATCCAAAATTTTTCACATGGTGGTTCTAGAACGATTTTGTCATTATGGTGTATCTAAATGTAGTTTCGTGTAATCAATCTCAGATAATGAAAAACGTGTATTATCGTGACTTATCGGTAACATTTCTTTTACGTGCATACAGATAAGCACAGGGTTCGTAAATATTATATTTTCAAAAATATAGTAATAATAGCATATTATCTATGCATTTTACTCTTATAACTTGATTTTTATTTCAGAATTTAGTAATAAACCAAACATAAAACACTTGTTTAAATGTTTGAACTGTTGGGGATTCTTTAATTTTAAACCTGCCGTGCATTTATTTATAAATTGGCGCAATTAGAGAAAATAAAATTTTCAGAAAACGCCAAAAGAAAAAAAATAAAATAAAATCAAATCAAATTTAGTAAAAAGAAAAATTTGTTAGATAACGATATTATTGTATAAAACTATAAAATGCAATTTTCAATATAAGAGTAAAATTAAAAAAGTTATATTAAAGTTATAGTTCATTATAAAAGTAAAATTTTATTTTTAGGCTTTTTTTTAGGCATGATCATTGAAAACTTCACTTTGTGATGTTATTAATGCATCTAGAAGTAAATTAATTCAAGCTTTAACAAAGTTTTTAGGATTATGCAGATTGGTTAAACTGACAAATCTGTAAATAAATCTAATTTTATATTAGATTCCCTCATAGCATGCATGGTCACGGTGACGTCGTTATGACGTCACTGTAAGTCACTGTGGTCACGTCACATCTGTGACCAAAATGCCACCACTCAGTGATGTCACATTGTGACTGAGATGTGAACTTCTTAGAAAATTTTAAAAAAATTACAAAAATTCATCAAAACATATTATTTACTGTAAAATTATGTTTTTCTATCAATAAAAAAAAAAAAATCTGACGTCGTTGTTATGTCATTGCATGTAACGTACGTCACGTCACATATGTGACAAAAAAAAAACACCATATTGTAACTCACAGTGTGAAAAAAATATGAACTTTTAAAATCTTTGAAAATGAAGATAAATATTTTAAACAGTATTTTAAACAGCCCCGAGTTACAGCGGCATAAGGAATGAAAATACAGGGTGATTCAAAAAAGATGGGAAAATTTTAAGAGGTGATACTACACACCCAAACAAACATTTTGTATCAAAGAATGCATGGTCGAAAACTAAACGTAAAAAAGTTAGAGGGCACCAAAAGTTATGTTCTTATACGAATCAAAAACACACAATGAACGATTAAGTTAAGTTACGAAAACAAATTTAATGGCATTTGATTACAATAAGTGCTAAAAACATTGACTGGCAGCTGTTATGCACGCAGTACAACGGCGAAGAACATATTGGCGAATTTTCTGAAACACACCAGGCACCACCGCACTCGCCAGATCTTTCATGTCTCGATTTTTTTTTTTTTTTTTTTTTTGGGGGGGGGGGCAGCTAAAGGCTCTTGTGTATGAGACTCCCATTGAATCCGCAGAAGAACTTGTCACCAAGCTTTCGGCTGCTGTAGGGGAAGTTCGCGATATGCCTGGTGTATTTCAGAAAATTCGCCAATCTCTTCTTTGCCGTTGTACTGCGTGCATAACAGCTGCCGGTCAATGTTTTGAGCACTTATTGTAATCAAATGCCATTAAACTTGTTTTCGTGACTTAATCGTTCATTGTGTGTTTTTGCCTCGTATAAGAACATAACTTTTGGCACCCTCTAACTTTTTTACGTTTAGTTTTCGACCATGCATTCTTTGATACAAAATGTTTGTTTGGGTGTGTACTATCACCTCTTAAAATTTTTCATATCTTTTTGAATCACCCTGTATATTAGTAGATAGCAAATGGTAAATTCTCACACGAAGGGGGGGGGGGCATAATATATAAAGTGCACGATACAACCATTAAAGCAATCTGGATAACATATTTAGAATTAGGAGTATTAAATCTGTACACTTTATATTTAGTTTGCAGAGAGGAAAATATTTTATTTTTTTTGCCAACCAGTGGTATTCGAAACACTTCTGTGGTTTCAAACTAAAAATTTTCTATCACAGTTAAGTCTGCAGCTTTTAATGAGCACGTAGAAAGAGTCTTCAGAGTTTAGTCGGAGTTTTTTTCTTTAGAGAGTTTTTTTCCTGACAACTATTTAACTATTTTAAGTAACTATTTTTGAAAAAAATTCTACTTCTTTCAGACTTTTTATATAAATTTACATTTTCCGAAAATAAAAGAAATATACAAAATTTATGCAAAACGCATGATAATAATTAATTATTCGTATTTCAAATTTGTATTTTAGAGATATGACTTTAAAAAAAGTTATTTTACAAATTGTTTTATTTTCTAGAAAATTAATATGAAAAGAATGGCAGATTGACAAAGAATTCTTTTATTTTATCCTCGATAATCCTTTTTTTTATTTATTAAGAACATATCGCTCACCCGCAAGAAAAGTGACACATCTCGCAAAAATTCATTTTGCGTTTTATACCACTAAAAGGTTTGTCATAGGTGCGTCTTGCTACACAAACAGTTTGATAAGTTTAGTTACATGGAAAATCACATTATTACGCTATGTGTCCATTTGTGATCAAAGAAGAGGGGGGGATTATGTAGTGAGGTAAAATTATCCAACTCTCCAAAGCACATCCTACGTTTTCATTCTTATGTGTTTTACGCTTTTGTGCACTTTTTTATTCTTGCATGCAAAGCTAAGTGCTATAATTTCATGTTACAGTAAAATCGTGCACATTTTCTTTAGCCTCTCCTGTGAAATTTACTTTTGTCAAGATGTGTCACTTTTTTTGCGGGTGAGCGATATTTTGTATTTATTACGTGTAAAACAAATTTTACTTTAAAAAAAGGGGGGGGGGGGTGGGGATTCATTATTACCATTAAATTGATATTTACTCATTTTAAAAATTTAAACAATGTTTTATCTAATAAACTCTAATTATTATTATTATTATTATTATTATTATTATTTACAAAAAAGAACCTTTACAATCCATTCTAACTTGAATTGTTTGGAACCGATAAAAAGAAAAGATAAAATACATTGGAAAATTCTTCAAAAAGAAAATTTTAATTAAAGACAGTCTCATAAAATTATTGCGCATTTAAGATCGAAATCTTTTGTATAGAAAAACAAATAACGGTAAAAAAGAACATCTGCTGAAAATCAAAATCGTCTGCGCACAGAAGAGAAGATGCCGGAAGTTTACTCTGTTTAGAACATCACCAAGTCTACAACACTTTTTTATAAAATAAGAGAAAGAAGCCCGCCATTTAAAAATATTACAAATACACGGATATTATAAATGGGACGTAAATGTAAGTCTTATTTAATTTAAATGTTTTATCCCTGTTTTGTATATTATGATGATGACTTAAATAGTTTTATGTTATATTAGTAAGGGACTGATCTGCAATTGTTTTCAGAAACATTTTACTATTCGATGCTGCGTTGAAAAATATCTTAATCTGCGATCGCTTAAAAAGAAAAGAAAAAAACGGCTGCGCAGAGACTGATTCATGCCTGCATTCATAGTGGAATTAATTTAAAGATTAATTTGCTGTTACTTGAGATTGAAAATATGTTGAGACAATGATTTGGAATTTTTTTCGGCTTCTTACTGTTTTGTTTCCTGATTACTAACACTTACAGTAGTTATAGAAATTATTATTTTGGAGTTAAATATGATTTTCGATTATTATGATATTACGAAACTATTTCAGATTAGAAATTAGCATTATATTGGGAAAATGTATTTTTACGTATTACAATAGTGAAACTTTTGAAAGATTTTTCTTTTAGTGCTAATACTATTTTTAATTATTATTTAAAATCTTAAATCTTCATACCAATGGTTTTCAGATTTAGCATTTGCCAAAATTATAAAATAATAGAAATTTCTTATAACATATGCAAAGACTTTTGAGATATCGTTAAATCTAATAATACATTTAATTCATCTATTGTAGTTTATTGTTGATTAATAGTACATTTATAAATACAAATTATTATTTTTAGTGTTTTTCAAATTGGTATATTTATTGTTTTAATTGTATGTAAGCATTTTTTTTGTAATTTTAATCTAACATTTAATTATAGAAATTCTGAAGCGGTTATTAAATTTTCGTCTATTATGAAATCATTTTCTAAGTTTATGATACACGTAATTATTGGCACTAAAAAGTAAAATATGATATTTAAACACTGAAATAAAAAGTTGTTCATGTCTAATAGGAAGTTTATAGATTAAACTGCTTTAGTATATATATTTTTTTAAGTTCATATTTATTTACATAATATAGGAGTGAATATTTTTTTAAACAGATTAACAGTGTTTAACTTCGGTTTGCCTGTCCATTTTTCTGTATAGCCGTCTGTCCGCGCTCTAACTCTCGTAAATAAACTCGGATTGCCCTGAAACATTTAGATATTGACGTTTACCATAGCACGTTAATTATTTCTAATGAAGTTTGTAGCATGTTTAGTTCATTTACAGGGACAGTCAAAAGTATTCGGTTACATTACAGCCTATGGGAAAAAATCGTTTCAAATAATTTTTAATGATTTTACACGCTTTCAAACAGAATAAAATTGATATGCATTTATGAAGCGTATTAAAATATGCATTCTGCTGAATATGCGAAGTATAGAACAGTTATTGTTCATTTACAGGGCTAAAAAAGGAATTCCAATACATAATGATATAGGGCTGGAGGGAATTGTTTGTGGCGTACTTTAATTATGTTAATCTATTTCATATATAATGAAATTTATATACGTCGCTGAGGTTTACATACTATAAATTATTTCATGTATAATACGAAGTGCATATGGCATTTACAGGGACACACAAAATATTTCAATACTATATTGTATCCGAAGTACTGTTCATTAGCGATGATTGCTGGAAATGCATTTTTAATTATGATATGCGCTTGTATGATTCACTATATTTATGCATAGTATATGGTGTATATAAATGCTACAATTCATATACAGGGCTACACAAAAGTACTCGTAAGTGTTACTGCGTATGGGCGCAAATTGCTTTAAGGTGGTTTTTAAATGAGTTGTTCTTTTTTACGCTGAACTGCATTTAATTTGCTAAGAAATGTTTGTAGAATACAGATAAAATGATATACAGGGTCACGTAAAGAATTGGATACATGGCCGTCTGTAAATCATAATTTCTGGAAATGTGATTTCAGTAGTTTTAAAAGTGTCTTAGTTTGAATTAAATTTTAACTAAATAGTGGCGTGTAATAAAGATTGTAGGTAAACTACAGGGTTGTACAAAAGTATTTAAGTATGTTTCCATATATTAGTATAAATTGCTGAAAGAGAATTTCAACCTGTTATGCTTTTTCTTGCTAAACTAAATTTCCCCATTATATAGTATATATATCAACATACAGATCAAATACAGGACTGTTCAAAAGAATTAGAAAACATATTTGGCTATGGGCGGTAACTTCTGAAATCAGTTTCTCAAATGTTTTATGCGTTTTCTAAAATGTTTACTTAGTTATCTTATTTACGTTATTTCCCTAAATTACGATGTCTTGTTAAAGCATTCAGGAAGCGTTGGAAAGTGTTTTATAATCTATGCTTAACGCATGAATTTTATTACTTGTTTTTTCTTTTTCGCAGATCAGTCTTTTCCTATAAAACATACCAAATCTATTTAGCTCATATTCACAAAATACAATATACACGGGAATAAAAAAATTAAATAAATATGGCTTATGTCGTATTTAATAAAGCAATGACTAATCACAACACATTAAAATCTTACACATTCTTAATATCGAGCTTGAACTCAAGATCAAGCTTAGAACTTAATAAAGAAAAGATGTCAGTTGATAAGCATTGTTTTTTAAGTGGAAAATTTTAAAATATTTTAGAGGAATATGACTCCAAACTAGCGATATTTTGCTAAAAAGTACGATAAAAAGGTAAGATTTTATATTTCAAACAAAACTTTATTTTTAAATTGTGCATTTTAAAATTCATCACAGTGTTTATGACAAGAACCATCACAGTATTAAAACTTGGAAATTTTTCCAGAGAGAAACATTCGTCTTGCATACAATATTTCAAATGAAAATCAAATTTTAAATTAATTGCTTAAAAGATGCAAATGCCAACATAGTTAGAACGATTCCATGCCGGGACTCGAAACCGGGCCATCAGTATAGCGCACTGACATTCTCCCGACTAAACCACATGGAACGTTACCCAGCCTGGAAAATTTCTCACTATTACATGTTGGTAAGGCTACAAAAGCAGCACAAGAAGGGATATTTATCGTGAGCCACCGATATGGGGCAAACACGAATATTAATTAAATCCAGCTTCGATTGAAACTATATTAATACTTGGAAAATTTTCCAGAGAGAAACCTTCGCCTTGCATACAATATTTCAAATGAAAATCAAATTTTAAATTAAAATAGCCTTTTAAGCATGTAATTTGAAATTTGACTTTCATTTGAAATATTGTATGCAAGGCGAATGGTTCGCTCTAGAAAAATTTCCAAGTATTAATATAGTTTCAATCGATGCTGGATTTAATTAAGTTTCGTGTTTGCCCAATGTCGGGGGCTCACGATAAATATCCGATTTTGTGCTGCTTTTGTAGCCTTGCCAACATGTAATAGTGAGAAATTTTCCAGGCTGGGTATCGTTGCATGTAGTTTAGTCGGGAGAATGTCAGTGCGCTATACTGATGGCCCGGGTTCGAGTCCCGGCATGGAATCTTTTTCACTATGTTGGCCTTTGCGTCTTTTAAGCAATTAATTTGAAATTTGATTTTCATTTGAAATAATCACAGTGTTTATGACAAGTTCGTCACAAATGACACATATTTCATAAATTGGTCACAATGTGACTTCAAAGCATTGTCGCATTCGTCACAGGTTCGTCACAAAGTTAATGCCAAAATAGTCACAAATGACACACTTTTCACAAATTAGTCACACCGTCACTTCACAGAGTGGTCACAATGTGACGTCACAAACGACCTCTAAAACGGCCATAACGATTTCGCATTCTAGTCACTATGACGTCACATCGACGGTCACAAAATCACAGCGTGACTTCACAACGACGTCGCCGCGACGTCACCATGCCTTATGGGTTAGGATCTACAAAAAAGTCATAAATTAAAATACTGATCGCCGATGCTTCACATTCTATGCAAAAAAGTAACACAACCCAAAATGTAATAATTTTGATTTCAGATTTCAGAAGCAATCGCAATACAACTTTAAGCTGTAAATGACAATTTTCCACTTTTACAGAACATAATATGACGTTACTTTCAACATAGTGCAATGAAGGTAGAAAAATATAAATTTGAATTAATGTAATTATGTAGGGGAGACCGGGGGAATGGCGCCAGTCGGTGTTATGCCGCCACCCTGTCTAGTTTAAAAACTAACGTCAGTTTGAGATAGTGATTGCGCCTGCACTGTAGCAGCCAACAATAGAAACAGTGCCTAGAGTGAGAATGGTTTTGTTACACGTCGTTCGCTTGTTCTAGTAAAAAATTTAGTTTTCATCTATTTGCTTCAATTTTGGAGCTTCAAATGAGTAGAGGTAAACACCTTTTATTGAAACATTAGGTACTTAAGATAATATTACCCGTAATCTACATGTATTCGCCAACATTTTGATGCAATATGATGAACAAGTTCGTTTCTTCTTTCGGCTTTGCTGGGTGTTTTCCACTATATTGTCATCTCGGGGAAATGCCGCCACCATGGCAAAGGGTGGCTTTTCCAATTTGAGTTAAATTGTAAGCTTAGCACATTAATAAATCTAGCTTAAGGAACATTGTAATTATTCATTATTTTGATAAATTATTGCTTTCTAAACCTTTTTAGTAGGTTATGTGTTTCCTAGTATCCATTTTATGTATTTACTAGGTCATTATAGAGTGGCGTCATTACCCCGATACAGTGGCGGAATTACCCCAGTGTCCTGGGTAATCCCGCCATTGTACAGAGATTGAAAGAAAATTTTTTTATGTGCGCTTACTTTACAGTTATGATTGCGGTTAAATTTATACAGATACTAAAGATAATGATTCAGATTTAGAATTTTTACTATTAAAAAATAAACATTTTTTTTTGAGGTGAAAAAAATTAAATTCCCTTAAGGTGTCGCCATTCCCCCGGTCTCCCCTAATTTTGTTAAATATAGATGAATGTTTATTTATGATTTTAGAAGTGGTAATTTAAAATTCATGTTTTTTCTTTTTTCCTGTTACGGCACTTTCGAAGTGGTGTTTAATTCTTAAAATCTAAAATAGGTACTATACTTTGTCCAAATGGTTATGATAAAAAAATAAATAGCAATGGAATACTTTTAAGTAGGTTTAATCTGGTTAAAATAGTACATTTTCCAAACGCCTTCAAAACAAATTGCTTAACTTATTGTCTTATTAATATTAATCAGAAAATCTTCATTCGTGAAATTTCATTAAATAGCATAAATTAACATTTTTGTAAATCTTAACTTTCATTATTTAAATTTACATTTTAAATTTTCTAAACGCAAAATTACTTTTCGCCAAAAATTAAACAAAATTTGGTTCCGAAAGTTTTAAAGAGTTACCAAAATTCCTTATTTTTAATAAATAACGTACAGTCGTGGAAAAAAAAGTAACCCTTGCTAGCTCTGCAAAATATTATCGTAGAATAAAGTTACTGGTACCACACGATTGGTAATAAAGTCTACTTTTAAATTATGTATATAAAATTTGCTTAGGAGGGCCATCTACATATTAAAACGAACCATATCTTTGTTTTTTCAATAGCAGTTCACAATTCTGACAGCATAAATGAAATCTGCACCCTTTATTTAGCCTCAAAACAAATTTTTATGCAATTCGTACGATAAGTTTCCGAGAAATTAATTATTATAAAACGAACATATTTTAGGGGCTGTATACAAATTGAAGTTGGGTGCTCAATTGTTGACCGAGAGAGCCGCCTTCTTGATCAAGGCATATTAAGCGTCACTCGAGCAGTCATTGAAGACTGCTATATTACAGGATAGCATAAGAAATTTCGAAATATCTAGTCTCTTCTATTATAGATGGCCCCTTGAACATCATTTTGCCGTTTTTTAAGCAGAATTTGAAAAAATCTTGCCAGAAAAATCTGAAATTTTGGATTTCCAAAAAGCAGGACTTAATAAATCTAAATCCATAAAAAAATTGTATGTTGCAATTCATATTTTTTTCGAATATTAATTTCATAATTTATAATTCATATCATAAATTTATAACAACTGCAAATTCAACGTATTTATGTTTGGGTATTTTAGTGTTATTGCTACACAAAAAATTAGCACATTGGGAATATAATTTCAGGAGATATTAATAAAAATATGAAAATGCAATTTAACACTAGAAGCACTAAATTTTGAATGTTTATAATTCAATAACTCATCATTCAAATGTCTTGAAATGTAGTGTTTAAGCATAGTGTGAACCGAAGATTTGAAATATCTCGTTAAAATTGGGTATTGCCATTGAAAAAAATGAAGTTTGGATTCGTTTTAATATGTAGATGGCCCCCTAAGCAAATTTTATATACATAATTTAAAAGTAGTCTTTATTTCTAATCGTTCGGTACCAGTAACTTTCTTCTACGATAATTTGTTGAGGAGTTAGAAGCGGGTGTTTACTTTTTTTTTCCACAACTGTACATTTCTGTACATTATTTTGGTATATGAAACCGTATGAACACTCTATTACATTTGGACGTATTAAGCTTCTATTTGAGCGCTATTTGGATAAAGAGAGTGCCTATTTCTACTATTTGTCGTAATTGTCTTACATCTCACACAAAGAAAGCCATGTTTATTACAAAGGATCAGGGTCCATAAGTTGCGTTTTTGGCCCATGAAAGAAACTAAAAATTCTATTAAGTTATACTGACTTAATAATTTCACTTTTTAATATTAGAAGGTATATACTGTACGATTTTAACAATAGTTTTATCATTTTGTTTGGTTTCAAATGACTCACACAAGCTTACATTTCGTACAATTCTTACTTTTGATGAAAAATACGCAATCTCTGCTATTTTTACCCCAATTTACTGTCTATTTATAATATCTTACTATGAACGCTGCTTTGCAACACTTTTATTTTAACATATTTTTTATATTTTGATGTGTTTTATAATATATGTCAAGAGGAAAGTGTTGCACGATTGCGCTGATATAAATAATTGAGGTTAAAATAGCACAAATTGCATATTTTTCATCAAAATTACGAATTATACGAATTTTGAGCTTGTGTATGTCATATAAAACCGAACAAAATACAAAAACTGTTGTTAAAATCGATCAATATATACCTTCTATTATTAAAATCGAAATAGTTAAGTCAGTAAAATATAATCGAATTTTAGTCTATTTTATGGGCCAAAAACACAGCTTATGGACCCTAATCCTTTCATGAAAACGTCATCATTTTTAATGTTTTGAACAAAAATCATAATTGATTCAAGTGAGACACCATGTATTTTTGATTGAATAAATTGTCACAAGGTTTTCGTGCACAAAAACTTTTCTAATAGTGTGTACTACCGCATCTTTACACAAGCCTCAAGAAAAACTGAAATTTAATGTTAATGCAATGGGAGCGTTGTTTACAGATCTCTTGCTAGCATTTTAATATTTTAAAGTGTTTCTATTTGCATAGAATACCTGATGTCGATATCTTTTATTGTGCGTTAGTACTTTTCCGATTATACTTAAAGTTTTTTATATGAGATTAGATCCACTTTTAGAACCGGTTCTACCCGGTTCCAAAAGTGAAAGTATCCGCATATAAAAAAACTGTAACCAAAATCGGAAAAGTAGAAACACACAATAAAATTAAGTAAAATAATGCTATAAAAAGTGATAAAATATCATTATGAATGTTGTCTTGTGACATTGTTTACCATGTTATTGTTTTGTTAAATGCTATGAAAATTAATCCACGCTCACAAATAGCTATTTTAATTTTAATTTAATTTTACGTTTGCAATGTTTTTCATTATGCATCATGTCTCGTGACATTGTTTACTATGTTTATTGTTTTTAAATTATGTGAAAATATTTTCTAACGTGAATGATTTTGAAAATGTCGCCATTGGTGCGACGAAACGATCGTCTAATAAAGATATTTTATCAATTTTTATAGCATTATTTTACTCAATCTGTTTATAAGTGATTATTATACATGTTTTTATAACACGCAATAAAAGTTATCGAACTCAGGAACCCTATGCAAAATAATAATAATAATAATTATTATTATTATAAATATTCAAATCCGAGCGAGAAATCTGTAAATACAGCTTCCATTGGATTAACATTAGCTTGAGCGTTTCTTGTTGACTACACTGTTAAAAATTTTGCAGCATTCTGGCAGGTCATTCGATCGTTTTTTGAAAACACGGTTCCATAACCATAATTTAACTATATTCTGACCATAAAATGGCCAATAATATGGTCAGAATAGTGTAAAATTACGGTTGTGTAACCGTTTTCGGAAAAAACGGTCAAATGACCTGCCAGAATGCTGCATATTTTTAACAGTGTAGTGTAGGTTCTGGGCCTGATTGCTTAAGGGGCAAAATTCTACCAGTAAAAAGGATTACTAATTTTTTTCGTTATTCTTGAGAGATATACTGCATGATTAACCCTTTCCGGCACAGGCAAATTTTGTTGTAAAATGATGAAATCAACGACTGACACCAGAATTTACATACGACTTTTTTAGGAATTAAAAATTTGTTACTTTACGCTTTCTTTGTAAATACAAAATTTTATTAAAATATTCTTGGTACCGTTTGTAAGTTTCGAATTAAAATTAGGTATCCCTACCCGGTCACACTGTACCGGAAAGGGTTAAGCTGCTTATATAAGACAAAAAATGCTATTGAATTTCTCCTGTGGTAATCTGGCCCAAGCTAGTCACACGACAAGTCTTTTAAGCTATTGTTAATTTAATGGGAGCGTTCTTTTAAATTTTTTCGTTTATATTTCAATGATTTCAATTTTTTTTTTTTTTTTTTTTGCATATTATGCATACGATAGCTGAGATCAATCTGTACCTGGCCTCTTTTTCGATTTTGGTTGCAGATTTTTTATGGAGGTGCAATGCATTTCGAAACCGGCTCCGAAGTGTCTTTCAAATTTATCTAACGAATTTTAATATTTTTAAATATTATTTCTTCATAGGATAGCTGAAGTTGATCTCAAACCGAGATATGTTTTCCTATTTTGATCTTGATTGCAGATTATTTTAGAATTTTTTTTTCACTTTCTGAACTCGTTTCGAAAATCAAAGTAGCCTCATTTAAAATATGCAATCAAAATTAAACAAGTGCTAAATAACAAAGTTAGAGATCAATCTCAGCTACCCTGTGTAAAGAAAATCATTTATGAATATATAAGTGGAAATTAGAAATTTGAAAGAATGATACATTAAGATTAACATTAGCTTGCGAGTTTTTTCGGGCGAATAGTGGAGCTCCTAATATCAGCTTGTGAGTGTCGCCAGGTGATGTCTGTATACTATTCTATAATGTGTGGACTAAATGTCTGTGTACTATTTTTTTAAGCACCGTGTATATTATGCACATTTACATTTTCTTAAATAAAATGCCATATTTTGAATCTTATATTTTTAACATTTGCATAAAAAAAGCTTTTCTTATACAATTGTATTTAAAAATGTAATTCATTGTAAAAATTCCCTCTGTTAATGAACCATCATTATGTGATGCTAACATTACATTATTTAAATAACTTCAATCGGAATTTCGCGTTTATTGCTAAAACTTCAGCTTCCGGCTGCAAAAGCATTATATTTAGTTAGTTAAATTCGTTTTACAAAGATTTTGCAATAACGTAATATGATTAACGTGACAGAGACTTCCGGTATAGATAATTTAATGTTATTGATGAATAGTTTGTTACTCTGGAAATAGAATTTTTTAATATATTTTCGCGTGCGATGCTATTATGTAATTATTGTCAATCAGAATTTTAAAGTTATAGAAACATACTCATAATAAGTATGAAGAGTAAGCTTTATTTTTTAAGTATGGGATATTTAAAACTAAGTTTTTGCTGAAAAACTTATTTTAAAAAGCGTATATACAGTGAAGGCTCAATAACTAGACACTCTACAAATCAATTCCAAATCAACTCCACTTGCAAATTTAACCTATTAGAGCTGTCGCAATCATATGGCACGGTGAAAAATCACTGAAAGATCATCCAATAACGCTGAATAAACATATTGTATGCAGAAAAGATTCCGTATTTAACATATTTTATCTCTTTTCAGCATATTTAATAAATTTTACTAATGAAATCATAATCATTTTTATTTACATTTAATTATTTTTCCCTTTCACCGTTAACGGGTTATCCCTTTATCTACTGACGGTACTTATAAGTACCATTAAAATAACTTGTTATAAAATTCTTTTAATAGATCGAGTAGTAGTAATACACTTTAGAATGGGTTATAAATGCATTACTTTATCTTGTTCCAAAAGCCTTATTGGTTACATAAAACAAAAATATTTTTAAAAGGATGATTTCTTTTGCCTTTGCATCCTTTCAATTTTCTTGGCATTGGTGGGGGAGGGGGGATTTTCAACTCGGAAATATTTCTATATTTCTATTGTAAGAACATTATATTTGTACATTTCCTACAAAATACTAAGAAAAATATTTGAAATAAACGATTTGAGTGGGGCTATAAATATTGCACAAAATTCCTATAAATTCAAAATTAATTAATCCTTCTAAAATCCTTGTAAAATGTATTAAATGATTATGTAAATCTTCTAATGTGGTTTCAGAAATTCACAAAAATGCTTTAGAAGATAAAATATTCATGAATTCATATTCAGTACATAAAGTATTAAGTGAATGCCTAGTTAATATCTTTATACAAAATTTTATACTTGTTTTTTTTAAGAACATTAAATGAAAGATGATTAAACATAATAAAGTATGCATAATTTGCAAGGACTATATATATATATATATATATATATATATATATACGTATATGTGTATTTATATATGATATTTATATTCTACAGTTGAAATATGTTCTGTAATATTATGGAATATGTAGGCGCTATAAATATATATTGTATTAATATTATGTAGTTGATATATATTTTAATATTACAATTATTTGTTAGGTTGAGCAAAAAGTTCTGGCAAATTTTTAATCTAATAGTTACCAGAATTTGTTTCATATATAGGAGTACTAATGGTATATTTATAGGAGTTCAGGAACTTTGGCTCCAAAATGCCTATTGAACAGTATGATTTGCGTGTGTTGACCCGGCATTATCAGAGAAAAGTCCTAACGATTCTGAAAGCCGTCGATGAGATTAATGAGGACGAAGGCGCTGGTAACGGCAATAAACTCATCCAGCAAATCCGGAATCTGGCAGAACGGTGGCAGAAAGTCGTGGACTATGATGACTCTACTTTAAAGAATTGTTCCTGTTGCTTTTGTTGTTAATTTGCGCATAACAAAGCAACTTTCACAAATTTCCCAGAACTTTTCGCTCAACCTAGTATTAACTGAGAGATTATATTTTGTAAACTAATTTTTATTTATTTCTTGAACAGTGAGTTATAATAATTGATAAGGATTA
Source organism: Maratus speciosus (assembly GCA_963932465.1). Classification (NCBI taxonomy): domain Eukaryota; kingdom Metazoa; phylum Arthropoda; class Arachnida; order Araneae; family Salticidae; genus Maratus; species Maratus speciosus. The sequence continues at coordinate 504,951,875 of OZ010787.1, read as the reverse complement.
TGTTGGGGGTAGGAGAAATGTTTCTAGAGATCAAGAAAAGAGATTTTGTGTAAAATAGGTGTTTAAGTTGAAAAATGGAATAAAAAATAAAATTTTATTTTGAAACTTCTGATCAAAGAGGGTTCTGATAAAATTTATATACTAAGTTATTTATACTAATTAATCACAAATAGAAAAAAACCGCAATTAAGTATATAAAAATGTTATTTATTATATCACGGCATCAGTTTGTCGAAAATGCCATCCCTCCCCCCCCCCCTTCGCACAAACAAAATGCACCCTGACCGCTGTCAGCTAAATACTCAAGGCCAGAGGACACAAGTTGTGACGCCATCACTAATCGACCGACTCCTCACTAGTGCTAGAATTCACACCGGAAAATTTTGAATAGCAATTTTCTTTTATTTTATTTGTGGAATATCTAGCATTTCATAAACAATAATAACTATTTGAACTTAATGGTGAGAATTTCGAATCTCCCAATAAAAAATCAGCCAGATGAAACAACACTGTGCCATTCCACGTCTGGCTGAATTTTAATTTAGGGATTCCGAATTCTCACAACTAAGTCTAAATAGTTATTATTGTTTTATAAGATGATAGATATTTCACAAATAAAATAAAAGAAAATTGCTATTCAAAATTTTCCGGCGTGAATTCCAACAGTAGTGAGAAGTCGGTCGATTAGTGATGACGTCATAACTCGTGTCCTCTGGCCTTGAGTATTTCGATGACAACGCCCTCAACCACTTGGATTTCGCTCGGTCAACTTCGATAGCGACGATAATTTATGTTAATAAAATTGATGCAGTTCTTTAAAATACTGCGTCATAAAACGCAGCTGAAAATTTCTCATAACTCAGTAAGAAAACATTTTTTGGGAAGTAAAAGGTAGAGTAGACAAGGTTTTGTACAAAACCAAACTTTATTGTACGCATGCTGCATTTTGAACAAATATCCACAAACTATATTCTACTGATGACGTAAAGCTCAATACTACCGAGATCGGTCTGTATCTCCCGGTGCTCTAAACTTTGTTGTATATATTGCTGTATATTCGTCGTTATGTCTCATTTCATTTCCATATAGTATTTTAGTTTTAAGTATTCGATTTTTTTTCAATTATTAGTATTATTATTATCGTATTTATATTGTAAATCAGCTAAAAGATTTGTATCATAATTTCCAATTTCATGTTAGCTAAAATTGATCTAGTTAAGATAATTTTCCTTCAGATTTTAAAATAACTAAATATAGGTTAATTTGCAATAGGCCCATAAAAATCAATTCACTGTAAAAAAAAATCTGTAGTTCTACAGATGTAAAGTTACATGCTTACTAAACTTTCACCTGTAACTGTACGAAAAAAGCTGCAAATCTACAAAACTAGTTTTTGTAAAGCTACAAAAATCTGTAACTTTACAAATGAATCTGCTAAAATTTCAGTAATCTTACTAAACTTTTATTTGTAACCCTGGCTGCAGTTACATGAAAAGTTCTCGGAATCCCAGTTTCCAAAAAAATTCTTAGTAACCTTACAGATTTTTTGATTTTCGGCGCAAAAGTGTGTCTGTTACATGAAATTTTGTTGTTGCCGTTACATGAAAAGTACTAGGAATCCCAGTTTCCTAGAAAAACCTTAGTAACTTCACAGATTTTTTTTTACAGTGTTGGGTCAAGGACCACAAATGCATTAAGACGGTCCTATTCAGTATATTTCTTTCTCATTTTCAAAGATATTTATAATTTAGATTATGATCCCAATGTGACTTCATATCATGGTGATTTTGTTGTCACATTAGTGATATGCGTCAAGTGACTTGCAGTAGCGTCATTGAAAATTATAAATAGTGTCATGTTTTTTATTATTTTTATTTTTTTTAATTAATAATATGTTTTGAAAAGTACCTGTATCTTTTTAAGTTTCTGAAGAAGCTCACATTTTACTCACTATGTGACGTTTCTGAGCGGTGGCATTTTGATCACAGATGTGACGTTTCCACTGTGATTTACAGTGACGCCACTGCCACCATGTTTGTTATAAGGGAAATAAAATAACTTTCAGAAAATAATAAAAACTATGCTGGAAATAAATGCTGGAAATTTTAAGACATTTTTGTTCTCGTGATATTTTTTAGATTTTTAAATTTGTATATTGGATAACAGTTTTTGTTTTACAAGAAGTAATATTATAAAACTTAAAAAAAGGTTTTGACTTTAGGTGTGTTTGCTAAAAATGATGCTACTACAATGCTATTAGCGGAACTACAAATGGTACAGAAATGGTATTAATAACAGTTCCCTTTAATAGTTGACACAAAAGATGTAACCATGAATCTTTAGTGATGACATTAATGCACATATTCACCGTCTTGTTCAATCATATCTTATTTTTTGGTCAATTTTGGTACATTGAAATACATCTTGGTCAATGACTAATGCTATTTTTGTAATAAACGATCATATTTACACGCAGCAACTGATAAATAAGCCTATGTAATTTTTTTCACAAATGTGATCCTACCTTTAAAAAACCGTTTGCAATCAAACGTGAATTTAAAAGAAAGCTTGACATGAAATGATTGAAACTTTATGAAAAGACCGATGTAGTTTACAATAAATATAACGATGAATCTTGTGATCCTACCTTTAAAAACACGTTTGCCAATAAACGTGTTTTTAACAAATTTTGATTTAAGAAAAACCTACACATAGATTTAGTCGATAATCGATATAACATTTAATCCTGTGATCCTACTTTTAAAAATCGTTTGCAACTAAACGTGAATAAATAATAATAATAATAATAAAACTAGACTAGAAATGATTGCTAACTTTTTCAAAAGACCGGTTTAGTTTATAATAGATATAGCCATTAATCTTCAGTGATGGCTTTATTGAAATGATTGCCAACTTTTTAAAATAGATATGACCATGAATCTTGTGATCCTACCTTAAAAAAACACGTTTGAAACTAAACGTGAATTTAAAAAAATTAGACATAGATTTAGTTGACAATAGATATGACTATGAATCTTGTAATCCTTTAAACACACGTTTGCAATTAAACGTGAATAAGAAAAATTAGACATGAAATGATTGCTAACTTTTTGAAAAGACCCATTTTATTGATAATAGGTATAAACATGAATTTTCAATAATGACATTAATGCACGTGCATTTTTCGCAGCAACTTATTATTAAGCCTATGTAATTTTTTTCAGAAATGTGATCCTACCTTTAAAAACACGTTTGCAACTAAACGCAAATTATTAAAAAAACAGACATGAAATAATTGATAACTTTTTGAAAAGACCGATTTGTTCACAATAGATATAACCATGAATTTTGTGTTCCTACCTTTAAAACACGTTTGCAATTAAACGTGAATTAAAAATAAATTAGACATAAAATGATTGCTAACTTTTTGAAAATACAGATTTAGTTGACAATAGATATTACCACGAACCTTCAGTGATGACATTAATGCACATATTCACCATCTTGTTCAATCATATCTTATTCTTGATCAATCGCGGTACATTGAAATACATATTGGTGAATGACTAATGCTGTGCTTGTAATGAACGGTAATATTTACATGCATTTTACTCAGAAACTAATAATTAAAACAATGCAATTTTTTCACAAATATGATCCTACCTTTAAAGCCACGTTTGCAATTAAACATGAATTTTAAAAGAACTAGACATGAAATGATTTCTAACTTTTTGAAGGGACTGATTTAGTTGATATCTGATTCTTAAAAAGAAATAAAAAATTATTTTTTTAAAACTAGTGTCTTGAATATTTTTAAAGACACTTGATTTAGTGCTTGCATAGGAAATAAAATAGTAACAACATAAAAAAAAATCATATATAAAATGGCATTAGACATAGAAATATAATGTATTTAGGGTGATAATTTACAAATAAACTGTAATCTAGAAAATTTTGCTAGAAAAAATATAACTGCATTAAAATTTATAAATATTATAATGTAAACTATTATTTTAACACAATCAAACTAATTGGTAAAGCTATCATACGAATTGAATATTTCCAACTGAGCTAAAAAATGCCCAAACCGGGAAACAAGCACTGATCCTTGGCTTACGAGACCAATGCTCTACCATTTAACCTACTTGGGTTGACCTGGGTCATGTAGACTGCTCAACAGAATAGACCGCAGTCGTATTATCAATAAGGTTATTTTAGAGAAATATGCTCGCCGGTTGTCAGCCCAGGTAGCATAAACGGTAGAGAATAGGTCTCGTAAGTCAACGATCTGGGTTTGATTCCCGGCTTGGGCATTTTTTCGCTCAGTTGGAAATATTCAATTCGTATGATAACTTTACCAATCAGTTTGATTGTGTTAAAATAATAGTTTATCTACGTACTCATAGTTTATATGGAATTTCTTTACCTGCGGTCTATTGTGTCGAGCTTTCTATAAGATAGACAAGAAGTTATTACCAATAATGTTATCTGAGTGAAATATACTCGCCGGTTGTCAGCCCAGGTAGCTTAAAAGGTAGAGCATTGGTCTCGTACGCCAAGGATTAGGGTTCCATTCCCGGCTTGGGCATTTTTTCGCTCAGTTGAAAATATTCAATTCGTATGATATTATAATGTACTTACTTCATTAACAACGGAGTTGGAGTTCAAAGTAATAATTTTTATGTTGTTGTATTGAAATTCAAAAGTAAATAAGTTTTTTATAGAAACAAAATTAAATCTATAATTACAATACATATTGGTAATCTCCTCATAATTAAACTTTTCATTTTTTAAAAACTTTACGAAGACATTAAATGGAATGAAATAGAAATCTTTCTCTGAGATAGATAATACAAAATATTTCCAACTTTACCCAAAAAAGGAAAAATAGATAACAAATATTATGTTCTATGATGCAGAATTTGTTGATGTTTTAAAAATGTGATATGCAGAAACTAAAGGTGAAAATGAAATGAATAAAAGGACTTTTTGTTAGAAGTTGGCTAACAGCCAGTTGCATTTAGAAAAGAAATCATTATGATTATTACCATTTCTAGTTGCATTTCGTTACCCTAGATCAAATGAAAAGTGAAAATATTTAAACTTCCGTTAATTTTTTTTCTCTCGTACATTCTCATACACTTCTAAAAGTAAATATCATAGTATTTTTATGTGCACAGTTCGATTATAGAAATATTGGTTAAATTTTAAAAGGTTGTAGCGAATTCAACAACCAACAATTTTTGTGTAAGAAAATAGGGTCAAATTCTATTTATTCAATAAAAATTACAGGATGTCTCATACGAATCCGAATTCGAAATTTTGTTCATAAATTTAACAATAACAGTTTTTAAATTCTTTTTAAACAGACTGACCTTTTTTCATGTGAAATATAAGGATATCATGAAAAATGGCAGAAGTTTATTAAAATAACGCTGAATTTGACGTTTCATATTTCCGAATGTAATTGAGGATTAAACGGAGTTGCATAAATCTTAGATTTCTCCATAACTTTTCATTATATCATTGCATTTCACCCAAAGTAAGGCAATTCTCTTATAAAATAGCTTTCAAATGTCATTATTTCGGTTAAAAATATGAAAAGTAGTTATGTTCGGGTTGGAGTTTAAAACGCTGTTTGACACATTCTTTCGTACAAAAACATGCAACGATTCTACCGTCAAATATGCATAAGGGGACATATACAAATTTAAAAAGTGCAGCCTTTTTGAAAATTGATGGCAGGATTACTTTAACAATTATTTATTTATTTTGAACACTTTAGCCATTTATATAATCTATTTATCTCCAACATGTTAAAAATTAAAACTCGTCCCATGCTTTTTTGGGTACCTTTCATAAGTAAGTTAGATACACTTTTCTAAATAAGTAGTGAAATAACGTCTTTACAATTGATGTGTATGTATAAAACATCTCATTAGAATACCATCATGTACATTTTGTAACTTTCATCAAAAATAAAAATAAAATAAAAACATAAATACTGAAAGATTCAGAAAATTAGAGAAAAACATTTAGTATATTATTACTGTGTATGTTTTGAACTGCTATATTTTCTTTCCTACATTTAAATGGATTTAAAGGAAGACGTTAGTCATATAAACATGAAAGTTTTCAATTATCCAACTGTAAGTAATTTTATTTAAAAAAAATGCACCTAAATATATTAAAAAGGAATTCAAAGAAATTTAGAAAAAAATATTTACACACATGTACGAAGAATTGTTTTTTTTTTCTAACTAGAAACTCTGCTTTATCAGTTTATATGTTTGGACAATATACTGTGTGATTTAACCGGATGTAATGGTGATTATCTCTTAAATTACTGGTGACAGAAAGATGCTCCTAATTACAGTGTGTTTTAAAATTAATAATATATTGTAGGTATGACATTCGTTTTAAAGAGGCAATAAAAAATGTGCAATCAAATAAGATATTTAATATTTATACTGTCCATTTCACATTGATTTATATTTAGAAAGCTTTTTGGTTGAGTCTAAATAGGGAACATTCTCAACTGTTCGTTCTAAATTTCCTCAAGGATGGTATTGTTATGAGGATAAAGGGAACTATAGGAATTACAGTTTACGTGATATGGGTCCATTTCTTAGGGACACAAAGAAACAAAAAAGAAAAAAAAATCTATGATATGAGATAACACTCTCATCGTTAGTTAATCCACATGAAAAGAGCTTTTTAATGAGAGCACTTTTGTTAAAACCGGATTTAATTTCTACGCATAATGTCACTATCTATTTTTTAATGAATGAAATCACAAAAAATGACCGGTATAAATTATATATATTGTGAATGTGCATTTATAATAATCGTGTAATTATTTGTTTTAGAAAAGTGGCATAATAATTAAAACGCTAAGCAAAACAAACTCTTAAAATTTGGCCAATTGCAAAGTCAAAATCCAGAATTAACAGAAATAATTGACTTGGTTTCCAGCAATTATAAGCGTAGTCAAACAAAAGTTACATACAAGGAGATATTTATATGGATTTGTTTGAGAAAAAATGATGATTTACAAGGCCATCTAACTCCTAAAACGACAGAACATGATTTTTTTAAATCCTTACAAAAATTGGAAACAAAAATATATGAAGAAGCAATTACATTCCTAAAATAGGATATCTCAAAGAAAAGTTTTCTTAATAAGCACCAATCAGAAGAAAATCAGCATTAGTCTGAAGAAATAAATTCTCTGAACTTAAAAATTAAAAATAAAATTGAAGAAGTTAATGAACAATCAATAATATAACAATTATTAAATGGCATTTAAAAAGAAAATCAGCAATTTTATACAAGAGAAAATCAAAATCAAAAAAATTTTCTTAGAAAACTTCAATCTTAAGAAATATTGTTAAAGGAATAAAATGAAAAATGTAAAGACATTCTATCGCATTCAGTCCTTAGAAAACAATTTGAAAAATTTTCATGATATATATATATATATATATATAAATTCATAGATCAAGAAAATAGACATCATGCCCCGGTAGAAATATTCGGATTACCTAGTAAAACTTAATGCTTTTTCAGAGAAAATTACATTGATGGCTTTTGCTGAAGCGACAACTTCTCCGTCTCCACATCACATCTATTAGAAGGTGTAACTTATTACCACGAAAAAGGTGTTCAAATTTCAAATGCAAAAATAAGAAAAACAAATTAAATTATTTTCGAAAAAAAATACGAAAATAGCTTGCGCCCTTTCAAGCGATAGAAATTTGTGATAATTAAGTCTAAAACGAATGAAAATCTTATATACTTAATGGAAAAGTTAAAAGAAGAAATCAGCTTATATGACAAAGTTAATATTTTTTTTAAAATAAGCTAAAATAAGAGTAAGTAATAATTGGCATACTAAAAACAGTCATCAAGGAGACATAATAGCTTAAAAACAATGATACTTTCATCCCGAAAATTGAATTCAAATTATGAAGAAAACCTTCCTGAAAAATGCAATGCGTATAATATATGGCTGGAAATGCAAGAAAAGCTTGCTTTCGACGTGATTGTTCAGGGCAAATTTTATATAAAATTTAACAGCCGTTTAGTGGTTCTTTATAAACCTATAATTTGATGATAAAATTACCAAAATTACCAACCTATGTATAAACACTGATAGCAATAGTCCATCATATGTACTTTTCACATCTTCTTTCCACTCAAGGAGCTGTCCAAATAATGATCGTCAATAAGGAAATAGATATTCAAATTGCTTAGGTCTAAAGAAAAGAGGTCAGATTCTTTACGATTACAAAGATGTCCCTCTTACTTTAAAAGAAATATTCCAACTACGAAACTTTATCTATAAGGAGTGTCAACAAAATTCGATTTAAGGAATAAACATAAAAAACATAAGAACCAAAATTATTGACCCGTTCACAAACTGGTTAGACACAAAGTATTGAAAAAGATAAGATGTGTTTTATTACATTAGAATCCGGCATTAAAAGATTTGAAACCAACCTTAATTACTGGAAGGCAGAAAACAAATCGTTATTAAAATATATAGAAGAAAATAAAATAGTCTCAGTCTTATTTCAAAACACTCATATGTCAAAAATCTGTTTTACAGAAATCTCGATTGTTATCTCTTGTGACTATTTTAAAACATATGCCTCAGAAATAATTATGTTAAATAAAAACTTCTGTTATGATCAATCCCTCCACATAACGATAGTGTTTTTCTAAATTTAAATATTTAATGCACAAATTGTAAGCTCTGAATATTCTATCCCATGTGTGGATAAAAAACTGGATTAATAACTGGATTAACTGGATTATTGTCAATACCATTGTATGATTATGGAAAGCTTGTCCTTGCGAGACAAATCAACGCGCACCTTCAAACATGGAGATACTAAAGAACGGATATAACAGGTAATGTCCTTATGGAATACATAAAAAAAAAGATTAAGCACATTATATGAGCCTACAGCTTCTGTAACCTATAAATCTGAGATTCGGGAAGGCACACCTTACATTATATGGACTCTTCATTCAAGATCGTGTTACCTTCTGGAAAGTTGATAACTCTTTAGATTACTCGTCAAGTGATCACTCATGCATTCTTTACGAAATGAAAGCATAACCAATTCTTTGTAATTACCTGAGGTTTAAAACTACATATGCAATTATATTTTACTTATATACTTTAGTTATTTAAAACATTTTGTAACCCTCCTAGAGCTCTTAGAGCCCTCCTAGAACCCTACTAAGTTTTTAATGTTTTGAAGAAGAAAATAAATATAATTTATGCTTAATATATAAAATCAAACGGCACCTCGTAGAAAGAAGTTACATATAATAAAATTAAATTTCCGGTTCAAATCATGTAAAAGTTAAAATACTCAGAAAATATTAAAACCTTGTACTAGGAGGGTTAACATTAATTAGGTTTAAATTATTTTATACTAGTATTTGCTTATAATGTTGAAAACATTGATATCGATATTATAAATTAGCTGTTTCATATTTGCAAATTGTAACTGATAAAAAGAAAGATTCATTTTGATATTAGAACATACTCATCTTAAACACAGTAATAGGAAATTCCATGTAATTTAATAAGCATGTATTATGCCGATGTAACCCGGTGTACTATAAGAATTTCTCATCGTAAAAATCATTTCAGTATTATATTTCAGAATTCAAATATGTGGGTCAACTTTTCAGTTGTCATTTTGGCCCTCAGTGGTCATTGTTGTCGGTGGAATAAGATAGGTTCCCACCTAATTGCAAAAGTTCCATACATCCTGGTAGTGGGCCATTTTGAGCGTGATAGATTAAATATTCCATTGAAAGTAGTATATTTTTCTTGATGACCTTTATAACGATACCACCATTGACGAGATCTAGAACAAATGGTTGAGTTTGATCGCTACATTCCCATAAAAGACAAATGGTATTTTATCTAGCTCTTATATCTTTCTTAAAGTTTACAAAAATATAATATAATCTCATACGTGTTACAAACTATTATAACAAAATCCGAAAGGTTCCTTTATATTTAGAACTCAAAAACCATTAGATTTACGAGATTTAAAGAAGAATTTCTTAAAGAAAGGTTTCTTTTGCTGCCTATGATTTTCGGAAACTTTTCCATGTAGTTTTGATAGTTTATTAATCAGTTTTCTCAATATGTAATATTAGTTTTTCGAATGATGTCAATTCTCCAGTACAGCATTTTCAGTTGCGTAAAAGACTTTATACATGCAACAACAACAACAACAAAAAAACAAATTTAGTGTAACAAAACAAATTTAGTGTTAAAACTATTTTTTGTTTTTATTGCTAATGCTGATAAATTATTATGTTTGTTGATCATGAAAATGTTTATTTGAGAGCTGATATCATACAAAAAACAACCGATATTCAAAGTACAGAAAAGTGATTAATAATTTAAATCGGCTGTGATTTCCAAAATGTACAGGCGGCAAAAGAGACATTTGATTCAGAAATGCATCTTTAAATATCAGAAACTGTCGGATTTTGGAGAACTCTAAAGATAAACGGTAGCTTTTCACAATCGCGGGTAACTTGGAAGAGGTTACATTTTATTTTCTTAAACCTTAAGAACGATATAATTTAGATTAACAAACATTTGTCTTTTTTTACAGTGTAGTAAGATCCTCATTAAAAAATCTCATTCTTTTATAACCAAAGTTTTTAATATTTTCACTTCCTTTAATTTTCAGCGTTTTCTGGCACTAAAAGTGGATAGGCGTATTTTTGTATTGCCGGTAAACACTGACTTTTTTCCGTAAAATCGAAGTTTCCCAATTTTAGGACACAAGACATAAACGGATTAACATGTATTATAAGACTTATATTATAACTCGATATTGATTAGATGATGCGTTATCAAGAAGACGTTTTCATTGATAGGCACTTTCTTACAGAAATAATGCAACATATAAACAGAAAATGAAAAAAAAAATGAAATAATCATTGCTTCTTTCACTATGGAAACTAATAAAATGTATTTTCTTTAACAGAATTTTGCGTTAATGTGATAAAGATAAACAGCTTATGTAAAAATTTGTACGGACAGTTTCGTGAAAAATTTGAATTTTCTGAAGAACTGTATTCTCCTTCGAAGTACATTTTATTAATTAAGTAATAAATCAAAGAGAAAATTAAATACAATACTTGGATATGATAAGGAATTGTTTGAAAAAATATCCAAATTAAAGAATATCATTACAAAAATCTTCTTGACATATAATAAAAGTAAGTAAAATATTAAGTGTTTCCAAAGAACGACGTATTTCTTTATCATGAGGATACCGAAAAGCTTTTTTCAATTATATTTTGAGTTACATTAATTTTTATAATAACAAAAAAATTAGGTTTTATTCGAGTTTTATGTTTCAAGAAGATAACGAACCAAGAGTTTTGATCCTCAAGTTAATGATGTTATATAGCTCTAAAATGCCATTAATCAGACAACTGAAATCTCCAAATCACAGCCTGGTGTAAAATTCAACATCTTTGTATCAAAAAGATGTTCAAAAATAAGGTAATAAGGGCAGAAAAATTGAAACTTCAACGTGATTTCAAAGTCACAAAAGAAATAGAAATTCAATTATTCAAAAAAAAAAATAGCGAGAGCAATACTAAATGGTTTTCACGTAAATACCTAGAAAGGATGGAACCATTAAATCGCCAAAAACATCAGTGCAGGAACAGTCGGATTATCACCCACAGTTAGCACAATAGTGCTCTCAATGATTGCGCCTGTCACTATTTAAGCAATCGTGTCACAGGAATTACAGTAGAAATATTTTTCTTATTAAATTTTCTTATTATATTATGTTGCACATCTGATAGCTATTCTTACTCGCCAGCGCAGACAGTATAGGATTCCAGAAGCTCAAATTATCATTATTTCAATATAGTAAACTTCTTCTCTGTTACTAGCCGATTTTTTTAATCAAATAAAGAGAAGAAAACTCTTAGAAAAAAAAATGGTATCCAGTATCTTTGAACCTCACCCTGACTGCGCCACCGTTCTCACTAATGGCGTCCGTCTAACTGAACATTTGTAATCTTTGTTTAGTTCTGAACTATTCTGCGCCGCCGTGCAAACTGTTGAAGCTAAACAACTAAAGCCCTCCCCCTTGTAGGTGGCAATCATAATTATTAGGTCAATATAACATTCGATTTTTTTAAAAAAATTCACCTCTTTATGCACATTTTAGAGAAAACTGCATCGCACTCATATTTATACATTTTCAGTTATTACGTTTTTTCTTGTGACTTTTAGATCACCCGGAAACTTTAAAATATGAATTGGCACGAATGTCAATCTAAACAACACAAACTCTGATCAACACAGTCTCGTATCATTTGAATGCCATTTTAAATGCAGTGGGATACAGAAACAAATGTTATGTTTTGGGGGGATTTTGTTGTTGTTGTTGTTAATGAATCACACAGCTGCATTGTCGGAAAGATTACAAGGCATTGTGACCAACTTTTACGATTTTTGTCGCCCAAATACCTAAAGAGCATTTTGCGCCTTATTTAGTCACAAAATTTCTGCGATACTGAAATAGCGGTAACAAAAAATTTAAAAGATGGGAGCAGTTCGTTATGAATCTGTCAGCAACCTCATAAAAATGAGTTCTTTTGTGATATCAAAATCTGCAACTTTGGCGTAAAATGCATATAAATTGAATGCATTGCTTATTTTTGTTTTTTAGTCTGATGCATACCTCCCTGTGCATATTGTCATTATATAAATATTAGGCAAAAATTAGAACTAAATATTTTTTTAGACAATTGAAGGAGAGAATCAGTAGTTTATACTGAATTTTAGTAGCGAAAGAATATGCATAAATATACATGATCAGAAATTGTGATCAGGTATTTGGAAGAAACCGCGTTTATTAAAAAAGCATAAGGACTCTACAACCTAACTTTAGATTAATTTAATCGATACAAACTACTCAGATACTATATTGCATGATTGTCACTTTGAAGTTGAAAAGTCAAAAGTCAAATGCTTATTTATATAACTTTTGATCATTTTAAGATCATAATGCAGATTATATTCCACGGCACTGAGCTTTAAATCTCTCAAATTCGTGATTTCGGTAATCAAACCTTTTCAAGTGTTCCCGAAACAAAGATTGAGTTTATTGATGGAGGTCTCTGATTACAACGATATAAGGTCGAATTTTGTGATGGGTGAATCTAGAGTGATATTCTGTAATTCTGTTTTGAAAGTTCATCTCACTATAAGCCTGTCGCAGTATCTCATAATATCATTAGGAGTAATTTCAGTCCATAACCAAAAATAACAATTCCCAGTGATGTACATTTTTATGATACTATAAAAAAGAATTCATAAAACAAGCTAATCTCTTCAAAATTACGTAAAATTTAGGATGGCAACATTCAGTAATTGCTTAGTCTCAACCATGTGCCATATCAGATTTGACAACTTTATATAAATAGACGTCAACCACTTCAATTTTTGGAAAAAAGATAAGCGCATGTAATGTCGGCCATATAAAAATTGTTTAGTTACGATGAGCATATGGAGAAAGAATTATTGAGAAAATCAGCTACACAAATACAAAGGACAGTCGATATCACCTTAATTTGACATAACAAAGGTTCAAAATAGACAGAAAAGAATAGGAACAAGATGTTATTTCTTTATTTCATGGCATTTTTTGGTCAAAGGTGACTGTTTAATTGTGACTGCAATGTGAATTCGCATTACCGATTTTTCAGTCATTTAAAACTCATTTCAAAATGGGATTCCTATATTAATTTCAGAGTGATGCGGAAACAAATAATTTTACGCATCCGTGACTACAATGCTGACAAAACGAGTTGAGATTTAGCGACATTGATCTTATGATTTAAGATCGATTTCATTCCTGATGTCTCAATAAAAGTACTTAGTTAGTAATGGCAATCCGTAGTTTTGACATACAATCTATTGATAATTTTTGTGCATTTTTTACTCTAAAGATGTTTAGAATATACCTTCTGTGACTTCACCGTTATAGATACAAACTCAAAGCAGCGGATCAATATTCAGGAGAGCTGGCTCAGCTCGCTCTTAAGTTGATCCTTCCAAGCCTCCAGCCATACAACAGCACTTGCTTTGCGCTTTAACTGCGCTGAAGCTGCTGGTAGCCCAGTATTTGTTACAACTGTGAGTCAACTATTTATATTTCAATGACTCACATTCCTATACCAGCCCATATTCAAGGGTTTCAGAAACATCTTAGGCAATGCCCTTATGACTGATGAATCAAGATTTTCTATGCAGCTCTACAATGGATAGGTTTTTGTCTATAGAGTTTCTGATGAATTGTACAATACAATGTACATTTTTCAGTTCCACTAATTTTCTAGAGGTGATATTCTTCTACGTGATGAAATTACCTTTGCGAACATTCTGCCTCCGTTCATTCGCAAACAGTACTGTAACTTGCTATAAGATATATCGACAATATTTTTTTTCCTTTTTGTCTCTTTTTGAGGGTTCAATAAATTCTGATTTTCTTCTTATAGACGATGCTAGGCGTATAACCTCCATATTAAACAATTAATTTTATCGATTAACAAATTGCAGAGAGAATCCAAAGGATGTATTAGATAGCGTGCTCTTCAGACCTAAACGCAACAGATCATAAATGGGATGCTTTACATTGCCGAAAATGAGAAATGTTTCTTGATGTAGCAAGAAAATTTGTCAAAATATAATAATCGTGAAAATAATGAGTCCGACAAACGACTCATTATTTTCAAAACTTGTAGATAACACAATTTCTGAAATAAACACTGCGTGGTATTTTCGGAGACATTTCGAAATTGTTTGACAGCGTATCAATCAGCTCTCTCAATATCGTATAAACACGGAATATCCGTTATTTTTAAGTTATTAAATGGAAAGTACAGGGCTGCAACTGGCGACCATTTTTTAATTCTATCTCGCACCACTTTCTCTAAACAAAAACCTTTCTCATACATTTTGCAACATGTGCAAGAGAAATATACTACAAAATTTATTGTTTTAAAATAGTTGTGTGAATAAAATACATAAATAGTCGCCGGTGGAATCCCTGCAAGTACCATATTCAGCTGTGTAACTGAATGTGTTTATGCAAGAATAACTAAACATGCTCTATTTACTTTCTTAATTTGGTATGCTTTTCTGTTAAGTCTGTTTGTTGATCATGAAAATGTTTAATTAAGAATTAATAACATCAGAAAAACTGATATTTCTTATTGATACTGGGTTGAGAAAGCTTATTAATACATTGTAAAATATATTCGGAATCTTTTCCAAAAATTACGGGCAGGAAAAGAAACATTTGTTTTAGAAATGCTTCTTTAAATGATGAAATCTCTTAGTTTTTGTGGTTTCTGAAGATAATGGAATGCTTTTAGTAATTTTAAGGCAACTCGGAATAGATTAAATTATATTTTCGTAAATCTTCCTAGATCAAGAAGCATTTCTCACTCTTTATAATGTAAGGAGAATTGTAGCTATTGATGCGGCCTTCCAAACACTTCCCAAGAGCTTCATCCTGTACTCATTCAAAAGTGGCAAATAGTGGCTTCCGAAAACATTGAACACATTATCAGTGGCACAAATCGTCGTTAATAATATTCAGTTAGCTTGAGTGAAAATATTACTCCTTATGATTTACACGTCCTAGTGAAGCCCATAAGCTGTCATTATTCCTAATTTTCTCACTTTTGATTACTACGTAATTAATTGCACATTGGAAACTTTTTTTATTTTCAAATAATACGCAACGTCAATTTAACTGTGAAACTTGAAATAATCTGCTGCATTATTTTCAGATTTGTGCCTAATTTTTTACTTCCATGCTTATCTTTATATATAAGTGTATCAAATTGTAAATATAAAATAAATTCGTTAGTACAGTACTTAGAAGAAAAAAGTAATTTTTCAATCGCTTAGATTTAAAGTAGTAACAAAACCAAGAATTCCAAGTCACTATAATAGCATTTTTGTCTAAAATGTTACTACTATAAGTCTGATTTTAAGTTTAAATAAACGGTCAAGTGCGAGAATTAGTCGCGCAGAGATGTTTCCGTAGAATAAATATATCATTTTTTAGTTGTATTATTAAAAAAAAAAAACTGTTGCTAAAATAATACCAAGATTTTGTAAAAAAACTATACAACGTTGGGTTGGGTATAACTGTATATACTAGAAAAGTGTAAACGGATATACCATGAAAGTTCAAAGAGATATGGAACTTAAATAATATCAAATATAGCTATTCAATATAACATATTTTTTAATGTTAATTTAATCTGTTTATGTTGAATTTAAATCGGTACTGACAATAAAAACTGTGCATATTTAAACTTCATTTGGCCTTTCATAAAACTAAATTAAGCGTAGTAATAACCTTTCGTTTAACAATGTAGCTAAAACAAAACACTTGTTCAAAGTTAAAATTTGGCATTGTGCTAAGCGCGCTTCGAAAGGAGGTCAAAGTTGCAACGCCGCCTTGGTCCGTGCCACGTTTTTCCAGATAGGTTTTTAATTAACTTTTAAAGTCACTCGAGGCGTTTGTTAGATCCACTCAATGCAAACTAGTTGCGAATTCCATACTATTTATGTGATTAATTCTAATTAGTCTGTTTTTAACAATTTGTCGTTTATTGCTTTTATACTACTACTGGACATTGCATTACACATATATATTATTAAAAGTTGTTAACTAGGCTTTAAAAGCCGATGGTACATAGAGAACGCCGCCCTTGTCAATATGTGTGTCCAATCCGTCCGTATCTTTAAGTGTTAGGCAGCCTAAGAGAGACTGCTCAGGGCCGGTTAGGGCTGCCCCTTAGAGCTTAACGTCTCTCCCATCTTTAAAGATTAATATCTCGGCTAATTACAGACGATTGTTTTCAAAAATCATTATCAACAATGCTTTTATAATTATAATACGTTAGGTACCTCCAGCGCTGCTCAACACATTTGCTGAATGCCCGTAAATTGAAATTTGTGTGTAGCGGAAAAATGCGATTTTCTCAAAAACTATGCCACCTAGTGTAATCGCTATAGTTTTCCTGTAAGGTTTAGAGTAACGTCTACTACCTCTAATTTTTTCATAATTTTAGTTTCAGTAGATTCGGAATTAGATTGGGGGGGGGGGGTTGCACATATTTTCGTGCTACATTTTCGACGATATTTTTGAAAATATAATACCTAAAATTAAAAGGAATGAATTTTTGAGTTCAGCGTTACGAAAGCTTTCACACGATACCTCACACGATACCTCACACGATATAGAAAGAAAAGAGTTTTATTTTCAAGTAGCTTAATTAGCCCCTGTACATTTTTACTGAATATATTTATGAATCTTTAACAACCTGAAAATATGTGGGTCAATAGTCCTTATTACATCCCCCAATTTGAACTTTCTACTTTCCATAGTTTACGAGTAAAGTGGCTGTGACAGACAGACAGACAGACACAGGAGTGATCATATAATGGTTGTGTTTTCACTTTTTAAGTACGGAACCCTAAAAAGAAACTTGACCCAAACCAAGGGTTAGATAGGGTGTTTGTAAAATCATGTTTTTTTTTTATTTTAAATATTAAAATAATCAGATCGTTTAATTACTTATAAAATATAGATTAGCTCTCCGGTTTTTATGATATAGAAATTAACAATGAAAAGTCATTATCGTATTAACAATTATAATTTTCATTGGAAAAAATTATAGTAAAATTTTGATGAAACAATTCTTCGTTTCCCGATAATCGCCTTAACCTCTCTGAATATCTTCGATATTGATTAAATGCATTTTGTCATCTGTTCTTAATGGGTACCATGACTTCATATATTTAGCATATAATGACGCCTTTGTGAATGGAAACTTTTCATAATATTTAAATGATAAGATTTTGAGGGTACTTCCGCATTCCATAAAAACAATTATATTTAAATTATGTAAATAATGTCAAGTGCCTTTAGTGGTACAGCCAGTTTGGTAAGATGAATTAATCTTTTACACTAAACCTACCATGATGGGTCAAATTACCTTTTTACAAATTTGTCAGAATTTCTTACTTTTAACATTATCACATCCCCTTTGACTTAAGGATTTTTTTTAATAATTTACGTCCAAATATATTTTCAATGTTTATTTCTCTTTTGTTTAGGTTTTCATAGATCAATATATGCAACTTGACCTTCGTACGGCCTTCTTCATTTGAAGAGTGTATTAGATTGTGTCGTGACTATATTCGAATTGTGTAATGTTTACCTTATTCAATTGCAGATTCTGCATTTAAACAAGACGAAAATTACTGTTCACAAATACTGGGAACAAAATATTGCTCAAGTTATTTTTTTGCTCTTTTTTATCCATATTTTAATTGAATAAACAAAGAAATTAAAACCGTTATTAAAACAAAATTTTTTTTTCACACTCCAAAGTGATTTAAGAGATCTCAGGATTCTTAACCCTTATGTCAATGACCGGGTACTCGGGTACCTTTTTCCTCTTTTCATCCCATTTTCGGGGTGCTAATATAAAAAGAACTAAAATGAATTTAGATCCCCATTATTTGTAGTATTCGCCGTCCATTAGTATAATCGCAAAATTAGACAAAAAATTTATTACTGTTTTGGGGCATTAAACACTTTTATGCCTTTCATCAATGACCTGGGTACCCGGGTACCCATGCGAATTATCCGTGGAAAAATACAAAAATTGATAGATTTTTTAGATTTAGATCAATAAAACTTGAAATTAGTTTAAAATAAGAGTTAGACATATTTTTAAGGTAAAAAAAAAAAATCATTTACGTGAAATTTTGTGGGCGAGCTCTACAATAGCAAACGGTGTACGGGTGTACATCACATACTGGCTTTAAACATTGTTTACATGATTTTCTGGTTTTTCTGTGCCGGTTTTGATTCTCTAACAAGCACATGTGTTACAAACGGCATTTATTCCTCTTGTTTCATCTTGCTTTAAGCTCTTTGGATACGGGCAAAGATTGTTTTCAGTATACTTTCAGTTCCCGATTTGCTCGAAAATATCTCATAGCCTGTACATTTTGTGGATGAACTGAAAGGATCACGATCTCACCTAATTCCCACAAAAACAGCGAAGATTGTCTGTTTAATTTAAAACCATATCATTATTTGCAGTATGTATAATGTAAGCAGCAGGTGCTGCTATATCCTCAATATAGAAAAATAATTCAAGTGCCATGTAGTTGCATGCCTATGTCTTGTATATTTCCCAATAATTTATCCATTATATCCACTTCATATTTCGTTTCATTATAAAACTGAATCATTCGGGTTTCTCTTTGGTTCCGTGATGGCTTTATTAGGATGCATAGTAGACATCAGAATGACAGCTTTGTTCCTTTTTGAAACATACGAACAAGTACTTACGCCAACATGAAATCCAAATTCTGTGAATAAAATTTGCGCATTTTACATGGCCTCATTTTTTTTTTTAATATAATGTTTGTTTCTCTTCAAAGTGATCAACAATTGTGAACTCCCAGTGTAACAAATGCTTGGCCAAAGAAAGAGAAGAAAAAAAATATTCATAATTAGTCCAGGCAATAGGGGATTTTACCTGGCAAAATTAATGGACGTTCTGGAAATTGGCTTACTTTATGTTTTTTGGGTCGCTGAATCCGAATTTGTAACTTCCCACCAAAATTTCCCCCGGCAACTTTCCACCCCAAATTTTGGTAAAATGCCCCCAGAAAGGTTTTTATTAAAAAAAATCAATTTTTTATTGTTTTAGGGGAAAAGTATCTAGAAATTCAGTAAGTAGACAAAATTTGCAACAAATTAGATATATGACATTATGACTTAGGATGAAGGGGAAGGGGAGATCTGCCTGGGAACATGCGCCGCGGTGCTGCGCGGACTAAGTTGCGGAATTCCACTTAATCACTCACACGTTTACATTCGTCCTCCCGTCTCCCCTCCGAACTTTCTCTATTATAAGGTTTACTTTAAGTTTTTTGGGTCGCTGAATCCGAATTTTTAACTTCCTCCCAAAAGTTTCCCCCCGAACCCCCCGCCCCCCAAAATAGTTGTTATTAACGTAAATTTCTTATTGTTTTAGTGGAAAAGCATTACGAAATTCAGAAAGTAGACAAAATTTGCAACAAATAGGATACATGACATTATGGTAGGGGGAGGACTCCCGCTGAACATGCACTGCGGCGCTACGTGCACTAAGTTATGAAGTCCAGGCAATACGGGATTTTACCTGGCAAAATTAATACTAGTTCTGGATTTCGACTCACTTTATGTTTTTTGGGTCGATGAATCCGAATTTGTAACTTCCCACCAAAATTTCACCCGGCAACACCCCAAAAATTGATTTTTTGAAAAAATTTGGTTTTTGAGAAAAGCGCGCGGGGAATGTTCCGAGGCAGCCCCCTTTCTCCCCGTTTATCCTACGTCATAATGTCATATATCCTATTTGTTGCAAATTTTGTCTAGTTTCTGAATTTCGTAATGCTTTTCTCCTAAAACAATAAGAAATTTAAGTTAAAAACAACTATTTTGGGGGGTTCCGGGGGAAAGATTTTGGGGGGAAGTTAAAAATTCGGATTCAGCGACCCAAAAAACTTAAGGTAAACCTTATAGAGAAAGTTCGGAGGGGCGATGGGAGGACGAATGTAAACGTGTGAGTGGTTAAATGGAATTGCGCAACTCAGTCCGCGCAGCACCATGGCGCATGTTCCGAGGCAGATCCCCCCTAGCCCTTCATCCTATGTCATAATGTAATATATCTAATTTGTTGCGAATTTTGTCTACTTTCTAAATTTCTAGATACTTTTTCCCTAAAACAATAAAAAAAATGATTTTTTTAATAAAAACCTTTTTTAAGGGCATTTTACCAAAATTTGTGGGGGTCGCCGGGGGAAATTTTGGTGGGAAGTTACAAATTCGGATTCAGCGACCCAAAAAACATAAAGTAAGCCAATTTCCAGAACTTCCATTAATTTTTCTAGGTAGAGCCCCTATACGGTCTCTATTGCCTGGACTAATGGTGTTTCGTCTGGAATCGTCGAATGGAGCTCCCAAGTCTTTCACAACTCTTCACCTTGGTTTATTTCAAGGTCTGTACCTGTTTTTCCGGTTCGTCGTTGGCCTATGAGAGGATCGTAATTATTTGCATGATATACCCACCTCATTTTGATTCCGTATTTAGGTGGTTTAGATGGGATATTGGGTGAATCTTGTTCTTCCTCGATGCGGAAATAGCTGCTCATCAAGAGTTAAGTCTTCCGCCAGTCTCTATTTTTTCAATAGGTCATGATTGAGCATAGTCCATAAATCACGAATTGCTGCAGCTTTACTCGAAGACGTCCTACCACGCTTTCACTTGTTAAAACGGAAAAAAATTAAGAATATTCCCATATTCGGGCTACACTCATACTTGCTCGATATAACGTAAACGAGTTTGTTTTCCCCATTTCTAATGTGTGATATTTGTTTGAATTGTTGACACCTGAAGGAATTAATCTTCATAAAAAATGCGTCAAATTCCTCTTCTCTAAAGGCGGGACAGTGACATTTTTTGAAATAGGGGTGCGTTATTGCTCTTGTATGTGAATAGCAGCAGATACCCGGGTACCTCGGTCATTGGACACAAAGGCAAATTTTGGACATTGACATAAGGGTTAATGCTCCAACATTTTCTAAATTTTAATCTTTTTATATGTTAAACGTCTCTTTTCTGAATATTTTGATATGATTTCTTCCTTGAAATTCCCATTAGAACAAAAGTTATGGCGATTCGAATTATACCCGTCAATAGCTGAAGAGTCGTTTCTGAAACTTTTAAGTCAGTTTTCTCCAAATGGCGTTTTTGGACATAACGCGCGGGATATCTCAAAAACTTCTGAATTGTTTTCATGTAATTTTCAAAAAATATTCTTCAAGTTAGTATGCATAAACTGAACCTGAAATTTCATTCTTATTCTTCAAAAATATATTTTTTAGATGATTACACTGATAAAATTTTCAAAATTTTGTATTAGCTAAATACAGCTTTGTATTAAAAATATAAATATGCTTTAAATACAATTTTATTTAGGTTCAGGGTAATTATTATAAACTGAAGTATAATTAGGCTCAAAATATTTCAATCTATTTCCAAAATTTATTTTTCGATACTGCGCGTAAGCTGTTATACCAGTTTTCTACTCGACAAACGTCTGACAGATTGGAGTGCCCTATAAATACTAATTTTGCATCTTGCAATTTTTTAAATACATGGAATGAAGAAACATACTTATATCTGTTAATCTCAATAAAAACTTTTATTTTTAAATCATATGCATTTTAAGATATTAAATGTTGAAACTTGTCTATTTTTTTTTCCATTTTGAAGAGCCTTGAGACCCCTTAGTTGGACTATTTTTACTGTGAATATTTCGTAGAATATATTTTTAAAAACGGATCATTAGATCTAGTCTGGTAGACACAAGTATAAATGACATATTGGTATACTGACAGAAAAATTCGTCTATATACACTAAACTATATTTCATTTTTTAACAAATAATTTCCGTACACCTAGAAAACTTGTTTTAACAGTGAATTCTTCCCGAAAGTCTGAAAAAAAAAAATGAGAATTCCATCCATTCGTAGTAAGAATGCGCATTGGACCTATTAATACTAACATTCGAGTTCGTTTTAAAACGAAAACCTAAATAATTCTATAAATTAAGATTGCTAATTTAATTAAAATATATAAAAATAAATTAAAAATAAAACTACATCAAAAACAAACAAAAGAAACGTTTTCGAAATTAGAAATAAATAACAATTAATTTTGCCATTTATTTAAAAGTATTCAGAATTATTTTTTAAAGTTATAGAAAAATACTCGCAATTAAATTATATCTTAACCTCTTCGGTCCCTGGGTCCCCAAATGGGGACCGCCGTTTTGTCCCATTTTATTAAAAGTACTCGAATATAATTACAATTTCGATATCAGAATGATATGTTTCGCAGTCTAATATTCGAACTAATGCAAATAAAATAAAACTCTTGCTCTGAAGTCAAATGGCAGGAGAAATAATTCAGTAATAATTAATAATACTGCATTAATAATCGGTAGCGAAGAAGTTAAATGAACACACTTAAAATAGATATTTTAATTAAAATATTAAATGGAAAAAATCTCGCATAAAAATACAATATTCATATTTTACATCTAGAAATCTACATAAAAATATTTATAATTTATATTTTTATCCCATTTTAATATTAAAGTAATAAAACCCCGGCCACAATCTCATTAAAGACGAAATCTTCCAGAAATTAACTTCAACATTCAAAGCTTAAGAAATTAATCAAGCCATACCTAACTGAGACAAACATATTTACTTCAAAATGTTACACCACTGTACAACTGTAGCCTAGTGGTTAGAGCACTCGTCTGGCAACACTACCGTAGCTGGTTCGACTCCAAGGTCAGCGAATTTTTTTATCTCCATTTTCTTCATTTGAAGTATATTTTACCTCCTGTAACGGAGAAAAAAAGAATATTCGTCTATTAACGGAAAAATCCTAGTGGCATTGCTGCTATAAAAATTTCCGTGAATTGAAAAGAATATTTCTGAGAGTACTGACTTATAAATAGAAAGTTATTCCATTAACAGGAATGAATTATCAAACTTTTAAACAATATAAAATACTTTAAATAGATTGAGACAAACAGTACTTTTAAATAATAAATTATAGCATAAGAAAATTTATTGAACGAAATTAAATGTTGTTGCAGAATAGTTCATTTTATAATGTTTAAATCAACTTTTTTTTATATAAAACAATAAATGGGAAATAGATCATAACACTTTTAAAATGTATAGAATGTTTAACTTGCTCGTGCCTGACATATCTTAAAAAACATAAAAATAAACTTTTACATAAGAGAAAGAAATGAGTTCAACGCGTAAAAATATTATTACAATAAAATGCAATCTGCAATATTTATATTTACTAGTTTGATATTACATTAAACATATAAGGATCATCACAGATTTAAACATTGCAGAATGCTTTTAGAAATTCAATATAGAGAATAATTTCAAATAATAATCTATTATAGAAAAAAAATTCATTCAACACATTAAATTGTAAATGCAAAAAAATAT
The DNA here is from genome assembly GCA_963932465.1 of Maratus speciosus. Classification (NCBI taxonomy): domain Eukaryota; kingdom Metazoa; phylum Arthropoda; class Arachnida; order Araneae; family Salticidae; genus Maratus; species Maratus speciosus. The sequence continues at coordinate 504,927,663 of OZ010787.1, read as the reverse complement.
AATTTCAATTATTTAAATTTTCTGACAGGACATTCCATTAACACCATGATTAAGCGCCAGGACTGGCGATTGCTTTTATACTCAATCGTGTCACAATTTACGAAAAATTTTCATTCTGGTACATTTCGTTTTAAAATATCCATTGATTATTTTTCAAAAGTGTTTCCAAAAGAATAAAATATAGTTAGTTCTCAGGTATGTGTATGTTCCAATCCGTATTTAAAGCGTTAACCGTGATTTATATCATCATACTTTAAACAATATAAAATATTTTAAATAGCTCAAGCAATAAACTTATTTCAAATAATAAATTATTATATAAGAGAAAATTTCGTTGAAGACATTAAATGCTAATCCAATAAAATAGAATTTGAAATATTTAAATTTATTTACTGGTTATGCATTAAACGAGATTTATATCATCACGCATTTAAACAAAATAAAATGCTTAAAAAATCACAGACAAGACATTGCTTTTGAATCATATATTACTACATAAAATAAAATAAAAATTTTGAAAGCATTAAATGTTCATGGTATAAAATGCAATTTTCAGCATTTAAATTACTTTTTTTTTTATTAAATTAACCTGAATTTATATAATCACGCTTTTAAACAATAAGAAATTCTTTGAAAATGAAATTAAAAATACCGTGTTCCCTTCATATTAAACAATTTGTTCCGAGAATTACTTTTTGAAAATCTTTGAATTTTAAACATAAAAGTCTTTCCTTTGTCATCTATTATATTGGGGATATAAGGGGGATATAATGATGGAATAGGGATGGCGATATAGGGCCTGGGTATACATTTAGCATTTATTGTTAAACTAATGGTAATTTTTTTCTTGGAAGCAACACTTAGCAATTTTTAAACAGTACAGTTAAATGTCGTGAAAGTTCATGGGATTACACCAATCTGGTAATTAGAGTTTATGTTTAAAACAAAGAAGAAATGAAATAATGCGTATAGTACATTTCGCTACTAGAAAGTAGGAAACTGAATTGATATTAGTTTTACATACTGTGTATCTGACATAGGATAAAAAAAAGACTGTTACTGTTTTAAATTTTGAATAAAAATATTTTAAAATAGCAATAATTTATATCTTTAATCGCAAATTTTCGTAATTAAATAAGACAAATATTAATTTTAGAATTTAGTGATATGAATATTGAGATCATACTTTGACAGGAAATCCTGCATGCGGAAAAAAATGTGTAAAAATGTAATCTGAAAATAAGCCCTAGCGTGATTTTTAAGGATGCCTTTAACCCAAGTCCTATCCAGAAATTAAAATGTACTATAAAAATAAATAAATGAATGAATAAAATGTGTATGTATGAATTCCTGACATAATGAAAATTGTTGGATTAGAATGATGGATCTCAGGTGTTGAAACTGCAGACGTTACCTCTGCGCTATTAATGCTTGATTACATCACTGAAATATTTATGGCTTATATTCTGTCACATTTCCTTGTTAATTTTTTATATACAGGGTGTCCGGTCTCAACGGTGTCCAATGGCTAATTCCTAAACCGTTAGTCATAGACATATAGTTCCAATTACAAAAATGTTTTAAATCAGGTAAAGAAATATTTTAAAAGCGATTTGGGTCAATAAAAACATTTCTTAAGAAATTACGAAATTTAAATTTTTATACGGTCCCCCGGTCCTATAAGTTATATTTAGTGAAATTTTCCTTTTACACTGACAAGTAATACAAAAAAAGTCCCGTTATTCTACGATTAAAATTGACCGAGTAATAGCTGTTTAAAGTTGGAGCATATTTTTTGCTGCAAATTTGGGGTCATTCACAAATTTAGTCGAAATATAATTTCGTCAGATATAAAAAATGTTTGGGAGTAAAATTAACATTGCAATATAAATTTGAAATCTTTAATCATTCTGGCATATTAATGGAAAATATACAATTTGTAATAAACATTTAAGAAGAAAGAAAAAAACTGAATTTTTGTTAAATAAAATGATTCTAAATTAACAGCCTCAATTCTTTACAAAATGGTACGTATTTTAAAATATTATTAGATTGCACAAGCCTGCAAAAGTTGGGTTATGTCATGTTTTTTAGCTTTTGATATTTAATTCTTATATATTCTGTACCGCTGAATCCGAAATTGACCTTCATTTTTAACTATCATATCAGGATTTTTCGCAAATTGCAAATTTCAAAGTTAAGAAATTCAATGTTAAAATTGAATTTCCTCCCCCATCTCATCGGACTACTCAGCTGTTTAGCTGTAAGAATCCCAGGATAAGCAAAATATTGAATAAATTTTTTAATAAAATAAAATAAAATTAAATTAAATTAAAATAATTTTATAGTATGAGATTTTCGCTATATTTTAACTTACACATTTGCGATTTGCAAAAAAATTCTAACGTGATGGTTAAAAATGAAGATCATTTTCAGATTCAGTGCTAAAAAGTGCGTAAAAATCAATTATCAAAAGTTGAAAAACACAACCATCTCCTCTACTTTACAGTATTCGATTTTTGTTATTCTTTAAATTTGAAAATTTATGATTTCCGAAATATCCTGACATGATGGTTAAAAATTAAGGTAATTTTCGGATTCAGTGCTAAAAAATACATAAAAGTTAAAAAACCCAACAATCGCAGTCTGGTACTATCTAATCTAAAACTTTTTCTTAAACTCCTTGGCAGAAAACTATCCGAAATTTTTTGTGTTATCCTGTAAAATAAGTATAAATGGTAACCACCGAAAATCTTAATAATATTAGATTGTTATCAGATTTGCGCCAGTATGTAAAATGCAATCTCGATCGGATATTTAAAAGTGGGTTAAATTTGAGTACAAATTTTGAACTGGAAAAACATACATACGACTGTTGAAGTAACATAAAAACTTATAAAAAAACATAATTTTTGTTAAAAGAAATCATAAGAGAAACAGTCTCAAATCCTGACAAAATAAAACATATGTTATTTTAGCCAATTTCAGACTTAATCATAATACTTGTAGGATTTTTTTTCAAAGCGCAGATACACATGAAGTAAGATCTTCGAATACTTTAAACACTTAGTATATGATCCCTCAAAGCCAAGCCAAACTCATTTGTTTTCAGAGTAGAAAAATGGCATAAGTCATGCATTTTTAAAGTTTCATAACTAGCTCAATTTTAGCGTTATATGAATGGGACTTTTTTTGGTCTTACTTTTCAGTGTAATAGGAAAAAATTACAAAATATAACTTATAGGACCGGGGGACCGTATAAAAATTTAAATTTCGTAATTTTTTAAGAAATGTTTTTATTGACCCAAATCGCTTTTAAAATGTTTCTTTACCTGATTTAAAACATTTTTGTAATTGGAACTATATGTCTATTAGGGTGGGTCGGAAAAACCGAAATATTTATAATCGAAACGTAATAGAGCGGAAAAGTTGCCTTTTGTAAAAAAGATAAAATACGTAAAATATTACACCGATTGGTTAATATCTTTTACCGCCGCAAGGGGTCCAAATTTAAAAAAAATCGCAAAAAACATACTTTTTTCAATTTTTTTAAAAGTTATCCAAACATACCTATTCAATTTCTAATAGAACGCAATAGCTACGCCAAGATATTAAGTAATGTAACATTAACATCTCATTTTTGTGACACCGTTGCTGTTATCCGTTAAGTTTTTCATTTAACTTTTTAATGTTTTCAGATTTTTTACATTTCTAATAGGCTGGGAAAGGCATTTTATGTTGTTAATTTCATGCACATTGTTAACCATGATCACTGTAATTCTATATAAAAAAAAAAAAAAATTGCTCAATGATAGAAACACCTGCAGCTGCCTGCACGTAAAATTAATTTATCGCTGCTAGAGGGCCACGTTTCACTTTGTTCGTTTTTTTTTTTTTTTTTTTTTTTTTTTTTTTTTTTTTGCAATGTACTTCTTTTACTCTATACTTTGATGGCCCTAAAGATAGAAATATCTGCCAGGTTAAAGAGGTGCAAAGTTTCATCTTTGCGAAGTCAAGGAGGAACATATCTCTTTGATACTAGAACCAGGTCTCAATTATTTTCGTCATTTGACCCCATCATCTGGCAAGGCGACTTCTATATGCAATGACATAATAGATTTTTTGAAGAAAACTTAAATCCAAACTGTAATAATAATTGCAGTCGAATTTCGCGGAACTGTCTTCAAAACAGGATGCAAAGGTAGTGTTATAGTAGGATTACTTGAGAACAACTTAAAAAAAAAAAAAAAAACACTTTATTGGCTTCCTTGACCTCACTTCAATGAGCTTACACTGAGACATCTTTTCAAACATCTTGATGACGAAAAACAGATTCTCTATCATATTGTGGCCCAATTCGTTGAACTCTTGTGATTTGCGAATTATTACCAATTGCAAAATTTAAGCCAATTTAATCCGATCGCCTAGCTGTTGATAAAGATGATTTGTCAACTAACCAGAAGTATATGTCTGAAATATTGCAAGCTCTTCCAACACACGTGTATACAATTGATCGTTTTTGCTGAGTCCCTGGACAAATATTTCACGCAAGATGGATCATTACTGCTATTCGAATTTTGAGACTCTACGTTGGAACAAAGAAACCCTCTTCTTAACATGTCATACTCTTTGAGTACATCCTGAAAGTGTACTGCATCAGTTGGTTCGCAATTAAAATGAATCACTCATGTTTTCCAGAATCTGTGCACTATAGTTAGTAACTTACGTTACTTGACAGATAATCTACGAAAGATTATAGTTCATGTATTTTCACGAAATGACTATTTCGCAAATCATACCAATAGCCTCTTTGGAATGATAGCATATGAAGAGGAGAACATAAGGGACCCAGTCATGAAGAAAATTGCAAAAGCACGAAGTTCTGTGGACTAGAATAGTTCCATCCGTCACTTTATCATAGCAGACTTCAACATTGAAGCTTAAAATTGTATGGCTTTAGTCTACTGGCAAAACTGAAAACTAACGGAACCACCTGTTATGGTTTCTCTATCGACTAACAACACTGGTGAGTTTAAAATGTTCGATTAAAGATACCAGCTATTATAACTTTCCTTGTCCCACTCAATCACTAGAAAGATGCGTGAAATTAGTCATTGAAGCGCTGATAAAGTTTGTTTACTAGAACAGAGGGAGGATCACATCTGATCAATTTTGGCCTCTCGAGGAATTATGGCTTCATCTGAAAGCAAGTTATATTATAAAATTCATTTACATTAAATACTTCTTCATTTTAAGTTTATTTAACCCGTTTCGGTTAAACATCTCTATATTTTAATTAATAAAATACTAAAACATTTTGCTCATTTTATATAATTTTTGTGGCATGAATTGGCTGTTACGAAGTAAAACATCAGTAGATGAAGCGATCGTCAAGAAAAATGAATGATTAACTTTATTTTCAAGTCTATTACAAATAGTTATAAAATATTATGATATATTAATAGATATAAAGTAAAACTATTTATTTTTAGGGCTATTATAGAAATTAGAAAAATTTAGAAAAAAATGAAAAATTGAAATTTTTACAAAAAATATGGCCTTTTTGCGGCAAATAAAGATAGGATTTCATCATAATGAACATTTACCGGGACATTTCTCATATCTTCTTGTAGCTATTGCGTTCTATTAAAAATTGCATTGGTATGTTTGGATAATTAAAAAAAAAAAAAAAAAAAAAACATGTTTTTTGCGATTTTTTGAAACTTCGTCCCCCTTGCGGCGGTAAAAGATATTAACCGATCGATGTAATATTTTAGGAATTTATTCTGTATTACAAAAGGCAACTTTTCCGCGCTATTACATTTCGATTATAAAAATTTCGGTTTTTTCGACCCACCCTAATGTCTATGACTAACGGTTTAGGAATTAGTCATTGGACACCGTTGAGACCGGACACCCTGTATAATCGGTCAGAATGGTTTGATTTGTTTTATTGTTGCAAAATGAATTGCTGTTATAAAAATTAAAGATAACATATATTTCTTTACTTAAAATGTGATAAAATATTAAAAACATATGTAAAGATGTTAGGTTTACATAGTATGCCACGAGACCTTTCGAGACGCACACGTGCTCGTTTTCAAGGGAAGAAGTTTTTATCGTTTAATAATTATTTATATCGGAAGAAATATTTATTGTTTAAAATCGGTCGCTATATTTTTCGTTTGTTTATCGTTGAGCGCGCGTGCGTCTCGAAAGGTCTCTTGGCATATTATGTAAACATAACATTTTTACAAGATTTTTTAATGTTTTATCACCTTTTAAGTAAATAAATATAAGTTTTTAACTTTTATATTAGTCAAGGTGAAAGTTTCTTCACAGCACTGTTTTATTGTAGTGTTGATTTTATTGAACTATTATTAGTTTTACATCCCGTGAATCTGAAATAAGGTAAAAAAAGTTATTCTTACGACTTTAACTTTTGAATACCGCTATTTTAAAATAGCAACGGTCTCTTTTTTTTAATCACACGTTTCTATCACTAAATAAGATTATTACTTTTCGACGAGGCTAACGAGAAAAACAGGCTACCGCGGTGGGCCCGATTCTTTTTTTTTTTTTTTTTTTTTTTTTTTTTTACAGACCGCTGGAGTCACGTGATGCTCGAATGCACCAATGAAGGTCTGCGAAAAGAGCATCGTGTGACTCCAGCCTGTCTCTCTCGTTAGCCTCGCTTTTCGAAATTTTACGAAACTTGACGATATGCGATGTCATTAAACCATGAAAACTGAACAATTGGGTAACACCCTAATTTAAAATAAGCTCTAGTATGTATATATTATAGTCTGACACAGGATACACTGCTAAAACACTATTCTTAAAAATCAGTAAATTGTACTAATTATTGAGCACTTCCCGATCTTAAAATAGCTCCGAGTACCTAACTCTTAAATTTGAAAAACGAATGTACTCATTTTTGTGAGTAAATACAGGGACTCGAAAATAAGCATGTATAGAAACACACATACACTATAAGGAAAAAAAAGCGAAATTACAGAGTACCCGCAAATCACCATTTTTAATTACGGTAATTTTGAATAGCGAAGAACCACAATTTTTGGAGTAAAGAACAACGAATTTACTATTTTAATTCTTGAAATTTTGTGTATGAGCCGCCCCGTGATTTGAACCCGAGTCCTCTAGGTGGGAGATCAGTATTGTACTGACTGTGCTACAAGAGCAGATACCAGCTTTTTCCAAATGACACCTTTTATGAATCAGCGACGGAAGATCGATAACAGCAGAGATGAATTTTCACTTTCTTAAATATTCTAATGTCTAATAAAACAATTTTTAAACTAAATTTTCTCCTTTAATATTTCTAATGAAACTGTAAAGAAATTTGAAAAGTGTGTATTATGTCTATTTATGTTATAATTTTTAATTTATATCTTTAAATAAGAGCTTGGAAATCCCTACTGTCTATTCGGTATAAGAAAAGGGTTTATCAGAAAACTCATATTTTTGAGCACATAGGATTTAAACATGAATATTAAGACTTTAAAATACAAAATATATGTATTCATTTCTGCATACATTTATAAATCAAGTATAAGTATACACAAATTCAAAATATCATTTACTCGGTTCTGAATTAATTGTACTTTAAAAAATCGAGTACAGAGAAATTTTCATTTTTAAGTAGATTAATGCTCCTTTTTGAAACAATTGTACTTAAAAAAATATGAGTACATAGAAATGCTCATTTTTAAGTAGATTATTTTTAACAATGTACTTCTTTTGGAACAATTGTACTTAAAAAATACGAGTACATGGAAGTTCTCATTTTTAAGTAAATTAATTTTGAGAGTGTACAGAATACAGGATCACTCCACCTGGTAGTCAACCAAAAATGGCAAAGGCCAAATAAACAGGTGAAAATTCCTTCTACCACCTGCTAAGCCTTACCCAGGGTAACCGACCCGGTTAGACAACACCATATAATTGAAAATAAATACATAAAACAATGTTACCCCAGCAACAGCAAATGTAAAAAGAACTGTACAGAATTATAGACATTTGCACATATGTCTATTAAAAATATAAAATGTAACAAAAAGTAGATATGTGTTTCAGCAATATTCTGACCCAATGGAAGCGGTTGGATTGGAATTATGGATCATCCGTTTTCAAACAGAAGGCATTGCGTTTGCACTACTAACACTTGATTACATCGCTGTAATATTTATCGTTTCTTTTCTGTCACATTTCATTAGTGATTTTTCATATAAAATGAGTCGCAAAATGATTGTGGTTTAAAAATTAATTAAATACCTAGTCATCAGCTTTTAATGAAAATCTATACAATTCCTGCTACAGTAGTTTGTAACATATTCGCCAAATGGGATCTTAATCAGAAGTATTGTTTGGGTTTAACAGTGTTCAGTTACACGCGCAGACATACAAATTATTTCTATAATACTTTCATTAATCTATGTGTTCAAAATGTAACATACCGCCTATATTATTGAAATGGACACTAATTAATTCTAGTATAAAATTATTATTTAACACTATTTAAATATTATTGGGGTTTTAAAATTTTTCCAACAATGTAGTAAAGTTCAGAGAAAATATATGACTTAAATGCCTGATTAAAAAAATATGTATCACCCTGAAAAAATAAATAATTACACTGTTGTCTAAAAAACAAATAACAATCGATATAGGTAGCAATATTGTCTACTATTTAATGCTACACATAAAATATATTCAGGGGGGGGGGGGGGGGGGCTATACAAATTAAAGATTGTAACTTCTCAGAATTTTCAAATGGTAAAAACCATTTCTGGTACATTACTTATATTCCTTGCATCAAAGCGGCCCGGGAAGTTATATATTTTGCATTTTTTCTTAAATAGGTTTAAGAAAACGTTATTGGCGTATATTTCGTTATATTGCAACTTTAGTTATTAAACAAAATGCATTAGGCGTTTAACCATTAATTAAAAAATATATATTTAAGATGTTACAGGGACCATGACCATTCAATAATCATCAGAAAAAGTTGTAGAAATTTTAAATAAGACATATTACAGATAAAAGAATAGTTTTCGGAATTTTTCAGGGAACTTTCTAAGATTTTCTTTTCTGTGGTGCAAATTAAAATGAGATACTGCTTCCTTAGACTGTTGAAATATAAGCTTTTGTTATAACTCCAAAACTAATGATAGGAATGTTGTCTAATACCCATGTTTTTAATGATTTTGGTTCGTTTTATAAAAAGAAATGTAGATCAAAATTCATAATAATTTTTCATATGAATTTAATTACAATTTTCATAATTAAAATATGTTTTTTATTCGAAAAAATGCTTAAAATATTTTGGGTCAATTCAGTGTATGTCTCTAACGAGAAATAAATTTAACATCTATCACGATAAGAAACATTTTCTATTCGTAACATGTAAAATTTACGTGCTTTTTTCGACAACGAAGTAGCGATTGTTGTTATAATGAATTATATACATACAGGGTGGTTGAGGGTGGTTGACAAAACTGTAAAGGCAGGTATAGGGGACCTAAATAAGCAGATTTCGTATAGGAATGTGGGTGCGGAAATGAAGTGTTGAAGCAGTAGTGGGCGCTGTTGAAAGCTCTCCGGTGGCTTGAATAATCATTTCCCGCACAATTTTCAAGCAACATGCTTTATTACACCAAGGAGGAGCTTGCCGACATGCATTTAATGTATGGTATTGATCAAGGAAATGGATTGGCAGCTAAAAGGATTCACGGGTAATATTCTGTCGGAAATCGGAACATTTCAACGTCTTCATTAGGAGTTGTGCGCGAGTGGATCGTTTGCTTTTAGGCGTGATAAGGGAACTGTAAGATATTGGAGAATTCCTGTAGTGGAAGAAGCGGTATTACGCACAGTAGAGGATAGTGCTTTGACAAGCTCAAAAGCTGTTGGACGTGCGTTGGCTGTGAACAATTTCCTTGCTTAGCCCCATACATGAAATGCATGTCGGCAAGCTGCGCATTGGTGTAACGAAACGATGCATGTTGCTCGAAATCCGTGAGAGAATGACGATTCAAGTCTGAGAAGCACTTTCATCTACCGAACTTAACAGCGCCATCTACTGCCTCAACGCTGCATTTCTGCACCCCCATTCCTATACGAAATCTGCTTATTTAGGTCTCCTCTACCTGCCTTTACATTTTGACATATAGTTCTGAACCACCCTGTATTTGTGTAAAAGCAATGATCTGTCTGCAAACCATTTTTAATAACAACTCAATTTTGAGAAAATTGCATACATATTTAAAATTGAATTCCAGTACTTGTTAAAGCAGAAATTATCATACAGCCCGTTTTAAATCTTATTATTTTCGTTCCTTTTGTATTTTGCGATTCCGATCTGTAAAAAATTTTTTTGTTCTTTTTATATTTAAAACTCAATACACTCCTTAAGGTATTGTGTAATCAAAGGTAGAATAATAATGATAGATCTTTGTCTTGCTCTTGTTCTCACAGTGGTACCTGACCTTTTCCGACTTAACGAATGAAAACTTTGTACCTTCAAAACATGTTTTTCTTTTTGCATGACGGTTTTAAGAAGTTTCCTCTCCTTATATTGTATTTCACACCATTATAAATAACTACTGTTGGTGTATACGAAAAAATAAAGATGTATTTTTAACTCAATAAAATTAGGTATCATAAAGAATTTAATGAAGATTTAACTAAACATAAAATGGCTCTGCTTTAATTCTTCGAATCAAGGAGATATGGTTAATTTAAAAGTTTTAGCAAAGAGCAAATTTTAATAGTTATAATTGTATTTATACTAAGCCTAAAGAGAGCCTTTTAAAACTTTAACTTACCTTCATGAATTGCCTTTTTATCTCTCTTCAAACGTAAAAAAAAAATGAAAGACTTACGGTAACGAGTCCATTTTTTTCAAACGTTTACATGGAGTAGATTATGGATAATAAAAACTAGGTCATTACTAATTGTTCTCAGTGTTGCCATCCTGCTATTTTTTTTAATTCAGATTGCTTGATTGCTACAACTTTTACAACGTTATAATATTTGTCTCATTTAATGACAGCTTAAATAAAGTTAAATACACTATTTAAAAAATATTGTAGCAATCAAGCTGTCTGAATAATAAAAAATGTATCGGAATGACAACGCTAATTGTCTTTATTCCTTAGAAGAACAAAAATGTCACATTTTAGAAAGATTTAATTTGTTTTTTCCCCCTCAAACCCCCATGTAAGATAGGTGATAAAAATTTGAAAGTACTATGGTAAAGAGACTCTTTAATTCACTTTAAAACAAAATAAAAACATCTTATTATTTCAGTTATTGAAAAAGTTACATTGCTTTAAATAATGGAAAACAAGATTGATTTTCCAACGCTTAAACGGAATTAGTATGCAGTTTAATAGACAGGAAAATTTATTTCACTGTTTCATAAGGCACAAAATTTTTAGGCAGTTATCCACAGTTTAGAATCTACGGTATTCACCAAACAAAACTCACAAGCTAATGTTAAACGTATGGGAGCGTTCTTTTCAAATTTTTCGTTTGCCATAAAACATTTTTAAACGATTTTTTGCATAGGATAGTTAAGATTAATCTCAAATCGGTCCCTTTTTCCTCTCTCGATTTTGGTTATAGAATTTTATATGAGGAGACTTCAACTTTAGGAACCGGTAGTTTCACTTTCTCTGTTCCTAAAGAGAAAGTGTCTCAATGTAAAAATATGAAACCAAAATTCAAAAAGAACAAACGTACAACTTCGATCTGAGATATCCTATGCTAAGAAACATTTAATAATTTTAAATAAAAAATATCCCTGCAGGCTCGGCCTACAGTTCTAATTTCACGAACAAAAACTAAATCACGATTAGAGATAAACCCAGTTTAACAATTTTATCTGGGCGTTTTTGACGAGTTTTAATTTATTTTTTTCTGCAGGAGCTAGTTTTATCTGAACCATTTTAAAACGATAATTATTTCGTCAACCCCTATTTTTTTTCATCCCTGGAGGATATTTTAAAAAATATCATACATTAGTAGAGTTCATCTTATCAAAAACCTGTCAATATAAAAGTTGTAGATAATATTAAGTAGATTTATAACAAATTTAAACGGATGTGATGTCTTATGAATGGATGAAGTTTTGAATTTTTTTCTTCTTCACTCCCTTTGTGTTTTCGTTTTTTATTTATTTTTGCCGTAAGAGTTGGTCTTATCAAAAACTTCTCAATATAAAAATTGTAGATAAGATTAAGAAGATGTATAATAAATGTAAGTGGATTTGATATCTTGAGAATTGACGAAGTTATGATTTTTTTTCTTCTTAAAATCCTATCTTTTGCGCAAACTTGAGCCCATTTTTAATATAAAAAATCTGTTATACATAAATTTTTGGCTGTTTTCCTAGAAGTAATAATAACTTTAAACTGATTTGATATATATTATAATTAAGAAGTTATGGTTTTTTTTTCGGTTTTCACAAAACCCCTCGTTATTTCTACCACTTGATTACTCACTACTTCCGATTTTACCCAATAACGAATTTGACAGAGATTTTCTACCCCTAGATTTTATGTATCGATTTGACAGAGATTTGTGCAAAATTATGAATGTTATCGTGTCCATAAAATAGTGATATATATATACATATATATATATATATAACGTAATTCAATATATAAGTTTTTCAATTATTTTTCGGTATCCATATTCTTCTTTTTTTCTTCCATATTAATTCTTGTAATTAAGTATAAGGCACTTTATTTTATACATACAGTTGTATATTATAGGTTTGTGGTATCCATTTTTATTGTCATTTCATTCACAATATTGCGGTTTTTGATACATCCATACAATTCCTGTGACAGTAGTTTGTAACATATTCGCCAAATGGGATCTTAGTCAGAAGTATTGTTTGGGTTTAACAGTGTTTAGTTACACACGCAGACATACAAATTATTTCTATAATACTTTTATTACCCTACGTGTTTAAAATGTAACATACCGCCTATATTATTGAAATAAACACTAATTGATTCTAGTATAAAAATATTACTTAACACTATTTAACTATTATTCGGGTTTTAAAATTTTTACAACAATGTAGTAAAGTTCAGAGAAAATATATGACTTAAATGTCTGACTAAAAACTTGTGTATCACCCTGGAAAAATAAGTAATTACACTGTTGTCTAAAAAACAAATAATAATCGATATAGGTAGCAATATTGTCTACTTTTTAATGCTACATATAAAATATATTCGAGGGGGGGGGGGATATACAAATTAAAGATTGTAACTTCTCAGAATTTTCAAATGGTAAAAAGCATTTCTGGTACATTATTTATATTCCTTGTATCAAAGAGGCCCAGGAAGGTAGATATTTTAAATTTTTTCTTAAATGGGTTTAAGAAAACTTTATTGGCGTATATTTCGTTATATTGCAACTTTAGTTATTAAACAAAATGCATTAGGCGTTTAACCATTAATTAAAAAAGATAAATTTAAGATGTTACAGGGAATAGTACCAGGACCATTCGGTAATCATCAGAAAAAAGTTGTAGAAATTTTAAATAAGAACACAACATATTACATATAAAAGAATAGTTTTCGGAATTTTTCAGGTTACTTTCTAAGATTTTCTTTTCTGTGGTGCAAAGTAAAATGAGATACTGCTTCCTTAGACTGTTGAAACGTAAGCTTTTGTTATAACTCCAAAACTAATGACAGGAATGTTGTCTAATACCCATGTTTTAAATGATTTTTGTTCGTTTTATAAAAGAAATGTAGATCAAAATTCATAATAAATTTTCATATGAATTTATTTACAATTTTTATAATTAAAATATGTTTTATAGTCGAAAAAATACTTAAAATATTTTTGATCAATTCAGTGTATGTCTGTAACGAGAAATAAATTTAACATATATCACGATAAGAAACATGTTCTACTCGTAACATATAAAATTTACGTGCTTTATCCGACAACGAAGTAGAGATTGTTGTTATAATGAATTATATATATACAGGGTGGGTGAGGGTGGTTGACAAAAATGTAAAGTCATATATAGGGGACCTAAATAAGCAGATTTCATATAGGAATGTGGGTGCGGAAATGAAGTGTTGAAGCAATAGAGGGCGCTGTTGAAAGCTCTTCGTTGGCTTGAATCATCAATTCCCGCACAAATTTCAAGCAACATGCTTTATTACACTAAGGCGGAGCTTGTCAACATGCAATTCATGTATGGTACTGCTCAAGGAAATGGATTGGCTGCTAAAAGGATTCACGGGTAGGATTCTGCCGGATGTCGGAACATTTGAACGTCTTCATTAGGAGTTCTGCGCGTGTGGATCGTTTGCTTTCAGGCGTGATAAGGGAACTGTAAGATATTGCAGAATTCCTGCAGTGGAAGAAGCAGTATTACGCACAGTAGAGAATAGTGCTTTGACAAGCTCAAAAGCTGTTGGACGTGCGTTGGCTGTGAACCATTTCCTTGCTTAGCCCCATACATGAAATGCATGTCGACAAGCTCCGCATTGGTGTAACGAAGCGATGCATGTTGCTCGAAATCCGTGAGGGAATGACGATTCAAGTTTGCGAAGCACTTTCATCTACCGAACTTAACAGCGCCATCTACTGCCTCAACGCTGCATTTTTGCACCCACATTCCTGTACGAAATCTGCTTATTTCGGTCGCCTCTACCTGTCTTTACATTTTGACATATAGTTCTGAACCACTCTGTATTTGTGTAAAAGCAATGATCTGTCTGCAAACCATTTTTAATAACAACTCAATTTTGAGAAAAATGCATACAGATTTAAAATTGAATTCCAGTACTTGTTAAAGTAGAAATTATCATATAGCCCGTTTTAAATCTTATTATTTTCATTCCTTTTGTATTTTTCGATTCCGATCTGTACAATTTTTTTTTTTTAAATATTTAAATCTGAATACACTCCTTAAGGTATTGTGTAATCAAAGGTAGAATAATAATGATAGAATTTTGTCTAGCTCTTGTTCTCACAGTGATACCTGACCTTTTCCGACTTAATGAAGGAAAACTTTGTACCTTCAAAACATGTTTTTCTTTTTTCATGACGGTTTTAAGAAGTTTCCTCTCCTTATATTGTATTTCACACCATTATAAGTAACTACTGTTGGTGTATACGAAAAAATAAAGATGTATTTTTAACTCAGTAAAATTAGGTATCATAAAGAATTTAATGAAGATTTAACTAAACATAAAATGGCTCTGCTTTAATTCTTCGAATCAAGGAGATATGGTTAATTTAAAAGTTTCAGCAAAGAGCAAATTTTAATAGTTATAATTGTATTTATACTAAGCCTAAAGAGAGCCTTTTAAAACTTTAACTTACCTTCATGAATTGCCTTTTTATCTCTCTTCAAACGTAAAAAAAAATGAAGGACTTACGGTAACGAGTCCATTTTTTTTTCAAACGTTTACATGGAGTAGATTATGGATAATAAAAACTAGGTCATTACTAATTGTTCTCCGTGTTGCCATCCTGCTATTTTTTTTTATTCAGATTGCTTGATTGCTACAACTTTTACAACGTTATAATATTTGTCTCATTTAATGACAGCTTAAATAAAGCGAAATACACTATTTAAAAAATATTGTAGCAATCAAGCTGTCTGAATAATAAAAAATGTATCGGAATGACAACGCTAATTGTCTTTATTCCTTAGAAGAACAAAAATGTCACATTTTAGAAAGATTTAATTTGTTTTTTCCCCCTCAAACCCCCATGTAAGATAGGTGATAAAAATTTGAAAGTACTATGGTAAAGAGACTCTTTAATTCACTTTAAAACAAAACAAAAACATCTTATTATTTCAATTATTGAAAAAGTTTCATTGCTTTAAATAATGGAAAACAAGATCGATTTTCCAACACTTAAACAGACTTCGTATGCAGTTTAATAGACAGGAAAATTTATTTTACTGTTTCATAAGGCACAAAATTTTTAGACAGTTATCCACAGTTTAGAATCTACGGTATTCGCCAAACAAAACTCACAAGCTAATGTTAAACGTATGGGAGCGTTCTTTTCAAATTTTCCGTTTGCCATAAAACATTTTTAAGCGATTTTTTTGCATAGGATAGTTAAGATAAATTTCAAATCGGTCCCTTTTCCCTCTCTCGATGTTGGTTATAGAGTTTTATATGAGGAGACTTCAACTTTCGGAACCGGTAGTTTCACTTTCTCTGTTCCTAAAGAGAAAGAGTCTCAATGTAAAAATATGAAACCAAAATTCAAAAAGAACAAACGTACAACTTTATACATCGATCTGAGATATCCTATACTAAGAAACATTTAATAATTTTAAATAAAAAAATCCCTGCCGGCTCGGCCTACAGTTCTAATTTCAGGAACAAAAACTAAATCACGATTAGAGATAAACCCAGTTTAACAATTTTATCTGGGCGTTTTGGACGAGTTTTAATTTATTTTTTTCTGCAGGAGCTAGTTTTATCTGAACCATTTTAAAACGATAATTATTTCGTCAACCCCTATTTTTTTTCATCCCTGGAGGATATTTTAAAAAATATCATACATTAGTAGAGTTCATCTTATCAAAAACCTGTCAATATAAAAGTTGTAGATAATATTAAGTAGATTTATAACAAATTTAAACGGATCTGATGTCTTATGAATGGATGAAGTTTTGAATTTTTTTCTTCTTCACTCCCTTTGTGTTTTCGTTTTTTATTTATTTTTGCCGTAAGAGTTGGTCTTATCAAAAACTTCTCAATATGAAAATTGTAGATAAGATTAAGAAGATGTATAATAAATGTAAGTGGATTTGATATCTTGAGAATTGACGAAGTTATGAATTTTTTTCTTCTTAAAATCCTATCTTTTGCGCAAACTTGAGCCCATTTTTAATGTAAAAAATCTGTTATACATAAATTTTTGGCTCTTTTCCTAGAAGTAATAATAACTTTAAACTGATTTGATATATATTATAATTAAGAAGTTATGGTTTTTTTTTTTCGGTTTTCACAAAACCCCTCGTTATTTCTACCACTTGATTACTCACTACTTCCGATTTTACCCAATAACGAATTTGACAGAGATTTTCTACCCCTAGATTTTATGTATCGATTTGACAGAGATTTGTGCAGAATTATGAATGTTATCGTGTCCATAAAATAGTGATATATATATATATATATATATATATATAACGTAATTCAATATATAAGTTTTTCAATTATTTTTCGATATCCATATTCTTCTTTTTTTCTTCCATATTAATTCTTGTAATTAAGTATAAGGCACTTTATTTTATACATACAGTTGTATATTATAGGTTTGTGGTATCCATTTTTATTGTCATTTCATTCACAATATTGCGGTTTTTGATGATGGTCGGTAATGTTTAATTAATGGTTATATATATATATATATATATTGGGAATAAACGGCAACACCAAACATTTTTGTTGAAAACCTAGTTACGATATGGTTTTCCTTTTTCCCACCAGATGGCAGCAATGTTTTGGTTTTCAGTAACTAATTGCTGGACACATGATTTAATAGTTTTAAATCTGATTGCATCCGCAGGTGTTACAATATTGTGGTTCAACTTTCTCAAGTCTTGGATTCTTGTCTATAATTGAGGTATTGTGCTCTAATCATTTTTCAATTTTAATACCTTGTGTGAGAGATATTTTTCTTTAAATCTCTTGGTTTTTTACCATTTATTCTGTTTTATGATGCGCTATTAGGAGCTATATTTTGTCATTTTACGCTTAATGCTGACAAAATGGTATGAAATAACGCATCTTCACTATGAATTAAACCTGCAAGCTCCTCTGACAATTCTGTGGGTTATTCATAGTTTTTTATTTTACATACTGGTTTCCTGTGTTCATATCTTGTTCATCTTTAGAATTTTACAATTTGTTCATATATTTGTGATTTCATCTTTATTATATATGTACAGTTTTGAACTGAGGGTGGTTTGGGGTTCTAGAAGTCATGATTGGCGTAGATCTGCAACAATATTTCAGAAATTCCAACATAAGGGAGAATGTGAAATCTACCTAAATGCAATCGAAAAATTTTAAAAACGCTCATATAGGTTTAACTTTAGGCGTGCGAGTGTCTTCCCTAGACTAGTGTAGGCTCTAAACCCCTTTTTGTACAAAATTATTAATCAAGAAAAATGACAACATCAATAATTATTTTCTTTAATGCCTGAAGATGTACTAAAAAATGTATGTTATATTAACAATATGAAATTTGAATATGTTTTTTACTCTAAAGCTGATTAATTAAATCTGTACTTATATATATTTTTGTAAAATTTTCGAAAGAATAATTAGAATAATTAACCAAAAATGCTGTTTGGAAATTTCAATTTTTTATAAAATCGATGTAAATGAATTCATTGTGATTCTATTCGTAAATTGAATAGTTTTTTTAGTTGCGAATTTCCCATAAAATATTTTATCCTAAGAAGAAAGCTTTACCTATGTAAATTCTTTAGAAAATAAACACTTTAAAAAATATTTAGCTTCGATTGTTTCGCTGTGGATGTCTAAATGTGATTAAACAAATTATTTTGTATGAAAATTAAAATCTATTTCTATTAATAAACGGATTAAACAAATTTCACAGTACATTTTCTTTAATGGTATTTAAAAGTACCGTCGGCGCCTAAAGGGTTAAGAGGACTCCGTACCCTTCATTTTGCGAAACGACACTAAATTATCTACTTTCCTACTTTTTGCTTAAAATGAAGTTTAGACATCCGTAGTATTTTCTCACGAAGTGCTTTAAAGATACGATAAATAAAAATTTTCCAAAAATAACCTCAAAGCCACAAATATAGCATTAATTTATTTTTAAACGCATCCCAGCAAAGAAAGAAACAGTGGGCCATCAGCTTGAAAAAAGATGGCAGCCAGCAGTGCCATCAGCGGTAAAGTGCAAGGGTGCCATTACTTAAACCTGTCGAAAAGTATCCGAGCCGAATGCAGCTGGCCCATCAGTGATGGCCAACAGCAGGCCAGCATTGGTATGCCATCAAGTTACTTCAATCCGTCACTTTTCCTGCAATGCCAGCACCTATCACACTGCTATTCCTTTGCTGGCCCAGCACTTTCCCTTACAAAAATTTCTTATAGAATTCTATAAAAAAACAAAGTATTATATAATTATTTCTCTTTTTTCTATAAGCTAGTTTCACCAAGAGCTATAGAAATATATGTAGAAGTGTCTATAATAGAAATGTCTATAGAAAGATTTGAACTGCATGTGGTCACCCTCCCAAGTACTAACCGCGCTCAATGTTGCTTGGTTTTCGTGATCGGACACGAACATGTGATTTCAGAGCACGCTACGACTGCTCGTAGTTTTCAAGCTCTCATTACACTATTTCAAATTTGTTTATTTTGTGATTTACGTTCCCAATCATTAAACTGGTGTAGAAATTATTCTATTGTATAGAAATCCTATGTATTTTATACGCTTTTTTTTATTATTGATTCTGAACTGCGTAAATTATGTTAACCGAAATCCTTTATAACCTACTAAAAGCAGATTTAAGGAGAAAAAAAAAGTACGTTGAAATAAAGAATTTATTTATTTATTCATTTACTTATTTATTTTGTTGATGGCAGTGGTGCTATATTTTTTACAGTTTTAAAAAAAAATTAGCTTCACAGCTTAAATGGGTTAAGATATTCATATCAGATTTGTGTTCAAATACTCAATGTCTAAGATATTCGCAGCGCCACCTAGCGTAAGGGTTCCCAGCAATAATACAGCAAAAGTTCGTGTACTTCCATGTAGTGGTGGGCCAGCGCATGAGATAAAGTGGATGCCCACCAGAATTTTATCTGATGATTTCCAACAGCAAAGTTGACTGAAGCTGTCGAACAGTGGTCAACAGTGGTAGACCATCAGCCAGCACTTTTCCATCATTGCCAGCACCTATCTTGCTGCTGGCCAGCAATTTCCTCTTTGCTGGGATCCGAGTTGAAATTTTTAAATTCATTTTTCTTAGTTTGTATTTTTCAATAATCCAGCTTGAACAAAATGCTTAAACTTCAATATTTAGGGGAACCCGGGTCATAACGAGTTACCAAATTAAAATTATGTTTTAAAAATACAAAAGAGTTAATTAAGAGAGCTACAACATTTTTCTATGAACACATCAAAATATAATAATCACAAAAATTTAATAATATTGTAAGAAAACAAAAGAATAATATACTGTTTTTCTGAAACAGAACATTATGTCATTTGCCCGTTCTGCCCCGGGTGGTAAGTACAAGTGGGTGTATAAAACTAGTGGGAATGCAAAAAAAAAATTGCTCTATATTTATTTAGTTTTAATTGACTATAAAGGTTTAATTACAGTTTTCATTGATTGTGTCCTTTTCTTAAGCCTATTGATTAAATTCACACAATAGGACAGTCTCATCATTTTCGCCATCTATTGCCACACAGGAATTGTGCACTCATTTTTTGCACATGGAACAAGCGACCGAACATTCAACTGATTTTGAATAAAATTCACCGCAATACAAATATTCATAGTCAGAACAAGTTAGTTAAATACATTTCGGGGCAGAATGGGGTACTTCTCCATTCCGCTTCACAAGTTCCGCCCTAGGGACACAATTTCGGCTGTGGAGGTAATGTCAATCGAGAAAGATACGTAATCAAACGTTTAACTACACGAAACTAAAGACAATTAAACATACTTCAAGAATGAACTAATTATTGTTGTGAACAAGTATGTACGATATACCTCGGTTACAAATCATCAGAAATTATAAATACAAGACAAAAAAATCACATAACGAAAAATTCACGCATCAATGTTCGAGAAAACTAAACTAACATGTCTGCCGAAGTTGAACGGCAACAGGTTTTCTTACTTCTGCTTAATGCCGCTCACTGGCAGCACCTCCTTCACACGGAAAAACATTAAATTTCATTCCGCCCCGGTACTCCATTGTGCCCCGGTTTCCCCTACTATTCAATTGACTCTTTACTTTTGGACGATCCCCAAGGAGCGATTCATAAATTTAACTATCCGATTTTCAGTAATAGGCGAAGTTTATTTTTTAAAACAAAAATGCTCTTTTTCACTTTATTCATAAATATGTCATAACATTTTATTTATTTTTTCTTAAACTAATGGAAATCTGATCATTGCAGTTGTACCCATTTTTAACTATACACATTTGTAAAAAAGTATTGAAAAAGTATAAAAAAGTTGAAAATATTACGATAAGTGTAGTTTAAATTCGTTCTTATATGAAGAAAAATGTATATATATTTTTTAATTTTATCACAAGAATTTCATCTTTTCTTTATTAAATACTTTTTTTGCTATAAAGACCATTTAAAAATAGGTAAAAAAATATTTAAAAATACACAAATGAAAATCAGAATAACCAAGCATTCTGATTTCAACGTTGTGAATAACTAGTTTTCTTTAAAATTTGTACATGATATTGAGTTTTTTCTATAGATATAACAGGTACTGAATGCAAAAATTATGATTGTATTAGATATAATTATTAAGAGAGTACTAGTTAGACACAAAAGAAATTATACACGTCATTGTGGGTTGCATAATTGAAAAAGATTTTTTCACTAATATATTTTAACACCCTGTATATTGTTTAATATATTAAGACAATTTTAAAGGTACATGCAGTTTATATATTTCAGATCTTTAAATAGTACGGATTCTGCTCCATACAAACCGACGTTGTTTCTTTAAAAGGCGACAAAAGTTATAAAATAACATGTATAATAGCCTACATTAATGTACTTTTATCTCAGGAACTACAGAAGCGATTTCAATACATTTTTTTTTTTTTTAGTTTCGCCAATAGCTTAATTATAAACTGATAATTCAGTAAGCAATAAAAAAAAAGTACTATAGTTACGTGATTAAAAAAAAAAAAAAAAAAAAAAAAAACACCCTCACATGTAAAATATCGATGAACATCCATTTATCCATTTCTCGAGAACTGTGGCAGTAATTTATATATTTTCTTTAATAGTTTTGGTAGTAGCTAGACAATAAATTAGGCAATCAGCAAAAAATAAAAGTAGAAAATAAAATAGGTATGTTTATAAAAAAAAAATATATATTAGATTTTTTTTCCTTGAAAAAATGCGTAACTGCACTGTAAAAAATTTATGTAAATCTAGTTTTTGTAAAGCTACAAGAAATTTGTATGCTTACTAAAATTTTATCTGTACACTGTAAAAAAAAAAGAGATGGAAATCTACAAAACTAGTTCTTGTAAAGCTACAAAAATTTGTATGCTTACTAAAATTTTATCGGTGATCCGGGATAATTATATGATTTTTTTGTTGTTGTTGTTGCGATTACATAAAAAGTTCTAGGCATCCCAGTTTCCTAGAAAATTCTTAGTAATCTTACAGATTTTATTTTATTATTATTATTATTTTTTTTTTTTTTTACAGTGATAAACATGAATCTGTTAAATGATTTTTTTTTGTTGTAGTTACGTAAAAAATTCCAGTCGTCCCAGTTTCCTATAAAATTATTAGTAACCTTATAGATTTTTTTTTTACAGTATTTCGTCTTTTTTATTGTTATTTCTTTCCAAATGATCTGATTATAATATAGCTACTGACAATTCTATTTTAAAAAGTACACTGTAAAAAAAAACGGACTAAAAATCGGAAATACTACTGGCAATCTAGACGCCAGTACTATTTCCGCTATTTTACGGGAACTTTTATCAATAAATTACAGAAAATTTTCCGTTTTTCTGTTCCGCTTTTTACGGGAATTTTTAACCATAAATTACAGAAAAATTTCCATTTTTAATCAGAAAAACGGAAATTTTTCTGTAATTTATGGGTAAACATTCCCGTAAAAAAACGGAAATAGTACTGGCGTCTAGATTGCCAGTAGTATTTCCGTTTTTAGTCCGGGTTTTTTTTTTTTTTTACAGTGTAGTGAACATTTTGCAAGAAAACATGAATTGCAGTCAAACGATTAATCGTGATTTTCAATATTTATATTGAAAAATTGTAAAAGCGTGTTCTTTAAAAACTATTTTTGTTTTTATACATATCGATTTTTATTTATTGCATAATTTATATTTATAATTTAGTAGATTAAGTAGTAATAGTTTAGTAGTTCTTTTAGATTTATGGCTTCAGTAGTGTACTAGTTTTATACTTTTGAGGTTTAGCTACTGCAAAATCAATTTTCAAAAAATTATGGAAATCGCTTCAATAGTTATCGTGAAAATGTACATAAATATCAGCAGTTTTAGTGATGATTTCTTAAGGGGACAAGGAACGTTCAAACTCATTTTTTTATATTTTTTTCTTTATTGCACTTTAAATGCTACTCAAGGGAATACTATATGAATTATGGCATATATATCACACAAGAAATTTTCTAAGAAAAAATTTGGAGAAAAATAATGAATTTTCTTTTGGAGAACTTTTGAAAGAACTTTTTAAAATGCCCAATGCGCATTCCATATCAATTAAAATCACCAATATATTTTATGCCAGTTTGGTTTACAAATACAAATAAAAATTTTCACCGATTTTTATATATAATACAAAGGTACAAACATAAAATATTCCAAATTTTATTAAAAGGATGTAGCCGGATAAGCATGGCGAAATGGTTCCCACGGCCGATGTTTGAAATAACATGGGTGGAAATAAGGCTCACCATGAGAATACAATATAGAGTGTTTTTAGCCTCTGACCTTGAACTGTCCTTGAGATAATCCGGGAAGTATGTGCCGGCGCTACTATTTTTCAAATACGTTTTTCTCAAAAAGTACAAAAGTTAAAAAAATGAAACCAACGCTAATTATTTAAGAATATATTAGTTCACATTATATATATTTTTGTTCACATTTTTACAAAAAATTTAACATAGAAAAATAAACAAATATATTTAAAAAATTATTAATGTAGTAATTTTATATTTACATCAACCAAAAAATTACAGAATAAGCCTCAAAGTATGTACTTTTAAGAAAAAAATTTCGTTAAAATCGAAGATGTGCTTTTTGAGTTATAAAAAAAATAATGTTAGCAACTTGCTAAAATATTCCTGACTTTCCCTGCTTGCATTTGCAGAAATACGCTACTATCACTGCATTGGTCGATTCGTGACATTTCCACTTGGGCAGGTGCGCCAAAATAAGAGAACGTTTAAATACCTACCACTTCCCTATAGGTTTGTTTCGTGTTTGTAAACATTCTGTTATTTTAACGTACTGCGCATCCTTCTCGCATAATAATATCAAGAATTGTCAAACAAAATGGTAACATTTGCCTACGATGATTTTCACATAGAAGAAAGCTATGGGGCTGAACAGTGTACATATATAACGTATCAGTTTAGAGAGGGGGGGGGGGTCTGGCAGTTGACATCGTAGGATATCTGTAGGGGAAGGGGGGTTATCATTTGATATCGTTATATATCGTTATCATTTTTGATCAAAATAAAATTTACTTTTTTGGCATCTTTTTCTCTGGCAGTTATCTTAATTCTTTTGTCTGTTTTTTCTTTTTATGAAAATACAAAGTTATAATTAAAATCATTGAATCATTATAAAACATTTCAATCCAAAATAGGGAATAACCCAACGTTCGCCATTAATATTCTCCTGCCATATGCGTATATAATCTGTTGTTAGAGAAACCAGATTCGAAATTATACTTGTTATTTTTGCTAGTAAAAGATAGGGAAGAATGTTGTCCGCCTGTTTTATTTAGAAGAAGTTCTGTTTAGCACCGTGCAAGGGCGAAGTACAAGAAGACAGTATTACTGTTCAATGCATTATGTAATAAAGAGTTCCCAGCAAAGAGGAAATTGCTAGCCAGCAGCAAGATAGGTGCTGGCAATGATGGAGAAGTGCTGGCTGATGGTCTACCATAGTATGACCACTGCTGGACAGCTTCAGTCAACTTTGCTGTTGGAAATCATCAGATAAAATTTTGGTGGGCAACAATTTTATCTCATGCGCTGGCCCACCACTACATGGAAGTGCACGAACTTTTGCAGTATTATTGCTAAGAACCCTTACGCTAGGTGGCGCTGAGAATATTGAAGACATTGAGCATTATAACACAAATCTGAAATGAATATCTTAACACAATTTAAGCTGTGAAGCTAATTTTTTTTAAACTGTAAAAAATATAGCACCACTGCCACCAACAAAATAAATAAGTAAATGAATAAATAAATTCTTTATTTCAACGCACTTTTTTTCTCTCCTTAAATCTGATTTTACTAGGTTACAAAGGATTTCGATTTTCATAATTTACGCAGTTCAGAATCAATAATAAAAAAAGCGTATAAAATACATAGGATTTCTATACAATAGAATAATTTCTACACCAGTTTAATGATTGGGAACGTAAATCACAAAAGAAACAAACTTGAAATAGTGTAATGAGAGCTTGACAACTACGAGCAGTCATAGCGTACGCTGAAGGCACTTGTTCATATCCGATCACGAAAACCAAACAGCATCGAACGTGGTTAGTACTTGGGTGGGTGACCACATGGAAACCGCTGAAAGTTCGAATATTTATATAGATATTTCTATTATAGACACTTCTATAGCTCTTGGTGAAACTAGCTTATAGAAAAAAGAGCCATAATTATATAATACTTTGTTTTTTTTTATAGAATTCTATAAGAAATTTTAGTAAGGGAAAGTGCTGGGCCAGCAAAGGAATAGCAGTGGGATAGGTGCTGGCATTGCAGGAAAAGTGACGGATTGAAGTAATTTGATGGCATACCAATGCTGGCCTGCTGTTGGCCATCACTGATGGGCCAGCTGCATTCGGCTCGGACACTTTTCGACAGGTTTAAGTAATGGCACCCTTGCGCTTTACCGCTGATGGCACTGCTGGCTGCCATCTTTTTTTCCAGCTGATAGCCCACTGTTTCTTTCTTTGCTGGGTTATTATTAAAAACTTTTAAATAATATTTCTTTAAATTGTTATTTGGTATAAAGTTATTTCTTATATAACAGTGATATATTATGAATTTCTTCTCTTTATTTAAATAAGTAAAATATGCATATAAAAATGTACAAGCATAACTGTATATCATTGCAAACGTATAAAAAGAAAAAAAAAGGAAAACAATTGTAAAAATAAAAAGAATTTTTAAACACTGATAACAATATTATTAGGGGGAGGGGGATTCGAGGATTGATGATAACGTATGATATCGGAAGTTAAGAAGGGGGTCCGGAATTACCAAAAAGTTGATAACCTTATATATTTACAACCCCTATAGCTTCACCTGCACAATGGACAACACCATCGAATTGATATTATTATGAAAGAAGATGGGAGAAGTATGCGCCGTACGCCAAAATAACAGAATGTTTACAAACACGAAATAAACCTATAGGGAAGTGGTATGTATGGAAACATTCTCTTATTTCGGCGCATTGCGCATCCTGCCTGAGTGGAAATGTCACGAATCGACCAATGCATTGATAGTAGCGTATTTCTGCAAATGCAAACAGGAAAAATTACGAATATTTTAGCAAGTTGCTAGCATTATATTTTTTTATAACTCAAAAAGCGCATCTTCGATTTTAACGAGATTTTTTTTCTTAAAAGTACATATTTTGAGCCTTATTCTGTAATTTTTTGGTTGGTGTAAATATAAAATTACTACATTAATAATTTTTTAAATATTTTTGTTTGATTTTCTATGTTAAAATTTTTGTAAAAAATGTGAAAAAAAAATATATAATGTGAACTGATATATTCTTCAATAATTAGCGTTGGTTTCATTTTTTTAACTTTTGCACTTTTTGAGAAAAACGTATTTGAAAATAGTAGCGCCGGTGCATACTTCCCCGATTATCTTAAGGACATTTCAAGGTTAGAGGCTAAAAACACTCTATATTGTATTCTCATGGTGAGCCTTATTATCACACATGTTATTTCAAACATCGGCCGTGGAGGCCATTTTGCTATGCTTATCCGGCTAGACCCTTTTAGAATTTTTGCGCATTATTTATGCTCTTATCTACCTTTAACTTTTCCAATTATATATAGTTTTAAAAAACTATGTACAGTTTTACTTGTATATGTGAACCAAACTGGCATAAAAAAATATTGGGGGAATTCAATTGATATAGTGTACGCATGGGACATTTTGAAAAGTTCATAACGCTTAAAATATTCAGAAAAATTCCTTATTTTTCTGCATTTTTTTTCTTTAATTTCTTGTGTGATAAATATATGCTATAATTCATATAGTATGCCCTTGAATAGCATATAAAGTGCAATTTCAAAAAATATATAAAGGTCCCTTGTCCCGTTCACTGTTGCCTCCCCCTTAATGTTATCGTATACTTTGATTTGAATATTCCAAAGAATAAAAAACATATTTGCTTTTAAAACAAGTGTCTTATTTTCAGCTTTGCAGTAATTTTTAGTAGTTACCGTTTGCAAAAATGGCAATTATTCACCGTTGATTAAATTCAATCTTTAAATAATTCCGAATTCTTTTATATTTAGTTTCAAACCTATTTTAGGAAATTTTTTTCACCGTTTGATAAATTTCTTTTGAAGTACGATTGCCAAAAGAATCTCTTCCATTTGACTGAAGGAAAAATTAAAATCGCAATCATCTAGCTAGTTAGTGTTCAATCTACAGTAAACGTTTTTTGAAAAATCACAAAAATTATATTATGGCTCCATTAAGTTTATTCCTCTCTTTTCATACAATTTTCTTGATAATAAACGCAAAATTGTCGTTTCAGGTTTCTTTGAGATGCCTATAAATAAAAATTAGCTAGACTTATACTTGTCTTTAAAGCTTCGGATGTTTTAATTGAGCTTCTGGTTAGTTTGCATTTTTTATTATTATTATTTTGGGTTTAACGACAGTCTTTGTGTGCTCTAAGACATGGTAATTTTACTTCATAAATTTTCATTTAACAAATTACATAATTCATTAAATAAATTATCAGCACACTAATAATTCATTTTATCAGATGAAGCATAGGTGCCAAGTTGCCACTAATCCTCCGTAATATGTGGGTTAATTTAATCCTGGTTTAATACATTTCGCACCAGAATTTTTTTTCAGAGATGAATTTAAATAAGTTCCGCGTAGAAAACTGTAATGAAATAAATAAAGATTCATCAAATAATTTTTCTGGTTCGAAACGTTCTTAAACTGGGTTAAATTAATCTACGCATTACGGAAGATTAGCGCGAACTTGGCACCTATGGATGAAGTATAATCAAAAAGAAGTAACTGAATTGACAAATAAATCTATAAAACATAGTATTATAATTTTTTTTAACTGAATATTTATCATTAGATTTTTTTTTGAGAAACTACAAATTGTCGTATCAGTTTTATTTCAGATGTCTGTACAGAAAAATTCGTTAGACATATGCTTTTATTTAAAATATAAATTTACAATGGTGTTTTTTATTTACATTTTTAGGTAAGTTTGTTTTCGACAATTGTTTTATACTTCATCGCATTACAGTAATATTTCCCATGCTAATAATTTAGTTATTAAATTATGTAATTTGTTAAATAAAATTCTATAAGTAAAGATACTATGCCTTAGAACATCTTATTGCGGTAGAAGACTGTCATTAACCCTTAAATATTTATTTAAAAAGCAAAAAAAAAAAAAAAAAAAAAAAAAAATATTTTTATTTAGAGGCACAATTAAAACACCCATCTGTTTTAGAGACGATTTCACAACTGTTGTCTCCCCCTTAATGCTGTCGTATACTTTGATTAAAATCTTCCAAATAATAAAAAAATAGTTGCTTTTAAAACAAGTCTCTTATTTTCAGCTTTGCAGGAAGTTTTAGAAGTTACTGTTTGCAAAAATGACGATTATTCACCGTTGATTAAATTCAATCTTTAAATAATTGCGAATTCTTTTATATTTAGTTTCAAACCTATTTTAGGAAATTTTTTCACCGTTTGATGAATTTCTTTTGAAGTACGATTGGTAAAAGAATCTATTACATTTCACTGAAGGGAAAATTAAAATCTCAATCATCGATCTAGTTAGTGTTCAATCTACGGAAAAAGTTTTTTGAAGAATTTCAAAAATTGTATTAATGCTCCATTAAGTTTATTCCTCTCTTTTAATACAATTTTCTGGATAATAAACGCAAAATTGTCGTTTCAGGTTTCTTTCAGATGCCTATAAAGAAGGATAAGTTAGTCATATACTTGCCGTTTAATCTTTGGATGTTTTAATTGTGCCTCTAGATACTTTATGATTTGTATTTTTTTTTATTTCTAGTTAATTCTTTTAAATATTATGGCAGGCTTATACGATAACACGCACTATGCATGATATTTTTATCTCATAAAAATTTATTTAAAAAAAATTTCATTTCAGAAATTACGTAATTCTTTAACTAAATTATCAGCACCAAAATAATTAGTTTAATGAAATGAAGCGTAATCAAAATGTCCAAAAATTCTTTTGAATTACAATATAAATCAATAGTACTTACGGTTGTAATATTTGAAATCTAAAATTTATAATTGAATGTTTTTGATATCGAAAAGATATTAGTTATAATAAGCAGAAAATACCGTTTCAGTTTTATTTCCGATGTCTATAAAGAATTTTTTTATATATATCCTTGTTGTTAAGGCTGTGAATGTTTTAATTGTGATTTTGGTAAGTTTGTATTTTTTTTTTTTTTAAGTGATTAGTTAAGGTTTAATGGTATACCCCGATAACATGCTATAAGGCATGGTATTTTTATTTCATGAAATTTCGCATAACACATTATGTAATTCATTAAATAGATTATCGACACAAGAAAAATTCCTATAATCAGATGGAGAATAATCAAAATGTGGGAAAAACAACTGAATTAAGAAATGAATCAATACAACATAGGATTATAATTTTTCAAGCAAAAAATTTATCATTGAATTTTTTTTTCAAAAACTAAAACAGATGGCTATAACGAGCACAAAATAGCCGTTTCAGTATTATTTGGTATGTCTGTAAAGAAAAATTAGTTAGACATATACATGACATTAAAAGTTTGGATGCTTTAATTCTGTCTCTGTAAAAAAACTCTGTGTCGACAAGAAAAAATAAAATAGACGTATACTTGCCGTTAAAGCTTTGGATGTTTTAATTATGCCTATGAATAGTTTGTTTTTTCTTCTTTTTACAGTAATTCTTTAATGATTTATGGCAATTTTATACACCAGTAACAGGCTTTATGACATTATAATTTTACTCCATAAAATTTTAATTTAACAAAATTATCTTTGAATAACTTACTCGTCAACACAGGAAAAATTAGTTTAATGCAATGAAGTATAATCAAAATGTCAAAAAAAAAAAAAAAATAGCATTTGAATTAACAATAAATCAATGAAATATAGGATTATACTTTTTCAAAGAGAGAACTTATCATTCAATGTGTTTCAAAACTAAAAGATTTGCGCAAAAATTTAAAAATTGCCGTCTCAGAACTTAGTTAGACATACGCTTGTAGTTAAAACTTTGGATGTTTTAATTGTGTGTCTGAATTGTTCGTATTTTTCTTTTTAGGGTTTCGTACCTCAAAATGAAAAAAAAAAAAAAAAAAAAAAAAAACGGAACCTTTACAGTCTTCTTTCTTGTCCATTTGTCGTCAAAGCCGTTTTTCTCAAAAACTTCTGGAAATATATTAAGTCGAAATTAATATTATATATATAATGGCGCAAAGTGTATAACGCTTCCGGAGTGAACTCATCCGGATCTTGATAAACTTTCGTTAAAATCACTAGATTAATTTTCACACAATTATTCTAATTGGTAAACAAATCATATTAGATGTAAATTTCCAACTGGGCGAAAAATGTCCGGACCAGGATTCGAACCCGGGACCTCCTGGCTGAAGCCGCCAGTGCTCTGCCATCTGAGCTATCCCGGACGATTCTGGTCGAACTTTTTCACCCAGCTAACCTTGAAGATTACAACATCTGGTCTGAAACCTGGTTCAGCTCAACAGAATAAATCTCAGGTAATGGAACTCCAGAAATCGCTGGAGACGAAATTACACTAGATTAATTTTCACACAATTATTCTAATTGGTAAACAAATCATATTAGATGTAAATTTCCAACTGGGCGAAAAATGTCCGGACCAGGATTTCTGGTCCGGACTGGTTTCCAGCGATTTCTGGAGTTCCATTACCTGAGATTTATTCTGTTGAGCTGAACCAGGTTTCAGACCAGATGCTGTAATCTTCAAGGTTAGCTGGGTGAAAAAGTTCGACCAGAATCGTCCGGGATAGCTCAGATGGCAAAGCACTGGCGGCTTCAGCCAGGAGGTCCCGGGTTCGAATCCTGGTCCGGACATATTTCGTTAAAATCATCCATTTATTTCGGCCATGTTAGGCATACGCATTCCGATGCCGTATTATATGTCGAACAACTGCCTTATTTAATCTACGTTGTATAACATCTAGCCTTCTTCCGTTTTTTAAAACCTTCAAAAACTATAAACCATCTATATATATTAAAACA
This sequence comes from Maratus speciosus, assembly GCA_963932465.1. Taxonomy (NCBI): domain Eukaryota; kingdom Metazoa; phylum Arthropoda; class Arachnida; order Araneae; family Salticidae; genus Maratus; species Maratus speciosus. The sequence continues at coordinate 504,896,081 of OZ010787.1, read as the reverse complement.
CAAAGGTAAAATTTTAAGTAGACCATTTCGGGGCATTTGCACATGCATCAGCTTCGTTCAATTTAGAGGGATTGAGTGCGAGTTCTCGGTGGCTGAGCGGTCTAAAGCAGCAGTTTAAAGCTTCGATGTTGTGTAGTGGACAGCAGGTTCGTACCCAGCGCCCGGCAAAATGATATCTGTAATATTTTTCGCGATAAGTTATTTCAATAACGACATATTCTATTAGGAGGAGAAGTTATATGATTTTTATTTTATTACTATTATTATTTGAATGCTTTATAATTAAATAAAATTTAACGCTGAACAATATTTAAAATAATAATAAGAATAATAATTTTATATTTAAAATATTTAAGCTAAAATATTTTTATGTAATTATCAATTAAATAAATTGAGCTGATCTACAATTTTTTTATATCTTCTGACCATTATCAAGAATATATGTGTGCGTGTCAGAAAGAGAAGTTTGCCTTTCTTTTCCTTAAAAAAAGAAAACGGAAAGAAAGATATTGATATAAGAACTATTAAAAAAATTACCTTGATATCCATTGTTTAATATTTAATAAATGTATAAAAATGTAAAATAAAATTCAAGTAATAAAAATTATATGCTGCATCAAGTTTCAAATTTGGTCTTTTAGAGAATGAGACTGATAAAAATAAAATTCATGGGAGCTTTTAATGGTCATGTAGTTAAAAAATCATAATAAATAAATAAAAATAAATACTGTTATTTTTTCGAAAAAAATGAGACCATAGTAAATAAAAATAAATGCTCTACCCACTATTTTTAGTTAAATTTCTGTTAAAAGAAGCATAATTGGTTGTAAATTATAAAGTTAAAATTCTGCGACTTCATTGGATAGGTTTGGCTTACTGTACGCTCTATCGCTTTAAAGAAATAGGAATCATTTATGCAATATAGAAAATTGTCACAATTTCAATAATTAATTAAAAAACAATTCATTAAAAATTCAAGAATTTTTCTAATGAACCATTCAAGTTATTCACCGTCAAATCTTGACGGGTACCATCTAGTCAAATAATAAGCTCCATGGTCCCATTGCTGTGTAAATAATTCGATATACTTTAATGCAATACAAAGTTAACGAAGCATTTGCTTTTTTACGGTTGAAAAAAAATGTTTTTTACATTTTTCTATCCCCTATAGTCTGTAGGTTATCCCTGTAAAACGATTTGAGCAAATTCAATGTCCTTTCGTAGTTATTTATTGCTTTAGCGCAACGCGTCCGTAGGCTTAAACCGTTTTGAACCACTATAAACTCAATTTGCACAAAATGACTTTTTCCAAACTGGGCGGGATCAGAACACAAAAACTATTAAACCGATCCTGAGACGTTTTTTTTAAATTTAAGGTGATATTATTTATTGGAGCTTGGAGCACTTTCAGCCATTTTTAAAGCCTTAAGACAACGTTTTTGGAATTCCCGATTACTGAAAATCGGGTAATAAATCGATATAGAGTTATAAATTAATGAGTTTCCGAATTTTCCCTTTACATGTTCTATAAGACCCCTTCCTGACAAACAGCGAAGTTCTAGGTCAGCAGGAAGTACGCTGTTAGTTTTAAGCGTAAAACCTACAGGGTACTTTCGGTTGAAACTAGCTACGAAGCCTTGTCTTTTAGCACATGAAAAGGAAAAATCTGAAAATCCTTAATTACCCAATGTGTGTCTATTTACTACGTGGCAAACTCGTGAATTGCGATACTCCATGACTCCACGAAGAGTTAACAAAAGTTCAGAGACTATATAATTTTACAAGGTGCCTTGATCCATGGAATATAAATATCGTTTTATAAATGAGTGTAGATGGCACTTTTTATATGTAGACGTCTCCTATATTAAAAATTGTAGTCATATTCTAAAAAAGACAATATCCCAAGTCTAATGTCACCTTTAGTGTGGTTTTATCGTTTATCAAAAGCAGGTGTGTCGGTTTTTTTTTATACTAACCGTATTTCTTTCTATACTAACGATTTTATCATACATTTCGCCTAATTTTTGTTTACTTTTCAAAGACAAAAATGTCATTCATTGTGATTATAATATATTTTTTAAGGTATAACGAGCGCATAATGAAAAAACACATTTTCCAGGAAAATGCAAACAAAGTTAAAAAATCAAATGGAGCTCTGTGTTATCCCTTTATAAGGCATTTTAATTATTTTGCTAAAATGTTGAAATGATACTATGTAACCAGAATTTAACAGCGAATAAATTTGAAGGTAATTAAATTCTATTCGTAAGAAGCACTATAATACAAAGTTTTATTGAAATATTTTGGTGCCAATAAGGCATTTGGTGATTAGAGCTAAGTGGGAAAAATACTTCCCACCGTTTTATAAAGGGCTAAAGTACACATTATCAATTTCAAATTGAGACTTTTCAAATTTAAATATTTAATGCGATTTGTTTTGTAGGATTCAGAATTAAACGAATTTTTAAAATATATGACAAACAAAAGAAAAATTATCATTTTGGAAGTTCTAAAATAGATATGTCATTTTAAGACCTGAAAGAAACCGGGTTGTTTCATATGTTTTGAATTATCGAACGAATTTTTCTAACATACCAACATTTCATCATATCACGGAACAATCAATGTTAACGTGCAGTCTTCAAAATTTATGGATGTCACGCCCGTTATGAATGAATATAATGAAAACTTAGAAGATACTCGATTGTTTCTTGTTCAAAAGGTTAAAATTTGTGCTAAGACTTTCTTACCTCTAATAAGTCACGGCTATTAATTTATACAATATGTTCTGTTCAGAGAACTGTTCGCTTACTTAGATTATGAAAAGATTTATTTTTAACATTTTGTAGTCGGGCTGCATTTTCAGGGTTTTTGAATGGGTAGCGTTTAAGCGCAGTTATTGCGCGTGTGAATAAACTTTAAAATTTACGAATATATTGATATGAAGGAGCTTAATTTTGTAAATAAAACATTAACTAATAACCGTAATTTCCGGTGTATAATTTGAGGACCAAATAAATTTGTTTCTGATCAAAAAGTTTATATAAAAAATATTTTTTCCTGCTAGGTATTTATTTAACTTCATTTACTAAATAAAATTTCTGGTGTAAAATAGGCCTCTTTTAACGAAAACTTATGAGCCGAAAATTACGGTATACATTGATTTGTATAATTATATATAGATTTTTATAGACAAAGGCTGGTAATTTATAATCAGTTTCATTTATCATGAGGCGGATTCTTATTCAGAAATTCTAAATTCTCACCAGGAAGTTTGAATACTTGTTTTTGCTTTATGTACTGATAGGCATTCCGAGAAGAAAGATACTTTTCAAAGTTTTCTTGTATGAATTCGGAATTTATGAATAAAAAATTCGCCTTATTTGGCAAAAATGCTCAGCAATTATTTAACTTTCATCACTAAGAAAATCACGAAAAATCAGCAAAAACCCTGATTTAGCGCCGCATAAATTAATATATAATCAAATATAATTAATATTAATCAAAGTATTATTATGTAAAACAGTATTTCAATTCTTTGCATATTTGTTTATCTTGTGCAATAGTGGACCTTTATTTGAGCCATATTTATTTAGCCGTGGACCTTTATTTGAGCCATATTTATGTAGCCGTGGACCTTTATTTAAGCAAAAATCGAACCCAAAATCAACATTTCTTTTTGTGTGTATTATTATTCTCTAATTTTTACTACGTCATTCGTTTAATACTACGTCATTCGTGCAACACCGCATGCAGAGGCGATTATTTTATGCAACGTTACAAGTGTTCTAATTTTGTTCACAAACAATGTTTTGGCTTTTTTTCGGGTGCTTTAAATCTGTTTTTCTCAATACTGATGTTTCAACTTTTTTTTTTAATTTTTGAAATGCTTCTTGCTACTTAATTTTTGATCAAAATTCATGAAACTGATAAGGAAGAATCCTGATATTGCTCAAAAAGAAACTGTGTATGCATTTTAAATTCGACTTCATTAAGACGATTAAATTTTATTTTTAAATTATAAGGCAGAATTTTGATGAAAATCGATATGGAATTCAGAAAAATATCTCTAAAATATTAGATATTTAAGGGATTAAAAAACCTATGCGCAGATTTGTTTGTAATAGAGTTTTACGTGATTAAAATCCAAAATCGAAGAAACATCTAAAAAATTAAGACGCAAAGAACATTTTAAAATTTCTTTGTAAAATTTTAAATTTTTTAAAAGATCTTAAAATTATAATAAGATTGAAAATTTCTTTTAGGGTGTTCTGTATACTTATGGTGAAATGTATATTTTCACAAAATTTCAAATCTCTATTATAAAAATTAAAATATTTTTTTTAAACGTCCTCCGTCCCGTTAATGCAATGTTCAAGGACACAGTTTTTTTTTTTTTTTTTTTTTTTTTTTTTTTTTTTTTTTTTTAGAGTTTAATCCTCATCCATTTTTATTAGACAGAAAATAGCGAATTTTATAAAGTTTATAAAATCGGGAAGCTTAAAAATATGTAAAACTTAAAGGGTTGTAAATTTAAGCATTGTAAATGAAAAAAAGTTAATAAGAGTTAGTAGATAAGGTTTATTTTTAGCAACCTTTCTCTTTTTTGCAACCAATTTCTTTTTTTGTAAGCTATTTTGATCGTTTTGAATGAAAGACAAATGGTGAGTACAGCTTTTAGTGAGTACAAATGATGGACCCGATTTTAAAAAATCATATTTTCGAAACTACTGCACATATTACACTAAGTGATACATGAATTTAAAGAGAAATATACCAAGTTTTTTCAGTTACAAATGTTTGATGTGTGACTTTGGTACACGGCATACGTCCAATGTGTAACCCGATTCGTTCGAAATACCAAGCACCCCATCCACCGGTGTGGAAACTTCTCGTTCAAGTAACAACGTACCTGCAAAGACCGACAAGGTGGGGATCCATCCTTCTGGAACACAAAATCTGCGCTGTCCTCACACGGGGATGGTGGTTTACCCTTAATCACATGGCCATCAAGATCCCCAGACCTAACACAACGTGATTTCTTTATGCGGGGTTACGTCAAAGACATTGTTTATGTACCACCAATGCTGAAAACACTGCCAGTACTTAAATAACACATTTGTGCAGCATTCAGAACCAATGAACAGAGTGATGCTATAAAATGTTTGGAACGAACTTTACTACAAATTGGACGTATGCCATGTAATAAAAGGGTGACACATCGAGCATTTGTAATTGAAAAAAAACTTGGTATATTTCTCTTTAAATTCATGTATCAGTTATTGTAATATGTGCAGTAGATTAGAAAATATGATTTTTAAAATTGAGTCCATCATTTGTACACACCCTGTACTTTAGAATCTGTATTTACCACCACTCTCATTCGTTTTTCTTTAAAGATTGTTTAAGTGCGTTATTCAACTCCGAAAATATATGATTATTGATATATATATATATTTTTTTTTGTCTTTCAATTTTATACAAATTTGATTTTTTATCGATATGAAATGCTCAAAACACCATCTTAGATTTTATATATGTTTTCCATTTCCATACATATGACATTTAAAAAACAACGATGGTGTAATAGACGTTTCATGTAAAAAATCATATTGAGATAACTTCAATACATTAAAATTTGCTAAGTAAAGCTATGTTTCTGATCTTGAATAAAACATTAAAATTTTTTTGAAACACAAATCAACGAGAAAGCAGACAGTAAAGTCGTAAATTACAGTTAAACAGTCGAAACATCTTAGAAAATGAAAGCAAAATCTTTAAAATATCGATTACTAAAATGAACTATCTACATCGTTTAGCCACCTTGATGCTGCTTTTACATTATGGCGTAACAGTCTTTCCAAGTCTACGATGTCTACGAGGAACAGGTTTTCCAAGCAGTCAGCGTGCTACTTTACGCGCCGCTTATTGTTTGTGCCTTATGATTTAAAACCTGGGACGCCAACGCCTAATACTAAGGGTTCTACCTACGACGATAATGTCTTCCCACGTAAATAGAACGCCAACGTCTAGGACTAAGGGATCTAACTACGTCGATAACATCGATAGAGACGTCCCACGTAAATGGACCTTAAAGCTCTTCTTCAGACAGATGGCTAAATACCCTTTCTGATTTTAAAAATATGATATTGGAATGCATCCCTGTTTATAAAATTTCTGCTCTGAAAATTAAAGATTTTACATTTTTTGTCTATGCTCTTCTAAAAGGATGTTTAGTAATGGAAGAATGTTTCTCAAATATATACTTATTTTTTTTAATATTTTAAGTGTTAAAATATAAGGAAAGCAGACGAGTTGTAAATAATATTTTAACAGTTGAAATAAAACTAAATATATATGCTAGATATATTACGTCAAATGAAAAGAAAGAGACTCCCTTCAAAGAGAGCTTACAGAGAAAATAAATAAAAAAATGCAATTTTCTAAGAAGAAAGTTGAAAAATATGTATGCATTCTAAACCTATAGGTTTCACATTAGACAGGGGTGAATTCACAATATGTTCTCATTACGTTCAATGATAAAATTCTCCTCTTAACCCATTAAGGACGAGTCTCTTTTACACTTCTTTTAATACCTCGACACCAGTTGACACCAGTTTTTTTTACTTTCGAATTTTAACTCATTTAATCTCTCAAAATTTGACATTAGGCAATATGAAAATTTTCTTAATAAATTACTGGTTTTCACATTTAAAATTTTCAAAATACTTAAATGGTAAGTTTTCTTGCCAACCGGCTTTAATGAGTTAATTCGCTAAAGATTCTAGCTAACAAAGCTGCAGAACTTTTTGACATGGTGTCATGCGGATTTGAATTTCTATTTCTGGCGTTGCATAGTGGGGCAAAATCCCAAAAAGCTGGCCAAAAGTCAAAAAAATAATGTTATTATTTAGGAAATTTTGACTATACAGATGACTAGAATAATGTTTGGAGGGTCAGAATCTATATTTATATAAAGGTTTTTGTTTTGCATTGGCAAACTTTATCATTTGAAAAGTGCCGCTAGGCGGATTATCATCTGGGGCGAACTAAAAGAGCAAAACAATGGTTCTTCTAAACACATGCTACATTTTTCCATATAATCCAATTTTAATGCTTTAAAACGGATTCACACGATGATAGTGTGTACTTTTTTCCGCATGTTACAAAAATTATATTAAGTACGTAAAAATTAATAATTTCGTAATTATTTTTGATATAAGATTTTTAAAAATATATTATTATTTTGCTTTCAAACATCAAAAAGTTTATAAGTTTCACAGTGTTCAGCAACGACATATAACGGAAATAATAGCATGGACTATTATCTAATGAATAATGAAAAAGCCAGCTGCCAAAAACTGCCATTCTGCATTTCATGCAGATTTTTGAAACCACAAGTAAAAATGCCACTTTTTTAGTCGCTTCGAAAACTATGACATTTATTGCTTTTCACAGAAATTTAGCTGGCAAACATTTTTGAAATTTTTAGATTATTCACTTTTGTGATAGATAATTATGTATTATATTACAAATATGTATTAAAATCATAAGCATAAATGAATTAGATAAGCAAGATTAGCAACAAAAAAATGAAAAGAAATCTATGTCATCGATACGATAGAAAAACATTTTCTTATCTTTATAGCTAAAATTTTGTTTATTCTATTGTAATTATAAACGTTATCTTGTCAATTGCAATCTTTGCTACATCATACTGCTGATCGTATTTTATTAATGGAAACGGAAATTATTAAGAATCTGACTTCCGAGAACATTAGCAATCTGAATTTGATTTGAAAGTGGGTATGTGATAGTACATCTGGTCAAACTACTTTTAAACATAAATTTAGAATTGATGATGATAGAAATTGAAGAGCTAAGTGGAAGAACATATTAAGTAACAAAAATTACATTTCAAGAAATTTGAGGTGAAAGTTTTTGCTGTAAATTTTAATGATTTATTTTCTGTTTGACACCATGTGTTTAAAATATTAACAGGCATGGTACTAAACTCTCTCAGAAAAACTTACTCATATTTAATTTTCAAATATTAAAAATTATTAATATTATTGACATTATTAAATATTAAAATATTAAATATTAATGAATAATCTCATAAATCTTCAACACTAAATAGAATCTTAGTATTTTAGCTTCACCATGTGATAGGATACCTCATAATGCTTTCATCCAAAAGATTTAAAAAAAATTAGAAAATGTAGCATAACATGTTCATCCACTCAGCTCTTCAATTATCTTCAAATAGCTGTCAACTTGTACGGATTTTTGCTACCACTAAAATTTAACAGAAATGCCTGCCTTATTTAATTATCAACATTCACTGGAATTGGGTGATTGAATTAGGCAAAATACTCTATTAAATTTTAGTGGTAGCAAAATCCGTACAAGTTGGCAGCTATGAAATAGCTTTTTCACTTCTCTAGTGCCACTAGAACTTTTAAGTGTTGCGAATAATTCAGAAACCGTTATCTGAAAAAATTCGAGATCTTCATCTCCACGATTGTTTGGGCCCATCATAACCCATTTTTCGCACGAAAATACGGAAGCCACATTCAGTGAAATGGATTATGGGTAAAACCAATTTTCTTTGTGATTTAAAAAAAATTTCGTCATTTTTTATTATCTAGATTTTACTAAATAACAATAATATTGTTTAAATATAAGCTGCACAAAATTAGCATCCGCACAGAAAAAAATCAGTTTTACAATTAAAATAAAACCTTGCAAAGTCATATCTAGTATGAAAAATGTAACCTCTGTTACTGGACAGTATTTGCTTAATTTATGATACAAATTTTTCAGAAAAAAATATAAATTTTATATATTACTTTAGCAAAAATTTCCCTTAGTTCAAAATAATAGTTTTAGAAAGATGAATAATAAATAATAAAATTTAATTACCATTACATGTGTAATTTTATCTCGTTTAGAAAAAAAAAAACTAAGTTAAAGTTCATAATTACCACTTATTTTAGTTTTGAAGAAAATATTTTTTTAATTGTATTTAAAGTACATAACATATTCTTTGTTTTAACCCTCCGACTGTCTTGGAAAAGGGAAAAATTGTAATGTTGTTTTCTCTGCATTTTGTTTTAACTGCTAAAAAAAATGATTCATTGAGCATTTTATAAAAAAAACTTAAAACGAATATGAATACAATCCTTGGAAGTATTAATCATTGTTCAATGTATTAAAAATACATTAAATCAATAGAATTATATTACTTTAAATATTGCTTGTATTGCAGTGAAACCTGGAGCTTAGTGAACGTATTAACACGAGCTTGTCAGTGAGGGGGTTAAATACATTTGGTTTATTATCAGTTTACAATTATTAAAAAGAAATAGAAAAATTCTTCAAGTAACAGAGGCTAAATCCAGAAACAGGGGTTACAAAAATTTACAAGATGTAAACAAACTGACTTTTTAGCAACTAACAAAGACACACTGAATAAATCAGACATAATTTTATTTTCCAAAGAAATTTCCACAAATTTGTAACGCTGCAATTATTTTGCAAATGCGTCAACAGGGTGGGGAAACTTGTAAAATAATCTGCCCCTTTCTGTACTACAGTTTGCATGGGCAAACATTTTTGGATCTGTTCGAACTGTATGTATGCAATATCATTGTCATCTAATTTAAAAATAGATAATGCATAATCACGGGCTTAAAAAAACATAACTTGCACTTCACCATCTTCTATATCATCTTGTGTAACGGCTATGTAATAATACTTCATTTTTCTCTTTTTTCTCAGTTACAAATTCTACTAGTATGTATTTTCCTTTAATTATTTTATCTAGCGTTATTTCTTTAACTTAATTTTCTTCAGCAGTAGATTCCTGAACTGGATAACTTGTTTTCTTAGGAGGCATTTTTAGATCTGGAAAATACCACAAATAAATAATAGAGGCTATTGCAAAATAGATATAAATAAGTAATAAGATTGACAATAAGTACCACAAAAATGTATATTCTGGGATAAAATGTAACCTCTGTTATTTGCATCTAACATCTGTTACCAAAAGTTGTAACAGAGGTTACATTTAAGCAATTTTTTTTTCTTAAATAATAATATTCTAAAAAATAACTATGTTATTTATATAAACTTATTTTACTTAGTGTTTTGTGATTTAAAGAGAAATTTTATTTTTAAAACAATATTTAAAACTAAAATTGGAGTAACAGAAGTTACAAAGAGAAAACACACTCACCTTAGAACTTAATAATACTGCTCTATACTCTAAACATGTGGCAGACAAAGTGAAAATGGCACTTGACTTCTATTCTAGAAAGTTCTTTGAGCAATACAGATTAGTAGCGCCCTTTGTTGGACAAAATTTTTATTATTTATTCTGCTAAATGTAAATAAAGTAACAGAGGTTTCATTTTCATGGATTGGGTTAATTAAACTTATGCAGTTACAAAATACATATCTTAATTCATTAGTACAAATTTATTAAACTACTATATTTGTTATTTAAATAAAAACAGATAAATATTGCGTTGTTCATAATATTTAGAATTGTAGTCTGTTTAAAGTTGTCTCTCTAGTCATTTGGACAGCTAATTTTCATAGCTAAGAATAGTTAAATTGCATAAATTGTGCAATAAATACAATAAAATTGGCTAGATCATATTTCATACCAATTAAGAATAGTTTTTTTCTAAAAGATGGCATAAAAAAATTGGAATTCCTTTGTATATTAGATGAAAAAAAAAATATATTAAAGTTTTGAACATGAAAAACACATGTATTTTTGGTTTCACCCTTATATTACAAATCAGGACAGTAAACTTATTTCTTTTAAAACTATCATTGATAGAAAAAAAGTAGGCGTTATTTACAAACTAGCTTTAACGATGATTGGTTGTAAAATTTTGAATGCCATTACTAGTAATTTGTCAACTCAACGTTGAAACCTATGTCAAGCAACTTCAAAACAGTTTAATAACCTTGATGTCTTTTCGAACTCAAAGTGAATGAAAATCATTTACAATTCGGGATATCTACTTTACATGCCTGTATAAAATGTTTTGAGTGTAGCTTGCATTTGGCATACGAACGGGATATAAAGGAATGGCAAGCGTGCACTCCTGACGAGAAGCAAAAAATTAAAATTGCAAAACAAAATTTACAAAAAGGAATTCGTTTACAATTAGGACCTCTCGTCGATAAACCAAAGCTTGGATTTGGAAGCACAAATGAATACAATACAGCTCGTCGATTCTTTGAAAACGCAACTATTTCTGCTTCCATAACGAGCGTAGACGAAGATTTGATCAAACAATTCCACGTCATATTACAAGTAAATTCTTAACATTCATTTAATCAATTTCGTGGATTATTGCTCACAAACAACTTGTAATTTCGTCGAATTGTATTCCTAGTTCTGTATGCAAACTTCAGTGCACAAACTACTTATTCATGGCACAGAAATAATAGCTTCCTCATTATTTCCTTTTGGGCAAATGTTGGGAGACGCTCAGGAATCGTGCAACAAATTGATCAAAAGGTATCGAGAAGATTTCTCCCTAAAATGCAGTAGGACGTAAACAATGGAACAGTTTTTTGCGGCTGTTAATGTTATCAGATTCTTCCATTTCAAGTTTACGTAAATTACCATCGAAGAAATTAATATCCTTGCCCCAAGAGGCAAAGAAACGTCTCTAAAATATATCGACACCTCCCCTTCTGAAAAGCCTACTTAGTACATTACAGATGATTCAAAAAATGAATTTTTGAATATCCTTTCGTTTTATTTTAATAATATATAAAAATTAAACCTTGTAGTGTTTTAATTTTCATTAATGTACTTAATTGTATTTCAAAAATAAAAATTCATCATTTAATTTCGATTAAAAATATCTTAGTTCCTTGAAAATATCTTGCAACGTTTACCCTCGAAACTTTTTAATTTCGAAACTCGAAATGTTTTATTTAAGTCTAATTGTTTTTATTTTCAATCCACCATTTTTTTATTTAATTTTTGAATCGTACTTAGTATCCTCAAAAGCACCTGTATACGAAATTTCATAGAAATTGAATAACTTTCAAAGCATTTATATGTAAGTCCGCCATATTGGATCCGCCATTTTGTTTTTTGAATTTTAATTTTAGAATCGTGATCAGCACCCTAAAATACACGTGTGCACGAAATTCCGTGGCATTTAAATAACATTTTCATATTTTGGCCAGCTTTTTGTGATTTTGCCCCATTGTGCGTTGTCGTGAAAAAAAAAAAAGATACGCTCATTACCTCTGTTGCAAATCATCGAATTCAAATAACGTTGGTACCAACCGATTAGTAATAACGCTAACAATGTGTTCTGTTCTCAAATTATATTTCGGCAGTTTTCTAAATGAGGAAGTTATAACACAGTTTTAAATTTTCAATAATATTAAATAATTTTAAGATCTTATTTGTATTATTTGGTATGTTTTACCTTTAAAAAGAAACGGAAAATGATTATGCCAAGTAATTTAGAATACGAATTTTCCCGCACTGTAAAAAAATGCAAATGTTTCTTCGTTTCAGAAAATGTGATAAAACCACACATGAGAATGTATAATAAACTCTTCCGAGTAACCCACGATTCCGAAAAGCTTTCTTTATCTTTTGAAACCTCGGGCATCGATATATTTTTTTATATTAAAAGACGCGTTTATAAGAACAAAGTTTCTTTAGTTGCCAGCGATTTTCGGGAAAGTTTTTATAGAGCACAGTATTTGAAAAGATGCGCAACAGTGAGCCGATTGTCACACATAAATTTTAATAGTATATTTTGCATTATTAAATCTCAGAATTTCTGTCACCAAGTAAGACGAAGACACCAAATAATATATTATTAAATTTTTTGGTGACAAACCGCCCACAGAAGATCGGCACACCTTTCCCAACACTGACAGTATTAATCAGATTCTCAACTCGGAAATTCTTTTGGATGCTATCAATTCTCAATTGAACATTTTATGTTTCACAAACATGTTTTACAGACAAACGTGATACATTAACAGCATTAACATTAGCATTAAAATTAATATTATTTTGTTACTCTTTCAAGAATAAATTCAATTACGCAGCTGAGAATGTATAATTGGTAATTGAAGCCGTGACTTCTATAACCACACAATGTCAGGATTAGACATTGAGAGTTATATATAGACTGTAGTTATATGTTTTCATAGGATTTTCATGGTAACTAAGAAAAAAAAATCAGATTTCCAAGTTCAAATTTCCACGAAATATTCAGTTTTTCTTGATTTTCTCAATATCTATTCAGCTGGACTTGCGTGATTATGGAAGTCACGGCTTCAATTGATTAAATCCTGAAAACACATATTCTGGTTTGAGAAAAATGATTAATACGCTATACAAATAGCTCGAAAACTTTTCCAAAACTCAGTAGCAGCAAAAGAATCGTTGTTTTTATAAAAGCGTCTCTTTAAATCCTTAAAATACATTGGTTTGTATTGGACCTTAACATAAAGAACGTTATTGAGACTCATGGGTAACTCGGAAGTGGTCATTGTACATTTTCTTTCGTGGTTACATTATATTTCCGTGCATCAAGAAATATTTTTCTATTTTTACAGTACAGTGTAAACTTCATTTTAACGTTTTGAAGGGCGATGGTACATATATTATATATAACACTTCATTTTAATTCCTATTTGGCAAATATGCACCATAACTTTTGAATAAAATTTTGCTTTTGAAATGTACGTGGAGACGCGTACAGTACAGTGTACAGTGTATAGTACAGTTCTATAGTACAGTGTAAACTTCATTTTAACGCTTTGAAGGGCGGTGGTACATATATTATATATAACACTTCATTTTAATTCCTATTTGCCAAATATGCTCCATAACATTTGAATAAAATTTTGCTTTTGAAATGTACGTGGAGAATAGAATTTAATTATTTTCAAATAAATTTGTTTCTATCTTCTGGCACTACAGGAATCATTTCAACATTTTAACATCACAATTACATTTTCCCTGATATTGCAATATATATATATATATATTGCAAACCGATATCTATTAAAAATATTTGTAGCTTGCAATGCATAATTTTTTTGAATTATAATTAAAAATTATTAATTATAAATTTATATTATAAATACACAATTATGTATATTATTAAGATATAATTTAATTATACATACATGTAGATATAGATATACATATATGCATATTATATATACATATATACTAGCATATATATACTCAATTATATACACATTAATATATATACTAGCTGGCTTCGCCCGCTAGCGGGCCCCTTCTTTTCATGAACCCCTCGTTTTCATGAGCCCCTCCTCTTCATGAAACTCTTTTTTTATAAAATATTGAAGCGAACGAACCTCGACCCGGGACCCCGCTGCCTACGGCACCGTATAGCAGGCGTGCTGCGCACGCACTGCATACCCCCTCCTTTTTATGAACCTCTAATAATATGAAATCTGGAACGCGCTGTCTGCGCACGCGCTGCAAACTCATTAAAAAAATCCTATCGCGCTCGAACGAAAGTCGAACTGCGTCACCGCTGCCTTCGGCACCGTAGAGCAGACGTGCTGCACACGCACTGCAAGGCCCCTCCTTTTTATGAACCTCTAATTATATGAAATCTGGAAGTGAACGAACCTCGAACCGGGTTCCCGCTGTCTACAGCACCGTACAGCTGGCGTGCTGCACACGCACTGCAAACCCTTATAAAAAAGCCTTTCGCTATAACGAAAGTCGAACCTGGTCCTCGCTGCCTACGGCACCGAATAGCAGGCGTGCTGCGCACGCACTGCAAACTCTTTTTAAAAGGCCTATTGCGCTCGAACAAATCTCGAACAGGGTGCACGCTGCCTACGGCACCGTATAGGAGGCGTACTACGCACGCACTGCAAACACTTAAAAAAAAGCCTATCGCGCTCGAACAAAAGTCGAACCGGGTCCCCCCTGCCTTCGGCACCGCCAAACTCTTATAAAAAAAGCCTTTCGCTATAACGAAACTCGAACCTGGTCCTCGCTGCCTATGGCACCGAATAGCAGGCGTGCGGCGCACGCACTGCAAACTCTTTTTAAAAAGCCTATCGCGCTTGAACGAACCTCGAACAGGGTGCACGCTGCCTACGGCACCGTATAGCATGCCTGAGATTTCACACGCCCATGTTTTATAAAATTTATCTTATGTGTTATAAAGAATCTTAAAATTTCAAACAGATCGACTTTTTAAATTTCCTGATTTTAACGAAATTACGTTATGTTAGTTCCGCATTCCACCACCAGGGAGCGCACTCTATTCTTAACAAAAGCGTATCTGAAGGAAATTCCTTCATGCAAACTTTCCGTAGATACATGGGTTGGGGGGGGGGTAGCGGTTTTAACCAATATTTTAAGAAATTTAGAAAAGTGCCCCCCTAGGGGGGTGAAAAGGGGGATGATGAAAACCGAAGATGCATAAGATGAATCAGCCTTCACAGACCTTTCCTATGATATATCACATGGCGGGTAACAGATAAATACAGAAAAGTGGCCCCCTGGGAGGGGGATTTAGGGGATGGACACCGAAATTGCAAAAACATAGTAGCAAGAGAGGGGACAAACTGGGCTCGTGATGTCCAACAGTTTGATCTGAAACACCGCTATGTTAAGTCAAAACCAGAAGAAGTTGGAAAAGTTAACCCTTTCTGGGCACGCTGAGAAGGGGGAGGGGGGGGGGAAGAGAAAGATGGGAACAAACTGGGCTCGTGATGTCCAGCAGTTTGATATGCAGCATGACTGTAATATTTAAGAAACAAGAGAAGATGAAAAAGTTAACCCTTTAAAGGGCCGACACCCAAAAAGTGAAATGATGTGTGTAGTAGAATTGTTTTGAAGAGCTATAAGCAAAAATGCAATCAAAACGATGCTAAAAATATTTTTGGTGGTGGCTCCTCCCCCGGTCCCCCTAACTTCTCCCCCTTAAGAAATAGAGTTTAGCTGATAGCATAGAAAGAATGTACGGGAAAAATCTGCTTAAAACGAAATTTTTCTAAGGCGGAACTTCCTACTTATACGGGCAAAAATTACCGAGTTATTGTCTTTTGAAAGAAAAATTTTGCAGAAATTTGCTTTTTTCGGCCGTAACATTTTGGAGAAGTACAGCTCAGTTGTCATGATTTTCAGTTCGGAAATTTTAATACCTTTAATTTAAGGTGTATAATGTGGGGAGTATTTGCTTAAATTAAATAGTTCAATAAAAACGGCCATAACACTATGGTCGTGCCTCGTATTTCTAAGCTTGCATGTTATTCAGTTCGGAATTTACTTTACCTTTATTTTAAGGTGCATATTGAGGGGGTGCGTAGGAAATTTAATGCGATTCCGCTTTATCGCCCAGTACCTAGCCTCGTCAAAATAAAATCGGGGTCCCGTTTTCGTGAATCCTCCAATGATACCACTCTAAAGCTAGCCTCGCAAAGGGTCCAATTGTAGTCAGACTGGTGCTTTTGATAAAAAGATTCAATTCTGAACGGATTTTCCTTCGACAATGAGTTGTTAATTAGCGGTATTTTCTCGAAACCACAAAGTCCGTTTCTCTGAGAAAACGGCGGCCGAAATCGACATATTCTCTGCGTCGCCTGTGAGAAAAGTAGTTCCCAGTACATTGGCGAATGTTACACACAGACGTACATACATACAGACGTACATACATACAGACGTTTACGGACATTAATGGTATTGACATAGGGATTATATATTTATTACATAACCCCTTTGCCGCAACGTGCTAATTCTTGCTTCAAAGATAATTTTTGAGTTTTACACTCTTATGTGTATATGGGGCATTCTCACAATCTTTTAACTTTCATGTCCCTGAATAATAATTTTTTATTTAATACACTTTTTGTGTCTTTTTTTTTTTTTTTTTTTTTTTTTTTTTTTTTTTTCATTTCATATCCTTGGGAACATCCCAATGCATCATTGCACAACAATATTAACGAGATAAATAAGTTTTGGACGATGCTGGGGGTCCAAACACATGGAAAACTCATCTACCGTCCCGTGTCTCTGATGCTGATTTTGAAGTTTGGAGCTGTTTGGATAAAATTGTTTCAATAAAAATATTTCGATGTAATTTTTTTCTGAAACTGGAACTATTGCTTTATATAAATGTGTAGCTAAAAATTAACCTGCACACATTTTTTAGAGTTGATATTATTTTTTTAACTCTGTCCCTGGGTTTTAGATTTTTTAACATCCCTCTTCTAAAATGATACAGAAAATCACTTCAGATGCAGCGACGGAATTTTTTTCAAGTTTAGCTCATGTAGAAGTATGCTAGAGAAGTATGCTAGAGAAAATAATATCTAAAATTCTTTGACAGGAAATTTACTGCAGAATATAAGTAAGCATTTAAATATCAATTTCAAGCACCGTGGCATTATTGGTAGTCTTACCGTCCGCAAGGTTTAATCCTGCAATTTTCGAGGTAAATTAATTATTTTTTTTTATTTAATCCAATGTAAATAACTGTTTCTAAAAATCAATGAACATTTTCGCTACCACTTAGTCTTAACATGATCTGCCTAAAATAGGTGGTAAGTTTCCTTGCTGTTCCATCCTTACCGTCCCTTTTTTCCCCATTTTGTCCCTTTTTTCCCCATTTTGTTCCTTTTCCCCATTTTTCCCCCATTTTGTTCCTTTTTTCCCCATTTTATCCCTTTTTTCCTATACCATCCCCTTTTTTTTACATTACCGTCCCTTCTTTAACACCCCTTTAAGACAATGTTATACCAAAATTTTGCACTAAAAATACTACATTGTCATTATTTCTTATTTGAATGTCCTGTGGGTACTATGCAAATTCATTATAAGTAAAAAATTAGAAGAAAATAAAAAGTTATAGTGGTAAAATGGTAAGGAAAATTAAACTCGCAAGTTTAATTTAAACCTCAGTTAACCCTAGATCTACCGGGAATTTTATTCAAGTTTTAATAAAACGTTCTACACCAGAATTTTTATTTAAAACTATTTAACTTATTTATTTACCTTATTTTTGTCTGGTTTATATACTTAGTTTATTTTAAAGAAATTTCTGGTTTGAATGAATATTTTGTATGTACCTGTCGGGTCCAATGGACCCGTCTGGTAGACGGAGGGTTAAATAAAAAATTTTTCGCTGCTGACCATTTTTTCTTTATTTTGAATCATTATAAAATTCGTCTATCAGATTAAAATATTATTTTAGCAAGTTTAATTTCGCCAGATTTTTTTTCTCAAAAGTCAAAGGATTGTGAGAATGCCCCATATACCAATCTTGTTAATCGCCGAATGCAGCATTGAGTAAATGCATTATTGGGTAAATTCCGCGGGATAGCAAGTTAACCAAATTTATTCTATTCGCAGAACTGTATTTTAAAAGTAAACCTTTCAGTAAATTTCTTTTTCAAATGTTATCAAAGTCAAAGTAATAGTGCTTCTTTTAAAAAAAAAGTGGTGCCAAGCGAATAAATTTGGTTAAATAGCTATCCCGCGGAAATGGCGGGTAACGTACGAAGAGGGTTAATGTGAGACGCAAATGTACAGTAAAATTTATCTACTTTAATTAAAATGGATGAATTTTATAGCAAATTTAGAAGTGCAATTACGATTTCCATTTTATAAATTATACCATAAAGTCCTATATCGTATACTTAGATTTCTTTACCCAAGCAAAGTTGATTTTCTGTTTTACGATTTTTTTATACAGTGTATTTGTCACTCTCTTAAATACCCGAATTCAACATTTATTTGTACATTATTTTGCTTGTAGAAAATAAAGTAAACTAGATTTGTTGTAAAATTCATCCACTTCAATGGATTAAAAGAAAGAATTTTATATGAAACTTTTAAGCAATTTACAAAGTTTATTTTCAAACTGTAGCATAAATTGATTACCATAAATTTTCTTCCCCAACAATATTCATTTTCACTTTTACGATTTCTTGATGTTGTGAACTATGTATATTATTTTTTTTTAATTCATAAATGCAACATCAGTTAAATGGAATATTTCAGATTAAGAAAAATCATTTAGTGGGGAAGAGAGGTTTTTACTTTAAAATGTATCTATTTTAATAACTTCATGGCAAATTTTAAAAAAAAATGGTTTATCCATTCTATATTATATCATAGAACGATATATTATATACTATACTCCTTCTACCGTAATAGTGTTAATATTTAATTTTACGATTTCCTAAAATTATATACATTATATATCAATATTTTAAATTCCCGAATTCAACTTTACTTAGATACAATAATTCGATTCATAAAAAAATAAACGGAAAAATAAACTTGCTATAAAATCAAATATTAAAATGGATTAAAATTTATAAATTTTACAGCAAACGTAAAATTAATTTATCCTGTAATAGTTAAAAGTACAGCATAAAGCACATACTATAATTTAAGGTTGAACGTTATTTAGTCAATGTATAAATGGGGGAAAATGATACTAAATAATTTAACCACCCCTTTTATATGCAAAGTTCATCTCCTTCTTTTTTTCTCCCTGTGATATTTCTATTAGAAATCTATCTAAAAGAAAAGTGTTTGGAAAAAGTGGTGGTAAAAATTGTTTTGGAGCTAATTTTTCCGCACCTAACTGGCTCACCCATGGGTGTTTTTCTGACACTTTCCATATAAATTAACTGTGAACTTAAAGAATTAAAATCCAGAAAATTTAAAGTAAATGTCTGTATACTAAACCAACATTTATCTACCTTAATTGAGATGGGTCGATTTTCTAGAACATCATCACCATACCTTAAAAAATTAGTTTTTTTTGTTAAAAAATAAAACTTATTTTAAAAAGCGTCAGACACTCCTACACCCTCCGCATTGATTGAGCGATATATATATCTACCACAACAATGTTGACCATCAGTTTTATAATTTCTAGCAATTTTACACTGTGTATATCTTTTAAACCCTCGAATTCTACATCGATTAGATACAACCACTTCGAATCAGGAAAATCAAGTAAAGTGTTAACAAATAAATAGTAATTTTAAAAAGCGCTAGACACGCCCAGAGCTGCCCGCATTAATTCCGCTATATATGATATCTCTACCACAACTATATTAATTTTCAGTTTTATGATTTCTAGAAATTTTATACTGTGTATATCTTTTAAATCCTCGAATGATACATCGATTAAATATAATAACTCAGATTGAGAAAAATCAAAGATAACTTAACTAAAAACTTCGTAATTTTTATTTGGTGAAGAATAAAAACTAATTCGGAGAAGCTTCAGACACGCCCACACCCGCCCGCATGAACTGAGCGATTTATAATGTAGGTACCACAACAATGTTGATTTTCAGTTTTATGATTTTTTGAAATATTACACTGTGTATATCTTTTAAATCGTCGAATGCTACATCGATTAGATACAATAACTCAGATTGAGAAAAATCAATTAAAGTAGAAGATAAGTTAAGTAACAACTTCGTGTCCACCTGTTAGAAAAATGTCTTACAAATATTTAATAGCTTCAGGATGGCTTAAAAACACTAGAGATATTTCATAAATTAATCGTGCTTAATATTCGTTCTTAATTTATTCTCTCGATTATTCAATAGCAAGATTGATCGTGCTTAAGCACGAATTTGTGAACTTTCATCCTAATATTAACTACTCCCCACACCCTTTTGTGTGACACTGATTATGCGCAAAGTATCTTCCATTGAAAGAAAAGAAGAAAAATGGAAGTTTGGATAACTAATATTTTCTTTTTATCACGCTTTTTTCAATCTTTAAAATGTCAGTTATCGCTGTTTAGACCGTTAAACACTCGAGATTATTTCAATTAAGCACGAATTTGTGAATGCTTCGACTGATACAACCCAACTCTACGACCTATTTAAGTAACTCGGGTTATGCGCAAAATGCGTAGTTTAGAATCAAAATAAGCCCTTAAAATAGAATTTATTCTAAACAATAAATACACGAGAGATCACTTTCTCTTGAAATACGAAGTTGTTTGGCATTTTGTTTTAGTTGGTTAGTTGGTTGGTTTTTGCTGCCACAAAGTCGACATCGTAACATTTTGCGCCAATCCAGAGCCAATTAATAAGAGAAAAAGGTCGGAAAAAGTAAGTTATAATTCTTAACAAATATTCAAGTAATAAATTTAACATAAGGACACGTAATATGCAGGTTGATAAATGCGTATTTAGTTAGTTGGATTTGTTGTCGAAAAGTCGCCAATGGAACATTTTGCGCCAGTCCACAATCAATTATAAGGAGAAAAAGTCGGAAAAATAATTTAGGATTCATAAAAAATATATTAATAATAAACTAAACTTACACGCAATATGCAGGATGTTAAAAAATATGTACACAGTTTAAATGATTATAACATAATTTTTCATTAACAAACACTTCATTTGCAATTGTGAAACAGAACGACAATAATTACGATTAACTTTTAGATACACAATGAACGGCGTTCCTATCGGCATTTCTTCATTTGTGTTGATGAAATACTAATATTACGATAAAAAATATTAACCCATTGAAAGGCGTCGGTTCATTTTTGGACCACAAAGTTTTAATTTATAAATGCCACATTGGAGCAAGAATTTTTTAATGAAAATTTTCCTAATGTTAAGAACATGAAGAAGAGCTTTTACATATTTCCAAAAACATTTGTTTGCAAACACTTTTATTGTTCATTCCATTCAGCATTTTGTGAATGGACATACTTTGCCCCTGAAGGGGTTAAATGAATTATATATAGTAAAATAATTATAGCAATGAATAATTATAATAATATTAAGGGGCAATTGCAGTAATGTGTGTATTTAAGTACCTCTTTAAAGAGAACTATTGGAGCACATTTTTTTGTTTTATATTTGCCTGTGTATCGACGATTTCATTTTTTTTTTTTTTTTTTTTTGGAAAATCAATTCATTTTTAGTAACGATAATTAACAAAAGGGATTCTTTAAGAAAATGATTACGTTATTTGATTTTCATTTAAATTTTATTTTCTACTCTTTAGTTTTTAAGATATTTTATGGTTCAATTTTTTTTTTGCCGCAGTTGGTTTTGCGTATACTTAATTGCATTGTTAGGAATCGTGCATAGTAGTAACCATGTGGTTTATTTAACCCTTAAATGCCTGAATTTTCAAAAATCATTTTAATAATGTTTTTCGGCTTTCATTTTTTAAATAAATCATAGGAAAAATACTTAAAAAATTCATATTTTGTTTTAAGTATGGTTTGCGGCTAAAAGGCAGTTGGTTACTAACCGGCAATACTGGTCTTTAACTGGAAAATTAATTTTCCTCCATAAAATTCTATAATATTAAACACACAAGAATTTTAGGAACTACGATAAGAAATAAATTTTACTTGCTCACTACAGAACAAACTAGTGTATTTCGCAAGTTTCCAAACAAAACAAAAATAACATGTAGCAGCAAGTGAAAAAATAAATCTATCTTTACTTTTAAACAGCACAAGTGTTGCCATCTACATGTTGAAAATCGATTTAATAATATTTTCAGAGTGTATTTCATTGGCAACATTAAACATTACAGCTTCAAAATTATTCTAATATTATTTTAGAAGCCTAAATTGGGTATGTTGCCGAAAAGCAATACCGGCAATTAAGGGTTAAAAGAATATTTGTAGCTTTACCACCTAGGCTCGGGTAATAGGAAAATACCTTACAATTAATTTACTAGATAATATTAAAATTAAGGATAGGCCGAAACAGGTTTTAAAGACCGAAACCGAATTTCGGTAATCTTCCTAATTTCGGATGAAAACAAAAAATGTCAATTTTTTTTAAGTATTTAATACATACATAATTATACATAATTATTAATTATACGTGTAATTATACGTGCGGTCGAAGTTGGCTCTCTGTGCCTCTGAGCAAAACTTTTTATTTTCATATAAAATAAAATGTAATTAATTCATCCACGATACAAAATGATTTTCTAATTATACGAATGTAATCTAATTAAAAAATGTTTTAGGTATACATACCTCGATTTATCTTTTATAATGAGTTTTGTAAATGATCCTCTGTTATACTAGAACTTTCTCAAAGAGTATTTAAAACACTTCTGCGATTTCAAACTAAAAATTTTCCATTGCAGTTAAGTATGTAATTTTTTATGAACACCTGAAAAGCGTTTTCAAAGTTTAATCATTTAGGCATTACTTGCTTTAAAATTTTTACTCACGTCTGGAGTCAGCCATGGCTGATAATTAAAAACAGTCAAGTTTATAAGCAATAAAAAAAGAGTTTCTCATTTGAGCCGATACAGCTGATAATGAGTGAATAATGTTGAAAATTTGCGAAGGCAGAAATCAGAACTTAAATAAAACCGAAAGATAGTAGTCGGTCGAGTTTCGGCCCGACCGAATTTTGCCAGCATTTTAGCCAAAAGCTAATTTTCGGCGAAACTCAGATTTTGGACCGAAAACAAAAACGAAACAGAATTTCCGATCGATCTCTAATTAAAATTATAATTTCCAAATGCTGTATTATCATCGGAAATACACTTGTCTCAATTTCATAATTCTAGAACTGCAGGAAATGAGGGGAAAATGCATTACAAAATTCCATCTTTGCTTACATGAACAAAGTTAAGTTAAATAAAAGGGTGTTAAAACTAGACTTGTTTTTTTTTTTTTTTAATCTCTTAAATATTGAATCTTTTTTTCTTGTGGAACGTTCACTTTTGGTTCAGCTTTTGGTAAAACACTACCATGAACAACACCAATAACTTTCAACAACATGTTTTTTTTTTTCATATGTTTTAGTAATGACGTAGTCAGGAGAGCAATTAGAGGTGATATGAAAAAAAAAACATAATAATGATAGCGATCATAATATATCATTACAAATCTCAAAATGACCATTAGCTCTAAAAAATAATGATATGGACCTTCTACAACAATTGCACGAGTTTTTGCAAAAATTCTACGTATATTTATGAAAATAACAATTTTTCTTTTAAAAATTCAAACACAAATCTGCAGGTTTTTCTGTTTATAACAGAGAGTTTTCAATCAAATTATATGTAATTTCAGAAAACTAAAAAAAATTTGAATGAAATGACGAATTGAAAATGAATATTTGATAAAATATGACCCGTTGTATGAAATAATTTTTAACTGCGCATACGCGAATAATGGCACATTTTTTAATCTATATATTAGTAGTCATTTTTTTAAGAAAACTTGTTAAGATATAAATAGAATATAAAATGACCAGTCAAATATTGTGTAATTTCAGGAACTTATCGGAGATAAAATGTGCTATATTTGAGTTAGTCACTAGAATGACTGCACTGATTGTATTGCAATTCTTAGCACAAATAACAGGACAGTTCTCTTTAATTACATATAAATCATAGCTGCCAACTTCTACAATTTTTTAAATCATATAAACACGTTTTGAACCGTAAAATTTATTTAATAAAATGCGGGATTCTTTTAGATAATGAAATGCATTACACATTTCATTTTATTTTATTAAGTAAAATTGCTGGCCCAAATCACTTTATATGATTTAATATAAGCGTCGAAGTTGGTAGCCTTGAAAAGGTGTTTGTGGTTTAACTGTACATTCAGTGTAAAAAAAAGACAAGTGTGTTGTATTTATCTACGAAAGTATAACTACGAGCAAAAATATACAATAACCTCTTTCGAGCTACAATGTTTCCGAAAATTTTTCCCGAAAAAAATTATATTATCTTAAGGTGACAAGGCAGTTTAAAATACTTAGTTTTTTTTTTTTTTTTTTTTTTTTTTTTTTTTAAATTTTACCTTAAATATTATTCAAGGGTACATTATATGCATTATGGCATGCATTTATCACAAATAAATAAATAAATAAAAAATTTTATTTTTGAGAAAAAACATGGAATTTGGTAAAAAAAATTTAAAATAATTGAATTGAAAAGAAATGGAAAAAAAAAATTCAAAATTTCAAATTTTTTTCGAAAAAATTTCAAAAAATTTCATTTTTTTTTTTACCTTTAAATTCAAATATATACAATTCGATGCTATATTTTATTTATATATATAAACCAAACTTTTATAAGAAATATTGGGGATTTTCATTGATATGTAACGCGCAGGAGGCATTTCGAATATTTCTAAGACGACGCGTAAAATTCCATTTTTTTTCCTCAAAAACAATTTTTTTGTGATAAATGCATGCCATAATGCATATAATGTACCCTTGAATAATATTTAAAATGGAATTTACAAAAAATAAAAAATAAATTGAAAAACTTTGATATTTTGAAATTTTTTCGAAAAAATTTCAAAAATTTTCATTTTTTTAACTTTTAAATTCAAATATATAAAATTCGATGCTCTATTTTATTTCTATATATGTCATTGATATGGAATGCGCAGGGGGCATTTCGAAGATTCCTAAGACGACACGTAAAATTCCATTTTTTTCTCAAAAATATATATATATATATATTTTTTTTTTTTTTTTGGAGGGGGGGATAAATGCGTGCCATAATGTATATAATGTACCCTTGAATAATATTTAAGATGAAATTTACAAAAAATATATATATATATATATATATATATTTTTTTTTTTAAGATTTTAAACTCCCTTGTCCCCTTAAGTTTTCTGTACAATAATTTAGTTGAATGTGAAAACGTTTACTTGAGTATTGATGGCATCCAAAAAACCAATATTCCTATTTCGGAAAACTAATTAATATACTATAAAAACTACTCGGAAAAGTCTCCGAAAATCAATGACAGCAAAAGAAACTGCTTTTATAAAAGATTTTTTATATCTAAAATTTATTGATTTCTAGGGTTTAGGTCAGGGGTCGGCATTTAATTTTAAGTGGGGTCCAAATGATTTGAAAATTTTTATCAAGGTGCAGAAAAAAAATTTAAGTTATACAAGTACTTATAATTTTTAAATTGTTATTTTTCCATACATACATATAATAGAATATAGAAAAGTTGGTTATTCGTTCTGAAAAAAAATATTACATTCACAGTTATACGTTCTGAAAATTTTTACATACATGTAATAAAATAGAAAAGACAGGTATTCGTTGACAAATTAATGCGAAAATTTACACTTGCGGTCTTGAGCCAGTTTTTTACAGTTTGGTTCACGTGGTGAACAGCTAGTACGAAGAGTGTCTTTAGGGTGGGCGTCCGTTAATCTCCAACGGTATTTGTTCTTCAAAAAATTCATTTTGGAGAAAGTTCTTTCACATTTATATCTGGAGCCAAAGATTGTAGTCAAGTTAATAGCTATTTTTTTTTTTTTTTTTTTTTTTTTGCAATTTTTCTACATTTCTGAGACATGCTTACCCCAGAATTCTTCAGGGGATACAGTTTTATACATTTGGAAGGAAAATCTTCTTGCAAGTCAAATATTTCCATTTGAAGTAAAGGTTTTTCAAGACTGAACAACTTCGCAGCCTCATAAGACGATTCTGCAGCTGGAGCAACTTCATAAGGCGATTTAAAGAATCGAGACAACTTACATATCTCTGCAAATTCCTTCACAAGATCCGACATAAAACTTAGGAACACTGAAGTGTGTGATTCGGAATCATTTTTAAATTCAAGAATTGCTGGAAATGAATAAATTCTTCATTTGCAATATCTTTTTCGGCGGTCCAGGCTTCAACCTTCTGCGATCCGGATGTGGACCGCCGTCCGCCAGTTGCCGACCGTTGGTTTAGGTAGATAAAGAAAACTTTTCAGGAATGTTAGTGATTCGGAAGAGGTTATTGCATATTCTAGATTGTTGTTATGTTATATTTTCCTAAATTAAGAAACATCTGACTTTTTAACAGCGTACATACTTGTGGAATAAGAATATACATCACATATATTATATAAATTTGCATTTCATAAATTATTATATTAAAAATTATTATAAATAATATTTTATGTTATATAAACTGCAATTTGTACACAATCCCTTATAATCGATTTACTTAAAAAAACGGAAATGCAGCACGCTACATAGCCGATATTAGACTTTTTTTAAATAAATGTCGCGCTATGCTAATTAGTTTGCTAATAAATTATGAAATAAAATATGTGCTAAAACTAGCACATGCTCAGTTAAAAAATGTTTCACACAACTGCGCACAATTTATAAAATTTTCTTTACATTTATTTTCTAATTGCAATTTAGCTTCATGCCAGCGTCCTGATAAGTTTTCTGAAAGTAACGTTTCATTTGCTTGAAAACCCTGTATGTTATAAACAGAAATTTGCAGATTAACTTTTTATGTTACAAGATGATCACAATTTTTTATTATAATTTTCAATGTACCTCTAATTTCCCTCCTGTTTAAATCTTGGCTAACAAATATGATGTAAACCATGTTAATGTTAATTTCATCCCCGAATATCAAGAACAATTCGTCAAGCATTTCTCTAGATTTTTGACAAAATGTGTAAAACCGGAATCGTTCGGACGCTCTTGACCAGAAGTGCACACTGGTTGTATCAAAATGGTTTGAGAAAATGTTTTAATAATAAAACACACATAAAGCAAAGCAACTGCTTGAATGAAGGCATATTCGCCAACCAATGTTTAACCAAAAAGTATCTGGCGTAATAACCCGATATATTTCATTTGCATTTTATGAATCGTTCAATTTTTTGAAGAAAAAAACATTTTTTCTACTTTTGAAAAACATTTATAATATTAACTTTGTTTATTCAATTCAGAGAAAGAAATCATATTTACAATGTAAATTAACTGAAATTTACTAAAATTGTATTTTGTAAATTTTGTGAATTTAGTGCAATTTGAATAGAATATCGTCCTATGAAATAGTGACATACAATGTATAAATTTTGGATTGTTCAAGAGGATTTTCGACAAAAAATGGAGCCTTTACCGTTATTGCCACGGTAGTGTTTGTTTTCTTCTCTGACTCACCGAAAACAATTGTTCTACACGAGTACTGTTGTGTGGATTTGTATGATTTGGAAAAGGACATCCAACCTGAGTATACGCTGTGTGTCTATACTCAAATGAATATTTTTTACTTTACACCTTTTACACAAAAGAATCGTAAACTAAAAATCATTAATTCAATGTATACAAAAAATCCCTAAAGAAACGTGTTTGAATAATAGATGACATCCCATCATTTCTCTTTCCCTTTCTTTTCTTTTCCCAACATGGAGTAATTTTCTTGCAGTCATTACAGAAAATGTGTTAACATCTAGGAAGCTAAATTTACAATAAAAAATTCGAAGAGTTACATTGACATTTTTGGATTCAAGCAATGTGGTCGTTTAATCGCTCAATGTTTCAAATTAAAGTGAAAGGAGTTGTGAAGTACAAACGCAAAGTCATATTTTAATACATTGTTCAGAACAGTTTAAGAATATTGAGGTTGTGGATAGATCTTTTGGCTGGGGAATGTTTAGGTGATTGATACATGATCGACAGATGTATTAGGTTATACAAGATAGAAATTTCACATGTTTGGCAGACAAAAATGCATTGTATTGAGCATTTGAGTACAAAAATATAAAACACAATTTGAACATATGGGACAAAACGAATGTAAAAAGTGTTTCCTTCAAAGAAAATCGTTTTTAGTAGAGGGTATGGCAGTCAGCAACGTTGAACTTCTTTGAGGCATGGAGTCAATGGGACTATTAATGACGAGCTGGCGTATTCCGTCCCACCCCTCCAGAACAGCTCTTTCCAGTTCTTGGAGAGTTTGTAGGGTGGTAGGCGGCCAGCTACTCATCTGTCTAGAATGGATCAAGCATGCTCTATTGGGTTCATGTCCGGAGAACACGCTGGCCATTCCAGTCGAATGATTTCTTCATCGAAAAAGAAATCACCCACCAAGTGAGCACGATGTGGCCTTCAATTGTCGTCCATTAATAAGATGTCATCTCCAAGACAGCTACAGCGTAAGGTACTAAAATAGGTCTGAGGATCTAATACCTATATCACTTACCAGTGAGAGCTCCAGTTTGAATGATGTGGAGGCCGTGCGCGCACCAATGGAGATACCAGCATAGACCATCACTCCCCCACCCCCAAATCTGACACTTCCTTGCACGAACGCAGGATTTTTTATAGTGTCACATTCCCTCCAGATGAAAATACGCCAATTATCAGGATGAACAGAAAAACGGGACTCATCAGAGAAGAGAACATTGCACCATTCTTTTCTCCTCCAGTTCACATGCTCTGTTGCCCACTCCACTCTTTTGTGGGTGCCACGGTGCCTCGCTGTTAACGTAACACATACTATTGGTCTGTGACCATACAGACCTACAGCGTGGATCCAGTTTCGGACAGTTTGATTTATATCGAAACTGTGGTGGCAGTAGCCGAGCGAAGGTATTCTTGAAGAAGAGTGGAATTCATATTTCTTTGTCTCTGGACCCTTAGCGTTCAATTTTGATCTTCTTTGGGCATTGTTGCACGTCGATTACCTT
Source organism: Maratus speciosus (assembly GCA_963932465.1). Lineage (NCBI taxonomy): Eukaryota > Metazoa > Arthropoda > Arachnida > Araneae > Salticidae > Maratus > Maratus speciosus. Next base: position 504,866,571 of record OZ010787.1, on the reverse strand, counting down.
GCTCTGATCTTCGGCGTGCATTTTCAGCTTCCAAAAAACGGTTCCAGATCTTGGAAATCACACTTTGTGAAACTTCAGTGTCTTCTGCTACTTCGGCTTGTGTTTGGCCCTATCTAACCAACCAACACTCTCCAAGCTTCTGATTCAGTTAAATGACCTCTTTAAGACATTGCATTCATCGAAACAAAGCACTTACTAAATGCGATCATTCTCTACCGCTTTGTCTTTCAATAAGTTGAAAGTGAAAATTTATTCGCTGCCGCTAAAGCGTCGTTTTTGACGTCAAATTCAAAATTTGCATACTCCGAAGTTTCAAAATAAGAAAAATTTACAATTGTGACACTCTTCTTCGATTTTGTGCAAAAATAATTTCGCGTATATCGTTATTTTATATAACACTTACAATATCCTTTAATTGTCCTGAGCAGTGTATAATAGAAAAAGGGTGTATTACAAGTCCAGTGTACTGCTTGATGATTTAAAAAAAAAAGTAATGAACTTTCTTTGCTGAAATTTTAATTAGATAAACATTTCTTTATTCGGAAACAGAAGTCATAACTATACATTCTAACAAAGCATTGTTGTTCGGTCACCGACACGGTTAGCGCAATTCGCTTTATTCTGAATTCACACATTTGTTCATCTTGGCAGGATTTCTGCCAACACATATTCCCAGTAGTTCCCACATAATTAGTAGTATTCCCACACTAATTTTAAAAATTATTAATCTGTTATTTAATTACAGAAATTTGCGATTAAATATGATGAAGATTGCTATTTTAAAATAGTCGTGTTCAATACTTTAAATAATAGGTATCCTCTTATCTGCATCTACTTCAAATACATGGCATGTAAACGCAACCAATAAGATAACAAAATCTACAAAATAATTACAATTAAATCACAAATATGTAATCACTATAACGAAAGAATAAAGATATATATTTTAAAACTACAAAGATTCACAAAAGAAATTTTCTCTTAAAAATTTTTCATGTATAAGTTGAGGAACTTCAGGGCTCCTAAATGGTCCGCTAACTGAATACCAATATTATTTTAGAAAATTTTTCTTTTTAGATTTTTCTTACAAACCGCCCCGGAATCGCCTTTGAAAGTTAATTCTAGAGCAAACCTACCATAAAATATTCTGTTAAAATTTATTGGTAGTCTGTTGGCGGACCATTTGGCAGTCTTGTAATTTCTACATCAATGTTGTGAGGTCTTATGAACATCCTCCATTTTATTCAAAGTATCGTTACAATTTTTCTTTAATGATACATTTTTAAGGATTTTCGGGTTAGTATTGCACGACACACACTAAATTTTTGTATTAATAAATGGATTGAGACCCCAATTTCCTGTACAGATGTTTTTGTCTTCACGTGTATCACCACCCTAAACATTTGTATTAATAATTAAATGACGCACGTTTTAAAACGGTAATTAACAAAATACTAATTTCGAGATATTCAAGATGCATTTTTCTAAATAAAAACACAAACAAAATTAATGTGATTGATTCCTCTAAAACAGTTGATTATATAAGACTAGACCTTCACTTATATGCAAAATTTTTTCCCTGATAGATTTAATTTTGTGGACTAATGTGCAAACAATTTTCGTTATAGAAATACATATCTAAAATTTTGTCATTCATTATGATAGCATATATTGAGTAAAAAATTAATATTGTACATTTAAGGGGGTCCGGGGGTGAAATTTTTATTTTTTTTATCAACAGACCGTTTTCAATGTATTTTTTTCCTGAAATGTGTCTTTATATAAAGATTAATTTTCATATAAAAAAGTTTTAAAATCTTTTTTTTTAACTTTAAAATTTTAAACTTATATAAAATTTGATATTGCGCATGTAGCACTTGCCCGATTGCATTTCTTTTTTCACTGCTGGGTGCAGAAAAGGTTTATTGTTAATTTCTGTTCAATATTTATAAAAACTTTACTTACAAAATTTATAATCAAATTAAAAGTAAAAAACAAGATTTTTGAGAGTGATACACTTCAAGGAATATTATTTCAAAATTGACGAAATTAAAATTCTACAGACAATTTATAAAAAAACAAAACATAAAACTCTGTACAAAACTTCTTACATATATCTTGCAAGAAAGTTTAGATATATCCTTATAAGAATGACAAATTATAAAAAAAAACATTCTGAGATAAATGGACTTAAAGTTTTATTTACGTGCGGGGAAAGCCTAATTCCAGCAAAACGATCTGGTGTAAAAAATGTAGTAAATTCTTGTGACACTTTAACTATAAAAAAAGTTCTGAGATGAAGTAGAGCCAAGTTTAACTCTCTTATTAACTATGGCATTTTCAATCACAAATCACCCCAGTCTCTACACCTTTAGTTAAAGAATATTTTTGCGACTTTTAATTGTTAAAAGTGCGTTTAAAAGACAAAAGAATCCTTTAAAAATTAGAACTAGAATATAAAAAAATACCCCTTTTCTACAAACAGTACACTTTTTTTTTTTTTTTTTGGGGGGGGGGTGAACTCTGAAAGAGTTTTGGTGGCCTTTCAGAAACATCAGTAAATCAATATCTTTTAAAGGAGAATTTAAAAAAAACAAGGTAATCTCTCAAATAGTTTGTTGTCAATTGAAATGAAAAAAATCTTATCTTAGAAATATGCTTGTAAAAATATATTTTTTTAATTAGTCGAGTTAGCTGACAATTTTTCAAGAAATGCGACTTAAAGTTTCTGTGCTGAGGTGTGGTCTAATAATGGTGTTACCACCCGTATTCATAGGTATTGTGAAAATAAGAAATGCAGATATTAGCAATGACCAATTCCAACTTTTCCCACCTTCAAAGAGAAACAAAGTTATAGCGAAGAATTAGGTACAAAATTTCTCAAACAAAATATATTTCTATCAGTTTTATTCATGTTATTTTCTCCGTTTTTTTTATTTTAGCGTGATGCCTAAAAGAAATCCCCTGTAATAAATATGTTTCCAGTGATAAAAAGTACATAAGATAGACTAAGGCTTTTGAACAATTCAACTGTGGGAGTAGAGCTAGAGGTAAATTCGTGGAGTAATCATCAGCTTATTTAATCACAAAATTGAAATTAAATTTCTCTGAATTAATAAGGCGAATATTATTCTGCAAATTTGCTGGTATCCCTGCAGCTTGCGGTTGAGTTGTTGAAAACCCATGAGATAGCCTACATAATCAGAATTTAAACAGTATGTTTGTGATTTTTAGACCATGTCTATGAAAAGTACTGTTTCATTTCTCTGTACGTCGTTGTGACGTCAGATCTACCGGCTATACTGTTAGGCAATAGTATAGGATTAAGTGTGAGAATTATAAAATCATTAACATTTTCGCAAGAAATTACTTATTTTGTCTGTTTCCTGGAGGCAAAATGTGCTAAATTTGTTTCACTGTTATGCAATTATAAAATATACTGTTTCATAATGAATACATACTTTTATGACATCATTTTTCGCATCAGCAATAATTTATACTTATTAGTAATGTGTAATAGTTGGACCAAACATCTCATAAACGTCATTCTAACGCAGTTTAACGCTCACAATTAGTATCTTTGTATGGGTTATTATGTTTGCAGTGGCATCTCTTGTAAAAGGTTAATTTGAAGGCCTTTAAATATGAGAATGCGAATTAATTTCTCTGCATATGTGTCATATAATCGTCGTCAATAATTTTCCTTGAAGGTATTTCATCAAAGACATAAATAGAGTTCTTTATTAAGTTATTGTTCTGATTGGAGACAATGAGATCAATTACACAATACGACATTTTCGTTAGTGGAAAAATGCTGCAGTAATTTATATGAAATAGGTCATTAATTGAAGATAATGCGAAAATAGTTACAGAATAAAACGAAATCACTTTCAGGGTTAATATAATATCGAATAAATACTTATTGTTATCGTATTATATTTAAATACTGTTTTTCTTAAACAGCCATGTTATTAAAAAGAATATGAAAGATTTTTTATAGAAAATGCTGAAGTAGTTTATGAAAGACAAGGCATTTAATAAAGGGAATGCGACAAATTACAGAATACAGTTAACAGCGTAAAATATTTTACTTAAGCAAACTTTGATTGTTAAATTATTTTAGATAAATTTAATTGTTAATAGAAACATGAATTAGGAACAATTGTTCTAGATAATAAGTAAATTTTAACTATAAAATATTTTGTTGGCGTATGATTTCTTCTAATCAGTATACTTAAAGAAAGTAGGAAATCTTGAGCGAAGGGAATTTTTTATATCCTGGTTAATATTAGTGTGAGTTGTTATAAAAATAATTGATAATAATAAAATGTAAACCAAGTAACCTGGCATCTAGATCTATGTCATATTTTCTAGTGGCTTTTTTAAAAATATTAAATCAATGTGTTTAAATCTATGCTACATACATAAATAGCAGAAAACTTATGCTTGTTATAAAACAAATCGCTTATTTTTAGTCATTAACAGAAAATGTCATAGAAAATATAGCTTCAGTACTTGATTGGCATCAAAACCATTGAGTATTCCGCCAATATGGCTAGAAATATGCTTCATTGCCTATACTATGTAAAGCTATTTATTATACAACATGTGAATGTAATTGCAAATATCTTTAATGAAGGAATAGTATTTAACTATCCCTGTTACTTTATTGGAAATATTTTTGATTAATTTACTATTGGCCCAGTATTGGAACCTAATATATATTGGGTATAATTTAAACTGTACTTGTTTGCTACTAAAGTTGAATCTTTTTTCTTGTTCCAAATTGAAATTTCAACATAGGAAATGCTCTATTTGGAAACAAATTAAATACTATCAAGTTTCACATAAAGTTTGCTAACCCTCGGAAAGTTTAATCTGAATGTGGTATTTTAGAAGAATAGGTATTTTTTGCGAAGGGTGCTATAATTATATTCTTCCAACGAGAGCTGACCAAAAAGGGGACTTCTATTTGCGTTAGTGTCCGCCCAACTTAAAACGCCCAAGCTTGAACGGGATTTAACCCCTTGAAGGGTACCGGTATATTATATATGCCAGTTAATTTTAATTCCCAAATGCCACATTGGCATCAGAATTTATGAATTATTTTTTTCTTTATATAATGTGCGCGAAAAAGAGCTTTTACTTACTTTCTTATAAATTTGTTCACATTCAATCATTTTAACATTTTTGCTCCAGAAGTACTTTGCACCTGAAGGGGTTAACATTAATACCGCTCATCTAGTAGGCATCTAGTGGGCATCTAGTAAGCACAAGAGAAGAAAGCTCGCCGTATCCGAGACAGGATAAACTTGATTTTAAATATGGGAAGTAAGAGATTATTTTAATAAGACTTCTTTACGGATTCTTATTATTTATCAATCATAAATAGCCTTAAACAGTATCAAAATGTTTTAATTCAGTTAAACTATAATATTTTTAGTAGTGAATTGGTATACTATACTATTTAACTCTTTATATACTGAATTATGAATTCATGAAAATTTTATTTCCTAAAGCATATTTTGTGAATTGTTAAAACTACATTAGAAGATTTACATAATCATTTAATAAATTTTAGAAGGATTTTAGAAGGATTGAAGGATTTAGAAGGAATAATTAAATTTGAATTTATAGGGATTTTGTACAATATTTATAACCCCACTGAAATAGTTTATTTTAAATATTTTTCTTAGTACTTTGTAGAATTAAGAAATGTACAAATATAATGTTCTTACAATAGAAATATAGATATATTTCCGAATTCAAAACTCCCCCCCCCTCCCCCCTCCCCAAAGCCATGAAAGCTGAAAAGATGCAAAGGCAAAATAAATCATCTTTTTAAAAATGTTTTTCTTTTGTGTAGCCAATAAAGCTTTTGGAAGAAGATAAAGTAATGCATCTAAAACTCATTCTAAACTGTAGTACATCTAATCGAGGTATTAAATGAGTTTTGTAGCAAGCTGTTGTAATGGTACTTATAAGTACCGTCAGTAGATAAAAGGTTAAACGTAAAAAAAAATAAAAACTAAAAATTCGGTTATCATTACCCAACTACTCATTTAAACAAACTAATATTACTTTTTTTTTCGATTCGTACTAATTTCATTCATTGTTTTATAACATTCGCTACACTGGCTCGGTCAACCATGTTGTTGATTTAGTTGTTCATCAGCAACTAAAATTAAATCACTGTAAAGTAAACCAATATTAAAAAGACTAAATGGATAGTAAATCCACTTGAAGCTATTTATTTTTTTTATTCTAGCTCACTCTTAGTTTACTAAAGGAAAACATTAGTTTTAGACCTTTAGTAATTCGACTTTAAGGTAGCTTTCCTTATAAGAAAGTAAAAAGCTGCCTATTACAGCCGTCCGGAGAAAAGCAGTTCTGGAATATTTTGATATATTTTCACAGATCATGACCCCCAGCACAGACCCCAAAACCACACTCCATTAAAATATCGATTTTAATATATACATCCATATATACCAGGTGTTTCAAAAGTTCGGTGCGAAAGTAAAACGCGATTATAATATCTATGGGTCAGAGAGACATGCGGTTTGCAGATAAATATTTTGCGCAATACAGGATTTTGTGTGACATCAACAAAAAATTAAATCAAAATCTCGACAATAGAGGGCACTACTGCAGGGAATTCCACAGAATAATTCGATATTGCTCACAAAACGCAAGATTTGGACACATAAAAGTGTATATACAGTATTCTAAAATATTTTTGTATCCAAATCTTTCGCTGTGTGATTAATATAGAATTATTCCATGAAATTATCTGGAATAGCAACCTCTATTGTCAAGATTTTGAACTAATTTTTTGTTGGTGTTAACCAGTTATGCTAAATGTTTATCTGTAAACCGCATGTCTCTCCGACTAATAGATCTATTTTTTTATCACATTTTACTTTCGCACCGAACTTCTGAAACACCCGGTATATATGTGGAGCAAACATGCAAACCATGCTTTCTCCTTTAGATACAAATTTTCAAAAAACACAAAAAACTGATAAATAAGAAAATAACTTGTATTTAATTCTCATTTTTATTGTGTATTTTTATTACTGTTTATTAGAAAGAATTGCAAGCATACCTAAGATATTAAACATAAAACAAATTAATAAAATGCATTTAATATTTGGAGAAAACACGTTTTGACCGAATTCAGAGGAGGAAACATGTTTTGATTGTTTGACAAGTGGATAAAACGCTTTTTGAATGAAATAAGTCTAACTCACAAATAATACAGTAGCATTATTTTATTTGAATAAATACCGAATTTCAGTTGATTATTGTTAAAATAAAATGACAGATTATGGTACCTAGTAGTATTCATTAAATATTTACTAAATAAATACTCGTTTTCCAGAAATCCACTTCAAATTTTAAAACCAATATCTTCATCTAGACAGTTATACACATCTCCCTCTTTTTTATTGCAGGCTTATCAATCATGGATAATGTGATAGTATCATTTGAATATATCATCAGGTTGATTTTGCCACTGTTCACTATACATTACCTTCAAAAGTTTTTTAACATCTTTGTTCTTTTCAATTGGTATGGCGTGGCTAAGAGGAAGATATTCTAAAACAACCCTTTGAACAAGGCAACAGTAACTCCCTTTTTAAGAAGATTTACATCATATTCTTCATTTAGATCTTGAAATCCATAATTCTGGAAGCCTTTAACTTTAACAGTTCTCTTATTTTTTTCTAAAACAGTCCGTTTCAATTGTGATATGTATGGAAGGTTTCGAAAGTTCACATTAAGTGACAGCTGTGATTGGCAGACTGGAGAAATCACTGCTTGATTGAATGCAGGATTTGGAGGAAACACTCTTTGATTGAAACGTCAAGTTTTAAAATTGATTTATAATCGGAGAAAAAAAATTTTTAGTAAAAAATACCATTTATTTCTGCGCAATTTAACACAGAGTTCATAAAAATAACAATAACTCATTTTTTATTTTTTTGTGAGAAAACACGGTTTGAATGTTTGCTCCACATATATATATATATATATATATATGGGGAAATTGCGGGAGAGATGGACCACTTTTTTTTCCGCTCTCTAAAACCATATACGTTTCTTTTCACAGTATATATGTATAGTGTATGATGTTTCTTTAAAAATTCCTAATGCAGAAGTTCATATCTTTAAAGGAATTTCTTTTATAACTTTTTTAATTTTTCTACTATGTGGTCCATCTCACTCAGACTACACCGGGTGAGATGGACCACAATAAAATATTGAAAAAATTACGCATATATTAAATTTATAAAAGTTCATTTTCATTAAAATAAAAGTAAATAAGCATAGTTACAATTAAACTACTGAAAATTAAGTTTTTATGAATTATTATTTGACGTTTTAATATACAGTTTGTCCACGTATAACCTGACCGACCTTTATTTCCGCAACCGCTGGTCCTAGATGCATATTTCCAATTACAAAAAAGGTTTAAATAAGGTAAAGAATTCTTTTTAAAGCGATTTGGGTCAAGAAAAACATTTATTAAAAAATTACGAAATTGAAATTTTTATATGGTTTTAAACTTTCTAAAATTTCTGCAAAATCTATTCAGAGATGAATGGAGTACATAATGTTGAAAGAAAAAAAAGACATGTTGATTCTCTAAAATAATGAAACCTTTAGAAATTATTATTATTTATTTATTTATTTTGTTACCCTGTACTTCATGATTAGCACGCACAATACTTAAATTTACTGAAAATCGTTCGCAATGTACACACACACACAGATATATATATATATATATATTCTAAATAATTGAGAATCATTTAAATAGAGTAACTTGAGGTCAGATGCCGTATCATGTAGTTTTCATATGTGCAGGCAATGTAAAGAAACGCTGCTCAGTTGTAAGGAAGAGGGTTCCCTAGTGATACTTTAATTTCAATTTGCGTTCTTTTTTAAAAATTTTAAGTGGTACTTTTTATTGCTATTTCGTCTTAACACTTCTGGTATGTGTCCAAAATCTTTTACGTGACTTCTTTATTTGCCTATATAAGTCTTAGTTTAAACACTAGAGAAATAAATCTGATGATTTTTGAGAGTACTGGTACCTGGCTATTCTGCAAAGCATAAATGGTGGCAGGTTCCCACTTCTTCACTTCAGTAGGGGGAACCGGCGTCGTGTCCAATACTTTGGGGTGAGTCGAGGAAAAATTTTGGGGATAAAATGCCGGTGTTTTTCCCTTGGGGTAAGATGCCGGTTATTTTCCGTTGCGGTCAAATACCTGGTTCTTAGCTGCCAACTTGTACGGATTTTTCATACCAATAAAATTTAATAGAAACTTCTGACTTATTTAAACAATAAAATGTCTCGAGCTTCTGTGATTCAATTAGCCAAAATTTACTATTAATTTTTAGTGGTAGGGAAAATCCGTACAAGTTGGCAGCTATGCTGGTTGTTTCTTCATTGTTTAACTTAATCTTTGCTATTAACTAACTTGTCAACAATTATAATCCGATAATATAAATCAGTGATTAAATCGTGATTTTAATCAACTGATTAAAAAATCATTGATTAAAATTATAAATTTTCTAAATGCTTAAAACGACATTAAAATCTAAGGTGAACATAATTTGAAAGATTTCTGTATGTATTCTGGCTTATAAAAATACTTTATTTGCCTTATATTAGCCTAGTTTAATAATTATTTATTTTAACCATAGTTAAAAAATTTATGTTAAATGCAGTTATAAATAATTTTAATAAATGTAAATGTCGGTAGTGTATAATATAGATTTAGATAACTAGGGATTTCTGCCCACTACGAGATATGCTCCCCAACCTCCATCCAAACACCGCAGACTCTAAAAACACATTAATTTGATCTGGTTTGAAAAGAATACGGAAGATTAAATCGTCATTAAACGACTAATAGCGTTCTCCTGTAATCAGGTTTCCATTCATTCCCCTTTGGCTGAGGGATTTTAAGACCGAATCAATTGCTGTCGAGACAGCTAACTGCTACTTTCGTGATTGATTAAATAAGATCAACCCAACAATTTAAAATTAGCTTGTATAAAATGACTAAGCAAACAATTTTATGAGGACGCTTTTGAAATTTATTTTAAATTAGACATTTTAAATGTATCGTTTTAAATATGACGTAATTTTCACCAAAGTTCTTTTTTCTCATTTTAATATTCAAATAAAATAATTTTAATGGCCTATAAAAGCCAAACTAAATCGGTGTGACAATATCAACTGCGAATTTCCAGGTGTCTCAAGCCTTTCTGAAAAGGAATTAGATAAGAAGTCAAAAGATAGAAAGACAGAATCTTAAACTGACGATGATATAGATGATGATTAAATTCCCTCCCACGATTCAGAAGAAGAGGAGTTTTTTAAGTGAATGATTGTTCAGAGTGTGTAACAGAGTGTAATAAAACATTGGGAAATTGTGATGGGATCAAGTGCATTCAATGAAACTGTTGGTTATATAAATCTGCTCAAAGTTCCTAAACAAATGTGCAGTTTGTGGCTGACCTGAGATATTGCTAAAAAGAACAAAGGGATATATGAAAACATTGACAAAAAAGCTTGCTCTAAAGCACTTTATCACAGTGGCTTTACCGTAGTTAAACTTTTTATAAGGTTTAAAAATAGGCATACTTAATAGCCATAATTCTTTTAAATGTTAAGCAGAACATAATATATTACATAAATATTATACAAACAAATATATTAATATAACATAAATAATTATATAATAAATAAATATTAGTTTGTTCTTTTATTATATTGTCATCGTTTATTATATTCATATTTTTGTAATTTCATAATATTAAGTAAGTTAATAACTTTATTATGTCTAAAATATTAAAGTTACTTTTATTCGTCCCATTATGTTTTATACTGCTTCACAAAAGTTATTGTTGACATTTAAACTCAATAAGGCATCTTACCCCTAGATAGTTGGCCATATTGCCCATGCTTATGGGTAAGATGCCGAAATGAAAGTGTTTACAAAAACAAAATTTTCGATGCTTTCTATAAGTTCTGTAAAATGAAATAAGTTTCTAAATCATACATAAGAGTCTAAACTTTAACAGGAAATCAATGATTAACAAATATAAACAACAGGCGATTTTTAAAACAATTAAGTCAAAAACTACGGCATCTTCACCCAATCTACACTATACATGTTTTGAAAAAAAAATCGATATGATGTAATAGCCGGATATTGGAGAAAAGACTTACTTATTTTGTTGATAATATAAAACATGTAAATGCGTTCTTATTTTCATTGTATACTTTTATACAATGACTATCCAGAATTAGAATATTTAATTTTATACGTAATGATTTAATTTTTCTATATGCTTGTATATTTAAGATCAGCACATAAAAATGTTAATTTATTGAAAATTGTTTGCAATGTACAGGCATATATTCTTTCTAAATAATTAAGAATCGTGTAAATATCCATATTTTGAAAAAAAAAATCGATATGATTTGATTGCCGGATATTGGTGAAAAGGCTTGCTTGTTTTGTTGATATTATGAAACATGTAAATATAAATTAGGATATTTAATTTTATATGTATTTTTTTTATTTTTCTATATGCTTGTATATTTAAGATTAGCTCATTTATGATTAAAATCATTGAAAATCGTTACCAATGTACATATATCTATGTTTTTAAAATAAATAATTATCGTGTAAGTTTCCATGTTTAAAAAAAAAAAAAAAAATGCGTTATGATTTCATTGCCGGATATTAGCGAAAAGGTTTTCTTTATATTTTTGTTTATATTATGAAACATGTAATTAAATTTTTATTTTTAACGTATACTTTAACACCGTGACTGTCCGGGGTTAAAATATTTATTTTTATATGTAAGATTGTTATTTTTCTATCTGCTTGTATATTTCAGATTAACACATATAACGGCCAAATTTATTGAAAAATGTTTGCAATGTACATATATCTATATTTTTAAATAATTAAGAATCGCGCATAAATAATCTATGTACTGAAATAATTATTTCTAAATGAGTTGATTGCTGGATATTGACGAACTTGCTTATTCTCGGTATATTGTGTAGATACATGTACTTTTTATACTATGACTGTCCAGAATTCGAATATTTGATTTTATAATTTCCCTTGTTTTTTATTTTTTCTAAACATAATAGAAATCTATAATTATTAGTATTTTTCTATTTCCCAATGCACTTCATTTTCAGTACCTCCAATGTTTAAAATTATTGAAAGTAATTGTCCTTAATCAACTATTTATACCTATATTTTCCATCCAATATATGGTACAAAAATAATTAAATATTCTAAAAAGTTATCCTGATTTGAGAAGAGTTTGGTGTTTTGAAAAAGTTTTGGTTAATTTTCTTAAACGTTTGAAATTAGTAAATATTATACAAATTTTTTTAAAGTGTATTTTACGGTCAGAATTCTCAATGTTTCAAGTAACCAAGAATATAAATATAAATATAAATATAAATATAAGTAAAAGTTTACTTATAATTTTTGTTTTCGATGTTATAGTAGTGTTAGTTAAATATTTTTAAGGGCTTAAATCTTTGTATTTACTTATTTTATCTTTAAATCTTTCAGTTTTTCCTGTTTATAGTATAAAGAAAACCGAGGCAAAATATACATATAATATATATATTTTATAACGCATAAAGCGAGGTTTTTCGTATTATATGTATAAAAGTAGCATTTAATAAGCATTATTTACAATGGGAATTCACGCCACCTACCGGTGAAAGTAGAACATTAACGACTCCGAAACTAAGGGGTGATTATGAACGCCGTCACACGTTTAGTCAAATCTAAATCGGCTAATAAATATGCGTGCTATCGCATGACAAATCATATTGTATGAAAATGTCAGCCATACTAGAAATTGTAACTGCTATACATCATCCATTTTCTAATGTAAACACGAAACGGAAAAGGCTTTGGAATCCTTGTATAAATGTCAAACACTTGATAAAAATATCTTTCTCAAATTCTAATTCTATTGTACCACTTTTTAAACTTTAAAATAAAAAAATAATAATAAATTTATTTTGTTTAAATGGCCGCTATTTTGAAATAAGTGGCGGATGAAGCTGGCTAACGAACTCGGTTGTGACTTCCATATGATACTTCCAATTTTTAATGATGGAAAAATCAGGAGCTGAAACGTTCTTCTATTTTTCAACATTGTTGGTCTTTAAGCATAGGTTTATATTTTTCTCAGCCATCATAATTCAAAATTGTTCTTCTAACCTTGATCTTGACTTTTGGGAAGCTTACCACATCATTAAAAATTCTCACTCTTTAGTCAATGACTTATCTTGTATTCCTGATTTTCCAAGTATTTGGAAGGCATTAATTTAATTTTCCCTCTTTTGTTTTCTTTTTCGCTCGTTCTCCGGTAGATGTCGCTATTTGTCCACTCAGTCTTTCATCTGCTTCTCTTTCATTGGTTGTTTTTGTCGCATTCGCTAACCGTATTGGGTATATAAGCCGGCGAAACTCTCTCATTTTGCCCAGTCTTGCCTTTTTTGATATCTACTATGAATGATTTTTAACTTCGGATGCGTTTAATTGAAAACTGTGTTTTAGTACTAGCGCGCACTCTAAAAAAACCATTTGCAGAGAGATAATTCATTTTGAAGAGTTATGCATAAAATAATGTCTTTCAAGTTTTGCTTAATTATGTTTCATTATTGTTTCTTTGAATGTGACTTTTATTACTATTTAAACATAAAATCTTCTGGCACTAAAATATTTTTCATGTATGCTATGTTTATGTAATGAAAAGCAAAAATTGAATTCAAAAATTAGATTTTGTAGTAGTGACGCTGCTTGCTACAGTTTTATTAAAGTCGTACACGTGTTGAATATTTTAAGTGAGTTGAATAAAATTTAATTATTGTAATTAAAATTATAAATGAAATATTTTAGTCAGATTTTACAGAATTAATTTTGGAGACTTGATCTTAATCGAATAATTCTGAAGAAAACTGTGACAAATGTACACTCATTCAGTGTATTTTTGATCCGCATTTTCTCTATTTTCATATGCCACACTCATATTTTAAGAATATTGTTGCAACTAGGGGCATGAAAGGGAATTAAATGATCCCGAACTGTTGTATGACTAACAAAAATTAAGGAATAATAATGATAAAAGCAATAAAAAATGAATTTTTAACCCGGTTCAAAGTTACCCAACCATTTACGGTAACTTTGAACCATATGATAAATATTATCTAAAATTATTCATTACAAAAAAAAGTATTATAGTTAGGACAACTTTTAACCCCAAAAATTTTTTTCAGATATGTAAAGACTCCGAATTTACATTTCCAAACATCACAAGATTTGTATAATTTATGATATTACAACAAATATTAAGCACAAGAAAAGTGGAAGAAGAGAACCATTAATATTTAGAAATAAAAAAAAAACGGTTTATTGTTCATATAATAGATAAAAATGCAGTGAAAAAATTTTTCAATGTTTTACCTGAATAATGCATCCATAGTTGCAGTAATACATACTGTACTAGTATTATTCTAACAAGAATAAAAAATATCGAATGTATGAAATGTCAAATTTGAGTAGCTGCGTCCCTAATAACGCCTTTAAATGAATTTTATGCATTTTACACATATTTGTAAAGATATTTACATGTTATATCTAATGCACACTTTCGGCATTTATATAAAATATACGTGTAAATATGGGAAATTTTTGGTAGTAGCACCTAGAATCAGTAAATTATAAACATCAGTATAACATTGAGCCGGCTCAAAGTTACCCTGAAAATGTGGTAAAATGTTAGTGCCTTCTTAAATTACATTTTATTATCTATTAATAAATAAATAATCACAAAATATTAACACATTTACAACATTTAGATAATAATATGTCTGATAAATGAGTATATTGTTACTTACTATGAAAATTTAATTGATTTACAACTACTTGAAAACAGCATTCAAAATTAACTTGAAAACAGTACTTCAAAAAAATAGTTAGATGATGCAATTAATTGCGCATAATGTTATTTATTTATTTTCTAAAATAAAGAGTAGAAATCCCAGTTTAGAACCTTGCCAACAGAGCACAGTTCTGGAGTTTATTTAGTCTTTTGGAATCAAAAATATACAAAATTAGGATATGGTGCAAAGTTACACCCCATGGTTCAAAGTTACCTTAAATGACTGTAATATAAATGAAAAATCTAGAAATTTAAGCGTTGTAAAACTGTTGATTACTCTTAACCCTCTCGCTGCGTAAGTAATCCTTCGCAATGAGAGTCTTTTACAGAATTTTTTATCTTTTGTCACCGGTTCTTTAAAGCAGATTTTTTTTACTATCGTAATCGGGGAAAATGTCCTGATTAAATCAGACAAAGTTTTCGCTAAAAAATAACTGGTGGGAATAACCAAATAGTATTAATTAGACGGGAAAATGCATGCCTGAGCTTATCTCGGGTTGCGTAGCGAGAGGGTTACCCTTGTAACGTTAATAAAATTAAACTTACAGAACTAATCTTAAAACTTAAATGAGGAGAACTTTGAGTTCATTTTCGACACATTTATTAACGATACGGACAGCACACACATATCACACATACAATCACAGAACATATAAAAACTTAAACTTTAAATTCTGACGGAGCTGGCTCGCTCCACGCTGGTCCAAACGAACACGACCGTCCTCGGTCGCTTCAAAAACGCATCTCATCTCCACGGGCCTTCTTCGAGAGTTCAGTCTATCTAATTGGCAAGCACGTGGTGTCTGATTCATCTTATTAAAAAGTTTTAGTTCTCCCAAGTGCCAGGCCGCACTTCTCAATTTATTTACATAATTAAAATCAGTTTACAACTTTACATCTGGATTTCATGAAGGCATTGACATGTGAATTTATAGTTTAGGCACCTGGAGGGCCAATTAAAAGTGTTTATTATGTTCCGTGGTCATCTGGTTTCCGCATGAGCTCAGATGAAACGTCACACCCATAAATGCGCGATTTTTTATTTTGTTTCGAAAAAATTGTATATGATTCTCTGAAAGGTTTATTATACAGGAAAAATAATGAAAAAAATCAGAGATACATTTTTCATATAATACATCAATCTTTTCTTCTGTTGAATATCTGCAATACAAGAAAAACTACTGTCGTGTAGCTGTTTTACGCTAAAATATTACAAATTAGTAAATATTTTAACAAGTTTGTCTCCAAATATCTTATTTTATATAATTATTTATTTTATAAAGCTTAGCCTTTAACCCTTTAATTCCCATGATTGAATACGTTCTAGAAATTACGTAGTCCAGAGAATCAGACTTTACACCAGAAAGTATCAATGGTTAATTTCGCTTTATTTAAATACGAAAAGTCTGTTATTATTTAAAGCAAATATTGCTATTTTAATTTTCTTGTGTGAATTAGGTATATAGGAATAAAAAAAATCTAATAAATCCAAAACACTGTTGTTTGCATATATGCAAAGCCGCGCACTAAAGGGTTAAGCATAGTTGCTAAGTGTTCCGATTTGTGACTACCACTAAGTTATAATAGAAGTATTTGCTTTATCTGAACGCAAAATTATACGTTTTTTTCTAAGCGAACTTTTGTATACGGGAAAAGTGATAATCCAAATTTGTCAGACTTGACAACTACGCTCTTAACCCTCTCACTGCACAACCCGAGATATTCTCGGGCATGCATTTTCCGTCTAATTAATACTATTTATTTATTCCCACCAGTTATTTTTTAGCGAAAACTTTGTCTGATTTAAGGAGGACATTTTCTCCGATTACGATAAACAAGAATTTCTGCTTCAAAGAAAAGGTGATAAAAGATTAAAAATTCCGTAAAAGACGCTCATTGCGAAGAATTATTTACGCAGCGAAAGGGTTAAGGGGTCTCAGGACTCTTAAAGCTTCAAAATTTTCGAAATTTTAATTGTTTTTAGATAGCATACTTCTATCTTTTCTGAACCCTCTGGTATGATTGTTTACTTGAAATTCCCATTAGAACAGAATTTATGGCTATTAGAATTACATCAGCTCAATAGTTGAAGCAGCGTTTAGGAAACTTTGAACTCATTTTTCTACAAATGACGTTTTTGGGTATAACGAGCACGATATCTAAAAAAACTTCTGAATATTTTTTCACGAAATTTTCAAAACATATATTTCATGTTAGTCTGTATAAACTTAACCTAAAATTTCATTTTTATTCTTCAAAAAAATGTGTTTTTAGTTGATTATACTGTCTAAAGTTTAAAAATTTTGTATTAGCTAAATACAACTTTGTATAAAAAATATAAACATACTTTAACTACAAATTTATTTAGGTTAATATAATTATTATAATCTGAAGTGTAATTAAGCGCAAAAAAATTCCTCCTAGTTGCAAAATTTATTTTGTAATCCTGCGCGTAAATTGTTACACCAATTTTCGTTTCGACAAATATCTGACAGTTTGTAGCGTCCTATAAATACTAATTCTGTATCTTGTAATTTTTTAAATACATGAAATGGAAAAACATTGTTATATCTTTAAATCACAATAAAAATTGTGTTTTTAAGTTCTATACATTTTAAGGTATTAAATGTTGAAAATTGTCTTATTTTGTCCTTTTATCCTATTTTAAGAATCCTGAGAATCTCTTAAGATGTCACTAACTGTTTTTCACATAGATAAATAAATAATTTATCAAACATCTTACTAATCTATACCTTCGGTGATATACTAAATTCCATAACCTCAGGATAGTTCATCGCTTAAATCAGTGTCGAACTCTACGTCTCGCCCTTGAAAGCTGCACAAGCAGAATTACTGGTCCCTTTACTATCCTAAAGCATTCCTAAATATATACATACCATAATCTGCAACGCAGTCAAATCATACAAATGGCTACTACATTCTGACACACTATTGAGTTCGTTTTTAAATATAAATGCATAAAATGTACATTTATATTGTGTTAAGATATTAAGAAATCGAATAGTGTTTTTCCTTATCGATAAAAGCAAAAGGTATATCAGAAATTTATTTTAAAGTTGGTGTTTAAGCCGATTTTCTGGACATTTCACCATTATAAAAGTGTCAATGAGACAATAATCTGTTATATTACCCAATAAAATATATTTACAGACAAATGGAAAACCTGTACAATTCCATTTTACTTCAATAATTACGCATGCCTATTCCTTGATTTTATGTCCGCACATGTATTAGAAAATAACGAGCGAGAAAAAAATATTTTTTGAGAAAAGCTTTAGTGGTTAAGATACAGACGTGGGAAAAAAAATGCACCCCCACGTACTGTATTATCTTCCAATTGTTGAAAAGTGTTGCGCGAGGTACCATTCGGCAGGAACTTTTTATACTTTCTTTTTATACTTTTTTTAAATACTTTTTATACTTTTCCATAAATGCCGACTTTAAAAATATTTTTGAAATACGGGTCATCTACATTATAAATTTTTACAAACATTCATTTTTTTCAAAAGGTTACACCCATTTTTAGGCGCGTTCTTAATTATATAATTATGTAGTCAGTTATATAAATACGCACGCATAGTCGTCGTCTTGTCCGTCCGTCTGTCCCCTGATAACAGCCAAAAACTACCCAACCGAATGGTTTGAACTTTAATGCATATAATCGTTGCAGAATTTTGTTGAGTCATTTAATTTTATGAAAATCAAATCAAAAATTAAAAAAGATATTAATAAAAGTTTTTTCCATCCTATTAAATCTTATCATACCTACTTAACTCAATGATATATCATAATAGGTAATGATTCTAGGTTGCCATGGTGATTACGTCCTTTTTATGATGGAGTCATATTATTTCCGTGTTACTGAATCTAACATATATAATCGTAATAAATTTTGTATTCATGCATTTTTGCATAAGAGTGCAACCGCTATTGCACCAAGATCTGAATATTTATAAAACTAGCTATAGTACGAACGTACCTCATTTGTCCCCTTTGACGTACAATATCCGACTTGTTGACACTTTGAGGTTCTTGGATAAAGCTAATAAAACTATAATTTATGTACACTTTCTTAAATATAAAGTAGCATGCATATTTTGCACGAGATAAATATTCTATGTGCCTGAGTTGTGTCCTTTAAAAAATAAGTTTGCGGTAGGAAACATGCGTTTCTATACTTCATCTACCGCATTTACTCCTGCTTTTTCACATTTTTTTCCCTTTTTTCCCAGCGAAAAGTAGGGGTGCCAAACACTATGTAAATCTCTTTAAAATATTCATTTTTTTTAAAGGAAAACTTAGAGTTAAACGTGAAATAACTTTCGATAATATGGTTATAAGTATGTGCCTTTTCAGTTGGTTAATTTAAAAAAAAATAAAGGATGCGAAAAATTTAGAAAACACTCAAATGATTTCCGAATCAATAAAGCTACAAGTATGGGACAAGTGTCTAACTATACTAATTTTACTATGAGCTATCAATGAGAGTGATTGAAGCTTCCCTATAGGCGGAATTTGGTTATCGACCCTATCTCGAAAACTATGAGAGATATCGCAAAATAGTTTGTTATAAATCCATAAAGCATCTTCGATTTAGTATGAAATGACGTATTACATGTAAAAATAACATTATTAAATATCCTGATGTTTAATTTTTTATAACTAATCACCAGTTTAAATGTGTCACGAATCACGTGTAGAAATGTGATGTTATAAGACAAACGCATATTTACTAATAAAACTAAAGCATCTAAGCAAGGTACAATTTACTTTAATATGAAATTAAAGTTAAATATGCTCAAGGTCTCTACAATTAGCATCAATGCATATATACGATGGCAAATGGCATGTGCATTTCTGTCGATGGTGAACATATTTAGCATACTTAAATTGATTTTTTATTCAAATAAATTGTGCATCCCTTGCATGTGTTAGTGTTATTAGTAAATATGCATTTGCCTCATAATATTCCTCTTCTATTAGTGATGTATTTAAACCGGTGATTGGTTATCAATAACGTTGCATTTCTGGACTTCTTATAAAGTTATTTTTATACATATGGCGTCATACTAAATATAAATGTCATACTAAATCGAGAATCATCTACACTTTTGTAGTTGCCATTATTTCGCTATCTCTCACAGTTTTAGGGATTGGGTCTATAACTTTCAAATACCGCCAGTAAAGGGGGTACAGTCTAATATCGCAGCACATAACAATTTTACTATAAGTAGAAACCTATTTTACAATTCTTTGTTTAGCATTCAGATGTTATTTGAGTGCTTCCTACCTATCCTATACGTATAATAGTTTCACCCTACATGTATAACAGTTTAAATAATTCTTAAATAGTTTAAAACAGCGGAAAAGCAATCCTAGGAGCAATTTAAAATACAAGATGTTCATAAGTACACTGTAAGTAATCAGCGAGTTCTTTAGCGCGATCTAATTGCGAGAATTGTGCCAAATTTTGTAGGATTTCAAGACAGGGAACAAAGGTTTCTTCGAATAAATATTATTTCCAAAAGTCACCACTTGTGATATGTGGCGCTTTTTTCACGTAATCCTTTGTCTCTGGTCTTGTTTAATCTTCCTACCAAATTTCGCACCATTCTTGTAATTCGATTGCGCTACAAAACACGAACACACAAAGTACTGTGAGTTTAATTATAGCTACCTTGTATAAAAAAGGTCCTTGTAAGTTAACAAACAAATGTAGAAAAGAACTTATAGTATTTTTTTATATAGAAACTTTTAGTTTAACCTTTAACTGATGTGATCCGATCTCTCAGACCCCTCGAATAAAATGAATAAAAAAAATAACTCAAACGGTTGAATTTACTTAAATTTTATCCTAACAATATCGTTATACTTCTCTTAGGAGCATGTGAATTAAATTGCATGAAAAAAGTATTTTATTCATATTATTTAACTTCAGTACAGAAAAGTAAAAAGCTGTAAAAGTGTTTACAGCTGGGAATCGCGGAATCTGGGAGACCGCGTGACATCAGTTAAAGGTTAACTAAATATTTTTTTTGTCTAAAGTATTTTCGCACATCTTATTGAATTGCAATTCCCAAATTCGGCACCACAAAATACTCCTTTAATTTCAATTGCTTTATTCAGTTTTATTTCTTTTTCAGAAATAGTATTGAATGAGCGCTTCATATGCATTTAGATTGTTATTCCTGCTGTTCGGTTTCTGTTTATGCTTATGTTTTTTTTTTTCCTTTTCAATAGAGCAGTATATCATGAATATAATAACTTTTATAAATTTCGTTATTTTTCTAAAAATTGCGTATGTAAACATAAAAGCATAAACTTATAACAGGGCTGATGACACCTCATTTAAATTTCTTTTCGGACACAGAGCAGGTGAAAGGGAATTCACTGGAAAATAATTGAGAATTTGCTTCTGGTATCCTAACTGCAGGCTGTACACAATTCTATTCCAAATTTCGAATAGCAAAAATATTTCGCCGTACTTAATTGCAGAAAGATATTTAATCTGAAGAGAAAATATTAATGAAAGATTCCTACTTTGAAATAGCGATGCCGTACACCTTGGAAATTGTTAAGCGTGTACGCACATTGGGACAGAAATGTTGTAAAATAAAAGTCGACAGAGGACATGCGATGAGAATAATCTTTCCATTAATTAAAATTATCTTTTATTCTACATGCGAAAATTGCGCGGTTATTTGCGATTTACCGAATTTTTCCAAAGTAAAATGGACAAATAAGGTAACTGTGGCTTCATACAAAAGCGACAATCACTATTTTAGCATTTTAAAAAAAGGTCATTTATTTATTTTCTGTGAATTAGTTATGAAAAGTATATTTTCGATGTTGGATAAATTATTCCCTTCGCGACGAATGCTTTTACAGAAATTTAATCTTTTATCCCCGGTTTTTCGAAACAAAATTTCTTGCCTAATTGAATCAAGAAAATACCCTGATTAAATAAGGCAAAATTTACTGTAAAAAATAGTTGGTGGGAATAATCAAGGATTCTGAGCAAATTATGCGTCACGTATACGTGACGATCATCCAGAAGGGGTTAAATGGAGGACGTTGTCATATATTTCTGCTGTACGAAAAAATATTGTGACGTTCTGTTGAGCATTGAAAAAAATAATGTTAATATTGTAATGGAAAGTATTGAAGGGGCGATAGCAGTTGCAAAATCACATGTAAAACAGCTGGCATTTATGTACATTTCCCTCAGAAACATTAAGAGTGATTTCTATATTTCTTTAATAATATTACCAGTCAGAATAAAACAAGCATAAAATTTAAGATAGTTACCCAATTTTGCAAATAAAAACAATCACATGTAAAATAGCTAATATTTATATACAATCCTGTAAAATTAAGTGATCACACCTACCTATTTTACCGCAAATGATCGTATACAAATGTGACATATAAAAATTGAAACAAACATTAAAACTTTAAATACCGACACTTAATTTTGACATCCTATTTGGATTCTTCGAAAAATTTTACCTTCGAATACAAATCGGCGAGTCGATCAAATAGTAGGGGATGATAACTTTTTATTTAGGACTTTGTCTTTTCCTACAGAACTTCCAAATTGATTTCAATACATTTTTACTTAAATTTGGAATTATCTAAACTATAGATTGATTGCTCCTCAAGAGACAAAAGTAAAACTGCAATTGCTGTTTACGTTACGAAATTTGGTGCGCAATTTCGCAAATAAAAGAAGTATAGTTTTTTATGTATGTTAACTTAACTCATGTATTTTTCATATTTATTGTTTGAATAATGATCAGTTTATAGCTTAGACTGCCAAAACTGGTTAAAAAAGTATTAAAATAGCTTCAGAATGTTTCGAGAAAATGGTACATCAATATCAGCTACTTTACATGTTTTTCTGCGTAAAATCGTTTTATATTACTTTTTACTTTTATCTCTCGCTAAAATTCAATTTACATTTTAGCTACTGTCAAGCGTATTAAAACAAGTAGTTAAATCGCAATGAAATTACCCGAGTTAAAAGGTACATCAATGACAAGTCTTTTACATGTTATTTCATAATGTAACTTCTCTTAAATACATGCTTGTGTTATTTTAACATTGAAGTGACTGTAAGGCATAGCTAGAAAATTGTTAATTTGGACATCGGCCCTTTTCTTCAAAAAAGAAATATATATATAGGTTATCCAAAAATCAAATTCCGATTATCAATGCACAAAAAAACACCTCAAAATATAATATAACAAACATTTTATTGTACATTGAAGTATATGTCTGAGAATTAGTTTTATAAAATTTCAAATTCATTTTGAGACACTTATCAAATCGACACATATGACTTTATATCTCCATATCACAGAATGATACCGCCTTTGATTATATGAAAATAAGACAGACATGTTTCCGACTATAGGATAGGTGACAAAAGACATTACGGGCTTCACAATGAATATTCAATTTAACTTTCGCACCTATCTCCGTACCATAAAGACTAACATGATTTAATATCATATTCCATTTTTTACCTGTAGTTCAAAAATTTCAATTGCTTACACTTTCTATGTATTAAATACTGAAAGACGTGCATTTCAGATGCGGTGGGATTATTGGTTTTCAAGAACATTATCTCAATTAACAACGAAGCGTTTGCATCGTTTCCTTCTCTAACGCCAGTAATTGTCCTTTGACAATGGGTCCAATTACTCGATGCGCACACTGACTCCTTGTGTTTTTATATAGCTTCGACCTAAATTGCCAAATAGAACTTATTTTTTGTACGACCAATATAAAACATCAGTTTTGATAAACCACTAATTCTAATGCAATTTTTTTCAGGTCCTCCTACCGTGGTTTTAACAGACATAGAAATAAGAAGTTTTGGATCAATATCAGAAACTGATATGGTAAGTTTTTTTAATTTTACAGAATTAATTTAGAATTTAAAGAATGCTTTATGTATTTTAGGATGAGTTCAAACATTATCTACAATTATAACTGTAACTATTCACAATTGTTAGAACATACATGTATAAATGTCAATTGTTTCGTTTAAGGGGTCTCAGGACTCTTAAAGCTTTAAAATTTTCGAAATTTTAATTTTTTAGATATTAAACTACTATCTTATCTGAACATTTTGGTATAAATGTTTCCTTGAAATTCCTATTAGAACAGAAGTTATGGCTTTTAGAATTATACACGCTCAATAGCCGAAGCGGCGTTTCAGAATATTTGAAGTCAATTTTCTCCAAATGAAGTTTTTGGGCATAACGCGCACGATATCTCACAAACTTCTGAATTTTTTTTCATGAAATTTTCAAAACATATGTTTCATGTTAGTCTGTATAAACTGAACCTAAAATTTCCTTCTTATTGTTCAGAAATATATTCTTTATAGGTGATTATACTGTTGAAAATTTCTAAATTTTGCATTAACTAAATACAACTTTGTATTAAAAATAGAAAAATGCTTTAAATACAAATTTATTTACGTTCAGAGTAATTATTACAATGTGAAGCATAAGTAGGTCCCAAAAGTTTCCTTCTACTTGCAAAATTTATTTTGTAATCGCGCACATAATCTGTTATTCCGATTTTCCGCTCGTCAAATGTCTGACATTTTGGAGCCCACTGTAAATTCTAATTCTGCATCTTGTAATTTTTCAAATACATGAAATGAAAGAACATACGTATATCTTTCATCCCAATATAAAATTTTGTCTTAAAACCAATTAAATTTTAAGACATTATATGTTGAAAAGGTCTTTTTTTTTTATTTTTCCAATTTTAAGAGTCCTGAGACCCCTTAACACACAACACATTTAATGATATGTTGTGTTGATAATGTATGGAGCATTCTCACAGTCTTTTGACATTTAAGTCCCTGAAAAATAATTTTTATTTTAGTACACATTCTTGTGGTGTTTTTTATTTCATGTACTTGGGAACATCCCATTGAATGAATGTATAACAATATTAACGAGACAAATAAGTTTTGAACGATGTTGGGGTTCCAAATATATCAGGAAATTCCTATACCGTCCCGTGTACCTGATGCTGATTTTGAGGTTTGGAACTGTCTATATAAAATTGTTTCAATAAAAGTAATTCGATGTAATTTTTTTCCGAAACTGGTACCATTGTTTTATATAAATATGTGTCAAAAAATTACCTAGCACACATTTTTACAGTTGTTATTATTTTTTTTAACTCTCCCCCTGGTTTTTAGATTCCTTACCGTCCCTTTTCCTAAATTTATACAGAAAAGCACTTCAGATATAGCCACAGAATGTTTTTCACCTTTTTTCTCATGCAGAAGTATGCTAGAAAAAAAATGGCTAAAATTCTTTGACAGGAAATTTACTGCAGAATTTTAATCAGCAAGTCTTAATATGATTTGCCTAAACATAGGTGGTAATTTTCTTTACCGTCCCATCATTACCATCCTTTTTTTCCTTACCGTCCCTTTTTTACTATACTGTCCCCTTTTATCCCTTACCTTTCCTTCTTTAACACCCCTTTAAGACAACGTTATACCAAAATTTTGTTCTAAAAATATTACATTGTTATTATTTCTTATTTGAATGTCCTGTGGGTATTATGAAAATCATTACAAGTAAAAATTTCCAAGAAAATAAAAAGTTATAGTGGTAAAATGATAAGGAAAATTAAACTCGGAAGTTTAACTTACACCTCACAAGGGAACCACTTTTGGTGTTGCTCGCACCTAGCATTGAGACCTGGTGCATTTTAAAGCCCTATATTATGAAGTTTGAGAATCGATAAAATTTTTCTGTTAAAATAATATTTCTAGATTATACAGCAGCATAACTTTCTGAAAATGCAATTTTCGAGACCACTTATCGGACTATCAACATTGAATTTTTTTAAAGAAAAGCATTTAAAAATAAAAATTAGTTAATAATAAGTATAAAATATTGAATAAAGTTTGAAAATTCCTTCAAAAACCCACAAATTTGATTTTGAAAAATTGCAACTGTATATTCATATTTTTGGCGGGGAAACGGTTAGCGTTTATTTTCAAAAGTAGAGCTTTCCGGCAACCCTAGCCAAATGTCATAGCTGAATTTGTAATAGCTAAAAATTGCAATGTCTGACATATGTCGCCGCAGTAATTTTTCTAAATTGTGTAAAAATATTAATTTACTTTATGATTACTTTTACAAAAGGACCATTTAATACAGCAACATTTCATTTTAAACATTCGAAACTTTATTTCATTCGATTTCAAAAGAAAAGATTTTTCTTATTTTGTATTTCACTAAAAAATAGTTTTCAATGATCTTCGAAGCTCTTATAGAATTATATTTATTACTTATGTATTTATCGTCTGCATAGAAAAAAAATTAAAAACCTAATATTTGTTTCTTATGCTATCAATTATAAAAAAGAAATTTCATATAATTCTAGCAATATGTTCTGTACATTTTCTCTTTGGATAAAGCGGGTGGAAAAATTGTAGCACCATATTTGGCGACTTAACTCACTTTTGGCGTGAAATAAACAAATAAATATGTAATAATAAAAAATTAAAAGTATATAAAATATTATTTTAACAGAGAAATTTTTTTCGATTCTCTAACTTTTAGGTATAGGGCTACAAAACACCAAAAGTGGTTCCCTTGTCAGTTAAATAAAAAAAAATTGCTGCTGACCATTTTTTCTTTATTTTGAATCATTAAGGCATTCGTCTATAAGTTTAAAATGGTATTTTAGCAAGTTTAATTTCACTAGATTTTTATTCCTGAAAGTCAAAAATTGTGAGAATGCTCCATATACCTATTTAAATACAGCTTATTTTTAAGATAATTAGCAAAATGATTAATTTTATCTTTATGAAAAATTAAAACATAATTTAAAACTGTTTTTAAATATCGCAAAGTACAGCACTTTTAAACAAAAAGTAATCTCCGTTTTATTTAATTGTTGAATCTTGCAAAACAGTTCTAACGTTACTTTCCGAAAACAATGCCATTCAAAAGTACGCACCCGTACGAACACTTCTGGCATAACAATGTATGTTATTAAAATTTTGGCTGGAAGTATTTCGCTACCATGGTAATGCAAAAAATGGGCTCGTAATGCAAATTTGTCTTACACGAAGCACCTCCTGTGGTGCTATAAATTTATGTGTACCATTAATACAGATATAGATATAGATATCAGAGATTTCTGAACACGTAGATATTATATAAATAAACGAAGTCTAAACACAATTACAATGTAATGCATAATTCTAATTTATAAGCGGCTACTTAACTTAATGGCGGAAACAACATTGTTCACGTGCTTGAAGTATCTAAAACTTACGGAAATCAAATAGACATAAATCAATTATTTTTTGTTATTAAAAGAAGAAATCTTCTTTTTTATTTTCCCTTTTTTATCTTGTATGATATACCACATTGCTTTTTTATTTATTAAATATACTGTTTGAAAATTTTTCATGTATTATAATTTCAGCATCCTCATTTTCTATTAAAGACAATCAAAATAAGCGCTTGATATACAGGCTATAAATATGTATACCAATTTAAGTCATTCTGAGGTATTATTTTAAAAAACATTTCAATTTGAAATGTGAAATGAAACTGCAATAATGAGCGTTTCATAAAATTAACGCCTTTATTTTATCTGATGGTAGTTATCGTTCAGAAACTGCGGATGATGTGAATAAAATTGCAAACATACAACAACCAGCCTCTCTTTTTTTCTTAGTTTGTTGATAACCACGGTCTTCCAGAACGTTTCTTGTGAACATTTGGAACAGTTCCATCTGCTTTAAACTGATCTGTAATTCTAGCTATGGTAATGCGATCGGTTTAAATGTGTGTTATAGACTGTCTCTGCACTTCAGCTATATTTATGAACTTCCAGTAACGCTTTAGGATAAATTTCCTTTGCTCAAACCAGAATTTGGATTTAGCAATCACTTCAAATTAACTAAACGTGAAAGGAAAGTAAGAACATGCCATTTACTGGCAAATAAATTGTGTGTTTCTTCAAGCCCTGACCCACACAAATGTGGGGGTGATACTAAACTAAAAGAGAATGACTATTTCCTGTTTTTGTGAGATTTAAAACCAAATCTGCGCATTTACATGAGTTAATTGGCTTCAGATGTTTTGATAAGACACCACTAGGGGGCACTAACTAAAATATAGCGTTAGATTTTTTGCTTTTAAAAAGACTATATCATCTGACAGCAATAGACAAAAAGTATGTACTGTTGTAATTTCTTTTAAATATGATTTTTAATGTTTGCTTGGATTTAATTAGGTAGCTTTCATTACAAAAAGCTACCTATTGGAGCCGTTCGGAGGAAAGCGATTTCAAAAAATTTTGGTATATTTTCATCGATCATGACCCCCAGACCCCGAAACAACCCTCCGTTCAAAAGTTGATATGTATATATATATATATATATATATATATATATATATATATCCATATATATATATATATATCTGATCTTTGTCACACTGTAACTCTCATATTTATGAACCGATTTGGATGAAATTCGGTGTGTACATAGTACATACAAATGTCTCGACTGAGTTCGTTGGCCAGCTTCATCCGCCATCTTGTTTCAAAATGGCGGCTATTTAAAATTTAAAAAAAAATTAAAATTTGAAATGTGGTACCAAAACACTTAAAATTAAAAAATATTTTTTCTTATGTGTTTGACCTTGATACAAAGATTCCGGAGCATTTTTTATTTCGTCTATATCTTAAACAATGGCTGAGTTATAGGACTTTGAATTTCTAGCTTGGCTGACATTTTGAAACGACCTGATTTTTGTCACACGATAACAGGCGTGTTTATGAATCGATTTGGATGTACCTTGGTGTATACATAATACGTACCAATGTCTCGACCGAGTTCGTTGTCCAGCTTCATCCGCCATTTTGTTTCAAAATGGCGGCCATTTAAATTTTTTTAAATAATTTTAAATTTGAAATGTTGTACCAAAAAATTGAAAACTGAAAAATATTTTTTTCTTATGTGTTTGACCTTGATACAAAGATTCCGGAACAGTTTTTGTTTCTTCTATATCTAAAAAAATGACTGAGTTATAGCATTTTGAATTTCTATTGTGGCTGACATTTTGAAACAACCTGATTTTTGTCACGCCATAACAGGCGTATTTTTGAACCGATTTGGATGTAACTTGGTGTGTACATAGTACATACCAATGTCTCGACCGAGTTCATTGGCCAGCTTCATTCGCCATCTTGTTTCAAAAGGACTGCCATTTTTTTAAAAATTTAAATTTAAAATTTAAAATGAATTATCAAAAAATTGAAAAATGAAAAAGATTTTTTTATGTGTTTGACTTTGATACAAAGATTCCGGAGCAGTTTTTGTTTCGTATATATCTTAAAAAATGGTTGAATTATAGCACTTTGAATTTCTAGCATGGTTGACATTTTGAAACGACCTGATATTTGTCATGTGATAACACGCATATTTATTAACCTATTTCGATGTAAGAAGGCATGTGGATAGTATATCGTAATGTCTCAACCAAGTTCGCTGGCCAGCTTCATCAGATATCTTGTTCCAAAATGGAGGCCCTTAAATTAAATAAAAAATTATATTTAAAGTGAGGTGCAAAAGAATTAGAAATTGGAAAAGGTTTCTTTCTTAAGTATTTGACCATGATATAAGGATTCCGGAGCATTTTTAGGTAGCTTTCATTACAAAAAGCTACCTATTGCAGCCGTTCGGAGGAAAGCGATTTCAAAAAATTTTGGTATATTTTCATCGATCATGACCCCCAGACCCCGAAACCACCCTCCGTTCAAAATTGATATATATATATATATATATATATCCATATGTATATATATATATATATTACCATTAATTAAACATAACCTGCCACCGTCAATTATTATGAATTTAAGCTGTAAGTATTAAAAAAATATTATAAGAATTATTATGGAAGAAAAAAGAAAAAAGTGGACACCGACAAAAATTGAAAAGCTTATACATTGAATTACGTTATCGAGGGCACAGAATTCAATGATATAAGGAAAATGGTTGTTTTCTGTGGGAAAAATAAGCTAAAGCTAAAATTAATTTTCCCCTGTGCCCGAACAACCACAAAAATCAAGTGAATTGATTAAAAATGAAAGCAGAATAGAAACAAATAATATGAAATGGAAGAATCAATAAAACGTATTTAAATATTTATAGGATATAAAATAGAAATAATAAACACCATACCGATTAATATTTCAGTATTTTACAAAAATCCATGTGCACATGTCTTCCAGTATATCAAAAAGATTAAGGTGAATAAAACAGTTAAGAAATCACAGTAAATGATACCAAAGGATGCAGTTAATACATTTTGAAATAAAATTTGAAATACCTTGTAAAACAAATTTAATCTAATATAAAATAAATAGATATTAATTACATTATTTAAAATGCACTATTAAATTAATAGATAACAGTTTAACAATATCGTCAAAATTTAGCTAAAAATACACCCTGGTGTATAAATTATAACTGAATTGGAGCTAGAAAAATTAAAAATAAGAGCAATCTGAAAGATACAGTTTTAGTGCTGCCATCTATTAATAATTATATTAAACATCTATCGCAAGATAAAAATTTGCAAGCTTTTGAATGTAAATAACTGTTTAAACAGCAAAACCAAAAAAATCCTTATATATAGAGAATTATAGAACAACCACTAAAATCAAGTGAATTGATTAAAAATGAAAGCAGAATAGAAACAAATAATATGAAATGGAAGAATCAATAAAACGTATTTAAATATTTATAGGATATAAAATAGAAATAATAAACACCATACCGATTAATAATTCAGTATTTTACAAAAATCCATGTGCACATGTCTTCCAGTATATCAAAAAGATTAAGGTGAATAAAACAGTTAAGAAATCACAGTAAATGATACCAAAGGATGCAGTTAATTCATTTTGAAATAAAATTTGAAATACCTTGTAAAACAAATTTAATCTAATATAAAATAAATAGATATTAATTACATTATTTAAAATGCACTATTAAATTAATAGATAACAGTTTAACAATATCGTCAAAATTTAGCTAAAAATACACCCTGGTGTATAAATTATAACTGAAATGGAGCTAGAAAAATTAAAAATTAGAGCAATCTGATAGATACAATTTTAGTGCTGCCATCTATTAATAATTATATTAAACATCTATCGCAAGATAAAAATTTGCATGCTTTTGAATGTAAATAACTGTTTAAACAGCAAAACCAAACAAATCCTTATATATAGAGAATTATAAACCTAATATAAATCACATAAAGTATTTAAAACTATTGTTAATAAGATTTAAAAGCATACAATGTGTTCTATTAGCTAAATTATTTAAACTAAACTAAGAGTTTAAACAATGTTAGAACATTGATAATATATAGCATATATCTATATGCTATAAAACAAAATAAATTCAGTAATAATTAATATAAATAATTATTAAAAATTATCTAAAAATTATTTTTTAATGAATTATATATAAGATATTTATAAAATGAACAGGAAATAACAAACATGTGGAAGTATATAGAAGGTTAAATAATACTTAAAATCCCATTACTTAAAACGCACAAATATAGAATGTGGATTATTTTCAGACATCCATAAAAATCCATAAAGTATGAATATGGGACATTCAAAAACATTAAACTAAGAGTGGCATACTATTAGTAATTAATATGATATTGTCCTTAGTAAATTAAAATTTAATAACAAAGAATTGTAAATTAGATTAATGAATAATTAAGCTAATTATAATATTAATGAAAATCTCCAACTTACATATAAAATATCAAATCAACATCCACATAAAATACATTACAAATAAATAGTAATAATACAAGAGCCCAGCTTTTTTTTTTTTTTTTTTTTTTTTTTTTAAATAAATAATTAACCATTGCGTATTATCCAGACAACACCACCCTCCTCCGTACTCTAACATCTACCCACCCAACCAACCTATAATATTTTTTTATATTATTTTACAATTTTTAATTTTTTATAGATATTTTTTTATTTTATAATTTTTTTGTAATTTTGTTTACGCATGTGTTAATTTGTGTTTATAGATCATGTAAGAAAAGTACTAATTGTATATTAATGAATATATGAATTTTTTTGGAAAACCATGATTTAATGCATCATAAATTAGTTTTTTAATATTATTGTTAATTAGAGGAGAAGAACATAAACATTTTATTCTATATAAATGATTAAGTATTATATTACGAAATACAGAATGATGTAGACAAGATTTAAAATTTGTAAATGTATTAACTGTGAATTTAAATTCTTTACATTTGTCATACAAATCTGTGATTGTTTTATTGTCTTTTATTGTAATTTTAAGATCTAAGAAGTTAATTGTATTGTTAGATAAAAGGTTTTCCGTTAATTCCAAATTAGTGGGATAATCAACTGGAAATCGAGTAATTGCAGATTGATCAGTTTCAATTAAAATGATGTCATCAATATAACGATATAAATGTAGATTATTATTAGTAAAATTGCGTTCATAATGAGATAAGTATAAGTCTGAGAGTAAACTGGAAGTACAACCGCCTTGTGGTATACCGACATGCTGTAAATATAAAGTATTATCTTGCAATATATAATTATTATAGATAATGAAGTTAGTTAAAGATTTAAAATATGCAATATCTATATAAGATGGTAATTCCAGTTTTTTATAATACTTTTTAAATAATGCATTTATAATTTTATGTAAATCTAATAGGTCTATATTATTAAAAAGATCTTTGAAGTCATATGTCGTTATATTACAAACAGAATGAAGATTTTTTAAAATCTTAACAAATTGATAGCTATTTTTTATACAATGTGTATTATCATTGTTTGTAGTAAGTTCATATATTTGATTAAGAATTTTTAAGAGAAGTGTATTGGCTTTATTATTATATGTATTACAACCAATAGTAACAGTCCTAAATTTAATAGGAGTTTTATGAAATTTGGGAATAAGAACTAAATATGGATAATTAAAATTAGTAGATAAAATATTTAAAAGTTTATAATAACTTCGAATTTTACTATTATTTACAATAACATTTTCATTAGTTTTTTGAAAAGACTTATTAGAAGAAATAGAATTTGTAAGAAGTTGGTGATAATATGATTTACATATAATAGCATAATTGTTAGGAGATTTGTCTACATATGTAATAACGAAGTTTTTTTGTAATTTAGTAATTTGTTGGAAATAATGCTGTGTATTAATAGAAACCAAATCAGCAATATTATTTTTTAAAGCCATAGTTAATTTTTCAATTACTAATATCTTCCATTGATTAAAATATTCAATAGGCTTATTATAAGAGATAGAAATTTTATAAATAAAAATATCAATATCATATGTAAACTGTTTGATAATAGATTTAACATTAAATTTAGATGGAAGTCTATATTTAGTACCATAACCCATTAGTTGTTTCAATTTAAAATCATGAACAATACCAAGATTTCCAGTGATTATATGTCCATGATCATTGTTTATGTATTTTTTTAGAGTGGGGTCTTTGCAGTTACACGGAAAAGTACTTGCAGCAGATGTATTTTTTGAAAATGTATTATAGTTAAAAAATTTTCTCCCAATTGTATTCGGATATTTAAAGGTTTTTGATATATGAAGATTATTGATAGGAAAAAAACAATTTTTATCATTAATTATAGAATTGATATTAATTTTATTAAAAATGTGAGTTGAAAAAGTAATTATCATTTGAGTATTCATGTTCTGAATTTTGTGTTTTTTTTTGTATATTAATATTTAAAAGATTAACCCTACTCATAATAAGGTCAAAGTAAATATCAGAGAAATGTTTAGAAAAAGATTTACTTAGAAAGACATTTAAATGTTGTACCAGCTGTTTCTTTTTAATAGCAAAGATGTTTTTACGAATTAACATATATATATATATATCTGACCTATGTCACACTGTACGTCTCGTATTTATGAACCGATTTGGATGTAATTCGGTGTGTACATAGTACACACCAATGTCTCGACCGAGTTCGTTGGCCAGCTTCATCCGCCATTTTGTTTCAAAATGGCGGCCATTTAAATTTTTTTTTAAAATTTAAAAGTTGAAATGTGGTACCAAAAAATTGAAAATGGAAAAATATTTTTTTCTTATGTATTTGACCTTTATACAAAGACTCCGGAGCAATTTTTGTTTCGTCTATATCTTAAAAAATGGCTGAGTTATATCATTTTGAATTTCTAGCATGGCTGACATTTTGAAGTGTCCTGATTTTTGTCACGTGATAACAGATGTATTTATGAACCGATTTGGATGTAATTCGGTGTGTACATAGTACACACCAATGTCTCGACCGAGTTCGTTGGCCAGCTTCATCCGCCATCTTGTTTCAAAATGGCGGCCATTTAAAAAAATTTTAAAAATTTAAAATTTAAAATGAGATACCAAAAAATTGGAAAATGAAAAAGATTTTCTTCGTATGTGTTTGACCTTAATACAGAGATTCCGGAACAGGTTTTCTTTCGTCTATATCTAAAAAAATGGATGAGTTATAGCATTTTGAATTTCTATTGTGGCTGACATTTTAAAACGACCGGATTTTTGTCACGCGATAACAGGCGTATTTATGAACCGATTTGGATGTAACTTGATCTGTACATAGTACATACCAATGTCTCGACCGTGTTCGTTGGCCAGCTTCATTCGCCATCTTGTTTCAAAAGGGTTGCCATTTAAAAAAAAAGTAATTTAAAATTTAAAATAAAGTATTAAAAAATTGGGAAATGAAAAAAAAAAAAAATTGTGTGTTTGGCCTTGATATAAAGATTCTGGAGCAGTTTTTGTTTCTGGAAATTTGTTCTTTTGTTTATATCTTAAAAAATATTGAATTATAGCACTTTAAATTTCTAGCATGGCTAACACTTTGAAACGATCTCGTATTTGTCACGCGATAACACACGTATTCGCCTATTTCGATGGAAGAAGGCATGTGGAGATTATACATCAATATCTCAACCAAGTTCGCTGGCCAGCTTCATCAGCCATCTTGTTTCAAAATGTCGGCCATTAAATTAAAAAAAAATTATATTTAAAGTGAGGTGCAAAAAAAAAAAAAAAAAAAAAAAAAAAAAAAAAAAAAAAAAGAAAGAAATTGAAAAAGGTTTCTTTCATAAGTATTTGACCTTGATATAAGCATTCACGAGCATTTTTTGTTTGTCTTTATCTTAAAAAATGGCTCAGATATAGCAGTTTCAATTTCTAATGTGGGTGACATTTTGAAAAACTTATTTTTTGCCTGCGACAGCACTCGTATATATCAACCGATTCCGATGTGAGTGAGCATGTGCACAGTCATTTCTAAGGTCTCGACCAAGTTCACGGATTAGCCTCATCCACCATGTTGTCTTAAAATGGCAGGAACATTAAGAAATCGCCGAATTTGGCAGCCAAATATAAGTTAGTTTAAATAAAAGCAGCTTGGATAAAGCTGACTAATTTCGCGAAATTCTCATTCATAATGATTTAGTATTGATAAAAATTAATATTGAATCTCCTATATTCGGTTTCCACTAAATTGAGCTTCGTGTGTTTGAATAATATAAGTTGGCTTTTTTAAAATAAGGAAAATGAAAGCTACCTCTTCCTCCCGGCACTGGCCGGAAGGACTTTTTTTCTTTTCATATACTTTATTCATGATTTTAATTGATTTTGTCTTTAATAAATTTAATTAGGCTTTACAAATGTTGAAAAACAAATGACCCACACTATTGTGAGGGTCAGGGTTTTACCGTTTCCAAAATGGGTACAATTCCTATTATATAAAATTTTTATTTTTAAGTGATTTTTTTAAAACTTATGTTTTTAGCAATTTATTTTTTATTAATTACATTTATAAACCGAATTAATTTTAAATAGGTTTGTACTATTCATAATTTCTATTTAATATATTCATGATTTCTATTTAAAATTGATAGTATTAGATATATAATATGCACATGTAACGAACGGTATGTTTCTGTTTTATAGATGTCATATATGATTTATAAGTTTTATATGAGTTATATGGATATCACGAGATAGATTTTTATGTTTTATAAATTCATTCCATTTTGTCGACACAGCAAGTAAGCCATAAGGAATAAATAATAAATTATGGAAAGTTCAGCAAATGCTCGACAGATTCCGTAGTGTCTGCTTGAATTTACCAGGAAATAAGGGAAAATTTTCCATAAATGAGCAGACGATTCCTTTTTTAGGACGTGCTTCAGTAAAGCAGTATATAACAAGTGGGTAAGTGTGATCACAGATCGCACAGAGGGTTTCGTTTAATATTCCTTTCAAAACACTTTATCTTTTTGAAAAATCTGTTAGTTCCACATTTCGCAACCAGGGGGCGCACTCGATTCTAAACAAACATCTATCCGAACGAAAAGACGTTTCACATACTATCCGTAGATATATTAGTCGTGGGGATTGGGCCCATATCACCCGAGATCAGTAGGCGCCCCTATTGGTAAAAATTGGAACTAAAATATGTAAAGCTATGGTGCATAATATGAAAGAATGGTCAAAGGGATGTCGGCAAAAGTTGGAAAAGTGCTCCCCGGGTGAAAAGGGCGGAGGTTAGAAAAATTGCTTAAAATATACAAGTTAGAGCACGGAGGAGTAAATAATATAAGACTTTTAGAAAATTTTATGATTTGTCGTGTGTTCTGAGGTATTCAGCTATACGTGTGCAAAAATTCATGTCTCCAACTTAATTAGGGGCTCTGTTAGAAAGAATTGCTTAAAATACATATGTGGTAGCTCAAAGGGTTAAACGTGAGACTTTTTCAAAATTTATGATTTGTCGCCTGGCTTCAGGTGTTCTGCTATAAGTATGCAAAATTTCAAATCTCCAATTTAATAAGGGGCTCAGTTAGAAAGAATTTCTTAAAAAAAGCATGTGGCAGCGCAAAGTGTTAAATGTACGACTTTTCCAATTTTTTATAATTTGTCGCATGATGGTGTTCAGCAATAGGTATGCAAAATTTCACGCCTCCAACCTAATTAGGGGCTTACTTAGAAAGAATTGTTTAAAATAGGCATGTGGGAGCCCGAAGGGTTAAATGTACGACATTTTCAAAATTTTATGGTTTGTCGTTTGATGTGAGGTATTCAGCTATAAGTATGCAAAATTTCACTCCTCCAACCTAATTAGGGTTCACTTAGAAAGTATTGTTTAAATTACACATGTGGGAGCCCAAAGGGTTAAATGTACGACGTTTTCAAAATTTTATGATTTGTCGTTTGATGTGAGGTATTCAGCTATAAGTATGCAAAATTTCACTCCTCCAACCTAATTAGGGTTCACTTAGAAAAAATTGTTTAAAATACACATGTGGGAGCGCAAAGGGTTAAATGTACGACTTTTTCAAAATTTTAGGATTTGTCGTTTGATGTGAGGTATTCAGCTATAAGTATGCAAAATTTCACTTCTCCAACCTAATTAGGGTTCACTTAGAAAGAATTGTTTAAAATACACATGTGGGAGCGCAAAAGGTTAAATGTGCGACTTTTTCAAAATTTTAGGATTTGTCGTTTGATGTGAGGTGTTCAGCTATATGTACCCAAAATTTCATGTCTCTAACATAATTAGGAGCTCACTTAGAAAGAATTGTTTAAAATACACATGCGGGAGCCCAAAGGGTTAAATGTACGACTTTTTCGAAATTTTATGATTTGTCGTATGTTGTGAGGTGTTCAGCTATAAGTACCCAAAATTTCATGTCTCCAACATGTATAGTTTCTGAGAACGGGCTCTGTGGCGGACAGACGGACAGACAGACAGACAGACAGACAGACAGAGGAGCGAGACGAATAGGGTTTCGTGAGATGAACGAAACCCTAAAAAACAAACCACATTCTGTTCTAACAGTACCACCTGGGATAGTTTTAAATTTTTTAGTTTACCAGTGGGTAAGTACAGACCTAATCCTCAAGGATCTGGGCTTAGGACCTACTGTAGTCCTTTCTTTGGTTCAGACCTAGTTTTATGTACTTCGCTCGGTATTTCAACAAAATACCGCTGCTGGAAAAACTAAAAAAAGAAATTTGAAGGATCAGGCACAATCCAAACGGAGTGAAGGGCATACCATTTGTTAAAGGTTCTTAAGAAGGGTGCGAGCATTGAGCACATCTCAGAAAATTAAATTGTAGTGGTCTGTCCAAAAACAAAAATTGTTTCAAACATTTTCATTGTGGCTGATGAAAATTATCTCAATAAACAACTTTTTTTTCTTAAAATTTTATTTTTAGATATTTGCAAACGTAATCCCAAACTACACAATTGTATAGGTACAACCCAAAAACGGCTGCATAAGCCCGAACCCACACACAATTGTGTGGGCCCTCCCTTGGCATAACCTGACATGGAGTATTTTTTTAAATATTTTTTTTCAATCAAATACGTTCCTATCGGTAAGGCGAAACCACCCAAACTTTAAATTTCTACCAAAAAATCTCCCGGTCTTAAAGGGGTATACATTTTCGTAAAAGAACCTGTTTAGTAGTTCGCATCATAACTGAGACAAGGTGGATGAAATTTGATTTAAAATATTTTTTCGAGTTCCGACAAAAGTATTAGATGAATTATTCTTCATATTTAGTTATGTACACAGAATGCATGAATTTAGATTTCCCAGCGAAATTTCGGTTTGGACAGCATATAGGGGCAACAACAAATTAAATAAGAAATAACAATATTTGTGATCACTCTGTATCCTCAAATATCTGGAGTTACTCCAATCTACTTTCTGAACTCTGGTGTATATGTATCCAAAAATTTAAAAAACGACTTTTTATGATTTTTTGACACAATGAAATCGGCTGAATTCCAACAACGGACATTTTTTCTAAACTGGAGACGCTATCTCTGTGCGACTAATTCTTGATTACATAGCCACATTATTCATCAATCATACCCTGTCGTAATTCCTTGTAGATTTTTCCTAAAGAATCAGTAGCAAAATGTTTTGAAAAGGGTTTAAAAACGAATCTAAGGGTTTAATATCTAATCTGCCAGACGATTTGTACAAAGTTCTGTACAGTTTTTACGACAGTGGTTTATAACATATTCATCAAATGTGAGCACAATCGGAAGTACTGTTTGTGTGTTATAGTGTTCGCTCACACGCACACAGGTACAAATCATGTGAAATAACTTGTGATCAATCAGAGTCTTTGTAGAGTTAGAAATTTTCAAATGCCTTGACCAAGATAGTTCCTTTAAACTTCACAATTTAATCACGTTAACAAAGACACAGCACAAC
Organism: Maratus speciosus; assembly: GCA_963932465.1. NCBI lineage: Eukaryota > Metazoa > Arthropoda > Arachnida > Araneae > Salticidae > Maratus > Maratus speciosus. The sequence goes on along the minus strand of OZ010787.1, from coordinate 504,827,159 downwards.
ACTGCACAACATATATCGTATTATTCTTAAACTCGGCATTTTAGACGGATCATATTAATGTCATCAGCATAGGCTGGTATTCAAAAGCGTTCTGGGGTTTTCCCTTGGGACGGGATGATGGCAGTCCAAAATCCCCAATAGGGATTATTCTCTTTCCCAAAATCTTGAGTAGCAACATCATGATTACAATACTTTACATACACTACCTGTTCGGAATGTAAAAACTGGAATTGATCTGTAATTATAACCATAAATCAATCACTTTGTGCGAGTTATAATATGTAAGTAATAACTTTTTACAATGTTCAAACGCACAAATATGTACAATACCATGACACAAAAAACCATATACAGCCGTTTCAAGGATTCTTGGATCCGTTTCCTCAGTGCGAGGAAAAAAAATTAAAACATTAAAATAGGCTCAAAGAACCCCTCGAGTATAGTCCCGAGTACCGGATAATGAATTCACTGAAGAAGCGAAAGCAAGAGTTTATATATCCGAAAGAAATGACGTAACTCATAGGAAATCACTGTAAAATAGGCGTCACTACGCAGGATCCTCCCACACTAGCGATAGAAAAGGGGTGCTAGACATGTCCTTCTCCAAGGAAGAAGTATGCTTATGTATGTAATAAGCTTCGAAAAACTCTACCCCAAAAACTGATTACACTTTCGTGTAATCGATTTTTTTTCTCTACACTTTTCACTCGCTAGTGTGGAGGGATCGTGCGTAGTGACTTCTATTTTTCATGATTTACTGTCAGTTACGTTATTTGTTTCGGATATATAAACGCTTGCTTTCTTGCTTTCGCCACTTCAGTCTGTTCATTAGCCAGTATTCAGAGCTATAATCAAGGGGTTCATTGAACTCATTTTAATCTTTTACTTTTTTTTTCTCGCACTGAGGAAGGGGATCCAAGAATCCTTGAAACGGTCGTATGTGGGGTTTTATGTGTCATGGTGTTGTATGCATTTGTTCTTTTGAACGTTGTAAAAGTTTTAACATATATATATATTGATCTCTAATTATTACAAATATATATTCTTCCTATGTGTATTGTTTTAAATAGTTTCAGACATGAAGGTGTATTCACGTAGATGTAACTTTTTAAAAATACTCTACATTTATTGCAAGTTTTTTGCTTATAATATGCAGAGTTAACAATGTGACCAAATGTGATGCAAGTTTGAGAAAACTTGACGACTTACAAAAGAAATATTATGCTGCAAGTTGAAAAGAAGACTTAACGAGATATGAGTATTTTATAAAAATAAATTTATTTGCGCATGCGTAAAACATATATATTTCCCTGTTTTGTAACTTAGTGCCCAACATTTCAGTTCAACTTTAGATAAAATTTTCAGGTTAATTATCATGGATATTCAGAAAGACATTGATTATGCAGGGAGCTGAATATCTAACACCCTTTTTATTAAACTTATTACTGACTGTCTGAATGCACTCGAGACTGAAGTTTCACTGGAAAGTGTAAGTTTATATAGGTTATTTACATGGTTGAAAATTAATAACATTTCGTCTGTGCTTTTTTAAAAGTTCGAAAAAAGTGACTGGAATTGAAAAATCATTCGTCATGTACAGCTCCAAGTCAAAAAATTAGAATAATAAAAAAAAAAGGAAATTGAGAAAAAAGGTTTTTTATGTATCGATTATACAAAAAGTAATACAAGCTAAAACTTAATATTGTAAGAATCTAGATAGTTTTTAGAACCTTTTAGCATAAAACTTAAAGGAAATATTACAAAAATTATAATAATTATTCACACTTGCACAATATCTAATCAAGATACTATAATAACCATTTACTTGGTTCAAAATATTAGGATAATGCATTGTAAATAATACGTGTTTTAAAAAATGGAAAATAGTTAGTCTTTGATATTTTGCAGCATCACCTTTACATTTTATAACCGCACGAACTCGTTTTGCCAAGCTAGCTACAAGGGGTTCACAATGATTTCTGCCCAGACATGACCATGTCGATTTAATGCTGGAAAGAAGCTCAACTCTGCATTTTGGCACAATATCTTGCAGTCTTTCTTCATTATTCCCCACAAACTTATCCACATTAATTCCCCCCACCCTTCCGGCCAGGGAAGTACGTTAATCTGCTGTTGGCTAAGGTAGTTCTTGGTGGACGCTGACCAGCGTGAAGGTGCTAAATCATGTTGGAAAATAAAATCGTCATCACACACATCTTTTTGCGATGGTGTCATGATATGCTCAAGAATTTCTTGATAAATCTCAGAATGAATCCTTTCGTTAACCATACATAGTCTTCCAGGACCATCTGCAGTCATGGAAGCCCATGCCATTACACTGGCTGCAAATTTCGCTGATTGTTTCATGCAGACTTTGTAATATGCTTCTTGCTTCTTTTGCCATACACGAACACCTTGATCACCATATGTTACGCAAAATACGCTCTCATCACTAAACAATATATTTTTCCAATCTTCCATACCTCATAAAAGCCTTTTTTGCACCACTTCACTCTCTCCCTTTTCATTTTAATAGTCATGAGTGGCTGAGAGGCTCTGCTCTCGAAGCTGGTAGACGGGAAGTGCTGGGTTCGAACCCAATCGCGCCCGTCGGCCTAATCGTTCGGAGTTTTCGTGGCTTTCTTCGAGCCATGGATTTCCATGCGTAAATACGGGTTAGGTTCCCTTAGAAAGACACCCACGGAGGGCACTCCCCCCTCGGGCCTATATCCCTAGCGTAAATAATCGGCCGTCAAATAATCAACCAACCTTAATAGTCATGAGAGGCTTTATATTTGTTACACGAGTTTGAAATCCAAGTGTAAGACGTTTTAGTGTCATTGATTTACTCACATCAACACCGTGTTCTTTCCACTTTCGATGCAAATATCCTACACTTCTTAAACGGATTTTTTAGCAATACTCTTATGCTTTCTGTCATCTCTCTTAGAAGTTTTTGGCTTTCGATCACCATTCAGATGCTTGTTTTCAAAATGTCCGTCGTTAAAATACTGCTTTATTACTAGCACTTTGTTGAGGACATTATAAGAAACTCGTGATATATTACTGATTACGATGACCTTCTTTTTTCAAATCAATAATACGATGCTTTGTAAACTCCGTTATGTCAGACGAACGACCCATGTTTCACACAAAATGAAAACAATGATGATGCAAAGCGTTTTTATAACTTAAGAAGATGTCCCGCAGAAGCTAATTTTATGCTTAATTTATGCAAACCTCTGAACCAATCTGAAAAAGTCATAAGTATTATAATTTTTGAACCACCTGTTTAGTATTCTTTTAATAATCAAGTCCACTGTCAAATGGCGTAATTTAGAAAGTGTGATTTTTACAACAGATTGTTTTTTTTTTGTTTTTTGTGATTGTTATTTAATAGTATCCGCGTTAATTTTAGACTATATTGTTGTTTCAATTGTTCTGGCATCATTTATATTTGGCGCTTAACTTGACCATTGGTTTGATCACAGAATATTAACTATTTTATATTTTAAACTTTTTTTTTTATTCTTTCGTAGTCGGTTAAGTTCCAATGAATGAAATATTTTTAAAAAATTCTTTCTCTGACACGTTATGAATTAAATTTGCTAGGCAACTGGTAATATAAAAAGTAAAAAATCATTATTTTTGAGAAGAAAAATATATAATAAAAAAGATTATGCTGTTTGGACAGATGTACAAAACTCCATAAACGATACAGATAATTTCGAATTTCTGACATATGTATTGACAAAGTTTTAAACTTATAGGAGTAAGTTAAGATCAGTTTTAGCATCCTTAACTTAACATTTAAATAAATCACCCCAATGCGTCATTTTCTTTTTAATAAAATTTAAAATTTGAAAATCGTCTGGATTCTTGTATAAAAGCATTATGACGTGAAACAAAATGTTTCACGCGTATCTGGGTATGTGGATTTTTTATATCCTCGAAACATCCAACGGCTGAATGGATTTTAATGAAAGAGATCTCTATCAATTCGTGTTAACCATTCGATGGTTATAGGCTATGTTTTGTTTTTATAAATTCAAAATGGCGGCCGTAAAATACAAAATGGCGGTAGGAAGCGGGAAGCTTCGGGTAGGAAGCGGGTAGGAAGTTGGAAGCGGGTATCGAATATTTTAGTTCATGTATATTTTCGTTCGTATGTATTACGAATTATTGTATTACGTTTTCGTAAAACAAGAAATATCTGTCTTTTTTTAGAGTGTACTGTTTATTCCAGGACTGTCCCAACCTTATTACAAGCTAATCGGACGCTTTTTGCAGCAGTTTGCACGAGACATACACAAAACACAGACAAACGTCAAATACTTTTTGTGTCTCCAACAGTGAGTCTCAACTGACGTTTTGGCAAGCTCAGGGGCAGGTTTCGTTTTGCATGCGTTATGAAACATTAATATGATTAAAACCCCTTATAGAATACATGGTTTATTTCGAGTTCTTGAGAACCGGATGTTCGTAAATTTAAAGCAGTTAATTTATAAACATCCTACTTGTTTACAGGTCTTCATTAAAATTCATCCTGAGTATTATAGTGGCAGTCTCATAGCAAGTTGTAAGGGAAACGCCCTTTTGTGAATTCCGTATCTTGTTAGATAATTACGCACTATTATGAAACTGTACATTCTTTAACCACTGAAAACACCGCTTGAAAATAAAATGTGAATACTTTACTTCAGTATGATGATTATGGAGTTTTTTCCTAGTAAATCCAAGAACATCTTTTTAAATAAATCATACACAGAAACACGTTTTTGAGGGACTCCATAACCTTTAAATTATTGAACTTTAATTAAAAACCTTTTCTATTTTTGCGTTTTATAATATCGTTTGACATATTAATAAATGAATTTATGAAGTGGAATTTTCATGGTAAAACTTAAAAAAAAAATAGATTTTTAAAAATAAAAAGTAATTAAATTTAAAAGACCATACTTTGTATCGTAAGTGCCCAGCTACTCTATTATGAAGGAATTCAAGGGTCAAATGGATTTTTGAGTTTTGTGTGTGATCGTGTTGCCCTGATTCTAACATTTGTGCGTGAACGAGCCATCTGTCGTTATTTTAATTTTCGAAAACTGTGCTTGAATCTCCGAGAATCTCGTTTCCTTGTTTACTTCTAGCAATAATATGATAACTAGGTTTCTGTGGACATCTATCTGGTATAAAAGTGGTGGCAGGAAATAGATCCAGAGAATTTAGTCGCATCCTTGGTGGAGAATCAGATTCTATTCTCATCACTTCTGAATTTAAAAGTTTGCTTCTGCCATGTGCTGAATAGTCAGTGTCCATTTTGAGCTTTATTTGGAGTGGAATACTCGTCTAATAACGCCGAATATTTGGAAAAGTATTGAAAGTTGATAATTCAAATAAATAGAACTTGGAATCCACGGGGTTTCCTTTATAATACTTACTCAGTATTTAAAGTTACCTTCATAGTGTTTTCAGTGCAATTTATATTGCTAAGTTTTGCTGCTTCCTAGTGTCATTTTTTTAGCTGAAATGGTCTTTCCTTACATATCTGTGAACGATTAGCGTAGCTACTTTATTCTGAGTTAGTGCTAAAATTGATCGAATTTCCTTAGGATAGCATTCTTCATCTTTTTTACTGGTGTCTCGAGTTTAATTTGTATCATCGTCAGTGTGAGAGTACCCGCTCAACGGCCCTTCATTATCATTTATTGCTTTAAACAAACCATCGATATTGTTAATTTCGTTGACATTTTTAATTTCATAGTTGACAATAACGAAGGGTCCGTCATAAATTTTCAACAATTTTAACGTTTTATCGCATTTATTTTTCATACATTATTTACAAATGTGCTCTATAGCTGTAACTACCAGATTTCCAAAAAGAAAATTAACTGCAATAAAAAAATAAATAAAATGTAATGCCATTCCTATACAAATAAAAGACAGATTATCTCACTCTGTGTGTGCGTGTGTCTACGATGACTAGCAAATTCTACCGCAAGCAGAGGCCTAAACATTTGTATGAGGATAGTCCAAGGCAGTTCCTCATGCACATGAGACTCGTATTTTTAATTTTTTTAATTATCCAAGATATTAATTAAAAACTCATAGAAAAGCGATCTCTCTTTGAAATTATTGGAGGCATGTGCGCATGGTCCATCCTTGCTTTCCTAGTGCTTAGACGGGAATAACTTAAGGCAAATTTTATTTAGCCGTTTGTTTTAAGGCTGCTAGTCACTCAGCATCCAAATTCCCCTTACTAATGTCAAGACTACGGGCGTTTGATGCATTCGTATCTTTACGATATCTCTTCGGAAAATTAATATTTTTAACTCATTTTTTTATGTGTACTCTTCTTCTTAAAGGGTGTCTCTTTTTTTCTTAGTTCTCAAAATATTTCTAAAATGTATACTTAATTGTATATGAAGCGTTAAAATCTTACTCACAGTTCGTCAACTTTTTAACTCATAAAATATTAAATTAAGCATACATTTTAGAAATATCTTCGCAACTAAGAAAACAAGAGACACACTTTAAGATGAGTACACAGGCTGCAAAACAGTTATAATTATTTATAACTGATAAAAATTTGAGAGCTCGGACAACAAGAACTATTTTTTTTAAAAACTAGGAAACTATTCAACGTAAAAAGGAACAATAACATTGTTTCTTATAAGCAATTTACTATTAAATATCAATAGTTTTTGATGAATTTTTCACTAAAAAATATAAATTAATATAAAATCGGGTTAAAGATATAAAAACATTCAAATATAAGGTTTACTTATGGTAACCTTAAGTAACACAGGCTCAGGCAACGCTGGAAGGGTCAGGAAGTGTGAAAATGGTGTAAAAATAAGTATTTACTGAACATTAAAAAATAATAAACTATTTGTATACTATTTATTATAAAATCGAATCCTTAATTTTATTCAATGCACATCAAGAATCTTCCAAAATATAGTGAGTCAGTTAAAAAATATATGCTTAAGATTAATATTTCTATCATACTGATATGCAGACACCCTGTATTGTAGCTCACAAATAGGGGAAACGCAACACTTTGGGACTCACACATGAAGAAAATTGAATATATATTGCGACTATAAATAAAGGGAAATGGATGCAGCAATAAAACCTTTTTCCTATATTCTTAATTTTCGGATCTTTACTAAACCTTGTCGGAGTATACAACGGATGTCTGATTAATTTTAGGCAAAAAATTTTAAAATTAATATTTTCATACTTTTTACAAGATAAAGCATCCAAAGTGAATCTTTTAAAAATGACAGTGGCTTTGAAAACAAACGACATATCATAATGTATTTCAAAATCATTTTTTGCAAAAAAAATATTCCTTATTCTTTGACTAATTAAAATGATCCATAGGTTTTAATTTTGGGACAAATTAACAAAATCGCTAAGCGTTACACTTGATACCTACTTCGAGAAATCAGAGCGTCGGTTTTTGAAGGTCGCATTATTAAGGTTCCCAAATTAACTGAAAAGTCTATTAACATTCAATTTTTTAATAAAAGTTAAGTTCGTGAGAGCTTTTTGTTTATTAACACTTTTCAACTTAGTTAAAAGTGTTTATGAATTCCATTTGTCTGCCTGTCTGGCCGTCTTTCCCTTCTTTAGCTCCTGTAAATATACTCGGATACCCATGTAATTTATATATGTTAATGTTGCTTACTATAGTATGATCTGTTGTGAAAATGAAGTGTGAAGCATTAACTAGAATATACGCATGAACAAATAGACTGTAGGCAAATTAATGATTAAAAATTGGCTCGATACTAACAATTAAAAGAAAGAATTGTAATGCATTTTACAACATGATATTTTCATAAGATTTTCATATATTTTACCACTTTAAAAACATTAAAATTAAAAAGCAATTATTCATGTTTTCTAAATAATTTTTTATTCGCTTTTTATTAACTTTAGTTACTTCATGTGCTTAAAGATCATTTACGCTCTAATCATTTTCATACTCACATCCTGATGTACTAGAGTTCTAGAAATTATTTATTATTTGTGTATCGTCAATGACAATAAAATACATTCATATTTTTAGAATATAATTATCAATTAATACATTGAATTAAATTAAATTGTGATTATACGTTTATAAAACGATCCCAGATAATTTCATTAATTTTCAGAAATAGATTTTTTAAATCTATTACCACTTAACTCAAGAATGATTGATTTTTTTAAAATATTGTAAAGTAACATTTCCAGTAATATACAAAAAATCTTTTTTTCTGTTGCCATATATTAAAGAGAAACTGAGCAAGTTTTTTTTTTTTTTTTTTTATAATAATCAGTTGATTTTCTACCTTTAATATGTATTTTTGCACGGGGAATGCAACGTCATTTAAATAAGGTGAATTTTCATTTCGGCATGTATCTACATTTGATTACACTAATAAAAACGCTAATTAAAAAAATATATATTTTTTTTTTGCTTTTAAATATTATTTCACTATCAAAATCTTATTTATAAATAGATATATATGGTATTTAAAACTTTCTCCTAAGGAAACAATATTTCAGAACAAGTCATATTTCCATTTATCGAATGAATTTTGACTTAATATATTCGCCCAATAATTTTTCCAGGATCTAAATTAGAATATCTCTGAAGCATAAAAATTCAGATAACTTAGCGGAAAGAATGTTAATCAAATAATCACTTCGAAAATAATGAGACAGATACGATTGATCCAATATGAGTGACAATGAAATATTCATAATCATCGCTAATCTATGCTATCCGAATATTAAGCCTTTATGCTGGTTTGGGCCGCATTCCAGAGGGTCTACAAAAATTTCAAATACTTGTACTGTATGTCACGTGAATTTGAAAGCGCACAATCTGACGGCTTAAGTGGTTTCCAAGGAAACTTAAAAACACAGACTGCACCTGCAGTCTTTCTAGATCACGCTAACTTCAGTTGAGAACTTAATATGTGTGTGGATTCCTTTTATATTTTACACTAAAGGAGAAAATCTCTATGAATGGGTGAGTGGGTCAAATGATAGTCTTTAATAATAATGGAATGGGTTTAGGATCTACGGCGGATGTTATTAATTTGCGGAAACCTTATCCAGTATTACTGCTTGCGTGGCCGTATTCGCAGATTTGCGTGTGGTGACTCGCTTTGCTTCTAACAAAACGAGGTTGAAGCATATTCACGCCAAAATTTTATTTCAAAATTATTTTAGAAGGAAATCGTTAAAAGGAAGTCAAAAAATATTTTTATTTATCATGTTTTTATTGTTATTGTTCCACTGTTATCGACATTTTTATTACCGTTAACTTCGTGAAATATTAAAGAGCATTAGCTCATGTTTTAAAGCTCCATTAAGAAAGAGCGAAAATGTACAATAATAATAAATCTTCTAAACGAATATTCTATTTGAAACTAACATGCGCCTAAAATTCTTTCCAAATAATTTTTACGCATGCAGGAAGAGAGGTGTGAGTTGTGCTTTAAGGAATCCAGCATTTACAATTTTTAACTAAATAAACTAAAATAAGTTAGAATTTTTTAAAGATCCATTAAAGAAAGGTAAAAATTAAGGAATGACACAAGTAGCACGGCGACACTCAAACAGGAGGAGCGAGAGGAAAGAAGTGCAAATAGTGCAGTTAAGCAGATAACTATACATATGCATGCATTTTATATTTTATTCTAAAGGAGAAAAACCTCTATGAATGGGTGAGTGGGTCAAATGATAGTCTTTAATAATAATGGAAGGGGTTTCAGATCTACGGCGGATGTTATTAATTTGCGGAAACCTTATCCAGTATTACTGCTTGCGTGGCCGTATTCGCAGATTTGCGTGTGGTGACTCGCTTTGCTTCTAACAAAACGAGGTTGAAGCATATTCACGCCAAAATTTTATTTCAAAATTATTTTAGAAGGAAATCGTTAAAAGGAAGTCAAAAAATATTTTTATTTATCATGTTTTTATTGTTATTGTTCCACTGTTATCGACATTTTTATTACCGTTAACTTCGTGAAATATTAAAGAGCATTAGCTCATGTTTTAAAGCTCCATTAAGAAAGAGCGAAAATGTACAATAATAATAAATCTTCTAAACGAATATTCTATTTGAAACTAACATGCGCCTAAAATTCTTTCCAAATAATTTTTACGCATGCAGGAAGAGAGGTGTGAGTTGTGCTTTAAGGAATCCAGCATTTACAATTTTTAACTAAATAAACTAAAATAAGTTAGAATTTTTTAAAGATCCATTAAAGAAAGGTAAAAATTAAGGAATGACACAAGTAGCACGGCGACACTCAAACAGGAGGAGCGAGAGGAAAGAAGTGCAAATAGTGCAGTTAAGCAGATAACTATACATATGCATGCATTTTATATTTTATTCTAAAGGAGAAAAACCTCTATGAATGGGTGAGTGGGTCAAATGATAGTCTTTAATAATAATGGAAGGGGTTTCAGATCTACGGCGGATGTTATTAATTTGCGGAAACCTTATCCAGTATTACTGCTTGCGTGGCCGTATTCGCAGATTTGCGTGTGGTGACTCGCTTTGCTTCTAACAAAACGAGGTTGAAGCATATTCACGCCAAAATTTTATTTCAAAATTATTTTAGAAGGAAATCGTTAAAAGGAAGTCAAAAAATATTTTTATTTATCATGTTTTTATTGTTATTGTTCCACTGTTATCGACATTTTTATTACCGTTAACTTCGTGAAATATTAAAGAGCATTAGCTCATGTTTTAAAGCTCCATTAAGAAAGAGCGAAAATGTACAATAATAATAAATCTTCTAAACGAATATTCTATTTGAAACTAACATGCGCCTAAAATTCTTTTCAAATAATTTTCACGCATGCAGGATGAGAGGTGTGAGTTGTGCTTTAAGGAATCAAGCATTTACAATTTTGAACTAAATAAACTAAAATAAGTTAGAATTTTTTAAAGAGTCATTAAAGAAAGGTAAAAATTAAGGAATGACACAAGTAGCACGGCGACACTCAAACAGGAGGAGCGAGAGGAAAGAAGTGCAAATAGTGCAGTTAAGCAGATAACTATACATATGCATGCATTTTATATTTTATTCTAAAGGAGAAAAACCTCTATGAATGGGTGAGTGGGTCAAATGATAGTCTTTAATAATAATGAGAGGGGTTTAGGATCTACGGCGGATGTTATTAATTTGCGGAAACCTTATCCAGTATTGCTGCTTGCGTGGCCATATTCGCAGATTTGCGTGTGGTGACTCGCTTTGCTTCTAACAAAACGAGGTTCAAGCATATTCACGCCAAAATTTTATTTCAAAATTATTTTAGAAGGAAATCGTTAAAAGGAAGTCAAAAAATATTTTTATTTACCATGTTTTTATTATTATTGTTCCACTGTTAGCGATGTTACCGTTAACTCGGTGAAATATTAAAGAGCATTAGCTCATGATTTAAAGCTCCATTAAGAAAGAGCGAAAATGTACAATGACAATAAATCTTCTCAATGAATATTTCATTTGAAACTAACATGCGCCTAAAATGTTTTTCAAATAATTTTCACGCATGCAGGAAAAGAGGTACGATTTGTGCTTTAAGTAATCAAGCCTTTACAATATTGAAATAAATAATCTAAAATAAGTTAGAATTTTTTAAAGAGTCATTAAAGAAAGGTAAAATTAAGGAATGAAACGAATAGCACGGCGAAACTTAAACAAGAGGAGCGAGGGAAAAGAATTGCAAATAGTGTAATTAAGCAGCGAAATATATGTATGCATGCATTTTGTATTTTATTCTAAAGGAAATCGCTATGAATGGGTTAGTGGGTCAAATAATAGTCTTTAATAATATTGGGATAGGTTTAGGATCTACGGCGAATGTTATTACTTTGCAGAAATTTTATCCAGTATTGTTGCTTGCGTGGCCGTATTCACATATTTGCGTGCGGTTTCTTGATTTGCTTCTAATAAAATGATGTTGAAGAAAATGAAGTTGAAGTACATTCACGCCAAAATTTTTATTAAAAAAATATTTTAGAAGGAAACCGTTAAAAGGAAGTAAAAAATAAAAAAATATTTTTATTTACCATGTTTTTAATTATTACTGTTCTACTGTTAGCGACATATTTATTACCGTGAACTCCCTGAAATATTAAACAGAATTAGCTCATGATTTAAAGCTCCAATAAGAAAGATGAAAAATGTATAATAGTAATAAATCTTCTAAAGGAATATTTTATTTTAAACTAACAAACGCCTAAAATTCTTCCCAAATAATTTTCAAGCATGCAGGGAAAGAGGTGCGAGTTTTGCTTTAAGTAATCAATCATTTAAAATATTGAACTAACTAATCTAAAATAATTCAGAATGTTTCAAAAAGTCAAACCTCTTCACGCTCTTGGCCACATATGTGGACGTTTAGTTTTTTTATATTTATAATTACTGTCAATATTAAAAAGAACCAAAACTTGATAATGACTAACTCACTACAAGATCCCTCAACAAGTGAAGTAAAATTTTTATAGTTTTGCTACATTGATAATGTTACTTCCTATGTGTAGTTAGAGATAAAGCGTGAAGCATTTTTTAGGTAGTCAGTGTTGTTGGATTATTAGAACAAGTTGTTAATTTTTGATAAAAATAATATCAGATATATTAAATATATTAAGTTTTAATAATTTATAGAAATATAAGAAAGAAATTTACTGATAGTTTTTTTTTTTACTTTATAAGAAATTATTTCACTTATAAATGACTATTAACTCTCAGCGGCAACAAATGTGTACATAGGGTTTTTTTTTAATTTTTATGGGTTTTTTTACTTTTTGAATTCACATTAACATAAAACAAATAAAACGTAAAAACAAATCAAGTCATTTTTTTTTTCCTCACCATAAAAAAATCGTCCCTAAAGAGATGAAGACGAATAGCATGGCAACACTCAAACAGGTGGAGCGAGAGCAAATAAGTGCAAATAGTGTGCTTAAGCATAGAAACACATATTTTATATTTTATCCTAAAGGAGAAAATCTCCATGAATGGGTGAGTGGGTCAAATTATAGTCTTTATAATAATGGAAAGTGTTTAGGGAGTTCAGCTTATGTTATTAATTTGAGGAAACCTTAAACAGTTTTACATCAAGCATGGCCACGCAGTTGTCCAGATGGCATTACTTGTTATGAAAAAAGTATGTCTAATGTTTTGTTTCCACGTAATACATAATTTAGATACATTTTCTTTTGAAATGTATTTGATGAAAGAAAGTATCTCATTATATCTTCTCTGGTCGGAATAATCAAACGATATGTGTTTTCCTGATTTTGTTCGTATGTTTTAAAAATCAGATAAAAATTACTTTGTGTACTCTTCAAAATAATTCGTTTATTCTTCAAATTGCATTGCAGCGCACATGAAAACTTGAAACTGGATTTTTACTCTAAAGAATAACATATGCATGTCAATATGTGGAAATGCGTTCAATTTTTCATACGTCAATTGAAACGTAGAAATATACAATTCCAAATATAGAGATTATAAAATACTTATTTTTAATTAACAATTCATTTATAAAAATATCTTATGAACATATTTTACAAACAATTCACCAGGACGATTTTTTTACATTAATTGCCAACAAAAATTAACAAACTATGATTCTTGGGTTCTTACTTAAGAGTTGTTGTTCAGTGTGATCTCAAATTTTCTTCACAAATATTAAATATTAAACCTATGGGCGTTGAATGTCCTCGTATTTTTTTAAATATCTCCTAAGAAATTTAATATTTTAAACTTTTTTCTGTGTTCTCTGCTTGAAGCATGTCTCTTTTTTTAAGTTAGTAAAATATTTCTGAAATCTATGCTTAATGTAATATTTGTGAATATTACATTGCATTACATTGCATTAATATACAATGTGTGTAATATCAATAAGCTGATGAGCTGAAAGTAAAACTTTAACACTACAAATAAATATATATCTGAAAATTTTTTTGACAGCTATAAAAAGTGACATCCTTTAGAAGTGTACACAGAAAAAGAATTTAAAATATTAATTTCTTGATATGATATTTGAAAAAAAAAGAATGCATTCCACATCCATAGGTTTAACATTAGCAAAGGTAATTTCAAAGTTGACTGACCAGTATCCTTAACCTCGTGAAATTGGATGTTATTTAACGACATTTTAATTTTTTATAACAGTAATTCCGTATTTTCCTTTATTTAATCCAATTATACACAAGACAAGTATTATGAATAATATATTCAAAGAAAAATCATAAGGAACCTACATGGAATGTATACGTGAGACTTGTCACGAAGGTGTTAAAATATACTTACTTAGTATAGAAATGTAATTGGAAAATTTGTTCTTTCCATGCTAAATATTTAAGTTGAACCTCTGTAAATTGGCTAAGACCGCAGATTTGTGGTTACTCTCCTTACTATTAACAAATTAAAGTTAAAACAGATTTTCAACAAAATATTTAAAAAAAATTCCTTTAACACTTTCAGGGGCACAGCACTTCCGCCACTAAATTGTTGAAAAGAATGAATGGCACCGCAGTTTACGAAAACATTTATTTACAAATACGAAAAAGCTGTATTTCTCATCCATAATAAAGAGGAATTTTGTTTACAAAAATTCTAGTGCCATTGTGGCATTTGGGAATTAAAATTTAGTGGTTTCATAAACGTTCCACTGCCCCAGAAAGGGTGAAAGAGAACCGTTATGAAAACATTTTTTTTCTAAATTTTTTACCACGTCTTTATAGCTCATGTTCCAATGTAAGCGATATATTTATAACCTTTAATTCGTGAAACATTAAAATTCCTTGGCTCATAATATTAGCTTCAATAACTAAAAACAAGGTGTATAATAACAAAATTTCTATATGGATATTTTAACGTAAACTAGGATACGGCAAAATTTCATTCAAAAAAATTTAAGAGCAATTACTTTAGACATCTGGCCCCACTAGTGGCCGAGAGGTTCTGTTCTCGAAGCTAGTAGACGGGAGGTTTTGGGTTAATAGTTCGGAGAGACCCCTCCCCACGGAGCGCACTCCCCCACCTTAGGGCCTATATCCCTCGTGTTGATAATTGGTCGTCATAAACACAACCAACCAACCAACGTTTAGACATCCTTTAAAATTATTTTTTATTTCCTTCGTTTTCTTTAATATTATGCTAGTGTTAGCAACATATTCATAGCCATTATAAGTAGGAAATACTACATATTATTAGCTAATGATTCGAAATTCCAATCATTTCAAATAAAAATGCATAAGAATTACTTGTCTTGGTGGGTATTTTTACTAAATTAGTTAGCATTATTAATGAATAGGTAATATACTGAGTGCTTAGTCAAGGAGAAGTTCCCCAGATAAGGTTGGATTTTTAGGGGGGTTTCGGGAATTTAGTTATTTAAATAATACACATAGAAACAAAAAAGATTTTTGTCATGAAAATTATTGTACTTTCTGCTAAGTATTTGATAATACTTTCTTATAAAAAAGTTGATATTTAAATCTATCTGTATGCCTTCAAAGTTGACTATGTACGGAATAAAAAGTACATCAACGTAACTATTGCTCAGCATCGAAGAAAATCCTATTATAATAAATATATTATATTAGTTGGGGACCAAATCTAAAACTTGTAAGATAAATTACAATTTCACAAAATGGCGTCTGTCTGAAGTTTGAAGTCAATGGCATGATGTTTTTCTGAAACTGTTTAAAAATCGAAACTGTTAAATTTTTTATTCTAAAAACATTTATCCTCTAACTAAAAAGTCTAATTTAATTTGGAATAAGCAAAATATCGATTGCTTAAATGATCTGTGTCAGAACTTGCACCATTTCAAAAGAACAAAAAAGATTCAACGAAAACGCTTTGAAAGTTTTTGATCCGAAAAATTCTGTTTTTAATAAATTAATGATGCTCGTTGTCACGATTTATCTCTTTGAGCATTTGAGAGTTTTTCTTGTATGTTTATAAAAATAGTTGTAGAACTGAAAATAATAATAAAAAAAATTTGTCGACTTCTCGCTAAAATGTGTTTCTTATCCTTTCATTCAATACTTTTCATAACATAATTCTGTTAAAAATATTTTTATCTATGGCCAATTTAACATGATTCCTGAAAACGGAAAAACACGTGCCAGACTCATAAAACGTTAAATATTGGAACAAAAAAGGTTTTTGAGGGAATATTCTGCCTTAAAAAAAAAAAAAAAAAAAAAAAAAAAAATAGTTTTTGAAAGTTTCCCAGAAAAATATTCCTTTAATATAGGGTTCTATCCTCCTAATTAAAGATAAATACTTGATACCTCACAATTAGTTGTCTCCGGAGGCAGATTGTGAAATAAAATTTGATAATAAATACCCTACCATTTACCAAACACATACAGAAACTGCCAACGACGTTCTACTTGGGCAAATCTGAGCTATTAAAAAAGAGCACTGTACGAAGTGTCATTATGCAAATCTATTAATTCACACCATAAACACGCACACTCTCGATCACGCAAAGATGTGTATAACACCATCAACTAAACACTTATGAGAAGCAAATAAAGCCTTATAGAAGTTGTCTCAGAATGATCTAACTGTGTTCAATATGCTTACAATTTCCCAGTAATAACAATTAATAACATGTTAGTATATGAACCACAATAGCACGTAACTAATCAGAAGAAATGTTACATGCACACAGACGTATCTGTCTCTTGTTTCTATAGTTCTTCTTTCAGAAAACACCTTTAGCTTTTTTACATGGAAAATACCGAATCATTGCTATTGCGCAAGAATTTCCCGTTCCGTTGATTTCGCATTGGATTATTCAAGAACAGTGGCTACAAAATATTGTGTTTTGCTTTATTTGTAGCATTTATAGTGCCAGAACAAAGAAAACATTTTGGTCTTTTAGAACTTGGGAACATTCGCCTTAAACCACGAGCTTTTATTGGACCTTTAAGTAATGTCTGACTCCTGTACTCGCGATAAAAGTTTTCGCTAGACAATTTTAATAGAAATGCACTTTTCTTGAAAGACACCCATCAACCTTGTCGAATAATGCTCGAAAAATATTCATGCGCCTTTTCTCTGAAACGTGGGCACATATTCAATTGCATGTTATGCAAATTAAGTTCCTAGAAACGGATCATAGCACTCCCTATCAGCTATTTTTTAATCTAAAAGGTTTTTCAATCTAAAAGGAGCATCATTCATAAGGTGCATAATCTAAAAGGTGCATCAATCATTTTGACCACTGTTTGAACTTTTTATCAACCAAATACGGATGCGTTATGTGCATGTGAGTGGCCCATTTCTACAGATATTTTCAAGAGTATCTTTAAAAATTCTGCAGATATTTTGAAGGTAAAGCTAAATCTTCAAAATTTCTACAGATTTCTGGAGATTTTCTGGAGAAAGTGGAGATTTCTTAAGATAATCTTTAGATTATTTTTAGTGGGGGAGTAAGTGAATTTTTATGTCACTCTACAGACAGTCCCCCCCCCCCAAAAAAAAAGACTACACCTCACATACTTTAATCCCCCTATTATCTAAAAAAATAGTCATTGATTGGAAAATTTGTCTTCCTCCAATTTGTGTTTTCAAAAAAAGCTTAGAGAGACGGTGTCTTGTATAACAAGATAACTTGTATCAAACTTTGAATTTTTGCATTACGATCACCCGATTTTGGCACTATACTTGAATTTTTAAAAACATTTTACCTTAGGATATATCAAGCCAGGATATCATTAGGTTAAATAGTTTAGGAATTCTGCACATTTAAAGTTTTAATCTCCTAATGTTAAATACATTTTTAATAGTTACAAAACAAACGGTAATGACTGCTGTTTTTAAGGCATGATTCAAAAACTACTTTGTGGATTGAACTGTAATTTCGGATGCACATTTATTTCAATATATATATATATTTTAATTAATATTCGAAAAAAAATATTTTAACCTACGAAATTTTTAACAGAAATTGATTTCTGTAAACTTCCAATGTGTAAATCCAAATTTTCATATCATTCCACCAAATAGTTTTTATATGCTTAACGCTACACGCATCGCAGTTTGTCTTGCAACACTTAATAATTAATATTAGGTTTTCAAAACTTTAAATAAGCATAACCACTCCAACGAATGGCTCATCTTTTGGTGTCTTAGGGTAACAGTGTGTGAAAAAAAACAAACAGGATGTCAGTTTTGGGTGTTCGTACTGACAATTTCGAAGTTTAGTCGAATTTTTTATGAAGACAACCCCGCAAGACTTTAAAAAATAAACGGAGAGAAGACATAATTTCCAATCTAATAAATATCATCTCTTTCTTTCTGTGACAATTTGGTAATTAAAATGTATGCGGCTTTCACTCACTTTGATTTTTTTTGTTTTGTTTTCTTTGACAGTACATTGCAACCGCGGGTTTCATAGTAAAGTTTGATTGTCTTAGAGTTTAGCTTTACCTCTGTCAGTATATCGCCATGTTAACTGAACAGCCTAAATATATAATTTTTTAATCACTTTTACAATTTTAGAAGCAGGGACGTTTTCCTTATCTTAATTATTACTTTTCATAACAAAAAGGTATATTTATAATTTATCGTTGATGAGTTTGCTAGACAAAGAAATTTTGCGACGAAGCATGCAAATAAAATTACCGTAATATATTTTCTTATCAGAACATTATTCATAAAGTATTTCAAAATTCCAGGATTAATCGTTAACTATGTACTATTTTTTTCCCATTAAATGAAATAATTTGTTTTAAAGAAAACACCCTTTACCAAAATCTCTCCGAAGTACAATTTATTAACAGTTTTTTTCTAAACGATTAAAATACTTGCATCTTCCTTAAAAAAATTATCATTATTTTATATATTGTATAATTCTGAGAATTCAGTACCTTTAAATTTGATTGTCATACTCTCTAATACACCACTATATTTTAAATATAAAATGAGAAAATTCCAATGTAAATTTACTAATTCAAGTAGTTAGCAAGATAGACATATCTTATAAGATGTTAAAACTTTTCGAAATATTAATACATGTTTAAATGTTAAAACATGTTAAAATGATAAAACATTTTAGAATGTGAGAGCATATTTGAAATGACAACACGAAATCTTATAAATATCAGTTATTGTGATGAGCATGAAACCTTTTATAATTAATAATTTACTTTGCAAAAATTATTAGACTTATATTTATGTTAATGTATGTTATTAGAGTTTGTACTAAAACCAATTTCCTTAATAAATGCAAACGTGTGTCTCCTTTGAAACTCGGAAAATGCCAAAACGATATTTTAGTTATCTCCATGTCTTCTCTAACCTTTTTTTTTCTGTTAAAAAAAACACACCATCTATTACCATATAGTCTTCATTGTTTCAATATCACAAACTGGTGTGGCAAAGATTCAAACCTTGACATAAATGTATAAGAAGAAATCAAAATAATATAAACAGAGCTTATGTTGTTGGTCCTCCCAATTCAGATGTCAGAAGATGTTTCAACTAGGAAATATTTATTTCTATTAACAAAAACAAGAACAAAAAATCTTTAAAGACATACAGTGCGTCTCATAAATATAAAGACACGGATATTTTCGAAATAATATATGAAAAATTTAGTATTCAAACTTATATTTATGCATATAACGTAAAGTCTGTGCCAAGAAAACATCTCACAGTAAATTAAATTAGAATTAAATAATTTCAACTCTAAAATTGATAAATGTAAATAAATTTGCTATCTCATAAATATAAAGACATTTTACATACTTTTGAATTACCGTCCAATAAATAATCCATTCTTATTAATGGCAGAAAATATTCTAGCTGGCATGCTTTTTATTAAGTTGTATAACTATTTTGGCTTTATATCAAACCAACATCATTCGATTTCTTTTTTCAACTCAAGGACGTTTGAAAATTGTCTTCCATATGCATATACACTGCGAACGAGAGTGCCACAAAGATTCTTAACTGGATATAAATTAGGGTTACGTGCGGGCCACACCGTCACATGAACATTGCTATCGGCAAACCATTTTTTGTGAGCCCTGACGTGTGAATCGATGCATTATCCTGATGGTACAAATAATTCCGACCACCAAGAGTTTCAAGAATTGGCAAAAACTGACGATCAAGCAGTTTGATATACTCTTTAGATGTCTGTTTACCTTCTAGAATAGCAATATCCGTAGATCCATTAAAAGAGAAGGCATCCCACACCATAACAGAACCTCCCCCTTCCTGCCTACTGAAGAAGGTTCGAGATTAACGTCTTAAATCGTGCGAGTAGGAATTCCAACCATCTGGGCCATCCAAGTTAAATCTCTTTTCATCTGAAAAAATGTCTTGCATCCATCCGTCCTTCCAGTGCATATGATCTTTAACCCCGATTAACCTCCGTTCTTTGTGCTCTTTTTTCAGTAAAGAAAATCTGCACGTATGTCGGCATACAATGTTTTTTCTTTCTTTTATAGGATGATGTACTGTATCCTTTGGGACCATACTATAAACTCGTTGAGAAACTTATCGGAATGACATTTTTTGCGACGAAACAAGTCGCATGATCTTGCGATCGAGTCTTTCACTAGTTTTTCTCGGTCTACCAGATCGTTTTCTCGAATATAAATTGTAAGTTTTTGATAAAATTTTATAAAGTGCAGCTCTGATTCTCCCAGTTTTTTTACATATTTGACAAACTGTTAAGCCATTAGCTTTAAATACACGTATTTTACAAATTTTATCTTTAGAAATTTCAATATTCCACGACATCTTTGCAATTGAAACAAGTCAAACAACTTTGCTCGTTTGGGTATTTAAAGTATATTTCTACGCGTGCGTATTAATTCTGTACGCGGGCATTCGAAAAAAATTTGCATATGAAGCAGTTTCAAGTTTGTCTTTATATTTATGAGACAGCGTATTTTTTTATTTTTTTTATTATTCGAGACGAAATTATTCTATTTAAATTAAAACCCCTATAAGAGATCCATTTCAGTGTTCTTAATATGAGGTATAAAATGTAATTCTTTTAACTGAATTAATAAAATCTAATTTCAAAAACATTTGTGTCTTTATATTTATGAGACAGACTGTAGCTGTTTAATTATAAAAAAATTACAATGTTATCTTCCACGGGATTTTATTCCTAATGTTTTGTGAAAAAAGACTTTGCGCTCACACTGTGCGTCGATTTTTTTTTTTTTTAAGTTGATCGGTAAAGTCTTTTAAAAAAAATTTAAATACTTATCTTTTAATGTACTGTCAATATTTACGTGCACCATTGTCTTTAAACTTTTCGAATAGGGCTTCTAACGAAAAAAATCCCTGACTTTCAATTTTAATGCGATTACCTATTGTTATTGCCCATTTCATAAAATCTCATATATCCTTTTTTAATTAATTCGGTATTCTAATCAATAGAATTTTTTGCGGCATGAATGGATATTTAATGAAATAACACGGAACGTAATTAAACGGTATGCAGTTTTACCATTGACGTTCAAACAGTTCAAAACTTAACAGTGCAGGAGGTTCTCTCCGTCTCAAGTAAAATAAGGATAATAAAACAAGTGGGTAAGTGTGATCACAGATCGCACAGAGGGTTTCGTTTAATATTCCATTCAAAACACTTTATCCCTTTGAAAAATCTGTTAGTTTCACATTTCGCAACCAGGGGCGCACTCTATTCTAAACAAACCTCTATCCGAACGAAACTCCGTTTTACATACTATCCGTAGATATATAAGTCGAGGCGATTGGGCCCATAGCACCCGAGATAAGTAGGCGCCTCTGGTGGTAAAAAGTGGAACTCAAATATGTAAGGCTATTGTGCATAATATGAAAGAATGGTCAAAGGGGTGTCGGCAAAAGTTGGAAAAGTGCTCCCCGGGCGAAAAGGGCGGAGGTTAGGAAAATCGCTTAAAATACTCAAGTTAGAGCCCGGAGGAGTAAATAATATAAGACTTTTGGAACATTGTATGATTTGTCGTGTAGTCTGAGGTATTCAGTCCAGAAGTCTGAGGTCGTATGCAAAAATTCATGTCTCCAACTTAATTAAAGGCTCTCTTGGAAAGAATTCCTTAAAATACATAAGTGGTAGCTCAAAGGGTGAAACGTAAGACTTTTTCAAGATTTTATGATTTGTCGCCTGTCCTCAGGTGTTCTGCTATAAGTATGCAAAATTTCAAATCTCCAATTTAATAAGGGCTCAGTTAGACAGAATTGCTTAAAATACGCATGTGGAAGACCAAAGGGTTAAATGTACGACTTTTTCA
Organism: Maratus speciosus; assembly: GCA_963932465.1. Lineage (NCBI taxonomy): Eukaryota > Metazoa > Arthropoda > Arachnida > Araneae > Salticidae > Maratus > Maratus speciosus. The sequence goes on along the minus strand of OZ010787.1, from coordinate 504,804,853 downwards.
AAATTTTATGATTTGTCGCATGATGGTGTTCAGCTATAAATATGCAAAATTTCACGCCTCCAACCTAATTAGGGGCTCACTTAGAAAGAATTGTTTAAAATACATATGTGGGAGCCCAGAGGGTTAAATGTACGACTGTTTCAAAATTTTATGATTTATAGTTTGATATGAGGTGCTCGGCTATAAGTATGCAAAATTTCACGCCTCCAACCTAATTAGGGTCTCACTTTGAAAGAATTGTTTAAAGTACACATTTGGGAGCCCAAAGGGTTAAATGTACAACTTTTTCAAAATTTTATGATTTGTCGTATGTTGTGTGGTGTTCAGCTATAAGTATGCAAAATTTCAAGTCTCCAACATGTATAGTTTCTGAGAACGGGCTCTGTGACGGACAGACAGACGGACAGACAGACAGACAGACAGAGGAGCGAGACGAATAGGGTTTCGTCAGATGAACGAAACCCTAAAAAGGAAAGATTTATATAGAGTAGGTGGGAATAAAGATACGCACTTTCCATACATTTTGATTTTTAACGCGAATGCATTGGTCTAAACTTATGTAATGAGTGATTAAAATATTAGATTAGAACCTTAGGCAAGTGTCACCATCAACCGACATTCTGTCAAATTATAATTCTGTGTGAAATTGCGATTTTAAAAAACATTGCTCTGCGTATCTTTGCCCCATCGGTTGGGGTAAAGTACGCGGTGGTAGGGCAGAGATACGCAGTGCGAATTTTTGCCCCATTTCCAATAAAACGAATGAGTTATACAAAAGCATTAGAAAATTTCAATAGTATTTAGAGTTAAACTGAAAATTGTAAGTAAACCAAGAAAGAAAAAAAGCGGTCTATGAGATCGGAAATAGCAGTTAAATTCTAATTATTGTGACAAAAATTGTTGCATAAATACTGTGAGCGGCCCCAAAGACCCCTTGATCGTAGAATGAATAAAAGGGTTGACTGACTCATAAGATACTGTTTTTGCGCTAAACTTTATGTAAAGGCTTATTATAATAAATATTCTCCTCATTTAGAAGTCTTTAGCGATACTACTAAGTTTCCAAACGAATCAAAATTAAACTAACATTAATAGTTAAATTGAAAATTACAAGTTAAGCTATGAAAACTGAATATAACAGCGGTCTGTGAGACCATTAACAGGAGTTAAGGGCTAAGACTAAAAACAAAATTATTTTATGAAACAAGAATATTGATTTTTAAAAGTAGGTAGGTAGATACCTACGTTCTATATTGAAAAACAACAACAAATTGAACAATGAAAATATAGTTAACTAACTTATATTAGTTAAATAGCTATTATATTTTATACAATATAAAAATAAAACTTTCCACAAAGTAATTGTGGAAGCTTTGCATCTAGCTAAAACAGGTAGGACAAAGCCCCGAATCTTAAACTTGGGCGTATCTTTGCCTCGAGACGGATGCGTACTTTTACCCCATTTTGCAGTATTTTACTTAACCGGCAACTAACAAGTTTAAACAATAGCTGTCGAGGTTAACTATACGGCATTTAGAAGCTATAGAGCTTCCGTTCTCCACTGAATTTTTGGACTTGTAAAAATTCGAGGTATTGTCAGCTAAATAATAAAGTTAAAAGTTAAAAATATTAGATCAAAATGCGAAAATTTAAACTTACCCCTTTTTTTGGCACGGAGGGCTACTTTTTTCACAAGGTTTGAACACACAACTACTACACTTGAAACCAAACTACCACCTAGCGGTCATGATTGTAGAAATATTTCTTCATATTAAATCAGCCAGTGCGTATCTTTGCCTCGTGCGTATCTATACTACCGCCTACTCTATGTCTATTCTACAAAACTCAATGTAAAATAATAATGGACATCATGTAAAATAATCAAATAGTGCACGTGAGGAATTACAAATATTGCTGGTAGAGGTTTCCCGAACCGAGTTCGAACGACATTGATAAAAGGTTAATAATAATTTATCTCTATATTTTATTAAAAGAATGCAAAATTTTTGCATGATTATACATATTATGAATATTTTCCAAAACTTTTAATCAAATATTTAATGGACTGAAACCAAAATTAATAAAGGGAGAATAAAACGATCTTTAATTGTAGCCGTAATCTGATGTTAATAATGAAGAGATTCTGTTTTAGCGCCAGAAAACGCTGAAACGAGAAAAAATCAAAAGGATCAGAATTTGATATATTTTGGTTCAACGCAAATGGCATTTTAGCTGTTTTACTTTATAGAACATGAAGAAAGCTTTTCTAATTTTACATTACTGACCTACGAACCGTATAAAAATTTAATTTTTGCAACTTTTTTTTAAATTATCTATTTTGACGCAAATGTAATTTCCTATGACGAAGAACAATTTTCGAAATTTTTTTAAAGTATAAACAATACTTCTAAATTTTTAATTAATTTTTCAACTACATTTCAGCAGTGAAATTACGCTTGAAATTATTGAATATTAATGATGTGAATTATTACATTGCTACAAAGCGTAAACCAACTTAGTGAAAAATGTCCAAGCCGGGAATCGAACCCGGGTCCCTGGAATAGATCTCCAGTGCTCTACCACTAAACCACAAGGACGATGTCCAGCTTGGCATTTCTCACTTATATAAGTCGGTAAGGCTGCTACTGCAGTACAAGATGGAGAAGTCTTCATGAGCACACATTCCAGTGGCGTAACATGAGACGCAAACAAACCCAGCATCGGTGAATACACAATTTTTACTCATGTTACGCCACTGGAATGTGTGCTCATGAAGACTTCTCCATCTTGTACTGCAGTAGCAGCCTTACCGACTTATATAAGTGAGAAATGCCAAGCTGGACATCGTCCTTGTGGTTTAGTGGTAGAGCACTGGAGATCTATTCCAGGGACCCGGGTTCGATTCCCGGCTTGGACATTTTTCACTAAGTTGGTTTACGCTTTGTAGCGATGTGATAATTCACATCATTAATATTCAATAATTTCAAGCGTAATTTCACTGCTGAAATGTAGTTGAAAAATTAATTAAAAATTGTGTATTCACCGATGCTGGGTTTGTTTGCGTCTCATGTTACGCCACTGGAATGTGTGCTCATGAAGACTTCTCCATCTTGTACTGCAGTAGCAACCTTACCGACTTATATAAGTGAGAAATGCCAAGCTGGACATCGTCCTTGTGGTTTAGTGGTAGAGCACTGGAGATCTATTCCAGGGACCCGGGTTCGATTCCCGGCTTGGACATTTTTCACTAAGTTGGTTTACGCTTTGTAGCAATGTGATAATTCACATCATTAATATTCAATAATTTCAAGCGTAATTTCACTGCTGAAATGTAGTTGAAAAATTAATTAAAAATTGTGTATTCACCGATGCTGGGTTTGTTTGCGTCTCATGTTACGCCACTGGAATGCGTGCTCATGAAGACTTCTCCATCTTGTACTGCAGTAGCAGCCATACCGACTTATATAAGTGAGAAATGCCAAGCTGGACATCGTCCTTGTGGTTTAGTGGTAGAGCACTGGAGATCTATTCCAGGGACCCGGGTTCGATTCCCGGCTTGGACATTTTTCACTAAGTTGGTTTACGCTTTGTAGCAATGTGATAATTCACATCATTAATATTCAATACTTCTAAAACTATGAGTTTAGGAAACGGTATATATTGATAACAGAAATATCGGTCAACAATTTGAAGGTTGACTGGAAGGTCAATCTGAAGGTTTAAACTGACCGGGAAATAAATTTAAAATTTGTCTACCTGTAAAATAGACATGTGAACTACATATGTAGATCTATCTGCATTCCTAAAATTAAAAGTAGGATCCAAATTGCATAAGCAAGTACGCATTTTCCAATAAAACGTCATAAAATAATAACAAATCATAAAGGATTGTTAAACTAATTAACATTCCTCGATGAAATAAAATTATATATTAAACAGGTATTTTCATTGTTTTAGGTAAAAAAATATCGTGAAAGGCTATATCGGGGACGTTTTCTTGTGCATTGTTGTATTGGTGTCTAGTTTGCCTTCCCTCGTGTGTCAAGCAGTGTCTGATAAAATGTTTGAATTACTTTTAGGAGAGTATCTCAGCTAATTAAATGTATACATTTTTCATGGTTTGTTTACATATGACTATTGTACAGTCGGCCAAAAAAACAAACAGAAAAAAACCCCAGAGAATAACAGCTTATGCATTTTAATCAACAAATTGGCCGAGGAAAAAACGGAAATAAGTATTTGACTGTTTGACGGAAAATTATGTCTTCTTTCTATTTATGTTAAGACAAATAAGCTTAGAAATATTAGTTAAAACTAGTGTGAAACATTAAGAACTAAAAGTTCTTCTTAAAACACCATCAAACATTTTTAATGCGCTAAGTCTTTCGAAAGAACTTAGTCTTTCTTCGTCAGGCGCAAAGAAAACATGCTTCTACTATTAAATCAGCAGGAAGACTGAAATGAAAGATAAGGGAACGAAAACAAGCTGAAGAAACAGCCAATAAGAAAGAAGAAATCAACAGCCAATAGGAAAGCAGAAAACAATAGCCAATCACAGAAGAGCATAACCCAAACAGAAGAACACAGTGTAGAACGGGAATTAGGTAAAAAATTAGAAAATAAATAAGTAAATAAAAAAAATAAATTTAAAAATAAATTATAATAAAAGGAAAACACGCATGTATAAAATAAATAAATGGGAGCACATGAAATAAAATAAAAATGAAAAGTAACCAATACAAAAAATAATAATAATCAAACTAATATTAATTAATACAAAAATATATTATATGGTAAGACAGAAAAAGTTTTTCCAAGCTGCAGAGAGCATTGTGTAATCAAATTTATCGTTAACAATAACTTCATGATTAAAATAAAAAGCTAAATTTTAAAGAAAGTCCAATTCAGAGATACTGTTGGCATTAAAGATAATTTTAGCATTTTGAATATTAAAACTATGTCCGGAATCCCAATAATGTTTGGGAATAGAAGATTTAGAAATGTCTTGACTATTTTACAAAACGAGAATGATTTCGAGATTTCTTTTAACTTGACCAATATAATTTAATGACAGCCATTACACGGAATATTATAATTTCCCCCATTTACGAAGATGAGGAACTGGAGATTTAGTGCAGGGGAATTTGAATTTGTTGACAAATTTAAAGGTACCGTTAAAACTGAAAAGTCTCAAAACTTAACTAATTTGACACATAAAGGAGGATAAAAGGGGAGAACAATCAAATTATCAGGTTTTCTTTTCATAGATTTGGAAATAGTAGATTTACTAGACTGTCTTTTGAATTTCGTCACAGCATTATTGATAACAGAAGGATTGAAAACTCTTTTGACAGCAACAGATTTTATGTAATTAAGATTATCCTTAAGGGATGCAGTTTCTGAACAAATTTTGAGAGCACGATTTACATACGTGTAAAAAACACTGATTTTCTGATTAACTCTCATTATAAAGGATGCGGAGTCTGAACAAATTTTGAAAGCACGATTTACATACGTGTAAATAACACCGTTTTTCTGGTTAACTCTCTCAAATCATCCAGTTAACCTGCGGCATTTATTGTTAAATTATTTGTTTTATACGATCACAGCTTAACCCTAGAACTACCGAAAATTTTACTCAAGTTTTATAAAAACATTCTACACCAGAATTTTTACTTAAAACTATTTAATTTGTTTATTTAACTTATTATTGTCTGATTTATAAATTTAGTTTGTTTTGAAGAAATTTCTGGTTTGAATAAATATTTTGAATGTACATGTCGGGTCCATTGGACCCTTCTGGTAGACAGAGGGTTAATTCTACACAAATAACACAGTGTTTGTACGCTATATTAGATAAAAGAAAGGGCAAAACTATCATGCAAGAAAAGAAAGGAAGTTATATAGCTGTGGAAAAGCATATTGTTTTGTTGTCAGAGCCTGGTTCTGTTTATATAAGACATGTGACTCCGGATTCAGACAACGTTGGGAAGAAACATGGCGCAATTAGATGGCTTGAAATCTTTGTTGGCCATAAATTGCACTGTTTTGTAAGCTTATTACATACTAATGGACTATCTCTTCTACGCCTTTTTCAGAAGATTGACGGAAAGACCTCTGGGCTACACCAGTTCTCTGGAACAATAGGATAATTTCTGGAAACATGCGAAACCCTTGCTGTGACAAATTTTGTTGCTATTCTTGTTGCTCTGCCTGAAACTGATAAAGAAGACCTCAGTGCAGACCAAAAATATCTCTTCGATATTTCTAGGCAGTATCCTCAGGGGGAGTGCCTTCCAGATTTAGCAAACATAAGTCCCGGAACGATGTCTCATTCAAGATGGCTCACTACAGCCAACAGATTTCTTCGCCTATATCTGTCAACTGCCAAACCAGCAGAACAATTTAAGATCCTAGAAGAATTTGTCATGAAAGTCTACGTGCCATCCTGGTTTGAAATAAAGACAATTCTAGGAGCTACTCATGGAGCACGTCCCATGCACGGAATGACAAAAAAAGCTCATTCTTGCCAGGATATTTTAAGTCAATCATTCACGAACTTATTTAGAGGAACTCTTATTTTGCTCACTCTGAAAATATTCTGTTGGCAATGCTGTTATATGAACGATCACGTATTCAAGATCGGGGATTCAAAAGAATACTGAAAGCAAGAAAAACCGACTGGAAGGGGAAAATACGCCAATTTGATCTTCCAAATTTAAAATTCGAAGCAGAGGAATATTTTTAGATAATTCATTGGGACAAACCTTCGGAACCACCAGGTACCATGAGCCTCAGTGACGAAGACATAGCAAATATGGTGAGAAACGGTTCACAATTTGAAATAGAGAAGCTCCCTTGCCATTCTCAAGCAGTATAGAGCCTGTGCGACTGGTGACACAAGTATCATTAATAACACGTGGAACATTCGCAGTGGAATCAAGTCACGAAATGAACTTACAAAGTTTGACACCAAAGTTGAATTTTTTTAGCTCTTATGCGTAATCCAAAATGGAAGAGCGATTAACCACTTAACGGTCGCATTAAATTACGGTTTAAAAATTCAAATTGCTTATTGCCACCACTTTTTCGAAAAAGAAATATTCACCTTATATAATGACAGGCAAAATGATACCACAATAAAGCCAATTACATTATTTTATAAAACGGGTGGGAATCAAACAAAAAAGAATAAAATGAATAAAATACACAGCCCGTAAATATCACGAGAGCGAGAATTAAGGGATTAAAGTAAAATGTTTTCCTCTTTCTTTTTAATAATTAGAAGTGTTTTTAATTCAGAAAATAAAGCTATTGTAAACATTAAAATTAAATAAAAGAAATTGGTTATTTTTTTGAGTTAATATTCATATCTTTGACACCCTGTGTGGAACTTGAAGATGATGAGTGATTGCACTAGGATTTTTTTCAGTGTCCGTAGAAGCCATTTACCCGATATGCTATTCCATACATAACCCTATACTGTATACTTTAGGAATCAATAAAAAAATTACAAATTTTAATTATAAACCTCTGTTTTCTATCAAAATATCTTCTTGCGTAAATTTTGAGACGCCTCAAAATTTAATTTGTCAAAATTTAATTTTTTTTAAATAATTGAACAATCTCTGAAAATACGTATATGATGGCTTAAAATCCAACCAAAAAGATTAAATGGGTTAATCATTGTCGTCATTTATTCCTGATGAAAAAGTTGATAAACACGGAAAGAAAAATGCAATAAAATATGTTTTGTCTCTGTTACATGTATTTACCGTATTTTGGAATAAAAAAAGAAAACTAAAGTTTGTAGAGCAGCTTGTTTCTTGGTTATTTGATTTCAGTCACGTAAATCATCAGTGCAAAAGTTTCTGAAAACTAAGAATATGCTGTGTTATAGATGATATGCATTTACGAAATTGAAATTGTCCAGAAAATCAATAGTAACATAGACAGATAAATCATTCTAGCAAAATATAAGAAATTTAACAATACTTCTTTTTTTAACCGACTTTCAACAAAGGCGGTTACACAATTCATTTGCATATATTTTTAATGTATGTGTACACACTCATTTTGTCTGGATGCTCCAAATTCATTACTTTTTTGTTCGGAAGAGCTCGTTCAGAGATGCTCCCGTTTCATTTCATCATGATTAGAAAACGATATTTTTGTTATCATGATACTTTCTTTGTTTTTTTCCGGTTTTCTAATGCTTAATTTTCATAAAAAATGGTTAATCTCTACAAAATTTAAATATAACATACATAATATTACTATATATTTTTAAAATAGTGATTTTATCTTTAACAGGCTTTTAATTGAGAAGTATAAAAATTGCAATATATGGTCGTGATTTACGGGTCGAAATGAGCGATATTGGCAAGAATGTGACCTAAAATGCACTGAAATAAGTACGATGGGTTGCCACTAGAAAAACTCTTTTGTGTTAAGCAACTTTCTCTATACGCAGCTCTTACGCAAATGCTTTTAATGAGTGCATTTCATTGTAATAAGTTCTAGAAGAATCATTTCAATGTGGTCTTATTTTTTCCTTAAAAATTACTTGTAATTATAAATGTTATATAAGCAATTACATGACATGATCCAGTATAAAAGATAATGTGTACATGAAAGCAACTTTATCGATAAATATAAATACAATCTCATGTTACACCTTTTTAAACATCATCAAGAAAAATTAATTAATAAATGCGCATGCTCATTCGCAATTCTTCAAATGCTCATTTTTACAAAGAAAATGCAGGGTTAGCATAAATGAATAACAGGATTTAAAAAAATTATATTTTAAAAACTATTTCGTATGTTATAATAAGTGATATAATAAAGAAAGACATTCTATATTTTTTCCTTTTAAAATATTCCATGTGTGAATCATTTGTAAAGTATCAAGCATGTAATCTCTAATCAAGTTGGTTCCGCACATTTTGCAGTTTTACACTACCAATTGAACTGTTCTTAATTCAGCACTGATACATTGTTTAAGTTATCTGAGCTTTTCGGCAATGGTGTTCTTGTAGGTCTTTCATGTAACACGGAAAAAGAAATCACGTGTCGTAAGATTCGGAGATCTTGGTGGCCATGTGAATAAGGGTAAATCATCATTTACCCTTACCCGCACGTTACTCGCATGTTGCATAATCGTCAGGCACAGCTTGAGAGACGACAAAAAAAAAATGTGAATGTTTTTCTTTATTTTCATGTACCTTTTATTATAATAAATGTAATATGTTTTTAATGTATTTTTTTATAACCAGAAATTTATTTATGCTAACCCTGTAGATATACAGGGTGTCCATAACTAAACGACCCTACTTTAAATTTGTCTACAAACGAAACTATTGGTCAGAAAATTGTGAAATTTTGTGACGGACATAATGAAGGAATTTGAATTTGTTTGAGCGAAAAAAAAGGCTTAGTTCGAAATCTCGCCACCAGAGGGCGTTTTTAATGAATTACACATTTTAAAATTTTTTACACTTTATTTTTCTCAAATTAAATAATACAAATATACAGACCACCCCCTGATAAAAATAAAGCGTAAAAACTTTTTAAAAATATTGGTATTCGAATTGAACGGAACGTACAAACTCTGAAAAAAAAAATCCGCCTACGACAGCCGCCATTTTTTTTTCTCAGTGATCAGGCCTAGTATTCATTGGGCGGTGGCTAAATGTGTAATTTATTAAAAAACGCCCTCTTGTGGCAAAATTCAGAATTTGTAAGTTACGTTCAATTCGAATACCAATAATTTTTAAAAGTTTTTACACTTTATTTTTTTAGGGGGCGGTCTGTATATTTGTCTTATTTAATCTGAGAAAAATAAAGCGTAAAAAGTTTTAAAAATGTGTAATTCATTAATAAATGCCCTCTGGTGGCGAAATTTTGAATTGACTTTTTTTAGCTCAAACAAATTTCCATTCCTTCATTAACTCCGTCACAAAATTTCATAGCTTTCTGACCAATAGTTTCGTATGTAGACAACTTTAAAGTAGGGTCGTTTAATTATGGACACCCTGTACATTATCACATTTGTAGTACTTATTATTATTGCTATCCGTTTTCCATAAATAATTTTTTAATAATCTCACAATATATATTTATATCAGTGATTTTCATCTACTTATTTTTTATATACATTGTTTCCTTAATTTTTTTGTTGTATTGCAGATATTCTCTATTGATTGTTACTTTCGCCAAACATGGTTCGATAGCAGACTGCGATTCCATAGTGGAAATTTAACAGTCCTATCCATGGACTGGAAGTTTTTACAACGTGTGTGGACTCCGGACACATATTTCCTCAATGGAAAAAATTCGTATTTACATAAGGTCACTGTTCCGAACAAATTCATTAGAGTAAGGCATGATGGACAGCTGAAGTATTCAATGAGGTGAGCTAACAGCTTATATAACTAAATGCCAAAAAAAAGAAAAAAAACTTTAAATATTCAATAATAATTAAAATTATTTGTTTACCTTTAATGTATGAAGCATAGGGTTGTAGTGCCTTTCGTAATCACCCACTTTATAGAAGCGACATTGCGAAGAACAATCATGATAACATGTGTACAGGGTACAATTTTTATATTTTATTTTTCCACAAATTCCATAATTGACCTTCGTGGTAAATTTTATTCTCATTGACTGCAGAAATCTACTACTAAGATTATTATTTAGAAATAATGGTGAAAATACGCGCACGCTTTCGATTTTTTAAAAAAAATTGTAGAATAAGTACAAAAATGCTTGAAGTCCATGAACTTTCGGGGTGTAAATTTCATATTTAATCTCATATTTTTCACTGAAGATTTAATAATGAGACGGTTAATAATAAATTGAACAAAAATAATATTTTTGATCACCTTCGAAACATGTAATGGTTAAAATGTTGTGTCTCTCTTGCAAATTTCTAGGTGACTCTTATAGACGTTTGTATGTACTTATGTAAGAATAGCACTCATATTCTTGTAGATATAAATGTTTCTATGAACTTTTCAAAAGTTTTCCTTAATGGCATATAAAGTTTTCAACGAAAATTATTGTTACTCTTAGAAAACTTGAGAAAGTGCAGTAGAAACATTATACTGCAATTAACAGTTAATAAAATAAATATGAAAATAGTATGAGCATTTCTATGAAATAATTTTTAACTGTGCATGCGCGAATGATACAACATTTTTTTCATAATTTTGAAATCAACTGTAAAGTGTTTAAAAAAACCCAGCGGAATATCGTTATATATCTTAACCAATTTCGTCGATACAGTGATCAGATTCATAAATTGTGGAAAAGCCTTTATACTTAAGCTAATTTCAAAAAGCAACTGAATTTCAGCTCGCCATGTAGCTAAACTGTTTTTGAATATTCGCAATATTCAACTCGCCTTTTTATTCCCTGTATAGCTGACTATCAAATTATTAGGAGAATGTTTTGCTATCGTTCGCGCATGCGCAGTTAAAAATTATATCATACAGATGCTTATATCTAAACAAAAATTCAATATATCTACTTTTTTGTTACTAAATAATTGTTCTACTGCACTTCGTCAAGTTTTCTGAATGTGGCGTTAAATTTGATTAAAAATACTGCATTCTATGAACAAAAATCAATTTAACATTTTATATATTTTCAAAGATATATATGCTATTTTTACACAAATACATACAACCGCTGTACCCTGACAACAGAGAAATGTGCTACACTGACGCATTTCGAGCATTTTCTATTACAGGGTGATCGCATTTTGTACGCAATTTATTCTTGCACCTATGATTGCCTTCTTCGCTAAATCTTCACTGACAAATATGAGGTCAAACATATTCATTGCATATCTGAAGTTCCTCGACGATTCGTCTAGCATTTCTGTAGATATTCTACAAAAAGCCGAAAATGTGTCCGGTCATTATCCTTCATTTATGAGCATAAATATAGTATAAAAAAAACTTCCAATCGCAGTTTTGCATACACCAAATGCAAAAAAATATAAAAAGAAATCTGAGCAAACCTTCCGATTAAAAAATCTCAGGAAAAAGTTGTTTGCACTAAATTTATTTTTTACAATTTCTAATACTCAAATTATAGAGAAATTTTTGAGGGCCGTATACATATTTTCTTTATCCGTATTTTGAAAATCCTAATACCAGCACCTAAAATGTTATATTGCATCATATTTACATGATTCCTTTACAAAAAATACACACTTACATTGCAATAACTGGAATAACACGTGAAATAAAAGCTAATGTGCGTATTGAAGGCTACTGGCAGTTTTTAAAATTCAGTAACAAGTAAACGGTAACAGCTTTTAAGCAGGAAATTAATGTGTGAATACCATAATTTGTTTAAAACTCTTCCATGTTTTAGTTTTAAACATCAACCATAAATGGCACCACGGTGTCTCAAAGTTTTAGAGCTCTCAAGCAAACTTATGAAGATGTATCAAAAATGCATTTTTTGTTTATCCCTCCTCCTGTTTTGCTATTGAAACGCGAGAAAAATTTATTGTGTTTTGATATTATAAGGGTGTTTCGAACATTCGTACAGCTTAACACAGTGAAGTGACATCTATATGTAATATTTGGAACTGCAACAAGGCATTTGTTATAGCCTCAAACATGTCGAGCTGTAATAACTACATTGCACAGCTATTCAGGTCAGTTATTAAAAAATTATCTGTCTTCACTTATTATGTTTTTGATAGCTATTATAGCCTTTAATAGCTATTAAACACATCTAAGGGCATTATATACTATATATTAATGTAATAAACATTTTCTAAATGTAGTAAAGATTCTTATCTAAAAATATATGGCTAACTTGTTAGTATTTCAAATACATGCAGTGTTATGAAATTGGTTTTCAATTTTAAAGGATGTGCACTTAAATTTCCCTATTTAACGCATATACTCATAACTTTAAAACAATAGCCAGAAACAAAAACAATTTCTTTTAATCGGTTATCTACTATCGGTGATTCTAACGCTGGCTAATAAATTATGTTTTTTTTAATAATCGAATTATTAAATATTCATTATAATTTCAAAAATATATTTATTTAAAATATGGCCACGCGTTACTTTACAGGTTTTAAGAAACATCATAGACAACAAAAGTAAAATAATGAAGCGCATAAATTACAGTACGAGTTATGTTTGAATAAATAAAGTTCCCTTTCAATTGATTTGTTCATTTTTCATAAGTTTATATACAAAAATATACATTCAACATGGATGACTATTTGCATATTCACATTTTTTAGCATACTCAGCTTAAAAATAAAACAAAATTGGGCTGCTACAATTAAAATGTTTTATATTAAAATAAGTTTTATTTTGTATATGACTTCATGTAACAAAATAATCCATAAAATATTTTTTTTAACATTCTGCAAAACTAAACACTATTCTTCTTCTTTTTCATTCTTTTTCATTTTCCTTTTGCATCAATTGGAACTAGCCTTCATACCGACTTTTAAGTTTTTTAAAAATGTTTCTTTATCTATCAAGAAGCTTTTAATATACGATTTTCCGAGTTACCCACGACTCCGAAAAATGTTTATTTACCGTCAAAAACAGCTGAAACCTATATTCTAAGATACATAGAGGCATTTCTAAAATAAAATTTTCTTTTTCTGTCGTAATTTTCTGAAATGTATCCAAATGGTTTTCTCAGCATATTAATGAGTTTTATCAATCCTCTTTCACCAAAAATATCAGTTTATCGCAAGCTATCAATTCTCAAATAAACAAATTCAGTTACTCAACTTAACCCTCCGACTGTCTTGGAAAAGGGCAAAATTGTAATGTTGTTTTCACTGTATTTTATTTTAAATGCTAAAAAAATGATTCTTTGAACATTTTATAAAAAAAACTTAATAACGAATATGAATGCAATCCTTGAAAGTATTAATCATTTTTCAATGTATTAAAAATACATTAAATCAATATAATTATATTACTTTAAATATTGCTTGTATTGCAGTGAAACCTGGAGCTTAGTGAACGTATTAACACGGGCTTGTCAGTGAGGGGTTAAATTACATAAACAAAGAAAATAATGCATTATAATGTAAATAACAACAATATAAGTTTCGAATTTCGCTTTTAATTTATTATGTTTGTCTGTGGAATATGGTTGTTGAATTGATAGCAACTGAAAAAACAATGTTTCATGATATAAACCGGATTGAGAATACTTATTAATATTCTGTAAAAGCTATTCTGAAACATTCCCAAAATTGCATTCGAGAAATTCTACTTTAAATATCTGAAATCTATTGGCGTTGAGCAGTATATGAAGATAAAGAACGCGTATCAGAATCATGGGTGACTCGGATGATCTTACCTTATAATTTCGTAAACCTTACTGCTAGGTCCAAAATCATTTATTTATTTTATATAGCATGAACAAAGTCAATTATAGCGACGATCAATATAATGTTTGAAATTTTAAGTTTTTTTCTAAAAAAATTACTTTATTCACGTTGTTAACTCTTGGAATCAAATACAATGCTTAACAAGAGTGTCAAAGGTCGCTGTCTGCAGTGGCATTGCTATATATATTACAATTTGCAGTCGTTAGTTACCATATTATAAAATTGTGCAGCTTGAAAAAGAATATTTTCGATATGGCATCTATCTCCCAATTACCAAGAATAACAGTTAAGGAATTTATAGATTTTATAAGTCATTTACATAGTATTAATTATATATCATAATTGAAGTTGTTATTTATACGAAATATAAGCCCTTAATTTATGCTTTAGTGGTGCAAAATTTTGAAATAGTTGTTACTACCTTTGTTGCTCATGTAATCTAGGAGACAAATAATAATTCATGCGAATGATAACAGAACAGCTAAAGATAGACATCTATGGAATAATGCATATATATAGACTTTTATTGAATAATTAATTAATATAGACATTTATGTCTTGGAAACAAACAGAAGTTAGCGCATCTGAAACATCCGTATTTAATCTAGCAATCATGCAAAATTAAATTTTTAATAAATATTTATATATTTTTTAAATTAGCGATGCTTTAATCTTTGATGAAAACAATAGTTGGTTGACCTCCGTACATAAAAACCTTTGAAGCAGAGCTAAGGTTTTGATTATTAATTTAGTCAACCGTTTTCTACATAGAAGATATCTTTAAAAAAAAATACATTATATCTTTGCTCTGCTTTTATACCATTGCTCCATTTTTCTACTTGAAAGCCATGTTAAGAGCGTTCAATATTTACCCTTAAAGTTGTTATCACATGTACTATCATATCACAAGCAATATGATATAGTTTCTAATGAATAGGATTTTTACCCGGAAATAGTTGAAAACTCACCATGTCATAGGCTACCTCTCGTAACTTCGTCAACAACGAAATTATCACTTATTTTGTAACCTACCTAGATATCAGCTCGATTTCCACCAACCAGAGAGCTCTAAAGAAACTTGTACTCAGTTATTAGGCACATTAACTTACTTTAGACTACATTTAAAAGAATCTGATAGCGTTTACTCTTCAAACAGTGAGCTATTAGCTTAAATATGCTGATTTCGTTTTGTCTTGAAAGCTCCAAACAACCACATGAAACAAGTGGAAGGCAATGACATATATTTTATATCATACGATAGAAACTGTGATGGAAACTATAGTGTTGAGTCTTGGTTGCCACTCGAGATATTAAATTACGTCTAGTATACGTCTCTAAAGTGCTGATATTGGGTTGAGAAATAAGTCACTACTGTAGTATACTGCGTTAAATCGACTAATTTGTTTTTTAACTTACAGAACGATATTCATTGTTTCGCTGTTAGGATTCCATAGGGATGATAGATTTTCAATTTTATCATCCAAAGGATCACAATAAGGATTTCTGATGATGAAATACTTCTGTTTCTTGCAATGTAGATTGTTTTAAAGGCTGTGTTAGCTTTAGGCTCTGCTTCACGATGATAAGTTCACAGCATTTCTTAACAAAAAAAAATGTGATATAAACTGTTTTGATTTTTCTCTAGTGCGTGCATTCAAATGTTTCGCGTCCCGACGGAAAATGAGTATCACAGAAACTAAAAATGGTCATTTTCTCCCATTGCATTGTAGTGATCTAAAATACAAAAAGTTCGATCAAGCATAAAATAATGAAACAACATTAAATGTAACTTATTTAGCTATTATCATCGTGAAGCAGAGCCTAAAGCTAACAAAGCCCTTAAAACAATCTACATTGCAAGAAACAGAAGAATTTCATCATCAGAAATCCTTATTGTGATCCTTTTGGATGATAATATTGAAAATCTATCATCACTATGGAATCCTAACAGCGAAACAAGGAATATCGTTCTATAAGTTAAAAAACAAATTAATCGAATTAACGCAGCGATTAAACAATAATGATTTAATCGCCATTGTGTTGCCATCTGCAAAAGTACAGTGCTCGACATCGCACAGAATGTATGAAAAATGGCGTCAGACAAATATTCAGATGGGAAATCCTTTGGAATCCTTTCTGAGCTCTGAACTTGGATGCATCGGATTTACCTTTTTTCTAATCGCCTTTCAAAAATATTCGCTACGTATTATTCAATATTTACTTGTATTTGAGAACCTGCTTGGTTGCTTTTTTACTTCAAAATTAACGAATTTCACTCGGGCATCAAAAAATTTGTCGAGCGTTCTTAAGTGTTAACACGGTTGAGTGCCACGATGACTGACACTGAAGCTCTGAAAATTTACAATGTTTAAAGTAATTTTTAAGAAAGTATAATCATGTAATAAATAAAAGGTAGGTAAATTTTAAATATTTGTTCAGTAATTATTTAAAACAATGTATATTTTTTCAGTTTTGTATCATATTTTAGACGTCAGCCATTGGTGGATGATGCGTTTTAAACGGAAAGTTCGCTGTCAGCCACCGGTGGCTGACGTGGCGCTTAAGATGTTAAATAACAACGGTAGATACATTGTTGCAATGGAAGATAAATTATAATGCTCATTGTGTTTGGTAAAAAATAGTGTTTTTTATACTTGGTAAGAATGCAAATGATCCTTTTTCCGTAATTGTCAATTCGATTTAATGATTTAAACTGAAAGAAAAAATTAAATCATCGTTACAAAAAAAAATCTTTGACATATATATCAATCTAATAATTAATACCGTAAAAAAATATGCGAAAAATAATTGATTTTGTTATTTTATGTTAGGTTGACGATACAAACAAACTGTCCTATGCATCTTAGGAAATATCCATTAGATAAACAAGCATGCCCCTTGGTTATTGGAAGCTGTAAGTATAAAGATTTTAATTATGTATTAAATAAGAATTTTTAAATAATGTTTTATATAAAACTAAGCTTGTCCAATCTGGTGTACCAGAATTTTCGTGCAGTAATATTCGTATATAAATTCATACAAATTCGGAGAAAACTGTCTGAAAATTTCTGTAAGAAAATGCTGTCATTCCGAGGACACCAGGTTGGAGAGTCCTTACTCCTGAATGCCAGTTTACGTATATATAATGTGTCATATATGTCTGCGTATACAGGGTGCATAGGGAAGTCCCTTTAACCTGAAAATACTTGTGATCGGAGAGAGCTACAGCTATTCAAGTGAGCTAACGGCATAGTAAAGCGACTACTTACTACCTAATGCAAACGACAGCAGCGCCCCTAGTGGCGAAATTTGGAAGATAGCTATTGAAAATCGTAAACGGAAAGAGATAGAGCAAAATTTCCAATTAGAAAGTTTTAGAGTATCAATTAATTAGTACGAAACGACATTTGGTTCACATGGATAAGATAAATCGTCGCCTGTATACCCAAAAATGTCCGAAATCGATGAGCGGCATATTCACATTCCGTAAATGTAGCAGTGCACAATTTCAGATTGATGTTGTACTGTGCTGAATGTCTGCAAAAATTTTATTTCAAATTTTAGATTAACCCTTTCAGGGGCAGAAGAATTCTGTTCTCAAACTGATGCAATAATTCACTGACACCAGAATATTCAAACGAATTTCTTATAAAATAAAAACCCCGCTAATTTTCAGTTTCATTACAAAGCAAAATGGTATAAATATTCTTACTGCCGTTTGTCAGTTTTGGAATTAAAATTAGGTGGCTAGACCGGCTAGCCGCAGACCTTGAAAGGGTTAAATCTATGTCGTATTGAAGAGGCTTACAATAGACGTTCCATGCTGGGAAATGTGCATGTAGTATTACTCTCACGATTACAATTGTGTATAGTGAGCAATGGCGAACTTTTCGAACATACTGAATATTAACTGTTTATCACTGTGAGACAGTTTGTCTTTTTTATTTTTTTGCGTGATGTTATCAAAATGTATTGAGATAAGTACATATTTGTACCATAAATTGTACGTATTTCTTCATATTTCTGGCTATTCCATTCAAACGTTTACCCAAAATAGAGTGCGGCGATTTCGAACATTTTTGGGTTATACGGGTGAAGATTTATCTTATCCATGTAAATCAAATGTCGTTTCGTACTAATTATTTGATGCTCCAAATCTTTCTAACTGGAAATTTTGCTCTATCTCTTTTCGTTTTTGATTTGCAATGGCTATCTTCCAAATTTCGCCACTATGGGCGCTGCTGTAGTTTGCATTAGGTCGGGCATAGTCCCTTTACTATACCGTTACCTCACTTGCATAGCTGTAGCTCTCTCCGATTGCGAGTATTTTCAGGTTAAAGGGACTTTCCTTTGCACCCTGAATATATTCACATATACTATGTTATATATGTCTTACATTTTTTTTTTTTCAAATTATAGTCCACGTGCTTTTCTAGGGCTTAAGGCGCTGGCTGCTAAACAAAAGGTGCACGTTTCTAGTCCAGTACGTCTGTAGTGAGTCTGATTCCATTTTCCTGGGCTGTTTAGTCCTCGTGTGCAAAAGATCACAGTAGGTCACCCAACTACACTTTACAAATTATAAAATAACTCAGGATAATGGAATCATAGTGATATATCACTTTTAAAAAGAAAAAGATGTTTTGTTTTAATATTCGTGCATAAATGTTAATGATTCTATTTAACCCTTAGTCTGTTGAGTTTAATTTTTTCAGTTCTTCCCCCAATGTTTTATTTGGAGGGAGGGGGGGGGGTGTTAGCGCGTATTGAAAGAACTTTTAAAAACCCGAATTTGATATAGTTACTTAAACCAAAGAAATATTACTAAATAAATGGAACATATTTTTTTTAGGATGAATATAGATTTTTTCTTTATGGACATATTATTTTGTTCAGAAATTTCGTACAGTATCGTTTATTTTAAGGAACAATGATATACATAAACCCACTTCGCAATTTTTGCACCTTAATCTATCTAAAACCAAACCATCATCACTTTTGTCATCAAATGAATTGAATATTCACTTTCGGACTCACTGCAAAAGTCAGTTGAAGCAGCCTTTAGCTTTCGAAGAGACGAAACTGGCGCTATTGTTTACTGTATGTATTCTCAAAACAATCACAAAAAAATTTACTTCTTCTCGGGAGAAATTCTATTCAAATTCTATTTGTTGCTATCATCTATTGATTAAAAAAAAACGTGGAACACTTCAAAACGTGGTAAACGCATTTCGTAACGTTTAAAACATTGAAAATTTTAGGTAGAGGCTTGCAGCATGCCAGTAACATTTAGTGATAGACTCACATGGATGTTCGTAACTGCCTAAAGGTTGATAATAGATATGGATCTAGTTCAATTGCCAATTATGAAATGAGAATTCCTAGTGGTTATGAATTCACTTTAAGCTTTAAATACATGTGTGTATAAAACTTGTAAGAAAATTTCTCCTTTGAAACCTTTATGTCTCAAATTTTGAATAAACATTACCTTATAGGCTAGGACAAATATGCAAATCTTGTTGTCTTCATGTCCGTTAGAAAAAGTTGAAGATGTGTCGCATGTGTGATGTTGCAGGCTGGCGAAATTTTCCTAAAACCTAGCCAAAACACAGATATAAATGTTACATTCGTTTCACTCGCAACTAAGCAATTGTGCAGTAACGCTTCGGTCACAGAGTTTTAAACTTTACTGTTCTTCCACAAGCGTTTTTTATACGAGTTATTTGATTTATTTAGTACACTGAACTTTTGGCAGAACCTTTGGTGACATAATGGAGCTCCTATGAAAGGAAATAGTGTTGGAGCGAAAAAAAATTTTTCTGGAACAGAAGACAATTTTTTTCATTGTCTTCCAAATGATAGCCATCGTCACTCTCTGGATTAAGAATAGAAAATAATGCATTGCTAAAACTGTCATCACATTTTTCATCAAATGAATCTGAATAATCACTTTCGGGATCACTTGAAATGTAAGTTCGAACAGCCATTAATTTTCGAAGGCCCGAAACTGACGCCATTTTATACCGCATTTATTCTCAAAAAAGTATTAAACAATTTACTACTTATCCAGATATCTTATTTGTATGTCATTTAGTGTTGCTGTCTATTGATGAAAGGAACAATCACTTAAAAACGCGGTAAACGCATTCCTAACGTTAAGGGATAGACTCAAATGAACGCGCAGAGCGCATTCGTAAGGATCTAACGGTTAATGTCTTTAGAACATTGAAGGCGAACCTTTTTACGTGAAATAATTGTTAAATGATTTAAATATCTCATGATTCCCTTATGCAGAATATTTATAACGTTAACGATCTTCACTTTTACTTTAAAAAAACCTAGTTAAGATTATCTTAAGTTTTTTATGGAGAAATATGTTTTAGAAAATATATATTGGTTAGTTTTGATTGTAAGCATAAAACTCTATCAAAAAAGTAGACATAAAATTAATCATTTTATATTCCCATATTTATCTCTCCGAAAAAGGCCGAAATTCCACCATATTCAGGAGAAAAATCACATGAAAATTACAAATAGAAATTTAAAAATGTAGCATTATCCCTATAACATGCGTAATTTTAATTGTGTTTTTGTATACATTTGCTTAAAAACTGTTTTTTATTTAATTGTTTCAATTAGTAAATGCATGAAACAGCTTCAACTTTGCAAAGAAATAATACATCTTCACCATAATTCACTAATTATTAAGATTCTACTTCACGCAGAATGATATAAATTTAAAAGCAACGTTAAAAACTCCAGAATATTCAAACTTTGAGCAGACTAGTTTCGGTAGCCTTCAGCGTACCGTCCTCAGTGCAAAGAATAACGGAAACTTGCTCAGTTATATTACGGAAACTTGCTCAATTTTATTATACGCAAAAATAGCGGTGAGTGAGGAATCGACAATCACCTAAGATAAGAGTTCCCACTCAGTCCATATTTTGAATAACACTATATTTCAACAAACCTTCTTGTTTATAAATTTCGTAGAAAGTTACCAGGAAGGGTTTTTCTTTCAATTGTTGCAGAAACATACACGAGTTGTTTTCTTAAAAATTGCTGTTTAAAAAAAAAAAAAAAAACGTAACAGTGGGAGCCCAATATACGAGTCTTAATGTCACGGTTTAAAAAAGTCCTATTTTTTTTTACTATTGTGGTTGCGACAGATGTGATCGTTTCAACGACATACTTATCTGACATTTCTGTTCTATTTAGTAAACAGTCAAGTGTTTAAAGCCAGTTCTTTTTTGTTTATTATTAGGTAGCGTAAAAAAACATGAACTAACAGTTCTTTAAACAAGCATATTAATGTTACTATTAAAAATAATTTTTCAGTTGCTTACACATCACGAGATGTTTTGTACCAGTGGAAATGGCCAAATCCTGTTGCAGTAGCAAATGATGTGACTATGTCTCAATATGACTATTTAAACATCACTCTAGCAAATCACACTGAAGCGAAACCCAGAGGTAAGAATTACTAAGCTGATTTCGTTCTTAGTTTTAACAATTTTTAAAAGACTAATTGTGATTTTTCCCTGTTAAATAACTAGTATAATGTTTTATATTCCATAGGTTTCTAAAATAAGATTATGAGATGTAAACTCTGAAAAGTTCTATCTTTGAGACAAATACGGGAGATCTTGAGCAAATACTTGTAATCAAAGTAATTTATGTCTACTTTTACGTTAACGCTTAGGGTCCTAGAATAAGGACAGTTTAATTTATCAAATTAACATATCTTAATGTTTTTTTTTTTCTACACGTTCTTGCATCGCAGCGCTCGCACTCACTTTCCATTCCGCTGGGAGCTGGTATACTATTGTTTCTTCGTCCGCCATATAAGAAAGAAAAGTGCTAAATTCTACGGAAGACCGTTAACTTCTCCCTACAAAGTGCTAAAAATTAATGTGTGCTGTAAACCCTACCTGTACGAGAACAGCAAGAAGATTTCCTATTATTCTTGTAAGTGGTTGGAAACAATTTTGCACATTTACTTTCCAAACGCGTTACGTTAGCTTCTACTTATGGTATGTTAAAGTAGAACCTTTCCTTAGTATTACGAACATCTGATATTAATATTTTGGGCTTTCTCAACATATTCTAAAAATTTTAATGTAATGTGGAATATTTATAATTTTTTTTTTTAGTTTTATATATTTAAGTACTCGATCGAAGTAAATAAAACGTAATAAAGTATTTGACGAAAGAAACATATTTCTACGACGCATAGTTTTTCAGAAAATAACGAAGTAAAAGTGTAACGTCACGTGCAGTAAACAAAAAAAAAACTTTATTAGAAATAAGCTAATCAGTGCTAAAATCTCTTCATAAATAGATACTCAAAATAGCCTCCGAACATATTGGAACATATTAGTTTTATTCGTTGAATGTATAATAAATTCGATTCGAATAAAAGTGTCTGCATAATTTATGGACGCTAGCATGATGGATTATATCCACCCGCCTATTCCACATTGCGCTCAGACATTCCTCGATATGCGTAGTGATTATGTTGAGCATCTTCTCATGCGAACGTCATGTGAAAAAAAAATTTCATTAATCTATATCCATCTTTGCAGTAAAGCTTATATTATGTACATAGGATGTGGCGTCAAACCAATGTTGAGAGATTAGGCACTTATTTAATTCAGATTATTCGACTGTCACCACTTTCTTAAATAGTATAATTCGCCTTATTTTTCAGAATTTTTAATCTATTTCTAAATGGGCCGAATATTTCTTTTTCAAAAAAGCGGTGGCAATCAACAATCTGGGGACAAAAAATTCCCCAATCTGGCAACACTGCGTCAAACTCTTCTTTCGCTTTTTCTCTCAAAAATTAATGTTCGTAAATGTATGCCCTTTTGATATTTCTTTCTCACTTATTTCAAGCGAGGATATTTGTTTTACAAGCTTTTTGTGCTCTAGAGCTATCTTCCGTATATGATTATAAAAATTGTATCTAGCTTCGAAAACCTGCAAAATGACAATAGTGAGTTTATAAATTTTTTCGTTAAAACGAAAATAAAGTTTGTATAACTTGTTAACCACTATTTATTCCAGTCTGTAACTTTAAAAAATATTTAAATCTTAACTAACAGATCAACCTCTTGGAAAGTCGCTGATGTCTTTAATACAGGCAAACTTTGGAATTAATTCCGTTTTTCAGAGGTGTGATTTAGAGGTGGATTTGGAGTGGATTTGTGCACCCCATTCACCATTTTAAAATATTTTAACTTTTTTTTTCATCTAGCAAGATAATACTTATTAAGTTGGTTATATTGGTGCCCAATATTGCATTGGTAATATCACCAATGAAATACAAGTATTGGTCAAATATGGGATTTTCATTGGAAATTCGTATTTGCTAGGTGACCACAGTGCAAAAATCTAAAAAAAAACGCTGAATATTTCTTGCCACCATTCCGATATTAGTTATGATATAGCCTTGATATAGGCAATTTAAACAATATTGGGCCAATATTGCTTTGGTACTACACTTTAAAAAAGAGAAATAATTCAGGATACATCAAAATTTCAAGAAAATGTAATAAAACCATTTTTGAGATAACCTCGTTTTCGAAAAACCAACTGATTTTCGAGACTAAATAAACATTTCTGAAAAAAGTTTCTTTCGCTGCCATCTTAAAAAATAGAAACAAAAACGAAGCGTTTCCACATAGTTTTCGCTATACACTATATGGCCAAAGGTGAAAGGGCACTTGCAATTTTAGATGTTTTGTTAAATATCTAGAAAAATACACGAGGAATTAACATTAAACTGCAGGTGTGTAAACAGTATAGTATAGGTCATATATTTCTGCGAATATTTTTTCCCGAAACCCCATACGGGACCGTTAACAAATTGAAAAAAACGAATATCTTTTGGATAACCCTGTAAAAACTAATGTAGCTAAAGCTTTCAAACTCGAGACTTTTAATAAGTGGCTTATTGTAATGTACTATGTTCCTTTTTATGAGGATAGCATGTATACTCATAGAGAAATTAAGTCCCAAATTTCGCAAGTTTTTTGCTTAGAATTTGCAGAGTTCTTAATGTAAAAAAAAGTTCTTTTCAAAAATTATGACAAACAACATTGTACACAATACTCTGCAATCAGAATTAAAAAAAAATAAAATTTGGATAAAAAATGAGAGGGTTTATTAAAAAATGTTTCACTACGCATACGCGAATGCAATCAAAATATAATGTACATAATGTATTAGCTAAGTATATAGAACAACTTTTGTGTAGGACTCAAAGTCATAACTTGAAAATTCTGAAAATTATCGTCGATAGAATAAGCTGGAAATCCGTTGTTCCCAAAGAGAAGCAAAAAGATGAGGGGTTGTATCAGATATCTGTTGATAGCGTACACAATATTGCACGTACTACTATATTTGAATACAAACCCTCATCCTTTTGCTTCCTTTTGGGAACAACGGATTTCGAGCTTATTCTATCGACGATAATTTCCAAGCTATGATTTCACAAAAGTTGATCTATATACTTAGCTAATACATTATGCACATTATATTTTAATTGCATTCGCGCATGCTCAGCGCACATTTTTTGGCAAACCTGTTCAATTTTCATCCAATTTTTATTATTTTTTAATTCTGATTGCAGAGTATTATGTACAATGTTGTTTGCCATATTTTCTGAAATGAACTTTTTTTTATAATAAGAACTCTGCAAATTATAAGCATAAAACTTGGCGAAATTTAGGACTGTTTTTATAAAAACTTTAATTTCTCTATGAGTAAAAATGCTATCCTCATAAAAATAAACACAGTATATTACAATAAGCCACTTATCAATAATCTCGACTGTGAACGCTTTTGCTACATTAGTTTTTACAGGGTTATCCAAAAGATTCAATTTCAAGAATCCAAATTAAGAATCGCACCTAAAAGATTTCTTTTTCAATTTGCTGACGGTCCACTATAGGGTTTCCGGAAAAATCTACGCGGAAATATATGACCTATACGATACTGTTTACACACCTGCTGTTTCAGGTTAATTCCTCATGTATTTTTCTAGATAATTAACAAAACATCTAAAATCTTAAGTGACCGGTCACCTTTGGCCATATAGTGTATATTAAGCAATTTTTCGGACGTCCAGTTCACAAATTACATTTTCCTGTTAAAGATCGTATTTAACAAACATCCTTAATTTACAGCATTAATATTAAAATGAGGATTACTTTGATATTCTTGCCTTCTATTGATCTATGCCTTCTATTACGCATACTGAAGTTGTTAACTTTTAAATTGATAGCATTAGCAAGAACAATATTCTGTGTTAAGAAAACGGATTTATACACTTGTAATATATTTAAGTGTATTCTCAGCTGTTTGTTTCTTTATTTCAAGTTTTCACTACGAATTGGAATCCCAGTGCTTTTATTTACCATATAATAGCACAGTGTTGCCAGATTGGGGACTTTTTTGTCCCCCAGATTGTTGATAGTCACCGTTTTTTTTTAAATAGAAATAGTCGGCCTATTTAAAGACAGATCAAAATTCTGAAAAATATGGTGAGTTATACTATTTTAAAAAAGTGGTGACAGTCAAATAATTTGAACTAAAAAGTCCCCAATCTGGCAACACCGCAATAGCATAACACCATCATTTAAAAAGTAAGACATATTTTGCAAAAAATAGGACATAAAACCTTCCACTCTTATAAAATTGAACATAAAACCTTCCACTCTTATCTTGAATTATAGTATTTGCGGCATTCTTTTTAAATTAGTAAATATAACAAATGGAGCTATAACAAATAAAAGTGGAAAATAATTTTTTTAAAACATTTGTAATAAAATGTTACTTTGAAGTTCAGTTTGAGCATAAATCACTAAACAAAATGGGAAATATTTAAAACATATCAAGATATTTAATGATTTTTTAAACGAACGGTGAACGTATTAGTTGACGGTTATAGGGGTTAGGCTTTCAGAGAAGCATATTTATGCTTCGATTAATTTTGTGAACATTAAATCGATGTTGAGTTAATGATATTCATCTATTTTACACTCGAGGGATCAATCCGATATTCTCTCTATAATAAATATCTGCTGTTCAAGTTTAGACTTCGTTGCGTCCAATATTTTAACACCAAGCCATCAGGGAATTCACTATATATACTTATCCTCGTATCATTTTATACTAATACTTTCATTTTCAGGGACTAATCCGTTTCTTCCGTTCAAGCCGAAAACATTTTTTTATTCTCCATATTTATGCCGCTTGTACAAGTATCACCATAGCATCGTGGGTGTGATTTTGGATTATGCAGAATGTAAGGCATAGTATTTGCGAAAAGGAATGTATTAAGGAAATGTTCCAATTCTTTGGCCTAAAATTTACGTTACTTTTGCGATTTTTTTCGATTACAAAGAAAAAATCTACCACCTTTGGCCTTTTTGAATTATATTTATTGATATTTTACTTGTAATATTTAAATTTTTGTGTGTAAAAGAATGAATAATAATATGTGACGGGGGATACCTGTACGTTCACTCCGTCAATTTTTTATCCGGCGACCGTTTCTCTCCTGGCACAAGAATCTAAAATAAATAGGGTCAGCAAATTAATAAAAAAGTATTACATTCTCTGGAGCTCATACCAACATTTTGATTAAAACGTTGATTTTGATAAAATAGCGCTCATCTGGACTAAAATATTTATAATTTCGCTTTTTTTACATTTTGCGAGTTCGAAAAATATTTAAGTAATGAAAACTAAACTTCCAAGTGCACAACACTTCAGCCAAAGCAAAAATGATTATTTTTCTTTTAACTCCTTGGGGACGAGTGACCGGTATACGTGCTGCTAAGGTGCTCAGAATCAGTGATTATTCTAACCAGTAAATTTTTATTGTAAAATTTGCCTTGATTAATCCGGGCATTTCCTCGATTCAATTAGACAAAAATTTCTGTTTTGAAGAACCGGTGATAAAAGATTAAAAATTCTGTAAAAGACGCTCGTCCCAAAAGGGTTAAATAAAGAATTACAGAATTCGATTAAATAGTTCTGAAGAAATGTTGATGCCCAGTTTAAAATGTAATGTTTCAAATAAAATAAAATAAAATTTGTACAATGAATTACGTTAAATCGTTTGTTTGGATTAGCAAAAATGAAATAAGTATTTGTACCATTCGTTTTAAAATATACTATATCTAAGGTGTGTATTAAGTAAATTTGATAACATTATGTCAGATGTTACTTTTATGTGCCTTTGGCGCATAAAGGATTAAACTAACATTTGAAAGTATTTTGAAACATAATAAGGTTATTAAATTGTTTTTTTTTTTTTAAGGTACGTTTCAAAAACTAATTGATTCTATAAGCGTAAAGATGTCTGCGGATGTTTCAATTAACTATGTAAAGATGAAATCGATGTTTAGTTTATGATACTCATCTATTTCACACTCAAGGGATCAATCTGATACTTTCTCCATAATAAATAACTGCTGTGTGTGCTTGTAACTTGTTGCAGCCAATTTACTAATTCCAACTGATTAGGGAATTCATTATATAAATTACAGTTATGCTAGTGACATTTTATACCGAAAGTTTGATTTTCAGGGGCTTCATTATACTTATTATACATATTCTAGTGCCTTTTTATACTGAAAGTTTCATTTTTAGGGAATTCGTTATTACACACCCATTTCATTCTTCACAGATTAAGAGGTTATTTCATTCTCCAAATTTATTCTCCTATTACAGGGATCTTTGGAGCATCTTGAATGAAATTTTCGATTTTTAAAACTCATAATTTTTTTTATAAAGAATTTAAATTATAGTATTAAATTACAGTATCAAGAATTTAAATTATCATTCGTCTATAACTCGCCTTGAACTTCAGAATCTAATAAAGAATACAGATAAAATACAACCTTGAAGTGCCGTTGGGGCATATAAGATTCATTTAAAATGGGAAAATGATTCGAAACATAAGGTATTAAATGATTTTATCAAAGTAATCATCATTTTTTGAAACTAATATGTTTCCGAACTTTACCTGGCGACTATATGGGTTTAAAGTTTGCAAATGCTTCGAATAACTTTGTATGAATAAACGCATTGTTGAATTTGTGTTATTTGGTGTATTTTATAGAAAAATGTCTAATTTTCACGTTGGAATTTTTTGCGTCCAGTGTCTGAACACTGCAACATCAGTGAATTCATTAAGCATATAAACTTATTCTCTCAATATATATTTTATGCAACCGTTAATTACTGAAAATCTGATTTACAGGGACTTTGCCATAAGTAGAACTTTTCCTTCTTCAAAGACGAAGAGATTAAAATAATCTCCAAATTTATGCACTATGTACAATTATCGTCAGAGCATTTTGAATGTGATGCGGTGGACGCATATTCCGGTCCTGTTCACATTTGCTTACAATGCATTAGTTTAGCTAAAGCATTCACATTGAACGTTCGAAATTATCTCAGCATATAAATAAAGCGTCATGCTTGTCGTGTGCGTCGCCGTTTTTTGTGTGACGCCAAAATTTGCAATACTGGGCCAAGTGATATATGCTAACCCTTTAGTTCTTTATATTTATCAGCATTTATTTGTTTTTTTTTTGAAGATATGCATATGTAATAAGTCTAATGATTTAAATATGTTTACTTTTGCTTAATAAAAGAAGGAAAGAAAGTCAAATCCGCATCGTTTATTTTCAATACTATACTGTTAAAAATTTGCAGCATTCTGTCCAGTCATTTGACCGTTTTTATCGAAAGCGGTTACACAACTGCAATTAACACTATTCTGACCATATTATTGGCCATTTTATGGTCCGAATATTGTTAAATTACGGTTATGAAACCGATTTTTCAAAAAACGGTCGAATGACTGGACTGCAAATTTGCAATGCTGCAAATTTTTAACAGTGTAGTGGACGCAAATTCTCGTCTGTTAATACCGAAAATGAATATTCCATCATTTGTGCTAATGACGCGGATACGCATTCAAGTAGTAACATACGACAAAATGAGTTAATGTGCTACCATCAAATTTTTGTAGCCATATGAACTTTTATGGCTTAAACCCTACACTGTTAAAATTTTTGCAGCATTCTGGCAGGTCATTCAACCGTTTTTTGAAAAAACTGTTTCATAACCATAATTTAACTGCATTCTGACCAGAAAATGGCCAATAATATGGTCAGAATAGTGTTAAAATTGCGGTAGTGTAACCGTTTTCGGAAAAAACGGTCAAATGACCTGCCAGAATGCTGCAAATTTTTAGCAGTGTCGGCCGCTTCTAGCTTGCGGCTACAGAAAATGTTTTGCAGTAAACGTGTTAACAAAAATATAGTATTTGTACCATTATTTCTAAATTATGTTGTAACTATAGAATGTACTAAATATATTTAAATACATTACGAATAAAATTTTACTTTAAAAACCCGATGCTAATTAAAATAGTAACTTAGCTATGATTGATGATGATTAAACTGAAATAGTAAAATAATTCGAAACGTAAAAGGTAATGATGGAGACATATAAGGATATCAGGTGGCGATATAATAGTAACATAGATTTTTTTAAGGAATATTCCGAAAAGAATTGAAAGTAATATTGTTTAATGTTTACAGCTAACGCCTTGATATGGAGATGAAAGCGATGTTGAGTTTATTATTTTATTTTAAACTCAAGAGATCAATCCAGTCTTATCTTCTTCATAATTATATACTGTCTACGTTTGGAATTCGATGTGTTCAGTGTCTTAAAATGAAATTATCAGGGGTTTCATAATGTCTATTTCACTAATTCTTGAAGTATTTTATACTGAAAGTTGGATTTTCAGGTATTTAATTATTACTGCCCCATTTCATTCTTCAAACATGAAGATGTTATTTAATACTATTGCTACTTCTATTTAAAACCATTGTTAATGATTTTCGGTGCATCGTGAAAATTAATTTGAATTAAAAAAGGGATTGTTTTTTTAAGAATTTAAATTATAGTTTTTGTAGCATTCCTTTCACATTATGCAAGAACTAAAGAATGTGATAAATACATTTGATAACATTGCATATAAAATGTTACATTAATTTCCTGCTGGGGCATAAATAGCGCGATCAGATTTTATAATGGTTTTATAACGGGATTTCTTTTTAAACTTTCATAACTTTAAAATTTATAACTGTTTAATCTTTATAGGTTATTTGGAACCACAAATTAATTACTTTCTTAAAATATTTGTTTTAAATCAAAAACTGTGGAAACTGTGCGAATTACACACTTTAAATTTGAGAACGTCCTTGAGTTTCGAGGGCGCTTGACTACTTTAGGCATAAAGATTAAAATAAAATGTAAGAGTAATTCGAAACATAACAATGTTTTAATTGTTTATTTTATTAAAAACTGTCCAGAAAATATTTTACGATTATAGGTTAAGTGTTTAGCCAGTGCTTCGATTCCCCCTGTGAAAATGAATTCGATGTTGATTTTTGGATGTTTATCTATTTAAAAATCAGAGATATAGCCGGGTGATTTTCAAAAAGTGTCGTGTTTTACTGTCCTTTCATATTTGCACAGAAAAATAGTTAAATATCATAATTTTAATTATTTAATTTTAACTATCATGTTTTCTTAATGATAATTTATATATTATAGATATTTATAGATATTTATAAAAAAAAGTAAAAATGAGAAATACATTCTTTTGTAGTCAATATGTCATTACCGTAGGTTGTCCCAACTAGCAATTTATTAGGTAAAGATTTGATAAAGTTCTATTTAAAACAGGTGGTTATAATTTTTTAATATATTTTTATTTATTAAGATGCTACTAATTAAAAAATATTTATTTTCATTAATTAAACTTATGCGTAATTCTTAATAATTATTTTAAAACGTGTCCTAAGGAAGAGTGTCATTGCCACCATCATATGGAATTTTTTAGAGGGCAGCGCATGCCTTTTTATAAAGGCAAAAGTACTCCGTAAAAGTCAACTTGTTATCAGGTTTAGGTGAATAAAGTAAATAGTTTTATAGTTTCAATAAAACAAGCAAAGACTTTGAATGTTTTGATGAGTATTTTTTGTACGTCATTACTGTGACCCACTTCTAATTGATAATTAAATGAACTTTTATTTCTTAATCTGCTTTTATTATATCAGAAATAGAAAATCATTGTGTGGGCCGGACGATATAATGGCTGCCATTTATGCTTGGGAAAAAATAAAAATATTTTCCTTAATTTGCAATTACCGTGCTCACTTATGTTCATCACCAAGTGCATTAAAATTAAAAAAATTGTTTTAAAATGTTAAACTAGTAATTTGGTCTCTGCTGATGCTTGTATATTAATGTTTATGAGGTAAGGTAATTATTTACAAATAAGAATAAACGGTCCAGTGCGAGTATTACTCGCAGAGATTTCCGTTCAATAATATATGAATCAGTAAGTGTATTATTTAAAAAATACCTTTGCAAAAGGAATACTAAGCCTTCGTAAAAACTATACAACGTAGGGTTCGGTATAGCTGTATAGTATATAGGGTGCAAAGGAAAGTCCCTTTGACCTGAAAATACTTGAAAACGGAGAGAGCTACAGCTATACAAGTGAGGTAACGGTACAGTAAAGCGACTACGACCGGCCTAATGCAAACGACAGCAGCACCCCTAGTGGCGAAATTTGGAAGATAGTTATTGCAAATCGAAAACGAAAAGAGGTAGAGCAAATTTTCCAATTAGAAAGTTTTAGAGCATCAATTAATGAATACGAAACGACATTTGGTTCACACAGATAAGATAAATCGTCGCCTGCATACCCAAAAATGTCCGAAATCGATGAGCGACAATTCTACTTTGCCTATTCACATTCCGGAAATGTAGCAGTGCACAATTGCAGATTGTGACGTTGTGTTGTGCTGTAATGTCTGTAAAGATTTAATTTCCAATGCATTTAAAATTTTAGAATAACCCTTTCAGGGCCAGAAGAATTCTGTCCGTAAACTGATGAAATAATTGACTAACACCAGAATATTCAAACGAATTTCTCAGAAAAGAAAAACCCGCTAATATGCACTTTCATTGCAAAAGCAAAATTTTATTAAAATGTTCTTGGTGCCATTTGTCAGTTTTTGAATTAAAATCGGGTGGCTAGACCCTCTAGCCACCCAATATTAACTTTTTATCACTGTGAGACAGTTTGTCTTAATTTTTGTGTGTGATGTTGTCAAAATGTATTGAGATAAGTTCGTATTTATAGCATAAATTGTGCGTATTTCTTCATACTTGTGAATATTTCATTAAAACGTTTACACAAAATGGAGTGCATCGATTTTGGACATTTTCGGGTAAACAGGCGAAGATTTATCTTATCCATGTAAACCAAATGTCGTATTCTACTAATTAATTGATGCTCTAAAAGTTTCTAACTGGAAATATTGCTTTATCTCTTTTCGTTTTCGATTTGCAGTGGCTATCTCCCAAATTTCGCCACTAGGACGCGCTGCTGTCGTTTTCATTAAATCGGGCGTAGTCGCTTTACTATACCGTTACTTCACTTGTATAGCTGTAGCTCTCTCCGTTCACAAGTATTTTCAGGTTAAAGGGACTTTCCTTTGCACCCTATATACTAGAAAAGTATAAATGCATATACCATGAAAGTTCAAAGATATATGGAACCTAAATAATAGCAAATATAGCTATTCTGTATATTTGTTATTCCATATAGGTTTTTAGTTAACCTTTAAAGACACATTAGGTGTATTGAGAGAGCCACTCAATGGAAACTAATCTCGAATCCCATAGTATTTATGTGATTCATTCTCATTAAATTAGTCTGTTTTTAACAATTTGACGTGTATTGCTTTTATACTGCTACTGAGCATTGCATTACATAAATATATCCTTAAGATTTCTTATCTAGGCTTTAAAAGCCGATTGAGCATAGAGTACGCCGTCCCTGTCATTATATATATCCAAACCGTCCGTGTCTTTAAGCGTTAATATTGCAGCTAATTACCGACGATTTTTACCAAAATTCAGGATCAACAATGCCTTTATACTTCTGCTACGATAGGTACCTCCAGCTCTGCTCAACACATTTGCTGAGGGCCATAAATCGAAATTTGAATGTAACGGAAAAATGCTATTTTCTCAAAAACTATGTGACCTAGGGTAATCGCTATAATTTTCCTGCAAGGTTTAAATTAATATCTACTACCTCTAATTTTTTCATAATTTTAGTTTCAATAGATTCGGAATTAGATTGGGGGGGGGGGGACATATTTTTGCTCTACATTTTCCACCATAACTTTGAAAATATAATATCTAAAATTAAATGAAATATATTTTTGATTTCAGCGTTACGAAACCTTTCACACGATACCCCTCACGATATACAAAGAAAATATTTTTTTTTTCAAGTAACTTAATTAGCTCCTGTACATTTTTCCTAAATATATTTATGAATATTTATTAATCTGTAAATATGTGGGTCAATAATCTTTATTACTTCCCCCAATTTGAACTTTCCACGTTGCATAGTTTACGAGTAAAAGGGCTGTGAGAGACAGACAGACACAGGAGTGATCTTATAACTGTTCCGTTTTTACTTTTTAAGTACGGAACCCTAAAAATTAAATCTTCATAATTTTTTTTTCAAAAATTTGATTTTGTTATTCCAAAACATGGACATATTTTGAAAATGACCCAAGTATTTCCATCATAATAGAGATCTGCTGTCCATATTTTGAATTTGTTGCTTGCAATGTTTTAAAATATTAAATTATTAGGAAAATCATTATATTTTTAACAACTTTTCTCTTATCATGTTATACTGAAAGTCTTATTTTCAGGGACTTCATCATTACTGGCTCGTTTCATTCTTCGAAGAAGAAGAGGTTATTTCATCCTCCAAATTTATGCTCCTTGTGCGATGATCGTCGGAGCATCGTGGGTGTCATTTTGGATTAACAAAAGTGACGCCCCTGGACGTGTGGCTGTTGGTGAGTTTTACTTGTGATTCTTTAATATGATTTTAGTATTATGTGATAGAGTTCAGAATATAATGTATCCTATAAAATACACCTTTCGTTTAAAATTCAAATCTCATTATCATGGATGTCATTTTTGAATTAACAAAAACGACGCCCCTGGACGTGTGGCTGTGTGTGAATTTTACTTGTAATTCTTTAATATGATTTTTGTATTATTTGATAGAGTTCAGAATATAATGTATCCTATAAAAGTCACCCTTCGTTTAAAATTCAAACCTCATTATCATGGATGTCATTTTTTAATTAACAAATGCACTAGACGTGTGGCTTTTTGTGTATTTTACTTGTTTTTTACATTGCATAATAAAGGACGTCCCGAAAGGGGCACCAGAAATTTCAAACTTAGGAAAGCTATTATCGTGATTGTTGTTTTGGATTAAGAAAACTGATACACCCAGACATGTGGTTGTTGTTGAGTTTCATTTGCAGTTCTTTATTATGTATTTAATGCGTTTGTAATACAATTAATTATACAGGATGTCCAAAAAAAGACACCCTAAATTTAAATTTTAAATTCTCATTATCGTGGATGACATTTTCAATTAATAAAAATAACTCCCTGAATTTGAAGCCGTGGGTGAGATTTACTTTTACTACTTTAATTTCATTTATTACAGCTCAACTACAATGTGGCACCAAACAGATACCCTAAGTTTAAAATTAAAAGACTCAATATCATGGGTATAATTTTTTATTAACAAAGATGACGTCTTGAAAATGTGGATGTTGGGGATATTTGCTTGAAATACTTTGATATACTTTTAACGTGGTTTTCTATAGTTCATAATACAAGGTATTCTAAAAAAGACCCCGAAACTTAAAATTCAATAACTCCTTATCATGGGTGTCATTTTAGATGTGATGTCCCTGAGGCGTTGGTGATTTTGACTTGTTTGACCTTAATATACTTTAATGTGATTTGCTACACTTCATAATACAGTGTATCGTAAAGAGACACTCCCTGTTTAACCCTTAAATGCGCGATTTTTTATTTTGTTTCGAAAAAAATATATATGATTCTCTGAAAGATTTATTACACAGAAAAAATAATGAAAAAAATATCAGAGATACATTTTTCATATAATACGTCAATCTTTTCTTCTGTTACACATCTGCAATATAAGTAAAAACTACTGTCGTGTGGCTGTTTTTCGCTAAAATAATGCAAATTGGTAAATATTTTAATAAGTATGTCTCCAAATACCTTATTTTATAGTATTATTTATTTTTTTAAACTTAACTTTAACCCTTTAATTTCCATGCTAGAATACGTTCTAGAAATTATGTAGTTCAAAGAATCTGACTCTACACCAGAAAATTTCAATGGTTAATTTCACGTTATTTAGAAACGGAATGTCTGTTATTAATAAAAGCAAATATTGCTATTTTAATTTTCTGGTGTGAATTAGGTATATATGAATAAAAAAAGTCTATTAAATTCAAAAAACTTTTGTTTGCATACATGAAAGCTGCAGACTAAAAGGTTAAAATCCAATAACTCATTATCATGTATATCACTTTTCGATTAACAAATCTGAAAATAAATAAAAACTGATAAGAAATGTAAACTAACAAAATGAATAATATGTAATATCTATTACACAAAAAAATGCAGAAGAAACATGCAATGTAGTACTTAATTTAAAAATGCAATCTTAATGAAACATTTCTCTCATTTAGGCAAAATAATGACTGATTTTATACAAGTCCAAAAGAATACAAAAACGTATTTCTTTGTGTTTGCTTTAAAAAACGTTTCAGAAAATTTACTACTGAAAATGTAAATTTCTAGGAGAATGACTGACATAGTTTTCTAGATTCCTAATGCTCACATGAAAACATTATGAAGGAAACAATCCCATCTAATTAAGGAAACACTGTAGACTTATAGAGAATAAAGTACATAATGTTTTACTGAAATGTAATATATCATCCCACGTTGAAGGGTACAATGATTGTCCTTGAACCAGAGAGAAAAAATAGAAAATATTATAGTAGTAACGTTTTGTTTTGACGAGACACCGTCTAATTCGCAGTACTGTGTGATGAGAAAATTGTCCTAAAATCTCATCATGAAAATGAGATAGAAATGCTAAACGACCACGCGAGGTGAATATATATAATTATTTGAAACATAAATCGTACAGTGTAACAAAGACTCACCAAGAAATAAAATTTAGTATCGGGCATGGTTGTTTTCACGAAATTATTTTTTTAACAGCTTTTTAACTTTTTATGGTCTGGCGTCCTATTAACGGCACATGTCTTTTTTTTTTTTTTTAGTTACTTGGACTTTATAACTATTTTTGTTATTATCTGCTTCTGGTAAACTTTTTATGTCTTTACATTTACTATTACCCCTTCATTGAAGTTTTAGTATTTAGCAATTAAACAAAAATGAAGTTCAGTTACAGCTCTATACAACGTTGGGGAGACCAATACATTGGAGAAAATACTTAAAAAAAATACTATAAAGTTGTTATGCCCATTTAATCATGTTGTAATAAGACATTTTCCAAAGATCTTTCACAATTTTCCCATAACCAGTCGTCATATTAACAGTACGCAAAGTAACTATATTCTTTAAAATTCAGCACATAATATATTCATTAAATTTCTGCAAACCTGATATTTGGCCAAGTCAAAAGCTACTTTTATTTATTTTTTTACAAAATATAATTTTCCCTAAAAATTAAAAATATATATATCTTACCTAGGCAATTTAAATAAATGAACTACTAATATTTCTAAATTTAAAAGAGTTAAATGATTTTAATAAATAAAATATATTTGTTATACAATTCATGGAAATTTTAGGTAGCTTTCATTACAAAAAGCTACCTATTGAAGCCGTTCGGAGGAAAGCGATTTCAAAAAATGTTGGTATATTTTCATCGATCATGACCCCCAGACCCCGAAACCACCCTCCGTTCAAAAGTTGATATATATATATATATATATATATATATATATATATATATATATATATATATATATATATATATATCCATATATATATATATATATATATATATGACATTTGTCATACTGTAACTCTCGAATTTATGAACCGATTTGGATGTAATTCGGTATGAACATAGTACATACCAATGTCTCGACCGAGTTCGTTGGCCAGCTTCATCCGCCATTTTGTTTCAAAATGGCGGCCATTTAAAATTTTTTTTTAAACTTTAAATTTGAAATGTGGTACCAAAGAATTGAAAATGGAAAAATATTTTTTTCTTATGTATTTGACCTTTATACAAAGATTCCGGAGCAGTTTTTGTTTCGTCTATATCTTAAAAAATGGCTGAGTTATAGCATTTTGAATTTCTAGCGTGGCTGACATTTTGAAACGTCCTGAATTTTGTCACGCGATAAAAGGCGTATTTATGAACCGATTTGGATGTAACTTCGTTTGTACATAGTACATACCAATGTCTCGACCGAGTTCGTTGGCCAGCTTCATCCGCCATCTTGTTTAAAAATGGCAGTCATTTAAATTTTTAAGAAAAATTTAAATTTGAAATGTGGTACCAAAAAATTGAAAATTGAAAAAATATTTTTTTCTTATGTATTTGACCTTGATACAAAGATTCGGGAGCAGTTTCTGTTTCGTCTATATCTTAAAAAATGGCTGAGTTATAGCATTTTGAATTTCTAGCGTGGCTGACATTTTGAAACGTCCTGATATTTGTCACGTGATAACAGGCGTATTTATGAACCGATTTGGATGTAGCTTTGTGTGTACATAGTACATACAAATATCTCAACCGAGTTCGTTGGCCAGCTTCATACGCCATCTTGTTTCAAAATGGCGGCCATTTCAAAAAAATTTTAATTTTTTAATTTAAAATGAGATACCAAAAAATTGGAAAATTAAAAAGATTTTTTTCGTATGTGTTTGACCTTAATACAAAGATTCTGGAACAGTTTTTGTTTCGTGTATATCTAAAAAAATGACTGAGTTATAGCATTTTGAATTTCCATTGTGGCTGACATTTTAAAACGACCTGATTTTTGTCACGCGATAACAAGCGTATTTATGAACCGATTTGGATGTTACTTGGTCTGTACATAGTACATACCAATGTCTCGACCGAGTTCGTTGGCCAGCTTCATTCGCCATCTTGTTTCAAAAGGGTTGCCATTTAAAAAAATTAAATTTAAAATTTAAAATGAGGTATTAAAAAATTTTAAAATGAAAAAGATTTTTTTATGCGTTTGGCCTTGATACAAAGATTCCGGAGCAGATTTTGTTTCTGAAAATTTGTTCTTTTGTTTATATCTTAAAAAATGGTTGAATTATAGCACTTTGAATTTCTAGTATGGCTAACATTTTGAAACGATCTTCTATTTGTCACGCGATAACACACGCATTCGCCTATTTCCATCTAAGAAGGCATGTGGATAGTATACATCAACATCTCAGCCAAATATAAGTTACTTTAAATAAAAGCAGCTTGGATGAAGCTGACTAATTTCGCGAAATTCTCATGCATAATGATTTAGTATTGATAAAAATTAGTATTGAATCTCCTATATTCGGTTTCCACTAAATTGAGCTTCATGTGTTTGAATAATATTAGTTGGCTTTTTTAAAATAAGGAATTTGAAAGCTACCTCTTCCTCCCGGCACTGGCCGGAAGGACTTTTTTGAAATGAAAACAATCTTCAATCGTCATGGAAAATGAAACAATGTCGTTTCTCTCAGATTTAAGTTATATGAATGGTGTTTTTATGCATACAATTTAGAAACTAGAGTTTTCCTTGCCATTTTTAAATGTATCAGGGGCATTATTAACATTAAAAATTTTTAAATAATGAATAATGGGGAGTTTTATACATGGTAATAATTATTTCTTTAAATATCATTTACGCTGCTAAGCAAATTTTTCAACTTGTAAATTAGTTATAATTTATGAAGGTGTTTTAACGTTTACGAATGAGTTAGAAATATGTGGTTTTTGTATACGAAACACATATGTTGAACTTTAACAGACAGTATTTTTATTAATTTATGATTAAAAAAATTGCAGTGTATGACTCTTTTTTTCTCGTTGCTGCACGGCGTGTAGAGTGATTTCTACGGTTAGTTTCATCAAAAACCAATTAAACAAAAATGACTTTAAAAATATATAATTTTCTAGACCATGACTAAAGTTTTTTTTTAATTTTTCAGTTTTAACAAAAGGGTAATAACGTACATTAAGTAAAACCTTAATTTATAAGTTTTCAAGAAAAGACTTGGTGTTGTTTATCTCAACTATCAATTTTTTAATCATCCGTTAAAGAATAGGAAAATATATCAGTTTTCATTTTTAAAAAAACATATGAATCGGTTCATTGGATGCCGATAAATATAGGACAACGACATAAAAGTGTTTTGAGTAAAACGCGTTTAAAATTTTGTAATAACTACCAATCGCAAGTAATTCTTTTAATGGCTCCGATAGAACATTTGTGAAATTTGAGACATTCAGAAAAAAAAAATTTTTTTTTGGAAGCCCCCTCCCCCCTCCATAACAGCTTAAGTCTATCCAAAGAATTTTCGCAGAGATACAGTTTTTATTGAAAGTTAAATGTTTCGCTCAAACGTTTAAAAATAGCGACTCAGACTTAGTGTCACAACATAAAATTTTAAACATTACATGTAGATTTGAAACGACAAATTCATCATTGTTTAGTCACACAATTAAAACTAAACACTG
The DNA here is from genome assembly GCA_963932465.1 of Maratus speciosus. NCBI lineage: Eukaryota > Metazoa > Arthropoda > Arachnida > Araneae > Salticidae > Maratus > Maratus speciosus. The sequence goes on along the minus strand of OZ010787.1, from coordinate 504,764,699 downwards.
CATGTGAAGCAATGCTGTCGGATCTTAAGGTGTCAGGTACATTTGAGACTGCCAAAAAAGATTTTTTTAAAGTTCGTAATTAAATTTGAATCATTAGGAACAATTTTTAAGAAAACCTATGCAACATTCTCTTTAGAAGTGAAGTTACGTGCAAAACAGTTTGATCTCTTTTTGTATGATCAAGGGGTAATTTGATTTTTAATGACAATTTTCTCAAAACGTTAACTCTGATCATTGCGCACATTTTTCTGCTTATTCTGCCGAGCTATTTGAAACAACAGACTGGATGTCCTTATCAAATTGTTATTTGGGATGATATTCTGATGGCTGGAATGTCGCCTATATAGTTCAGTTGGAAGAGCATTGTCAATTACAGCCAAAATTTTCCGGTTTCGAGTTCCGGCCTGGATACATTTTCAATCAGCTGGAAAAATTACTACTCGTATGATTTATTTACCAATCGGTTGATTGTTTTAAAATAATTTATAAAAAGATGATTTAACTGAACAGCTAAAACAACGTTGATTTGGAAATTGCAGTAAATTTTCTGCACCAATCTTTCTGGGAACACACTCGTCCAATTTAGCACCCACTGATTTTCGTACGTTTCTGTGTTTGACGAAGTATTTAAAGAATAAACATTCAGAAAACGAAGAGGCGCAAAAAATGCTTTTTTAAATACCATTACAAGTTTTAAAAAAATTCAAATTTCTATTCTAACTTGTATTGAAGCACTAGTAACCTACAGGTGTTTGGATACCTGAAGGGCTTACTATACATCACTAGATACAGTGTGTTCCATTAAGGCCACCCAAACTCTGCACAGCCAGATTCCTCATAGAACATGCCCAAAGAACTTTACCTCTACAACCCGTAGTTTTCGAGAAAAATGCGAATAAAGGTATGGCGTCGAATCCTGTGCAAGAAAAAAAAATTCATTGGAAACATGAATATCGGTATTTGCATATGTTTGCATACGAAGATGCGCAAAATACCATTACTGAAATTGAGGCAGGCACACGTACGCTGGTGAATGACGTCAAGCCGTCGTTTGAATCGTATATTTAAAAGGCTGCATCTAGTTGTTACTGGTAATCCACGCATGGTGATAATATATTCGTTCGTGAATATTGAGAAAAATACTTTATCTTTGGTCAGTGTAATGGTAAGCCTTAAGAACTACTAGGGATTAACCTCTTCGGTTCTGAAGTATCCCATGTGATACTTCCAAACCGAGAAGAATATAAACTAAACTCTTTCATTTTTTGACATTTTTACTTTATTTCTATATAGCTGAATATTTTTGGCTATGCAACAAAACCAATAAATGGCAGCACTGATATTTGTTTCCTCATAAAATAAATTTTATTATCATCTGAGTTTGAAAAATGCATTCCAGACAGAGAGTCCAAGAAAGTAAGAAAATTTTATATTCAATTGGCTTAAACGCTTTACAAGAAAGATATTCGAGGTTTTGTAAATCGTTCAATTAATTAAAGGTCTACAATTTGTTACTGCGTAATTTTGGTTATCAATAATTAAATCGATATTTTAAGGGTGTTAGTAATTTTAGACGCGTAGTTGTGAAACTAAATTACCAGCCCCCTAAAATATCAATTTCTGGAAAAGGGCTCCTTCTTTCATCTATGGTCTTTTTGTTTGTGTAGAAACAATTAATGTGTATTCAAAGCGTTATTTTCCATTCGGGTCTGAAGAGGTTATATCCGTCTTTATCCATTACATCGGATATGACGTCATACTTTTCTTCGATTTTTCTCGAAATTATGGGTCGGAAAGGTAGCTTCTTTTGGCATTTTTTATGTACTCCACGCAAGGAATCTGGCTCTCCAGAGTTTGGGTGGTCTTGAATGGACACCCTGTATATTGAAAAAAAAAATTTCGGAACAGAAATAAAAAATAATAGAATTTTATGCTATTTTCGATGCTGATTCTGAAAATAAAGTTTTCCTACATCACGGATAACATATTTATTCTAGAACCTTGAGCCTTGGGTCTGTCTCCATATTGAAAATGTAACAAACAATGAAATTTTCATGACGAACACCCAGTTTTGGCATCATATTTGGATTCTTTGGTAATTTTTATTTTCTGTTACCAATTGTCAGGTCATTCGGTACAGTACTTCACGAATTATGCAAATGTAAAATTTAATTGTATAAAGCTAAATTAACTTTTAATAATGGGAAACAAATTACAATGCGGGTAGTTTTTTAAGTATAACTGAAGAACTACTTGGCAAAATTAGCTGTAATTCTGAATTCGAACATTTAAATCTCTTTAAAATAAGCGATTTCTGTTAAAATATTTACAGACTATTTTGTAGTTTTTTTTTTTTTTTTTTTTTTTTTTTTAATATTAATTATTTTTTTAGGAAATGTAAAGTGATGGAGCATTTTTTATAAAATTTTCTGTTTCGGTATCTAAAATACCTTACATAACACCCATTGAATTACATGTTCAGGAAATCGTGTATACTAATATAATTAAATATATTTTGCTAGAATTCATCATGTGAGAATGCAATCGACTATAACTTTCAACAGAATTTAGAAAGAACTTTTTTCATATTCATATTTTTTTCATTATTCATCTTTTTTTATATTCATATATTTTTTCATGTGTATCTAATTAAACCTTTTTTTACATGCAATTATCCTAATGACATTTGCCATACCTAATTTATATTCATTTATGCAGGAAAAGGGTAGATTTCTATTAGTGATAATTAAGAAGGTATTTTTATAACGATTCATTTAAAATATAAAATAGTTTCTAATACGACAATAATAGAAAATCTTAAAAACTTCTGTATTATAATTTTTAAGGGAGAATATAATGCTAATTTTAGACAAACGTATGAAACTTTCGATTTTACATTACAGATATCCGGAGAACGAATAAAAGTTGTGGCTTTTTATATGTTTCTAACCCAATGAATATACGTAAAGAGGGATTGAAAATAAATCGACTTCTAAATTATCTCATAACATAATAGAAACTTATTTCTAGTCACAATATTTATAGAAAACACGTAGGGAAGAAGGAAGCACATATGAACACCGCAATTTTTCAATAGTTATTATATGTTTGTTTTATTTAAAAAAAAATACCAAAAATGACAGCACCTGTAGAAATATGGTCAACACTTTTTGAAGCTCTTTGACATTTTGTTAGTCTTCAGTATCCAAAACACTGTTTATAGATCTCAAAAGTAAAATCTCAATTCCAAATAAGAAAGTCGTCAAAGAAAAACAATAAAAAAGCATTCTTAAATGACCAAAACTTACCAAGATATGATACTTTGATTTTTAAAATTTTTCGATGTTTTCAGGCAATAAAAGTGCGTTCTTAGGTTTTTTTTGTGCCAAAAAAACTTAACATTCAGTAAAATTCGAAATATCAGAACTCGTAATCGTAATTCATAAATTGTCATAATTTGTAAATAGGTTTGGTCGTAAAATAATAAGATATTTTTAATACTTTTTTTTTCATAGACCCAGAAAAATACTTTTCTAAATATTAAGAGATCGCATAAAAATTTAAATTTCGTCCATTACAATACACTGGTTGCGTAGAAACCCAATGTGTTTCATTTACATTGCATAAGATAGTTTGTTTTTGAGAGAAAGAAAATAAATCTAATTTTATTTTTGCGTTTAGAAAAGATTTATAAAACTGAAAAAATTCGACATAATAAGAGAATCTTATCACAGTTTATTTGCCGTCCAATTATAATGTATTTTTATTCGCTTTTAACGAAAATTACGTTATAATGACAGTTTATGCGTTACCATTATAAAGTACTTTTACTGTATTCATTTTGTGAAATTTCTTATTCAAAGTAAGAAACCATACTTACAAAAATACTTACAATAAAACAGAAAATTACATTTTGTAATCTATGTCCTTTTGATGCAGTTATGGTAGCGTGACTTTGAAAGAATTTGAAGATGTAAATCAATAAAATTTTATTAGCCAAGAGGATTTAGGTAAACACTAAACGAGCTTTTCACTATCGTTGTGATAATATTGTTTATCTAACTTATCGAAGCGGACTTTTCAAGGCAAGTATTATCAAGTGCTGTTTCAATTTTATGGGTAAAAATGACCAATTTGAGGCTATTATGCGCATATAGTCACACTTTCATAAAGGCTCTATAATTTATTGCAAAATGCTTCGATGTTTCTGTGACACCGACGATTCGATTTCACCGTCATAACTTTTAATAGTTTAGTTATTTATCAAAAGCATGTCGTTCTTTTAAAAATATCAAAACTAGTGGAATGAAGGTAACGTGCAGCATTTGATGCAGCATTTAAAAAATATTCCAGTTTTAAGAATTGAAATGCGTGCTTCCCTTTAAATATGATGTCATTTTTAGCTTCTAAAGTATTCCATTTTTAGTATCCTCAATATCAGCCTTAATTAACATTTATGCTTAGTTTATATGTATGACACTTCGAATTTTATAATACTCCAGTATTTTCCGGCATTAAGAATGTATACATTTTTAGTGCAAAAAAACCCACTGATTTTTAATAAAATTTAAAGCATAGTATTTTTCTTCACAAAGGAATCATATTCTTTAAATTTCCTTCTTATGCGTTGGGCAGTATTTTTTCTAAAAATAACTTACAAAACCCATAGATTTTATAAAAAATTAAATGCCGTATTCTAATATGTATACAGGACCTTGTAAAGCAAGTACCATATCTAAAATATTTCCTTCATTTTGGTACTTTTTGTAATTTGAAATATGCTTTTGTTTCTATCATCGGTAGTTTAGAAGAAAAACGAGAACACGTCTATTTGAATTGCCTTGTACGGATTATCACAGATGGTGGCTAAATAATCAAATTTAAATATCATAGTAAGTATGCAGAGTGATTGAAAAATAATTATAAAACACTTTAAGAGATTGTGGAGCATACTACAATTAACAATTATTCTATAGGATACCAGAATCATAATCCATTTAATTCAGACTGTAATATTTCTATCGCCAACAGGTTAGCCAAATTAGTTCCAAATTGTGAATTCATATCGGACATTTCGAAAGAAGACTTTTTGCTTTATGTGATCACTAAGTGTCTGTCATTAAATACAACGTAATTTACTGTTAAGAGTTATGTTACGAAGTCGGAATTTTTTAATTAAATTAGAGTTCAAACTGGCAACAATATTCTCCAATTCAAATATAGCTAATATTTGTACAAATTTAATGAAATTATAATATTTTATAAAAATTTTAAACAGCCTTGCTTTTTGTGAAATACGATGGTATAACGAAAAGTACTTCATAAATACAATAATTACAATAATTCGGTCAACGAGACGATATACAATGTAAATTATAATTCGAAATATGGAGCGTCTAGTTCAGCGCTATTTTGATCTTGATGGTGGCCATTTTTACCACTATCGTAACATCACAACATTTCACTGAAAAATGTATAAATATGTTTCAAATTTCGCTGAAGTGTCATCATTATTGTTAAAGTTATTAATAAAAATCCGGGTTCGGATTGAATGTAGACAACCTGCAATTGTTTTTTCTAAATAAATGTATCAACCCATCGCTTCTTATACAAAAAATATTTATTTTAGAATGGGCTTTGTCTAGGCACTCTCGAATTACCCTGTAAAATTCGAGCATGCAGTAAAACCATAAAATCATATAAAATCATATAAAATCAATTAATAAAGATTTTTATTAAAAATTTGCATGAATAATATTAAGGGCCTACTTTAGTCCCGCTTCACTTTTACACATTTATACATTTTACACTGAAAAATGTATAAATGTGTTTCAAATTTCGCTGAAGTGTCATCATTATTGTTAAAGTTATTAATAAAAATCCGGGTTCGGATTGAATGTAGACAGCCTGCAATTGTTTTTTCTAAATAAATGTATCAACCCGTCGCTTCTTATACAAAAAATATTTATTTTAGAATGGGCTTTGTCTAGGCACTCTCGAATTACCCTGTAAAATTCGAGCATGCAGTAAAACCATAAAGTCATATAAAATCAATTAATAAAGATTTTTACTAAAAAGTTGCATAAATAATATTAAGGGCCTACTTTAGTACCGCTTCTACATTAGCTAACTAATGCTGAAACAACGGAAGAGATCTTTGGAAATTTCTCGTTGGAATATATTTTAACGATTCTTTTGCATAGAATTGCAAAAGAAAGGTTGTCTCGTGTTGTCTCAGATATCTCTAACGTTGTATCACCAGTTTTTTCAATATTTTAATATCTTGTATATTTGTATATTTTTGCATTTTGGTGTCGTTTCTTTTTTAAGGAACTTTTATTTTTAGAATCAGCCAACCATTTTTTTTCAGAAATTCCCATTCTCTAATATTCATTTAATAATTCATGTATTTTTTAACTAATATTTTTTAATTTCTAATTAGCAATTCATTAAAAATATGAATTGCTACCTATAAAAATTTTAAGAGAAATATTTTTTTTTAGAATCTTCAAATATGGGAATCCTAGATATCAGCTTATTCAGCTAAGCAGTTTTTGGATTATACCTAAAAACTTCCCTCATTGCAACCTGTTTTACAACGATTAAAATTGGATGTAAAGTAAATTCATATTCACATTATAGTAGTTAAATAGCTTATCTGAACTATTTTGAACCGAAAAACGAGAAATTATTTATCACTCTTTAACATTACCGAATGTTTTAAAAGATTTAACTTTGCCAAACACATGTCTGGGCATGCGCATAAGTTGTTAAATTTGTAGTTACAAATTCTGACTAAACATAGTTTATTATTATTTTTCTTCTTTGTGGTACACTGTAAAAAAAAATAATGCCAGTTTTCCGGTAGGAATCGGAAAAATAGTTGCCCTTATCATACCGGAACAATTTCCAACCCAGCTCGGAATAAAATCCGTAAAATACCGTTTTACTGACTATTTCCTTATTTTTACGGATTTTATTCCTAGCTGGGTCGGAAATTATTCCGGTACGATAAGGGAAACTATTTTTCCGGTTCCTACCGGAAAACTGGCAGTATTTTTTTTTTTTACACTGTATGTGAAATAAATAAATCATTGAAAAGATCAATTGAAAAAACTTCTCCATTACTTGTAGAACTCAACTCGAAATTTAAGAACAATTTCAAATAAGAAAAATAGTCCAGAAGGCAAATTTTCACTGAATTCATAGTTAAGAGAATATCTCAAAGTTAAGAATGTTTCAAAAATTTTCTCAAATCAAAAATTTTGATTCCGCGTTATCCGCTTGAAAAAATATTAATGTTATTTGACGTAACTATGATAGGGTGAACAGTATATTATGAATTTAAAATCTAACTCCCGCATAATTCCAAAACTACTTGACCAATCCGCTTCCTATTTAGTATCCGAAAGTAAAATTCCCTGAAGAATCCAGGTATGATATCGAAATTAGGTGTTTGTATAGAAAATTTCAAAATTTGTACAAAACTCAAAGAGTAGTAGACCCTCGAAGCATCTTTTAAAAATATCAATTTATTTTAGATGTTATTACAGATCAGTTGACTCATGTATGATTTTCATACAATGATACACTCTATTTTATTCGATTTCACATTCACTGTAAAAAAAGTCCGACCAGTTTTCCTGTAGGAATCGGAAAAATAGTTGCCCTTATCGTACGGGAAAATTTTCCGACCCAGCTCGGAATAAAATCCGTAAAAAAAAGGAAATATTCAATAAAACGGTATTTTACGGATTTTATTCCGATTTTACGGATTTTATTCTAAGCTGAGCCGGAAATTTTTCCGGTACGATAAGGGCAACTATTTTTCCGATTCCTACAGGAAAACTGGTCGTTTTTTTACAGTGCTCGTGTATTTTAAAAAATTTAAATAAAAGTTAAACAGATAATTGCAAAATTTTTCTCGTAAATATTTCAGGTGCTACAACTGTTCTGACCCTCGTTACGATGGGGTTTGGTGGCCGATCATCTCTTCCAAGAGTTGCTTACGCTACTGCGATTGATTGGTTTGTGATTTTGTGCTTTTCTTTCGTATTCGCTGCTATGGTGGAGTATGCTTGTGTGAATGTCGTTGACAGAACTGATTTTATGAAATATCATAAGGCAATAAAACAACATCAAGAACAAGAAAATTCTCAGGTAAGGGAATTTTGTCTGTTTATTGAAATCTTTATACAGATCTCCGGTATCTAAATAATATTGGGAGAAAGTATTTTCATGGGTTATGGAAATGTTGATAGAAATATTAAGATGAAATTACGTTATTAATATTGCTGTTTTTATATTTAACCACAATTTCAACAATATTTGTAAATAATATTTAGCTATTTCACTGCCATTATCGACGTTTCATTGCAAATTTTACCATTACAAATAATTAATTATAAATTAAAAGGTACTGTTACCAATAACCGTATTTCATTGGGTTGGAGACAATATTACTCCAGAGTGAATTTGGTTCACTTTTTTATCGACTATGTAATGCTAGAGCGTTCCATATGAAAACATTTCCTCAGATGAAGAATTCAAACTACACTGAAAAAAAAAAACTACTTAAACAATTTACTACTTAAAAAAATTGAAGTACTAAGACAAAAGTTTAAAGAACGCATTTATTGGTTTAATGTTAGCTTATATTATATTGGATATTTCCGCGAAAATCCGCTTTTGAAGCCGTAAAATGTTTAATAAACACAGTGTCATAACCTAGGATGGGTTTGTCAATTACTAACTTATCATTAAACGTTAAAAACATATACTTATTTTCTTAAAAGGTGATAAAATATTTAAAATAATCTTCTTCCCCTTGAAAATAGAGCGTATGTCCGTCTCGAAAGGTTTCGAGGCATGTTATGTAAACCTAACATCTTTACATGTGGATTTAATATTTTACTACCTTTTAAGTAAATATGTATGTTTTTAACTTTTTTATTACTGAAGGTGAAAGCTCCTTCACGACACTGTTTTCTTGTAGTATTTTGATTTTATTAACTAATCATTGTTTGTATCTCCTACGACAGATATCAAATCAAATTCCATGATTCAGAGCGCCCTAAAAATTGTTGTTCTCAGTTAAAGCTTTAGACTTCTTTCTAAAATAATTAGGAGCTGTTTTTATTGAATTATCCGCGTATTATGTGCATTTCCGGATTCCGTTTAGCCTTGAATTTAACTATACTTAGAGCGCGAAAGGATAACTCTAATAAACTGAGGATCAATGTATATTAATAAAAAAAGTGTTTGCCTGCCTGTCTGTTTGTTTTTTGGATAGGGAAATATGGTGTTCTTAGAGATCTGAAAATTAAGATAAGGATAGACGAAACACCCAAGGCTCAAACAATCCAGTTATTATTAAAAACACTAATGAACATCACAAAATGGCGATTTTCCGTCGTTGTTGCAATTGTGCTTGCACTTTTATGGTTTTTCTCGGATCATAGACAAAAGTTAAGCGTCCGGTTTTATTAACATTTTGAAATACCGATTGCTGGATCCCAAGCCGATTTTTTCTAAACTTTTATGCATACCTCGGCCTATTACATTACATTAGATCTAAGTATAAATATTCGTAGAAAATTATTTATATTTGTTCTCTTAAATCTAAACAAATTGCACAAATATCACTATCTCAGCGCACTCCACTTGGGGAATAACCCCATTTTCAACTGGGACCTAACGTCCATAGTCAAAAACGTATAAATGAAGTTTGGTTCAATTCTATCACTAACGTCATACACTTTCCGATGATAGAAAAGAAAAATGAAGAAAATTGCTATCACAGCACTACTTACATGGGAATATCCCTCATTTCAACAGGGACCTTACACTCAGCCATTTTTTTTTTGCTACACACAAATTTCGATTTACGGGCATTCAGCAAAAGTGTTGAGCAGCGCTGGAGGTACCTATCGTAGCAGAAGTATAAAAGCATTAAAGCATTCTGGTGATAATGATTTTCAAAAAACATCATCAGTAATTAGCCGAGATATTAACCCTTAAAGATACGGACAGTTTGGACTTACATAATGACAGGGGCGGCTTACTCTATGCCTAGTTAACAATTTTTAATGATATATATGTGTAATGTCCAGTAGCAGTATAAAGCAATAAACATCAAATTGATAAAAACAGACTAATTTAAGTGGTCTCAGGAAAAATTGGAAAAAATGAAAAACAAAAAAAAAAAAAAAAGAAGCAATTTAACAAATTACAACGACCATTTGGAAAATGATTTTTTCAAAGACTAAAATTTAAGACATAAAAAATCGCACGGAGTTGATCATACATTACGTACGCCATGAATTAAACATTAATAGTGTTATTACACGTAAAAATTGCAAGCGACAAAAATCGCCTGCGACTCGTACGTATTATACACCTAAAGCTTACGTATTATCCAAGCATTACATTGGCTGTTCGGGAAAAGGCTTTTCCATCGTCAGGTTTCCAAGAAATCTGACGACACATTTTAAATGAAATTTCTATCTTAAACTTCTAAACATCCGACAATATTACTTTTTACACCGTCGTATAGAGAAAAAAAATGTACTTTTAAATGCAATTTGTTTGAAAGATGTATCTCAATTTGCTTCTGAGTTATTAATTTTTTTTTTTGTAGTTTTTATTACTTTTTTGTCATAGTGGCAACAGAAGGTATCCTTCTCTGTTGAAAGTAAAGGGAAATACAGATTACTGTATAGACTAATCAGAAAACAAATAAAACGCGGATTAAACCAATAAAACCTTCAGATATGCTTTTGATTTCCTACCATGACAGAGAACAATAACCATTTTTCCAAATGGTTAAAAAGATCATTTTCAACATTTAATGTCTTAAAATGTATATGATTTTATGGGATGAAAGATATAAGTATGTTCTTTCATTTCATGTATTTAAAAAATTGCAAGATGCAGAATTAGTCTTTATAGGAGGCTCGAAACTATTAGCCATTTGTCGAGCAGAAAATTGGCATAACAGCTTAAGCGCAGAATTATAAAATAAATATTGGAACTAGAATGGAAATTTTAGTGCTTACTCACACTTCAAATTGTATTAATTACCCTGAACTTAAATGAATTCGCATTTAAAGCATTTTTATATTTTTAATGCAAAGTTGTATTTAGCTAATAAAAAATTTTGAAAATTCCAACTGTATAATCACCTAAAAACACACATTTTTTGAACAATAAAAAGGAAATTTTAGGTTCATTTTATGCAGAGTAACATGAAATATATATTTTGAAAATTTCATGAAAATGTTTTCAGAAGTTCTTGAAGTATCCTACGCGTTATGCCCAAAAACGTCGTTTGGAGAAAAATGACTTCCAGAAGCGGCGAAAACGCCGCTTCAGCTGTTAAACGGGTATAATTCTAAAAGCTATAACTTCTCTTCTAATGGGAATTTCAAGGAAATAATTATACCAAAATTTTCAGAAAAATAGGAGTTTGACATCTAAAAAAATTTAATTTCTAAAATTTCCAATCTTTAAGAGTCCTGCGACCACTTAATTAGAATGAATCACATAAATACAACGGGATTCGCGTCTAGTTTGCATTAAGTGGAACTCTCAATACGTCTCCAGTGACTTTCAAAGTTAACTAAGAACCTAACTGGAAAAACGCTGCACGGACCAAGGCGGCGTTGCAGCTTAGCGACCTCCTTTCGAAACGCGCTTAGTACAATGTCAAATTTAAACTTTGAACAAAGGTTTTGTTTTAGCTACACTGTAGAAATAAAGATTATTACTACGCTGAATTTAGTTTTATGAAATGACAAATGAAGTTTAAATATGCACTGCTTTTATTGTCAGTACCGAATTAAGTTCATCATAAACAGATTAGGATAACATTAAAAAAAAATGAGTTATACAGAATCGCTATATTTTTTATTATTTGGGTTCCATATCCTCTTTGAACGTTCATGGTATATTTATTTACACTTTTCTAGCATATACAGTCATACCCAACCCTACGTAGTATAGTTTTTTCAAAGTCTTATTATTCTTTTAGCAACGTTTATATTTAATAATACAATTACAAATTCATATATTTATTCTGCGGAACCCTCTGTGTGTGAGTAATACTCGCACTTGACCGTTTATTTGAATTTAAGAACAAAAATGACTTTTTGACAATATGTCGCAAAGTCTCGAGTATGGATTTTTGAACAGCCTTATATAGTTCTGAATTTTAAAGGAAGTCATTCTTTTTAAAAATTCGAAAAATGAATTTTTAATTTTCCATCTTTTAATATGTACAATTTTAACTCGAACACCACAAACCGTATGAAAATATTCAAATTAGAACAGTCTCAATTTGAAATTTACAATGCGCGCATTCACACAGACTCCAATTCATTTTTAGCATTATACGTGCTTAACCTTTTCACGGCGATGGCCATACGGTCTAGCCACCTAATTTTTATTCCAAAACTTACAAATGGCACCAAGAATATTTTAATAAAATTTTTCTTTTGTAATGAAAGTGCAAAATAGCGGATTTTTATTTTCAAAGAACTTTATTTGAAAATTCTGGTGTCAGTCAATTATTTCATAATTTCACGAACAGAATACTTCCGTCCCTGAAAGGGTTAACAGAAAACTGTGGTTTTGCAATTTTTCCGCACTAGAAAAAAATCATTTGCACACAGAACATTTCTTTTGGGGAGATATTTATAAAAATGATACATCTACAATATTTGCATACGCTTTTGTAAATTAAACGAGGAAAAATTTATTCGTTTGGATTATAAAACTATTTTAACCTCAAACGCATTAAAACGATATCAAATTGATAGATCTATAGATATTGGAATTATTTGACTACATCATAAAAATGGAGTCTATGAGGTTTTTTTATTTCAATTTCCAGTGTTTGATGTAGTGGAGAGTACCCGTATTTGGACCGACAATTATTTTCAGGGTAACTCACTTTATTTTCGGAATATCTGCAAAATGTCACCACACGTGGTAAATCTATTCATCTACTAACTAAATAAATCTGTAAAAAAATTTCTTTTAGAAAATCTTAAGTTTTATTTTAATTTGAAAAATTTGGCAAAAGTGCTCCAAATTTAGCAACTGGCCGCCTAAGTTGGACCCCCGGTATCCTAAATTGAACCAATCAATATTAGTCTGTTTTAATGAGTAGGGAATATACCTAATTTCATTAAAAGCAATGTTTGCTGTTAATGAAACAATAAAACAAATTAACAACAAAAACAATTTAACAGCAATGAAATAACTGGAATCAAATGTCTGAAAGTAAGAGTAATTGCTTTAAATGAAAATGTATCCAAAATATAAATCAAATTTATAAGTAATTAAGATTAGAAATTATGGAACTAATTGTCAGTTACTTGAATATCATGTAAGATGTGATGCAAGGCTTATACATGAATTTCTTTTGTTCATTTTTTATTCCAGTGATCACAACATGAAACCATATTTGTCAATCTGACCACTTAATCATTTCTGCATTTTATGTTCCTTACAAATTATACAAAACCCTTTATCACTGTCCTGATTTTTCTTTTTAGATTTTGAATCATTAGACGTTTTTTCCAAGAAGTTTTTTGAAGTTTTCTTTACCTTATGTCTGTAGTTCTTCCATTCCATCATTTTCTTTCCAATTGAATTACGCTTATTTTTAAAAATTTGATATTCCAATTGCTTTTGTTCTTTGTAATCTTCCTTTTTGTCGTTTTTTCTTTCATTTCAAGTTTTACTTTATGTGCCGAAGATGTTAACACAACTGTTTTTCGGATTCCTCTGTACTTTGACTTAACTGATTTTGGCAAGGGAGATAATATTTCTAATGATTCTTTGGATTTTGAGGAGTTTTGTAGCTGCAGCCTTCTTGCGGGTCAATCTCTTCACATCTTACTCTTTTCTTTTCTTTTCCTATATGTTTGAAAAATTTTGCTATTACTGATGATTTTCTTCCAGACTTTTTGTCTGATACTTTTTCATAAATTTTTTCTCTCTCTCTTAGTTTTAGTAGGCTTCATGATCACTGACTCAATTTCCAAGATGTTTTTTTATAGCGGCCTAAACTGTATAATGAAATTGATCCAGATATGCGAACAAAATTAAATTAAACTATTCAAAAACTTGCACGGAGATGGCAATCCATTATAAAATATTCAAAAAAAAATATTGTCAACAGACTACAACCCTCGAAATTCATTACTTACTTTTCGAATTTATGATCCTTTATATAGTCCAATTTAAACAACTCAAATTGTTCCAATTAAGTCAATTGCGACATTTAAAAAAACAGATACTAAGAACAAAAATGAAAGAAAACAAATCTGCATGAAAAATATGCACAATAAACATATGAATTTAGGTATGGATATGAAATAAACGGTCAAGTGCGAGTATTATTCGCGCTCAGAGGGTTCCGTACAAAAAATATATGAATTATTAAATGTATTATTAAAAAAATCGTTGTTTAAAGAATAATAAGATTTTGTAAAAAAAACTATACAACGTAGGGTTGGGTATAGCTCTATATACACTATATGGCCAAAGGTGACCGGTCACTTGCGATTTTAGACGTTTTCTTAAATATCTAGAAAAAAGCATGAGGAATTATCTTGAAACTCCAGGTGTGTAAACAGAATAGTACAGGTCATATATTTCTGTGAACATTTTTTTTTTCCAGAAACCCCATTGGGGACCGTCAACAAATGGAAAAAGAACGAATATATTTGGATAACCCTGTAAAAACTAACGTAGCAAAAGCGTTCAACACAGCAGATTATGATTAAGTGTATTATTGCAATAAACTGTGTTCAATTTTATGAAAATAGTATGTATATTCGTAGAGAAATTAAAGTTTTTATAAAAAGAGTTCCAAATTTTGCCAAGTTTTTTGCTTATACTTTGTAGAGTTCTTAATATATAAATACGTTCTTTTCAGAAAATATGACAAACAACACTGTGCACAATACCCTGTAATCAGAATTAAAAAATAATAAAAATTTGATAAAAAATGAGCAGATTCACTAATAAATGTTTCACTGCGCATGCGCGAAGGTGATCAAAACATAATGTGCATAATGTATTAGCTAAGTGTAAAGAGCAACTTTTCTGAAAGTCTCAAACACATAGCTGGAAAATTCTGAAAATTATATTTGATAGAATAAGCTCGAAATCCTCAAACACATAGATGGAAAATTCTGAAAATTATCTTTGAGAGAATAAGCTCGAAATCCGTTGTTCCCAAAATGAAGCAAAACGATGATGGGTTGTATCCATATATTCATTAATTAGTGCCAATATAGCATATACAATATTTCACGTACTACTGTATTTGGATACAGCCCCTCATCGTTTTGCTTCATTTTGGGAACAGCGGATTTCGAGCTTAATCTATCAACGATAATTTTCAGAATTTTCAAGCTATGTTTTTGAGGCTTTCACAAAAGTTGCTCTATACACTTAGGTAATACATTATGCACATTATATTTTGATTGCATTCGCGCATACGCAGTGAAACATTATTTAGTAAACCTGCTCATTTTTCATCCAATTTTTGTTATTTTTTAATTGTGATTGCAGGGTATTCTGTGCAATGTTCTTTGTCATAGTTTCTGAAAAGAACTTTTTTTGTATATTAAGAACTCTGCTTTTGCTGTTATAAGCAAAAACTTGGCAAAATTTGGGACTCTATTTATAAAAACTTTAATTTCTCTACAAATATACGTGCTGTTCTCATAAAATTGAACACAGTTTATTGCAATAAGGCAATTAATCATAATCTACTCTGTTGAACGCTTTTGTTACGTTAGTATTTACAGGGTTATTTACAAGATATTCGTTCTTTTTCAATTTGTTGACATTCTCCTATGGGGTTTCTGGAAAAAATCTTCACGGAAATGTATGACCTGTACTATTTTGTTTACACGCCTGGAGTTTAAAGATAATTCCTCATGTATTTTTGTAGATATTTAAGAAAACGTCTAAAATCGCAGTGAGCGGTCACCTTTGGCCATATAGTCTAATAGAAAAGTATGAACGAGTATGCCATAGTAGTTTAAAGAGATATAAAGCCTAAATAGTTACAAATATTGCTATTCTGTATAACTCATTTTTTAATTTTATGCCAATGTGTCTATAATGAAATTAATTTGGTGCTGACAATAAAAGTAGTTTATATTTAACTCTTTGCGCTCTGGCGCTGTTAGCGGATGTATATCACTATCCACCAGTGTTGCCGCATCTGGCAGATATATTTTTTTTTTTTAGAAATTTTGAATTAACACCACAGAAATTTAATTGATGATTTTCTTTTACGTTTATTTATGGAAAATCAATCATCTTGTAAAATCAAAATAACAGTTAAAATTTTCTGGTGAGAATTCGGAATGTCTAATTAAAAAATCAGCCATATATCATATTGTCGGAAATGGCCAAAATAGCAAGATATACGCTGCGTACGTCATAGAGCGCAAGAAGTTAAACTTCATTTGGCTTTTCATAAAACTAAATTCAGCGTAGTAATAATCTTTACTTTTTACAGTGCAGCTAAAACAAAACCTTTGCTCAAAGTTTAAACTTTGCATTATGCTAAGCTTCCAAAGGAGGTCGCAACGTTGCACCGCCGCCTTGGTCCGTACCACGTTTTACTATATAGGTTTTTAATTAACTTTTAAAGGCACGAGAGGCACGTTGAGAGATCCACTCAATGCAAACTAGCTTCGAATCCCATAGTATTTATGTGATTAATTCTATTCAAATTTGTCTGTTATTAACAATTTGACGTGTAATGCTTCTATACTGCTACTGGGTATTGCATTATATTAATATATCATTAAAAGTTGCTATCCTGGCTTTAAAAGCCTTTTGTAATAAGCGTACGCCGCCCCTTCCATTATGTATGTCCAAACCGTCCGTGTCTTTAAAGGTTAATATCTCAACTAATTACCGACGATATTTTTCGGTAATCATTATAAACAATGCTTTTATACTTCTTCTACGATAGATACTTCAAGCCCACCTCAAAGCCTTTGCTGAATGCCTGCAAATCGAAATTTATGTACAACGGAATTACGCGTTTTTCTCAAAAACTATGTGGCCTAGGGTAATCGCTATAATTTTCCTGCAAGATTTAACTTAACGTCTAATATCTCTATTTTTTTCATAATTTTAGTTTCAGCAGATTCCGAAATAGATGGGGGGAGCATATTTTTGCGCTTCATTATCGACGATATCTCTGAAATTATAATACCTAAAATTAAAAGAAATACATTTTTGAGTTCAGCATTACGAAAGCTGTCACAGGAAACCCCACACGATATAAGAAGAAAGATTTTTTCAAGTAACTTAATTAGCCCCTCTACATTTTTCCTAAATATTTTTGTGAATGTTTAGTAATCTGTAAATATATGTGTCAATAGTCTTTATTATTTCCCCCAATTTGAACTTTCCACGTTCCATAGTTTACGAGTAAAATGACTGTGACAGACAGACAGACAGACACAGGAGTGATCTTATAATGGTTCCGTTTTAACTTTTTAAGTACGGAACCCTAAATTAAAAACTTACCTCAGTTTTAAAGTATTCTCTTTTATTTAGTAGGAAAACAATCAATCAAAACCTCTACATTGAGGTTTTGTCTGAAAACAGCACGTGGAAGGCGGATGATTCTTCTAATCATAAATAACGTCATTCTGATGAGTAGTGTTTCAGTGGTAGATGACATCTCTTTCTGTAATTAACGACAGAATGTCAGCGGTCCAAATATGGCTACTCTCCCCTAATGCCATGCAGTCACATTTTTTCAGTCACATTTTTTTAACTAATAAATTGTTATTTGTCTCTTTTGTTTTATTTCAATTTGTAGTGATTAATGTTTTACCATGCGTCATTTCTGCATTCTCTTTTTTATTACTAATAAATTTTCATTTGTCTCTTTCAGTTATCAGATGCGCACAAAGAAAATGGAGAAGACCTAACTGGTATTACAGAACAAAGTGATTTGGAGAACAAACGAACTCGATCTTTTCGTAAATTCCGTCCATTTCGATGGAAAAAAAAGAAACGTTTTATAAATGTATATGAATTTGATGAGGACTGGGCACCGGAAAGAGGCAGTCGCATTGACGCATGCGCTCGAGTTTTATTTCCATTAGCATTTGCTCTATTTAATGTTTTATATTGGACGTTATACTTGTATACTATTGATGATGAAATTCCAGATGATGAAACAGTTTGATACATACGTTGCAAGTAGTGATTGTAATTATTGTAATGTATGGCACAAAATAGAAACATTCAAATCACTAAACACATTTAATTTTAAGAATTATATAATATCCTGTAAGTGATAAAATTGTATGAATTTGAACCAATGGTAGTCTAATGCTTACACAAACATTCCAGGTACTTTATTTAAAATACAGGGTGCACATAAATTAGATAGGCAAAAATAAATATTTATGAGACGTAGTTACACTGCTAAACCTGAGAGTACCGTATTATTATAAGATAGTGAAATATTTAAAGTTTACCTTTTTACAAATTTTAAATGTGATTGCCCATCGTACGTGCAATCGTAAATCAGTTCTTGACAAATGGTTGTGGGCAGAATCACTTAGATCAAACCAAGTGCAGGGCTGATTTTTTGTTTGAATTCTTGAAATCCTTTTAGATGAGGCCGACTACAAACCTCATATTTATAATAAACTATATACACTGGAATCTAGGGATGAAAAATCTGGTGAACAACGTTGCCATGAAATAAAGCCCCCGTTATCTCTCCAAACGGATGCTTCAGCATTATACGCAACTATCTATCCTGAAACTTGAGATATAATACTACTAATCTGGCATTTGCTTTAAAATTAATATTGTACAAATTAATGAGTTACGAAACTGTTTAACTAATTTGTGTCTACCCTGTATTAATAAGAACTGCGCGATGTAAGACTGTAATTTTCAATACAAATTCATATTACGAAAATATTTAAATCTATGCACACTTCACTTCCAATTGCAAATTTAAGGTACTTGAACGCTGCCATCGAAATACTCAAGGCCATAGGACAGGAGTGCGACGTCATCATTAATCGACCGACTTCCACTAGAACTGGAATTCACAGCGGAAATTTTTGAATAGCAATTTTCTTTTATTTGTGGAATAGCTATAATATTATAAAACAATAGTAAATATTTAAACTTACTGGTGAGAAATTGGATTCCCCCAATAAAAAATCATCCAGATGAAGCAACACTGTGGCATTCCGCATCTGGCTGAAATTTTATTTAGGGATTCCAAATTTTCACCAGTAATTTCAAATAGTTATTATTGTTTAATAATATGATAGATATTCCACAAATAAAATGAAAGAAATTTGCTATTCAAAATTTTCCGGTGTGAATTCCACCACTAGTGAGAAATCGTTCGATTAGTGATGACGTCACACTCGTGTCCTCTGGCCTTGAGTATTTCAATGGCAGCGACTTGAAGCGAGATTAGCATATTTTATGTTTGTTTGTTATTGGAAATGAACAACCAAACTGCAAAACGAAATCCGTTGATGATCTGTTTTGCGGCAACCCTAGTGGCGCCGAAATGTGAATGGCTGAGATGTAAGAATTCAAAATGTCGAGGTACAAGTGAAAAAAGTGTGCGCATTGTAGTTATTCTATACCATCTCACTTTGTTTTTATAATTATTTAACCTTTTGCACTCCACACCAAAATATCAATCATATACTAGCAACTCTACTCCATTCTTACATAATTGAAATAATATGTGGAGACCTCCCAAAAGGTATGTTTATTTGTTGTATGTTCTTTTGTTGTTTACCGTATGCGTGTCAATGGATTTGTTGTTAAACTTAGAATATCACGGTATAGGTATAAGTGGTCACTGGAGTGCAAAAGGCTGTTTATAAATTTAATAAAAATTTAATGTTGATTATAAACTATAATTGATTAATTGTTCTTTGAACTACAACTTTACGTATGTAACTTTGTTTGTGTATTAAAAAAATTATTTGTACTTTACGAATATGTAATAATATTTTTCGTTATTGTAATTTTACATGTATAATTTTTTTCCAGTCATGCATAATTAGCTTTCTTTATGGGGAAAGACAAATGATGTCAGTTTTAAATTCTGAACAGTTACTATATTCGTATGTAAAGGCATTATATTTCTATTTCCCTAATTCTATAAAATACTAAAAACAATATTCGTTATTTTTCAAAATTCACAGAAATAGCCCTGAAAAGGGACTGTCTCACTTTGTACTTATAATTATTGAACCTTTTGCACCTCTTGTCAAAATTTCAATCATCTTACGCCATTCTTACATTTTTAAAATACTATGTGGGGAACTACCCGAAAATATGTTTATTTGTTGTATGTTCATTTGTTGTTTACCGTATGGATGTCAATGGATTTGTTGTTAAACTTAGTATATCACGGTATAGGTGTCAGTGGATTTGTTGTTAAAATTATTATGTCACCGTATACGTGTCACTGGAGTGCAAAATGTTAATAGTTTTCTTTATAAATTTGATAAAAATTTTAATGTTAATTATTATTTGATTATAATCTATAATTGATTAATTATACTTTGAACTGCAACTTTACGTATGTAACGTTGTTGGGTATTTAAAAAAAAATTAGTTGTACTTTACGAATATGTAATAACATTTTTCGTTAGATCTGTTCTTAAAACTAAATGTTCTTAAAGTACTTTTGTAACTTTTTTATGGGGAAACACAAATAATGTAAGTTTTAAATTCTGAATAGTTACTACATTCGTATGTAAATGCATTATATTTCTATTTTCCTAATTCTATGAAATACTAAAAACAATAAATTCAAAAATTCACAGACATAGCCTTGGAAAAGGACTATCTCATTTTGTGCATATAATTATTTAACCTTTTGCAATCCACATCAAAATTTCAATCATCTACCAGCAACTCCATGCCATTCTTACATATTTGAAATAAGATGTGGAGGAACTCCCCAAAAGTATATTTGTTTGTTGTACGTTCATTTGTTGTTTACTATATGAGTGTCAATGGATCTGTTGTTAAACTTAGTATGTCACGGTATAGCTGTCAGTAATCACTGGAGTGCAAAAGGTTAATAATTTTGTTTATAAATTTGATAAAATTTTAATGTTAATTATTATTTCATTATAATCTATAATCTATAATTGTTTAATTGTACTTTGAACTGCAACTTTACGTATGTAACTTTGTCTGTGTATTTAAAAACAATTTTGTTGTACTTTACGAATATGTAATAATATTTTTCGTTACGATCTTAAGCCAAATTTTATGACTTAAGAAAAACACGAAGATAATTTATGGACTCTCTGTATTTTTACATGTATAAGTTTTTTCCAGTCATACATATTCAGCTTTCTTTATGGGGAAAGACAAATGATACAAGTTTTAAATTCTGAACAGTTACTACATTCGTATGTAAATTCATTATATATCTGTTTTCCTAATTCTATAAAATACTAAAAACAATATTCGTTATTTTCCAAAATTCACAGAAATAGCTCTGGAAAGGGACTACCT
Organism: Maratus speciosus; assembly: GCA_963932465.1. Taxonomy (NCBI): domain Eukaryota; kingdom Metazoa; phylum Arthropoda; class Arachnida; order Araneae; family Salticidae; genus Maratus; species Maratus speciosus. The sequence goes on along the minus strand of OZ010787.1, from coordinate 504,743,117 downwards.
AACTTTGTGCTTATAATTATTTAACCTTTTGCGCTCCACACCAAAATTTAAATCATCTACCAGCAACTCCAGGCCATTCGTACATATTTGAAATAATGTGTGGAGAATTCTCTAAGAGTATATTTATTTGTTGTATGTTCATTTGTTGTTTACTGTATGGGTGTCAATGAATTTGTTGTTAAACTTAGTATGTTACGGTCTAGGTGTCAGTGGATTTGTTGTTAAAAATATTATGTCACCGTATAGGTGTCACTGGAGTGCAAAAGGTTAATAATTTTGTTTATAAATTTGACAAAATTTTAATGTTAATTTTTATTTGATTATAATATATAATTGATTAATTATACTTTGAACTGTAACTTTACGTATGTAATTTTGTTTGTGTATTTAAAATAATGTAGTTGTACTTTACGAATATGTAATAATATTTTTCGTTATGTTCTTAAATCAAATTTTATGACTTAAGAAAAACTCGAAAATAATTTATGGACTCTCTGTATTTCTATCTGTATAATGTTTTCCCCAGTCATACATATTCAGCTTTCTTTATGGCGAAAGACAAATGATGTAAGTTTTAAATTCTGAACAGTTACTATATTCGCATGTAAAGGCATTGTATTTCAATGTTCCTAATTCTATAAAATACTAAAAACAATATTTAAAGAAATATTTTCGGTAAATATTTTGCAATACCCTATAAATGCAAATTTAGTTTATTCGCCTTAATTCATGAAAACTTTCTAAAATTTATTTATTCATTGCAAAAATCTTCTAATGTTATTTTCCAAGATTCACAGAAATAGCCCTGGAAAGGGGCTATGTCCCTTTGTGCTAATAATTATTTAACCTTTTGCGCTCCACACCAAACTTGCAATCACCTACCAGCAACTCCATGCAATTCTTACATATTTGAAATAATATGTGGGGAACTCCCTAAAAGTATGTTTATTTGTTGTGAGTTCATTTGTTGTTTACTGTATGTGTGTCAATGGATTTGCTGTTAAACTTAGTATGTCACGGTATAGGTGTCAGTGGTCACTGGAGTGCAAAAGGTTAACAATTTTGTTTATAAATTTGATAAAATTTTAATGTTAGTTATTATTTCATTATAATCTATAATCTATAATTGATTAATTGTACTTTGAACTGCAACTTTACGTATGTAACTTTGTTTGTGCATTTAAAAACAATTTTGTTGTACTTTACGAATATGTAATAATATTTTTCGTTATGTTCTTAAATCAAAATTTATGATTTAAGAAAAATCCAAAATAATTTATGGACTCTCTGTATTTTTACGTATATTTTTTTTCCAGTCCTACATATTCAGCTTTCTTTATGGTGAAAGACAAAAGATGTAAGTTTTAAATCCTGAACAATTACTACATTCGTATGTAAAGGCATTGTATTTCTATTTTCCTAATTCTATAACACACTAAAAACAATAATTAAACAAACATTTTCTGTAAATATTTTGAAATACTCCTATAAATACTAATTTACTTTATTCGTCTTAATTAAAGAAATCTTTCTAAAATTTATTTATTCATTGCAAAAATCTTGTAACGTTATTTTCTAAAAATCACCAAAATAGATCTAGAAAGTACAATTTTCATCAATTCAATATTTTATACGTATGGGTTAAATTAAATGCATATATATTTCATCATTATTACCGAAAAAGAAACAACTCATATAAATTTCTCGGTATGAAAGCCCATACAGTTTTAGAACACGCATTTCGCCACTCTCGCTTCAAGTGTTTCATTTATGATAAATTTATTATAATATCAATTACTTTAGAAGCAGTTTAAAATCATATACTTTTATAGAAATAATGATAGTTAATAATAAGAAACTAATTCCGGAAAATACTGAAATTATTTTGTAAATGATATATGATCAGAATGATATTAAATTACCAGGAATAGAGCTCAATATATATATATATATTATGCACATTTTAAATCATTAATGCTCTCATTTTTTATTCTTCATATTTTGTGAATACATCCTGTGTTTTTGATTTATAATTTAATGTGAACTCTTATTTGTTCTGAATTATTTATGGAATATTTTGTGTGTAATTGAATTTGAATTAAATATTTATATATATAAATGAAACTATTGTTTTAATATGAATGAAGTCTATTTGATCTAAACAATGTTATCTCGAATTCAGCTTAAACTATAGGGGGAGAATCATACACGGTGAGAGAGACTTTTAAAAGAACTTAAAAAGATATTTAGATATAGCTGTCTGAAGAATTTTTAGCCACTGCTTATTGGGGACAACTTGCATACATAACACATGGACAGAACAGGAAAAAGTCACCTTAAAATAATGATAACATTTTTCTCATCACTTACTATAACCTGCGCACAGTGATATGCTGCTGCTTTATATGTGTTTTCCGTCGCACTAAAAAATTATAGACCAAGAGGCGACAACAAAAAACCTAGCTCTATTATTAAATGCTGATAATTAAAAAAAAAATGTATTTGCAATGGCAACGCAAAAATGATAAGGTACAGTCAAAGCGAGTACAGGAAAACGACATAAGCTCACTTCCGGTGTGAAATCCCCATGAGCTACTTTGTTCATTAATTAAAAGGTAAAATGAGTGATTAAAATGAAGGTCTTACAATTCTCTATTTACTTTTTCAGACTCTGAGCGTAAAATAACACTACAAATATACATTTGTTGCTTTTGCAGAAACGAAACGACACAACACATGACAGAAAAAGTCATTTTTCTGAACTTGATACTTTAGGGGACTGGAAATTTAAGTTTAAATGGATATAAAAGTACTAATTCCCTTTAAACATCAGTTTAACTATTAGTAACCCAAATTTACGTAATAACAAAACTAAGGTCTTTGAACAAGTAAATGATGACTAAATTCTATTTTTTTTTAATTGTAAAGCTTTTTCAGCTAAATAATCATGAACATTTCTTACTTTCTTGGTCACACTGAGAATTTTGGAAGCTCATATGGAAATAACATTTACTTTATGAGGGAATATTCATCAGTGCTAACATTTATTGGTTTTGCTTTAAAGCAAAAAGTATTCAGCTATACAGGAGTAAAGTAAAAGTGCAAAATATTTAAACAGTTTAGGAAAAGATTAGAAGTATCCATTTGGGTACACCTGGTCTGAAGAGGTTAAAAAACATAGGGTTCCCTAATAAAATCTGGTATAACCCGTGGCACCCTCTAAAAGTTGAGTCTATTCTTTGACACTCGTTTAGTTCATTGATTAAAAGATGAAACCAACACTAAAATGTAGAGCTTATTTATTTATGTTACGATACATAGGATTGCCTAGTGAAATCGTTGCTCGCCTATGGCAATCCTCCGAAACTAGGGCGTTTTTGAGCATTTAAGTAGTTCATTAAATAAAAGCTGAAACCAACGCTTACACATAAGACTTAAAAAGCTCTACTAAACTATATAGTGTTTCTTGGTGAAATCTTGGTGCAACTAGTGGCAATTTTCCAAAATTTAGGCCTATTTTTGGACGCTTGCTTAGTTAATAAATTAAACAAGTTGAAAATTGTACGTCAAACGTGGCATATGAGGTGCATTCATACTATAACTTGTTCTATAAATATTCAGATCTTGGTGCAATAACGGTTTCACTCTTATGCAAAAATTCATTAATACAAAATTTATTACTATTACATATATGAAATTCAGTAATATTGAAATAATATGACTCCATCTTAAATAGGACGTAATCACCATGACAAAATAGAATCATTGCCTATCATGGGATATCATTGAATTATTTACATATGATAGGATTGAATACAATGAAAAAAAAATTATTACTATCTTTTTAAGTTTTGATTGGATTTTCGCAAAATTAGAAATGACAGAACAAAATTCTGCAGCGATCATATATATTAAATTTCAAACCATTCGGTTGGGTAGTTTTTGTGATGTTATGTGCGGACAGAGTGACGGACGGACGGACCAGATGATGACTATAGGTGCTACATATTTATATAATTACAAACGCAACTGAAAATGGAACCAGTACTAAAATGAAGATCTTATAATTCTCTATTAAAAACACAGAATTGCCTGCTACAATATGGGTACAACCAGTGACAAATCTTCAAAAATTAGTGTTATTTTTTGAGCGTTATCATTAGTTATACCCAGATTTCGTAGGCAACTGTATAATTTTAAATAGAGAATTGTTATAACTTCGTTTTAGCACTGGTTTCATCTTTTAATTAATAAACTAAGCAAGTGTCCAAAAACATCCCACATTTTCGAAGGTTGCCTGTCACTAGTTGCATCTTAATTTCCCTAGGCAACCCTATATATTTTAGTAGCTCTACGTGCTAATGTTGGTTTCAGCTTTTAAATAATGAACAACGTAAGTGCCCAAAATACACTCGTACGCAACTTCCTAATGACATGAAATGATGAACTAAACATATTCTAAGAACATTTTATGTTTAGGTATGGGAAAATAGACATTCAAGTACATATTTTGTCCAATTCTGTGCTGTATTTATTATAAGTATTAAACTACATAAACATAAAATATGGCATACAAATTTAAATATGTTACTTATCTATCTATTTTTTTATTATCAGAATAAAAACAAAATTCTAACATGGTGAAAAATGAATTTTAAAATTTTCTGTGAAATACAAATTTCGTTATCTCCAAGCAATCCAGTCTTATATTCAATTTACTCGCCCAAAACATTGTGTCTCTTTCAAAGCACAGCATAACTCTTTTTCATAACAATATTATGACCCTCATTTCGTATACAAAAAAAGGTTTTTCTTATATTTGTTCTACATTATCCTTTAACCCTTATGTCAGTGACCGGGGACCCGGGTACCTTTTTTCTATTTTCTCCCGGTTTTCAGGGTGTTAATATCAAAATAAACTAAAATCAATTTAGATCCTCATTATTTGTAGTATTCACGGTCCATTAGTATAATCACTTTAAAATTTGGAATTTTTTTAATTATTTTTTCGGTGCATTAATCATTTTTATACTTGTCATCAATGACCAGGATACCCGGGTACACATGCCAATTTTCCGTGGAAAAATACAGATGTTAATAGATTATTTAGATAAACAAAACTTGAATTTAAATTGAAATAAAGGTTTAGACATATGTTTTAAGGTAAAAAATATTTTATTTACGTGAAATTTTGTGGACAAGCTGTACAATAGCAAAAGGTGAAGGGTCAATCCATTTCAAGTGGTCCAGAAAATCATTTATTCGTTGCTTGACCATTTTTAAAAAATCTGAAATTTTTTGTACAACATCCCTAACATGATGGAAATTCAAAATGACTATTATTTTAATTTTATTAATTTTTTTTGTTATTTTTTTATTTTGTTTTGTTTCTAATTTTTGCTATCTCTGTTTCATCGTCTACAGCAATATTCTCACAAGAAGGGTTTACGGAATTGTAAATAATTCATCGTTTATTTCTGCAATTCAAGTGCGGATTAAAGTAATTTGTACAGAATACATTGGGCTAAAAATTTGGTAATAGAGTAGTTTCCGAAAATAAATCCTTATTAGTGAAATTTAAGCATAAAGTGTCAGTTTTTTTCCAAATTTTGTCCATTTATAAAAGGAAATTTTTCTAGCAAGGAAAACTGTGAACATGACATAATTTAATTTACTTATAGGCCGAAAATACTTGTACTTACACGCCAAGTTCTAGATCTGGGACTTGCTTTCTCTTCGCTAAAAAAAATCCCAAATTTTTCAAAAATGTCAAAAGTCGCACTTTTGATGCTTTGATATCTCACGTGAGGCATGAGATAAAAATTTGATGTTCTGGTTTTTGTGAGTATTGTATGGTAGTGTTATGCACAAGAAATTTCAGGATGGAGATTTCACTACAAGCTGAGATATGGCAAGGGCAACATGTCAAAACAATACTGCCAAACTATTGTTTTGTTGCAGTCACAGCTAAGTATTTATCTTAGAGTGTCACTTAAATTTATGTTTTTGATTATATTTAAATAATAGTAACAAAAAATAAAGCTCTTTGCAAAGTTTAGTAATTAATTGAAAAAATAATTATGCCTAAGGCCATACATTTTGTATGGTTTCAGTATTTTTTGTTGTAAGTAATTTTAGTAAATAAAAGAAACCTCAGCACTTTTACATAAAAAAATATTTTTATACAAGACTTGAGACAAAAACAGAATAGGGAAAGAGAAAATCTGTTAATGCAGCTTGTTGAGACATGATCAAAAGTGTCAAAACACATTTTTGCTTGTTGGTTAAAAAACCACAATTTTGATTTTTCTCAAAATTTTATTTGTCGGAACCAAGTCTTCTCATCTCTTGATAACTTGATTGAAGATCTTGGCCCTGCTGGCTCATAGGAATAAACTTTTAAATCACTATGTGCAGGTCTCACTTCATTAATAATTCCTAGCTTTCTTCTTATGAAAAAATGTCATTTTTCTGGAGTATACATTTTGAAAGGGCTTTGGATATCTTTACTTTCTGAAAATTACTTGAGGCTGATGCATGGTAACATCGTATAATGTTTCATTTACAGGAACACACTTATGGTAGGAACAAATTTCAGGGACTGTCAAGCAGCATTAAAATTGTGGTTTTTAAACCAACAACCAGGAAAGTGTTTTAACACGTTTGATCATGTCTCAACAAGTATGCCAACATTAACAGCTTTTCTCTTTCACTATTCTGTTTTTGTCTCAGGTCTTGTATAAAAATATTTCTTCTTTATGTAAAAGTGCTGAGGTTTCTTTTAGTAACTAAAATTACAACAAAAATTACTGAAACCATACAAAATGTAGGCCTTAGGCATAATTATTTTTTAAATTAATTGCTAAGCTTTGCAAAAAGCTTTATTTTCTGTTACTATTATTTACAGATAATCAACAAATTAAATTTAAATGACAGTCTGAGATAAATACTTACCTGAGACTACAACAAAACAATAGTTTGGCAGTATTGTTTGACATGTTGCCCTTGCCATATCTCAGCTTGTAGTCAAATCTCCATCCTGAAATTTTTTTGTGCATAATACCACCATACAATACTCTCAGAACCAGAACTTCAGATTTTTATCTCGTACCTCATGAGAGATATCAAAGCCTCAAAAGTGATACTTTTGTCATTTTTGAAAAAGGGCATAGCCGGATAAGCATTGGAAACATGCCTTTCAATCAAATTTCCTGATTTTTTCCCCCAGATGTGGCTATATATATGACAATATATTTTCCCTATTATCGCCCCATAAATATTGATATTTAATGAGATAAAAAGGTTCTTTCGATTTTTAAAAAGACTGATTTTATCAAAAACTGCTATACGGAATTTCATGCAATTAACTGAGGATACATAGATACCAAAGATGCATAACTGGTAATTTTTGTATAATTTTCTGTTTATAAAAACTGTGTGAAATAGCGAAATAAAAATTTAAAAAAGTAAAAATCATATCTTATGGTTATCCGAAAATTACCATTTTCTTGTAAAAAATTCCCCATATGTGCCCGTGTGTTCTGTATAAATGCCGAAAGTTTGCGTTGGGTACTACATATAAATATTTACAAAAATGTATATTAAAATTATTGAAATACAGTTTAAGGCGTTATTTGGGGCGGAGCTACTCAAGTTCGACATCCGAAGAATTTTTGGAACAAAGTGAGCAGACAATATGTCAACTGATGTATTTTAGATTACATTAAGCATATAAGCCATGTTTTTCAACTTCATGTTCATTTTGATATCAACAGCGTTGAGAAAGTTGCTCATATGTGCATTAAAATTTAAAATTCTGCAATTCTGTAACTGTTTATTCCAAAAATTCTTCAGGTGTCGAAGTTGAGTAGCTCCGCCCCAAATAATGCCTTAAAATGAATTTCAATAATTTTAATATACATTTTTGTAAATATTTATATGTAGTACCCGACGAAAACTTTCGGCATTTATATAGAATATACGGGCACATCTGGGGAATTTTTTACAAGAAAATGGTAATTTTCGGATAACCATAAGATATGATTTTTACTTTTTTAAATTTTTATTTCGCTATTTCACACAGATTTTATAAACAGAAAATTATACAAAAATTACCAGTTATGCATCTCTGGTATCTATATTTCATCAGTTAATGACATGTAAATCTGTGCAGCAGTTTTTGAGAAAATCCGTTTTTTAAAAAATCGAAAAAACATTTTTATCTCATTAAATATCAATATTTATAGAGTGATAATAGGGGAAATACATTGTCAGATATGTAGCCGCATCTCGGAGAAAAATCAGGAAATTTGATTGAAAGGCATGTTTCCAATGCTTATCCGGCTGTGCCCTTTGGGATTTTTTTTAGCAAAGAGAAAGCAAGTCCCAGATCTGGAACTTGGCGTGTGAGTACACGTACTTTTGGCCTATTTGTAAAAAAAAAAATATGTCATGTTGACAGTTTTCCTTGCTAGAAAAATTTCCTCTTATAAATGGACAAAATTTGGAAAAAAACTGAAAATTTACGCTTTAATTTCACTAATAAGAATTTATTTTCGGAAACTACTCTATTACCACCAAATTTTTAGCCCAATATATTCTGTACAAATTGCTTTAATCCGTACTTGAATTGGAGAAATAAACGATGAATTTTTTACATTTAGGTAAATCCTTCATGTGAGAAAATTGCTGCAGACGATGAAACAAAGATGGCCGCTATGGACAAACAAAAATTAATAAAATTAAAATAATAGTCATTTTGAACTTCCATCATGTTAGGGTTGTTGAACAAAAAATTTCAGATTTTTTAAAAATGGTCGAGCAACCAGTGCTAGACCACTTGAAATGGAATGACCCTACAGGAATGTGTACTCTTGCTTTCTTCTTTGTTTACATGATTTTCTGGTTTTTCTGCGCCGTTTGTGAGGTTCTAACAAGCACATCTGACACAAACTGCTTTTATCCTTCTTGTTTCATCTCGCTTTAAGCTTTCTGGACTGGATTCAGAACGTTTGGCAGCTTCAAATACGGTCAAAAAAAATTTCAGTTTTCTTTCAATTCCGTATTTGGTCGAAAAATGTCTCATATTCTGTGCATTTTGCGATTGATCTTGAATTGCTGGAAGCCTTAAGATCTCACCTATTTCATGCAATAACAGGTGATGATTGTCTGTTTTATTTATAACCATATCATTATTTGCTGTATGTATAATGTAAGTAGTAAGTGCTGCTATATCCACAATATAGAAAAATAATGCAAGTGGCCATGTGGTTGTACGCCTATGTGTTGTATATTGCTCCTCGAATTTCTCTATTATATCCACTCTATATTTCGTTTCCTTATAAAACTGAATCATTTCGAGTTTATCATTCGGTCCTGTGATAGTTCTATCATGATGCATAGTAGACATTAGAATTACAGCTTTGTTCATTTTTTGGAACATACGAACAAAAACTTATGTCATGATGAAATCCAAATTGTGGAGACAAAACGTGCGCGATTTACATCGCCTTATTTCTTGATAAATATAAAGTTTGTTTCTTTTCTAAGTGCCAACCATTGTGAGATTCCATTAAAATAAATGCTTGGCCAAAGAAAAGGAAGAAAAAAGTTGTCCATGGTGATGAGTTGTCCAGAATCTTTGAATAGAGAGGCGAAGTCTTTCACAACTCTTTCATCTTTGTTTATTTCACGGTCTGTACCTGTTTTTCGGGTGCATAGTTGGCCGTTAAGAGGTTAATAATTATTAGCATCACATACCCACCATATTTTGATCCCATACTTAGCCGGTTTAGACGGAATATATTGAGGGAATTCTTTTCTTCGTCGAAGCGGAAATAACTGCTCATCAACCGTTTACTCTTCCGTCGGTATATATTTTTTTCAATAAGTTAGGATTTAGCATAGTCCATAAATCACGAATTGATGCAGCTTTAACATTTCGAAGACATTCCACTCGTGTGTTCTGGTTGTCAAAACGAATAAATCTAAGAATATTCAAGAACCGGTCTACACTCATACTTGGTCGATAAAACGGATATAAGTTTTCCACATTTCTAATGTGTGATCTTTGTTTGAATTGTTGACACCTAAGTACAGTAGAAACCCGCTAATCCGAAATTCCGGTTAATCTGAACCGATTTCATTTAACGGATAAATGTCGGGAAAAACGTGTAGAAAGTTATAATTAAAAAAAAATGGCAGTAAAGCATGTTTTTTTTTCTTTAAACAGTGAATAGAATTAACAAAATACTCAATAATGTAAAAGTAAAACATAAGTACACAAATATAAAATGAGAACGTGCACTGTAGGCCTACTGGCAGAAACCCATCTTAAAAAAATCTCGAATATCAGTTTGTTTGCCAGTACTATAAAATTATTTTCTAAAATGCAAAAAGTTTTTAATTCGGATGGTAAAAATTTATTTCTCCTTTCAGCAGTTTGATTTCGCAAATTATCTACATAATTTTTTTTTCATTACTCTCGTCGACGTGATGACTGAGCTGTTTGCAGATACGCGAATTTGATCTGTTTTTAATGGGTTGTTACGTAATTCCTCATCCTGAAGTTCCATTGGATTATTATAAACATCAGGAGTGATTAAACAAGGAATAATATTCTTTTTCTGAAAGTCACGTCGGATTACCCAGCTTGCCGGACCTTAGGATGCCGTATTAGAGGATTTTTATTGTTCTATTGAGTACTTACAACTTGCATTTTTTTAGCACGCATCGTTTTCTTTTCTATTTTTATTGAAATTCCGGATAATCTGAATTTTTTATAATCCGAACAGGCATCGATCACAATTAGTTCGGATTAACGGGGTTCTACTGTAATTAATAATTATAAAAATGAATCAAATTCTTCTTCTCTAAAGGCAAACAGTTACACTGTATAAAATAGGGGTGTTTTATGGCTCGCGTGTGGTAAAACCGCAGCAGGTACCCGGTCATTGGACACAAGGGCAAATTTTGGTCATTGACATAATTGTTAAATGTTGCTTAATAACATTTGAATCTCTGTGTATATTTGCTCAAATAAATTTTGTATGAAATGAACATAAGAACTTTAATACGCTAAACGTTGAATCAAGCATATTTTCGGAAAATGTCATATGGTGTTCGTTTTTTAAGCATTAGTAAGTCAAATAATAAGCTTTTCTTTCAGTAACTTTGCAAGCTGTTTGTATCCAATATATTTTTATTTTACAATAAGAAGCAACATAAACTTTCTTTTTTTTTTGTCGCTACTTCTTGTATTAATTTATTTTTATAAACACATACTTCTTTACTAAATTTATATTTCAAAATAAATCTCTTTTTCTATTGAAATTAAAGACACAGAAAAAAAGGTCAGATTTGTGAAACATTTTATTCTGTACTCAAGTGGTTAAGGCAAGAATAAACATTTTTCAGAGATCCATTCATTTAAAGAATTATATCTTTCTCGTATTTATTTTATTTGTAAAACGTTGTTTTTTATCATAATGGTATTAGATTTATATTTGTTATTAATGTTCAAATGTATTGTATTAATGTTTGTGTTTGAAGTATATAATGCTCTTAGAAAAGCCTTTAAAATTTCATTTCAAACAGTTTATTTAAAGCTTTCGGTTTCTCTGTAAAATATCTTGTCATTATATCTAATGCATCTAAATTTAATCTTTTGTTTATCAGCTAGACGAAAGAACACTATAATATTTTCTAATACTTTCGCATTCCTTTTGAAATCTGCGAAACATATATTTTAACGATTAATTTTAATTCTATTGCAAAAGTTTCATGCATATGGAACTTGTTTTCTTAAATTTTATACATCGATGCATCTGTATTATATATATAAAATTGACTCCAAACTAGCACAAATTTTACTGAAGAGACAATCAGTGAAAATAAATGTAAAATACGCTATGTAATTTAAACACCTGCCGTCAAGGATACTATTTTACAAAATGGAAATTGACACGTTTGTCTTCTTTCTTAAAGTTCAACAATTAAAATTTTATTCTTATTTATAAAACTGCATGCATTCCAAACAGTAATATAGCAAATTTAGTACGAAAACGTTTAGCATTATTATTTTATGTTCTGTCTCAAAAACGGTATGTAATGCAAGTTTTGTTTGGCTAAGTTATTGAAATATGGGATTTGTATGCCCAACCTCTCTGTCTACTTGTTCATTGAACGACTGTTTCAGTGATCCAAAATTAAACAACAAAATATTGTTGTTTTGTATTTAAAAAATACTTGTTGCTAGTGATACATTTTTACAAAAAGAAGCTTAAAATCTTTTATTATTTTCTTCTATTGCAATGATTGAATGATTCTTACGGATGAAACGTATATTTAAAAAATATATATATCATTATTTAGAGACTAAAATTAGTAACCAAACATACACATGCCGTCATTTTATACTTCATAATAATGATAATAATGTATTCTGTTTTCAAAATGGTATATATTTTTTTATTCTAAGTTAAGTTATTGAAATATCCGACTAGCCCGACCAACTGATGTTTCTATATTCTATCATTTAGTGAGAAAGCAGTTAAGAAGCTGTGAAGATATCCTCCAACTATGTTTTCAAAAGCTTCTACACAACAGTCATAATAATTTACAAACAGAAGCTTGGTATATTCCAATTGTTTCTTCGAGCTCTAAATTCAATCCTTATATATCATAGATGTCAACATTTCTTAGTTATTGCGGAATCTTATCCAATGTTTAAAACCCGAAAGTATACATAAGGAGATATGTTTTCTTTCTGTGATGTACGTAATATATTTGATTTTAAAGTTTTTGAATAAATAAAATTTGAAAACATCTTTGTCTTTGATCGGACTCCGGATTAATTAATAGATGTTGGCATCTATGATATATATAGATAAAGTTGGTAATAATTAAGTCTTTCTCACTATTTAACACGGTAAGGTGCTGGAAATTGTTAGCAAATTAGCACAGATGGCCTTTTTATGCTTCAGAATTAATATAATTCCCCTTGTTTTGAAAATTAATTATGATGGTAATTTTATCGTATAAGTTATAAAAATATGGGACGATTCCACCAACCTCTTTTTCATTCTAATGAATAATTGTTGAAATCATAGATTAACTAAACAGATGTAGGTATATCCTGTTGCTATGTATTCAAATGCTTCTTGTCGCCAAGATGCATTTTTATAAAAAGCAGCTTGGCAACTTTAAATTGTATCTTCTAGTTCTATGATTGAATATTTATCCGTACGGATGCGATATAATATCTTTAAAGCTGTCTCAACATTTCAAACGGTTAGACTCTGAAATTTGAAACACAATCTAGAATAGGAAGTTTTTTTATGATTCAGCCTAAACCTAATTTCTTCTATTTTCAAAATGGCATGTACTGCTTCTTTTCTAAATTATTCTGCTGAAGTTATTGAAAAATCCAAATTCACCTTCCAACCGCTTTTTCTACATTCTACCATTAAGTAATTGCAGTGATCGAACATTTACAAAGCTAGAAGTGAACTTCCTGCTATGTATTTAAAAATTTCGAACTGCCAGTGATACTATTTTGAAAAAGTAAACTTTAAAATTTATATTTGATTCTTTAAGTTTTAGACTGAAGTTTTATTCTTATGGATAAAATTACTTATCTCAAAAACTATATCATGTTCTTACAGTGTAAGTTGCTGAATGTTTTAGATAATAGTGCATACGTGATGTTTTTAGGATTCAAAACGTCATCATCAGTTTCCAAAATCGTATGTACTGCTAGTTTTCTCGGATAAGTTATTAAAATATTTGGAGCAGCCCTACCCACCACTTTTTCTGCGATCAAAGGAATTGTTGTTGAAATGATGGAATAATTAAAAAGATTTGGAAAGATTCTATTGCTGTGTATTTAAAATTTCTGACCACCAGTGATACTATTTAACAAAAACAAAAAAGGGACACTTTTCACTTGTTTTCCATATTACAAACTTGACTTTTTATTCTTTAATAATTAATAAGGTTAGATGACTAATACTGCTTTTTTTAAATATAAAAATAATGAATTCAAAATTTTATTTTCGAAGTTTTATACATCAACAAAAGAAGTTTTATATACGTATTACAGCTGTTCACGTTTTCGTTACTAAGAGCTAGTAAGGTTTCATTTTTTTACGGTAAGAGTTATATTTACATCCTATGTTACAGTGTTTAGAAAAGTTTTGTTTTCTCACTTATGTTACCCTGAAAAAACGATGATAACGGCATTTATTTCTTAATTTTCACAGTGTTAATGCATATATTAATAGTTTAGCTATTCTTTTTATAAATAAAAACGTTTTTAATAGCTATTAAATATTAACTCTATAGGGAGATTCGGGGGGATAGATCCAACTACATATTTTTTATAGTGAACTGAATAAGTTCGAAGAATACTCTATTCACACGTATTTATTTAAATAATGAAAAGGGTACTTATCATTTTCTAAACTGGTTTGATATTTCAAAACTATCGACTACATATTGGTCAAAATTTTACATCCTAATTATCATACTCTTTAATAAAAACTAGCAGGTATTAACGTAATATTTTATGCAAAGTTCTTTAAAATAGATCTATCGCATTATATCTAGTCGCTTTTCATTCTGTCTCCCATCTCATTCTCGATATGTAAATTCCAACAATCAACACTCAACTTAGATTACAAAACAAGTCTTCCATTGTTTAAAAATAAGACTACATGTAAAAAAATATATGTGATAGTACAAGATTCCTAAAATAGACTGACGTTTTTCTAAAATTCAACCTATGGGCTATGCTTTTAATGATGTTCGGTTTTTCAAAACGAAAATCGAAATTTTCTACATTTTTTTTTTTTTTTTAGATAATAAAATTTCCAAACGAACCTAGTCCTAGCCCCGCCATCATACACCATTCCGTATTACACATCCGTGTGCTGTACGCCCGCCCCGGTTGATTTTTCCTATCAAACGCCGATTCTGTATGATTTTATATTTTTAAACGAAAATCTTTCCAAATGAACTTAGCGTTAAAAGCAACAGAAATATAAATAAATTTAGATTCCAAATAAAAATAAATTTTGGTTGGTAAAAATAATGAAGTTATGCATTTTTGTTTAGTTACTCATTTTGATTCAATGAGGTAAACTTAGTTGGTATGGATATATTAAGAAAAAATCCCTGCCGTCCCGGCCTACAGGCGGAGGTAGATTTCGAAGATAAGTATACTAATTTCACCAATAAAAACTAAATCATTATTAGAGATTTATCCACCTTAACAATTTTATCTGGCTGCTTTTGACGAGTTTTTATTTCATTTTTATATAATAGCTGGTTTTATCAGAATCGTGTTAAGGACGTATTAAAAAAAATTCCCATGCTCAAAAACTCGAAATTTTCTGGCACATTTTCCGATTCATTTTTAATAGAAAAAAATATTAAACTTGCTACGTGGTTTTTGAAGAGATTTATAAAAGACCTGTGTTTTTTTTTTTGTTGTTTGTTTTTTTTTCGTTCAATTAATTAAAACTTGATTTATGAACAATTATTTTCTCCGCAGGACAATATTTTTCGTTTCTAACACAATCGCTTCGGGAAATTTCTGTTCAAAATGCCCACTTTGACAACATTTTTGAAATATATTCTGCCTCTATCAAAAAATCGATCATTACGGTACATTATATAGTTTCTGAATAAGAAAATCTACCAAATGGATGCGTTTGAGAGCAAAACTGAATTTAAAAATAAGCAGTTTGGATTTGAATACATCCTTAATAAGATGATTTTTTTCTTCAACCGCTATGTATTTTCAATTTGCTTTTGCTGTAATAATTGGTCCTATCAAAAACTTGTCTATATAAATGTTGTAGACAATATTAAGAAGATATATGATAAATTCATGGGAATTTTATATCTTATAAATTGACGGAGTTATGGATTTTTTCTTCTTCACCCCCCCCCCCCCCCCCACTTTTCGTTTTCTTTTTTTTGCGGTACGAATCGGTCATATCAAAAACTTGTTAATATAAAAGTTGTAGATAATATTAAGGAGATTTATAATAAAATTAATTGTATTTGATATCTTGATAATTGACGAAGTTATGAATTTTTTTCTCTCAAAAACCCTTTTTTGCGTTCCTTGAGCCCATTTTTAATTTGATCAAAAATCTGTGATACATAAATTTTTGACCCTATTTTTAGAAGTAATAAAAACTTTAAACTGATTTGATATGTACAAAAATTAAGAAGTTATGGGTCTTTTTGTGTTTTCACAAAACCCCTCCCTATTTCCATCCCCTTTGTCCGATTTTGCCCATTAACGAACTTGACCGAGATTTTATACCCTTGATTTTATGTATCAGTTTGGAAGAGATTTGTGCAAATATAGATAGATATAGATAGATAGATAAAGTTTTTTACTGAAAGTGGTTTTGGGTTCTAGGGGTCATGATCGGTGTAGATCTGCAAAAAATTTTCAGAAATTACAACATTGGGGAGAATGTAATAGGTAATATTTCATACGAAATCTACCTAAAATTAAAAAGTGGCCATTATCTACATGGTGATATTAACTTTTAAAAAGGTGTTTCTTGAAATTTTAAATTTAAAAGTGGAAATCCAAAGTAAAACAAATATTCTTTTTTAAATTTAAGGATAGGGGATAGATAGGGGGATAAGGGGATAGATAGCACTCATAACCAAATGCTTTTAATTTTTGGAACTTCATTACAAACATCATAATTTCAGTTTGAAATAAGCGTGTTCGCATTATTTTCAGATACATTATTATTATTTTTAAATTATTGAGGTGAACGGTAGATATATGTAATACTATATCAAAGTAAGCAGATATGACCATTTAAAATGTAAAAATTGCAGAACTGGCCTTATTACTATTTACTTAATGTACCAAAATTGAAACATTGTCAATATTTTTTGTAAAAGTAAAAGAATTAATTCAATTATATTTAAACTTATCCCAAAACTAGTCTTTATAATGCGGATGCCAATATGGACCACAGCTGAAAATCTTAAAAATTGGCCATCAAGGCGACCGTGGACCTTTATTTTAGAAAAATTCGATCCAAAACTCGAAAATTATTTTTGTGCATAGTCTCCGATTTCTTCTGAGCCATTTGCGAAAAATCGCATGCAGATGGGATTCTTTTTCGCAAAGTTACAAGCGTTTAAATTTTGTGCATAAACAATTTTTCGGACCTTTATTATACTTTAAATCTGTTTTTCGCAAAACTGGTTTGTCAACGTTTAGAGTTTTCTAAAATGATCTATGCGTCTTTATTTTTGATTAAAGTTCATGAAATTTATAAGGAATAATTCTGACACTGCTTACAAAGAAATTGTGTATGCATTTTAAAAATCGACTCCACTGAGAAAATTTAATTTGATTTTTAACTTATTAAAAGGCAAAATTTTGATGGGAATCAATAGGGAATTAAAACAAAATCCACTAAAAAATTAACTGTTTAAGAGATTAACAATTCGATACACAGATTTGTTTGCAACAGGCTTTCAAGTGATTAAAATGCAAAATTGTGGAAATATCTCTAAAATCGTGACGCACGGAGCGCTTTAAAAATTCGTTTTAAAATTTTAATTCTTTTAAATCTTAAAATTATAATAAGATAGAAATTTTCTCTTAACCCTTTCGAGGGCGGTGTCCTTAAAAAATGACACCTAATTTTAATTACAAAACTGACAAACGGCACCAAGAATATTTAATTAAAATTTTCCTATTATAATGTATGTGAAAATAAGCAAGTTCGTATTTTCTAGTAAATTTGGTTATAAATTCCGGTGTCAGTCTATTATTTCATCAGATTATGAACAGAACTACTCCGCACCGGTAAGGGTTAAGGTGTTCTATATACTTATAGTGAAATGTATATTTCCACAAAATTTCAGATCTTTATGATGAAAATTAAAAGAAAAAAAATTTAACGTCCACCATCTCCTTAAATGGCCTATTTTACAGTAATATTTTTCACATCGGTTTTAAAATGACTTACATGTAAACAACTAAATTACAAAGCAAAATATTTCTGCTTAACTTAAAAGAGATTAGACCTCCTCTTTACACTTAAATTAACGTGATGCACTGACAATTAATTGATTTAAATTAAATGCCGCTGACGATTGTCGATTGAGCAGAAAATATGCCGCTGTGGAACAAAAATACAAATGTAGATCGGATATTTGACAGATCGCAGCACAATTGTGCAGTAAATTGTCTAGTTTATATTACAACTCTAATACATACCCCGATCCCTTATATTTACAGTAGCTTTAGTTGTAATTAATAACAATTTTCTGTCCATTTATAAAACGCATTATATCAAAAATCTTTCATGATAAGCAAACTAATGCGTCTGGTGAAATATTTAAAGTTAAAGAAAAATAATAAATTATTATTTATCTTTGAACATTAAGCAAGAAGACAATTATTTTAAACGGAAAAATGAATCATTTTTCCCGGAAAGGATAGGACGTTTACAGAATATCAATATTTCTAAACTTAATTCATGCTAAACTGTTAAAAGAAAAAAATGGGATTTCTCAGTTGAATTTTCTGTGAGAGTTGAAAATAGCGCAGCAAAAAATCATAAATGCATCTGAAACAATTTTTTTCTATTCCAATTAAATATAAATTACATCTTAAATTATAGCTTCTCAGTAATATTTTCGATAAAATGATTTGTCATTACTGTTTGAGCAAAAAACTGTTCGTATAAAGTTACGTCAGACGAGAGCAAAGCAATTTCAACTAATGATGTGTTTACAGATTTGGAGAAATTTATGCAAGATAGTTTCTCTTTCTGTTTTATATGATCAAGCGAAAAAAGTAATAATCATTTGTGAAAAGTCTGCAAGTTGCAATTTTTACGTAATTGAGAGTGAGTGGTTAAATATTTTCTTAGTTTTCTGAATTGTACCTATGAACGCTAGCAGAATGAAATACAGGGAGCGGTAAGAATTTGGAATAGGTGTGCCGGTGGTACGCCGTCTCGCCGTCAGTTCGAATCCCGTCCGTGGCTTTTTAATTGCATTTTCATTATTTCCTTTCTATACGAGCTGTATGCAAAATATTTTATAATTTCGATAACTTTGCGCACATATGCAAATTAGTAGCTTTACATATTCATGTTCCCAGAATGTTCTAGAATATCCGATGCTTCATATATAAAACACGAAACAACCCAGCACCTCACCCGGGTGGTTGTATGCGAAACTTACTTGCTTAATCCTTAAAGCATTAGAATTCTATTTCGTAAGTGAAAATCTTAATGTTAGTATGTGTATCAGTTTCAGTATGAAAACAGGGGAAACTACGCCTTTGGCCATTTGTCTTTTTATTATTAAAGAAGCATGGGGGGGGGGGGGGGTGAGAATGTCATATTATATTATCGCCAGCTAGTTTGGAATTCCAAAATGAACTGTTGGCCACATAGTAAAGAAGTGGAAGGAAGGGAAATGTGTGCACGATCTTTCAAGATCAGGGCCCTATAAAAAATGACTCAACGTCAAGACACGTTGATACGAAGGAAGTTGGTTGCTGATCCAAAAAAAAAAAAAAAAACGCTGATGAAATATGTAAGTAGATGGCCACCGAACATGGACTCAGAATGAGTAAGGACACCATCAGACGCCGTCTGTATGCCGCTGGACTGTATGAATGGTCCCTGGAAAAAAAACTCTTGTCCGAGCAAAGAATAGCAAAATCCGATTTTTCTATTTGCTAAGGAGCACGAAATGCGGACAATCAAAATTTGGAATAATGTCCTTTGGAGCGATGAGTCCCATTTCAGTTTATTTGAAAGTGATGGCTGACATTATATCCGTCGTCCAAAAGGTACCAGAATGCATACCAGGCATCAACGTCCAACAGAGAAGCACAGAAACGTATCAATAATGGTCTGGGGAGTTTTCCATCACGATGGCGTCGTCCCCCTCGAACACATCGATGGAATTATGGTTCAAAATTTTTATAAAGCATTTTAGAAGATCACATGAAGCCTTATGCTCCTAAAAAGATGCCTCGTGAATGAACGTTTCGGCAGGATAACATCTCGAAAATGGTGACAAATTGGTTTACAGATAAGAAAATTAAAGTTTTGAACTGGCCGAATCGTTCACCTGACCTCAATCTAACTGAAAATCTTTGGGAATACATCAGAAGAAAAGTTGGGAGAAGGAAGCATTCTTCAAAAAGAATTCTCTTTCAGGATCTTCAATCGGAATACGCGAAAATCCATTGGCAAGCCTTAGAAAACCTTGGTAATTCCATGCCCAGATGATGTGCCGCACTCCTCAAAGGAAAAGGATATGCAACAAAATATCAAATATCGCTGTATATCGTTACATTAAGATGCCTAGTTTCAATAAAAGTTTATAAAAACTGAATCGTCTCAAAACTTTTGCTGAAGTAATTTTGAGAATTTCCGAATTGTTTTTAATTCATGCATGTCTCAATTGTTCTAATGTTGCATTTTGTTGAGCTTTAATAGGTGTATAAATTACTAATTTACATCATAAAGATGTGTTGCTTACAGAAAAAGTTAGGATAGAAAAACATATCTTCTGAAAACATATACCATCTCCTAATGCGATATATAGTAGGGGAGATCGGGACTAGTAGGCGCAGTTTTTAGTTATTGATTTTTAATAATTTTTTGTTTATGTTTTTTATGAAACTTTAACTGTACTTTTAAAGAAAAGGCATTGGGCTATAAATATCTGGAGTTTTCAGTTTGTAGCTTTTGTAGTTTATGTTTAGTGGAAGCCTAAAGTAAAAAGAAAATTGTGCGTCAACTTACCCCGTCACGGGGCAAGTTGCCTATACCTATGGGGTAAGTTGGCACACGCCTTATAAAGATTTAAATAAGACACGCAGTTAAGAGAAATCAATTTCCTTATTACCAGTAGGTTTAATCAAAGGCGTTATCGCCGTACAATGTAAATTCTAAATTATACAGACATAAAAATAATGAATAAAACATTAACATTGAGTAACTTCTATCCTATTCGATAACATCATCAAAGTTACAGTTGTCACAAATAAAAAATCGAGTGTCTCCGTTTGGGCAAGCCCCGAGTGCCTAAAATCTTGCATTGCAACCACTTTTTTCGGTGTTAAGAAAAATTGCACAAGTTAAATCGCAATTATTAAGATAAGTAGTAGAAATTAGAAAAAGAATGAAGCAACGAAAAATTACTTATGAGCGCAAAAAACAGAAAAATCGTAATAAATGTCCACTGCACTGAGGTAACGCTGCAAAACTACAATGAGGATTGTAAAACGCAAGAAGAAATGTACTCTGTAACTGGTTGCACAATCTATAAACAAACAGGCGATTTATGGGGGCTGCGCTTACTTACCCCTGTAGCCAACTAGCTCCGGTCTCCCCTAACAGTATAATATATAGGTCTTATATACCAGTACAATATATAGGATGTGTACCATTAACTTGGTAAAGTATTAATTGTGTTACTGCATCACTTTTTAACCCATTCAGGACCGGCAATTTTTTCACGAATTTTATTCGTTTGACAAAAATTGTTGTTAATTATTTGACTTAGCTTTACAAATCACGAAAATTTCGTAGTTAAATCAAATCAATTTTACTTTTATTTTTTACTGGTATCAAACTCAAGCATTTTAAGCACTTTTTGAGGGTGCATATATGCACCCATGGTCCCGAGCGGGTAAAAATAGTTCTATTTAAAAGTTATAAAAGTACGAACCTTTTTTTTTTTGCACTTATGTCAGACACACAGAATGCAAAAGCAACAGCTCTAGAGCGGTAGATTTTGAAAGTGTGGCAAATCATTTTCTGAAAAAAAAATTACTTGAAGCTAAATATTATTTCAGTTTAACATAAAATTTATGTTTTTAATCACTTCACAATAAATATATTTTAATATAAGAATAAATTAGATACTAGTAATTTATTGCGTCTACGATGTTTCAAATGCATTGATTTTGAAAGTGAGGCAAGTCCATTTTAAATAGAATTATCTTTTACTTTACATAATATTAATAATCACAATAAAAATTTCATCATGAATACTTTAAACATCTGCACTGTCTAAATTGAGAAATATAATTATTTGCATACAACTTATAACTAGTTTTTTTTTCGCTTTTTCCTATAAAATTTAATTTATTTTATGCTTTATGTAACTTTCATAAAGAAGAGTGAAATATTGAAATAAATTAAATAACTAAAAAAATTAAATAATCAACTTGTTATTATAATTATTTCCATTCAAATAAAATCAACGTTCAACAAATCATTGCTTTTGAAAGTGACGAATGTCCATTGGCGCATACCAAAAACATGATTTATTCAGCTAAAACGGATACTCATTATTGCATATTAAATTTACATAAATTAAGACTACAAAAAATATAAAATAAGTCTATTACTGCTTACCAATATTTTTAAATACATTCAAATGTAAACCATTAAATATCTAGCAATAACATGAAATGGACTTTGACCACTTTCAAATTAACGGCTCAATACTTTTGTGTATTTATTTAATAACTCTTCATTGTATCTTCTCCATTTTTTTGTTCTCTGAATAAAGGCTATTTGCATAATTTGATGTTATGTCGTGAACTTTCATGCAATTTGACGTGCTGTTTCCCACTTTAAGAAAGCAATCAATAACATAAAATGGACTTTGCCCACTTTCAAAATTAACGCTCAATACTTTTGTGTATTTATTTAATAACTCTTCATTATATCTTCTCCATGTTTTTGTTCTCTGAATAAAGGCTAATTACATCATTTGATGTTATGTCATGAACTTTCATGTCATTTGACTTGCTGTTTCCCACTTTAAAAAAGCAATCAATAACATAAAATGGACTTTGCCCACTTTCAAAATTAACGGCTCAATACTTTTGTGTATTTATTTAATAACTCTTCATTGTATCTTCTCCATGTTTTTGTTCTCTAAATAAAGACTAATTACTTCATTTGATGTTATCTCATGGACTTTCATGTCATTTGACTTGCTGTTTTCTACTTTAAAAAAGCAACCAATAATTCAACAATAAATGCCAACATTGCCTACAGGCTAACAATGTATTAATTTTATTTGTGGTACTAGAATCAAAGCAGCGCAGAAAATAATTCAATAACTTTTTCTTAAATGTTTATAGAGTTATAAAAAGCTTTGTGTTCAGTGGTCATCGATAAATTAAAAAATAAAATTAATATCATATAGGGGAAATAATAAAAACCCAGGAAAAGACAATGTGTTATGTGTTTATCGATAAACTTAAAAATAAGAGGAAAATAATCTCTTACAGAGAATAGTAATATAAACTGAGAAAATACAGTGAGTTAGCTGTTTAACGATAAATTAAAAAAAATAAATTAATGTGTTACAGGAAAAGTAATGGAAATTGAGCAAAAGGCAGTATGCTAGATGTTCATCGATAAATTAAAAAATAAATAAAATAGATATCTTACAGTGACAAAAAAGGAAACTGAGCAAAAGACATTGTGTTAGGTGTTTATCGATAAATTAAAAAATAAATAAATTATTATCTTACAGGGAAAAGTAACGAGAACTAAGCAAAAGACAGTATGTTATGTGTTTATCGATAAATTTTAAAATAAAATTATATTAATATCTGACAGGGTAAAGTATTGAGCTAGCACAATTTCCGTAGTTTATGGAATTTCATTGACAGTGTATAAAGATTAAGGATTAGTCACAAAATGAAGTTCAATACAGAGACGTATCTCTCAAGTTAGCTGCTTTAATGTAACTGCTAAGAATTGCGTGACAAAAGTTAAAATTATACACACCTCATAAAATGTAGATTGCATGACAAATGGATGTCACGGCTGGCCATTTCGTGACTGGAACTTCATGACATAGGTGTGATTCAAAATATACGAAGTCCTCCAATCTTTTTTAAAAATTGGGTTTCTATAATGAAACATCCAAGATTTTTTACTTTACTGTTGAGAATAATTCTAACCAAAACGCTCAAATATTTCAGAGGTATTTTCTTCCTGTTTCTCTTGACATATTTTATTTTATTTATTTCCAGGCGCATTGTGGTAATTTGTAAGTGCGTCATCGTTGAGAAGAAACTTTTTTTTTTCTTCTTCCTTTGAAATGTTTATGGAGAGGATATGTTGTCATATATTCAGTGTTGCCAAGTTGGGATTTTCTTTATTCAAAATATCTACCAGTGTTTAAGAGTTAGAGTTTATACATCGGGTGTATTTATACCCGATCTTGTATTAGTTCATACCGCGGGATGTATTATAATTTATACTTCGGGTCGGGTTACCGCTAATTTTTTTCGTCGCGGATCAGATTGAATTATATGCTTTGGGCTCGGGTTTGTTTAGTGTTAGGTTTTTGCTCTTTCAGATTAGCCGAACTGAAAGTGTTGATCCGATTTTTCAACCAATTTTTCAAACAGATTGATCCGATTTTTCAAAAGAAAGTCCTAAATATTTTCCAAATTAAAAAAACTATGTATTTAGATATTTACGAGTGTATACATATTCATGTTTATACAAAAAAAAAATATATAACATTTATTATTATACATATAATTGTAGGCTATTTTTTCATGCTTGTATGAAAATATGGATTAATTTTCTTTAACTTCGAGTTTGGGTTTGAATATTACGTGCTCGGGTCGGATTTGGGGTTGAAGTTAAGCAAAAAATGCGGGTTCGAATAGGCTATGACCCGACCCGTGTTCAACCCTTTTCAGAATAAACTTCTCTTTATTTAATGATTCACTTTCCGTGATTAACTAAACCGAAAATTACTAATCGGAAATGTTGATAGGTATACTAATGAATGGTTTTGTTGTGGGTTGTTTTTCTTTCATAAGAACTTCGGATATTGATAAGTAGATGGAAATGTTTTTTGAATTATTTAAATAAAATTGGGTATTTCCGTGATGAAATACATTTGCGTGTAGCAAATAGCGACACAGGTCCAGCAGATTAAAACTAATACTTGTAGCGTAAACAGAACTTTAATGAAGAATCGAAAAGATACATAGGTGTCTTGGGAGTGACCCCGCCGACACACAAAAATCAAATCTTGATCTTTACATCATCAAGTGCCGACAAAGAGTGATAGAGTTCACAATTTTCATTCGTAAAGTTTTGGCGATAGATAGATATTGGGTAAGACACAGATCTTTCCAAGGGGTGACCGTTACATTGGAATACATGGGGCAATTTAAATTTAGAATTTTATTTTAATTATCGCCTAATAGGCGATAATTAGCCAAGCGCTAGTACGTGAGAAAGTAAGAAAGAATTCGAAGGCTGTCAATCGCACTGGAATGAGTAAAATGAAAGGCGACATAAGTTTTAAAGTACATCTGGATATTATTATCTAACCGCTGGTTTAACCAAAGTTTTGACTATCTCTTAGTAAAGCATCGAATAAAAAAAAATCTGACAGAGAGAAATTTTATAGGCAGATGCAACGCGAAAAGAATCTATCTTTCGAAATGAAATGGCTGTGAATAATATTCTTTTTTTAATTTTATTTACTTAGATAAAAGGGCAGAGAGAGTTTTCTGGGAACGTTAAAGTAATATGAAAAAGGGATGTAGATTAATTTAAAACTTAGATATACAAAAAGAAATAGAATGGCGCATATTTATATTGATAGTTAATATTAAATTTTAACTATCAAGGTATCTTATTAATTACCTATAAAGAATAATATATGTGATATTAAACGATATCACAGTAGGTAAGGACTGAAAATAATATTTCATACTTTACTTCAAATGCATTTTTTACACAAAACTTTCGCTAACTATACATGTTTAAAATGTCCCATGCATTATAATTGTTATTCAACATTTTCTGTATCGCTAAAGTAAAATGTCGATACATACTGGTAGGCATTTGACAGAGTAGGGTATGACCTGACCCGTGTTAAACCATTTTCAGAATAGTATTCATCTCTTTATATAATGATTTATTTTCCGTGATTAAATAAACCGAAAATTACTAATCGGAAATGTTGGTAGATATCTTGAATTAAAAAAAAAAATTTATCCCCAACCTGGCGGCACTAATTAAACTTAGCAGAATGTTTATTTTGATACTTCCTATAAAGGTAAGGAATGAAAATAACATTTCATACTTTACTTAAAATGCGTTTTTTACACAAAGCTTTCGCTATCTATACATGTTTAAAAAAATTTACTATGCATTACAATTATTGTTCAAATTTTTCTTTATCGCTAAAAGAAAAGCTTGATGCAGACTGGGAGGCATTTGGCCATATATTTTGAAATTTATACAAATAAAATATTTTAAGACAAAAAATAATAACGTGAATTCAAAATAATGTTAATAAACTACTTCTTTGCAATTGTGCAAAAAACTCATCTTATTAACTCTATCTATTTTTTGTTTTCTTTTTGATCGACAGTTGGCCCATTTTATCGAGAGTTGTTTAGATTAACAGAGTACTTTTCCGACAATGACAACTACATTCAATTTAATCTACGTTGTTGCCATTCGAATTTCTTTATAGTAATTAAAGTTGTGACATATGAACATGGTGCATGCTCGGAATAGAAATGTTCATCCAGACTGTTGCAATCCAGATTCCAAAATTTGGCGATATTCGCCGGGACAAGTTCTATCACATGAGTGAGACAAGTAAAAAAAAAAAAAAAAATACATTGACGATAACATCAGACTTGCCAAGTTTTTGTCAAAAATCATTTTGACCCACCAAATTTTATAGCTCGTATGTCGCAAACTGCAATTGTAAAGCTCCACAATAGAACGAAGTTTGTGAACTAAGTTACATTACATCGCATTACATTACATTGAAACATTACATTTAATGCACCGGTTCCTCCATGAATGTAAAATGTTATAGATTTCGGAGAAAAAGTATGGAAAACCCACTGATTATGGTATGAATATATAATAATATAGTATGGGGTAGATATGTTCAAATTATTTAAACTTAAAATTGGTCCCCACTTTGTGTACACCTGGTACATATACACACATAAGGAATGGAAACAGTAGCTTCTTCCTCTGAAGGCGTTTAAAAATTTTTAAAGACGGCGCAAAACAGAATTTTTATTAAAAATCCGGATGTTAAGATTGTTTATTGGTATTTTGAAGAATTTATAAACCAACATTCCAAAACAGATCACCACCCTTCTATAGATAATGCCAGCAGCACATTTTTGATGTCACGGAAGATCGACCGATCAACACCAGGGTTGTATGGATTACATCCAACTAGACCTGGAAATATCCTAGTTTTTTATTGATCTAAAGTTTAAAAAAAGTTTATTGCTTTTTTAACAGGTCATATATTTTAAGAAGTAAGGTTTCGTTACGTCAAAGTAAAAGATGAACTATCTATTAAGATGATTTAAAACAAGCCAAACTTTGCAACATAATCTAAGCAATTTTGTTTAGTACTAGGTTTATATGTATTTAGAATGTACAAAGTGTCCCAAAAATGACCGATGATTTTAAAATTCAATAACTTGCAAACGGTGACAGATATTAAAAAAATTCTTGCAGGAGTGTTATGTAAGATGTCAGGAGATCGTATGCTGCGATTCTGGGTTTTAGTTACAAATAGCTTCTATAGATGGAGCTGAAAGCAATAACCGCTAAATCCGGGCTCGATTTTTCGGCTTCTCCCTTCTTCCATCCGAAAAAAGGATATTAATGTATTGAACGGATCCCGAAGTACCAAAAATCGGGTCTTGACTGAGCATCTATTGCTCTCAGCGCCATCTATTGTTTGGAATTCGAACCAAAATAAAGAATCGCAGTAAAAAATATCCTGACATCATACATAACCCTCCTGCAATATTTTTTTTTTTTTAATATCTGCCATCGTTTGTAAGTTATTGAATTTTAAAATCATCTGTCATTTTTGGGGCACCCGGGGAATAACATGCACTTTTTGATGAAAAGAGAAATGCCATGGAAACAAAATCGCAAGTCTGCGTATTTGAAGTATAAATTTTCTAGTTTTATAATACATTGAAATGCGTTTAATACGAAAACGCTTAACATGAAAAATCGGTTAACACAAAATGATATAGCGCTCCTGACAGTATTCTATACAATTTAATACATTTTATTTTCTTTTAACACGAAAAAAACTAGCTATTGATCTAGTTAGTTTGAGTTGAAATTGGTGAATTTTGTGTTAAAACCACTGGATTTTTGGAGAAAATCAGTAAATTTCGTGTTTTTTGTAAATTAGCTTATATTTTATGAGCACAATGACTGAGAAATTGGTCCGTAAACAAACTGCTATTCCACTTCAAATGAAGATGAAGCTGCTTAATGCAGTTGATGAAAAAGAAGGACGTAAACAGAAATCTGCAAAGAGTTTGGCATTGCCCATTTTACTTTATCACGTTAATGTTTGAGCGCAATGTGTAAGCCAGAGAGAAAACGTGTGAGAACCGTTAAGCAAAAAGATCTAGAGATAGCTTTGCTTATTTGATACAAACAAGCTAGATCTCAGAATACGGAAAAAAGTCACTGAAAAAAAAAAAGAAAAATAAAATTTGATTTTTTCCCAAAAGAACAATATTTTTTTTTACTTGCTTTTTATCCTAATGGATGCAACCTACTAATAGTTTAACAGGAAATCGAAATAAAATTTGACGACGTCAAAAATACTTGTGAATTTTGCTCTTTTTATACGAATCTTTTAACGCGAAATCCTTTTAACACGAAAAAAAATTTTCGCCCCGTCAATTTCGTGTTAAATGTATTTCACTGTATTTTGTTATTTATCTTACAAAAGTCATAAGAAAATTTTATTTTTGTCACTGCTACATCAAAATGTATGTTGCTTAGTTAAATTTTAGTCTTTACATCTGAATATCATGAAGAAATGTTACAGATATTTAAAAATTTTCGTAATGTCGAAATATTACTAATGTCGAATAAAAAATTTCGTTCATGTCCGTAAAATAATGTCCCAGTTTCAATTGTATATTACAACAGTTCAATTTAGACTATTTACAACATGATCAAACATCAAATTGAAGGTAAACTAAGTTAGTTTTTGTTACAAATGCTCAATATGTGCACCTATAGTTATACGGCACACATCCAAACTAAAGTGCAATTCTTCCCACACTTCGATGAACAAGTCCTTAGTAAAAAAACCAATAGCCTCTTCAGCTCTGTGTCTCAACGCTGGTAATTCATTACGTAGCGGCGGAACATAGACACGTTCTTTTATAAAGCCCAAAAGGAAAAAGTCGCATGGCTCTAACGGCTTTTAAATCTTCAGCTCAGCAATAACACTTTACGCTCAGGAGTCTCCATTTTGTGTATGTGGTACTGCACGTGAGTCAATAACAAAGCAGTACTCGCGCATGTGCTTAACTAAACTGTTTGAGTTACTCTTTATTTGTGACCTTGCACCGATACTCTACAACGTTTACAGTTGATACTATTACAATTTATAACTGGGACATTCTTTTATTTCCTTTCTCATAGTTTTAAAAAATACGATTAACCATACATACGTAGGCTGTTCAATAAGTAATAAGACTAATTTTACTACCTCGAAACCACTAATCGGAATGTTAATTTCTGTGGCATAAAAAAAGTTTGTTGTCTGTATTAACGAAAGCTACCGATAGATGGCGTGTACAGGTTCATGATCCTGAGTATCAGTGATTGAACTGAAGCGTGTTTGAGGGCGCCTACGAGAGCGGTCAGTTGTCGAAATGGAAGCGTCGATTGAACAACGTTATGCGATTAAATTTTGTGTTCGTCTGCAAAAATCAGCATTGGACCCCTTTGACATCATACGTAAAGCTTCCAACGTTGAAGCAATGTCGAGGGCCAGTATTTTTCTCTGGCATAAAGCTTTTAAGGAAGGAAGGCAAAATGTGGACGATATTGAACGTAAGGGACGACCTTCAACGTCCATCACAGAGACAATGATTAACACAGTTGCGGTTATCATCAAGAAGGACCGCAGAATTACAGTACGTCATCTGCATGCTCTCTTGAATATTTCTGTTGGAAGTGTTCACTCAATCGTGGCAGAGCATTTGCAACTGAAACGTGTTTGTGCGCGATAGATGACGAAATTGTTGACACCTGAGCAAATGCAGCATCGAATGGATGTGTATACAGAATGGAAACAAAGACTGGAACGAGAAAGCAACAATTTATTAAAACACATCATCACAGTAGACGAAGCTTGGTTGTATCACTATGACCCAACCATGAAACAACAAAGCAGTGAATGGAAGCATCCTGATAATTTGGTTGTCTTTCCCTTTTATCCTCCTTTATGTTTCAAGTTAGCTAAAGTTTTATGTCGTTTCAATTTTAACATTATCTTTAAACCTGTCAATAAATTCAAATTCCCTCCACTAAATCTCCTGTTCCTGATCTTCGTAAATGGGGAATTTATAAAGTTCCTTGTAATGGTTGTGATTTATCTTATATTGGTCAAACTAAAAGAAATCTCGAAATCCGCTTAAAAGAACACTCTCGTTATGTAATCAATCAAGAATTTTCTAAATCTTCTATTGCCAAGCACTCTTGGGAAACCGGCCATAGTTTTAATTTTCAAAATGCTAAAATTATCTTTAATTCCAATAGTATCTCTGAATTGGACTTTCTTGAAAATATAGCTATTTATCTTAATCGTGATGTTATTATTAATGATAAATCTGATTCCACAATGCTCTCTGCAGCTTGGAAAAACATTTTCAGTACTAACATATAATTTATTTTTGTATTAATTAATATTAGTCTGTTTTTCATATTTTATTTATTTATTTATTTATTAATTTAACGTGTTCCCATAAATAAATATATGTTTTTTTTTTCCTCCCAATTTTTATCCCCTTCTATTCTGTGTTCTTTTGTTTTGATTACACTCTTCTGTGATTGGTTGCTGTCTTCTACTTTCCTATTGGCTGTTGATTTCTAATTTCCTATTGCCTGTCTCTTCAGCTTGTTTCCTTTCCCTTATATCTCATTTCAGTCTTGCTGTTGCTTTCATAGTTGAAGCATGTCTTCTTTGCGCCTGACGAAGAAAGACTCAGAACTTTCGAAAGGCCTAGCGCATTTAAAAAAGTTTTGATGGTGTTCTAAGAAGATTTTTTGTCCTTATTCTGAAGGAACCTTCATAAAAAAACTGCTTCTAAAATGAAAAAAATAAAACAGGACCCGGTTGGAGATAAGACTTCATTTAACCTGTGAAAAATTAAAAAAAAAACATTTAAATGCAAACAAGAAATTAGAAAAGAACACTGCCATATGTTGCCATATACTTGATTGCGAGTTTTGTTATGTGATTAATTTCTTTTGACATTTTAATGTTACCCGATTCCTTTAGAGCCTACACTAATTACGCGACGAGATACACAAGCTATTGTTAAACCAATGGAGGCATTCTTTCGAAATTTCTCGTTTGTTTCTGAATATTTTCAAATGAAATTTATTACAGAGGATATCTGAGATCGCTATCTTACACGGTACATTTCATTTTTTTTTTTTTTTTTTTTTTTTTTTTTTTTTTTTTTTTAATTGCGGTTTGATTGTTAGGGCACTTTTATTTTTGGAACTAACCAACCACTTTTTTCGAATTTGAAAGTGCGCTCTGAATGAAACTGAAATAAACATCAAGAAAGTAGAAAGATGTACCGCTAGACTTCCACCTCTTATTACCTATGCATAAAAAAAGAAAAATAGTGAATGCAAACAAGAAATTCGCAAACCATACGTTTTACATTAGTTTGCTAGTTTTTATGTTGACCAGTGTCATATCCATACCAGTATTGTTATGTTGTCCCTTTAAAGCTATTCCTTATTGTCGTTGAACAATGATATATGTTTCAGCAATGAAAAATAACTATTTTATGAATTTTTAAAGCGAATTAACTTTTATTTTGGATATCTCGTAGATAACGATATTTCATTTAATCTCAGAAAATACTCCAAAAATGGTCAAAATATGGATTTTTATTCCCAGCCCGACCCGCGGGCCGGGCGCGGGCCTAATTCCTTCACGGTAACTCGAGTCGGGCCTAACTTATTTTTTCTGTACAGAACCGGGACTGGTTTCATTCCTCGTCTGCAAGGCCCAAATTTTTCAGTCCTAGTTTTGACCCAGCTCGTATGAAAATCATTGTCTCGTCGTGGCCTGGTCCGTTCAAAGTCAGTACAATTAGGGCTGGCCCAAAACTTTTTGCAAAAAATTCATACGTTTTTAAATCGCCATTATTCTACAAAACATTAAAATTTATTCTTTTTAAGAAATAGTAGATTTCTACGCTGATTAAAATAAAGCTAAATTAAAATATAGTAAAACGCGTGAAAAAGATCCTTACTGTGACGGAATCCTGTTTTAAATTGAAGAACATGTTGATCCATGAAAATTAATATACTAATACGTAAGAAAAGAATCTGTAATACATTTACACTTGTCTATAACGTATGTCTTAGAAGATTTTACCGTATAGCATTTTTCAGATTGGTAACACTTCAGTACAAGGAATATGGATTAACAATATTAATGATAACTGATATATTTACATACAAGAAATAGAGATTCATTAAAAAAATAAATATTGCAGGCTTCGGCACTTCTACAAAAATGAAGATTATAAACATGAAGAAGAAAATATGATAAATATTTTTGGTCAGAACTCCTCATACGAGAAAATTTTTTAACCAAATCGACGTAAAAATCAATGTTTTGTAGAAATTCACTCGGGCCGGACCGAAGTTTTAGCTTTTATAACGGGCCGCTCTCGGGCCGAACTTTTAGTTTTGGTACCGGGCCGGGCCAATAATTTCTTTCTACGGTCCGGGCCGAACTTTAACTTTTTTACCTGGGCGGCCGAATTTTTATTTCTATGAATAGGGCCGGGCCTGGATATTTTAGCCCGTGCAGACCTCTACTTTCTGTACATAGGTTTGAGAGGAGCGTACAAAATTCAATAAAGTGGCCTTTAAGGGGTTCCTTTACGAAAGTGAAAACTTTAAATGTCTTTCCTCCATTATCTTTTATAAGATACTTTAGAAAAAAAAAAAAAAAAAAAAAAACGAAAAAAGAAAAAAAAGCGAAAGAGAATTTATTCTTAAAACTTTTATGCATTTAAATTAAATTAAATTTTTCATCTAAATATATAAATAAATAAAGATTCAGTTTAAAAACATTTTGTTTTTCAAGATGTGCTTTTAATTTAATATTAAAATTTAATCTAGCATCAATTTTTTCTATATTCCTTAAAATAAAATTATTCTTGAAAAGGTACAATCTCCATTTTATTTTATGAATATTCTGAAAGGGATTAACTTTCACGTATACAAGATGTTCAGAATCAGAATCATTGATTATTTCAACTAGTAATATTTTATAGTAAATTAGCCTATTAAATCCGAGCATTTCGGCAATTAAACTTGACAAAAGTTTCTATTTTAAAAACCTGTGATTAAAGATTAAAAATTCTGTAAAAAACGTTCGTTGAGAAGGAGTTAAACGTCTTGAAATTATAATTAAAAGATTTGATCTAAAAATTGACTTGCTTAACAAAAAAAAAAAAAAATAAAGAGAAAGAAATGTATGAAAGCATATAAAAACAAACATTTTTTCAGAATTCCTAGGAAGAAACTCCAAAAACATACATTCTTTCTGTCTATGCCTCCTACATTGTAAATGAATTCATCTACAATAGGGCATTTGAATAGTGTCGCCATCTATTGTAAGAGTAGAAAGTACTTCTCGTATTTAAACTGTATTACTGATATTAATGGAATATCGTCATATAAATTGGTGAAATCTTTTTTTTTTTTTTTTTTTTTTTTTTTTTCTATATTTATTCAATTTTTTTAAAGCAGGCGTATATTTTTGAATAAACTATGGATATATTTTCAAATAAAAATTAATTATCGGTTTAATATTTTAGTTCAAGCGGAAACTTAAGACGTTGCATTGGCATCGGTTAAAAAACAATGTTGTTAAAAAAAAAAAAAAAAAAAAAAAAAAAAAAAACATAATAATATGGAGTTAACTGTTTATTATACATAAAATTATTTCCACAGGTTTTGTTAAAATAAAAAATAAAAAGAAGAAGAAGGTAAAATAAAGAAAGACTCTTAAACAAACTTATATTATTATCCGTTCTATATGGTCGTCTTTCAATTTCATCTAAAACTTTCATAAATATTTAAGAGTGCAGAAATAGTTTCAAAATCACATGTGAAATAGTTGGCATTGCTGCATCTTTTCCTTGAAAACTACTGGAGTGATTTCGATGTATATATATTTTACATATATTTTTTGGAGTCAGAGGCAAAATTTTGGAGCTGAACAGTGTTATAAAAATGAAATCCAACAATATAATCATTAGTAGTATAATTTTGTCTGCTAATATATTTCACATAATGATTTTATTTAGGAAAAAATATTTTGAAAAATTTAAATGAATCTTCATTTTTTAAAATAAAATTTTAAATTCCAGGAAATCACTCAGTAATTGCCAAGATTTACGTAAGTCCACTTTTCTTCGAATTTTTTTCTTCTCCTTTGGAAGCGTATTCTTCAAGGTAGACACGCGTGCGTTGATAAAAATTACATGGATTTATTTATGCGTTGCTTCTCAAAGATTTTTGTTATTCCAAAAACAATTTAGTCAATGCCAATACCAATGTGTTGCTGGTCTGCTACTTAAAAGAAAATTAGATTACTGGATTGCGTCCAGTTTTTTGAAATAGTAATACAATCGAGCTCGCTTACAGCGAGCGTGAAGGGACCGTGATATTTGCTCGTTATAACCGGGTGCTCGTAAAAAACGTGTTCGTAAAAAATTATAAAAAATCATGCATACTTACTTTATTATACATATTTATTTATTTTTATTTATGTACAGTAAAAAAGAAGTTGGTTAATTTGCTTTGAATTGTCTTATTGTCTTATTGTCTATTTCTTGTGTTATTGTTCTTCGGAGAAGACTCATGGCCCGAAAAACATCGTCATTTGCACCCCTGGCTTCGATTTTTTTTTTTTTTTTTTCTGCGCACTTAAAAGACTCTGAGTACGTTGTGATCGGTTCAGCTTGAAATTCTTTACATTCATCGTTATCATCATCGCTCTCAAGATTTATGACTCATCACTAACTTTCGGTTGACTTCGGAATAGTAAAGGATTTTTTCCTTTCGGAGAGTCGGAAGTCAATAGAAATGTTAAGAATCACAAAAATATTACTCGCTATAACAGAGGTTTGCTCGTTAAATGCGAGTTATGAACCCATAGACTTAACATTGTACCAACCAAGTATTCCTGATTTCCTCTTTAAATCTGGGTTCTCGTTAAATCGGGACTCGTTATAAGCGAGTTCGACTGCATTCGCCTTGTGTTATGACATATTAAATAACACAAAGATAAAGTGAAATGTAAGAGAGAAGACAGACAGACGGCTTCGGAAGAAGACTCATGGCCCGAAAAACATCGTTATTTGCACCCCTGGCTTCGAATTTTTTTTTTTTTTTTGGCCCCACCAGTGGCTGAGAGGTTCTGCTCTCGAAGCTGGTAGACGGGAGGTGCTGGGTTCGAACCCAATCGCGCCCGTCGGCCTAACCGTTTCGGAGTTTTCGTGGTTTTCTTCGAAACCTTGGATTTCCAAGCGTAAATACGGGTTAGGTTCCCTTAGAAAGACCCCCACGTAGGGCACTCCACCTTGGGCCTATATCCCTCGTGTTGATAATCGGCCGTCCAAAATCAACTCAACCCAACTCGATTTTTTTTTTTTTTTCTGCGCACCGAATAGCCTCTGAGCATGTTGTGATCGGTTCAGTTTGAAATTCTTTACATTCTTCGTTATCATCGTCGCTCTCAAGATTTATGACTCATCACTAACTATCGGTTGACTTCGGTATATTAAAGGAATTTTTCCAAGAAACGATTAGCTGGGCTGGAGAATTGGAAGTCAATAGAAATGTTAAGAATCACAAAAATATTACTCGCTATAACCGGGGTTTGCTCGTTAAATGCGAGTTATGATCCCATAGGCTTAACATTGTACTAACCAAGTATTTCTGATTTTCTCGTTAAATCCAGGTTCTCGTTAAATCGGGACTCGTTATAAGCGAGTTCGACTGCATTCTCTTTATGTTATGACATATTAAATAAAACAAAGATAAGGTGAAATATAATATTTTTAAAAAGTGGTGGCAATCAAGCAATCTGATTACACTGGTAACAATCGACAATACCAAGATATATTCGAATGTCCAAAAACAAAAGGCCCCACCAGTGGCTGAGAGGTTCTGCTCTCGAAGCTGGTAGACGGGAGGTGCTGGGTTCGAACCCAATCGCGCCCGTCGGCCTAATCGTTCGGAGTTTTCGTGGTTTTCTTCGAACCGTGGATTTCCATGCGTTAATACGGATTAGGTTCCCTTAGAAAGACCTCCACGGAAGGCACTCCCCCTAGGGCCTATATCCCTCGTGTAGATAATTGGCCGTCAACAATCAACCCAACCCCAAAAACAAAAGAAGAAAATGTGATTGAACACAATGATGAATATGACTATGTGCCGGAATATATAGATACCAAGGTTTACGGATTTCGAAAAAATACTATTACTTTTTAATAGTAATATTCGCCTTATTTAATCTCAGAATTCTGCGATTTAGTAAGGTTAATATTACTATTCTGAAAAAATGATTAAAAATCCGTAATGTTTAGTACCTATGCACTTCATGTCAATCGATTGGATGCAAATGTAAATGAGTTATGTCTATGTAAAGTACCTAATAAGATTTTTTTTGGTATTATTTGTAGGGCACTAAATCCCATTGACGGGTATTCTGCTATGTAATAAAGTGAGTATTATGATTTGTGAAAAATTATATTAACTATCTGTAATTTTTACCACATAAGCACTCAATGTCAATAGTGTATATGCAACTGTGAATGTTTCATGTCTATTTCGCCAAATATCTGATTAAAAAAGGATTTTTTTTTTTTTTGCATTATTTTTAGGAAATTAAATCCCATTCACTGATATTCTGCGATTTAATAAGATGAATATTACTATTCGGAAAAGAGAGTATTAAATGCGCAATATGTGCACTTAATGTCAATCGTTTAGAAGAAAATTTAAATAATTTACGTCTATCTCGTAATTTCTTTTTTCGCAATTTAAAGGGGCAACAACAATTGCGAAATCCTATGGAATACAACTAATATTTAAGTCCCTTTTTCTCTGGAACTAGTGAAGCAATTTCAGCCATATATCTTTAAAAATTTTAAAATAAGTTAAACTAGAAATCGATCGTTTGGCAAGTCATAAAAATAAAAAAAAATGCAATAATTAGTGGATTTCGCAAACAAATAAATTCTAATAAAAAAAAAAAAAATTAACGCTACTAAACCGGAATTGACTTGTCAGACAAACAAAACGACCTAATATAGCTAACTATAAAAAAAAGAACAATAAAATGGCTTTGGTATTTCCCAAATAAAAGGTTAATGAATATGAGTTTCTTTTTCCATAGAACTTTCCAGCAGTTGTTTCCCTTTAACAACTTACTGTAAACTAGTGTAATTCAGATTGCAAAAATTTAAACATTTTATTTTCCTTATCTATTCAAATAATTATGCGACTTCTAAAAATAAAAAACCTAATATAAATAAATAATCAAAATTGATTTTAGCATGGTAAGATTAACTTGAATTTAGACTTAAAGTGCAGCTAATATGTAGCAATAAAAACAACTTAAGAATAAGCGTAAAATAACGTCAAGCAAAAAAAATAAATTTTTACAGTCTCCTTTCTTTTGTTAACTTAATGCTTAATGAACTTCTCAAGTTAGTGGAGCGAGACAAGAGCCCGTATTTAAACTTAAAAGTTTTAATTAATCGTTTTTGCACAAAGTTTGAAAATTTCGGTGGAAGAATTATCGTTATGTAAATCTCAGAAGCATATTTTTCTAACTGAAATAGTACTGTCTTAAATTCCTTCACTAAAAACTTTTTTTACAAAATTGAGCATTAATGTTGTCTTTGTTTCTATAATGGTAGTTAAAGTGTGGTTTACAGCAGTTTTATTGAGATAATTTGTAGAAAAAGCATTCATTATTTATTTATTTGTATTATATGCACATGTTCTAAAAGATTTTCTGCATTATAAAACAGGAAAAAACATTTTTCGTAACGTCGAATAATACAATTGCGTGATACAGTGTTTCTCATAAAGTCGAGATACATTAAGTGATAGCTGTTGACACAATGATTTTATACTCCCTTTTTTGGCCGACTTTACCTACGATAGAAAAATTTATTTAAAAGGGCAAGAACACTTGCACAATCGTTTAGAAATCAGATAATATTTAAATACTACTTCCATGGAAACTAGTGAAGCGATTTCAGTCATATATGCTTCTTAATTTGAGGAAACGTTAAACTATAAATTGATCGTTCGGCAAGACATAAAAATGAAATATGCAATAATTACGGGTTTTAACAAACGAAGAAATTCTAATAAAAAAATTATTATAATGCTACTAAAAAGGAATTGTTTTATCAGAAAAATAGAACTATCTAAACATAGCTAATAATAACATGAATATTTTAAAAAGATGAATATTAAAATCGCTTCAATAGTTTCCGAATAAGAGGTTAATGAATATGAGTAGTTTTCCATAGATTTTTACAACTGTTCTTCCCTTTAACGGCTTTTCGTAAAATAGTGTTATTTAAATTGAAAAAATCTAAACATTCGTTTTTTTAATTATAAATAAACATGCGACCTCTAAATATAAAAAAAAGAAAGGAAAACATAACAAGAAATAAGTAAATAAAAACAATTTTAGAATTAAAAAGTTCATTTAAATATAGATTTCAAGAGTAGCTAATATGTAGCAATAAAAATGACTTAAGAATAAGTGTAGATATAAGGTCTAGCCAAAGAAAAATAATTTGTTATCGTTTCCTTCCTTTTGTTAACTTAATGCTTAATGAACTCCTTAAGTTAGTGGAC
Organism: Maratus speciosus; assembly: GCA_963932465.1. NCBI lineage: Eukaryota > Metazoa > Arthropoda > Arachnida > Araneae > Salticidae > Maratus > Maratus speciosus. The sequence continues at coordinate 504,704,067 of OZ010787.1, read as the reverse complement.
CGAAACAAGAGCCCGTATTTAAATTCAAAAGGTTTAATTAATCGTTTTTGCATAATGTTTGAAAATTTTGGTGGAAGAATTATCGTTATGTAAATCTTAGAAGCATTTTTTTTTCTCAGTGAAATAATACTGCTTTAAATATCTTCTTTCGCGAAAACTTTTTTTTACTATATTGAGAACTAATGTTGTTTTTGTTACTATAATGGTACTTAGTCAAGACTTACAGCACATTCATTCAGATACTTTATAGAAAAAGCATTCTTTATTTTCTTTATTATTTATTTATATATTTATTTATTTATTTGTATTTCAAACAGCGGTTCTAAAGAATTTTGAGTATTATAAAACAGGAAGATACGTTTTTCGTAATATCGAATAAAACAATTACGTTATACACATTTTCTCATAGTGGTAGGATACATTAAGTAATTGCTTTTCACAGTGATTTACAGTCATTTTATTACCCTTTTTCTTGGACCGACTGTACCGCCGATAGGAAAAATAATTTAAAATGGCAACAACACTTGCAAAATCCTGTGGAAAACATCAATATTTAAATACCTCTTTCTCGATAACTACTGAAGCAGTTTCAGTAATACATGTTTTTTAAATTTGAGCAAATGTTAGCCTTTAACATGTTCGTTTGGCAAGACATAAAAAAAAGAGAAATAATTACGGAATTTAGAAAACAAAGCAATTAAAAAAAAATTAACGTAAATTTGTCAAGAAAAAAATACGATTTAAAAAGGGTAACTCGGGATGAGATGCCATGCTGTACAAGATGACGTGATTTTCATATGCGCAGGCACTGTTGGGAAACGCAGCTCATTTGTAAGGAAAGGGGTTCCCTACTGATACTTTAATTTCAGTTTGCGTTCTTTTTTAAAATTTTTAAGTGGTATTTTTTTATTGCCATTTCGTCTTAACACTTCTTGTAAGTGTCCATAATCTTTTACGTGACTTCTTTATTTGCCTGTATAAGTCGTAGTTCAAACACCAGAGAAATAAATCTTATTTCTTTAGAGAGTACTGGTACCTGGCCTTTCTGCAAAGTATAAATGGTGGCCGGATACGCTTCTTCACGTCAGTGGGAGGCATCGGCGTCTTGTCCAATATTGGGGTGAGTCGACGGAAATATCTTGTGGTAAGATGCCGGTTATTTCCGACGGGGTAAGATGCTGGTTATTTTCCGTTGCTGTCAAATGCCTGATAGTTTTTACATTGTTTTAAATTATCCTTGGGTATTAAATAAAGTGTCAAAGATTTTAATCAGATTATTGAAATCACTGTTTAAATACGAGGGTGTATCAATAAGTTTTTACGATCACATAGAAATAATTGAGTAAAATTTATGAAATTGCTGCATTGTATTAGTCTTTTCCTGTGTAGTCACCGTGCACAGTAACACCTTTCTGCAAACGGTATTTCACAGAGAGAGGGGGGGGGGTGTATTCCAGGAGGCGTGATAGTAGACTCAAAGTGGGTCATTTTTATAACATTTGCCAACCCCCACATGTGACATATTGTCGGAAAGACCTGTGACCACATATTCATGCTATGTACCTTCCGAGTCCAATTCCCCCAAATTTGTCCCCGGGGAGGGGAGGCATGAATGATGTCCACAAAATTTAGAAAAGTGCCCAATTTGGAGAGCAAATTTAGGAGGAGGATCTCGGCAGGTGCATAGCATCAATAAGTGGTCACAGGCCTTTCCAAAAATATGTCACATGTGGGGGTCGGTAAAAGTTAGGAAAATGCCCCCCTTTGGGTCTACTATCGCGCCTCTTGGAATACATCCTCCCCCCTCTCTTTGAAATACCGGTTGCACAAATGTGTTATTGTGCACACTGACTATATAGGAAATGACTCATGAAATGTAGCAATTTCATAAATTTTACTCAATTATTTCTATGTTTTGCAAAAACTTATTGATACACCCTCGTAGTTATTTTAATCAACTGATTTAAAAAAAAAAAAAAAAAAAAGAAAAAAAAAAAAAAAAAACCTTGATTAAAATCATAAGCTTTCTAAACGTTTAAAATGACAAATAAGTACTAAAATCAAAGGTGGACTTAATTTAGAATGTTTCTACATGTATTGTGCCTTATAAATAAAACGTATTTCCCTGATAAATGATTATTGTAGTTTTATTTTGATTATATTTAATGATTATTGTAGTATTTATATGTTGTTTATAATGTAGTTTTTGATAACTAGGGGTCTCTGCCTACTACGAGATACGTTTGCCAACCTCCGTTCAGAGATACCACAGACTCTAAAAACACACCAATTTTATCTGCTTAAAAAAGATTAATGAAAATTAAATCTCATTTAAAAGACTAGTGGTGATCTCTTGTAATCGGGTTTCCATTCATTTCCTTTTCGTTGAGGAATTTTATGGCCGAATCAATTGCTGTTAAAACAGCTAACGGCTGTTATAGTGATTGTTTAAATAAGATCAACTGAAAAATTCTAAATTAAATTGAATATATATTTAATTTGTATAAAATGGCCACGTAAACAATTTTATATAGCCAATATAAGAAATTTATTTTAAATATGACGTTATATCGTTTTATAAATGATGTAATGTTCTAGAAAGTTTTGTTCCTCATTTTATTATTCGCATAAAAATAATTTTTAAGGCCTATAAAAGCCAAACTAAAGCGGTGTGATGATAGCAACTGTGAATTTCTAGGTGTCTCAATGCTTCGTAAAAACGAATTGCTTAAGAAGACGTCATAAAGCTATATTGCCAGAATCTTCAACAGACGATGATCTGGATGATGATTAAATTCCCTATCAAGATCAGGAAGATGAGGAATGTGAATGAGAATGAGTGTGCATCGTGTCCAGCAGTGTGCAATAAAAGCTCAGAAAAATGTGATTTGATGAAGAGCATTCAGTGAAACTGTTGGTTACATAAAAGTTGCTCAAAGTTCTTAACATATGTGGAGTTTGTGGCAGATCGGAGATATTTCTGAAAATAACAACGATACATTATCGTATTTAAACATGTTATAATGAATTAAAAATAGGTGTAATAAAAAGCCACCATTTTTTTAAAGTAGAACATAACCTTTTTCTTTTTCAAATATTAGCTTATTTTTTTATTAAAATTCCAATATTTTTTTAATTCATATTTTTGTAATTTGCTAATATTAAGTAAGTTAATAACTTTTGTATGTCGAAAATATTAAAGTTACTTTTATTCATCTCACTATGTTTTACACTGCTTCACGAAAATTTTTGTTTAAATTGAAACTCCAGAAGGCCTCTTACCTCTAAATAGTTCGCCATCTTACTCCAAGCTTGGGGTAAGATGCCTAAATGCGTTTACAAAACAAAACAAAAAAAAAAAAATCGATACTTTTTATAATAGCTTTAAAATGAAATAAGTCTTTAAATCATAAATAAAAGTACGAACTTTAAGAAGAAATCAATGAATAACAAATAAAACCAACAGGCGATTTTTAAATCAGTTAAGCCAAAAACTACGGCATATTTATCAAATCTACCCTATGGCTAATTCTAATATAAAACATTTAACAAGTTGGAAATTGCTCGTGAAACGTGGCAAATGAGGTGCGTTCGTACTATAACTAGTTTTAAAATTATTTTTTGCACCCCATATTGTACTGAATGTATAATTTTTTGCACTTCATAACGTGCATAGTCTGATACATCATTAAAATGCACTTCCAATAATTTTTTCGGAACACTTTTGACTGTCCCTGTAATTAAACTATACATCCGATTTTCCTAAAATTTGAAATAGCTCAACAAAATTTTGCAACAATTATATCTTTAAAATTTCAGACCATTCGGAAGGCTGTAATATCATTAAAATGCACTTGTAATAATTTTTCCCATTGGCCGTAATGTAAAGAAAAACTTTTGGCTGTCCCTGTAATTAAACTATACATCCGATTTTCCTAAAATTTGAAATGGCTCGACAAAATTTTGCAACGATTATATCTTTAAAATTTCAGATCATTCGGAAGGCTCTAATACCATTAAAATCCACTTGCAATAATTTTTCCCATTGGCCGTAATGTAAAGAAAAACTTTTGACTGTCCCTGTAATTAAACTATACGTCCGATTTTCCTAAAATTTGAAATGGCTCGACAAAATTTTGCAACAATTGTATCTTTAAAATTTCAGATCATTCGGAAGGCTCTAATATCATTAAAATCCAATTGCAAAAATTTTTTCCATTGGCCGTAATGTAAAGAAAAACTTTTGACTGTCCCTGTAATTAAACTATACATCCGATTTTCATAAAATTTGAAATGGCTCGACAAAATTTTGCAACAATCACATATTTGAAATTTCAGACTATTCGGTTGTGTAGTTTTTGCTCTGTTACATGCGGACAGACGGACCGACGGACGGACAGACGGACAGACGGACGGACAGACGGACAGACGGACGGACAGACGGACGGACTGAACGACGACTATAGGTGCTACGTATTTATATAATTACGAACGCACCTAAAAAGGAGAAGAACGTTAAAATCTCATCAGTAGTTAAATGTTTAATAAATACCTGTTGCTGTCCATAGAATTTTGCAACTGTTGTTTCTCCTTTTCAACATTACGTAAAATAGTGTAATTAAAATTGAAAAAAATTAAATATTTGAATATTATTTTTTTATTCAAATAAGCAACCGACAGCTAAATATATGTAACAAAAATAAAACTATATAAGAAAATAAATAAAATCAACTTTAGCATGAAAAGATTCACAAGAATTTACACTTCAGGTTTATCTAATAAATAGCAATAAAAATAACTTAAGAATAAGAGTAGAAATAAGATACAGCCCCCCCCCCCCAAAAAAAAAAAAAAAAATTTAGTCTTCTTCCTTTTGTTAACTTAATGCTTTATAAACACCCTAAGTTAGTGGAGCCAGACAAGAGACCGTATTTTAATTCAAAAGTTTAAATTAATCGTTTTTGCATAATGTTTGAAAATTTTCGTGCTAGAATTATCGTTATGTAAATTTTAGAAGCATATTTTTTTCTCAGTCAAATACAGTCGAGCTTCTATATAACGAAATCTATTGTTCCAGTCAAAAATTCGTTATATAGAGAAATTCGTTGTATAGAGAATGAGTAAAAATTCCTATTTAATGTGTAAATTTTGAACAAAAATTATTTTTGAGGTGTTTAATTAAGAATTTCAAATGTTTAATTATAAATATTAACCTAATATTGTATTCCTTAATCATTTAAACAGTTTCAAAAAAAAAAAGAACAGACATTTATTTGAAGCATAATAAAAATCACATAAGCAAAACTTACATTAATTTTAGACGAAGAAATCTCTAATTTTTCGCTGTTTTGATTTCAAAACTGTTACACTCTCGAAAAAATTTTCGTACTTTAGCAAGGAATGAAAAATTGTATCGGGAACATTTTCCGTTGCACATAATGAACAAGGAGATTCAAGATAGAAAAGTAAGATAAAAAACTCAGCATTGAACGATAAATGAGGAATCAGTGATGGAAAATTGATACCATGCGATTTGGAAGCTTTTATAAAACTGAATAAATAAAGAACATTTTATGAAACAATTCGTTATATGGAGATATATATTTCGCTATATGGACACTGTTTTTAATGAGATCATGGGAAAAGGGGACCGTTCCTACAAAAAATTCGTTATATAGAGAAATTCGATTTATGGAATTTCGTTATAGAGAGACTCGACTGTAATACTAGATTAAATTCCTTCTTTCGCGAAGTCGCTTTATTACAATATTGAGAACTAATGTTGTCTTTGTTACTATAATGGTACTTAAAGTCGTGATTTACAGCACATTTATTCAGATACTTTGTAGAAAAGCATTTGTTATATTTTTTAATTATTTATTTGTATATTTGTATTTTATACAGTAGTTCTAAAGAATTTTGCGTATTATAAAACAGGAAGAAACGTTTTTCGTAATATCTAATAAAACAATGATGTTAAAATAATTACGTTATTGAGATTTTCTCATAGTGGTAGGATATACACTACATGGCCAAAGGTGACCGATCACTTGCGATTTTTCACGTTTTTTTAAATATCTAGAAAAATACATGAGGATTCAACCTGAAACTGCAGTTGGGTAAACAGTATAGTAGAAGTCATATAATTCTTTTTTTATCCTCCCCCATAGGGGACCGTCAACAAATTGAAAAAGAACGAATATCTTTTGGATAATCCTGTAAGAAGTAATGTAGCAAAAGCGTTCAAACTCGAGATCATTAATAAGTGTCTTATTGTTCAAACGGTTCATTTTTATAAGGATAACACTTATACTCGTAGAGAAATTAAGGTTTTTATGAAAACATGCCCAAATTTCGCTAAGTTATTTGCAGAGTTCTTAATATTAAAAAAAGTTCTTTTCAGAAAACATGACAAACAGCATTGTACATAATACTCTGTAATCAGAATTAAAAAATAATAAAATTTGGAAGAAAAATGAGCGGGTGTACTAAAAATTGTTTCGCGGCGCATGCGCGAATGCAATCAAAATGTAGTATGCATACTGTATCAGCTAAGTATATAGAGCAACTTTTGTGAAAGTCTCAAATTCATAGCTTGAAAATTCTGAAAATTATCGTCGATAGAATAAGCTCGAAATCCGTTGTTCCCCAAAAGAAGCAAAAACATAATTGGTTGTATCAAATATCTGTTGATTAGTGCCAATATAACATACACAATATTGCATGTACTACTATATTTGGATACAAACCCTCATTTTTTTGGGAACAACGGTTTCGAGCTTATTCTATAGACGATAATTTTCAGAAGTTTCAGCAACAATTTTGAGACTTTCACAAAAGTTGCTCGATATACTTAGCTAATACCTTATTCATATTACATTTTGATTGCATTCGCGCATGCGCAGTGAAACACTTTTTAGTAAACATGCTCATTTTTCGTCCAATTTTTATTACTTTTAATTCTGATTATAGAGTATTATGTACAATGCTGTTTGTCATATTTTTTGAAAAGAACTTTTTTTATATTAAGAACTCTGCAAATTATAAGCAAAAAACTTGGCGAAATTTGGGACTGTATTTATAAAAACCTTAATTTCTCTACTACTATACCTGCTATCCTCATAAAAATGAACAATAAGAAACTTATTAAAAAGCAGTAAACCAACGTTTAAAATGCACAAATAATGGATGAAAAGCAGCAAACAGCTGTTTCGAATCTACAGCGAGATTCTTCTTCAGTGCAAGATACGGAAAAAGGAACAGCGTGCTAGAAAAAGCAAGGCTGAGCAAAATGATAGACAGAGACGCGCTGCCTTATATACCCTATGCGGGTATCGAAAGCGCCAGAAACAACCAATGAGAGAGAAGCAGTGGAAACGACTGGGTGGACAAGTAGCGACATCTACCGGAGAAGGAGAGAAAAAGAAACCAAAAAGAGGAAATTAAATTAATGCTTTCCAAATACTTGGAAAATCTGGAGTACTAGATAAGTCATTGACTAAAGAGTGAGAATTTTTAATGATGTGGTAAGCTTCCCAAAAATCAAGATCAAGGTTAGAAGAACATTTTTGGATAATGGTGGCTGAGGAAAAATCGAACCTATGTTGAGAAGTCCAAGAATGTTGAGCAATAGAAGAACGTTTGAGCTCCTGATTTTTAACATAAACTTCATGCTCTTTTAAACGAAATCTAAGAGCACGTTTAGTCTGGCCAATATAAGAAAGGCCACACTGGCAAGAGATTTGGTAAATACCCCAGTTGTCAAGGCGATCAACGGGGTGTTTGTGATTTGAAAAAGTGATTTTATTAACAGGAGAAAAAAATAACATTAAAATCAAACCTTCTTAGGATTTTAGCAACTTGCTGACTAATTTTAGGAAAAAATGGCAACACAACTGAAGTATTAGAGTTGGAATTAGAATGCTTTTCAGAATGGACGGATTTCGTCAATTTCTTATAAATAGAATCAATAATATTAGAGGAATAACCACGATCAACAGCAATAGCTTTGATGTAATTAAGTTCAGCACTAAGTAACTGAGGAGTGGAACAAATATTGGTAGCCCGAAAAACAAAAGTATTGAAAGCAGCGAATTTCTGGTTAGGGGGGTGAGAAGAATGCCTGTGGGGTGGGAGACTGACAGCAAAAGGTTTACGAAAGACGGTAGTCTGAAAGCCATTTTCACTACGAATAACAAGGACATCGAGGAAAGAAAGACAGTTATTGGTCTCAATTTCAGAGGTAAATTGAATGCAGGGATCAATGGAATTCATAATAGAGAGAATATGATTAATATCCGAATTTATTTCAACCAGGACATAAACATCATCAACATAACGAACATAGAACGGAAATTTTAAAATTTCAAAAAGTTTGACCTCAAAATAGTGCATATAAATATCGCATAAAATTGGACTAAGAGGATTACCCATAGCCAAACCATCAATCATGCGGAAGAAATTACTATTGAAAACAAAAGTATTTTGCGACAAGCAAGCGCGAGTGAGAAGGATAAGTTCCTCGATTTCAAAATAGGAGAAATGGAATTCACAAAGACTGTTCTTGAGGCAATCTAAAGCCCCCTCAACCGGAACGTTTGTAAATAATGATTTAACATCAAAAGAAACCATCATGTGACCCTGCGGCTTAAAATTATGAAGTTTTTTAACAAAATCAAAAGAATCCTTAACAGTGAAACAGTTACTGCTCAAAAGTGGGGAAAAAACAGAAACTAAATATTTGTCAAGCTTATAAGAAGCTGTACCGATACTAGAGACAATAGGTCTAAAAGGAATGTCAGGTTTATGGACCTTAGGTAAAGCATAAAACCTGGCACAATGTGCAATAGATGGAATAAGAGACTTCTTAAAGTTAGCAGGAATAATGGAAGAAGACTTGATGGCAGACTTAATAGAGTTAATTTCACTAGTGCAAGGGTCTTTGCGGATGTCCACATAAGGACCATCTTTAATTAATTTAAGAGATTTTTCCAAATACGAAGATTTGTCGAGAAGAACAATCTGACCACCTTTGTCAGCCTTGGTAATGATTAAGTTTGGATCAGAATTTTCCAGACATTTTCCAAATTTTTCAGACATTGTTTAACTGGATTTTTAAGATTGGGCTTATAAACATTAGAATTGAAATCAACAGTATTGGCAATGAGATGCCTGATGGACTCTTTTTGAGAAGAAGATAGAGCGCTATGCTTAAAGGCCCTTTCAATAGGAGCAATTAGATTAGGTAAAGAAGGAAAAGCAGAGACAGAGAAATTGTTATTCAATTTGAGAGCTGATTGTCCATTATTTGTGCATTTTAAACGTTGGTTTACTGCTTTTTAATATTCCTGCACAAAGGCTATAATTGCTATTTTAAAATAAGAAACTTATTAATAATCTCGAGTTTGAACGCTTTTGCTACATTTGTTTTTACAGGGTTATCAAAAGATATTCGTTCATTTTCAATTTGTTCACGGTCCCCTGTGGGGTTTAGGGAAAAAAATCTTCGCAGAAATATATGACCTATACTATACTGTTTACACACCAGCAGTTTCAGGTTGATTCCTTCATTATTTTTCTAGATATTTAATAAAACGTCAGAAATCACGAGTGATCGGTCACCTTTGACCATATAGTGTATAACGTAATTGCTTTTGACACAGTAATTTACAATAATTTTATTCTCCTTTTTTCTTGGGCCGACTATACTTTCGACAGAAAAAATAATTTAAATGGGCAACAACACGTGAAAAATCCTATGGAAAACATCCATATTTAAATACTCTTTCTCGGGAAGTATAGAAACAATTTCAGTAATATATATTGTTTAATTTGAGCAAACGTTAAACTATGACTTGCTCATTCGGTAAAACATAAAAGTAAATCTAGAAATAATTACGGAATTTCACAAACATAGAAATTTTAAATAAACAAAATTAACGCTACTAAAAATGAATTGATTCACCTGGGGAACAAAATAATTTAAATATAGCTAATTATAGTTTAAAAAAATTAAGAAAAACATTAAAATCTCTTCAGTAGTTAAAAGTTTAATATACAGGGTGCAATATGTTATCTATCGCCGACCTTTAATTTCTCAACCGTTGGTCGTAGACATATAGTTCCAATTACAAAACGTTTCAAATGAGCTAAATATTCATGTTGTGGCATTATTTAAAGTAAAAAATCAATTTTATAAAAATTACCAAAACTAACTTTTTATACGGTCCCCCAGTCCCTTTAGTTATATTTAGTAAAAGTTTACACATATCATAACAGATGTAACACAAAAAGTTTGACATCTGTACTACAAATATTGACACAGTTATTAAATTTCTAAGTTTGAGATTTTTGCACATGATTTTGTCTTTCATTGAGGGATCAGTTAAAAGATGAATTAAAGTAATTCGAGATCAAAGTCAGGGTGCAAATGTCCTTCTACGGCGAAACCTCTTTTAGCCGGTATCGTCGGTACTTTTGAATGTTGTTTGAACCATAAAAGTTAGCTCAAATTTTTAGATGAAATAACCCAATTTGGTGATTCCCCGATTTGGTGATACCGGCTGAAGGTGGTTTCGCCGTAAAAAGGACATTGCACTCTGATTTTTATCTCGAATTACTTTAATTCATCTTTTAAGAGATCCCTTAAGGAAAGACAAAATCATGTGCGAAAATCTCAAACTTTGAAATTTAATAACTGGGTCAATTTTTGCAGTACAGATGTGAAACTTTTTGTGTTATATCTATTATGATATGAGTAAACTTTTACTAAATATAACTATAGGGACTGGGGGACCGTATAAAAAGTTAGTTTTCGTAATTTTTATAAAATTGATTTTTTACTATAAATAATGCCACAGCATGAATATTTAGCTTATTTGAAACGTTTTTGTAATTGGAACTATATGTCTACGCCCAACGGTTGAGAAATTAAAGGTCGGCGATAGATAACATATTGCACCCTGTATATCAATTGCTTTGCATAAAATTTTGCAACTGTTTTTTCCCCTTAACAACTTTATGTAAAATTGAGTAATTTAAATTGCAAAAATTTAAACATTTGAATTTTCGTTTTTCTATTCATATAAGCATGCGACATCCAAATATAAAAAAATAATAATAATAATAAAAGCATATAAATAAATAAATAAATAAATAAAATTTATTGTAGTATGAAAAATTCACTTGCATTTACGCTTCAAATGTATCTAATAAGTAGCAATAAAAATAACTTAAGAATAAGTATAGAAACAAGGTTCAGACAAAAAAACCTTTTTTTTAGTCTACTTCCTTTTGTTAACTTAATGCTTCATGAACTCCTCAAGTTAGTGGACAATAGTCCGTATTTAAATTCAAATGTGTTAATTAATCGTTTTTGCTCAAAGTTTAAAAATTTTGGCGTTAGTATTATTGTTATGTAAATTTTAGAAGTATATTTTTTCCTCACTAAATAATACCGCTTGGAATTCTTTCTTTCGCTAAAGAAGTTTTACAGTATTGAGAATTAATGTTATTTTTGTTGCTATAGTGGTACTTAAAGTCATGTCTTGCAGTACACTGATTCAGATACACTGATCTCTCCCTTATGCATGCTCTCTTTTATGCCCGTTTTTCATTCATGCGTGTTTTTTTTTTAGCGGTTCAGGCCAGGAACATAGGAAGGAAAGCAATGATAACACTTATTCATTTATGCGCTGCACCGTAAAAGCGCCTCTCACTTATGCGCGTTGCAAAAAAGAAAAAAAATATATATCCTTAACAACTAAAAATGAAAAATTACCGAAGGAAAATCAAAGTTAAAGTAAAAATGGGCATGTATTTCAGGGCGAACTTCAGCAGCCAATAGGGTTACAGAAGAGTATCAAATTGACAGAAAATTTAGAAGACGAGTTCGTGGTTTCTCCTTTCCCCAGAGTAATAAACAAACCACTCCCTAGAGGTCTGCCCGGGCAGACATTTCCAGGCCCGGGCCAACTCATGGAGAAAAAAATTCGGCCTGGCCCGGTCCGATACAAAAAATAAAAGTTCCGTCTGGGCCCGGCCCGTAGGAAAAATAATTTTCGCCCGGCCGGGCCCGGCCCGAAAAAAAAGTAAAAATCTTGGCCCGAGCCCGGCCCGAGTGAATTTCTACAAAACATTGATTTGTACGTCAAATTGGTTAAAAATCTGTCCCCCACGAAGAGTTTTGACCAAAAATATTTATCTTAACTTTTTTTTTCATGTTTATAATCTTCATTTTTATAGAAGTGCCACAGGCTGCGATATTTATTTTTTTAATGAATCTCTATTTCTTGTATGTAAATGTTTCAGTTATCATTAATATTGTTAATCCATATTCTATGTATAGAATTGTTAAAAATCAGAAAAATGCTATACAGTAAAATCTACTAAGACGGAATTTCATAGAAAAGGAAAAAAAAATGCGTTATGGACAAGTTCCCTTCTTAGAAAGTGTAAATATATTATATTTTCTTTTCTTACGTATTAGTATATTAATTTTGCATGGATCAACACGTTTTTCAGTTTAAAACAGAGTTCCGTCGTAGGTAGGTTCCTTTTCACACATTTTACTATATTGCAATTTAGCTATATTTTAATGTGCTTAGAAATGTACCATTCTTTAAAAATAATAAATTTTAATGTTTAAGTGTAGAACAATGGCGATTCAAAAATGTATGCATTTTTTGCAAAAATTTTTGGACCAGGCCTAATTTAACTGACCTTTAAATGGACCAGGCCACGCTTAGACAATGATTTTCATACGGGCAGGCTCAAAACTAGGACTGAAAATTTTGGGCCGTGAAGACTAGGATTGAAATCAGGCCCGGCTCTGTGCAGAAAAATTAAGTGCGGCCCGTCCCGGCCCGGACAGAGTGGAGAGCAGGCCCGGCCCGAGAGCCGTCAATGAAAATCGGCCCGTGCAGATCTCTACCTCTCCCGGAGAAAAGTTACTGTCGGATTCGACATGCAACATCAGCAGCCAATGGGGTTGCAGTAGTGCAGCGAATCAACTATTGTTCAGATTCCAGGAACATTCCTCTGCTTTATACACAGAGGTGTACGTGGGAGTGGTTCGTATGATTGACGTCAGTAAAAATCGAAGACAGTTAGAGTGTTTAGTACTGTACGGACTACGTGGCATTGACCGCTAACGGAAGAAACATCTTTGAAGTTTTGGCTAGACGGTTATGTTTCAAAATGGCGAAAAGAACGATATTGTCGCTTTCGTTTAAAATGGATGTTATTAAAAAATGGAAGAAAATTCTTACTCCTCGAAAAAAGCTTTAGCGCAGCATTTTAATGTCCCAGAATCGACATTGAGAGAAATTTTTAAAAATCGTGAGGCGATAATTGTAGCTCATCGAGAATGTGGAATTCAGTCGAAGTAAAGAAGCAGAATTCCTTTGGCTCTGAGTGTCATTCGTTGTGTGAAAGTGCACCACAGAAAAACTTTAATCCATCGAATTCTGGTTACGTCAGAAACAAAACGTACAACGAAAGACGAATTGAAAAAGTCACCATGCTTGATGCAGTTCATATGTTGTGCTCATCATGGAGAAACGTCACTGACAAGAGTATTAAAAGCTGCTTTAAGAAAGCAGGATTTTCGTTTCAAGCAGAACATAAATGTGAGGAGCCAGAAACTGAAACTGAAAATTGTGAAAATGACATAAACGAAGAAGGTTGGCATAGTGTATCTGGTGGGCTCTACGTGTACTTTAAACGAATTCGTTTATGCAAACGAAAATTTAATCACAGCTCCGTTGCAGAAATTTGGAGAAATTGCATGTGAAATAAATGGTGGCGACAAAGATGAAGATGAGGACGACGATGGCAAAGAAGATGCGGCGAAAGTTTCCCCAATTCACACAGCAGTGTTATAGAAGCATTGAAAACTCAAGGAACTTTTTCACGCCTTGATGAACTTGAAAAGACTTTTTTTTGAAAAATCTCGTAAACAAAAACAATTCGGGACTGTAAATTATTTTGTGAGAAAGTAATAGATGTAATACAAAATTTGGGTATGTAAGCATTTCCATTTTCTTAGTGTCATTAAAAAATAATTAACGGAAGTTATACATATATTTGAATATTGAAACTAATCTTATTCACACATTTCAGCAACATGTATAATATTAATTAACAACATATGTACGCTGGATTGATGTTTCACTTTTAAGCTCTGTTTTGTGATTTTTCACTCATGCGTGTTTTTTTTTCGGTGTCCCCTGCACCCACGTATAAGTGAGATATCACTGTACTTAATAGAAAAAGCATGCTTAATTTTTTTTTCCTACTTTATACAGCGATTCTAAAGAATTTTCCATATTATAAAACAGGAAGAAACCTTTTTCGTAATATCGAATAAAAGAATAAGGCTATACAGAGTTTCTCATCGTGATTGAATACATTAAGTAATTGATTGATAATAATTCAGTGTAACACGGTGACTTACAGAGATTTTATTCTCCTTTTTTGGAGGCCAATTGTACCTCCAAAATAAAAATTAATTTAAATGGGCAGCAACACTTTCAAAAGCCTATGAAAAACAGCTATATTTAAGTACTTATTTTCCGGGAACTACTGAAGCGATTTTAGTAATATATATCTATTTTATATGAGCAAACGTTTAACTATAACTTGAATGTTCGATAAAAAATAAAAAAAAAAGAAATATTTACGGGATTTCGCAAGCAAAGAAATTTTAATTAAAGAAATAATGCTACTAAAAAGGAATTTATTTGTCAGAAAAACAAAACAAATTTAAATAAAGCTTATTATATTGTAAAAAGTTTAAAAACAAGAAGTATATTAAAACTGCTTTAGTAGTTTACAAATAAAAGTTTAATGAATATCAGTTTTTTTTTTCATAGAATTTTGCAACTTTTCTTTTCCCCTTAACAACTTTACGTAAAATAGCGTAATTTAAATTTTAAAAATTTAAACATTTGAATTTTCTTTATAGTTCAAATAACCATGCGACCTCTAATTGAAAAAAAAGAAAAGAAAACTATAAATAAATAAAATCAATTTTAACATGAAAATATTCACTTAAATTTAGACTTTAAGTGCAATATTTAGCAATAAAAATGACTTAAGAATAAGAATAATTTTTTATAATCGTCTTTCTTTTGTTAGCTTAATGCTTAATGAACTCTTCAAGTTAGTGGAGCGAGACAAGAGCCCGTATTTATATTCAAAAGTTTTAATTAATCGTTTTTACTCACCGTTTGAAAATTTTGTTGGAAGAATTATCTTAATGTAAATCTTAAAGCATATTTTTTCTCACTGAAATAATACCGCCTTAAATTCCTTCTTTCGCCAAAGATTTTTTCACAATGTTGAGATGTAATGTTGTCTTTGTTTAGGAAATGATACTTAAAGTCATGACTTACAGCACTTTTATTCAAATACTTTGTAGTAAAAGTATTATTTATTTAATTTATATTACATACAGAAGCTCTAAAGGATTTACAATTAAGCTGTACACATTGTCGTCGCGAGACTGGATAAACTAATTAGTTGTTTTTTCTCAAATTTCGAATGTTTTTTGTGGAATAGTTATTGTTTGTATATCTGAGAGCAATTTTTTTTTTCATTAAAGAAAAGTTATTTAAATTCTTTTTTTTTATACAAGAATTTTTTTTCCAATATTAAGAATTAATGATGACTTCGTTTCCATTATGATAGTAAAAATCACGACTTACAACACTCTTTTATTAAGATACTTTGTTGAAAAAATTCTGGGTTTTTTTCTTATAAAGATTTACAATTACAGTTGAAAAGTGTGTATGAATTCGGTTTGTTTATTCGCCTGTCTGTGCTTCAACTCTTTTAAATATACTCGAATTGCCATGTAATTTTTACATGTTATTGAGGTAAACTATAGAATGGAATGTATTGAAGCTGAAGTGTGTAGCGTTTAAAGTTAGTTTACATTGGCACAACAACAATTTCCGTTATGTGAGTGTCCTTGGAGTAAAATTGTTTGCAGTGCCGTTAAGATATTTCAAATGTAATTAGATTGCTATGAATCCACCATACTTTTACAGGAGTATACTATAAGTACCAATTATAGTTCGTATACAGGGATGCACAAAAGTATTCTATTACATTGTGATCTATGGGAAAAAATCGTTTGTTGGGCATGTTAATGATTTTACGATATTTCAAACATAATGAAAATTAAAAGGATCACTGAGGTGCACTACAAATGTTTTCCATAGAATATGGAGTGCGTAGGATTTATCGTTCATTTACATAGACGCACAAAAGATTTCGATTAACCATTTATCCACTGACGATACTTATAAGTACCATTAGGCTAATGTCAGAAAAACGTGTTTTTACACGCTTTTTTTCCTACACATCATCCCTACACAATGGCGCTAGCATTGTGTAGGGATGATGTATAGGGAAAAAAGCGTGCAAAAAGGCGTTCGTCTGACATTAGCCTTAAAATACCTTGTTATAAAATTCATTTAATACATGGATTAGTAGTAATACAGTTTAGAATGAGTTATAGATGCATTACTTTATCTTGTTCCAAAAGCATTATTGGTTACGCAAAATAAAAATATTTTTAAAAGGATGATTTCTTTAGTCTTTGCATCTTTTCAGCTTTCTTGGCGTTTAGAGGTTGGGGGGGGGGGGGGAGGATTTTTCAATTCGGAAATATTTCTATATTTCTATTGTAAGAACATTATATTTGTACATTTCCTAATTCTACAAAATACTAAGAAACATATTTAACATAAAATTTTGAGTGGGTTTTAAATATTGCACTAAATCGCTATATATTCAAATTTAATTAATCCTTCTAAATCCTTTATTCCTTGTAAAATCCTTCTAAAATTTATTAAATGATTATGTAAATCTTCTAATGTAGTTTGAAAAATTCACGAAAAATGCTTTAGAAGATAAAATTTTCATGAATTCATAATTCAGTACATAAAGGGTTAAAGGATTGATTATGATCAATAATTGCTCTAAATGTACTTTCCGATGTGATATGAATTCTTAAACTTATCGAGTTTTTAGTGTAATACTTGGTATGTATAAATTCTATAGAACATATATAACTTTACAAAATAATTTGCACATATTACCGGATATGGACAGCAATTGATGAAAAATTATTTTTACTGAGTTGTATGTTTTTTAAATGACTTATTTAGATATTACCTGAAATTCCTTAATAATATTTTGTTATTGTTGGAAAGTGTTAAATAATCTATGTCGGATGCATAATTTTTAGTTATTGTTTTTGTATTACTTCCAGAGGTTTCAAAGGATTTTTCGAGACGTAAAACAAGATGAAGCACCTTTTTATTATCTAATAAAGGATATAGGGTGTCTCACTAAGACTATATACCTCTTGGTAAGCAACTATAATATACGAATTCGAGAATTCGAAAAAAAAAATATGAGGAATTCAAATTTTCATTATATCATTATTGAAAATTTATGTTGTTTTTGTTTCCATAATAACACTTGATTTGCAGTGTTGTAAATTCTTAGGACTTACACCACCTCTTCTGAAGGTACTTTGTAGAAAAATAATTCTTTTTAAAATTTTTCGTATTTTTATTTGTTAGAGATTCTAAGGTGTTTCAAAATTATAAAACACGAAGTAAATCTTTTTGCATTACCTAATAAAAATTGTAAGTTATATAAGATATCTAAATTATCATTATGTCATATTTCATTATGTTTAGGATTTTATTTTAAATGAACCAATTGTCGAATGTCGAATGGTGCGAGTAACGAGATACCCATAGTCGCTGGTTCATTAACTACACTTATTAATTTAATTTACTTTATATGCAAGAATATTATTTACAGTTTATACATTATTTGAAGAATATTGGATCCAGCGAACGCACCATAAGTCCGCAGAGATCGTCGAAAACCAAACAACAGAACATTCTTAAAGGTTGCCAAACGGCCAAACCTAAATTACATAAGAATGCGCTATGGAGGCGCGCGCGACAGTCAAGGTTAAGAGAAGCCGTAACATACCGGCCCCCGTTGACATGTGTCAACATAATAATACTAAATATAACAATAAACAATAGGAATTAAATTTCTAAAAACAATATACACTAGTTTCCAAAAAAATTACAAATATGCTACTTCCAATAATATACACTTAAGTTTTTCAAAGATGAGAATTAGATAAAATATAATGCAAACAGTGGTTACACTTGAATATCATAAAGACTATTATCAAAATTAGCACTCAATACACATAGCAAACTAATAAAATTAACAAAGTTTATAATATTTAATTAAAGAAAATATATAGATACGGTAACAGTTAGATTTAGATTCTATGTGAAAACTGAAGCAAAGAATTGCGTTCTGTTATCCCAATTTTAACTTGATATACATAATAAAATGTTCAAAATAAAAATATACAATAGTGATGATAATAATGCAATGAGTTAAATGTTTTAAGATAATAGAAATCAGCAATCATCTAATGGAAGAGGACACACTTTTGAGACGGACCTCGTAACTATACCTGTTGCTGTTTTGAGGTGTAAAACTCTGACTTTTTTATCAGAGCCATGTATTACTTTAAGGACACGACCTAATGCCCATTTGCCAGGAGGTAAATTATCCTCCTTAGGATGACCATACATCCTTCTTTTAGATTTTCATTTTCAATGTACCATTTTGTGCGTTGCTGTAAATTAGCCAAATATTCCGTGTTCCATTTTTTCCATAAAAGTTGGGTCATTTGGGTTAATTTTTGCCAGTTAGACAACCTATTATCATTAATTTTGGTCAAATCCGGTTCAGGAATTGAAGTAATTGGTCGGCCTATTAAAAAATGGGCAGGGGTCAAGACTTCAATTTCATTTGGATCTGACGACAAAGGGACTAAAGGTCGAGAATTTAAAATTGCTTCAATTTCTGTGGTTAATGTCCAAAATTCTTCGAGTGTGACTCGAGAATTGCCTAAGACTCTTTTGAGATGATATTTAAAGGATTTCACTCCAGCCTCCCATAATCCACCAAAATTGGGTGAACGAGGAGGGATGAATTTCCAGTTAACAGCCTCAGAGGCCAAATAATTAGACAAAGCATCATCGGGTTTACATACCAGGGCATGTAATTTCTTCAACTCTTTATTTGCACCTACAAATGTAGTTCCATTATCTGACATTATAGTTGTGCTTTTACCTCTTCTATCGAAAAATCGTTTCAGGGTGGCAATAAAGGATTCAGATTTTAAATCCGTTACTATATCCAAATGAATTGCCTTTGTGGCGAAACAAACAAAAATTGCAACATAAATTTTATTATAATTGCCCTTTCTCTGATTTTTATACTTAATCATAAAGGGTCCACAGAAATCAATTGCACATTTTTTAAATGGTGGGCTAGGGTTTACTCGTTCTGAAGGCAAATTTCCCATTATTTGATTCGCACTTATTGGCTTGTTTCTGAAACAGGTTATGCATTTATGAACTATTTTACGTGCTAAAGATCGCCCATTTATTACCCAATATTTTTGCCTGACATTATGTAATAAGGATTGTGGCCCTAGATGGAAAAACTTGTTATGAAAATATTCAAAAATAATTTCACTTAATTTATTATTATGGGGTAAAACAACAGGATGTTTGTTTTCAAAAGTCAGACTGGAGTTGTCTAGGCGACCTCCAACTCTGATAATTCCTGCAGAATCTAAATATGCATTCAAAAATTTTAACTTAATTTTACCTGACAGGCTCTTCTCGTTCTTCAGTTGTTTTATCTCTTCAGAAAATGTAGAATACTGTACCTGTTTAATCAGGACAACTTCCGCTTTTTTCAACTCATCAATTGTTAAAGGACCACTTTTTTTTTCTTTATAATTTTTACAATTTTCTATAAATCTAAAAATATAACTAATAATACGAATCAATTTCAAAAAATCATTAGTCAAAGTAAACAAACAATTATACAGTAAATTTTCAGTCTTAACTGCGAGGTTAATGTCCTGAACTGATTTGAATTCTAACGCATAGTCATTATTTGTTTCTAGATCTACTGGATTATTTTCTGCATGCTGAATTTTGTCACGAAGAAAGTTTGGACCACAAAACCAAAGGTTGCAATTTAAAAGTTCCTTAGCGTCCAGTCCTCTAGATATTACATCAGCTGGATTATTATCCGATGTCACATGCTGCCATTGGTAAGAGTCTGTAAGTTCTTGTATAGCAGCGACTCGGTTACTCACGAATGTTTTTAATAAATGGGGTGGTTTTCTAATCCAAGCAAGCGAGATCGTGGAGTCACTCCAGAGAACGATATTTTCTATTCGAATGTCCAGTGACGGTAGAACTTTATGAATTAGTTTCGCTAATAGGAGGCAAGAACATAATTCTAAGCGAGGAATCGACACTGTTTTTATAGGAGAGACTCTGGATTTGCTGCACAATAGTTGCGCAGCAGGAGATCCTTTAACTGGTAAAGACTGAACATAAATTGCAGCTCCATAGGCTAACGAAGAGGCATCAGCAAACCCATGTATGATTATGCGATCTTCATGAAAAACAAATCTAGAAATCTTTAAGTTCTCTAACTCTGAGAGGGTGGATAGAAAGTCTTTCCATTCTCTCTCCAGAAAATCCGGTAATGGCTCATTCCAATCGATTTTGGCTAACCAGAGCTTCTGCATAAATATCTTAGCCCTTGTTACTACAGGCCCAATTAATCCTAACGGGTCAAATATTTTTGAAATTAGAGATAGAACATCTCGTTTACTATAAAATTCCTTGTTAAGAATTTTCAATTTATACAGAAAACAGTCACTCTGTGGTTCCCATAGAACACCCAATGTTTTTACTGAAGTACAATCTGGCTGATCATTAAAACTATATTCGGTGGCAACCCTAGTATGAGATTCAACTAATTCTCGATGATTTGCACACCATTTGTGCAATTTCATGTTTCCACGATTCAAAGAATTAATTGTAATTTAAGGATTTTAGCTTTTTCGAGAGTTGATTCCCCGGAAAGAAGATCATCTACATAAAAGTCCTTTAAGACGACTGACGATGCTAGAGGTAAGTTTTTTTGTTCATCTAGAGCTAATTGCTTAAGAGCACGAGTAGCTAAATAAGGAGCGTTAGATGTCCCATAAGTCACTGTATTGAGCTTATAAATTTGTACTGGCGCGTCAATATTGTTCTTCCACAAAATTCGAAGAAAGTCTCTTTGCGAAGGATTAATTAATACCATTCGATACATCTTCTCTACATCCGCAGTGAATGCATATCTATGTTTTCGAAAACGAATCACAATTAAAAATAACTCTTGTTGTGGAATTTTACCCTTTAAAAGGAGGTCATTCAATGACAACCCAGACGTCGTTGGCGTTGACGCGTTAAACACAACACGCAAGCGTGTAGTACTTTTTTCTGGTCTGTAAACTCCATGATGAGGTATATAATAACAGTCCTTTACGGGTTCCGATTCCTCCACTAACTCCATATGATTTAAATTTTTATACTCGTCCATAAATTCCGAATACAGAGGTTGCAAGTTCGAATCCCTATCTAATCGGTGCCAAACTTGATCGAGTCTTTTTTCGGCTAATTTTTTTGATTCTCCTAAAAATGTAGCATCCTCCATAGGCATGCTCACAACGTACTGACCAGTGGCAGTTCGATAATGCGTAGTTTTAAAATGATTTTCACAAAATTTCTCTTCTTCACTAAGCAACGAACTGGAATCATTAATATTTTCGATTTCCCAAAATTGTCGCAAGGATTGTTCTATTTTTTCATTTTGAGTGAGTAGACCACAATATTGAGAATCGTTTGGGGAATTACAACACCGCTAGCTACATATCCAAACACGGTGTCTTGAAATAACAAGTTTTGTGATGAGCAGCGAATTTGACCGGCTTTCAATAAATCAAAAAAGCATTGAGAACCCAATAATAAATCTATTTTTCCTGGTATATTAAATTTAGCATCTGCTAACGAGATATTTGTGGGTATATCAGAAATGTCTACACGAATGGGCGAAAGTGGGGTTATTTCTGTAATTTTTGGCACTAAAAGAAATTCCAGTTCCCTTGTGATATCTCTATTTTTATTTGAAATCACAGTTTCAATTTTATAATTCAGTGTCGTAGCTGTGCCATTCAGCCCAGATATAGGAGCAAAAACCTTTGTTTTCTTTAAACCCAATTTTTTTGCAAACTCAAATGATACACAATTAATTTGACTACAAGAATCTAATAAACTTCTTCCCTGAATAAAATTCCCTTTACTCGTTTTAATTTCAATTATTGCAGTTGATAAAATGACGCTTTTATTCGAAGAAGGAAAACAATTTGAAAGACTTTGCGAAACTGCTACATCAGGCGCCGCATTTCTTTCCCCCCGGTCCACTGTCTGCTCTTTTTCTGCCTTTTGATTTCGAGATTCATTATTAGAAACAATTGATTTATCTCTATGTAATAGAGTGTTATGAGATGAAGGCGATTTACAATGTTTACATATATGTTTTGACACACAATTAGAAACTAAATGAGATTCCGAAAAACATTTCAGGCAAAGCTTATGCTTTTTAACGATAGCATATCGTTCACCAAACTGCATATTAAGAAATTTCTTACATTTATATAGAGGATGAAATTGATCACAAATAACACACTGCCTCTCAGAACTCGAATTTACTAACAAAGATTTGGATTTTATTTCACTACTGATTTTTGATCTAGTTACGTTTCTATTTATACTTTCGAGCGATTGACTTCTTTTTTCTAAAAACTGCATTAAACTGTCAAAGCTTGGGACTTCAGATGTGTT
The DNA here is from genome assembly GCA_963932465.1 of Maratus speciosus. Taxonomy (NCBI): domain Eukaryota; kingdom Metazoa; phylum Arthropoda; class Arachnida; order Araneae; family Salticidae; genus Maratus; species Maratus speciosus. Next base: position 504,681,250 of record OZ010787.1, on the reverse strand, counting down.
TATTGACAATTCGTATTGTTTCCGAGACTCCTTATCCAATTTGTCTAAAATTATGGTTGTAAACAAAATGTCCGAGAGTTTATTTCTCTCAAATCCTAAGTTGGTTAGAGCCCTGATATTTTTGTTCATAACATCTACTAATCGCCTTAGTTCTTTAGATGACTCGTGTGCAATTCTTTCGAAATCTAATATAGCCTTTAAGTGTATATTCACAATAATTCGTTTATTCTCAAATCTATTTTCTAATGCTTTAAACAATGAATCAAATGTGTCTTCTGGAGTTTCTAATTGTTTAGCGTCATTTTTTAATGCGGAATGTAAATAATGTAATTTCTGAATTTCAGATAGCTGTTCATTATTCGTAACAATATTGTTAAATTCAATTTTGAACATATTCCAATCCTCATACTTTCCACTAAATTGAGGAAGTGGAATTTCCTGCAATTTGATCTTACAATTACTAAATTTTAATTCAGGACTTTTAGTTTCATTTTTATCAGAATTTAATAATAGATTGAAACTTACCTCTAGCTGTTCCACTCGTTCTTCCAACTCCATTAATGAAGAGTCGATTTCCGTCATATCATGATCGCCAGGAGCTGTTGTGTAATAATCGGTACGTAACGAATCGATGTTATTGGAAACCTTTTCAAGAGTCTTGAGTTTTGTATCGATTTTGATTTTTGACCAAGTAGCGGTCTCATCATTCAGTAGAGTTTCTTGCCTAGTGAGCTGAGCTTTTAACGAGCCCCTCGATCTGTTTAAGGACACTAATGTGACCATTTCAATTGGTAATTTCACAACAACTAAAATACAATCCTAATGTAAACGAAGAATTAAAACCAAAACCACTTCCGGTGAGCGGACCAATGTCGAATGTCGAATGATGCGAGTAACGACATACCCATAGTCGCTGGTTCATTAACTACACTTATTAATTTAATTTACTTTATATACAAGAATATTATTTACAGTTTATACATTATTCGAAGAATTATATACATTATTTGAAGAATATTGGATCCAGCGAACGCACCATAGGTCCGCAGAGATCGTCGAAAACCAAACAACAGAACATTCTTAAAGGTAGCCAAACGGCCAAACCTAAATTACATAAGAATGCGCCATGGAGGCGCGCGCGACAGTCAAGGTTAAGAGAAGCCGTAACACCAATAAGAAACATTTCGTAGGCATCAATTTCAATACGTAAATGATCCCCAAGCATTATTTAAGTATAGCATTAATTAGTAGACATTATAACTGATCGGATGGTACCGGTCACATTTTTTTGAAAGCGTTAGCAAGGACAACTTTTTACCACGACTATTAAAACGATAATTGCTTGGCGTTAGTCTTGCTGCAACCATAGAATATTTTGTCCAAATCAGTTTGCAGGGCTTGTTTACGAGTAAACTGATTTCAATAAAAAACATCTGTTTACAAAATCAAACGTAAAAAAAAAATATATGTTAAAATCAAACATATGTTAAAACATATTCAATTATATATTAAAATGTAATTTAAGAAATTAAAAAAAAACATTTCTTAAATTACAAAGTGGAAAATCTAACATATTTCATTAAATTTATTTCAGAATGCTTTTTTAAACTGCTTAAAAACTGCTATTAAGATTATTTCAAATTAATTATAATATATCTCCTTATGAAACGAAAAGAAATGTGTATTTGAAGACAACTATCGCAAAATTTGCGTTTAACGGTTAATATATTTTCTATATCTTATAGCTTAGTTTAAATAACAATAAACTATGAATAAATCACTAATTGATTTCAAGATTGATTTTTTTGAAAGTAACAATTTAATTATGCATTCCAACCACAAAAATATTTTTCTGCTGCAATCTGTAGTAATTTATTTCGATATTATATATCTACTTAAATGCAGCCATTACTATGTGATTTAAAAAAAAAAAAATTAAATATTTAAGTCTATTAATCCACAAAATTTATATAAAGGAAGATGTATTCTGCTCAAACACCAGTAGACTGAAATAAAAAATCTAGTTTATTTTAACCCTTTCAGCGGCAAAGTACTTCTGTTACTAAAATATTGAAATAATTGATTGGCACCAGGATTTACAAGCAAGTTTATTTGCAAGTAAGTAAAAGCCTTTTTTCCACTTACAAAATTATAGCAAAATTTTACTTCAAAGTTTTGGTGTGAATATGTCGTTTTAGAATAAAAATCAAGTGGGATATATTATATCCCGCCGCCCTTTCAGGTTTTAACCATTTGAGTATTGGCCACGACTGACAACTATTTTTTATATCCTATTGCATCACATTTAAAAAAAATTTTTCTTTGTGGTAGATTTGTCTTGAAAGTATATTAATCTAAGAGTATTGAAGAGATTTGATATCAAAAATTGGTACGAATAGAGTAAAAAATTGTCCACTAGTATGTATTTGTACCAAACCGTAGTGAAAAGGTTAAATGTATTCTGTGAAATTCTTAGTAGCTTATTCGAAGAAGGTATGCATACGCAGGTGTTTTTACCAGTTTTTCTCAAGTATCACAGTAAGAAAAGAACTTAGTGATATTTTAAATGCCTAATAACCTATATGATTGACAAATTAACTTATAATAATGTTATTATATTAATTTTTTTCTTTTTAGATTATTCTGCATTTAATAGTACGTTCTACTAAATTTCTTAGAAATAAACTATAATAATTTAAATTGTTATTATTTTCAATCCGTTGCTATTATTGTAGATCAGTTCAAATTAAATAGTAATTGTAAATTAAAAAAATTTATTTAATAGCATTTATAAAGTAATTTAAATAGACATATCAATACTGTTTTGTAGTTTAATTTATTAGATAAGAATATATTTATAACTTCATTGAAAAAAAAGCAATCTATAGAGTAAAGAAACTTCGTGGTAAACATGTACTTTTATCATCAGCTACTTTAGACTGATATATACTAATCCTATTATCTTGTTCCAAAATATCACTTTAAAATCTTTCATCCCTTTATGCAAATATTTTCAGCTCACAGTCGTCAAATAGATAAAATGTATGGTAATTAACCATTGATCCTTTGTTTAAATTTGCTTTCATAGACACTTTTTCAATCCAATACATATCGCATTTTGGTACAAGGAATCACAAAAGTCATTTTCTCTTAAATATAAAATAATGAGAATTTCATCATTCATCAGTATCTTCAAAGGAGTAATTAGTATGCCGTTTAAAGATGAACATATTGCCAATTATGAGGTCTTAAAACTTTTAAGAAGCTTATGCAACCATTAGCAGCATCAATTTACTACATAATTTCCCCCATTTTTATTTACTTGCCTAAACTTCCGTTTCTATTTGTACCTTATAATATCAAAATTAATATTTTCTAATGATTGTGTCAAAACATACATTGATCTGGACAAATCATATTTGTGTAAAATGCTGATGAAAGTAAATTTTAATCCATTTGATAGCTTGTTTACTTAGCTAAAGAAGAGGGTTCCCAAATTCCCTGGCGAAAATTTCTGACTCATTTTTAAACATAAAGTCTTAAAATTGGTCTTGGAAGAAAAACATAAATATTATGAGTTACTTCTAAATCGACTAACAAGTTCGCAACTTCTCCCACTCCAGCATTTTAAGGGATCTCAGAGCTCTTAAAGCATCAAAAGTTTCGAAATTTTAATTTCTTTAGAAACTAAACTCCTGCCTTTTCTGAAGATTTTGATATAATTGTTTCCTTGAAATTCCCTTTAGAACTGAAGTCATGTCTTTCAGAATTATACCCACTCAATAGCTGAAGCGGCGTTTCCGAAACTAGTAATTTTTCTCCAAATGAGGTTTTTGGGCATAACGCGCACACTATCTCAAAAACTTCCAAATATTTTTTCATGGAATTTTCAAAACAGATGTTTTACGTTATTCTGTATAAGCTGAACCTAAAATTTCTCTTTTATTGTTCAAAAAAAATATTTTTTAGGTGATTATACTGTTGAAATTTTCAAAATTTTGCATTAGCTAAATTCCTTTGTATTAAAAATATTAAAATGCTTTAAAAACAAATTCATTTAGGTTCAGGGTAATTATTGTAATCTGAAGTATAAGTAGGCACCAATCTTTTTATTCTAACTGCAAATTTTGTTTTGTAATCCTGCGCTTAAGCTGCTATACCGATTTTTCTCGTCAGATGGCTGGTACCGATCTCGTCAAATATCTGGGGTCAATCCATTTAAAGTGGTCCAGAAAATCATTTATTCGTTGCTTGACCATTTTTAAAAAAATCTGAAATATTTTGTACAACAACCCTAACATGATGGAAGTTCAAAATGACTATTATTTTAATTTTATTAATTTTTGTTTGTGCATGGCGGCCATCTTTGTTTCATCGTCTGCAGCAATTTTCTCACAAAAAGGGTTTACGGAATTGTTAATAATTCATCGTTTATTTCTCCAATTCAAGTGCGGATTAAAGCAATTTGTACAGAATACATTGAGCTAAAAATATGGTAATAGAGTAGTTTACAAAATTAACTGCTTATTGGTGAAATTTAAGCATAAATTTCCGTTTTTCCTAAAATTTGTTCGTTTACAAAAGGAAAATTTTTTAGCAAGGAAAACTGTGAACATGACATAATTTGTTTTACAAATAGGCCGAAAGTACTTGTACTGACACGCCAAGTTCCAGAACTGGGACTTGCCTTCTCTTCGTTAAAAAAAATTCCAAATTTTTCAAAAATGTCAAAAATCGCACTTTTGAGACTTTGATATCTCTGGTGTGGCACGAGATAAAAACTTGAAGTTCTGGTTTCTGACAGTATCGTATGGTAGTGTTATGCACAAGAAATTTCAGGATGGAGATTTGACTACAAGCTGAGATTGGCAAGGGAAACATGTCAAAACAATACTGCCAAACTATTGTTTTGTTGTTGTCACAGCTAAGTATTTATCTCAGAGTGTCTCTTAAATTTATGATTTTGATTATCTTTAAATAATAGTAACAGAAAATGAAGCCCTTTGCAAAGCTTAGCAATTAATTTAAAAAATAGCCTACATTTTGTATGGATTCAATAATTTTTGTTGTAAGTAATTTTAGTAACTAAAAGAAACCTCAGCACTTTTACATAAAAAAAAGAAATATTTTTATACAAGACCTGAGACAAAAACAGAATAGGTAAAGAGAAAAGCTGTTAATGTTGTCATACTTGTTGAGACATGATCAAACGTATCAAAACACATTCTTGCTTGTTGGTTTAAAAACCACAATTTTGATCTTTATTAAAATTTTATTTGTAGGAACCAAGTCGCCTCTTGATAACTTGATTGAAGATCTTGGTCCGACTGGCTCATAGAAATAAACTTTGAAATCACTATGTGCAAATCTCACTTCATTAATAATTCCTAGCTTAATTCTTATGCAAAAATGTCATTTTTTTGCAGTATAAAATTTGTAAGGGCTTTGAATATCTTTACTTTCTGAAAATTACTTGAGGCTGATGCATGGTAATATCGTATAATGTTTCATTTATAGCAACATACTTAAGCTAGGAAAAAGTTTCAGGGACAGCAAGCAGCATTAAAATTGTGGTTTTTAAACCAACAAGCAGGAATGTGTTTTGACACGTTTGATAATGTCTCAACAAGTATGCCAACATTAACAGCTCTTCTCTTTCTCGATTCTGTTTTTGTCTCAGGTCTTGTATAAAAATATTTTTATCTTTATGTAAAAGTGCTGAGGTTTCTTTTAGCTACTAAAATTACTACAAAAATTACTGAAACCATACAAAATGTAGGCCTTAGGCATAATTATTTTTTAAATTAATTGCTAAGCTTTGCAAAAGGCTATATTTTCTGTTACTATTATTTAAAGATAATAATAATAAAAAAAATAAATGACACTCTGAGATAAATACTTACCTGTGACTACAACAAAACAATAGTTTGACAGTATTGTTTGGACATGTTGCGCTTGCTATATCTCAGCTTGTAGTTAAATCTCCATCCTGAAATTTCTTGTGCATAACACTACCATACTATAATCTCAAAAACCAGAACTTCAGATTTTTATATCGTGCCACATTAGAGATATTAAAGCCTCAAAGGTGAGATTTTTGGTATTTGTGAAAAAGTTGGGATTTTTTTTAGCGTAGAGAAAGCAAGTCCCAGAACTGGAACTTGGTGTGTGAGTAAAAGTACTTTCAGCCTATTAGTAAAATAAAATTATGTCATGTTGACAGTTTTCCTTGCTAGAAAAAATTCCTCTTGTAAACGGAAAAAATTTTGGAAAAAACTGAAATATTTTGCTTAAATTTCACCAATAAGCAGTTAGTTTTGGAAAATACTCTATTACCAAATTTTTAGCCCAATGTATTCTGTACAAATCCGCACTTGAATTGGAGAGATAAACGATGAATTTTTTACAATTCCGTAAACCCTTCATGTGAGAAAATTGCTGCAGACGATGAAACAAAGATGGCCGCCCTGCACAAACAAAAATTAATAAAATTAAAATAATAGTGATTTTCAACTTCCATCATGTTAAGGTTGTTGTACAAAATGTTTCAGTTTTTTTAAATGGTCGAGCAACCAGTGCTGGACCACTTGAAATGGATTGTCCCTCTGACAGTTTGGACCCCCCTAAAAATGCTAATTCTATATCTTGCAATTGTTTAAATACATGAAATGAATGAAGAAACTTATACCTTTCATCCCAATAAAAATTGTGTTTTTAAATCACATACAATTTAAGATATTAAATGCTTAAAGTGTTTTTTTTCTTTTTTTCCTATTTTAAGAATCCTGAGACCCTTAAAAATAAGATAGCTATCAATTATAAACGAAAGTATGTTTTTTTTTTATTACAAATTATAATATAAATTTATGGAAACTCGTAACAAGAAAATCACATTCTATAAAGTATGGTATTAGCTAGATGCACTATTGAAATGATTTGGAATCAATTGGCGTATCGCAATTCTTGATAAATAAATAAGTTATTGAATTATAAGTGATTTTTGTCATGCTACACAGATTTTTGCCCTTCCCCGCATTTTCTAGCACGAAAATTCCCTTCACAACACCTAATAATACACCTTCATAACCTCCCTTCTAGACAGTATTTTCTGAAAGATCTTTTACCTTTACCAAAAAGAAAAAAAAAAAAGGAAAACGCTATTCATCTACATAGCTTATGAATAAGAACTCCTGCCTATTTCATGCGTTTCCGAACAAAAGCGAATTTCAAAATGAGTCAGAATTTTTTTCTTCTCCTTTGAAACTCCTTTGAATTTGAGAACAGCTTTAAACAGCTTTTAACAGCTTTGAGTTGTAAAGTTTTGAAAACAACAACAACAACAAAAAATTGCATATCCCACAATGCTTAAAAATTTTAAATATTGTTTCGATTTCTGAAGTAACCATCTCCGATCTTTCTTCAAAAATTAAAAAAAAAAAAAAAACCTTGTAAATAACTATTCTTATATTTTAGAAACTGCACCTATGCTTTTCTTTATGAAGAACGTTATAAAAATATTCCTTTAGAAACTAATATTTTTCAAGTCTTAATAAAATTTAAGATTTTTGCTTAAAATTCAAAACCTCTGCTTTTACACAAGGACAAATACATACAAGGGGCGAAGCATGATTTTTTTTCCAGCAGAACTGAGATTTTGGTGAATTTAATTTTAATTTTGGTAATCAAAAATAAATTTAGTTCGTTTTAATTACAGATTATAAGAATAAAAGTATTATGTTAGCGTGTTTTATTAAACTTTACACGCGATCTTTGACGAAGTTATGATGCAATACTACTTATTTTTGGGTCAACATATACAAACATTCCGAATAAATTTTTCACATAGGGAAAATTATCATTTGTCATTTATTATAAAACATATTCATTTAAGTTGTATTGGTGGTAAAACAGTCTTAATTACCACATTTAAAGTACATGTTAAAGATTTATTTCGCAGCATAACTTATGAGTTCATATTTACGAATGATCTCTTATTTTTCCAAAAACCGAACTTTATTCTAAAAAACAGAAAGAAAAATAACTATCCCTAGATTCGTTATTTGCGACCCCATGTTATAAAAATAGATATAGATAATTCTCCTTCATTCAAAGAGAGATTTACATAAGAGAAAGAAAAAACGGCCATATGCACGGTTCCCACTCGGTCCGTTTTTTGAAAACCACTATTATTTAAAAAAAAATCTTCTTTATAAATTTCGTAGAAACACATCGGGAAGTGCGTTTTTCTTACAATTGTAGCAGAAACCTAACACGAATTTCTTTCTAAAAAATTACTGGTTTTCAAAAAAAGGACCAGTGGGGGCCATGCGTATGCTATGAGTTACTTCTAAGTCGACTAAAAAGTTCGCATTGTCGTCCCGTCCCAGTATTTAAAAAATAAGATAGCTATCGTTTATCAACAATAATATCGTTTTTTAATTACAAATTTTTTAGTTCGACTTTACACAACTTTAGTACAACTTTATGAAAACTCGTACAAAAAAAAAAAAAAAAAAAAAAAAAAAAAAAAAAAAAACATTTTTCAAAGTTTGATGATTTTAAAGAATGTATTAACATTATCCTTCAAGAACCTCATCGTTACGAAGATATGTCATATTCTCTAAAGTTTAAATTCAGAGTGCATTCACATCATTATTTGAGGTCAGTTATGTCAGATGATAAATTAATAAATAAAAAAGACAAGTTTAGTAACTTAGGTTTGGGTGAAAGTTGAAATGCAAATTTATTATTTTTCTCGAAAAGAAGAAAAATTGTATTTGCCAGCGTGCAAAATGTTTTTCTTACAATAGCAAAATAAATTTAGGAATTACTTCAGGTGTAGATATAAACAGAATTCATTTTATAATTATATTTGTTAAGTGAAAAACGCATTTTCATTTTACATATTTCCCTACTTTATATCATATGAAAACCTGCAAAACATTATTGTATGTGGCATAATTGTTTTCGATTGAAATTGCCCAGTATCAATTTTTGAATAATCTGAGACAAACTAATCAACTAATTAGATTAAATGTTTACTTTTAAAATTAAAATAACTCGTTCATGCAATCTAATGACAAGATTATAGATATATAAAGGTCTTCGAAATACTTTTAAATACTTTTACTTCATTTAAAAAATACTAAAATTCATATGATATATGCAAAATTTACACTGAAAAAAAAAAAAAAACTTGTCACACAGGACAGCAGTAAAAAAATGTGTATTTTACGGTAAAAATATGTATTTAATATATAATTTCTATAATCATTATTTAAGTACGGACGTGAAACAAATTTTTTCTTTTCTGAAATTAAAAAATATAATAAAACACCCCTAACCCGATTTGCATACTTTTATCATTACATAGAGAGTTACGCATATTATGTATTTTTACGGACCTTTATTTCATACGCCATGTGAAAAAAATAGCACAAAAGTAATCGCAGAAAACAAGTTTGACTGTACTGACTGATATATATTTATATTTATATTTCTAAGATCGGTCGGAATTTTTTGTCATACAAGCAAACATCTTAGAAAGGAACTGCATATTAATAACGCAATAAAAATAAGTCATTTTTGAATAATCTATCAATCAGAATCAAACAATTATGACTGATATAATATTTAAACATATTTTGTAGAATATTTAAAAAAAAAGAAATAACTTTACTAATTCTGCACTGTTTATCAAAAAAGAGATATGCCGTAATATCTGCAGCAATGTTATTAGAATGCTGATATAAGTAAATGAAATCACATGTGGGAAAATAAATGAAAAAATATTAAACACAGGGGAACAAAAAAATTACAAAAACAAACTATGAATGTGCAATGGATTCTTCAGCGGAGCTTCAAATGCACAATTAATTATAAAAATAAATTATTTTATCAAATACTACCGGTATAGAGCCTAAAAAGGACAATATTAAACCCTTAAAACATACATATATAAGCAAAAACCGGTCAAGTGCGAATACAACTCGTGTACAGAGGGTTCCGTACAATAAATGAAATAGTAACTGGGGATTGCATTACACAAATATATCATTAAAATTTGTTATCTACGCTGCAAATAGAGGCGTCTTAAATTAAGACACACATGTGACTGAAAAGGAATTTCAGACACTTAAGTGTCTGAATCTGAAAATTCAGTCATAATAGATGTCTTAATTCAAGGCACATAAGTGTGTTACTATGATTAACGTGTAATCAAACTGAGGTGTAAACGAACTGAGAAAAGTGTCTGCAAAATCCGCAAGCAATCCAATTTTAAGGCTTTTGCAACTTCCGTTCCGCATTAGCCACCAGGAGGCACTCTCAGTTGCACATGCGTTTTAGATTTCTTTTATTCGAACTTAATACACGTTCATAATTTAAACTGAATGTTTGTTTTGATGTACGCGCACATTTCAATTAATAAATTATTTTGACTTGTTTCGTTTTTTTTTTTTTTTTTTCGGAATGTGGAGTTCCGTGATTTAATTCGTATCGACATAGTGGTAATTTGTATTAATTTATATCAATAACAATAATATAGTGTTCTTCGTCTCGAAGCAGTGAAAGCGAACTGTTGTCTGGCAGTTTATGATTTGAGGATGAAAATTTTTCATTCTTTTAAGCTAGCCGGATATAGAAAGGGATTTTCTTTCTAAAATATCAAAGTCTGTCTAACTCACGGATACTAACGTAGCCTCTAATCCGGACGTCCTCTGGGCGGGTGTGCTTTTGGAATAATCAGACCCCTTTTCCAGGTAAGTGGAACCTTAACTAAGAATTGCAATGTCTGTGTGAAGGTGTTTTCTTTAAATGGAGACCTCATAAGAGTCTCTAGATTTATTAGTACCTCAGTTATGCAAAAAATAATTTAAACCATTTTTCCTATGGGAATTCCATGTTAAAATTTAAATTTCTACTCTTCAAATCATCTGCAGTCATGTTTCTGTATTATTTTCTATCCAATGTTATCTTTAAAACAAGTTTTGGTGCGTCTGCATGGTATATTAGCGGTTATTGAAGTTTTCAAGTTTACACCATCCTAAGCCTATTCTATATGTACGGTGTCTTGCCCAATACTTTGGGGTGAGTCGACGAAAATGTTTTGGGGTAAGATGCCGATTATTTTCCATTGCGATCCAATGACTGGTTTTATCTCCATTGTTTAAATTACTTTTGGCTATTAACTAACTTGTCAACGATTTTAATCAGATAATTTAAATCAGTGATTAAATCGTGATTTTAATCAACTGATTAAAAGGAATCATTGATTAAAATGATTAATTTTCTAAATGTTTAAAATGACATAAAGAAATTTTTAAATCTAAGATAAAAATAAGATTTTTATAGGAGGATATCAGAAGCCAAGGGGTACAAGTGACAAAATTGAGATTTGGAGTAAATTGAGTTCAAAGATAATTGACGTTAATGTTGAACATCAATAATAATTGTCTGAATTGAAATAGGAAATTGCTGCTTGTTTTACAGTGGTCTTTGAACTCTTATTTCAATAAATGTGAAAAAAGTAGAGTGCAATTTTCTTTAAATTTATAATTAATCAATATTGATCATTATTCGGCAAAAGTGGTTGATCTCTAAAACACAACACGTAATTAGAAAATCACTTATATTTCTTTACCTGCAAAGAAAAAAGCATATTTCCAGGTCGTCTGTGCACTTAGGTCAATTTTTAAAATTTTGTCACTTATACCCCTTGGCTTCTGGGGTCCTCATATGTATTTTGCCTCATAAATAAACTTTATTCGCCTTAAAAATAATTGTTTAATAATTATTAATTTTAATCATTGTTTAAAATTTGATGTTAAGTGCAGTTATAAATTATTTTAATAAATGTAAATATCGATAGTATATAATATAATTTTAGATAATTAGGAGTTTCTGCCCCCTACGAGCGACGCTCGCCAACCTCTACCCAGACAACGAAGACCCTAAAAAAACGCTGATTTTATTGGATTTCAAAAGTTTGCGGAAAATTAAATCGTAATTAAACGACTAGTGGCAATCTCTTGTAAACAGTTTTTCATTCGTTTCACTTCGGATGAGGGATTATTACGCCGAATCAATTGCCGTCGAAACAGCTAACGGCTATTTTCGTGATTGATTAAATAAGATCAACCCAACAATTTAAAAACAGCTTGTATAAAATGGCTAAGTAATCAATTTTATAAAGATGCTATAAGAAATTTATTTTGAATCAGACATTTTAAAAGTATCGTTTTAAATACAGCGTAATTTTCACCAAAGTTTTGCTTTTCATTTTAATATTCACATAAAATTAATTTTAAAAGCCTATAAAAGCCAAAATAAATCGGTATAATAATAGCAACTGCGAATTTCCAGTTTTCTCATGCCTTTCTTTAATGGAATTAGATAAGAAGAAATCAAAGTCTAGAAAGAGATAATCTTCAACAGACGATGATATGGATGATGATTAAATTCCCTCCCAAGATTCAGGAGATGAGGAACTTTTAAAAGTGAATGAGAATAAGTGTTCAGATTGTCTAGCAAGGTGCAATAAAACTCCGGAAGAATGTAATTTGATCAAGTACATTAAGTGAAACTGTTGGTGATATAAAAGTTGCGCAAAGTTCCAAAACAAATGTGCAGTTTGTGGTAGATCTGAGATAGTGTTGAAAAGAACAAAGGGACATATGAAAAACATCGACAAATCTGCTGGACAATAAAGCACTTTATCACAGTGATTTTACCGTATTTAAACTTGCTATAATGTTTAAAAATAGGCATATTTAAGAGCCATAATTCTTTTAAATGTTAAGTTGAGGATATCCTTTTATTTCAAATATTAGTTTGTTCTTTTATTAAATTGCCAACATTTGTAAATTCATATTTTTATAATTTCATAATATTCAGTAAGTTAACAGCTTTAGTATATCTAAAATATTAAAATTACTTTTATTTGTCCCATTATGTTTTATACTGCTTCATTAAAATTGATGTTTACATTGAAACTCTAGAAGGCCTCTTACTCCATGATAGTTGGTTTATCTTACCCATACCTTGGGGTAAGATGCCGAAATGCAAGTGTTTACAAAAACAAAATTTTCGATGCTTTCTATAATATCTGTAAAATGAAATAAATTTTTTAATCATACATAAGAGTGCAAACTTTAGCAAGAAATTAATGAATAACAAATAAAAACAACAGGCGATTTTTAAAACAATTAAGTCAAAACCTACGGCATCTTCACCCAGTCTACCCTATATGAATTTGTTGTCTAATGAAGTTTTCTTCGGCCTCATGTTTTGTACATCATGATAAATTTTAAGTATTTAAATGAATGTAGATGGAACATCGTTCCTTTCACCCATATGATTGATTTCCCCATAGATTTAATACAGCGAATTACCTGTGTTCATTTATTTATTTTAAACTGTTTTGACTGATAAAAGTCATCCGGTAACTGTAATTAAAGGAATCTCTGCTTTTCCCTTTGCTATAATTTTGGTGTTTTCGAGCATTATAGAACTATTCCATTTACTATACTTAAAATAGTCAGCTCTAATCTTTTTTTCACTTCCAGATGGGTGATTCAAAACCACAACTTCTTGATTTGATACTCTCATCAGCAATTGACGTCACTAGATGTAGATGCAGAAAAAAATTTCTAGATGTCGTCAATAAATCTTTTTTAATGATTTAGAAAATAATTTGCTTTATCTCTATACTATTCACTTTATTAGGCTTTAATGACTGTTTGTAGATTCTTAAATTCATGTAACTATGTACTGTTAACCTAATTGTAAAAATACGGTAAAAATATACAGATGTATTTAATTTGAAATCAATTATAATATTAATTTTTTGATTATTTGTAGTAAAAAAGCAATTTGAAAAATAAAATGAATATCAGTAAAGAGTAAGAATTTTATACTATATTTACTTGCATAACTAAATTTTGCACTTAAAGCTGACAACTACATTTAGCGAAACATAATGCAGAATTGGACTTTTTCCAGAAGGAGGACTTCATTAAATCATAGGTAAACTGGACTGTGTGCCTCCACCCCCCTTACGATTTTAGGTGCTCCAAACTCGATATGAAATTCTTTTAAAGCTTATATTTTAAATGTGTTTCGACATTGTGTTGATTATAATCAGTATTTTGAACTTTAAAAGTACAATAAGATTAAAAACTAAATACAAAAAATTTAAATACAGTAAAACCTCTCAACTGCGGGCACCGCGTGAACGCTGAATTTGTCCGCTATTCGATTATGAGGTTAAAACAAATGTATTTATGTCGGAAAAGGTGAGTATTCGCTAAAGAAAATTGTCCATATGAAAGTTTTGTTCTAAAATCTCCACAACGGACATTCCTAAATAGAGGACACCACTATTTAGGAAACACATTTTTTATTCACAGCATGCACATTTTTTATATACTTTTACCTCAGAAAAGCAGACATCTCTGAATGGCGGACAAATTCCACGGTTCCGAGGTGAAAGTTTTTACTATTGAGGGGTTTTACTGTATTAAGACAAATATATTTTTTAAAAATCTTATTCTACTCTATAAATTCAAAATATTGATTATAATCAGTAGAATGTCGAAAAATATTTCAAATATCAGCTTTACGACAATTGCATACTAAATTTTGGAGCCCCTAAAATCAGGCTGTGTGAGTGTGGAGGAGTCCGGATCATGGCCATATATTTTTCCAGGATTCGACGTGGTCAAACATTTTTACGTATAATACTTTTTTAAAAAAGTCTGCGATTCAGACTTTTGAAGAGTCTAAAATGCAGTCTGAAAAAATTAAGACATTTTAAAAAGTCTGAAAATTGAATACTCCGTTTCAGACACTTAAGTGTCTAAATTTAAGACATTTCTATTTACAGTGTAGGCTTCAAAAGCCAATGGCACATACAGTAGGCAGTCCGTGTCTTTATGCAAGTCCAAACGGTCCGTGTCTTTAAGTATTAATTTCTCCGCCAATTACCAACAATATCTTTCGAAAATCATTATCAACAATCCTTTTATACCTCTGAGACCATAGACTCCAGCGCTCCTATACCCCTTTGCTGAACGCCCGCAAATCGAAATTTGTGTGTAACGGAAAAAAATGCGATTTTCTCGAAAACCATGTGACCTAGGGTAATCGCTAGAATTTTCCTGCAAGGTTCAGATTAACCTCTACTACCCGTAATTTTTTCATAATTTTAGTTTTAGTATATTCGAAAATAGAGGGGGGGGGGAGGGCATATTATTTTGCTTTACTCTTTCGACGATACCTCTGAATATATAATACCTAAAATTTAAAGAAATGTGTTTTTGAGTTCGGCGTTACAAAAGCTTTCGCACGATACCCCACACAATATACAAGTAAAAGATCTTTTTTTTCAAGTAACTTAATCAGCCCTCTACATTTTTCCTAAATATATTTGTGAATGGTTAATAATCTGTAAATATACGGGTCAATAGTCTTTATTACTTCAGCCAATTTTAACTTTCCACGTTCCATAGATTACGAGTAAAATGGCTGTGACAGATGGACAGACAGACACACGAGTGATCTTATAATGGTTCCGTTTTTACTTTTTAAGTACGGAACCCTAAAAAACAGGATGTTTGAAATGTATTAAGATAATGGAAATATGAATAAAAATGCAAAAAAAATGGGCAAAAACTTAAAAGATTAAAAAAAAAAAAAAACTCACCAAGCAAAATACATGACAAATGTGCAACAAGTTGGAAATTGCTCGTCAAACGTGGCAAATGAGGTGCGTTCGTACTATAACTAGTTTTATAATTATTTTTTGCACCCCATATTGTACTGAATGTATACTTTTTTGCACTTCATAAAGCGCATAGTCTGATACATCATTAAAATGCACTTCCAATAATTTTTTCCCATTCCCCGTAATGTAACGGAACACTTTTGACTGTCCCTGTAATTAAACTATACATCCGATTTTCCTAAAATTTGAAATAGCTGAACAAAACTTTACAACAATTATATCTTTAAAATTTCAGGCCATTCGGAAGGCTGTAATATCATTAAAATTCACTTGCAATAATTTTTCCCATTCCCCGTAATGTAACGGAACACTTTCGACTGTCCCTGTAATTAAACTATACATCCGATTTTCCTAAAATTTGAAATAGCTCAACAAAACTTTGCAACAATTATATCTTTAAAATTTCAGACCATTCGGAAGGCTGTAATATTATTAAAATGCACTTGCAATAATTTTTCCCATTGGCCGTAATGTAAAGAAAAACTTTTGACTGTCCCTGTAATTAAACTATGCATCCGATTTTCCTAAAATTTGAAATGGCTCGACAAAATTTTGCAACAGTTGTATCTTTAAAATTTCAGGTAATTCGGAAGGCTCTCATATCATTAAAATGCACTTGCAATAATTTTTCCCATTGGCCGTAATGTAAAGAAAAACTTTTGACTGTCCCTGTAATTAAACTATACATCCGATTTTCCTAAAATTTGAAATGGCTCGACAAAATTTTGCAACAGTTATATCTTTAAAATTTCAGATCATTCGGAAGGCTGTAATATCATTAAAATGCACTTGCAATAATTTTTCCCATTGGCCGTAATGTAAAGAAAAACTTTTGACTGTCCCTGTAATTAAACTATACATCCGATTTTCCTAAAATTTGAAATGGCTCAACAAAATTTTGCAACAGTTATATCTTTAAAATTTCAGATCATTCGGAAGGCTCTCATATCATTAAAATGCACTTTCAATAATTTTTCCCATTGGCCGTAATGTAAAGAAAAACTTTTGACTGTCCCTGTAATTAAACTATACATCCGATTTTCATAAAATTTGAAATGGCTCGACAAAATTTTGCAACAATCATATATTTGAAATTTCAGACCATTCGGTTGGGTAGTTTTTGCTCTGTTACATGCGGACAGACGGACGGACGGACAGACGGACGGACGGACAGACGGACGGACAGACGGACGGACGGACGGACTGAACGACGACTATAGGTGCTACGTATTTATATAATTACGAACGCACCTAACAAGGCACAGAATTTAGAGTCAGGTGCCATGAAATAGCTAAGTAACGAGAGCTAAGAGAGAGAGAGTAAAATAGAAAAGGGGTAAAAGAGCTAGTGCTGCCAACCAGAACTGGAATGAATAACTAAAATAATCAAATAGATGCGAAACAAATATGTAAGAAAAATATAAACGAAATTACATTACTAAAAATCTAAATCTAAATAAAATGATAAAAAATTAAAGAAAGAGAGTAAGCTAATAAAATAAAAGTTAAAAAGTAATTAATATTATGAAAAAAGTAAGTAATAAGTAAGTAAAAGTAAGTAACTAATATTATGAAAAATATATAGAATGATGAAGACATTATATTAATATTAAATAAATACCACACATAAATAAATAAATAAACAAATAAATAGAGATGAGTATGTAATGTTAAATTAATAGTGAATAAATATTTCTAAAATAATTTAAAGATGACACAAGTGTAGTCTAGAAAAAGGTGCCATTATATAGAATAATATATGATATATATTCGTGTAAGTGCAAAACACAATATGTTTTAAATTATGAATGTTTTAAACTGTTTTACTTTACTATAAAATTTGCTTATGGAGCTCCACTGAAAAATCCATAACACATTAATAGTGTTTATTTTTTAATTTTCCCGCTCCTTCGTTTAATGTTTTCCTTTATTTTAACGATTTACTTTAAAAGATGTCATTTGATATGAATTAGAAATAACTAAATAAATATTAGACATTTTTTGAATAAGCTATCAATGATTACCAAAAGATTATGATTGCTGTAACGTTTAAAGGCATTTTCTAGTACTTTCTCAAAATGAAAATGCCCTTCTAATAAAAATACCTTCCAAAAGGAAAAATTTTCCTTTCTCTGAAATAGCATTTTAACTTCTTTATTAAATTAAAGTTACAAAAAGTCTTTAAATTCTTTCAAATCTATATCCAAGATCGCATTTGATTCTTTTCTTAGATTACGTCCTCATCTTAACCTCTTCGGACCTGGAGTATCCTATAGGATACACATCTTTACAATTTTGTTTCCTGTATGTAAATAATTATTTAAAAAATGGTAATGATATGAATGGAATCTTAAAAGATAGCCAAACTAAAGGAAAATAGCAATTTGTTTCTTATAGTGATTTTTTCAGCCATAAAATAGGATTTGAAAAGGACTTGCAGCAAAATGAGGGAAATATACAAAAACAAAAAGTAAATAATTTTTTTATACGTTAAAATACCATATGGAGAGTACATTAAAAATAAAAATTTATTAAATGCATAATTATTTTATATTTTTCATTATTTTTTCCATGCAAAACAAAAGAAAATACCCTAACAAATTGTCAAAAAATGTACTTATTGAGTCCCATGTGTCATGTATGATATATAATTTTTTTTGTACAAAAAATAATTTTTATTTATTTATTTATTTTTGCTTTTCAATCTTTTTTAGTTATTACTTTGCAAATATAAATTCATAATTGAAATAAAAAAATATATATGAAAATAAACCCTGAGGTCTGAAGTGGTTAAGATGAACACCCTAATAAGAAGCTTTATATTAATAATTCGATAATATTAGATTTATTTGTATAAAATATTATCATTATTAAAGTGTGTAATTTAAATATAATTTTTTGAATAATTTAAACATGAAAATAAGTTTCCAAGACATTATTATACAGCTTTTGTCAGTTACCACTTAAATGCATAGTGATGCATCTCTGCATCCCTTTCTATTTAACTCTTAGCAACCACTATGTGTATGTATATGTATATATATATATATATGAGTAATTCTCTGAAAAGTGGCAATTTTACGTCCCAGGGCACTTAAAGACACATTTTTAAAATTACAAAAAGAAAACGTGGTTTAAACTATCACTATTAATCAGTTATACATATAAACAGTAATTATTTGCTTATTGAAATTGAAATTTGATAAATTTAATGTATTTTTTAATGCAAATATCATTCCCTCACTATGTCAGCACGTATATTTATAATTATTTTTTCTCGATTCATTAAACTCACTTAAATACATGTTTAGCCATTTAATTATATTTATTTTTTATATAATGAATGAATTAGGGCACTTTTTAATGATGTCCCTAGCAATTTTCATCATTCCCTCACATAACAATAAATTTGCCATTATTTACTTAGTAAAAAGCAACACATGCTTTATTTATGTCTAGGACCGTTTGTACAAGAGAAAAGGGAAGTATCCATCTTGTTCTTTGCTCAAAAACGTTCTTGAATAGTTAGTATATGGCTTTGAAGTACTAGATCAATGTAAGTATTTTTATTACGCGTCATTCCCTCATCTATTATAAATTTAATAAAAAATAATGGAATGCCTTTTTATGTTGTTATATTATTAGAAATGTGTTTCAAAAGATATTTAGTAACTGAAAATATACCTAAGACTAATCACTTTTGTATAACATGGTTTTCAGAAGTATTTCGTCATCGCCTCACAATCATTCCCTCATGATTTTAATATGAGGGAATGATTTAAATTATGAGTGAATGATCTGAATCTATTTATATATGTACTAAACAGCAAAATAATAAAATCTAATGCAATAAAATACACATTAAAAAACTCTTAAGACTTTTAATTACCGTAAGTAAAGATAATACATCTTTAATTTTTATTATTTTACAGGGAGAAGTTAAAAATAAATGAAAATTTTTTTGAACTAATTCAAATAAACATTAACTCTTCTAAATATTAATGCTTTATCTTTATTTTTTCAATTGACATAGAGTAAAATATATACATATATATATTATTTATTGACAGTATGATTTCTAATTTTAATTTCTTTTCTTTGTTAACTGTTACAAGGGCTGTGGTTATGTTTATGAAACTACTTAATTTTAATTCCCAAGCGCCACAATGGCACCAGACTTTTTATAAACTTTTATCTATTTAACATGCATATGAAATATAGCATTTTTCTTATTTACAAATAAATTTGTTCGTAAATTCCGGTGCCAATCAGTTATTTGAACATTTTAGCTATGGAAGTGCTTTGAAATTAAAATATTAGATGAACTGTGATACACAGTTTAGTTCATATTATTTTTTGATAAATATAGCAATAAGGTACTTGTAGGCTAAATTTTGAGATTTTTGAGGCAATTAAATAAATAAAAAAAATAATAATAATAAAAAATAAAAATAAAAACAGCCACTTTTCAGAAAATGACCCTTAATAAATATACCCTTAATAAATCATTAAAATATATAGGGGAGATGGGGAGGGTTGACCATACGGGAGGCTTGACCCACCCATCAGTTTTCATATTTAAAAGAATTTTAGAGATTTATCAATAGGTGTTAACCAAAGCTACTGGAATGCTCAAGCATCAGTCTCTGTTTCATACTGATAATCGAAATAGTTGTGTAAAACTTCAGTTGTGATGAGTTTTCAACCTAAAAGTTGTGTTTTGTAGAAATATTTTGTAAGCTTTTTCAGAAAAAAATATATCATAGAAATTTTAGTAAGTAGGTTTTAAGTAATTCCGAAATATCGATCTTTCATTCCAGCATAAAGATTATACAGTAAGTTAGGCTTAACATAACAATGTGCTATTCTTTAGAAAAGGACTATGTGAGGCGGCTTGACCCAGTCAATGTGAGGGAGGGTTGACCAGATGTTCAAGGCTCCCGTAACACATTCACGACGGGAAACGAGAATTCCGGTTTTCATTCAAAAAACATCATTGACTAAGGGCGTGAATTCTACCTTACTGAAAATGCATGTAAACAATGTTGTTCATATTTTTTTAGATTGTAAGACATTTTATATTAAATTCGTACATTAAAAGATATTTACCAATGCATAAACTTCCGAAATATATCTTGAAAACCAATTTACAGACTTTCAGAACAGGGAGGATCTTCTGCTGTTTTAAAATTCAGATTGGATAAAAATTGCCCAACGGCAATGTGTTTATTAAGAGGTTTTGGAAATCTTTTTTATTATACACTGTGAATAATAAAAGATTAATGGTTATATATAAAATTGAATGTAAATTTATTCTGTAAAGTACTGTAAAATGGTGTGGTGGAAAGGAAAATTTTAAAACTGATTAAAGAAAGATGTGAAAAATTGCTATAGTGTCCATTACACGAAAAGAATTAATGAAATATAAATGGGAAAGTTGATAGGAACTTTTCTCCATTTAAATATTACTTACAGTAGGTAAATAGAAAACAGTGGAAAAGATGAGAAAGTATGAAAGTAGCAGGCTTAACTGCTTCAGAGGCAGTGGTATGTTTATGAAACCATTTAATTTTAATTCCCAAACGCCATAGTGACACCAGGCACCAGAATTTTGCTAAAATTTTTCCCATTTACTAAGTATGTGAAACATAGCCTTTTTCATATTTCCAAATAAATTTGTTCGTATATTCCGGTGCCCGTAGTCATTTATTTCAACATTTCAGTACTGAAAGTACTTTGCACCTGAAAGGGTTAAAAGATGATAAGTTAAGTACTAATGCGGCTGTAAAAGAACATAGCATTGGTCGAAAAACTTTAGGAAGGTATTTAGACAAATTTCAGCATGATGAATAGAGTGAGATGAAGCCAAACTATGTGACAACTAGAGTTGTAAGATCGAATGTCACAAAAAGTAGGACAAGGGGACAAAAAAATGTTGGGACAGTGGCTGCTAAATCCGGAAATAATAATGCATGAAACCCTATGAAAACGGAACTTGTCTCTAGCGGAATACTATCTTAAATTTTAAAGTTTCATCTTCCCTGCTGTACAATTATATCTGCTCAGACAATATCCTGTTTAAAACAAAAATTTTCTCCTCTGACTTGCAATTGCGTCTAAACAGGTTTGTTTAAGCATCATATATTCAAAAATATTTTTTTGAATAATTAAAGCATGTATCATACATTTATTTTGCTTTTTTTAAACTGATTTTATTTCTCTTCACAAATATTTCAATATATAAAACAAAGTGGGCCAAGCCTCCCATACAGTGGGTCAACCCTCCCATATCTGGGGAGCCTTGACCCATTATTTTTTCATTATTAAAATTAGTAATTTTTCAAATTTCCTACACACACAAATACATTACACTTATGTAGCAATTTTATTTTGATAATATATATATATATATATATATATATGGTTGACCCATATATATATATGTAGTATAGTGTATGTGCAACATAGGAAAAGGTCGGCGTATTATACGGAAAATGTATTTCTGATTTTTTTCATTATTTTTCCTGTGTAATAAACCTTTCTGAAAATCATATATAATTGTTTCAAAACAAAATAAAAATTCATGCGTTTAAGGGTTAAGAGATTCTATTTATCTGTACACTAAGAAAAATCTCCTTTTTTTCGGAAACTGCATTTAAATTTCGTAACTAAAATTTTAACCCATTAAGGACCACCATGTTTTACAGGAATTTTACTCAGTTCACACCACTTTTTGTTAAATACTTTATGATTCACTGAAATGTGTTAATTAAGTAAGGCAAATTTTACTTTTCTCATTTACTGGTATCGAAAAAATTTTTAAATCACAAAAATAATCATTTTTTAAAATTAATTTACAGCAGTGAAATTACGCTCGAAATTATTGAATGTATAATACGTGATTTATCATATTGCTAACGAAGCGTAGAACCAACAATGTGAAAACTGTCCAAGTCAGGAATCGAACCAGGAACCTTTGGAATAGCGCTCCAACTGCTCTACCGTTTAAGCTATGAGGACGATGCCCAGCTTAGCATTTCCCACATATGTTGGTAAGGCTGAAACTGCAGCACTAGATGGAATAGTCTTCATGAGCACACAATCTTGTGGTGAAGCATGAGACAGAAACAAACCCAGCATCGTGAACACACATATATTAATTTACAGCAGTGAAATTACGCTCGAAATTATTGAATATATAATACGTGATTTAAGGGGCCGCTGCACGGAAACTCCCAGAACTCGAAATCCCATGTTAACCTATGGGAAAATTTTCAAGCGCGATTACTCATTACCTAATATAATTATTAAAATACCGTTTGCACCATCAGAAAGTAGACGTCAGATGCAGATGATGTGCGTTTTTAAAAATTGCCTACGTAAATTTTAAGTATTTTTAAGAAGATGATAAAATTTAATCAAATGGAAATATCAAAGTTTATAGGGATTTTTTATGTACTTAAAATTTACGGAGATAATTTTTAAAAACGCACATCATCGGCATCTCATATCTACTTTCTGATGGTGAAAACGGTATTTTAATAATTATATTAATAATGAGTAATTGCACTTGAAAGTTTTCCCATAGGCTAACATGGGATTTCGCGATCGGGAAGTATCAGTGCAGTGGAACCTTAACATATTTCTAACGAAGCGTAGAACCAACAATGTGACAACTGCCCAAGTCAGGAATCGATCCCGGAACCTTTGGAATAGCGCTCCAACTGCTCTATCGTTTAAGCTACGAGCACGATGCCCAGCTTAGCATTTCCTATATATGTTGGCAAGGCTGCAACTGCAGCCCTAGATGGAATAGTCTTCACGAGCACACAATCTTGTGGTGAAATATGAGATAGAAACAAACCAAGCATCGTTGAACACATATATATTAATTTACAGCAGTGAAAATACGCTCGAAATTATTGAACATATAATACGTGATTTATCATATTGCTAACGAAGGGTAGAACCAACAATGTGAAAACTGTCCAAGTCAGGAATCGAACCCGGAACCTTTGGAATAGCGCCCCAACTGCTCTATCGTTTAAGCTACGAGAACGATGCCCAGCTTAGCATTTCCCACATATGTTGGTAAAGCTGCAACTGCAGCACTAGATGGAATAGTCTTCATGAGCGCAGAATCTTGTGGCGAAACATGAGAGAGAAACAAACCCAGCATCCGTGAACACATATATATTAATTTACAGCAGTGAAATTACGCTCGAAATTATTGAACATATAATAAGTGATTTATCATATTGCTAGCGAAGCGGAGAACCAATAACGTGAAAACTGTCCAAGCCGGGAAGCGAACTCTGAACCCTTGGAATAGCGCTCCAAGTGTTCTACCATTAAGCTACGAGGACGATGTCCAGCTTAACATTTCCCACACATGTTATATACATGTGTGTGTTCACCGATGCTGGGTTTGATTCTGTCTCATGTTTCGCCACTGGATTGTGTGTTCATGAAGTCTATTCCATCTTGTGCGGCACCCCACCAGTGGCTGAGAGGGTTTGCTCTCGAAGCTGGTAGACGGGAGGTGCTGGGTTCGAACCCAGTCGCGCCCGTAGGCCTAAATGTTCGGAGTTTTCGTAGTTTTCTTCTAACCTTGGGAAACCTTGCGTAAATATGGCTTAGGTTCCCTTGAAAAGACCCTTTATGTAGGGCACTCCCTCTAGGGCCCATATCCCTCGAGTAGATAATCGGCCGTCAAAAATCAACCCATCTTAACCCATCTTGTGCTGCAGTTGCAGCCTTACCAACATACACTGAAAAAAAAAAAACCGGACTAAAATACGGAAATACTACTGGAAATGAGACTCCAGTACTATTTCCGTATTCTAACGTAACTTTTTCTCGATTAATTACAGAAAAAATTCCGCTTTTTTGGCATTTACAGGGGAAAACTCGTTAAAATACGGAAATAGTACTGGCGTCTCGGTTGCCAGTAGTATTTCCGTATTTTAGTCCATTTTTTTTTACAGTGTATGTGGGAAATGCTAATCTGGGCATCGTCCTCGTAGCTTAAATGGTAGAGCACTTGGAACGCTGTTCCAAGGGTTCCGGGTTCGATTCCCGGCTTGGCTCTACGCTTCGTTAGCAATGTGATAAATCAAGTATTATATATTCACAAATATAATGTTGCGAAAACGGAACGTCAGTCTTTAATGGGTTAAAAATGTCTTTCATTTTATTAACGATCACATAAGATTCTTTCCCCATGTAAGTAAAATGAACAGCTTAAGAAGGAACTTTATGTTAACAACTCAATAAATATTAGATTTACTTAGTCAAACTAGCAATAATTATTACAGGGTGAGATTTAAAGATTATTTACAGCATATTTTAAACAAAAAAGTATCTTCTCAAGACTTTAAACTTTTTATCAATTCAAAAATCTGGTTAAATATACACGAGAAAAATTTTTCCATTTTTTTAAAATGCATTTAACTTCTTAATTAGATTAAAGTTACAGGAGTTATATATATTTATTCAAAACTATTTCAAAAATCGCATCTGATTCTTTTTTCAATAAAAAAACTCATAAAAAATAAACTGTATATTAATAACACGATAAATATTAGATTTATTTTAATAAAATGTCAATTATTATCAAAGTGAAATATTTAAAGATAATTTATAGCATATGTTAAACACGAAAACAACTTTCGAAGACACTCTATTGTTCATCAATTACGAAAAAACGTTCTAACTGTACGCGATCCTATAAAGTCTTATCTTTAAGAATAATGAACAAGAAAAATTTTCCTCATTTTTGAAAGAGCATTTACACCGCTGAAGTATAATAAAGTTACAAAAGGTCTTTAAATTTATTCAAAACTATCTGTAAGATCGCATCTGATTCCTTTTCTCATATAAGTAAAATGAACACCTTGGATAAAAAAAATTCGATATTAGATAATAATTTTATCTATTTGAATGAACCATCGGCATTTAAAGAAATATAGAAAAAAAGAAAAATGATTCCTTTAGACCGGAATGTAAAAATAGCCTTTTCTATGAACTGAAGCATCAGAAGGTATTGGAAAAACGCGAAAAGGGAAGATTAAAAGACCGTGGAACAAACTGCTGAATCCTCGAAAACGGGTTTCATTCGATTTTCGTCTCTACTGAAGCGACTGATTCCTGAGATTTTGGCGATTTGCACAAGCGTCATTCACTAGCAGTTGAATAATTCAGATAGCTGTTTTTAGTCTTTGCTTGTTTGCTTTTTGGGCTAGAAGCTTAAGAGGTAATCCAAACACTTTTGCTGCTGAAATTTACAAAACCTGTCTCGTCTCTCTACAAAAGTTTTCATTCAAGAGAGGAAATAGGAATTCAAAATTCTTTCTATTCTATAAAGTAATAGAATTACATCAATCGGGTTATAAATTATATGATAAAAAGCTGAAGACCCCTCAGAAAGAACTCAAAAGTTTTTATTGTGGATTATAAAACAATGATTTATTTTTATTTAAATGTATTTGGTTATTCATATAAAAAGTAATTGATGGTAGGACTCAAAATTAATTACTATTTCATAATACAATAATACATATAACAATATTATAATAATACAATATAATACAATATAACAAAATAACCATAGTGCTATAGTACAATATGCCTCAAATGGGTTTTAAATTATGTAATAAAATGATAAAAACTTAAGTTTTAAATTTTTCTGCTGAAATTTACAAAACCTATCTCTGGTCTCTCTACAAAAGTTTTCATTCAAAAGATTAAATATGGATTCAAAATTCTTACTATCCTATAAAGAAATAGTTCTCTGCGAGTGTGCCGCGGCATAGGGGTACGCTTGAGGAAACATCACGTGTGTCACCAATTTTTCAGTCAAGTTATATAAAATTTTAAAAACTAAGAGAAATGTCGATACTTTAACATCGAACATTTCATATTATGAGATTTAATTTGAAATGAGATTTAGTGACATAAAGATGCATTAACACAGCAGTGTGCATGGTTTTCAGTGGTTCCCAACCTGTGTGCCACGGGATAGTAATGTGCTTCAGAGGACCTCATGTGTGCCACGAAAATTGTTATTCAAGTTGTTTCAAATTTTAAGAATTAACAAAAATATCGATACTTTAACATCCAAATTTCATATTATGCGATTTACTTCGAAATGAGCTTTAGTTATATACTGTTGATTAACAAAAAAATGTATGCCGAGGTTTGCAGTGATTCTCAACCGGTGAGTCATGATAAAGAAGTGCACCTGGGAGAAAATCACATGTGCCGCTGAAAATTTCACTCAAGTTGTAGCAACATTTAACAACTAACAAAAATATCAACACTTTAACATCCAACATTTCATTTTATGTTATTTTCTTTAAAATGAGATTTACTGATATAAAGTTAAATTATTTGGATGTTTATTCCTCTATTTTTGTTAACTTTATAAGAGTATACGAGGAAATTATGAAAATGGCCTCATGTCTTCTTATGCATTTAATTCTTTCAGAGAAAAATTATATCTTTTGAAAGAAAAGTATTGCAATATAAAATACAGTATAAATGATTGTTGGAAAAGGATTTTAGTGTAATGACGTAATAACCAGGGCTTTACAAATTTTATAAAATCTGGTAATCGGCAAAAAAATTTTCCGCCAAAAAAATAAAAAAATAAAAATAAAATAAAATAAACACCCCCTTTTTCGCCATTGATTTTCAAAAAGCACAAAGTTTTTTTTTTTTTTTAATTAATTGAAAAAATAATATCGAGCATAGTTTAGATTAAATAATAGTTACATGCAAAACTTAAAGAAAAATAAATTTCGACGAATTTTAACATTATTCATATTACAAACTATAATAAATTATGTTGCCCTTTTTTGACTCTGGTTGATCATTCTGTTTGCGTTATTAAATAAATTGAAAATCACATGCAGCCCTCTCATACTGTTTTTTTAACATAATATTTTCAGTCTGCCGTAGAAGTTTAACAATGTTTGGTTTAAATGTGCCGTGAGGAAGGTTAAGCAAATATTAAGAAACATTGCTTTAAATTGCTAGAATTAAGTCAAATGGGTTTTATATTTAATAGGCTGATTTATAAAAAAGATTGAACAAACTTTAAGAAGTGCTAGATTTATACAACAATAAAATAGCCATTTTTTTTACATTTTTAAAGCGTTGCTTTTCGAATTTTTAATATTTCTTCATTCTTTAAATTTTTTAAATAAAGGCGCATTATAATTTAAGCTGAAAAGCTAGGGAAAGTTATTGTTAAATTTATGTCCTAATTTATCTTTAACCCCTTCAGGACCGGCGCATGTTAGAGAAATTTTATTCAATTGGCATCACTTATTTTTTTAACAGTTACTTTTGTCTTACATAGTCATGAAAATGCAGGAATTAAATAAGTCAAATATTTATCTTTATTACTGATACCAACAATAAATTTTGTATGCACCTTTTTAAGGTGCATATATGAACCCACGGTCCCGACTGGGTTAAATATATTGGTGTTTATGCAGTAAAGTTTTATAAAAACTTCCACTTTTTATGGTAATTAACTTTTAGAGATTTTTCTATATTGTTCTTTATTTAGAAAAATCTT
Source organism: Maratus speciosus (assembly GCA_963932465.1). NCBI lineage: Eukaryota > Metazoa > Arthropoda > Arachnida > Araneae > Salticidae > Maratus > Maratus speciosus. Next base: position 504,652,880 of record OZ010787.1, on the reverse strand, counting down.
TCCTTATGTATATATTAAATCAATATTTAAAACACATTAGCCATTTATCTATGAGTCTATTAATACAAAATAATTGGAATTCTCAAATAGGTCAAAATTATGCAAAGTGATTTTCAGATAATCAACACTTAAAATGTCAGATAGCGTCTTTAAATGAGATTGTTAAACAGTTTTCTGTCTTTGCTTGTTTGCTTTTGAGGCTAAATGCTTAAGAGCTACTCACAAATCCTTTGGCTGCTGAAATTTACCAAAATCTGCCTCGTCTCTCTGCAAAACTTTTCATTCAAAATGTCGAACTTTTCAAACTTCTCGGCTGCGCCAATACCAAAACATTCGTCTACCTCATACATGTTAATACTTGAAAAAGTACATATTTTTTTTCATACATTTTTTTTTAATCAAAAGATGACATAACTGTCATTGATTTTTTTATAACACTTAACGTTCTTCGTTAATAGTTTTTTTTAACTGTGGGGAGCGGGAGGAAAAAAATCATAATGAAGTCTAATCGACGGTTAATTATATAAAAAAGGTGAAATTTTCGTTTACTACAAATATGAAAATTAATTCTAGAACAGACAATTAGCAGATTTGATACGATTTTCTTTCTTCCAGCTACCGCTCCCGCCCCGAAAATCAAAGATTATTTGCTATCACAACACCACCTTAAAGCTTATTTTCTGCAAAATTTTATACAAAATTCCGCGTATTAAAGGGCACATATATGTTAAATTTCGTCGAAAAATATTCAAAAATTCTTCAATAAAGTTGCTAAAATATCGAGAAAATCGTACAAAAATTTCTACCGCAGCGAGACCTTCCGGAGGGAATATCCGCATTTTCAACCAAGACCTGACGCCCATAGTCGAAAACATATATACTAAGTTTGGTTCTATCCAAAACATCATAAACTTTCTGATGATATAAAATAAAAATCGCACATAAATTCGCTATCGCAGCACCACCTTATGGGAGAATATGCCCATTTTTAACTGGGAGCAGTCTTCCATCACAAAAAGGTATAGGGGAGACTGAGGAGGGTTAACCATAGCGGAGGCTTCACCCAGGCTTCAGTTTTCATATTTAAAAGACTTTAGAGTTTTGCCAATAAGTTGCAACCAAAGCTACTAAAATGCTTAAAGAATAGTCTGTTTCATGCAGATAATTAAAACAGGTGTAGAAAAATCAATTGTGAAGAGTTTCCAGCTTAAAAAGTGTATTTTTAGGGTCCCGAACTTAAAAAGTAAAAAGGGAAAGATTATAAGATCACTCCTGTGTCTGTCTGTCACAGCCATCTTACTTGTAAACTATGGAACGTGGAAAGTTCAAATTGAGGGAAGTAATAAAGACTATTTACCCACATATTTACGGATTATTAAACATTTACAAAAATGTTTAGGAAAAACGTAGAGGAGTTACTTAAGTTATTTGAAAAAAAAAATATTTTCTTTGTATATCGTGAGGGGTGTCGTGTGAAAGCTTTCGTAACGCTGAACTCAAAAATACATTTCTTTTAATTTTAGGTATTATATTTTCAGATGTATCGTCGAAAATGTAGTGCAAAAATATGCCCCCTCCCATCTATTTCCGAATCTACTCAAACTAAAAGTCACATAGTTTTTGAGAAAAGCGCATTTTTCCGTTACACACAAATTTCGATTTGCGGGCATTCAGTAAGGGTATTGAGGAGCGCTGGTGGTACCTATCGTTGCAGAAGTATAAAAGCATTGTTGATATTATTTTTAAAAAAATCGTATGTAATTAGCTGAGATATTAACCCTTAAAGGTATGGACGGTTTGGATATGCATAATGATAGGGGCGGCATACTCCATGTACCATCGGCTTTTAAAGCCTAAATTACAACCTTTAATGGTACATTTGTGTAATACATTGTCCAGTAGCAGTATAAAAGCAATAAACGTCAAAGTCTTAAAAACAGACTAATTTAACTAGAATTAATCACATTAATACTATGGGATTCGCGACTATTTTGTATTGAGTAGATCTCTCAATACGCCTTCCATGTCTTTAAAAGTTAATTAAAAACCTATCTGGAAAAACGCGGCACAGACCAAGACCAAGGCGGCGTTGGTACTTTGCGACCTCCTTTAGAAGCGTGCTTAAAAAATGCCAAGTTTAAACTTTGAACAAGGGTTTTGTTTTAGCTACACTGTAAAAAGAAAAGATTATTACGACGCTGAATTTATTTTTATGAAATGCCAAATGAAGTTTAGATATGCACTACTTTTATTGTCAGAGCTGAATTAAGTTCATCATAAACAGGTTAGGATAAAATGTAAGTAAGATTATACAAAATAGCAATATTTGATATTATTTAGACTTCACATCTCTTTGAACCATCAAGAGAGTCAAGAGCTTCTAGTCCAAGAGCTGTTAAACATTTTAGGGAAGGTATTTGAGGCACCCTGAAAATTTGTGCAACACATCTTTTGTAATGCCTGAATACAAAATCGAATGTCTGGCTGAAGGATCGTGGCTCAAAACCTGTGCCAGACAAAAAATGACACTTGACACGTGTCTGGCACAGTTTTTGTGCCGAGTAAAGTGTCTGTCATTTTCAAAATATTTTTTTCTAAGCATAAATATTATTGTGCCTCAATCTCAGCGTGCCTCAAATACCTTTCTTGGGTAGTCAAAAAATGGCACTTGACACGTGTCTGGCACAGTTTTTGGGCCGACTAAAGTGTCTGTCATTTTCAAAATATTTTTTTCTAAGTATAAATATTATTCTGTTTCAATCTCAGCGTGCCTCAAATACTTTTTTGGGGTACTGTCAAAAAATGGCACTTGACACGTGTCTGGCACAGGTTTTGGGCCACGATCCTTCAGCCAGACATTCGATTTTGTATTCAGGCATTACAAAATAAGTGCTGCACAAATTTTCAGGGTGCCTCAAATACCTACTCAAAAATGTTCAACAGCTCTCCTGCTATTCATATCTCCTAGGGTTGACCAGATGGTCAAAGCTCCCTCTATTAAGTGTTTTTGGAAATCTTTTTATTATACACTGTACATAATGAAGGGTTAATGGTTATACGTCTAAAATAATGTAAATTTATTCTTTAAAGCTACAGTAAAATGTGATGATAGAAAGGAAATGTTTAGAATTGATTAAAGAAAGATATGGAAAATTGCTATAGAAGCAAGAAAAAATTTAAAGAAATATAAATTGGAAAATTTATAGAAACTTTGATTTCATTTAAATAGCACCAATAGTAGGTAAATAGAAAGAATGGAAAATACTAGAAAGGATGAAGGCAGCAGCCTTAAGAAAAGTTAAGTGTCCATGTCTCTGGAAAAGAACATAATATTGATCAAAATACTTTAAGAAGGTGTGTCGACAGATTTCACCAAGATGAACACAATTAGATGAAGCCAAACTATGTGGTAACTTGTGTTTTCAGGTCAAGTGTCACAAAAAGTGGGTGTTTAAAACGGAATATTTCTCCTGTTTCTTGAATTCCGTGTAAGCTGGATTGTTTACACATCACATTTTCACAAATAATTTTTAATAATAATTAAACCAAGTAGCATAAAGTTATTCTGCCTTTTTAAAACTGATTTTATTTCCCTTAACAAATATTTCAATACAAAATGAAGTGGGTCAAGCCTGCAATATAGTAGGTCAAACCTCCCATATGTGAGGAGCATTCACCCACTATTTTCTCATGATTAAAATCAATCATTTTTTAAAGTTTCTTCTATATTACACTTATGTCGCAATTTTCTTTTGATAACTGATTGTATAAAGAATAAAATGATATATGAAAATTTATTCTATCTTCAATATTTGAAGAATAAAAAATTATTTTGTAAAAAGTGGGTCATTCCTCCACAGACTCCTCTATGTTATGTTTGGTTCAATTCTATGCATAACTTCGCACACTATCCCATGATACAATAAGGAAAATGACACAAAAATCGCTATCACAGAGCCCCTTTCCGGCTAAATATATCTCTAATTTCAACTGCTGCCTATATCCAAAACATGTTTATGAAAATTGGTTCTATTTTATGCATAACTTCATAAAGATTTCGATGGCAGAAATACGACACACAGACACACGGACATTTTGTAAGACGTGTTTTTCGTGATATAGACCCATAAAGCGTGTAAAAAATTTCATCACAATACTTTTTAGCTCACAGGCTATCAAAGTCCAAGAGTTAATATGACCGCAGGCTTTGTACGTAACGCGATAACTATTGATAGAAATATCCAATTTGCTTCTAATTTTGTAAATATGTTCATTTTGATAAGGCGCTTTCCTTATTAGTTTTTGTTATTCATTGGTTAAGTATAAAAGGGGGAACGTGGGACTAATACTGCATTAATTTAGATAAGTGGATTTTCCATGCAGAATTATCCGATTTGCTTCAAGTTTGACATACCGGTTTATTCTGATAAGGCGCTTTCCTGATTAGATTTGAAGGTTCATTGGTTAAGTGTAAAGGTGGGGGAACGGGGAGCTAATCCCACCCTTAAGTTAGATAAATAAGTTTTTCATGCTGAATTATCCGATTTGCTTCAAATTTGGTATACGCGTTTATTCTGATAAGGCGCTTGCCAGATTATTTGCCGTTTTGCTCAAAAAGAGTGAGTTCTATTTTTTGAATACTAGACATAAATATGAGTATAATGTACTATTAGCGAAAATAGACTGTGAGCTCAATGCTATCAGTTTAACTGGGCACTTTTCTTTTTTCTTTTTCAGTTTTCCACGAATAAATTAAAAATAAAAAACTAATTGCATAGCTGCTTACAAAATATATTGCAAAAATAAAGACATGTTCTTCTTTGAATTATTCCAAAGCAACAAGTACTACTTTGTTTTTCAGCAAGATAACTTTGTTTTACAATAACCGACTTCAGCGAAGACAAACTTATTAATTCTTTAGATACATATATAATATACATGCGTATAAAATGAATCTATCTATATAAAATAAAATTAGACATTTAAATGAAATAGAAAAATTAAATAGTATGCGTGTGTGCGCATGCGTTTGGATATATAACTACAATGTTAGCAAATAAACTTATGCAAAGGATACAGGCTTTTATACAAAATAACAACCATAATACACTTTTTAAGATCATGTCGCTCACCCACAAGAAAAGTGACACATCTCGCAAAAATTCATTTTGAGTTTTATTTCACTAATAGGTCTGTCATAGGTGTGTCTTTCTACAGGAAAAGTTTCATAAGTGTAGTTACACAGAAAATCACTTTATTACGCTATATGTCCATTTGTGACCACAGTAGAGGGGTGGATTGCGTGGGGAGGTAAAATTAGCCAATACTCCAAACCTCATCCTACGTCTTCATTCTTAAGGGTTTTATGCTTTCATGCATGTTTTAGCTTTCATGCATGTTTTTAGCCCTGCATGCAAAGCTAAGTGCTGTAATTTCATTTTTTATGGTAATGTTTTGCAAATTTTCTTTTGCCTCTCCTCTGAAATTTGCTTTTGTCGAGATGTGTCACTTTGCTTGCAGGTGAGCGATGTCATTATAGATGGTCGGTTCACTACCATTATTTTTAAGATCATATTAGGATGTTCTGATGGCAGCGACTCCGGATACCACTATTTTAAAGAAATATTCTTCCCCTTATCTAATCCCAGAATTTTCAGCGATTAAACAAGGAGAAATAACTTTACGATATTTGTGGTATACAGAGCATCTGAATCCCAGCCCTGTCTACGTCACTGTCTGACGGGCTTATTATTTTTCTGTGCCGCTTTGCTTCCATAAAAAATATGAGTTATTTTCGTCGAATCTGACTACATTCTCAGTGTATTGAAATTACTTTTTTAAAATGATTATAGCGAGAGCCCATTAAATAAATCTCAGGTAGGGAAAACTATTTATAGATTTAAAACATTTGTGCCTGCATTTTCCCATTTTTATTACTGTTTTTAGGGGATTACAACTTACCATGCAGTAGAAAAAAAATTTTTAATTGGCAATTATTTTCTTTTCTTTTGGCTTTATTTTTATTTTATAATACAAAAAGTGGATTTTTATATATTTTATTTTTAAAAAATTAAATATATTTGACGTTATTACCGCTCTATTTTTAAAGCTTTACGGAGATCACTGTAGCTTAAATTAGAATGATATGAAATTAAATTAATTAGCAGTTTTTAATAAAATAGGATTTTATCTAGTTACTGAAGGAATATATTCATGAAAACTGATTTTTTTTCTCAAAATGGCGTCTGTCTGAAGAGAAGATTAAATTTTTATCTTTAAAAAAAAACTGTTTTTTGTTCATTAAAATTAACTGTTATTCTTTTGATAATTAAAAATAATGAAATATCCTTCGTTTAAGCACTCCATATTTATATTTGAAAACTCCTAACAAAATTAGAAATGAATCGATTCAAGAGTTTTTTGAGTAATCAAGAAAAAAGCTTTCCATGCACTTATGAGAAAAATGACTTTAATGTTTTGTGTTATGATAAAAGAACTATATTTATCAGTGGTATCAAGAAATACGGGCCCGTGGGGAACAGACCCACCCAATAATTTGACATCCCATCCACCCAATTTCTGTGATCCTGTTTCGTTACTTATTTATTTTTTAATCGCGGACAATTGTTTGTTTTGTTTTGTTGACATTCACAAAGTGCTTTCATTTCTGCCGTTTATAATTTGAATTTTTCTGAACGGATTTTGATGACATTACACTGTTTGGTCATTTTTTTGGTTGGTTAGTACTTCTCTGTATGTTTTGTTCTGTTGACATTCAGAAAGTGCTTTCATTTCTGCCGTTTATATTTTGAATTTTGCTGATCGGATTTTGATGACATTACACTGTTAGGTCATTTTTGTTGGTTGGTTAATACTTCTCTGTATGGAAGTTTTAAACTGCGTTGTTTTTTTTTGAATTGAAAGCTTGACAAGAATTGGATTACAGAAAAACATATCATCATCTACTATGTATATAAAACCCAAATTTGTATTTCGCTCCGATCGAATATAACTCCCGTTCCTCTGAACAGATTTTTAGAGGACTTATACTGTTAGTTAGGTAATTTCTTTTGGTAAGTTTTCAACGTATATCTTTCGTTCAATTTTGCTTAGTTATAGAACTTTATTTCCGCTATCCAGCCATACAGTTTTAAATGCATTTTTCCAGAGGGTGATAGCATTTAAGCTACCAGAACCATACATGGCGGCAAATTGGTTGGCTCGGAGTTCAAGAACTAACAAACGAGAATGAATCACGCGAACATTATTTGGGTGCTACGTACAATCAATCTCTTATAATGCTCACTATTTTATTAGTGTGGTGACTAGAGAACATTTTAATTCCATTTATCATAACACCCTTATTTTCTTACTAAACCTACTATAAATTATCAACTAAAAGTGTTTGTTCTAAATAGCCCAAATTTTGTCTAACACATTAGAGAATTTAATAGCACTATAACGCTCGCATTGTTTTATGCAATGCGAAAAGACACTCCAGGTAAGGGTGCATATTGCTTTAAAATACAAAGTCAAATTTACCGATATATTTCTTTCGATTCAAAGTTAGTATGTAAAAACCGACCAGCAAAGCGGATGAACTTGTTAGTAAATATATAGTTTTATGAAATCATAACTTTATATTCTACTTTAAAAAATTCTACTTTGACTTATCATAACTTGAATTATCATATTTTCTCACCTGTGCCCTTATCTTAAAAAAAAAAAAAAAAAAAAAAAAAAAGCTGTGTCATTTTAGCCCAAAATGGTTGAGCAAACCCATTTTTTTTTAAGTTGGCATCACTGATATTTATCACTTATTTTACTTACATAGAATCATCTATTCCAGCCCCCATAAAGTAGTGCTTCTTCTGATGATAAAACCTTTAAAAAGAAAAATTGATTTTTCGAAGTTTATGACTAGGTATAACTCCTTAATTATAACTAATAATCTACTCCAATAAAAGAAAGTTTTAGTCTGTCTGTCTAACTTTCTGTGTGCGATGGCTAGCGAAATATACCGCAATAGAAGTCTGAAAATTTGTGTGAGGATAGTCCAAGGTAGGTCCTCGTGCACCTGAAGCTCACATTTTTAATTTTTTTAGACCCGGGCTTCTTGGGCTCCTTTCAGTTTTTATGCTCTAAATTAGTAATAACTTGCCTCCATTTTATCCGACCTTCTTAGTTTTGGGGGCACTTTTTTCCTTTTAGTTATTCCCCTACTTCTACTTTTCAGTTAATGCCCTGACCCCCTGGAGCTCTATATAGGGCACCTTAAAGTTTTAGTGCCCAAAATTGTTAAGCAATTTCACGTCTTTTAACCCGATCTTCTTTTTGGGGGCCCTTTTTTCCATTTTGTTATTTTCCCCGTTTCTGCATTCCAGTTAAGTTCCTAGCCCCGTAGGGCCCGGTCTGGGGAGTTTTTGTGCGTCATGAATTTTTCACACCCTAATTGGGTCTCTCTCAATGCATAACTCTAAAGCTGATTCTTGGACTCCTCTCCGCGGGCCAGCACCTTCATATTTTTACGGGTCTCTAGGAACCCTTTATTGTACATTTCTTTAAAATTTTATTCAAAGGAATATTTCATACCCTATGTTTAATTTCGACTAAATGAAGATCAAAAGTGCTAAGTACTAGGACCTTTAAATATGTTTTGGCTCTACTCTCATGTATCAGTTTCCCCTTCTGGGCCCATATTATAGCACCTTTAAAAGTAGTCCGATTCACTAGCTTTTTTTAAACAACTGCTGAGGTCTTCCAGCTATTATATGAACGACAAAAAAATTTCTCAGACTTTAGCTACCTACAATTTTGAATATTAATCATCTTCTTGGGGTCCTTGGTATAATTTCTTTAAAAATGAACCGATTCTATTGCAGTTTTCTTTAACATATCTCTAGCGTCCTCCCGTTACTTTATAAACTACTAAAAAATTTCCTTATAATCAATTACATTCCAGTTAAGACCCTACCCCCCTGTGGTCCTGTACAGTGCCCCTTGAGTTTTTTGTGCCCTTAATTGTTGATAAATTGCCCCCTTTTAATCGATCTTTGTAAAAATAAAATCCCCGCGGGGTAGGCCTATAGGCGGAGGTAGATTTTCAATTTAAGTACTAATTTCACCGACAAAAGCTAAATCGAGATTAGAGATAAACCCACATTAGCAATTGTATCTGGCCGCTTTTGAAGAATTTTCAATTTCTGTAATTTCTGAAGAATTTTCTGTAAAAGCTCGTTTTATGAGAATCATATTAAGACGGTATTAAAAAAAATATTTTTAAACGCTCAACAACTCGGTATTTTCTGATACAAAATTTCAGATTCATTTTTAAAAGTAAAAATAAACAATTAAATTTAAAAAATCAAAAAACACGACTGCATAAAAAGCGAACTAATTAATTATTTCTTATCAATGGGAAACAATTTTTTTTTAATTCCTACTATTAGCTCAAACTCTCGCTATATATTTCTGGTTCAAATTTTCAATCGTTAATAAAATACTTATTATTCATCCAATCAAGCTCAAATAAATTTTTTAAACTTGTAGTGGATGACTTGATGTTAATCCAGTTTTTTTTTCAAATATTAATTCATTAATTAAATTAAATTAATTAATCTTCAATAATCGAGAGAGCCTTCTCCTTGATCAAGGCATTTTAAGCGCCACGCAAGGGAAAAGAAGAATGGGAGAAAAAAAATTCTCTTATTTACCTAATAAGTAGGAATTGACTTAAAATATTTTTTTTATATTACTTGTTTATATTACTTACAATTTTTTTTTATTTACTTGCATTGATGACTTTTAAGTTGTGTTTAATTGTCAGTTCCTATAACGATAAACACTGTTTTGATGAGATCTACAGATGTCTAGGATGTTTAGAGTTGCAGTAAAGCTACAGATCCTACCTACACAACTTCCAGGTTGTATAATATTTTAACGGAGTTTCTGACTGTAAAATAGTCAATGGAACATCGTCTTCCTTTTGAAAGACCTATCCAATGATATGCCACTCAATAGGGCGCGTAAACCTTTTTTTTTCGTCTCTACCGCCATTTTGTATTTTACGGCTGCCATTTTGAATTTATAAAAACAAAAAGAAACCTATAACCATCGGGCCGTTATGACAAATCGATACAGACCATTCATTAAAATCATTCATTAAAATCCATCATTAAAATCCATTAAAATCCATCCAGCCGTTGGGATGTTTAGAGGGTATAAAGAAATCCACTTACACAGATTCGCGTGAAACACATAACCCTTCTATTCAGTCGGGTAATAAGAAACTTACTGAAGTGATTTTTTGAAGATATTAGATAAATTTCGTATGAAATACTACCTATTACATTCTCCCCTATGTTGGAATTTCTGAAACATTTTTGCAGATCTACACCGATCATGACCCCTAGAACACAAAACCACCCTCAGTAAAAAAGAAATTATCTATCTATCTATCTATCTATCTGTCTATCTATCTATCTATCTATATATATATATATCACTTTCTTCTGGACACGATAACTTCCACAATTCTGCACAAATCTCTTCCAAACTGAAACATAAAATCTCAGTCAAGTTCGTTAATAGGCAAAATCGGACCTAGAGGATCGAAATAGGGAGGGGTTTTGTGAAAAATGAAAAAACACCATAACTTCTAAAATTTTGTACATACCAAATCAATTTAAAGTTTTTGTTACTTCTAAAAATAGGACAAAAAATTATGTATCACAGATTTTTGATAAAATTAAAAATGGGCTCAAGGGGCGCAAAAATAGGGTTTTTGGGAGAAAAAAATTCACAACTTCGTCAATTCTCAAGATGTCAAATCCAATTAATTTTATTATAATTCTCTTTAATATTATCTATAACTTTTATATTCACAAGTTTTTGATAGGACCAATTGGTATAGCAAAAAAAAAAATTAAAAACGAAAACAAAAGGGGGGGGGGGATTGAAGAAGAAAAAAATCCATAACTCCGTCAATTCAGAAGATATATCCATGAATTTATCACATACCTTCTTAATATTGTCTAAAATATATATACAGATAAGTTTTTGATAGGACCAATTCTTACAGCAAAAACAAATTAAAAATACATAGCGGTTGAAGAAAAAATTCATTTTATTAAGGGTGTATTCAAATCCAATCTGCTTATTTTCTTACTCATTTTTAAATTCATTTTTGCTCTCAAACGCATCCAATTGGCAGATTCTGTTATTCAGAAACTATATAATGTACCGTAATGATCAATTTTTCGATAGAGGCAGAATATATTTAAAAAAATGATGTCAAAGTGGGCATTTTGAACAGAATTTCGCGAAGCGATTGTGTTAGAAACGAAAAATATTGTCCTTTCCGAGAAAATAATTGTTTATAAATCAAGTTTTAATTAATTGAACGAAAAATAAAAACACAGGTCGCTTATCTCTTCAAAAATCACGTCAGCAAGTTTAATATTTTTTCTTTTAAAAATGAATCTGAAAATGTGACATAAAATTTCGAGTTGTTGAGCATGGAAAAGTATTTATTTTAATACCGCCTTAGCATGATTATGATAAAACCCACTATTATATAAAAATGAAATAAAAACTCGTCAAAAGCGGCCAGACAAAATTGTTAAAGTGGGTTTATCTGTAATTATGATTTAGTTTTTGTTGGTGAAATTAGTATACTTAACTTCGAAATCTACCTCCGCCTGTAGGCCGGGCCGTCAGGGATTTTTTATAAGCAACCCATGTTTTTATTTTTCCCTCAAATAATATTAGTGTTGCAAGGGTCTAATATTAGACTAGTCAAGTTCTAATAATAGACCTTGATTCACAATTATTTTCTCTGTACGACCACTTTTTTCGTTTCCCGCACTATCGCTTTGAGAAATTCGGTTCAAAATGCCCGCTTTGACAGCATTTTAAAAAATATATTTTGCCTTTATCAAAATCCTCCAACACAGCACAGTATATAGTTTCTGAATAAGAGAAGCTTCCAATTGAGTGCGTTTGAGAGCGAAAATGAATTTAAAATGAGTCAGAAAATAAGCCGTTTGGATTTGAGTATAACTCTTAATACGATAATTTTTTCGTCAACCCCTATTGTTTTTTTTTTGCTGTTTTTTTGTTTTTGTTTTTTTTGTTTTTTTTTTCTGTAAGAGTTGATCAAAGTTGTGGATAATATTAAGAAGATTTATAATAAGTTTAGGTGAATTTGATATCATAAGAATTGACGAAGTCATAAATTTTTTTCTCTCTAAAACCCTCTTTTTGTGCACCTTGAGCCCATTTTTAATTTTATCAAAAATATCTGATACATAAATTTTTCGCCCTTTTCCTAGACGTAATAATATTTTAAAACTTATTTGATATGTATAAAAATTAAGAAGTTTAGGGGTTTTTCCGATTGTTGCAAAACCCTTCCCTATTTCCAACCACTTGGCCCGATTTTGCCCATTAACGAACTTGACCGAGATTGTCTACCCCTTTATTTTATGTATCTTATTTGGAAGACATTTGTGCAGAATTACTGAAGTTATCGTGCTTATAAAAAGTGATATATATATATATATATATATATATATATATATATTTACTAATTTTTTACTACCCTTAGAAAGCTATTTTTAAAGAAATTTTTCATGTTTTCTTATAAAGTGACCTTTTATTCATTTATTAAAAATATTGTGAATTTAAAAAATATATCTCAATTACTTTGAATGGTTACTACAGTATCAAATCTCCCCATTACTGGGGAGGATTGATAAACTAGCAAGGGAGATTTGATACATTGTTATGTAATTTGAAAAAAAAAAATGCAGACAATTCAATTTATGTGTCATACAATTTTTTATGATAAATATTGAAATATTTAAGTAAAATTAAAAAAAAAAAACGACATTCACATATTTTTGTTTCAGAATTTTTTTTTACAAAAATATTTAAACAATTGCTATTATTTAAACAATTCTATAAACACACTTTTTAGAAAATAAATAATGAAAAAAACTCCTAGAAATCTTGCTGCTAGGAAAAATGAAGTGAACATTGCTGATTTGCAAACAATTTAACATAAATTTAACACATTTAAGATTTCTTTAACCCTTTCACGGCAAAGCATTTTAAATGCTAAAATGTTGAATAAACGAATGGTACCGGAATTTACCAAGAAATTTAATTGGAAATAAGAAAAGGGCTCTATTTAACATTCATATTAAATGGAAAATATTTTACCAAAATGAGGGTGCCAATGTGACGTTTGGGAATTAAAATTAAGTGGTTTCATAAACATATCCACTAGGCACCACTTTTTTGAAATTGTAAAATACGCCCTATTTAATGACATATTAATTAAGGAGAAAACAAAGCTTATTTTACCGTTTCAAAAAAGTGGTGGCAATCAAGAAATCTGAATTTTAAAAAAGTAGCCCACTGGCAACTCTGATCACCACCCCTAAAACGGTTAAAATAAAAACTAATAACACTATCATTTTGATAAGTAAAATCGGGTGGATTTAATGTTTTTTTTTTTTTTTTTTTACTTTGCTCTTCGTCAATTATAGAAACATCTTCCCTTACAGGGCATTTAAACGTTTTCCCTTCTACATGACGAGCAAAGCGAACTAACAATCTATCATCGCACTGCTTTTCTATGTATCCTACCTAATGTCTATGAAGAGTCTCTTTGTTCTTCCTTACCAATTTCAGTAGCTCTTGCTGCAAAACAATAATGAATATTACAGTCCTATGTTAGTTTACAACTAAAAAAACTATTAAATTTCAAATATGCAAGTGTATAATTTCTGCCCAGCACTAATGTATCATTTCTCCCTATCATGCCTTATTGGATTTTCAATCACTTTGTGTAAATGCAGTTGCAAAATGCCAATCTGATTTCCAGTGAAACTCACCCTAATAATGTGCTTTACAAAAAAAAAAAAAATTCCAGATATTATCTTCACAGTAATAAGAGTTATGAAAGAAAATCACTATTTAAAAAAAAATACATTGCCATTCCAAAAGTCTTCAAAATTAAAAGAAAAAAAACGTTGTCAGTTCTTCACTGCTAAGTCCAGCTAATGATGGTCTCCGCTAATAAAAGAAGCCTTTACTTCGGTTACAATGTTTAACACTAGAACAGCCAAGGTGGTCATTTTGATCGTTTCGAAGCTTTCATTCCGTATCAATTTGTTTCGATTTAGAGTATAACTTTCAGTTTTCTAGGCTTTTCCTATAATTCGAAAAGCTATGATATGCCAGTGATAATTTTTCCAGTCAGCCAAAATTTATGAAGTATTGCAGTAGTATATCTAGAACCGCCGAAACGGTCAAAATGACCGCCGTCAATTTTAATGCACATTTTATCTAGCAGATGTCGCAACAGTCCATACTTCATACAACCATACTTCAACAAAGGCTAGACCATTACCGCGGATAATTTTTTAATTCACTCTCCCTTGCAGAAAAGCTGAAGTCACTAAAAATAAGCATTGTTGGCACAGTCAATCGCGGACGAAAAACAAAATTCCACTGGCTATAAAATCTGAAAAAAAAGTCTTTGTACAGTAGCCAAATCCTTGACAAAGACGATATTACGTTGCTTTTATCAAGGGAAGAAAAATAAATATGTTTTAATTCTATGTTCCTGACATCCATCAGTTACATTTTAAACTGGTGATAAACACTTACCCGAAATTGTAAAGTTCTATAATTCTACAAAATTTGGCGTCAACGTGCTTGACGAAATGGCACAGAAGTATTCTACAAAAGCTAGTTCTAGACGATGAGCGCTACAAGTGTTTTATAATTTTCTCCATCTAGCCTGCGTCATTTCTGAAAAACACAATCAAAAAAGGTGTTATTATACCAGTATTTTGTTAAAGAGAAATCAGCTTTCTTTAATCCCTTTATATTATTTGTAGTATTTTCTAGAAGAAAATACTGGTAGTGTCCTATATTTTTGACTGTGTTTTCCCCTAACCACTCGCCACCCTGAATATTGTATTGCTCAGGGGATAAATATAAATATGTGCTTTCACCAAGTTTATTTTTGTTTTTAGCAATTTCGATTTCTCATGAAAAATATTTTTTACTATGAAAATATTCTTAAAATAAAAAAAATATAAATAATATATATGTATCTCAATATAATATAATTATAATATAATAAAATATAAAAATATATAATAAAAATTATGAAATATATATTATTATATTGGCAATGATGGTAATAATAGTAATAAACAATACTAAGAATAAAAAATGGCAAGTAAACAATTGTTGAGCATGGTAATTCATATCGGTCAAAATGACCGTTTTGGCGTTTCTAGGTATACGTTTTTACCGGAGGTTCTAGTGTTAATGCCATTTGTTGAGAAACATTGTCAATGTATCAACCCTCCTCTACCTCCCTTATAAAGTTTTTTACTGAGTTTGGTTTTTGGGTTCTAGAGGTCATGATCGGTGTAGATCTACAAACATTTCACAGAAATTCCAACATAGGGGAGATTGCAATAGGCAGTATTTCATACGAAATATACCTAAAACACACCGAACCGGACTTGATTTGAACAGGCAACCTTCTGATTTGAAGTTAGATGCGTTATCGTTGCACCACTGAGCCGGTATTCAAGTTCCAAATTTAGCAATATAAACAATACTTCTTGTGACGATTACTGGGGTGTACTGGTACTGCTTTTTAAGTAAAAACAAAAGAATTATCATTTCACATAAAAATTGTTTTAACTCAAAGTCTAGCATTACGCTTTATTATAACATTTGTATTCACTCATATTGGACGAGTTCAAGGAAAAAAATCTTTTTGTACTCACATGCTGTAAGAGTTTCGAAGTTGAAGAATATTTTGTTATAGATCCATTGGTCCTACATCTGGTCGATTAACGCGATTTTACCTGAACCGCGGTTCGGATCGGTTCCGTTTGTCGATTAAATTTTTTGCTTGTTTGTTTGTTTCGTGTTGGTGTTTGATATTTTCGGTTTCAGGTTGACCGGATTTTTCAAAAGAATTTGCTGAATATTTTCTGATAAAAAATCAACAAGCAGGAATGACCGAGCTAAACTCGGTCAAAATTAGCTTAGAGTTTATCTCGATATATTATTCCCACTGAATCATTCTTGCTGTTTTAGATGCAATTAGCTTGACCCTGAGACATAGTGATCCAAAATGAGCCACTAATCGAATTTTTTCGAACAGGTGACCTAACACAATGCTCTTCTCGAGCCTGAAAACGATGGAATACAAAATTTAAAGAAAACCGTTAGTCGTTTTCTAGATAAAAAAAGCTTGACCCGCAATGATTCAAAAACCCACTAACCGAAATTTATCGAACATGTGAGCTATTTCAATGGTCTTTTTGTATTGTGAAACGGTATAACAAAAAAAAAAAAAAAAAAAAAAAAAAGTCACAATTGTTTGAACATTTTTGAGATGCTGTTAGCTTGATCCCGACCCGTTATCACCAAAATGACCCGCAAATAGAATTTTCTTGAACCTGCGACCCAGCCCAATGGCTTTATCTTGTCCAGAAATGGTGTAGTACAAAGTTTTGTCAAAATATTTTAAGCCATTTTTAGATACAGTAGGTTTGATCCTGATCCATTAGACCCAAAATAACCCATTGATTGAATTTTCTTGAACATGCGACCCTTCCCAATTGTCTTATCATGCCCCGAAACGGTATTATACAAAATTTTGTCAAAATAGTTTGAAGCGCTTTTTAAATACAATTAGCTTGACCCTGAGTCATTGTGACCCAAAATGACCCACTAATCGAATTTTCTTGAACATGCGACCTATCCCAATGGTAATCTCGAGACCAGAAATAGCTGTATATTAAAAAAAATTGTGAAAATGTCTTCAGCAATTTTTTATATATAATTAGCTAGACCCTGACCCATAATGACCCACTAATAAAATTTTCTCGAGCACGTGACCCATCCCAATGGTCTTTTCGTGCTCGAAAACGTTAGATTACAGAATTTCATCGAAATCGTAGAGCCGTTATCTAGATAAACTTAGCTGGGCACACGGTGACCCAAAAATGACCCGCTAATCAAATTTTCTTAAACACGTTACACATCCCAAAGATCTTTTCGTGCCCAAACATGGTTAGATACAAAATTAAGTCAACATCGATTGAGCCGCTTTCTAGGTATAATTAGCTTGAACCTGACCCATTATGACACAAAATAACCCACTAATCGAATATTCTCGAACACGAGACCCATCCCAATGGTCTTTTCGTGCCCGAAAATGGTTAGATACAAAATTTATTCAAAATCGATTGAGCCGTTCTTTAGATATAATTAGCTTGACCCTGACCCATTATAACCCAAAATGACCCACTAATCGAATTTTCTCGAACACGAGAACCATCCCAATGGTCTTTTCCTGCCCGAAAACAGTAGGGTGCAAAATTTCGGCAAAATCGTTAGAGCAGTTATCTAGATAAACTTAGCTTGACCCACGGTGACCCAAAAATGACCCACTAATCGAATTTTCTTGAACACGTTACCCATCCCAATGGCCTTTCCTTGCCCGAAAATGGATAGTTACAAAATTTAGTCAAAATCGATTGAGCCGTAATCTAGATATAATTAGCTAGACCCTGACCAATTATGACCCAAAATGACCCACTAATCGAATTTTCTAGAACACGAGCACCATCCCAATGGTCTTTTCGTGCCCGAAAACAGTAAGGTGCAAAATTTCGTCAAAATCTTTAGAGCCGTACTCTAGATATAATTAGCTAGACCCTGACAAATTATGACCCAAAATGACACACTAATCGAATTTTCTCGAACACGAGCACCATCCCAATGGTCTTTTCGTGCCCGAAAACAGTAAGGTGCAAAATTTCGTCAAAATCGTTAGAGCCGTTATCTAGATAAACTTAGCTTGACCCACGGTGACCCAAAAATGACCCACTAATCGAATTTTCTCGAACATGTGACTTAGCCCAATAGTCATCTCGTAATCCAAAACTGTAGAATATAGAGTTTAGTGAAAATCGTTAGAGCCTTTTTTTAGATAAAAATAGCTTGACCCACAGTGACCCAAAAATGACCACTAATCGAATTTTCTCGAACACGTGACCCATCCCAATGATCTTTTCGTGCCCAAAAATGGTTAGATACAAAATTTTGTCAAAGTCGATTGAGCCGTTTTTAGATATAATTAGCTTGACCCTGACCCATTATGACCCATAATGACCCACTAATCGAATTTTCTCGAACACGAGATCCATCCCAATGGTCTTTTCATGCTCGAAAACAGTAGGGTGAAAAATTTAATCAAAATCGTTAAAGCCGTTTTCAAGATAAAATTTACACACACACACACACACACACACACAATTTTTGCTCGCATTATAGTATAAGATACATTTAATATTGATGAGTATATAGATGCATATATATGTGTGCGTCTGTGATCATTTTCAGACAAAGAAGATAAAAATGATACTAGAGATATAATTGTAAGCTACTTATCCTTAATAGCAAAATTTAGATTATTTTTCTTTCACTTCGTGTTCGGATCAGTTTTAAATTCAAGAGTTTCGGGTTCCGGTCAGGTTTCGGTTTGACTTTAAGCAGAATTTTCCGGCTCGAGCCGGGTATAACCCGACCCGTGCAGTACTCTAAATAACATTATTGATGTTAAGTAATTTCCGGCTGAATTTTTCAATTATTAAATGTTTTTGGTGGATTTTGAAATAACTTTATTTGATTTCAACCCTCACTTTGCTTTTATTGGTCTATCATTTGCTATGTTACTAACAATGAGACGATAAAAACAAACTAAATTTAAAATATAGAAAATAGCATGTCGGTCTCGTGCTTTTGGATATCCGTAGACAAACCGGCGACAAAGCGACTTGCATTTGATACTGAAAAAGTAAGTCTTTCTTTCTAGCTCATAGGCTATCAAAGCCTGAGAGCTAATATGCCCGCAGGTTCTGTATGGACGTACGTATGTATTTTCCGAACACGATAATTCTGGATTGAAATGACCGATTTTCTTCAAATTTGGTATATAGGTTCATTCTGATAAGGCGCATCAATTATTAAATTTGGGGTTAATTGGTTAAGTATAATGGGGCGGGGAGAGCGGAGGCTAATCCGACCTCTTAATTTAGATAAATGGGTTTTTCATGCAGAATTATCCGATTTTCTTCAAATTTGTCCCAACAAAGAAGAAAACAGTGGGCCATCAGCTGGAAAGAAGATGGCAGTCATCACTACCATCAGCGGTAAAGTACAATTGTGCCATTACTTAAACCAGTACAAAAGTGTCCGTGCGGAATGCAGCTGGCCCATCAGTCGTGGCCAACAGAAGGCCAGCATTGGTATGCCATCAGATTACTTCAAACCAGCACTTTTGCTGCAGTGATCCTACAGCTATTCCTTTGCTGGCCCAGCACTTTCCCTTACAAAAATTTCTTATAGAATTCTATAAAAAAAAGTATTATAGAATTATGGCCCTTTTTTCTATAAGATAGTTTCACCAAGAGCTATAAGTATCTATAACAGAAATGTCTATAGAAATGCTTGAACTTGCAGCGGTTTCCATGTGGTCACCCTTCCAAGTACTAACCGCGCTCGGTGCTGTTTCGTTTTCGCGATCGGACATGAACAAGTAATTTCAGCGTATCCAACGAGCGCTCATAGTTTTCAAATTAAAATTTGACTCATTACACTATTTGAAATTTGTTTCTTTTGTGATTTACGTTCCCAATCATTAAAATGGTATATATTTCGTATGCTTTTTTTTTTTTTTTTTTTTTTTTTTTCCCTTATTGATTCTCAACTGTGTAAATTATGAAAACAAAATTTTTGTAACTTAGTAAAACCAGATTTAAGGAGAAAAAAAGTGCGTTGAAATAAAGAATTTATTTATTTATTCATTTACTTATTTATTTTGTTGGTGGCAGTATTGTTATATCTACTAAAAAACAACTTTTCAAAAGTAAAAAAAAAAAGCCAAGCAAAAAAAAAAAAAAAAAAAAAAAAAAGGGGGAAAGTTGTGGCTAAAAAATAGTGTGATATCAAATTTCCAAGCTTATATTATGGTACTTATTTAACATTTTTTATTGAAAATTTACAATACGTAAGTCGATTACCTAAGTATGCGTTGATAGAAAGCCTTTTCTCCTTTACTAAATACATCATAACGTGTTTCTGAAAATTAATTTTTTTTTAATTATGCATGATGGGCTTGGCGGCCATCTTTCCATATTTTACACAAATTTCTAAGCACACAAGTACATTGCTAAGATCGAAAATTCGAAATTGTTGCTAAAGCAAACATTTTATGCTTTTAATTTATGGAAATGAGTGCCTAGAAATTTGTGTCTTAAAATAAAGTTGAAGTAACTTCAGGTTTCATCTTATGATTCTTTTTTTTCGGAGGGGGTTAATTAATTAGTTAAAGCAGTAAAAATCAATTTTTTTTTTCAAAATAAAAGACAATCTTAATTTATCTGTCTGTAGTCAAAACTAGAAGTTCAAAATTCTTAATAATGCAAACATATTACGAGCTTGTCTGCTTAGAAATTTGTGTAAAATATGGAAAGATGGCCGCCAAGCCCATCATGCATAATTTAAAAAAATTAATTTTCAGAAACACGTTATGATGTATTTAGTAAAGGAGAAAAGGCTTTCTATCAACGCATACTTAGGTACTCGACTTACGTATGGTAAATTTTCAATAAAAAATGTTAAATAAGTACCATAATATAAGCTTGGAAATTTGATATCACACTATTTTTTAGCTACAACTTTCCCCTTTATTCTTTTTTTTTTTTGCTTGGCTTTTTTTTTTACTTTTGAAAAGTTGTTTTTTAGTAGATATCAGTCCTTTTTTTTAAACAGATTATATATAATTGAAATAATTCTACTCGCTAAAATTAGTCCTTGTATAGCCTTTATCAGCAGGGAACAAACACAATAGTATACATTTTGTTTACCTATCATTCATTTTTTAGAGTAATTAATAAATTAAAAGTAAGGAAAGTCAATTTCTTCTTTCAAAGTATCAGTCTTTCTCAATTTATATCTCCTTAAAATTTTCTATGAAGGATGAAAAATTAGTAAAAATCAAATAGAGTCAAAATAAAATATATATTTACAGTTAGTCTGTCAGTTAATTGTTTGTTCTAACTTTTTTTTGCTGACGGTTTTGCAAAATAAATTTACCTTTACAAATACCTAGGGATAATCCGAGAATGAAGCCCCGCAGGCATCTAAAGAATCGAAGATCTGTCTAAAGAAGTAAATCTAGCAATTCTAGACATGGTGAGGAAACATTTTTCATTAAAAAAAATCTAAAAATTTAAAGATATAAACTGTACATATAACTTTATCTTCATTTAGATCGTGTTATAGAGAAGAAAGAATAAATATGTAATTTTACTCAAGTCTGTTTATCCATACCTATTTGCATAAATGTGAGAATATAATTTCGTATAATAATCCCCGTAAATTGATTATCTTTAATAGTCTATTATTAAAGCCGCATAAACATTAGAATTAAATTTTTTCCAGTTAAAAATTGCCTGAAATCTATAGTCTTATCGTTCGTCAAATTTGTTTTATGTTTTTTTTAATACCCAAACACCTTTTCTAAACTCTGGCAAAAGATCACAGAAATACTGAAGTTATCCAAATACTTATATCTTTCTATCGTATTTTTTTTTTTTTGGGGGGGGGGGAGGGGTGAGGAAGAGCGCTTAAGAACTTCGTTTTATTCTTAGAATTCTGAATTAATCATTGAAAATATCTACCTACATAAGTCTTGTTGCAGAATTTTCATTAGCTAAGAGTTGTATCAACTTACACATCATGTGGATATATTAAATTACTTTTGTAAAATACTAGATGGGAGCCACTGATATTTTCAGAGCATTTGCCTACATTTTAAACTTAAGTCATTTACAACTATTCATTCATTTTCTATACGAATTAAAGAAGTCGTTATTTCCATGGCAACTGTACCTTTCACTATTGCTTGTTTTTTTTTGTTTTATTGAACATATATATATATCAGATCACGTGGGGATCACGGCGGGATTTGAACCCGCCCCACCTCCGCTCTCGAGCGATTAGCGGCGTGGTGTCTTATCCACTCAGCCACGGTGGGCCACAATTGCTTTCTCTAATACCCAGATACACAAATTTAACCAGCTGCGCTTATAATTATGCTCATAACAGAGTACATTTATATGTAAGAGTGGTGACATATGCAAAAGTCGTGTACTCATATTCAAGTTTTTGTCCAAAGTACAGTAACTCAGTTTTCAGTAATAGACGTGGAAGATTTCGATTAAACTAACCAGAAAAGTTAAAAAACATTGGTTTTCTGATTTGATTTTATTCAAAATCGTCTCAACATTAATGTCCGGGATCCAGATAAATTTTTCTCTGTTAGTAAAATTAGATTGACCAATCAGTAGCTTCCATCCTTGCAGGCTTTTCGGTGTTTACTGCAAACATAAAAAAGTTTTCAAAAATGCAGGCTTCTGATTGATCAATCTCATCTCGCTAATAGCGTAAAATCTATCTTGATCCCGGCCTATTCAACGCCCTTTAAATATGCGAGAAAGCCTTGACACGCGTCAGGAAAATATCACACAAAGCAGGCAAACCAAAGAAGAAAAATCATTCATTGGCTCGTTCATATCCACGAGCCAATGAGTGATTTTGTTCCTTTGCTTTGCCTGCTTTGTGTGATGTTTTCGTGACGCGTGTCAAGACTTTCTCAAATATCTAGGGGGCGTTGATTTATTTCACCATCAGGAAGATATGAAAGGAGAGGAGCAGACATGTCAATCTTCCCGTGTGAAAAACTACATACCAAAAAAAAAACGAGTTCTTTCCCCCCTCTTCTGCCCTTTTCTCTCTTGATTTTGACCGATAGCAACCCATTTAGCAGTCTCCAGTGCAAGATGCCGCTATATATGGCGGACGCAAGAGGGAGTGTGATAGCGTGCCCAATGACATAATAGGCCAGTTCATGACGTTTAAAAGTCACACGGAGTTGGATCATCTTTACACGATGATTAGTACAAAGCGGTGCGCCAACTTTTTTTTGTGTCCATTGCCGTGTACAGATAATCACCTCCGTGTGACGTTATGAGCTGGCCACACTTTAGGAACAGCTTCAAATAACGTCATCTATATCTACTTCGAGGCAAACGAAAAAGACAGGCTACACTGTTAAAAATATCGTGAAAAATTACCTCTGTTTTTAAAGGCTATCTATTTTCTGACCAATGAGAATGCTACATGAACAGCTACAGAGCGTTTCGTTTTGAACAGCTACAGTTTCGTTTTGATCACGTGGTCAAGGTAAAAACTTCTAGCGTAAAGAAGGGAAGGCTCCGTAGACATATAATGTAAATCCCCGCTAGCCAATGAAACAGTTCTTGAGGCAAAGCAGTAAGATCTTCCCTTCTTATCAGTTAGACGTTCTTTGTGTAAATTACCGATATCACGTCGCTTTTTTGGAATATCCTCCATTAGGAACAAGTGTGTCTCTATAACGAAGTAGCGACATACGGCCAATAAATGTTTATTGGTAAAAGTGATAAAAACAAATCGTTAAAGTTCTTTGTGAGCATGCCATTATCGTCAGGCTAATGCATGTTGAATTATTTCCCTAGTCTAATAGAAATCGTCTATGCGCGTATCTTCTAATGGAGGATATTCCAAATATGGGTTCGAGGCTTGAAAAAGTCACGTGGTATCGATAATTTGCCCAAAGAATTTCTAACTGATAAGAAGGGAATCAGGAAACTACACTGTTAAAAATATCGTGAAAAATTACCTCTGTTCTTAAAGGTTCTCTATTTTCTGACCAATGAGAACGCTATATAAACGCCTATGAAGCGTTCTCATTGGTCATAATTCAGATAGCCTTTAAAAACAGAGGTAATTTTTCTCGATATTTTTAACAGTGTACTACTGCTTTCTCGCATGAACTGTTTCATTGGCTAGCGGGGATTTACATTACGTAGACGGAGCCTTTCCTTCTTTACGCTAGACGTTCTTGCCTTGACCATGTGATCATGACGTAGATTGAATATCCTCTATTCAAGAAAGCGGATTGCCGTACTTTCGGCAAAAACTTGAAATGAGCATGCCTCCTGTGCATATATCACCACTCTTATGTATAAAGGCTCTCTGTTATGGTGTTGTTTCTGATACAGCGCCTAGAATACCTAGTGTGGAAATATGCTATCCAAACAGTTCTAAAAATTTGTATCCCTTAAATGTGCGACGATACTGCTAAAATTACAAGTGTCGATCGCAGCGACATCTGCGGGATTTTCGTATTACTATTATTACATTGTATAGACTAGCAATTTCTTGCAGTTGTAGAAAATATCCTGCAGATGTCGCTGCGATCTGCATATTGCAGCAGTATCATTGCACATTTAAGGGATACAATATTATAGCGCTTTTTTAAGTATTACAGGGTTAACCGATTTCAACACTATATATTCTAGGCGCTATAGTTTCTGAGCGCTGTTGGTTAAATTTCGATATTTGTGTTTTAGAGTGAGCAATAGAGAAAAGTACTAAAACTATTGAAACAACAACTTCTTTAATATTGAAATGTATAGCAAAGGAGTTCAGAATCAATGCCTTAAATAGTTTCGAATATGCACTGTTGTTATGACATCAATACCCTTCCTGGATGTGGGAATACAAAATTGTGTTCAACATAATTGGCCGCAATCTAGATAGATTTTTCGCTGTTAGCGAAACGAGATTCATCAATCAGAAGCTTGCACTTTTGCGAACTTTTCGCTGTTTGCAGCAATGCAGGCTATTGATTGGTGAATCTCGTTTCGCTAACAGCGAAAAATCTATCTGGATCCCAGCCTAGATTTCTGTAAACATTACACTTCATCCATTGCACTAAGAAAATGACTCAAAACTTTTATGACATAGGCCGGGAGCCAGAAACAGCAAAAATTCTCAAACATTCTGGCTTCTGATTGGTCAAACTCATTTCGCTAACAGCGAAAAATCTATCTGGATCTCGGCCATAGTTTTCTTCGATGAAATCAATGCAAAAGGATAATATAAAAGAATAGTATAAGACTTCTAAAATGGTTTGGCGGGTTTATCGTTGTTTGGCATAATTTATAAACTTTAGAATTAATTAACAGTTTTTCGCTAATTAAGAATAGAAAATTTGTGTTTTTAAAGCTGAATTTTATAAAAGCACGTAGATTGAGTAAATATCTTTCCAAAAATGCAATCCTTACTTTTTTATATCCATTATTTAAGTCTCTATCTCGATTGAAGCATAAGTTGTGACGAAGAAAATAAATTTGTCATTTTCAGTATCTCGACGTTATTTTAAAAAACCTGTATCTCTGTTTATAATTAATTTATGAGGATGCATTTGGTCTCAAATTGAAGATCTTTTCCATTAGGTCCTTCTGGTTTTGGTTTTATTTTTCTGCGATGATTGGTTCTTTTGATATGGGAAATTTTACGCTGGCATGTTTGGTCGATTTAACATGGAGAAGCTGTCTTCAGTATAATAAGCAGTTACGGTGTCTTGCGTTTTATTCTTGGCGTTTGTTTGTTTGGCGAGGTTAGCATTTTTTTTCAGCTTGGCTTGGCAGAACGACCGTCCTGCTTGATTATTTACAGTTTTTAAAAAAATAGCTTCACAGCTTAAATTGTGTTAAGATATTCATTTCAGATTTGTGTTCAAATACTCAATGTCTTCAATATTCGCAACGCCACCTAGCG
This sequence comes from Maratus speciosus, assembly GCA_963932465.1. Taxonomy (NCBI): domain Eukaryota; kingdom Metazoa; phylum Arthropoda; class Arachnida; order Araneae; family Salticidae; genus Maratus; species Maratus speciosus. Next base: position 504,627,098 of record OZ010787.1, on the reverse strand, counting down.
TAAGGGTTCCCAGCAATAATACTGCAAAAGTTCATGCACTTCCATGTGGTGGTGGGCCAGCGCATGAGATAAAACGGAAGCCCACCAGAATTTTATCTGATGATTTCCAACAGCAAAGTTGACTGAAGCTGTCCAGCAGTGGTTCTGCAGTGGTAGACCATAGCCAGCACCTATCTTGCTGCTGGCCAGCAATTTACTCTTTGCTGGGGTATACCGGTTCATTCTGTTAAGGCGCTTCCCTGGTTAGATTTGAAGGTTCATGATTTAAGTATAAAGGAGGGAAATGAGGGAGCTAATCCTCTCTCCCTTAATTTAGCTAAATGGGTTTTTTTGTCGATTTCTTTATTTTTCGAGGGGCATTATTCTCTGAAATAAGAGCACAATAATGAATTAGTATGAATAGCCTGTGAGCTCAATACCATAAGTTTAACTGGGGTCTTCTTTTTATTTCTATTATTGATAGAGGAAAGTTAAAATTTTGTGAACTCAACTTACATAAGGTAATACAAATACGATAAGTGCGCTTTAAATTATATTTAAAAATCAAAATTTTAGATGGTGAAATATTTTTTTTTTTTTTTTTTTTACATTTATAAACTGAGGACTATTAAGAAAAAAAAATAGAAAGTGTATGGTACGTTTATACGGAAAAATGAACTTATGAGGGATTATTAAGAAATCACTCGTTAAAATATTCAATAAAGTTGTTCGGTTAGTTTGAACTATCAGTTTTCTTTCTTTTTTTTAACTATGTAAATTTAGAATAAAAATAAATACTAATTGACTGAATGTAATATAGAATAAAAGTGAACTATTATCTTCACGTATACTAGAATTGACCCGCCATCTTTAACCGATTAGATTACTGCCTATGTTTGGATAACAATGGCATTTGGTTAATAATTTTTATTACTTTCAGAATTATGGCATGGCAACAATAGCGGTTAGGCATTGGCTGTTTAAGGCAGTAGATGCATATGGCTCAAACGTTTTTGATTTTTTTTAAACTATGTTTTTATAGAATTCTTCGCCTTATTTAATTCTAGAAATTCTGCGATTAAATAAACGAAGTATTTCTAGTAAAAAATACTGATAACGAAAAAGAGTAAAAGTTTGAGCCATATATGCAGCGATTGATAGATAGATTTATTTTGTGAAACCTCGGCCTGTTTTGGTCTTACAGTAATAGGATTATTGCTTTCAGGGAGGAATTTTGAAGGAAAATCAGAATTAAAATACTTATAAAACCCGAAACTTCATCATACGTTCAAAGTAATGATATAGTGACCGTCGGAAGGAAAGTATTTTTGTGTCCTCACGTTATTAGTTTGCAGTTGTTACATTATAAAATTGTACAATATCTATATTGTAGGTAAGTGTACACTCTTATTTTCAAATATTAATTTGCTCATTATGTCTACAAAATATATACATTTAGTTGTACTTTCATATTTTTTTTATTTTTGTAGTTAGTATCCAATTATAATGCATTACAAACCAACATGGCGATAACGGGTAATGGCGCTCGCGTGGAATTCCAGAAGAATTTTTGCCAGCGGGCTACTTTTTAAAATTCAAATTTATTGATTAACACCATTTTTTTGTAATGGTAAATTCCCCTGTTTTCGCCTTAATTAATATGTCATTAAACAAGGAGAATTTTCGGATTTCAAAAAACTGGTGAAAATCAAAAAACTTAAATTTAAAAAATGTAGCCCACTATATGTGTAACACAATATGTGCAAAGTGGTAGCAAAAAGTCTGCAGTGGTGTGAACAGCCTACACAGCTACATATGTGACTTTTCTCTTACTTAAATGTTGTATTCAAGTTCTGAGAGCAAATACCTTACCATGTCGGCCATTACCGCTCAATCGATGGTTATTTAAATAAAACGATAAAAAAAATTCCTTAAACTTCTATGTAAATTAGTTGATTGCAAACTGTTCCTTATGCTTTGGAGTTATACTTCGTTAATAAAATATTGATTTTTTTTTTTTTTTTGTCTAAATTTGACTAGCTATTCATGTTTTTCCTGCAGTGAGTACCTATCCCGTTACTTTCCCCTACAGTCCCGGAAACCAGAACATGCTGGTTTTGATCCGGCGAACGTCGGCTCAAGCACCTCATTTTATGGTCAGCATTCTGACCTCTGGGCTGAGTGACCCTCATGCATGCAGCGCCCTTAAATGCCAGTCAGAGCCGTGACTGTGTAAGTTACAAGAGCTTAAAGACGACCGTATTTCAACTCAATGCGGTAAAAGATATTAAGAAACTTAGAAGTAAAAAAATTGAAACTTCAATATGATGTGAAAAGATGATCTGTACAAAAATCAAATATAATTTACGATATTTAAATTTGCGTACTTTAAACATTTATTTTTTGCTTACTTTGTCTATAATACTCTACAAAAGAAATACATTCATTTATCTAGATTATCATTTGAGATAGAAATTACTTTTTATCTTTGAATTAATAGAAATTCAGTTTATCTGTCATCCGAACTTCTGTTACTACAAACCATTCTGATAGAAAAATGCATTTTTATTACTTTTTAAAATTACAGTATTATACGTGCAAATGTTTAAAGAAGACTATAGGGGAACTAGGGGATGAATGGGACAATAGATGGATTGACATTCTCAATATTTCAGGCAATAAACATTTATTTCAAATTGCTTCCTATCCCCATATAAGGCTCTACCACAGTGTGCTTCAGAACTAAAACTAGGACCATATTGCTGTTTTGAATTTCCTTCAAAGTTGCATTTTCTGAAATCTCTGCTTAAAAGTAAGTTTTTTTTTACATTTGAAGATGTGAAATATCTTATACAATATAAAAAATTAAGCTATGTTGTAGTTATTTATTTTAAGATTCAATATCTATAATTAAAATGAATGAATAGTAACCATTGTGACAAAATAATTTTTGAGGCAAAATGGCTGAGAAGGGAATATATGCATCATGGGGATAATTGGGACATTTCAAATGGGGATGAATGGGACATTCTCATTCATCCCTAGATATGTTGAACATTTTATTTATTAAGTAAATAGTATTATATAGGCTGATAAATTAATAATTTACGTTAATTAATAGTATTAAATAGTATTATATGAGTTGCTATTGTTTAAAATTTTTGAGTGTTATTTATTGTATTGTAATAATTATTAATGGATTATCAAAAAATTGGTACTAAAACATAATCAAAATAGGTAAAATTGTTAAAAATAGTATATGTTTATTGATCAAATGGGGGAAATAACATTGAATTTTGAAATGTTGCACAAATAAATCCCCACCCCTAACATATTGGGCCGATCGGAAAGTCGTGTCGTGTTGGGGAAATCAATTCGTACCGGAAAATTCTATCATTTAATTATTAGACATTGATTCCGATATCTAATGTCTAATAATTACCGGAGAGAATTTTCCGGTACGAATTGATTTTCCCAACACGTCACGGCTTTCCGATCGACCCAATAATTTCCGTTCTGCATATTTCTATGATACATTTAACTAATATTAATTAATAAGTTATGACTGAAAATTATTAGCTATGCCATATTTAAAAGACATTTTGCAGTTTCACTTCAAATGCCTCATAAGTGGGAAAAAAGAACACATTGATACTCAAAGTCTGCATTAAAAGTTAACACTGCAATAAAAGAAGTTATTGAAAAAAAAAAACATATCGATTCGTGCTGTAAAATCATATATTACAATATAACTACATATAAGGTAGTAATTATAAATTTTAATGTGGTAAAATTGAATAAAGGGAGGAAAATCTTTGTGTCCCAGCCATCCCTATTAGTGTCCCATTCATCCCTGCTATGGGGATGAATGGGACAGGGAGGAACGTTTTTTTGATTTTATAATATTTTTCTGAATAAATCATAATCTAGAATAAATATTGTTCATATATGTTGTCAAATACCTAATGTATGAAATGCGAGATATAATATTGATAATAACTTAAATAAAAATGTATAAAAAAATATTTTTGTGAAAATGTCCCATTCATCCCCCATTTCCCCTACTTGTTAATACTAAATGGGAAAAGATTGAGAATTTAGACATAATTTTATGGAAGTTTATACTGATCAAATATTCAAATATCAGACACAATTTTCGAGTTTCATTACTGCAGCATGATCGATTCAAATGGCTGAAATCGCCTCTATTTATTAACTTGAAATAATAAAATATTTTAAGAAATTGCGAATTAAAACACTCCTAAATTTCAAGGAAGTTTAAGAAAAAATTCACTTGAGGAAACATATGTTTTAAGCCTTTTCGAAAAAAATGTATTTAAAAGGATACTTTTCTTTTAAAATAATAGCTTAAAGATAAATACATGCATTTACACAGATTAGCGTTTGAGATAAAATATAGTTTTTATCGTTGAATCAGTAGAAACTCAGATTATCTTCTGCACAAACTCCCGATATCAGAGATCGTTCTGATAGAAAATAAAAAAATATTATTTTCAGAATTTCGTTGTTCTAGGTGCAAAAGTTTAAAGAAGAAAATGTTAGTTAACTGTAAATGGGTTAAGGTTTAAAGAAATTGAGAATTTCGAGATCGTTTTATAGAAATTTATAAATATTGAATGTTCAAATATCACATACAATTTTGGAGATATAGGGTTTTGGCATGGTATATGCAAATGCTTAAAGACGGCTATGTTTAATAAAGGAAAATCATAAAAAAAAATTAAGAAATTGAGAATTAGAACACTCGAATATTTCAAGGAAATTTAAAACGATTATCTGCGTAAACTTTAAATATAAAAATTTTGCCTTTCATTTCAGTATTTAACCCCTGAATTCTCGCTCCCGTGATATTTACGGACTGTGTCTTTTATTCAGATTGTTTGATTCACACCAGTTTTATAAAATAATGTAATTGGCTTTATTATGGTATCATTTTACCTGTCATTAAATAAGTTGAATAATTCTTTTCAAAAAAGTGGTGCCAATAAGCAATTTGAATTTTTAAACCGAACTTTAATGCGACGGTTAAGGGGTTAAAAGGTATTCCTTTATCTCTATATATGGATATATAGAGAGATATATATATAGAGTACATCTCTATATATATCCATATATAGAGATGTACTTATCTATATCTTATACTATAATGCGAGCAAAAATTGTGTGTGTATGTGTGTGTATGTAAATTTTATCTTAAAAACGGCTCTAACGATTTTGACTAAATTTTGTATTTTACCAATTTGGGCACGAGCAAAACAATGAACTAGGCCATGTATTCGAGAAAATTCTATTAGTGGGTCATTTTGGGTCATAATGGGTCAAGGTCAAGCTAATTATATCTAAAAAAAGGCTCAATCGATTTTGACTAATTTTTTTATCCAATCGTTTTTGGGCACGAGAAAACTATTGGGCTAGGTCACATATTCGAGAAATTTTGATTAGTGGGTCACTTTTGGGTCACTTAGGGTCAAGCTAATATTATCTGAAAAACGGCTCTAACGATTTTCTCTAAATTGTATATTCTACAGTTTTGTTTTACGAGAAGACCAATGGGCTAAGTCACATGTTAGAGAAAATCCGATCAGTGGGTCCTTTTTGGGTCACTGTGGGTCATGCAATGTTTATCTAGAAAACAGTTCTAACGATTTTGACGAAGTTTTGTATTCTATCGTTTTCAGGCACGATAATATTATTGGGCTAGCTCGCATAATCAAGAAAATTTGATTAGTGGGTCATTTTGGTTCACAATGGTACAGGGTCACTAATTGAATCTAAAATAAACTCAAAACATTTTGACAAAATTTTGTAATATACCGTTTCCGGGCGTGAGATGACCATTGGGCTAAGAAAAATCGATTAGTGGGTCATTTTGGGGTCACTGTGGGTCAAGGAAAGTTTATCTAGAAAACAGCTCTAACGATTTTGACGAAATTTTGTATTCTACCGTTTTCGGGCACGAGAATACCATTGGGCTAGGTCGCATGGTCAAGAAAATTTTATTCGTAGGTCCTTTAGGGTCACAGTGGGTCAGGGTCAAGGTAATTAAATGTAAAAAAAAGGCTCAAAACATTTTTACAAAATTTTGTATTATATAGTTTCTGAACATGAGAAGATCATTGGGCTTAGTCACATGTTCGAGAAAAATCAATTAACGGGTAATTTTAGGGTCACTGTGGGTCAAGCTGATTGTATCTAAAAATAGCTGAAAACATTACGGCAAAATTTTATATTATATTGTTTCTGAGCATAAGAAGACCATTAGATCAAGTCAAATATTAGAGAAAATTCAATTAGTGGGTCATTTTTGGGTCATAATGGGTCAGTGTCAAGCTAATCATATCTAAAAAACGGCGCAGTCGATTTAACTAAATTTTGTATCCAACCATTTTTGGACGCGAGAAAAGTATTGGTTTAGGTCACATGTTCAAGAAATTTCGATTAATGGGTCATTTTTGGGTCACTTCGGGTCAAACTAATTTTATCTAAAAAACAGCTCTAACAATTTTGACTAAATTTTGTAATCTACTGTTTTGATTACAAGAAGACCAATGGGCTAAGTCACATGTTAGAGAAAATACGATTAGTGGCTCATTTTTGCGTCACTGTGGGTCAAGCTAAGTTTATCTAGAAAACGGCGCTAAGCATTTTGACGAAATTTTATATTCTATCGTTTTCGGGCACGAGAATACTATTGGGCTAGGTCGTATGTTTAAGAAAATTTGATTAGTGGGTCATTTTGTGTCACAATGGGCTGGTGTCAAGCTAATTGAATGTAAAAAATGGCTCAAAACATTTTGACAAAATTTTGTAAGATATCGCTTCCGGGCATGAGATGACCATTGGATATGTCACATGTTCGAGAAAAATCGATTAGTGGGTCATTTTGGGTCACTGTGGGTCAAGCTAATAGTATCTAAAAACGAATCAAACGATTTTGACAAAATTTTGTATTATACCATTTCTGGGCATGAGAAGACCATTGGGCTAATTCGCATGTTCGAGAAAATTCGATTTGTGGGTCATGATTGGGTCACTGTGGGTCAAGATAATTGTATCTAAAAAACGACTTAAGCGATTTTGACAAAAGTTTATGTTATATAGTTTCTGGGCATGAGAAAACCATTGGGATAGGTCATATGTTCGTTGAATTTAGAGTAGTGGGTCCCTTTCGGCTGACCGTGGGACAAGCTAATTTTATCTATAAAAAGACTTTAACGATTTTGACTAAATTTTGTATTCTATCGTTTTCGGGTTCGAGAATTGCATTGGTTAGGTCGCATGTTCGAAGAAGAAATCAGTTAGTGGGTTTTTTTTGGGTCACAATGTCTCAGGATCAATCCAATTGTATCTAAACAGCAAGAATGATACAGTGAGAATAAAATATCGAATTGAACACAAGGCTAATTTTGACTGAGCTAAGCTCGGTCATCCCTGCTAGTATATTCTTAAATAAACACATTTATCTGCATTATCTTTGATATAAAACATAATTTTAATTTTTGAATTAGTAGGAGAAAATCGTCTAAACTGGGAAGGCTGGTCAAATGGGGACGTTAGAATTCTAACTGATAAATGCTACTATCTTAAGTTCCAACATGTTACTATCATTCACGTTTGCTTATATGCTATTTTGAATTGTGCTATTAAAAATTTTCACTAATATGTTGTCTCCACAAATGTATGAAAGTTTGATTGTTTTTCTTTTCGATTTTCATCGTGGACTGTATTGTCAAATCATCTTTGAACATTCGATTCCGATAAGTACAGCAATGATTCTTCTACATTTAAGATACATTTTGCCATAATGCTTTTTAAATTATCTCAAATCTATACAAGGTCATGCCATGTATTAAACATATGTCATTGTCTGCTAAAATTTGTCAAATAAAATATTTGACATTTCAGTGCTATCATCTGATGAGGAAGATAAATGATAATGATGACTCTTGCATCTTGAACTATAGTTAAACTCAAAAAGGCAAAGAAGGGTAGATTCAGTGTTGCAGATGTAGAGATTGGGCCATGAAGACTGTTCAAGAACTGAAGAAGGGAGTCATAAGCTCATATGTGTTTAATTGATTTTTTTGGGGCGTAGCAAATTAGTTTCTGTTAAAAACAATAATAACGACGATAATTTGGTTTGTATTCTTTTTCTGTATTCATAACTTCATTTTTTGCCGTCCAAATAAACTTGTGCAATAAAAGTTTGCGGTGTTGGTGGTGTTGTTTATGACGGCCGATTATCAACAAGAGGGATATGGGCCCAAAGGTGGGCTGCCCACCGTGGAGTTCTTTCTAAGGAAACCTAACTCGTATTTACGCAAGGGAATCCAAGGTTCGAAGAAAACCATGGAAAACTCCAAATGATTAGGCCGATGGGCGCGATTGGGTTCGAACCCAGCACCTCCCGTCTACCAGCTTCGAGAGCAGAACATCTCGGCCTCTGGTAGGGCCAATAAGAGTTTGCATTAGGCTTAAAATGTACGTTATTTCATATGAGTAGCTCATTTTACCCAACTGGTCATCCAAAACGTGTACTTCGGAGACATTTTTCACAAAAATACTTTCCTTGTCTACCCTAATAATTTTTTTCCAACAAAGAGCCTTGAATTAGGATGGTTTAGGAATTACTCTAAAAGTAAAATAGCTTGTCTGATTTTTTCAGTTATATATATTTTTTTGGTAGGTCCAAAATACGTTAGTGTACCCATTTTGGACAACTTTCCCCTAGAGACTCCCTCAGCACAAACATGTAATGTCACACATCCTTCTGATCGCAACGTGAATTTTTATTAGTTTTCAGAATCTCTGTGTGCTAGATGCAAAAGTTAAAAGGTGACTATACTTGTTATCTGTAAATGGGTTAAGTTTTAAAGAAATCGAGAATTTAGACATCATTTTATGGAAATTTATAATGATCATATATTCAAATATTAGATACAATTCTTGAAATACACCATTGTGGTATGGTATGTTCAAATGCATAAAAATGCTACTTATATTATTAACACGAAATGATAACATATTTTAAGAAATTCAGAGTTATAACACTTTTAAATTTCGAGAAAGTATAAAAAGTTCGTTTGTGAAAAATTCAAATTATCATTTCAATTTTTTTTTCAACATTTAAAAGATTTCTTTTTTTTTTTTTCTAAATAAAACTGTAACAATAAATACTTACACATTTTCTTCGACATTGTCGTCGGAGATAAAATATTGTTTTTTATCTTTTAATCAGTAGAAACTCAGATTATCTTTTTCAGAAACTTATGATACCATAGATCGTTCTGATAACAAAGTAAAGTTTAATTATTTTTCAGAATCCGGTTATTCTAGGTGCAAATGTTAAATATGACTATATTTGGTAACTGTAAATGTGTTAAGATAGGAAGAAATTCCACATCATTTTATAGAAATTTATAAAGATCATATCTCTCGCCCGCAAAAAAAGTGACGCATCTCGACAAAAGTAAATTTCACACGAGAGGCAAAAGAAAATTTGCAGGATTTTTCTGTAACATGAAATTAAAGCACTTAGCTGCGCATATTCGAATAAAAACGTGCATAAAAGCCGAAAACCCTTATGAATGAAAACGTAGGATGAGGTTTGGCGGGTTAGGTAATTTTACCTCCCCATACAGTCCACCACTCTTCTTTAGTCGTAAATGGAGATATAGAATAATAAAGGGACTTTCGGACTAGCTACACTTATTAAATCGTTTGTGTAGCAAGGCGCACCTATTACAAACCTATTAGTGGAATAAAACTCAAAATGAATTTTTGCGAGATGTGTCAATTTTTTTGTGAGCAGATGCGGAATTCCACAGTGTTGCCGCATCTGGCTGATTTTTATAGGAGGATTCCAAATTCTCACCAGTAAGTTTAAATAGTTAATATTGTTTTATAAGATAATAGATAATCTACATGTAAAATAAAAGAAAATTGTTAATTTAATCGGTCTGAATTCCAACACTAGCGAGAAGTTGGTCGATCACCACCCCCTGAATACTAGGCCTAAGCGCTGACACGAAAAATGGCGGCTGTCGAAGGTAGATGTTTTTTTCAGCGTGTGTACGGTCCCTCAAATATTCGTTTTTTTGGCTTTATTTTTCTGAGATTAAACACGTCAGTGAAATTTTTTATAAAATACTTGTGTCTATATTTAAGTGACCGTACCTACGTTAAAAAAAAACACCTTCGGCAGCCACCATTTACGTGTCAGCGCTCATGCCTAGTATTCAGGGGGCGTTGGGTCCATTAGTGATGACGTCACACTCGTGTCCTCTGGCCTTGAGTATTTCGATGGGAGCATTCAAATGCATTAAGATGGGAATGTATTATTAACATGAAATGATAAAATATTTTAAGAAATTCAGAATTAAAATACTCGTAAATTTAAAGGAAGTTTAAAAAAAATTCATTTGCGGAAAAATTAAATTTTCTTTTTGAGGTTTTATTTTATGTTTAAAGAATTCTTTTCTCTAAAAATCATACCTTAAAAATAAATACTTACATTTATCTGCATTGTCGTTGGAGATAAAATATATAGTTTTTATATTTTAATCAGTACAAATTCAGATTATCTCCGTCACAAACTTGTGATACTGCAGATCGTTCCGATAAAAATGAGTTTTAATTACTTTTGAGAATTCCGGGTTTTTGATGTAAAAGTTAAAAGATGATTATATTTGTTAACTGTAAATGAGTTAAGTTTTAAATAAATTGAGAATGTAGATGTGGTTTTATGGAAATTTATAAAGTTCATTTGTTCAAATAACAAACACAGTTTTGGAGAAATAGGATTGCGGATTGGTATGCTCAAATGCATAAAGTCTCCTGTATGTTTAACAAGAAATGGTGAAAGATTTTTAAAAAGATGGAAAATAAAGCAATCGTAATTTTCAATTAATTTTAAAATGATCATCTGCGTCAAAATCAAATATAGTTTTTTAGTTTCCTTTAAATATTTAACTTTTTTGTCTTTTCTCTTTATATAATACACAAATACATGCATTTAGGTATCATATATTGTCGTTTGAGTTAATATATTATTTTTGCATTTGAATCATTAGAAACACAGATTATCTTCTGTGCAAACTTCTGATATCGCAGATATTTTTGATAAAACAACAAGTTTTAATTACTTTTCAGAAGCTGTTTTTATCTTGTTCATGAAGCAGGTGACGTGATAGTTATGTTTATGTTTTCTTCATAGTTTTTTTAGAATATATATATATATAACACAGATAACACTCGCGATGAATTGCTAAGTTTAAATGACTATCAGAATTCTCTTTCGAAATAAATTTCGTTTTGCTGCCACCTGTTGAACTATTTAGAAAGTATTAATTTTGTCCACGGGCATGAATCTAGTTTTTGGTATAATAGTTATTTATCAAATAAAATAGTAAAGAAAGAAGACTATCCTTTGTAACTGAACCTGAGATTAGCTTGACAAAGCACTGAAGTATTGAATATATTAAAACACAAACCCATTCTTTTAGACAGAAATAGATTGATCTCGCGCATGCGTAAAATTAAATCCTAAACTTCACTCGTTTCAGACTAAATATCGGCGAAGTCCGGATAGCCAAGAGGTGTAAGGCAATAGGTTTTAAATCTTCCTCAAAAAAGAAAGCTTGGCTTCGTGTCCCACTTCTTCGATACTATTGGTGTTCGGATTATTCATATCAATTGAATATTTATTTTAGTAATAAAAGCCATATTATTTATATTTTTAATTCGAATGCTTTATAATGATTATTAAATAAAATTTTAAACCCGGCAATATCTTTTTCAACAATAGCAAATTTTGAATTAAAAATATTTAAATAAAAAGATTTAGCACGTAACTATCGAATAACTAAATTGAACAGATCTTAGATTTTCTATTGACTTTAATTTTTAGTATATTTTATTTGACGATGACCAAGATATACTAAGAAAAGTAGCTGACTTTTTTCCATAAAAAAAAAAGAAAACTGAAAACTGAAAAAAGGAAAAATACTTATATAAGAACTAGGTCTATGTTTTTATAATTAAATAACTGATGAAAATATAAAATAAATTCAAGTAACAAAAAAAATATATATTATAAACATTTCCCTGCAAGCAGAAAATTAAAAGTTCGGGGAGTTAGAAATAAAATTATTAAAAAAAAATTAAAGATTGCATAGTTAAAATTATTTTTTTTAAATATTAAATATTGTTTTTTTAGACAAAATATATAAAAAGCAAAAGTAAATAGGTTATCTGTCTAATTAAAACTTTTTAGTAAACTTCTGTTAAAATACAAGGATAGTAAATTTTAAGAATCATGTACATTTTGAAGTGTCAAAAAAACATTTTAAAATTAAAAATACAAAAATAATTTATTATTAAATTATTTTTAAAAATATTATAGTAGTTTGTATTAAAACATGATGTTTTAGGAACATTTAAAGAGAAAACACATGAAAAAATTCGCTTTAGAAGGGAAGTTATGTCCAAAACAGACTGAGCTCTTTTTATATGATCAGGGGTTGATAATCTTTAACAACTAACGGTCGCATTAAATTACAGTTTTAAAATTAAAATTGCTTGTTGGCTCCACTTTTTTTTTTAAAAAGAAATATTCACCTTATTTAATGACAGGTAAAATGATACCATAATAAACCCAATTACACTATTTTATACATGTGGTGGGAATCAAACAATATGAATAAAAGACGCAGTCCGTGAATATCATGGGAGCGAGAATTAAGGGGCTAACCATTTATCTACTGACGGTACTTATAAGTACCATTAAAATAACTTGTTATAAAATTCATTTCATGCATCGATTAACAGTAATACAGTTTAGAATGAGTTATAGATGCATTACTTTATCTTGTTTCGAAAGCATTATTGGTTACGCAAAACAAAAATATGAAATGAATGATAAGATATAAAAGAATGATTTCCTTTGCCTTCGTAACTTTTACGTTTTTTTTGGCGTTAGGCGGGGGGGATTTAGGTAAATTTAAAGGGGATTTAAAATAATTTAAGATAATTTTTTGATCGTAGATGGTAATTGCTGATATTGCGTTTTCAAATGTATTATGTCCTTTCCAAATCATTTCCTAGGATACCAGCTTACTCCTTATTAAACGGTGGTTTTTGTTCAGTATCCTGAATGAGTTGGAAAGTGTTTAATAATATATGCTTGACGCATGATTTTTCGTCCATGCTCAATTACTTTTGGGCGGCAGTTAGCGTTCCTCGTTGTCAAAATTTCTGGAAACCTATAAAACAAAACATATTAAAAAATATAATATAAAAATATTTTATTTTGAAGTTTTGGAAATTTTGGTGGACTATCAAGTACTATCAAATTTTATGTATCAGTTTATGTCAAAATATCTGATTCTGGTTTGCTTATAAAAGACGGCCAAAAAACAATTTATAAGAAAGGAAAACATGTCAATGATTAGACAAATACGTAAGCTTTCATTCAAAAATATTAGCAAGGAAATCGGTTCAACTAGTTCCTTTCCATTTTATAGAAACTTTGCGTAACTACATATAAAAATCCTTTCGAGAAAAACGCGTTTACAGTTTTGAAACAATTCTGCTCTCGAGTGACTTATGCGACTGGAACTGCTATAGTCTCTATATGCGTTTAAATTTTTAAAAACGGCTTTCAAAGAACATTGATGAAATATACGGCATTCGCGAAATATGTATATATATATATATATATTAGGAAGATTAAAAACTCCATAATATCTTAAAGGAAAACAAACACATTTTTATTAAAAATGACTTACTGTAAATGAAAATAAATGATGCTGAATAGCATAATGTTATGGGAAATGGCAACTCATCCCGTTACATTTTTATATATAAAATAAGCATTTCCTTTTATTATTTTCATGGTTAATTTTTAATGGAATCTCTCTTTTTTTTGCATGAATATCCTTAAAGTATTTACGAAATATATAATGTACTAATATCTAAATTTAACAATAATGTTGCTTTCAACTTAAGAGATAAAATTAATGTACTGAAAATTCAAAATTTACTAATTAGCACTTTAAGATAATTAAGATAATTTGATGATAATGACTTCATTACTCTGGTTTGCACAAACATATCCCTATAAAAATAATGGTTAATTCGTATAGACTTCAGGTTACTAAAATAAAATATCACAATGAAATTATTGTTTCACGTACTATTTTGTGAATAGAAGGACATGCTTTTAAAATTAAAATAATGTATATTTTATTAAAACATTATTAGAAAATTTATAAATATTTAATGCATATAATGTTTTTAATGCGTGTAATCGCTTTCGTTATGCAAGTGACCTATAAGTAAAAGCGCATAAAACATTGTATAGCGGCGAAGGAAATGAAACATGTTAGCGGATTACTGCTGAATACTTAAAGGAGGGGGAGATATCAAAAGAACAATATACGAAACACAAGTGAAGAAAATAGTTTTTCGCGAATTTTTTTATTGAGTTGTTATCAAAGACAGTGAAATTACATTATTTCTCTTTTTTATTTTATATATATGCAGCATTGTTAGTGAATAGAACAATTCTTTAATATTCCTCATTATTATAAAAGTCTTCCTCATACAACTGGTACGCACCGTGCAATTCAGGTGTCAGATTTAAATTTAGGAATGTTCGATTTACATAGTTTGCAGTTTCTCCACCCCATCTAGTGAAAATAATAAACATCGAATGTTGCACATAAATTTTAAAAGTATTTATTGTATTTTAACTCTCTCGGTGAAAAAAAGCAGGATTGAAATAGAAAACAATAAGTTTCAACGAACTAATTTAATCACATAGTAGTACTTAGCGCATAGCTGCCCATATTTACCCTTTTTTTGTTACACTATTTTAATATAGTATAATTTTCAATATTTAATCGTATATTTTCAGAGATTAATTCAGGCAAATATTCCTTTTCAAACATAGTGATACCAAATTCATAAATATTGGTATATATGATTTAATGATATCCTTTAAAAATTTAAAACACACACACATCTATATATATATATTATTTGAAAGAAATTAAAATTTTTATAATTATATTATATACTTAAAAATAATTACTAATGTTATAATTACCATTGTTATTAATACTATTTTTATTATTGTTTTTAATTTTTGAATTAAATACTTATTTCAGTTTATCATTATCTTCATATCCTCATTTAATTTATTTAATTTAAATAATTTTATTTCATACACTTTTAATTTATTTATGCTTGTTTCAATACAAAACATTTGTACTAAGATAAGCAATATACTCATAAAATGATCTTCTGCATCACCACAAACGGAAATAAAAACTATGAATTAAAAAAAAAACTCTTTTACTTGTTTTCTGAACATTTTTTCATGTATATATTAGTATGGACTCTCTTTATGTTGCTTTGCTTTTGTTTTTCTATTAATCTAAGTTACTATATTACTTTAACTGCATAGTTATACAGTGTGCAATATGTTATCTATCGCCGACCTTTAATTTCTCAACCGTTGGTCGTAAACATATAGTTCCAATTACAAAAACGTTTCAAATGAGGTAAATATTCATGTTGTGGCATTATTTTAAGTAAAAAATCAATTTGATAAAAATTACGAAATCTAACATTTTATAAGGTCCCCCAGTACCTAGAGTTATATTTAGTAAAAGTTTGCACACATCATAACATATATAACGCAAAAAGTTTGACATCTGTACTACAAAAATTGGCACAGTTATTAAATTTCAAAATTTGAGATATTTGCACATGATTTTCTCTTTCATTGAGGGATCAGTTAAAAGATGAATTAAAGTAATTAGAGATCAAAATCAGGTTGCAATGTCCTTTTTACGGCGAAACCACCTTTAGCCAGTATCGCCAAATCGTAGTATCGCCAAAGAGGGTTATTTCATCTAAAAATTTGAGCTAAATTTTAGGGGTCAAACAACATTAAAAAGTGAAAGTAGGTAGATGAAATAACCCCCTTTGGTGATACCCCGATTTGGCGATACCGGCTAAAGGTGGTTTCGCCGTAAAAAGGACATTGCACCCTGATTTTAATATCAAATTACTTTAATTCGTCTTTTAACTGATCCCTCAATGAAAGATAAACTTGTGTGCAAAAATCTCGAACTTTGAAATTTAATAACTGCGTCAATTTTTGTAGTACAGATGTCAAACTTTTTGTGTTATATCTGTTATGATATGTGTAAACTTTTACTAAATGTAACTATAGGGTCTGGGGTACTGTATAAAAAGTTAGATTTCGTAATTTTTATAAAATTGATTTTTTACTTTAAATAATGCCACAACGTGAATATTTACCTCATTTGAAATGTTTTTGTAATTGGAAGTATAAGTCTACAACCGACGGTGGAGAAATTAAGGGTCAGCGATAGATAACATATTGCACCCTGTATAGAAAAATTTTATTAGTTATGTTGGTGAAAACACATACATTAAATAGATTAAATTTGTAATTATAATTATAAATCGCAATTTGTTTTAATTATAATATTATTTATTGTACAATGTCTAACTGTAAAATAGTACCCCTTAAAAGAAAAATTAAACTGTTGAATTTTTATAAATTGTATCGAAGAATGTGAAATCAAATATAAAAAAAGTCCTTCCGGCCAGTGCCGGGAGGAAGAGGTAGCTTTCATATTCCTTATTTTAAAAAAGCCAACTTATATTATTCAAACACACGAAGCTCAGTTTAGTGGAAACCGAATATTGGAGATTCAATACTAATTTTTATTAATATAATGAATGAGAATTTCGCGAAATTACTCAGCTTTATCCAAACTGCTTTTCTTTAAAGTAACTTATATTTGGCGGCCAAATTCGGTGATTTCTTAAAGTGCCTACCATTTTAAGACAACATGGTGGATGAGGCTAACCAGTGAACATGGTCGAGACCTTAGTAATGCCTGTGCTCACTCACATCGGAATAGGTTGATATATACAAGTGCTGTCGCAGGCAAAAAATCAGATTTTTCAAAATGTCACCCCCATTAGAAATTGAAACTGCTATATCTGAGCCATTTTTTAAGATAAAGACAAAAAAATGCTCCTGAATCCTTATATCAAGGTCAAATACTTAAGAAAGAAACCTTTTTCAATTTCTAATTTTTTTGCAACTCACTTTAAATATAATTTTTTTAATTTAATGGCCGCCATTTTGAAACAAGATGGCTGATGAAGCTGACCAGCGAACTTGGTCGAGATATTGCTGTATACTTACTATCCACATGCCTTCTTACATCGAAATAGGCGAATACGTGTGTTATCGCGTGACAAATACAAGATCGTTTCAAAATGTTAGCCATGCTAGAAATTCAAAGTGCTATAATTCAACCATTTTTAAGATATAAACAAAAGAACAAATTTTCAGAAACAAAAATTGCTCCGGAATCTTTGTATCAAGGCCAAACACATAAACAAGTCTTTTTCATTTTCCAATTTTTTAATACCTCATTTTAAATTTTAAATTTAATTTCTTTAATGGCACGGCAACCATTTTGAAACAAGATGGCGAATGAAGCGGGCCAACAATCGCGGTCGAGACATTAGTATGTACTATGTACAGACCAAGTTACATCCCAATCGGTTAATAAATACGCCTGTTATCGCATGACAAAAATGAGGTCGTTTTAAAATGTCAGCCACAATAGAAATTCAAAATGCTATAACTCAGCCATTTTTTTAGATATAGACGAAACAAAAACTGTTCCGGAATCTTTGTATTAATGTCAAACACATACGAAAAAAATCTTTTTCATTTTTCAATTTTTTGGTATCTCATTTTAAATTTTTAAATTTTTTTAAATGGAGGCCATTTTGAAACAAGATGGAGGATGAAGCTGGCCAACGAATTTGGTCGAGATATTTGTATGTACTATGTACACACCAAGGTATATCCAAATCGGTTCATAAATACGCTTGTTATCACGCGACAAAAATCAGGACGTTTCAAAATGTCAGCCACGCTAGAAATTCAAAATGCTATAACTCAGTCACTTTTTAAGATATAGACAAAACAAAAACTGCTCCCGAATCCTTTTTATCAAGGTCAAACACATAAGAAAAAATTATTTTTCAATTTTTAATTTTTTGGTACCACATTTCAAATTAAAGTTTTCTTAAAAATTTAAATGGCCGCCATTTTTAAACAAAATGGCGGATGAAGCTGCCCAACGAACTCGGTCGAGACATTGGTATGTACTATGTATAAACAAAGTTACATCCAAATCGGTTCATAAATACGCCTTTTATCGCGTGACAAATTTCAGGACGTTTCAAAATGTCAATCACGCTAGAAATTCAAAATGCTATAACTCAGGCATTTCTTAAGATATAGACGAAACAAAAACTGCTCCGGAATCTTTGTATGAAGGTTAAATACATAAGAAAAGATTATTTTCCCATTTTCAATTTTTTAGTACTAATTTTTAAATGGCCGCCATTTTGAAACAAAATGGCGGATGAAGCTGGCCCACGAACTCGGTCGATACATTGGTATGTACTATGTACACGCCGAATTACATCCAAATCGGTTCATAAATACGAGAGTTACAGTGTGACAAATGTCATATATATATATATATGGATATATATATATATATATATATATATATATATATATATATATATATATAAATTTTGAACGGAGGGTGGTTTCGGGGTTTGGGGGTCATGATCGATGAAAATATACCAAATTTTTTTGAAATCGCTTTCTTCCGAACGGCTGCAATAGGTAGCTTTTTGTAATGAAAGCTACCTAATAGAATGTATAAATTATTTTAATTAAATTGTACTGTGCGTACTCTTCTGGGTTTGTTGAAAAGTTTTAAAGTTTAGCTCTTTGGAGTGGTTACGCATTTATCTATTCTTTATTAACATATAGTGTGAGGAAAGATAGCTATTGTGATAAAATACCGACTATAAAATCTTCGTATATTTTACTGTTTTGACATGATTTGAATTTTCTTTTGTTATTTTTACAATTTTTTGTATATTGATGCGTTCGTAATAAGTGTGTAGATTAGTATTTCCTTACGTTTAACTGTGCCTGGAGTACCATTTTTGCATTTTTTATGATGTGCCAGGTAATTTAGTAATCCGGAGCAAAAGTCAAACACTATAAAAAATATCTTCAGGGTGGCAAAACATAACCCGGGAAAAGTTCAGATTCAAATAGCAAAAACGGAATCCAACTGAATCCAACTAAAATACTGAATCCAGTTAATACAAATTATTATGTCTGCATGAGAAATAAATCCTGGACCTGAATCAAGCATGTAGTTTCAACTTTGAGCTAATAGTCCCGATCCCGTACCGAAAATCTTACGTTATCGAACACATAAACGAGAGTTATTATAAGAAAAAGTCAAGATTACACAAAACTATTTCAACTGGGTTTCCTGAGCAGTAGTACTTTTCCCGTCAACGGACACACTTCCAGTTGACTTTTAGGAGTACCTACTTACGTCATAAAACACATGCATGAATATGATAACAAGAAGTAGAGAAGGATCAGATATGATAAAACATACCTGATTGCCTGGCAGAAGCTTGCCCGAAAAATGGGTTGTTGACCATTAAGTGTGATTAAAAATAGACAAAACCTTACACCATGGAGGACATATTCGGACATTAGTTCTTATGAAAGGCATCGGCATCCATATTACGGATAACTTGGATTTCTTTTGATCAAGTTGACCAAAATTAGGGTGGTTGCTGCGAATCAAACCCAATCTACTAAGACCGAATTGTAAAATCATTGCGACCTTACGACTTTATGTGATCGAACACAAATCGTACCTTAGCACATACACTGTCAAAAAATCGGTAAAGTTTTAAAGTTTTCTAGGAAACTGGGATTCCTAGAACATTTTATGTAACGGCAACAACAAATATTTCTGTAACAGCATCTGTTACAGGAATTTTTCTTGTTGCCGTTACATAAAAAGCTCTAGGAATCCCAGTTTCCTAGAAAAACTTTAGTAACTTAACAGATTTTTTTTTTTACAGTGTATGAAAAGAATTAATGACCACATTTCGAATAACTTTGTTTGCTTTCGCTTAAGTCGCCCAAAATTATGGTTGACGCCAACAAACCCTACCTTCTGACACGGACATGAAAAATGATTGAGACCTTATGGAATTACGTCATCGAACACATGATCGAATTTTAGCTCATATGAAAAGTCTTAATACACACAATAAGTATAACTTGCGTTGGCCGTTTTCAAGTGCTTTTTAGCAAGCAGGATTTTCATTTCTGCCCATCCCCTAGTTTTAGATCACTTGAACGATGGTAACTTAAGTTATTCGTATTGGGGGTCTAATTAAATTTCATATGTGCTAAGGTATCGGCATGATGTGATTATGCACATGAGTGGTCGCAATCACCTTTCAAGTTGTTCTCAGCAGGTAGATTTTGATTAGCGCACCTCTAATTTTGGAACTTTTGAGCAAAATAACTCAAGTTTATGGTATTCTGGATGTCAAGAGCTTTCATGTGAGCTAAGTGACAATCATGTGCTCAATGACAAAAGAGTTGTATGGTCGCAAACATTTTCTAAGTTCTTCTCAGACACCATGGTTTTTTTATTGCTTGCAACCATAATGTGGGACCACTTGAGTGAAGGCAACCCAACTTATCCGTATTTTTCAAATCAAGACACTTCATTGTAGCTAAACAACCAGATACATGATGACGTAAAGTAACAGCTTCGCAATCACTTGTTAACTCTGTCCAAGCAGGTAGAATATTGATTTGAGGCAACCATTATTTTTGACCCATTCAACGAAGGCAATATATGCCATATGCGTCAGTATAAGTCAATATACGTCAAATGCTTATCAATGATGAAATGTTGTGTCCATTTTTTACCTCATTTGGGCTGTTCTTATGAATTAGCTTGGTACAGGAACCCCAGGAAGTTTCATCATATTTGATAGTCTTCTTTTTGTTAGAATCATATCTGTCCATGTGTCTTATAACGCAAATAGGTACCTCAAAATATCAGCCGAAAGTGGGTACGTTGTTCGAAGAAGGAAAACTATTCTACAGCCAACCCAGTCGGAATATTTTCGTCGAAGCTTTGATTTTTGCTTAGAAAAACTCTCGTGCATGTGCCCGATCACGTACGGTTTTCTGTCACGGGATCTCAGACTTTAATTATCTGCCAGAAAATACAGTTCTAGCAATACATCCTGAAGGCATGAGGTAACAAAAATTAGTCCAGGTGCTTTAAATTCCAAAACTGACTGCATCGGGCGTCATAAAAGTAGCTTGAACAGAGTAGAGACAGAGTGGGTGAATTTCAAAAACGATCAGGCAAAATTTACAGAAAACTCAGAGTGAGCGTAAAGAAATATAGTCCAATGGTTTCGATGGAAAAGTCGCAAAATGATTATCAATAGGGTTATTATTCAGCAAGTTGTAAAACAGCTTCTTTCATACTACTAATAAAAAGAAACAGTTCTAGGAACTTACTGTATCAAACGATACCTAAAGACTTCAAAAATCGATAGCACCAACACAGTTGTCTGCTCACGTTCGATGGGAATTTTTTTTCAAAATGCTCATAATCGAACTGGTCTACAATCGACACAACAATCGCATTTTAACAAAAGATATCTATCACTTTATCAAAAGGCAACAAAATTTCTATCGATTATGGTTGGAGGTGGGATATTTTCCAACTGGCAAATCTCAACTTTCCCCTTTTTGATAAAGTGGGGAAAATCAACTATTAAACGTACCTTAAAACCTTTTTGACAGTTTCTCCTCTCCCTGCAAAAAAAGGGCTGTAGACTTTGAAAAGGAAAAAATAGACACACTGGAAAAATTTAGCATGAGGATCGAGAAGAGCACAGAAATGGTGCAACACATCTGATTGGATTTTTATGAGAAGAACAAGTGGCCCGTGCACTCTCTGGATATTAACCAGATAGATTTTTTTGCAGAAAATTTTTTTATTGTAAGCGTGAAAGACTTTTGGGTCACAGAAAAAACACTTACACTATGAATGGTCAAAATAGTAAGATGTGAGTTTAGACCCGTTATGAAAAAAAGTTCAAATGTTTTCGCTTCTTCATAAAAGCGAAAAGAGGTCACTTTGTAAATGCTCAAAGTTTCAACTACCATATCCCAGTACTGACTAGGAACATACTCAACTGTTAGTTCTGGAATTTGTCAAGGGAGGTATTGATTGATGGAAAGCTATTACTATGAGGGTCAAGAAAAATGTTTGAAGAACCCCACCTCATACAAGAAATTTGTTTTTATATTTTTCCATGTAAGTCTTTAGTATTTACTATTCTGTAAATTTTCACGATGAAGAATATTGAATGTGAATTCCTAGAATTAAATGTGGAAAAAATAAACACTTTACATACTGTATTAAATTAAAGAATAATGTGGTTACAATTTTAGCATACTGCAAAGTTTTCAAAGCTTAGAAATCTAACCGTCAGTATACGATAAAAGTTGTCATTCATATTCATGTGCTGCTTCCAATCACAATATCGGTTTCCTTACTCCTTCCGAACCTGACATAAACTGGTTTTATTAGAGAGATTTTGTATTCGGACTAGTTACTTGGTTCTTTAAAAGTTCATTAAGGGTCCTTAAGCATTTATAAGAAGGTTGAATACTTAATTTAAGTGCCACTACACAAATGAAATGTAAAGCCGTAGCTAAACGAAATCATAAACCTCGGTATCCTTCATTTTGTCAACAATGAGAAGAAAACCAATTTACTAATTATTTGCTTAAAATGATTTCAAACACCCGTAGTACACTCTGACGATTTTTCCTGAAGTTTCGATAATTAAAAATAATCAAAACTTTTTTTACTGAATCATTTTCCTTTTAAAGGATTGAGAGTGGCAATCATTAAATTAAGTTTTTCGTATTGTGTTTTTTAATATGATCAGACTGATAAAACGTGGACACATATTTTTCAATTGACTTGAATTTTTAAAGAATTTTGTGCTACAGTTTATAAAATTTAGAATAGGAGTTTAGATAATATAATTAGTTTATTTTTTAAAAATAAAAAATTACGTAGATGGCCATTCATTCTGTATTTTTATATTTCTCACGACATTTTATTCAGCTTTTCTTAAACTGATTAACTTTTTGGAAATCTTGTCCTTAAAATTATGGAAGTAACACTTGTTGCACTTGTAATAAAAGCATGAAAGTAAAACTATTGCAAAATAGTTCAAAGAAAAGTATTGTTATACAGTTTTTAAAAACATTTTTCAAATTTTGCCATAAAAATATCTTTTTATATTAAATAATTTTATTTTCTTAAAAACGTTTAATAATATGTTAGAAAGGTTTTTTAATTGCTTAAATAAAAAATTTCGAAGGGTAGCGAGTCAAACTTTAAGCTTTTCAGTCCTGAGGTACAAAAATGTGGTTCTCTATTCTTTTCTTCGTAAAAACTAAAGTGCTTGAATTTTTTTACATTTTTACTTTACTTGTATATAGCTAATTGATTTTTGCTCTGAACCAAAACCAATAAATGGCATCACTGATGCTGATTTCCTCAGAAAATAAAAGTTATTTCAAGTGATTTTGCAAAATGACTTCAAGAGAGTGTGGCTAAGACAATAAATAATTTTCTTAATTATCTAACTTTAACCCATTACAAAAAATTGTTTTGAGGATTTGTAGATCATTCACTTGTTAATAGTCTTAATTTTGTATTACGTGAATTCATTTTATTGACAATAAAATTGTTATTTTAAGGTGACTTATAATTTTAGTTTCATATTTGTGAAACTCAATTACCAGCCCCTATGTACCCTGTCATCTTTGTTGTAATTTTGTTTGCGCAAACGGAATGAAAATGCGCTTATACTAGGTTGAGCAAAAAGTTCTGGGAAATTTGTGACAGTTGTGTTGTTATGCGCTAATTAAGAACAAAAGCAACAAGGACTATTCTTCAAAGTAGAGACCACCATAGTCCACGACTTTCTGCCATCGTACTGCCAGATTCCGGATTTGCTGGAAGTACCATGGTGGCTCTTTGGAATCGAAAAACCCTTGACTTTCTTCTTCAACTTCTTTAAAGGATTCTAATTTTCGGCCCTTGAAAAAGTGTTGTATTGATCGAAAGAGGTTGCAAAGATCGAAAGACGTGGTTGCATCGTGGTTGCAACCACATCTGGACTGTACCAATAGTGCTCCTATATACGATACAAATTCTGGTAACTATTAGATAAAAAATTTCCCAGAACATTTTGCTCAACCTAATAGTATTATTTTAACTTCAGGTCTCAAGAGATTTACCTCTTAACTGTTTTGCCCGAGTGCCGCTCGGGCAAAAAAATGTTTGTTATCTTCGGTACTTAAAGCTTTTGGATACCACTTAATTTTAATTGTAACCTTTGGTTTGTTAAATGGCATATCTTTTTCGATTGTACAAAGCTAAATATTTTAGTAAAAAAAAATGTTGCGGGGTTCTTATTTTAATTTATTGTGTCAAAAAAAGAAAGAGTTAAAGGGTTAAGAGAGATCAGACAAGCATCAAGAGATAGTAGTACGAAAAGTACAAACAGTTTTTTTCATAAAGAAAACCAGACTCGCAATTTATATAATCAGACGAAAGTATAAATGTGTCTTACAGTAAGCCAAATTTAGATTTTGGTTGCTAATTTGAACAGTAATGAAGATATTTTAACAAATTTTTCGACATTTTTTTTTCTTTGGAGAAATGGGATCAAAACAATAAAAGCTGTATGCACATTAATACTGCCAGTTACGTGAAATGAATTTCAATATATTTCATCACATTCGATTTCGATGGTGACCATTTTCACCATCTTTTATGATATCGTTACATTTCACATAAAACGACGAAAGATTAAGGAACATTCAGCTAAAATATCTTCCTTATTGTTAAAAAAAATTCCGTGTTGGAAAAAGAAACCCCGGTGTCTGATTAAAGGGAGAAAGTATTTTTAATTAAACACATATAATGATTAACAGTATCAGAAAAATTTGGGATAAAATCCGGTGTCTGATTCAAGTGAGAAATATAATGTTTTTGATTTAACAGATTATAAATTCGGTTGCCTATGCAAAAATGTTTTATTTTACTGCGTATTTCACTATCTTTAAATATGTCCTATGTTTTTTAAATGCCCTCTATAATGCATAGAAAATAATAATTTCTTAAATATTTTGGTTCACAGATATAAGAGAGAAAATATATATGTCTTCAGATCAATAGAATCAGAAAATCTGGAGAACGAGGGAAAAGGATAATTAATTCTATACTGTGATAAGTGGGAGAAATCTTTCATTTATTGGTGGCTCGTAAATTTATTTATATCTAACATATTCCAGTTTCAATGTCGTTTTGCGTTGTACACGAGAGGAAACATTTTGATACTTGAAACGTTTAGACATAGTCATCCATTAAAAAATTGATGAAATCTGAACATTTTCTTTATACAAAGGTTTCCAAAAGTTACCAACAAACACAAAATCCTAATTTTCGAGCACAAATGTTAACTCGAGTACTCAAATTAAAATGTTTTAAATGACAGGTGCAGTGAATAGGAGTAACTTAGCAGTAGAACCAGTCTGTGTTATGGTTCTTTAATGTCAGAAATGGTCACAAGCGTTACAGCAATAGAATAAACTTAAATTTTATATATTTCATTCGTCTCATGATTACTTCCAGGTGAAAGTCATTTGGACACTGCATGGTTAAGTCACCGTCACTGGCAATTTGTGAAGAGTCATCAGATGACTTTATTGTGAAATCACTTTGTTACTATCATGTGACCGTTATTTGCAGACTCTATTGTAAAATTAACATGATAATAGGTTTGAAACAATTCACGGAGAGATAGCAACATGAAATCATCTGGTGAATTCTCACGAATGAAAATTAAATGATATTTGGTTTGTGACTAGTCCCCAAGTGGCAAAAAATGAAGTCACCTGTTTACTTGTCATAAATGAACGTTTAACGTGCTTCACGCTAGCGTTTCTAAGTCAAAATGTGAATTCACAGTGAAATGCCACGCTCGTGATGATTTCACGATAGAGTCTGAAAATACGGTCACATGAAAATCATAAGATATTGTAATGTTTGTTATTGCTTTATTTATTTGTGCTTTATTGTAATGTTACAGGGTTTCTCCTCTTAAAAAATAGTCACACTGACTTCTCAGTTGAGCACCAAATTATGATTACTTGAGAGTACAATAAAAAGAATAAAAAATATCACATTTTGATTCATTTTGAGTTATTTGATTGTATTTGTATATTGTATAATGTAATCGTTTATTTCGGAAACACCATAAATCCAGAAATTCATTTTTCGAGATATTTCAGAAAACTCTCTCACTTAACTAAAAATTATATGTTTTATTAAATTCTAGAATGTAAAGTTCAGGACTCTGAATCAAATAACAAAGTATTTTTTAAAAAAATGGAAGGGAATAAAACACTTTATTCCTAGCGGATATCATATTATTGCAACAAAATTTAATTTACCCCTGTTATTTCACCTAAATTTTTATGGTGTTATTTAGTTGAACTACGGGTAAAAACTAACAAATCTGAATTTGCTTTATGAAACTTGAAATTCATTTTTGTCAATTAGAAAATAAAGTCAAATGTTGAAAAAAATTCAAACATATCGGTTAAAGTGAAGTTAAAGAAATGAAGTGCTTTTTAATTCGTTGAAAATTAACTCAAAGAAATATTATAAATAAGTTAAAATTCTGTAAAATACAGATTTTAAAACGTCTAATATTCAAATTCAAGACCCTAAGTATTTTGCAATTTGAAAATATTTTGTATGAGTTCGCTAATAAAGTAGTAATATATATTATGTAACGTGTCTGTAGATGAATAAGAAAGTTTTATTTTAATATAGAAATATATTTTGACGCATAAAGCATTTACACGGGCACAAAAACAATTCCGTTACATCTCGGTTCATAGTTTAAATTGGTTTGCTGTATTCTTTAATGATGTTAGGTTATACAAATCAGTCCGTCATAGTTTGAAGAGTACGGGGCATTTTTTATGTATTTGTCTTTCATTCTCTCTCTCTCTCTATTTATACATGATCATATAATGCAAAGTTTTTCCTCACTTTTGGGTCTGAACTACGGGACCAATTTCAACCAAATGGGGAAATGCATTGATCTTGCAAATATCTTAGATGAAAATTCAGTAATTCGTTCAAAAATAATAACCGTTTAAAAATTTAAATAACATTCTGGTAAATGTGGCTATATGTTCTGTCTATTATAAACACATACTAAATTTCTTAGATTTTAATAAAATTTTTAGGAGTTGTTTACTCTTGTAATTGACACATACTAAAATAATTTCGTTGGTATTTATTAAATGTTTTTTTTTTCTACAAACTTCGTTTGAACGTCGGAAATATACTACGGTTTTGTATCATACATGTTATAGCCATGTGTTATCACGGTAACATTACATATTCAAGACTGGTTATAACCAAGTTTTGACAGTGGTTTGGTCCTTCTAATGTATTAGATAAGTTCGTTAATCAAGGAGCTCTAATAAATCGATCGATAATCAGTGCTCTTTGAAAATTTGAATAAAATTACGGTTAGTGGATTTATATGTTAAGTTCATGATATTTTAAAGTATTATAAATAGTTTATAGTATGATATTTTTTATGTCATGTGCAAAGCCTTCGATTTCAATAAACTTTTTAGAAGTTGTTATATTTTAGGTAAGACGTATTAAAAATTTTCGATTGCATCCATTTAGTGGTTTGGTGTTCAGCTTCGTCAGAACCATATAGAAACAACAGAAACGTCAGAAACATATAGCAGTTATGTGCAATTTTTGAACCATGATTTTAACACATGTTTAACATGATTACCTCATAACAAATCAATTACATTTGGTAAGCAAAATTAAAAGAAATCGTACAAATTATATTTTTTACCAAAACAGTACATTTGTGAGTGAGAAAAATTTATTTTTCTTTTATTAAATCCGATATATGTATCTTCAAACAACAAGAAATCAAATTATTCTTCCCAGTAATTTGAAAAGACTTGTTTAATTTATCGCGGAAAACATTGCCTGAAACAACACTTCATGACTTCATTAGATTTAGTAACGATATATGTCAAACTTCTGCTTGTTATGTTATGCAAATTTATAAAAGCCATCAAAAAATGTGGAATGGTTTAAAAATCGGGAATTCCAATATTAAAAGTTGTTCCATGGCTGGGCTTTTTAAGTTTCTTTCATGCAGAGTCCGATTGCGTGCATATTGGGAAGCCAAAAATCTTCCATAATTATCACACAAAAACATAAAGAAAGAAATATTAAAAACAAAAATCTTGGACTTCCTTAAGTAGCCAATAGAAAAATAAAATGGGGGAAAAGTAAATTTAATTGTTGAAGTTTGTATGTACAGTCGTGGTAAAAAAAAAGTAAACACCCCCTACTAACTCCTCAACAAATCATCGTAGACAAAAATTACGGGTACCGAACAATTGGAAAGAAAGTCTACTTTTAAATGACGTATACAAAATTTGTTTAGGGGGCCATCTACATATTAAAACGAATCCAAACTTCATTTTTTTCAATGGCAGTACCCAATTTTAACGAGATATTTCAAATCTCTCGTTCAAAATATGCCTAGACACCAAATTTCAAGTCATTTGAATGATAAGTTTTTGAATTATAAACATTCAAAATTTAGTGCTTTTAATGTTAAATTACATTTTCATATTTTTATTTATAACTCCTGAAATTATGCTCCTAATGTGCTAATTTTTGTGTAGCAATAATACTAAAATACCCAAACATAAATACGTTGAATTTGCAATTTTTATAATTTTATGATATGAATTATGAATTATGAAATTAATATTCGAAAAAATTATGAATTGCAATCTACAG
This sequence comes from Maratus speciosus, assembly GCA_963932465.1. NCBI lineage: Eukaryota > Metazoa > Arthropoda > Arachnida > Araneae > Salticidae > Maratus > Maratus speciosus. The sequence goes on along the minus strand of OZ010787.1, from coordinate 504,598,143 downwards.
TTTTTTTTATGGATTCAGATTTATTAAGTCTTGCTTTATGGAAATCGAAAATTTCACATTTTCTTTCCAAGTAGTTTTCAAATTATGCTTAAAAAACGGCAAAATGATGGTTTAAGGGGCCGTCTATGATAGAAGTGAGTAGATATTTTGAAATTTCTTCTGCTGTCCTGTTATCTAACAGGCTTCATTGACTGCTTGTGTGGTGCTTAAGGTGCCTTGATCAAGAAGGGGGCTCTCTCGGTTAACAATCGAGTACCGAACTTCAATTTGGATACAGCCCTTAAAATACGCTCGTTTTAAAATAATTAATTTCTCAGAAACTTATGGTACGAATTGCATAAAAATTTGTTTTTAGGCTAATTGAAGGGTGTAGAGTTCATTTATGCTGTCAGAATTGTGTACTGCTGTTGAAAAAAACAAAGTTATGGTTCGTTTTAATATGTAAATTTTCCCTTAAGCAAATTTTATATACATCATTTAAAAGTAGACGTTCGGTACCAGTAAATTTCTTCTACGATAATTTGTTGAGGTGTTAGTTGGGGGTATTTACTTTTTTTTTTCCCACGACTGTACCTATTTCTTCGGTTATGTAGTACCATGCTTCTCTCTTTATGAGTAGTAACAAGACACAGACTTCACCTTAACATCTACTTTTGAAATATGAGACTGTTCGCTATAGTGGTTAGTTAGAAATGTCACCAGAGTAAAATTTAATAGCAAAATTGAGGAAAATATAAAAAAAAACACCGAACTTTATTATTAGCATCTATGGAATTGTTAGTTGTTAAAATCCAATTAATAGAACAAATAATTAAATTTAAAAAATAAAAAAAAGACTGCGTAAAAAGCGAACTAATTAATTATTTCTCATCAATGTAAACTATTTTTTATATTACTTACCTATTTTTTTATTTACTTGTATTGATGACTTTTAAACTGTGTTTAATTGTTAGTCCCTATAAACACTTCTAAATAGTCCGTAAACACTGTTTTGATTAGGCCTATATTTGTCTATGAAGGTTAGAGTTGTAATAAAGCTAGAGATCCTACCTACACGACTTCCAGGTAGTGTGATATTTAAACGGAGCTTCTGACTGTAAAATAGTCAATGAAACATCGTCTTCATTTTGAAAGACTTATCCAATGATATGCCACTCAATATGGTACGTAATTTTTTTTCTCTACCGCCATTTTGTATTTCATGGCCGCAATTTTGAATTTATAAAAACAAAACCTAGCCTATAACCGTCGGACGGTTACGAGGAATCGATAGAGACCTCATTCATTAAAATCCATCTTGCCGTTGGGATGTTTCGAGGGTATAAAGAAATCCACATACCCAGATACGCGTGAAACACATAACACTTCTTGGCAGTCGGGTAAAAAGGCATTTATAAAACAAAACTTATTGTAACAAATTTTAAAATAAAATCATCAAAAGTTTTTGTTCTTGACATATATTTAGAATATGATCATATATATATGTCACCATGTGCCAATGCATATTGCATTAAGTTTTGTAGAATTGTATGTCATGGGCTCACAATTAAAAAGGAAATCAGGAGAAATACTGAAAATCAAAATTTATTATTTTTAAAACATTAAAATTATTTCATTCTGACAGATGAAGAAAGATTTTGCATTTCTAATTCCATGAAACGAATCACACGGCATTCATGTACTATGATATTCTGTAGAATTGATAAACTAATATGGAATGTTTATTAGAGAGAAGAATAAAAAAAATCTTAGTTATATTAAATGTTGTTATACATTAATAATTAATTAATTGTAATTGAAGCCTGATAATACTGAATATTGCGTACTTATCAATGTTTACTTATTAATTTAAGTGTTAATAAATTTCTAAATATTTATTAATTATATATTAATTAATACTTATCAATGTTTATTTATTAATTTAAGTGTTAATAAATTTCTAAATATTTATTAATTATATATTAATTAATACTTATCAATGTTTATTTATTAATTTAACTGTTAATAAATTTCTAAATATTGTTAGATGTCTAAATTATACTGTCAAAATATTTTTGCTATTTTAGCTCCGTAATAGTTACTCAAATAACTATTATGGAATTATATCAAAGTTACATTTCCTACCTGTTATCTTCATTAGTACAATGATAGCTTTGTATAAGATATAATGATATCATTATTATTTTGCTCTTATTAGGAGAATAAAAGCAATTTTCCTTTCTAATAATTGCTCTAAGAGTACAACTTACTCAAGAACATGTATGGCATAGCTAGGGTGGTGTGTACAATATACGTATATATATAATTATAAACTTTCAGGAATAAAAATATGGTGAAATTAAACTTAATAAAATAATATTTTAAACTTATAGACGAATGCCTGAATGATTCAAAGATAAGAAAATATGGTCAGCAGCGAAGATTGTTTTGTTATTTAACCGAGGTTTAAGTTAAAATGTTCATTTTAATTTTTCTTACCATACCCTTCATATTTTACCTCTCTAGCTTTTTATTTTCTTCTAAATTTTTACTTTTAAGGAATTTGCATAGTACCCACAGAACATTCGAATAAGAAATAATAACAATGTAGTATTTTTAGTACAAAAGTTTGGTATAATATTGTCTTAAATGGATGTTAAGAAAGGGACTGTAAGGATGGGACGGGCAGGAAAATTACCACCTGTATTTAGGCAAATGATGTTAAGATTAAGTGATAGTCACAATGCTGATCGATTTCTTGCATTAGTTATTTTGATTGGATTAAATAAATAAAAAAAAAAAAACTTTACCTCGAAAAGTGCAGGAACAAACCTTGGGGACGGTAAGACTACCAATAAAGCCACAATATTTGAAATTGATATTTAAATGTTGATTTAAATTCTGCAGTAAATTTCCTGTCAAAGAATTTTAGCTATTCTTTCTCTAGCATACGCCTGCATGAGTAAAACGCTGAAAAAAAATTGTGGCTGCATCTGAAGTGATTTTCTGTATACTTTTAGCAAGAAGGACGGTAAAGAATCTAAAATCCAGGGGCAGAGTTAAAAAATAATTACAACCGTAAAAATGTGTGCAGATAAATTTTTTGCTACATATTTATATAAAACAATAGTCTTAGTCTCGGACAAAATTACATCGAATTACTTTATTGAAACAATTTTGTACAGACAGCTCCAAACTTAAAAATCAGGATCCGAGACATGAGAGGGTAATAAATTTTGTGGTATATTTGGACCCCCAACATCGTCCAAAACTTATTTATCCCGTTAATATAGTTATACAGTCATTCTATGGGATGTTTTCCAGTATAATAAATAAAAGACCCAAGAATATGTACGAACATAAAAATTATTATCCAGGGACTTAAAAGTCAAAATTATGTGAGAATGATTCATATAATAATATGTGTATTGTATGTATTTAAATAATTATATGTATATATATAGATGCTTCCTTACTTACAATCGTTCGAGTTACGATTTTTCGAAGAAATGTTTCATTGTGTGATTTACAAAACAATTTAAAAAGCATGCAATCCGAATCAATGACTTCCGCGAATTGAATTGGAAGAGGTCATACTTTATCTATGGTAACTTTGTCAATGATGAAATTATCGCTATTTGTATCACGTACGATAAATAATTTTTTGAATTCTACCAATCAGAACTCTCTAAAAATGATTTGTTCCCGATTCTCGTGCATCACACAAATTTTAAAACACTTAGCAAAGATTACTCGCCAAATGTTCCACACGCTGCTTATACACTGCTGGCCTTCCAAGATGCAACACCAAGAAAGACAAGAGATATCAAAACCGCATTTATTTTACAGATTACACATGGTATCAGTGTTAATTGATTCCAAAGACAACCTTATTTGAAGTGAGGTAGACGGGAAAATCAGTAACAACTGTTACCACCAAGACTGTCAATGACCGCTGCTACACGCTGCGACGTAGAGTGAAAGAGGCTTTGGATGTGTTGTTGGGGATTGTCATCTCATGCCTCCACACCTAGCCAAAGTTAATCTTGTGTACTCACGGGTGTGGCATTCCGAACGAGGACTACTCAGATCATTGGCTAAACATGCTCGATGGGAGATAGATCTGGAGAACAGGCAGGACAGGGTAACAATGGAATATGGTGAGCTAAGAAGAAAGCTTAAACATTACGTGGAAAATGTGGTCGTGCATTGTCCTGTTGAAATGTGGCCGCAGGCAAGCCCTGAAGATAAGGGAGCAAAACAGGCTGCAAAACCTCAGAGATATAGCGGTGGCTGGTAAGTGTACCGTTAATGCATACTAGGGGAGTGCGGGAGGTGATTCCAATACCCCCTCACACCATAACACCGGGTGCAGGACCAGTGTGATCATGCATAATACAGCAGTTGAGCAGCCTCTTCCCACGGTGTCTCCAAACTCTAATTCGAACATCGTGATACTGCAGGCAGAAGCGTGATTCATCCGAAAACACAATGCTATGCCATTCGGATGTCCATCTCTGTCATTCAGCGGACCATTGAAAACGCAAATGCCTGTGGTTTAATGCCAAATGTATGCGAAGCAATGGACGCCTAGCGGACAATCCACTGTACTGCAAACAACTTCGAACTGTTTGCGCGGGCGCCCATTGTTGTGTTAGAGACGGTATGCGTTGTGTTATGGTTGTGGATGTGGCAGTGCGTTCCATCAGTGCCATGCGCACAATATCCCTGTCTTCCAGTGGACTGGTGTGAAGTGGCGGTTGCAATCGCTCCTGTCGGTCTGTTTTTCCCTCCTGCATCCACCGATTCCATATTCTCATGACTGTTGCTTCGCTACATCCGATACAATGACCAGTTTCTCGGAAGGATAATTCGCAATCTTTGTATGCAAGTATTCTTCCGCGATCGAAATCGGAAACGTGCTCCAATGGTGCTCGTGTTTCTCTACGAGGCATACTAAATCTGTACACACAAAAAATCGCACGAGAAAACAATACACGTTCTTCAAAACGACAATATTTCTTCCCTTTATATATAGCTTGAAAGGGGCGCTGCAGTCTCCCACGATGTGCGCGAGCGCTGATTTTGTAATCATTTGTATATCCTACTAAGGTATATACATGGTGTAAATTTTACGCTGTTTGGTTGATCCTTTCATGGTGTTGCATTTTGGATGGCCAGCAGTGTATTCGCAGATACCATTCAAACTTAAAAATAAACTTACTTACAGCGTAAAAGGCCACTAGAATCAAGTGAGACCAATAGCATATATTTCAGATCTTATGCTGTTACGTGTACGTGCAAAGAAAATAATAAGTTTTACTGTGAAATTTAAGGGGTCTTGTACATTTTAAACGCGTCGAAAATTAACGATAAACTTCAAAGTTTGAATTAGTCTATCTTCAAAACCTTTTTATGTATAAACATGAAATTTTGGATATTGATTAAACAGATTGTGCTTTGTAATATTCTACCAACAGAAATTTATTAACCCTTTACAGAATTTGTGTATTGTTGAAATCAATATAGCTCTTTTTTTACCCCATAAATCATTGCGCGCATGATATCTTGAGAAAGTGTGCATGGATTGTCATGAAATTTGCTAAATATACTAAACAAATATGTGTGTTTTAAATTATCTACTTTTAAGTATTTACAATGGTAATATTTTTAGTTATGACTATTTTTATTCATTAAAAATACAAAATTTTTATTTTTTTTTACGAAAATATTTTTTTTTTATATAGTTAATGAAATAATTTTAGCCTATGAGTTGATCATTTTAAACACACATATATGTTTAGTATCTTTACCGAATTTCATGCCAGTCCATACATACTTTCTCAAGCTATCATGCGCGCAATGACTTATGGGGTAAAAAAAGAGCTATTTTGATTTCAACAATACACAAATTCTGTAAAGGGTTAATAAATTTCTAATGGTAGCATATTACAAAGCACAATCTGTTTAATCAATATCCAAAATTTCATCTTTATACATAAAAAGGCTTTGAAGATAGACTAATTCAAACTTTGAAGTTTTTCGTTAATTTTCGACGCGTTTAAAAGGTACAAGACCCCTTAACGTACTTAAAAGTGCGCGGTCCACATAATCTCTTCCGCACTGAGATTTACATATGTGGATCTCTATTCTTTATTTTTTTGGTGAAATATTAATAATTTTATTTTTTCATATATTGACTTCAGATAAATAAATAAATTAATAAATCATTAAACCATTTTTTCATTGAAAATAAACAAATGCCTTATTCTGAAAAACATTCGACCTTTAGCCACATGCGCTTGAAAGATGTACCATGTACTTTGAAATATAAATTATTATTTATAATTTATTATTTATAGTGAATTATTTGAACAGCTGACAAATATCGTACTACTTTGTTTTAATAGTAATAATCATTTTATTAAATGGTAGATAGTTCGCAAATAAATAACTTGAAAATTGCCATTAAAATTGTGTTACGGAACATATTTGTTAATTAACTAATTCTCAAAAAAAAAAAGTCTCGACGTGCATGGAACTTTTATCCAACGGAAATGTTTAAAATGCATAAAACAATGCACCGAAAAATCTTTTTGCAATTAATTAACAGCTTCAGCTCAGATGTCCACATTGATAGACCACTTCTCTTTAAACTATCAAAATTAAACCATTGAATATTTCGGCATTTTAGTTTAATTTCTATATAGCTGAAATTTTTTCATTTGAAATAACGAAAATTTTGTGGCTTATTTTCTTCGGACGGTGATTCCATTTGAAGATGAATGTTGTTTTCATTTGAGTTTCTCCAATGCTGCTTAGAGCAAAAAAAAAGGTAAGCGATTTTGATAAATATTGAAATTAGAAAAATTACGGCAGAGAAATTTGGAGTTTCGTAGATTATTAACTAATTAAAACATTTATTTTTTACTCCTTATATCTAGGTTAATGACATTTATATCTATATTTTACAGGGCTAGAAACTTTAACCCGACTGCTACTGGCGACATCTTTATTATTATTTTTGGTAGCGCTATTTTAAACAATGATTTTAGTAGGATATTTTTGCTAAATTTCAAGGTAGCTTATTAGTGTGTAGAAATAGCGATAGACAAAATAATGAATATTGCCTTCAGTGACAGCTGTTTTTTAGGTCCACATGCCAACATAAAATTTCAAGGTCCCTAAAATATAAATTTTAGATCTGTTTCTCTCATTTATGGCGTCCTTAAATATGAGTTAAAAAGCATAATATTAATAGTATTATAATAAATTCGGTAGAGGTTAATATTTTGTTTTGTTAATGTTATAAAAGGAAAAATTTGTTATATAACAAAATTTTAATTTCGATAAAATTGAAAGCTTTTTGTTGCAGACTTTAGTTTTTTTTCCTTTTCTTAACACGTATGTCTAGTATATAAACTGGCGGCACTAAACCTTTTAAAAAAGCGTATTTACATTTCATTAACAAATTAGTGTTACTAAAATTTTTAGGGGAAAGTGTGGAAAGATGACGAATGAGAAAAGTTGGCGAATTCAGTGTTACTCATAATGAATCACAGATTGTAGCACATGGCGTCTACCAAAAGAGTTCACTGGAGGTGCGACATGTGCATCACTATGAAAAACATGCGCATATTGAGGGAAGTTATGAGAATTAGTTCATGTTCAGTGTGTTTCCCTTAAATATTTCGCCATCAGAACGTAAGGAATCACCCTTCTACGACAACTTTGTCAATTTCTTCTTTAAAATATTTTGAAAGTAGAACTCAAGACCTAAATGAATCATTTATTCTGCAATAGTCTAGGTTACTTAAAAAAGTTGATTTGATAAAAATGTCGCGACGGCGAAAGATGGCGAATAATTCTTAGCTCGTAATCTTATTTGATGTACTCTTTTAAAAATAGTTCAATTCGGTTTTTAAATTATTTTCCTTCCCAAATGCATGGTTGTTTTCCATTCTAGGCCTGAGAAGGTATTTCAGGCGCAAAATGCGTCAAAATACCAGCGAATAAGTGATAGGAAAAGGTGGGGAAATAAAGACATGGAGGCAGCTATAGCAGAACGTGCACATAAGGTCTCGAGTCTGAATGCTACATCATTAAAATACAATATAACTGCGACAAAGCTGAAGGTATTATAAAAAAAAAATATTGTCCTTCAGAAGGAGAGGAATTGATGCGGTTAGTAAGAAAATTCATACCTAATCAATAAACAATTGATTAAAAATATTAATTACTACTACTACTAAGTATTATTATTTTTAGGTAGCTTTCATTACAAAAAGCTACCTATTGCAGCCGTTCGGAGGAAAGCGATTTCAAAAAATTTTGGTATATTTTCATCGATCATGACCCCCAGAACCCGAAACCACCCTCCGTTCAAAATTGACATATATATATATATATATATATATATCTGAGATTTGTCATACTGTAACTCTCGTATTTATGAACCGATTTGGATGCAATTCGGTGTGTACATAGTACATACCAATGTCTCGACCGAGTTCGTTGGCCAGCTTCATCTGCCATTTTGTTTCAAAATGGCGGCCATTTAATTTTTTTTTAATTTAAAATTTGAAATGTGGTACCAAAAATTGAAAATGGAAAAATATTTTTTTCTTATGTACTTGACCATTATACAAAGATTCCGGAGCAGTTTTTGTTTCGTCTATATCTTAAAAAATGGCTGAGTTATAGCATTTCGAATTTCTTGCGTGGCTGACATTTTGAAACGTCCTGAAATTTGTCACGCGATAAAAGGCGTATTTATGAACCTATTTGGATGTAACTTCGTTTATACATAGTACATACCAAAGTCTCGACCGAGTTCGTTGGCCAGCTTCATCCGCCATCTTGTTTAAAAATGGCGGCCATTAAAATTTTTAAGAAAAATTTAAATTTGAAATGTGGTACCAAAAAATTGAAAATTGAAAAAATATTTTTTTCTCATGTGTTTGACCTTGATAAAAAGATTCGGCAGCAGTTTTTGTTTCGTCTATATCTTAAAAAATGGCTGAGTTATAGCATTTTGAATTTCTAGCGTGGCTGACATTTTGAAACGTCCTGAATTTTGTCACGCATTAAAAGGCGTATTGATCAACTGATTTGGATGTAAGTTCGTTTATACATAGTACATACCAATTTCTCGACCGAGTTCGTTGGCCAGCTTCACCCGCCATCTTGTTTAAAAATGGCGGCCATTTAAATTTTTAGCGTGGCTGACATTTTGAAACGTCCTGATATTTGTCACGTGATAACGGGTGTATTTATGAACCGATTTGGATGTACCTTTGTGTGTACATAGTACATTTTAATATCTCGACCGAGTTCGTGGTCTAGCTTCATCCGCCATCTTGTTTCAAAATGGTGGCCATTTAAAAAATTAAAAAATAAATAAAATTTAAAATGAGATACCAAAAAATTGGAAAATAAAAAAGATTTTTTTCGTATGTGTTTGACATTAATACAAAGATTCCGGAACAGTTTTTGTTTCGTCTATATCTAAAAAAATGGCTGAGTTGAACCGATTTGAAATTAACTTGGTCTGTACATAGTAGATACCAATGTCTCGACCGAGTTCGTTGGCCAGATTCATTCGCCATCTTGTTTCAAAAGAGTTGCCATTTAAAAAAAATAATAAATTTAAAATTTAAAATGAGGTATTAGAAAATTGGAAAATGAAAAAGATTTTTTTTTATGTGTTTGGCCTTGATACAAAGATTCCGGAGCAGTTTTTGTTTCTGAAAATTTGTTCTTTTGTTTATATCTTGAAAAATGGTTGAATTATAGCAATTTGAATTTCTAGCATGGCTAATATTTTGAAACGATCTTGCATTTGTCATGCGATAACACACGTATTCGCCTATTTCGATGTAAGAAGGCATGTGGATAGTATACATCAATATCTCTACCAAGTTCGCTGGGAAGCTCCATCAGCCATCTTGTTTCAAAATGGCGGCCATTAAATTAAAAAAAATTATATTTAAAGTGAGGTGCAAAAAAATTAGAAATTTAAAAAGGTTTCTTTCTTAAGTATTTGACCTTGATATAAGGATTCAGGAGCATTTTTTGTTTGTCTTTATCTTAAAAAATGGCTCAGATATAGCAATTTCAATATCTAATGTGGGTGACATTTTGAAAAATCTGATTTTTTGCCTGCGACAGCACTCGTATGTATCAATCGATTCCGATGTGAGTGATCATGTGCACAGAAATTACTAAGGTCTCGACCAAGTTCACTGGTTAGTTTCATCCACCATGTTGTCTTAAAATGGCAGGCACTTTAAGAAATCGCCGAATTTGGCAGCCAAATATAAGTTACTTTAAATAAAAGCAGGTTAGATAAAGCTGACTAATTTCGCGAAATTCTCATTCATAATGATTTAGTATTGATAAAAATTAGTATTGAATCTCCTATATTTGGTTTCCACTAAATTGAGCTTCGTGTGTTTGAATAATATAAGTTGGCTTTTTTAAAATAAGGAATATGAAAGCTACCTCTTTCTCCCGGCACTGGCCGGAGGGACTTTTTATTTATTAATAACGACTTGGAAACCGTCAGAATTCGCCGTTAATTTTTTTTTAGAAATAGTAAATTAAAAAGTTTAAAATTATACTCTTCAATCATTTTTTCGTTTCGCATTCATATCGTCTGAAAAGCATCAATAATTTATTCTAATCAATTTTTATGTAAAAATGGAGAAATTATGTTACAATAACAATATTTAATCTGCAGATTAGGTAGATTTTTAATGTTTTCAAATGATATTTTTTTTATATGGTTTCTACGTTCCCCTTCCATAATCGGGATGGCTGTTCCTTTTCTTTTCCTTCTTATAAAGTGGCATACGAAATAAATATTTTTTTATTAAAATAATATTCCTGGCATAATCTGGTGGAGAAGATATTTCAATCAAATCAACAAATTATAATTAATCTTTTTTTTCTTTTAAAATTTTATGACAAATTTGATGTTTTATTGGAGTTCCTTAAGAAAGTTTTTGTGAAGATATTAAATTCCAAGTTTTGCTCGTCATCTTAATAATTAATTACCTTTTTTGGTTAATCCATTGGTTTTCCCTATTAAAGTTAAAAGAGGTAATTGAAAATATGCATGGTATCAGGCAAGATACGGGTGAAGTGCAAATATCAGTTCATAAATACATTCATAGTAACTAGGGCAAATTGTAGAAGCTTACCTTCGTCATCTTTCCCACCTTCCCGTAGACGTTATAATATAAATATTAATAATTAATGTTCCAGATCCTGAAGAGTAATAAGAATCTTAGTATTTTTCCTTTACCAAATGTTAAAATACCTCACAACATGTTTAGACATAAAAAAATAAATTGTGAGAAAATATAACGTAACATGTTCTTCCACTAACATCTCTAGCTATTAGTTAAATTTTAGAGTGACGTATTATGCGTAAAATTTCTGAGCTTTGAAAATCTACTCTAAATTATATCACGACCTTTCTCTTTTTCTTTTATGCGAAATTATCTAAAACTTTTCTGTGTCTTGCTAGTACTACATTCAAGGATCAGGAGTAGTACATTCTGACAACTATTTTTCTTTCCATAAAGAACATTCCTTTATTAAAAATGGCATATTGTTACCCTTGAATGTCTCATGTAAAATTAAAGGAAATTCTTCAAAAATATTAATTACTAGACTCGAAATGATGTTGTTCTTAATTAACTATTACTTTTCTCGAGTTATATCTCCTTTATAATACATTTAAAATAAAACTTCCGTACGCTTCTAAATTTCAAACCATATTCGAGTATATAAAAATCCTTTATCGCATTTAAATTTGTAAATAAATTCAAAATATAAATTCTTCTGTTTTTACAATTTATAGAATAATATTCGTTATTTTTCAATGTCATTCATTCAACACTTAGACTTTCACACAAATTTCCTGATATACACAGGAAATTAAAAAGAAATAATTCTTTATTATTTTCTTAATGATGGCCTTTACTTTTTTATTTTATTCATTCATAATGAAGTTCCACTAATGAAGTAACAAAAATGCCGAATCAACATTTCCACTTCTTAAACTGTCTTTAGACTTTTCAAATTTTTCAGAAATATTCATTGTTCACATAAACAACTTTCATATCGTAGTACATTTAATTCTAATTTTCTTTACGATTCCTTGCAAATTACCCTATTAGCGCAATGTATAGTAACTTTTATTAATTACGGCTTTGTATATCTATAATAAATGCCGTTTTAAAATCCATATGTATTTAAATACAAGTTGATATTTTGTAACAGAAAGCAGCACAAATTTCTACATTAATGCATTTAATTCTTCTAAATTTCAATAAATATGCTATAAAAATAAATAATGCAGGCTGTTTTATTTTGAACAAAATTGCAGTGAGGGCATAATACAATGCATCTGTAAGTTCATATTGGATGATCGTGAAAATATTTAAACCGATCTTTTGATTTTTGTACTTTTTTATTCTTTGGAGCGATCTCTTTCAGCAGATGATGCCATACTAATTTCCCTTTTTCCTGCATAAGGTAAGCTGGGGTAACTGGACCCACGAGGTAACTGGGTAATAGGCTATTTTATAAAAAAAACTTTTATTTTATTTATTTATTTTTTATTTTTTTTAGCTTTTGTCAACATTGCACACCTATCTCTACTTCTTAAAACAACGTGTGTCAACTCAGTCATAACTCTGCCTTTGCTGTGATTAGTTGCCGAAAATTTAGGTTTCTTTTTTTAAAAACAACGTCCATTTGGTTGAAATTCCTCGGCTTTTTATTAAAATACAGTAAGTACTTTTATTAAACAATCTTTTTATTTAAAGACTAGACACATAAATACATTAATATTATTAGGTATCTATACATATTTACTTCATGTTTCAAATGTAAGGTCGGTGTTCCTATTACCCCATAATTTTTTCAAGAATGGGGTAACTGAGATATGCTATCCCATATGGTCCATGGATAGCCGGACCATATGGGATCCATTTACCCCAACAGTTAACATAACAACATAAATATCTTTTTGAGTTTGTCTTACTAACGAAAATTAATTTCTCCATTGGTTTTTTGCTTGCAATAAAGGAAATTACATAATACCTTATTAAAATTACACAATAAAACTTAAAAAAAGTGTGTTGGGTGTATCAAACCACATTTTTTAAGTGTGATAGCTATAGCTCGAAATTTTACGATACAGATGAAGAGTCGTACATAAGGAAAAGTGAGATTATTAGAAAAATATAGAAACGAATAAAAAATAGTTATGTTTGATATAAAAATGTGGTTACATTCTCCACCAAGTTTATTGGACATATCGAACTCCCATTGTGGTAAATAAAAAAGAGAATGAGATACTTAAATACTTACGTAGCCCTTTGTACATAGATTTAACTTGTTATTTTTTTACTTAAAATGCCCATGTAACGTTTATACTTATTACCTATGCTAGTACATAAGTACTTAATTTATTTTTATGGTTTTTGCATAAATAAATCTAATATTTCTCACTTTTAGTGCTTTTTTTAGACACATTGATAGTAAAGGTTTCCCTTACAACGCCCATTAGTTGATATCTAATGTACATTGATCTAACTGGTTTAAATTTTTTTTAGTAGTTTACAATTTTTCAAACAGGACTTGATACCCAATTTAAAAGAAAAAAGAAAAAAAAAACGCGTGTGGAACATATATCCTCTTGGTCCACTTGCCCCATTTTTGTAGATGAACTGGACGCATGAGGAATGAAAGTTGAAATATATATATTTTTTTATATATTTTTTTATTTATATATATTTTGTTTTTATTATTAGATATTAAAATGTAATTTTGAACATTTCTGTTTGATAGAGGAAACCTAACTGAACACATTTACCAAAGTTCGGTCTATAATTCCAATGAATATTACCTTTTGAACCTGAATTGCCAGAATCTCCAGAGCCACATTGTAAAATCATGGCCCATTCGCCCATCGTAACCTTATTATAATCGAGTTATAATTTTACAATTAAGAGTCTGACATCTTTCTGAAGCCTAAGTGTTCTTAAATATGAAAATAAATTTACAAATATCAATAGTTTATAGCGCTCTTACTCGGAAAAGACGATGCTTTACTTCAAGAACGCAATTAGGTTATCTGATGCATTTCCAGATATTTAATTGTCAAATTATAACTTGTTTATAACAGTTAATAGACATTTATAAAAGTCTTAAAAAAAAATTGAATACTGGTGTCTGTACTTAATCATTACACGTAACACACTGCAATTACACGCAAGTGTAAAATTCTTGCCAAATTTAGAAACTTGTATTTAGGACTACTAGTTGTTAATCGACAGTTCTGTTATAACAGTTTATACATATTCATAATTTTTTTCTATAAGAAAGAAATCAGCGGTTAAAATTTGTTTTTCTTGTTGCCATTTAAACCTTTGATCTGTTATAATCGAGTTATAATTTGACAATTAAAAGTCCTAAATACACGAGTTTCTCCAATCTAAGAGATTCTAATTATGAGAAGAATTTTAGGAATATCAAAGCGTGCTTCTACTTGAAAGATATGTAACTTTACTCTAAAAATGGGATTAGATTCTATTATTCATATTAAGGTATAGATTTTAAAATTCAAACTCGATTATAATAGTTAATAGACGTTCATAAAAGTCAATTACAAGTAAGAACAGTAAAAAACTTAAGATACTGGTGTCGCTGCTTAAAAAATGCATGCTACACATTGCGACAAATATAAAATTCTTGTCATATTTTGAAACATTGATTTAAAACTATTAGTTATTAAATTATAGTTCGATTATAACAGTTTATAAATATTCATAATGTATTTCTATAATAAACAAACCAGTATTTAAAAATTGTTTCGCTTGTTATCATTCAAATCTATGAACCGTTATATTCGAGTTATAATTTGACAATCAAAAGTCCGAAGTACATAAGTTTCTTCAGCCTAAGAGTTTCTAAATATGACAAGACTTTTACGACGATCAATAAGTCCTTACTCTCGGAAGGGATGATTCATTAGTGCAAAAATAGAATTAAATTCTCTTATTCGTAATAAGATTATAACGCCTCTTAGAAAAGACCCTTGTTAAATATAAATTTATATATGTCCCCTGTGCGTAGAGGAGAGCAGCCTCTATCTCTTGCATCTTATAGCCATGTCCTGAGGCGCAAAGGGAAACCGTACTCAATCTCGTAGAGATCCCTGAAAAATGAAATGAAGTAAAATAAAATTTCCTCGGAATCATTTCTCATTATTACACCTCCCTTCCATTCCCATGAAGAGATAGGAAAAAGTAAGTAAACATAGTTTGTTGCAACTTCCAGAATTTAGCAAAATTTTAAATTTCATTAAGTTGCATTACATATTTTTTTTAATGTTCTGATTTTTTAAATGATATCTTTCCCACTCTGTATCACGTTTACTATGCTAATGACTTTACAAAAAGAAGAATATATTTTGTTGTATCTTTTTGAAGGTTGTTCATCGTTTTATGTAAAAATTAATTTAATCCATGATTTATAATTATTGTTGATGATTGTATTAATAATTTCCATAAGGAAAAACTGTTTTTGTATGGAAAATTTGCCTAGAATATATTTAGATTAGTGGTTTCCTAACGTGGGGTATACACCCCAAAGGAGGACAATTTGCTTTTTAAGGGACGCAATTCTAGATTAATTATTAACCCGATTCCAAATAGCCATTTTCTAGTAATCTTGCAGATTAAAAATAATCGTTATGCATGTAAACTTCACATTTAAAGGATATCATATTATTCTTATTCAATTTAAAATAATATTGTTATTCAAAACAACGCAGATTCGCGTATAACTGTATAGAAGATATTAAAATATTTTGTATGTCTACGTTTTCCTTCAATATTTCTGGTTATTTTTGTATTATAGAAATTTACGCAAAATTTTCCGCTATTTACGAAACGAATTCCAAATTGCTATTTGCTTTATAATATGTTACATATTTACACCTGAAAATATTTATGTGTATATCTGAACCTTACTGGTCTTGAAGGCATTTTTAACATAAACATGTTTGAAATGTCGCATCTGTGTACAAGCAACATTATAAAATCATTAAATCCCTAAATTATGTTGATGCAAAAGTTGTGTGGTATTTTAATACCTGCAGATAATTTTACGTATCAGTTCAAAACAAGCAGATAGAATGTGTCATGTGGGGTTTAATTATTTGGAGTACCTACTGTGTGATATAAAAGGACTAGTTTCATTATTCTGCATCAGTTAGTTGTGAAATACAGAGTGATTAAGATGTCAGTGCATAAAGTGCATTAAAGACATCGTATTTGGTCTCAGTTCCAGAAAAGAAGGAACGCATCAGTTGCATCTAAAAACTTATGTGACACGTTTGAAAGTTGAGCATTAAATGTTTAAACATGTCAAAGATGGTTTGTCATTTTTTTTCCAGAAAATTCGGCCTAAAAGAAGATCCTGTATATGGATTGTCATCAAATTGATAATGACACTTTGCGCTCCAGGTTGGAAAGTAACCCATATCAAACCCCTTGAGCAATTGCAAAAGAGTTTGGCATCAACCAGTCGACAGGTGAAAGAAACATCTATCATCTTGGATTTATCTTGAAACAGAGTAAGCGGGTTCCGCACAATTATAAAACACGACAGAAATTTTGTCTCAACGTAATAAGTACAAAATAAGGAAATAGGTTAATGGTAACTTTCTTAAGGTTATGTCTTAAATCACATACAAGATATATAAGCATACATTGTGGCATATACATTTTAAAATTTTGTTTGTACATGGTAGTCGTCTGGCGATAATGGGAAGGGAAAGCCCAGTAACAGAGAAGTGCGTTACTATATGAAAGAAAAATTTCTACTTAAAATGGAAAAAAGATGATAATTCAAAATTTATTTTTGTGTAGATCCTACAGGGTAACCATTTTTGATGAATCTCGCACTTAGCATCGAGACCTGGTGCATTTTACAGCCCTATAGATCGAAATTTGAGAAACATTTGAGAGTTTAAAAATTTTTCAGCAAAAATTGTATTTATTGATTTCACCGCAGTTTAACTTTTAGTAAATGCAATTTTTGAAATCACTTATCGGACTATTAGCATAGAATTTTTTTAAAGTACTTTAAAATACAAATTAGATAATAATAAGAAGAATAAAATATTGAAAACATATATAAAATTCATTCAAGAACTTGCGAATTTCATTTTGAAAAAATACAGCTTAATAAATGTGTTTTTGGCCGCAGAATATTAGCTTTATTCATTACTGTAGAAATTTTCACTGCAATCCAAGCCGAATGCCATAATCGTCTGCTGTGTATGAGTACTGGTTTGGATACGTAGCACAATTTGTACGACTTACATGGCTTTTTGGCGTAAAATTAATAATTAAAAATTCATTATTTATGATTATATATATACAAAAATATGTAAAATACGACTTTATAGAATAAATTTCATAGGTTCTCAATCTTTAGCCTATAGGGCAGGGATGGCGAACCTTTTCACGCCCACGTGCCAAATTTCCCCCAAAATATACTTTACGTGATCATGGCGTGCCAACAATAAAAAAAATTAATGGATCAAATAATAATGAATCAAAACTACTTAAAATTTCGTTTTTAGCATTAAAAAAATACAGGTGATATTTGATGTTATACTGTAAAAATTTATTTTAAAAATATTATTTCTGTTGTCTCATCTTAAATGCCAAATAATTTATATCCGCTTTGTACTTAGTTATTTTCGATAGAATGAAAGTTTAATTGCACTCACTTGACAAGACGTTTTTTTTTTTTTTTTTTTTTTTTTTTTTTTAACGAAAAGAATGTCTTGCAGAAAAAAATTGTCAAAATAGCAACCGCCAGAAACTATAGCTTTTAGTGTCTGGAATTGAATTCCAAGTTGTTATAATTTTAAAATCAGCATTTTTGCTTATTACACTTTTAATTTTTGTTTAGCAATAATCTTCTAATTCTCAAAATTTTCTGAGCCAATATTAAGCTAGATTCGGATAAATTAAGTTATATTTCAATTTCTTCAATCTGTATGACAATCACAACCAACTGAACTAATCGGACTCAAGTGACACAGACAACATCCATATTAATTAATGCATTTTGTGAAATTCTACTATATTTTGATGTAAAACTTAAATCTATGCCATACCAAAAATAATCTGCAGCGTGCCACTTATGGCACGCGTGCCATAGGTTCGCCATAGGTCAAAAATATTCCACTTGTTATTAATGAGATAAAAAAATATAATGCATGAATGCTATCAAATTTATTGCCAAGTGCTAGGATCTGTCCAAGACGTTAAGTGAAAATCAAAATGCAGATTACATAACACTTTATCTTTCACCATGAAAATTTGACTGGGTAAGTTGGATAGAAACAACAAAATTCTTCTAAATATCAAAGCGTAAATGCATGATTTCGCTGCATTTGTAGATTGATATTGCAAGTCATATTTGAGACAAAATATTTATCTGTTTGATAAAATAATAAAATGTGAAATGATTGATCGTAGTTAGTGCCATTTTAGGTATCCTGCAAGTTAATAACAAGTTACTTTTTAAATAATAAGTATTATATGTTACAAAAGAAGCCGGAGAACCTGGGTGTCATGATTTTAGAGATGCCTAGATGGGGCGTAGAGAAAGGAGGTCGAGAATCACTGGTTTAGATCTGTTCACCATACCTCATTATAAAAGAACCTTTTAAATGGGAGAATTTTTGGGGGACAATGTAAGTTAAATAAGAAAATCCCTGCCGGCCCGGCCTACAGGTTGAGGTAGATTTCGAAGTTAAGTATATTAATTGCACCAACAAATACTAAATCATGATTAGATAGAAATCCACTTTAATAGTTTTATCCGGCTGCTTTTGACAAGTTTTTATTTCATTTTTATATAATAGCTGGTTTTATCAGAATCATGTTAAGGAGGTATTAAAAAAAATTTCCATGCTCAAAAACTCGAAAATTTCTGGCACATTTTCAGATTCATTTTTAATAGAAAAAATATTAAACTTGTTGCGTGGTTTTTGAAGAGATTTATAAAAGACCTCTGTTTTTATTTTTCGTTCAATTAATTGAAACTTGATTAATAAACAATTATTTTCTCAGTAGGCAATATTTTTCGTTTCTAACAAAATAGCTTCGAGAAATTCTGTTCAAAATGCCCACTTTGACATCATTTTTTGAAATATATTCTGCCTCTATCAAAAAATCGATCATTACGGTACATTATATAGTGTCTGAAGAAGAGAATCTATCAATTGGAAGCGTTTGAGAGCAAAAATTAATTTAAAAATGAGTCAGAAAATAAGCAGTTTCGATTTGAATACATTCTTAATAAGATGATTTTCTTCTTCAACCGCTATGTATTTTTAATTTGTTTTTGTTGTAAGAATTGGTCCTATCAAAAACTTGTCTATATAAATGTTGAAGACAATATTAACAAGATATATGATAAATTCATGGGGATTTTATATCTTATGAATTGACGGAATTATAGAATTTTTTCTTCTTCACCCCCCTTTTTTTGTTTTCGTTTTTAATTTTTTTGCGGTACGAATTGGTCCTATCAAAAACTTGTGAATACAAAAGTTGTAGATAATATTAAGGAAATGTATAATAAAATTAATTGGATTTGATACCTTGAGAATTGACGAAGTTATGAATTTTTTTCTCCCAAAAACCGTATTTTTTGCGCCCTTTGAGCCCATTTTTAATTTTATCCAAAATCTGTGATACCTAAATTTTTGGTCCTATTTTTAGAAGTAATAAAAACTTTAAACTGATTTAATATGCACAAAAATTAAGAAGTTATGGGGTTTTTCTGTTTTCACAAAACCCCTCCCTATTTCCATCCCCTTGGTCCGATTTTGCCCATTTACGAACTTGACCGAGATTTTATGCCCCTTGATTTTATGTATCAGTTTGGAAGAGATTTGTGCAGAATTGTGGAAGTTGTCGTGTCCAGAAGAAAGTGATATATATATATATATAGATACACACACATATATATATATATATAAATTTTTACTGATGGTGGTTTTGGGTTCCAGGGGTCATGATCGGTGTAGATATGCAAAAATTTTTCAGAAATTCCTACATAGGAACGACTCCAATAGGTAGTATTTCATACGAAATCTACCTAAAATTGCCATTGGGATTTAAATCATCATTCTTAACTTTTTATCCCTTTTAACTGTATGAAATTTTAAGATATAAATATATGAACAATACATTTTTCATTCCGGTTTGCACCCAAGAAACCCAAATGGAGGATCAAAAGTAGATGTTACAGTTTTAGAAATCAATTTTTGAGAAACTTTTAACACGTAGACGATTTTTTTATGACGCAATAAACTACAAGAAAGCTCCATACGAATTAAAACGGTAACTTTTTTTTTTTTTTTTTTTTTTTTGCATTACCTAGTCATTATAGCGTCGTTAGGGATGTTTACTGGGAGAGGGTACTGGACTTTATAATGTCGTTTTATACGTACAAAATACTGGGAAAATACATATGGGTTAACTTCTGAAAAGACAAAATAGTCATTAATTTTTATTGCAGAAAAGCGTTTTTATTAAAAATTATTAGATACACCTATTATGGAATATCTTCCAATTGAAATATCTAATTTTGTAATTTGTTTGAATCAAGACTTTTCAAATATAAAATAATGAAGCAACAAATTAAAATTTTTGGCTTGCTACAATTCCCTCTTAGAGATAAGAAAACCAAGTTAACATAGTTTGTTGAAAATTCCAGAATTTAGCAAAATTCTAAATCTCGTTGAGTTGCATTATATATATTTTTAAAAGTTCGATTTTATAGTTACATCTTTCTGAATCTATATCTAGTTTACCAGGATAATAGCTTCCATAAAACGAAGAAAATATTTTGGAAATTATATATTTTGCATATGGGCTACAAATGAAAATAAAAAATTTTAATTTTAACGAAATGATAAAAAAACGATGTACTTATAAATGTCATCTTTATTAATCTAACAATCTGTTTGTGTGTCAGTCTCTCTGTCAGTGTACGCTATCATGCTGTAATGGATGAAGTCAGCCCTACGGGCATTGGACATGGAAGTACACCAAGCTAAAAACGAGAACCTCAAGTAGAGATTATTTTAAAAGTTCAATGTAGATATATTTTTTTAATTAGCCTTTAATGGATATTTAATGTATTCTTACACTAGTTATTTCCGTTTACTATTTTCATCTTCGTTTCTAAATATCACATAATATCACTATTTAAAGCACAAAATAGACCAAAAATGCTTTTTCAGATAACGTGTATTTGAAAACTGTAAGACAATTTACAGATTTTTAAAGATTTAAAAAATATTTTTTTTGCTTTGAATATTGATAGATGTCAATCTACAAACTATTTTCTTGCAACGTGTTTATTTTCACGAGGCTGAAATATTGATAAGGTTTTTCCTTCTTTAATCGCGCGAATATATCAAATACTAAACCATATATGTACAATTTTGATTCTTTTTTATCACAATAGAATATTTATTTACAAAAATGGCAAGTTGCGGAAAATGAAAATGTAAATCAGCTGATTTATAAACCAGCCGAAGCGAAGAATAAATACAGTGTTAAATGTATATTTTTGTTTTTAATTTCGATACATGTCAAACTGCAAACGAGTGTTTCGTCTCTGCCGTTTGTTTCTTTCCACAACGATGAAATATCAGTAATATTACGTTACATTTTCCCTCTAAATATCCTGAAAAAAAAAAATACCAAACCATTTGCATGCACCATTTTGGACCTATTTCTTATTATTATGGGATAAATTTAAAAGGGTTTCTACAGTTCAGGGAATTTCCCTGACTTGAGGTCAGATAAATACCAGTATTTATTCAGAGAAAAACTTACCTTTTTTAATTGCCCAATTGTATAAGTCCAGTTTTTTATAAGAAAATACTGGTATATTCTCTGAAACAGTAGGAACTCTGTTTAACTGGTTTCAGAAAATTATAATTACACTTTAATTGATTTAAAGAATACAACCAAAATTAAATATAAGTATTATGATTCAAACCAAAAATCTGAAAATGTACTTAATAACTCATATAAACTAGTAAATGGTGCACTTTTAAATGTGCACTATTAAATGGCGCTACTGACTTTGAAACAACGAACAGTGGTGTTTCAAAGTCCGTAACGCCATTTAAGAGAGTATATTGATGAGAAACCTTTATCACAATTGTGGAAGAAACAGAAAATCCTACTTTTATAAATACGCACTTTCTGTTCATGCTCCGTATACAGTACAAACCTATCAATGTATTGAAAAGTAAAAAATAAAGAGACGTTACTTACACCACACTCTTTATTACAGAATCCTAATACTTTTCATGTATAGCTTAGGACTACATAGCATAACTTAGGAATACGATATTAGGCCTAAATATTATGTCTAGGTATCAGATGCAAATGAAGCGCAGACTTTACAAAAGACAACCTTATTAAACAGATGAAAATTCATTGAAAATCAAATCAAACTGAAAATCAAAAAAACAATTGAAACTGAAAAATTGGAATGTATCTAATTTCTAACATCGAAATACTTACTTTAAACGATGTTATAAATCGAATTTTAAAGGGTTAAAATGGGACAATTTTTCAAAAATTAGGATTTAAAACATTCAGATTTGCCATGGAATAACGTTTTTCAATGCTAAGGATTGCATATTCTTTTTTTCGAATTTTTAAACATCTAAAAACTACAAAATTCAATTTTTTGTAGCTTCAATATGAAACAAAAATTACCACCAATTTTTCCAAGCAAAGTAATACGGTATAAATATACAGGGTATTCAGATATTCATCCTATAAACTCAGAGGGTTGTTCGTGGACATTAAGACAAACAAAAATTGTATGGAAAAGTGTGGTCACAAACTATGTTTAGTAAGTGAAAATCGTGGAAATATTTATTTAGGTTGTGACGTCACACACTAACGAAAAGGGGAAAAGGGAAATCCGAACAGTAGATCCAAGCTGTAAGCCTGAAGGAGTGTTTTCCTTCGGCCGGCCGAAACTCATTTGTTAGTCCATCCTTTTCACACCAGATTTTTAAAAAGAAATATTTAGTTAGATTGTGACGTCACACGCTAACGAAAAGGGGAAAAGGGAAATCCGAACCGTAGCTCCAAGCTGTAAGCCTGGTGGAGTATTTTCCTACGGCTGGCCGAAACTCATTTGTTAGTCCAACCTTTTGACAGCAGTTTTTAAAAAAAGATTGGTCAACGATTGACAATTATAAAACATAAACATTTTTACCACATTAATTTACACAACATAAGGAATTTATTACAGATGCTGCTAGAAGTGGCGGCCGCAGACACCATTGCACAATCTACATTAACATAAAAAATTTTCGGACGCGCTCAGATATACCACGTGTGTCATCGATTGCTGCCTCATATACAACAATCCGAGCTTTGAGATAATCCGGCATGTACACGTGCGTCTCATAAATAACTGAGTTTAGATGTCCCAAATGGAAAAAGTCCATGGGGTTGAGATTCGACGAAAATGCCAAGTAACGGGTCCGCCGCGTCTAATCCGCCTCACTCCATATGTGATATCGATGTGGTTATACACCTGACGTGAAAAATGTTTTGGGGGCACCATCATTCACAACATGCATGAACAACATTCCTTGCTGCATAAAGTAACGTCCCATTTCATTTCCTATGGGGCCATAAGTTGAATACTCATCATCGCGATTTTCACCAACTATACGTGGCTTGCGACCGTATGTCCTATTGCAATTTTTGCTCATCTTCATGTCCACTACTAACTCCCTGAGTTTATCGTATGAATATCTGAACATCTCTATATCACTATATGAGATGATATCCTTTAAGTAGTCGTACTGCAGAATGCGTGATAGCGAAAATTAGTAGATTTCGGTAGAGTGACATATAAAAAATATAGCTCGCCATTATTCGAACATATTCACACCATCGAGCACAAATGCAGTGTGGATAGAGAGAAATAATTATCACGCAACCACGCCAATGTGCCGAAACTGTTAAGGGAGAATGCGCAATATCAGTTCCTCCATACTAATGTAGTTTAACGTACAGTGCGTGCGAATAGTTTAAGCACGATAATAATTTTAAAATAAAACTTTAAATATTCACTTTATTTCAATACCTATCTTGAATATGTTCAAGTTCATAATACCAGTTTTAACACCATATTCAATAAAATTATCTTTTAAATTTTATTTCAAACCATGGAGTTTAAGAATAGAACAAAAATAACTGTGTCAAAAGTTTATCCACAAAATCGTTTTTATCCAAATTTTACGAACTGATGTAAGCGATTGCGCACGCAAACGACTTTTGGGTGTATAAGAAGCAGTCAGTTGTTGTTTTTGAGTTAGTATAAAATGCCTAAGTCGGAAGAATTTTCAGAAGAGGAGGTCATAAATATCTGGAGTATGAGAGCAAAATTTAAGTCTGTTTCTGAAATTGCAAGTGCATTAAAAAGATCAAAACGATGTATTCATCAAGTTTTGGCTCGTGGTAATGATTTTAAACAAAAATTCCGTTCACGAAGGCCACCAGTGACTACTTTGCGCGAAGACCGCCGCATCATAAACTTGGCTTCAACTGGTAATTATCCTCTTTCGTAAATAACACGTGCAGTTTGGGGACAAATATCGAATAAAAAAACTGTTCATAGAGGAGTTTTGGAATCGGAATACATCAAAAATCGTAGAATGGCTCGGTTACCATGTCTGAAACGACACAATAAAGAATCTAGATTACTGTGGGCCAAAGAACATATGTCATTTGGTGATAAGTGTCTGCATGTCATATTCAGTGATGAAAAAAATGAAACCTCGATGTCCCTCATGGGTTTAAGTACTATTGCATAGGAGTATATTTAGCCAACAACATGGTGGTGGTAGTGTAATGGTAAGGGGGCTATTTCTTTCAATGGTCAGACATCTCTAGCATAAATCAGTGGTCGTGAAAACTCTGAAAACTATCAAGAGACACTTTCCAATAATTTACTCTCTGTTGGCGGGGTTTTGGGAGGCGAAAAATGGTTATTTCAACATGATAATGCTTCGATTCATACCTCAAACTCAACTTCAACGTTGCATAATTCGAAAAAAAGTATCTGTTTTGAAATGGCCGGCAATTAGCCCTGATTTAAATCCTGTAGAGAATATGTGGAATATTCTCACACATGCAGTTTATCCAAATGGAAAGCAGTATTCTTCAGTTAAAGATTTGAAAGATGCTATGACGGAGATTGTCCTCTAAGCCGTGTCTGATCGTAAAAACAAAACACGCAACAATAACCAGGTTGGTGCAAAATGTTAAAAAAATCTCCAATATGGTATAAGAAGGTGAATTTACTGTAGCATATCAAATACCGAGGGAGAGGTACAAACAGGGGACGAAAACAACAGCCTCTTTTTAGCACAACATCCAAAGGCGAGGGTCAGAGCAGAAGTGACCTGACTTCACAGATAAAATTCACCTGCTTGCGTGATACAATATCGCCAATATACAAGTATTTTGCGCCATGCACAAGGGAAAAACAAAACATTGGCTGGCAAAGCATTAGCCAAACACAAGCGGTGACCTTATACGTATTTGAATTGCGTAGGGGTACCATATTTTGAGGTTACAAGATTCTTGTGGTATGGGAAATGAAAAAGAACACTGCACTTTGGATATAAGTGCGTTTTAAGTAATAAGGGAAAATGTTTTTGATTATAGACAAAGGCTGGAGAAATGAAAGAATCGTTAGGCGAAAGGCGTGTGAATGCGGTTGGTGAGACAGATGCGAACACAAAGTTCAGTCTGCAATGCAGATTGCAGCTGTTACAAAAATATGCAGCATTGTAATACATATATCTTTAAAGATCTGTATTTTGGAGTGCAGTGCTAGGGTAAATGTACTGAATAGAATGCAAGTTAAGTAACTTTTGTTGATGCGCCAGCCAGACACATTACCAAATAAGGATAACTGAGAAATTAAAATGTTTTTGTATGAACTGACAGTCGTAACGTTTTTCTAAAGGCTAAATATATCTGAGAAAATATCTCAAAGTAGAATGGGAAGATTTAATTACTGGTTTTATTTTATTAAAGTAAATGAGTAATTACAAATAATTTTATTTAAATGTGAGGGGCTATTTGTGCAAGCGATATAGTTTTTAAATATTAGATTTAATTTAGGAACCGCACTGGGGGCAAATAGTACATTAAAATAAATAAAGAATTAAATTGAATTTTGAAGTGAAACTGCGGGGGGGGGGGACTAGAATGAAAGCATATATAACAGGATAATCGTTATACATATCACCTGGAACACCACAAAAAAATGTGACAAAATATCTCAAAGTAGAATGGGAAGACTGAATTATTGGTTTTATTTTATTAAAGTAAATGAGTAATTAAAAATAGTTTAATTTAAATGTGAGGGGCTATTAGTACAAACGATATATATTTTAAATATTAGATTTAATTTAGGAACCGCACTGGGAGCAAATAGTACATTAAAATAAATAAAATATTAAATTGAATTTTGAAGTGAAACTGCGGGAGGGGGGAAACTAGAATGAAAACATATATAACAGGATAATCGTTATAGATGTCACTGAGAGCTCGGGGTTTAAAATTGAACCAGAAACAATACAGAACCTCATTTTATCAATGGAAGATCGTATATTTAAAGGAATTCAGCTGAATGGAGCAATAATCAAGTATTATTATTTTTTTATACTTGTTCTACTAAAGAATAAAGAACTACTCTGCTTAAACTTTTGACACACTCATTTTTGCTCTTTTGATAAATTCTATTATTTGAGATAAATTTTAAAGCATAAATCTGTTAAATATCCTTTTAAAACTAAAATTTGTAGGTTATGTGAAATGGAAAGTAACTTTCAGTCGATAATAAAATTTATTTTGAAATTTTATGCTGTGCTTAAACTTTTGACACGCACTGTAGATCGAATAAACATTGGTGTTTTCCGAAGTTCAATAATTACATAAAATAACGTTATTGATTTATTCACATCTTCTTCACTGGATGATGGAATACTCTCTATTAAATGTATGCAAACTTTTGATGACATTTAAGTAAGACAAATTTAAATCAATGAAAAAACGTAGAAGAAATTCTATGAGAACGGAGACATCTCTTCTTGTTATTTTAGAACAAACGATACGCACACAAAAATTCCCTTCCAGATTCATTCAACTATTTTTATACTCTTGGCGGATGACTACAAAAAGTGCACTAAACATGTATTTTAAACAACCAAAAATTAACCAGATTGTAAGTTAACTACCGCGTCAATATACACTTGGCTAAATAAGGCTTTTAAATAGCGAGAATAAAGCTACTAGAACAATCTCGAAATATCCGGGGTAGAATTGAACGAATAAAGGAAAAGAATGTATTACAACGTCGAATGAAATTTTAAAAAATGATACAAAAAATGCCAAATAAAACTTTAAAAGAAGGATAACAGAAATAAGATATTTAGAAACAAAATATAGTAATTTGAAATGTGGATTTTTTTGGATAGGTTAATAATTAAAATAATTTATATATTATATATATATATATATATATATATTATTTACAATCAACAACATTTTTCTTTTCGGGTAAGCTTTGGAAAAAAAAAATCCTTACATTCGTAAATTCGTACATTCACTCCTTTTTTACAATCAACTATATATTGAGTTAAAAACTCATCTCGCGGAAGGAATTTCACGGTTGTGTGAAAATCCCACTCGCGGAAGTCACTTGAAACCAGTCACATAGCAGTTTAAATTATAAACAACAACTCATAAGCCAAGGCGCACATTGAGACACAGCTATCACGGGCAGGTGTAGCGACACTGGTCTGAAAAAAGGGTGAGCACATATTGCAACTTAGTTTTTCATCAAGTTTATTGATATTGTTGAGGAAATTTGGCAAATATATTTACAAATATTTAAACTTGATTCAGTAGATATATTTATATTCAAAATCAGATTCTGATAAAAAGAAAATAATAATACAGGTTAAAATGTTCATTAGGGTTTTAATTTGCATTTAAACGAATGTTATTAGTTACATATAATATTAATAGT
Organism: Maratus speciosus; assembly: GCA_963932465.1. Lineage (NCBI taxonomy): Eukaryota > Metazoa > Arthropoda > Arachnida > Araneae > Salticidae > Maratus > Maratus speciosus. The sequence goes on along the minus strand of OZ010787.1, from coordinate 504,569,955 downwards.
GTTATTCCTCCATTGAACAACATTTTTATTTCTTTAATAGCAAAAATACATTTAAATTCCAACGATTTTCAACAACACATTCCAACAAACAATTTACGGAAAATCGTCTGCCTTGAAAAGAATATAATGGAATCAAAGAAAATATATTAAAAGTACAGAATAGTGCATTAAGTTCTATTATTCACATAATAAAAGTAGCATTCCTATATTAAGTTTGAACAGTTTACCGTGTTTTTAATGTCGTCCTTCACTTAAAATATTATTTATGCACTTAAAAAAGTACATTTGTACAACACTTATTTATATTTCTTTTTAAAAAAATCAATGATATTTAGAAAGAATTGGATTTTCAATGTCATTTTCAGATACGAGCAAAATGTTTTGTAAATTGCAGAAAGAAACATGTATACACTGTCAAGTGCGAGTATTACTCGCGCTTAGAGTATTCCGTACAATAAATATATGAATTACTAACTGTATTATTAAAAAAGTCGTTACTAATAGAAAAATAAGACTTTGTAAAAAATTATGCAACGTACGGTTTGGTATAGATGTATACATACTAGAAAAGTATGAATGGGTATATAGTAAAAGTGCAAAGAGATATGAAGGCTAAATAATATAAAATATTGCTATTCTCTATAACTCTTATTTAAACATTATCCTAACCTGTTTATGAGGAACTCAATCGGCACTGAAAATAAAGGTAGTGCGTATTTAAATTTCATTTGGCATTTCATAAATCTAATTTCAGTGTCGTAATAATCTTTTCATTTTACAGTGTAACTAAAACAAAACCCTCATTCAGAGTTTAAACTTGGCATTTTGCTAAGCGTGCTACGAAAGGAAGTCGCAAAGTAGCTATACGCTTTGGTCCGCGCCGCATTTTTTTCAGATAGGTTTTTAATTAACATTTAAGGACACAAGAGCCATATTGAGAGATCTACTCAATGCAAACTAGCCGCGAATTCCATAGTATTTATGCGATTAATTATAATTAAATTAGTCTGTTTATAACAATTTGATGTTTATTGCTTTTATACTTCTACTGGACATTGTATTACACAAATGTATCATTAAAAAGTGCTATCTAGGCTCTCAAAGATGATGGTACATAGAGTACGTCGCCCCTATAATTATGTATGTTCAAACCCTCCGTATCTTTAAGGGTTAAGAACTCGGCAAATTACCGACAACTTTTTTCAAAAATCATTGCCAACAATGCTTATATACTTCTGCAACGACAGGTACCTACAGCGCTTTTCAACACCTTTGCTGAATGCCCGCAAATCGAAATTTGTGTGTAACGGAAAAATGCGATTTTCTCAAAAACTATGTGACCTACGGTAATCGTTGTAATTCTCCTGCGATTTTTAAATTAACGTCTACTACCTCTATTTTTTTCATAATTTTAGTTTCAGTAGATTCGGAAATAGATCGGGGGGGGGGGGGAGCATATTTTCGCACTGCATTTTCGACGATATCTCTGAAAATACAATAACTAAAATTAAAAGAAATGTATTTTTGAGTTCAGCATCACACCATGCACCACACGATATACAAAGGAAAGACTTTTTTTTTTTAAGTAACATAATTAGCCCCTCTACATTTTCCCTAAAAATATTATTTTATTTTTCATAAATATATTTATGAATGTTTAATAATCTGTAAACATGTGGGTCAATTGTCTTTATTACTTTCCCCCAATTTGAACTTTCCACGTTCCATAGTTTACGAGTAAAATGGCTGTGACAAGACACAGGTGTGATCTTATAATGGTTCTGTTTTTATTTTTTAAGTACGAAACCCTAAAAAGGAGTGAATTCATGCTTTTTATTGAAGTATATACATATATAGAGAGTGATGTATGTATGTTCTAAAATTGAAATTTAAAAATAATAAATTTAAGAGATTCCGGATTGTTTAAAATGTCCTGATATAAAAAATTTCTAATTTAAGATAATTTATCACGAAAAAGAACATTTATACAAAGGAAAAGTAAAAAACATTTATTTAAATAAATCTTACTAATTATGAATTATATAATTCGAAATAATTAATCACACTAATTTGACATCTTTAATAGTATTATTTCAAAGATCTTGCTTTGAGTTATACAATTTGCCCTATGAAAGCAAAATTAAATACGTAACAGACTCACACTCGAAACTGCATTCCAAGTACGAGTGGCAAGCAGGACCTGCGTCAGGAAAACTACACATGAGTCAATATGCGTTCATTCCTTCATTTCAATGATCTACAAAATCGCGGGACGTGAAAGCTTCCCCTACGCGTTTCGGCTGCGTCTCAATGTGCGCAGCGCCTAAAACATGAAATAAAAATAACAAGTTGTGTTGGTCGGTCGTCTAAAAGCATAGAGAAGAGATAGGGGTGGAGAGTGCTTTGGTAATCCTAAAGTGGAACCAACATAATAGTCACGTGTTTATAATAGTCACGTGACTTTTACCGCCAAGGGCTAGCATATGTTTGCGAAAGGAAAATAAACAAATTACCGTATCGTTAACTTAAAGTGAGAATCTTCTTTTACTAATTTAAAACAGATTTTAAGTTGCATTGTTTTACTTCGTTTATATTTTTGCACTACTTCACACGCATAATGTGGATGCTAAGTATTTATATATATATATATATATATTTTTTTTTTACAACTGGCAACAATTTTCAAATTGCCAAGCAAGCGATAACGAGTGAAATCTGGAAACCTTTACATGAGTAGGACCGGTCATGTTGATGCCGGATGCCGCTTTTCAACAGAATTCTCTACGGAAAGCACACTCCACCCGTATCTCTTCTCTATGTCTAAAAGTAGAAAACACATTTTCGACCACGACGGAAAAGTCTGTAGTGAAAGGAATAGGAGTTTTTCTACTTACTTTATTATCACCAAATTGTCGATGGGAAAATTGAAAAATAACTATTCGATTGCTAAGTACTATGTATTCTTTCACTTCATATTACGAAAAAAATGTTTGGGCGCCATCTGCATATTGAAAGTTTAACAAGCTGTAAAATTTTCAATTCGAAAGTTTAATTGTGATACTAGAATACGAAACTGGACCCTCAAGTTTGACCATAGGCACAGACTTCACGGGCTCTAAAAATGCAATCAGTCACACTGTCAGAAAAATTCGCCTTTTTACTCTAAATTATTTGACATAAAAAAAAAATAATAATTTCCGTTCTCTCAGAAAACATGCTTTTTCCGTTAATTCTTGTCGGAAGTCTGAAAAAAGGGGGGCATTCCGTTTATTCCTTGCATGCATGAAAATTTGCTGCATTAATACCTATGTTCGAAATTATTTTTTAAATGAAAAAAACAAAAAAAAAACTTAAATGATGCTTTTGAGTTTAATAAATTAGCAATATTCTCATTCATTTAAAATTATTCGCAATTTATTTTTAGGGTATTGAAAAACACTAGGGGTCTCTGCCCCCTGCTCACAAACGCTCGCCAACTCCCGTGAATTGCGACACAATTCACATTGGTACCGCTACGCCGCCCCAGCTCGTTTCGCTTCCTCGCAACCTTTGCAGAACTCTAGCCATAATGAGTACTATCATAAATCCTTTTACTTTATGAAAAAAAAAAAAAAAATTAAAGTCGAAAAAAAAACAGTAATTGAAAACTTTGTTTAAATTACAATTAAAAATGCATTTAATTGATACTACCAATAAGCATATACCATTTTAACATTATGAAATTTACCAATTTTTGAAATAAAAAATAATTAACTTAAAAAATAATTTTGGAACACAATTAATTTAAAACTCAATGAGCATAATATTGTACAGCACAGCTTAAATTTATTTCGAAAAACTCTTCGAAAACACTACCTGATATCAAGAAAGTGAAATATAAATAAACAAACGCTGTCTAAAGTTCATTCGACGTGAAAAATACAATATTTCTCAAACACTTGGCAAGTTAACAAAACTCAAACAACACGTTTACTGATGTGTCTAAATGAAACTTTAGGTCAAATAGCTAATTTTCTGAATGCATCAGGTGACCATAAAACGAACGAATGGCCATTGCTATTCTTATATCTGCCAAAATATCGTACTGTGTTTAAAAAGTCCCACCGGCCAGTGCCGGGAGGAAGAAGTAGCTTTCATATTCCTAATTTTTAAAAAGCCAGCTTATATTATTCAAACACATGAAGCTCAATTTAGTGGAAACCGATTATAGGAGATTCAGTACTAATTTTTAACAATACTAAATCATTATGAATGAGAATTTCGCGAAATTAGTCAGCTTTATCCAAGCTGCTTTTGTTTAAAGTAACTTATATTTGGTTGCCAAATTCGGTGATATCTTGAAGTGCCTGCCATTTTAAGACAACATGGCGGATGAGGCTAACCAGTGAACTTGGTCGAGACCTCAGTAATTCCTGTGCACATGCTCGCTAACATCGGAATCGGTTGATATATACGAGTTCTGTCGAAGGCAAAAAATAAAAATTTTCAAAATCTCACCCCATTAGAAATTCAAATAGCTATATCTGAGCCATTTTTTTAAGATAAAGACAAAACAAAACATAATCCGGAATCCTTATATCAAGGTCAAATAGTTAAGAAAGAAACATTTTTCAATTACTAATTTTTTTGCACCTCACTTTAAAGGTATTTTTTTAATTTAATGGCCGCCATTTTGAAACAAGATAGCTGATGAAGCTGGCCAGCAGACTTGGACGAGACATGGCTATATACTATCCACATGCTTTCTTACATCGAAATAAGTTAATAAATACGCGTGTTATCGCGTGACAAATATCAGATCGTTTCAAAATGTCAACCATGCTAGAAATTCAAAGTGCTATAATTCAACCATTTTTTAAGATATACACGAAACAAAAACTGCTCCGGAATTTTTGTATTAAGGTCAAACACATAAAAAAGCCTTTTCATTTTCCAATTTTTTGATACCTCATTTTAAATTTTAAATTAAAAATTCTTTTTAATGAAATAAGGAACCCTTTTGATGAAACTAAAAAGTTTCTAAATGAAACTTTTTTGAAACAAGATGGCGAATGAATCTGGCTAACGAACTCGGTCGAGACATTGGTATGTACTATGTACACACTAAGTTACATCCAAATCGGTTCATTGTTATCGCGTGACAAAAATCAGGTAATTTCAAAATGTCAGCCACAATAGAAATTCAAAATACTATAACTCAACCATTTTGTAAGATACAGACGAAATAAAAATGTCCCCGGAATCTTTATATCAAGGTCAAACACATAAGAACAAAATATTTTCCAGTTTTAAATGTTTTGGTACTACATTTCAAATTTTAAGTTTTTTAAATTTTTTTAAATGACCGCCATCTTGAAACTAGATGGCGGATGAAGCTGGTGAACGAACTAGGTCGAGACATTGGTATGTACTATGCACTCTCAGAAATGTAACTCTCACTTTTGAGGATTCAAAAATCCTCGAGCTGTATTTCGTCGTTTTTGACGATCATTTCCTATCAACATCACGTGACTTTTAACGAAAAATAAACTCTCAAATATTTGACGAAAGTTTTGCCTCAATCACGGTCAGACTCAATGCATTTTAAGGAAACAGTTGCTGTACTTCCTCAAATCATGAAATTTTAGCAAGCAGATATTTGCTTGTTTATGTTAGTGCTTTAATAATTTATTTTAAAACAGCACATTTTAGTGCTTATCAGAAAATACTGAAATATAGGTAGTTATTATTATTTTTATTTATTTATTGATATGTTGTTGTTCGTTATGTTTTAATTCGAAAAGAATAAATTTCCTGTGTTCTTCAAAACTATTCAAAAAGAATATTTGGTCAATAAAATTTCAAACTTCCAGGATATATATATATATATATATATATATATATATTAATTTATTTAAGAAGTATATTCTGTTTTCAATCAAATTAAAAATAATCATAATCGATCAGTCTCTCCTTTATAAACAGTAAAGTTTTAAAATCTTATCCACCTACTCAAAGTGATAAAATATCACGCAATATGCACATCGCAATTCGTTATTTGTGAGCAACAAATTTACCAGACCATATTCTAACCATTCATTGAGCAAAGAAAATTTCACTAATAAATTATTTAATCAAGCCATATTATAATTATTCATTGACCATGAGAAAACCATAATAATAAATTAGCCTTACTTAAAACTTTCAGAAATTATAGCAGCACCGATAAAATTACAATGTAAATTATAAAAATATAAACGCGTAGCAGAATTCATTACATCAATCTAAAAGCAAATCTATACAAGTCCTCAATAGCCAGGTCGGAAGAATAACGGTCTCCCACGCCAACGGCCGCGGGTTCGAATCAACCCGAGGAAAACGCGGTGAATCTTTTAGATATACCGGGTGATTCATAAATATCGAAACAATAGGCTATCTCCTTATATATTGCCCCTAGGCACATACTTCCAATTGCAAAGTTTCATAAAAAAAGGTGCAAAATTCGATGAGATAAGTTTCAACTCCATGGGGGTCTATATGAGAAAATACAAAAATTAAATTTTTATACGGCCCCCTTAGAATAAAATTCCCAATTAGGAAATTTTTCCTTATCCATTCCAGAATTAAACACAAAAAAATTCATCTCGATATCTTCAAAATTCGCTGAGATATCAAAATCCAAAATTTGTGACTTACACCATTTATCCATGCCTCTGAACGACGAGTTTTTGACTCATTTTGAATGCGAGATAGGGATCATCCACAAATTGTACATTATTAAAAGTCAATATAAGACAGTGCCTCTCCTTTGGATATAAAATAGGCAGCGTATAGATTTTAAGATAAACCTGCTTTCAAAGTGTGCTGGTGGTCTTCACTAGAGATTTGCACGTGTCGAAATATCTAGGTCCGGTCCTGAACCGATCCATAGGGGAAAAAATTTGGCCCTGCTTGGAAAAACGTTCGAATCGTAGTCTGGCCCGGTCTGACTGAATTTCTACATAGTTTTTTACATCGATATGGTTAAAAGTTGTTTCGTATGGAGGAGTTCTGACCAAAAATACTTGTATCTTTTCTTTTTTCATGCATATAATTATTATTTTTAAAGAAGCGCCAAATGCTGAGATTATTTGTTTTATTAATGAATCTCTATTTATATGTGAAAGATTCACTTCTCCTTTAATATAGTTAATCCATATTCCATGTCTTGGAGACAATGAAAAATGCTATAAAGTAAAATGTTTTAAGATGGAATCACATAGGAAAGGAAAAAAAAGCGTTATAGACAAGTTCCCTTCTTAGGAGTTCTAAATGTAGTCTATTTTTTCTCAGGTATTATTATTTTCATTTTCCATGGATCAATAGATTTTTCCGTTTAAGAAAGGATTCCGTCATAGGCAGATTTTTTACTGTATTTTAATTTTTTTGCCTTAAAATGTAGTATCCTTTGTAAAATAATGGCCATTTAAAAATATATGCACTTGTTGCCGAAACGTTAGTGAAGGCTTACTGTGGAGACACGAAAAGTTTTGGTTCCTGTTAGTCTGTCTGTTAGTCAGTCTGTTAGTCTGTCTGTCTGTTCCGCGATAACTGCCGCAAAAAGCATCTGATCGGCTTGAAATTCACTGGGCATGTTGATGAGGTACCTGGGCTTAGCTGTATAGTTTTTGGTTAAATTTGGTTCATTCTTTCGGGAAATATGGAACATTTTATTTTGCTCTATAATGCTTTTCTATGGCAAGTCAGACGATTTTCAGATTTTCATTTGTTGAAAGAAATGGCTCATATGAAAAATGGATTTAAATGGTAATTTTTTGATGCTGAAATTTTTAAATAAGATTATTAAATTATTCCAATTAGTTTGAAATTTTGTCAATATATTTGCGAGATTTTTTTAATTAGGTTTATAATATTGGGGGGAATTTTATGCATGTTTTCCAATAATATAAAGGATTTTGTTTTATCAATTTGACATAATGCATATTTCAATTTTTTTCTTTTCTTTCATCCGTTGCCTCGCAACGTATTTGGTCCCAATAATATTAGTATAATTGCGTGTATAATGTTTGAGTAAAGCCAACGTCAAAACGGATGAATTAATGCATTTGTATCTTTGCATATAGATGGATTTTAGCCCAGAAATAAAAATAGGCAATATTTCATTTATTTTATTTATTTTATTCAAATATTTTGCTTGAAAATACAAAAATTCATTATTTTCATAGAGAATAACGTAACATTTTCCCATAACATTTACCAATATTTCTTTAATTGTTGCCAAGAAAATCAAAACGAGGAATAATATTTTCTTTTAAACAATTTTCAATTGAAATGTTTTGTGGTGAAACAGGAAAATGAAAAATAAAATTAAGAATAAAAAAAATAATATGGCGGCATATTGGAAATAAAAAGAAAACTCTCGAGTATTTTTTAATATAACAAAATGAAAAGTTTTGTGTAAGTACGCATAGCAGATGAATTAGACGTCATTTATCGAAAACAAAGATGCTGGAATAAAAATATCTTGGGTAAAGTAAAATAAACTATTATTCACGGAGGAAAGAGATAGATGGAGATGCAGTATGCCGTAAAAACAGATTGCCATACGATCTGCGTTATCGCTCAGATTTAAATGCCCTCATTCGGCCCAAACAAAACAAGCATGTGGAACAGGGACCGAATTCTTTGACTTCATCCGTGCAATTTTTCTGTAAAATGAAAATGATCTGCTTATATTTAAGCAATAAGCATTCTAAGGTAGCATTTAATTGTGTTATGAATTAAAAAGTGTATTACTAAAAATATTATTCTGTTTTTTAAGCACGTCGTTGTGTTGTGCCGAATGTAGCGGATTTTAGGGTTACATTTTTGGCGTCACTTCAAGATTTATTGTCTGTGTACGGTTAACATGAATATTTTATTTTAAATTTAAATTTTATTAATTTATAAAAAAAAAACTTATGCTTATCCTTATAAATCACAGCGTAAAAATATCTAAGATATACTATAACCATCCGCATAATCAATAAAAAATTACGAATGTAAATTTAAATAGACTACGGGGGGTTCAGGGAGGCAGAACCCCCCCTGAAGAAATGCAATTTTTGATTTAAAAAGTTACCAGAATAAGTAGCTCCTCAGAATTTCAAAACATCAATGTATAACCACTTGTTTAACACTTTTAATTTCTGAAACTTTACGAAGTATCTTGTATGCTTATAAATATTTATGTAATTTGAAAACTTTAAAAAGCGACTTGTAGGAAGTTGAATATTACGCAATGAGTGTTAAAAAAAATGACTTGCAAAGATGACGTTGAGGCTCCTGATTTGCAGATTTACTAGTTGTAAACGTTTTCGGGCTGAGCCAAATTTTAGTTATTTTTGCACGGATTAAGTCAGTCAGAAATAATGATTTTAATACGGGTTGTCTCAAGACCAGGACTAAAAATTTCGACCAGGGGAGACTTAGGAATAAGGAAGCCAGTTCCGGTTCAGTAAGCAGTGGCCGAGAGGTTCTGCTCTCAAAGCTGGTAGCTAGGAGGTGCTGGGTTCAAACCCAATCGCGCCCTTTCGCACAATCGTTCGGAGTTTTCAGTGATTTTCTTCGAACCTTGGATATTCTTGTGTAAATACGGGTTAAGTTCCCTTAGAAAGACCTCCACGGAAGGCACTCCCCCCTTCGGGCCCATATCCCTCGTGTAGATAATTGGCCGTCATAAATCACACCCACACCCAGTTCGGTATGAAAAAATACGTTAGGCCCGGCCTGGCCGAGTCTTCAGAAAAAAGTCGCCAATCCCAGGTCTGGCCCGGCGCGGCCCCAGAATACAGACTTTTTTAATGGCCTCGCCGGGACGATAAAAAGCCTGAATTTGTGAAGGCTAAAATTATGAAAAACTCTTAGTCGGCATGTTAGAAAAAGCATTGTTTCAAATTACACATTTAGCATTTATTTATGGATATTTAAATAGGACAAAAAGGAGGTGGAAACGGTAAAAGTTAAACTGAATCGGAAGTTTAAGCTACAGAAAGAAGTTACTTTTACAAGTGCAATTTTTTAAAAAGCATTTAAACATTTTATTAGGAGCCAATCAATGTTTAAAATTTTAAATGCGTTTTTCTGCATGATGTTTTTTTTTATCTTTTTACCATTTCTCGTCTTTAAATTATTACAAATCGAGAATCGTAAATAAAAAAGTTGCAAACTTGGAACATACCTTTTTTTATTATTTTACATCAATTTTGTTTCGCCAAATTTGAAAAAAAATTACTTTTGAAAATATGATTTTTTTAAAAATTAAGTTACATAATTTTTTAAATAAATATTTTTAATATTTTTAAAATTAATATTTAAAAGAATCCTGAAGCAAAACTAAAATTATACTTTCTTCTTTAATTAAATGAAAAAAAGTTTCGAGTTATAAAGATCCGCTTAAAAAAATACTAATCATTTAATTTTTTTAAAAAACTTTATGAGAAATATTAGGATGTGGTATTGTTTGCAAATTATATGGTTAACCATCACAGAAAAAGAAAAAAAAAATCAAAATTCTAACTCAACAAATATATTTTTTGCATGTTTCCTAGAACTCTTAAAGTAACATTGTTTCTTGGATTGCACGCATTTCAATTTGTATCTAATCCCTTAAAGCCTGCTGAATTATTTAAACGGCCATAACTCTGTGAGTTTTTGAGATATGAAGATGCATTTTTTGTGTTTAATACAGAAGTGGATAAGGAAAGTTTTCCTGATTGGAATTTTTACACTACATGGGCCGTATGAAAATTTAATTTTCGTATATTTTAAAATAGACCCCCCATAGAGTTGCAACTTATGTCATTCAAATTTGCACCTTTTTTTTATGAAACTTTGCAATTGGAAGTATGTGTCTAGGGGCAATATTTAAGGAATTAGCCTATTGTTTCGATATTTATGAACCACCCTGTATATATATAGTATATATATCTGATCTTTGTCACACTGTAACTTTCATATTTACGGACGGATTTGGATGTAACTCGGTGTGTACATAGTACATACCAATGTCTCGACCGAGTTCGTTGGTCAGCTTCATCCGCCATTTTGTTTCAAAATGGCGGTCACTTAAATTTTTTTTAATTTAAAATTTGAAATGCGGTACCAAAAAATTGAAAATGGAAAAATATTTTTTTCTTATGTGTTTCGTCTTGATACAAAGATTCTGGAGCAGTTTTTGTTTCGTCTATATCTTAAAAAATGGTTGAGTTATAGCACTTTGAATTACTAGAGTGGCTGACGTTTTGAAACGTCTTGATTTTTGTCACGCGATAGCAGGCGTATTTATGAACCGATATGGATGTACCTTGGTGTATGCAAAGTACATACCAATGTCTCGATCGAGTTAGTTGGCCAGCTTCCTCCGTCATCTTGTTTCAAAATGGTGGCCATTTAAAAAAAATTTAAAATTTAAAATTTAAAATGAGGTACCAAAAAATCTGAAAATGAAAAAAATTTTTTTTTCTGATGTGTTTGACCTTAATACAAAGATTCCGGAACATTTTTTCTTCCTCTATACCTAAAAAAATGGCTGAGTTATAGCATTTTAAATTTCTATTGTGGCTGACATTTTGAAACGACCTTATTTTTGTCACGCGATAAAAGGGGAATTAATGAACCGATTTGGACGTAAGTTGGCGTGTTCAAAGTCTATACCAAGTGCGACCGAGTCTCGACTGAGTTCGTTGGCCAGCTTCATTCGCCATCTTGTTTCAAAAGAGAACATTTAACAAAAAATTTTTAATTTAAAATTTAAAATGAGGTATCAAAAAATTGGAAAATGAAAAAGGTTTTTTTATGTGTTTAACCTTGATACAAAGATTCCGGAGCAGTTTTTGTTTCGTCGATATTTTAAAAAATGGTTGAGTTATGGCACTTTGAATTTCTAGCACGGCTGACATTTTGAAACGATCTGATATTTGTCACGCGATAACACACGTATTTATTAATCTATTTGGATATAAGATGGCATGTGGGTAGTATATAACAATGTCTCGACCAAGTTTGATGGCCAGCTTCATCCGCTATCTTGTTTCAAAATGGCCGCCATTAAATTAAGAAAAATATATCTAAAGTGGGGTGCAAAAAAATTAGAAATTGAGAAAGGTTTCTTTCTTAAGTATTTGTCCTTGATATAAGGATTCCGGAGCATTTTTTGTTTTGCCTTTATCTTAAAAAATGGCTCAGATATAGCAGTTTAAATTTCTTTATGTGGATGACATTTTGAAAAATCTGATTTTTTACCTGCAACAGCACTCATATATATCAACCGATTCCGATGTGAGTGACCATGATCAAAGGAATTACTAAGGTCTCGACCAAGTTCACTGGTTAGCCTCATCCACGATGTTGTTTTAAAATGGTAGGCCGAATTTGACAACCAAATATAAGTTACTTTAAATAAAAGCAGCTTGGATAAAGCAGACTAATTTCGCGAATTTCTCATTCATAATGATTTAGTATTGATAAAAATTAGTATTGAATCTTCTATAATCGATTTCCACTAAATTAAGCTTCGTGTGTTTGAATAATATAAGCTAGCTTTTAAAAAATAAAGAATACGATAGCTACCTCTTCCTCCCGGCACTGGCCGGTAGGACTTTTTGTAATGAAAGCTACCTAAAACAACTCCTTCTCTGAAATTTAATTTGCTGAATTAGATGTAAAGGCTAGTGACTATAACGTCATATTGACAAAAATCGTACTAAAATATTCCAGTTTTATATAAACTCTAAAGCTCATGACGTCATTGTGAGTTCCTAACAAACTATTTCTGTGCTTTTTCTGTGCCATATTCCGGGAGGTAACTCCTTCACACTATGGAAAACTTTCCCAGAAATCGGTTGCTTCTTTGAAAGAATTCTACTGTGTGCCATGACAATTTTGGAGTCCATATGAGAATGAATCCTTTCTTTCAAATATGACATCATTTTCACCTTCAGAACCATTCACCCCTTTCAAGATTAGAGCTTCATTTACGCAATTCTTTTAAAATTCCCGAGTTTCATTAAATATTCATTTTAATTAATTGGAAATTATGTACTTTTCAAAAATATTTTATTTTGTGTGTACCAAGAATCTTTAAGTAAATAGCAAGTATCCAGTCTATTTTTCTGCAGGAATATGACATCTTCACTCACACAGTTATAGTAAAATATTTTAATTCAGGGGTGAAAATGCATCTTGTGTCTCCAGAATGACATCATTATCTTCATCGGAAGCGTTTCGTTTTACATATTGCTTACTTTGCAAGGTTATTCACTGTCATTTTATTTGCACAGATTATTTAATATTATTTCTCACTAAATAATCTGTGTTCTGCTCTTACGCGATTAGTGCATAAATAAACGGAATCGTTTTAATATGCTTACATTTTATGAAAACCATTGACATTAAAAAAATATATATATATGGCAGGAGTTTCAGTGGTGAAATCACGCTTCTGATTGGTGGAATGTAATATGGAAAATTAATTTTATTACTGTGGTTGTTGCCAAAAGTCAAGCAACAAATTCAGCCTTCTTTAAGCGCTACGTAAACGAAATATATATATAGGTATTTGCATGTTAATTATAGTCTAAACAAACAAACACATTAAAAAATATATAGTAGTTCAATCAAATTAAAAAAATCAATTTTATTCTCAAACGCAAACATTTCTTCTCGAATTTAATAATAAATATAATATTCATATTTTACATCTAACAATTAAATTATGTCTTACTAAAATAAGTCTAATACGTAATAATTTTTATCCTGCATAAGTGTTAAGCCCCCAACCATTATTTAATGACGACAAAATGCCCCCGCAGTTAAGTTTAAATTTCCGAGCTTTCTGAACAATAGTTTTAACAAGCCTTGCCAATCTCCCATTTGAAGGAAACCCGTATCTTCATTTTAAACTCGTACAGTACCGAGTACTTGCTGGTCGAGTGGTTAAGATGCTCGACTCCAAACGCACGGTCCCAGATTCAAACCAAGTGGATCCACGGAAGAAAGAGAGTCGTATTTTTTTTTTAAAAAAACTTATTTTTCAGATTACGGAAATGTTCTGTCCTTGAACGGAAATTTCTCCGATTCTCAGATATATACCGGTAGCAGTGCTGCAAGAAATAGTTTCGTGAATTGAAGAAATTATTTCTGAGTGCGCGTAGTTCCACCACTAATTTGTGATTTTTTTTTCTTATTTAATCACTGTGACTAATTAAGATAAATATAACTTTTTAAAATTAGTGGTAGAAGATTGCCTGATTACATCCATCGCTTCCACTGAGTCGGAGCTGTGTGTCGGTGTAGATAAATGTTTGCAGAAAATTTCTATGATTAGTTCCAGAGGTATTCAATATTAAAAAATTCGCTGTAGCATAAAAGTAATTACATTGAAGTTCAGATTTAAGCAAATTTTATAAATGCTTCTCAATAGGAAGTATTAATTGTGTTTGAAAAACGCTAAATAGATCGTTTCAACATTGTAACAAACAAATTAAATCCGCTGTTATATTTATTATATTTTTTGTAAAATTATCATTTTCAATTATCAAACCGTAACCTAAATTGTTCTTATAGTTGTTGAAGTATCTCTTAAAACAACCAAACGGATCGCTCTGTATTTTCGAATACGTTTATTAAAAGTTTCTAGAAATCAATTTATGTTCAATAAATTATAGATTATATGTTACAATCCATAAATTATGCCTCACTTACATTTTTTAGGTTATGAAAATATCACAATTATGTTTGGAATAGATAACACTAACATTATCTTCCTCAGTCCTAAGAAAAATGTTACTTGGCCAGAAAAACAAGTTTAAAATGGGTGTAAAAAACAGTTCCAAGTCTGTAAATCAATGCTTATGATACTGATGCATTTATCGCATTTAATATAACGGTTTAGAAGTAATTTTAAGAGTTCTAAAAGCATTTAAATTAATTTAAAGAGTGTCGTTTACTATCTCTTACAGGCGACACCGGGACTGAAAAGGTCATAAAAAACCAGCTTAAAAAAATATTTATTACGGGAAACATGAATGAAAAACTTTATCGGATGATGTAACAGGGTTCGTACACTTCAAGGACCTTTACCAGAATTTTTGTTAAGAAATTTTTGCCTTAGTTAATGAAGAAAAATCTATCGCTATATATAGCGACCAGTACTTTACTAAATTTATGGTACAAAAACACCTAAAAGCCCCTGAATCCTTTTATGTTTACGAACCCTATGTACAGATTTAACACGTTCACGCCGGCGCGGTGGGTCACACTCGACTGTCTCAGATCTGCACAGTCTCCGGATTTTTGGATACCAGTATTTTAATACAGAAAATGGATTTTTATTTAATTAGAACAATTGGGCGATTTAAAGGAAGAACATTTTCTCTAAAATAATAGTGGTGTGAAAAAGAGACGGAACGTGACAACTCTGAGACAGTCGAGTGTGACCCACCGCGTCGGCGTGAACGTGTTAAATTAGGCGATACTTAGAATTCATGTGTAAACGATTAAGGAAAAATGAGACTGGGTGCAATCCTATGGGAAAAATGCGAGCTTTAAGACCCGTTTCCTCTGAAACTACCCGACCGATTGTGATAAAATTTGGAATCCACATTGAAGGGATTATCCAGACAGCTTATGGCAGACAGTTTTTTCTACGACTAACACTTATTGTTTTAGACCAATGGTAATTTTTAAGGAATTTTCCATTTTTCAGAATATTTTTTTTTCTGATAGCAATTAAAAATTTTTAAAGCTCTACTACATATGATTTTATATTTATACTCTACCACTAAAAATTTTTTTATCGAAATCGCACGGGTACTTTAGGAGTTAATGGGGTTTTTAGCTGAAAATTTCACTTTTTCGGAAAGCTAAAAAGGTTAGACACTTCCAACTTGTGTGAAGTTCTTGCACAATTTTATCAAATCCATGAATTAAAGGATATATAAGCACTTGGATAAAATTTAGTTGCATATAATAAATGAGTATAAAATGTTAGAGAAAAATTAGTGTGAGTGGGAGAGGTGCAGGTCATTGCCATCAACATTATGACGCAGGCATAGCATACTATTTGCTGGGATAAATTTCTAATATTAATCGGACTATACATTTATGATGACGACGAAAAAGTCCGTATTGAAAGAAATAGGATTTTTCTTTAATAATACGAATGATGAAATTTTTTTTCCGTTAAATCTCTGATCAAGATTCGATAATAAATAAAATTACATAAATATCTGCAGAGTCAGCGACATTTTAATGTCATCAATATTTTACACCTGATTCAACAAAACGTTGTTACATGAAATGAGTTTTGCTAAAGGCAAAGTTGTTACAACTGCGAGGCAGTGCTACCAGATGTGTTAAGAAAATTTTGTGATCAAGTTTTGAAAATGATTGATGAATTTTCATAACATAAAATTACTTTTTCTCGAAAATGAAGAAATGAATTTCGAAAGGATTTACTTATATTTACTTTTTGCTTTACTTGCATTTTTTATGCACTGTTGTGGGAAAAAGATGCTTTTCAGGATTAGCTCTGTATCAAATCATCGTATAAAAAACACTGGTACAAACGATTAGTTAAAAAATAGTAATACAGCTAATATCAAATTTAAACATATGAAATGAGATTAAAAATTGTAAAATAAATTTGAAAATATATAAGTTATAAAATTAACTTTCAAAAATAAATATGCATTGTAACCTATAATATTTTAATAGAAACAGATTTCTATAAGATTTAAATATACAAATCCAAAATTTCATCTCTTTCCACTTAGTAGGTTTTGAGTTATGCATAAGTCCTAAGTTAAAATGGTCGTTTTCGTGAAATCGTTCCAAAATTTTGTAATTGTTTTATTTGAAAGAGCTATCGTTGAAGTTTCCAAACCTGTTTTAATTTTATTTGTATTATTACTAGATGAGGAATTATGGCTAATTTAATAAACAGGAAGTAAATGAGTCAAATAACGGAAGTGATCGTAAGAAGTCCAGGAGAAATGTAAACAATATTTCTATGCATCCTTTCCTTATGTTTTTTACGTAAAAACACTACTAAACCTTAATTGACACTTCTAGATGAATTTTGTATGCATCTGAAAGCTATAAAAGAAATCTTTAAATGCGATTTCTGGGAAAACAATTTTTAGGCTATCTCTGTATTCGATAAACTTCTTTACATAAAATGCATTAAACATATTTCAGTGAAATTTTGTAAGAATACTTTCCATATTAATCGCTATGTTGTCAAATAGAATTTAAGCTCTAGGTGATAAAGTAGATATTTTATAGGTACTCGAATATAAAAAAAAAAAATTGTTTATTTTAACAAAAAAATTGCATATATTTTGAAATGTTTCAGTAAATTTTGAAAATATTGTAAAACTCCTATTTCAGGGCACGTGTAAGTGTAATAGTAGTATGTAATATAAAGGAAATTGAAATATATTCAGTTGAATTGAGTGTATGATGTCTGGCGTAAGCCTGAAATTTTTTCTAAAAGAAAGGTAAGAAGTGTAATGGTAGTATGTAGTACAAAGGAAATTGAAATATATTCTGTTGAATTGAGTGTACGATGTCTGGCGTAAGCCTGAAAATATTTCTAAAAAATAAAAAAAGGCAAGAAGTGTAATAGTAGTACGTAGTACAAAGGAAATTGAAATATACTCAGTTGAATTGAGTGTACGATGACTGGCGTAAGCCTGAAAATTTTTCTAAAAGAAAGGCAAGAATTTTTTTTTTAACACGGGAGAATTCGCTAGTGAGAATTTCTCTCACGGTGCCCAATTGCTTTTCTTTTACTTTACATTAACTTAATATCAACTTTTTTTGCGTGACTTAGTACTTTTATTCACGAAAGAGGAAAAATAACTGGAATAACATTTTTCATTTTAATTAAAATGAAAAATAGTTTAAATAAGCGTCTTAAAAAAAGTACGATGGTGAGAGAAAATCTCATGCAGCGAGTTCTCCCGGGTTAACGAATTAAGATATTGCTAGTATTTTATGTTTTTCATCGTTCGGTATTATATGTGAACTAAACATTTGTGTATTTATTCAATAATGTAGATAAAAAAAAGCGCTCCGGATGTAGCCAGGTTATATAAACAACTATCTGCTTCGAAATCTATTTTGTAACCACTAAAAACAAATTTGTCATTAGGAGTTTAAAATTTTAAGCATGCATGAATGCCCATTTACATCCACAAATTATCTAAAGTTCTTGACCAAGTAACTGCTCATTTGGTTTCAGAATATACAATTTACGAAAGAATCTAAATGTGATATAAAATTATGTATCAATGTTGAAAATTTTAAAGTGTTTTACTTTTCAGTCTGCAAACGACCCCCGAAATATAATTTAAATACAGCATTAATTAGCAGACTTCATTTTCAATTGTTTCGTATGAAAATCATTTTTATACTATGATATATGACAGAGATAGTAGTACGGGGATATCATTTTATTTCCAAGGACTGTACAAGTGTGCAGAGGCGCAGTTGGGTCACGGAAATAAAGTTTTTTAAGGTCCCTATATATGAATTCAAATAAAAAGGTGGGGTTATAAGGTATTATTAATAATTATTAAATTCCTTATTTTAAAGATATTTTTTATTATGGTATACGGTTATAACATTTAACTTTTTAATTAATACAGTTCAATTAATTTTCTAGTGAATTATATTTTTAAGTGAGATAAACATTTAATTAATAATTGTGTACTACTTGTGATTTTTTTCAAAATACTATACAGATAGTAACATTGACATGCAACTTTATGTTTATTTTACGAATTCTAGCAGGGCTGTCCAATATCGACAGTGATTTTTATTATTTTTCCTACCATTATTGCAAAACAATAATAATGATGTACCTGAAAGATTACTATAAATCTGTCAAGAAGACTGAATATACTTTTAATACTGAATATAAGTTTGAAACACTGGTACTACGAATTATTCCAGCAAAGAGAAAATTGCTGGCCAGCAGCAAGATAGGTGCTGGCTGATGGTCTACCACTGAATGGCCACTGCTGGACAGCTTCAGTCAACTTTGCTGTTGGAAATCATCAAATAAAATTCTGGTGGGCATTCATTTTATCTCATGCGCTGGCCCACCACTACATGGAAGTGCACGAACTTTTGCAGTATTATTGCTGGGAACCCTTACGCTAGGTGGCGCTGCGAATATCGAAGACATTGATTATTTGAACACAAATCTGAAATGAATATCTTAACACAATTTAAGCTGTGAAGCTATTTTTTTTTTTTTTAACTGTAAAAAAATATAGCACCACTGCCACCAACAAAATAAATAAGTAAATGAATAAATAAATAAATTCTTTATTTCAGCGATTTTTTTTCTCCTTAAAGCTGGTTTTACTAGGTTACAAACGATTTCGGTTTTCATAATTTACGCAGTTCAGAAACAATAATAAAAAAAGCGCATAAAATACATAGGATTTCTATACAATAGAATAATGTCTATACCAGTTTAATGATTGGGAACGTAAATCACAAAAGAAACAAACTTGAAATAGTGTAATGAGAGCTGGAAAGCTACGAGCAATCATAGCGTACGCTGAAAGCCCTTGTTCATGTCCAATCACGAAAACCAAGCAGCATCGAGCGCAGTCAGTACTTGGGAGGGTGACTACATGCAGTTCAAATATTTCTATAGACATTTCTATTATAGACACTTCTAAAGATGTTTCTATAGCTCTTAGTGAAACTAGCTTATCGAAAAAAAGAGCCATAGTTATATAATACTCTGTTTTTTTATAGAATTCCATAAGAAATTTTTGTAAGGGAAAGTGCTGGGCCAGCAAAGGAATAGCAATGGGATAGGTGCTAGCACTGCAGGAAAAGTACCGGATTGAAGTAATGTGATGGCATACCAATGCTGACTTGCTGTTGGCCATCACTGATGGGACAGCTGCATTCGGCTCGGACACTTTTCGACAGGTTTAAGTAATGGCACCATTGCACTTTACCGCTGATAGCACTGCTGGCTGCTATCTTTTTCCAGCTGATAGCCCATTGTTTATTTCTTTGCTGGGATACGATGTAATCACCAGTGGCCGCTGAAGAATGAAACTGAATATAAATTCCTCCCCCCCCCACCCCCGTCGAACTCAGATAGAAAAACTTTATATGGAGAGTTAAATTTTATTTACATTTAGTGTTTGTTTTGGAGACTAATAATGAATCTGTAAATAGGCGGTTTCAAGTGAGATTATATTTATAAATTGTTCAGGATTTCGTAAAAAGGAATGGTGGTTTAGAAAATTCAATAACAAATAAGCGGTAACACTTACTAAAATTAATCATGTTGGATAATAATGTGAGAAGACAGATTTTTTTAAAGGTTTCCATTTTTATCAAAATACTACCAACAGATGGGGTTGCGATGTCTCAAACTGATTGAAACTAACCATTTAACACGTTCACGCCGGCGCCGAAATTAATATTTTTTGCTGTGAGACGGTGCTCGAATTCATGTTTCGCTTCATCTGGCGGCGTGGTACTGTCACTTATTCAGAAACTGTATTTAATGACCCGCCCCTCTCGTTTTCATTGAATTGAACTCGAATATAAAAAGCAGAGTTGACTGTGAATGTCTGAAAGTTCGTAAGGATTAAGCAAATTACTTAGAGACATGATTTTATTAACCCCATTTAAGACAGCACAACCTCCACGTATTATACACATTTAGACTAACGTTGATAATGAAAAGAACGATCTACCTCAAGAGAGAGTACAATTTTCATGAATTAGATTATATTGGCAGGGCTGCTACAGCCGACTATTGTTTTATTCTATCCGCACAACTATTTAGAAAATAATAAATTTTGTAGGATATTTCTCTTGGAAATGTTGTCAAATTGTATTTCAAAGATTTTTGTTTTGAGAAAGTGGTGCGAGGTACAATTAAAAAAAATAATCGCCTGCATTTTTCTAAAAGGGACGTGTATGCGAACGCGCGCATAAAAAATGCCATGAAACGTGATCGTTTTTTATTGATACTTATTTTTTTATTTTTTTTTTTGCATTTTTCCGACAATACCACAGCTAGACGTGAAGATCGGTTAAACAAGATTCGAAATATTGTTAAAGCAATTGTTGATACTTTTGAAGATCCTGTTAAACCTGGCAGAAACATTTTAATCGATGAAAGTATGGTTTCACGGAGAGTTTCGGTTTTCTCTAATATATTCCAGACAAGCGGCATAAGTATGGAAGAAAAAACGACAAAGATATAAAGAATAATACAAATGTTTATCTAAAAGAAAAGGAAGACCGTATACTTCGAAGAAAACTTTAAAAGTAACGGCGAGTTGTAACCGTTGTAAACGCCACGCAGCACTGTGAAGAATGCTTTTAAAAATTCATAGAAAAAATTAATTATACAAACACATATCCGACGGGCAATTTTTATCAAATCAGAATTTTAAAAACATTAGAAGCTCCTCCCTGTTCTGAAAGTCTTTTGTAAATTGACGTTCTAGATAAGTTTCCCAAGTTTATGCATCAGTAAATATCTTTCGATGTACGAATTTAAGAGGTCAGGTAACCTTTGAACCGTCCAAAAATCGATTTTTTCTTTTTAAAATAGCTTATAATTAAATATGATTCTTTAGAAACATTTAAAAGCAAACCCCATACGAAAATTCGCATTAGAAGAGAAGTTATGTGTCAACTTATGTGTCACTTTAAGCTTTTGCTATATGATCAACGGGTGATTCAATCTTTAAAGCCAGTTTTCTCAAAACAGCGATTTTGATCATTGCGCGCACGATTTCGGAAAAGCGGTTATCTAGAATTTCACGAAATTTCTGGTGGATGTATTAAACGTACATAAGCACAAAATGACCTATTATTATGTTTCTCAAGTAAGAAGTTTAGAATTCACGACTACTTTTGTATAAAAAAAATCTCGATATTTCGAATTTCTTAAAAAAAAAAATTTTTTCTCGGGATCTACAAGTTTTATTTTTTCCATTGTAGGTCATTTTGAAAACACATTATATCTGCACTCATTAAAAAAATCTTGGCTTGTTTCAGCCATTCAAATGGAAAAAAGTCTTGCAAGAATAATTCTTTCGTAAAAATTGTATTATCTTTAAAAATAAATTTTAAAAAACTATATATGTGTATACCTTTTTTAACAGCTTTCATTGATAAAATAAATCGTTCCTAACATGTGTTTTCAATTTTATAATTAAAAGTTAATTAGTTAAAAAGTGGCTGCAATTCTTACAGAGGTCTTTTTTCCATGTACTTTGTTTGTTCAAAGGGTAGCTGACCCCTTAATACAAAATGTCTTACAATCTAAAGAAATATGGACAGCATTATATAAATACATTTTTTGTAAGGTAAAAGCCCGCCCTTAGTCAATGATACTTTTTGAATGAAAATGAGAATTCTCCTTTCCCGTCGTGAATGTGTTAAGTTTATAATATTGAATTGTTTTTACTACTGATTTTTGAATACTCAAGTGTAACCCACCTGTACTGCACGTCGTCTATGAAACAGTCGATTGTGACCCACCTGTAGTGCACGCTTTCAATGTAACAGTCGAGTGTGACCCACCGGTGATGCACGCCACCTGATGCGACAATCAAGCGTGACCCACCGGTGATGCATGCCGGCGTGAACGTGTTAAACTAACGTGCAAAAAGTGATCAAGATTCATTTAGTCAAATAAAGTGTGTCATCTATTGATTCTTATGATCTATTTTATATTTTCTTCTGTATACATATTAAACATTATAAAAAAATGTTTTTCGTTTTGAAATTGCATTCTTACAGTTTGAAGTCGAACAGCGCTAGCTATTAGTGATATTTAGAAACACAAAAAAAAGAGTTTTGTACAGACATTCCTGACCTAGCACATTATTCTTCTGCAAGCATAACTTCAATAGATGTCACTCTTCATTTGATATTGATTTTGAAAAATAATTAGTACATTTTACGTCACCCAGTAGTTTTGAGCTGTATGTTTTGTTATTGCTCTCCTACACGATAAAAGTATTTAACCAATGAATGTTCCTGAAAGATATTTCTTCCACAAAAGTGAATGAAAATTATAGTATCCGGCAGCCCTGCTTCTTCCGGAGATCTGGGGATTTTTCTCCATCTATCTCCCGTCTTCTCTGAAGCATTGCTAACTAGGAACATGTTACAGAAATAAAATAAGATAAACTATAAAAATAAGCTTTAATCTGAAATAAAAGGGATAGTATAAAAGATGTGACTTAGTTAAAATAAAGCAAAAAAAAAAAAAAAAAAGAAGACATCTGACGGGTCACTTTTATTTATTATTTGCATCCACTAAAAAGAAAATCTTAACAAGAAGCGGAAAAGTTGGGTAAATTTTTCTTTTATATTAATCTCAGTTTTATAGTTTCCCCTTGTTGCTAACTTACAGACCATTGGAGTTTTCTTAGTATGTTATTAAATTTATTTTTCTACCTTTATGGATAAGCCTATACCATTTTCGGATAATCCCATATTTCCTTTAACAGCTCTATGGAGATTTAAGAAAAACTCATCAATTCAGTGAAATAAAGTACGACCAATTCTTGAAAAAAAAATTAGATAAGCCTCATCATAACATAAAAGGTGTCAATATAAAGATCTTGGTGTTGATTTAATCAAGAAAACTTCAAGGTATTGAGTTTACAATAAAGCAAAAAGGGGAAAAAATACAAAATGCAAAAAATAATAAAGAAATACAAAAAATAAAGAAAACTTTAACTGAAAAAGAAATCATTAATTTTTCGAAGTATTTGGAGATTATTTCATGAAAGACGAGGTAATGCCATCTGGTGGACTTTTATTCTTCAACTACTTTTTATGCTTTCGTGGTATTTTGGTCGATTACTCGTTTTTAATTTGAAGCTCCTGTGAGTGAGTATTGTTCGTTTAAAAAGCATATCCCACGAAAAAAATAACTATAGTTAAAAAAAAAAAATGAGCCACTATTTGACGGAAAAAATTTATTGTATTAAAGGTTAAAATAAATTATTATCTGAGAAACTTTTGACATTTTATTTATTAAGGTGTTATGGAATTTCTTTAGCATACAAATGCGGAGCTTTTATTTTTATTTATTTTATAGATTTTTATCTTTTTGCATTCTCTGATAGTCTGTCATTTTAAAAATTTCCTCTGCAAACTGATTTTATAAATGTAACACACATATAAAAAATATAGTGATACGTGTCGCACATTGCACCGCCGAGCGGAACATTTTTCAAAATTTAATACACGAATTTCTCGAAAGATTGTTTTGTAAATCTTCATTCAATGTAGCTTGAAACTTTATGAACCAATTTCCTTTTTTTATGAAAGTCATGCACTTTCCTAGTCATTGATAAAATCTTCTTTTCATTTTTAATTCGGCATTCATAAATAAAGCAAAATCAGCTATAATCAGAATAAAGCAATAAATCAGAATAAAGCAAAATCAGCAATATACACTGCTCAAAACAATTAAAGGATATTGCAGTTTTAGGTAGATTTTGTATCTGGTAAACTGTTTAGCTGATTGATACATGGTCGACAGACATAGTAGGTTATATGAGAATAAATTACACATGTTTGGCAGAAAAAAATGCATTTTATTGCGCCTTTTTGTACTAAAGGAAAAAAAACACAATTTGTGCATATGAGGAAAAAAAGAATAAGCAAAGGTGTTTTCTTCAAAGAAAATCATTTTCAGTAGGGGGTATGGTTTCCACGGGCGGCCAGCAACGTTGAACACCTTTGAGGCATGGACTCAATGAGGCTATTAATGACGAGTTGGGGTATTCTGCCCCACTCTTCCAGAAGAGCTCTTTCCAGTACTTGGAGAGTTTGTACGGGTTGTTGGCGGCCAGAAACTCATCTTCCTAGAGCGTCCCAAACGTGCTCGATTGGATTCATGTCTGGAGAACACGCTGGCCATTCCATTCGAACGATTCCTTCCTCGAAAAGGAAATCCTCCACCAGGTTTGCACGATGTGGCCTGCAGTTATCGTCCATTAAAATGAAGTTATCTCCAATTGCTGCAGCGTAAGGGACTACAATAGGTCTGAGGATCTCATCCCTATATCGGCGACCAGTCAGAGCTCCATTTCGAATGATGTAGAGGTCAGTGCGCCCGTCAATGGAGATGCCACCCTACACCAACACTCCTCCACCGCCAAATCTGACACTTTCGTGCACGAACGCAGGATTATTCCTACTGCCACGGTCCTTCCAGATGAAAATACGCCTATTATCCGGATGCACAGAAAAACGGGACTCGTCAGAAAACAGAATATTGCTCCATTCATTTCTCCTCCAGTTGACATGCTCGGTTGCCCACTCCCTGCGGTCGCGACGATGCCTTGATGTTAATCTAACACATACCATCGGTCGCGAGCATACAGACCTACAGCATGGAGCCGTTTCGGACAGTCTGAGTTGAAATCGTGGTGCCTGTAGCCGAGCGAAGGTGTTGTTGGAGAAGAGTAGCGTTCATGGTTCGGTGTCTCCGAGCTGTTAACGCTAAATACCGATCTTCATTGGGCGTTGTTGCCCGTCTACGACCTTGCCCTGGTCTTCGGCCTGCACATCCACTCTCCAAAAAACGTTTCCAGATCCTGGAAATGACACTTTGTGACACTCCAGTGGCTTGCGCTACTTCGGCTTGAGTTTAGCCCCCTTCTAACCTACCAACAATTCTCAAAGCTTCTGAATCTGTCAAATGACTTCGCTGAGACATCGTACTCATCGAAACAAAGCAATCACTGAATGCCGATCATCCTTGTCTTCATTCTCTTTTATCCAGTTGAAAGTAAAATTTCATTCGCTGCCGCTGAAGCGACGTTTTTGACGTCGAACTCAAAATTTGCATACTCCACAGTTTGAAAACCAGAAAAATTTGCATTTGTGATTCTCTTCTTCTATTTTCGGCAAAAAAAATTTCGTTTATATCTTTATTTTATATAAAACTTCAAATATCCTTTAATTGTTTTGAGCAGTGTATTTTGCACTTAAGTTTGATGGTCTGCCATTTTGTTAACTTGTAAAATTTCAAAAATCCGCAAATCAAGCGCTAGACATATGTAATTTAACGTATTAAAAATTTAAAAAAGATAATAATAAGTGGTTATTTTGAAAAACCAAAATATAGTGTTCTAACATAAACATTATTTCTATTTCGTTTCTAGACATGAAAACAACTTTTTAAAGTATGCTTATTTTCTAAGCCTAAAGATTTTCATGACTTCTTAATTGCAGTGTAAAAAACTCAAATGTTCCTTAATCCCCGAAAATATATTGTAACTATGGTGGAAAATCTAGAGTAACTTCTTCCAAATAACCCATGACTTCGAAAAACTTTCATTATCTTTTGAAACACCAGTAACCAATATTCAGGGTTAACATAAATGAATGACGGGATTTTAAAAAATATATATTTTCATAACTATAAAATATATTATAATAAGTGTTAAGCTATAAAATTTGAAATTTCGTGATATTCATTATTCAAAAGACAGAAATTTCTTCAAATAACAAAAACATCTTCTCTTTCAGTCACAGGGATAGTCCTGCAACTTCCTCTTTCACGTGACTAGTGAGAACTCTCACGATCCTATGTGATCTAGTCTGCCCAAAATTCTCACAATTCTAAAGTTAAACCAGCGTAAACTTTCTTTTCAAATTTATCCTCTGTATTTAAATATGTTAGTGATTTTTTGAACAGAATAGCTGAGATCAATTTCTAAAATTCAATAATTCTAAAATAGTTCTAAAATAAAGCAGCTATTTTTTTTTCTTGATTTTTGTTGCCAATTGGTTTATGGACTTTCGAAATCGGTTCTCAAATTGAAAGTGACCTCATAAAAAAGATCAGCAACTAAAATGAAAAAAGTAAACAAAAATGACCTGCTTAAAGATCGACCTCAGCTATTCTATGAAAAAAAATTAAAATTATCAAATTCTAACGAGAAGATTTAAAATAACGTTTTCATATGTTTAACATTAGCTGCGAGTGTTGTCGAGCAACTAGGCTATGTTCTTAAGAGCCTACACCAGTCCTCTTGTTCTATCGCTGCTTCTTTATAATTCAGTTGTTATCATTGTCTTAACGCATCATGCAAAATGAGTTGCATCCAAGTCACTACTTCATGGATATGTCCTATTTAGTGAAATGTTTTTCGAAAGATTTATATTGAAGGTCTTTCAAGCTAAATAAACGCAATTTTAAACTTAAAAAGTACACTTTAAAATCACTTAAAAATGATTTTGAAATTGAATATCGAATTAGCTTTAAAAGCACTTAGTTAAAAATAAATAGTGTATAATAAGGAAAATGTTTTTAATAAACTTTGCTGACAATGTAATTGCTACAAACTAGGATTGGCAACGGTCTGGGCGAAGATTTTTTTTGGATATTTTGGCGCATTATTTACGTGAAAAATTATTTTCATTGTTATTTAGATATTTACATTTATTGATCGGACATACTACACGAAATTTCCTGTATAGCATTTCCTTAATTGCAATATCTTTCAGTACATAGGGTCAGTGGCGGCTCGTGACTCGCTTTTGGGGGGAGAGGGGGGTGACAAAATGCATGCCTGCCAAATTTATTATTTTTCTAACTTTTATTTAAAAAAAACATCTTTATCTTATTTATTAGCAGAAAATTATGATATTAAAAACAAGGAAAAACTTACATTTAAAAAATAATGTAAAGAATAGAATAAAAATTTCAGCCATGCAATGTGGCCAGGCAATAGAGACCGTATAGGGGCTCTACCTAGCAAAATTCATGGTAGTTCTGGAAAAAGATTACTATATGTTTTTTGGGTCGCTGAATCCGAATTTTTCACTTCCCACCAAATTTTCCCCCGGCAACCCCCCCAAATTTTGGTAAAATGCCCTAAAAAGGTGTTTATTAAAAAAATTCATTTTTTTATTGTTTTAGGGAAAAGTATCCGGAAATTCAGAAAGTAGACAAAATTTGCAACAAATTAGATATATGACATTAAGACTTACGATGAAGGGGAAAGGGGGATCTGCCTCGGAACATGTGCGCGATGCTGCGTGAACTAAGTTGCGCAATTCCACTTAACCACTCACACGTTTACAATCGCCCTCCTATCTCGCCCTACGAACTTTTTCTATAAGGTTTACTTTAAGTTTTTTGGTTCGCTGAATCCGAATTTTTAACTTCCCCCAAAATTCCCCCCCCCGAACCCCCCCACCCCAAATAATTGTTTTTAACTTAAATTTCTTATTGTTTTAGGGGAAAAGCATTACGAAATTCAGAAACTAGACAAAATTTGCAACAAATTGGATAGATGGCATTATGACGTAGGAAGAACGGGGAGGGGGGGGGGCTGCGTCTGAACATGCACTGGGGCGCTACGTGCACTAAGTTATGAAGTCCAGGCAATAGGGGATTTTACCTGGAAAAAGTAATACTAGTTCTGGATTTCGACTCACTTTATGTTTTTTGGATCGCCGAATCCGAATTTGTAACTTCCCACCAAAATTTCAACCCCTCAAAAAATTGATTTTTTGAAAAAGTTTGGTTTTTGAGAAAAGCGCGCGGGGAATGTTCCGAGGCAGCCCCCTCTCTCCCCGTTTATCCTACGTCATATGGTCATATATCCTATTTGTTGCAAATTTTGTTTAGTTTCTGAATTTTGTAATGCTTTTCCCCTAAAACAATAAGAAATTTAAGTTAATAACAACTATTTTGGGGGGTTTTCGGGGGGGGGACATTTTGTGGATAAGTTAAAATTTCGGATTCAGCGACCCAAAAAACTTAAAGTAAACCTTATAAGGAAAGTTCTGAGGGGAGGTGGTAGGGCGAATGTAAACGTGTTAGTGGTTAAGTGGAATTGCACAACTTAGTCCACGCAGCACCGCGCGCATTTTCCGAGGCAGATCCCCCTTCCCCTTCAATTAAGTCATCATGTCATATATCTAATTTGTTGCAAATTTTGTCTACTCTGAATTTCTGGATACTTTTCCCCTAAAACAATAAAAAAATTGATTTTTTTAATAAAAACCTTTTTGGGGTGCTTTTACCAAAATTTGGGGGGGTTGCCGGGGGAAATTTTGGTGGGAAGTTACAAATTCGGATTCAGCGAACCAAAAAACATAAAGTAAGCCGATTTTCAGAACTACCATTAATTTTGCTAGGTAAAATTCCCTATTGCCTGGACTATTAGTCCTCTTCAAAAACGCATTCAGGAGCTGCCACTGCATAGGGTGGCCATAATTAAAGTATAGGTGTTTAGAAATTGTTTATAGCAAACGTACTGTCAAAAACGGAACCGCATTTCGTTTACATACTGCATGAGAAATCAATTTATAAGTAAAAAAAAAATAATGACATTTTTTAAACCAGTAACAAAAGTGGCGTTGCAGACTGATTTTGATTAGCAACACAGACAAAAAAATAAAATGTTACTTTTTTTAGCGTTACTTAATCTCGTAAAACGTTCCATTTTTTATGCTTATATTCTGCTGAAAATCAGCGTTTCGCATCTAGTGTAGAAAACGTGAACCATTGTTTTCTTTATAAATTGTTTTCCTATTGTATTAATATGTATACGAATTGCTGAAATTCAACCAATAAATAACACCAGTTTTCCTTCCCCCCATTTTCAGTTTGAACTTTGGAACAGCCCATTAAGTATAAATGAATGATCTCGACCACTGGATTTTAAGATTTTAACCCAGATGATGAACGCGTCAGATGCTTGAAAAAACTTGGTTTTGATATTTTGTTGTATATTGTACATCGGCAATTCGCCAATAAGTGGGTAATTTCACTCTGTGATATAGTGAAAAAGAAAGCTAAATTTTAAGCATTTTTTTTAGAAATGGATAATGCAGTGAGTAATTTTAAATATACCAGCATAAACTTTAAACAGTATTATTTTTTAAACTACTGACCTCAAGTCGACCCGTTTTTATAATCTATTGTATTCGATTCGAACCAAAACATTCTTCATAAAATTATAAGAACCATCTAGAAATAAGTTCAATAAATATGTTGAATAGTTTTAACCCCTTAATTCTCGCTCCCGTGATATTCTTTTAGTCAGATTGTTTAATTCTCACCAGTTTTATAAAATAGTGTAATTTGCTTCATTATGGTATCATTTTACCTGTCATTAAAAAAGGGGAATTTCTTTTTCAAAAAAGTGGGGCCAATAAACAATTTGAATGTTTAAACCTTAATGTAATTCGACCGTTAAGGGGTTAAATAAAAATTATAGTGTATATGTTTTTAACGAAGTTTGAGTAAAATTTCAACAGGATAGTGAGCTGATACAATTTCATTGAAAGGGGACAGAAGTGACAGTGACAGTAGAAACATTGCTACTTTGCTCATAGTAAGTTAAACTTAGTAAGGTTATAATGTGATATTTTGAACTAAGCAAAAGTATATTACATCATGACAAAATGCAAAATAAATAAAAATAAAAATAAGGAATATTTAATTACGGGACAGTAGTGACGGGTAATAAACATATTCTTATCTTTCTATTTTATAGCTTATAACTTTTTTAAATTCGAGATAATTTTCTAATAAATGAACCATTTCGCGAAATTTTATCTGGGCGCCTGGTGGTGATGAGAGCAGTTTTAAATAAGGGAGCAGTAGTGACATAAAAACTAAGGAACACTGTTTCTCTGGTCCAGAATAATGTTTTAAAAAGTTAATTTTCGATAAAAAAAAATTATTATATACTTCAGATCATGCATGTTTGTTTTAGTTGGTAAAATTTGCAAAAATAGTTTGTCCTAACACTTAAAATTTTTTCAGAAGATCAGTGCATGAGGTGAGGGACAAGGGACAGAAGGGACAATTTGAATGTTGAATATGTTATTTAAGTATAATTTACAGTTAGTTTCTTGAAAATACTACGTTAGAAGAAATGAAAAATTTATGAAAATTTTATGTAAAAAAGCTATGTAAGTACCAAGATATAGCAACCTCAAGCCCCTAAGCCCAAGCACACAAATTACCTACTTATTGGAGAATCATCCATATACACCCTATTGTATTATGTATTTTTTTAATATAAATTAGTGCTTGCATTTGAAATCGACATGATATGATAAAAGAAAAGTAATATGTAATACAATTCTGAGTATATTCTAATTCAACAATTCAAATTAAATTGATATTAAGTTTTGTTCTACTTAAAATGAAAATATGTCATTTATTTGTCATATTTTAGTTTAGCGCAAAAATATGGTATAGTCTAGTAAATCTGATGTTACGGTTAATCTTTCGTAATAAGGTCGCAGATCTAAATGGCGGATTTGAGCAGATGTAACTTGAAGCAAGAGTTTTTTTTTAAACTTTTAATTGTACATTTTTTTTTATTTACAATGAAAATACTTTTATTAATTTTATATTCAGTCAAAAAAAAATTCGAATTATAAAAATAAACTAAATTGTGGGTCAATTTATTCATTTGGGAAAGCGAGTCTATAAGTTGTGCAAAAAGCGTACGTGGAAACGTCCCAGCAGTGATATAGCCGCGGAATTGAAATTTAATTAATAAGACATGAATGAAAAATCACAACGGATTTTGGAAGCACACTAAAAGTGGACAACAAATTTCTGACGACGACAAACAGATCGTATTAAAACAAATAAGATTTCGACGTATATATTGTTTAAATTGATACAAATTGCTGTAAAGTTTACATCAAGGATTATAAGTTAGTATTTTATATTTATTATTATAAACAGGATTGAAAATGAAGAAAAAATATATTTTATAAGAATGGTCATCTTGTTTACAAAAAACTGTTTATAACGATACATCTCAATGAAGCATGGAGTGGATTACACGATTCTCAAAAACTTTTTTCGGAGATATTTACCGTGTTTCTTTCTACTATAAGGTAGGATTACAGCAATCAAAATTGCACAGTAAATATTTGTCAAAAAATTTTATTTTTCTCTTAATAAAAAATGAAATTGTACGTCAGATTTTCCAAAATTAAATATTTTGTTGATTCAAAAAATTTTATTTACGGTATCTCGGTCAAAAATATTTTCCGGTTTTATTTTCAGCGGAAATTCTACAAAATGTGCCTCCCATTCATCTTAAAATGAACAATACACTATGTTAAAGGGTCGCGGAAAATAAATAAAAATTAAAGTTAAAAAAAATAATCCATTGGGAGATCTTAACAATATGTAATTAAAAGTAAACATTATTTAAAACACTTTTGTCTTCTCTAGTTGAAAGGAGTTTTCTCAGATAATCATGAATTTTCGCTTCTAAATAAGATGACATTTTATTTTTTAATGCCTGATTTTTATACCGAATTACTACATTAATAAAATAATTATAGTTTTTGCTAAAATACTTCTAATTTTTTTCCCCTAAAAGTGTAGTTAATATGTGGCTGAAACCATAACTCATACCATATTAATAACATTTTTAAGATTAAAGGTTATTTTAGGTCTAAACAATAATAATTAAAGCATGCGTGATAGTTATTCTGAAAGCATCTAATACACACCATTTTTATAATTCATTCCGAATAGTCAAATAATTAACTATGTGCATCTGAAATAATAAAATTGGTAATAGGGTCATTCTCCAAACCTGGGAGAAATTCATCATGAAAAAAGTATTATTAAAAAGGTCTTCAAAAATTCTGAAAAACATATAACACCTACTGTAGACATGTTATATATATAAATAATATCAGCAGAGCTGATCATGTCGCTTTTGCCAAATAAATAAATTAATGTCCATCGAGTTAATAATACTTCAAATGCTATTATAAACTTACCATTAAAAAAAAAAAAAAAAAAAAAAAAAAAAAAAAACCGTTATTGCATTGAAAGTAAATCATTTTATTCTTTTTCAATATACATCATAAAAAATCTACAAATTTGAACCGACTCATGCAATAAAGGATCATTTTTAATTAGTTGCCTGCTTTTCTTTTCTGCTTCTCCTTTTCGTAGACTTTTTAAAATTTGTTTCTTACTTTTCGTACTTTTCTTCTGCTTAAAATTAGATAAAGAAATGTTTCAAAATAATCCACAATTATTTCCAAATCTCAGAAAGTAATGATTACTTTTGTTTATAAGAAATCACTATTTTTAACATTCTAAATTAAAGACCAAATTGCAATTTTCTTTTACTAAAATAAAAAGGCTTTTTGCCTATAATAAAATTTTCAAAAAAAAAAATAAATAAATAAATAAATAAATAAAATAAAACACAAAAAGTCACTAAATATATAGGTAAACAAATAATATAAAGTTTAATAGCTTTGTAAACAGCTATAAAGAAAGTAGTTATATTCTAAAAACACACGGCTTATTTTAAATTGAAAAATTATAGGCTTATAATTTTACTTTGTTATAATATACAGGGTGATTCAGCTCGT
The DNA here is from genome assembly GCA_963932465.1 of Maratus speciosus. Taxonomy (NCBI): domain Eukaryota; kingdom Metazoa; phylum Arthropoda; class Arachnida; order Araneae; family Salticidae; genus Maratus; species Maratus speciosus. Next base: position 504,536,514 of record OZ010787.1, on the reverse strand, counting down.
CGGTGACAAACTTTAAGGATCGATAGAGCACACCTAGACGAACATTTTTGAATAGGGAATGTAGGGTCCCTGACGCGATGGTAAGGCGCTTTCGAAAATTTGGGTGCCGAAATTCGAAACGTCATAAAAACTGGGGAAATGGTTAGATTTTCTTGCTTGTTGCGTCGAAATGATTCTGTTTGTTTAGACTTTCTTCAGTACCAATTTGATAAGCGTATCTCTTAAAACATGGATAGGGGGCGCTGCAGACTTTGGAGAGCTAGACAACAACTTTAAGCCCGTTATTTTGATAATTTAACACATGCTCGCCAAAGTTTATACTCTAACTTAAAGTTTGAACCCAAAAGTAGAGCCCTGCAAAAAGCGTAAGAGCCGGAATAAAATGTCAAAGTACAGGGTGGTCGAAACTCGAAGGCTCCTAGGAGATAAACAAACAGATTTCTTGACTTATGGCATGCATTTTCATGATTCTGTTTGCTGGGGCTCTCTGAAACTCAGTTGAACGGTACAAAAAGAAACATCGATAGGGGGCGCTTTGGGCAAAAAACATAATTCGTTGACATTTCGGACGCTAACTGGAAACGGGGCGCTACGATCAGTTAGTAATAATGAAAACACATTTTCTACCTCTGCTCAACACTTCTGAATAAATTTAGACCAAAAACATCAATGATACTGGAAATTTATTTACAAAAAATAACACTACAGAAGATGCTCGAAATTTCGACCTTGGGCCATGATGCAGGCTTCGCACCTCCGTCGCATTGAGGAGTGTGTGTTTCCAACAATGCCAGGAATATCTCTGATCTGCCCTGCAGCTGCCACAATGCGCGCCACAAGTTCTTCAGCACTGCTGACAGGTGTATGGTATACCTCGGCCTTCAGGTAACCCCAAAGGAATAAATCCAAGCAGGTGAGGTCTGGTGATCGGGCAGGCCAGTGAACTGGACCCCCACGCCTGATCCACCGCTGGCCATACCTTGCGTTTAGATGGAGACGCACGTCGTTCGTGTAATGGGCCGGAGCTCCATCGTGCTGGAACCACATCTGGCGACGCGAACCTTCGGGTACGTGCGCCTCATCCAGAAGCTGCGGCAGCACTTGATCCAGGAAAATCAGGTAATTTCCACCTGTCAGCCGTTCAGGTAACAAATAAGGGCCAATGAGGCAATCCCCCAGAATGCCGGCCCACACATTTACTGAGAAACGCTCCTGGGCTGCTCGGCTTCTGGTTTCATGTGGATTTTCATCACACCACACATGACTGTTGTGGGCGTTCCACATTCCCTCCCGGCTGAAGGTGGACTCGTCCGTAAACAAAATGCTGTTTACAAAACGGGGATCCCTGGATCTCATCGCCAAGTACCATCTTGAGAATTCCACTCGAGGGCCAAAATCCTGCTCTCTGAGCAACTGCACCCGCTGGATATGGTAGGGGTGCAGATTCCGGGAACGTAAGATGCGCCACGCAGTTGCTTGCGAAATGCCAACATGTCTGGCGATATCTCTCGTGCTAAGACCTGGGTTGTCCTCAACCAGGTTAAGCACAGCCTCTTCGTTGTCGGGGGTGCTCACTGATCGCTCCCGTTCAGGCCTGCCTCCGTCGAAAGATCCCGTTGTGGACAACCTCTGGTGTACTCGAGCGAAGAAGGCATGGCAGGGGATTTGCCTGTTGGGGTAACGCTCGGCGTACAACCGCTGAGCGGCTCGTCCATTACAACCAGCAGCGCCATACGCCAAATGCATGTCAGCCAATTCAGAGTTTGTGTACCGTTCCATCCTACTACCGATCTGCAGACAAGTAACCCGAAGCTTAAGTAGGTACCGCACGTTCAAAAGACGTGTCTGCGCATACAACTACGTCATCTCGAGTTGTCGTCTACGCATTACGTATCTTTTGCATATCGATATGGTACGATATCTTTTGCATAAATCAGCAAAAAGCATCTTATGTAAATTTTATTGCGCGCATTGTGCATGATTGAAACCAGCTATGTTTGTTAAAAAAAACAAACAAACTGCAGTTTTAATAGCTTCTTATGATAAGTAAATTACTCTCTTGTTTTGTTTCTAACTGATCGTAGCGCCCCGTTTCCAGTTAGCGTCCGAAATGTCAACGAATTATGTTTTTTGCCCAAAGCGCCCCCTATCGATGTTTCTTTTTGTACCGTTCAACTGAGTTTCAGAGAGCCCCAGCAAACAGAATCATGAAAATGCATGCCATAAGTCAAGAAATCTGTTTGTTTATCTCCTAGGAGCCTTCGAGTTTCGACCACCCTGTACTTTGACATTTTATTCCGGCTCTTACGCTTTTTGCAGGGCTCTACTTTTGGGTTCAAACTTTAAGTTAGAGTATAAACTTTGGCGAGCATGTGTTAAATTATCAAAATAACGGGCTTAAAGTTGTTGTCTAGCTCTCCAAAGTCTGCAGCGCCCCCTATCCATGTTTTAAGAGATACGCTTATCAAATTGGTACTGAAGAAAGTCTAAACAAACAGAATCATTTCGACGCAACAAGCAAGAAAATCTAACCATTTCCCTAGTTTTTATGACGTTTCGAATTTCGGCACCCAAATTTTCGAAAGCGCCTAGCGCCTTACCATCGCGTCAGGGACCCTACATTCCCTATTCAAAAATGTTCGTCTAGGTGTGCTCTATCGACCCTTAATGTTTGTCACCGACGAGCTGAATCACCCTGTATATATGTTTTATATGTAATCGGTGACTTTTCCTCTTTTTTTAATTTCATATTAAATTTAACTTATTTAATCAAATTCAATATTAACTTGTTTTTAATATAGTCTACTCAGGACAATATCATATTAATTAATAATAGTATACCATCTTTTTAGTGATTACTATGCATATAAGGTTATTTGATATAACTAATGTTATACTGTATGTATTAAAATTGGGTAAATAGTTTTTATTATTGTTCCTCCATACTATTTAATATTGTTTTATTTTCAACTTTGTATTCCATGATTAATTCTCGGTTTATTTGTTTGAATGTCACAATCCTATTTTTTTTAGCATTTTATGGCTAATATGAGGATAATTCACACACTATATTTGTGATCTTTGGGCTATAGGGAATTTTAGAATCTGACAATCTTATATAAACATCCATTATTTATTTATTTATTTTATAGTTTTTTTTTCTTTCCTGTTCATTTTTTATATGTAATGGAAAATATTAAGACTTTTATATTTTTATAATATATAATTTATTTTATTTTATAGCATATAGCTATATTCTATATATTATCAAGGTTTAAAAAAATTCTCAGTGTAGATTTAATGGTATGGTAACAGAATATATTGTAAGCATTTTATTAACATTTAATTTATTTAATTTTTTTAATAATGATATACAGTATAGTATTGTTTATATTAGGATGTGTGTAGGAATGCAGTTGATATATTTTAATTTCATTAGCATGTATTAGGTTCTTCTTTTTGTGGCATTTGTATAATAATAATAGTTTTAAAATAAAATAATAGATGCCAGCACCATAAATTTTGTATTTTTAAAGCTTCTATTGAAGTGATGATTTTAATTTTTTACACCAGGTGGAATTAAACACTGAATTTTGGCAATATTGTAAAATTGCTATTAAGCAATTTAAAATTGTTTTTAGGTATTTTAAATAATGTAATTATTTTTTATTTATATTATATTGGTTATATTTGACACGGTATTTCAAGGTGAGTTAACTGACTCCATGTGTTTTAATTTCTGTGTTAACTTAACTGTTTTATTCACCTTAATCTTATCATGCTTTATGGATTTCATGTGCGGGAATATATTTTGACATTCTACTGGGTATTAATTCGGTATGTTTTGTAAGATTTCTATTGCTATAAATTAATTCGGTATGTTTTGTAAAATTTCTATTGCTATAAATTAAATATTTAATGGGTTGTGGTTTTTTTACATTTCATGCCATGTGATAATGTTCTGTTTTCATCTTGAAACTATTATTTTGGTTATATTGGTTGTTTGAGTACAGGGAAAATTTTTTTTCAGCTTATAGCTTTTTTCTCACAGAAAACAACCGATTTGCTTATATTATTGAATTCTGTACTCTTGAAAACGTAATTCAATATATAAGTTTTTCAATTTTTTCGGAATCCATATTCTTCCTTTTTTTTCTTCCATGTTAATTCTTGTGATTAGGTATAGGGTACTTTATTTTATACATACAGTTCTATATTGTGGGTTTGAGGCGTCCATCAATCCATTCACAATATTGCGGTTTTTGATGATGGTCGGCAATGTTTAATTAATGGTTATATATATATATATATATATATATATATACATATATAAACTCGGTGTTTATGGCGTCTGATACCGCCATCCGTAGAATATACAACAGTCCTTTTCCATTTTTTCCGGTAAAGGTCCATTCCTCCTCCAAACCTCTCTCCCTCATTCCTTTGAGTCCTTTCATGGGCTTCCTCGTTTCCTTTTTTTGTTTGTTTTATAATTGTATGTGATTTTTGGTAGTCTTTCATCATTCATTCTTTTAACATGACCATACCAGATTAATTCCTTTTTTGAATATCATCTGGTATGGTTCTCTTTAACTTCATCATTTCTTTGATTGTTTCATTCCTTATCATTTCTATTCTTGATACTCTGCATGGTCTTCTTAAGACATCCATTTCTACTGCCGCTAATTTATTTCTTTCTGTCTCCATAATTCTCCATTCTTCTGCTCCATATAACAATTTGCTCTTTACAATAGAGTTGTATATATTATACTTTCTTTTCCTACAGATCTCCTTACTCCACCAAATAGAATTTAATAATTTTACATTTTTTATTCCCCGACAAATTCTGTATTTAATTTCCTGTGAGTCTCTTCCTTCTCTATTAAGGGCAGTTGGATGTCCGTATACCTACCATGTTAAATTAATGTACCTTTTCTCAGAAACAACCAAAGATATTCACTTGAATTTTTTTATATACATAATATGAATAAGTCCTGATAAAGTGAAGTCAACTTTATAAAGATATATGCTTTAAATATATTTTTTAAATATGTGTAATAAAACCCACTTTTAGATAACAAAAAACTTGCATTTTTCTAAAGAAAATCTTTCTTATGAAAATTTTGTCAAATGTTTATAATTAAAGTTCACTTCAGATTGATCAGGGATATGTGAGTAATATCCTGTCAAGATTGCAAATAATAATGTGTTGTACACTGTTAAAAATTTGCAGCATTCTGGCAGGTCATTTAACCGTTTTTTCCGAAAACGGTTACACAACCGTAATTTTAACATTATTCTGACCCTATTATTGGCCATTTTATGGTCAGAATTTAGTTAAATTATGGTTATGAAATCGTGTTTTCAAAAAACGGTCGAATGACCTGCCAGAATGCTGCAAAATTTTTAACAGTGCATAGGTATTTGGTCTTGCTGACGTAGCAATGACGTATGCATGTGAAGTCCCCATCTCTCATATTCTTCCTTAATTTTTACCGTCATTTTCTCTAAATCGTTCTTACTGTTTGCAATTATAACTTGGTCATCTGCGAATAGTCGAGTAAAAATTGATGTTCCATTCATATTAAGTCCCATTCCTCTGCATTTCGTCTTCCAAATGTTCAATGCTTCTTCAACATAAATTTTAAAAAGTGTTGGGGAGATACAACATTCCTGTCTGAGTGCATTATCTGTTATAAAGCCTTTTGATAATCTTTGGCCTATTTTAATCATTGTTTTTTAATATCTGTAAAGTTCTTGAATTGCTCTAATGATACGTGGATTTATGTCCATTTCATTTAATACACTCCATAATTTTGCGATTGGAACATTATCATATGTTTTCGTAAGATCAATAAATAGAAGATGAATTTGATGTCCCACTGCCATTTCCTTTTCAGCAATTTGTTTAAAATAAAATATATTATCCATACAGGATATTCCTGCTCTAAATCCAGTTTGCTCTTCAGTTTCTTTCATTCTAATTTCTTCTTCACTGAAATCTTTTAAAATTCGTCCATATAATCTACTAAACGTTGCTGTTACAGTAATGCCACGGTAATTCTCACATTTTTGTCTGTCTCATTTCTTATATATTGATGTTAAATATCCAATTCTCCATTTTTCTGGTGTCTCCTCTCCGTTTAAGCATTTTTTTGAATAATTGTGTAATCAATCTGAACAATTTATCAGTCCCATTTTGTATCAACTTTGCTGATATTTCACCAAAACCACTTACTCTTTGATTTTTTATTTTTTAATTGCTCTTTTAACTCTCTCAAGCTCCAACAGTATAGGTTGTCCCACAAAATCAATACCTTTATTATTTACTTGAAATTCACCTCTAGTTTCCGTAAGTAAAGTCTTATAATATTCTTCCATTTCTTAACAGATATTCCTTGTCATGAATTATTACTTGCTTCTCTATTTCTCTACAGTTTTTTCCCAAGATGTTCTTTTTTCCTCTAATATTAATTTCTTAGTGTATTTTCTAATAGTTCTATAAATCTATCTATCCTCTTCCTTTTTTGAACTCATCCATCTACCGTAATTTAGCGCGTACCCGCCGCATCTCAGATAATTCGATTTCCTACCAGAATTTATTTTAGATAAAATGTGACTTGCTTCTTCTTAGCAATTATTTGACTTCTTTTTTTAAATAAAATTTCCTGTTTGAAAAAGACTTAACTAAGCCGCGGCATATACGCGCGAAATTACGGTAATATAGGCTTCTTATTTTTGTTTTATAGCCTTTTCAATGACTTCGTCCCACCAGAATATTTTGGGTGAAGTTCATCCATTTCTCTTTTGTCCCAATGCTTCATTTGCAGCCTGGTGCAAATATACTTTAATATGTTGATATAATTCAGTTGTATTAGTATAATTTCTTTCCTCTAACTTTTCATCTAATCTTACTTGAAAAGCCCTTTTGTACTTTCCTCTGTAAATCCTTCCAAAATATATTCTGGGACATCAATATCTTCAATCTCTTTAGAATCCCTTTCCTCACTAATTAGATTAATCGAGTAAAGAAATGTAAGTCTTGCTCTCACCATAAAATGATGTGAGCCACATTCCGCTTCTCTTTGGACTGTAACATCTAATAGTTTTAATTGGGTCCTTTGCTTAATAATTATATAGTCAATAATCGTTTTTAGTTGTCTAGTATGCTGATACCAGGTATATTTATGAATATCCTTGTATTTATAAAGGCCATTCGTAATCCTTAGGTCATTGGCGTTGCAAAATTCTATAAGTCTTTCTCCATTATCTTTGACTAGATCCTCTCCAAACTCACCAACAATATCATCTCTCTTCCTGCATAAAGTTCTTCCATTGAAATCACCCATTTATAATTTCTCTTGTTTCTCCAATTTCATCAGTGATTTTTTGCAGTTGTTATATATGTGCATATTTATATTATATGAAATAAATAAAACTAAAGAACAATTTTAAGCTCTTAATATAATTTGAAATAAATTCACTCAACTCTTTGGGTACTGAAATCATTCCCAGGCCATCTTATGACATTGCGTTAATGTCCATGGAGTTGAAAATATCAACTGTTATGCTAGCTTAATCTCCATAATTTTAGTCTAATAAGCACATGGTTTAAAAAGTACTTATATGTACAACTAACAAATATACTAAAATATACATTTTATTTTAATAATATTTTTAAATTGTTGGAGTGGTCATGGAGTTGGTATTATAAAAACATAACTTTGCCTTTTTCATTAGTAAAAGGTGCTTTGTGAAAATACAACAGCAGCTATCCATCCAGTTGTTGAAACAATGGGGATGTTATATCCTTCTTTTTCAACTAAACAGCAAGCAGAGGCTACAGCTCTGCCACCTATAGGTTTTTATGTTAGTTAAAACATATGAATGGAGTTGATACAACACCCTGGTTACACATGTTCAGACATAGATTTGACATTTAAAAAAACATACATAAAAAATAATTCACTCCTAATAAGAAGCTCACTGTCTCTCCTATGCAAAGTAAAAAGAAAAAAAAAATTAATTAAAGCTAAGTGCTGAAAAGAATGTGTTTTACTTATGAATCTGTGTTATGAACCTATGTTACAGTCCATGGAGTTCATCTTTAACTACGTCAAAATTAAATTAAAGGGTCTCAGGACATTTAAAGGTTCAAAATTTTCGAAATTAAAATTTTTTAGATGTTAAACTCCTATCCTTGCTGGACATTTTCATATAATTGTTTCCTTGGATTACCAATAGAACAGAAGTTATGGCTTTTAGACTTATACCCGCTCAATAGCTGAAGCGGTGTTTCCGAAATTTTGAAGTAATTTTTATCCAACTATAACTTTTGGGTATAACGCGCACGATATCTCAAAAACACTTGATATGTTTTCAAGAAATTTTCCAAACATGTGTTTCTCATTAGTCTGTATAAACGGGACCTACAATTTCCTTTTTATTGTTCAAAAAAATATTTTTTTAGGTGATTATACTGTTGAACTTTTCAAAATTTTGTATTAGGTAAATACAACGTTCTATTAAAAATATAAAGATGTTTTAAATACAAATTTATTTAGGTTCAGGGTAATTATTACAGTCTGGAGTATAAGTAGGCAACTAAATTTTCAGTCTAGTTTCAAATTTTATTTTACAATCCTGCGCATAAACTGTTATACCAATTTTCTGCTCGTCAAATGTTTGACTGTTTGGAGCCGCCTGTAAATGCTAATTCTTCATCTTGCAATTTTTTAAATACATAAAATGAAAGAACGTATATTTTTCATCCCAATAAAAATTGTTTTTTAAAATCATATACATTTCAGGAAATTAAATACTGAAAATGGTCTTTTTATCTCATTTTTTCCAATTTTAAGAGCCCTGAAACCGCTTAAAAATAATGAGTAATTAAAATCATGAATTTATGCATGGGATGAATACCTCAAATAATACTTCTGCTATCGCGTGGAAAATATTAGAAAAAGTTACGTTTTTCCCATGCAATGGACCCTGGTTACAACAATTGCCCTAGTTTTGGAGAATGACTAAATATCATTTGGATACATTTTTGGGTAATGGCATTTACAAATTTTCTATTCTTTTAAGTATTGAATTTTTTTGTTATTTTTTTTTATATTCAATCTAGTGCACAGTGTATTTCTTTAAGAGAAGTGTTAAGAAGCAATTAAACAATTATGGCTGACATAATTACTATTTATTTTAACCAATTACATAAAATGTACCACTACATGATAATGAGCTAAAATTTCACAATTGCGATGAGGAGGAATTTAAAAAGACTGAAAAAGCGAGACATGGTTTGTGTTAAAATTTTTAAAATATCAAATTGATGTATTTTGCGTGGTTAAAAGCGTATTTTTATACTTAGAACTCTGAGGTATGCAAATAATATATAATGGATTTCAAAAGCATCTTTTCATAACAATTTTTCCGCAGTACATTCACCTTTAAAATGTTCGATGCGTTTTAATTTTTGTTCAAATTTCTCAATAATGCTAAAAGCGATCTTGACGAATACAACACCAATTTTTTGTATTTATTTTTTAATACAACAGACCGTGATTTGACGAGGATAAAAAAGAGCAGGTATGAAATTGAATATTTTAATGAAACAATTTCATAGCTATAGATTTTATAGCTAATTTGAGGACATCAATAAACCTTACTCTAAAGTAGATGTACAGATATCTTGTAGTATGTATAAAGATTGTTTATTATCGATAACGAGGATTCTGAACGAATATTAAAACGCATGGAGCAGTTAAAAAATATAAAGCCTGTGGAAAATGTGCTTGGAGAAAAATGCATTTGAAATACTTTATGATGTTATTATTATTTATTTCTTTTATAGGAAGTATGAAAATACACATATAAGTACAGGAAAAATATTTTAAAGAAAATAGTAAAGAAAAAACACCTTAAAAGAATTAACGTCTTGTCAGTTTTTCCTAGAGATTTCTACATTTGAGGGGACTGCCCCTGTTTGTTTTAATGTCCAGATCATTTTACACATGATATTTAATATTATTAGCAAAAATATGTAGAGAAGATACACTACAACTTGGCACACATCAATCAACATACTACAATTCAGTCGCAAGTCAAGCGATTGAGGAAGCTTTCTGATTGTGGAGAAACACCTGCCCCATAAAGAATATTTATTTATCAGAGTAGCTATCAATACTGGTGCATGTGGTCCTTATAATGCGTACCATTATTTACGAATTGTGCATATTTGCTTTATCCAAACCAGTATTTATAATAATGTTCAAGGATTAAATAAGGCAAAGACAGGAAATAGTGGTACTCAAAAATAAGGAACCTGTGCACAGTAAGATGCCTCTACATCAGAGTGGCGACATATACAAATGGCTCCGTCTCAGACTGTGCTCAGACAGACGTTGTTTCCTAAACTATCAGGGCCGGCCTAAGGCGTGTGCGCACGGGGCGCCAAACATATGAAAATGCGCCTATAAAAGCACCGATAAAAATTATTTTATATTGTGCGTTTCTTTTTTTTTTTCATCTTTTACATTTTCTATAGCTAGACTGAGGCCAGCTCGAGAAAGGATTCTTCGTTCTGTTTAAAAAGGAATTCAAGGGTGCCGAATTTTCGGATGCAGACATCGGCTTCTGTTCTTTATCTGAATGAGGAAAGAAACAGAATTACGAACCCCAGAAATCACTCGATTCAAATCTGCTTCTCTTGCGGGATGCTAATTAATTTCGACTTGGACAGATTCACAGTGAATTCTATCTCTTCCGGGTATTTAAGCGCATTTTTCTAGAGTCCTCTTATCCCACAGGGAATCTGAGACTGCCCCCCAGATGACCGGAAAAAAGAAACCGTTAGGAGCTAAAACGGGCAAAAATTTTAAAATAAAAAACACGCGTCTTTGAAAAAGCTTTTCTTCTAGCAGTGTCTTCTGGATGTGAGCTCATCTTCTTCTGGAAATAGTCAATAGCGTTAGTATCAGAAATTTAGCCAAAAAAGAAAAATGAAAAAAAGGGCATGCAAACAAAAATATATAGGTAAATAATTCTTATTAAAATGACCGTAGTATCGAGACAATGCAATTCGTTCGTTCAAAATTAGTTTATTAAACTGCTGTAAATTGAATATTTAATAGCTAAAAATGAATCAAACCAAATATTTTTCAAGTAGCTTGATTCGCTTAAATGAGTAATTTTAATGCGAATGTGAAACATAGTATGTAGAAGTTACAAAGAATGCTTGTAGTATTTCAAAATTGTCAGTTCTTGAAATTACGAAGGACATTGCTGCGCCCTAAACTCAGAGCGGCGGAACAAGGGCCTATATGGCGCCCCGATGCGTGAAGAAAAGATTTAGATGGTACCCCTATAACATGCTTTTTTCCACGATTTCTACTTATTAAGAAAAAAATATTTTGGTGTTTGATGTGGAGGTGGGTGTTTTACAGTTGAGATCTTGGGCAGCTGCCTCTTTTGCCCTTGCGATAATCAGGTTCTGATCGGAACTAGTGTTTCTTTCAGGCACATATCGTGGTAGGTTGTGCCTCTCCGGCGCAAGACCACCCCCCCCCCCCTACTTGGGAAAATTTTCGAGCAACAGTACTTAGAAGAAGTATTTAGAAGATTTCTTTTAGTGTTTAATTATTCCAATATTTTTCATCTTAAACGGAGATGAGGGGGCGATCGGAACTCTGACCGAAAGGGATTAAACAATTTCTATTTTTGCTACAGGCACATATTTGTTCCAAAATCTTCCCGCTTCAAAGATTCCGTTCAGCCGGCGCCCATGCCATATTGTTTGAATTTGTGTATTTCCCCAGTTTTCCGAAACGTGGTCTGAAAGGAACACTGAGCGGAAAGCCAGTAAAAAATAACGTCATAAAAATATATAATTGCGTTATAATGATGCAGTGTTTCATTCATCATTAGGGATTATTTATTAGTGAAATATAGTCTTTGGCCAATTACACAATAAATATTTCGCAATACTGAAATTAAAATAACTGAAATTTTAAGCAAATATTGTTAATTTAAAAATGAAAATTGCTGGAAATTTAACTAAAATGAGAAAAAAAAAGACTTTTTTGAAATCAGATTATGTATTTGACACTGAGTCAAAGTTTATCTAAACCAAAAGGGAACTATTCAATATTACAGAGTTTCTTCATTATTTTGTGAAATAATTTGCACCTTAAGGCTCCGCTGCACTGAAACACCCCGATCGCGAAATCCCATTTTAGTCTATGTGAAAACTTTGAAGCGCGATGACTGATTACTTAATAAAATTATTAAAATACATTTTTCACCATCAGAAAGTAGATGTCAGATGCCGATGATGTGCGCTTTTAAAAATTATCTCCGTAAATTTTAAGTAGATAAAAAATCCCTACAAATTTTGAAATTTCCATTTGATTAAATTTTATTATTTTCTTAAAAATACTTAAAATTTACGTCGACACTGATGTCCACTTTCTGATGGTGAAAATGGTATTTTAATAATTATATTAAGTAACGAGTAATTTGGCTTCAAAGTTTTACCATAGGTTATCATGGGATTTCGCGATCGGGGAATTTCAGTGCAGCGGCTCTCCTTAAGTACTGGAAGAACGAAATCTGTTTAGGGGTAAGATTTCTTTGGAATAATATTGTTCTAAGCGTTTTTTATTATATATACAGACTTATGCCCAAGCGCAATTTTTCTGTTTAATTTATTATTTAAAATTAAGCGAAAAAAGTAAATTTCACCGCCCCCCCCCCCACCCCGCTTTTTCTTAAATTATCTACGATGACGAATTTTTTTCAAAAGGGTTAAGCAAAGGCCTTTCCGTGCCCCCTCCATCCCACCAGCGCCCATGACATGCACTTTATTATTTGTAAATCTACTAAACAGAAGTTGATAGTAATATTACTTTACTTTGATTTCTCATTAACAGGAGCAAAGAGCTCGATGAATAAATCAACATAAGCTTGACAATGTAGAATTGTGAAAGTGGAGCCTATTAAAATATATATATATATATATCTGTACATAAATTTTATTTTGTAATCGTCTTGAAAAAATCTTTTATTTAATACATTTATCGTTAAATAACTTTTTTTTCCCTTTAGTGCCCGATATGTAGATTTTTTTATGTTGTCCTACACCTATGATTTTATAATGACACTTTCTTTATTCACTTTCAGTGCGTCACTAAAACGTGTACTTAAAAATTTTCTTTGGGATGGTTTGTTTACTTCTAGCGTGGGCACCAGTAGAACGAAATCCAGATTTTTTTTTTTTTTTTTTTTTTTTTTGGGGGGGGGGGAGGAGGGTTACATTTTTTGTTAATCGTATTCCTTATTATTATAAATACAACTCTTATTATCAGTCATAGTTTTTTTTAGTGCTTAATTAATTTAGGTTACTTAAAAAAATTAATTTTATTGAGTTTTTTTTTTTTTTTTTTTTTTGTAAATATTATCACAGAAAAAATGAAAAGAAAGAATGAGAATATTTATGTTTCCGGAATCAGCTGAAGAGAAAACTAGGTTTTCCTTTCTTTCGAAAGTTTTCATCATGAAAAGTGAGCCTTTTACGAAAATCGATATTTAAATATGAAATGTTTTCGTACTTTTTATGTACTAAATAAAGAGAAAAGATTGCAGTTTTCATCTTTCATATTTGCTATTTACTAGTACTTCTGCTTCTTTATTTTGTAGTATTCCAAACAGTATTCTTATAAAAAAGTTTTTTTTTTAAATTAATTAACTTATTATTGTTATTTTCGTCCAATACCATGTGCTGCGCCTTGTGTTTTACTTTTGTATCGTACTTTTACACATTAAGACTGATAATTACTCTAAAATTGAAATTTCTCTGATTTTACAATTTACCAAATAAAACTCAAAGATGAGGTTAAATTTAGAATCATTTATCAGTTTTTGAAACACTTTAAATTAATATCTTAAATAATTAGTAATAGTATGTATAAAAAGTACGAATATTTAAAAAAAATTAAGACCATAAGTCAAGCAATTTTTCTTGTGTGTGTGTGTGTGTGTGGAGGGGGCGCCCCGATTGGTGCTCGCACGGGCGCCAAAATGTTCTTGGGTCGGCCCTGTAAACTATGGCATATTTACATTCCAGAAATTGGTGATACACGTCTGGACAAGTTCAATCAGACAAGAGAGACATGTTATCAAGCATTAGCTTGGCAATTCGGTTTTATCCAAAATTGGCTAAACCAATCAAATTTTATGTTCCGTATATCGCTAGTCCCCTATAGAGGTACCCAATGCACCCAAACGCAGCCTGGCATATGGAAAGTAAATTTTGATTGTAAGAGCGAATTTTGGACTAAACCATACTTGGTGAGAATGCCATTATCACAAAGTCTTTGTTCATTCATCTAACAAGGAGAGTTAGTAATGTGGTACACTAATATTATTTTCAAAGTTTTGTTGTTCGAAGGTCCTACCTAATTATAAAACAATCCCGTATAAAATTTGAGCTGATAAGCATAAACGAGAAAATTAAAGTGATTGAAGATTTAGTATTCTATTGTTTTTTATAAACACTTCTTACATTTTTAACATTGGAATAATCTTCTGGCTAATGTCATAATGTATCAGTTGCTTTACCTTGGTGTTCTTTTATTAAACCTGTTCTCATTTAATGACATACCCATATGCAAATCACAGCACTGGTAATGATGAGAGATGTTTGCAAATTATGATGTTTGCGTGCGCATATGATCGGATGGTACACAGTTATAACTATAAAAGTCAGAAACTGTATCATGTACCGGGTGGTCAAAAAGTCCGTTGAAACTTTAAAAATTCATAAAAACCGAAAGAATAACCGATATGAAAAATGGTTTGCAGAATTAGCATCTACAGGTCACGGGAATTTTTTAAGACAGAAATAAAAAATAACTCAAAAAAACATCCGTCAGATGGCGCTGGTTCGTGCGATTTTGGTAGAAATAGGCAAATTAGACTATTATAAGAACTTGCACTCCTAATACAGAATTAATTCACCATTGTGGGCCGCGTACGTGATCAAGGATGCTGAGTGTGCGAAGGATAAAGCTTTGTTGGTGAAGTTATTTTACGTGAACCAGGAATTCGCGAACATTCTTTTGAGTAAATTCCGAGTTCAGAACAATGTGAGGACTGGAAAACGGCCTTAAAAGCGACAGGTCTCATAAAGCTTGTTCGGCGGTTTGAGGAAACCGGAACGCTGGAGTATCGTGTAAGCTCCGGAAGACCATGTTTAATGAAGGCACATTCGCCGCGTGTTGCACCCAAAATGGAAGTGTTAGCATCTGATTCAGCTGTGGGAACCAGCAGTGCTCGTGTACGCAATATTTTTCATGGAATACTTGATCTGTACCCATACAGATTACAGTCGTTCCATGAATTTTAATCAGCGAATACAGTACAGAGGGAAGCATTTCCGAAGTGGACTTTCTCCAAACTCGAACTGAATCCCACCTGGATTTTTTACGTATTCTGGGTAGATGAAGCTCATTTTACCCTTCATGGCGACGTTAATACCCATAACTGTTGCATCTGGGCAACGTCTAATCCATATGAGTACACCCAGAAACCATTTCATTCCCCAAAAGTGACTGTGTGGTGTGGATTCACAAGTTTGTTCATCATAGGACCTTTCTTCTTTGAAAATCCTTCCCAGTAAATTGGTGGAAAACGGCTACGCTGTATGCTCAGCGTTATTTAATGTTTCTGTGTGAGAAGGTCATGCCATGTTTGCGTGAAAGAAATTCGATTTCTACCGTCACGTTTTTGCAAGATGGAGCACCTAGTCACATTGCTATTCCTGTCAAGAAATTCCTACTACAGACGTTCGAGGAAGACAAAATCATTAGCAGGGGTTTCAGGCTCCCCCCCCCCCCTCGATCTCCAGATTTGACTTCGGCAGATTTCTGGTTATGATAGGTATTTGAAATCATCCGCAATAGGTTGCGGATGGTTTAGTGTCGTCGCTATCGAACTGGACCAACGAATGGTACAGGATATTGATCACAGTCAAATTACGCTTCCGTTAAGATTCGAATGACGACCATGGGCTGGCGTCTCCAGGACGACGCTACTTTGCAACCCATATCGTTGAATACCGCCACTACTGCCCCCGGGCAAAATGGTTTGAAGAGGCATTTTTTCGGACAGCGGAGAGACATTTTCCTCATTGTCAGTTGCTGGACAGTGAAACGCTATCTCGACCAAGTTGTTTTGGCTGTAGTTCGCCATCTACTGGTTGTCTTTGGCACGTTGTTCCGGAAAAAGAAATGCCGGACACACGTAGCACAGTGACGAAACAACAGCGTGACGAAATCCAGATGCTTTCTAGTCTGGCAACCTCACCTGATCTTTCTCCCATCGAACAAGTGCTCAGGACTGACGGGAGTAGAACTGGACACCACCACAGCACCACCGACATCTACTGAAGAGGAGTGCATGCTGCAGTGGGCGAGGCTTTACAAAGGAGTAACTCAAGTGACCTTTAATAGCCTCGTCTACAATATTCCTTTCCATTTAGCTTCTGTACCAGTGAGGGCCACATTAATTACTGAAGATAGATTTTTTACATATCTTTCTTTGTGTTTTCAATCATTTGTGTATGTCTTCCATCTTTAGTGGTCGAGTGATTATCACATGGCAACGATCCTTTAAAATGTTAAAATTTCACTTTTGATGAGTGTATGAAAACAAGCAAGAAATTTAGAAGACGGACAAAAAAGTCTTAAATTCATCTACTACGTATAAGAATGTTAAAATCAATTGAAATGGTAACTTGGCTATTGTATTATCAGTATTATTTATTTATCTAGTATTTATATCTATTGAAAGCGTTCGAGTACCTAAATATGATACGCATCGAAGTACAGGTTCTCTTATTCCAATTTCAAGGATCTTTTAAAAAACTTTTAAACAATTAGAATTGTCATTAAATGATAAAAAAATTAATGACAGAAAGTAAAGATGCAGTTATGTGACATTTTATAACAAAAGCGAGAAGATGATTACTTGGAAAAAGGTAAGGCGTGCACATAAAAACCTAAAATACTGAAAAAATTTATCAACTAAAACGTTTCGGTTTATGCTTTCTTTCCAAAATTTCATATTAATTTTTTTATAGGGATACCTACTACTTAAGTTTTAAAAACGATCGAAGTGTACTACTTTACTAATTCTTCTTGTAAGTGGAGTAGTCTAAGCGATATTGCCAAATTTTGTAATGTACTGTCGGCCAAATAAAAAGAGTACATCCCATATATTTTAATCTTCAGATTGTCACAGAAAGCGACTGAAAATGCCATTCGACAGGAAATTGTGTTTTTTATCAATTTATTTTTTTTAATGAATTTTAAAATAATTATGAATCGTAACCTATGACGTTTTTAACAAAATCCCATTTCTAGAAGCTTGAAATATGCGAAATAAAAATTAGAGGTTAATCCAGCAAGTTGTTCTTCAGTTATGTTTAAAAATATACGAGCAGAGCGATCTGTTTGCAGTAATTATAAATGATCTTATTATTAGGAGTTCCAAATTTTAAACCTTCGTAATTCCTAAACTACTTGACCTAATTAATTTTCGTTTTGTATCCTAAGTTAAAATGGACCGAAAAAGCGACCTATGATGTGAAAATTAGATAATCGTAATGAAATTTTCAGATATTGGTACAATTTTACTATTAAAGCGATCTTTTAAGCTTTTTTTACACAAATTAAAAGCAGGCAGAAATTCTAGTTAAATGGTTATTTCCGTTCTTTGGTGTACAATATAGTCATTAAAATATATGGGTGTTCTCTTTTTTTTGTCCGACTGCACGTCCCTATAGTTTAATCAAAAACTCCCTATCTGAATATGAATTAAAAAAGTAACGTTAATAGCGCCGGAAAGTTAAATTTTAAAGAATACTAGTTTCGGTAACATTACATATACAGTTCTCAGTGCAAAGAATCACGGAAATTTGCTCGAATCTATAGAAGATATATCGAGAGAAGCGAATTCAAGTGAAAGGTTCATTGACCAATAGGGAAACAGGAGATTATGTGTAGCACCCAATAGGAAAATAGGATTGTGAATCGATCCGACAATGTGAAAAAGGCTGGAAGAAATTAAGAAAAAGAGGTTTTTATATAATATTTCCAACAATCTGATAATGAGAGAATAGTGAATTCACAATTAACAATATTTGCATAATTTTTATAGATATAAAATGCTTCAAGCAACTTAAGTTTGTGTATAAAAGTAGATTTAGAAATTATTTTAGCCGAATTGAAGTCAGAAGTGTGGGTCATCTCCCAGCAATGTTTTACAATTGAGGATTTATTGGTTTCTAGTTTATAAATATATTCTTGGTGTTCTTTCATACGAAATAACCGTAATCTCCCGTTTCCTACTGGTCAATGAACCTTTCACTTGAATCCGCTTCTCTCCTATATATTCTAGCAAATTTCCGTTAGTCTTTGCACGGTACGCTTAATATTGTCAAATTTCGTATGCTTTAAAATTTGAAACTCTGTCTCTAGTAACGTTGTTTTTTCTATTCATATTATATTGCGCCAAGTATCATCTTATTATTTCCTATCTGAATCCTTTGTGTAAAACGTTATTATGATATATAAAGATACTCTACTATTACGTACACAATATCAATCAAATTCTTATTATTTTGCATGTTATGTTTCCCATCAGAATTCTAATAGGAAACGTAATGATATTTAAAAGAAGAAATCAAGAAGTTGGTAAGTAAGGTTAGTTTATCTCAGAACCAACTGTGCTCAAATGATATATGCTTAATTAGTTTCCGATATATTGCACCATACTACATTAAGTCGATTTGCACTAAAATTCTGTCAAAACGTTAGGAAGGGTTTATTAAAAAAGGTCATTAAAAAAGTTTTAAGAAAACTTGATTATCCGTAAGATTCCTAAAAATATCACTATATTATACTCTTTTTTCACAGTTGGCTCATTTAGTTAGTTCTAACTAAAGGTTGCTTTTTAGCTCACAGGCTATCAAAGCCTGAGAGCTTATGTGCCCGCCGGTTCTGTATGTACGTATGTACGTAACACGATAACTCTTGATAGAAATATCCGATTTGCTTCAAATTTTTTTTCTAGGTTCATTCTGAAAAGGCGCTTCCCTGAATAGTTTTTGGGGTTCATTGGTTAAGGATAAAGGGGGGAAAGGGGGCTAGTTCCCCACCCCTTAATTTAGATAAATGGGTTTTTCATGCAGAAATATGCGATTTGCTAGAAATTTGATATACCGGTTAATTATGTTAAGCAGCTTCCCTGATTAGATTTGGAAGATCATTATTATGTACAAAGGAGGGAAAGGGGGCTACCCCCCTTAATTAAGATAAATGCATTTTTCAAGTAGAATTATTCCATTAGCTCCAAATTTGGTATACCGGTTTATTATGTTAAGGAGATGGCTTGATTAGATTTAAAAGTTCATTAGTTAAGTATAAAGGGAGGAGGAAAGGGGGTTACCCCCCCCCCCCCTTTATTTAGATAAATTGGTTTTTCATGCATAATTATTTGATTTGCTCCAAATTTGGTATACCTGTTTATTATGTTAAGGAGCTTCCCTGATTAGATTTGGAGGTTCATTAATTAAGTATAAAGGGAGGATAGGGGGCGAGACCCCCCCCTTAATTTAGATAAATTTGTTTTTCATGCAGAGATATTCGATTTCCTGCAAATTTCGTATACCGGTTTATTAGATTAAGGAGCTGCCTTGATTAGATTTGGAGATTTCTTGGTTACGTATAAAGAAGGGACGGGGGCTAGTCTCCCCTTAATTTAGATAAATGAGTTTTTCATACAGAATTATTCTATTTGCTTCAAATTTGATATACCAGTTTATTCCGATATGGCTTCCTCCATTTGATTTGGAGGTTCATTGGTTAAGTATAAAAGGGGGAAAGAGGGGCAATTGCCACTCCCCTTAATTTAGATAAATGGGTTTTCATGCAGATTTATCTAATTTAGTTTAATTTTTTTTTTCTAGGTTCATTCTGATAAGGAGCTTTTACGATTAGATTTGGAAGTTCATTGGTTCAGCATAAAGGGAGAAATGGGGGAGCTAATATCCCCCTTAATTTAGCGAAATTCTTCTTTTTTCATGCAGAATTATCTGATTTCTTGAAATATGGTATACCAGTTTATTATGTTAAGGGGCTTCCCTGATTAGATTTGGAGGTTCTTTGGTTTAGTATAAAGGGGGGTAACGGGGACTAATCCCTTCTTTTACTTGTTGAGGGGCATTATTCTTTAAAATAGAGTATTATACAATTAGTGTGAATAGCCTGTGAGCTCAATGCCACCAGTTTAACTGGGCAATTTTCTTTTTATTCTATTAATATCATTTTGAAATTCTTGTGTTTTATTTTTCAATTTGTTTATCATTGCTATTACGAAAATTAAAAGACTAAAGACAATAAGACTATGATAATGGTATCTTTCAATTTCGATCATAAATATTCCTTAAAAGATTTTATTGCAATTTTTTAAAATAGTTTATTGCAGTATTGCGTTATATAATACTTGGGTTTACTGAAAATGTTAACCTTATACCGCGTATTAATGCATATGTGAATGAATTAAAATTTAACTTTTAATAAATTAATTCAGTTTCGAGCAACCACAGTATTTAAATACCCATATCCCACTTATTTAGTCGCAGATGTCTGCTATTACATATGTCAAAGACTTTCTCTTTAAAATTTCTGGTATATAACATTAAGTATGAGCATAATACAAACTTTGTAAAGAAAAATTTCTCAGTGTAGGGGAAAACATTTTTTTGCGGGTTTTTTTTTCAGATTTTTACTATTTTGTAACGCTTAAAAAGCTGTGGGCATTTTAGTTTTGCATTTTTACTATTTTTTAACATTTTATCTATTTTTTCTCCCAGAGCAAACAAAATATAATATGTTTGTATTGATATGTTTGTTAAGTGTATAAGGATTTAAATATTAAAATAAATTTAGAGAATTAAATTCGCTCATACTTGAGAAAAAAAGTTTTAAATAGCAATTTATTTTAATGTTTGTCACATTTCATTTATTTATGGCACGCAGAACGACTAAGTTTTGATTTTGGTGCATATTTTTCTTAGTGGTATAACGATTTATAAAACATTAAAGTAAAATCTATATCTGAAAATAATTTACAACTTAAATAATGCATTTTATATTATATTTTTACACACTCTCCGGTTAAAAATAAAGGAATAATTTTAAATACACATGTAACTTGGATTATTTTGTGTCTAAAAACGCCAATCTTGCATAACATCTTTATTTTGTCTTAACAGATCTTCAGAATGCACAATATTCTATTTCTGAAAAAAAGACATAGGGAGTGTGATGAAAAATGGGGTACAGTGTAGTTTATATTATATAATACAACTTTTTAGAGATACATTTTATAAATTCTGTGGAGAACATTTTCTAAAATGCAAGTTTTACAGTTTTACAAATTTATTAGGGTGCTTTACAACTTAATTGTTAACTCAATGATTCTGGGAATTATATGCTTTTTCTCACAATCCAGCAATTGTTTACTCAACGACAAGTTCCACCTTCCACATGCTAAATTTTTATAAAATTTTCATATTTCTGTGTAGCGAAGAGGAATACCATTGCAATATGTGATAACGTAAATTTTGACCTATAAACCTTTAATTTTGACCATCAATGTTACTGTTTATGTATATATAATCATAGTATCTGTCTGCAATTTTCAGAAAAAAGCATGTATTTAGAATACATAAAAGCAAAAATAACATTTATTTTATTTTTCTGGAAATTTCTTTGTCCAGAATAGACTCATAAACTGTTGCATAACTAATAATAAATTTATAAAGGGTCGATAAATATGTATTAGTCCAATACACATTACGTTTTTGAATTTATATTTCGGTTAATTAAATAAAAAATAAAACATCTTTTCCTGAGTTGTATCGGGAATAGCCTTAGACTATCCTCATCAAGACTTTTAGAAATCTACGTGCAATAGAGTTTCATAGCCATTGCAGACAGACACAAACATCTTTCATTTATTAGTATAGATCACTGACATGAAAGAAGCACATTCTACGTATATGCAACATGTTTTGAAATCAAATATATAACATTTTGCACGAAAACATGGAAACGCATTAAACTCAAACACTCATTTTTGTTTGTTTTTCGTTCCATTTTTTTTGTTGTTGTTCCTTTTCAATGTCCACCATCCACTTAAGAAGGTAATTACATGTCGGCATGAATTTCGGGTTACAACTTGTAAGGTTAGGGTGCCACTATATAAGAGTTGCGACATGCGCACAGGACACAAGCTCAGACTGTGCTCAGACAGACGTTTTTCTCGTACATTCCAAAATTTGTCAATATCCGCCTGGAAGAAATCGATTAGACGAGTGAAACAAGTTTATAAACATTAGCTTGGCAAACAGGCTCAACAAGACGCTGGGCAATTAGTCTTTGTATAAAATCGGCTCAACCAGTAAAATTGTGTATCCCATATGTCGACAAACTCTCATGTAGATGCTTCGTAGTAAGGTATGTGTTTTGAGAAGTCTGGTAGCGGTACTGCAGCGCCTATAAGCTATGGTATGGCAACCGGCTATTCCTGTAGTGATTTAATGAGAGATAAAAAATTTAACTTTTACGATAATTGTCGACTGTAGCGAGGTCTGGCATTTCTTTTTATCTTTTATCGGTATATGTATTGCATTGACAAAATATTTCGGTCGGTAATTAGTGTTTTAATTACTTAAATTATATCCCGTTTCCTCTAGTACATTATACTTGGATAGTACTTTAAATTTGTGAAAGATAGTAATGACTAAAACACGTGATATGCATTGTTTTGTGGCTGGTTAAAATACTGGTTACTGGAAGAGAAAATTGCCTATATTTAGAGTACCCAAAAGTGAAGCTCTGGAAAATTAAAGAATTCATTTTATGAATTATGACACACGTTTTATTATAGTCTATAGCTAGCATATACATTTTTCGTGTCTCAAAGTTCAACTTAAGTTATG
The DNA here is from genome assembly GCA_963932465.1 of Maratus speciosus. NCBI lineage: Eukaryota > Metazoa > Arthropoda > Arachnida > Araneae > Salticidae > Maratus > Maratus speciosus. Next base: position 504,513,446 of record OZ010787.1, on the reverse strand, counting down.
AAATATGAGAAAAAAAAAAGAAACTTAACTTTTACATTTGGATGGCGTTAGATCCTTGTCAATTGTGATTAAGAAAATCTAAAAATTTTACGCATGTAGGAAAAAAATTGACTTCATAAGTATATATAAATGGTGTTTCCACCACTCAATGTGCAAAATTTTGATACAATCGTTTACATTCCTATATGAAAACAATTAATGTGTAGTTGTTGATGTGCTAAAATATGAAGTTTTCTTATAATGTATGATACACATTTAATTATAGACTATTACTACCTCATTATCCCTTTTTCGTGTTTGAAAAATCAGCTTAAATCGACAGCTATGACATAAATTTTAGCTTTTACATGAAGATTACGATAGATTCCTGCAAAATGTGATTAAGAATTCCTAAGACTATTATGCATCTACAAATAAATCAACAGCAAACAGCCTATACAACCTTAGGGTAATTGGACTATAACCGTTTATTTCTCAGCCAGCCTTATATTTTTAAGCCTATTGCAAAGAGCCTGTATAACTTTAGGGCAAAAAATGACCACTTGTTTCTGAATCAGTTAGATATTTTTTTAGTCTTATTACAATATGCATATGCAGTTTTTGGCTAATTAGAAAATTGCCAGCTTTTTGTCCAAACATCTGGGTACAATCCTTTACGTACTGTATTGTACGCCGACCCAAAAAGAAGACCCAAACCCAAACCCGAAAATTCCATTCATGTCAATCCGTAACGCAACCCGAAAGAAACCCGAGAAAAAAATCCGAACCGGAAAATTTTCAACCCTAAAACGAAATAAAAGGGCATTAATACATGTTTGAATGCAATTATGAAAAGTTGTTTACAATTATACCTCTAATACTAATTTAATCTTTTACATAGAAAAATTGACATATCTGTATTCTTAATATTCAAATACAGTAAAGCCTCTGAATAGCGGACACCGTGGGATTATTGAATAGTGACCTGTATTGAGTTGACTTGTCCATAATTTTCTTTTTTCGGGTTGGCGTGACTGTAATTTATTTACTCTGAGTCCGGTTCACTGCCAAACTCATCTATCTTTAATTTTAAATAAGCCCCTTTTTTATTGTTATTTCAGTGTCATGACTATTTATTTAGTGGACGGCCACGAAGTGTCTGCCACTTATTTTTAAAATGGGTTGTAGCGATTGAGGTTTTAACTAATTTCCTGTTTTTAGAGCTTCCAATAGAACGATTTGGAATCCACTGATGGTTTTTTTTCCTTCATGGACACGAAGTGCTCATACATACGTTATAATTTTAGAGGTTGTAAAGAATTTCATGTATTTAGAGATTCGTACATAACGATTTAGCCTAATCCACTGATGTTACTTTGGTTTCGATGGACGCGAAACGCTTATATATGCGTTATAGGATTTTAAGAATTTCATATTTTTAAGGTTTACAATACAACGTTTTAGACGAATCCATACATTTTATTTTTGTTGTATTCATGGGAGCAAATAGCTGGTACAACAGTTATATTGATAGCGGCTATAAAAAACTTCATATTTTTAGATATACATATCTTCCATTTTGAAGGAAAGACTTGGAAATAACATTCATTTATAATATTCAGAAAAATTGCGTAATTATCCTATCGATTTTTAAAAAAAATAAACTATTTAATTTTAAAATTAACTTTTAGATGCACGCTGGTTAGTTGTATTTTTCATGAAATTACAATACTCCTATTGATTTCACCAAATTAAACCATTGCCATGCAGCTCTAACAACAATAAGCAATCGGATTGCGAGCTATGTTTCCAACTAAACATATTTTGTATCATATACAATTTTTTAGCATTATTGGAATAGTCGCTTGCCGAACTATGTCTTCTCAGCACTATAGTTGTACTACGAAACCTTGAATTGTATTTACGAAGTTGAAGATTCATTGACGATGAGTTCGTCGGCAATTTTGGCCGATAGTGTAATATTTGATACACTACTCTAATATATTATGGTGATCTAGTCCACTCTGATGTGAAAATATAGTTTAGTGTTCGCTGACATATAGTGGTAGTCTAGTTATCAGGTCGCCTAATTCTTTGAATGGACGGACTCTACAATTTTATTCCAAAAATTTGAAGTCAAGATAAATTTAAGCAATGGATTTATGAAGATTTTTGTACACGCTTTACTTTAAGAGAAACTACAACTTTAAAGTGGTTTGAATACGTTTTATTATATTTCAGATTCATAAACACATTTTTTATATATTGTTATATATAAAAACTCTATCAAAACTCTTTTAATTTTACCAAAACTTTTAAGTACGTACGCTTCGTGGAGAGAGTCTTATGTGTCTAAATTTATGCAAAAATTCTAACTACATGGTTGTTTAATTTCAGTATAAAAGGCAGGTCTCAACCTGGCTTAAGAACAAAGTAAGGAATTATCCAGCGTTTCAACTTTGCATGAAAAAATCTCTAGTAGTATATTACATAATCCCAAGTCATAGCGATTTTTTATCATCGATACTTACGCCGAATCGTAACGTTATTCATGTTCGCACTATTTGCTTTTCTCATACATTATATGATGTATAGAGCAAATTTTTTGAAAATCTCAAAAACATCAGCTTGAACAACAGCTTGAAAATTCTTAAAATTATCGTCGATAGAATAACCCCGAAATCCGTTGTTCCTAAAAGGAAGCAAAAATATAAGGGGTTGTATCAATCCTTCATCTTTTTGCTTCTTTTTGGGAACCCCTTTCTTGTTATTGAGCTTATTCTATCCACGATAATTTTCAGAATTTTCAAGCTATGTTTTTGAGACTTTCACAAAAGTTGCTCTATACACTTAGCTACTACATTATGCACATTATATTTTCATTGCATTCGCGCATGCGCATTGAAACATTATTTAGTAAATCTGCTCATTTTTCACCCACTTTTTATTTTTTTTTTTAATTCTGATTGCAGGTGTTATGAACAATGTTGTTTGTTATAATTCCTGAAAAGAACATTTTCTTATATTAAGAACTCTGCAAATTATAAGCAAAAAACTTGGCTAAATTTGGGACTGTTTTTATAAAAACCTTAAGTTTTTACTAGTATAGATGCTATCCTCATAAAAATGAAAACAGTTTGTTAAAATAAGCCTCTTAATCATGTTCTAGAGTTTAAAAGCTTTTGCTACATTAATTTTTACAGGGTAATCCAAAATATATTCTTTTTTTTTTTTAATTTGTTGACGGTCCCCTTTGGAGTTTCGGGAAAAATCTTGGGGGAAATACATGACCTATATTATTATGTTATACACCTGGGCCTTCAGTATAATTCCTCATGTATTTTTCGAGATATTTATCAAAACGTCTAAAATCGCAAGTGACCGGTCATCATTGTCCACATAGTGTATATACATTGTAAAATTTTCGACGTAAGGTATTTTTATTTTCATATCTTGTTATTGTAAAAATGATTTTTAGAAAACCAAAATATAACTTTATTTAACTTATTTCAAACCTTCAAAAGTGTAGTTCAATGAAGAATTTTGAACTGGCAATTTTTGTTTGCTTTTGCGTTCTTTTCAATTCACATACTGCAACCTGTATGTTACAGGTAATAAAATTAATGAAATTTTGAAATTGAATAAATTATCACCCAATGTAGTACATTTTACACGGTTTATTTTAATATTATTTGCACATTAAAAAAAATAATAATCTAAAAAGGGAAAGATGTGCTTTTACTGAAAAAATCACGAAATTCAAATTATTCTAACTTAGAAAGTATTTAACATAAAAAATGGGAATTTCTTTATGTGACAGGGCAAAAATTATGTTTTTCTAAATGTAACTTGTAGGACAAAGGACCACATAAAAAATTTAAAAAGCAACTTTTACAAAAATAAACATGTTGACTTTGAAGGATTCTAAGATGATAAAAAACAGCGTTTAATAAATTTTCGCAATTGAAAGTATACTTCTAAAATTAACTGTTTATCAATTAGCTATCAAAAAGTGATAAGCGACGTTCTGTATCTATTTATAGAAGCACTACAAATTCCATTAGCAAGAAAAATAAATCGTGCTTCTTTTATGTAATACAGTAAATAATTAGGCCACTCAATTTAAATTAAAGGTGAAATATTATAGGTCTAATTATCAACCTTTCGTAACATATTTTGTACGCTTGATAAAATTTTTCTTCATTTTAAACACTTTGTTACACAATTTAATCTATTTTTTAAATATCCATTATTTAACAATTAAAATATACTTCGAAACATTATAAGTTATTTTAATGTAATATATTTTATATCTTACACATAAGAGACTATGTTATTAAAAACTAATATTTAAAAGAATTTGTTTTGTTCATTCGAGTAAATAATTCACACATATAATACAAAAAAAATCTAATTTGCTAAATATCGCAAAAGTGTCTAAATCAGAATTCACACATATAATACAAAAAAAAAAAAAAAAAAAATCTAATTTGCTAAATATCGCAAAAGTGTCTAAATCAGAATATATTCTTTGTAACAAGATACAATTTCCGAAAAATAAAAATAATAGAATATGTATATATATATATATATATAAAGTTAAATTATTTTAATATATAATATTAAAATTCGCTATCCCTCCTTTCAATATTAAAAAAAATGGAAAATATAAGGAAACATTTATTTGGAATACTGGAACATAATGATAAAGATATTTTTGGAATTTTGATTGTTACTGAACATGTTAAAATTTCAGTTTTAACCCTTTCAGAGGGGAAGTAGTTCTATTACTAAAAGGTTGATTTGTTTGACTGTCACGAGAATTTACAAACGAATTGATCTGGAAATAAGTAAATACTTTACTTCATTTGCGTTATTAAAACAAATGGTTTTTCGAATATTTTGTTGAAATTTCAGCAGTTTGAAATTAAAATTAAGTGTTATAAATAATATCCCCCCCCCCCATTCAAATGGTTAACCATTAATAAATTTCAATACAAAAATCTGTAAGCAGTTAAGTCTCGATTATTTTTTATTTCGCTCACATGTCTCCAAAAAATCGATTTTTTGTCGATAGCAACCTAGTTTTTTTGTACGGCTGTAGCTGCCGAGTGATCCACATCCGCTACTATCTATCCAACTAACATTAACCAATAGGGTAATACAAAACCCTGCCGGCTCGACCTACAGACACAGGTAGATTTCGAAGTTAAGTACTAATTTCACCAACAAAAACAAAATCCAGATTAGAGATAAACTTACAAGGAAAGGTCCCGAGGTTGGGGTCACTCAATGCGATGAACATTTGTGTATCGATAGAGTATAATTATTATATAAATATATGAGAGCCATTAAGCGCAACATCAAGGAGGGTCTTGAGAAAAAAAAATCGCGCTACAGTTTATAATTGGATAAATTTACTTCTTTTGTATGCTGCTCAGTAGCATTGTCAACAGTATGCTGTATTTCAGATTTTTCTAAATGAGTTCGAATCTCGCTCGGATTTACTTTTCGAAACGACAATTTTCATCAATCATTTTCGATCCGCAATTGAAAAAAAAATATGTATAATAATTGAAATTTACGAAAATACAAATTAAATGTTTGTTTTGTAGCATAAAAGTGCTTTTTTAACTACGGAATTTTGCAAGTTTAAATATATAATGAAAATTTGAAAGAAAAATAGAAATACTTATATGTCTATAGACCAGAATTCTTTTGTTGTTATTTAAAAATATTTACAGTTATTTCAATCAATAATCTACTTTTTTTTTTCACAGAGAAATAAATTTAAACACGTGATATCAATGCGTGAATAATTATATTATTTAAATTTTGTTTCATTATGAAAGTATTTAGAATATTTCATGATTTTTTTATACACTTTCTTAATATTACTTTTTTTTTAATTCAGATTTTTGGTTTTGAAATTATTGTCTACGCAATAACTATTTTTAGCAATTCAATATATTTTTAGAACATATTTTTAAGCACATAGCAGTTATTCTAACTATAGATTTAAAAAATATATTTAAAAAATTATTTAAATATAGATTAAAAAAATAGATTTAAAAAATTCAAAAGTTAAAATGCTAGCTGTTAAAAAATGATACAAATGACGATACAAAACGATACAAAAAATACGATGAAAAATGGCAGCTTATTTATGCAAATAACAGTGAATAATTTTTAAAATTAGCTTAATTTTATAGTCTATAAAAGTTCTAATTGATTTTTTTAGGTTATTACTATTATTATTTATTTATTTTACTTTTCATTAAATATATAAACATGCAACGATTCGCATTTAAAATTGTATTTATATAATCAAACTGCATTATATAAAAATATTAAACAAAAATATTAAATTGAAATCAGAAAAAAATTACTACGTAGACACCTATTCTAATTAAAAATCAAGAAACTCAGACTTTAAAGAATCAATTTGAAATATAAAAGCATATTTTTAATAAACCTTGGAATATTTTAATGAGGAAACAAAATGAAAATAATACATTTGTTCACGTATTTTAATTTATTTCTCTGTTAAAAATAATATATCTTCATTGAAATAACTGCAAATAGTTTTAAATAACAACAAAAATTTTTGGTCTATAGACGTGTAAATATGCCTTTTTTTTTTCTTTTCATTTATATTTAAATATGCAAGATATCGTTGTTAAAAAAAAAAATACTTTATATGCTACAAAACACGCATTTAATTAATATTTTTCATAAAAATCTATTATTAAATATATTTTTAAAATTACGACTTGAAAATGATGGATGAAAATTTTTATTCCGAGAAAAAGGTACGAATGGGATTCAAACTCACGTAGGAAAATCTCAAATCCAGCATGCTGCCGACCATGCTACTGAGCCGCTTACCAAATGAAAAAATTATCCGATTACAAACTGTAGCGTGAAACTTACGACTTATGTTCTCAAGACCCCCTGAGGGTTTGGCTTTATGGCTGTTATATATTTATATACTAACCATACGCTACCGATACACAAACGTTCATCGAATTCGGTGACCTCCGACCTCGGGACCTTCACTTGTTAGTTTAATAACATTATCAGGCCGCATCTGACGAGTTTTTAATTTCACTTTTCTGTAAGAGCTGGTTTTATCAGAATCATGTTAATACGATAATTTGTTTTCAACTTCTGATTTTTTTACTTTTATTTGTTTATTTATTTATTTTACTGTAAGAGTTGACCTATCAAAAACTTGTCAATATAAATGTTGTAGATAATATTAAGAAGATTTATAATAAATTTAAGCAGATTTGATATGAATTGACGAAATTGGGAATTTTTTTCTTATTCACACCCCTCCCTTTATTTATTTTTTTTGTTGTTGTTGTTGTTTTTAATTTTGTTTTGCTGTAATAGTTGGTTCTATGAAAAATATGCCAATAAAAAGTTGTAGATAAGATTAAGAAGATCTATAATAAATTTAAGTGGATTTGATATCTTGTGAATTAACGAAATTATGAATTTTGTTCTTCTAAAAACTATATTTTTTCGCCATCATACTTTAGAAAAAAACACTATTCTCGAACACAAGATTAGTAACTTTTTCATATAAAAGAGTAATTAAAAAAAGAGAGACATTAGTTATTGGAATCTTACAGCTTCCAAGAAATTCTTATTATACAAATGATCTATAAATTCAAAGCAAGTAAGAGGTTCATAACTATCTAACCAGTACATTGGCTAAAAAAATGTTAAAATTACCTATTTTAAAGAAAACAAATAGAAAGTCTTAAATTAACCCACAAATTCTTCTAAACGAATAATGCATCTGCCACAAACGACTGTCTATCATGCATGTCTTTTATCTTGAATTCTGTGTTGTCAGTAGAATATTTTAGCTCACAAGCTATCAAAGCCTGAGAGCTAATGTGCCCGCAGGTTCTGCATGTACTGTGGTGGAAGAAAAAAAAACACACGCTACTAACTCTGGAACTAAATACAATAGAGGAAAGTTACTGGTACCAATCGATAGGAAATAAAGTCTACTTTTAAATAGTGCATAAAAATGTTGCTTAGGGGGCCATCTACAAATCAAAACCAGACCCAACTTTGTTTTTTTTTTCAATAGCAACAGCCAATTTTGACAATATATTTCAAAACTTCGGTTCAAACTGTGCCTGGAAACGAAATTTCCAGTCATTTGAACGATAAGTTTTTGAATTATGAACAGTCAAAATTTAGAGATTCTAATGTTAAATTACATTTTCCTATTTTTATTGATATCTTCTGAAATTATAATCGTAATGCAACAATTTTGCGGGTGGTTATGATACTAAAAAACCCAAACATAAACACATTGAATTCGTAATTAAAAAGAATGATATGAATTATGAAATTAATATTAAAAAATATATGAATTACAAACTACAATTTCTAGATTATAGATTTCTATACATCAATAGATTTATACTTCTGTCCGGCTTTATACGAATTCTCAATTTCCAATTTTTTTCAAGTAGTTTTCGAATTATCATTAAAAAACATCAAAATTATGGTTTAAGGGGTCTATGATGGGCAGAAATGTATAACTTGAAAAAATATATTTTACTCATTTTATTGAAATATTTAAGCTGGCAATAGTTGAAACATATTAATCGAGTGAAATGGTCCTATTGGCAAGAAATAATACATTAATAGAAGTGACATTGTCATTCTGTAGCGTTTCATCTATCGAGTACCGAACTTCAATTTGGATACAACCCCCAAAATATGCTCATTTTAAAAAATTAATTTCTCGGAAACTAATCGTACGAATTTCATGAAAAATTGGATTTAAGCTAATTGAAGGGAGTAGAATTTAATTATGGTGTCAAACTTGGGTATTGCTATAGAAAAAAAAACAAACAAAGATTGGGTTCGTTTTTACACGTAGATGGCCATCTAAGCAAATTTTATACACATCATTTAAAAGTAAAACTTATTTTCAATCGTTTGGCACCTGTAACTATATTATACGATACTTTGTTGCAGAGTTAGCTGGGGGTGTTTACTTTTTTCCAACGACTGTACGTATGTACGTAACGCGACAACTCTTGATAGAAATATCCGATTTTCTTCAAATTTTGTAAATAGGTTCATTCTGATAAGGCGCTTCCCTGATTAGCTTTTGGGATTCATTGCTTATGTATAAATGGGGGGGGGGGCAGAACGGGGACTAATTCCCCCTTAATTTATATAAATGTGATTATCATGCAGAAATAACCGATTTGCTACAAATTTGGTATACCGGTTTATTCTGAAAAGGTACTTCCCTGATTAATTTTGGGGTTCCGATGGTTAAGTATAAATTGAAGCCCCGCACTTAATTTTGGTAAATGGGTTTTTCATGCAGAATTATCTGATTTGCTTCAAATTTTGGATATAGGTTCATTCTGATAAAGCGTTCCCTTGATTAATTTTGGGGGTTCATTGGTTAAGTATTAAAGGGAGAACGTGGTACCAACTCCCCCCTTATTTTAGATAAATGGGTTTTTCATGCAGAATTATCCGATTTGCTTTAAATTTGGTATACCGGTTTGTTCTGACAAGGAGCTTCCCTGATTAATTGTGGGTGTTCATTGGTTAAGTACAATGGGGGGAACATGGGGCAAAACCCCTCTCCTTAATTTGCTTAAAGGGCTTTTTCATGCAGAATTATCAGATTTGCTTCAAATTTGGTATACCGGTTTATTCTGATAAGGCACTTCCCTGATTACATTCGGAGGTTTATTGGTTAAGTATAAAGGGGGGAATGTGGGAGAAACCACCCCTTAATTAAGCTAAATGTTCTTTTGGTCGATTTCTTTATTTTTTGAGGAACAGTAATCTTAGAAATAAGAGTATAATATACAGTTATTGTGAATAACCTGTAAGCTCAATGCCATCAGTTTAACTGGGCATATTTCTTTTTGTTTTAAATGTCAGATTAATTCTTTGACACCACTTTTTTAACCTTCCGGATAGAAAAAAAGCGTACAAAATTACAATAATATATCCAACCGCAGTTAAAATTCATTAGTTTTTATTTGATATACTTTTTAAATGTTTCTAGACTTTTACAAATTTAGATATAAAAATACTAGTTTACAAACAAATTTCTTAATATTATCAGATTTACGCTCGACAGTGTGGGCGGCTTTCTTGTTGTTATCAGCCAATAAGAATACATTTGGCGATGAAAATCCAATTATTTTTAATATTTAAACTGCGTTCGTATTCATATTTCTCAACTGATGTTTTACTTTTGTGAAAAGTAATATGAAGACGACTCACTCTATATTTTTATTTAAAAAATGCTGACAGTTCTCGCTGAAAGACATTCCTTGACACATTTTGTTACTTGGTACCATTAATGGTAATACATGGCCATTGTCCAAGAACATTTTTTTTTTCTCAAGGCTAAGACTTAAGTTAATGCGCCGAGAAATGATGAAGATGATTTAGAGTATCAAGAGATTTCTGATTACGACTTTTATCACCTAGCAACATATTTAGTTATACATTTAGAAAATGGGCAAATAGTATACTTGAAACTAAATAATGTTCAAAATGCAACAGGGAATAAAAAAAATAAAACAATATGGCACACTTCAACATATGCCAGAACAAAGTTTACCTTCGAATACCAAAAGAAAAGACATGCAGAAAAATAGCTTAGGAATTATGGCATGTTTGCAATTTCTAATGTTAACTTTATTTTTAATCGTTGCAAATCAGATTGAATTGCTGATAGGTTTACAAGAGTAACTCATAAAATACTGAGCACAATGAGTTGTAATTTTTTCATTCGCATATAAAGGGTGCAATATGTTATCTATCGCCGACCTTTAGCTTCTCAACCGTTGGTCGTAGACATATAGTTCCAATTACAAAAACGTTTCAAATGAAGTAAATATTCATGCTGTGACATTTTTTTAAAGTAAAAAATCAATTTTATAAAAATTACGAAATCTAACTTTTTATACGGTCCCCCAGTCCCTATAGTTATATTTAATAAAAGTTTACACATATCATAACACTTATAACACAAAAAGTTTGACATCTGTACTGCAAAAATTGACAGAGTTACTAAATTTCAAATTTTGATATTTTTGCACATGATTTTCACTTTCACTGAGGGATCAGTTAAAAGATGAATTAAAGTAATTCGAGATCAAAATCCGGGTGCAATGTCCTTTTTACGGCGAAACCACCTTTAGCCGGTATCGCCAAATCGGGGTATCACCGAAGAGGGTTATTTCATCTAAAAATTTGAGCTGACTTTTAGGAGTCGTATACAAAGCGAAGAATGAAATATTGAAATCAACTAGAAAAATTAATATCAATTTATTACAATATCGAAAACGGTCTACTATAAAAAATCCCTGTCGGCCCGGCCTACAGGCAGAGGTAGATTTCGAAGTTAAGTATATTAATTGCTCCAACAAAAACTAAATCATGATTAGATATAAATCAACTTTAACAGTTTTATCTGGCCGCTTTTGACGAGTTTTTATTTCATTTTTATATAATAGCTGGTTTTATCAGAATCATGTTAAGGCGGTATTAAAAAAAAAATACTTTTCCATGCTCAACAACTCGAAATTTTCTGGGACATTTTCAGATTCATTTTTAATTAAAAAAAAAAAAGAAACTTGCTAACGTGATTTTTGAAAAGATTTATAAGTGACATGTGTTCTTGTTTTTAATTAATTGAAACTTGATTAATAAACAATTATTTTCTCAGTAGGGCAATATTTTTCCTTTCTAACAGAATCGCTTCGGGAATTTCTGTTCAAAATGCCCACTTTGACATAATTTTTTGAAATATATTCTGCCTTTATATATATATAAACAAAAAAAAAAATCTATCATTACGGTACATTATATAGTTTCTGAAGCAGAGAATCTATCAATTGGATGCGTTTGAGAGCAAAAATGAATTTAACAAGTTGGAAATTGCTCGTCAAACGTGGCAAATGGGGTGCGTTCGTACTATAACTAGTTTTATAATTATTTTTTGCACCCCATATTGTACTGAATGTATAATTTTTTGCACTTCATAAAGCGCATAGTCTGATACATCATTAAAATGCACTTCAGATAATTTTTTCCCATTCCCCGTAATGTAACGGAACACTTTTGACTGTCCCTGCAATTAAACTATACATCCGATTTTCCTAAAATTTGAAATAGCTCAACAAAATTTTGCAACAATTATATATTTAAAATTTCAGACCATTCGGAAGGCTGTAATATCATTAAAATGCACTTGCAATAATTTTTCCCATTGGCCGTAATGTAAAGAAAAACTTTTGACTCTCCCTGTAATTAAACTATACATCCGATTTTCCTAAAATTTGAAATGGCACGACAAAATTTTGCAACAGTTATATCTTTAAAATTTCAGATCATTCGGAAGGCTCTAATATCATTAAAATGCACTTGCAATAATTTTCCCCTTTGGCCGTAATGTAAAGAAAAAATTTGACTGTCCCTGTAATTAAACTATACATCCGATTTTCATAAAATTTGAAATGGCTCGACAAAAATTTGCAACAATCACATATTTGAAATTTCAGACTATTCGGTTGGGTAGTTTTTGCTCTGTTACATGCGGACAGACGGACGGACAGACGGACGGACTGACGGACGGACTGAACGACGACTATAGGTGCTACGTATTTATATAATTACGAACGCACCTAAAAATGGGTCAGAAAATAAGCAGTTTGGATTTGAATACACCCTTAATAAGATGATTTTTTTTCTTCAACCGCTATGTATTTTTAATTTGTTTTTGCTGTAAGAATTGGTCCTATCAAAAACTTATCTATATAAATGTTGAAGAAACTATTAAGAAGATATATGATAAATTCATGGGGATTTTATACAAATATCTTGTGAATGGACGGAGTTATGGAAATTTTCCTTCTTCAACCCCCTTTTTTTGTTTTCGTTTATATATATTTTTTTTTTTGCGGTCCGAATTGGTCCTATCAAAAACCTGTGAATATAAAAGTTGTAGATAATATTAAGGAGATGTATAATAAAATTAATTGAATTTGATATTTTGAGAATTGACGAAGTTACGAATTTTTTTCTCCCAAAACCCTATTTTTTGCGCCCCTTAAGCCCATTTTTAATTTTATCAAAAATCTGTGATGCATAAATTTTTGGCCCTATTTTTAGGAGTAATAAAAACTTTAAACTGATCTGATATGTACAAAATTTAAGAAGTTATGGGGTTTTTTTTTCTATTTTCACAAAACCCCTCCCTATGTCCAGCCCCTTGGCCCGATTTTGCCGAATTGTGGAAGTTATCGTGTCCAGAAGAAAGTGATATATATATATATATATAGATAGATAGATAGATAGATAAAGTTTTTTACTCAGGGTGGTTTTGGGTTCTAGGGGTCATGATCGGTGTAGATCTGCAAAAATTTTTCAGAAATTCCAACATAGGAACGACGCCAATAGTTAGTATTTCATACGAAATCTACCTAAAATGAATACATAAAACGCCTGAAACTACTAGAGATACTGCTCAAAGTGTTCTCCATTGGTGGCAATGCACAATGGATTGTGTGACAGTACTGAGTCCTGGACACTTTAGAGCATAGCAGGTGTGCAAACTGTGCGACAATCAAGAATGATGCGCTACCTCAGATAAACCATAGAAGTAGTCTCATTCACATAGACTTATGCCTTGATGTAATCCCAGAGGTAGAAGTCCATGGAACTCAAGTCCGGTGAACGCGGTGGCCACTCTACCGGATCAACTTATCCAAGGATCTTTTGACCGAATTCAGTGGCCAGATACGCCCGGACGTTTGATGTTCTATGCGGAGAGGTCTCCATAATGTTGAAACCACCCGGCATGCATGTCGGATAGCAACTCTTCAGTCACGTACCGTGTTTTGTAGCAGATGCAGGTAACGATCGCTCATTAAAGTCCTACCCATCGTATAAGACGGTCCCAACAATCTAGATTCCCCATATACCGCACCACACGTGTCGTAGTGTCCAGGCGATGTGGAGGTTTCCAGGTCGCATCATCCTTTTGATTGTCACACAGTTTGCACACCTGCTATGCTCTAATGTGTCCAGGTCGCAGTACTGTCACACAATCCATTGTGCATTGCCACCAATGGAGAACACTTTGAGCAGTACCTCTAGTAGTTTCCGGCGTTTTATGTATTCATTTTTATAGTAGATCGTTTTCGATATTATAATAAATTGATATTTATTTTTCTAGTTAATTTCAATATTTCATTCTTCGCTTTGTATACGACTCCTAAAAGTCAGCTCAATTTTTTAGATGAAATAACCCTCTTCGGTGATACCCCGATTTGGCGATACCGGCTAAAGGTGGTTTCGCCGTAAAAAGGAAATAGCACCCGGGTTTTGATCTCGAATTACTTTAATTCATCTTTCAACTGATCCCTCAATGAAAGACAAAATCATGTGCAAAAATATCAAAATTTGAAATTTGATAACTCTGTCAATTTTTGTAGTACAGATGTCAAACTTTTTGTGTTATGTGTGTTATGATATGTGTAAACTTTTACTAAATATAACTATAGGGACTGGGGGACCGTATAAAAAGTTAGATTTCGTTATTTTTATAAAATTGATTTTTTACTTTAAATAATGACACAGCATGAATATTTACTTCATTTGAAACGTTTTTGTAATTGGAAGTATATGTCTACGACCAACGGTTGAGAAATTAAAGGTCGGCGATAGATAACATATTGCACCCTGTATAAAGCTTCGTAAAATTTATTTCTGTTAAAAAGTTCATATGTGATTTTTTGTATTTTTTCGAATATTTAAAGTAATATATATTTTGAACTAGCAAAAAAAATGTTTACTTGTGGACAATTTATGTTTCATGGTTCTGGTATCGTAATTTTAAGAAAAATGCAATTTTGGCAAATGAAAAAATTAAATTATTTATAAAAAAAAGGCTGCAATAACTTTTTCTGTTGTAAAGAAAACAGATTTAATAAATTAATCTATAATAATGAGGATATAAGAATGTGTGCTGTGTTCTGAAGATACCACTTTTGGTAGAGCTACAAGTTTAACAAAAAGTCTAAATTTATGCGCCTTGAAGACAATTTTTATCTTCGTCATAATTAGCCAAAATATTAATTCAAAACAAAAAATGAACATCACGTGCTGTCACAGTTTTCTGTACCGAGCAATTCCACAGAAAATCATTATTATTACTTTTTTTTTTTGGGGGGGGGGAATAAAATTTATAATATGTTTAATTTAAGGGTATGATTGGAAAACTTGTTATTTTTATATTCTATAGAAAAATTCTAATAAGAAGGTATTGTAAATTACTGTTTACAAACTAAGTTAAGTACTATTATTGTCTTTGTAAAGTCATAATGTTACGTCAGTTACACAATAAAAGTGACGTCAGTTACACGTGAAAATGCTTTTTATTATTATTATTATTATTATTATTATTATTATTTAGAAATTAATTAAACAAGTTACAGTTATAATTTGGCATTACTTAGTGTTGTTTTCAATATTAAATCACTTTTTTTAACGGGATAGTTTTGATAATTTTTACACTTGAATGAAGGCAGAAAAAATGTTTGTATATTTTATGTTACGTCAGTTACAGAATATGGAATTGAAATTTTTGGGACTCAAAGAGAGATTGAAAGAATCTGCCGGTATTTGGGTATTAAGACCTTAGTAAGAAATATTTTAAATTGTTAACATTTGTTCTAGCTTTATTAGTAAATTTTCCACATAGATTTGAAAACAAAATTTGTTGATAAAATGTTACGTCAGTTAGGATGCAATTGCCCTACCAAAACGGCATTTCCGTAGAACGGCAAGAAGAAGAAAACAAAGGGCAGAGAAGCGCTCCTTTTTAATAATTTTTCCACCATGCTACATCAGCTTGTCGACAGAAACACAAACATACAACACCCGAGCACTTTTCTGGTTACTTGGCAGGTCGTAGCTATGCTATTTGTTAAAAAATAGTGTGCGTACCTTTTCAAAAAAAATATTTTCCTAACGTGGCTTTCCTAACGCTCCATCTCCTTTTCTGAGCGAAATACACAAAATCAAACAAAAAATACCCACTTATTCATGGTACCTTCGACGTTCTAAAGTTATATGTATATTTCATATTAATATCTATCTTTTCAAAAATTGTATATATATATATATATATAGTATATTCAGAATATATATATATATATATAATATTCTATGTATATTCTGAATGTAGATTTAATTTTTTTGTGTGCATTTTTAAATATCTTCATCCGATTCGCTTTCCGAATCAACACGCAAAAAAGTACCTACATAGATGTGGTACTTTTGTCTTTCTAACCTTATCTCTGTTTAAAAAAAATAATCATATTTACCTTGTTAAATGAACTATTTTCTCAATGCCGCACGGTGGGTGATTTACAGATTATAGCTGGCCAAAAGTCGATTTTTTAAAGTTTATCCCAGCGTAATTTATTTTGTGCCTGTCATTGCTCAATAGTTAGGGCGTTGTACCCTGCTAATGGTTTTGATATAAATATAATTGTATGGTCCACAGACTAACGCAAATTGGGTGCTTCTTAGTTGGGAATGAATCAATAAATTTGAGTATAGTTCTTTAATCTGTTACTTGAAGCGGAATAAAATATACTGCTCGATTAGGGACGCTTGAAATCAAAATATGGACTTTATTTTATCGGATTTATGTGCATAACGTTTGCACATATGAGCTGTTATTTCCTATTTAATGTCGCAAAAAACTCTATAATTTTTTTACAATTTTTCAGTTTTAATATAGAAAAAGCTATATGATAAAGCACGATTAAGTTCAATTTTTGATATGGTTAAATAGTTTTGATTATTACATTTTCGTTCCAAATTAATTTGTCTTCCTTAAGTGCCCCCTCAGTTTTTAGAATTATTTTTAGCTTATTAAGTCTAAATATTTTTTTTTTAAATTTTAGTTCAAGTACCCTTTTCTTTTTATCAAAGACAGCAGAATTTAAGTTAGTCACATAAGTAAACTTTTGCACCATTATGCAACGGCAACAAGATTTAAAATTTAACAAAAATGTAAATTTGGTTGAAAATATTTTGTGTATAGAGGAAAATTACAATGAAGAGCACATGAAGTTTTGCAAAAGCGAAATGTTTAAATTTATGACCAAATTTGGTTAAAAATTGCCAGTTGTATGTAGATATCTCAGGATAAAATTATTTAAAATATATTACTTGGCTGCAAATTTCGAGTGGTTACAAAATTGATCCAGACAAATTCTCCAAATTCAGATTTGATACAATGCAAAACATAATGTAGGCATTTTCTCATACTATATTATGATTTCCATTCTTTACACAAGGTTCCTCTGTGCAGAGATAAAAATAAATATGCAACAGAATATCAAAACAGCAATTTTCATTAGAGCTGTCAAATGTTTGGCCCGAATCTTAAATATTAGAAAAAGAAATTTTAGGAATTGTTATATAAATACAAAAATAATTTTGTCACTTTAACTTCCATACCGTTGAGAAAGTATCATTAAAATTATGAAGAAGAACGTAAAATCATGCGTTAATCAGATTATGAAACCTTTTTCAACGCATTCGGACTACTATAATAAAACTTCATAGCTTAATAACACGAAAAACGATGTCTAAGTAATAATTTGTAAAACCTATAACACGCTTGAAAGCACAATTTCAACCAAAGTTGAAAAAATAGCTGAATATTTTGTACATCCCTGTATATGAACTATAAATTTACCATATAATTCAAAATATGCTACAATTTAGAACATTTAGTGAACGCATAGCACAGTTGAAAATTCCTCGTCAGCAATTTCCGTCAATAAACGGAAATGTACTTCAGATGTTTTGACAAGCCCTGTATATGATTTATAGAATTTATACATACTAAATCGTATGTAATTTTTATAATTTAAAAAAGTGTTCCACAACTGAAAACGCACTTCCATCAATTATTATTATAGCAGAGTAAAATATAACTGATTTATTTTGTGTGCCCCTGTATATGAAAAATGAAAGGCACATCATATTCAATAGTAAGATATTATAGAGCACCTCGGAGATATATATCAATTTAAATACTTTTGAAATAGTGTAACATGAACAAAATACACCCAAAACAATTTTCCTCCATAGACTGTAATGTAATATAATTCTTTTTAGTGCCCCTGTAAATGATCGATAAAGGCTATCCGTACCATATTCTATAGCAATCATCGTGTAGTGCACTTCATAGATATGTATATAAATTTCAAAGTGTTTGAAATTATGAAACATCATTAAAAACTACCGCAAACGATTTTGCCCCATAGGCCGTAATGTAGTGAAATACTTTTGAATGTCTCTGTAACGAAATTATGACAGCTACACGCTACATTTTGCAATATCTAACTTTCAGTAGTGAATATCAATAACACTTTTCCATTTTATAGCGATGCGACTATAATGACGCCAAAAATAATTTTGGCCAGCTAGAATCGGTAATTCACCCACCGTGTGCCGATTTCATTTTTTTCATTTATCTATAGAGTATGGAGCCTTTATTGTCCATTTACAGAGACAAAAAAAAGAAACCGGTTACAGATATGACTATGCTAGATAATTGCTGAAATGCGTTTCCCCCGTGGTATGCAGTTTTAAAATTAAGGAATTTTTAGAGTATGACGTGGTGTGGATAAATTCCTTAGATCACATACGGTGTTGCCAGTAATTCGCATACATCATCAGATACGGACACCAATTGTTGCAAATGGATGTTCACTGAGTTACGTGTCTTCTCATTTCAATGTATGGAAAAATGAAATTTCTTAATAATATACTGTTGGAGTTGGAAAGTGTTTCATAAAATATGCTTGATGCAGGATTTTTATTCAGTTCTTTAATAACTGTGTGTCTGATTAAAAAAAAAGAGATTTTAAATTTCTTATACGTTTGCATGAAGATTATCCCTTTGCGATGTTTCGAATTTTGAAGAAAAATTAAAATGTCATGGAATACTTTTTGATGTTTGGATTGTACGAAATGATTTTGGGAAAAAAGGCATTTGAAATAATTTAAGATGTAATTAAACTTTAATTTCTTACATTTCCAAAAAGTATGGCAATACATTTTTAACTATGCAGATGGTTTTATGATATTTTAAATGTTATAACATTTGTTTAACCCAAACAAAAAGTTCTACATTTGCTCTTTTCAAGGTAACACCCTTCCTTTTAAAAATGCATGTAAAACAATATTTTTTTAAATGGAAAAAGAATATTTTCTACAAAAGCGAAATGCGTGAAATTTTTTGCAATTTTAGCACTTTTATTAAAAAATATAAATGGTATTCTCTTACATTTTCACGTGCTCTCTCTTCCAAGAACTATTTTTCTATGTGTAAGAATAGCAAAAGAAATGGTTTATTTAGATTAGTTATATGAAGAGCTCAGATGATGACGGTGGTAAGTTACACAATCAACGTTTTCAAAAAATGAAATTTAACGTTCAAAATGTCTATTTGCGTTTATTGTGAAATACCTCATTTATCAATTAAAATATCTGTGAGTACTAGGTTATTTCAAATACTAATTTAACAGATGGTACAGGACCATTGTTAAACTGGTCAACAGATTTGAACTTTGGCTTTTTCACAAAACATAAATTGTTTCTTATCCGGGTTTTTTCTGCTTATTCATAATCTAGTTTTACAGTTACTCGAGCGAGTATTGTTTTTGATATATACTGCTCAAAATAATTAGGGAAGCGCGTGGTTTTAACAAAATTGCGCAAATATTTACACCGATAGGTAACGTAAAACAAAACATCCAGAATTTAAAGCGTAGTAGAAAACAGATTAAAAAACTTCGCATGGTAATTAAAGTTTATGACGTCAAAAAATAGAAAAAGGAGATGAGTATAGAAATCGGGATTTTGCAGAAACGTCTGTTTCACTGTTTCATTTTAAAATTTAATTGGTCCGCTTGTGTTTTGAGAAAAGGTGACTTGAAAATGTCACAACAATGTGATATAGCGAAATCCATGGCTTGGCGTGAAATCGGGAAAAACAACGAAGTGTAGCGGACGCTGTTGGGGTCGCAAGAAGTGCCAATGCAAGGCTGTGGAATCTATTCCAAAACACATGGAATGGTAGACATTGACAAGGGCAAGGTCGGCCATCTGTTACCACAGATACTCATGACCAATATATCCTGTTAACAGCTTGTCGAGACGGAATGGGCAATGCTACTCTGCTCCAAACACGGTTGTTCTTGACCACAGGACGAAGGGTGTACAGCCAAACAGTCCAAAATAGGCTTCATCAGGGTAGTCTTTATGTACGTAAACTAATATTCTGTATTCCGTTGATCTCCAGCAACTATGCGGCCCAAAGAAGGTGGGCAACTGAACATCGAGTTTGGAGGTAACGTTGTTGGAGTCAAATTTTCTTTACAGATGAGATCCGATTCAGTCTGGATGTAACATCTGATGTGTTTTGGCATGGAGAGAAAGAGGTAGGAAAAATCATCCCACATTCGTTCGTGAAAGGTCACATTACAGACGAAATGGGTTGATGCTATGGACTGGAATCAGCATAGGTGGACGTACGGGTCTGCATATTATTTGGAATGGTACTTTGAAGGTCCGAAGTTATACAGGCGAGATAAGGAACCTCATGTCGTATTTTATGTTGCAGGAATTAGAGATTTCTTTTTTTCCATGCATGATAATGCCAGACCTCATACAGTTCATCTTCTGGAAAACATGCTAAAAACGGAAACAATACAGCGTATGGAATGACCAGCATGTTCTTATGACCTGAATCTGATATAGCATGTTTGGAACACACTCAGACGATGCATTGCTGCGATACCAAGACCACCTTTTAGTGTCCGAGATTTGAATATTGCAGTTCTTGAGCAGTGGAACATTATTTCCCAATGCCTCGACGATAACCTCATCGCATCCATGGAAAACACGTATGCAGCATTCTGTTCAAAAAGACCACACGCCATATTAAAAATCTTGCATCATTTCTAAACAAAACATTTCTTATAATTTACATGACACCAAATTGTTGCCTTAAACCATCCTTTCATGTTCTATCGATCTTTTCAAAGATTAGAAGCTCCTTTACAATTTTTTTGATGTTTTTTTGTGTGTATTACGCATTGATACACGTGTACTATCTATTTTATGCCCATACAGGGCTGTCTTTCACTGTTCTCTTCACTTTATTGCTTGCTCCCCTAATATTTTTGAGCAGTGTATTTGCATATTTCGATTTATGCAAATTCCATACAATTATATGCAAATTTGAGTCCTAAATCATAATCAGACTGGCTTTTTTGTTTTATGTTATGTTTACTGTCTAGCTTTCTTTACAAAAACTTCGTTTCTGAGATTATGCTGACATTTGATCGTGAAATATTGTGCCTAGTTTTCATATTTTTCATGTTTTTCTAATAATGTTTCTTGACGTTCAAATAGTTCTGCCACACGAGTACGCTAATGTGTTTCTAAATCACTTTTCTGCGCTGAATTCAAATCTGGTATCACTTTTTTCTATCGTATCTAGTTTTTGAAAAAAGAGAAATTTTATTTTTTGTACAAAAAAGGCCAAAAATTGCTTTTTATACTACTTTGTGATGTACAGTCGTGGAAAAAAAAAGTAAACACCCCCCACTAACTCCTCAACCAATTATCGTAGAAGAAAGTTACTGGCACCGAACAATAGGAAATAAAGTCTACTTTTATATGATATATATAAAATTTGCTTAGAGGACCATCTACATATTAAAACGAACCATAACTTTGATTTTTTCAATAGCAGTACACAATTCTGACAGCATAAATGAACTCTACACCATTCAATTAGCCTAAAAACAAATGTTTATGCAACTCGTACGATAAGTTTCCGAGAAATTAATTATTTTAAAACGAGCCTATTTTAAGGGCTGTATCCAAATTGAAGTTCGAACCTCGATTGTCAACGGAGAGAGCAGGTACCGTAAGCACCACTCAAGCAGTCAATGAAGCCGGTAAGATTACAGGACAGCAGAAGAAATTTCAAAATATCTGGTCACTTCTATTATAGACGGCCCCTTAAACCATCCTTTTGCAGTTTTTTAAGCATAATTTGAGAACTACTTGGAAGAAAAATGTGAAATTTTGGATTTCCATAAAGCAAGTCTTAATAAATCTAAATCCATCAAAAAAACTGTAGGTTGCAATTCATAATTGATTCGAATATTAATTTCATAATTCATATCATAAAATTATAAAAATTGCAAATTCAGCGTATTTATGATTGGGTATATTAGAATTATTGCTACACAAAAAATTAGCACATTAGGAGCGTAATTTCAGGAGATATAAGTAAAAATATAAAAATGTAATTTAACATTAGGAGCACCAAATTTTGAATTTTTATAATTGAAAAACTTATCATTCAAATGAATTGAAATTTGGTGTCTAGGCAGAGTTTGAACCGAAGATTTGGAATATTTCGTTAAAATTGGGCATTGCCATTGAAGAAAATGAAGTTTGGATTCGTTTTAATATGTAGATGGCCCCCTAAGCAAATTTTATATCCATCATTTAAAAGTAGACTTCATTTTCAATTGTTCGGTACCAGTAACTTTTGTTCACGATAATTTGTTGAGGAGTTAGTAGGGGGTGTTTACTTTTTTTTTTTTTCCACGACTGTACTTCCACCAGTTAGGACAGATTCTACTACATGTTTAAATTTTGTTTTCGATTATATAAATTGTTTTTTATGACCCTGATAGGAATCTGCCACTGTTCACTCTTTCGACAATGAGGTACACACCCTTAAAAAGCGTTATATATCAAGCTTATATCAATAGCTTGCAAAAGTAGAAATTCATTTTACTCAAAAACTATGCAAGATGCGATATAAGAAAACATATTGCAGATTTGAAATCAGCATAAACATCTACTCTAGAAAAACTTTACGTGAATTCTGTGGCAACTAATTTAAAGTTGATAGTAATGCAAATATTACGCCATTCAAAAATAGGTAAATTAGGCTAAATAAGTGACAGATAAATGTTAAGACTATGCAGATCGTGTCATTTATCTAAAGTAGGGGTGCACAACATTTTAAGGGAAGGGCTACTTTAAAAAATGTCCGGGTTGTCGAGGGCCACATCAGTCATAAGAAGAGAATTCTATTTCGAAGAGGTGGGGGGGGGGTGTACCCCTATAGGTTCCCCCACCCAGCCAACATACCCAATTCAATTGGCAAGGCTATATCAACAGTCTACGTTTGTATATATAACAAGAATTAATTTGAAAGAGTGATAATATTCCTGGACTTTATTCGGGAGAGTAAATTTTGCTTTATTAAAAGTGCTAAAAAAACAAACATAGGCGTGAAAATCACTGGTGCCGAAAAAAATGCGAACTTTATGAACGAAGGGTCCAGGAAGAGCCGATGAACAAGATTTGAGATTTTTACGCGCCTGATCAACGGAATTTCTGCTTTTTCCTTCCCCGATCAACGAAATTTGAGATTTTTCCACGACTGATTGACAAAATTAGCGATTTTTCCGCGCCTCATCTACAAAATTAGCGATTTTTCCGCACCGGATCGACGAAATTCGCTATCTTACCGCACCTGGTCGACGAAATTCCTATTATTCTGCACCCGATCGACGAAATTTGCAATTTTTCCGCGCCTGATCGACAAAATGCGCGATTTTTTTGTGCCCAACCAACGAAATTCGCAATTTTTCGACAAAAACTTGACATCGACAAAAACTTGTGATTTTTTGTACAAGAATGACGAAATTTCAGATTTTTTCACCCCTGACCAACGAGATTCGCGATTTTACTGCGAACGATCAACGAAATTCGGGATTCTTAACTAACTCTGACGAAATTTGCGATTTTTCAAACCGTAAATTGACGAAATTTGCGATTTTTTCAAACGGTAAATTGACAAAATTTGCGATTTGTTATCGTGATAATCTGACGAAACTCGCGAATTTCCCGCAGCCAATGAAAGAAATTTTCAATTTATCCGCGCATCATCGAGAAAAGTCGCGATTTTTCTGTGCCTGACATCGAAATTTGCTATTTTTCCGAGTCTGATCGACAAATTCGCGATTTTTTTCTTGCCAAACAAACGAAATTTGCGATGTTTCCGAGGCCGATTGACAAAACGCGCGATTTTTCCGTGTCCGTTCGACAAAGCTTGCGATTTTTCCGAGCCCGATAAACGAAAATCGCGATTCTTAACTGACTGACGAAATTTCCAAATTTCCCCGCGGCGAATTGACAAAATTCCCGATAAACAGACGAAACACGCGATTTTTCCGCACCTAATTGAGAAAATTCTCGATTTTTCCACACCCAATAGAGTAAATTTGCGATTTTTTTTCACGGGACTTACGAAACTCACGATTTTTCTGCAGTCGATCAAGAAAATTCGCAATTTATTTCGCGTATCATCAACAAAATTGACGATTTTTTCGTGACCGATCAACAAAATTTGAGATTTTCTCGCGCTTGAACGAGAAAATTCGCGATTTTTCTGTGCCCGACCAATGAAATGCGCAATTTTTTCGAGCCCGCTCGCCAAAAGTCGCGATTTTTCTTAGCCCGATTGAATTCCTAACCCCACTTTTCTGTGACTGATCATCGAAATTTGCGATTTTTTTCCACACTTCAACTACAAAATTCGCGATTTTTCGGTGACCGATCAAGAAATTTTCGATTTTTCTGCGTCTGACCGACAAAATTCGCTGTTTTTCCGTATCCGATCAATGAAATTCGCAATTTTTCCGAGCCTCATCGACAAAATTCGCTATTCTTCCGCACCCGATCAACAAAATTCGCGATTTTTCCGCGCCCGATCTACGAAATTCCCGAATCTTAACTCACTGACTAAATTGGCAATTTTTTCCAGCAGCAAATTGGCGAAATTCTCGATATTTTCTCGTGAATGACGAAATACTCACGATTTTTCGCAATCGATGAAGAAAATTTGCAATTTTTCCTCGCATCATCAATAAAATTTATGATTTTTTTGTCCCCGATCAACGAAATTTGCGATTTTTCCGCACCTGATCGACAAAATTCGTGATGTTTCCGTGCCCGAAAAACGAAATTCTTGATTTTTCCGTGACCGACCAATGAAATTCGCGATTTTTTCGCACCCGAACGACAAAACTCGCGATTTTTCAGTGTTTGATCAGGGAAATTTGCGGTTTTTTCCGTGCTTCATCGACCAAATTCGTGATTTTTCGTGCCCGATCAGGGAAATTTGCGATTTTTCCGAGCATCAACGACAAAATTAGCTATTTTTCCACACCCGATCAACGAGATTCGCGATTCTTAATTGACCTACAAAATTTTCAAATTATTCCGAAATTGTCGAAATTCACGATTTTTCCCTACGACTTTTGGACAAAAATTGCAATTTTTTCCAGTTAAAAATTGACGAAGTTCGCGGGCCACACGTTACCCTATCGCGGGTCACTTTTGGCCCGCGGGCCACAGGTTGTGCATCCCTAATCTAAAGCAAATAGTCCAGTTGTCATTATCTAGAAAAGGTAATTAAATCTGGTATTTATTGTATCTAAAATTTACATAAAAGTATACAAAAAATCTTAAATTTGCATAAACGTAAATATGCAAATTTCTCAAAATATGTACCACCTAGAATAAAATGGAAGGCATATTCGGAATCAGCGGAAAAACTGTTCTAGAATCAACTAATTTCGGTTCTGTGACAGAACCAGGGATGTAGTGGAGGGTATACGGTGGTATACGCTGTATACATTCTGGATTTTTTAATGACTATCGTATACCCTCTCTTACTGAAAAATATTATAGCGAATACTCTCTAGGGTATACCCTTTGCCTTGAGCGTATACACTGGTCCTAGAGCGTATACCTTCTGGTTTTTTTACGACTACATTACTGGACAGAACCATTGCTGTCCAATGTTATCTTCAATTTTATGATAAGTTTTTTTTCATATAACACACCACCTTATTATCTGAGCTCTTCATATATTTCCTAGTAATTTATCTTCCTTTAGTATTGACGTTTAATATACACAGAACAATATTCTTTTTCAACATTTCGTCATTTCTAAGTAATCATAAAAGTATTTAATAAAGGGCAAACATTTTTAACTAATGCCTTATTCTCAGAAGCGTGGAATTGTTTTGGTTGTTTAAGGCTTTATTCTCAAGAAAAGATATAGATTTTCATCCATGAAAAAAAAAAGTTTTTGGGATTACCGGGATAATTTTTAGACACAAAACTGCGGGGTAGTTCTTAGAAGCTGTTGATGCTTAGAAACTGTTCACTTTATTTGCTTCTTGTCTTTGTATGTAAGTACTTTTTCTGATTGTACTCGTATAAAAATTTCCTAAGTTGTAATTCACATATCAACAATTTTTCTATTCCGCTTGCAAAATGCCTCAGAAAATCACCCACCATATTTTACTTTCAATATTTGCATATTTGTTTATTGCATATATATATTTTTTTACATTAGTTTGAAATTTAAAATGGTATAAAAGAAGGTACTGACTATCTTTAAACCTGTTGATTGAAAAACTATTCATAAACCGATGTAAATATAGGCCTCACTAAAAGGCATAGCTGCATTTTTTCATGTTGTGGTAATTCTTAGACAATTTTTGGGGGAATGCTTAGACACATGGTAAAATTCTTAAACAACTAAAAATTAGGATTAAAGCACATTTTACATATTCTGTGCAAATGAGAGTTTAATGAATATAAAAAAAAACATTTCAAGTGCACTGTTACCATTTATAATCCATTTCCAGGCTGTATTATATGCAATTTGTAAAGAAATTAAAAATTACAAAGTTAATTAGGGAGAGTTGTCCAAAATATTGCGGCCTACCGAAAAATATTTATAACTTAAAAATACCGGAAAAGATATTTTACTTTTAGGGTAATTGCTAGACCATCAGAATTCAAGCTTGTTTGTTAGGAAACATCATTAAAGTAGAAAGGGAAAATGTTTTTATGGGATTTATCCGAAGTCTCCATTTTGGACGACCAGTTGTGCAAAATGAGGTACTCATAATAAATAACATAAATTTAAAGCCTAATGCAAAAGTCTATTGCAGACGGTTATTTGGACGACAATTGGAAACTATCAATAACGAAAATAATACAAACCAAAGTATCATCGTTATTATTGTTTTTAACTGATAATTATAGCTTTCTACAGCAAATCAATCAGTCAGAAAAGTCCCATATAAACTTATCATCTACTTCTTCAGCACTTGAACAGGCTTCATTTGTCCAACCTCTAAAGCTACAACACTGAATCCCTTCTTTGTCCTTTGATTTTATGATTCATTACAGAAGATGCATCATCATTATAATTTTCTTTTAGGTAGCTTTCATTACAAAAAGCTACCTATTGCAGCCGTTCGGAGGAAAGCGATTTCAAAAAATGTTGCTATATTTTCATCGATCATGACCCCCCGACCCCGAAACCACCCTCCGTTCAAATGTTGATATATATATATATATATATATATATATATATATATATATATATATATCCACACATATATATATAAATAATAATATATAAATATATAAAATATATAAATAATATAAAATACCACATATATAAATAAAATATATATATATATCTGATCTTTGTCACACTGTAACTCTCGTATTTATGAACCGATTTGGATGAAACTTCGTGTATACATAGTACATGCCAATGTCTCGACCGAGTTCGTTGACCAGCTTCATCTGCCATCTTGTTTCAAAATGGCGGCCATGAAATATTTTTAAGAAAAATTTAAAATTTGAAATGTGGTGCCGAAAAATTGAAAATTAAAAAATATTTTTTTCTTATGATTTTGACCTTAATACAAAGATTCCGGAGCAGTTCTTGTTTCGATTATATCTTAAAAAATGGCTGAGTTATAGCACTTTGAATTTCTAGCGTGGCTGACATTTTGGAACGACTTGATTTTTGTCACGCGATAACAGGCATACTTATTAACCGATTTGGATGTACCTTGGTGTATACATAGCGCATATCAATGTCTCGACCGAGTTCGTTCGCCAGCTTCATCCGCCGTCTTGCTTCAAAATGGCGGCCATTTAAAAAATTTTAAAAAATTTTAAATTTAAAATGAGGTACCAAGAAATTGGAAAATGAAAAAGATTTTTTTGTATCTGTTTGATCTTAATACAAAGATTCCGGAACAGTTTTTGTTTCGTCTATATCTAGAAAAATGGCTGAGTTATAGCATTTTCAATTTATATTGTGGCTGACATTTTAAAACGACCTGATTTTTCTCACGCAATAACAGGCGTATTTATGAACTGATTTGGATCTAACTTGGTGTGTACATAGTACATACCAATATCTAGACCGAATTCATTGGCCAGCTTCATTCGCCATCTTGTTTCAAAACGGCTGCCATTAAAAAAATTTAAAAATTAAAATTTAAAATGAGGTATCAAAAAATTGGAAAATGAAAAAGATATTTTTTATGTTTTTTGACCTTGATACAAAGATTTTGGAGCAGTTTTTGTTTCGTCTATATCTTAAAAAATGGTTGAATTATAGTACATTGAATTTCAACAATGGCTGACATTTTGAAACGATCTGATATTTGTCACGCGATAACGCTTGTATTTATTAACTTATTTCGATGTAAGAAGGCATGTAGATAATATATAGCGATGTCTTGCCCAAGTTCTCTGGCCAGCTTTATCAGCCATCTTGTTTCAAAATGGCGGCCAGTAAATAAAAAATATATAAATTTAAAGTAAGATGCAAAAAAAATTAGAAATTGAAAAAGGTTTCTTTTTCAAGTATTTCACCTTGATATAAGGATTCCGGAGCATTTTTTGTTTTGTCGTTATCTTAAAAAATGGCTCAGATATGGCAGTTTGAATTTCTAATGTGGGTGACATTTTGAAAAATCTGAATTTTTGCCTGCGTCAGCACTCGTATATATCAACCGATTCCGATATGAGTGAGCATGTGCATAGGAATTACTAAGGTCTCGACCAAGTTCACTGGTTAGCCTCATCCACCATGTTGTCTTAAAATGGCAGGCACTTCAAGATATCGCCGAATTTGGCAACCAAATATAAGTTACTTTAAATAAAATCAGCTTGGATAAAGCTGACTAATTTCGCGAAAGTGTCATTCATAATGATTTAGTATTAATAAAAATTAGTATTGAATCTCCTATAATCGGTTTTCACTAAATTGAGCTTTGTGCGTTTGAATAATATAAGCTGGCTTTTTAAAAATAAGGAATATGAAAGCTACATCTTCCTCCCGGCAATGGCCGGAAGGACTTTTTCATCAGATGACGATGTTGTTTGAGTTAGTTATGCATTTTTTTCGCTTTTTTTCTTTATAAAACGTATTCTTTTTACATGCATTTTAACCCTTAAATGCCTGGTGTTGCTTTTCGGCAACATATTTAATTTGGGTTCTAAAATACTATTAGAATAATATTAAAGCTATAATGCCTAATGCTGCCGATAAAATGCAGTCTGAAAATATTATTAAATCTATTTTCATCATTTAGATGGCAACACTTCTGCTGTTTAAGGATAAAGACAAATTTATTTTTTCAAATGTTTCTACTTGTTCTTTCTGTTTTGTTTGGAAGCTTCCGAAATACCCTATTTTCACCTGCAGTGAGCAAGTAAAATTTATTTCTTATTAAAGTTCCTAAAATTCTTGTGTGTTTAATATTGTAGAATTTTATCAAGGGAAATTATTTTTTCAATTAAACACCAGTACTGCCGATTAGTAACAAACAGTTTTTTAGCCGTAAACTATACTTAAAACAAAATATGATTTTTTAAAGTATTTTTCCTATGATTTATTTAAAAAATGAAAGCAGAAAAACATTATTACAATGATTTTTGAAAAATCAGGCATTTAAGGGTTAATATGTAGAAATACATTCCATTTTGTTCTTTTAAAAAATTCTATTTTGCTAGTATTTAATATTTTTAATTTTCATTCTAATACATTTTTCAAAATTCTTTCTTAACATTTGTAATCAAGCATCATGAAGAAATAAACATTTATACGTCATTAAAGAACTTAATAAAATTATAAAACCACTGATTTGTCAGGAAATTAAAGCATATAACAACATAATCCTTGACGTCTAAAATTGCGATGTCCTTGTTTTACAGGACATCGCAACAGGACTTATGCTAAAAAACATCGCGTAACATTGTATATGTAAAAGAGTTTAACATGCAATATGTCAAAATGTAAGTAAAATCTAGAAGAATCAGTCTTATGCTTACCAAAATTTAATGTTCAAAGATAAATTGATCAATTTCAAAAAAGTCTACGAGGAAAACCGTAAAGAAAACAGATAAAATTTGAAAATTTTGTACAAAACATCAAATTAGTGAATACTGCCAATAGCACAATCCAAAATAGTATACAGGCAATCGTGGATGGTAGAAAAATGTTGGATATTAAGATGGAAGCAATTAACAGTGAGAATTCTAACGTACCCAATTGATCCACCGTCCCCGTTTTAGACAACTTACCGACCTTGCTTTATTAAAAATCAAATGCTTGATTTGGATGCCAGGACATCTTTTTTTTTTATTACAAAGCATAATAAAGCACAACTCAAGTAAACAGAATACCAGGTTACAGGTAAAGACACCGGTTTATTATGATAAATATACAGATTGTGGTTTGTTAACTGTAACCTGATATCTTTGTTAACATATTGTGGAAGAACATGAAAGTGGCTCTGAAGGTGAAACTATATTGTTTAGTTATTAAGTAATGTTTATTTTAAACATTTTAGCATCTATACTAAAATGTAGTGATAACCTTATTATTACTATCTATAATAATAAGGAAAGAAGTTTGTGTGTGAGTGTGTCGACGGTGTTCTGAAGAGACGAGCACGTCGAGCTACAAAATGTGGGGAAAAGGTACTTCTATATATGAAGTTTTACACCTCGAAGCCCGATTTTCGATTTTTTGATTATATTTTTTAATTTAATTTTTTATACGATTTTTAGTGCTTTTTTAAGTTTCGAGGCGATTTTTCCACATTAGTGAAATAGAACAGTGGTGAATAGTAAATTTTGTTCTCTTTTTAAAAAAGTTTATTTGGAATTCGTACAGCGATTTTTGAATTTTTAGCGAATTTTTTATGCGATTATTGAACAGCATTTAATGCATCTCCATACCTATAAGGGGGTTACCTCAGGGGGGACACAGTTCTGTCGCCAAATGCCCCCAAGTTTCCCGTCAATTTGGCGATATATCGCCAAATTTAGCGGCCAAATTTAGTCGCCAAAAGTGACGCCAACTTGGCGATATCTCTAATATTTCACCAAATTTCCAGTGACTTCCTTTCTCAACCAATAGGGGTTACTTGCTTACAGAAAATCAACAAATTGCATGCAACAAAAACTAATATTAACGCAAGGAATTATATTAATTATATTTAAGAGAGCCCAAGTAAATTAAATTATGAATAAAAGTAACATGATACAATGCTTGGCATGCTTTCTCAAAGACAAATTTTAAGAGACCCCGCAGGTCAAAGGAATTAGACTTCAAACTTTTATCCAATTATAGTAAATTTTGACTTTCGTGATTTTTGAACTTTTTGTGATTTTTAATTCGCGATCAGCAGCAATTTTCTGACATTTCATTTTTGACCTAAAATACTAAAATAATTTCTGCCCTCATTTCAATAAGGTTTATTCGGATTTCGTATAGCAATTTTCGAATTTTTCGGGAATTTTGTCTGTGATTTTTAGTGTATTTTAGCGATTTTCTACGTTTCTTCCACATTAGTGAAACAAATCAACTTTCAATCTTCGAACACAATATATAATTTTTTTTCTCTTATCGAAATTTGTGCAGCGATTTAAAATTTTTCGCGATATCTTATTGTGATTTTCAGAGATTTTTTCACAATTCATGCTGTTTTTTCACGTACCCGGACAACGCCGGGCAAGTTAGCTAGTTATTAATAATATTATTATTATTATTAAACCTTAAAATACAGCTGCCATACTTTTATGAAAACAAATGCAATCATAGGAGCAGGAAATTCAGAATGTGTTCTAAATATAAATGATAAAAATAAAAATAAAATTAAAATGAGAGTGATTTATGCACTAGCATCATTTCATTAAACAACCCCATTGGTACCAGTGATATTGAAAATCTGCCTTACAAAGATGTCTACGTAAACTGAAGCTTCACTTAAAAATAACATTTAAAAAAGTTTGCTTATGAAAAATCTTAGCTGTTTTTTGAAAATCTTCATATTATATTGGCAAAGTTTTGAAAATGGGTAAAGAAAAAGAGAAAATAACTCAGCAACTTGATATTGCATTTCTGGAATGGTAAAACCAAAATTAGAAACAGTATCAGGTCGAGAGATCGCTAATCGTCTATTAGACCTGGACTATGCCAACCCGAAGCAACAGAAATCCACACCAGATGGAAAACAAGCCTACACATCACACACGGAACAGCGTAGGAACCTGCTACTATTCTTCAACGCCTAGTGCTGTTCACTACAAAAATCAACCCCCTGCACAGGCTGCAATATTATACCATGACAACTGCAACCAACGATCACGCTGCAAAGCAGAGACCTCATTCAGGGAAGCCTATGAGAAGATGACCCAAATTCTCGTTACACACAAAAAACCTTGAAAAACCATGTTCGGTCACTGCGTACGAAGCTCAACTTGACGATAGCTTCAGACTACTCGTCTAGCAACCAACGAGACACAATAACGTCATTTCCCAAGGAGACTCTCGTCCCAATCGTTTTCCACATTATAGGTTCAAGTCGGAATCACAGAGAAAGACAGGCACTTTACTCGTTGATCGCTTACTGTGCGTCAGTGTTCGAATGTGAACGCACAAGAAATTCCTTTGTGATCATCGCATCTGACACATGGAAAATGACGGCTTCGAATCACTCGTGTAATAGTCAGCAAAACACAGCAGCGCCCCGTTCTTAAGTGACTCCGATCCTGGTCGCCTTCCACATTCAAGTGGCAGTATCGGAAACTCAGAGAAGGACCGACCGGCGCTCACCTCAATGACCGCATAACGAGTTGCTACTTTCGAGATTTTTGAGATGGTGTGCTATTGGTATTGGTATCGTTCATGACGGCCGAAAATCTACACACGGGATGTAGGCTAGACTGAGGTGTACCTTCAGTGGGGTTCTTTCTCAGAGAACCTAACTCGTATTTACTCAAGGTTCGAAGAAAACCACGGAAAACTCCGAAAGATTTGGTCGACGGACACGACTAGGTTCAAACCCAGCACCCCCCGTCTAGCAGCTTTGAGAACAGAACATCTCAAATACTGATAGGGGTGAAATGGAGTGGAGACAAGAAATTTTGGTGATTTCCAGTAAGAAGAATAGAAAAAGTTCCTGTTTCATTTGTATTTCTTGAAACAGTTCAGAATGAATAACCTCTTGAGGCCCTATCGGACATTTCTATTTTTTATATAAACTATTTCATTTCAATTAGAACTCGTAAATATTTACTGTCCATTATATGGGAACGTCTAGTTTTGCTATCTACATAAACACAAAATTGTAACTCAAATTTCATATATTTTTTCGGAGTATTTTGATACTATTTCAACATATATACAATTTTAAATGTTGTATTAATGAAATCAAACCGGATTATTAATTAGTTTATTTGTAATTTACTGTATTTTGGAGAAGAAACACATGTTTTTATTCATTTCCAATTTATTTGACGCGGGGTCTTCATCAGTTTTTGACACTCATATTAGGCTCTTTTAGTATGATGAAGGGAAATATTTGTTTTTACTTTCCATACAATAGGGAGAAAAATACAGAAGTAGAATATATTTTTTTGCTAATTAATTAAATAATTATTTGAATATTATTTTAAAAATGTATAATTCTATAGATTAACAACTTGTTCGAAATTAGATCATTGTTGAATGCTTGATTTCAGTGATTTTTTTTTTTTTTAAGTATTTAATAAACAAGGATATTTAAAAGTAAGATTTTCTTTAATTATCTTTTTTATTCATTGCAAGCTTTTTGTATTATTTTTCTGCTAGTATGCTGTTTGTAATTAAATTAATTAATTAATCATATTTAAATTGCAAGAAAATTTTAAAATAAATGCAGTTAAATATAATATTATAAGATTATAACTGAACTCTTATTTATTTATTTTCAACTTCCTCTTGGCATTCAGTTGCTAATTGTAGTATCCGTGACACTAATTATTATCATTATTCTAGCAAATAATTGATTGTTGCTGCGATAGGTTTAAAAGAATTCTAATTGAAAATTATTTAAAGTTTTCTAAATTAACCTACACATTTTTTCCTTTTCAAAGTACACTTTTTCTAATTTGATGATGTAAAAAATGAAATTATGCGATGTTTAAAAATGATAGAAGAGCAATGAAAAGTTGCCACCCTTCTCACGACAGAAAAGTGTTAACTGGAAGAAATAGGACTTAGTTGCTAAAAATCTGTTTTTTTCCAGCTTATCTCTTCTTTTCTTTTCTTTTAGAGAAATTTGGAAGGTGTCTTTATTTAGATGTAGGACAAATTACTGAATCCAATTCGGAAGAAATAAAAGGAATGGTGACGTGTTAGATCTTGACATTAGTTCTGAAGAAGACAAGCCGGAAAAGAAAAGAGAAATTTACAATCATGTTAATTCATAGAATTATTAGATTTTAAGGTTTTTATTGCGGATCACTTTTTGAGGAAATGGAAGTTGTTCGAGTGATGACGAAAACTCTTCTCGACATAGCAACCACGCGCAACCGTAAAGATAATACTTAAGTACCGAGTCTAAACCAAATTCTAAAAAGAGTGTCCAGCAGTTGTCTAAAATTATGAACAACTATAATGCAATGAGAAGCAAAACACATTTAGTTTAAAAAGAAATTCAAGTTGTGTAAATGTATTTCTATTTAACAACTAATACTAATTGCTTTGCAGAAGCACTTTCACAAAATACTGAACTTGTCATAAAGTTCATTCATTTATTTTTTGCGTGTAATTAGTTTTTTATATTCTTTTTATTATTATTGGATGTCTAATTAAATTTTATCTCATTATTTTGTTTCTAATTCAATTTTGTACCGTTATTGTTAGTTTAATATTAAGAATTTTACGTTTACATTCATGTAATCCAATCATATGATTTTCGCAAGATTAAGACCCGATGTCCATTTTATTAGACACATTAATCCTCTGACAGTCTTGCAAAAGGGCAAAATTGTAATGTTTTTTCTGTGTATTTTGTTTTAAATGCTAATGAAAGATAATTATTTCAACATATGTAAAAAAAAAAACTTAATTACGACTATGAATGTAATCCTTGAGAATATTAATCATTGTTCAATGTATTAAAAATGCATTAAATCAGTTGAAATGTATTACTTTAAATAATGCTTATATTGCAGTGAACCGTGGAGCTTAGTGAACGTGTTAAAACGGGTTTGTCCATGAGAGGGTTAAAAATCAATATACATTTTTAGCTCACAGGCTATCAAAGCCTGAGAGCTAATGTGCCCGCCCGTTCTGTATGTATGTATGTATGTATGTACGTATGTACGTAACGCGATAACTCTTGATAGAAACATCCGATTTGCTTCAAATTTTTTTCCTAGGTTCACTGTGATAAGGCGCTTCCCTGATTAGTTTTGGGAGTTCATTGGTTAAGGATAAAGGGGGAAAAACGGGATTAGTCCACACACTACCCCCTTAATTCAGTTAAATGGGTTTTTCATGCAGAATGATTCGATTTGCTCCGAATTTGGTATACCGGTTTATTACGTTAAGGAACTTCCCTGATTAGTTTTGGGAGTTCATTGGTTAAGGATAAAGAGGGAAAAACGGGGTTAGTCCACCCCCCTTAATTCCGATAAATGTGTTTTTCATGCAGAATGATTCGATTTGCTCCGAATTTGGTATAGCGGTTTATTATGTTAAGGAACTTCCCTGATTAGTTTTGGGGGTTCATTGGTTAAGGATAAAGGGGGAAAAGGGGGGTTAGTCCACCCCCTTAATTCAGATAAATGGGTTTTTCATGCAGAATGATTCGATTTGCTCCGAATTTGGTATACCGGTTTATTATGTTAAGGAACTTCCCTGATTAGTTTTGGGGTTCATTGGTTAAGGATAAAGGGGAAAAAATGGGGTTAATCCACCCCCCCTTAATTCAGATAAATGTGTTTTTCATGCAGAATGATTCGATTTGCTCCGAATTTGGTATACCGGTTTATTATGTTAAGGAACTTCCCTGATTAGTTTTGGGGGTTCATTGGTTAAGGATAAAGGGGAAAAAACGGGGTTAATCCACCCCCCCCTTAATTCAGATAAATGTGTTTTTCATGCAGAATGATTCGATTTGCTCCGAATTTGGTATACCGGTTTATTATGTTAAGGAACTTCCCTGATTAGTTTTGGGGGTTCATTGGTTAAGGATAAAGGGGGGGGAAAACAGGGTTAGTCCACCCGCCTTAATTCAGATAAATGTGTTTTTCATGCAGAATGATTCGATTTGCTCCGAATTTGGTATACCGGTTTATTATGTTAAGGAACTTCCCTGATTAGTTTTGGGGTTCATTGGTTAAGGATAAAGGGGAAAAAACGGGGTTAATCCACCCCCCCCCCCCTTAATTCAGATAAATGTGTTTTTCATGCAGAATGATTCGATTTGCTCCGAATTTGGTATACCGATTTATTATGATAAGGAGCTTTCCTGATTTGATTTGGAGGTTCACTGGTTAAGTATAAAGGGGGAAACGGGGGCTAATTCCCCTTCACTTATTTTTTTGAGTGGCATTATTCTTTAAAATAAGAGTATAATATACAATTAGTGTGAATAGTCTGTGAGCTCAATGCCATCAGTTTAGCTGGGCACTTTTCTTTTTTATTTATTTTTTAAATAAATTAACATATGTCTTATTTTCTGGGCTGAAAATGTGCAATAATCTCAATTATAGCAAAATTTACCCGAAAATGCGTGCTTGGGCCTGTGGACCCCTTTAAAATTTTATACAAATATAAAATTGTTAGCTTATATAGAAACTTTAAGAAGCTCCATACGGATGTTTTTTCAAAATAAACTAATGAAAGTTACTTGAAGTTGCTTGTTTTTCTAGTTCACATAATTGATAGTTTACTGTATGTTAATCTAGTATGTAATTGTGTTTTTTTTTTAGTTATTTAGTTCTTGTGTTTATCATTACAATTGTACTTATATATCCGCAGTTATTAATTAAACATTTTTTTTTATTATTGCCACGTTTTCTCTGCTTTTTATAAAATGTCATAAAGACTGATAGCAAACTTTAAATATTTTTCTGCTCTTATATTAAAATGCCCATCATTTAACCCATTTGAAGTACACCGTATAATCGGTTACTGGCCGTCTGTAGTAATGTTATTTGATAGTCATATCTAACATAGAAATCCGGTGTGTAATAATTGATTACCACATATATTTCTTAGACTTATCCTAATTATCGGAGTAATATTTAGACACTTTATTTATTTTTTATTCTCAAAACATTTAATGAATATTCTGACAATATAAATTATATAATGTTAATAATATAAAAAGTAAAATATGAATTAAATAAAAAAGGAACTTTCTTTTTAGCAGAAGTTCAGGACGATAGGTCATGGTTAATCCAGCATCTCACCGCGTCATATGATTGGGAACGACTTCATTCTTTCCGTATAGCACTGACCTAGCACCCAAGTGACTACTATTTGTTCCTGGACTTAACGAAAAACAATGGCGACCGACGCAACGATGACGATGTCAAATGGCAATGATGACTCAGTGGTTAGTACAGCAGACGACAGATTTGTATCAGGATGGAATACAAAAGTTGCAGCAAACTGTAAAAAAAAAAATCAGTAAAGTTACTAAAGTTTTTCTAGAAAAGTGGGATTCCTAGAGTTTTTTTATGTAACGGCAACAACAAAAATTCCTGTAACAGCGTCTGTTACAGGAATTTTTGTTGTTGCCGTTACATAAAAAGTTGATTACAGAAAAGTCGGCTAATTATTGACGATATTTCCTGAAATAACTTTCAACAATGCTTTTGTACTTCTACTACGGTAGGTACCTCCAGCTCTGCTCAACACATTTGCTGAATACCCGTAAATCGAGAATTGTGTGTAACGGAAAAATGTGATTTTCTCAAAAACTTTGTTACCTAGGGTGATCGCTTCAATTTTCCTTCAAGATTTAAATTAACGTCTACTACCTCCAATTTTTTCATAATTTTAGTTTCAGTAGATTCAGAATTAGATTTGGGGGGAGGGAGCTTTTTTGCGCAACATTTTCGACGATATCTTTGAAAATATAAAATCTAAAATTAAAAGGAATGTATTTTTGGGTTCAGCGTTACAAAAGCTTTCACACGATATACAATTAAAAGAGCTTTTTTTTCCAAGTAGCTTAATTAGCTCTTCTACATTTTTACTAAATATATTTATGAATGTTTAATAATCTGAAAATATGTGGGTTAATAGTCTTTATTACTACCCACAATTTGAACTTTCCGCGTTCAATAGTTTACGAGTAAAATGGATGTGACAGACAGACACAAGAGTGATCTTATAATGGTTCCCTTTTTACTTTTTAAGTACGGAACCCTAAAAACAGCAGTTCATTGTGCAAATCATTTGTATTTAATTACCATCGCACTTAGTTTTCGTTTTCTGTCTAAAGTATATTTAGTAGTTTTCGTGTTGCCCAATTAATTTTTATTACATTTCACTGTGCTGTTCCACTGTGCTGTTCCACTGTGCTGTTCCACTGGCAAAACTGTTTGCCAACGAAACACTACACCATTTCAATAATAAATGTCAAATATGCCCTCGGGTATTAATAATAGACGAGAAAGGAAAGAGTTGTATGTTTAAAATGCACAGAATCTCAAGACAGTCTTGGAACGAATAAGTTAATTTAACATTTAATGTAATTTTATTTTTTCATAAATTTAGTGATATTTTTAAGCAACTGATAAAAAAATTATTTCAATTGTAATTTATATATTTCCGATTCATCATTAGAAGGTATTTCTTAAACTTTATGTAATATTTATTAAATCATATATTCATTAAATGTACAATTAAATTAACTTATTAAGTATACATAAATATATTTAGTAAACTATTTTTTTTTTAATTCTAACCGCAATATCAGGTCTGTTAATTAAAAAACCGTTCATTTCAATTTTTAATTGTCAATTAATCAAAAAAATTCCGCCAGCTTACATAAATGTGTAAACAGTAAAGTAATTATTTTTTAATAAAAATTGTATCAAATGCGCGTGTAAACTATTTGTAAGTTACAGCTTGAAAATATATTACAGAAATGTAAATTTTATGAGAAATGTCGGAGCTGAATTTGCTCATTTGAATTGCTTTTAAAACTATTTTATCTTTTCCAATTGCAATAACAATTTCCGCCAACGGTTGAATCATTTTCATTTAAACTAGCACACTTTGGTAAAATATTTATATATTTAGTGATATTTTTAAGCTAATGATAAAACTACTTTACTTCAATTGGAGGTTACATATTTCCAGTTGCAAGGAAATTTTAACTTAATATACCATGTAATATTTATTTATTAAAATTTAACTGCAGTATCAGTCTGTTGTTTAAAGTATAATCGATTATATTATTTTAGATATTAGATAATCCAAAGAGAAATTTTGCTAGTTTACAGGAATGCGTAAACACCAAAGTAATTATTGTTCATAAAAAAGTTGAATGAAACGCGCGTGTAAAGAATTTTTACTTTAGAGCGTCATAACACATTACTGAAATGCTAATTTTATGACATATTCAATTTGGCAATGGAATTTGGCTATTTGAATTGCTTCTATCTTTTATCTTTTTAACGTGAAATAGTAGTTTTCTACACCGATTGCATCTTTTTATTTAAATTAATAAACTCTGGTAAATTATTCATATATTAATTTTCAGATTATATTATAAGATTTATTATATGATTATAAAATAAAAACTAGTGACTGAGTACACGTATCAATGTTCTTACTTCAACTGAAGTTACATATCTCCAGTTACAATGTACTTTATTTATTTATTATTTATTATTATATGTAGTTTTTAAATTTTACCAGCAGTATCAGTTCCATTGATTAAAGAATAGTTCATTTTATTTTTTAATTATTAAATAATATAAATGTTAAGTATGAAAGTAATTATTTTTCGCATACAAATTTGAATCAAATGTGCGTGCAAACAATTTGTGCTTTAGAGTTTGAAAATGCATTTTAGAAACGCTGATTTTAAGACAAATGCCGGAGGTGAATTTGCGCATTTGATTGCTTTTAAACCTATTTTACCTTTTCC
Organism: Maratus speciosus; assembly: GCA_963932465.1. Lineage (NCBI taxonomy): Eukaryota > Metazoa > Arthropoda > Arachnida > Araneae > Salticidae > Maratus > Maratus speciosus. The sequence goes on along the minus strand of OZ010787.1, from coordinate 504,472,977 downwards.
AATTGAAATAGCAGCCCTACCACGGTTACATCATTTTATTTAAACTAATAAACTCTGGTAAATTATTAATATATTTATTGATAAGCTTGTGAAAGTAAACTTTACTTCAGTTGCAAGTTACCTATTTCCAGTTACATGGTACTTAAACTTTATGTATTTATTATTTATTTATTTATTTATTTATTTATTTATTTATTTATTTATTTATTAAAATTTAGCAGCAGTATGAGTAAGTTGTCTAAAGAATAATTCTTGTATTTTTTAAATATAAAATAATAGAAATTCAAATCTGTAAACATGAAAGTAATTATTTTTCGCACAAAAATTTAAATCAAATACGCGTGCAAACAATTTTCGCTTTAGAGGTTCAAAATGCATTTTAGAAATGCTAATTTTAAGACAAATTCCGGAGCTGAATTTGCCCATTTGATTGCTTTTAAACCTATTTTACCTTTTCCACATGAAATAGCAGTTTCCGCCCCCGGTTGAATCATTTTCATTTAAACTAATACACTCCGCAAAGTTGCCGGACGATCACGAGAAACAGTTCTTGCGCAATCTCAGTCATTTCTGTGACGTATGCGGACTTTTTTTAGGGGGGAAATCGTAGAAACAGGGGAAGGAACACGTGTGGAATCTCATCCGTTCTACTCTTTCATCTCCCGACTCTCCAGTATTCACATCTTGCGCGTATTATTCCAGAAAACTTACTTTCTCCTTTTTTTTTTATCTAGTACTTTTTTTTATTTGTGCAGGATCTTGTACAGGAAAATGATATTTCTCGTTTTCATCATGATAATTATACCGGATGTAAGGTAGGTGCTTTTTTTCTCATGTTTATAACTTTGCGATAAATTATGTTCCTTTTTAGGAGTTAATATTTCTCATAAAAATAATGAAAAAGACGTTTCGGAAGTGCATAAAAAGGATAAAGTTTGTGTTTATGAAATTGTAATTTAAAAAAAAGTCAAAACTATCCCAATAAAACTATCATAACTGGCCAATTTCTTGATGAAATATTTGAAAATGTCATGCATCGTAATTTTTTCCCCTAGTTATTTGAAAGAAAATAGTATGTTTAATATTTTTTTCAAAAAAGATTCCTGCTGTTATGAAAGTAAGTATATATTTAAATTAAATGAAAAAAAATTTCTTTCGCGGAATTTTCCAACTTTTAATTTGCTTACAGTTTAGAAATTAATGAGTTTATTTTTTATGTTTTTTGCTGTTTTCTCAGATAATTAAATTTACGAGATGCATTAACAAAATAATTCCCAAAAATAAATTGGGATAAAATGGAAAAAATATGTAGCACAAAATTTACTATACATATATATATATAAAAGACGACAAATGCAAATCTTCCCACACAAATAGTAAATAAATGGATAATGAAAATTATACATATTATAATACAACTAACCTATAATAAAAGAAGGTGTACGAACCACGATAAATATTTGTATAAGGATAAATATTTGTATAATGATAAATCTAATGTATGATTAAACCCATAAAGTAAAAATGCTTTTTAAAAGCATACTCAAATTAGTTTTAATTCTTATTTCGTTTTCTTTTTTATATTCTACGGAAAATATTTCATGCTTTCATCAATCATATGTTGTAAAACTGATTATTTGCGATGAAAAAAATTTCTCTCTTCAATACGTTTCATAGAAATTATGAAAAAAATCATTCTGGAAGTGTATAAAAATTTTAAAGCTTGCGTTTCGTGAATTATAATTTAAAGAAAATTAAGAAATCTCCAACTGAACAATCATAAATTGAGAATTTTTGATGATATGTTTAAAATGTGATACATGGATTTTTTTTGAGTAATTTGAATTGGTATAAAATGTTTAATTTAAAAAAGCCACGAAAGTTATTAAAAGTGTGGGTATATCTATCTATAATCATATATATTTCCGTACACGGTCTTTTTTTTTTTTTTTTTTTTTTTTTTTTTTGTGTGTGCTTTATTGCAGATAACTAGGATTTATAGCTTATTAAACTTAGTTTAATATTTTAGTGCGGACTTTTTGTTACTTAGTAGATGATAATTGTTATGATATACATTAGTAAAATGATGGTCTCACGCAAATTCGGCTACATTGGGAAATTCAGTTGACAAAATTTAATTTTAACCATATAAGTATATGTAGATTAAAAATTATTAGAGGTTTTATTTTAATATTAAATGCCTAACTATATATGGGTAATAATAATATCATTTATTATTTCATATTTAATTTTATTCTCTTCAAAAACTATTTCAATGGACTATGAATAAGGTTAATATTGTTGCAAAGAAGAATATTAATCGTTGCATCATGTTAATTACACTGGATGTATCTGATGGACTTTTTTCCCATGTTTATGAATTTTCTATAAATTATAAATTTGTCATAAATATCTCACTGTAATAATTATTAAAATGATGAGAAGGGTTTTACGGAATTCAGTAAAAGAGTTAAAGCTTGTGTTTTCGAAATGATAAGTTTTCGAATCGTTAAAGCAGTTCCAATAAAACTCAACTGCCATAAACTGTCGATTTTTGATGAAATAATTCAAGTTTGATGCGCCGTGTTTCCTTTTCGAAGTGTTTAAGAATAAATAACATGCTAAAGATATCAAAAATATATTATGAAGTTATTAAAAGAATGCATATACAAGTGGTTCAAAAAGTTTGAAATACGCTTTACTTAAAATGTATATTGCGAACATTAAGAAGGTCCATAATCTTACTTAAAAGGAGACTAATGTAATGAAAAAGATGTTACAAGTTTAAAATATACATTTTATTTAAGTTTAAAATATGCATTTTATTTTATATTTTAAACTTGTAACATCTTTTTCATTACATTAGTCGGCTTTTAAGTAATATTGTGGACCTTTTTAATGTTCACATTATATATTTTAGGTTGAATCAAGGTGAAAAATTGCATTTCGTCTTATGATATTATACGCTTGACTGTTTTATTTGTTGGGAATACGTAAGCATTATCACTTGTAAAAGTGTTTAAAACAAGGCAAACATTGAAATTATATGAAAAAAAAAGTTCTACCATTCATATTTTTAAAGTTGCACTTTTTAAAGTTGAATGCGGTCTTTGGGTTCTATAGCATAGTTTATATTCAAACTCATAAAAAATGAACTATAGTTTATAACAAAACTCACCGAGTTATGATACTTTGAATTTCATGCAAATTACAGAGTATTCAGGCATTGAAAACGTGTTCTGTTTTTAATGCTGGTAAGCTCCGAAATTGATAAAATTAAAAGTACAATAACCTGTCGAGATTTACTCGCAGAAGAATGCAATTTTTAGTGTTTTAATTATCACTACATGAAGGAAAGTTTCCTAAATAAAAATTATAGGATAAAAATTATAGTATAAATCTTAAAAGCGTATGGGACATACATAGGACAAAAATTATAGGATAAAATTTAAAAGCATATAGGACATATATAGGACAAAAATTATAGGATAAAATTTAAAAGCATATAGGACATATATAGGACAAAAATTAAAGGATAAAATTAAGCATATACATATTTTTTAAAAAAATACGACAGGACTATTTCGTGCACATAAACTTAATCCATACCTTGTTTTAAATATTTTTGCAATTGGTAAAAAATCACCAATTTGTAAAAACTTAAGCGCATTTCAATGTTTCTGAGACACCCTTTCTATCAATAGTCATATACATTTCTTTCACTTCCGTTTTAAAGTTCTATTTCACTGTAGCCAATTAAGAGAGTATACCTTAATAAGCTTGGTTGTTCTGCTTTGCTCTTTTTATTTTTAGCTTGTTTGTTCTTCAGCAGGCAACTGGAGTTATGAGATACATTAGCAAACTTTTGCCCAAAAGCAAAATCCGATATATATGGAAAATTTTGTAGTAAAAAACTTGCTTTATTATTATTATATATATATATGTTTGTGCTTATGTGTTACGATTATCTAATGTATTATTTAAAACATTAAACGAAAATGCTATTTTAATAGAATAGCAATATTACATTTTATCAATATATCTTTCTATCAATAATCATATACATTTTGTTTCACTTCCTTTTTTAAGTTTTATTTTATTTGTAGCTAATTAAGAGATCATACCTAAATAAGCTTGGTTGTTCTGCTTTGCTCTTTTTATTTTTTCTTTGTTTGTTCTTCAGCATGCAACTGGAGTTATAAGATACATTAGTAAAATGTTAGCCAAAAGCAAATTTCGTAGTAGAAAATTTGCTATAAAAATTATATTATATATATATATATATATATATAATTATATATATGTTTGTGCGTGTGTGTTACGATTATGTAATGTATTATTTAAAACATTAAGCAAAAATGTTACTTTAATAGAATAGCAATATTACATTTTATCAATATTTTTTTTCCATTTTTTCCTGCCATAAATACAACAATGTTTTACATATACAACTACTAAATTGTTCATCAAACAGAATAAAATTTGTTTTTTGGTGCGATTTGCTAAAAACCTGAACTCGTAAACAAAAGGAGATTTGTTAAAGTTTACATCTACATTATGGTCATCCGAAAACAGACATTCGTTAAAATATTACGCTGATAAAAAAAAAATACCGCCTTCCCATAGAATGAATAGGTAGTCATTTTCTGAATCCCTAAACTAGACATATAGATTTTCGAGCTTTGGGAATAAGGTAAACAACTAAGCTGAATAGATGAAATGATCTATAATTTCTAGTCTCTTGTTTTCTAGGTGAAGAAACGATAATGAATCGTTTCAGTAGCGGGAAATTATCGCTTGGTTTCTTGAATGGTTTCATAAACTAGAATTAGAGTTACTTAATCTAACCTCTTGTGTTTGCATCTATTTGCAGAGATTTTTAAATAAGTTTGACCACGAGAATATAGGAAAACGCTCTAGAATTCTAGTAGGAGACTCTAGAACTCTAGAGCAAATGGCAACTGTAATTTATATGGATGACATGGAACTATTTTTTTCTAGAGCCACAATTTCGATTTTAGATGACAGAGACATATTTTCGTTTCAGTGTATAAGAAACAAATTATGTTTTCAACGTTTTAACACTTTTCAATTTTTTTATTTACTCGGAAATCTTAATATAATCTCATGTGTTTAATTTTCTTATTTTTTATAAACCGCATGTGATATTAATAAAAATACACCCATTGCCATAAAAATTTGCGCACCAAGAAGAAGACGTCCAAATGAAACGAAATTTTACAGGCGTAAGTACTACTGTGATATAAGTCATTGATTAGAAAATCAAAGAAAAGGGATCATATATTGCAGAAAAAAGTACAAATGAACGGAAATTTTAGTACTCTGTTGGACCCCCTCTAGCGCGAATGCACGATGCAATACGAGCGGGCATTGAGGCATACAAGTTTCGTATGATGTCCTGAGACACTCGTTCCACAGTTGCTGTAAACTCGCCTCGAGTTCAACGAATCTCGTAGGGTGTCCAACTTGCCGTCCTAAATGATCCCAGATATGTTCGACTGGTGACAAATCTGAGGATGTAACAGGCCAGGGAAGGGTGGTAATGTAGCGGAGACAGGCTTGTGACATCCTTGCTGTGTGTGGCCGAGCATTGTCTTGCTGAAAAATGGCTCCTTGGAGCCCTGCCACGAGTGGCAATACATGTGGCTGAAGGATGTCCTGGACGTACTGCTGGGCTGTCATTTGGCTACGGATCAATATTAGGGTTGACCGTGTATCGTAAGCAATGGTAGCCCGTACAATCACACCAGCTGTGGGAGCGGTGATTCGCTGCAAAGCGAAGGCAGGATTGAAGCGTTCACCATGGGGCCTCCACACGCGAACACGATTGGCATCGCTGCTCAAATTGAATCTAAACTCGTCGCTGAAGACGACCTGTTTCCATTCCGTTGCAGTCCAATCCCGTCGTGCGCGACACCACTCCAAACGGGGGCGTCGGTGGGTGGGTGTCAATGGCAGCACACGTAATGGGCGCCGCAACACCAGATGCCCTTCGGCCAGGCGCCTTGCGATGGATCGGGAAGACACAGGGGTCCGTAGTGAAGGTGCTGCCTGTGTCTGGATAGCGGCCAATGAGATAGTTGGCTCTACGCGTGCGTTTCGTATGATTTGACGGTCTTCTCGACGACTGGTCTGTCGGGGGCGTGCCGAGCCTGGTCGCCGTGTAAATGACGTCTTTTCAGTCCACTGGTCCCAACACCTCCTCACAGTAAAATCAGAACGGCCTACTTGACGAACTACTCGCCGAGCTGACCACCCAGCTTCCATCATCCCGATGATTCTTCCCCTCTGGAAGTCTGACAGCTGCTCATATTGTCTTCAATGGCTGCGTAACGGCATGTCTACCTCAGCGTTTCCTTTGGAAAAGAAAAGATACACTCGGACAAGTTCTGCTTACCAGTTTTATACTCCAAGGAGGACGAAGTTAATCGCCCTCTAGTGGCATTACGCAATGCGCAATCACGCTGCATTTCTAATCATTTGCATATCTGCCTGATATATACCTTCATGCCAAGTTTCATTACGATCCCACAATTATTTCTTGGTGCGCAATTTTTTATGGCAATGAGTGTATGCATACGTATAGATCAAAGAATACGTGCGGGGTTTTCCCACTGCAATCTTTGAAAGGTTATTTTTATATTCTTATTATTTCTAATAAGTTTTACATATATAAATAGTCAGTTGTAATTTTTAATCATATGACGCGTTTTAACGAATTGTCAGTGCATGATTGTCTTTCGTTTTACATGTCATTCATTAATGCGCGTTTGTATGTGCAAAGGAAATGGAGACGTGGTCATTTTAAATAATACATTATTGTATTTTCATAAACATTACATATTTTAACTTATTTATTGTCTCAAAAACCTTAATATAAGTTTGATATTTTAATTTTCTGTTAAATTATTACACGCATGAAATACCTACCCTATCTATATTATAAATGACAAACGTCTACGTGCGTAACGCTGACGTCATATTGACGTTGGCAATGCTTGAAGATTAAATTTAGTTTCGAAATTTTCCTTACTGCAATTTTCAAAGTTCTGAACATCCCACATTTTCAATTTTTACACCTTCGTATATTGAAAAAATGTACATTCAAATGCCATTTGTTCGAAAACAGTATCGCAATTTACTCCTTTATTGTTGTTTGTAGAATAATTTTCAAGCATGATTTTTCTTTATCTATCTCCATCGCGTGCAGTCTCAATTACGGAAAAATAATAGCCCACTTGCACTTAAAAGAATATAAATAGTTCAGCATCTGTCTCCGACTAATTTTCCATAGCGAAATTAAAACTTCATAAATAAATAAATAATTAAACAATATAAAATGAAAAACAAAATTTGACATATATATAATCAAAGAATTTATATTTTTACACCGCCGAATAGGGAACAAATTACATTGAAATATAATTTGCTTGAAAACTGTTTCTCAGTTTAATGACAGTTTATAATTTTGAAAATATTTTCAAGCATGAATTATTTTTAAATTTATCTCTATTGCCTGCCGCCTGATTGAGCATTATTAATCCATTTGCACTTAAAGCAATATAAATAGTTCAGCATTTGTTTCCGGCTAATATTTTAGAGCGAAATTAATACTTGGTAATATATACACACACACATATATATATATATATATTATTTTTTTTTGGGGGGGGGCTAAAGATGGCAACACTAAAAATTATTGTTATTAATCCAGTTCCCATTTTTTCCCAGCATCCATTTTTCCTTTCTCACACCAGATGGCAGCACAGTTATGCGTTTCAGTCAGATGCTCAACTGTAGCTCACATGTTAAATTAGTCTTAACTATGTTTTTCATCCTGATATGCTGTAGTTTTGACTCCTAGTATGTAATTCAGGTATAGTGCTCTAATAATTTTTAATATCCTGTATGAGGTGTACCTTTCTTTAGATCTCTTAGATTTTTATTATCTATTTTCTGTAATGTTTGCGTTATAAGGAGCTAAATTTTGTCATTTTAGGCTGAATGCCGACAAAATTGGATGAAACAACGCATCTTCTATGAATGAACTCACAAGCTCCTCTGACGATTCTGTGGTTCATTCATAGTTTCTGATTTTACATACTGGTTTCTTATGTTCATTTCTAAATCATCTTTAGAACTTTACAAATTTCTTCATATATTTGTGATTTCCGATTTATTATATATATAACATATAAATAAAACACTAATTTAACAGACGTGTAATCGAACGTCACATTCAAACCGCATAATTATTAGGGAAAAAAGACTAGTAGTAAGTAGAGAAATTTTTGACGATTTCTTTGGCTGCTATGTCCTGGAATGCGACTAGTACGAAAGCACTGATTTTACTAAGTATCAAAATTTTATTTGAGTACATTATTGATATTTTTGTCATGTAACTTGAGTATGTTGTTGCAGTCACTTAAAACATGTTTTTTCTTGAGCAGTGTGCATATAGCATTTATTACAAGGCATTTTGCTGTTACATTACAGGGCATATAGTATTTACAGGGCCGCAATAAAATATTCGATTACACTTCCGTCTATGGGCGGTTCACGCTAATGTTTTTCATTTGATTTTTTACAGGATTGCACAATAGAATTCGTACACCATAGTTGCTATATTTTACTGTTATTTTACCCCAATATTTTAATTGTTAAAAGTTCTTTATTTAATGGTCGAAAATCCATGATTAAAAAAGCCATTTTTTTCTTTTCAGTAATAGTGTTGGGAAAACAGCTATGTTACATGTCAGCGTTCATAGGTGGTAATTGATTAATATGCATTTTATGGACATTACATTATTTCAAATTGAACAAAGTTCCTATATCGTATTGGGCTATACTATGATATGTTTCCTGTTGAAAATGTTATATGTATCATTTGCAATTTCATTTCTTCATTTTACAAAATCATGAAGAAAGTATTATAATTTTTAGATTATTAAATATATAATATATGAAAATGTTATCATTTCTCAGCCTTTTTAGAAGTGCGTTGAAATGCTGTTTAAACGATTTTTTAAAACATTGGAATTTGAACTTCTTTTCTGGAAAATATAGAGGATTTCTGTTTGAATGTACGTTTGCCATTCGTGATTGTGTTCTATAAAAATTTGAAGTCACGCGAAAAGTCACGAAATAATTGCCTACCTCTGTAACATTTGGCGAAATGTTACCAAATTTGGCACTGAAAGTACATCATAAATGTATTGCACTTGGAAATAACGCGTTATTTTGGCACATTAACGCTACTTATTTTCTCCCTTCAAAAATCTTCTGTAATTGAAGCATTTTGATTGGAACAAAACTTTTATTTAGTAAACAAACAGGACAACAACTCAAGCATAATATAATAAAATAGAATTTTCTTTCTAAAAATTCATCACATTTCCCCCCCTTTCAAAGGCGACATGTCCCAAGACTACTTTATCTCATACAAAAGGAAATGACTACTCTGAATTCAAACCAATTTCTAATGGAAAGGAAAATATTAAATAATGATTATGCAAATAACTACAACCTGGCAATTTATAGCTTATAACATAGTTGCCACCTTTTACGCTTTTTCGCTACCTCTAAAATTTAATAGAGATTTTCGGCTTCATTGATCGTGAGATTTCGACGATTAAATAAGACAACATTTACTATAAAATTTTAGTGGTAACATGAAAGGGTAAATGATGGAAGCTACGTTATAGTAAAAAAAAAAAAAAAAATCATCTAAGACATTACATAAAATAGCCGAACGCAATATAGATCAATTTGATTTGTCTGCTTGTCTGTCCGTCCATACACAATTTAAGGGGGTCCAGGACACATTTTCAAAAAAATAAATAAATAAAAAATATTTATTGAGCTAAATTTTCGAAATTTTTTGTGATGGTTAACCATATCAATTTGTAAATAAAATCACATGATAAAACTTCTCATATTTTTTTTTAAATTTAATATTTAAATTTTATTAAAAAAGTGGGGTAGATTAAAATCGTTATAACTCGAAATATTATTAGTAGATTTTCTATTTTTTTTAACTTAAATAAACAGAAATATATGAGTTTTAATTTAGATTCAGCATTTAAAAAAAATATTAATTTAAATAAAAATTTAAAATATTTAAAATAAAAATTTGAAAAAAAAATGGCGTAACCTTTATTAAAATCATATTTTCAAAAGTAATTTTTTTTTTCAAATTTCCTGAATCAAAATTAAAGTAAAATAATTGAAAAAGACATGTTCCAAGTTTGCAGTATTTACCTTTAACGGTTCTTGACTTATAACAATTTAAATATGAGAAATGGTGAAAAAGCCCGTCATGAAGAAATACGCATTTTCGCAAAAAGTCGTTTTCATGACAACCATTGATGAAAGCTAGATTTTGAAACCAAACCAAAACGAAAAAAATCAATATTTCCTGTTCCAGTTAAGATAGAAACATGATTTAAACTTCATTTTAAGCAGAAAAAAATCAGAAAATTTTTTAATGTAATAAAAAAATTGAAGAAATTTTAAGATTTTTGTGTCCCGGCCACCCTTAAGCATTTAAAAATTCTCTTAACCATTTAGATTCCAAATTATGAATTTTAAAAAATTTCATTGTGTAAAGCATTTTTCGTGAATTTTTGAAACTACATTAGAAGATTGACACAATCATTTAATAAATTTTAGAAGGATTTTTCCAATTAAAATTATTAAATTTAAATTTATAGGGATTTTGTGCAACATTTATAACTCCATTAAATTCTTTTATTTAAAATATTTAGTATTTTATAGAATTATGAAATGTACAAATATAATGCTCTTACAATGGAAATATAGATTTATTTCCTAACTGAAATTTCTCCCCACAATCTTTCAACGTCAAGAAAGCTGAAAAGATGTAAATGAAAACGAAATCATTCTTTTAAAAGTATTTTTGTTTTATGGAACCAGTACTGCTTTTGGAACAAGATAAAGTAATGCATCTATAACTCTTTCTATAACTCATTCTAATCTGTATTACTGCTATAGTCCAGGCAATAGAGACCGTATAGGGGCTCTACCTAGCAAAATTCATGGTAGCTCTGGAAAAAAGGCTTACTATATGTTTTTTGGGTCGCTGATACCGAATTTTTAACTTCCCACAAAAATTTCCCCAGGCAACCCCCCCCCCCCCCCTCAAATTTTGGTAAAACACCCACGAAAAAGGGTTTTTATAAAGAAAAAATCATTGGAAAAAATCAATTGGAAAAGTATCTAGAAATTCAGAAAGTCGACAAAATTTGCAACACATTACATATATGACATTATGACTTAGGATGAAGGGGAAGAGGGGATCTGCCTCGGAACATGCACGCGGTGCTGCTTCACCTAAGTTGCGCAATTCCAGTTAACCACTCACACGTTTACTTTCGCCCTCCCATTTCCCCTCCGAACTTTCTCTATAAGGGTTACTTTAAGTTTTTTGGGTCGCTAAATCCGAATTTTTAACTTCCCCCCCAAAAAATTTCCCTCCGAACCCCCCCCCCCCAAATATTTGTTTTTAACTTAAATTTCTTATTGTTTCAGGGGAAAAGCATTACAAAATTCAGAAACTAGGCAAAATTTGCAACAAATAGGAAATATCACATTATGACGCAGGATGAACGGGGAGGGGAAGGGCTGCCTCTGAAAATGCACTGCGGCACTACGTGCACTAACAAGGGAACCACTTTTGGTGTTGCTCGCACCTAGCAGTGAGACCTGGTGCATTTTAAAGCCATATATTATGAAGTTTGAGAATCGATAAAAGTTTTCTGTTAAAATAATATTTCTTGATTATACAGCAGCATAACTTTCTGAAAATGATATTTTCGAGACCACTTTTCGAGCTATTAACATTGAATTTTTTTTTAAAGAAAAGCATTTAAAAATAAAAATTAGTTAATAATAAGTATAAAATATTGAAAAAAAGTTTGAAAATTCCTTAAAAAACACACGAATTTGATTTTCAAAAATTGCAACTTTATATTCATATTTTTGGCGGGGAAACAGTTGGCGTTTATTTTCAGAAGTAGAGCTTTCCGGCAACCCTAGCCAAATGTCGTAGCTGAATTTGTAATAGGTAGAACTTGCAATGTCCAACCTATTTCGCCACAGTAATTTTTCTAAATTGTGTAAAAACATTAATTTACTTCACGATTACTTTTATTGAAGGACCATTTAATACAGCAACATTTCATTTTAAATATTCGAAACTATATTTCATTCGATTTCAAAAGAAAATATTTTGCTTATTTTGTATTTCACTAAAAAATAGTTTCAATGATCTTCGAAGCTTTTATAAAATTATATTTATTACTTATATATTTATCGTCTGCATAGAGAAAAAAATATAAAAACCTAATATTTGTTTCTTATGATATCAATTAAAAAAAAAAAAATCGCAATCTAATATAATTCTAGTAATATGTTCTGTATATTTTCTCTTTGGATAAAGCGGGCGGAAAAATTGTAGCGCCATATTTGGCGACTTAACTCACTTTTGGCGTGAAATAAACAAATAAATATGTAATAATAAAAAATGAAAAGTATAAAAAAGTATATAACATATTATTTTAACAGAGAAATTTTTTCGGTTCTCTAACTTTTATGTATAGGGCTACAAAACGCACCAGGTCTCGATGCTAGGTGCGAGCAACACCAAAAGTGGTTCCCTTGTAAGTTATGAAATCCAGGCAATAGGGGATTTTACCTGGCAAAATTAATACTAGTTCTGTATTTCGACTCACTTTATGTTTTTTGGGTCGCTGAATCCGGATTTGTAACTTCCCACCAAAATTTCACTTGGCAACACCCCAAAAAAATGATTTTTTGAAAAAATTTGGTTTTTGAGAAAGCGCGCGGGGAATGTGTCGAGGCAGCCCCCTCTCTCCCCGTTTATCCTACGTCATAATGTCATATATCCTATTTGTTGCAAATTTTATCTAGTTTCTGAATTTCGTAATGCTTTCCCCCTAAAACAATAAGAAATATAAGTTAATAACAACTATTTTGGGGGTTTTCGGGGGGGGGGAATTTGGGGGGTAAGTTAAAAATTGAGATTCACCGACCCAAGAAACTTAAAGTAAAACTTATAAGGAAAGTTCGGAGGGGAGATGGGAGGGCGAATGTAAACGTGTGACTGGTTAAGCGGTATTGCTCAACTTAGTCCACACAGCACCGCGCGCATATTCCGAGGCAGATCCCCTCTTCCCCTTGATACTAAGACATAATGTCATATATCTAATTTGTTGCAAATTTTGTCTACTTTCTTAATTTCTAGATACTTTTTTCCTAAAGCAATAAAAAGTTTGATTTTTTTAATAAAAACCATTTTGATTTTTACAAAAATTTGGGGGGGGGGGGGTTGCCGGGGGAAATTTTGGTGGGAAGTTACAAATTCGGATTCAGCGACCCAAAAAACATAAAGTAAGCCGATTTCCAGAACTACCATTAATTTTGCTAGGTAAAATTCCCTATTGCCTGGACTATAATCGATGTATTAAATTAATTTTATAACAAGTTATTTCAACCCACTGAGCTCTACAATAATAGAGAGCCAACTCACCGATCCACTTTCAGCCGCGACCGCATCACACTTTCAATGCGCGCAAGTAATGAGTCCTGAACTTTTCTTAATATTAGAAACACTTTTTCAAACTTTTTCGCATACTTTTTATCAATTTTGGTGTTTTCTACATCATTTTGATTTTTTTTATGAGCAATACTTAATTTGTTTTTCAATTTTTTTCGTTGAGCTTACATAAAATTTCATTTTTAACTAATATCAAACTAAAAAATTGCGATTAATTTAAATAAAATCTATAGTCTTTTAAATAAAAAATATATATGAGTGAAAATTGTAGCAACTTCGTCAAAATTTTAAAAGAAAATCCAATTTGAAATTATCTACCCCATACTACTCTATGGGAGGAAAACTATGTTTTGCCAAAAATTTTCGTTGGAAAATCTTTGGCATTTTATTCATGGGCGGACCGCTGGATTCAAATATTCAGAATAGGGAGTTAGCCCTCCGTTCTATTGTCGAGCTCAGTGTTTTAACATCTTCGCTACCTGGATCCACATATGTGGACCTTTATTCTTTTCGCCATAAAAACTAAACTGTTTGACTTTTTTACATTTTGACTTCATTTTTTAATAGCTGAATGTTTTTTACTTTAAAAGCAAACCAATAAATGGCAAAATCTATGATGATTGCCTCACAAAATAGATGTTATTTTCATCTGAGTTTGCAAAACGCCTTCAAGAGGGTGTGGCCAAGAAATTGAGAAATTTTCATATTTATTGAACTTAAATCCTTTACAATAAAATTTTTGAGGATTTGTATATCATTCACTTGATTAAAGGCTTTAAATTTGCGATTGTGTGAATTTGCGTTAGTGATAATTAAATTGATATTTTAACGGAATTTGTAATTTTAGATCCCTATATTTAAACCTAAACATCTAGTCTCCTAAAGTATCAATTTCCGAAAAGTTCTTTTTTTTTTTGTCATCTATGATGCCATTTTGTGTGTTTAAAACCAATGAATGAGTATTTGTAGTATTGTTTTAGCTTTGCGAACGAAGAGGTTAATGGTATTTTAAAGTACCCTCGGGGCATAAAGGGTTAAACCAAGAATTTCAAATTTACCATTGCGGTATATTACAGTGTATTTTCACGAATAGATAAATAAGGAAGAGATTTTTAAAACGCTAGTTTGGTAAATGTCTCTATGTTGGCGCAAAAAGGGCGAAGGAGGCAGAGCCTCCTCGTATTATTATCAAATTTGAGCAAACATATCCCAACATCAAAAGTGCTACATAAAACATCGCAAGATTTACATCTTACCGCTGAAATAAATTATATTATTCTCATCTATTGAATGCACTAAAATCTTTAATGTTAATCTTTAATATTTAAATTACTAAGTCTTTATAATTAGTAAAATGTTTCTCAAAACTAATTACTAAAAGGTTACGCAGTAGAAATTTCGGTGAATGTTGAATCCCATTTTTGAAATAATAAGACGTTAAGTGGAAATTGTTATCACGATAAAAATTCCAGGAAACAATGAAAGAATTTCTTGAAGTTTCATAACATATTATTCAGAATATTTCGAAATGACCTTTATCAAGTCAAAGCATTCTGATCACATACATTTCTGAGAAAAGTGTCGGTTAAAATATTAAGAATTATTAAAACAATATCTTCACGACGATGTGTTTATTTCGAATTATATTCGCAGGAATACAACTACGATACAGTTCTGATAAACAGATTTCTTGTTCGGGTTAAGAAATAATATTTTTAGAAAATAGATTGATTTTATTGAGAATCATTATATTATTTTTTATTCAGAAAAATTAATATAAATTCAGATATTTAAATTTCTGGTTCTTTTAAATTGTATGTGATACCAGAAATTCTTGTTCACCTAGAAAAATAATCATAGAAGAGTGTGTATATGTCTCTGTCTGTATATGTGATGTAGTCGGAAGAGATCCCTTCCAGCAGAGCTAAAAATCTTTTGAGAAAGGTACCTCTAAATTTGTAGTTATGCACCTCAAAGCCAGTTTTTTGGATTTTTTGATCAAATTTTTTAGATTTAATTTTTTATACTTTAATAATTTTGATACCTCATTTTTTAATTTTTTCTTTTAATTTTGCGAAAAAAAAATCTACTTTATTAAAAGTAATCCGGTTTCAATCTTTTCTCCCTCTTTTATAAAGGTCGCTTTTATACTACTAAAACTAAACTCTGTGGCTATACAATCCAAGAAGGATCTGGGCCGACAGTGCCCATCTCTGTTTTCTTGACACTGGGCCCCGAGGTGCTATGCAGCATGCGTCCCGGCCAGGTGGTCAACCTAACGCGAGACCCTCGGTGTTTAGTTCCCAAGCAAGCTTGGTACTCATTTTATCGACCCCGAAGGGATGAAAAGCTGAGTGAACCTTACCCAGTCGGGACTCGAACTCTCGACCTGCAGTGCGGCAGACAGGCGTGCTGACCACTACACCACTGCGCTTTTATAAAAAAAGTTTATTCGGAACTTGAACAGCGTTTTTAACACTTTCCAACAAAGTTGAAAAGTGTTTATGCATTCGGTTTGTCTGTCCGTCTGTCCGTCTGTAAGCGCTCTAACTCCCGTAAATATACTCGGATCGTTCTGAAATTCTTGGATGTTAGTGACCTCTTGCAAATGAAGTTTGTAGCATGTTTAGTTCATTTACAGGGGCAGTCAAAAGTTTTCCGTTAGATTACGGCTTATGGGAAAAAATCATTTTAAATGATTTTTATTGATGTTACATGCTTTCAAACATAATAAATTTGATATGCAGTTATCAAGTGCGCTAAAATATGCATTCCGTAGAATATGCGCTGCAAGGAAAAATATTATTCATTTACTGGGTCACATAAAAGAATTCCGTTACATAATGATATACGGGTTGGTTGATTTTTTGACGGCCGATTATCTACACTAGGGATATAGGCCCAAGGGGGGAGTGCCCTTCGTGGGGGTCTTTCTAAGGGAATCTAACCCGTATTTACGCATGGAAATTCATGGCTCGAAGAAAACCACGAAAACTCCGAACGATTAGGCCGACGGGCGCGAATTGGATCGAAACCAGCACCTCCCGTCTACCAGCTTCGAGAGCAGAACCTCTCAGCCACTGGTGGGGCCAATGATATACGGGAGGAGGGAGTTTTTTCCGGCGTATTTTAATTATGTTAAATTATTTCATGTATAATGGAACTGATATACGTCGCTGAGGTTTACTATAACTTATTCCATGTATAATACGAAGTGCATAGCATTTACAGGGACACACAAAAGATTTCAGATACTATATTGTATCCGAAGTATTGTACGGTAGCGATGATTGCTTGAAATGCATTTTTATTTATGTTATGCGCTTTTATGTTTCACTATATTTATGCATTGTATATGATGTGTATACATGCTGTAATTCATATACAGGGCTACACAAAAGAATTCGTAATGGTTACTGGGTATAATTGTAAATTGCTTAAAGGTGGTTTTTAAATGAGTTATTCATTTTTATGCTGAACTGCATTTTGTTTACTAAGAAATGTTTGTATGTAAAATTATAAAACATAGATAAAATTATATACAGGGTCACGCAAAGAATTGGATACATGGCCGCCTATAAATGATAATTGCTGAAAATGTGATTCCAGTAGCTTTAAGAGTGTTTTACATTGAATTAAACTTTAGCTAAATAATGGCGTGTAATAAAGGTACTAGGTTAACTACAGGGTTGTACAAAAGTATACAAGTGAGTTTCCATCTATTAGTATAAATTGCTGAAAGAGAAATTTCAACCTGTTATTCGTTTTCTTGCTAAACTAAATTTCCCCATTATATAGCATATATATCAACCTACAGACCAAATACAGAGCTGTTCAAAAGAATTGCAATATTTGATATGGATGGTAACTGTTGAAATCTGTTTTTCAAATGTTTTATGCGTTTTCTAAAATGTTTACTTAGTTCTTTCATATACATTATTTCCCTAAATAACGAAGTTTTGTTAAAGCATACAGGAAGCGTTGGAAAGTGTTTCATAATCTATGCTTAACGCATGATTTTTCTTAATTGTTTGAATTATCCGCGATGTTCTAATAACATTTGTAGAGTTTTGTTGCGTTTCGGGCAATTTTTTGACTTTCGTAAAAATATATCTTTATCAATTTTTTAGCCTTGTATAAAAAATATTGTCCCCTGCCATTTTTTCCGATTACTTATGAGATTGTTTCGTGTTACCAACGATTTTTTGACATCCGTAACAGGAATCCTGTTTTATTCTTTTAGCTCAACATACTAAATATTGTCCTGTTTTCAATAAAGTTGTATTGGAATTCGTGCAGAGATTTTGATTGTTCGCGAATTTTTATGCAATTATAACGTTTTTTTTTTTTTTTTTTTTTTTTTTTTTTTTTTTTTTTTTTTTTGTCGTTACGCGGCGATTTTGTTTTGTTTTACAGCTCGGTTTAAAACTTTTTTTTCTAATACTCTAAATTTGGTCATCGGCGATTTTGAATTTTCTAGCGATTTTTCATGCGATTACTAATGCAATTTTTTGCTTTTATTTACATTCCGCGTCAATTTTTTGGCATTCATGAAAATTTTTGTAATGCAATGTTTTTACTCTACTGTAGCAAACTTTGGCCTCTGCTATTTTTTAATGCGCTTTTTCGTGTTTCGCTGATTTTTTTCTCACTAACAAAAAAAAAAAAAAAAATCCGGTTTATCTCCTCATTATTGCAAATTCGGATTTGGTACAGAGAGTTTTGAATTTTTAACGAAATTTTTATGCGATATATATATATATATATGTATGTATATATATTGCGTTTCGTGGCGATTTACATTTGAAAATGAAATCCGGTTCTAATTTATTAGCTAATCATAGTAAATTTTGTCCTCTTTGATTTTTGAATTTTTATCGATATTTTGCGAGTTCTTTTCTCGTTTTGCTGCGACTTTCCCACGTCTTGTGTTAAAAAATATTAATATGTGCTATTTCAAATTTTAAAAATGCTTTCTAGAAGTGCTTTAACGAATTCGCCAAGTTTTTAAAATTTGTCTGTACTTCTAGGATATCATTTCCTTTTCCTTAGAAATCCATCTTGCAACTTTATTGCATTCGCGTTTTAAAAGTTTGTGAGAAAGGGAGGGGGGGGGGGGGTCCTTTGGATTTCTCAGGAACTTTTTATCAGAATTCAAAGTTTAAGGAATCTAAATGTCAGAAATTAAATCAGTAATCACTATAACGACGGCTCGTTCATTTGTTTGAATAGGACTTCCTAAAAAAATAGATATTACAGATTCGAAAATGTACGTCGCCGAACACATTGCTGCCCCCAATTCTACGTTTGTTTGGATAGATTTTCATTTAAAAAAAGAAAATCATGCAAATTTGTGAATGCAATCTGGCGATGACAGTGGGTCATTCCCCCCCCACCCCCCCCCACCCCACACACAGACATACACATACACTATGTACGTTTGGATTTTATTTTAAAGATTTTCATTTCAAAATATAAAATTAAAACTGAACGGAGATAGCGGGGCAGTCTTTGTGTACGCTTTGGAAGGCACTGGGGCTCCCAACCTTAGTTTCGTTTACATAGATTTTCATTTAAAAATATTAAGTCATACAAATTCAACGGTGAACGTTGCTGAAGGCAATGGGGCCTACAAGTTTAGGCTCGTTTGGAAAGATTTTAGAAGTTTTGAAAATATTTAGTTTAGAAAGATTATTCACACTGTTTTAATGTAGGTTTAATGTTATTATAATGGGCCTGAGCAACGCCGAGAGGGGCAGCTAGTAATTATAACATTTTCGAAATTAAATATAAATTAGATGTTTTCGATTTTTTTAAATTCGTACTTTGCAAGTGACAGTAAGAATTAATGTTATAGAACAATATTTTATAACTTTAGGTATTCGGAGTCACTCCAGGCATAAAATTTCAGTTAAGCTGCTATCAGATTCACCAACTTTTCGAGCAAGCAACTTTTCGGCCGATTTTGACCCCAACTTTTTCCCGTTCAAAGGGAGAGAAAGGTTAGAATTGTCGGTGCTAAAGTTAGAGGAAAACCAGTACTACTAGCACCAGCTGTTAATATTTATATTCGTTTACCTCTGATTGGCTGAAATGTTTAAAGTTTTGGGGGAAGGGGGAGTCGCGGCTAAAGCAGACTTTTTTAGAGCTGTGAATAAACAGTTGGGGATATTTCTGTCTGCTATCACACCGGGTGTAGAGGCAATATTTCACGAAAAGTTGGAGAAAATCAAGAGTTGGCTCAGAAATTGCTGGAAATTTGGTAAATCTGATAGCAGCTTTAATTTGTAAATTGCATCTAGCATTAACCCATTCCACTTTTCAGGATTTTCTGCCAATTTATATTGTAAGGATTCGTACCACTTATTTTGAAAATTAATAGTTGTGTTTTTATTGACAGAAATTTGCAAATAAATAAGAAGAAAATATCTGTTTTAAAATACTCATATTGAAAAGTTTCAATCGTAGAAATCCTGTTTTTGCACATGGAGTATAATAGTAACAGTAATTATTTTGGCTACTTATTTATAACTATCAACTATTACATTTACTATTTATTTCCTTTATAAAGTTTAATTACTAGATTTTGACGTTGTCCCATGAATTTAGAAGTTATTTGTCTGTGTTTCTTCCCACTGACAAGGTTTCCTGCCAAACGTAAAAAGGCATATATATCTTTATCTTTTATAAGGCATTAATAAAAGATAACAAAGTTATGTCCTCTATGTTTAATATGCGAAGAATCTTAAAAGGTATTCGCGGAACGAATAGGTTAAAATGGAATATTCTGAGAAAATAGTGTAATTTCATTATTCGAAAGCTTTTTAACTTTTCTCTTTTCACAAAAATATGAGTCTAAATTTGTTATTATAAGTTGTAGTTAATTTATAAAAGGCATTCGATATGAAGAAGCAATGTTCTGAGAAACGTTTTGTTAATTCGTAATTTTAACTCATTTTAATTTATTTATTGGAAAATTGATTATAAATCTGATTTTTGGGGATTTTCTTAATTTATAAATCACATTGTGATGTTTAAAAATAATGATTTAAGGAAATTGATTTTCAGAATATTAACATGTTTTTATTCAGAAACTTTAATACAGAGTGAATCAGAACGCTGGGGAAAACTTTTAAGACTGGCACAGAACATAAAAAAAAAAGAGTGTGTTACTCAAATTTGAACCTGGATTTTTGTTCATAATTTTGTCAGTGATTAAGATTTATTTTACGAAATTTTTAACAGACTGATCTTGTTTTGTGCGAAATACAATTGAATCCGAGAAAGTGAGCTGTAAAAGTATAGTATCTTGGACACTGAGACAAAATATAATGTTAACTCAATTTGGAGTTATGAAGCGTCTGTTTGGGAGCTATTTGTAAAATGTATAATTCTAAATAAATGGCTGAAGTTGGGATATGGTATATAATAAAAAATTGCATCATATTAAACCCACAATAAAGACTTGGTTTAAGAATTATCCAAGTAAAACCGATTTTCTGATAGTCTGTGAATTAAGCCTTCAAGAATCATTCATAAATATCTTTTACTTCGGGAGGATGCACCAATTTTATCTCATTGTCACTTCAAATTCTTCACCACTCATCTTTTTATTGATTGTCCAGGCTTACGGCAATTGTATAGAACTTACTTTAATTCGCCATCAGTTACATTGACAGACATCACTGGGAAAATATCGCATCGTGGACTGTTTAATTTTTTAAATATGCAGGCTTTTATTTTGAAATATAATTACTCAATGTCTCAATTCTACAATTCTCAGCTTTACTTTTTTACAAATGGCAATTTTCACTTTTTGCTCTTGTTGTCCACTCTCAACGGTTTCCAATGGCTAATTCCTAAACAGTTAGCCACAGACGTATACTTCAAATTACAAAAATGTTTTAAATGATACAAAGAAATATTTTAAAAGCAATTCGGTCAATAAAAGCATGTCAAGATTACGAAATTAAAATTTTTATACGGTCCCCCGGTCTTATAAGTTATATTTATTAAAATTTTCCTGTTACACTGTCAAGTAAGACAAAAAAAAGTCCCGTCATTCCACGATTCAAATTGACTGAGTAATAGCCGTAAAGTTGGAGCATATTTTTTGCTGCAAATTAGGGGTTATTTACAAATTTAGTAGAAATTTAATTTCCTCACATATATTAAAAAAATGGTTGAGAGTAAAATTAAAATTTAAATATAAATATTTAAACATTCTTTCATATTAATGCAAAATATACAATTTGTAATAAACATATAAGGTGGGGAAAAAGCAAAATTTTTGTTAAATAAACTCATGAAAATTAACAGCCTCAATTCTTTACAAAATGATACATGTTTTAAATTGTTATTAGATTACACTAGCCTGCAAAAGTTGGATTATGTCTTTTTTTTAAATTTTGATACTTGATTCTTATGTATTCTGTACCGCTGAATCAGAAATTGATCTGCATTTTTTCCTAATTGCGTAAAATTTTTTTTCCAAATTGTAAATTTTTAAGTTAAAAAAAGAAAAAAATAGCGAAAATTTGATTCTATAAAATAGGTGTTTTTGTTGTGTTTTCAACTTTTAATAATTGATTTTTATGTAATATTTACCGCTGAATCCAAAAATGACTTTCATGTTTAACTATCGCGTCAGGATTTTTCGCAAATTGTAAATTTCAAAGTTCAAAGTTAAAATTGAACTTCCTCCCCTCCCTCCCTCATCGGACCCCTCAGCTGTTTATCAGTAAGAATCCCAGCATAAACCAAAAAAATTGAATAAGTTATTGAATTAAATAGAATTAAATAAAATAATAAAAAAATACATCTGTTTTATAGTTTCAGATTTTCGCTATATTTTAACATTGAGATTTACGATTTGCAAAACAATTCTAACGTGATGGTTAAAAATGAAGGTCCTTTTCAGATTCAATGCTAAAAAGTACATAAAAATCAATTATCAAACGTTAAGTAATACAGCCATCTCCTCTATTTTATAGTATCCGATTTTTGTTATTTTTTAAGTTTGACAATTTATGATTCGCGGAAAATCATGACATGATTGTTGAGAATTAAGGCAATTTTCTGATTCAGTGCTAAAAATTACATAAAAGTTAAAAAATACAACTACGCAGTCTTGTGTTATGTAATCTAAAACTTTTTCATAAACTTCTTGGCTGTAATCTGTCCGAAATATTGTGTGTTATCCTGTAAAATAAGTATAGATGGTAACCACCTAAAATCATAATAATATTAGATTGTCATCGGATTTACAACAGCATGCAAAATTTAATCCCGTTCGGATATTTGAAAATGAGTTAAAGTTCGAGTAAAAATTTTGAATGGAAAAAAACATACATATAAATCGTTGAAGATAAATAAAAACTTATAAAAATAACATATTTTTTCTAACAGAAATCATAAAAATAAGGTCTCAAATACTTTCGATTTAAAAGATATTTTATCTTAGCCAAACTGAAACTTAATAAAAGTTAACTCAATCGTAATACTTGTACGATTTTTTTCAAAGCGCAGATATACATGAAATAAGTTCTTCGAATAGTTTAAGCACCTGGTATATGTCCCCTCAAATCATGGCCGAACTCATTTATGTTCAGATGCAGAAAAGTGGGATAGGTCATGCATTTTTAATGTTTCATAACTCGGTCAATTTTAGGATGTATGAACCGGACAATTTTTTGTCTTACATGTCAGTGTAATAGGAAAATTTTTCTAAATATAACTTATAGGACCTGAGGACCGTATGAATATTTTAATTTCGTAATTTTTAAAGAAATATTTTTATTGACCCAAATCGCTTTTAAAATATTTCTTTACCCCATTTAAAACATTAATTGGATCTATATGTTTATGACTAACTGTTTACGAATTAGCGATTGGACACCGTTGACAGTGGACACCCTGTATTTTATATAGCGGGTGTCTCAAAAATGACTGATGCATTTTAAAATTCAATAACTTGCAAACGGTGACAGATATTAAAAAAATTCTTGCAGGAGTGTTATGTATGATGTCAGGAGTTTTTTACAGTAATTCTTGATTTTAGATTGAATTCCAAACAATAGATGTCGCTGAGAGCAATAGGTGCTTAGAGATCCTACATTAGAGAGAGATTGGACATTGAAGAAATGTCCGCCATTTTCGTTACAGAGTTGACGGAACGCCGTGCAACGCAATGCATTTTCATCAGCGTCTAACACTTTTTATTCTATTAAAATTATGAAAATTTCATTTTATATGCCTTCAAAGAGTCTTTCAGAACATAAATATGAGCACATTTGCATTTTAATGTGTAAGAATTCCCAGAAAATGCATTTTTTATACTTATTTTTTTTTTTACTAATTAAAATAGTGGGCAGAGGAAGATTGGGCATGTAAGAACTTTATTTTAATTTCACAATATTTGACAAAATAATTTTTTACGATTATCAGATAGAAAATGGACTATAGAATTCAATTTTTTAAAAACTATCTATAATTTATTACGCATTTTAAAACAACAGTAATTATTATAATTTTCACCATCTTCGCATTGATAATTTCAGAAACATTCAAATTTGAACATATCATATACCACTCCTATTTAAGTAATGTATGTGATTCAAAGTTAATATGTGCGTTGAAAATATTTTATGATAAGTTTCTACGCACCGCTACTTCTCTTTGATATTTTTTTTAAATACGGAAGTCTTGTAAATATATATTAGAATGAGTATTGTTATCAAAACATTAAATGAAAGTTTAGAAAAAAAGTTAAATAGAGGCACTTTTGTTAAAAGAAACAAATAAAAAATATGAAAAACAAATTCTACAAATAAATCAAAATCCGATAACTAAGTAAAATCGCACTGCTGCATAGCGTAAAATAGCTGAGTAAAAAAAAAAAATGCATTTTCTGAGAATTCTTACTCATTAAAATGGAAATGTGCTTATATTTATGTTCCGAAAGTCTCTTTGAAAGTATATAAAATTAAATTTTCATAATTTTAATAAAATAAAAAGTGTTAGACGCTGATAAAAATGCATTGCGTTGTACGGCGTTCCATCTACTTTGTAACGAAAATGGCGGACATTTCTTCAATGTCCAATCCCTCTCTAATGTAGGATCTCTATAAATGCTCAGTCCAGACCCAATTTTTGGTACTTTGGGATACATTCAATACATTTTAACCTGCTTTTTTCGTATGGAGGAAGAGAAAGGCTGAAACACCGAACCTGGATTTAGCGGTTATTGCTTGCGGCGACATCTATTGATCTATTTGTAACTAAAACTGAGAATAGTAGCATAAAATCTCCTGACATCTTGCATAACACTCCTGTAAGAATTTTGTTAATATCTGTCACCGTTTGCAAGTTATTGAATTTTAAAATCCATCAGTCATTTTTGGGACACCCGGTAGATGGAAAACTCTGTACAGATATCATTTCTTAGTAAGTTTTCTTTCTTATTTTTAATAATGTTTCTTTTAATTATAAGGTTTTAGCATATTTTTTGCAGGATGATTTGCTGTTTCTTTTTAACCTTATTTTGGCAAAGCATGTCCTTAAAGAGACTTTGTGTCGTAGTGCAACTTTTATGACGATCCTTCTAACGTCGATACTTTTACATTTCCCCCCAAAAAAGTATATGGAAAAAATTGTTTCTCTATCTCTTTTATTATTAAATTTATGAAAAAATAACTGGGTTTGGATTGGACACACTGTATATCTTAATAAATCAATGGTTACGGCTTTGTTTCGTATAAAAAATTTTGTTGTAGTTTGCTCAGTACCCCTTAACGTTTTGCCTTTGGGTTCGGCTTCACCCTACATAAATTCGTGTTTTTAAATTTTAAATAAGTTAGAAATTGTATTAGTAAGAATATAATATACAAGTTGTATTATTAAGAATATAACACAAATTGTATTATTAAGAATTATTTGTTAAAGGAAACATTGTTCTTTTGAGATTCTAACGAACTAATAGCTTTATTCATCCGGAAACCTGAATATAAATTCAAGATTTCAAGTTTCTGTAACTTTATGTAAGGCATGATATATTAAGAAAGTGTGTTATAATATATATATATATTTGTAATTTTAACGCATTTTAAACACTTTATTTATTCAAAAATCTCTATATGAATTGCAATCTGGCAATTTATAAATCGCAAATAATATAAAGAAATAATGTTGCAAGAAAAACGAATAATGCATTTAAAATGTTCATTTATTATATTATTATAAATTCTGTATTTATAGTTCATATTAATTTATAAAATAAATGGTATCTTAAGAAATAGTTTTATAAGAAACTGGTTGTATTTTCAAAATTTTAGCTTATTTTAACATTTTACTCAGCAGCGGGAAAAAAGTTTGAAGTTTCTGTTAATTAAAAAAATGCATCTTGTATTAAAAATACGTGTTTTAAAAAAAACGTTTTGTAATTTCGTAATTTTGTCTTAATTTAATTTATTTACGTTTTATTCACAATTTGGTACTGTGTTATTTCATTGAGTTTTTGATACCTTAATAAATACATTGCATCCTAATAAGCTGTCTTATAAAAACCGCATTTTATTTGCAGAATTTTAGCTCTTTTGTTCACTTTAATTATTCAGAAATGTGATTATAAATTCGATATTTCATGATTTTGTTAGATTATAAAGCACGTTGCATATTAAGACATCGTTTTTTAAGAAACGTATTGTAAATTCGTAATTTTATCTTGTCTTATCATCCCTAAATATTCACAAACCTGAATAGATAATTTTGAAGTCTGTAAATTTAAAATATCCATCACATATTAATAACAGAAATCTGAGTTTTTTTTATGAATCTTTTTTTGCTGCTGCAATTTTAAATTCAGAAGCACTTTACTATAGCTCTTTACTATAATATATTTTATTTTTTATAGAGAAATGAACAAATCAATAATTAAAAATACAAACGGCCCCCGACATACGGTGCGGTTAGGGGCTGATAAAGCCATCATAACTAGAAAATATTTTAATTGCGAAAACTATATAATAAAATAAAATTTATGTCTTTGTCAGTCTCTGGCTTCTTGCCTGCCTGCCTGCCTGCCTGCCTGCCTGCCTGATTGAAATGGATATATATACCACAAGTTAAGGTTTGAAAATTTAGATGCGAAAATCCAAGGCAGACATGAATGTACATGAGCGTCAGATTTTTCATTTTTTGATAATTAGCCGAAATATTAATTAAAAACCACATCGAACACTCATAAAAATACATTTCTGTTCTCAAAATGGAGCGTCGTGGTCATTCCGGAACGAGCTAGCAGAGAAGATACGACGGGTGACAATGTCTCCTTTTCTCGTCTTTCGAAAGCTCAAACGTAATACAAATGTGGAAAAACGAAAGATATCATACTTTAAGCTTTTTAATATGCGAGCCATTTAAAAAAATACGAATGTCAACATAAAAAAACAATTAATTTAGAAACTTTGAATTCGTATTTTTTCATTTCTCATTTTTCGAAGCGCGCATCGGCTTAACTATACAAAATAATAATAATAATGCACACTTAACCAGTGTAGATTTTTCCTTTCAAACTCACACTTTCGGTTTAAAAAGATAGTAATATTAACCCTTGCAAAAAAGCTCCTTTGCAAATGTCGTTAAAGGGTTTTCATTTTTCTGAGATATTTAAAATCTGCATCCGTTTTCCTTACTAAATAATGAAAAAAAGCAAGATATCAGATCATATCTACGTTCATTGTCCTTTCAAAATTATGTTTCTGTTTTAAAAAACATTAAAATTATCTCTTTCAAAAAATTTATTTCCGAAAATTACGTTCGCGGTTTTCCTTTTTTCTGCACTTTTTAAAATTCTACATCGGCTAAAGAAATCAAAAATATGAAAAATCAAAATACAATATATCTATACTAATAACAGAACACATCGCTCTGTGTGTCTGTTTGTCTGTTCGCTATGGCTAGCAAAATGTGCGAGGCTCAAAATTTTTGTGAGGGTAGTCCAAAATGTCTCATGATGCATCCGAGCTTCAGAAATTTAAAATTCAAATAATTAGTTGAGAAATTATTTAAAAAAACCCAAATTAAAAGAATGGAAAAGTATTCATAATTCAACAAAAGCATAGATATTTATCAAACCGCAGAATATTTCTTCGAAAATTTGAAGAGAGTGCGACAGCGATGACCACCTCGGGAACTCAGCTTTCGCTTTAGAGTGTTAGTGCAATCCCGAGGGGTAGATGAAGAGAGGGCCCAACAGAAAATAGCGCTGCCATTGTACCAAATGTACTGGACTTTTATATATAAAGGGCAGTATCTTAAATTCTACTGGGCCTAAGAACTCGAAAATTACTCAGCCAGATGCAGAAAAATTTTCCCTTTCAGAAATTCTAAAAATTATTTTCATACTGATGTAAATATTTGAAGAATGCATTAACAATCCATTTATAAAATATCTTTTATTTCCTGATTTTTAAGAAATCTTTCAACCCGAGAGCATGTGTTTTGAAAAGCAGACTGGGTGGCGCTGGCGGGTAGTTCCATTTATAGATAACCTGTAAAGTTTTCCAAATATTGAATATATAGATTTAGTTTTTATGCATCAGGATGTAGAATCTTTCGCTGATTTCAGATATGTAAATTTTTTCACAGTCGCTCAATTACAACCTTAGATATTAATTATCATTTCATTAATTAGATGATTCCTTAAATTCGTACCGTTTTCTACCATTTTAGATGCGGATTTTTGCAGAGCCCTGGGATAAATGTTACTTATTTAATGTAAAACTTTCAGATAATTTATAACACTCAATATAGAGTTTAAAGTGTAGGGAACATCAAATTATGGGGGGGGGGGAGAAGAGGGCAATATTTTATTTTCTTTTTTATTTGGCGCTGTCAAATATTTAAAAATGTACCGTTTTAGATGTGGATTTTTGACAGAACCCTGCGATAAATAAAACTTATTTAATATAAAATTTCAAAAGTGTATTTACCCCTATTTTCGAATAGTTATTTCAACAAACATCTTAATTTCTTGCCAATAAATTTTTTAGGGGAGTGGGCGATCAAATATTTATATCCGTAATGTTTTCTACCGTCTTAGATGCAGATTTTTGACAGAGCCCTGCCATAAATATTACTTGTTTAATATTAAATTTCAAAGCAGAACTTACCACTATTTTCGAATCGTAATTTTAACAAATATCTTCAATTCCTGCTGAAATCTGTTAACCTGATGAAGTAATTACGTTATACAATCATACATTAGTCTGATGGACTAATGTATCTATGGGTAGGTTGTTTAACGGAGTTTCGTTCAGAAACAGTTTTATTAAGAATAGAGTTCGCCCCCTGGTTGTGGAATATGGAACTAAAAGATTCGAGATTGGGCTTTTTTTGCAAGATTTGGTAGTGCGTGCGCACCACGCCTGCTAAACGATACTAGAGTCAGCGGGGCTATGTTTCGAGGTTCGTTCGGTTCAAGATTGTGTTTTTATGAGATTTTGAAGCATAAATTTCAGGTTCATTTAAGAATATTATTACGAGCTCGGGCAATGCTGGGTGACTCAGCTAGTTCGTAAATAACCTTTTCAGAAACCTTTGTTTCTTAAACTCACTTCCGAGATTATCGTTTACTTTGCGGTGTTTAAAAATCTGTATCGGCTTTGGAAATCAAAATACGAAACAACGAAAAATACTAAAAACATATCTACGTACATATTTGTAAACGGCATAATCCATTTAAAATAATATTAATAATAACCCTTTAAATAAGGATCGCTTCTAAAAGTCACTTGAGCTGTTTTATTTTTTTTTCTTCAATGTTTAACTAGACGTTGGGAGCCACCGTAATATTTACAAATCATGGATATAGATAATATAAAATATCAAAATAAAACATGTGATATTTACCAAGCACTGTACCATATTACTTTTATTCATAATTTAATTTATTTGGACTTCCTTAAATATAATTATTATAACCCCTTAAGCTAATATTACTTTTTGTTGCATTAAAATATCTCAGTTTGTTGATTTTCTATAAGCAAGTAAACGCTATTGGTTTACAATGGAAGTCTATGGGAATTTGGCGAAATATTAGAGAAACCGCCAATTTGCCGTCATTTTTGGCGCCTCATTTTGGCCGCCAAATGTGGCGATAAATCGCCAAGTTGGCGACAAACTTGGCGGTATTTGGCGACAGAACAGGTTCCCTCCTATGATAACACCCTTTATAGGTATGGAGATGCATTAAATGCTTGACATTTACGATAAGCCATTATTGGCATTTAATCTTATAGTTTGGCAATAGTTTTTTAGTCGGCGGGATAATCGAGTAGTACCGAATTGCGTAAAAGAAACATCCTTATAACTTGAAAAATTATAATCCTATTAACTAACAATTTACTGCGTGGGATTAAGCGTCTCATTTCCAATTAAAATATATCTTTGAATTAAAATTTGAATGAAATACAGGGTCATGAAAACCGAAGAGTGTGAAAAATAGAATTACAAATATCTCGGTAACTAATTATCCGATCGAGTTTATTCATGATGCAAAATTTATGTTTTTTTATTGTCTTTTATATTTACTCCTCCAAATAAACAATTTCGAAAATTTTTGTATACCTTTTATCAGAACGAATATTTCAAGAGTCCGAAAAAAATAATTCCGTTTAATCGAGGTTGCTGATATTCAACAGACTTCTTCCCATTATTACTCCCTAAGTACACACCGAATTTCAAGTCTCTATCTCAATTTGTTCGGGAGATAGAGCGATTGGAGCACACAGACATACAGACGGACGGACAATTTTTTTTTTTCTAAAAATATGTTTTTCGGAATCTCCAGTGTCTGAAACATGTAAATCCGTCAATTTTTTTTTTTCGATTTTTAAAACGATTACAAGACTTACCCTATACTACGTATGATGGGTAAGTAAAAAACTGAATCGGCTTTGGAAATTGAAATACGGAAAAAAAAATCAAACTATATTTACATACGTTTTCTTTTAAAACGACGCCTTTTCATTATAAAAATGTTGTTATTAACCGTTTCTGAAACCTATTTTCTCGTGTTTCGTTTTTTATGTAATTTTTAAAAATTGGCCTCCATTTTCCTGTTCGAAATGAGAAAAATAAAAAGCCCACATACCCAGCACACATTTGCTTTTAAATCGACGTCTTCTGTAAAAAAAGTATTAATACTAACCCTTTTTAAAAAATGATTTTCTGAAATTCTCTTTTCTCTCTCTCTCAATGTTTTTGAGAAGTTCACGATTTAATACTTCTTTAGAATATTTTTGTTTCTGCGCATGTGCTAGTAAGCCTTCGTTTTTAACAGAGATATATGTATTTCTGAGTTTATGAGTTTAAAAGAGGGAAGGGGAGTTTTATATTATTAGGTTTTCTTGGGAGCCTGTTGTCAAAATTGTAAGTTTTATACATGTAAACGTCAGAAAATAAATCTGCAATCACTATAACGATGGCAGCTTAGTTCATTTGAATATACTTTCGTCTAAAAATATAAAATCTTACAAATGAGAGGGTGTTTGCTGCCAAAAGCAGTGGGGGGGGGGGGGGGCTCGAGCAATAGCATCGTTACGAAAGATTTCCCTTTAAATATGTAAATTTATTTTACAGAGAATTTTGATAGATTTAAGGTTATTACAAAGGACCAAGGCAACGCCGGGCGGGTCAGCTACTAAGCTATAAAAAATATATTTATTGCTATTTAAAGATAAAGTAAACATTAAAACATATTTTCTCATTAATACTGTTAGAGGAATGTAGAGGAAGATTGAAATTCTATGTACAAATGAATGAAATTTATTTTAGTTGCGCATGGATCGAGGCAACAATCTATTTGCCAATCTCTTCTTCTAGTTTCTCATTAGTTCACTCTGTCTAGTCTGTCAACATACCTACTGCGTACGTTAGAAAGTTTGTTACAATTAAAAAAATAATTGACAAAGAACAAATACTTATCCTGATATTCCCGTACATTTTAATTTAAATTTTATTTGTACATCCATTATAATAACGTTACGCTATCATTTTAACTGCGTTTTGTCCATACAAACTGTAGTCAAACAAAAGTCCATACAAATGGGTTAGTAAAAATAACTTTTGCTTAATTATCTTAATTTTATCTTAAAATAGAGTTGTTCAAACATTTTTCTTAAAAATCCTTTCTTTCCGTTATTTCCGAATAGAGTTTTTTGCCTTCACAAAAACGCACAATTTCTGTCATTAAAATAGACAAATTATTCTATAATAAAATCTTGCGATCTCTACGGCCCGATAGTTGCTGGAAGGACAGCCTTACTTTAAAGTTAAAAAAAATACCACATACATCATTACACACAGGTACCTTTTCAAAACTTTTTATAATCCTATTTTTAGCAATTAGATGTCCTTTCTCAACGTAGTGAGAGCGTCTGCTAATTTGTTGCGGCGGACATTTTGCCTCGCCTGTACTCCCCCCCCCCCCTTTCCCAATAGCAGTGAGTAATAGTGCTGACAGAATGTGATTACGGCAATTCATAATCACGATTATCTGCGTGCATTGTGTATGCCGGATGCCGTCGAAGAAGATGAGATGATAGAGCATTGGAAAGCTACGCGAAAATTCCTAGGCACCGCATAAAGGGCCTGAAACATTTGGCACGACTAATCTGAACACTTTTTATTCAGTTGGAAATATTACAACTTGAATAAACTCTATATGTTGCATATTTGAAACATGTTGATATAAAGGAATAAGTAAAGCCATTATAGAACGGCGACAATGGATAAACTTTTGAAACTCGATTTGTAAATTTATACCCTGACTGTGTAGTATGTTGTCAGTGTGTGACTCTGTTTCTGCAACATGTTGACATAAACAGGAAATTTAGTTCAAATAGAAATGTAACAATGAGCAAACTAACGTTAGAAAATCCGATATTGATATAAAGCATAGTCACGAATATATTCGTGCGTTCTTAGCTTTACACTTTTACGCTTTTCTGTTAACACTATTTCTTAATGTAAAGATTAAATAAGACGAAATTGTTAAAAAATACTGGTAAGACAAAAGCACAGTAAAAAATCCATTTGTTATTAAATTTCCGTTTCACAAAGCGTTAATAACCTGACTGTCTACCTTCCCAGATTAAGAGAACGTTTTTATTAAAGTTGCACATTTACATTACGTCATGATGACTACAGAAATTATGTCCATGCACTTGATTTTTTACGCATTAGATTGTCGAAATATTAAATATTAGATTAAATTTTTATAATTCAGCTTAATTGAAGCTTGTGTAATTATTATCCCATATTATTCTATTTAATTTTATTATTTTATGATCCTTATATCATTTATCTTTCCCACGGAACTGATGGTAACGTTTCTAGGTTTATGATATTTTTCGTAATTATTTAGAAAAAATTAAATTACACGGATAACATCTTCATTGAAATAATTCGTTTAGAATAAATAACAATATTCACATTCACACTTATTTTTTCTGCCATTTTATGAGATATTATTGAATGTTTTTTCTGTCCATGGACATGACTGGATTTCTTGTGATGATACTTATATTTAAGTAATAAAGATTGCACTTAGAAATTGAATTAGCCTTAGAAACCACCGATTTGGATATAAATAATAAGTTATGAAAGAAAGTTTTAAGTCAGTTTTACAGAAAATTAAACTGTAATTAAAAATGTCTACTTTTGACTGTAATTAAAAATTACAGTCAAAAGTAGATATGTGTCAGGTTACGTACGTAATTGGTCAGGATTTGTGGATACATTATTTGCATTAAAAATATATTTTTATTTATTTACATGTATTGTTCAGTTTTACCACACCACATTTCCATTATAAGATTTCTTTTTTAAGGGGTCTTATACCTTTTAATCCCTTGAAAGGCACCGGTATATTATACATACCACTTAATTTTAATTCCGAAATGCCACATTGGCACCAGAAAAAGGAATTATATTGTGCTTAATACAATGTACGTAAATAAAAGCTTTTACTTAGTTTGATATAAATATCTCTTCTTAGTTTCATATAAATATCTTTGTTCAGTCATTTTAGGTAGATTTCGTATGAAATACTACCTATTGGGATCGTTCTATGTTGGAATTTCTGAAAAATGTTTGCAGATCTACACCGATCATGACCCCTAGAACCTAAAACCACCCTCAGTAAAAAACTTTATCTATCTATCTATCTATCTATCTATCTATCTATATATATATATATATATCGCTTTCTTCTGGACACGATAACTTTCGTAAATCTGCACCAATCTCTTCCAAACTGATACATAAAATCAATGGGCATAAAATCTCGGTCAAGTTCGTTCATGGGCAAAATCGGACCAAGCGGATGGAAATAGGGAGGGGTTTTGCGAAACCCGAACCCTCCCCCCCCCATAACTTCTTAATTTTTATACATATCAAATCAGTTTAAAGTTTTTATTACTTCTAAAAATAGGGCCAAAATTTTATGTATCACAGATTTTTGATAAAGTTAAAAATGGGCTCAATTGGCGCAAAAAATAGGGTTTTGTGGAGAAAAAAATTCGTAACTTCGTCAATTCTCAACATATCAATTCCAATTAATTTTATTATAAATCTCCTTAATATTATCTACAACTTTTATATTCACAAGTTTTTGATAGGACCAATTCGTACCGCAAATAAAATTAAAAACGAAAACAGAAAGGGGGTTTGAAGAAGTAAAAAATCCATAACTCCGTCAATTCAAAAGATATAAAATCCCCATGAATTTATAATATATTTTCTTAATATTGTCTACAACATCTGTATAGATAACTTTTGGATAGGACTAATTCTTACAGCAAAAACAAATTAAAAATACATAGCGGTTGAAGAAAAAAATCATCTAAGTAAGGGTGTATTCAAATCCAAACTGCTTATTTTCTGACTCATTTTACAATTCATTTTTGCTCTCAAAGGCTTCCAATTGTTACGTTTTCTTCCTCAGAAACTATATAATGTACCGAAATGGTCGATTTTTTGATAGAGGCAGAATATATTTTAAAAAATGCTGTTAAAGTGGGCATTTTGAACCGAATTTCCCGAATCGGATTGTGTTGGAAAAGTCATTGCATTAAGGATGCACTCAAATCCAAACTGCTTATTTTCTCACTCATTTTTAAATTCATTTTTACTCTTAAACGCCTCCAATTGCTAGATTCTCTTATTCAGAAACTATATAATGTAAAGTAATGATCGATTTTTTTGATAGAGGCATAATATATTTCAAAAAATGATGTCAAATTGGGCATTTTGAACAGAATTTCCCGAAGCGATTGTGTTAGAAACGAAAAATATTGCCATACTGAGAAAATAATTGTTTATTAATCAAGTTTTAATTAATTGATAGAAAAATAAAAACACAGGTCGCTTATAAATCTTTTCAAAAATCACGTCAGCATGTTTCATATTTTTTTTTTTAGGTAGATTTCGTACGAAATGCTACCTATTGGCGTCGTTCCTATGTTGGAATTTCTGAAAAATTTTTGCAGATCTACACCGATCATGACCCCTAGAGCCCAAAACAACCCTCAGTAAAAAACTTTATCTATCTATATATTTATCTATCTATCTATCTATCTCTCTATATATGTATCTATCTGTATATATAACTTTCTTCTGGACACAATAACTTCCACAATTCTGCACCAATCTCTTCCAAACTGATACATAAAATCAAGGGGCATAAAATCTCGGTCAAGATCGTTAATGGTCAAAATAGGACCAAGGGTATGGAAATAGGGAGGGGTTTTGTGAAAACCGAAAAAACCCTATAACTTCTTAAATTTTGTACATATCGAATCAGCTTAACGTTTAGCCAGTGTTTTTCGACAGTAATTTCTGTCTCATTTAATGCCCATATTATACTCAAATCCTCTTATACCTATATTTCAGGCATTATAGTAGCCACCAGTATAGACACTTTTACCACATTTGTTTTATATTAATATATAAAGATTCATGACACTTAACTTTCATTTTAAAAAACCTTTATCTTTCGTTTTGTACATATTAAAATCGAACATTATAATTTACATTTCTTTACTTTTCTTAAAAAAAACAAACCACATTTTTTTACTTAAAAAGGACATAAATTCCGGTATATCGTTAAAACTATGCTATTTATAAATATATATTGCATTGTCCATACTCTTTGGCACTTCTCTGAAAAAACGTTTTCGTCCATTTCATGGACTTCTTCAGTTTCATTTGGCGGCTCGCAGTTTCATTTTCGACCTTTTATCATTTCTCTTTTTTCATTTTTTCCCCCTTCTCCCTTTTCACTTTCCCCCTCTTTCCAGCATTTTTAGCCAACGGGAGTCAACATTTGCATGCGCCATATCGTTGCATACATTTTTTCTTTCGAGGTTAATCTCGATAGCCTCTCTCATTAGGGTGTTGTGGGGATTATCATATGCAGCTATTTTTTCTATTTTTATTGATTGAGGTATTATGGGGTTTTTTAAATTTGTTCGTGAGAAGGCTGTTGTTTGATTATTATATTTAATGTCGCGGATATGCTCCTTATACCTTTCGCTTATTTTTCGCTTTGTCATCCCGATGTATGTAATTTCCTTATTGTCTGTATTTGAGGCTTTAATTTTATATACTCCTGCCGTCTGTAATTCGTCGTATCTTTCTGCTTCATTTCGTATCGTTTTAAATAGGGAAGGGTTGGGTGTGATTGGGACTATCTTTCCGAGTTTACTAATTTCGCGTTTT
This sequence comes from Maratus speciosus, assembly GCA_963932465.1. Classification (NCBI taxonomy): domain Eukaryota; kingdom Metazoa; phylum Arthropoda; class Arachnida; order Araneae; family Salticidae; genus Maratus; species Maratus speciosus. The sequence goes on along the minus strand of OZ010787.1, from coordinate 504,436,577 downwards.
ATTTTTAGTGCTATTCCGTTCATTTTTTAAAATGAAAGTTAAGTGTCATGAATCTTTATATATTAATATAAAACAAATGTGGTAAAAGTGTCTATACTGGTGGCTACTATAATGCCTGAAATATAGGTATAAGAGGATTTCAGCTTAACGTTTTTATTACTTCTAAAAATAGGGCCAAAAATTTATGTATCACAGTTTTTTGATAAAGTTAAAAATGGGATCGAGGGGCGCAAAAATAGGGTTTTAGGGAGAAAAAAAATTCATAACTTCATCAATTCTCAAGATATCAAATCCAATTAATTTTATCATGAATCTCCTTAACATTATCTACAACTTTTATATTCACAAGTTTTTGATAGGACCAATTCTTACCGCAAACAAAAATTTAAAACGAAAAAAATCCATAACTCCGTCAATTCAAAAGATATAAAATCCCCATGAATTTATCATATATCTTCTTAATATTGTGTACAACATCTATATAGACAAGTTTTGGATAGGACCAATTGTTACTGCAAAAACAAATTAAAAATACATAGCGGTTGAAGAAAAAAATCATCTTAGTAAGGGTGTATTCAAATCTAAACTGCTTATTTACTGACTCATTTTACAATTTATTTTTACACTCAAAGGCTTCCAATTGGTACCTTTTCTTACTCAGAAACTATATAATGTACCGTAATGGTCAATTTTTTGATAGAGGCAGAATATATTTTAAAACTTGCTGTCAAAGTGGACCTTTTGAACCGTATTTCCCGAAGCGGATTGTGTTGGGAAAATCATCGTATAAAGGGAGTATTCAAATCCAAACTGCTTATTTTCTGACTCATTTTTAAATTCATTTTTGCTCTCAAACGCATCCAATTGGTAGATTCGCTTATTCAGAAACTATATAATGTACCGTAATGATCGATTTTTTGACAGAGGCAGAATATATTTCAAAAAATGATGTCAAAGTGGGCATTTTGAACGGAATTTCCCGAAGCGATTGTGTTAGAAACAAAAAATATTGTCTTACTGAGAAAATAATTGTTTATATATCAAGTTTTAATTAATTGAACGAAAATTAAAAACACAGGTCGCTTAAATATCTCTTCAAAAATCATGTCAACAAGTTTCATTTTTTCCTATTAAAAATGAATCTGGAGTCATGCCAGAAAATTTCGAGTTGTTGAGCATGGAAAAGTAATTTTTTAAATACCGCCCAAACATGATTCTGATAAAACCAGTTATTATTTAAAAATGAAATAAAAACTCGTCAAAAGTGGCCAGATAAAATTGTTAAAGTGGGTTTATCTCTAATCATGATTTGGTTTTTGTTTGTGAAATTAGTATACTTAACTTCGAAATCTACCTCCGCCTGTAGGCCGGGCCTCATGAATTTTTAATATTTTAGCAGCAAAAGTACTTTTCCCCAGAAAAGTTTAGAGTCTCCGTCGTCAGAGCTAAAAATGATGTGGTTTCGAGTTTTCATAATGTTTTAAATACTTATTAAATTTACATAAAGCTTTGTAATATATTTAAGCTATATTTAAGGATTTATGAAATATAAAAATAAACACTTATAATATAATAAAAAAAATACAATTCAGTTAAGGGGGTAGGATACCTTTGAACACGTCGAAAAAGAAAAAAATACCACTATGTTACCAGCTTCAAAACTTGTCTAATAAATCTAAAATAAGAATCAAACTTCATTTAAATATAAAGCTTATATTTATATTTATATTTAAAAATATACATTTACTTGTAAATTCATAAATAAATATTGAAATGATAAGTTTAAAAATATGTGGTAATAAGAGAAAAAAAAATCTTGCGCGCATGATAAAATCTGAAAATATGCATAGAAAGAGGAAATTTTGGTGAAAATAAATACATAATACTGCTCCCTTTATAATAAGACCAGAATATTTGTAAAAAATATTGACTAAATTAAAAAATTAACAAAAAATTAAATTTTTCACTTTAAAAAAATATTTTCTAAGTTAAAATAAAAAAATAAAAATCTTTCCTTTTTCTGGTTTTAAGTTGTAGATAATACAGTAATGAATATGTGGTGAAAAGTTTTTTTGACTGCCATGGATAGTTTTTTAGTAACACTGCGCGCAGTATCAAAATGCAGAGTTTTGAATAAACGCAATGCAAAGTTTAATTAATCCTATGTAATCTTAATATGTAGCCTTAATAAAACTGCCGTAATTAGTAAACTAATGGAAATTTTTTAATGCGGTTTGCATATTGTTCAGAAATGATTACGAAATCAAAATGTGTATTAAAATTTTTCAAAACTTTTGCAAATTTAAAGGTATCCCTCCCTCTTAATATTGCAACATTTTTTCACATGATATGTCGCAATCCGCAAAGATAACTTAGAATAGATATATCAACATAAAATTTATGTTAAAATAAACTTTAAACTATACTTTATAAAATTAATTAATGATAAATAAATGCCCCGACAGAAACTATTTTAAATATTAAATTGAATTGAAAAAGGGAAAAAATATTGAAAGAATAATTAATTAATGATTAAAAAATAATGAAAATATTTAATTATCTCAATGATATTAATTCATTCTATAAAATGTGGATTAATGCTCATTTTAACATAAGTTTTATGTTTATATACCTAGTTTAAGTTAAGTTATCTTGCAGATTGTGATATACCATGGGAAAAAATTTTGCAATATTAAGTGAACTGTATTTTTTTATTACATTATATTACATTATAAGTGTTTGTTTTTGCATTTTATAAAATATTAAATATGGCTTAAATATATTACAGAGAGTTATGTATTTTCAGTAAGTATTTAAAAAGTTATGAGAACGTGAAATCTCTTTTTCACGGCGACCAAGATTATAAAAGGTGAGACTCCTTTAGGGGGTACGGATGTCAAAATTCTAAAAAAGTGCCTCAATTTTTCTAACAAAATACTACTACAAAGTTAAATAAATTAAATAAAGCAAAACATATATTTCTATGATTATCAGATAAGGAAATGTAACAATTTTTGCGTTGTACAATCAGTTCTATACTGTAAAGAAGTTATTTAACGTTATTACATAAAATTGGTGGGAACATGCTGTCTCTAATTTTATGCAGTAATTTAACTTATACGGGGGTAACTCTGAAAATTTTGAGACATGGGCTGTGAGAAAACTACCATATCTCACTCGGAAATAACCCCAATATACGGTGCAGAAACCATCATAGAGCATCCCACGTAAAAAAAATTTTTCTCAGAATAATTTCTAAATCCAGAAGGAGGCCACAGAACATGAAACGAGAAAATCGATCGCATTCAATCTTCACAGATGACACTAACTTGAAGTGTATTTCTTTATGTAGTGGCGAAAGGCATTCCTTTCATCCTCGCACAGGTCACCTACAGACCAGCCACATGTCTGAGAACTCAAAAGTGAACTTGCTTCTCACAGCTACGTCATCAGTCCTGTTCCATCCTATGCAATCAGACCTTGTTTGTAAAATCGCGATCTAGAGATTTTAGTGGCTAGAATATATAGCCTTTGTGCTTGGCGCAAAACCAAGTCAATAAAAAGAATGCAAGAGCATTTTCAGCAGATTTTTGACTTGAGACTTCAAGTAGACTTTCAGTCGTGCAGAGAGTCACACCTCTCTGACGGGAGATTTTCTTCGGAGCTTTTCCGAAGAGCGGCAGACGTGAAAGCTTGGTATGGCTTTGTTTATTCTTCCCCCGGAGAAATACAGGAGGCTACCTAACCTTGATTGTCAGCAAGACAAGAGCGTCAACTTTCTGTCGAACACCGAAGAGCAATTCTACTCCAGAGTTGAAATATTCCTCACTGATAGAAGGAAAGAATGGCATAAGCACCTGTTTTGTGCTGAATATACAGCAGCTTCGCATGCGCACTTGAATTTACTAACTTTAGATTGTCAGCTGCGTACGAACTATATTTATCAGGTGTGTCCCAACGAAATAAAGCCACCATAATTGTGTGCCGTAACTGGACACGAAACAAACAAATAAGAACGAAAGAAATAATTTAAGAAAGTCTATATAGAAATACATATTTACAATGAGTAACTCAGTCCCTGCTCCACCTGGGCAGGATAAAAGGATGAATGTGTAGAAAAAGAGGGGGAAAAAGTGTCCCGCCGAAATAAAGCCACTGCCAATATTAGTATTTATTGGTAACTACAGACATTCGAGCTGCTGCAGTTCAACATTTTTATGACTTCAGGAAGTTGCCAAATACTTGTTCTGTGCCAGTCGAACTTAATGCAGACTTTGAAAGGTTGCCTTTTGTATTTCTCCTGCAGTATTACAATGGGAAGGGAAACCCAGCTATCAAAGATCAAGAAAGGACCGATAACAGCTTTTAAGGAACAAAGTCTTTCATATAGATCAATATATAAGCAAATCAAACGGTCTAAAACAGTAATAGACAATTTTGTAAATCAGAGCGATGTGTACGGGCATAAAAAAAGGAGGTGTGCATGCAGAAAAACGAGTTCAAGGCAGGAAAGAGAGGTTTTGCGTAGTCTTTCACGAGGTGGTATTTCCCTAAAACAGTTGACCAAAGAGGATAACGTCCCTGTGACAAAATCAACCCTGTCACGAATTAAAAACGTACAAGCAACTTACGATATGAGAAAAGGAAACAGCAGCCCATGTTGAAAGCTATCCACATGCAAATGAGAGTCGATCGCGCTAGATATCATCAAACATGGAAGGACATGCGGCATCGTGTTAAAGTCTCAGATGAGAAAAAAAATAATTTGGATGGGCCGGACGGCCTTTCTTTCTATTGGTATGACATGAGAAAAGAAGAGGAAATTTTCTCCAAAAGACAGCCAGGTGGAGACTCATTAATGGTGTGGGGAGGGTTCGGCTACGGATGTAAACTAACCTGGCTTTTCTCCCAGGCTGCATAAAGGCTACCGATTACCAAGAAATTGTAAAAAACATTTACTGTCATTTACAAAGAGAATTGGTGGACTAAGTTGGATATTTCGGCAGGGCGACCTCCATTTACGTTGCAAAATCCTCCTGAAAGTGGTTTTTGGATAATCGAGTGCATGTTATGGAATATCCTACCCTTTTTCCTGTTATCTCAATCCCCCAAAAATATGTGAGGTATCCTCAGTAGGGCTGTATATGCCAATGGCAGACAGTCTGTGATAAAAATGAAGGTCGTTATCTTTGAAGCCTCAGAGAATATTGATTCTACTGTCCTTCAATGATTGGTAAATGGTATGCCACATCGTATATTCCAACTCATATATAACTATGGCGGATAGATTGCCTATAAACAATAGTGGCTTTATTTCAGAGGGACACTTTTTCGCCTCTTTTTTTACAAATTCATTTTTTTCCTCCCAGGTAAGACAGGTAGTCAGTTACTATTTGTAAATATGTATTTGTATATAGACTTTCTTAATATATTTGTTTCGTTCATATTCGTTTGTTTTGTGTTCTATTACAGCACACAATCACGGTGGCTTTATTTCGATGGGACGCACCTTATGTTGTATAAGCCTATTATAATCAAGACTATTTTTTAATATAATTGCTTTGATTTTAAATAAACGTAATTTATATTAAATGAGGCTCGGCCACTGAAGTACAACAGGCTATCACTTCCTATCAGAAAACCTGCAGGCCTTACAGGGCACACGATATTCGTCAAAATAAATTTGGTCGAATATGTAAATTTGAACACTTTTAAGCCCGCAGACGATAATTTATGGCAATAATTGCAATTTAGCTGTCGTAGAATAAATTTTAAAACAGACAAAGTGTAATTGACGCTAGAGCATTACCGAGTTATGTTTTTCTATGATTTTAAAGTAGCGCTAAATCAAGAAGAATGTCTTCAACGTCTACAATTAACATATGTAAATGAAGCTCCATCCTATTCAGATGGTTTACAGAATTTAGAAGAGGTCGAAATTGGCTTTTGGATGAACAACACACAGGATGACGGTTGTCAGCTGCAGTGTCAGAAGATGATCCGACCGAGCGAAAAATGTAATCTATGAAAATCGTTGTACCTCTATAGAAGGAACTTAACATTGAATCCGCAGCTATGCATAAAATTATTCATGAAGAACTGCATATGGAAAACATTGTTTGTCATTGGAGCAGAAACATTCATAGAATCATTCGTAGAAAAACATTAATAGCAGTCATTCACAGAACACAAAATGCGGAACGTGTGAGAATCAGTAAAGAAACCTTAAAATTACTTAATGATGGTGGCCACCAAATTATTTATAAAGTCTGGAGTGGTGATGAGACGTGCATGCATTTTCTGATGGTCCAACACGTCAAGAAAATAAATTATGGTTCTTTGAAGATGATCGCAAACAAACAATGGTGAAAAGACAACGAACAATAAAACAAGTAATGTATGCCGTGTTCTTCAGAAGTACACGTCTGGTTAAAGCCATTACGGTAAAGGGACAGAAGACAGTTACAGATAACTGATACGCCACTAAGTGTCTTCCAGATATTCTTCAAGAGGGGAATGTTAAGGGACTCGTGCTTCACCATGACAGTGCATATTCTCATTCAGCAATGAATGCAGCCGAATTTCTTGAGCAACAACAACAACAAAAAAGTGATAGAATATCCACACTATTCTCCTGATCTTGCTATGTGTGGCTTTTGGCGATTTTTTAATCTAAAAATAGTTACGTGTGCGCCGTTGTAATTCCGAAGATGAGACCGATGAGGCTTTAAAAGAATATTTTCCACCTACTCCAAGATGGCTTTAGGCATTTAATCTCTGGAAAATTCGCCTACAAAAGTGCATTGATATTGGAGGGAAAACTTTGATCACTCCTAACAGTTGGTAAGTTTAAATTGTACCATTTAGCCGTATCTCAAAAATTTCAAAGTGAGCATCGTATAATGGTGTAATTTAAACTGATATAACTGGTGTTAATATTACACATTAGTGTAACGTACAACCAGTTATATCGGTTAAATTACTCAATAAAATAGAGGCAGGAAGCTGCCACCAATTTTATGGAGTAACGCTGCATAAATAGTAAATAGTCTACAGTGTACCCTGCCTGTTATTAATTTTTTTTCTCAGAATCAATTTTTTTACAATTTGCCATACTTAAAAGGATATATGTAAACTTTCTTTCAAGATATCGGTATGTAAATTAGTACAGAGTTTTCTGTGTTTCGCTTTTAATAAAATGTCTTCAGGCTTTTTAATTTCTTGTAAAAATTTTAAAAATATGTTTCTCGAATTAAAGTTCGCTCTAATAAAATATCTTCTTTTTTAACTTCCAAATTTAATATAAATTTTTCAAGTAATATTTTTAAAAATCCTGAAGATAAACTTATAAGATAACTTTTCTTCACACAATAATCAAAGTAATGAAATAGACAAAGTCGTTCATGAGTTATATTAAAAATTAAATAAATTTAAAATTTAAAACTTAAATTTAAAAATATTCAAAACTTAACAATAATTTTTATGATAAAAGCAATCTTTATATAGTCACATTTTAAGAAAATAATTCATTAAAAAACACCTATAAATAAAGAAAAGCAAATTTTGGCCTCTCCGGACCCCCTTAATTGCAATTACTTATTTAAACAAATAAGTGACATCGTTTAGCACGTTTCTAATTGAGTGACTGATACAAGGTCTTCTAAATATTAAAATAGTCAGAGAAAATATCTTTTGGGAAAAATAAAATATTCGAAAAATCTTCTCTTCTGCATGATTTCCCTAATTTCATTCTTTTCCATCCGTTTCTATTGTATCGAAATCCGCGTCACTATTTTAAGAAAAGTAGATCTTTCATATAGGATGATTTATCGAAAAACTTGGAAATTGTTTCCCAGAAAAATGCCAATTAAATGTTATTTTTTAGGAGTACAGATAAAGCAAAGTATTCATAAGTAATAAATAATTAATTAAGAACTAAAACTATTACATCAGCATACTCGTATATATTTTTTTGCAGAAATCTCAAAAAAAAAGAATTCTTACGTAATTCAATCTCATCGTACATGAAAAAAGTATTATACATTAATAAGTGACACAATGTTTAATTAAAATATATTATAATATTTTTTGAAATCATTATCTAGTATTTTTCAGATTTTAATTTAACTATTTTTTACTCTTCTCCATTATACAGAACCGCTCGGAATGTACTGAATTTTCACATGTAATGTGATTTTTGTTTGCTCAGCTACTATACTGGTGTTCATAAATTTAGTGAAAAGCTCAAAATGCTAATTTTACAACACAGAAGTAAATTTCGAGTGTTGGAAAATAAACCGATGAAGACAGTAGGTGTAGCAAATGCGTGCTACCCTAATAGCATCGCCAGTCAATGTGATGTTACTGGTGTCACAAATGGTCAAAAGTGTCGCATTTACTATGTTGAATCAAATTGTGATGCATTATATACGTTCTATATCTCTCAAGTGACCTTCATTTGATGATGTCACTGCGAAGCTACCATAATTGATGCTTTGCGACAATAACTAGGTGACATTGCAATGAAGTCATCTAGTAATCATTGTCATGCCACTGCACTTAGAGACTCCACTGTGAGATCACTATGACCGTTGCACAGTGAGGAGTCACCAAATGATGCACAATGAAGTCACTGCAAAACTTTTATTTGGCCATCGTTTGGAGATCCCACTGGGAAATCAAAATGACCATTGCTTTGTAAAATGTCATCAGGTTATTTCATTGTGATGTTTTTGAGAACTTGTCAAAATCTAGGTGTCATGGTGAGTTAACACTGGAATCTCCAAACGATACTACGGCCCCACCAATGGCTGAGAGGTTCTGCTCTCGAAGCTGGTAGACGGGAGGTGCTGGGTTCGATCCCAATCGCGCCCGTCGGCCTAATCGTTCGGAGTTTTCGTGGTTTTCTTCGAGCCATGGATTTCCATGCGTAAATACGGGTTAGGTTCCCTTAGAAAGACCCACACGGAGGGCACACCCCTCTCGGGTCTATATCCCTACTGTAGATAATCGACCGTCAAAAATCAACCAAACAAACGATACTACAGTAGAAGTACTAGAGGACTTTTTGCAACGTCCTTAGTGATCCGTCACAAAGCGTAAGTCACAGTGATTTAAAAGCTGGTTCACCAAATGACGGTCATTTAAGATTAATAGTATGACGAATAAAATGTGTTTTCCTTTAGTTCAACTTTGTGATTATCATTCTTTTGATCCGAGGCCGACGAAAAGGAGAGACTGCCAAATTACCTTTCGCAACTGCCGACCTTCGGGCCGCTGGAGTCACGCATTGCTCGTGCGCATGCATTTTTACTTTTTCAGCTCAAGCGTCCCCAATAGCGGTCCACGTGTAACCCAGTGCGACAGTTTGTGTTTTTGTGTCAGCCTCGTTTTCTCCATCTGTGATATCAGAATGAAGTCACATCGGCTGTCTGCAAACTATTAGTGTATTATCTATTTCATAAAATTTTTGTTTATATCACATTTAATCTCACAGCTTAAAATGAAGTTTTGTGTTCAAAACTTAGTGTTTTGTGTTTTTTCCGTTAAGAGCGTACGTTAATCAGGCAAAGACACTCTCAAACTAAACCGATTGAACTAATGTTAAACTGATGGCAGCGTACTTTTCAAATTTCCTTTTAATTGCTTTTTTTTATATACGGAGAGGTCGATTTCTAGCCTAGTACTTTACGCATTTTTGAATTTTCTTACAATTTTTTTTTATGAGAACTCACCGAACCGGTTCCGATAGTGAAAATATTCCCATTAAAAGCAACTAGTAGAAAAATCGGAAATGTAAAAAGAATCCTGTTAGAGATCGACGTCGGATATCCTTTGCAAAATAATTCTTAAAAAAAAGTGAAATGCAAACTATAAATTTGAATAGAAAGCTGTCATTTTGTTAATATTACTGTAGGCCTTTAATTTGTGAATACCAGTGTGTGAAAGACGTTTGGTTAGATTAATGCTGCTTAATCACAAGTTGAATTTTAACACTTTAATATTTTAGATCTCCGAATTTGACTAACATTTTGTACGTTAAATAATGGTATAAAGCATGTACCCAAATTATCTTCAAATTTAATCCTGAAAAGTCTTATATATTATAGCTTCACAAGATTGCGAATTGTTGAGTATTTACAAAATAGAGGTATACAAATTACAGTAGTTTTTATACTATCGTTTTACATATAAGGAAATTCGTAAAATGGAAATTATGAAGTTTTTGAATTTTATATTTGTTTGTAGTCTCATTAGTCTGTAATGTCACTTTTTCGAAATTATTCTTATTTGTTATATGTGGTAAAATATCGACTGACAGAACTGCGTGATTTAAAAAAAATAATAATGTATATTTTGTAAAAATTACTCATTTTGTCACCATTTATGTTCCAAAAGCAAAGTTTTTGTATTCTCTCTATGTATATTCAGAGTGTAGATTAATTAAATGTGTAATTAAATGTAAAAACAATGCTCCCATTTTTTAGAATTACTTCGACCCATAATCACTAATACGACCAATAATCATCCATAGCTTTATATTTGCAAGTATTATTTTTAAAACATACCACAACAAAGGCAAATAAGATGAGACAATTACCACACTTATTTTTCAATTAACACAACTGAAAAAACATGAATTTTGAGATATCACAAAAAAATCATAACATTTATTTGTCATATGATAAAAGAACATTTATCCAACTAAAGAAAACTATTAATGATGAACATAATTAAATACTCTACATTAGGATAAAACCCTCAGTATTTCACTACAAACCAGTAACTGACACTTCAGCAAGGATTTAACTCAAATAAGCATTTTCTTGCAAAATTGTGCAAAGTAATGTCACCTAGTGATAACTTAGACACATTGGAGTCAAATTTATTTATTTTGGAGTCAAATTATTTACCATTAGTAGGCCAAAAATATGTTCAATGAAGAAGAAAGATTTGATAGCACAAAAAGTCACATTTTGGGCAATCGTTTTCTTTTAAATTTAAGGTAGTAAGGGAGAATAAGGAGGGTTGACCCACTTTGTACAAAATGATTTCTTATTTTTTATATATTGAACGTAGAATAAAGTTTTATGTAACATTTTACTCGTTATACAATCAGTTATCAAAATAAAATTGTTACATAAGTGTAATATATAAGAAATTTGAAAAATTATTGATTTTAATCATAAAAAAATATTGGGTCAAGGCTCCCCACATATGGGAGGGTTGACCCACTATATGGGAGGCTTGACTTACTTTGTTTTATATTGCAATATTTGTGAAGTTAAATAAAATCTGTTTTACAAAAGTAAAATAACTTTATGCTGCATACTGTAATTATTTTTTAAAAAAATGTTTTTTTAATATGATGCTGAAGCAAACCTGTTTAGACGCAATCGCATGTCAGAGGAGAAATTTTTTGTTTTAATCAAGATTTTGTCTGAGCAGGTATAATTGTACAGCAGGGAAAATGAAATTTTAACATTTAAGGCAGTATTCTGTTAGAGACAGGTTCCGTTTTCATAGTATTTCATGTTATTATGTCTGGATTTAGGAGCCACTGTTTTCTGCATTTTTTTGTCTCCTTGTCCTACTTTTTGTGACACTCGACCTGACAACTCTAGTTGTCACATAGTCTGGCTTCATCTCACTGTACTCACCCTGGTGAAATTTGTCTACATACCTTCCGGAAGTTTTTCGATCGATGCTATGCTCTTTTGTATCCGCATCAGCACTTAACTTATCATTAACATGATTTAAACCTCCAAGGCGCAAAGTACTTTCAGTACTAAAATGTTGAAATAAATGACTGGCACCGGAATTTACGAACACATTTATTTGAAAATAAAAAAAGGGCTATATTTCACTTTCATATTAAATGAAAAAGATTTTAGCAAAATTCTGGTGCCATTGTAACGTTTCGGAATTAAAATTAAGCGGTTTTATAAAAATACCATTACCCCTGAAAGGATTAAGACTGATGCTTTCATCTTTTCTAGTCCTTTCTAGTCTTTCCCACTGTTTTTATTTACCTATTGTAAGTAATATTTAAATGGAAAAAAGTTCCTATCCACTTTCCCATTTTTTAGCAATTTTTCACATCTTTCTTTAGTCAGATTTAAACATTTTCTTTTTTATCACAACAATTTACTGTAGCTTTACAGAATAAATTTACATTCTTATATATATATATATATAACCATTAACTTTTCATTATGCACCAGTATAATAAAAAGTTTTCCAAAACCACTTAATTAAGGAAGCCTTGAATCTGGTAAACCTTCCCTCACATTGACTTGGTCAAGCCTCCCTACATAGACCTTTTCTAAATAACAGCACATTGTTATGTTAAGCCTAACTTACTGTACAATAGGATGGAGCGAAAAAAATTTTTTTTTTACATCAAATACGGGTAGGTGCCAAAAGTTGCCTTTATATTAGTACATCATTTGCGTGCAATATTACCGCTGAAAAAAAAATGACTTGAGTCTGCGCTTTCGAAATTTTGGGTAAAATTTGACATTTTTTCGAAAAAAAAATAAAAAAATTCCTATAGAGCTGGCTATTATTTAATAGTGTTATTTAAACCTTTATTATTAATGACTTAACATATTTAAACGATAAAACGATATGTTTGTTCTGTATAACGAGAGCAAAACTGACAACTTTTGGTAAAAAAGGCGTTTCCACTCTGTTGTGTCGTACAACTAATTGTTGTTTGGAATTCAGCTCTTACATATTTGCTTTCAAATCTACCAAGGTGGTATCACGTGAGGGTAGCTGCATTTCATGACACAACAGTGCATATCTTCACCACCCTTCAATCTGAGCACAATGTTTTATTTATATATGGAATTGTGATTTTTTATCAAAGACTGGCATATGTTTCCTATGTATCAACCCAATCCATCTCTTATTTGTATCCACAGACGTTGGGTGATGCTGCTGTGACACTTCTTCACGGATATTTCTACTGCTTGTGTATGATAAGGCAAGCAGAGTAATACAGTGGAATTAATGGAATCTATTCAGCCCTCTAGTATCTTCACCAAAATTACATCCAGTTACTGCATAGTGATTGGGAGTTCTGTTCCTAGAACATTTTACAACATTTAGGTATTTCGTCTTTGAGTATGCCATCATTTACTCTACCTCTTGCATTTTTTATATGCTGATAAGCTTGTTGTTTAATGTGATGGCGATCGTCATCAACACTGCAATAAGAATTTGCTCTCGATGTGAAAAGCTACCATTGTCCTAAAGAAATTTTTTTAGTGTATTTGTTTTTTGCCATTTTCTGTGATGCTTAGCAGCCGAGTAATTTCCCATAAGTTTTTAGATTAATTTTTCAGATGTGGATTTTATTTTGTGTAAACCATCCTGCGCCATAAACCTGGATTACATACTTTGCGAGTGAACCAGACTCTGATGGTCAATCAGTGTTTGTCTGAAGTTGAATAATTTTATGCGCCGTTGTGAGCCATCTTGCATAGGACAAGTTTCTTGGGTTCCTATTCGCTAGTTCTTTTGAGTAATATCTTGATGAAATAACTTTGCAAATATCAATCAGGTATTTCTGGTATGTGCTGAGTACCCTTTTCTCGATTTCAGGAAATAATGTTTAAAAATTACTCTCTATGGCTTCAAAAATTGAAATAAGAAGGGAATAAGCACGTGGACAAAGTTTTTCCTATTAGTCCGATGCATCCCTGGGGATTAGAATCTAATTTTTGCCAACGATCTTACCTAATAAATAATGCAGAGGAATTTCACTGTACTTGGAGGTGGCATATGATCAATTGTAATGGTTCATTCTAAACATGTGCCTCGCAGAATGGATGACAACGACTAATAGAATTATCTGCCTTCAAATGAGCACTCACTGCTAATCAGTGTCTCTACGTTAACTCAAAAAGTACTATGTTATCCAAGTTTGGCCCTAGAATAGTTTACAATCAAATGTAATCCACAACTAAAGAAATGATCTAAAAACTCATGGGAAATTGGCCACACAAAAACAACTCGGCTACTAAACAACACACAAAACAGAATAAAACAAATACAAAAAAAACGGTTATTTAGAACAATGGTTGCTTTGCATACGCAGAGGAAATTCTTATTTCAATGCTCTCTGACGATTGCCATCATATTAAACAGCTAGCTGCTCAGCACATAATAGTTGAAAGATGAGAGTAAACGATGGCATATGCAAATCTGAAATATCGACAATCAACTTTGAAGCGTATAATTATATATATCTAATTCTTTGGAAAAGTGTTCTGGTAACAGAACCTCTAATTAATATGCATTTATCATGTGCAATCTTGGTGAAGATAATAGAAGAGCTGAATAGATTACCTTACTATCATCCGCACTGCATTACACTGCGTGTCTTCTCTTACACAAGCAGTAGAAAAATACGTAAAGGAGATCACAGCAGCAGCATTCAAAGTCTGTGGATCCAAAGAAGAGGTGTACCAGGTTGATACATAGAAAACTTATACCAGTATTTGTTAAAAAATCACAATTCAATGTATAAATAAAACATTGAGTTCAGATGGTAGGCTGGTCGAGCTATGCACTTTTGTGACATGAAATGCAGTCACCTCCACATGGTACCTCCTGGGTAGTTTTGAAAGCAACTAGGTAAGAGCTGTATTCTAAACAACAATTAGTTGTATGGCACAACAGATTGGAAACGCCCTTTTTTCACCAAAAGATGTCAGTTTCGTTCCAGTTATACGGAACAAAGATATCGTTTTATCGTTTAAATATGTTAAGTCATCAATAATAAAAGTTTAAATAACACTTTTAAATAATAACCATCTCTATAGAACTTTGTTTTTTAAATTTTTGAAAAAATGTAAAATTTTACCCAAAATTTCGACTTTTGGGCCAAAAAGCGCAGACTCAAACCATTTTTTTCAGCGGTAATATTGCACACCGATGATGTATAGTATAAAGGCAACTTTTGGCACCTACCCGTTTTTGATTTTAAAAAATTAATTTTTTTCGCTCCACCCTATTGTACAATCTTTTTGCCTAGAATGAAAGCACGATATAGCTCCATTACTTTAAACCTAATTACCTACATTTCTATGATATAATTTATCTGAAAAAAACTTTAAAAATATTTCTAAAATACACAACTTTTAGGTTGAAAACGCCTCACAGTTGCTTTTTTCCACACCTATTCCGATTATTTCTATGAAACCAAGACTGTTGTTTGAGCATTCCAGTAGCTTTGCTTGACACCTATTGATAAAACTCTGAAATTCTTTTAAATATGAAAATTGATGGGTGGGTCAAGCCTCCCCTATGGGCTACCGTCCCTAGTCTCCCCTACTTCTTTTAATGTATTGGTAATCATGTATCCTAAGGTTTGTCTTAAAGTTATATAGTTTCAGTTTCAGTATCAGGTCAGGCGGGGAGACCTACCAATATGGTTTTGACTCAACAAGCCCCACTCAGCAGATTTACTGCCATCATTACGGGCCGCTGCCCGGAGAGGGCCCGGAAAACCGATCGTTGAATGAGACCTCTGTATATTAAAACTTACAAAGTTATACAAAAATGTTACATGTGGCAGCCCAGTTTTATCCCAGGCATGCAGGACGTATCGTTATACAATCTTATGCACATTACAAATTTTGAAAAAAAAAACCCAACTCATAATGCAGTATCATATATTGCTGGAGAAGTAAAATTCAATAAAAATTCACTAAACAAAAGAAGTCCACATGTTATCCAAATTTGGAAAATTCACTTAATAGGACTTACAGATACAACACAAGCAAAGGGTATTAAAAGAAGTTTTTTTTTTTTTTTAGAATTTAGTTAAAAGATAGGCCATAGTTTATAGTTTATACTTATTTAATTTAGCTTAACTGGGGGGGGGGGGTGCCAGTTACTGGTTCCAGGATTATTTCATTTCACCAGCCGTCGGCAGAGATGCGAGTTATATTAAAGAAAGTTGAAATATACTATTTGAACTGTTTAAAAAAACGTAATTATGAATTAAATTTATCTTCCAGTAAATCCCATTAATGTTTAAGTTGTTTTAACAGAATCTTTCGCGAGATGTCACTTACTGGTTCGTTAATGTCAGTTTTTCAATATCTGCATTACTAATAATTTAAAATATGAAAAAGATAACACACGAACCTGCACCAGTAGTATGACATCATACATAAATAAGGTTTAAGTATTTTGTTTTTATAATCAATAATGTTTAAAGCATAAATTCCTTGAACTATAAATTAACTCTTTTTTTTATCTTTGAAAGACACTGGTTTACTTTATGTTATTTATTGGTTTTCCAAAATGGAGTCGATGTTATTTACTGGAGTTACCATATTTCTTTGATAAAATATTTTTTAATAATACAAGGGGCTATACATATATAACGTTATCAACATTTTGCTAATTTTGAACCCACCCCCCTTACAGTATCATACGTTATCATTCGTCGACCCCCCCCCCTCCCCAACACACACACACACCCGAATATATCGTCATCAATGTCTAAAAATTCTTTTATTTTTTTATTGTTTTTCATTCTTTTTTTTGCAGTGATATATAGTTATAATTATACATTTATTAGTATCATACTTTACGGATTCAAGAAGTCAATAAAATATCAATAAATGAAATAAATTTATATCAATTAACATCTAAAAGTTTGAATTAATATTTAAAAGTATTTAATAATAGCTTAACGTAACGTAATGCTTTCAAAAGTAATACTGTCTTCTTGCACTTGGCCTAATTCAGGGGAGGTTACAAACAGAACTTGTCAACGAAACAGTGGAGAACAATCTTTGTCTTTTCAACTGGTAAACGCAAGTATCATTTCCTACATATTAGGCTTCTGATTTCTGTAACAATCAATTATATGCGCATATGACAGAAGAGGAGGAAAGTCAAACGTTGGGATATTCCAAAATTGGCAATGAGATGATGTTATAAACATTTAATGTCTTTAATAGTAGCTCTGTATTTTCATAAAAACATATTTAAAAAATAATAATAAAGGTAACAGTCTATTTGGATGTAAAGAAAAAATTACAGAAAAAGAAAAGTTTGGTTAATCAAAATTAATAACGATATCAAAAAGCAAACCCCCCTCCACCAGAGATATCTTACGATATCAAGAGCCTGACACCCCTCCCCTCTAAAGTGACAACGTTATATATGCAGAGCCCCCAATGTATAATTTTTCAATATTTTGTCAGGAATAATTTTTTATTGTAACGCTACTATCCTTCCAAAAAGAAAAAAAAAGTATAAAATTGATTTAAAATTTTGTAATGACACTGAATTTATTATTTTCTTTTTCACATTTATCCCGCTTGGCAGGTATTTGCTTTCAAGATATTTCACATTGAAATCTAAAGTGACACAACTAATTTTATTGTGTGTGTGTGTGTTACCGCCCCTAAATTCGTAAGTAAATAGTCATCTGAAATTAATTAACTGACAAAAGTAATGTCTATATTTCTATTTTACCTCCTAAGTTGTATTACCTTGCACTTTACATTTTGCAAATAAAATCGTACTATACAGGGTGCAAAGGGGTCCCCTTAACCTGAAAATACTTGCGAACGGAGAGAGCTACAGCTATGCAAGTGAGGTAATGGTACAGTAAAGCGACTACGCCCGATTTAATGCAAACGACAGCAGCGCCTCTAATGGCGAAATTTGGAAGATAGCCATTGCAAATCGAAAACGAAAAGAGACAGAGCAAAATTTCCAATTAGAAAGTTTTAGAGCATCAATTAATTAGTACGAAACGACATTTGATTTACATGGATAAAACAAATCATCGCTTGTCTACCCAAAAATGTTCGAAATCGATGCACTCCATTTTGTGTAAACGTTTGAATGGAATAGCCAGAAGTATGAAGAAATACGCACAATTTATGGTATAAATACGTATCTCAATACATTTGGATAACATCATACAAAAAAAAAGAAAAAAAAAAAAAGACAAACTGTCTCACAGTGATAAAAAGTTAAATATTCAGTATGTTCGAAAACTTCGCTATTGCTCACGATACACGTTTGTATTCGTGAGAGTAATTCTGCATGCACATTTCTTAGCATGAACTTCTATTGCAAGCCTCTTCTATACGACGACATATATTTAGCCCTTTCAAGGGCGGTGGCTAGCGGTCTAGCCACCTAATTTTAATTACAAATCTGACAAATGGCACCAAGAATATTTTAATACAATTTTTCTTTTGTAATGAACGTGCAAATTAGCGAGTTTTTATTTTCTAAGAAATTCGTTTGAATATTCTGTTGTCAGTCAATTACTTCATCAATTTACGAACAGAATTCTTCTGCTCCTGAAAGGGTTAATCTAAAGATTTTAATGCATTAGAAATTAAATTTTTGCAGACGTTACAGTACAGTACAACGTCACAATCTGTAATTGTGCACTGCTACATTTCCGGAATGTCAATATGCAAAGTAGAATCGTCGCTCATCGATTTCGGACATTTTTGGGTATACAGGCAACAATTTATCTTATCCGTGTCAACCAAATGTCGTTTCGTACTAATTAATTGATGCTCTAAAACTTTCTAATTGGAAATTTTGCTCTATCTCTTTTCGTTTTCGATTTTCAATGGTTATCTTCCAAATTTCGCCACTAGAGGCGCTGCTGTTGTTTGCATTAAATCGGTCGTAGTCGTTTTTCTATACCGTTACCTCACTTGCATAGATGTGGCTCTCTCCATTTGAAAGAAATTTCAGGTTAAAGGGACTTACCTTTGCACCCTGTATTATGAAAAGTGACACATTTTCTTTTGCAACTTATACTAATAAGGCGATTATGTCTTAAATCTGATTTCGAAAGTGTTAAATTTCAAGTTTTGTCACTTATTTAAAAGTGAAATACCGACAAGTTGTATTTTTAATTAAGACAATTTTGTTGATAAAAATGTAACATTATTTTTTTTTTTTTTTAATTTTAGATGTGTTAATGCCAGTGTTGCCAGATTGGTGAATTTTGTCCCCAGATTTTTTATTCTCACCACTTTTTTGAAATAGAAATATTCGGCCTATTTAAAAATGGCTTAAAAATTCTGGAAAATTAGATGAATTATACTGTTTTAAAAACGTGGTGACAGTCAAATAATTTGAATTAAAAAAGTCCCCAATCTGGTAACACTGGGTAATGTATTAAATCAAAATATAATAATTATAAAGAATCTTTTTGCTTTATTGTACATCTTGAATTATTTTACTTTGGCATGCATTAGAAACGTCTCAACGCAAAAAGGCCATTCTTCAAAAACCTTCGCTAAAAAATCAAGCATTGTTCTTGTTTCTTAATTTTTTATAGTTCTTGCTTTTACAAGATACTGTTATTTACTAATACGTGTTTATTAAATCTGTTAAAATTTATTTTTGCTTTTCTGAAAAACGTACTTTTTAAAATTGTATCATTTTACAAGTAAGTTTGCGATACACATTTTATTTTATGTCGCTCTTAACACATTGCTGACGAGCAATTTATATCAAATCTGAATTTTAAAACAGTAGAAGCTCCTCCCTGTTCTAAAAGTCTTTTGTAAATTGCTGTTCTAGACAGGTTTCCCAAGTTTATGCATCGGTAGATATCTTTCAATGTACGAATTTAATATAAAACGTCTTACAATCTAAAAAAATATGGACAACATGATATAAACACATTTTCTGTAAGGAAGAAGCCACGCCCTTAGTCAATGATGCTTTTTGAATGAAAAATTTCTGGTTGAAATTGATTAAAAGAATACAAAAGTTGGTATCTAAGCTTTTGCGCATGTCCAAATCGTTCATTCGATTATAAAAATCACTCATTATGCCTATCACTAGTATTAACTACCAGACAAATCACATACTTTGACATCGCCACTATGAGATATAGTTAGTTAACTTCGATGTACGCAACATTCATCATACACGTAATTTAAACAATATATTTTTTAATCCTACATGCATACATTTAAACAAACATTTTCCTTAATACTTGAAATATGTAAAAAAGAGTTGTACGAGCTTCTGTTTATCGAAAAGGGTTTTTCTTTCCGAAAAAAAATTTCCATTTTAATAAGCTATCATAAAACACTTCAAATTTCTCGTTTGCACATATCACTCACCCGCAAGAAAATTGACACATCTCGACAAATGTAAATTTCACAGGAGAGTAAAAAAGAAAATTTGCATGATTTTACTATAACATGAAATTACAGCACTTAGCTTTACATGCATGAATAAAAACTTGCATAAAAGCGTAAAAGTCTTAAGAATGAAGAGGTAGGATGATGTTTGGAGGGTTGGGTAATTTTACCTCCCCCCCCCCCACACACACAATCCACCCCTTTTCTGTGGTTCCAAATGGACATATAGCGTAATAAAGTAATTTTTTCAGCATAGCTGCACTCATGATTCATGAAATTGTTTTTGTAGCAAGACGCACCTATGACAAACCTATTAGTGGAATAAAACGCAAAATGAATTTCATGATGTGTCACTTTTCTTGTAGGTGAGCGATATGTCTCCTCTCACTAAACTGAAGATGCTCTACAATATTGCGTTTGAGGTTCGGTTGTATCTCTTACAGTTTTCGAGATGCGCTCTATAGCACAGGAATTTAACACTAGGGGACATTGCGAAGCACCCCCATCATTTATGGAATATCCGTTTCACTATTCATGGCAGGAATAGCTCGGTTTACTATTAAGGTCAAACGCATTTAAGAAATGGTGCTGTGTATAGAATATCTATTAGACGAAAAATTTTATATAGCATATATCGTTATTCATAGAACAAACTAAATCTTTTTAATATTTCATGAATTTATTAGGATATATCTAATGGTTACTAAAAATCTTTATATAATTATTTTCACAAGGACAATTTGAATACTCAAACTATAAGTGATATGAATTCTGAAAATTAAATAAATAAAATAAGAAAATAAAATCTTGGTTAAATGATTTGAAATTTTGTACATACATGCTAGAAAATTTTTGAAGTCAGTGTCTGTCAAAGATTTACAATTCGTATTTCTTTCAGTATTACCTTTAATAAATCATTTTCATTATAATAAACAGTCAAGTGCGAATACTACTCTCGTTCAGAGGGTTCCGTACATTAAATATACGAATTATTAACTGTATTATTAAAATAAATACTTGATAAAAGAATAATAAGACTCTGTAAAAAACTACACAACTTATGGTTGAGTACAGCTGTGTATGCTAGAAAAGTATGAATGAGTATACCATAAAAGTTCAAACAGATATTAAGCCTAAATAATATCAAATATTATTCTCTTTTTTTATTCTCATCCTAACTTGCTTATGATGACCTTAATTCAGAACTAACAATAAAAGTAGTGCATATTTAAACTTCATTTGCAATGCCGCCTTGGACCATGCAGCGTTTTTCCAAATAGGTTTTTAATTAACTTTTAAAGGCACGGGAGGCGTATTGAGGGATTCACTCAATGCAAACTAGTCGCGAATACCATAGTATTTTTGTGATTAATTCTAATTAAGTTAGACTTTTTTGAACTATTTGAAGTTTATTGCTTTTATACTACAACTGGGCATTGAATTACACATCATTAAGAGTTAATATCTTGGCTAATTATCGACGATTTTTTTCAAAAATCATTATCAACAATGGTTTTATACTTCTGCTACGATAGGTATATCCAACGCTCTTCAACACCTTTACTGAATGCTCGCAAATCGAAATTTGTGTGTAACGGAAGAATGCGCTTTTTTCAAAAACTATGTGGCCTAGTGTAATCGTTTAGTTTTCCTGCAAGATTTAAATTAACGTCTACTACCTCTAATTTTTTCATAATTTTAGTTGCAATAGATTCAGAAATAGATTGGATGGGGGGGGGGACATATTTTTGCACTACATTTTCGACGATATCTCTGAAAATATAATACCTAAAATTAAAATTAATGTATCTTTGTGTTGAACGTTACGAAAGCTTTTTACACGATATATATAAAAAAAGATTTATTTTTTCAAGTAACTTAATTAGCCCCTTTATATTTTTTCAAAATATGTTTGTGAATGTTTAATAATCTGAAAATATGTGGGTCAATAGTCTTTAATACTTTCCCCAGTTCCAACTTCCCACGTTCCATTGTTTACGAGTAAAATGGCTGTGACAGACAGACACAAGAGTGATCTTGTAATGGTTCAGTTTTTACTTTTTAAGTACGGAACACTAAAAACGTAAAAATGCATTAAAATAGTTATGTTTGGATTATATAATACAAACACTTTTTTTTTAATTTTAGGGGATTTTGAAAGAGACTATTTCATCGAAATTGTTTCGTCACTCACCGATTTTGGAACAGACAAATTATATTATATTGACTATATCTTTACATTAAGCAATATGCATTTTGTCGTTTTAATATAGTAATAAAGTAAATAATTAAATGAAAACTTACACAGCTCAAAACAAAAATTATAACATTGAAAATTTAAAGTGTTTATAATTTTGTAGAAAAACTAAGTGAAAATGTATAAATATAAACGAAATGTAGTATGAAAATCATATAATGAACAGAAATTTTATATACAAAATAACCACAATAAAATTTGTTTAAACTACGTTGTTACATATTCAATTGAGGCCACAAGTCAAAATATGTGTTTGCAAATGAAATGCAATTAAAATTTTAATACAATGTTATTTTAATTACCATATATTTAAATGACACGTTCTCTGTTATTATAATGCTATGCAAGGTGTCTACTCTCAACGGTGTCCAATGGCTAATTTCTAAACCGTTAATAGACATACAGTTAATTACAAAATGTTTTAAATGCGGTAAAGAAATATTTTAGAAGCGATTTGGGTCAATAAAAACAATTCTTAAATAAACGGTCAAGTGCGAGCATTACTCGCGTACAGAGGGTTCCGTAGAATAAATATATGAATTTGTAATTTTATTAAAAAAAAAAAAAAAAAAAGTTCTTAAAGAATACTAAGATTTTGTAAAAAACTACACAACGTAGGGTTGGGTATAACTGTATATATTAGAAAAGTGTAAATGGATATACCATGAAAGTTCAAAGAGATATGGAACCCAGATAATATCAAATATAGCTATTCGATTCTCTTCTTTTAATATTATCCTAATCTGTTTATGATGAACTTAATTCGGTACTGACAATAAAAGCAGTGCATAATTAAACTTCATTTGGCATTTCATGAAACTAAATTCGGCGTAGTAATAACCTTTATTTCTGCAGTGTAGCTAAAACAAAACCATTGTTCAAAGTTTAAATTTGGCATTGTGCTAAGCGCGCTTCGAATTGAGGTCTCAAGTTGCAACGCCGCCTTAGTCACTGCCGCGTTTTTCCAGATAGGTGTTTAATTAAATTTAAAGTCACTCGAGGCGTATTGAGAGATACAATCAATGCAAACTATCGCGAAACCCACAGTATTTATGCGACTCATTTTAATTAAATCTTTCGAGGGCGATGCCCTTAAAAAACGGACACCTAATTTTAATTCCAAAACAGACAAACGGCACCAAGAATATTTAATTAAAATTTCCCTTTTATCATGTACGTGAAAATAAGCAGGTTCGCATTTTCTAATAAATTCGTTTATGAATTCTGGTGTCCGTTCATTATTTCATAAGTTTATAAATAGAATTACTCCGTGTCGGAAAGGATTAAGTGGTCGCAGGACTCTTAACACGTTCACGCCGGCGCCGGCGTGGTGGGTCACACTTGACTGTCTCAGAGTTGTCAAGTCTCCGGTTTGTAGCACACCATTGTTATTTTAGAGAAAATGTTGTTCCTTTAAACGCCCAATCTCTCTAATTAAGTAAAACAAAATTTTCTGTATTAAAATACTGGTGTCTAAAAAGTTGGAGACTTGTCAGCTCTGAGACAGTCGAGTGTGACCCACCGCGCCGGCCTGAGCGTGTTAAAGCTTCAAAATTTAAGAAATTTTAATTTTTTAGATGTTAAACTCCTGTCTTTGCTGAATATTTTGATATAATTGTTTCCTTGAAATTCCCATTACAACAGAAGTTTTTTCTTTTAGAATTATACCCGCTCAATAGCTGAAGCGGCGTTTCCGAAACTTTAAAGTCATTATTTTCCAAATGGCGTTTTTTGTGCATAACGCGCAGGATACCTCAAAAATTTCTGTATATTTTTCATGAAATTTTCAAAGCATATATTTCATGTTAGTCTGTATAAACTGAACCTAAAATTTCCTTTTTATTGTTCGAAAAAATATTTTTTTAGGTGATTTTACTGTTGAAAGTTTCAAAATTTTGTATTAGCTAAATGCAATATTGCATTAAAAATATAAAAATGCTTTAAATACAAATTTATTTAAGTTCAGGGAAATTATTACAATCTGAAGTATAAGTAAGCACCAAAATTTTCATTCTAATTGCAATATTAATTTTGTAATTCTGCGCGTAAACCATTATGCCAATTTTTTGTTCGACAAATGTCTAACAGTTTTGAGCCCCCTATAAGTAGTAATTCTGTATCTTGCAATTTTTTATCACAATTAAAATTGTGTTTTAAAATCATATACATTTTAAGACATTAAATGTTGAAAATGGGGTTTTTTTTCATTTTTTTCCACTTTTTAGAGTCCCGAGACCCCTTAAATTGGTATGTTTTTAACAATTTGACGTTTATTGCTTTTATACTGTTACTGGACATTACATTACACATATATATATCATTAAAAGTTGTTAACTAGGTATAGAGTACGCCGCCCCTGTCCTTGTGTATGTCCAAACTGACCGTACCTTTAAGGGTTAATATCTCGGCTAATTACCGATTATTTTTTCGAAAATCATTATCAACAATGCTTTTATTCTTCTGTAACGATAGGCATATTCAGCGATGCTCAACAATTTTTCTGAATGCCCGTAAATCGAAATTTTTGCATAACAGAAAAATGCTAATTACTCAAAAAGTATGTGACCTAGGGTAATCGCTATAATTTTCCCGCAAGGTTTACATTAACATCTGCTTCCTTTAATTTTTTCATAATTTTAGTTTCACTAGATTTGGAATTAGGTGGAGGGGGGACATATTTTTGCGCTACATTTTCAACAATATCTTTCAAAATATAATACCTAAAATTAAAAGGAATGTATTTTTGAGATCAGCGTTACAAAAGCTTTCACAGGATACCCCACATGATATGCAAAGAAAAGATTTTTTTTTCATGTAGCATAATTAGCCCCTCTACTTTTTTACTATATATTTATGAATATTTATTAATCTGAAAATATGTGGGTCAATGGTCTTTATTACTTCCCCGAATTTGAACTTTCCACGTTCCATAGTTTACGAGTAAAATGGCTGTGACAGACAGACAGACACAGGAGTGATCTTGTAATGGTTCCGTTTTTACTTTTTAAGTACGGAACCCTAAAAATTACAAAATTTAAATTTTTATACGGTCCCCCGGTCCTGTAAGTTATACTTAGTAAAGTTTTCCTATTACTCTGATAAAAACCTTACGACAAAAAAATTTAACGTTCATATAACACTAAATTTGACCGAGTTATAAAACATTAAAATTGCATGACTTATGCCAAATTTCTGTATCTGAACACAGATGAGTTCCGCCATGCTTTGAGGGATCATATACCAAGTGCTTAAAGTATTCGAAGAACTTATTTAATGTGAGTCTGTGCTTTGAAATAAAAATCGTACAAGCATTACGATTGAGTTAACTTTGATTAAAAGAATTAACTTGTTTCAGATTGACTAAAACAATTGTATTTTAACATATGTTTTATCTTATAAGGATTTAAGACTGTTTCTTTTCATGATTTCTTTTAACATAAATTATGTTATTTTTATAAGTTTTTAATTAAATTCCACGATCGTATGTATGTTTTTCCAGTTCAAAATTTGTACTCGAACTTTAACTCACTTTCAAATATCCGATCGAGATTAAATTTTACATACTGACGTAAATCTGATGACATATAGTTTCTAATCTAATATTATGATTTTCGGTGGTTGCCATTTATACTTATTTCACACACAAAAGAATTCGGATAGGTTACCGCCAAGAAGTTTAAGAAAAAGTTTTAGATTAGATAACACAAGATTACGATGGTTGTGTTTTTTAACTTTTATGTATTTTTTTAGCACTGAATCCAAAAATTACCTTAATTTTTCACCATCATGTAAGAATTTTTCGCAAATCATAAATTGTCAAAGATAAAAAATAACAAAAATAGGATACTACAAAATAAAGGAGATGACTGTATTTTTAAACTTTTGATAATTGATTTTTATGCAGTTTTTAGCAATGAATCTGAAAAGGACCTTCATTTTTAAACATCAAGTTAGAATTTTGACCTGCCAGAATGCTGCTAAATTTTTAACAGAGTACTCTATCGGAGAAAATTAGTGTATTGCCATAATTATTCTTCCGAAATTATATGGCATTGTTTCTATGGACTGGATTCGATGGAACATAATAGGAAGTTAGCTCTCCGTTCTATTGTGGAGAGCAGTGCCTGTGCATTATTATCATATTTCGGTGTTCAACAAAACTTTGAGTATTGTAAAGAACATATCCTTTGACCCTTTAGTGAGCAGCTTTGCAGATATGCAAAGAACGGTTGGTTGGTTGGTTGTACTTATGTCGGCCAATTATCAACACGAGGGATATGGACCCTAAGGGGGGAGTGCCCTTTGTGGGGGTCTTTCTAAGGGAACCTAACCCGTATTAACGCTTGGAGAACCAAGGTTCGAAGAAAACCACGAAAACTCCGAACGATTAGGCCGACGGGCGCGATTGGGATCGAACCCAGCACCTCCCGTCTACCAGCTTCGAGAGCAGAACCTCTCGGCCACTGGTGGGGCGCAAAGAACGGAGTTTTGAATTTATAAGATTTTTTTTATTTGTGTATACCTAATTCACACCAGAAAATTAAAATAGCAATTTTTGCTTTTATTAATAACAGACATTCCGTTTTAAATAAATCAAAATTAACCATTGAAACTTTCTGGTGTAACGTCAGATTCTCTGAAGTACGTAATATCTAGAGCGTACACTGTTTAAAATTTTGAAGCATTCTGGCAGGTCATTCGACCGTTTTTTGAAAAAACGGTTTCATAAACAAAATTTAACTATATTCTGACCATAAAATGGCCAATAATATGGTCAGAATAGTGTTAAATTGACGGTTGTATAACCGTTTTCGGAAAAACGGTCAAATGACCTGCCAGAAGGCTGCAAATTTTTAACAGTGTATTCTATCACGGGAATTAATGGGAAGGTTAAGTTTTATAAAATAAATAATTATATAAATTAAGGTATTTGGAGACATACATAATAAAATATTTACTAATTTACAACATTTTAGCGTAAAATTGCCACACGACAGTAGTTTTTACTTGTATTGCAGATGTGCAACAGAAGAAAAGATTGACGTATTATATGAAAAATGCATCTCTGAATTTTTCATTATTTTTCCTGCGTAATAAACCTTTCAGAGAATTATATATAATTTTTTCGAAACAAAGTAAAAAATCGCAGATTTAAGGGTTAAAATGTATCACGATATGCTCAACAATTGCAGTTTTAAACTCTTGTTTTACCCTTCAACGTTTCAATGGATTTGGATACTTTCTGAAGACGGCTATCTTTGTACCAGGTCTTGAGAATTTTTCACCATAAATTTTTCATTAATTTGAAAACACAAACACGCAAAGGTTGTAGTCGTGACTAATTTTTACCGTACGGTAAATATTGAATATTTTGTTGTCTATGGCTTGCTTCATCGCTTTGTATGTCAGGCTGCTGCCATGATCATCAAATATTCAAAGATCTTTTTTTATATGTTTGTTGGTTCGAAGGTGTTTACTCGGGGTTTGAAGTATTTGTGAAATATAAACAATATATATATATATATATATATATATATATATATATATGTGTGTGTGTGTGTGTATATATGTCTGTGTGTATATATATATATATGTGTGTATATATATATACACATACACAGATATATATATATATATATATATATATATATAAGATTAACATATTCATTTGAAGGGGAATTCGTTGGAATTATAACATTTTTTTTTCAATCAATTATATAACTGCACGCCCAAATTTAAAACAAATAATTATTAAATATTTTACACTAAATTAATTTCTACCTAAAATCATTTTTGTTCCATAATATTTGTAAACGTCAAATGAATTTCCAAGCCTAACAAATAGTCATTTCTTACCATCACATAAAAATATTCATAAAACAAGAAATATTCAAAGTATAGTAGAAATGAACCCTGACAGATTTTCGATAAACTGCGGAATAAAATGTCCCGTAATCACAAAATAACAAAAATATTTGTTTTCTGGATGCTTTTAGGAGAACAATAAAAATTAAGCATTATTTAACGAGAAAGATTGTTGTTATTTTTTTTTGTTGTTGTTGTTGTTATTTGAGCTTTGAAGTAGCTGCTGTAGATTGTTGTATATATTGCCAAATTCAAATTGAAAACTTGATTATGGAACGTAAGTGTTGCCAACAAATATCTGAAAACATTGTCCGAAGTTAAAATGTATTTTTTAAAGCACAATATATGCTCAATAGATAAGTTTAAAATATTTAACCTATTTTACACCGTCTCACACAAAGTTCTTAAAAAATTAAAAAACAATTGAAAAAGAACAAATAATGATTAAAAAAAATTGTGGTTTGCCCGTATAGGAAGAGAATGAGATCGAATTATTTTAATAACAAAAAATATTGCATTTTAAAAAGTCATGGATAGAGGCCTCTTTACTGAAATAGAAAGAAGATAATATGAAAAATGCTTGTAATACAATTTACAGAAGAAAAGGAACAGGACACAATCCAGCGCTGCCCCTCAGTCCGTTTTTTAATATCACTTTTTTGAAATAAAATTCTCTTTAGACTTCTCTTATTAGATTAATTTAGTATGCTTGTTATGATAACGATAGTACGGTAACTCCGGGAGAGTCGCCGCATACGGGATAGATGCCGCACTGGTTGTATTTCTTGTAATTATCGATAGATGGTCGTCAAACGCACAGTATAGGTGTGCAATGAGATTATTTTAGCCAGTGTATAGCGTGAAACCCATTTCGATGTTTACTTGTCGAAGTACAGTCTTTAATTTGACGTAAGTGCATGATTTCACTGTCCAAACTTTTAAACACGTTATGTTTAAATACTTTTCATACACTAATTACTAAATGCATGCATGATTTCGAAGTCAAAACTAAGTGTAACGTTTGTATAGAGTACTGTGTGTATGGCTACGCCATTCCCCTTAGCGATGGCAGGTAACTGTGATGGCTGACGTCTGCACCATGCAAAATGGGATACATGGTGCACAGCTATCCCGGTATACATGCCGCAGTTTCTTTTGTACGGGATGATTAAGTGTTATTAACTTTTCCTTTTCTTTTTGCACAGACTAACCATGTTAGGCATATTATCAAGTTTACTAAAACCAAAGGAGGAAAAGGGGAAAATAAAAAGCAAGAAGGGCAAGAAAGATGCATGTCAAGATGATAATAATGAAAAATTGGATTACGCGTAACGGAGACTTTGTTTGCAAACTACTCCAAAAAGGAGGAAGTGTAATTAGCTTCGTTGCACCATGTGTTTAAATGTAGTTACATAAAGACTATACTTTTTCGACACTTTTTCTGTAGATTGTAGTAAAAAAAACAGGTCTCTTAACCCATTCGGGGCCATGGGTGCATATAAGTACCTTCATAAAGAGCTTACAAAATTTGTTTCTGGCACCAGTAAAAAAGAAAAGTAATATTTGCTTTGTTTAATTAGAGCATTTTCATGATTATTTAAGTAAAGGTAACTTCTTTTAAAAAAGTGGTACCAACCGAATAAAATTTGTGTAAAAGCAAACCATTCCCGAAAGGGTTAACAAATATATTATGTAAAAACAATGTTACATTTTTTTCTTTTCCCTTTCTAATACATTGATGTTACGTTGCAGTTGAAATAACAATTAAAATTTAATGTAAAAAAAAAAGTCGATAATTTTAATAGTGAAAGTAGGCATCAATTGTTAATTTGAATCTACCAATACGTTTCATTGTACGCATTTAGTTTCATTTTGTTATTATATCGTTAATTATAGTACAGTTATGAATATTTTTTTGAATATTTTTATTTATAATTTCATTCTGTTCTTATTACAAGCGCGGCATAACTACCGCACAAGTGCGGCGTTTCAGCCTGAATATACGGGTGACGCGCCGCAGTGTAATGTTTTAGAAAAAAATTGTTAAAAATTATTAATAATTTGTTTTGAATTTTTTTGTCGCAGTAAACGCGTTGTATATTTAACATTAAATAGCACAGCATGAATTTTTTTATTTTATGTCCACCATCGGACTTTTTACACAACTTAAAAAAAATGTGCGGCATAAATCCCGGAATTACTCTATGCTGTCTACAACAAAGGAAAAAATCAGATGCATTCAGATAGATTTTATTTTATTTTATTTTTTGTGGTCTGATTTGGATAAATCTTCTTCCTGCATTATATGTTAGCGTCCTTTGAAATTTTGAACATTATTAAATTTAGAACAAACGTTTTAAAACATAATTCTTCTTATTAGAAAAATTCTGCCTCAGCCTATATTTGGATATTGCGAAGTTTTATCATTATTTGGTCTTTTCTAATTATATTTTAAAGTTGTAACAAACTTCTGATCCACTCGGTAGTTTGAATAAATTGTTTTAAAAATTTCAGTAAAATATTTTTAGGGGAGAGCAGCCATATTTTTACCGCCGCTTTAATTGCCATTCTGCCGTTAATTGCAGGAAGAGACTCCGTCTACAGCTGAAATCCTACTTATCAGAATGACGTCACACATGATTAGAATAAGCAGCCGCCTACAACGTGCTGTTTTCAGACAGTTTAAAAAAACCTGAAGTTAGCTGTTTTGATGTAATTTTTTCCTAATAAACGTAAGTGAATATTTTAAAACTAAGGTAAATTGTTATGTTTTCATATACATATATGAATTCATCTGTTTATAGCGCATATTTTTCACGCGGATTTGTTTGATTTCGTTTTTGTTCTTAGTCTTAAAAGTAACTGTTTTAAAAAATGGCGCAATTACCCTAATTCGGCCAATTTAAGTTGCTTAAATTGGACCAGATATGCGATCATAAATTTGAAAAGTAAGTAATGAATTTCGAGGACAGTACGCTTTGTAGACTGTTGTTTTATATTTTATAGTGGATTACTATCTCCATGCAATTTTTTTTTTTTTTTTTTTTGTATATCTGGATTAATTTTTTATACAGTTTAGGCCTATATAAACATAAAAATATTTTTACATGTCTATGCAATAAATTTTGTTTGCAATGTCTTTTATGTTGTATGTTATTGCATTTATTTTCTTTGAATTCTTTATTCCTACGGCATATTTGATTTACAGAGTTGAATTCAAGCATTTTCCTCCTGCAGGATATTTGTGATGG
The DNA here is from genome assembly GCA_963932465.1 of Maratus speciosus. Lineage (NCBI taxonomy): Eukaryota > Metazoa > Arthropoda > Arachnida > Araneae > Salticidae > Maratus > Maratus speciosus. The sequence continues at coordinate 504,405,036 of OZ010787.1, read as the reverse complement.
AAGACTTTTTACAGTTCTGGAGGGTGGAATTGTACTTTTTTGCCATTAAAACGTATAAAACCCCAAACCTTGATGAAAATGTTAAAGAAGACATAGACAAACTGTCTGGAAGAAAAACACCCGTGACAGCAAAAGCTGTTAAAGATATGGGAAACAAAAAGCAGACAGTAAGTTGTGAGAAATTGGCCTGCAACAAGGCTGAAGCTACAAAACCTCCCTAAAATCATAGAAATTATTAGAAATGTTATTTCCCTTGCTAAATTCAGTTAAATCAAAGTAAAGAGGGGACCAAAATACAGTTGTGTTAACATTATCGCCACATAAAATAAACATTGAAATGAAAAAAAAAAAGACAAAAAGGAAGCTTTCACAGCACAAAATCAAATGGAACATCGAGTTTTAAAAAATAGGCGTAATGCAATTAGCAAGAAAGTGATGGAAGAGAAGAACTGCAAACGTAATGTAAAGAAAACTTCTGTTGCAAAAAAAAAAAAAAAAGTGTGATAATTCAGAATCTAAAAAGGAAAATCTAGACCGTGATGATTGGTTTTGCCTAATTTGCAAGAAAAATAAAATTGCAGAAATGATTTAGTGTTCAGATTGCCATATATGGTTCCATGTTGTGTGCGCTGGAAAACAAAAACAATCAACAAAATTCATGTATAAGCTTTGCATCGCTCCTTAAATGATATTCAAGTAACTGACAATTAGTTCCATAATTTCTATTCTTAATTACTGATGACTTTGATTTATATTTTGAATACATTTTGATTTAAAACAATTAATCTTATCTTCAGATATTTGATTTCATTACATTTCATTGCTGTTATTTTGCTTGATTGTTTCATTAATCGCAAAATTTGCTTTTAATTAAATTAGTTATATTCCCTAGTCATTAAAACAACCTGATATTATTTGGTCCAATTTAGGAGACTGCGGGCCTAACTTAGGCAACCAGTTGCTGAATTTGGACCACTTTTGACAAATTTTTCAAATTAAAATAAAATTTAAGATTTTCAAAAAGAAATTGATCTAAATATTTATTTAGTTAGTAGATGAATAGATTGACCCTGTATAATTACCTTTTGCATATATTCCAAAAATTAAGTGAGTTACACCTAAAAATAAGTGAAGTGGTCCAAATTCGACTGCTCTCCCCTACATGTTTGTTTCTTCATTAAGAAAAGATTATTTTAAAAATGACAGATTTCCTTATTTAAAATTATACTAAATTCTGTTAATATTTTTAAAATCTTCGAGTTAAGTTACTAAAAAGACATTTTTTATTCTCAAAATTTAAGAATTATGCTATTGAAGCTGTTTTAAAACTAATAAATTTGCTGATTCACGGAAAATCTTTAAATGTTTGAAAGTTTTGCGTTGAAGAAATGTTTATTTCTATCAAATGCTCTAAAAAGAAACAATGCTTATTTTTCCATTTATGTTTTCAGGATTAATTTAAGTTAAATGCAAGTTTTATTTGACAATAAAAATAAAATATTAGTATCAGAAGGTAGAAGAAATTGCAAAGTTAACATTGACAAAAAATATTTTCATTATTTCTCAAAATTTGTTCGGATATTTTGTTAACATTTCAAAAGTTTGCCGAAAGCTGAATATTAGGCGTTCAGAAAAAATAAGCACAATTCTAAATGAAAAACAATTATTGGTAAATAAAGTTATTGAAAGTGTTTGGTGAAGAAAGTTCTTTTAATCGTCTACGTTTCACACACATGATTTTATATAAATAAAAACCGATAATAACGATTGCTTCAAATATTATTGTATAAAAGAAAAAACCTATTATTAAATAAAATATTATTACACCATTTCTTTATAATTATCGAAATTTTAACGAAAAACAACGAAATATTTGATACTTAACAAAAATCTCCTTACTGCAAAAAATATATTTTTCTATCTTGTTTCGTTAAAAATATATGAAATTTCGATTACTAAAAATGTAATGGACTACGATTTCAATCATAAAAAATTGCAAAAATGAACTCATTCAAATTATCACTATAATGTTTTTCATACGTGGGGCATTCTCACAATCTTTTTACTTTCATGTCCCTGAATAATAATTTTTATTTTAATACACTTTTTTGTGTTTTTTTATTTCATATACTGGGGAACATCCTATTGCATGATTGCACAACAATATTAACGAGATAAATAAGTTTTGGACGATGTTGGGGGTCCAAACACCTGAAAAACTCCTATACCGTCGTGTGTCCCTGATGCTGATTTTTAAGTTTGGAGCGGTCTGGATAAAATTGTTTCAATAAAAATAATTGGATGTAATTTTTTTTCTGAAACTGGAACTATTGTTTTATATAAATATGTAGCTAAAAATTATCCAGCACACATTTTTAGGGTTGTTATTTTTTTTAAACTATGTCCCTGGGTTTTGCATTCCTTACCATCCTTCTTCTAAAATTATACAGAAAATCATTTCAGATGCAGTCACAGAATTTTTTCAAGTTTTTTTTCATGCAGAAGTATGCTAGAGAAATAATGTCTAAAATTCTTTGGCAGGAAATTTACTGTAGAATTTAAATCAGCATTTAAATAACAATTTCAAGCATCGTGGCTTTATTGGTAGTCTCACCGTCCCCGAGGTTTATTCCTGCACTTTACGAGGTAAATTTAAAATAATAATAATAATTTAATCCGATGTTAACAACTGTTTCTAAAAATCTATGAACATTGGGGCTATCACATAGTCTTAACATGATTTTCCTAAAAATAGTTGATAATTTTCCTTACCGTCCCCTTTTTTACCATTTCGAACCTTTTTTTCCAATACCATCCCCTTTTTTTACCTTACCGTCCCATCTTTAACACCTCTTTAAAACAATGTTATACAAAAATTCTGTATTAAATGTACTACATTGTTATTATTTCTTATTTGAATGTCCTGTGGGTACTATGCAAATTCATTATAATTAAAAATTTAGAAGAAAATAAAAAGTTATAGGGGTAAAATGGTAAGGAAAATTAAAATCGCAAGTTTAACTTAAACCTCAGTTAAATAAAAAAATTTTCGCTGCTGACCATTTTTTCTTTATTTTGAATCATTAAGTTATTCGTCTATCAGATTAAAATGTTATTTTAGCAAGTTTAATTTTGTCAGAATTTTTTCCCAAAAGTCAAAAGATTGTGAGAACGCCCCACATATTATTAATGTTAATATATATATATATATATATATATATATATATATATATATATATATAGCTGTAAAAATTCACTAAATGCGATAGTGCATTTCCCTTGAAACATCGCCTAAATTATAGGAGATATGAATTATATAATTGAAGAGCTGAGTGGATGAACATGTTATGCTACATTTTCTAAAAAAAAAATTATCATCTGAATGGAAGAATTATGAGGTATCCTATCACATGGTGAAGCTAAAATTCTAAGATTTCATTTAGTCTTGAAGATTTAAGACATTATTCTTTAATATTTAATAATTTAATATTTAATAATGTCAATAATATTAATAATTTTTAATATTTGAAAATTAAATATGAATAGGTTTTTCTGAAAGAGTTTAGTACCATACCTGCTAATATTTTAAACACATGATATCAAATAGAAAATAAATCATTAAAATTTACAGCAAAGAACGTTCACTTCAAATTTCTTCAAATGTAATTTCTGCTACTTAACATGTTCTTCCACTTAGCTCTTCGATTAATAGAAATTTTTTAAAGATAAAACTTTTTCCTCAAATGATTGTTCATGAAAATCATGTTTTTCAGAAAACAATTTTAAACTTTTTATTTCTGAAAATCTATTAGAAACGTTCATCTAAATATCTTAAAATTTTCCAGACTTAAAATTTTCCAGACTTTCCTTAAAATTTTCCAAATTTCCCAGATTTTTTCGTTGTACTTTCTTTGATATCAATATTTGAAACGCTAGGCATTAATAGCGCCACCTAGTGGTGAAATTTTATTCTATTTTGTTCTACTTTATTTTACTCTTTTTTATTTTCGTTTTTCTACAGAAAATTGGACACTTTAAAAGCGTTTATGATACAACTGCATTCCGGTAGGAGAATTTCTTCTTCTTATTATTTTTTTTAATATAAACTTTTCAAATGTGGACGTTTACAACTTCCGATATTGCAGACTGGGTGGGATTATTGATCAAACTTTCTCAAATAGAAAACCTTTCCTTACTCTATCACAGTTCTCTTTGATGAAATAAGGGAGTATGCATATATAACGATATCAACTTTTTGGCAAATTTGGACCCCACCCCCCTTACGATATCATACGTTATCATTCCTCGAACCTAATGATATCGTTATCAATGTCTGAAAATTCTTTTTATTTTGACAATTTTCCTTTTATTTTTCTTTTAATGCGTTTGCAATGTTATACATTTCTTATTTGCATATTTTACTGATTTAAAAGAAGAGAAGTCAGTAAAATATTACTATTATACATAAAATAACGTTATAGCAGATAATACTTTCAGGAAATACTCACTATTTAAAAATATTGCTTCTTGTTACACAATGCATTCAACAATAATATTGTCTTATTGCACTTGCCCCCTTGACGGGGATAAGTGTAAGCAGAACTTTTTATTAACAAAACAGGTGACCAATTTTCTTCCCATTTTTTTACTAGTAAACATAACAAGTATCACTTCGAACCTGGTTTCTCTAACAACGCATTATATCCATATATCGCAGAAGGATGCTAATGTGGAACGTTGAGATAATTCATATTTTGGAATAAAATGACTTCAAAATTTCTTAATAGTTTTACTAATACCTTGGTATTTTTTATAAAAATCGATAACAGACTAAAAACACAGATACTGGTTACACAAAACAAAAATAAATTTAAACGGATGATTTCTTTTGTATTTGTATCTTTTCAGCTTTCTTGACGTTGGGGGGAACGGGAAATTTTCAATGCGGAAATATTTCTATATTTCTATTGTAAGAACATTATATTTGCACATTTCCTACAAAATATTAAGAAAAATATTTAAAATAAAAGATTTGAATGGGGTTATAAATATTGCACAAAATCCCTATAAATTAAATTGAATTAATCCTTCTACTATCCTTCAATCTATCTAAAATTTATTAAATGATTATGTAAATCCTCTAATGTAGTTTACGCAAAACACGGAAAATGCTTTAGAAGATAATATTTTCATGAATTCATAATTCAGTACATAAAGGGTTAAGCGGGTTTCTGCTAAAATGTATCGAATTAGAGTTCTTTCTCACTGAAGTTAACATCGTTAACTATGCTAATAATAAATATTGTTTTCCAAGAACAGTCTTGTTATCCAAGTGTAGATTTATCGAAGTTATAATCTATTTTAGTTGCAACCCCTCTTTCATATGATTTTGATTTGTATTTCTAAAATCTACAACTACAAAAATTTGGAAACGTATTTTTATTTACACTGTATATTTGAAGATATAATTATGCGTCTTCACATTCGGCATGTAAAAACAAGGATTATTTTGTAACAACTTAATTTTGCGATAGTGAAAATTAGACATTTTAATATTATAGAAACATATTTAAAAAACAAAAATCAAAATTTATATTAAAAACTCGTTCAGTAGTTCTGTCAGAAAAAAAAGATATACATGATTTAAATCTCCCAGTTTTAAAGAGAATGATGAATATTTTGTAAAGCAGACTAAAGCGGTTTTCGGCTAAAATGTGTCGAGTTAACGAGTTTATTTATCCAATAATTTACCATTGTATCACTTACACTAATGATGAAGGTTGAGTTACCAGAATAGTCAAGTTATCCAGGTGTAGAGATATCTCAGGTTTACTCTATTTTAATTGCAACCCCGGATTCTTATGATTATAATTTGTATTCGTGAATTCTACAACTCCAAAAATTTGGAAACATACACTTAATTATCTTATTTATTTGAAAATATAATAATGCGTCTTCACACTCGGTATGTAAAAACAGCGATAACTTTTTTTAACAATTTAAATTTATGATATTCGAAATTGGATATTTTAATATTATAGTAACACACATTTTACAAAAATAAAATTTTACATTAAAAACTCGCTCAGATATCTTGTCAGAAAATTTATACATAAATTAAATCTCTGAGTTATAACGAGAATGATAAATATTTTATAAGTATAAAAATAAGTTTGACGTGTATTTTAGTTTCATTTTGCTTGAACATTTATTTCCTGATTAGTTTTATCCAACTTTAATTTCTTCTTTTCTTTCGTTTCAGTCGAAATTCAGTTAGTTTCAGAAAAAAATATTCCTGAATGAAGAAATAAATAAAAGAATAATTTAAATGTTTTTACTGTTACAGATTTATTTATGTTACTCCATCATTAGTTTTAAAAGGAAAGAATATCTATCTTGTATTTGATTTACTTAAAGGTATGAAAATAGGTTTTAGGTATTTCATTGTAACAGCTTTAAGTATTCATTTTGTGTTATTACAGTTAAGATTGTTAAAACACTATCAGATTCATTTTTCTTCCAAATACCTTAATGCTTTGTTGTGACTTAGAAATTAATTTTCACAGAAACAGTACGGTACTGAAAAATATTTCAAAACATATTAAATTGTAGATACATTACTAGCACATTGTAACAATATCAGAACAATATTACTGAACGTCTTTGACTAAGAACGTGTTCTTAATTCTTAGTTACAATAACCTGATTACCGCAGAGACAAAATGTAACCCTTATTTTTTAATATTATCTCCGCCTTATTTTAACGCTGAAATTCTGACATAAATAAAGCGAATGTTACTATTCGGATATACTGGTGAAAGTAAGATAAAGCGGTAATCAGACTCTGGTACTCTTCCAAGAAGTTTGAATATGTATCCTTAAGTGGTCTCATGACTCTTAAAATTGGAAAAAATGAAAAGAAAAAACAGACCATTTTCAACATTTAATACCTTAAAAAATATATGAATTTAGAACAAAATTTTTAGAGCTGATGAATGATATAAACACGTTCTTTTGTTTCACATATTTAAAAAATTTACAAAATGCAGAATTAATATTTATAAGGGGCTTCAAACTGAAAGACATTTATACAGCAGAAAATTGGTATGACAGGTTACACGCAGGATTACAAAAGAAATTTTGCAGTTGGAATGAAAATTTTGACGCCTAATTATACTTCTGATTGTAATAATTAACCTGGACCTAAATAAATTTGTATTTAAAGTATTTTTATATTTTTAATACAAAGTTGAATTTAGCTAATACAAAATTTTGAGAATTTAAAAAATAAAATTACATTAAAAAAATTATTTTTAACATTAAAAATTATTTTAATGCATTTTAGTTTCAATTTATACAGACTAACATGAAACATCTATTTTGAAAATTTCATGACAAAATATTGAAAAGTTTTTGAGATACCCTGTGTGTTATGTCCAAAAACGTCATTATTAGTAAAATGACTTCAAAGTTTCAAAAACGCCACTTCGGATATTGAGTTGGTACAATTCTAAAAACAATAATGTCTGTTCTAATGGGAATTTCAAGGATACTATTTTATCGAAAATTTAAAAAAAGGTAGGTGTTTGACATATAAAAAATTTAAAATTTCAAAATTTTTGAATCTTTAAGAGTCTCTAGACCCCTTAATTACTTTGAATATATAAAAAGACAATTATGCATCTTTTCACTCGGAACGCAAAAAAATAAAATTAATTTTGCTTCAACTTAAGTTTGTGATACTCGAAATCGGATATTTAAAAATATATCAATATTTAAAAAGATACACATTATTACATTAAACATTTGCTCAGATGTTCTGTCAGAAAAAAAAGAAGTAAATTAAACCTCTAACTTATGAAGAGAGTGATAAATACTCTTAAAATGTAAAAATAAATTTGTCATGTATTTTAGTTTCATTTTGTTTAAACATTTATTTCCTGATTAGTTTTATTCGACTTTAATTTCTTCCTTCCTTCCGCTTTAGTCGGAATTTAGTCAGATTAAAAAAAAATCTAGAATGTGAAAATAACTGAAAAAAAAAAAAATTAAATATTTTTACCGCTAGTGATTTATTTATGTTACTCTATCATTAACTTTTGAAAGAACAGATTATCTAACTTATATTTGATTTTCGAAAACGTATTAAAATAAATTATAGATACCTTAATCTAGTAGCTTTAAATATTCATTTTGTATTATTACATTTTTGTTTCTTAAACAACATTTTGATTCTATTTGTATTTAAAAATACATTAGTCATATTTTGTGACTTAGAAGTAAAATTTAAGGAAACACAGCACTGAAAAATGCTTCAAAAGTTCGAAACGAATTTTATTATAATATTTTTTGTAATATTTGGACACATGTTATTTTTGTTGGAAACAATTTGATTTCCTATTTTAGTTTTTACTGTGTAATTATTATTGATTTCGTTGTTAAAAATATAAAAATAAATTTAAAAGTATCACATGAACGCTATGATCTTAAAATACAAAATTTTACTTAATGTAGTTTTTTGTAATATTTACGAAAAACATTTTAATAGAAAAAATCAAAACAAATTGCCAGATTTCTTCATTTTAGTCGATGTTTATGATTGTTTCGACAAGTGCATTGTTTCTTGGTAAACGTTCAACAACTTTTTTTTTCCTCTTTTACTTTGTAAGTACTATTGAGATTATTGTTAAACAAAAATGTATAGTGATAAAAGAAAGTTTCGTGCGTGTGTGTGTGCGCGATGGCTAGCGAAATATACCGCACGTACGAGCTTGAAAAATTTTGGGAGGGTAGCCCAGAGTGTCTCCTGATGCACATGAGACTCAGAATTTTAAATTTATAATAATTGGCTAAGTTATTATTAAGCATCACAACTCACCCCCATCAGAAAGTCATCTATTTGATCTCCAGTCAAGTACAGCACTTGCATACGCGCACAAACCCATTTACGCATCGGAGGCCGGAGAAGAACAGGCTTTTGAATTTATTTGCGTTTTTGAATAGTAATATTTTAAGCTAAATCGACCAAACCACTTGGTACAGTTAAAATTGAAAGACATATTCCGAATGATAGTACAATTATGTCTCAAATACCGTTTTAATTCGAAAAAATGTCTCAGTTAACCCATTCAAAAAAAAAAAAATTCAAAAAGCGTGTTTTTTCCGAAACACGTTTTCCCTCTTATTTCAACGCTGCTTACCGGGGCGAAATTTTAGAGGTATCGACAAACCAAAAACATGTTCTTAAATCTAAAACATTCTTCTAATTGATGGTGTAATTGGTTTTTAAAAAAATGTGTTTTCATCCTTTCGTATGCATGTTACTTCGCGCCTCACGGAGATAATATTTTTTCTACACTGAAAATACCTAAACGTCCGTATTTTAACATAATCTTGTTAGAGCATCTCAATAAATCATATTTACATCACCTACAAAAATTTGGAAGCGTTCGGATGGTTAGAAATATTTTTTTTAGAAAATAAAAGTGTGAAAATGTCGAAAAAATCAGTAAAAACCTGAGTATTTCGTCGCGGTTTCGCTCACTTTTGGTACGCATAGACTCCAAAAATCAAATTAGGGTAATTGTAGGACAAATGGCCATAGAGGAGAGATGGCCAGTCTAAACCCAGCAATCACAGAGCTATCGGTAAGCAATCGGCCGACAGCCGCTTGCCACTACCGGCGGAATTGGCATGATACCGGTTTTCGCTACCAGTTCTTTTTGTATGATTTTTGATACGCCGCCCGAATGCGGCCCGATTCATGAGGCACGCAGCCGGTCCGGTATCGGCAGAACACTATGCCGACAGCTTGCCGATAGCTATACATATGAATGCCGGCCGCAGCCTGACACCAGCATGAATTGAAAAAAAGAATATATTTGATGACGCCATCTATTAGCCATCGTTTCATGTATATTTGAAAGGAAAGTATTTCGAAGCTGGAAGAGGCAGGGTATCATCCGACGATCCCAAGGACAGAAGGTAAAAGCCTTAACCGCTTGGGGCCACTGAGACATTTTGAGGGGGGGATTGTATGAAGTAATAAGGGGAAGACATTTCGATAAGTGATAGTTTGTCGTTCAAGGTAAATGGTAGAGGGAAAGATTGGAATTTTGAAGTGTTTATATTTTATTATTTATTTATTTATTTATTTATTTGTAATTGTCTTATGCGCATGTATTTAAAAGTTAATTTAATATTTAAATGAATGAAATAAATATGTTAGCGAATTAGTTAAAGCAAACGAATTGGTTTTTCTTATAAATTTAAGAATAATTAAGTATTAAAAAATATATTTTAGACGTGTTCTTCATTTAATAAAATTTTCCTATTAGGAATGATAATGTAATTGCATGTTTTGAGTTAATTTATAAAATATATATTTTTAACATGGAAAAACTTATTTTATAAATAATAAGTTGGTAATTAATAACTTTTAATTAGAATAAGAATTTATATTATGTCGTTTGATGATTTAAAGTAGAACATATTTTTAATGATTATGTTGCAATATTAATTTGTTACTTATGAATATTTTTAATTTGAAAATAAAATAAAAAGTTTAATTTACATTTTTTTTTCTCTTTTGGAAGATAATTTTTTAAATGGGGGATATTTCTGAATCTTTCTTGTAAATTTAAGAATGCTGAAGTATTAAATAAAATAATTGAATTTCAGAGGTTTTTCTGTTAACCCATTACCCGCTGGTGTTGCGTTGACGCAACAATCAAAATATTTTCTCATGCTTAATTTAACTAGTAAATCTGCAGATCAGGAGCCTCAACGTCAGCTCTGCAAGTCATTGTTTTTAGACTCACTTTGGTAATATTCAGTTTCCGGCAAACCGCAATTTAAAGTTTTCAAATTATGTAATTATTTATAAGAATAAAAAATACGAAGTTTTCAGACATTAGAAGCATTAAATTAAAAACTTTATGGAAGGATATTTCGAAATTTTCATGAGCTGTTAATTCTTGTATATTTTTTAAATAATAAAGTAGACCCCCCGTGGTCTTATTAATTTGCATACGTAACTTTTTATTGATTGCGCTAATGGTTAGCGCAAATCTTAGATTTCATTTTACACTTCCGAGCCTTATTTTTCAATACTGGTAACACAGAAAATGATTTACATTGACGCAATTATATTAAACGTTTAGGTTTTATGAATAAAAATGTAATTTCCTTTAAAAATAAAATAATTTTCATTCATATTTTCTGAAATGAGGCGGCATTAAGAAGTAACACCCGTCAAAAAATATTTTTTCGGGCAATCTAGTTAATGCTTGGTTTTTAAGGATGAAAATATTTATTTCCCGATACAATGACGTCATTTTCGACAGCGATAATTTTGCGGTGCATAATTTTGATATTTACTATATATTTGCTCTTCAAAAGTTTTTTTTTTTCCTCATTGGAATTTTCGATTAAGAATTAACATTTCTGTTAGCTTTGTGCAGACGATAAACTATGAAATATTAGTAACATTTTTTTTTTTTTTTTTTTTTTTTTTTTTTAATAAGAATTAATATCATAACACAAGCCCCCTTTATTTCAACCTCAAAGCGTATTCGTTTTAGTTTTGATATATGAGATCAAATTCACCTTCTTTTCGTATTTTCACTTTATTTCTAATATGAAGGCGTATGCATGTCTATTTTTTATTTCATTTTCCTCTCGCACATAAAAATCGTTCAAATCAAAATTAACTGTTTAGGATAAATTTTTACTCCGGGATTGAATTTTCGTGGCAACGGCAAAGAAAAAAAAAAATGATTGTTAAATTTCATAGCAAAATGTCGATTTATTCCTTATGAAAATAATGAACTTTTTAACTTAAAAGAAAAATATTTGAACAAAATAAATAGAACATAGTCTTTCTTTATTGCTGTGGTAAATTCCATCTATATGTAAAGACACAAAGGCATTAATTCGTCCCTTTTCACTTTGATTTAACTTCAAACAATTACACATACTTTCACATTGATGATATTTTTATGTGTAGTTCGCTGCTAGGTAACAGTTAAAAGATAATAAAAACAATTAAATATGTGCTTTAAAAGAAAATTTATATTAAAAAAAATATTTTATATTATTCAAAAACATATATAAAATCCCTCCATAAAAGTTATACACCGAATTTAAAAACTCTGACAAATGTATACACAAAATTTCAAACTAATATGTATAATGTATGGTTCTAATTAAGAAATTTCATCATCCTTAATTTAGCATTTAAATCCTTTAATCATATGAGCCATTTCTTTTCAACAAATAAAAATGGAAAAATCGTCTGAATTGCTATAGGAAAGCATTAAGTCGCAAAATAAAATGTTCTATATATTCCGAACGAATGAACCAAATTTAACCAAAAACTATACAGCTAAATCCGGGGATTTCACCAACATGCATCCTTAATTTTAAGATAATCGGATGCTTTTTACGGCAGTTATCGCGGAACAGACAGACAGACTAACGGAAACCAAAACTTTTCGTGTCTCCACAGTAAGCCTTCACTGACGTTTCGGCAATTACATTGCCACCACTATCTTAGTATATATATCTTTAAAATATAGCTTTATTTACTGGTAGAAATTTTGCTATTTTAATAAAGCGAAAATTTCCTTTTTGAATTTGTGGTGGCAAACGACTTTCAGCAAGAAATTTGAAAATCCTTACTTCATAGTTTTGGCGGTTAACCCTCTCGCTGCGTAAATGGTTTATTAAAATAGCTTCAAAATAATTAAATAGTTTCTTTTGTCACCGGTTTTTCAAAACAAAAATTTTTGTCTAATTTAATCGGAAAAATGCTCCGATTAAACAAGGCAAAATTTACACAAAAAATAACTTGTGGCAATAATCAAGGAGGATTAATTTCACGGAAAAATGCATTCCCGAGAAACTTTCGGGTTGCGCATCGAGAGGGTTAATGGGTTAATACAATTTTCTCTTTAGGAATTATAATGTAATTAAATGTGTTAATTCAAAATAAAGATATGTGTAACATAGAAAATCTATTTTTAATACAAAAATAAGTTGGTAATTAATCACTTTTAATTCGAATAAGAATTCCTTTTAGGTCATTTGATGATTTAATGTAGAATATATTTTTAATGATTATGTAGCAATATTAATTATTTTACTTATCAAAAATTTTTTAATCTTTAAATAAAATAGAAATATTAATTTATCCTTTTTTTTTGGTAAATAATTTTTTAGAAGTGGAGATTTCTAAATCTTTCTTTTAAGTTTTAATGCTAAACAGATGGGTAGTTTATATATATTTTTACAGCTTGTAAAATAATTTTAATTATTTTAATAATTTGATTTTTAAATAAAATAAAAAACAGAGCTATTTCTTTTAACATGAATATATAATTAGAAAATAAATTAAATTAACTTATGAAGTTTTTTTCTGTCTACGATGACGTTTATAATGAATAATAAGTTTATGGTGCGATTTAAAAAATTCTTTTGATGGTTCAAATAATTGTAAGTCCATTTTAAAATGAATTCAATAACATTTTTTTTAAATAAATAAATATAAGCTATTTTTGACATTTTTTTTTTATCACTGTTAGAATTTTCTATGAAATACATGAAATATACATCTCTTATCAAAACTCAAACTCAAGAAAATTAAGAAAAAAGAAAAAAAAGTGTCGTCTGAGACTAAAAATTCCAAATTCGGACCAATGTTGGCAAATCTAATCAGGCAAATATCAGAAATCACATATCGGTCCGGCGTCAGTTGCCAGTGTAAGTCGCTTGCCGATATGTAACCATAAGGGGACCGATTACGGCAACCGGCAGCCGAAAAAGCAGAATCTTAAGTTTCAGTTTCCGACAGTTCACCGAAATCACTGTGCCGATGCCGACACTTAACCGACTCTGCGGTCCGATTGTGTGCCGAAAGGTATGTGTTTGCTGAGAATGTTTCCAAAACTTGATCATAGATTTCAGCATAAACATTGTTCGCAGGAAATAGTTCAACGAGTCTATTTACTACGATGTGCGGCTGTGTTTTTCGATTATAAAAAGTAAGTCAAATTTTAATGTTTTTTTTTTATTTAGTGGTTGAAAATTTTTGTCGAGATAGGTATATTTCAAATTTTTTTATTCGAATTTTATTCACTCACATTCCGTGATATAATTGCGTCTTTAGAAATTGCTATATACACTGGTCATCAAAATTAAAGGATAATGAGAAAAATTATGCTCACTAAGTTAATGGTGCAACCAATGCCCAATGCTGCAATTATTTAGGTCAATTAAATACTATTGAATTCAAAATTGCACTTCCGCGCAAAATTTGGCTCCCAAAATATTCAAATTAAATGATTGACAATGTGGTGCGCAATTAACATATGTTGGAATTCTGGTCAGTAGTGTTGTTTAAAGTGAATGTTGTGTCTGAGTGTGATCAGTATTCATTAGTTATGGCTCAAAGGCATCATTTAAGTTGTGGTAAAAAGGGGCGAATGATAGAATCGAGGAAGATCAAATATAAATGGAGGTCGCCCAAGATTTGAATATACCTCAAAGTGCCATATCAAGAGCTTTGAGCCGCTTTTTAAGCACTGGATCCGTGGACAGACAGCCTGGTCAAGGGAAACCAAGAGCAACAACTGCATCCGAAGACCGTTTTCGGTAATTGTGGCTCGAAGAATTCGCAAAGAGACCACAAGAGGTTTGGTTTGAGACATTCAGGCTGCCGCAGGAACTCGAATTAGCCGTTCTACTGCTGCGTGAAGGCTTAACGAGGATGGACTGCATGCGAGAAAACCAATAGTTTGTATCCCACTCTCTCCAGCTTCCAAATGGGTCCGTCCAAACTGTTGCCGTCGTCATGCTCAAAGGAGCCAAGAAGAGCCATCAGTGTTCCGATTATATCTAGACTCGTCAGTAAACAATACTTGAGACTCGTCTTCTTTGCTCCATTGAACATGATGAGGACAACAGTTTAAACGTGCCCCTTTGAAAGCTGGAGTGAGTAGGATACAAACTATTGGTTTTCTCATATACAGTTCACCATTGTTAAGCCTTCATGTAGCAGTAGAACGGCTAATTAGTGTTTCTGGGACAGTCTGAATGCTCAAACCAAATCTCTTGTAGTTACTTCATGTTTTTTTCGAGCCACAATGACAGAAAACGGTCTTGAGATGCAGTTGTTGCTCTTGTTCTGCCTTAACCAGGTTGTCGATCAACTGATCAAGTGCTTAAAAAGCGGCTCGAAGCTCTTGATATGACACTTTGAGGGATTTTCAAATCTTGGACGACCTCCATTTGTGTTTGATCTTCCTCGATTCTACAAATTATTCGCCACTTTAAACCTTAACTTAAATGATGACTTTGAGCCATAACTAATGAATACTGATCACACTCAGACACAACATTCACTTTAAACAACACTACAGATCAAAATTCCAACATACGTCCATTGCGCACCACATTGTCAATCACCTAATTTGCATATTTCCGACGCTAACGTAACCGCTGAAGTGCAATTTTGAGTTCAATAGTATTTAATTAATTTAAATAATCGCAGCATTAGGCATTGGTTGCAACATTAACTTAGTGAACATATTTTTTCTCATTATCCTTTAATTTTAAAGACCAGTGTATTTTCATGAATAAGATTATGGAATGTGTTAATTTTTGCTAATTTAACTTCACTTTTTTCTGGGTGGCCACCCCTCCTCAGCTTGAAGATGAGATGACCATCTGCCATTTTAATTTCAATTTAGTTTTCCACTTTTTGTTCCCAATATTTAATTATTCTTTGCCCAAAATATGTTGAGTACATGTATAAGAATTTTAAATATGCAGAAATATTTCTTGTATTTGCTTTCTAAAATTTTTTATTTTAATCTTTAAAAACTATGGCCATATATCATAGAGTTACCCTACGCAAAAAATAAAATACCAAATAGCATATACCTTCAATTCAACATTTTTTCGCCATTTTTTCATTTAAAAATATAAATTCAGACAAAACGTAGTTAAACCTATAAAATCATACAAATTTGAGTCTCACTTAATGGTCATTCATCACCAGCCCGGGCAATGTCGGGCGGGCAGATAGTAAAATAAATAAAGTGATTCCCATCAAATCTGTCTGCTGATAGGTTCAAAATTAATTTATGCATTTTCTTCTAAATTCAGTTGCTCAGACAAAAAAGAAAATAAATGAACAGTTTTATTGCAATGTTAAATTTAATTTTGTGACTTTAGAACAAGTACCATTTTTTATATAACAGTTTAATTTCTTTCTACATGTATCCTTTATAATTATTATTGGGTATATTGTTAAAAATAAAGAAAAATTTAAGTCCACCATGTCTGGCTGCCCAAAATTGAAACATATACCTAATGTGATTTTTTTCGAATACTTAAAAAAAAAAAAAGATTTCAGAAGTTTTTTGAGTAGATTATAAAAAGGGTTTACACAATACAAGCTTTCAAATGCACACATAAAAAAAAAAAAAAAATCATTGAACGAAAAAGACATTCTTTTATAAACTATACAAAAGCGCGATTTTATAGTTCGATTTTTTTGTCAATTTCAAGGGGTTTTTTTTGTGTTTTTTAAAATAATTTGTACTATAAAAAATATTATCTTAACCGCAAAAAAATAAGTAAAATAATTACTTTTGCACTCATTCGTATCGTAGAAATTTTATAAATATTAATCGGTTATGTAGGGGTTTAACTTATTCCAAATTTGTAGACTGTATTCTATAAAAGTTGAAATTCAGGAATGCCGAATTGAGACCACAAATTCGGAATAATAAATTTTGCTTTAAATAATGCCTTTCATTAAATAAAGAAAAAAATATTATTTCGAATTTCTGGTATAATTCCAAAATATTCCATTAAATTGGTAACACTACTGATGCCACATCTGTTACTATGGGCAATATAAGGTTAACAATAAATTATAAGAATGGCGTAATAAGTGGCGCAATAAATGTAAGAGTGGCGTCTAAAATATTTTTTTTATGCTTAAATATAGGGTTTTGATCCGTTATGACTGCATAAACCATATAAAAACTGAGAATTCTCGCTTTGAGAAGGGGATACTAGGGAGGGTTGACCCACTTTTTACAAAAGGATTTTTTATTTTTTAAATATTGAACGTAGAATAAAATTTTATGTATCATTTTATTTGTTATACAATCATTTATGAAAATAAAATTGCTACATAAGGTAACATATAAGAAATTAAAAAAAAATTGATTTTAATCATGAGAAAATAATGGGTCGAGGCTCCCCACATATGGGAGGGTTGACCCACTATATGGGAGGCATGATTTACTTTGTTTTATATTGAAATATTTGGGATGAGAAATAAAATTAATTAAAAAGAAGCAAAATAACATTATGCTACTTGCTTTAATTATTATATATATATATATATATATATATATATATATATATAACATGATGTTCAAACAAACCTGTTTTGATGCAATCGCCAATCAGGGGAGTAAAATTTGTTTTTATACACGAATTTGTCTGAGCAGATATAATTGTACAGCAAGAAAAAATGAACTTTTAACATTAAAGACAGTATTCCGTTAGAGACAGGTTCCGATTTCATACGGTTTTATCTATTATTATGTCTGGATTTAGGAGCCACTGTTCTGCTTTTTTATGTCTTTGTCCTACGTTTTGTGACACTTGACCTGACAACTCTAGTTGTCACATAGTTTGGCTTCATCTGACTGTATTCATCCTGGTGAGATTTGTCTACATACCTTCTTAAAGTTTTTCGATCAATACTATGTTCTTTTACAGCCGCATGAGCACTGAACTTATCATTATCATATTTTAACACATTTCAGTACTTTCAGTACTAAAATGTTGAAATAAATGACTGTCAACAAAATTTATGAGCAAATTTATTTGGAAATAAGAAAAAGGCTATATTTCACATACATATTAAATGGAAAAGATTTTAACAAAATTCTGGTGCCATTGTGGAGTTTGGGAATTAAAATTAAGGGGTTTCATAAACATACCACTGCCCCTAAAAGGGTTAAGACTGCTGCTTTCATACTTTCTAGTCCTTTCTAGTATTTTCCACTGCTTCTAATTACCTATTGTAAGTAATATTTAAATGGAAAATAGCTCCTATCAACTTTCCCATTTATATTTCATTAAATGTATTCTTGCAGTGGATACTATAGCAATTTTTCACATCTTTCTTTAATCAGTTTTAAACATTTTCTTTTCCATCTCTCCATTTTACTGCAGCTTTACAGAATAAATTTACATTCCTTTTTATATATAACTTTTAACATTTCATTATGCACAGTGTATAATAAAATGATTTTCAAAACCACTTAATTAGGGGGGCCTTGGCAATCTGGTCAACCCTCCCTCTTATTGACTGGGTCAACCATCCCCACATAGCCCTTTTCTAAAGAATAGCACATTGTTATATTAAGACTACTTTACTGTACAATCTTTATGCCTGGAATGAAAACTCCTTACTTAAAACCTGCTTACTTAAATTTCTATGATATATTTTATCTGAAAAAACTAATTAAGAACAAATTATAAATAAAGAACACAACTTTTAGGTTGAAAATGCTTCACAGTGAAGTTCTCCACACCTATTTCTATTATCTGTATGAAACAAAGGCTGTTGTTTGAGCATTCCAGTAGCTTTGGTTGACATTTATTAATAAAACTCTGAAATTCTTTTAAATATGAAAATGTTGCGTGGGTTAAGCCGCCCGTATGGTCAAACCTCACTAGTCTCCCCTTACATGAATAAACAGTCAAGTGCGAGTATTACTCACGCACAGAGGGTTCCGTACAATAATATATGCATTAGTAATTGTATTATTAAAAAAATACCGTTGCTAAAAGAATACTAAGACGGTAAAAACTATAAAATGTACTGTTGGGTATAGCTGTATAGTATACAGGGTTCAAAGGAAAGTCCCTTTAACCTGAAAATACTTGCGAACGGAGAGAGCTACAGCTATACAAGTGAGCTAACGGTACAGTAAAACGATTACGCCAGACATAATGCAAACGACAGCAGCACTCCTAGTGGCGAAATTTGGAAGATAGCCGTTGTAAATAGAAAACGAAAAGAGGTTGAGCAAATTTTTCAATTAGAAAGTTTTAGAGCATCAATTAATTAGTATGAAACAAACGACATTTGGTTCATACGGATAAGATAAATCGTCGCCTGTATACCCCAAAATGTCCGAAATCGATGAGCGACGATTCTAGTTTGCCTATTCACATTCTGGAAATGTAACAGTGCACAATTGCAGCTTGTAACGTTGTACTGTGCTGTAATGCCTGTAAAGATTTAATTTCCAATGGAATTAAAATTTTAGAATAACCCTTTCAAGGCCAAAAGAATTCTGTTCGTAAACTGATGAAATAATTGACAGACACCAGAATATTCAAACGAATTTCTCAGAAAACAAAATCCCGCTTATTTGCACTTGCATTACAAAAGCAAAATTTTATTAAAATATTCTTTGTCTCGTCAGGTTTGGAATTAAAATTAGGTGGCTAGACCGTCTAGCCACCGCCGTTGAAAGGGTTGAACCTATGTCGTCGTATTGAAGAAGCTTGCAATAGATGTTCCATGCTGAGAAATGTGCATGCAGAATTACTCTCATGAATGCAAACGTGTATCGTGAACAATGCAAACTTTTTGAAGATACTGAATATTAACTTTTTATCATTGTGAGATAGTTTGTCTTTTTTTATGTGTGTGTGATGTTATCAAAATGTATTGAGATAAGAACGTATTTATAGCATAAATTGTGCGTACTTCTTCATACTTCTGACTATTCCATTCAAACGTTTACACAAAATGGAGTGCACCGATTTCGGACATTTTTGTGTAAATAGACGAAGATTTAACTTATCCATGGAAACCAAATGTCGCATTCTATTAATTAATTGATGCTCTAAAACTTTCTAACTGGAAATTTTTCTGTATCTCTTTTCGTTTTCGATTTGCAGTGGCTATCTTCCATATTTCACCACTAGGAGACGCTGCTGTCGTTTTCATTAAATCGGGCGTAGTAGCTTTACTATACAGTTACCTCACTTGCATAGCTGTAGCTCTCTGCGTTCACAAGTATTTTCAGGTTAAAGGGACTTTCCTTTGCACCCTGTATACTAGAAAAGTATAAATGGATATACCATGAAAGTTCAAAGATATATGGAGCCTAAATAATAGCAAATATAGCTATTCTGTATATTTGTTATTCCATACAGGTTTTTAGTTAACCCTTAAAGACATAGTAGGTGTATTGAGAGAGCCACTTAATGGAAACTAGTCGCGAATCCCAAAGTATTTATGTTATTCATTCTCATTAAATTAGTCTGTTTTTAGCAGTTTGACGTTTATTGCATTTATACTGCTACTGGGCATTACATTACATAAATATATCCTAAAATTTGTTATCTAGGTTTTAAAAGCCGATGGAGTCAGTGTTGCCAGATGGGCTACTTTTTTAAACTCAGATACTCTATAGGCACCACTTTTTTGAAAAGGTAAAATGCGCCTTATTTAAAGACATATTAATAAAGGCGAAAACAAAGGTAATTTTTCCGTTTTAAAAAAGTGGTGGCAATCAAGAAATCTGAATTTAAAAAAAGTAGCCCACTGGCAACCCTGGATGGAGCATAGAGTACGCCGTCCCTGTCATTATGTATGTCCAAACCGTCAGTGTCTTTAAGGGTTAATATCTCGGCTAATTTACGACGATTTCTTCCGAAATTTACGATCAACAATGCTTTTATACTTCTGCTACGATAGGTACCTCCAGCTATGCTCAACACTTTTGCTGAAGCCCGTAAATTTAAATTTGAGTGTAACGGGAAAATGCGATTTTTTCACAAACTATGTGACGTAGGGTAAAAGCTATAATTTTCCTGCAAGTTTTAAATTAATGTCTACTACTTCTAATTTTTTCATAATTTTAGTTTCAATAGATTCGGAATTAGATGGGGGGAACTTATTTTTGCACTACATTTTCCACCATAACTTTAAAAATATAATACCTAAAATTAAATGAAATATATTTTTGATTTCACCGTTACGAAAGCTTTCACACGATATCCCACACGTTATACAAAGAGAAGATTTTCTTTTCAAGTAACTTAATTGGCCTACATTTTTTATTAATCTGTAAATATGTGGGTCAATAGCTTTTGTTACTTCCCCCAATTTGAACTGTCCACGTTGCATAGTTTACGAGTAAAAGGGCTGTGACAGACATACAGACAGACACAGGAGTGATCTTATAATGGTTCCGTTTTTACTTTTTAAGTACGGAACCCTAAAAATGACAAAACAGTCGTATCTCTGTGAAGCAACGTTTTCAAGTAAAATTAAAACTCAAAAGAATAATTGTTACTTCATATCCGGTGCATCGAAAATAAGCTTCAATACAAACATGAGCCTTATTATTTAACTTATGGTACGATATTTACATGAGAAGCTGCTCGAAATATAATAGGATATCAAGTTTGGCCTTAGTTTTTAATCACAAATTCCAAATTCATACGGGAAATTCAGAAAGGAGTAGTTTTATTTTATTTAATCACGGAATATCTGTCATTAAATAAAACAAAAATTACCATTCAGAATATATGGCAAGAACTAGGATCTTCTAAATAAAAATGAGGCCTAAAGTGAAACCCTGACTCGTCGAAATAATCACTACACGTGTTGAAACATACTTAGTGCTTCATTGAATCGTTAACAAAATGTTATAGAATGGAAAGGAATTTACTGACTTGCCTTGACGCTACACTGTAAAAAAGACACGGGTTTCTTAATCTTAAAGAAGGTAACAACGAAAGAAAATATACATTTTGTGTAAAAAGTACTCGAAATTATTAAACAAAACGCAAAAAAAAAAAAAAAAAAAAAAATATTTTTTCATCAAAATTTATTTTGCTATCTTCAAAGTAGATCGCATCGTGTTCAATACAACTATTCCAGCGTAGGACCCAATCTTCCGTACTTTTTAGGTAGGCAGATTAGGATATGACCTTAAGCTCCTTCATAAAATTTTCTTTTATGCCTCAAATGACTCAAAACATTTTCCTCGAAGGGTAATTTTAGTTTCGTGAACAATACAAAGTCACACGAAGCCATAGCAGGCGAGTGCAACCCTTGGTTGATCACATGAGTTATGTTTTCGGCCTAAAACTCTTGCGAGAGTGAGCTGTTTGGAAGCCAATCGTGTGGGGATGTGTTTCATGACCAAAACATTAGTCATAACATTATCAATGGAGTTAAAAGATACATGAAATATCTTCAGCCAACTCTTTAAGACTCCTACGACGATTCTCAAACACCAAATTTTTTATTTTATTGATGTTTGATTCGTCCGTAGGTGTTGAGGGCCGACCAGAATGAGCCAAATCTACTACCGATTCTCGGCTCTCTATGACTGCTTTATAGAATTCATATACAGTATAACCCCTTTTTATCCGAAACTCTTTTAACCTAAACTCTCGATTAACCGAAATCCATTTTTAGGGTTCCGTACTTAAAAAGTAAAAACGGAACCATTATAAGATCACTCCTGTGTCTGTCAGTCTGTCTGTCTGTCTGTCACAGCCATTTTACTCGTTAACTATGGAACGTGGAAAGTTCAAATTCGGGGAAGTAATAAAGACAATTGATCTACATATTTTCAGATTAATAAACATACATAAATATATTTAGTAAAAAAGTAGAGGGGCTAATTATGCTACTTGAAAAAAAAAATCTTTTCTTTGTATATCACGTGGGGGTATCCTGTGAAAGATTTTGTAACGCTGAACTCAAAAATACATTCCTTTTAATTTTAGGTATTATATTTTCAAAGATATTGTTGAAAATGTAACGCAAAAATATGTTCCCCCCCATCTAATTCCGAATCTACTGAAACTAAAATTATGAAAAAATTAGAGGTAGTAGACGTTAATATAAACCTTGCCGGAAAATTATAGCGATTACCCCAGGTCACGCAGTTTTTGAGTAATTAGCATTTTTCTGTTATACACAATTTTCGATTTACGGGAATTTAGAAAAATTGTTGAGCATCGCTGAATATACCTATCGTTGCAGAAGAATAAAAGCATTGTTGATAATGACTTTCGAAAAAAATCATCGGTAATTAGCCGAGATATTAACCCTTAAAGGTACGGTCAGTTTGGACATAACAAAGGACAGGAGCGGCGTACTCTATGCCTAGTTAACAACTTTTAACGATATATATGTGTAATGTAATGTCCAGTAACAGTATAAAAGCAATAAACGTCAAATTGTTAAAAACATATTAATTTAAGGGGTCTCGGGACTCTAAAAAGTGGAAAAAATGAAAGAAAAAGACTATTTTCAACATTTAATGTCTTAAAATGTATATGATTTTAAAACACAATTTTAATTGGGATGAAAGATATAAGAATGTTCTTTCATTTCATGTATTTAAAAAATTGCAAGATACAGAATTAGTATTTATAGGGGGCTCGAAACTGTTAGACATTTGTCGAACAAAAAATTGGCATAACAGTTTACGCGCAGGATTACAAAATAAACATTGCAACTATAATGAAACTTTTGATGCTTCAGATTGTAATAATTTTCCTGAACTTAAATAAATTTGTATTTAAAGGATTTTTATATTTTTAATGCAATGTTGCATTTAGCTAATACAAAATTTTGAAAATTTCAACAGTAAAATCACCTAAAAAAATATCTTTTTGAACAATAAATAGGAAAATTTAGGTTCAGTTTATACAGACTAACATGAAATATATGTTTTGAAAATTTCACGAATAAATATTCAGAAGTTTTTGAGGTATCCTGCGCGTTACGCGCAAAAATCGCCATTTGGAAAATAATGATTTTAAAGTTTCGGAAACGCCGCTTCAGCTATTGAGCGGGTGTAAGTCTAAAAGCCAAACTTCTGTTCTAATGGGAATTTCAAGGAAACAATTATATCAAAATATTCAGAAAAAATAGGAGTTTAACGTCTAAAATATTAAAAATTCTTAAATTTTGAAGCTTTAAGAGTCCTGCGACCACTTAATCCTTTCCGGCACGGAATAATTCTATTTATAAACTTATGAAATAATGAACTGACACCAGAATTTATAAACGAATTTATTAGAAAATGCGAACTTGCTTATTTTCGCGTACATGATAAAAGGAAAATTTTAATTAAATATTTTTGGTGCCGTTTGTCTGTTTTGGAATTAAAATTAGATGTCCGTTTTTTAAGGGCATCGTCCTCGAAAGATTTAATTAGAATAAGTCGCATAAATACTGTGGGATTCGCGATAGTTTGCATTGATTGTATCTCCTCTCAATACGCCTCGAGTGACTTTAAAAATTAATTAAACACCTATCTGGAACAACGCGGCACTGACCAAGGCGGCATTGCAACTTTGAGACCTCAATTCGAAGCGCGCTTAGCACAATGCCAAATTTAAACTTTGAACAAAGGTTTTGTTTTAGCTACACTGTAGAAATAAAGGTTGTTACTACGCTGAATTTAGTTTCATGAAATGCCAAATGAAGTTTAATTATGCACTGCTTTTATTCTCAGTACCAAATTAAGTTCATCATAAACAGATTAGGTTAATATTAAAAAAAGAGTTATACGAATAGCTATATTTGATATTATTTAGGTTCCATATTTCTTTGAACTTTCGTGGTATACCCATTTACACTTTTCTAATATATACAGTTATACCCAACCCTACGTTGTATAGTTTTTTACAAAGTCTAAGTATTCTTTTAGCAACGTTTTTTTTTTTAATAATACAATTACAAATTCATATATTTGTTCTACGGAACCCTCTGTGCGCGAGTAATGCTCGCTCTTGTCCGTTTATGTAGCACTTTTTTCTACTATAACATTCCTTGTGTGCAAATCCATTTTGAAAGCTTTTTTTTTTTTTAAACAATTATATTACTTGTGTGCAAGCGGTTCCGAACTACAAGTACATATACATATTTTCAATCCCCCTTTTTTAGAGTTCCTTTGAATTTAACTTGATCTCCCACAAGCTGCGGAGTGAAACGAAGAAAACGAAAAAAAATATCAATTCTGAAGTTTTGAATGTTATGAAAAAGATTGGCATGGCTGGAGCAGCAGAAAGACTGTAATACTGGTGAACTAATAACATTTGAAAACTCCTTGATAGGGTTTCAAAGCAATGGCAATCGAAACTGCAACAAACAAAGTATTTTTTTCAAACCCTTGTGATATATGTAAAAGGTATACTTAATTTCAAAATTAAAATTCAGGTAATTTATTCTTGTTTCTATTTTGCTATTGCTTTATTTTTATTAAGCACTTGTTATCATAAAAAGAAATAGTTCTCCTTAATCTTAAAATTGAAGCATTCTCGATTATCCAAAAATTTCGATTTTCCGAAAGAAGGTCGTTCCCAATTACTTCGGATAATCGAGGTTCTACTGTAACAATGTTTTGGACTTGCACGATAGGTCTTTTGCAACATTTTCAGTGATTAGTCACACGAATGTTTGTTTGAACACAAAATTTAAAGCGTTTGGTTTAAATTTTTTCAATCTTTTTTCAACAGATTTTTTCATTGTAAAAATCGAAGAGAACTCTAAAGCAGTTCTATAAAAGCAGCTTCTGTCAACACACTAGGCCGCAAACGGTGCTCAAACTCCACGTTGTAACTCTGTGCACTGTTCCAAATTACAGAAAAAGAAATTTCGAGCTATCTTTTATGCGCAATTTTTAAATAAAACATTCCAGGCCCTTTTTACGCAGAATGTATCATAACGATTTCCTTCGAGTTACCCATGATTCCGAAAAGCGTTACTTATCTTTAGAAACATCAAATAAGTTACTTTTGCTGCAACTGATTAACATTTCAGGAACGTTACCAGAAACGTCACAATTTGCGATAAGAATTGGTCCTGTTCAAAGGATTAAAAACAGCTTCCAAAGAACTTTTATGAAATGTCAGCCATTCACTGAGAAAAAGCATTTTTGGAACTACAATTAACTTCCATAATTTCCCGTAAACTTCTGTAATTCTTATAAACATCCAATTCGTTTCCATCACCTCTTAAAGTTTGATAAGATTTATAATAACATATAGAATAAACTGTAAAAGGTGTCCTTAAAGGTACTGGCTTTTTAAAAAAAAATCAATAATAATTAAACAGTGGCAGCACTTGAAACTTTCCTTGCTAGATATTAATCTGCACTGTAAAAAAAAAATACTGCGTTTTCCGGTAGGAATCGGAAAATTAGTTGCCCTTATCGTACCGGAATAATTTCCAACGCAGCTCGGAATAAAATCCGTAAAAATAAGGAAATAGTCAGTAAAACTGTATTTTACGAATTTTATTGCGATTTTACTGATTTTATTCCAAGATGGGTTGGAAATTATTCCGGTACGATAAGGGCAACTATTTTTCCGATTCCTACCGGAAAACTGACATTATTTTTTTTACAGTGTGTAAAGTTGGTGTTTTTAACTGTTTTTCCTTGTTTCAGTTTCAAATATCAAAAATATATTGCATTGCACCGACAAAGATTCTTATAAAGGTTAAAGAAACGTATACAATATCATAAAAATACACTGAGATTTTACCCTTTATTCTCTTTAGCTGTTGAAACACTTAATAAAGAATTTGCACTGTACAATTTCTAGCTTATTTTGTACAATCTTGCAGTTTGTGATAGTACAACACAAATTATGCGCGATATTTAAACCTAAAGCAATGAAGCATAGTAAAGAATTTCTCTACATTAAATACTATTCTTCAACAAGAATATAATCCATAGTTGTTATCGTACACATTTTTTTTAATTCAAAAATTTCAGATCGTTTTAGGACGCCCTGTATTTGTAATCGGATGTAAGTAGTCTGACAATCAGACTTTCTCTATTTGATCCGTATGTACATAAAAATATACACAATTGTAAGGGAAAAGAAGATCTTCCAAAACTTTTTGAACTTTCTGGAACTGTACTCTATAAAAAATTCGCATGAACACTAAAAAGTTGAAACTGCAAACACTGGATTATTTACTTTTGAAAACGCAAAAAAGTAGATGCCAACGCAGATTTTATATTCCGCTGATATTTTGCTGTTCATTTATTTTCGAACTCTTATACATTTTTATGTATGTTCAATGGATATCTTACTTTTTAAAAGTAACAATGTAGTGACAATTTTTAATGGACAAATACTGAAGAAATTGGTCGCATGAAACTTATATATATATCAATATTTATTTTGAAATGATACGGTTATGAGTGGAGATTTAAGAATCATATATCAGGATATGATGATATAAATATGTATGTAGGGCACCAGTTTTACAAACTTTAAGATATAGTAGAGGCACGCTAAAGAAAGCAATTTTGTTATTGAAAACCAGTGCCACAATTCATTTATTCAGTGTGAAATACAGGGTGAACCAGTATCGTTTTTATAATTTGAGCCTACACTTTTGTTTACAGCTTCAAAAATAATAATGATATTTTAATTACATTTTCTATGGACTTGCGTTTATTTTGGATAAATCATGAAAAGTGTTATAAGTGCCTAGTGATTTGGTCAGTGACGTCATATGTGATTTCAACTACATTCTAAAATTTTGATCGTGTTCTTTATTACTGTTTCGATGCAGATGATTATTTTTATCACTGTTTCTGATATCTTCACATTTCCTTCAAAGCAAAATAAGTCTATAAAACTTTTGTTAAAATTTCTTCATATCTGGTAGGGTTATGAACAGAAACACCGAAATCCGATGGGAGTGACACCTGTATGTGTATGCGTACAAGGTGAATAATATAAAAGATTGGACAAACTTTAAGAGATGGTTTTGGATTGGAAACCGAGGTCACAATTAACTTATTCAGTTAAAAATAAAGAATTGCCTCAAAAATAGCCAAGTCGAGATTTTCGTTCCTAAATTCAATAAAGATAAAGCTATTTTGTCGAAAATTTCATCAGAATCCCTTTACTTTGTATAGAATGTGATAACAGCATTCGAAGTGCTAAATATATTGGAATTTGATAAGAGAAATTGTGTGTACGGACAACTACAATGCGAATTATAAATGCCTTAATCAGAAGGAAACCAAGTATGACAAACTCACACTAAGCGTTGAGACCTGTTGCATTTTATAGCTCGTAGTCAAAAGTTAGACGACAGATAAAATTTGCCTGCTAAAGTCGTATTATATATTTTTTGTATACATTTAATTTTAAAGTAATGAGTTTCAATTGTCTCTCCAATAGAGAGTTGAGTCGACAATTATGGGCCTAAGAATACAAACCACTCCTCACATATGCAGCAGAGGACAATGACATTGGGTCAGTATTAAATTATTCGGTTACGAATAAAGCTGATTTAGCGGTTGTATTTTTTAAAAAGAAAATTCGTAGTTTCTTGAATTTTTAAAAAACTTTTTCAATATTTTATTCTTATTATTAACTAATTTCTAGTTTAAAGCACTTAAAAAGAATTATACGTTTATTGTCCGATAAGTAGTCCCCAAAAAGTACATTTTTACGAAGGTATGCTACTGTAAAATCTGTAAATGTAATTTTTGCAGATAAATTTTATCGGTTCTCTAACTTTGGCTTATAAGAATGTAAAATGCAGCACGTCTCAATGATCGGTGCGGTCATCGCCTGAAGTGGTTCCCTTGTCAGTGTTGTTTGAACAGGAATAGTATTCACTTTCAGCTCCACTTATGATGTCCTAACATTTCACAGAAGACAATGTAAATCTGTGTAAAATATCGTTAGAATTTGTTTATTAAAATTATGAATGAAATTTTATGTTTGACATGAAGTGAAACATCTTGTATTTTAGCTGTATGAGTGACTTGCGTATACAAAGTGTGTAGAACACTTTATGGCAGCTATCACCTAAACTGTAAGCGATGGAAATATACTTCCAATTACAAAATGTATTCAAATCAGGTGTAGGTTTTAGATATAGCCTTTGTTTTACAAAAGAATGTACATTTATTAAAATGCGGAATTTTAATTTCCATACGGCCTCATTTTCTTAAAGTTACATTTAGATGAAATGTCGCCCTCGTCTGATAAGTACTATTAAAATAAACATTTTTGCATGACCAAAAGTTGCAGTGATATGGTACTTTGAAGCATTTTAGTGTCCAGTGTTTACTGCCACTAAAAACGTAAAGATGCATTTTTAAGAACATTCTTCTACATTTAGATTTACCACGAAACCAGTCCTGTAGATTACGCATCGAAGAAAAATAAATGTCTGATTCCTATTAAAATTACCTACGTGACCATTCTAATGAAAAGACAATGATGATAATAGACTGATGTGTGATGATTTTAACTGAACAATGTGATTTATTGATACTTTATCGAATAACTTGTCAAAATATGTACTTGCAACAGTAGCACCACAAGCTTTCGTATTGCCCTCTTATATTATAATAATTTTGGTAAAAATTGCAAATATGTTCATAAAGATTATAGTTTTTTTTATTAAAATATTTCCGTATGTATTTTTTAAACAAAGTTTACAACCAAATTTAACTTTATTTTCGGAAAATTTCATGAACTGCTGTAGAAACATTATAATGCAATTAGAAATTGAATATATGGAATATTAATGAGCACATTGATGAAATAATTATTATTTGCAGTGTAAAAATATTGCAGCAAACAGCTCAGTCATTCAACCGTTTCGTAGAGAACGTTTACTTGGCAACATTTTTAAACGTTCTTATTAGGCAGAGCCAAAGTAAATTCCGATTAAATAACTGCTATTTACAAAAAGAGATGCATGACTGGGTAATTTGTTGCAATTTTTTTACAGTGTGCTGATGCGCGTAAGCCAGTATGCTTTTTCTTTCATGATTTTGTTACATAAAACAACTTAGATAAAAAGGTCAAACAAAAATCGTGAAAGCGCAACGCAATATCAGTGTGCGAATTTACAGTGTGCGGATGCGCGAAACCCAGTATGCTTTTTCTTTCATGATTTTGTTACATAAAGCAACTTAGATAGAAAGGTCAAGCAAAAATCGTGCAAGCGCAAGGCAATATCGGCCATTTATTGAGTTCAGAAACTTCCTAAAAATGTCTGCGTGATAAGAGATTTTCCAAAAATTGCCGTGTTCGTCGTAAATCGCAGACTAAATATATTTAATTGCATACACATGCACACCTACAAATCTATAAATAAAGAAAAATAAATAGTATATATTGTATTATATATAACACCTTGTGGTTCTTTATTATCAACTTACCTTTAGAAAATAGCTAAAATGCATCCCAGTATACCGACGGTATCTCTCTGAGTTTTCACGATATTAAATGGTCCTTTTATAGAATTTGACCCGAATAGTTGAGAAGCAAATTTTAGAAAAATATGTTTTATCATTTATGCACAGGTACTTAAAATTACAGTACTGGCCAAATTATTTTGGTAACAGGAAAATGTACACATAAATCAGTCTAGAAGTTAGTTTATTGTATTGCATTTAATTTTGGTTGCATATATATGAATTACTTACAGTGAACACATTTATAGGTGTCCACTCATGATTTTTAGTTCTTCGTATGTCCATCTTTAGAAGCTTATGACTGCTTTTATACGTCTTGGCATCCCTTGGATGGACTTCTGAATCAATCTTTCCATTTCATCACTATGATGACATGCACTAATTAATCGCTCAATGAGTTGAACCTTGTTTATTGCTGCAATTTTGCTGACTGGTTTCCGATTAGACGAAATTGCAGCAACAAACAAGGTTCAACTCATTGAGCAATTAATTTGTGTATGGCATCATCGTTATAAAATGGAAAGACTGGTTCAGAAGAAGGGATGCAAGGTCATATAAAAACAGTCATATGCTGCTAAAGGGGGATATACAAAGCACTAACAGCCATGAGCGGACATCTATAACTATGTTCATTGTATGTAATGCATTTGCATTCACTCAATATCAAATAATACAATAAATTAACTTCGAGGCTGATTTATGTATAAATGTTTCAGTTACCACAATAATTTGGTCAGTACTGTATTTCCCCAAAATGCTAATATTATATCAAATATTTAATATATTATTTTCTAATTGGGGAATAATTTTTCTGTTGCACTCTGCCATGTTTCCTACAAGTGCTGTTAATTTTTTTCTTTTGGAAAATCTTGCGTGTTCTGAAAAAAAGAAAAAAAAAACACATTCAGTTAGGTTTTTAAATTTTTAAGGCAGCTATTATAGCTTCATTAATATGCATAGAGGTTCTTACATAAATGCATACAAAAGTTTAACAGGTAGTATATAGTCGTTCATTACAGATGCAGATCATTTCGAAATTTTTTTTCATACAGTGATAAAACAGTGGCGAGGTCGTATTCTCTTAAATACTTTTAATGAAAAATAATTAGAAATTAGTTTAATTAAGAAATACTGATTAAGGTTTTCAACAAGGTGATTTGGCATTCATATGTTGCGCGAAGGATTATTAAAAATATATTCCTTATATCCAGTTAATGTTACATATATATATTCGTAAAATATTGTACTTAATCTTCAACTTAAAATAATAATCAAATTTACAAATGAAATTATATTATCAGGCAATTAAATAATAAAATACGAAATTTATGATATAAATTCAATAAAAATTTAAAAATAAATAAATAAATTGCAGGTACTTACTTAAAAATAAGTAGAGGTTAAAAAACTACATAAAAGACAATGTAATAAAAAATATTAAGTTTACTACGTTTTTTAGTTTTGGAAATATGATGCACGAAATCTTAAAAACATCTGTTTTGAGGAAATTGACTTTAACACTAGAACGCCCGGAAATTTTACACAAGTTTAAAAAAAAATATTTCATTCCACAATTTTTATTTAAAATTATTTAACTGATTTATTTAACGTAATTCTGCGTCGCTTAAATTTAACTTGTTTTATGAAAAAAATTCTTGCTCCAATAGACATTTGATCATGTGGTCGGAGTCGAATCGACTCCTTTCGGGCGTTCTAGTGTTAAAGTTCAATTTTATCTCAATTTGGATAGGTAACGCTCCACATATTGTATCATAAAACCGGTTTTAATTGGAGTACCGTCATAATTTTTCTTCTTTAGTCATTCATTAATAATTGTCAATTTTGCTTTTATTTTTTAAAAAGTTTTAAGGTGATCTCCTCCCTTAAAATATTAATTGCTCGTGCTGTTAAATGAAATTTTTACGTGAGAGTTGGATGTTACAAGTACAAAGCTTTTTCTTATAGTCCAAGAGCTGTTAAACATTTTAGGGAAGGTATTTGAGGCACCCTGAAAATTTGTGCAACACTTCTTTTGTAATGCCTGAATACAAAATCGAATTCCTGGCTGAAGGATCGTGGCCCAAAACCTGTGCCAGACAAAAAATGGCACTTGACACGTGTCTGGCACAGTTTTTGTGCCGACTAAAGTGTCTGTCATTTTCAAAATATTTTTTTCTAAGCATAAATATTATTATGCCTCAATCTCAGCGTGCCTCAAATACCTTTTTTGGATAGTCAAAAAATGGCACTTGACACGTGTCTGGCACAGTTTTGGGGCCCACTAAAGTGTCTGTCATTTTCAAAATATTTTTTCCTAAGTATAAATATTATTCTGTTTCAATATCAGCGTGCCTCAAATACCTTTTATGGGTAGTGTCAAAAATGGCACTTGACACGTGTCTGGCACAGGTTTTGGGCCACGATTCTTCAGCCAGACATTCGATTTTGTATTCAGGCATTACAAAAGAAGTGTTGCACAAATTTTCAGGGTGCCTCAAATACCTACTCAAAATGTTCAACAGCTCTCCTACTATTAGTTCTAAAAGCAGAATTACGAGGGTGGTTCAATAGTTATTGTAACGAGAGTATATAAAATATTTGTACTGTGATGGTTGATGTGGAATATTGAAGCCTAATGTCTCAGATGCCTATATGCTCAATTTCAGAACCGTAGCTGTGATATTAACATTTTTTTTTTTCGTTTTAGGTATGAGAGGTGGCACCTAGCTTGAATGGGTGGGGGTTGGGGGAAAGCCTGGTTTGGAGCTTATGGGGCCAGACCTGAAGCAGTTCTGTGATAGATTTGTGACAGTGGATGAGGCGTGGCTACATCACCACCATCCCGAGTCGAAACGACAGTACCCACGTCTCATTCACTGTCACCCCCCCCCCCCCCCCCCCAAAAAAAACCACCTCCTTTCAAACTAGGCACGACCTCTCACACCAAAAAACGAAAAAAAAATTGTTAATATAGCAGCTACAGTTCTGAAATTGAGCATATAGGCATCTAAGACATTAGGTTTCAATATTCCACATCAACCATCGCAGTACAAATATTTTATACACACTCGGGACAATAATTATTCACCACCCTCTTAAAACCTTTAAGAATATTTCATTTTCTCATTTAAGATATTCGGTAAAAATACATAAACCAGAATCTAAAATACTCTTTAATGTATATACACAGCATTATTTATCTTTCTCATCATCTGTACAACTTTTCTGTTACTAATTTATTTCATAGCTGAAATTCTGAATAGCTTTTAAGATTGTTTAACAGTAAAATGATTGCTGGGGTGGAAAATGTATGGATGTGTTAGCAAAAAAAGTTTCTTTAAACTATCACCCGTGCTTCTTGAATTCTTTTCATAATCAACTTTATCACACTAGGATTATTTCTCTGTTCATTAAAAACTTCGCTCTTTTTGGTTAGCTGATCAATGGGTTTGGGTATGTAGAACATGTTATAATTCAAGAATTAATGTTAAGCAAAGCGTAAAAAACTGAAAACGAACAATTTTAAGGCGTTTTATTGTAATACAAACTATATTATATTAAAGCTCTTTGATCACGATGTAGGAAAAATTGTCCGAAAAAATTTTTCATTGTTTGCATTTAAATAGAAAAATCTCTAAATAAATTGTTCGGATAAAATAAAAAGAAGTATTTTTTTCTGAAATCAAATATGAAATATATGATGTAAATTAAACTGAATAATTAATAAACAAGTATATTTTATTGCTTAAACACTGTGTAGTCATTTAAACATTCATTTCTTTTTACTTTAATTAAAACTACATTATATTTAAACAAAAAAGATAGAGAGGAAAAGAAACATTTAGCTGAAAATAAACATAAATTAAATGCACGGAAATAAGCAACTTTCTCAAACGTCAGATATGGAATAGATATTGCAATTTAAACTACATAATACTTAAACTCCCAAATTGTTCATTTAATATTATGTAGTTTGCTTATAGTCCAGGCAGTAGAGACCGTATAGGGACTCTACCTAACCAAATTCATGGTAGTTCTGGAAAAAGGCTTACTATATGTTTTTTTGGGTCGCTGAATCCGAGTTTTTAACTTCCCACCAAAATTTCCCCCGGCAACTCCCCCCCCCCCCCAAATTTTGGTAAAATACCCCCAAAAAGGTTTTTATAAAAAAATCAATTTTTTTTTTTATAAATTTTGTGAAAAAATATCTAGAAATTCAAAAAGTATACAAAATTTTCAACAAATAAGATATATGACATTATGACGTAGGATGAATGGGGAGGGGGGATCTGCCTCGGAACATGCGCTGGGGTGCTGCGTTGACTAAGTTGCGCAATTTCCCTTAACAACTCACATCGTTTACTTTCGCCCTCCCGTCTCCCCTCCGAACTTTTCCTATAAGGTTTACTTTAAGTTTTTTGGGTTTCTGAATCCGAATTTTTAACTTCCCCTAAAATCCCCCTCCCCCCCCCCCAAAAAAATAGTTGTTTTTAAATAAAAGTTTTTATTGTTTTAGGGGAAAAGTATGTAGAAATTCAGAAAGTAAACAAATAGGATATATGACATTATGACGTAGCATGAACGGGGAGGGGGAGGACTGCGTCTGAACATGCACTCCTGCGCTACGTGCATTAAGTTATTAAAGTCCAGGCAATAAGGGATTTTACCTGGCAAAATTATTACTAGTTCTGGATTTCGATTCACTTTATGTTTTTTGGGTCGCTGAATCCGAATTTGTAATTTCCCACAAAAATTTCACCCTCCAAAAAATTGATTTTTTGAAAAAAATTGGTTTTTGAGAACAGCGCGCGCGGAATGTTTCGAGGCAGCCCCCTCCCCGTTTATCCTACGTGATAATGTCATATATCCTATTTGTTGCAAATTTTGTCTACTTTCTGAATTTCTGCATACTTTTCCCCTAAAGCAATAAAAAATGTAATTTAAAAACCACTATTTTGGGGGGTTTGCAGGGGGGGGGGGGTTGTGGGGAAAGTTAAAAATTCTGATTCAGCGACCCAAAAACTTAAAGTAAACCTTATAGGGAAAGTTCGGAGGGGAAACGGGAGGGCAAATGTAAACGATGTGAGTGGTTAAGTGAAATTGCGCATCTTAGTCCACGCAGCACCGCGCCGTATCTTCCGAGCAGATCTCCCCATCCCCATTCATCTTACGACATAATGTCATATATCTTATTTGTTGCAAATTTTGTCTACTTTCTGAATTTCTAGATACTTTTCCCCTAAAATTAAAAAAAAAGATTTTTTTAATAAAAACCTTTTTTGGACGCATTTTACCAAAATTTGAGGGTGGGGGTTGCCGGGTGGAAATTTTGATGGGAAGTTACAAATTCGGATTCAGCGACCCAAAAAATATAATGTAAGCCTAATTCCAGAAATACCATTAATTTTGCCAGGTAAAATCCCCTATTGCCTGGAGTGTTATTAGTTCATTAGATTTTAGATGTAATTTCAACATAGGTTATGTAGAACATGTTACAATTCAAGAATTAATGTTAAATAAAGTGTAAAAAACTGAAAATGAAAAATTTTAAGACTTTCTTTGTAATTCAAACTACATTATGTTAAAGCTTTTCGATCACGATGTAAGAAAAATAGTAACAAAAAATTCTTCATTGTTTGCACTTTAATAGAAAAAGCTCTAAGTAATTCGCTCACATAAAATAAAAAGATATATTTTCCCCATGAATCAGATATAAAATATATAATGTAAATTAAACTGAATAGTTAATAAAAAAGTATATATTACTTCTTAAACATTATGTAGTCATTTAAACGTTCATTTCGTTTTGCTTTAATTAAAACTACATTGGAACATTTACACGATGACTCGGACATCATCTGTCCGGCTTAGCATGTATTCTTGTACAGATTCTGTGTGAGCCCTCGTGTAAAGGTTACATTTAAACAAAAAAAGATTTAGGGAAAAATATTTAGTTCAAATTAAACCTAAATTAAATCTATAGAAATTAGTAACTTTCTTAAAAATAATGTATGGAATATTTCAAACTACATAACACTGAAACCCCAACATTTTTCATTTAATATTATATAATTTGCTAATTAGTTCATTAAACTTTCAATTTTATTAAAATTCGATAATATTAAACAAATTAAAATAAGGCAAAACTACAAGAGTATTTAAATGTAAGTAAATCCTGCATGAAAGCTTTACATACAGTGAATAGGGGTATCTTTCTCAGAATACAGACATGGATTTTATCAAATTAAATAATATTTTTTAGCAAAATAGCTTGTATTACATAAATATTATGTACCTTGTTCACAGTTGCTTTTTTTATTTTTAATCTAAGTACATATTATTTAAACAATTAAAATGGTGAGAGCTATAAAAACATTTGGATGGGAAAAAACCTAAATAAAATAACCATATAATGTAAATAGAATTCTCTTCCTTAAAAACTATATGTGGATAACATATTCTAATTTAAACATGATAACCTTTATTAATAATAGTTTTTGTTAATTATATATTATGTAGTTTGCAGATCATTCATTCTTTTTTTAATTTTGTTAAAACTAAAGATTATTTAAATTAAGTAAAGAATGAAAAGCTGCAAAATCATTTAAAAAAGTAAATCCCAACGAAAAGTTCACATAAAGATGTAGGAAGTATCTTCCTCATAATCCAGGAGTTGAATTTATATTGTATAGGAAATAAAAAGTATTTAAAACATAGTTTTTATCGCTTAAATATTATGTGTCTTGTTTATCGTTCATTTTTAAAAATTATAATTAAAATAGCATTATATGTAAACAAGAAAAATAGTGAAAACTACAAAACATTTAGATGAAAATAACCTGAATTAAATATGAATCTGTACAGACATGTACAGATGTAGCAAAAGGAAGTGTTTTCCTAGGGAAAAAGGAAAGCGAAATATATATTGTAATTCAAACTAAATAGTATTTAATCAGTATAGTTTTTAATTATTCAATGATATGTAGTATGATAATTTTTTAACCAACAACAACGACAAAAAAAAATAAGCATTTAAATAAAATAAATCCTATATGATAGGATCATGTTCGCATGATACAAAGGAAAAATTTTCATCAGAAGGAATATAAAGAATATATATTGAAATTTAAATTAAATAATATTTAAAGAACTTAGTTTTGTTACTGACATATTATGTTGTTTTTATATCGTTAATTTCTTTATTTTGAAATGAAACGTACATAATATTTAAAGAACAAAATAGTAAAAACTATGGAAACATTTGTATAAAAAAAACCTAAATGAAATGTACATAAAATGAAAAAAGAATGTTTTATATTTAGAATTCTTTTAATGTTTTCCTTTTACAAATTGAATATTCTCGGTACTTTGCCTAAAAGTGCTTATTTTTTTATTCTAAATTTAAGGATAATCCCCAAACACATGATTTAATAAAAATTTTATGACGATTTAAATGTTTGTCCATAACTTACATATACTTACGTACTTTTACGTATATTCCTTAGAAAAAAGATATGGAACACATATTGGAATTCAAAGTAAATAATATTTAACCAGCATAGTTTTATTATTTAAACTAGCTCACATTCCCGGTGTTGCCAGGGCCCGTGATAATATCCATAAATGAATCTCAAACTTGTATGATTTTATATCTGGTTCCATTTTTTCTCAATTTATATTTTTAAATAAAAGAAATCGCAAAAAATATTAAATTGAAATCATATGCAATTTGGTATTTAAACCGCGACGAAAAACTCAGGTTGTCACTGATTTCGTCGATATTTTTTCATATTTTATCTTTATTTATGTATATTTGTACCCACTCGATTGTTTCGAAATTTTTGTAGGTGATGTAAATCTGGCCTATTTAGATGCTATAAAAAGATTGTGTTAAAATACGTTTAGTTATTTTTAGCGTAGAAATGATATCGTCTCCGTGAGGCGCGAGTGACCTGCGTTCGCCGGTGTAGTTTATAAATTAAAATTCATATTTATAAAAACCAATTACACAATCAATTAGAAGGTGGTTTTCAGCTTCACAAGCCTATTTTTGATTTGTCGGTAGTAAAATTGCTCCCGGGAGAGCGTTGCCATAAGGGGAAAAACTGTTTTTCGGAAAAGCGACCGTTTTTGAAATTCTTCTTTTCAAAATCTGCAATGTATGTTTGAATTGATTACTACATTTGAGACTTAACATTACGAACTTTCGGAATATTATTTCCAATTTATACTGCACCGAACGGTTTGATCGATGTAGGTTAAATGAAATCTACGAAGAAACACAAAGAAATCCGCCCGCTCAATTCTTCATTACCTGCGCGCCTTTTTCCTCCCGGAAGGACAGAGATGAGTCTTTAATGAGATTTCTTTGCGATTTTAAATAAATAACTCATTTAATTTTTATAAATTTAAAAATCTGAGTCTCAGGTGCATTAGGAGAGGCCTTGGAGTAACCTCACAGATTTCCAGACTTGTACGTGCGGTAGATTTTGCTAGCCATGGCATACAGACAGACGCACACGCGCACAGAGCGAAACTTTCTTTTTTTACTATAGATATTAAGTATTTTGCTCATTGTTTATTTTTTATTTTATTTTATTTTATTTTTTTACTTAATTGCAACTGCATAATATTTAAGCAAAATAAGCAATGAAAACTACAAAAGCATTTAAATAAAACTAATTCCTAATCGAAAGATTCACATAAAGTAGAAGGTAGTATCTTCTTCAGAAACCAGATATGAAAGATATTTTTTTTTCATTCTGGAAGAATTTCGTATTCTGCCTTTATTCAGTAATTTTCTTAAGGATTCATTTTGGTTTCTCCTCCTGATTCACTACCAGATATTAGATGACGAAGATTATATTGTAAAAGACAAAAGACCTTGTCATAAAGTAATCGATCGTAACTTCTAAATAAAGAATTAGTCATTTGATAACTTTTATAGTAGATAGATGGATAGATACACTAAGTAACTTCGTGAGTAGCTTTGTGAATTACACTGGTACCTCGGTTCTCGTTCATAATTCGTTCCAAAAATATGTTTGAAAACCCTAATGTTAGTGAACCGAATCAAATATTACCAAAAGAATGATGAAAATACAATAAATTGTTTACCACCGCACAAGTTATATCCTGTAGTTACCTATTTCAAAAATACACTGTATAATATAATTCAATAAATTACAGAAACACATTACATTACTGCACACTGCATGCGACGATGACAGTTTTTAGCCTACTTTGAACGACGGAAGTTACAAATTTCGTTTGTATAATTTTTTCTATTTATGTCCACGTATAACTCTTGAAAGGGTGATCTAATTTTTAAAACTTTTATTTATTTGTTTGAAAGACGTCTGTCTGCATCTGATGCCTTTCCAATAACATTAGGATATGAAAATCCTATGTTTTTCTGTATGTCTGTATAAGGCGGTTCTCAAATCCCCTGCTCATAAATTTTCTGACACATTTTCTGACTCATTTTTAAATATGAAGGGGTACAATAAATATTGAAATGATTTGGAATTTAAATGAGTTTTCCATTTTTTTGATAAATAAATTAGTTATCGAGCTATAAGCAATTTTGGAATCGTGACGACCAGTTTTTCTCCTTTCTCATGTTGTCGCGTAAGGAAACCCGGTTCAAAACGCCAAATTTTCTGACAGATCTTTGGTCTTTACCAAAAAACGGAAAACTTCTTTCGATTACGTTGTTTTTGAATAAGAACACCAGCCAATTTCATGCGTTTCCGAACAAAAATGAATATCGACACAGATTGACACATGAAAAACACGATGCACAATGTAGCGTAAAGTGCTTTATTAGAAGAGGTATGTTCAAACTGACGCCCACGGAATACCAGTGTAGTCATACAGAAATAATATTCTTCATAATATTTAATCTCCAAATTTCTGTGATTAAATAAGACAGAGATTACTGTAAGATGCACGGAACACGATTTTACAACAGGTGTTCAAACTGGTAGCATTGATAACAGTATATTTTCTGCCTAATATACAAGATTATTTTTGACTGTATACCCTTACTGGGTACATTATTTTGTAGCACACGCAAGCTTCATACATATTTCATAATCAAAAAAATTAAATTTTCAAAGTTAATCATTGTTTTAGCGTTACAAGAATATAAAACGGATTCAGAACATTAAACTTTTTTTTTCTTTTTACTGTATTCTCCTTTCTCTTTTTTATACATTATTTAACAGTTTAACAATTTTTTATCTTTAATGTACCATTATTTTTTATAGCGGAAAATTTGAAAAAATGAATAAAATTTATTTATACTGATAAAACGTTTTAAAAACTTTTTATAAATAATAACATAAGGAATAAGAGACATGAGAAAAATTTAAATATGAAGAATAATACATAAATAAGCTAATGCACAACATTTATATATATATATAAAAATGTAGAACATCCATTTATCTTTTAGAAATTTAGTTCTTACTTTATGTTTTCTATCTTGTTGTTTACTATAAAATTACTCAAATCTGAATAAAAAATGAAGAGGTTTTCGTTTAAAATACTTTATTTTTAAGAAATGTTCAGATCTTTTTTAGAAAATAATGTGCATAGTCTTTGTTGCCATTCTTTCATTTTAAATGAAGCACATAAACAAAAACTGTCGCCTTTTATGAGGATAACAATTCAGATTATCTTAAAAGTCTAATTAATAGGTCATTTATTAAAAAGTTTACGCTCTTAAAATTATGGTCCTTAATTTAACACTCAGGCTGCTCATTGTTTTTGCATTGAAATGGGATTTCAATTAAAAATTGCTTTTTTCAGTTTTTTGCATGCTGTCATAAAAAATAATTAAACATTAAAACAACCGCTGCGAAGCTTAATTAAATTCTAAGAATGAATAAGTTTATTATATATTTGCTGCCGTGTACCTTATCTCTTTTTTTAAATCTATAATAAGGAGAGAAGTTTTGTACGTGTGTGTATGTCCTATGTGTTCTGAATAGACAGCTGAACATATAGCTACAAAATGTGGGAGGAAGATTACCTCTACGTATGTAGTTACTAGTTATGCGCCTGGAAGATTAGCTTTTTTTATTTAGTTTTCATGCAACTTTTAGTACCTTTTTACATTTCGAGGCGACATTTACTGCATTAATAAAAAGAATCCGGTTTCAACCATT
The DNA here is from genome assembly GCA_963932465.1 of Maratus speciosus. Lineage (NCBI taxonomy): Eukaryota > Metazoa > Arthropoda > Arachnida > Araneae > Salticidae > Maratus > Maratus speciosus. Next base: position 504,363,533 of record OZ010787.1, on the reverse strand, counting down.
AAGTTCTATATAGTAAATTTTTCCCTCCTTTCAATAAAGTTTATTCAGAATTCGCACAGCCATTTTAACTTTTTATGTCATTTTTAGTTTTTTGTTTTTTTGTTTTTGTTTTTTTTTTTTTTCGCATTTTATGTCGACTTTCAGCCTAAATTTGGTCCACTATGATTTTTAAATTTTAGATATTTTTAACGCGAAGTTCAATGCGATTTTCAGAGATTTTTTTCGTTCCTCTCCGATTTTTTGTCGTTTATGAAAGAATTCTGATTACAATGTTTAATCCTCCATCACAGTAAATTTTGTCCGCTGCAATTTTTGAATATTTAGCGATTTTTATTCCGATTTTGAATGCGATTTACAGCATTTTTTTGACGCCTAAATAATTTGCACTGTCAGAAGAACTTGTGAATTTACATTAAATTATTCCTCATTTTTTAACAAACAATTTCCGTACTTTTAGAAAACATATTTTATCCGTGAATTCTTCCTAAGAGTCTCAAAGAAGTTCCTTTCATTCCTAGTACACACGCACTCTATGAATACTAAAATCCGAATTTATTTTAAAAATGAAAAGCCAAAAATTCTATACATTAAGATTTCTAATTTAATTAAAAAAGGAAGGAATTTTTTAATTTAAAATTGAATAATACTCGCAAAAATACTTTCTTTATATCAATAAATTATCCCGGCAGCATTGCTTGCAGGGTTTCTTCCGTAAGGCTGTTCTCAACTAATCTGCTCAACAAGCGCAAAATGTTTTGACATGTTTAGAAATTCATTTTTTAATGGAAAAATATAAAATTGGAAGGCCTGGCTATGCAAGTAATTTGGAATCGAACTGTACTTTCCATTTCTTGATAAATAAATTACCTATTGAGTTATAAGCCATTTTGATCAAGCGACGAACACGTTTTTCATCCTTCATTGAGTGGTTATTCTTCTTTCGCGAAATTAGGTTCAAAACGCTCACTTTGGCAATATTTCCTCAAAGATCTATTGCGTTTGCAAAAAAAATAAATAAATAAATAAATAAATAAATAAATAAATAAATAATAAAACAGCTCGATTACATAGCTTCTGAACAACATCACCTGCTAGCTTCATGCATTTCTGAACAAAAATAAATTAAAACTTATGTCATAAAGTTGTCCTTTTGGATTTGAGAAACAGCCTTAATTGTCAAATATCCGTTTATTTCTTATCCGTTAAAATAGGTAAAATATACGTGAATTGAAGAAAGTGTGGAAAAAGTAAAAGTTTCCGGCCTTGATTCGAACCAGCTATCTTAACACTACGAGACGAGTACGTTAACCAGTGTAATACAATTGCACAGAAGCGAAACATAATGAAGAAAATATTTTTATTTCAGATGATTAATTTCTTGGCTTGATTAATTTCTTTAAAAAACTTTTAATTTTGAAGTTACTTTCGGGAATATTTCGTCTTTAAAGAGATTGTGTCCGGGGTTTTATATTTTGATATTAGTATATTATAAAAATATGAATTATAAATATTTTTATGTAGACTGCTAGATGTAAAATATTAATATTATATTTTTATTCGAGAAGATTTTTTTAAAACTTTTTTGAGTAGACCGACTTTTTTCATTTAATATTTAAATTAAAATATTTTTTAAATGTGTTCATATAAAATATCACATCATATGATATCTTTTAAAAGTGAATATGTTTTATTAATAACTTTATAAATTCAACTTTATTTAACTTTATTCAATTTATTCAACTTAAAAAAAAAATAAATTGCGGGTATTTTTGAATGAATGAGAAGAGAAATTGTTAACAATTGAAGAGCTGAGTGGAAGAATATGTTAAGTAGCAAAAATTACATTTGAAGAAATTTGAATTGAAAGTTTTTGCTGTAAATTTTAATGATTTATTTTCTATTTGATACCATGTGTTTAAAATATTAACAGGTATGGTACTAAACTCTCTCAGAAAAACTTATTCATATTTAATTTTCTAATATTAAAAATCATTAATATTATTGACATTATTAAATATTAAAATATTAAATATTAATGAATAATGTCTTAAATCATCAAGACTAAATGGAATCTTAGTATTGTAGCTTCACCATGTGATAGGATACCTCATAACGCTCTTATCTAGAATATCTATATATTTTTTTAATGTGGCATAACATGTTCATCCACTCAGCTCTTCAATTACTTTATAAAATACTAATACTAAACTATTAAAACCCCTGACACAATCTGTTTAAATACTAAATCTTCCCAAATTAACTTCAAAATTAAAAGCTTTTTAAAGAAATTAATCAAGCCATATCCATCTGAAACAAACCTGTTTACTTCAAATTATTGCATTTCTGTACAACTATAGCCAAATGGTTAAGGTATTCGTCTCGTAGTGCTAAGATAGCTGGTTCGATTCCAGGCCAGGGACTTTACTTTTACGCCACTTTCTTCAATTCACGTATATTTTACTTCCTGTAACGGAGAAGAAATAAACGGAAATTCGTCAATTAACGGAAAAACCCTGGAAGCAGTGTTGCCAGTATAATTTTCGTGATATGAAGAAAGTATTTCTGATAATTTGGCTTCAAAATTTATCTTAATATAGTCAATTTTGTCCTCCTCAATTTTGAACTTTAATGCTATTTTCAATGCGATATTTTGATTTTTTTGTCATTTGTAAAAGAATTTCTTTTTCAAACATTTAGCCTAATATGAATTTGCTTTCGAACTTTTAACTTCATACAATAAACTACCTTCCCCCACTAGCGATTTTTGAATTTTAGTGAGATTTTTAATGCGATTTTGAGTGCATTTTTTAGCGGTTTTTTTCGAGTTTCGAGACAATTGTTTAACATTTGGAAAAAGAATTCGGTTTCAAACTGATATAATAAATTTTCACGTGTGCGATATTTATTTTTTAGCGCTTTTTAACGTTTTTCAGCGTTTGACGGCGATTATTTGAAATTTATAAAATGAATTAGATTAGATTTCAAACTTGTATCCTAATATAGTAAATTTTGTCCTTTGTGATTTTTGAAGATTTTTCAATTGTTAATGTGATCTTTACGTTTCTTCGTAACCCGCGACGTTTTTTGACCTAATATATCAAATCCTGTCCTCTTTTCAATAAAGTTTATTTGGATTTGCTACAGCAATTTTTGAACCTTTAGCGAATTTATGTAATTTTCAGATTTTCTTTAGGTTCCGCAGAGATTTTTCAGCATTCATAGAAGAAATCCTGTTTTAATCTTTTAGTTCAGTATAGTAAATTTTATCCTCTGCGATTTTTGATATTTTAGTGGTTTTTGTTTTGATTTGCTGCGATTTTTTTCACATTCGTAAAAGGAGTCCAATTTCAATATTCAAGCCCAATGTATTAAAGGTTTTCTCTTTTCAATGATGTTTATTCGAAATTCGTGCAGCGATAATTTAATATTTCGCGACTTTTATTGTAGTTTTAGAATTTTTCGCGTTTTGTGCCTTTTTTTTTTTTTTTTTTTTTTTTTTTTTTTTTTTTTTTTGCGGTCCCGTGCAACGTCGCACAGTGGGGTATTTGGTGGATTTAGCCGGCCAAAAATATTTCTTATTGAGAAATTGGAATAAAGTTTTTTATTGATTAAATTTTCAGATTATTATCACTTTTTAGTAGTTTTCTTTGAAAAATAGGATTTTTTAAAAAAATATATACAGGGTATATGGAAAACATTGTAACCTGTAACACTTGAATTGCAATAAAACCTTAATGAATACTCAATATTAATCTTTTCATACAGAGATAATCATATAGAGATAATTATATAGAGATAATCATATAGAGTAATCATATAGTTTCATATAGAGACTGATCTTTTCATATAAAGTAAGTTAAAAACTAAAATGCGTAACACTATATTGCAATTTTTTTAAAAAATGCGTACATAGTATTTTTACCCTTTTGTTATCATGAGTCTGTCGGTGTTTTAAAATCTATAGAAAATTACACTATATTTCAATAAAAATACGTTCAAAATTTACAAATTTACTTTTTAAATGTTAGGTTTACCGGAAAATTGTGTCGCATAATGTTCTTTCACGCCTAATTCTTTAAAATTTACATTTCTTCATTTACCAACCAGAACTCATGTGATGATGAAATTTCATGTTTCTAAACAGAACTTTTATTTAATAAACGGTTTCAAGATGAAATTAAATAAGTACCATGTTGAAACAAGACATATTTAATTATAGACACTTTCCGGTTTTAACTTTTTAGTACTGAATCAGACTCCAGACTAATTAAGAGTTGTTGGCATCTATGCGTTACTGTGAAGTCACCAATACTCTTTTTTTAGTCACAAGCAGATTCCAACGCCACTAGAAACTGGTCACAAAACGAGATATGTCGACTTTCCATCAATCGTTTTCCGCGTCACGTGACAGCAATGTACATCAGAGGAGTTAAAATTGGGTGACGGTTCTATCATATTTTGTTCACCTTGGAGTGACGGTCAGTGTTACCAATTAGGTGAGGTTTATTCATATTCAGTTGCCATATTGATACAATTTCTTTTTTCTTTTTTTTTCTGAAGTAGTAATATATGCCTCATTTAGTGTGATTTTTAATAATGGGAATATTCTTTTTTTTTTAAACTGATATCTATCAAGCCATCTGAATAAACAAAACTTAAATGTCAACCCTTGCTAAAATACTACTATGGTAAATACAGTATTTAGTAGGAACCGGGATTCAAATACATCTTAAACTATTACTTAGAACATACCAGAATTCTTTATATGGGTGAAATTGGAACTAATATTTTTCAAATATTGCATTCAGCCAAAATACTTCAAATGAATAACCAACGTTAATTATGCATTGTATTTATAATGGAGATATTTGCATTCAAATGCCAATAATTACGGAAATATAGGCTTTGTATTACAGATATTGGCAATGAAATGGCAAAATTTTTCAAATGAACAATATTTGCAAAATGTAAATACCCCAATATCTGCGAGTATGTCGTGCAATTACAGCCAATATTGAGTTATATTATATACAATATTGTCTAAAGGTTGTTTTGCTATTTGTTAGTATATAAATATTTCCTAATTAGTCATCAAATATTCGAGGATGCGAATTTAAAAACTTGCCTTATCCAGAAAATCAAATTGTGTGAAATGTGGAAAACCTCTAACTGCGTCGATTGGTTTTCATTGCAAACCAAGATTTCATAAGGCCAGAAAAACAGGATAAAACTATTATTATTTTTTTTTTTTTTTTTTTTTTTTTTTTTTTTTTTGCATATTGTAGAGTTTTTTTTGTGCAGATTTACCCGTAGAATAGATTGATAGAGAAAACACAATTTATTTAATTTGGATAAGACGAGTTTTAAAACTCATGTGATCATTTATCTAGTTCTTTTTTCCTTCAGTCGGATTTGAAATAATATTCAAACATTTTACACTATCTAATAAAGATTGGTAAGTAATATTGGAAGCATGTTTACAAAATATAAACATGTCAATATGTATACAAGATTCATCAAATTAATCAAAAACTTTTGCATTATGTTAACAAATTCGCCCCAACATTTTACGGTTTTCGAGAATAGTAATAAAAAGTGCTGTATATATTGTAAATCAAATTCAGAAATTGTTGTTTGCAATAAATTGAAAAAGGCACAGACAGACGTAATTTGGAAGATATTATAATGGAGATTAAGAATTAAATAATGTTATCCAATCTGTCAAAAAAATAGATCTATATTTCAAATAGATAAGTTCCGAAGACCAAGAAGTATCTATTATTGTATTTTTAACCTGAAACCTGGTAGCTGAGTGTTCAGCGCGTCGCGGTGTCAAGTTACAAACCCAGTATTAGCCTCCGAATTTGGGCAGAAAGATAGATGAGTACATTTCCAGTGCAAGTGTCTTGCCAATATAGAGGAAATGACCATTGCGGGACAAGTAAATTTAAACATTTTCTGGCAACCTATTCACAATTTCATGTAAACAAACAATTTTTTCAATGTTTATACAATTCAATATTATCTGTTTTTGTATATCCCTATTTTCAAAAACAACAATATTCTCAAAGGGTTTAGTAATTAGAGCCTTACAAAAAATAAAATAATAACAAAATAACAAAATTAAACACAAAATAATGAAAAATGATATTCATCCTTTACTAACTATTTATGTAGTGGCGAAAGAATAGCCCAGACCAGATGTCGGGAGAAGCCAAAGTCCATTTCTCACGAGAAGTTGATGAGCTAGCAAAAAACGGAAGGCCGAGCGCTGGATTTGGGGAAGATGTTTTTCTGCGTTGGAGGAGAGCGGTGCTCTCTCCTAGCTGATCTTGAATTGGGCGTTGCCCGCTTTTATTTTATTTGACGGAATCTAACTAGATCCGTGCTTCGATTTTCCATTTTGAATGTTTTAATGTTGTGTTCCTGTATACATTATAATTTTTATAGCCAAGAATCCTTAAGTGTTTGTATTTTAACGATAGCCTAGAAATTTATAATTAAATATGTGTGCATTTGAACAGAGACAGTTCCTTTTTTCGTCTTCTGACTGAATATACCTCTACATTAAAAAAAACCAAAACTCGTTCAACCAAAAAAAAAAACTTTTCAGATAAACATTTTCAACCAAATATAACATTCCAAATAACTGAGTACAAAGTAAAATACCTTCAATAATTTATAATTAAACAATTCATTTTCATTTTCTACTTTTTTAATTAAAAAATGTAAGGTGACTTGTCTCCACCGAGACCTGCAACGAAAGCATTATGAACAAAAATGTCTGTTTGCTAATTATGAACAAAAAATCTCTTCGTATTAATTGTGCTTCAGCATTAGTTCATCAACCTGTAACTTGAAAAAAATTATTAATTCTACTTCCAGTACTCCAAAGAAAGCCAAAACAAATTTCATGTCAGCAGCTTCCATCACTTCACTGAACATCCACCATTACCCGTCCTATTTTTAGAGAACTTTAAGGCAGTCGTTTCATTTAGTAGATTCCTGATAAGGCTGCTGTCAGCATCTAACACGAATATCTGAAAAATTGAAGTCGTTAACTTATAAAGATTGTTTTCGAGTATTATTTTTAAAAAAGCACGCAAAATAAGCAGATGCAAATACTTTTACAACTTATCACTCGCACCATGAACTCCAAAACAGTTAAAAGAATTTTCCGCGGACAAAATGTTAGCAGTGTTATCTTGTTTATCCATTAACTCCGTAATGGTCGCATTAAATTACGGTTTAAAAATTCAAATTGCTTATTGGCACGACTTTTTTTTATAAAGAAATTGCAGCAATAAAAATTAGTGCTCGTATATTTTGCATTCAACAACACTAAGAAAGGATAGATGAGCCGAGAGTTCCAGGTTCTTAAAAGGTGTGAAATGTTTATTACAAAATGTCAAGGCGGGAGAGCGGTACAGGAGCCAGAAATATATGACTGCAGGAACATAAAGCAAGGGCCCAGTGACCTATATATCGCATGTTTCTGCATAATTACAGTCTCACCAATAACTTTCCCTAAAATGTTAGAATTTCTTGGCAGCGATTTTCCGAGAGAGATACATAGAATAATTGGCAGGATATCGCCTTTAGCCTTGAATTCATTTTAAAATCCCTTGAGCATTTTAGAACGTTGTACTTTGACAATATAGATGGGCTCTTGAAGTGACTATTGGAATTTTTGACCGCGGTTTAGAAACCAAATTAGGAAACGTAAAGGAGGCATTTATATTTTCTGCCTAGTTAGCTAAACTTAGATGTGGGTAGAGGCTCTTAGCAGCTGCCATTTATGGTCATGGAATGGTGCAGATACGAATCGGAAGTGAAAATCATAGCATATGGTTTTATAACGGCTAAGTTAGGAGGGGCTTTAGGTCTATTGCAAATTTTAAAGATGGGGAATATAATTAAATAAAAACGGTTATGCTAATGGTTTATTAAGATACGTATACTGTATATGACTTTGGATATAATTGCAAGTTAAATTAAATGAAAAAGGGGAGATTTTAGGATATATTAAAGGAAAGGGGAGATTGTATTAATACATGATTTTTGATATCATTTCACCTTATTTAAATACAGGTAAAATGATACCAAAATAAAGCCAACCACACTATTTTATAAAACTGATGGGAATCTAACAATCTGAATAAAAGACACAGCGGGAGCGAGAATTAACGGGTTAAGAATTGCAGTTTGTTTTTTCGTTTTTGTTTTATATAAGACTATTTTTTCAGTCTTCATAATTTTTGAAACGTTTTTATCACGAGGCATAAAAATCATTTTAATTATCAAATGTAATTCAAATATTAATTGTATTTATATTGGTTTAAACATAAGCGGAGCGTTTAGGACAAATTTTATTGTTCTTACCATTATCTTTTATCAATAATCTTCATGATATATTCCTATTGCATATCTTATAAGAATGTCTCTTAAAGATTATTTATAAAAGATATTGGTAAGAACAGTAAAATTAGTCCTTTATACTCCGACCCCTGTTTACACGAAAAGCTAATTATTTTTAAATAAAATCATACTGATTTGTACTTTCCGAACACTTTAATGTAAGTACAATATTGTAATCATGACTTGTGTGCGTGTGTGTGTGTGCGCGGGAACACGATAGCTCACAAACGTTATTTCCCGTTTCTCAGTTCCCATTCAGTGAACATGGTATACTGTCGCAAGAACACTTTCAAAATAAATTTCGTCAAAAAGCATAAAATGTACAGGCAACGAGTTGCCGGAAAACCCTGTAATTATGAAAGATTTTTCTGTTATATGAAGAAATTTTGGAGACTTTCAAGAAAGTCTCATCTTATGTTCCCCAATTTTTAGAGTTTTGTGAGAAGAACAACATACGTTCAAATTCTGCTTCTATACGAAAAAAATACTACGCAGCATATTTGCCGAAACACCCCTGGCTAATTCCATGAAAACTTGTCATGTCTGTCACACAGCTGAAGATCATTATGCTTGTTGGCTACCAGTATTTTAGAACGGAAAACTGTGACTTATTTTATCGAAGACATCTCATTAATTGAATAAGGCGAAGCAAACTTTTCGAAAATAACGGTGGCAAACAGGCATAGCGGTTTTCAGCTGTGTGACAGACATGAAAAGTTTTCATGGAATTAGCCCCCTGTGATTAAAAAAAAAATGCAACTTTTGATTACAGGGTTTCATGTAATTATTTAGCGAAATTGGTTAAATTTTCTATATTTTCAGGGTAATGGTCAAATGAAGGCGCTATTTTCAGTGTTTTAACGAAATATACTCAACGGGAAAATTCGTTCAATTCACGGATATTTTTTAAAGGAAATTTTATAGAATTTGAAAACAGTAGGCCGACGAATTAATATTTAATACATTTTAAAACCATTTTAGACCTATTCTAGACGGAAAATTGCCAAAGAAATGTGTCAAAATATAAGTGGTAAACATTGCGATGCTGTAAGAAAGAAATACGGCCGGACTTCCAGAGTTGCAAGTGATTATAAGTGGAGGTCCAGCGTTCGTAATGAGTCATTTACAGAAGATCCCCCCCCCCCCCTTTGTACTTTCTGGACCCGCGCATCAGTGTTCGAAAAGTCAAGTGAAGTTTTTTCAGATTTTTCTTATTCCATTGTTCGAACGGTGAAATTTTCAGATAAAAAAAAATAGTTTTTGTATAAAAATTTGGAAAATATAAATATTTTACTAAATATTGAGCGGAAATTATAGTTTAATACATTTTTATTAGGGTAGATAATTAAAGTAAATATAGCATTGTACTTCAAGTGCATTTTTCTGAAAACAAATTTTAAGCTGTCTGTGTATTTTTGAAATATTCAGTGAGTTTTAATTTTGGTTTAAAAAGTATGTATCACTAATGGACAATGTTTTTTTATACTACAAGAAGTTAGTGTACTCATCTTTTGATCCAACAGACACTTTTTATAAGATGACAAATTCACATGTTAATAGATTTTAATGCGTTTTTGAGGAACTTATTAAACTAACATTAATAAAATGATGCAAGGATTTTTTGAAATACGTGTCATGATTGACCATTGCCAATATTTATAATTTTGTATAAAAGTATAAACACATAAAGTATTTTAATTTGTATAGACTGCGGAAAATTTTTTTAAGGAAACGGTGGATGTTAAAAATTATTTCTTTTAATTTTCAACATAGAAATATAAAATTTTCCTGAAATATATATTCCATATTAAGTATATAAAGCACATTAAAAGAAAATTTCAATCTTATTATAATTTTAAGATATTTTTTAAAAAATCAAATTTTAAAACAAAATTTTAAAATGCTCTAGGCGTCATAATTTTTTGAGATATTTACTCGATCTGATATTTTTAATCAGTTAAAACTCTATTACAAACAAATCTGTGCATAGATTTTTTACGCCCTTGAATATTTAATTTTTTAAAGTTTTTTTTTCGGAATTCGATAGCGATTTTCATCAAAATTTTGCCTGTTAATAAGCTAAAAATCAAATTTAATTATCTTAATGAAGTCGAATTTTAAAATGCATGCACAGGTTCTTTGTAAGCTACATCAGGATTCGTCCTAATTAATTTCATGAATTTTGATCAAATATTATGAAGAATTGTGCAACTTAAAGATCTAAAAACGTTGAAAAATCAGTTTTGAGAAAAATAGATATAAAGTATATTAAAGGGCCGAAAACTTGTTTGCGTACAACGGTGTAACGGTGCGAAAAATGATCGCAACTGCATGTGGCTTTTTGCAAATGGCTCAGAACAAACTGGAGAATAATTAATATGCACAAAAATAATTTTCTAATTTTGGGTCGATTTCTGCTTAGATAAAGGTCCACTGTCCCCTGAAGAAAAAAATCTTTGAAATGCATTATGATGTGCCATTTTCATTACTTACCTTTGTACGCTTTATGAGAATATACTTTCTGGCAGTATATCAAATTCAATTTTATATATACAGGGTGTAGCCGAATTCGACCGACAAATTCAGAACACTAATAATAGGTAGCAAGAGGATGAAAAATTACATTAAAACGTGGTGTCGCAAACCATTTATTCAGTCACAAATACAGGGTGTTTGATCCAAACTGAAAATTTTTTGACGGTATTAATTTTGAGGAAAATGAAAATATTGCGTCGAAAATGTAACTATATGTACTTTGATTTTATGAAATGTGATAACATCATGAAAAGTTTTGGAAAACAGGGTGCTCACGTAATCGGTGATACCGTATGAACTCTTCGTAATCCACCATGTGGAGAGCCAAGTGCATACTCCTGCGCGTATAGTGGAAACTTCTACCACTTTTTTGATGTTATCACATTTTGAGAAAGGTTAGCATGTCTATTAAAAGTCTCATTATAAAATACTTTAGTTTTCTGAAAGTTATTACCGTCAACTCAAGTTGAGATAGGATAGCACACCCTGTATTTTTTTATTAACCTTTATCTAGTTATGGTATACTTATAAGTATCATTAAAATAACTTGTTATAAAATTCATTTAATACAGCGATTAGTTGTAATACAATTTAGAATGAGTTATAGATACGTTACTTTATCTTTTTCAACAAGTATTATTGGTTACACTAAACAAAAATCTTTTTAGAAGAATGATATCTTTGCCTTTGCATATTTTCAGATTTCTAGACGTTGGGGGGGGGGGGGGGGGGGAGGGTTTTTCAACTCGAAATATTTCTATATTTCTATTGTAAGAACATTATATTTGTATATTTTCCAATTCCACAAAATACTAAAAAAAAAAAATATTTAAAATAAAAAAAATTGTGTGGGGTTATAAATACTGAACATAGTCCCTATAAATTCAAATTTAATTAATCCTTCTATATCCTTCAATCATTATAAAATCCTTATAAAATTTCTTAAACGATTATTTAAATCTTGTAATGTAGTTTAAACAATTCACGAACAATGCTTTAGAAGATAAAATTTTCATGAATTCATAATTCAGCACATAAAGAGTTAAATAGGTGGTTTCCGATCCCACATTCTATGGTAATTTTTCAACCTCTTGATGCCTTTGAGTTTTTTGGTCGAATTCGACGACACCCTGTATATATATATAATTATATATAGATTAAAATTAAATTTTAACGTATCAACAAATATTCCTACACTGTAAAAATGACAAAAGTTTCTTAATGTAGGAAAATTTAATATACCCACGAACGAAAATAAACAATACCCTCTTTCGACATACCCACGATTTCGAAAAATGATCTTTATCTTTAAAATTTTGAAAAGCCAATACATTTTTGCGATTTAAAATATCATTTTTAAAAACGAAATTCATTTTGCTGCCACTTACTTTCAGAAAAATTCCGAGTAGATTTTATACTGTGTTTATCAGTTTTCTCAACACGGGATACCGGTTTTTCGAATGCTGTCAATTTTCAAATAAACTTTTACTTGTTCAACAAATATGTTTTACAAACAAACATCATAAAATAATTGAAATATTAAATTTACTCTTGCATGAATGAATTGAATTACACAGTTGAAAATGTTTAATTTCGAATTGATAGCATCAGAAAATTCAATGTTCTTCTTTGAAAAAACTGATTAATACACTATAAACACTACTCTAGGTGTTTCTGAAAATCAGTGACAGCAAAAGAAACTTTGTTTTTATAAATGGTTGCTTAACCCATTTGTGCTTGAATTTTTATTTTCCCAAATTCGTTGGTAAAATCACTTTAAAATATTGCAAAATGAATTGGAAAAATACTAAAAAAAAGTCCTTCCGGCCAGTGCCGGGAGGAAGAGGTAGCTTTCACATTCCTTATTTCTAAAAAGCAGGCTTATATTATTCAAACACACGAATCTCAATTTAGTGGAAACCGATTATAGGAGATTCAATACTAATTTTTATCAATACTAAATCATTATGAATGAGAATTTCGCAAAATTAGTCAGCTTTATCCAAGCTGCTTTTATTTAAAGTAACTTATATTTGGTTGCCAAATTCGGCGATATATTGAAGTTCCTGCCATTTTAAGACAACATGGCGGATGAGGCTAACCAGTGAACTTGGTCGAGACCTTAGTAATTCCTGTGCACATGCTCACTCACATTGGAATCGGTTGATTGTGCTGTCGCAGGCAAAAAATCAGATTTTTCAAAATGTCATCCTCATTAGAAATTGAAACTGCTATATCTGAGCCGTTTTTTAAGATAAAGACAAAAAAAAAATGATCCGGAATCCTTATATGAAAGTCAAATACTTAAGAAAGAAACATTTTCAATTTCTAATTTTTTTGCACCTCACTTGAAATATAATTTTTTTTATATAATGGCCGCCATTTTGAAACAAGATGACGGATGGCCAGCGAACTTGGTCGAGACATTACAATACACTATTCACATGCCTTCTTACATCGTTATCACGTGACAAATATCAGATCGTTTCAAAATGTCAGCCATGCTAGAAATTCAAAGTGCTATAATTCAACAATTTTTAAAGATATATACGAAACAAAAACTGCTCCGGAATCTTTGTATCAAGGTCAAACACATAAAAAAATATTTTTCATTTTTCAGTTTTTTGATAACTTATTTTAAATTTATTTTTTTTTTGAAATGGCAGACCTTTTGAAACAAGATGGCGAATGAAACTGGCCAACGAAGTCGGTTGAGACATTGGTATGTACTATGTACACGCCAAGTTGCATCCAAATCGGTTCATAAATACGCCTGTTATCGCGTGACAAAAATCAGGTCGTTTCAAAATGTCAGACACAATAGAAATTAAAAATGCTATAACTCAGCCATTTTTTTAGATATAGACGAAACAAAAACTGTTCCGGAATCTTTCGATTAAGGTCAAACACATACAAAAAAATCTTTTACATTTTCCAATCTTTTGGTACCTCATTTTAAATATTAATTTTTTTTTAAATTTAAATGGCCGCCATTTTGAAACAAGATGGCAGATGAAGCTGGCGAACGAACTCGGTCGAGACGTTGGTACGTATTATGTATACAACAAGGTACATCCAAATCGGCTCATAAATACGCTTGTTATCGTGTGACAAAAATCAGGTCGTTTCAAAATGTCAGCCACGCTAGAAATTCAAAGTGCTATAACTCAGCCATTTTTTAAGATATAGACGAAACAAAAAATGCTCTGGAATCTTCGTATCAAGGTCAAACACATAAGAAAAAAATATTTTTCAATTTTCAATTTTTTGGTACCACATTTCAAATTTTAAATAAAAAAAAAATTTAAATGGCCGCCATTTTGAAACAAGATGGCGGATGAAGCTGGCCAACGAACTCGGTCTAGACATTGGTATGTACTATGTACAAACCGAGTTTCATCCAAATCGGTTCATAAATACGAGAGTTACAGTGTGACAACGATCAGATATATATATATATATATGTATATAACTACATTTCTAATACGTATTTTATATGGATGTTGATGTGATGTTTTATATGTAATTGGAGACTTTTCCTCTTTTTTTTTATTTCATATTAAATTTAACTTATTTAATCAAATTCAATATTAACTTATTTTTAATTTAGTCTACTCAGGACAATGTCATATTAATTAATAATAGTATACCAACTTTTTAGTGATTATTATGCATATTGGTTTATTTGATTAACTAATGTTATACTGTATGTATTAAAATTGGGTAAATAGTTTTTATTATTATTATTCCTCTATACTATTTAATATTGTTTTATTTTCAACATTGTATTCCATGATTAATTATCGGTTTATATGTTTGATTGGCACAATCATATATTTTTTAGCTTTTTTATGACTAATATAAGGATAATTCACACACTATATATGTGATCTTTAGGCTATTTGGAATTTTAGTATCTGGCGATCTTATATAAACATCCATTTTTATTTATTTATTTTATAATTTATTTATTTATTTATTTTATTTTTTTTTTTTTCTATCCTGTTCATTTTTATATGTAAAGCTAAATATTAAGACTATTATATTTTTATAATATATAATTTATTTTATTTTATAGCAAGCCTATATTCTATATATTATCAAGTTAAAAAAGTTTTTTTAATTTCTCAGTGTACATTTAATGGTATGGTAATAGAATATATTGTATTAACATTTAATTTATTTAAAAAAAATTTCTGAATAATGAAATACAGTATGGTATTTTTTATATTAGGATGTGTGTAGGAATGCAGTTGATACATTTTAATTCATTAGCCTGTATTAGTTTCTACTTACTGTGACATTTGTATAATCATAATAGTTTTTAAAATAAAATAATAGATGGTAGCACCATGAATTTTGTATTTTTAAATAGCCTCTATTAAAGTTATAATTTTAATTTTATTCACTAGGTGGTAATTAACGCTGTATTTTGGCAATGTTGTAAAATTGTTATTATACAATTTAAAATTGTTTTTAGGTATTATAAATAATGTAATTATTTTTTATTTATATTATATTAATTATATTTATCACAATATTTCAACATAAATTAAATGACTCCATAGCTTTTAATTTCTGTGTTAACTTAACTGTTTTTTTCACCTTAATCTTATCATGCTTTTTGGATTCCATGTGCGGGAATATATTTTGAAAATCTACTGGGAATTAATACGGTATGTTTTTGTAAGATTTCTATTGCTATAAATTAAATATTTAATGGGTAGTAGTTTTTTTTTCCATTTCATGCCATTTGATAATGTTCTGTATTCATCTTGATACTATTTTTTTGATTATATTGGTTGTTTGAGTACAGGGGAAATTTTTTTTTCAGCTTATAACTTTTTTCCCACAGAAAACAACCGATTTGCTTATATCTTTGAATTCTGTACTCTTGAAAACGTTATTCAATATATACCCGTAAGGCATGGTGACGTCACGGCGACGTCGTTGTGAAGTCACACTGTGACTTTGTGACCGTCGATGTGACGTCACGTGACGTCGATGTGACGTCATAGTGACTAGAATGCGAGGTCGTTATGGCCGTTTTAGAGGTCGTTTGTGACGTCACATTGTGACCACTCTGTGAAGTCACAGTGTGACTAATTTGTGAAAAGTGTGACATTTGTGACTACTTTGGCATTAATTTTGTGACGAACATGTGACGAAAGCGACAATGCTTTGAAGTCACATTGTGACCAATTTGTGAAATATGTGGCATTTGTGACGAACTTGTCATAAACACTGTGATGATTTCAAATGAAAATCAAATTCCAAATTAATTTCTTAAAAGGCGCAAAGGCCAACCTAGTGAAAATGATTCCATGCCGGGACTCGAACCAAGGCCATCAATATAACGCACTGACATTCTACCGACTAAACCACACGGAACGATACCCAGCCTGGAAAATTTCACACAATTACATGTTGGCAAGGCTACAAAAGCAGCACAAGATGGGATATTTATCGTGAGCCACCGACATGGAATAAACAGGAAACTTAATTCAATCTAGCATCGATTGAATCTATATTAATACTTGGAAATTTTTACAGGGAGAACCATTCGCCTTGCATACAATATTTCAAATGAAAATCAAATTTCAAATTACATGCTTAAAAGTCAATTTTAATTTGAAATTTGATTTTCATTTGAAATATTGTATGCAAGGCGAATGTTTCTCTCTGGAAAAATTTCGAAGTCTTAATATAGTTTCAATCGATGCTGAATTTAATTAAGATTCGTGTTCGCCCCATGTCGGTGGCTCACGATAAATATCCCATCTTATGCTGCTTTTGTAGCCTTGCCAGCATGTAATAGCGAGAAATTTTTCAGGCTGAGTGTCGTTCCATGTGGTTTAGTCTGTAGAATGTTAGTGCGCTATGCTGATGGCACGGGTTCGAGTCTCGGCATGGACTCTTTTCACTAGGTTGGCCTTTGCGCCTTTTAAGCAATTAATTTGAAATTTGATTTTCATTTGAAATATTGTATGCAAACCGAATATTTCTTTGTGGAAAAATTTCAAGTATTAATATTGTGATGAATTTTAAAATGGACAAATTTAAAATAAAGTTTTGTTTAAGATATAAAATCGTATCTTTTTACCGTACTTTTTAGCAAAATATAGCTATTTTGGAGTCCTATTCTTCTAAAATAGTTTTAATTTTTCCACTTAAAAAATAATGTTTGTCAACTGACATCTTTTTTTATTAAGTTCTAAGCTTGATCTTGAGTTCAAGCTTGATATTAAGAATGTATAAGATTTTAAGGTGTTGTGGTTGTGATTAATCTTTGCTTTATTAAATACGATGTAAGCCATATTTATTTAATTTTTTTATTTCCGTGTAAATTGTATTTTGTGAATATGAGCTTAAATATATTTGGTATGTTCTATAGGAAAAGACTGATCTGGAAAATAGAAAAAACAAGTAAGAAAAATCATGCGTTAAGCATAGATTATAAAACACTTTCCAACACTTCCCGAATGCTTTAAAAAAACTTCGTTATTTAGGGAAATAAGGTAAATAAGAGAACTAAGTAAACATTTTAGAAAACGCATAAAACATTTGAAAAACTCATTTCCGCAGTTACTGTCCATAGCTAAATAGGTTTTCCAATTCTTTTGAACAGCCCTGTATTTGATCTGTAGGTTGATATATATATTATATAATGGGATAATTTAGTTTAGCAAGAAAACGCATAACAGGTTGAAACTCTCTTTCAGCAATTTATACTAATATATGGAAACATACTTTAATACTTTTGTACAACCCTGTAGTTGACCTAGAACCTTCATTACACGCCACCGTTTAGTTAAAATTTAATTCAAACTAAAACACACTTAAAACAGCTGAAATCACATTTCCAGAAATTATAATTTATAGACGGCCATGTATCCAATTCTTTGCATGACCCTGTATACCATTTTATCTATATTATACAACAGTAAATTAAATTCAGTTCAGCGTAAAAATGCACAACCCATTTAAAAACCACCCTTAAGTAACTTGCGCTCATACCCAGTAATCCTTGCGAATACTTTTGTGTAGCCCTGTATATGAATTATAGCATTTATATACACCATATACTATGCATAAATATAGTGAATCATAAAAGCGCATATCATAATTAAAAATGCATTTCCAGCAATCATCACAAATGAACAGTACTTCGGATACTATATAGTATCTGAACTATATTGTGTGTGCCTGTAAATGCTATATACACTTCATATTCTACATGAAAAATTTATAGTATGTAAACCTCAGCGACGTATATCATTTTCATTATATATGAAATAGATTAACATAATTAAAGTACGCAGCAAACAATTCCCTCCACCGCTATATCATTATGTATTGGAATTTCTTTTTAGCCCTGTAAATGAACAATAACTATTCTTTGCATCTCGTATTCTTCAGAATGCATATTTTAGTACGTTTCATAAATGCATATCAATTTTTTTCTGTATGAAAACGTGTAAAATCATGAAAAAAACCTTTGAAACGATTTTTTCCCATAGGCCGTAATGTAACGGAATACTTTTGACTGTACCTGTAAATGAACTAAACATGCTACAAACGTCGTTACACATAGGGACCGTGCTATGGTAAAGGTCAATAACATCTAAAAATTTCAGAGCAATCCGAGTATATTTACGAGAGTTAGAGCGCGGACAGACGGCTAGACAAACCAAAGTCATAAACACTTTTCAACTTTGTTGAAAGGTGTTAAAAAGGAAATATAAAAGTAAAATAAATGATTGAAAGGAAATATAAAAGTAAAATAATGAACTTTAAAAAACATATATTAAAGCAGTTTAATCTATAAGCTTCCTATCAGGCATGAAAAACACTTTATTTCAATGCTTAAATATAATATTTTATTTTTTAAGGGTGTAAAGGTTTTTAGGTTTTCAAACTGCTTATTTTCTGATTCATTTTTAAATTCCTTTTTGTTCTCAAACGCATCAAACTGAAAAATTCTCTTATTTAGAAACTACCTAATGTGCCGTGCTTCTCGATTTTTTGATAAATGCAGAAAATATTACAAAAAAAGGCTGTCAAAGTAGGCGTTTTGAACCGAATTTTTCACAGCGAAAGATCTGGGAATGAAAAAAAAAAGGTCTTACTGAGAAAATAATTATTTAAAACTTAAATTCTAATGAACTGAGGGGAAAATGAAATCACACGGCTTCTTAAACATCTCTTCAAAAATCACCTCAGCAAGTTTCATGTTTTTACTTTTAAAAATGAGTCTGAAAATGTCTCAGAAAATATCGAGCTGTTGAAGGTGGAAAAATATTTTTTCGAATACACCTTTAATGCCAATATTTATGTGTATCGAAAACGTAGAAAATGAGTTTACAATCGAAGGAAATTTAATAACTGATTCTGAATGTCTATCATTAAATGTTTGATTAAAATCGCAAATAGAAAAAAAATGCTTACATACAATTAAAAATAAATAAATAAATATACCAATTTGAAAAACACTAAAAATAATAATTAGTATTTTTAATTGTACTATTAAACAACAACTAACTACAATAGATGAATTAAATGCATTATTAGATTTAGCAATTTCTCAAAAATCTTTCCATATGTTATAAGGAATTCCTATTATTTTATAATTTTGGCAAATGTTAAGTCTGAAAACATTGGTATGAAGATTCAGGATTTTAAATAATAATTTAAAATATTATTAGCAAAAAAAAAAAAAAAAAAAAAAATCTTTCAAAAGTTACGCTATTATAATATGTAAAAAGACATTTTCGCACTATAATGTTAATTTCTAAACTGAAACAGTTTCGTAATATCATACTATTCGAATATAATATTTAACTCCAAAACAATAATGACGATAAATACTGTTATATGAGTGTTAGTAATCAGGAAAAAAATAAGAAGCCGAAAAAAATTCCACATCACTGTCTCAATCCCAAGTAACTGCAAATTAATGTTTATATTCATCCCACTATGAATGTAGACATGAATTTCTTTTTTTTTTTTTTTTTTTTGGAGCGATGGCCGATTAACACATTTTACAGAATAGTGTCGATTAGGAAAATTTTGCTTCAAAACAATTCCAGATCAGTCACTTTCTATATGTATAACATAAAACTATTTAATTCATAATCGTAATATACAAACAGAAATAAAAAATTTAAATTAAATAAGACTTACCTTTTTTTGCTGTAAATTAATAATATCCGAGTATTTTTGCCCGAAAATGGCAGACGTCTTTCTCTTACATTTAAAAAAGCAAAAACAAAAGCTGACATTGTAGACTTGGTCATGTTCTTTTCCCGCGTGTATTACAAAAAGTTCTCTGTTTACCCTGCGGTTGCGGTTATATCCGACGCAGACGATCTCCAGCAGCTGATTTTACTGTTTATTTGCAGTCCTAACTTTCAGGCGGAATAGTTTTATGAGTTAGTCTGTAATTAAAATTTTCTATTTGAAGAATTTTCCAATGCATTTTACCATTTCTTTTTTATCACTTTCAAAAAAAGTCATTTGAAAACGGAAGTTTATTAGATAAAACGCTGCTTAAATTTTTAAAATGTGTAAAAAAAATTTAATGGTAATAATACCACCCCCCTTTTTTTAAGTAAAGTTTGTTTCATGCGTAATAAATAAAAAATATCTTCTTAATAAATAAAAAAAATGTTTTCGAGGATAAAAAATTTTTCTTTGTCAATCTGTCAATCTTTTCATGTTAATTTTCTGCAGAATAAAACAATTTGTAAAATAACTTTTTTAAAAGTCATACCTCTAAAACACAAATTGGAAATGCGAAAAATTAATTATATCATGTGTTTTGCATAAATTTTGTATATATATTTTTTTTTTCGGAAAAGGCTAATTTTATTTAAAAAGGCTGAAAGAAGTAAAATTTTTTTAAAAAAACAGTTACTAAAAATAGATTAACAGGAAAAAAAATATGACTTGAATGCAAATTATAAAGCAATAAATACATATATGACTAAACTCTGAAGATTCTTTCTGCGTGCTCATTAAAATCTGCAGACTTAACTGTAATAGAAAATGTTTAGTTTGAAACCACAGAAGTGTTTCGACCAGTGGTCGCCAAAAAAGTTAAAAAATTTCCTCCCTGCAAACTAAATATGTAAAGTGTATAGATTTAATATTTCTAATTCTAAATATGTTTCAAATTGCTCCAGCACATAGCATTTTTCTGAGAAATACTTTTATAATAATAACAATCCGTGATGTATTATTATATTAAATTGCAATGCTAGATAAAATTGAAATCATGAAAAAAGTATACTTTCACTTTTTAGATATCAAATTGATAAAATATAGCATGGAAATCTAGTTTGTTGATACTTGTACCGTGCATTTTTCTTTTTCTCCCCTCCCCCTTCTTTTCGTGTCCGAATTTACTATTTGCTGTCCACTAATATTCATTCCTTATGCCGCTGTAACTAGGGCATGTTTTAAATATTTCTCTTCATTTTCAAAAATTTTTGAAGTTAATATTTTTGTCACACTGTGATTTACAATATGGTGTTTTTTTTGTCACATATATGACGTGACGTACGTTACATGCAGTGACATAACAGTGACGTTACAATATTTTTTTAATTGCCGGAAAAATAAAATTTTACAATAAGTAACATGTTTTAAAGAATTTTTATAATTGTTTAAAGTTTTCTAAGAAGTTCACATCTCAGTCACAATGTGACATCACTGAGTGGTGGCATTTTGGTCACAGATGTGACGTGACCACAGTGACTTACAGTGACGTCACAATGACGTCACTGTGACCATGCATGCTATGAGGGTAAGTTTTTCATTTTTTTCGAAATCCATATTCTCCCTTTTTTCTTCCATGTTAATTCTTGTAATTAGGTATACGGTACTTTATTTTACACATACAGTTCTATATTGTTAGTTTATGGCGTGTAGTCAATCATTCACAATATTGCAGTTTTTGATGATGGTCGGTAATGTTTAATTAATGGTTATATATTGATATATATATATATATATCAACTCTTGAACGGAGTTTGGTTTCGGGGTCTGGGGGTCATGATCGATGAAAATATACCAAATTTTTTTGAAATCGCTTTCCTCCGAACGGCTGCAATAGGTAACTTTTTGTAATGAAAGCTACCTAAAATACGCTAAAACATTTCTGTATTCATTTGATAAAAAGTAAACGTACTAAATATGGGAATATCCATATGGGAAAAAATGCATTATTAAATGTTTTGTTTGACATATATATATATTAAGCTTTTAAATGACATATTATATACTATAATTAGTTTTTTTATGAACTATTAAAAATATATTTATTTCTTTACAGGGACTGATAACATTATAAGTATTAGTATTAATAAATTAAGAATAATCGTATTTGAGGCTAAAAACCCATTTATTTCAAAATCATCTTGAAAAAGACTTTACATAAATAAATGTCCCCTAAATGACTAATAGAAATATGCATCAATTTGTGCCTAGCGCTTTATATTTTATACGTTACAAACATGTATAAAAAATAGGCTTGAACATATGATTTCGCAATTTAAAAAAATACGTATTTCAAAGAAGTCAACAAGCTAAGCTTATGACTTATTTATTTAAATCCTTGGTACAAAAAAATACAAATAAACTTACTTTATACATTTCGCTATCTTGAAAAATGAAAAATCTATAAACACCGAAAAAAGGCCTTCCTTTAAGCAAATAAATATCAATTTAAGCAAATAAATATCAATGCTGTCATCTCTCGTTAATAGATAAAGACATTTATAGACAATTATTTCATACAATTTTCATGTTGTAAATAAGAAGAAAATTATAAAAAAAAATATTAAAATTCGAGACGTTACGAAAATGGGACGCTAAGCATAAATGGGTTAAATATCGAAAATATATTGGTTTCTCATGTTTCTAAAGGTAATGTACGCAATGATGGTATGAAATTTGAAGGATTTTATTATATATGTTCGTTCGTAGTTAGAGTACATGTTTGCAGATAAGGGAAAATTTGCCTTTTTTGGTATATATTTCTGATTTTCTAAATCTACCATCCCCAAACGTTGTAGTACATAAATAATATATATAATATTAATAATAGTTTTAATAAAATAATTATTTACCATATACAAATCAAATAAATTCTATAGAATGCACACTAGTGGAGCTCCGGCAATCACTTTGGAATTTTCAGCTAATCAGCTTTTGGAAACGTTTGAATTCGTCATTTTCTATTGTTCTGATTTCCCCTGTCAGCAGAAAAATTGAATAAGTGAAGAGAGAGAATGTCGTTCTTTTTTTATATATTGGGAGCAAAAATTCTCCTTGCACGTTACAGATGAAACAATCTAGTAACTTTCATAAGTGGTACTGCACTGTTACTAAATCAAGCGTCAGATTTTTCTCTCTTTCTCTCTTTTTTTGAAACGTAAGAAAAATTTACGCGAAATGTAGTCTCAGTTTATTAATTTATTTTAGTAGGTCAATGATGAATTTGTGAGAAAATTACATTAAAATAAAATTTATTCTTATTGGGGTCATCAATTAAATAGATTACGCAAAGTAGTTGCGAAGATAAACCCCATTAATAACCCCTCTCCTCGATAGGGTAATTTTTTCCGTTTTCTGACGCGTTTGAGTCATTTAGTGTACACTAAATTGCCAAAAGGCACTTTCGATTCACACGTTTCGTGAAATATCTGGAGAAATACGTGACGAATTATTTTCCAACTCAGGAATGTGAAGAAGATGTCTGACATAATGATTTTCTGGGAAGGTTTGGTCACGAGGGCAATCAGGGAACCTACAAATTGATTTTGAAATATTATTTGCAATCATCCTTTAAAATAAAATGCTTGTAAAGATCTGTAGCAGTAGGACATGTGTATATGTATATTGTGATACATTTTTGTTCATTTCTGTTAAGTAGCATGTATATTCAAAGCGATATAAAGGTTTCTTTTATAAAAAGAAATTCAGCATATTCTTTGTTTATAGCGTACATTTTTTTTTCAACCAAATTTAACAAGACCACTTTCACAAGTCGAGATTGAAGTTAGAATATATAGCAATATAGATATTGAATATCTGATGAAATGTGAACATTTTTATGAAATAAGTTTTAACTGCGTATACGCTATAATATTTTTTGTATAATTTAATAGTCATTTATGTAGGGCAACTTGAATAAAGCAGCTAGTCAAATGTCGTGAAATTTCTGAAAGATGTCGGTAATGTACACGGAAAAAACTGTTTTGTTGAAATAACTAAATTTTGGTTCATATAGTTCCATACAAATATTTTGGTTGGAATGATTAAATTTTCGTTAGATTAACCAAATTATTTTGTTAATTCAAGAAATCGTTTGGTTAGTCCACACAAAATTTGGTCATTCCAACCAAAATATTTGGATGGAGCTATATGAACCAAAATTTAGTAATTTCAACAAGACAGTTTTTTCCGTGTAGTGAGTTGAATTTCAGTTGCTTTCTAAAAGTAGCTGGTTCATATGGTATGTTCCACAATTTATCATTTTTCATTTATTATTATTTATTATTGCTTTAATTCATGTTTTAGTTCTCTTTGAAAGAATAATGAGAACCAGAACTTTCCAAAAAAATAAAAAGAAGAGAATTATAAAATCGAAACATCTTTCTATAAGTTGCACGTGAGCGTACGCTAAATACATATTCTTTGTCAGAAGCCAGGTAATAAAAAGAGAAAAATTGTCGTAAATCC
This sequence comes from Maratus speciosus, assembly GCA_963932465.1. Taxonomy (NCBI): domain Eukaryota; kingdom Metazoa; phylum Arthropoda; class Arachnida; order Araneae; family Salticidae; genus Maratus; species Maratus speciosus. The sequence goes on along the minus strand of OZ010787.1, from coordinate 504,338,834 downwards.
CTTATCATCCAATTCCTTTTAGGAAGAAACTGAAATTCAGTTAACTCCATTGCCTATGGATTTTCCAATTCTCACGATATTCTACTGTTTTTGTGCATGACTACTAAATTATGTAAAATCTATTTTGTTATCTCAGGTGGTCATATTTTATCAAATATTTCATATGTTTTTATTTCAAATACAGTATATTGTTTCTACTGTACTTTGTGAAGTTTCTTGAAGTCGCATTAAAATTAATTTCAAAACGGTATGCAATAAATAAAACAGGCGGGAATTTCTTGGATTTTCAAAGAAACTTTTATTGCCCCATGATTATACAGAGCTACAGATCATTTAGTGCATTTTACTTTACATGTTGATTGCTAACATTTATTTATTCAGTTTGTTGTTTTTCAATTTATTGCCCTCGCTGTTCACTTTTGTGCCACTGATAATTTAGAACAAATTCGGATTAAATGAAAACTGCCGTTTGTTATTATTTTAATCAGACAAGTCGACATTATTAATTTTGTGTAAAAAATGGTAGGTATTATCTACTGAAATAGATACCATAAAACCGTCGAAATATTGCTTTCTTTTATATAAAGCTGTTGCACCTCAAAGGAAAAGAAAAATGTTCATACATAATACTTCCTGGGTAAAATTACATATTTTTATTGTATTATCGTGGTTCTTATAAAAAATGTCACCTAATTGATTTCGTATTTTTAGATAGGATGTAGCAACATATTAAAGTATCTCGTCACACTTTATGAACTCTCTTGATAATTGTTAGTTTAATCAGACAAACGGAAAATTTTAATTTTGTGTAAAAAGTTATATATTATATTTTAATTGCTGAAATAAATACAATAAAACCTTTAAGATCTAGCACGCTTTCACATCAGGCTGTTGTAACTGAAAGCAAAAGGAAACCTAATACGGCCTTACTAACATAACCTTTTTTTATAAATAGTATGATACTTAGTACAAACAATGACACCTAATTGTTTTCGTACTTAATTTGCGCTGTCAGATTATGTTAACACACCTTGTCACATTGCACTACACTTTATGTGCACCCCTCCTCTCTTGAAATGTTACAAAATTAATGCAGGAACACATGTATGAACTTTAAATATTTAAAATCTTGTCAGGAATTCACAAGGGTTAGAGGGTGCGGGCAATTCAGTATTTAGAAAAGCCAAAATCGAATAAAAAAAACTTTTAGCAAATGCTGTATGTTTTTGCTGCACGTTTTGTTGTTGTTGTTATTCCCATGCTTGTTACATGGAAATTCTGAATTAACACATAATTTGTAAGCATGTTTTTCGGTAATATTTTGAAGTTTAAATAAAACTTCGTCAACACGGTGAATCGTTGGTAACTTCGTGAACGAACGTTAGTCCTCCCAAATCGTTTTCGTTCGATAGACGTCCAGAAGCTAACAAAACTTCTTAAAGAATTAATCTATGTATTATTTAACGTAAGCAACATAGAAGTTCCTCATTATATTTTTAATAGTAGAGATCTTAAAGATATAAATTATATGAAAGACAAAAAGACGAATACGCAACTACTGTTGGTTTAATTGCCTGTTGATGTGACATCCATATGGGTAAGGTGATCAATCGTAACCGAATTTCGCCAAGGTTGGGGACAGAAAAATGTAGTTCAGAAAGTTTAGTTTTTGATTTAGAGTTATTACTTATTACATTTTAAGAAGATAGTAAGTTCGTGGCCTTTAAAAACATTATAATACTCTAAAAGCTATAGCTTATTTACTTATGAAAGCTTTAAATATAACTCCTGTTATAAAATTTGGTTACACTTACTATGACGCAACAGATGGTCAGAAGTGTTACAGTAACAACGATGACCGAGTTGTGACTTCTTTGATTATTGACTTACTTTTGTTAAAGCATCTTCAATTATCTGAGATAATTGAAGATGAGTTACACATTCCAAATAATAAAGAATATTTTAATTACAAAAGTTAATATCAACATAAAACAACCTAATTCTTCAAACAGAATTAAAAAAATTATTGAAAAAAACCCTCGAAAAATGAAGTTAGAAAGCGAAAAAAAAAAACTGAAAGGAAACACATGCGTAGTTAAATTAGCAAAAAACTTTCAATATAGAGATATTTTTTGGAAACAGCCGGTGAAAATTATTTTAAAAATGCACATATTAATGATGCAGGGTTTTGAGTGCCTCATTAAGCACCGCAGTTGATATTTTTTGCGGACATTTATTTTTTTTTCTCTCAATTCAAAGCATTTTACAAAGTTTCGGAAAAACTTTGTGCTTGTTCAGCAAATAGAATTTATTTTCTTGTTTTTATTCTTAAATAAAGAATAAACTCTGCATGAACTGAATGAAGTGTTTTGTTTCATGAAAATTATGTTAACTTGGTCTTATTGTTATATTAATAAAAATTAATAATATTTTAGAGCTGTTAAATATTTTTTAGTACATGTTTATATATTGGGTGAACCAAAAGTCTTGACCTGATTATAAATATTTATTGTGTTCAAACTATTATAATTGGACATATATTTGTTTGGATACATTGTAAGTACTGTTATAATTTTTTTTTATTAGACCACTTGCCTCAGTACATTTCAACATGTGCCCTTTTGGTAGCTCGGAGAATGTCTAAGCGGTATTCTAGTTCCCACCAAGTGTTCTTTAACATGTCTTCTGTTACAGTATACACAGCAGCTTGTATCCTAGACTTCAGTTCTTCGACGTCAGCAGTTGGTGTGGCAAAGACTCTGTCCTTATATAGCCCCCCCCCCCAAAAAAAAAAAAAAAAAAACAGGGGGTTAATATCTAGAGAGCGCGGAAACGAGGGTGTTGGTCCACCCCTTCCAATCCACCGATCTGGAAATGAGCTGCCTCTATTGCACAAAAAAACTACTAAAACTGACCTATCCAATGATACAAGTTGCATTATTATACAAACGGTTAATTTGTAATGAATTATTATAATCAACGCAAGACTTTTGGCTCACCCTCTATATATTTTTATATTTAATGCATTTGTAAGTGTGCAAAATGGATGTACAAAAGGATGTACTGAGAAGGGGGGGAATTTTTGGAAGTACCAGCTGTATTAGGCCATATTTGTATAAAGTGATACATTCAAGAAGGACTTTAGAATGAAAGTGACCCAAATAATTCTTCTCGTAGAAGAAAAACATTGAAACCAGATCACTCTGGTTTCGCACCCGCCAACATCGGCCCAAACTCCACATTTTGCGGTCAGCATGGTAACTACTGTACTGAGTGGGTCCTGAAATGTATATAGAAATATATGTGAGCTTATATAATCAAGGTCCGCACACTCCTCCGAAATTCCAAAGAGTCTTACACCACTATTAATGGTAAGAAAATTTCAATATATTTTTTAAAACACAGAATTCGTAACCACCTCGTTTATTTACAGAATATTTATCTGCAACATTTTTTTTTTTTTTTTTTTTTTTTTTTTTTTTTTTTTTTTTTGTATTTAAATAAGACAAAAAAATTCCAAGAATTCGTGGTAGAAATGTGCGAACAATTAAGCATTGAATAGAGCATTGAATATGTACTAGAGATGTACATAAAGCCTTGTCTGGCGCAAAAATATTATTTCCAAATAAAATATGTTTTTTCGTTTCTCTCTCTCTATATATATAAGGTTAGTTGGGGCAACTGGGCCATGATTTTACAATGTGACTCTGGAGTTTCTGACAATTCAGCTTCAAAAACTAATGTTCATTTGAATTAAAGTCTGAACTTCTGTAAATGTGTTCAGTTAGGTTCCCTCTATCAGACAGAAATGCTCAAAATTACATTTTAATATTTAAAAATATAAAAATATGCATATTTAATCTTTCTTTCCTCATGGGTCCAGTTGCCTCATAAAAATGAGTAAGTGGAGAGGGAGGGTCTATGTTCCACACGCGTTTATTTTTTTTCATATGGGATATAAGGTCCTATTTGAAAAAGTGTAAACAATTTCATAAAATTTAAACCAGGCAGATTATGTAAATTATATGTCAATAAAGAGCGAAGTAAGGGAAACCTTTGATGTCAATGTGCCTAAAAAAGCACTAAATTGAAAATATCTGATTTATTTATACCAAAAATATAAAAATTAAGAAATACTTATGTACTTTAGTATAGGTAATAAGTATAAAAGTGACATGGGTATTTTAATGAAAAAAATAGCAAGGTAAATCTATGAACAAACGGCTACGTAAGTACTTAAGTACTTTATCTGTATCCAGGGGTCGCATTATATAGGTAAAATTTTATTGTTCCTACCAGAACCCTTAATTTGTTACCTTCGTGATAATTTTATTTAACATATTCTAAAGAAATGTGCTATGAAGATATTATTTTCAAAATAATGGTAAGAACAATAAAAGCTTCCCCATAGAATGCGACCCATGTATCGTACAATTTCAAGGTTTGGCTATCTCGCTTTCAGGGGCAAGGTATTTGCATTCGTAGAATGTTGAAATAATTTAATGGTACCAGTATTTACAAGAGAATCTATTTGAAAAAAAGTAAAAGTATATTTTCTCGTACAAAATAAAGGTGAAATTTTCATTATAAAATTCCGGTGCCAATGTGGCAATTAGGAATTAAAAATATGTGTGGCCATAACGGCATCACCGTCAATCAAGGGGTCAAGAAATTTGGTTTGATATCACCCAATATGCTTTTTTAAAATATTATTACGTAATTTTATAACGTATTCTATAATTTTCTTTATTGTGAGCAAAAAACAATGGAGAAATTTACTTCCCGTTGTAAGAGAAACTCAAAAAAATTATTTATAACTATTGTGGTAACTGGATTCAGCATGGTCCAGTTACCCCGGATACATGTACCAGTTACCCCATTCTTGAAAAAATTATGGGGTAACTGGAAAACCGGGCTTACATTTGAAACATGAAGTAAATATGTATAGAAACCTAATAATATTAACGTAGTTATATGCCTAATCTTAAAAAAATAAGATTGTTTGATAAAAGTACTTACAGTATTTTAATAAAAAGGAAGTTCAACAACATTGACATTGTTTAAAAAAGAAACGTAAATTTTCAACAACCTATCACAGCAAAGAGAGAGTTATAATTGAGTTGACACACGTTGTTTTAGGAAGTAGAGGTTAAGGGGCATTGTTCACAAAAATTAAAACTTAAAATACAGCAACGGTTTTTTATAAAATAGTCTATGGCCCAGTTACCTCGTGGGTCCAGTTACCCCAACTAACCTTATATATATATAAAAAATACTAGCTGATTTTAAATTTTAACAACACGTAAACGGTAACAGCTGTTGAAGTTATTTTTGCAGAAACTTAATCTGTGCAGTCGGGAATTTCTTTACTAAGCCTTTTTGTTTTAGTTCAAAGTATCATTTATTAGATACTGCCTTGCTTTATTAAACTGTCATAACTCTTAAATTAAAGTATAAAAATGGACCAAAGTTCACACTAATTCTGTTTTAGTGTTGAAAAGTCAAAAAAGTTTTGCATTTTGACACTAATGTTTATTATGAGCATTATTTTGGTTTTAGTAAAATCAGTGCCATTTTAACGGTTATATTTGAAACTACAAGAAGGTAGAAATGTAATATATTCGCATATTATTTTCCTCCAAGAATAATTTTAATAGCTGTCCCCATTTACTTCTCATTAAATTTAAGAAAGAGGCAGTCCTTTTTAGGACACCCTGGATATAATCATGAAATCACATTGAAAATTAAAAAAAAACAATAAAAATGACGATAAAACACAATTAATATTATAATTGTTATTAATTCGTTGCTTTGGCATTCAATGATTAGTTACAGTGAAACACTTATCTGAGTTTAGTTATAAACGATCATGTGAATGTTCATTTCAAAGAGAGTTTTCAAATGTGAATCCCAATGTTTATCTTTTTACATGTAATAAAGTTCTTCATATTATTAAAATATATTTCTTTTGTGTGTATACCGTGTGATACAAAATACACAAAATAAATAAAACTTCAATAATTCGAAATCTATAGACGGGGGCACAATGCGGTTCCCACTGAAAAAACAAGTAGAGTTTCAAACGTCTCCGCAATTTGTATAGCGGCGCATCACAATGCGCAATGCAAGTAGTATAACACATTTGATTAATTCTAACACAATTATTCTAATTGTTAAACAAATCATATCAAATATAAATTTCCAACTGGGCAAAAAATGTCCGGACCAGGATTCGAACACGGGATCTTCTGGCTGAAGCTCCCAATGCTCTACAATTTGAGTTATCGCCGAAGAATCTGGTGGATGTAATTCATCCAGCTAACCTTATTGATTATAGCATCTGTTCTGATATCTGAATCAACTCAACAGAATAAATCGCAGATATTGCAAGTATAGCAATTCTGTTGAGTTCATTCAGATTAAACCTTTTGCTAAAGTCAGTAAGGTCAGCTAGGTGAATTAGATCCACAAGGGTCATTCCATGAAAAACGGAAAAAATTTCCTGCATGTGATACTTATATAAATGTCTGTATCAAATAACTTATAAGTTGTTAGAATATAGGCCGTACATTAAAATTATAAAAAAAAAACCTTAGACTTTCATATTAGCAGAGTTTTTTTAATTTGAGGATATAAAAGGATTTTTAAAACAACAGTAATATATAGAAAAGCTGTCTCACGCGTAATATGAAATGCCCCCACAACTCATTTATGCCTAGCGTCCCATTTTGTGGACGATTCGAATTTTAATATATTTGCATAATTTTCTTCGTCTTTATAACATGAAAATTGTGTGAAATAATCATTCATAAATATCTTTATCTGTTACCGAGAGATGATAGTATAAGATAGATATTTATTTGCTTAAATGAAGGTTTTTGTACGCAGTTTATATATTTTTCATTTTTGAAGGCGGAATGTAAAAAATAAGTATATTTGTGTCATTTCACCGTTTTTAAAGATAACGGTCAGTTGAAAATATTATTAAGTGTATCTGACCATATTATTGATCATATTAGGGTCAGAATAACGTTAAATTACTGTTAAATAACGGTAATCTACAGGGTGCAAAGGGAAGTCCCTTTAACCTGAAAATACTTGCGAACGGAGAGAGCTAATTCTATGCAAGTGAGGTAAACCGTGTACGCCCGACATAACGCAAATGACAGCAGTGCTCCTAGTGGCGAAATTTGGAACATAGCCATTGCAAATCAAAAACGAACAGAGATAGAGCTAAATTTCCAATTAGAAAGTTTTAGAGCATCAATTAATTAGTACGAAACGACATTTGGTTCACACGGATAATATAAACCGTCGCCTGTATAACCAAAAATGTCCGAAATCGATGAGCGGCGATTCTACTTTGCATATTCACATTCAGGAAATGTAGCAGTGCACAATCGCAGTTTGTGACGTTCTACTGTGCTGTAATTTCAGTAAAAATATTTAATTTCCAATGCATTTAAAATTTTAGATTAACCTTTTCAGGGACAGAAGCATTCTGTTCGTAAACTGATGAAATAACTGATTGACACCAGGATATTCCAAAGAATTTCTTAGAAAATAAGAACCCGCTAATTTGCACTTTCATTACAAAAGCAAAATTTTATTAAAATTTCTTGGTGCCATTTGTCAATTTTGGAATAAAAATTACGTGGCTAGACCGTCTAGCCGTCGCCCTTGAAAGGGTTAAATCTATGTCGTCGTATTGAAGAGGCTTGCAATAGTCGTTCCATGCTGAGAAATGTGCATGCAGAATTACTCCCATGAATACAAACGTGTATCGTGAGCAATGGCGAACTTTTCGAATATACTGAATATTAACTTTTTATCACTCCGAGACACACAGTTTGTCTTTTTGGTTTTTGTGTGATGTCAAAATGTATTGAGATAAGTACGTATTTATACGATAAATTGTGCGTATTTTTTATGCTTCTGGCTATTCCATTCAAATGTTTGCACAAAATGGAGTGCATCGCTTTCGGACATTTTTGGGAATACAGGCGAAGATTTTACCTTATCCATGTAAACCAAATGTCGTTTTGTACTAATTAATTGATGCTCTAAAACTTTATAAATCGAAATTTTGCTCTATGTCTTTTCATTTTCGATTTGCAATGGCTGTCTTCCAAATTTCGCCACTAGGGGTGCTTCTGTCGTTTGCATTATATCGGGCGTAGTCGCTTTACTATGCCGTTACCTCACTTGCATAGCTCTAGCTCACTCCGTCCGCAAGTATTTTCAGGTTAAAGGGACTTTAATTGCACCCTGTATAAAAACTGTTGAATGACGGGCAGTTCGTTGCAGTTTTTTAACTGTGTATGATTATAGACTATTTTCTCATAATTAGATTAAATTGTGGATTAATTTCTTCGATTGTGGATTTTCAGCAAGATTTGTGTTGAAGTACTTTGTGTTTAGATTGGTTTGAGGATCGATAATTTTTTTTTTTTTTTTGTCCGGTTCCTATCGGGTTGTGCTTCAGCGAATTTTTTTTTTCTTGGGTGGAGTCAGGTTACGGGTAATTTTAAATATAAATTGCGAGTTTGGGTCAGGTATAACCAAATTCACACAAGACTCCATTTCGCACCTACCTTAGATGTACATAATAAAACATTTCAATATAATTTGTTTCTTAAACTCATAAAGGGTCTTTGCAACAATGAGCGCTCAATAACGAAATAATTATTGCATGCATTATTCACGACCCACGCCCAGTTCATCTACAAACAAATCTTTCTCGCCAATTCGAAGAGAGGAATGTGAACGTCTATATTTGAATATAAATGTATCTTAAAGGCAATCGTTAAATTGACATAAATTGATTGTTAAGATTCGAAGTAGGACGTGGAAGTTTATAATCACTTTAGACAGATTTAATGGCAGTTTATTTTAATTTATTGATATGGAATCGTGTGTCTTAATCATATATCTTATTTATTGTGCCAATATACCTTTTTCTATGAACATACAAAGCGCGCAATCGTGGACACGTTATAATAAAATAAATTTTTTCAGGGCTTTAACATACTATTCATTAAAACTTTTATATTTCATTAAAACTCGAAGTTTTATTAAAAACTGCAGTTAATTAAAAATGATAAAATATCGTATGAGCAAATAATTTTAAAGATTGCAGTTTCAGAGACACGCATTATCTTACAATACACGGTCTTGCTCTACTGGTCTTTCAATAATCTCATTATCCCATATTTTACACCCAATATATATATATATATCTTCCAGAGTAATGTGAAAATCAATACAAATATAATATTCAGAAATTATCACAACATCATTGGGTTCATTTTCATGAACTGTCTTACACGCAGGATTGCCACTGGCAACTACGTTTTAATTCTATTTCGCATCACTTATTGAAAACAAAAAACCTTTTACATACGCTTTGACCAAAATCTGCAAGAGAAATACACTACAAAATATATTTTCAAAAAATAGTCGCCTGTGGCAGTCCTGTATATGTGTAGGTTCTGACATCTCTTAATTTTTCCGGTGTCTGATCTGAAACAAACATGTTTAAATGCATGGAAATGTATCTTCTTTCTCTAAGGTATTGACAGAACTGCCGCTGGCGACTATTTTTATTTTAAAAACAAAAAAAAAAAACCATTCACATACGCTTTGACACCATCTGCAAGAGAAATATACTACAAAATTTATTTTCTTAAAATAGTGATGCGAATAGATTATAAAAATAATCAACAGTAGTAGTCCTGTACTTATTAGATTTGATTTTAAAAATTAAATAAAATTTACAGTTTAAAAAAAAATATTCGTCTTGAATCAGAATAAGGCTAAATTAACCCTTTTCGGCTCAAAATACTTATGCTGCTAAAATGTTGAAATAATTGAATGACATCGGGACTTACACAAATTTATTTGACAATAAGTAAAGCCTTTTCTTCTCGTACAATCTAAAAGGCGAGAATTCATTTTAAATTACCAGTGCCATTATGACATTTGGGAATTTAAATTAAATGGGACAGAATTTACCCACCATGCCGGAAAGGATTAAGAGATGTTGGCATTTATGCTATATGTAGGACTAAGCTAAATGTTGCTAAAATGTTGAATTAATTGAATGACATCGGGACTTGCACAAATTTATTTCAAAATAAGTAAAGCCTTTTCTTCACGTACAATCTAAAAGGCGAAAATTCATTTTAAATTACTGGTGCCATTGTGACATTTGGGAATTAAAATTAAATGGGACAGAATTTAAACCACTATGCCGGAAAGGATTAAGAGATGTTGGCATTTATGCTATATGTAGGATGATGCACACTGTGATGAAGTGGCTTTTTTTGCAGACATTGACCCACGATGTGCCGAATACGAAACATATCTTGTAATACGCCTTATTATGTATTTATAATTAGTTTTAAGTTTAAACATTTTTATTTTAAATATCTAAAATTTTAGATCTTTTTAAACGAATTTTTTTTTATTATTATTATTTTTAATGAAATTGGTGCAGAAGCATGTGTTTTCACGTGGACTTTCATTTAATAAAACACCGCTAACTGTCAAAGTCCAAAAAGGGCGCAAGTAATCCTAGCATTTCTTACTCCACAAATGTCTGTAGAAGAGTAATGTACCAACTATTTTGAGCAATATAGATGGATCTTGACTTTAAAAGAGGAAAATGTTAAAAATTATAAAAAATTCTAAAACCATAATTGGTATTAAAGTCCAAATTATTAAAAAATAATAATAACGTATAACAATATTAGAAATTGGACTTGCATAACAATATTTTTCATAAGTTATTCATTTTTAATACTTTTCAACATAGTATTTATGGATTGGGTCCGTCTGTCTGCCTATGCTCGCTTAAATATTCTCAGATTACCGTGTAATTCATATATGCAGGGCTGCCACAGGCGACTATATATTAAATCTAACTCGTACCACTTTTATAAAACAAAATTTTTCTGTATACACTTTGACAAGATCTGTAAGAGAAATATACCATAAAATTTATTCTCTTAAAATAGTGGTGCAAATAGAATATAAAAATAGTCGCCAGTGGCAGCCCTGTATATGTGAATGATGTTTATTATCGCATGTTCGGTATTGAAAAGGAAGTGCATAACATTTATAGCGTTTTTACGGGGACACTGAAAATAATTCCTTTACATTACTGTCTATGGGAAAAAATCGTTTGCTGTGTATTTTAATGACGTTACACTATTTCAAATTTATTTAAACTTATGATATATATCACGGAGGTGCACTACAAGAGGTTTTCAATGGAATAGGGTGTGCATAGCATTCTTGTCATTTTCAAGGTCACACAAAACAATTCGGTTAAGGGACTGCCTAGAAAAATAATTGTAGAAAGTGCATTTGATGTTGTGGTGCGCGTTTATAAATTAAACTAATATTTCCCCTATTATTTCGTGTGTATAAATTCTGTAGGTCATATACATAGCAGCACAAAAGAACTCGAATACATTTCCGTTTATTGACGGAAATAGCAGAAGGGAAATTTACAAATGTTCTATGCGTTTGTTAATTAAAGCGTACTTTGTAGTAGTAAAGTATATACAAATCTATAAATTATATAAAGGGCTGTACAAAAGAATTAGGATATTTTTTCCGACTGTTGATGGTAATTCCTGAAATTGGGTTTTTTAATGTGTTATGCTTTTTACAAAATTGTTTACTTAAACACCATCTTTCACCTTATTTCACCTGCTTTTTAAACTTTTCCGCTAGATTTTCTTCTAAAAACACGGCTATACGGTATTCAAAGGAAAATCATATATGGTTTCTTATGCTGTGATACATATTATTATATTATTGAACATCTGAACATAGTTAACAAATTTGAAGAAAGTGCATGTAATTTTCTCCTATGTCGTAGAAATTCGTCATCTCGGCACACTTTGCGATCATGCAATAAACGTCTGTAAATTGTGTATATCTATGTCGAAAATACACAGGAATATTTATTTTTACTCGACAATAATACACATGACTTTTCATAATCAAATTGGAATGGAATGTTTGCATCTTCTTCACACAATTGTTTAGAATTAAAAAAAGAACGAAAAATCATGTCATATAATATTGTCAAAATTACTCAAATTAAACTACATAAAAAAATTTGTAAAATTGAAATCGAACTTGATATGATTACAAGTGGAGCTTATCAATCTTAGTACATTTTTTATAGTGAACCAGAAATTAAATCTGTGATATTACTTGTGAAGATTCAATAAATCTGAACTATTTGTGTATAGGACCATGGTAATATATAGATTAATCGAAGGGTGTATTTGAAAAATTATTTTTCCACCCTCACTAGCTAGAATTTTTCTGAGACATTTTCAGACTCGTTTTTAAAAGTAAAAAAATGAAATTTGCTGAGGCGATTATTGAAGAGATGCATAAGAGGTCGTGTTATTTCATTTTTCGCTCAATTAATTAGAATTTGATTTTTAAATAATTCTTTTCTCAGTATGAACAATTTTTCAATCCCTTATCTCCCACTTAGGAAAATTCGGTTCAAAACGCCAACTTTGACAGCAGTTTTTGCAATATTTTCTGCATTTATCAAAAAATCGACAAGCACGGCACATTATGTAGTTTGTAAATAAGTAAATTTCTCAGTTTGATGCGTTTGAGAGCAAATATGAATTTAAAAATAAATCACAAAATAAGCAGTTTGGATTGGAATACATCCCTAACGTAATTTCGCATTTATATTACATGAAAAAATAAAAAAAAATAGAACTTGTTAGTTTAGGAAATTCACAAAGCGTCTCCGGAATAATTAGCACTCGATTACGTATTAATTATCGCATAATTGATCACACCCCACACCTAATTCATCTGCATCTCTCTCCCCATTTCGCACAAATCGTCGCGAATGCCTATATTTGAGTACGAATGTGCCCCAAAAGACAATCGTTAAATTGACATAAATTGATTGTTAAGATTCGAAGTAGAATATAGAAGTTTATAATCATATTAGACAAATTAAATGGCAATCTATTTTAAACCTTTCGGGACCGATTATTATTATTATTATTATTATTTTATTATGTGGTTTTTGGGGGAGAATTACTTTGAAATTTAAAATGTAAAAGCGATAAAAATTTCAAAAAAGGTTAAGTTTTTTTTTTTTTTTTTAAGTTAATGAATATATTATTTACTGAAACCTAAGGAATATTAGGCATTCTCACAATCTTTTAAATTTTGGGAGAAAACAATCTGACAAAATTAAACTTGCTAAAATAACATTTTAATCTGATAGACGAATACCTTAATGATTCACAATAATGAAAAAATGGTCAGCAGCGAAATTTTTTTTATTTAACTGAGGTTTAAGTTAAACTTGCGAGTTTAATTTTCCTTACCATTTTACCCCTATAACTTTTTACTTTCTTCTAAATTTTTACTTATAATGAATTTGCATAGTACCCACAGAACATTCAAATAACAAATAATAACAATGTAGTACTTTTAATACAGAATTTTTGTATAACATTGTCTTAAAGGGGTGTTAAAGAAGGGACGGTAAGGTAAAAAAAGGGGCGGTAAGGATGGAACGGTAAGGAAAATTACCACCTATTTTTAGGAAAATCATGTTAAGACCAAGCGATAGCCACAATGTTCATTAATTTTTAGAAACAGTTGTTAACATTGGATTATATTATATTTTTTTGCAAATTTACCTCGAAAAGTGCAAGAATAAACCTTGGGGACGGTGAGACTACCAATAAAGCCACGATGCTTGAAATTGATATTTAAATGCTGATTTAAATTCTACAGTAAATTTCCTGCCAAAGAATTTTATACATTATTTCCCTAACATACTTCTGCATGAGAAAAAACTTGAAATAAATTCTGTGGCTGCATCTGAAGTGATTTTTTGTGTAATTTTAGAAGAGGGACGGTAAGGAATCTTAAACCCAGGGACAGAGTTTAAAAATTAATAACAACCCTAAAAATGTATGCAGTTTAATTTTTAGCTACATATTTATATAAAACAATAGTTCCAGTTTCAGAAAAAAATTATATTGAATTATTTTTATTGAAACAATTTTTTCCAGACAACTCCAAACTTAAAAATCAGCATCAGGGATACGGGACGGTAGATGAGTTTTCCTGGTATTTGGACCCCCAACATCGTCCAAAACTTATTTATCTCGTTAATATTGTTACGCAATCCTGCAATGGAATGTTTCCCAGTATATGAAATAAAAAAAAACCCACAAAAAAGTGTATTAAATAAAGAATTATTATTCAGGGACGTGAAAATCAAAAGATTGTGAGAATGCCCCATATGTCATTTACTGAAATTTAACGAATACAATTATTTTGCGTACGATTCATATGACAATAGACTAACGATGTATTTTTGGAAACGCTTGGAAAATGTCGTATTACAATAGGATTAAAAAGAGTTGACAACCTTAAAGTGTTTTTTTCTCATGACATTTGGAAAAGTAAAATCTACTTTAAGGGGTCTTGTACCTTTTAAACGCGTCGAAAATTAACGAAAAACTTCAAAGTTTGAATTAGTCTATCTTCAAAACATTTTTATGTATAAACATGAAATTTTGGATATTGATTAATAGATTATGCTTTGTAATATACTACCAACAGAAATTTATTAACCCTTTACAGAATTTGTGTATTGTTGAAATCAAAATAGCTCTTTTTTTACCCCATAAGTCATTGCGCGCATGATATCTTGAGAAAGTATGTATGGATTGTCATGAAATTTGGTAAATATACTAAACAAATATGTGTGTTTAAAATGATCTACTTTTAAGTGTTTATAATGGTAATATTTTTAGTTATGACAATTTTTATTCATTAAAAATACAAAATTTTTACTTTTTTTTACGAAAATATTTTTTTTATATAGTTAATGAAATAATTTTAGCCTAAGAGTAGATCATTTTAAACACACATATATGTTTAGTATCTTTACCGAATTTCATGAGAATTCATACATACTTACTCAAGATATCATGCGCGCAATTACTTATGGGGTAAAAAAAGAGCTATTTTGATTTCAACAATACACAAATTCTGTAAAGGGTTAATAAATTTCTTATGATAGCATATTACAAAGCACAATATGTTTAATCAATAACCAAAATTTCATTTTTATACATAAGAAAGCTTTGAAGATAGACTAATTCAAACTTTGAAGTTTTTCGTTAATTTTCGGCGCGTTTAAAAGGTACAAGACCCCTTAAATCTGAAAAATGACAAATATTTAAAATAAAAGTATTACCATACGAATTGAATATTTCCAACTGAGCGAAGAAATTCCCAAGCCGGGAATCGAACCCAGATCCTTGGCTTACATTGTCAATGCTCTACCATCACCGGCGAGCCTATTTCCCTCATAGTCCAAGAGCCGACAGCACAAAAACCTATGTTATCAAGCACAAGAAAAAACTTTAATTTTATGGAAGAGTGGAAGTAGGGGGAATCTTATGATCCATATCTGCCGGAAGTGAAGTGGTGCAAAAGCCAAAAGTTAATACCACCAGTGGTTGACTCGTAGGTTTATCATTGTGTTTGTCCTACAAACAAAGGTATGAAAACATGGAGGACTGGGAACAGGAAAACCTAATGATAAACCAACGAGTGAACCACTGGTGATATTAATTTTTAGCTTATGCATCGCTTCATTTCCGGCAGGCATGGATCATTAGATTCGCCTAATTCTACTCTCCCACAAAATAAAGGTTATTTTCTTGTGCTTGATAACATAGGTTTTTGTTCTGTCGGCTCTTGGACTATCAGATAACCTTATTGGTAATAACATATGGTCTGCCATGTAGACAGCTAAACAGAATAAATCGCACGTAAAGGAACTCCATATAAACGATGTGTACCTAGATATACTGTTATTTTTAACACAATCATACTAATTGGAAAGATATCATACGAATTGAATATTTCCAACTGAGCGGAGAAAAAATGTCCAAGCCGGGAATCGAACACAGTCCCTTGGCTTACATTGCGATAGAGCATTGGCAATGTAAGCCAAGCATGTGGGTTCGATTTCCGGCTTGGGCAGTTTTTTCGCTCAGTTTAAAATATTCATTTCGTATGAGATCTTTACCAATCAGTATGATTGTGTATGATTGTGTATTACCGACTGTTAAAAGCGATTTAAGTAAAAATTTGATTTTTGCTTTATTACGGAAGGATGAAACATAAATTACTTTTACCAAAACAAGTAAAAAAACAAATTAAAACCTAAAATTACTTTCAGATTTAAAAACTGAAAGGCATCCAAATAAAAAATCCTAAGTTTTATTGAAATTTAACAAATACGTTCTTCACTGAAATTTAACGAATACAGTTATTTTTCCTGCGATTAATGTAACAATAGGCTAAGATAGATTTTTGAAAAATTTTGAAAAATGTCGTACTACAACAGGATTAAACAGTCTTAACAACATTATAGTTTTTTTTTTAAATAACATATTAATTTGAAAAAGTAGAAACTATTTTAAATTTTGAAGAATGAAATAAATAATTAATATAAAAGAAAGATGGTGCAAAGATTTTAGCAAAAGCTTGATTTTCATTTGATTACAAAATGCTGAAGCATAAATTAATTTATAATAGCAAATGTTTAGAAATATACTATCATTACTACATTGAAATAACAAAAAAAAATAATTATTAACCTCTTCAGTGCATAGTATTATTATAATATTATTCACTAATCTGAACAACTATGGTTCTGCACACAGAAGTGAAATTAGTTGATTCTAGATCACTTCCATGCGCTGATTCCTAATATGCTTTCTGTTTTTCTTTAGGTGGTCTAGTTATTGAGAAATCTGCATAATTATGTGCATGAAATTTTAATTTTTTTTAAATAATTTCATGCAAATTTTAGGTACAATATATGTCAAATTGATTAACTTTTCTAGATAATGACTACTGGAGTAATTGCTTCGAATAAATGTCGCAATAGGCAACATTCATCTGCAAGTTATTATACCCAATTTGCATATTTTTCAATGATGTAATGTTTACATAACTTTCAACTTTAAAGTAGTTGCCACAGAATTGACATAATGTTTTGATAGACTAGATTTGTATGGTAATTTCAAATCTGCAATCGATTTCCTTATATCACGTTTGGTTTTTGAGTAAAATGAATTTCTACCTTCGTAAGGTATATACATAAATTAGATATACGAGAGAAAGTCATTAAGTAAGTCACAACAAAATAACGATAATCATTTCAAAACTATTTTTATTTATCAATATGTTCTTCAACAATATTTATGCACCTAGTTTTTTCCTTGTTCCAATACCAGCTGCATAAATTTCTTTCGGTTGTCTCAGCCACATTAGGACTTCATGTCAATTCTCATCATCACCTTACCTCCAAGATGGCATTTTAGTGGACTAAACAAATGAAAATCGCTTGGGGCTAAGTTTCGGAATGTAGGACGGATGTTAAAGAAGTTGTCAACCAGACTTTTGAATTGTCTCCTACGCTAAGCCTGTCAATAAGCCTGGACGCATCATCGAGCGCCATTGCCATTTTGAAACCGACTTACGTATGCGTGCAAATGCTTGACTAGTCAATACGAAATGAATATCATAAAACGTGATTATGATGCCATCTATTAACATTCTTTTAAAATATTTGTTACTACTTTAAAATGTATCATATTAATTTGTGACTTACATAATGAATCTCTCTCATAAAATGCTTTTACGGGTGTATAATTTATTGGCAAGATTTTTAATAGTGTCAGAATCCTATCAGGAACATAATGAAGAATGGAAATAATCGAAAAACTATTGAAAAAAGTAGTATAATGTAACGTAACTAGCAGAAGTACAACAGAAAGTAGCATATAAAATTCCTGCATTTTTGACAAAATAAATTAACTTTTTTTCTCAAAAATTAGAGGTGATAGAAGAAAACGGATATCAAATTTGAAATCAGCGCAAAAAACTGGGTTAGAAACATATTATCCTACTGATGTGGCAGAAATATTTGGACATCAAGGAACGTTATTAGGAAAATATTAAAAATATACAAATTAGGCACAACATTTCACGGTCACATGTCGGTATAATCTCAAAATCAACATTTTTGGAAAGTAAACTAGACAGTAATCATAACATAAAACAAAAAAGACAGTCTGATAAAGCTTTAAGACTTAAATTTGCATATCATTCTACGAAAATTCCAAAATTTACATAAATCAAAATATACAAATGTCTCAAAAACTAGAAGTGCTGGAGAAAATCTAAAACAAGATTTAAAATCAGCACTAAAATAATTAAACAATAACAACTAATTTTGGTTTTGTGGCAGAGCAAAAGTTCAATTTTGTTGACCAGGTTTACTACTGAATTGTTTTTTCTGAAATGTAACTTCAGGAGAAGAGTTGTAATTTATTTTCATTATATCGAATCTTGGACATCAAAGCATATCAATCAGTTATCGGAATTGCAATTATGTTAGAGTATCATTATTGAAAAGCGAAAGAATTGAAGTACACAGCGGAACAACGGAGTGAAAAGGTTAAGACCAAATAATAATAACTTTAAACTACCCTATAGTTTTAGGTACGGTTAGTCCCGAAAGTGTTAATTTCATTATCTTTAGTGCGTCTCAAACTCACAATATACCCTAACTTAATGGCCAACGGAACTCTTTGAACTGTTATTTATATTGAGTATATTCTAATACATTTTTGATAGATTATTAAATTGTTTTATGAAGTAAAATGATTTAATCGACAAAAATGCGATGTTTGTGGTATAATTTGCAACATTTAATTTAAAAAGTATTAGGAAATCTTTAAAAGCAAACTTTTATCACAAATTTGAACTTTTTGCAACAATTTTTGAGTTACTTTTTTTTACAAGCGTGCTCGATAAATGTCAGGATAACATTTCTAAAAACTTAGATTAATTTTGAAAATATCATGATATATGTAAAATAGGCTATTTACTTCACATGTTACTTTTAAACATAAACTATTTATATTATTTGATTTTATGAAATTGATTTCTTGATTTTATAAATGCACATTAACTCTTTATTCCTAACCGGCGCGAGTAATTCTGTTTATAAACTGGTGAAATAATGGACTGACACCAGAATTTATAAGCGAATTTATTAGAAAATAGGAACTTGCTTATTTTTACGGACATTACAAAAGGAAAATTTTAATTAAATATTCTTGATGCCGTTTGTCCCTTTTGGAATAAAAATTAAGTGTCCTTTATTAAGGACACCGCCCTGGAAAGGGTTAAAAAGCACACCGTACTGAGTCCGTCATGAACTCTTCTTTTTGAAATACCAGAACATATGTGCGTACATCCTCATTTTAAGTCGAGACTTCAATGTTCGAAACATCTGGTTTTTTGCTTCCCTAATTGCTATTGTGATTATGGAAGTTGTTTACTTCGTACCTTATTTCTGTTTGTATGATATAAATAAATCCTTTTTCCATGTCCTTATATTACATGTAATTACATGTAACTCTCTTGTAATTAAAAATAATGACAAACTATTTTTGACGAAATTTATTATTCAGGTATTCACAATACTATAACTGAATTGAATATGGTGCTTAAGAATCGTATTGAGTCAATTGTAAAATATATGTTAAGGTGAAGTTTTAATATTTTGAATCAAAACTGATTTATTGAAAAACAGAAAATGAGAAAAATATATTTAAAAATTGTATCAATTAAACAATAAACGGTCAAGTGCGAGCATTACTCGCGCACAGAAGGTTCCGTAGAATACATATATGAATTTGTAATTGTATTATATAAAAAAAACAGGTTGCTAAGACTTTGTAAAAAAGCTATACAACGTAGGGTTAGGTATAACTCTATATATTAGAAAAGTGTAAATGGGTATACCATGAAAGTTCAGAGATATATGGAACCTAAATAATATCAAATATAGCTATTCGTATAACTCTTTTTTTAATATTATCCTAATCCGTTTATGATGAACTTAATTCGGTACTGAAAATAAAAGCAGTGCATAGTTAAACTTCATTTGGCATTTCATGAAACTAAATTCAGCGAAGTATTAACCTTTATTTCTACAGTGTAGCTAAAACAAAACTTTTGTTCAAACTTTAAATTTGGCATTGTGCTAAGCGCGCTTCGAATTAAGGTCTCAAAGTTGCAACGCCGCCTTGGTTAGTGCCGCGTTTTTCCAGATAGGTGTTTAATTAACTTTTAAAGTCACTCGAGGCGTATTGAGAGGTACAATCAAAGCAAACTATCGCGAATCGCACAGTATTTATGCGATTCATTCTAATTAAATCTTTCGAGGGCGATGCCCTTAAAAAACGGACACCTAATTTTAATTCCAAAACAGACAAACGGCACCAACAATATTTAATTAAAATTTTCCTTTTATCATGTACGTGAAAATAAGCAAGTTCGCATTTTCTAATAAATTCGTTTATAAATTCTGGTGTCAGTCCATTATTTCACCAGTTTATAAACAGAATTACTCGCGCCGGTTAGGGATAAAGAGTTAATGTGCATTTATAAAATCAAGAAATCAATTTCATAAAATGAAGTAATATAAATAGTTTGTGTTTAAATCTGGTTATTATGTCTGGTGTCAGTTCATTATTTCATAAGTTTATAAATAGAATTACTCCGTGCCGGAAAGGATTAAGTGGTCGCAGGACTCTTAAAGCTTCAAAGTTTAAGAAATTTTAATTTTTTTAGATGTTAAACTCCTATCTTTTCTGAATATTTTGATATAATTGTTTCCTTGAAATTCCCATTAGAACAGAAGTTTTGGCCTTTAGAATTATACCCGCTCAATAGCTGAAGCGCCGTTTCCGAAACTTTAAAGTCATTATTTCCAAATGGCGTTTTTTGAGCATAACGCGCAGGATACCTCAAAAACTTCTGAATATTTTTTCATGAAATTTTCAAAACATATATTTTATGTTAGTCTGTATAAACTGAACCTAAACTTTCCTTTTTATTGTTCAAAAAAATATTTTTTAGGTGATTTTACTGTTGAAATTTTCAAAATTTTGTATTAGCTAAATGCAAGATTGCATTAAAAATATAAAAATGCTTTAAATACAAATTTATTTAAGTTCAGGGAAATTATTACAATCTGAAGTATAAGTAAGCACCAAAATTTTCATTCTAGTTGCAATATTTATTTTGTAATCCTGTGCGTAAACTGTTAGGCCAATTTTTTGTTCGACAAATGTCTAACAGTTTCGAGCCCCCTATAAATACTAATTCTGTATCTTGCAATTTTTTAAATAGATGAAACGAAAGAACATGTTTATATCTTTCATCCCAATTAAAATTGTGTTTTAAAATCATATACATTTTAAGACACTAAATGTTGAAAATGGTCTTTTTTTCATTTTTTCCACTTTTTAAGTCCAGAGACCCCTTAAATTAGTATGTTTTTAAGAATTTGACGTTTATTGCTTTTATACTGTTACTGGACATTACATTACGCATATATATCATTAAAAGTTGTTAACTAGGCATAGAGTACGCCGCACAGTGGATCAAAGTATAGGCGATGTCGAACATAGGATTATCACGATAGTATAAGCATACATATATAATGTTTTTTGTTATATTTAGGTTTAAATGAGTACAATAAATGATACCGAAAGCATCTGCATGGTTTTTACGAACAACTTCCCTCTTTTTTGTCACAAATTGGAAGTTTAGGAAGATGATGAATAACTAAAATAAACTGGAAAAACAAAGCATGCAGTTTTTACTTATATCCAAATGACATTTGTAGAATATTTAATGCATTTTTTAAATTTTTAATTGCCAACATATAACATCTCTTTAAAATCGTTCTACAAAACTGCAACATTTTAGAACTTATTTCAGTGCATATATGTTATTATTGGGTTTGAGCTTTTTAAATTTATCTTGTAGTAATATTAATTTTAGCATATTTCTTTTTTATTTGAAACAAGATTATTTCATTTTGTCTTTTTTCTTATAATGTTTTGAAATATGATAATAACATAGATTTGTATTTGTTTCAGAAAAAATTAAATAATGGTTTATTTATGAAAAACCAATTCTTAGTTTTGTAAGTATGCTTGGTTTTCATTGTGGACTAATTGCCTCAGAAACTGTTGGAGAAAATTTAAAGGAGCGTTTACGTATGTTTTGTGTAAATGCAAAAGATAGCTGGCTGAAATTTGAACGAAAATTAGATCGTTTTAATAAAAAAAAACTATTCTTCACTTTAGTGTTCCTTTAAAGTTGGTAATGAGCTTAAACCATTTGCAGTTGAAAATTTGCATAAATCAAAATCACGAAAATCTTTTTCAGACGTAACCGAAACTCATGAAAGAAGACTAACTCAAAGTTTCAGAGAGAATATTTCTGGAGAAGCTAAATTAAAAAGAATTAAAGAGTAAAATTTGACGCGAATTCAGAAAAGAATTAGGTTTGCTAATAGATGTTGTTAAACAGGGAAGTGGTTTGACACACAATGGAAACACTGCAAGGACATTTTCTACTGAGTTTGAAATGACAGCTGAGATCACTGGATTAGATAAAGAACTTATTAAACCTTTTGCAATTTTAATGGTGATCGCCTGTGATGAAGTAATTAATGCCGAAAAATTTGGCAATTTTGCACTGGGAACAGCTGAAAAATGTGCCTCAAAGTACGGCCAGATTCTGTACATAATTACTAAATCATGAAAAGGATATGATTACAAATTTTGCTGTTCCAATTGGATAATTATCGGAAGAAGCTAACTAAGCTCGAAATAAAGAGTTTCAAAGGTACCAGGAGTCCCATAATAGAAAAATAAGTCGAAGAGCAAGTAATGAAGACTTATTGTATCATTTGCTAATAACATCTGACGGTTTGATTTTTCAGTATTAGACACAAAATAAAAAATGTTCAAAGGAACAGAATATTTCTAGAAGCATTAGGACTTTAACTTTAAAATATAACACTTTATCACTGACATAGCAGCGCATTCATTTATTATAGTACATTTAACCCACTGAGCCCCACTAACCAAAAGAGTCTTTGCGCTATTCAGCATTTTCATGTAAATGTTTATTCAACCCGAGATACGAGTATATTAACCCCTTAATTCTCGTTCCCATCATATTCACGGGCTGTGTCTTTTACTCAAATTGTTTGATTTCCACCAGTTTTATAAAATAGTTAAATTGGCTATATTTAAGTATCGTTTTTCCTGTCATTAAATAAGGTGAATATTTCTTTTTCATAAAAGTGGTGCCAATAAGCAATTTGAATTTTTCAACCGTAATTTAATTCGAGCGTTAAGGGGTTAAATTTAATTTCGCAGTTTAATGTTAAATTAGTTTTTTACATAATTTCATCCTAGAAATCTCTTACAGTATAATCTTCTTTAAAAAATATTTTTGTGTACAGCCAATTTAACATGTTTTCTGAAAAAGGAAAATTACGTAATATCCGCTTCAAGTCCATTTATTTCGAAAACGCGCAGGTTTGCGCAAAAAATCCTCTATGCCACATTAAAACACAGGCTTTCAGGAATACCAACATGCGTTTGAAATTTCAAACAACTTTAAACAATTTAAGTTACGTAATTTTGAAGATTATGAATCCTTTAATTCTATATGTGTTATTCATAATGTCGAAAGAGACATAAAATTCAATCAAAATGTAGTCCGTAGTAGTTTAAAATGTGTTTTAAGAAATTAATAATGATATTTTAAATGAGGTATTAGTAGAGGTTACGTAGGTTTTATTTCTGAGCACAATAAAAAGTCACTAAAATGCGCAGAAAAATTCCTCTGCTGAAAGGTGTATATTCCAAGCTCTACAAATACTAAATAATTTTGTATAATTTAAAAAATAAACATACATTCGTATTTTGTAGATATTCTTTTAAAATATTTCATTGCAAAAAATTAGTTATTTAATGAATACTTTTTGGCTCTATGTTCGCGTTTTCTTAAGGATTGATCCACTGTGCGCCGCCCCTATCCTTGTGTATGTCCAAACTGACCGTACCTTTAAGGGTTAATATCTCGGCTAATTACCGATGATTTTTTTCGAAAATCATTATCAACAATGCTTTTATTCTTCTGCAACGATAGGTATATTCAGCGATGCTCAACAATTTTTCTGAATGCCCGTAAATCGAAATTTGTGTATAACAGAAAAATGCTATTTACTCAAAAACTATGTGACCTAGGGTAATCGCTATAATTTTCCGGCAAGGTTTATATTAACGTCTACTACCTCTAATTTTTTCATAATTTTAGTTTCAGTAGATTCGGAATTATATGGGGGGGGGGGGACATATTTTTGCGCTACATTTTCAACAATATCTTTGAAAATATAATACCTAAAATTAAAAGGAATGTATTTTTCAGTTCAGCGTTACAAAAGCTTTCACAAGATACCCCACATGATATAGAAAGAAAATATTTTTTTCTTCAAGTAGCATAATTAGCCCCTCTACTTTTTTACTAAATATATTTATGAATGTTTATTAATCTGAAAATATGTGGGTCAATGGTCTTTATTACTTCCCCGAATTTGAATTTTCCACGTTCCATAGTTTACGAGTAAAATGGCTGTGACAGACAGACAGAGAGACAGACGGACAGACACAGGAGTGATCTTATAATGGTCTCGTTTTAACTTTTTAAGTACGGAACCCTAAAAATGGATGCACAAGTAACACCTGTTTCGCATTTTTAAATTGATCTATATTAAACTTCATTAGATACTACGAATGTCAGTTTTATTTTAAGAAAAAATTAGAAAATTTATATTTTTGCCATTCTTTGCTAAATGAAGAGTAACGTCATTGTGCCTAAATGCAACGCGATTCCCATAGTTTTCTCCATTTAGAGTATATTTGAGTATATAAATATAGAGAAAGTTCTGTATTATGGGATACCATTTAAATTTTCATTTGTAAGCCAACAGAAAAAAATTGAGATACATTGAAAGTAGAACAGATGTAAAAGATCGACAAACTTTGAAATTTTCTAAACACATTTTTAACACTTTCAGAGACAAGTAATTGTGTTTTTGTAATGAGTTTGCACCGGAATATTTGAAAAAAAATGAAAATAAGGAAATGTAATATTTTCACCAACGTTATAAAAGTAAAATTTCATTAAAAGATTCCGGTGCAAATCATGAATAAAATAATGTGGTATGTAATATATTCCACCGCCCCTCAAAGAGTCAATGCATTTAAAGTGGAAGGAAAAAAAATACATATCAATATTCAGATATTAAATTTTTTTATACTTTTCGGCTAATGCTTAACCAGTCAGGTAACATGGAATAGGATGGTATAAAGAACATTAAAAATGCAAAAAACATTATTTAAAGGAATAACCAAAATTATTTAATGAGTAAACCTTAGTACGTCAGATTCTTTAAATAATTGTTTCAATTTTTAGACTCGCCTTGAAACAGTTAAACAGTTGTCTAGCTGATATTCTATCTTACCCAACACAACATCTAAACATACATCTTCACTCGTCAACAAGTTAGCAGAGAGGGAAACTGAGTAACACAGCGATAAATATAACTGTTAAACTTTATATTGAACTTTGTTAACATAACATGAGATTTTATATTTAATGCGAATTTTATAAAATTTACCTGCAAAGACTATAAAAATTGAGAATAAGATTCTATGATTGACAGTGAAATTTTATAATTACCGTATATACTGGCGTATAAGTCGAGGAATTTCTGGCAATTTTCGGTAAGCAAATTTGGGGGGTCGACTTATACGCGAGTCAGTTAAAAAAGTGAAAACAAAAACAGCAAATACTGCAAAATTATGGTTTTTATGTGTATGAATAAAAAAATATATATATAATATACAAATAATAATAATTTATCATTTGAAAAAAATTTCAATGATTTTTTTTTTTTGTTGTTTACTTACTACCTTTTCGCATTGGCAAGTGAAATCTTTGGTTTGATTTTGTGCAAAATTGAAGTAAAAAGTTAGGGGGTCGACTTATACGCGGGTTTTTGATTTTTTTTCCAGAATTTGCATTCGAAAGTTAGGGGGTCGACTTATACACGAGTCGACTTATACGCGAGTATATACGGTAATGCGAATTTTATAAAATTTACCTGCAAAAACGGCAAAAATCGAAAATAAAATTTTAGTTTACTTCGTCGCTTCAACAACAGTTATCGAGGCAGAACTGAGCACACTGCCTCATGGGAGTACTAGGAAGTCGTATGGTAGATTTACGCTTGGATGCAACACCGTGTACGCCAGATATTGCAGCATTCCATATTGTCCGACCATTCTGTAATATTCGAACTTTCTCTATATTTTATTAAGCAGAAACTTTTTGAATACTGTGGCCTTTAGTGCAAAACTAGCTTGTTTTTTTTTTTTTTTTTTTTTTTTTTTTTTGTTTCTTTTTTATTTTGAATCATTGTAATATAAGCCAATAATATACTATTGTCGCATTTAGGTCATTTTTGCCGCATTTACGGTAGTTAAAACATAGATGCCAACATTTCTTAATTATTCTGGAGTCTGAGTCTGACCCAAAACACAAATGTTTAAAACCAGAAAGTGTATATTACAATATGTGTTTTCTTTCTATAAGGTGCTTATTAGATTTCATTTTAAAATGTTTCATTAAATGTGACTTATTAAATGCGGCATTAAATGCAATTTCATTCAGCTAATACAGAAGTATTGCTTTTAATGAATTTTCAAACTTTTATTTGAATGCATTACTAATATGTTTCATATACTTTTTTTGTGTTTTGACAATTTAAAATAATATATAAAATGTAAAAAAAATGTATTATAGTTTTCTAAAATAAAAACAATCGTTTTCACTTAAGCCTGTCGTGTTGGATTACCTAGTTTACATTAAAGGCGTCAAAATTGAAAAGGATTCCTTTTTATTTTTAATAACATAACATGTGCGACAATTCTCAATCAGTATTCTAGATTAATTTTATTTCTAAGTGACTACTATTAATTTAATATATTATTTAATTTAATATAACGGAGAAGAAAATATTGTCTTAGATTTTCCTGTCGAAAAATAGGACCTAGAAAGTCCCTATAGCTGCAGATTTAATCGATCATATTTGCAGTTTGCAACATTACAAAAAATAATACATACTGTGTAGTAACTGATAAAATATCACAAGTAACTTGAACACATTCTATGAATATTCATTAGAAGAATACTATTTAAAACGTTTAAAATAGTAATTTGAAAATGCGTTATAATCACGAGTATTTGGTTATCAGGAATTCGTAGCGCTTGTAATATCGCGCAGGACGCTTATCTTTAGTGATTAAAACTCTAAAAATGTTTCCAAGGTTATCTGTCTTTTAGTGCTATATTTGAAAGATCTTATACTGTGTGTTACAAAAAAGACTACACAAACTTTGAGAGGTGGAAGTGAACAATGGAACCAAGAATTCTTGTAGAGGAAACTAGTACCATAATCAATTTTTTCAGTCAAAAAAAAAAAAAAATATGTGTCAATAAAATCCGAGTTTGGATATTGATCTAGAGATATATTTTTCTATGCTTATGGTGCTATTTTGTAGCTATAATTTGTATTTTACTACGTTATATATTTAGTTTTTGTTACTGTTGTTGCAATATGCGACTAATCTGCGCTGGGTGATTCAAAAACGATTGGAAAAACATTAAGAGGTGGTAGTGTGCACAGCAACAAACAATATTTGTAAAGGAAGCTAGAGTAACAATCCATTTATTCGGTCAAAAATACAGGGTGTCTGAGTTAAATCTGAATTTGGATATTGTTAGTTGCTATATTTGTATGCTTTTAGGCGCTATTTTGTTGCTATAATTTGTATTTTACTATGTTACACACATATATATATATATATATATATATATATATATATAAGGTGTCTTATAATTAACCTACAACTTTAAAATGAAATAACACAAGAATTGTTGCAGATAGTACAGCAAAATATTTTTTCTTGAAAAGATCGTCAAAAAGATAATTAATGCACAAGATTTTCAAAGGGACAACCTTCAGAGGTGATAGAGTAGCGCAACCTAGTCACAAAGTTATCAGTTACTTGTTCAAGTGTTTCTTTTTTAATGCTTGCAAATGAGTCAGTAATGGATTTCGTGAGGCTATTGAAGTCTGTCGGCTTCTTCCTGTACACCAAGTCTTTCATGTGACCCCCAAAGATAGAAATCGCACGGATTCATATCCGGTGAATAAGGTGGCCAATGCAATGCACCAGAATGGTTGTTCGGGTACTGTTAAGCAATAACCCGAGTTCCAAATATACTGTTAATGGTCTCAAGCGCTCTGCTTGTTCTATGCGGAAGGGCACCGTCCTGCATGAACCAATATTCATGGGTGTTCATACCCATATTACGAATTTGGAGAAAAACGATTGTCTGAGATTATCTCAAACCTTTCAAATTTTCTTAACAGATCTCTTACCATTGCTCTAGAAAGGCTTAGGTCGGTTTCTGAATGTTGAAGCCCACTTCCGTAGAAATAGTGTTGCATTTTCACCACATAAATACTAATTTTTAACAATAAAAATACGATCTTCAGTTGAATATTAGGCTTTGGTAGACATTTTCAAAATTGCATGGACTGACACTAAACAAATTCCTTTTACCCCCTCTCTCACTGCACACATTCGTGCTGCCATCTAGTTAGGCTCTGAGAAGTTATTTCAGATTAAAGTTGTAGGTTAATTAAAAGTCACCATGTATATTGGTACTGTTGGTGCAATATGTGTCTGATCTTATACTGGGGATTCAAAAAACATTGGACAAACTGTAAAAGGTGGTACTTTGCACCACAACGAACAAATTTTGTACAGGAAGGTATCGCAAGAATCCATTTATTCAATCAAAAATACAGGGTGTTTAAGTCAAATCCGAATTTGGATTTTGTTTTTGGTATATTTTTATTCTGTTTTTGGTGCTTTATTTTGTAATTTGCTATGTTATATTTTAGGTCTGTTGTCGCTGTATATGAATAATCTTATGCAGAATAACACATAAACGATGAGATACTATTTAGCAGTATAAAATTCATTTATTCACTCAAAAATACAGAGTGTCTCACTCTAATCTCAATTTGGATAGTTTTGGAGATATTTTGGAGAATATTTTGTATTTTACTATGTTATTTTTTTCGGTGCGTTTTCTTATTTTTTTTATATATCTTGTACAGAGTGATTGAATTATGATTTCTTTATATTTAAGAGGTGGTACTGCACACTGCAGCTAACAATTTTTGTAGAGAAAAGAAGAGTCTAAATCAATTAACTCACTCAAAAATACTCTTGTGTTACTTAAATCCGAAATAGGATTTTTTTCTACTCTTATGTGTCTTTTAATGCTATTTATTTCTGTGCTATATTTTGTATTTTACTATGTTGTACTCTCTTAAAAAAATTCAGCGATTTTAGCTCCGACTGAGTGTATTTTCACTCCTTTCCAGTATTGAAAATGCACTTATCCTATAGGAGTGAATTTTATCAATTTTGGGGAGTGGTTTTTTTCATTTCTTTTTGATAAGCTGTTTTCGCTCTTTTTTCGACTAAATTAATAGGTAAAACGAGTGACTGCACTCATTATTGACATGTCATTTTTAAACCCCTTTTTTGCCAAATTTAATAGGCAAAATAAGTTATTTCCCTCTTATTTTCAGATTTTTTTTTTGTATTTTGTTTTTTTAACATAGATAACTCACCAGTTTGCACAATGTATTATTTTTAAAACTCCATTTTGTTTTATTTTAATCCAGATGCAGAAGAACAGGAGAAATTTTGTTTTTCATTTCCGAAAAATAAATTAAATAATAATAATAATAATAATAATAATAATAAAAGATGGTTCGCGCCATAACGAGACAAGATTTTTTACCTTGTCAATATCCTGAAGGACGCTGTTTTTACTTTATCTTTCTTATTATGATTTTTTTTTCTTTTTAATATTTTCACATTGTATATATAATTTTAACGTTATTAGTTTTAATCCGGAAATGTCGATTTCTTTAATTATTTCTGATATTATTATATCTTCTTAATATATTTAGCTTATGGCACAGATAAATAATTATGGAATACAGAATTCATGTGTTACATAACTGCAGACTTTTTTTTAGTTAAACTTTTGAATATGAACAGAGCGAAGTATAACACACAAATAAAAATTCACAAAATCATAATTTAAAAAAAAAGGTCAAGCTAGTTGTGTCATAAAATAAATTAATAATATTTTTACTAATCTATTATTTTCTGATACTTTTTAAAATTATCTTTTACATTTCGTACTATCTATATAATACTGTGTGAATTAAAAAATAATAAATAAAATGTAGATGTGTACAACTATCTAAATGAACACAATTTATTAAATACTTGTACTTACTGAAACATAAAAAAAATAGAACATATATTATAAGTTAATAATAATTTAATAATAATTTTTATAATCATGGATTGTGTTCCGCAAATATTTCTGAGTGTCATGAGCAAAGTAGTATATTAATAATAATAATATAAACACAAAATGATACATGTTTAATAATGTAAATACCAATTAGCGTAATTTTACACAATTTGAATACGAGAAAAGTACATATCTAAGCGTATTTTATTGATTATAAAAATTATGGAACAGATGCATAAAAAAAAAGGAATTTAAGAAATTCATGTTTCCGGTTTAAAGTAATAACGTTAAATAACGCAAAAAAATCATATATACAATGTGAAAATACAACAAGGAATGGGGAAGGAATTACAAGAAAGATGAAGTAAAACAACGTATTTTACCTTAGAATTTTCAGTATTAGTAAAATCCTAAAATCGCCGGTAGCCATCTTGGTTTTAGCTGGGAAACAAAAACGAAATTTATTCAGTTCTTTGTGATGATTGCCCCCTCCCCCCTGCTTTCGTGGGCATAATCTTACTCTATCCCATTTTTAAATGAATCAAATTATAATTGTAATATTGTTTTGATCGCATAGGTAACGCTAAGCTTTGACGCTTGAAACAACCAAGCGACTCCCTTTTCAAAACGGTTCTCGGTTCTCGCTCTGCCAAACTATATATCGCGTTACAGGATTTCAACCAATAGGGAAGCTTCTTAAACCGCTCTTTTAGATATATTTTTCTGTTCCGATCTGAAATGAACGTTCCTGGGACACTACTCCTAAAAGGGTGATTTGGCAAACCAATTTTTTGTGGAAAATATGTCTCTTTTTGATAAAACAGATACTCAGAAAAAACAAAAACACGCGTAAAACTTTTCGTTCTTTTGTTGAGTTATTAATTCGTTCTTTTGAAATAAGAGTGTATATTTTCATGTTGGTGGCGCTTAATTTGACTGATATTATACAAGATGATTCAAAAACGATAAGAAAACGTTTAACAGTTTACAATACATTTTAATCTTTTAAACATACAGGATGTTTCATTTGAAATCGAAATTGGATAGTTATGGTGATATTTTGTTGCTATATTTTTCGTTTTATTTTGGAACATTATTTTTTTTTTGTTTATATTTTTAAATGTAGATCTATTATTATACAGGGTGATTCAAAACGATTGTCAAACTTTAGGAGGTCGTAGAGCAGCCAGCAACAAACACATTTTATATAGAAAACTAGGGTCCGAATCAGTCGAAAATACTGTCTAAGTCAAATCTGAATTTGCATGTTTACTTGGATAACTTTAACAACATTGAAGACATTTCAACAAATTCCAAATAAGCTGAGCTTTTTATGTGTGAAATGTTACGATATCGCAGAAAATGTGTAGAAGAAGTTAGTATCCTAATCAAATAGGTCTGAACTTAATTCCCATATTTTCAAATAATTGACAATTATTACGGTCTCACTTATTGAAATACTGTAGACCTTCGTTGGTTTCATGATATTATTACAACTCATACAAAACAAAGCATTTCTCTTTAAAATTGAATTAATCTTTCATTAAACTAAATTTGCGAATGATTATTATAATCAGTTTGGAGAAAAAACAACCTGCATTTTTAATTAAAATGGGTATTAGAGTCATGGTTTCGTAAACGAAAATTGATTGGTGTGCACTTTTATGTCTTAAAGTGTGCCCAAAAAATATGTAAATCCCACTGTTTTGTTTACAGTCCCGGAAATAGAACACTTTCGTACCCACGATGTCTGTCACAAATTATTCCACAAAAGCAACGTACAGTGTATTGAGAACCGCGCCAATGTTTCTTGTGTAAAAAAAAAAAAAAAAAAAAAAAAAAAAAACAGTTGTGCAGTCCACCCATATTCTCAAAAATACAGGGTGTCTCACTCTAAGGCGAAATCAGATTTTTGGGCATAATTTTAAATATATTGAAGATATAGTAATGATGTTTTCAGCGGAATTAATCTGTCTAGAGTGAAATGTTATACAATTAGAAGGAAAATAATAACAATTCCCATTCTAAAAACCTTTGAGATAGACACTTGATTATTCAGAGTGTATAACTTTTTCCTAACACACACTTCATTTCGAATTGTGAAATGAAACTGTTATAATAAACGTTTTTATAACGTATTTGTTTTATTTACATATACTGCATTCCCAAATCTGAATAGAACTACAAAAAGAAACATTGTTTAAATTTACTGCCTGTATTCAAACTGATGGCTGGTCTGGTTCAGGCACTGACAATAATACGAACCAGTGGAATCGGAAACAAGCCTCTTTCCAATTGCGGTGTTTGCTGCTGACCGCGGTCTTCCCGAGAGTTCGTTATGAAAATTTTAAACAGTTATATCTGCCTCAAACTAAGTTAACATTTCTGCCTCTAATTCTAGCCTCTAATTCTAGCCTCTAATTCTAGCCTCTAATTCTAGCTATTGTAAATCGCGTAGGATGATTTCTTTAAAACTATTCTCAAACAGTCTCTGCGCTTCGGCTATGCTTTGGAACTTCCTGTAACACTTTAGGATAAATCTCTTTTGGTCAAAGATTAGGCTGATTTCAGCAATTAATTCAATTTAGATAAATCTCAAAGTAAAAGAAGAACATGCGATTTATTAGAGAATAAATTGTGCATACATATTTCGGATACCCTGCATAACAACATTGCTAGTAATTACTTAGTCTTTATAAAATATATAAAATAAATTAAACAGACGTGTTATACTAGATCTATTAAGACGTCCCATGATCAAATTGTTTTTTAGATTCACCCGCCGAATAATTTGTTAATACAGGGTGCTAAATGCTATAATTGCAGTGTTTAATTTCTTAATTAACGTAACGTGATAAAACACCGCGCATTTATACATTCAAAATTTCGTTATTGCTGTGAGAAACTGTATTAATTCAATCAAGCCGAAAAATATTATGAATTGTAGCTGTTGGTTAAAACAGCATATCATATCTGTTCAAATAAATCACTAGAATGAATATTGGAGAGATAAAGTTTCCTTTTCCAAGATTTTTAAGAGGTCTATTCCTTTGTAATTTTCCGCAAAGCACGTACAGAATCCGTTTATTTGAAAATATCCGTTTTCAGATTATTAATAAGTATTATATTTGGAGAA
Source organism: Maratus speciosus (assembly GCA_963932465.1). Taxonomy (NCBI): domain Eukaryota; kingdom Metazoa; phylum Arthropoda; class Arachnida; order Araneae; family Salticidae; genus Maratus; species Maratus speciosus. The sequence goes on along the minus strand of OZ010787.1, from coordinate 504,305,233 downwards.
AATATTTAGATATAGTAAAGAATTTGACAGATTATATGGAATAACTGGCAGTAATCTAGTTTATTAATTTGATAATTAATAAATATTTAAACATATAAGAAACGTATCTAAACATATAGAAAAACTGCAAAATATTGCATTAAGAGGGAAAAAATGTTGTTAGGTTTCGATAGAAATATTTCACCCGTCAATTTTTCAAATACTAATGAATACATTATTTACTGAAGTTTTATACTAACCGCCCTCATAATTGGGCAATATGATGTAACTTTGATGTCATAATCGTCGGAAATGTTGACAGTCACATAGATGATTAATTGGTGACCAATTGGTGACGTCCTTATTTAGTCGCATTATAATGCTTATGGGACTATCACTATATGACACCACTACACAGTAAAAAAAAAAAAGCGAGATTTAGCAAGAAGGCTTGAGAAAATAAAATATAACCTCTTCCGAGCAACCGCGATTCCGAAACTCGTTCCCTTAACTTCAGAAAAGACATAAACCAATAGATTTAAAGATGCATTTTTGAAACAAATGTTATAGGGTCTATAATTTTGAGAGCGTTTTCGAGTAATTTTGGCAGTGCATAAAACATTTGATTGCGTGCCAGAACTGTAAACTATTTTCGTTTCAATTGTGCCAAAATTTAAAAAAACATTTTTTTTGGCAGATTTCCCTTTGAAATATACTAGTTAGGTCATTTTGCCTAAATTCGATAACCTCAAATGTGACATCTGTTGTCAGACAACATGTTCTGGTACTTAATACCGTCGATCGGGACTAATTTGGTCCTTGCGGGGTTACTTTGGTCCAGCCCATAAAAAAGATTTTAGTCTTTGTATTGAACAAACAATACAAGATAATTTGGAGTTTTTGGCCTAGAAAAATAATTTAAACCCTACTATTGGGTATTTGAATAGTTTGGGAGTAATTTAATTTTTTTAATGGCAACACTGAATGTTTTTGTAAACAACTGTTTTCGTGTGTGTATTTTAACTCTCCAAACTTTCTATTGTGAAACAATCTTGATAAGAGCTACAAATAAAGTAAGTGTCAAAACATTACCTTTAGTAACCTGTAACCCATGTGTGATCATAATTTTTCCTTTTACTTTTTATTTTTGGCAAAAAATGTTTAAGTTTTCATAAAGCTAGAATGAAAACTAGTATTTCGGGGCTACTTTGTGCCAGGCCTGTTTTGGTCCGAAAATAGCCCCAATTACTTAGAAATGCCTTTTATATAACCAAATCTCTTAAAACATGTTTAAAGTAACTTTTTTTTTAAAGTTACTGTTGCAAAGTGTTGCATTAATTGAAAGAAATTAATTTGATACTGGTGTGAATGAATAAGAACAAAATAACTTCTTAAAACACCATCAAAAACTTTTAATTGTGCCAGGCTTTCGAAAGATCTGAGTCTTTCTTCGTCAAGCGCAAAAAAGACGTGCTTCTACTTTGAAAGCAATTGAGTCTTGCTGCTGCTTTGATAGTAGAAGCACGTCTTCTTTGCGCCTGACGAAGAAAGACTCAGATCTTTCGAAAGGCCTGGTGCAATTAAAAGTTTTTGATGGTGTTTTACGAAGTTTTTTTGTTCTTGTTACATTAATTGTTTTTGTTCCAGTTGCCGAGGATAACATGACGAAAACGGTTTCTCGTTTCTTTAATATTAACAATTGGTTAATTGTGTTTAAATGTTTAAATTAAAAAAAAATAACATTTGTTTATGGGTTTTGCAGTGTTAATTTATTAGCAAATGCTATTGCAAGGGTTTTTCATAAAAATGTATTCATTTACATATGTAATGTATTCATTTTATATGAAACTTAGTGAATGGACCAAAGAAGCCCCTAGCAGGGGCTACTTTGTTCCAAAACTTTAAAAATAGTTAAAAAATAAAAAAATAAAAAAAATTCCTCTTTAAAACCATACAGTTTGCTTCATTGTTTCATGTTAATTGTTTACAACTCCATTTCGACATTCAAAAATCAGATATAATATTTTTAAATAATGTAAATGTGAGTGGAACCAAGAAAAAGTGGCCCAAAGTACGTGGTTTGACTGTGTCTTAATCCAATAATCTTAAATAAATGCTATATAATGAGACATCCAAACATCAGAAACAAAACGCGAAACATTTCTCGGCATTTAAACCATTTTCTTAAAAAAAAATTCTATTAAAATACACATTGCTTATTATACAGAGTATACTTCCCTAAACGAGACAAAAAAATTCCGAAAGTGGTTCACGGTTTGAAGATCAAAAAACTCTATGGACGTGAAGGACTACGACATAGGTTTCATTTACCTGAAGTTTAATGTTAAGAAAAGGCGACCAATTTTAAGGGGACAGTACACTTTTCAAATTTTCAAAAATCATTTTTTTTTAAATTCTTACTTCATTAGAAAGGTTATTGTATTCTGAATATGTTGATACCGATCTTTTAACTGTGTGATAATTATTTACGGAGATATTAGGGAAAATGTAGACATCACCCCTTCATTTCCAAATTAACAGCCCTGCGACAACTGTCAAGGCGCTTTGCTTTCACATTATCGTAACTTTGGAAATATGCTAAAATGCGGCAATTGTTATTGGTTAAATACCTTAAACAATAATAAGAAAGCTTTAAAATATTAACTTCAACTTCCACTGTCGCCAAATTTGTTTGCTTTCATGGTTTTTCACAGTTTTATTTGCTAAATTTGAAACAAAACAGTATTCTTTTCCTACAGCAATACTTTCCTGATTTTGTGATAGTCAGGTCTTCTTATTATTTATTAGCTTTTTAATGAAAAAATATGCAAAATGTGTTTCAGAACAGCGTCGAAGAAAGAGTCAGTTTAAGGGTAATCGCTATGCAAAATACGATGATAGAAATATGCCCTAAGGTGCTAATTCATCTTATAGAAAAATAAAAAGTAGTCAATTTTATAGTGATTTTTGTTTCAATTAACAGTTTATAATACGAATTTATTGACATTAATATATATTTTCCGTAAAATATCCGGATTTTTGTGCAGCAAAGTATCTGAATCAGATATCGAAATACGAGAATCTCTATAAAATGGCTTATATTTTACATTAAATAATTTAGTTTTATAAAACGTGCACATTTAATTCCCTTTACAATCAACGCTAAACAAAATCTTAAGTTATGTGTTTAAAATTAATTTTTTGCAATAGTAAATGCTACATTTTTACAAATTACATCTATTTCTTTTTTAAGCATGTTCCTATATATGCAGCATTTTACAAATAATTTTATATTCATCATTTTAAATAGCTTCTAATTTTATTTTTAATACAGAATACGATATATAATTAGTAATTTTCTTTCCTTTATAACATATTTTATATTTTAAAAATACAATTTAATCTTTAAACGGCTTTTTTCCCAAAATGGCATTTTTTTACTCTTGCGCGCTTGATATCTCCAAAACTATTTGTAGTAGAGCTTTAAAATTTTTGCCCTACATAAATATTTATATTATCATGAAAGTGAATTAGGATTATAAAGCTGTGTTCAGTATGAAAAAAATTATGCGATTGAATGCATGCCACCCCTTTTGTCACCCTTCCTCTTAGATGCCTGCAACAAAATTCCCAACACAAAGAACATAAAAACGACACATTTGGGCAGTGTTCAATCTTGCATAATAAGGATTTATTTATGTCAAGGTGCAACAGAATATGAAAATTGACAGAGTACCGAGCATTAGTTTTCTAAATATATCTATCGCGAAAATCGTGAAAAGTGCAGCATAGAAGTACCACCTGTTATATGCTATACACAAAACCTAATCAGCACCAAATTATTTCTAGGTCTAACAGAATATGAAGTTTGATGGAATTCCGTACAATAGTTCTTGAGATATGACTATAGACAAAATGTTGTAAATCCTGAAAAATGTAGCATAGCATCGCCAACTGTTGGGCGATTTATACAAGAAAATAATCAGCAGTATCAAATTATAATTGAATCTGAAGCTTAATGAAAACCTATGCATTAGTTATTGAGGTAGAGATATTGAGTAAATCGTGAATAATGCAGCATAGCAGCGCCATCTGTTAAGCGATTTAAAATACATACTAAACAGCACCAATTTATATCAAGGTCCAACGGAATCTACATATTTATTAAATTCCATGCATTTGTTCTTTAGATAGAGCGCCCAAAATACTTCTGTCACATATAAACACATAGACTCACAGATAAATTTACAGACTCACAGACAGACATATTCTAAGAATAGTCAAATCGTGTTCAGGACCTTCTAAAAAGTATAAATCCATCGAAAACCGGAAGTTGAATTTTTTCGCGACTTCAACACTTTCTTCTTATAGAGATAGAAGAATGTAAAAAGACAGACGTTTCCTTATCGAAGAAATAACAATATAACCACGAACGAAAATATAAAATAAACCGTTACAAGTCACCAACGATTCCGAAAAACGTGTGTGGTCAAAACTCGAAAACAGTAATGTTTTCGAGAATTATAGAAGCATTTATAACAACAAATTCCGACTTCAAAAACAAACGATATTCTTATTTTACTTTCATATATAAGTAACAAAATCTGAGAATCACCATCATCATGTTCAAAATAAAAACATGAAAAAAGAGGAACCACAGTGCCTGGACTGCGCTTAAAAATGAACTGATAGTTTAATAGTATACATTTAAATAACATACATTACAGGCACCTTTTTATGTCCAGAGCGCTTTTTTTTTTTAAATCCATAATATTGAATAAATGTGCAATATTAAATAAACAGTCATATTTTTAGTTCAATTGTATTTCAAAATGATGAAAAAAAAACATAAAATCCTAACACTATGTTCATAGTATTTGTAAAAAATTCAGGTTTTTGCCATTTTTTGGCAAAATATTATGCTTGCGCTAGAGAGAGTGAGCTCAATTCAACTATCTTTATTTCAATTTCTAATCCACTACATATTATTTACACTTACATATTTCACTTATCTGTGTATTGAACTACGATTTTTACAATATCTTCAAAATCAACTAAAATATCTCAAAATGTGTCAAAAAATACATATTTTTTATAAAAAATTACTATTTTTTTTTTTTGAACATCTATAAAATAATTACATTTTCACATACAGCTTAGATTATAGGTCAGAACATAGTAAGCAATATGGTAAGTAGTCTGAGAAAATTTCACTGAAATATGTTTAAAACATTTTATGTAATGAAGTTTATCGAACATGGAAATAATGAAAAAATTGACTTTCTAGAAAACGCACTTAAAGATTTCTTTTCTACAAAATTAAGCTAGAAGTGTGAGTTAATGTTTATTAGCGTTATTTGGAAAAACGTTAGAAATTCATGCATAGAATTGCTGTTTACATTTCTCCTGTCCTTCCTACTCTCACTTCCGGTGTTGTCTCGTTACTTCCTGTTTATTAAATTGGCCCTAACTCCAGTTCTAATAATCGTAGGAATTAAATTAAAACAGACTTGCAATCGTAAACGATTGTTATTTTAAATAAAAGAATAATTAAAATTCGAAAAATTTCACCCAAACGGCCATTTTAATGTTGGCAGATAACTTTTAAATATGTAGAAAGTGTAAGAGGCTAATGATAATGTTTCCACACTAGCGAGGAAATATTATACACTATAAAAAAAGACATATGTTTCTCAAGCCATGAAAATATAATATAATCACAAACGGAAATATACCATAACCTCTCTCGAATTACCCATGTTTCAGAAAGAGTTCTTTATCATTGGAAACAAAAATATCTTCGAGATTTAAACAAGCATTTTTTTTTAAATTTCTTCTGCTACCACTTATTTTCGGAAACCTTTCCGAATGGTTTTTATAATGCATTAAGCATGTTTCTCAAACTAGAATATTGGCTTTTCCAATGTTATCAATTCTTATTTGACCAATTTCTGCTGCGTAAATAACTTTCTACATACAATAGTAACAACATTATATTAATTTAAATGTTAAAGTTAATGCTGTTAATGTATCATGTTTGACAATAAAATATGTTAGTTGGACATGAAAGTATTTACTTGATCATTAATAGCAACCTAAAAAACCGATAGTCCGGTTTGGGAAAACTGATTAAGGCACGATAAAAACTACTCGAAAATGATATCATAATATTAAAATATTTATTTGCTTAAAAGACGTTATAAAAACGTATTAAAAGTAAATTAAAAAACTATATTTACATGTTTCAACTCATTTTATGAGTCTTCGTCAGAATGTATAACAGAAAATTACAAATGCATATGAAAAATGGAAAAAATCACAGAAAATAAACAAGTAATCATATGGCGATTGCTCGCGTTCCCTCTGTGTCGCGATGCCGTAATTTGTCCAACCATTCAAGCCATAAATTCGGGATACGAAAAGATAATGTATCGTTACAAACTCCTGAACCTCTTAAATAAATTTCAATGGACTCTCTTATGAATAATTGTAAATAAAAATTAGACCAGTAAATTACTTTACTCTCGTTAAAAAGTATGTTAATGTTCTCTATTTGATTTATCTGGGATAAAGCAGTATTACCTGTATTGTATTTCATGTGCGCTATATGTTCTTTACATCTGATATTGAATTTTCGTTGGGTTGTACCTATATAATGATTTTTGATTCCTCTCTCCCTAATAAATGGAATCATATAAACTCCTGAGAGGTCATATCTATTAATAGGATCAATTTTTGTATTTAAAAGCATCTTTAATTTCGGAGGCGGCTTCGCGATCAAACATAAGCCAAAATTTCTTAAATGATTTGTTATATATTCAAAGAAACCCGGGAAATAATTTGCTACAACCCTTTTCATATTAACTTCATTAATAGTTTTATTTTTATTTTTCAGAAGTATCAAAGGAGCTCTGAATCAATTTGTTAATTAATTTTTCCTGATATCCATTATCACCAGCAATACGTTTAATTTTCTCTAATTCATCCCCCAGATTTATATCGGAAGGAATCTTGAAAGCACGATTGATTAGGTACCTGAAGGTAGATAATTTATAAGGCATTGGGGTGCATGCATGGGAAGGTATAACGTTTAAATCTGCGATAGGTTTTCAGTAAACTGAACGAATTAATTCAATCCCCTTTCTCTGTAACTCAACATCTAAAAAAAGTAATTCCCCCTCCCCTGTATCTAGTTCAAAAGTAAACTTAATATTATTGTCAAGGTCATTTAACTGTTGTATGAAAATCATTAACCCATCTACATTACCTCGCCAAACAATAAAAATATCGTCCACATAACATAACCACACTAAAGGAACTACCTCAAAAGTGCTGAAAATTTTAGATTCGAGAGGGCTTAATTTAAATTCCACCAGAAGGCCAGATATTGGGGATACCATCGGAGCACCACATGATTGTTCATAAATAACATTATCAAAAAAAAAAAAATACTTGAAATAATTAAGTTTAAACCACTCTTTAAAGTGTTCTTCATGGACAGATCAAAGGTTTCTGCATTATCGATAAAATGTTCTAGGTTCTTGGTAACTTCTACTGTATCTATGGATGGATAAAGGGAAACAATGTCAAAACTTGCTAAAATGCAGTCTTCAGAGATGTTGAATTTCTTGATTTTCTCAACGAAATCTGTAGTAGAGTTCACTGTAAATATTGAAGGAGGCAACAATTGTTGTAGTAGGGGAATATATATAGAGGTGACCTATTAATAGAGATGACCTCTCAGGAGTTTATAGGATTCCATTTATTAGGGAGGGAGGAATCAAAAATCATTATATAGGTATAACCCAGCGAAAATTCAATATCAGATGTAAAGAACATATAGCGGACATAAAATACAATAGAGGTAATACTGCTTTATCCCGGCTAAATCAAATAGAGAACATTAACATACTTTTTAACGAGAGTAAAATAATCTACAGGTCTAATTTTTATTTGCAATTATTTATAAGAGAGTCCATTGAAATTTATTTAAGAGGTTCAGGAGTTTGTAACGATACATTATCTTTTCTTATCTCGAATTTATGGGTTCAATGGTTGCACAAATTACGGCATCGCGACAAAGAGGGAACACGAGCAATCGCGAAAATGTAGGGCACGTTATATGATTAATTGTTTATTTTCGATGATTTTTTCCATTTTTCATATGCATTTGTAATTTTCTGTTATACATTCTGACAATGACTGAGAAAATGAGTTGAAACATGTAAATATAGATTTTTAATTTACTTTTAATGTGTTCTTATAACGTCTTTCAAGCAAATAATATTTTAATATTATGATATGATTAGTAATGGACGTAATTTTGACTTACTACTCAAAGATGTTTCCGAAAATCACTAGAAGCAAAAGAAACTGTTATTTTATAAATGATTCTTTAATGTTCTAAACTATAATGGTTTCTATATACACAAATAGTTCGAAATCGTGGGTGACTTTTTAGGGGTTATTGCATATTTTCGTTCATGGTTAAATTATATATCGGTAGATTAAAAAAACATTTGTCTATTTCTACAGTATAGTTATCCAGATAAGAAAAGTTAAGGTTTACTCAAATTTAAGGAAGATTTCATTTACAGAATGTTTACGAAAATCAGTGGAAGCGAAAGAAACAAAGTTTTTAAAATGCTTCTTTAAACCTCAAATATACAAACCGATAGTTCGGCTTGGGAAAGCAGATAATTGCAAGATAAAAACTACTCGGAAAGGTTTCTGAAAATCAGTAAAAGCAAAAGAACTTTTTATTTTATAAATGCTTCTTTAATGTTCTAAACTCTAATGGTTTTTAAGGTTTCTATATATAAAGAACACATTTCGAAATCGTGGGTGACTTTTAAGCGGTTATTGCACATTTACGTTCGGTTAAATTATCTATCGGTAGATTAAGAAACATTTGTCCTTTTTTACAATGTAGCTATCCAAATCAGAAAAGTTAAGGTTTATTGAGAATTAAGGAAGATTTCATTTAGGGAATGTTTACTAAAATCAGTGGAAGCGAAAGAAGCAACGTTTTTGTAAATGCTTCTTTAAATCTCAAATATATATTGGTTTCTAATGTTCCTAAACATAAAGAACACTTTTCGGAATCGTGGACAACTTGTAAAAGGTTAGTGTATATTTTCGCTCATGGTTATATTACAATTTCATAGACTAAGGTGGGATTTTCCTTTTTTCGGTGCACTGTAAAAAATATACGACCAGTTTTCCTGTAGGAATTGGAAAAATTGTTGCCCTTATCGTACTGGAAAATTTTCCAACCCAGCTCGGAATAAAATCCGTAAAAAAAAAGGAAATAGTCAATAAAACAGTATTTTATTGATTTTATTCCGATTTTACGGATTTTATTCCGAGCTGGGTCGGAAATTTTTCCGGTGCGATAAGGGCAATTTTTTTTCGATTCCTACAGGAAAACTGGTCATATTTTTTTTTACAGTGTGGAAAAAATCGATTTTTCATTTTTTACATTTTTCTACTCAATATAGTCTATAGATTATCCTTTTACAAAGATTTGGTCGAATTTGAAGTCTTTTCGTAGTTATTTAGGGCTTTAGCACGATGCGTTCATAGGCTTACACTGTTTTGGAGCACTATAAACACATTTTACGCAAAATGACAATTTTAAAACTGAGCGGGATCAGAACGCAAAAACTATTAAACCGATATTGTTACTTTTTTTTATTACAGGGGACATAATTTATTGGAGCTTGAACCACTTTAAGCTATTTTTATATCTAAAACAAATTAGAAGGGCGCCAAAGTGCGAAAAACGGCGTCAGAAACAGAGCTTTTTTTTCAAATTGCTGCCACTTTTTTAATTTTCAAATTTTTTATCTCAAAGTGTTTGAAGCTCCAGCCAATATTATCTATTTTAACAATACTTAAGGGAAACTGATTGCAAGCGACTCTGGCGATCTATCGTATCGAGCCCAATTGGAAGTGCACGGCACGCACACTAGGGCATCTCTAGGGCACACTAGGGCACACTAGGACGCAACTCAAGTGGCATCATAAATTTTTTATTTAAACTTTTTTAATGTTTTTTAAATGATGACATGCAAAAAACCCGGAATTAAAATCTTGATCCCTATCCCAGAAATAAATTCTTAAAAAAACCCTTTATTCTGCCTTCTGTGAACAACCCCCTCCCCTCCCTTAAAAAAGATTTGTCCTTTTTTACAGTGTACTTTTAATATATATATTTTTTTAATCCAAAAGTAATTTTCCCTCAAAAAAAGAAAACTCATTCCCGAATGTGGTAATTCCTGCATGATATATATTTTAGCAAAATCGTCATAAGTGATAAATCAAGCTTCTAAGTTCCTTTCTGCTCTTTACTCTGAGAGTAAAATAGTAAAGATTTGTAGCCAACGAAGAAAGGAATAAATATTTGATAAGAAATCTTCGTAGAGAAATTCAATCGAGCGGCTAAGGCTTAGCTAGCAAGAAGTAGTCGATAGAGTTGAACTGCACATCGACGCTGTTTACCTTCCGTTCGACGTGTCAAGAGCTTCGGCAAACGAACACTTAAGGTAATCATTGTGACCTCGCACAGTTCACTCTTCAATATAAACATTGTAAAAATTCAGTATTTCTACCTATATTATTGAAACTAGTAGGTCAAATATGTCATGAATATTATATTTTAATGTAATATGTCTAAAGTTTTGTATTGTTTATGTAAAAGACTTTTTGACAGAAAGTTACTTTAAATATCGGTATATTTAGTAAAATATTCAATTTGTTAGGTCAAATCTATGATGCATCACGAATTTTGATTATAACGGTTCGAATATATATGGGGGAATTTTTAAAAGAAGAATATGGTATAAAATGTAAATTGTTATTATCGAAAGCATATTATAAGAAAGTTCGTTTCAAATCCCTCATTTTTATCTTATTTTTCCTACTGACATGTCAGAACATTTCACTCTTCTATTTAAACATTGTAAACATTCAATATTTCTACCTAAGTTATTTAAACTAGTAGGTCAAATATGTCATGAATATTATAATTTAATGTAACATCTCTAAAGTTTTGTATTGTTTATGTAAAAGACTTTTTGACAGAAAGTTACTTTAAATATCGGTATATTTAGTAAAATATTCAATTTGTTAGGTCAAATCTATGATGCATCATGAATTTTGATTATAACGGTTCGAATATATATGGGGGTATTTTTAAAAGAAGAATATGGTATAAAATGTAAATTGTTATTATCGAAAGCATATTATAAGAAAGTTCGTTTCAAATCCCTCATTTTTATCTTATTTTTCCTACTGACATGTCAGAACATTTCACTCTTCTATTTAAACATTGTAAACATTCAATATTTCTACCTAAGTTATTTAAACTAGTAGGTCAAATATGTCATGAATATTATAATTTAATGTAACATCTCTAAAGTTTTGTATTTTTTATGCATGAATAAAGACTTTTTGACAGAAAGTTTACTTTAAATATCGGTATATTTAGCTAAATCATTCAATTTGGTATGTCAAATGTATAATGCATCCCGAATTTTGATTATAACGCATCGAGTCTTTAGGGCTGTATTTTTAAAAGGGGGGCGCGGATTTTTTATATAACTACAGCAGAAAATGTCAATCATTATTATCGAATGCATTTTGTTAGAAAGTTCGCTACAAATTCCTCATTTTTATCTTATTTTTCCTAGTAACATGTCAGAACATATCACTCTTCTATATAAACGTTATAAAAAAATTTTGTCTCTACCTAAATTATTCAAATTAGCAGTTCAAATATGTAATGAATATTATATTTTAATATAATATCTCTAAAGCTTTGTATTTTTTATGTGTGAGTAAAGAGTTTTTAACAGAAAGTGACTTTAAATATCAATATATTTATCTATGTTATTTAATGTAGGTCAAACGTAAAATGCACATTGAATTTTGATTGTAATGAAACGTTTTAAATTTTCATATGTGAATTTTTAAATTAAGAATATGTGAGAAATTGAAAATTATTTATAATCGAATAAATTTTTTCATAATGTTTATTTCAAATTCTGTAATTTTATCGCATTATTCAAACTAACAGGCCAAATTTATACCGCATGTTGCTGATAAAGTATAACAAATAAATTTATTAAATGCTTTGACTTATTAAGCATGGATTTTCGTCTGATAAATATGACAGAAAATATGGATTATTATCGAATAAATTTTATTTGCAGTATTCAAATTAGAAAATAAAATGTAAAAGGATCATGATTTTTCATTTTAATAAAACTTTTTCAATTTTTACATACGATTTTTTAACTCACGAATATGATAGAAAATATGGACTATTATTTTTGAATACATTTAAAAGGTCTTCCCAAATTCAGTGACTAATATACAATAACTTATATTCAGTAACAAATATGTTGTACATATTTAATTAAAAATGCAATAAATACATTTATTAAAATTTTTGATTTTCCATGCATGAATTTTCATCTGATCAACGCGGCATAAATTATGGATTATTATCAAATGCATTTTATCTAAAATACCTTTATCTACACAATTCAAGTTTGTAAACTAAACGTAAAATGAATCTTCTATTTTAATTTTAATTAAACAGTTTGATTTTTATGAATGAATTAATAACTGAGGACTGGATTGATATTATCGAATGCATTTTATTAAAAAGTTCGATTCAAACATTTTATTTTATATGTTTGTTATTAAAAGTAGTAAGGCGCGTGCATAATGGGCTCTTTCATTTAAAATGTAATATAGAGTTTTGTTAAATAATTTGCTGTTTTATTTAGGGTTTTTAATCTGAATGATATGACTTGAAAAAGGATTATTATTATCAAACCCTTTTTATCAAAAAGAATTTTATCTATATAATTCCCTTTAGTAAGTGAAATATCAAATGATTCTTACATTTTAAGGGAAATTAAATGTTCTAATTTTTATGTAAGAAATTTTAATTTCTGAGTATATTTAAATGATTGCTCAAAATTCAGTAATTTTATCTTCATTATTGAAACTGGTAAGTAAAATGTTGACTCATGAATAATAACGAATAATAAAAAAACTCATGAATAATTGCATAGGTAGTAAATATAATTATTAAAGTATTTAAATTTTTATGCATGAATTTTTTTTAAGGAATGTAGCTAAAAATATGGACTATTAATATCAAATGCATTTTATCGATATATCCCGTATTTACATTATTGAATTTTGTAGGCTGAACATAAAATGAATCTTGCATTTTAAATGTAATTAAACGATATCCAAGGCTGGAGTAGCACAGTTGAAGTTTATTCCAACAGAGCGAAAAATGTCCATACCAGGAATCGAACAACCCGGATACTTAGCGTGCCGTGCCAAGTATCCAGGTATCCAGGATACTTGGCGTGCAGTGCCAAGTATCCAAGTATCCAGGTTCGATTCCTGGTCTGGACATTTTTCAATCTGTTGCTATGAACTTCAACTGTGCTTTTCAACTTCGGTTACTTTATTTTTATTATTTAAACTAGTAGGTCAAATGTATAATGCATCTTTGATCTGAAATGTAATAAAAGCTTTTATTAAAGTTTTTGAATTTATATGAATTAGTTTTCAATTGAACAATTCGACCTACATTGCGGATTATTATTATCCGTAAAAGTATTGCGGATTATTATTGTCCGTATCTAAAAGACGTTTATCTGCATTATTTAAATTAGTAAGTCAAGTGTGAAATACATCTTAAAAATATAGATGTTCATTTTATGTTGAATATAAAATTACTAACGAGTTAAATAGCAGTACTTGATATATTGAATCGAAATATAATTTATTTTTTAAAGAAGAAAATTAGATTTATATATATATGTGTATGTGTGTGTGTGTATTCATTTAATTTTTTTATCTGTACAGAACGGAGGGGAAAACATTTTTCCATTAAAACTCCAATAGATTTTTTATCTCCTCCTGCCCCTCCTCCGTTACCACCTTCCGTCCCTCCCGTTATCCCCTTCCATCCCTCCTTGTTATCACCTTCCGCACACTTACCGTTATCATCTTCCGCACACTTCCCGTTATCATCTTCCGCACCCTTCCCGTTATCACCTTTCGAACCCTTACTGTTATCACCTTCCAAATTCCCGCATATCCCCACTTTTTAATTTAAGTAAATTTCAAACAAATAATCTTGACAACAAAAATAATATATGTGACAGATTACTGAGTCTACAAGAATTTTAAAAATTGTCGCATACACCAAAAGCCTTGACAAATGGTAGAATATATGTAGTAAAGATTGGTTCTATTTTTCTTTGTACTAATTTTTTCCTTGTACTATTTTTGCCACAAACTATCAGGCACTTTGAAAAGTCGTATTTTGCAAACCGCATTCAGATACAATTTTTTGTTTACGCATTTATAACGTTGTAACGATATTTGGACGCATCTGGTATTATTTCAGTTAAGAACGATATATTACAGGATAAAAACATGGACAAGTGTTTCTTTTTCCGGAAGTTTTTCATGTGGAATATATTTGTACAAGTTTTCTAAAAAGTATAGAGGAGAAGGTCCAAATACCGGCTAGGGTCCAAATACCGGCTACTAGGTGTTCTGAGAACTGAGCGCAGCGCAGTTTAGCGGTGATAGGTGGAGTTAGTAGCTTTAATTGAGAGAATAAAGTTACGAAAAGTACATCGCTGAAGTCTGTGTCATTTACAAATAGTAAATGCAAAAGTGTCGAATCTACGTAATCTGGTACATCAAAAGTTTTTCAGATATGTGTTTCTCATTTTTTTTAAATATACTGATCGTATATTGGCTTGAATTGTTGATTAAGTTATTTTCTAGACATATTTAGCTGCCAATTGCCACACGCACAGTATTGGTTTTTTATTATATGAATGAGTAATACCGGTTTTAACTTAAACATACCGACTACCTAGAGTGGTCTAAATACCGGCTAGCCGGTATTTGACCTCTTTCGATTGCTCTGCTTGAAGGCGAGGAAAATAAATTAATTTAAATAGTTCCACAATTAATAAATTAATTCAAATGGTTCAGAAATAGTCCCCGTCCCATTTCGGAATATAAAAAAAGCAGCCATGGCCATAATTCTTCAGGGCCAGCACTGGTTACCGGATCACTTTCCAAAAAAGAGCTGTTGGACACTACAAAATTGCCTGTAATAAATCTGAAGAGAAAGAAAAAAATGACGGAGTAAACCAGGCGAAAGAGGCAGAAATTTGATTTTAACCCTCTCGCTTTTCAACCTGTGATTTCCTTGGGCATCGTAAAAGTAGCAAAATCTGCGCAACCCGAGATTTCATCGGGGATTCATTTTTTCCGTCTAATTAACCCTCCTTGATTATTCCCACCAGTTATTTTTTTATTGTAAATTATGCCTTATTTAATCGGAGCATTTTCCCGGTTAAATTAGACAAAAATTTTTGTTTTGAAAAACCGGTGACAAAAGAATAAAAATTCTTAAAAGACGCTCGTCACGAAGGGGTTAAATACGCAATTTTTGAAGCTATTTTGATAAAACAATTACACAGCGAGAGGGCTAAAAAAGTGAAAAGGGAAAATATCCGACAGAGGAAGATGATAAATTTCTGTTTTCTGCATGGGTGCTTTCCCTGTGGGCAAGAATGGGGGAGGGGATTCTAGGTTCAGTGTTAAGAATGCGATATGTGGTTTCATAGGGACTATACCGACGCAGAGAATGATATTATGCTTTTGATTTTTCAGTTAAAATAATTCTCATTTCAATCAGCGAGCTTTTTTTTTTTTTGGTTTTACACGTTAAAAAACAAAATTAGAAACATAATGGGGAGAAGACTTTGAGAGATATTCGTAAAGAATTTTAGAAATGTGACAAAAATACTTATTTATTAAAAATTGCGTATTTTTTCTGTGCATAAGAAACGTTATTAATCAATACAATTTATTAAAATAACATTGTTATTGCTTAATAATTGTCATTAGCTCTATTTGTGTGATCTTTTGGGAAAAAAAAAAAAAAAAAAACCTTAGGTAGCCGGTATTTAGACCCCATTTTAAAAACTCAAAATTTGACGACTTTCGGAATTTTGCTTTTTATAAACAGAAAACGCCTTTTAAACTGATTTTTTTTTCTCTAAACAGGTGTAAGACGTGTCAAGATACCCTGCTATCACTCTTTATTTTGTTAATTTTGAAAATTGTATGATGTAGATTGAAAACAAAAGTGGTAGCCGGTATTTGGACCTTTTCCTCTATCAACAACCCACACATGTCCACATATGTCTACAACTTACGGCTTAAAGATTACAAAATAGATATTCTTGAACACAAACAGAAGCAAAAGCGAAGACCAATTTTTCTTTTTGTTATAGTCAGAAAAAATTGCAAAAGATATAAAAAAGGAAAAAAAATTACAAGATTAAAGTATATTAAATCATGTAATTTTATAGATTTCCTACTAACTACGCACTTTTACATGAAAAATATCAATTGTGCATTTGAATAAAGTTTTAAATTTATCAAAAGCAATAGTTCGTATTAGCCTCATATCCGAACTTAAAAAACAGAAGAAATCGCCAAAAATTTCGCTATTTACAAACACCAATATATAACAATTTTAATTAATTCATCAACTACTTTTCAGCAGTGAAATTACGCTTGAAATTACTGCATACTAAAGATGTGAATTTTTACATTGCTTACTAAGCGTAAACCAACAGAGTGAAAAATGTCCAAACCAGGAATCGAACCCGGACCTTGGAATAACGCTCCAGCGCTATACCATTAAGCCACGAGGACGATGCCCAGCTTGGCATCTCACACACACATAAGTTGGTAAGTCTGCGACCGCAGCTATTAGATGGAATAGTCTTCATGAGCCCACAATCTTCCGGCGTAACATGAGACTCAAATGAGCCCAGCATCGGGAATATAAAATTTTAATTAATTCATCAACTACTTTTGATGTCCACATATGTCTACAACTTACGGCTTAAAGCTTAAAAATATATATTCTTGAACACAAACAGAAAAAAAAGCGAAGACCAATTTTTCTTTTGTTATAGTCAGAAAAAATTGCAAAAGATATAAAAAAGGAAAAAAATTACAAGATTAAAGTATATTAAATCATGTAATTTTATAGATTTCCTACTAACTACGCACTTTTACATGAAAAATATCAATTGTGCATTTGAATAAAGTTTTAAATTTATCAAAAGCAATAGTTCGTATTAGCCTCATATCCGAACTTAAAAAACAGAAAAAATCGCCAAAAATTTCGCTATTTACAAACACCAATACATAACAATTTTAATTAATTCATCAACTACTTTTCAGCAGTGAAATTACGCTTGAAATTACTGCATACTAAAGATGTGAATTTTTACATTGCTTACTAAGCGTAAACCAACAGAGTGAAAAATGTCCAAACCAGGAATCGAACCCGGACCTTGGAATAACGCTCCAGCGCTATACCATTAACCCACGAGGACGATGCCCAGCTTGGCATCTCTCACTCACATAAGGTGGTAAGTCTGCGACAGCAGCTATTACATGGAATAGTCTTCATGAGCCCACAATCTTCCGGCGTAACATGAGACTCAAATGAGCCCAGCATCGGGAATATACAATTTTAATTAATTCATCAACTACTTTTGATGTCCACATATGTCTACAACTTACGGCTTAAAGCTTAAAAATAGATATTCTTGAACACAAACACAAGGAAAAGCGAAGACCAATTTTTCTTTTGTTATAGTCAGAAAAAATTGCAAAAGATATAAAAAAGGTAAAAAAATTACAAGATTAAAATATATTAAATCATGTAATTTTATAGATTTCCTACTAACTACGCACTTTTACATGAAAAATATCAATTGTGCATTTGAATAAAGTTTTAAATTTATGAAAAGCAATAGTTCGTATTAGCCTCATATCCGAACTTAAAAAAACAGAAGAAATCGCCAAAAATTTCGCTATTTACAAACACCAATAGATAACAATTTTAATTATTTCATCAACTACTTTTCAGCAGTGAAATTACGCTTGAAATTACTGCATACTAAAGATGTGAATTTTTACATTGCTTACTAAGCGTAAACCAACAGAGTGAAAATGTCCAAGCCAGGAATCGAACCCGGACCTTGGAATAACGCTCCAGCGCTATACCATTAAGGCACGAGGACGATGCCCAGCTTGGCATCTCTCACTCACATAAGTTGGTAAGTCTGCGACCGAATATTTTTATAAAAGATAATTATTTTCTTTCAAAAACATAAAACGGACTTGTTTTATTGCATCATCAACTTCTGAAATTTTCAGTTCTTAAAGCATTTAAATTTAAGACTATGTTATGCGAATTATTTTCCTTAGTATCTCGTAATCACTATTAAAATATTTAAAATATTTTGAACAAGATATATATGTATATATATATACATATGATACTGAAATATTGAATAATTTTCAATGATATTGAATATATATATATACATATATTTAACTATATATATATATTGAATAATAATGAATATATATAATCGAATAATATATAAAAAAATATTTAATTTTATTATTATTATTATTAAAATTTATTGCTGTGTTCATTTTTTACAAACACGTGATATCAGGTGTATTTTTTACATTTACTTTCCAACAACTTTGTAAACTTTTCTTAAAATCTTCCGTAACCTATAGAAATGCTTAGAATATTTATCCGAAAAAACGTCCTTGGTTGTCATTTCAGCATACTAAGCATTTTTTGCATCCAAAATGAGTATTGCCAGATAAAAATATCAGCAAAAGTTCATTTTACGGAAATTTTCCAGATAGACAATATTAGTGCTTCATTTTACAAAGAAAAAAAATCGCAGCAACACGTTTTCATGCCGAAAAACTACAACTGAAAGCTCAGAGAATTTATTTTGTCGAACACAAATAGAACCGAAAGGTAAGACAGCTTTTTCTTTTCATTGCATTCAGAAAAAAATTATAAAAGATCAGAGGATCATTATTTTCTTTCATAAACACTGTAGCAATTTTTTTTTTTTTTTTTTATTGCACCATCAAATGCCGAGAAATTTTGGGTGCTGAAAGCATTTGAAACTTTCAGATTATTTTAAGCATGTTATTTTATACTAGATTCCTGGGATCACTTTTAATATAATTTAAATATTTTGAATAATATATGTATTTTATTAAAAAATATATTTATGCATTACTTCAGAGTAAAACGATAGCATTTTTATTATACACGGATTTCTTTTTCTAAAAACTTTGAAACTTTTCTGTAAACTATAGGAATGTTTATTATAGTTATTATCTGAAAACGACCTTCGCTGTCATTTCAGCATACTAAGCATTTTGCGCATTCAAAATGAGTATTACCGAATAAAATATATTGACAAAAGTTTCTTTTACGGAAGTTTTTCATCTGGAATTTATTTGTACTTCATTTTTTAAAAGAAAATTATAGCAGCAACACGGTTACATGTAGACAAATTATGTCTGAATGCTCTGAGAATTGATTCTGTTGAATACAAATCGAACCAAAAGGAAAGACAGATCTTTACTTTACCTTGAAGTCAGAAAAAACTGTAAAAGATCAGAGGATTATTTCTTCTTTTCATAAATGTTGTAGCGAGCATTTTTTTTTTATTTATTATTTTTTTTATTTGCTGCTTCATTATAAATTTCTTGAAATTTAGAGTTCTGCATCCATTTGAAAATTTCAGATTGTTTTAAGCATGCTATTTCAAGCCAGTTTCTTGTAGTCACTTTTAATACATGTTAAATGTTCTGAATACTATACATATTGTATTTAAAAATATTTTTTTATTAGGTCATTAACTCAGAATAACGCGAGAATCCTTGTATTTTTTGCGTTTTTAAATAACTTTTCAAACTTTTCTTGAAATTTTTGTAAGCTATAGAGATGTTTAGTTTTATCATCTGAAAACGTCCTTCGATGTTATTTCAGCGTAGTAAGCATTTTCTACTTCCATCATGAGTATTACTGAATAAAAATATCATAAAAAGTTCCATTTACGGAAGTATTTCAGCTAGAATATATTTGTACTTTACTTTTGAAAAAAATAGCAGCATCACGTTTCCTTGTAGACAAATTACAGCTAAATGTTCAGAAAATTTATTTTGTTGAACGCGAAAAGAACAAAAATGACAAAGAGATTTTTTTCCTGGCATTAAAAAAATGTAAAAGATCAGAGCAGCATTATTTTGTTTCAAAAACGTTCTAGAGAACTGATTGTTTTTCGTGCATAATCAAATTTCTTGAATTTGTGAGTTCTGAAAGCATTTGAAAGTTTCCGGTTATTTTAAGCATGCTATTTCATACTAGTTTTTTGAAATCGCTTTTAATATATTTTAAATATTTTGTATGCTATATCTTTTCTTGATTTCTTCAATCAATTTCATTCCTTTTATTTTTTATTTTTATGGGCTAAAGATGGCAACACTAAACATTATTTTTATTAAACCAGTTCCAATTTACATTTTTCCTTTCTTACACCAGATGGCAGCACAGTTATGGGTTTCCGTCAGAGGCTCAACTGTAGATCACATGTTAAAATAGTCTTAACTATGTTTTAGATCCTGATATGCTGCAGTTTTGACTCCTAGTATGTAATTCAGGTATTGTGCTCTAATAGTTTTGAATATCCTGTATGAGGTGTATCTTTCTTTAGATATCTTAGATTTTTATTATCTATTTTCTGTAATGTTTGCGTTATAAGGAGCTAAATTTTGTCATTTTAGGCTTAATGCCGACAAAATTGGATGAAATAACGCATCTTCTACACACAAGCTCCTCTGACGAATCCTAGGGTCATTCATAGTTTCTTATTTTACTTACTGGCTTCCTATGTTCATTTCTAAATCATCTTTAGCACTTTACCAATTTCTTCATATATTTGTGATTTCAAATTTATTAAATATATGCATGTATTTATATAATATATATGTATATGCATGCATTTCACCATAAAAGCGCTCTAACCCTTGCATTTTTTGCCGGAATCTTTTTCAAATAACTTTGCAAACTTTTCTTTAATTTTTTTGTAAGCTATAGGTATGTTTAAGACAGTTATCATCTGAAAGTGTCCTTGTCTTTCACTACCATTTCAGTGTACTAATCCTTTTGTGCATCCTAAATGAGTATTACCGGAAAAAATATTAAACAAAAAATTATGGAAATTCTTCAGCTGGAATATATTTGTGCTTCTCTTTTGAAATCAATAGCAGCAACACGTTTTTACGTCGACAAATTACAGCTGAACGCTCAGAAAACTGATTTTGTTGAACAAGAATAAAACCAAAATGGAAGATAGATTTTTCTTTTTCTTGCATACAGAATTTTTTTTAAAGATCAGAGGATTATTATTTTCTCTCATAAACATCGTTGCGATTTTTTTTTTTTTTTTTTTTTTTTTTTTTTTTTTTTTGCATCATCAATTTTTTTTAATTTAAGGATATGGAGAAATTTTAAAGTTTCAGAATATTTTAAGCATGTTATTTCATACAAGTTTCGTGGAGTTGCTTTTATTACATTTGAAAAATTTTTTAATATTATATGTATTTTATCAAACCAATATTATTTATTTATGTATATTATTTATTTATGTATTAATTCACAGTAGCGCGATAGCCCTTGTACTTTTTACGTTTAAAGAAAAGCATCTTTGAAAGCTTTTCTTTAAGTTTTCTGTAAGCTATAGTACTGTTTAGTTTTGTTATAATCTGAGAACGTCCTTCGCTGTCATTTTTGCATACTCAGCATTTTGTGCATCCAAAATGAGTGTTACCGGATAAAAATACCGTCAGAAGTTCATATTATATGAATGTTTTTTAGCTGGAATATATTCGTACTTCACTTTTGAAAAGAATAGTAGCAACACGTTTTCATGTCGATAAATTACGGCTTAATGTTCAGAAAATTGATTTTGTCGAACACAAATAGAACCAAAAGGAAAGAGGGATTCTTTTCTTGTATTCAGAAAAAAAGTTGTAGAAGATCAGAGGATCGTTATTTTCTTTTATAAACACTGTAGCGAACAGTTTTTTTTTTCTTTTTTACTGCATCATCAAATTTCTAAAAATTTAGGGATCTGGCGGCATTTGAAAGTTTCAGATTATTTTAAGCATGTTATTTCATACAAGTTTCTTCCAGTAGTTTTTAATATATTTTAAATATTTTGAATAGTATTTGTATTCTATTAAAAATATATTTATTTATTTATGTATTACTTCATGATAGCCAGATAGCACCTGTATTTTTCACGGTTTTTTTTCCTTTTTTCAAAAAACTTTGCAAACTTTCCTTTAAAATTTAAGTGATCTGTAGGAATGTCAAATCTTTTTATCATCTGAAAACGTCCTTCGCTGTCATTTCCACGTAATAAACATTTTTTGCATCCAAAATAAGTATTACTGAAAAAAATATCAACAAAAGTTTCTTTTACGGAAGTTTTTCAGCTAGAATATTTGTACTTCACTTTTTAACAGTAGAGTGGCAACACTTTTCTTGTGGACAAATTATGGCTGAAAGAGCAGAGAATTGATTTTGTGGAACAGAAAAACACCCAAAAGCGGAGACAAATTTTTTATCATTCGAAAAAAAAAAAAAAAAAGTGTAAAAGATCAGAATACCTTGCTTTTCTTTTATAAACATTGCGCCGAGGCGTTTTTGTTTATTGCATCATCAAATTTCCGGAAATGTTGGTTTCTTAAAGTCCGTGACTAAAGCAAATGCAAGTTAACCCTTAATTGTATGAATTATTCTTTTAGAATTGTGTTTTTTATTTTTATATTAAGGATTAGACACCAGAAATCTTAAGATAGATTTTTAACTTTATTTAATAGCATATTTTTGTAATTTTTAGAGGTTTAATATTTCTATATAACTATAGTGGTTGTAAGAACTTAATTTATGTATTAAAAATTAAATAAAAAGGTGATGGAAATTTACATCACTATGCAATTAAGGGTTAACACTTTATCTACGGCATTATGATCTACTGCAATTTTTTTCATGTAACATTTTTTTTTCAGTTACTACAATGAAAATTAAAGGATAAACATAAAAAAAATACTCACCCGTGAAAAATTTAATTATTTAGAGGTAATTAACTAAAGTGGTACTTTAATGTACCGTCAGTACACTATGACTAAATTATCGTATCAGAAAACTCACAAGTTTTTTTTCAACTGGCACCAGAAAATATTTTCGATTTAATAAGTTTATGAAATATAGGCTTTTTGTTACTTACAAATAAATCGTTTGGCAAATTCCGGTGCCAATCATTTATTTCAACACTTTAGAATTGAAAAAGCTTTGCTCCTGGAAGGGTTTAAAAAAAACTTTTTTTTTTAGGTTTCGATCTTGTTAGCAGTCCTTTAGTTTTGCGAAGTCAATATTCCAGGGACAACATGCTCTCTCGCATCTCCACATATGCAATATAAGAATTTACATATGCCATTTCTAGCATAGCAAAAACCAGCCGGTGCCACAACATTTTCGATTTCCTATAAAAATTAACAATGAAACAGAAAAGAAATACCAGGGAAATCACTACTGCACTACATTTTAGTAATTGCATTTTAAATCCGATGAAAACGATTGATAACTACAAAAACGAAAAGTAAACAAGAAGTTTTTCTCCAGCACCTATTGTACTGACGGTCACGGTACTTATAAGTACCACCGAGTAATTCAACTGTTAAATCAAATACATACACCGTTCAACTAAAATAGCTAGTCAAACTGCATTCTAAGATCATAATGAACACATAAAAGAAAATCCAACACTTATCTTATATCCTTTACTGTGTTTGCAGCAATGAAAAGACGAGCGTGGCAATCTGTACAAAAAGTCGGCACAAAACACATCGACTGCTTCAAAGATAGCCTCATTCCTCTCTAAAATAACAAACCTAGAACTACCGCTGCCATGTATTCGGATAAAGTGGAGTTAAAAGAGCGATTTTTGTAAAGTACCATTATAATATTAGTAATATTCACTATGGTATAAAAGTTTAAAGTGAGTGGTACTTATAAGTACCGTCAGTAGGTAAAGGGTTAATATTATTTTAGAGAAGTTCTTTTTCACTTGTTTCTTAGAAATGTTTAAAAATATATTGACAAACTTTGAATAATATGTATATATGCTTACACACTTTGGAAAAACATAATTCCAGTGTAATTTTCGTACCAGATGTTCCTTCTTATTATTAACAAATAGCTAATTCCTAAATTGTTACTTTTAGACGTATAGTTCCATTTGCAAAAATATTTAAAATTTTGTTTTTCATCATTTAGAAATTCATTTAAGTCAAAATAGCTATTTTTTAAGTTATGGAAGCTAAATTTAGATACTGTCACGAGGTCCTATAAGATCTTCTAAAAAACTGTTCTCTATTCTATAACAAGTAAAAGTTTAAAATTCCATTCTTCAAAGAGCAATACATTGAATTTTGTAATACTTTGAATTTTATGAATTTTAAGCGTGTTCTGGCAATAAAAATGCATTTTTTATTTTCCCCAGGAGCCGTATAAAAATTTTAATTTCATCACTTTAAAAAGCTGTTTAG
This sequence comes from Maratus speciosus, assembly GCA_963932465.1. Lineage (NCBI taxonomy): Eukaryota > Metazoa > Arthropoda > Arachnida > Araneae > Salticidae > Maratus > Maratus speciosus. The sequence continues at coordinate 504,280,663 of OZ010787.1, read as the reverse complement.
ATGCAAATGAATTTTCATATAATGTATAATAATATTTAAAACATTTTCACTACATGAACTATACCTCTAAAACTATCGGCTTAGAAATGAGCTATCGGTCGAGAATAGAAAAAGGACGCCCTGTTAGTTTTTAGTCGTCAAGCAGAGAAAGAATGAATAATTCCTAATTACAAATTAGTAAATTTAGAAAAGTAATTTCTTCGTAATGATGTTTGTGTTATTATTATTATTATTATTTTTTTTTTTTTGGAGGTGAGGAATAACCAGATCAGGACCTTAAGTTTAAAGTGGTTTTCGGGAACTACTATAATTTTAAATTCTGATTAGAAGTCTGCACCTTCCGATTAGTGAAGATTAGAGAGGATCGTAGACAAATTTATCCGCTCTATCCATCAGAGATTGCCGTTGAAACTTTTGTACGATATAACTATTTTAACCTTTACACAGTGGCTAAGGACGGCATCTGTCCCGCTTTAGGGTGTATTGTCGGACAGGAAATGTCTGAGCCACCATGTGAAGTTTAATAAACTGTAGATAAATTTATTGCATTAACCATGTTTTAATAAAAGAGGAATGTTGCTTTATATAGCAGCAATGTTAACGAAAACATAATACATAACCTCTTGCAAGTGACCTACAATTCCGAAAACAGTTCCTTAGTCTTCGGAAATATCTGAAACTAAGAAGTTTCCGAGAGTTTTAGAAGTATTTTTTTAACGAAAGTGTCATTTTGAAAGACTTTTCCAAGTAGTTGTTATAGCATATTAATCAGTGTTTTCTCACACCGTTATCAAAACGAAAAATTTGTTTTTAGATGCAATCAATTCTTAAGTGAACGCTTTCAACTACACAACAGAATTTACCTATACATGCAAGAGCAACGTAATAATGTTTAGTTTACGCTGTTAAAATGACATGCTTGTCTTTTGAAATGCTGAGAAAGCAGCGGGCTGTAATCTGGGTCCTTAAACACAGAACAGAGAAACGAAATTTCAGGGACAAATTACAGTAAACTCTCTGTAAGGTGGACTCTGTGTAAGACGGAAATCTGTCTAACTCGGAAAGATTTTCAAGTCCCTGCGAATTCATAGACATAGTGTAAAATTTGTCTAAGGAGGAATATTGTCTACTATGGAAAATTTCCTCAGTCCCGATCGACTCCGCCTTAGACAGAGTTTACTGTACATCATTTTGACGCAGTTATTGTATTTTTGTTATTTGTATGAATGAAAATGTACGTTATTGCATCAGTTTTTTCTGACTGGACTGAAGCTTTGCTCTGGCCCGTGTTCAGGTTTGTTGTTTAATAAAATTCTAAATTGAAATATATTGGTGAGAAGTTAATGATAGTAGTGGTATAGATTAACATTTCCACGATTGCTCTGCGACAATCGCGTTGCGCAATTCACCGTGGAACAACGTATTGAGCACAACCAATCACGGCATGAGTACTGCTTTTAAACGAGTTTATAATAAAAGTAATGCTAATTTATTAAAATGATAATAGTTTTTTTAGATATCATTAATTTTGATAATCAATATTTTATATACCGATATCTGATCCAGGAATATTTTACATACATATTTCGCCTTCGCTCTCTGTGTAATGTAACGATAACATCCAATAAAGCATATATATATATATATATAATTTTACTCATAACTTTGAAAAATACCCAATTGAGAACATGAAAATTAAATGAATTCCAACAAGTTAGTTCTTAATTAAATAATTACAAATAGAGCAGATAATGGTTTCACGGAAAAATGAATGATATTTATGTTAAAATCAAACCTATCATGAAAAAAGGACAAAGAAAAACGATAGATATATTACAAACGATTATGAGTTGCCGTGGCTTTACGTAAAGCGGTGTAAGAGAGAATCTTCCTTCTTAAATCTATGGAAAAGTAAGAAAAAAAAGTACTGAAATAATGTAAGAAAAACAGTTGTTTGTAGTTTACTAATTATAGTTGTACTAATAAATTTGTAGTTGTACTAATTATAGTATGATCGCAATTTCCCTGCATAGCAGTTTTGATTTAAAGGATTTTTATTTATTTTATTACGTGCATTATTAAGTATTTAAGAGTAAATCGCAATTTCGTTGCAGCTTTAATCCTTTTCATTGACTAACGGTACTTGCCATGACCATTAAAAATTTTTCAACGGTTTTTTGGTTTCCAAAGTTAATGAAATTTAAAAAGAAACTATATAGAAAATGCCATTGCGCTTATTAATTACTCTAGTTTTTCCTCCTTTGCGGGTTTTTTTTTTTTTTTTTTTTTTTTTTTTTTTTTTGGTATCAGGTAACTTTTATTTTACCGAAACATTGCAAAAAAATTTTATTTACATATTTTTCACTTTTTTGACACTGAAAATTTTGGCATAATATCGGTATTACGGACAGCAACAGGGGTGGGAACGGATGCCTGGACAGAATCCGCTATCCATGACGGTAAACATCGCCATATAGACATCTTACATAAGTTTTTCTTTGAATTCACCACAACCCCCACACGCACTCGCGCACACACATACTCACGCACGCACAAATACAAACAAATTGATTTTTACTTCATTCATTTTTTGCATTTACATCATTTACACATGCACAGAGAGAGAGAGAAACAAACATGTATGATCTGATGATTTCTTATAATTATTATTTTAGCGCTGCCTGTCCCTAAAGGAAATTTTCTAACCTATGTAGTGGGAAAGCCGCGTAAAGGCAGTGAGAATAGGGAAAATCCAAAGTTGTACCGGTACTATATCGCTTCACGTGTCGAGCAGTTAGCATAGTACAGGTACTATACGCACAATGAACGTATTAATGGAATATAATTTCAAAATATTTGAAAATATAGATTAGCTGACCCCCCCCCCCACACACACACACACACACATTCATGGACTGTGCGTTATACGGATTTAGTTTTCAAATTATTATATACATTATTTACGATTTCGCGTTTTATTTATACAAGGGTTCTATAATGTACAGACGATTTTGAGACTTCACTAACAAGTAAATGGTTGCAACTGCTCATATTATTCTTGCAGGCCAATAATGTGTAAAATATAGCATATCTTTGCTACACTTTTTTGAATTTATTTCAAATATAACCTATAGATGGTCTTAAGATGAAAATTGCATAATTGATATTTCTCTTTGCAGTGTCACGGATACTGATGAATTGTTTGACACAATTTTTACTAAAGTGCTTGCAAATTGTGTTTGACATACAATAGCACTTCAGCTTACCACATATAAATGGCTCATCATATATTTTATCATTTTACAGGATCAAAAGTTTGAAAAAGCACTAAACGTTTAATCTATATATATATATCCCTTAACACTATAAACTGAGCTAAACAACCCCAATGTAAGGCTGATTTCCCACTAAGTCAAAACAATTGTATTCTAACTAGATTTTTTTTAATTAAAAGTAACTTCAATCTGTGTTGTGTTATTTAAAAAAAATTTAAATTGTGTATAAGGAAGATATTTATTTGTCCTGGTCACTAGGTAAAATTAATGATTCTTAATGTAAAGTTATATAAGGAAAAATCACTTATTATCATTAAAATAAAAATATATAGGTTAAAAGTCACTTATTATCATTAAAATAAAAATATATAGGTTAAAAGTGTCTACAATAAACATAAATGCCTAAAAATCTTTTACTAATCAGACAAACTAGTTTTGTGCACTTTAAACGGGTACATTCACAATATCAGTAAAGATAGACTGCTTTCCACACAAAGAACTGAAATATGTATTTGATTTAAAAAAAAAAAAAAAAAAAAAAAAAAAAAAAAAAAAAAAAACTAACGAGATATAGGGTAACAAGATAAAGGTGCTTTAACAAAAATGAACATATGTAAACTTGAATTATTTTTCTCACTTTTTAAATTTTTAAAGAATCTCGCGCCATTTAAACGATATTGATCCAATGCATTGATAAATATATACATGCTTAAAGTGATTACCCTAAACGAAGAATAATTAAGCCCATCAGAATGAATCAGACTCCTTTGAATTACCTAGAATCTCGGGAAAGATTCTTTAAAAATTTTAAAACTAAAATAAAATAAATCACGTTTACCGACGATCATTTTTATCACAGCATCTGCTTTCGTGATACCTGGTATCTCGTGATTTTTTTTCTATCAAACACATATTTTACGTTTTTTTTTTTTTTTTTTTTGAGAAAATAGTTTATTTATCATTAACAATCTTGCGATTGTCACCGTTTGTGTGTACAAAAATAACAGGTATGTTTATCAAAAGGTTTTTAAGTCTTTATGCTTACTGTAATCATGTTTAGCATATATACTTTTATTTTAATGATTTTTAGGGTTCCGTGCTGAAAAAGTAAAAACGAAACCATTATAAGATCACTCCTGTGCCTGTCTGTCATGGGCATTTTACTCGTAAACTGTGGTACGTGGAAAGTTCAAATTGGGGGAAGTAATAAAGACTATTGACCCACATGTTTACAAATTATTAAACATTCACAAATATATTTAGGAAAACGGTAGGTGGGCTAATTAAGTTACTTAAGAAAATCTTTTCTTTGTATATCGGGTGGGGTATCGTGTGAAAGCTTTCCTAACGCTGAACTCAAAAATATATTTCTTTTAATTTTAGGTATTATATGGTTAGAGATATAGTCTAAAATATAGTGCAAAATTATGTCCCCCCCCCCCCTCTATTTCCTAATCTACTGAAACTAAAATTACGAAAAAATTAGAGGTTGTAGAAGCTAATTTAAACCTTGCAGGTAAACTATAGAGATTGCCCTAGGTCACATAGTTTTTGACAAAAGCGTATTTTTTTGTTACACACTAATTCCGATTTGCGGGCATTCAGCAAAGTTGTTAAGTAGCGCTGGACCTACCTATCGTAGCAGAAGTATAAAAGTATTATTGATAATGACTTTCGAAAAAATAGTCGGTAATTAGCCTCCTAGATATTAATCCTTAAAGACACGGGTAGTATGGACATACATAATGACAGGGACGGCGTACTATATGTACAATCGGCTTTTAAAGCCTAGATAAGAAATTTTAATAATATATTTGTGTAATGCAATGCCCAATAGCCGTATAAAATCAATAAACGTCACATTGTTAAAAACAAACTAATTTAATTAGAATTAATCACATAAATACACTCATGTTCAAAATTAAGGTCACAAACATAAAATCTGTGAAAACTGATGAACTGTTGACTGTGTTGCCGCGAAATTTGGCACAGAGGTATATTACAATAGGAGAAAGAATATATTAATATAACAATACGGAAAAGACTTTAATTGTGAATTAAGAAACAGGATATATCAAAAAGTGTTAAATCATGAATCAGAGATAAAACATTTATCTCGGGAAAAGTCTGTCTAATATGGAGTGTAACCACCATGCACTGCTATACAAGCCTCAAAAAGAGCTCTCATACTGTTTAGGAGGGTGACAATAAATGTTTGTGGTAACAAAGCCCATTCTTCCAAAAGCGCGGCTTTTAACTCCTGGAAGGTCCTGAGAGGATGGTTATGCAGTGCAATGGCTCTTCACAGATGATCTCAAACATGTTCCATAGGATTGAGGTCCGGAGTACTCGAGGGACAATTCATAAGGCAAATATCCTCTTCCAGAAAATCATCAACAATGTGAGCTCTGCGTGGCTTCGCATTAGTTTACATAAACATGAAGACCGGGCCTACAGCATTCCAGAACAATCTCACATAGGCTTCAAGGACCTCATCCCTATAGCGATGTGCGTTGACAGTATCCGCATCGAAGACGTGCAGTGGTGTACGACTGCCCAACATTATGCCGCCCCAGACAAGGATACCTTTGCACCAAATCTGTCGATTTCTTTTACGTAGGGGGGATGATAGATAGCTTCAAGTTCTCTCTAGATGAAGATTCTTCGAGAATCACTCTGCGTGGTGTATCTCGACTCCTCACTGAAAAGTACACGCCCTCATTCTTGTTGTGTCTAAGACTGATGTCTTCGGCTCCACAACAACCGGGCACTCCTGTTGGATGCAGTGAAAGGGACACACGCGGCTGGACGCCAGGCGTTAGGGATGAGGTTGTTGAAGCCTATGTGAAGTGTTCCCGGGGTGCTGTAAGCCCGGACTTCATGCTTATGGACGATAATGCGAAGCCACCAGGATGTAATGTTAAAGGTACTGTCAAACCAAAAGTATGCTTATAAAGCTGAAACTTTCTTCAAATTGAAGGTTTAATTAGTTTTTAGAGATATGAATGTTAACCCTTTTAATATACCCTTTTATTAAATTTATTATTATTACGCTTTTATTAATTTTATTAAGCCGCGATTTAACCTGGGGCAGGTTAAATCGCGTCTCATGGAGAGTATATTTTTTCTACCCTAAAAGTAACTAAACGTCCGTATTAATACAATATTTTTGTGAAACTCAATAGATCAGGTTTACATCCCCTATAAAATTTTCAAACTGTTCGGACGGGTAGAAACATTTTTTGCAAAATAAAATGCGTTAAAACTTCGACAAATTAGACGATTTCAGTTAAACATTTTCTCTCTTAAATATGCATAGTTTTTATGAAATTTAAAAAAGGCTTCGCTTTACCGCCGCGGCGAGCGGCCTCTCTTCGCCCGCAGCCCTTTATTCTTCACTTATTCCGACTCTTTTGTGGAAGCTATAGGTTCATAGGTCCCCAGCCACGTCCCCAGTAAAAGACACGCTAGCGAAAGCCACATTGAAAAAAAAATCAAGAATTGAAACCGGACAAATTTAAAAGGGAAATTACACAAATTAAAGACACCAAAAAGCGGGAAGGGAGGGCTCTTGGCGATGAAGCTACCGAACGACTCCTGCTACTTCGAGCCTATTATTAGTCTCAGACAGGAGGAATCTTCTCCTGTCGCTAATTATGCGTTTTTACCGCGGTCCTTTGACGAAATTGGCGTTTTTCCCCGATTCTTTCGCAAAATTAGCGTTTTTCCGTGATTCTTTGGCGAAATTCACGTTTTTTCTGCGATCTTTCGACGAAGTTTGCGTTATTTTCGGGGTTTGTTTTGACGAAATGTGCCTTTTTCCGCGAAATTTTTGACGAAATTCGCGTATTTACGATCCATTAAAATTTCAGAGAATTCGGACAAAAATAAATAGCTATGTTGTTATGCTAATGAAACCGACGCAAAAAAGAAAAAAAAAAACATTTACTCTTCGATAGGGAACAGAACCTTAATTTACAATATACTATTAGCGTAATCGTCTGGCGCTTTCGTTTCGAAGGTCTCGGGTTTTAAACTCGGAAGAACTAATTTGAAATTTGGATTAAACTACACATAAGTTTGTGCAATTTTAATGATTTCATTATTCTTTTAGGGGTATTAAACTGGAGAAGCTTCCGCATTTGTAAATCAATGTGGCAATAAGTAAATAAATATATACAGTAAATATTGTTAACTTTAAAACAATTGAATTATTAAAAGAAAAGAAAACAAGTGGGTAAGTGTGATCACAGATCGCACACAGGATTTCGTTTAATATTCATTTCAAAACATTTTATACTTTTCCAAAATCTGTTAGTTCCACATTTCGCTACCAGGGGGCTAACTCTATTCTGAACAAACCTCTATCTGAACGAAACTCCGTTTTACAAACTATTTGTAGATATATTAGTCGACGGGAGAGGGTCCATAGCATCCAAGATAGGTAGGCGCTCTCTGGGGGTAAAAAATGGAACTAAAATATGTACGGCTACGGTGCATAATATTAAAGAGTGGTCAAAGGAGTGTCGGCAAATGTTAGAAGAGTGCACCCCGGAGGAAAAGGGTGGAGGTTAGAAAATTGCTAAAAATACAGAAGTTAAAGCCCGGAGTGGTAAATAATAAGACTTTTTGAAAATTTATGATTTTTCGTGTGATCGCAATTGTGCTGCTATAAGTATGCAAAATTTGACATTTCCAACTTAATTAGGGTCTGAATTAGAAAAATTTCATAAAATACACAAGTTAGAACCCAGAGGAGTAAATATAAGACTTTTTCAAAATTTTATGATTTGTCATTTGATGTGAGGTTTTCAGCTATAAGTATCCAAAATTTCAAGTCTTCAACTTAATTAGGGTCTCCGTTAGAAAAAAAAAGCTTAAAATATACAAGTTAGAGCCCAGAGGAGTAAATATTAGACTTTTTCAAAATTTTATGATTTGTCTTTTGATGTAAGGTGTTCAGCTATATGAATAAAACATTTCAAGTTTTCAACTTAATTAGTGGCTCAGTTAGAAAGAAAAGCTTAAAATACACAAGTTAGAGCCCAGAGGGGTAAATATAAGACTTTTTCAAAATTTTATGATTTGTCGTTGGATATGAGGTGTTCAGCTATAAGTACCCAAAATTTCAAGTCTCCAACATGTATAGTTTCTGAGAAAGGGCCCTGTGACAAACAGACAGAGGAGTGAGACGAATTTCGTCAAATGAACGAAACCCTAAAAACTACACTTAAATGAATCGAATTGTAAAAAAAAAAGGAATTACTACATTTTATAAATCTCATTGTTCAACATATTTAATTAAAATTAATTTTGTATTTTTTTTTTACAATTTTAAGGGTTTCTAATTATTCTAAAAAGAGAAACTACATTTTACATAGTCCAATCAGTGTTGCCAGATTGGGGAATTTTTTAATTCAGATTATTTGACTGCCACCACTTTTAAAAAATATTTAATTATCTTCATTTTTTAGAATTTTTAGTCAATTTTTAAATAGGCCGGATATTTCTATTGAAAAAAAGCGGTGACAATCAACAATCTGGGGACAAAAAAGTCCCCAATCTGGCAACAATGAGTCCAATCGATTTAATTTTTAAATGTTTGGTAATTCTTTTGCAATTTTAATGGTATTTTTCAATCTACACCAGCCATACTCAACCTGCGATCCGGCGGTATTTTAGGTGCGGTGCGGCCCAAGACACATAATCATTAATCCATATTTATAAAATCAATTAAGTCGTGCACAAAAAATACTAGTTAAGACCTTCACTAATGTTTTACATATTTTCAAAAACGAAATTTGTCCTAATATTTTTATTTCATTTAAAACTATGTTAAAACATCTTAAATGTCGTTTCCTTATTCGAAAGTTCTTTTTATATGTACTTCCATTTGTGCTACAGTGATGCATGTATTCCTTAATCTTCAACACTAAACAAACTTTATTCCAAATTAATTAGATTTGCAACTGTACATTTCTACAATTAAAAAAAAAAGGAACTTTTGCATTGGGCAAAAGATTTATTTATTAGAGAAAATATGATGATTTTTTTTCTTTAGAACTTTGACATTCTACATAGTTAGATTATAACATTTTATGAGTATTATATAGCTAATACTGATTTTTCGGGTTGAACGTTTATCGCGAAAAAAATTGCCACAACAATATTTTTACCCTACTATATTTCCAAACAACAAACTTCGCGGCCTATTTTTACAGCATTTGCAATAAAGATCTACCACGAAATTAATTGTTCGTAAATACTGCTATTAAAATTTTTTGGTAAATTTTTTCTGAGACAAACATTTAATTCACTGACAGTATTAACTTTGTTGTATTGCTCTGTGCGGCCCGCCTAACGTCTGAAACATATGTTTGCGGCCCGCGAGGAAAAAAGGTGGAGTATGGCTGCTATATCAATAAAAACAATTATTTCAGTTATAAAAAACATCGCTATATGGCGCCAAAAGAAAACTGTCTGATGATATAAAATGATACAAATTTGTCCATACAAAGAGTCTGCGTGTTACATTAATAATTCCAATAAAGTGCCCCCACGAGAATTAGGATACAAGAAAACCTGCTTAGACGAAAACGTAAACGACCAGTGATAAATTCCGTTTTATGCAGCCTCTTTAAATTTACAAAGCATAATTGCATTTTTTTAAGGGGTATGTGCTGAAATCTGTTGTTTTTTTCAGTTTATTGCACGATTCTGTTATAAACTTGCTTTACTCTATCAGAAAATAAATTTGCTGAATAGTACCCTTTTAAAAAATCTATATATAGCAGTATTTGCTTGCAATTTTATTATTTGTTTGGCTTAGATGCCTTATATTCCCTTAGCCATTGTTTTGAATTGATTGGCGATTTTTTGTTGGCGTGTTGATAGATATGGCAGCCTCGATATGTGGAACCCCGTGTGACGTGTGTATTCTGACGTGTTGTGTTCTGGCAACCCCTGAGAAGTGGTGAATTTATTTTGATATCATGTTATATCGTTCTGTCTTTTTATTTTTATGTTAAATTTATTGGATGTATTTGACTGACTATGGTTTCTGTAATCCGTTTAAACGCTTTTGCTGAAGTAATTAAGAAATATGAGGAAATTGTGAGAAGAAAAGTCGGTTTGTTTATTGTGTCTTAATGCGTATTCATACGCCTATTTTGGAAAATGACGGTGGTGTTATGAGAGAGATTTCGTGCTGGAGCTTCAAGAAAGCAGATATCTGTTAAGGTGTGTTGATAATTTTATGTATATTTTGCTGCTTTAAAACTTTTTTACATTTTGAGATTGCTTGAAAGCGAGAACTGCTGAATTTGAAGAATGCTACACCGGAGATCTGCTGAATGCTGTGATGTTTCATTTCTGTTAATGTGCGCGAAGCGCTCACACAAGATTACCGATTGACACTTTAGCGAGTTTCTTTTTTTATTTATATTTTGCTACTTTAAGAGTTTTTTACATTTTGAGAGTGCTAGAAAGCGAGAACTGCTGAATTTTGAGAATGCTACACCGGGAGAACTGCTGAGTGCAGTGATGTTTTTTTTTTTCGGTTAATGTGCGCGAAGCGCTCATTCAAGTTATTGATTGCCACTTTTGCGAATTTTTTTTATTATTTACATTTTATTTTCGTTAAGCGAAACATGCGTATAAACCGGTGCTTGGCGACATTTACTACTTGGCGGAAAAGGGGTTTTCACGTCAAGAAAAATTCCAAGTTGGCGGCCTTGGGAACTTATGACATCTGTTACATTTCTTTTTCAGTGTTACAGTTTATGATGTATTTGTTATCACTTTTTCATCTAAAGGTTTTAAATAAAAATTTTAAATATCGAAAACATAATTAAATTTAAATTGAATTCATCAATTAATTTTGAGTAAAAGATTTAAAGTGTGATACAAATAAAAATTCAATACCTTACGCTGTGACTTTACACAATTTACCATCTGAACCAAAGTTCGGCCCTGGTAATTTTCACCGTCTCTACCCCCCCCCCCCCCGTTTCTGTACGGACCTGCGATACAAATTTCAGGTTCATTTAAGAATATTATTACTGGCCTGGGCAACGCAGGGGGGGCAGCTAGTTAATTACTAAAATAACAATATTATTATTATTATTGATAAAATAAAAGCCAATCATGAAAATGTGCTTAATTACACTACATGAAAAAGAAAGCTATTTTACACTCTTCAAACATCCCAAAACTGTCTTTTGGAATATATTATAAGTAAAACAAGCAATAGCTATACCAAGTTATAAACAAATTATCTTATCATTTAGATCATTATATAAAATACACTAAATAGCAAAAATGTCTTCCTTAAATTTATTTACATGTATTAGATCTTAAGACTGACAATTGAAACACTTTTTTCGAGGGAAATCGCAAAATTCCATGTTATTCTATCATTATCACCAAATATACTTGAAAAAAATCATTATCTAGTAGAAACGACTAACAACAGACTTCCACTTTGCGTTTATTAGGGGAAAAAATACGCGATATAAACGTAAGGTGTGTCCCAACGAAATAAAGCCACCGTAATTGTGTGCCGTAACTAGGCACGAAACAAACAAATAAGATTGAAACAAATATATTAAGAATGTCTATATAGAAATACATATTTACAAGGAGTAACTTGCTTCCTTCCCCACCTGAGCAGGGGAAAAAAGTGAATGTGTAAAATAAGAGGGGGAAAAGTGTCCCGCCGAAATAAAGCCACTGCCAATATTAGTATTTATTGGTAATTACCGGCATACGAGCTGCTGAGATCAACATGTTTATGACGTCAGGAAGTTGTCAAGTACATGTTCTGTGCCAGTCGAACTTTGTGCGGACTTTAGAAGGTTGTATTTTCTATTTCTCTTGCTGTATTGGAAAGGGAAAGAAATCCCAGCTATCAAAGTTCGAGAAAGGACAGATGACAGCTTTTAAGGAACAAGGTCTTTCACATAGACCAATATCTAAGCAAATCAAACGATCTAAAACCGTAATAGCAATTTTGTAAATCAGGGCAATGCGTACGGGTATAAAAAAAAGGAAGTGTACCAGCAGAAAAATGACTTCCAGGCAGGCAAGAGCAGTCAGGATGTGGTATTTCCCTAAAATAGTTGGCCAAAGAGGATAACATCCCTGTGGCAAAATCAACCCTGTCACGAATTGAAAAATGTACAAGCAACTTGAGATATAAGAAAAGGAAACAGCAGCACATGTTGAAACCTATACACATGCAAAGAAAGTCGACTGGGCCAAATATAATCAAACCTGGAAGGGCCAGTGACATCGGGTTATAGGCCCAGATGAGAAAAAAATTAATCTGGATGGGAGAGACGGCTTTGCTTTCTATTTGTATAACATGAGGAAATTTTCCCCAAAAGACAGCAAGGTGGAGGCTCATTAATGGTGTGGGGACGCTTCGGCTAAGGAGATAAGCATAACCTGGCTGTTCTCTCAGGCCGCATGAAGGCTACCGATTACCAAAAAATGCTAGAAAACTATTTACTTCCATTTTCAAACAGAATTGGTAGACTAAGTTGGAGTTTTCAGCAGAAAAAACCTCCATTCACGCTACAAAATCGTCCTGGGAATGGTTTTTGAAGAATTGGATGCATGTCATGGAATGACCTGCCCTTTTTCCTTGATCTCAATCCCCAAGAAAATGTGTCAGGTATCCTCACTAGGGCTGTATATGCCAATGGCAGACAGTTTCAGTCTGTGGCAAAAGTGAAGGTCGTCATCATTGAAGCGTAGGACAATATTGATGCTATTATCCTCCAAGGATTCGTAAATGGTATGCCACATCGTATATTCCAAGTCATATATATCCATGGCGGATATATTATCTATTAACAGTAGTGGCTTTATTTCGGAGGGACACGTTTCCCCCCTCTTTTTTTACAATTTTTTTTTTCCGTCCAAGTAATGCAGGGAGTGAGTTACTCCTTGTAAATATGTATTTGTATATAGAATTTCTTAACATATTTGTTTCGTTCTTATTGGCTTGTTTCGTGTGCAATTACAGCACACAATCACGGTGGCTTTATTTCGGTGGGACACAACCTTAATGGGTCAAACCACCAGTTTGATCAAACATCCCCACTTTATTCAATATTTACAACAACAATCTGTTTAAAAATGTATTATAATCCTTATAAAAATATCAATATCAATCCGTAAGATGCAAACTGAATAAATACATCATGAATTTACACGAGAAATACTTTAACGTTATATTATATTATATTGAAAAAAATAAAAAAAAGGCTTTCAGCAGAAACTATATCAAAATGTTCACTGATGTTTCGTACAATTGACAGCTGAACAAGATGTCACAAATTCAGATTTTTAAGTCATCCGTCTGATAATGTAGAAAGTGGCAGCAACTGACAGGAGAAATAATATCTTCAGATCTTGTCAATATTTTTGAATTTAAGAAAACATGGATGAATACATTTACTGATATCACTATCTATAGATATTTATACCAAATACACGCGAATAGACACGTACATATTTATGTGTATATATATGTACTTAAACGTGTACGTATGAACATAGGGGTTACTCCTGAAAGAAAAAATGTTTTTTTTTATAACTCAGGAATTCATTATTTACAACATATAGATTCATGATGTCACGATTTTATAAGGGAGCTCATATGGTTAGTCTGCATTAAGTTTAAATTTTTTGAAATTTTTGTCAATATATATTTGAGGTTTTTAGTCCCCCTTTCTCACTTTAGTTTTGTCAATGGGCAATCTCATATTTCCTTTGATTCGAAGTTTGAAAGTTTCAAAGCGAATTTTTATATAGTATTCAAAATAAAATCTTAATAAATAAATATCTATTGAATAGATATAGATAGAAGCAAGTGTCTGAATATAATGAAATAGTTATTGAAAAGAAAGAAACAAGTGCCTACCTATAAAAATGGCGAAGAACTATCATATGAAGGAGACTGTAATGCCCCTAGTGGTAAAATTCGGAAGTTTTCAACCCTATCTCGAAAACTGTAACAGATACTGAAGAAACCTCAGCTACACAATTGTAGTATGAAATGATGTCTTACATGTAATAAAAAGTTTATTGAAACCCCTGAAATATGAGTTTTCTATATCGGATTAAATACGCCAATAAACGCTTGTAGAAGTGCCGTATAATAATGCATATGCACGTTTAATAATAAAAGTAGCACTTTAGATACAATTAACTCTAATATATATTGCGTATTTGAATGTCAAATTGCGTATGCTTATTGTGTCCACCATCGGTACCATTGAATCATGCACATGAATCCCTGCCGATGATGGATACATTGAAGATGCTTAACTTGACCTTTCATATAAATTGTACGTAGTCATCAGTTTTTGTCGGCATTTAACAGCCAATATTTATATTGTATTACCATTTTTTATTGATATTTTGTTTCCATATATTTAATGTAGAGCCAATTTATCTTCATTAAAGGTATTTTCTTGAAAACATTTCCAATGCAATGCCAGTATTTAACCAATAACTTTTTTTATTGGAAGTATTTTCTATTAGTGAACTATTGACGCAGTTTTGGGCCTCAATGCAGTTATTGTAAGGAAATTGTTTTTTCACGGGAAATACTCTAACATTTAGATAAGGCAGATCTCATTAATAATCTATCAACAACTTAGAGCGCATTATGAGAAAGAGAATAAGTTATCGCAAGCAATTGACTGCGTGTAAAGGGAATGATTAAAGTGGCCATAAGAGACAGTCCTTTCCAGTTGTTCAAGAAGCAAAAGGTGCACACTGTCAAATTTCCACAGTCGAGAATTTTTCCGAAACCTCGGATAAAGCTCAATTTGTTTCTGTGTTTCCTAGTTTTCACCAAAATTAAGTATATTATCAGAATTGAGAAATTTTATCGCTAAATTGCTATGGACCAATATTTTATGAAACGCAGATGTGCACAGCGTTTTTGTGGATGAAATTGTCGGGTAAAGTGCCCATATTTTGTCCCCTTTGCAAATTTCGTCCCCATTAACTTCTCCGCTTCTGCGAAAGTGGCGCCACTTATGACGCAAGGTACAGGGGGCGGAAGGTAAAAAGGAGTCAATACTGAAATTTCGTTCGCCTAAACGCATACATAAATTAAAGATGCCGAATTTCCTATTTTTAGAAGACCTGAGTTCTTATTACGTCATTTATAGAACGTTATTTACTGTACTGTAAGTATTTATTTCTTATTCATTGCATGTATTTTACTTAGGTAAGATGCTGACAGTAGCATACAGAGAGTTTTAGGACACTCAGTTCATTTTACGGGAACTGAAGCTCCGCCATATTGAGAATTAACGTGGTCCCAACTTCGTCCCCCTTGCAGTTCTTATTTTCGTCCCGGGGACGAAATTAGGAATGCTTTTTCATGGCAATTTTTTCAATTTTTTCTTCATGTTTGGTTGGCTGATGTTTCATTATGTTATTCTTCCACTGATAATTAGTACATTTCTTTGTGCCTTACTTTAATGCAAATAAAATTACTTACTCATTTAGAAATAAATTTTGATTTAGTTATAAGTTAAGTCACGGAGTATTGGATTTTTTGGGGGGACGAAATTGGGACCATTTTTTTTTCTTTTGCATTTTTTAGATACTTTTGAAAAACAATTTTTCACATTGTTAAATTTTTTTTGTACGATATTTGCCTATGTTTCCATGTGCGTGGGTAGTTAGTCTATGTAAAATCCAAATTTGGTAGGTTTTCACTGAAAATTACAACATTTAGTGCCTAAAAGTGACTGGTGGGACGAAATATGGGCACTTTATCCTATGACCCTCAGGTTAAAATTTAAGTAGTTTCATGCATCTTTTGAGTGAAAGGACTAACAACTAAACAGGTATTATTTTTAATAATAGCACTTAAAAGCAATTAAGATTTGTAATGTTGTAAAGTTGATATTACAATGATTGAGACATTTATTATAGCTACAGAAAATGTTGAAATTTCAAAACTTTTTGAAACAACATATCTGCATGAATGTAAAATTAATCATTCTTTGACGATTTTTCTTAACGTCTTTATGTATTTAGAATCTAAATACAACCTTCCTGAAACACAATCAATCTTCAAACTCTAAAAAAGACTTTAAAATATAAATTTTTAGCGCATGATTTGAGGAAAGCGAAGACAACAATTTCTTAAATATTGAACTTAACCAGCATGTGACTTGAAACAAATTATTTTGCATTTTTCTAAGGGGAAATAACAATAAGAATGTGCTAAGCATAATCTAAGGAGATGAATCTGCAATTATGCAATGTAGTATATGGAAAAAATGCATGTTTTATTTACCGATTTTGGCCCTATTTTGGGAAATATCGCTTATGTGCGCTGAAAAAATCTGCGGTCAATCTACAATGAACTTCGCTTAATCGTAAATTGTTATCCGTAGTATATGGTTAGCTCAATAATATTGATTAGTTAATTACAAAATGGTTAATTTATCTCACAACTTCTTGATAGTTAATATTTAGAAAATAATCTTCATTTTAACAATAAAAACTAATTATTATTAATGATGCATTTTGGTGTTTTATCATGAATATGATTTCAGGGGGAAATGTATGAGTCAGTTTGTATTGTATTTATGTATTTTATAAAAGCATCACATAATGATAAAATTTATATTTCCAAACACATCGCTTCAGAAGAAATTTTATATTCCACCATATCCCGGAGAAAAAGCTGATTCCTGCAACAAATTGTAACTTTATCTGTAAAACATGAGTAAGTTTAAAGGGTACAGTGCACTTTCAAAATAACAAAATTGGACAAAGAAGTCGATTTTTCTTAATGGAGAATTGTGAAACTAGATGCTCAAATTTATCTGATGCAAAATTTTTTTTTCCATTCTGGCGCTTGAAATATAAGCTTTGATATTTGTAAAAAAAATTTATATATTTATGCAGTTAGATTTACGTAAAATGCTGCTTTCCCAAAATTGAAGTTTGCGCACATTTCTAAGTTTTGAAATGTTCCATGTGCATTCCTTATTACGCGATTCTTTTGAAATTTATGCTGTATATCCTCTATACAATAATAAATAAATGTTACCATAAAAAGTTGCATTTCATTAGTATTTTAGTGTTCAATTTCATGTGCATATAAAAATATACAACTATTAAAAAAAAAAAAAAAAAAAAAAAAAAAAAAAAAAAAAAAAAAAAAAAAAAAGCCTAACTATAAAACAAATTCTACTTATATATTCAGCGAACTTTCACAATTCAAGCCAACATCCATTGTAATATATAAAAGGTATCTCAGAAATTAATATTATCCAATTTTATGCAAAAGAAATGCGTATGGGACATTTTAAAATATGACAATCATTTGTTATTTTTAAAATTGAAAAATTATAAAACAATTTATTATTTTAACACAAAATTTAAAATATAACTATTTGAGATTGCTATTAACAAGTCTCACAATTTTCAAATGAATCCATTGAAAATTGAAGGATTAGGTTTTTAATATCCACTGTCCGCTTAACCCTTTCAGGAGCAAAGCCAATCCATTGCTAATGTGTTGAAATTAATGAGTTACACCGGAATTTGTAAACAAATTTATTTGTAAATAAGGAAAAATTATATTTCGCATATATAATAAACCAAAAATTTTTTATCAAAATTCCAGTGCCATTGTGGCATTTGGAAATTAAAATTAAGTGGTTTCATAAAAATACCACCGCCTTTCAAGGGTGTTAAGAGCCTGGGTATGATTTTTATTCTTAGATAAGTGATATATTAATACTTAATGTTTTCACTGAATTAATATAAAAATCGCTTGGATTTTGCTCCGCCATTTAGGCAACCAGACGTTCGTGTCACGATTTACCTAGTCCAATGCTGGTTATTCGAAGACCAAATGGAGATAATAGCCTTGAAAGAATTAGACAAAAACTCTCAAAATAAATAAATAAAATTAGAAATTTTCCAAATACTTTTAGATTTACATAAAATGTTTTGCAGCAGGATCTGGAGAAACTCCACAGCCAAGTTGTCAGAGCTGCGGGCTTGGATCTGCATGGTATACAATCAAAATCCACGCTCCCTTTTTGCGTCAGACTTTTCTTTTTACTTATTTAGCCCATTTGTATCATTACATGCATGACAGACATTTCTTTATTGTTCAGAACTTTCTTTATTTTTCAGAAATTCTAAAAGAAGGATTTTTATTTTTTATGATCACGAAACGTCTGTCATTAAATAAATGAAATTTTCTATTCAGAATTTTTGGTGCGGATTCAAAAATTCTGAATAAAAAAGAAGCTCCGAAATTAATATAAATGAGTTAATGCTTCATCAATTATATTATATTATCCATGATAAATAGAATTATCTTAATAAAACTAGATTTTGATATTAATAACACTTGTCAGATATATTTCAATTATTAAAATAAAATACCTATTTAAATAAGATTAAACGAAGTCTTTAAATCCCATTAACATTTTACACTACAGATTTTTTTCAATATTTAAAGTTTCATTTTAATGCAATATTATCAAATATGTTTAATTCTTGAAGCAAATAATTGTGTGAAAATATACTTTTGAACCGACGATAATTTTTCCAGATATTTGTTATATTGGGCGCTCCAACTGTGAATTTTATTGAATAATGCAAAGCATATTATACGATATAAAAAGTCATTGTGAAAGATTCATTTTTTTTCTTAAAGTTTTAATAATATTTTATGATATTGAAAAAAATCCAATTATCAGCACTTATATACGGAAGAGTAATCATAACAAAAGAAATATTCAATTTACGCCAAAAAAGTTAATTTTATAAAATTTATATTTCAAGAAAACATCTCTACTCATTAGACTTTTTAAAATCACCGATATTGTTATGGAAGAGAAATTTTAATAAAAAATTATAGAAGTTCTTTTTTATTTAATTTTAACAAATATTGAATTGTAATAATAGTAATAAATCTAAGAATTGTTACTAAATAAAATAATAAAATCATAAGACGAAACGCAATATTTCACCTTGATTCAAGCATAAAATATTTAATATGAACTTTAAAAAGTTCATTGTTTTTCTTAAAAGGCGACTAAAATAATAAAAGAGATGTTACAAGTTAAAAATATACATTTTATTTAAGCACTTCTTAATACTTCCGGGCTTTCTCAAACCCTTCATTAGGGAATATTATAATAACTAATTGCTCTTTATTTATACAAATACATCACTTCGTTTTAAAAATGAGAGAGCCAATAATTGTTAGAGTTACCGCTATTTCTACTTTCAACTCTAATAATTATTGGCTCTCTCATTTTAAAAACGAAGTGACATATTTGTATAAATAAATAGCAATTACTTATTATAATATTCTTTGATGAAAGGTTTGAGAAAGCCCGAAAATACTAACATTGAAGATCTCCATACGGGCATATTCAGAAAAATCTGAAAACATTACAGAGTGTTCTTCTCATGTGGATATATATGTTTATAAAAAAATTTTGGGCGGAACCTCGATAGGACGTTCGTAAAGAAATAATGAAAATTTCGTTTATTTGGTGATTTATCATCGTTTGGCGATGAAATGAAATTTCGAAAAATGCTTTTTTATGTCGAATACTCTTTAAGATAAAAATGTTACACATTGAACTTTCTTAAATAAATTTAATGTAAATAACTTTAGTTCTGTCAGTTTTAGTTTGAATTAAACTACAGTTTTGTCACACACACACACACACACACATATATATAATGAAAGTTAAATAGCAAATTTTATAAATTAAAACAAAATTAAAATAAATTAAAATTGTTTCAATATCTCAAAATTAAATCCAATGGAGGACTGTCGATTCAATTTTTGTTGCTATGGAAACGACGAATTCTTTGATATTGAAATGAATAACTGGTAGATTAATCTTTCCTTTATTTTGGAATACGCTTAAATATATGAAAGTACTTTTTATACATGAAATTGTTTTTAAAGTAATAAAATTAAATAACAAGCAACATAAATATGTAATGCGAAAAAATGTATTTATTAAACTCTCTCATTGTTTATGTTTAAATTCATTAAATACTTTTTACACGCATTCTAAAAAGCATTCAGGAGCATTAAAATCGTTTGCTTTTGGCGAGGAAAAATACTGCTCGCCAAATCGCATGACGCTTTCGTCTTTTCGCGCCAAATACACGAAAGTATTTTATTTTTTTACAGACTTTCTACTGTAATTCCGCCGCTAAATTTGACTGATCCTTTATTACATGCATAACTAGTTTAATTTGTATTTTTTTCAAAATATTCTGAGTATGCCCAGTAAGGAGACCTTCCTTGTAAGACGTTTTAAAATAAAATACATATTATAAACTATATCATCCCTTTTATTATTTTAGTCGCATTTTACAGTCGTGGTCATAAGTTTAGGACCACCACTGAAATTTAAGATCCAGACAATAAATTGCATCTGCGACATTTATTACTCAAAGTTCAAAAGAAAAGCGAATACAGTAACTCCACTGTCAGACGGAATGACGCCATCTGACGAAAATCGATTTGATTTATGACGTTATCAGTTGTTTCAATTTTAAAAACGCTAGTTTCTGCACGGTGGTCCTAAACTTTTGGCCACGACTGTATGTAACACAGTGAGCATTTTAAAGTTAATATTACTGAGAAGTGTTATTAACATAAATTATTTTATGAAATTCACTCCATGTGGCATGCATAATATAAACCATTGATCAAACACCAATTATATTAAAATAGAAAAGAAAAATATGAAGTAAAATAAGCATGTTTGTTTTCATCTCATACTGCGAAGACTCAAGCTTATTGCTCTTATCACTCGATTATTGAGCTTTGCTCGCTGATGCAAGAAAAAAAAAACATTTTATGTAGCTACAAAAGTATTTGCAAGATTTTAAAATTCCTTTTTATGTTTTATTTTTCAGAGTTAGAGGCTATTTACTTCAATCCTGTTTTCTACTTTTGCCCTCCTACTAACGAACATTGTTCTTTCAAATCGGATGCCAGAATGTCTCGTGGTCTCCTTGTGAGATTTAAAAAAAATACACTATATGGTGTCCATGAACTCCAACTTTCATTGCATATAGATTCTTCAGTTATTTCGTAAATGAATTCTCCATTCGGACTGTTTCAGTATAAGATTCAGAAAAGCTGAAAAAGATTTGAGTTTTGTACAAGATTTCGGGGAATTTCGCCACACTTTTGGCGTAAACATTTTTATACTTAAAAGTGTGCTGTACCGATGCACGGTGGGTGATTTTCCTATTCTAGCTGGCCGAAATTATTTTTAGCGCCAATATAGTCGCATCGCCGTGAAGTTGAAAAATGTTATTGATATTTACTATTGAATGGTAAGTGTTGCAAAATGTAGCGTAAAACAGTCATAATTTCATTACAGGGACATTCAAAAGAATTTCGTTACATTACGGCCTATGGGGAAAAATCGTTTTGGGTGGTTTTTAAAAAGTTTCATAATTTCAAACATTTTGAAATTTATATGCATACCTATGAAGTACACTACATGATGATTGCTATAGAATATGGTATGGCTAGCATTTATCGATCATTTACAGGGACACTAAAAATAATTATGTTACATTACGGTCTATGGAGAGAAATATTTTATGGTGCATTTTGTACATGTTATACTATTTCAAAAGTATTTAAATTTATATATATCTCTGAGGTGCTCTATAAGATGCTTACTATTGAATATGATGTGCATCTTTCATATACAGGGGCACAATAAATAAATCAGTTATATTTCTCTCTCTATGAACAATAATTGATGGAAGTGCGTTTTTAGTTGTGGGACACTTTTTTAAATTATAAAAATTGCATACTATTTAGGTTTTATAAATTCTATAAATCATATACAGGGCTGCACAAAACATCTGAAGTACATTTCCGTTTATTGGCGGAAATTGCTGACGAGGAATTTTCAACTGTGCTATGCGTTCACTAACTGCTCTAAATTTTAGCATATTGTGAATTATATGATAAATCTATAGCTCATATGAAGGTATGTACAAAAATTTCAGTTAGTATTTCGACTTTAGTTGAAATTGCGTTTTCAAACGTGTTGCATGTTTTACAAATTATTACTTAGGCATCGTTTTTCACGTTATTAAGCTCTGAATTTGTATTATAGTAGCCCGAATGCATTAAAAAATGTTTCATAATCTGAATGACGCATGATTTTACATTTTCCTTGATAATTTTAATGATACTTTCTTAACAGTATGGAAGCTAATGTGATAAAACTATTTTTGTATTATTATAACAAATCCTAAAATCTCATTTTCTAAAATTTAAGATACGGGGCAAACATTCGACAGATTTAATGTGTTGAATATTCTTTTGTATATTTATATTTATCTCTGCACAGAGGAACCTTATGTAAAGAATGGGAATCATCAGATATCATGTGAAAATTTCTACAATATGTTTTGCATTGTATCAAATCTGAATTTGGAGAACTTGTCTGGATCAATTTTCTAACCATTGGAAATTTGCAGCCATGTAATATATTTTACGTCATTTTGTCCTGAGATATCTACATAGAACTGGCAACTCTTGTCCAAATTTGGCCATAAGTTTTAACATTTCGCGGTTACAAAACATCATGTGGTCTTCAGTGTAATTTTCCTCTATAAACAAAACATTTTGAACCCAATTCACATTCTCGTTATATTTTAAATGCTGTTGCCGTTGCGTAATGTTGCAAAAGTTTATTTATGTGACTAACTTAAATTCTGCTGTTTTTGATAAAAAGAACATTGTACTTGAACTAAAATTAAGAAAATATATATTTAGTTAATAATTTATAAACAATTCTAAAAATTAACGAGACACGTAAGAGCAGACAAATTAAATTGGAACTAAAAGGTTATAATCTAAACTATTTAATCACATCAAAAATTGAGCTTAATCGTGCTTTATCATATAACTTTTTCTATATTAAAACTGAAAACTTGTAAAAAATACAGAGTTTTTTGCGTCATTAAATATGAAATAACAGCTGATATGTGCAAAATTTTTGCACATAAATCCGATAAAATAAAGTCCATATTTTTTGGAAGCGTCCATAATCGAGCAGTATATTTTATTTTGCTTCAAGAAACATATTAAAGAACTATACTCAAATTGATTGATTCATTCCCAACTAAGAAGCACCAACTTTGTACCAGTCTATGGACCATACAATTATATTTATAGCAAAACCAATAGCAGGGTACAATGCCCTAACTATTGAGCTATAACAGGCAAAAATAAATTACGCTCGGATAAACTTTTAAAAACCGACTTTTGGCCAGCTAGTATAGGCAAATCACTCACCGTGCGGTGTACCAATACAGAAATAACGCTGTACCTACGAAAGTCTATAAGTTTTCGTTAACCAACTGTCGATGGTGGTCAATCAGTTGAGACATGATGCATAGAACATCAGCAGAATGGTGGAATTTGAGAAACAAACTCTTGTGCATTGGGTTGGTAAGCCAAGCAAATTAAGGCTAAATGAGAGGGCAATAGATAGGAGCCCCAGAGCCGTGCATTTTTTTCTTTATATAAATAAAATTCTTAACAATATTAACTTAATTTTAATAAAATAAGATAACAAAAACATCAAAAACTTGAAAATTATTGAAAAAAAGGCTAAATTGCAGAAAATGCCGGCTCGGATTTGATGGCCAACTTCAGCAGCCAATGGGGTTGAAGAAAGGCGACGGATTAAATTGACGGAAAGTCGATCCGCAAGAAAGGATTGAATTGAAAGGAACTTAGAATTTCTGCAGCCAATGAGGTTGCAACAATGCGGCGAATCAAATATCTAGGGTCGAAAAGTAACAGGGGAAGAAGGAATTAGCTTAAAATCAATAAAAAGGGTTAAATGTTTAAAGAATGGAGATGGCTCCGGTGCCGATTGAAAGTATAAAATATAGACATGCGTCTATATCCATGCACGATGTCAATAGGTGAGCCGTTTAGAATGGTGTGTCACATTTTCATTAATACTCGAAAACAAGGGTTAAATAGATGTTCTACGATGATTTTTATGATGAAATTATTTTCTAATGCTATTTACAGGAAAATGTGAGGAAATATTACTTATACCGGTGTTTGTATGCATAGACTGGTTTTTATTTCTAGATACCATGCACTTAAGGCGCGGTTCTCGAAAAAATATGTTTTGCCGCTCAACAACGCACAAATTTTAAAATCATTTTAAATCATCAAACATAACTGCATGATACTTTCAGACAAGATTGTTCAAGTGACTTGAAGTCGAACTTTGCTTTTTTTAGGTTAAAATAATAACTTATTGTGTTATAAGCATTATTGTAACATGACATCAGTTTTTTTTTTCCTTTCCGTAGTTCTCGCATCAAGAAATTCTGTTCAAAATGGCAATTTTGACAGTATTTTCTGAAAAAGTTTCTGTCTTTACCGAAAAATGAAAAAAAAAACTGTTCCCTTACATTCTCTTTGAATAAGATCATCTGCGAATTTCATGCGTTTGGGAAGAAAGTTTAGTTAAAATATGTGCCAGAAAATAGCCAATATGAATTTAATTATTTTTTCTTCACTTACACCACTGTGCTATTAAACAGCTCATATTTCCATATCTATGATAAAATATCTGTTTTTCTTTTTTTAATAGTGGTACCACAAAAACGAAACCTACCGGAAAGATGTCATCAACTGGATTTGAAGCATTGAAACGACCAACTAATATTTCTACAATAGAACTAAGCAGAAATATCAGTGCTGTTTTAGAGCATTTGCTGGAAAACTATGACAACCGTCAAAGGCCTGACCACGGAGGTAACATTCTTTATTAAAACATACATCATTCCAAAAGGTTACTCTAAGGATACCCTGTAAAATGTTTCTGAATAATTTCCTGATATAAAGGAAACGTTTACAATAATTCCTTTCAACCACATATAGTAACACCTGGTTATCGAAACCTTTCATTTAATTTCTGAAAGTTTTAGGCGAAGCAACAATAAAAAGTTTTAAAAACTATACAGAAATAATATATCTAATAT
Organism: Maratus speciosus; assembly: GCA_963932465.1. NCBI lineage: Eukaryota > Metazoa > Arthropoda > Arachnida > Araneae > Salticidae > Maratus > Maratus speciosus. The sequence goes on along the minus strand of OZ010787.1, from coordinate 504,255,302 downwards.
TCTTTTTAGTATTTGAAAAACTATTTGACATATTACTCTGGACAACAATGGTTCTGCCACGTAAGTGAAATTAGTTGATTCCAGATCAGTTTTTTGCGCTGATTCCGAATATATTTTCAGTTTTTCTTTAGATTGTCCTGTTTTTGAGAAATTTCATATTTATGTTTATGCAAATTTACATTATTTTTTATGTTATGCAAAATTTAGGTACAATAAATGTCAGATTGAATTACATTTTATAGATAATGACTACTGAACCATTTGCTTCAGATAAATGTCACAGTCTGAATATTCTTAACATTTAACTGTCAGTTATTAAGCTTAACTTGCATAATTTTCAATGCTGTAATGTTTACATAAGACTCAACTTTAAGGTAGTTGCCATAGAATTGATGTATTTTTTTTCTAGTGTAGATTTTTATGCTAATTTCAGGTAAGCTATCCTTATGTCACGTCTAGTTTTTGAGTAAAATGAATTTCTATTTTTATATGGTATTGACAAAATTTAATATAAAGTGCTTTTTTAGAGGTGTGTACCTCATTGTCAAAAGAGTAAACAATGTCAAATTCATACCACGTACATAATCATCAATCGGTTGGTTGGTTAGTTGATTAGGGTTTTATGACGCAAAATCTCTTTTGGGACATGCTTCCCCAAGAAAAGTTAAAATTAAAGCAAATATTTTTATTTGAAAAGTTATTTTATAAGTATGCCATAAAAACAAAATGAGTGAAAACAACACAATTTAATGCAAAAGTAATGAGATATGTATAATTAAAACCGTTTAACAAAGTAAAACTTCATATTTAAAGGACATGAAGAAAATATCTACAGTTAAATTTCATACCATGGATAACATAGCGATCGGGCAGAAAAACAAAATACAAAATAACCATATACGACATAAAAACAGGTTGATTTAAATCACAGATTATTTTTTAAAAAAAATCAATCACGTAGGCCTAAATCCTCCATCAGATACAGTATTTTCTTCATCTGCGTCAGAATCACGACTGTAAATGTCGGATTTCATAGCCTATTCCACATAGTGGAGCAGCTGTTTGGGATCCTGCATATTAATAAATAATGGGCTAAAACAGAAATTTTTTGTTTTTTCCTTCACAATTTTCCACTGTGAAGAGGCTTTAGTTGAGGTTTTCCCTGACCTTTTTTTCTGTGTACAAGATTTTTGTTCTGTTTTCTGTGCTGGGGAAATATAATGTTTTCTCAATTTGTTTGTAAATAAAAGAGAAGTTTGTTAAGGCTGATGTTCGGTTTCCTTTTTATATTTACTTGAAGGTTTTGTGAATTACTAACAAAAGGGTAGCAATTTGCAGCAGAATTATAATATTCTAACTTAACAGGTTTTGATGATTGTGGCCAAAATTGTAATCTTGGTATAAGTATTGTACTATGATTAAAGTTCACTTTACGGAAATTTTCTTTTATAGTGCTGAATGATTATGTCGCAGGTGAATTATTTAGTAGAAAAGGGGCTTCAGTTTGGGTACGTATGTGCCTTACGGATTTTAATTGTTGCCTGAGTAAACTATAAGAGATCCCGGATAAATATTGTTTTTCTGCTATAATAGAATTATTTTTAAGAAAAACTTAATTTTAATGCAACTTGGGAGTAATTACTGATGTTGCTTATTTTAAAAATTATTTTACCAACAACTAAATATATTTATATATTTATATACATGCGTATATGCATTTTTATGTTTAGTATTTCTTACAGGTTCTCCCACAGTGGTAACCACAAATTTTTTGATAAGAAGTATGGGACCGATATCAGAGTTAGACATGGTAAGTTTTGAATTTAAATAAGTTATTTCACTTTGCATTCTGTGAAAGAATAATTAAATTATTAGTTATTTCAATAATTACTTTACTTATACTTTAAACATAATGTTTAATACATTTTTTCCTTTTATGTAATTGGGAAGAAACATTGCAAATTTTACGTTTAAATAAACTGTTTACAATTTGTAAGGATTTTTATGTTAAATAGAAAATTTTAATCTGACATAGTGGCGTTATACTCCTTGTAAAATCCAAGCAGTGTAGGAACCTTGTATAAATTGAACACACAAGAGGACTGTGATCCTTTTATGCGTATACTCAAAGATTAAAAAAAATACCTAATACATAGCTGATAGCTGTTACACTTTTAATATACAACTGAAATGTAATAGAACTTTTTACCTTGTTAAATGTAATATTTCGACGATTAAATAAGGCAAAAATATTATTAAAATTTAGAGGTTAAAAAAGCGTACATTTTGGAAGCTATTGAAATATTCATTTGGTGTTAATATACCTGTTTGACAGGACAAATTGTGAGGGATTCAAGTTATAGGACTCGTAAAAAATAATTAAAATCTCGTTATTTGGCAGATAATCTCTGATTTGGCCTCGAAATGAGTTTAATATACAAAGGTAATGTATACGGCACTTGTGTAATCTAATTATTCATCAAGGACCTGATTTATGTCAGATTTCTTCGAAAGTAACTTTCCTTATATAGAAATCTAGATGTATCAGGTTAAACCCTACGGCAAAATCTAAATAAATACATTCTGTGATAAACACGGAAAAATGTGCAAATGGTGGTCATCTGAGGAGACTTCAACCGTACATCTAAAATAAAAACTATTGTGTTCAGACTACATGGATGCTATCAAGAACATCATGTACTTGATAATAATATTGTTTAAATATTTGAAACTTTCTCATCTTATTAATGAAATATTTTTCCAAACATATATATTATACGTTCGTCACCTAAAGGGACTTCACCCTTATATCTAAATGAAAACCTATTGTGCTCAGACCGCACTGATGTCACCAATAATTTTACGCACTTGATAGTAATAACATTTGAATATTTTAAACATTCTCATCTTATAAATAATATATTGTTTTCCAAAATTATACCTTTGACCGTCATTACCTAACCTTGTGGTAGTTGAGGTTAGTATGTAAACATGTTGAAAACATAAATTATATTCGAGAAAATTACTTAAAATCACAATTTTTATTCTTTCCGTTTTATTTATTACAATACTGTAACAGTGTAATTACTGCATTATAACAAATCAGGATAAATATATACACATATAAAAGTAGGCCTAATAAAATTACATTTTCTTTAAAGGAAATGGTTTTCGACGTTAAAAGGTTAATAGAAAGTGTACTTTTATCGTAAAGCTACAATTTCACTGGATTTAGTATGTTCATTTCTGTTATTATTTCTTCTTTTCTACTCCAGACCAACTAACTGCCATTACTTAAAACCTCTGCAATATTTTCTAAGGTTAGAGCAAAGAAATTATCCTTCATTGCAAACAAAATATATTGTTATATAGTATAAAAAGCCACTATTTTATTCCATATACAATAATTCGTAATTAAGTGAAACTCGGGTGCTTCTCGTCATGTTAAATGACTACTAACTAGATTAAAATACGCAAAAATGGACTGGACACAACAGCCACATAGACAGTGTCAAGATGACGTATCTTGCGCAAAGGGTTTGCTAAAGGACCAAGATGTAGGGACGCGTAGTAGTTAGTATCATCCGCGAACAAATATCATATACCATGGTGACCGCCTTTCTCCATTCTTGCCCTACATTTAAATCCTGTAAGAAGGCACGGCAGTAACAGACAGTACAATAAAAAAAGACATGTTTCCATTATCTAAATACTGTATTTACATGCAATTTTCATCATTTCATACTAAAAATTCTAAACGCTGTACAAAATAGCTTTGAATTTACAGAAAAAAATAGTCAGCCAGGACTCCAGTAAAAATCTGTTTATTTTACGGAAATAATCAGTATTCATTGTGAATTTGGAATTTACGTAGAAAATCCGTTAAAATACCAGTAAGTTTGTAATATATACGGAATATTTCCATGAAATAAACAATTTATTTGCCTGTTTGTTGACAATTTTTTTAGTGTAAAATTAATAGATTCTTTTCAGTGTATTTTTAATTTAAAAAGAGTAAAAATTTGATTGTTTCAAAGTTTTGTGTCCCCACCTTTACCTCTTCGTCTTCTATTATTTTGATACTCCTGTATATTACTATTATTTTTGTGAATTTTCGTGAAAGGTAGCATGAAATACTGGGATATTATTAAAATTGTTACCTCTAAGAAATTCTTTTTTTTTTTTTTTTTGCGGGTTAATTTATTTCAAAAGTTTTTCAGCAAGTGGGAAACTAAAATTTTTTAAGCATAAATAAAATCAGAAATAAAATTTAGGGAATATTTTCACCGATTTATCGATGCTAGTGCAGTACTTCTGAAAATATTTTTGGTTAAAAGAAATTCATGCATAGTAAACACATAATAAAGTATTTCCCTATCGGTTTGGGAATCGAAAAATCCCATCTGATCGTGACATATTTCTATGAAGCCAATTGTATCTTTTTGTATAAAAAAGATATTTGCACTGAAATAATGTTTATTACCCCAGAATGGATGTAGTTTTATCAATGTTCGGGGATGCAAATTCGATCAGTGTTGAAAAAACTTGAAAATATATTCATTAGAATACAGTAATCAGAAGAAAGATTGAACGATTGATATAATGATTTAACAATAGATTTACGAAATCCGTCGCTTTAGCGTGTTGCTAAATCTATGCTTTTTAAATAATCAAAAAATATAACTATAATTTTATAGAAATATGAATTTGTAGGTATTACGCTGTAAATGTCCTTACCTCATTTTATCCACCTGCCTTCAAATTTTGTGCTGGGGAAATTAGAGTAAAACCGAATAACTTATAAGTAGTTGCTTCTTGCCGACAAAAACTTCCAGCGTAATTTAAGGTTATTTCTAACGCTATCAAATTATATTTTTTTAGATTTATATTAACACTTATTTTATTTCCAATTTTCAGATTAAAACAATCAGAAATAATTTTTAAAAATTTACTTTTACTAAAGGATCGAACCAGGACTTATTGTGTTGCATGTTATATGTGAAAGCGCATTTTATAAAAGTGAAAACTTTAAAAGGTTTTTTACATTTAATATATATTTTTAGATAATTACTATGAACACCTAAAATCATTTCTATATGAAAAATATCAAAAATGTATTTAAATAAAGTTTTAAAGTATATTATTCATACTTTTGTTTTAGCCGCATGACAGGAGTTAATAGCTGAAGAAATCGCTTAATATCCCGACTTAAAAAAACATTTTGGATTCTGATAACCGCCATAGTTTAAGCTTATAATTCGATTACTTGTCTGTTAAATTTGTGTCCTATTTATGTTATTTTATTAAATTATTGATGAAGTTTTCATTTCGTTATGTAATATTAGCCGGAAACAAATGCCGAACTATTTATTTTAAGATAAAACGGGTTAATGTTTTGTAATCGCGATGCACGCAATACAGATAGATTTTTTTTTTATTTCTTTTTTTTTGAACGCTTAAAATTACTTTTAAAACCGTAAATAAAATCAGTAAATTCAGATACAGTTTTTTTTTAAATTGTATTTTGAAATAACATATTTAGTGTTTCGTTAATCTGATGAAACCCTATTCATCATGCTTCTCTGTCTGTCTGTCTGTCACAGAGTTCGTTCTCAGAAACTGTTTAAATTAAAGGCTTGACATTTTGCATACTTACAGCTGAATATCTCCGATCACACGACAAATCATAAAATTTTGAAAAATGCTTATATTAGTTTAATTAAATCAATTAATTGAATGACATCCGACTATTTCTGCGATTTAGATTTAAAAAAAGAACCTTAATGCCAGTCTTTATCGCGTAGGCTAGATGGCTCTGCACACTGTAAAAAAAATACGGACTAAAAAACGGAAATACTACTGGCAATCTAGACGCCAGTACTATTTCCGTTTTTTTACGGGAATTTTTACCCATAAATTACAGAAAATTTTCCGTTTTTAATCAGAAAAACGGAAAATTTTCTGTAATTTATGGGTAAAAATTCCCGTAAAAAAACGGAAATAGTACTGGCGTCTAGATTGCCAGTAGTATTTACGTCTTTTAGTCCGGTTTTTTTTTTTTTTTTTTTTTTTTTTTTTTTTTTTTTTTTTTTTTTTTTTTTTTTTTTTTACAGTGTGTGATAGCGCTTCTGTTTACTATTCAAAAAGTTTTTGGTTCGAAGCTCGGCGTCGGAGTTTAAAATTCTTTCCCAGGAATATATTTTATTATCTAATAGATTCCATTTTACCATTTTTTTTTAAATATTTGTAGGTCGAAAAATGAAATATTAAATTTTTTCCTTCGGTTGTTTGGTTGGTTGTATGAGGTTTTATGGAACACAATACCGTTAAGGGATATACTGCGCAAAAATAAAATGAGTTAAATTACCAAAAAGTGGAACTTAACCGTTAATTGCATGAATTATTCTTTTAGAATTGTGTTTTTTATTTTTATATTAAAGATTAGACACCAGAAATCTTAAGATAGATTTTTAATTATATTTAATAGCATATTTTTGTAATTTTTAGAGGGTTAATATTTCTATATAAATATAGTGGTTGTAAGAACTTAATTTATGCATTAAAAATTAAATAAAAAGGTGATGGAAATTAACATCACTATGCAATTAAGGGTTAAACCTGTCAATAGAATACAAAGAATACAGAAAAAAAAGACCATTGACAACAGCAATCTGGATGGGGTACCCTTTCCAGATGCAGTCAGGCAAGAATAGAAAAATAAAATGATAAGTCCTAAAACAGTAAATAACAGTAAAAATGACGCAGCAAAAAGGGCTGTCTGGATGGGGCTAACAACAGATGTCATAAAATTGTAAAAGAAAAATGTTACATGTTAAAACAATGAAGCAAATAAACAGTTGAGGAGCAAACATTCAAACCGTGTTTTCTCACAAAAAAATAAAAAATGAGTTATTGTTATTTTTATTAAGTCTGTGTTAAATTGCACGGAAACAAACGGTATTTTTTAGTAAAAAAAATTTTCTCCGATTATAAATCAATTTTAAAACTTGACGTTTCAATCAAAGAGTGTTTCCTCCAAAGCCTCCATTCAATCAAACAGTGATTTCTCCAGTCTGCCAATCACAGTTGTCACTTAATGTGTACTTTCGAAACCTACCATACATATCACAATTGAAACGGATTGTTTTAGAGAAAAAAATAAGAGAACTGTTAAGGTTAAAGGCTTCCAGAATTATAGATTTCAAGATCTAAGTAAAGAATATATGATGTAAATCTTTTTAAAAAGGAAGTTACTGTTGCCTTGTTCAAAGTGTTGTTTTAGAATCTCTTCCTCTTAGCCACGCCATATCAGTTAAAAAACTAAAGATGTTAAAAAACTTTTGAAGGTAATGCATGGTGAACAGTGGCAAAATCAATCTGATGATGTCTTCAAATGGTACAACCACATTATCCATGATTTATAAGCCTGCAGTAAAGAAGAGGGGGATATGTGTGACTGTCTAGATGAAGATATTGTTTTTAAAATTTGAAGTGGATTTCTGGCAAACGAATATTTATTTAGTAAATATTTAATGAATACTACTAGGTACCGTAATCTGTCATTTTATTTTATCAATAATTAACTGAAATTCGGTATTTATTCAAATAAAATAATGCTTTTGTATTATTTGTGCGTTAGAACTTATTTCATACAAAAAGCGTTTTATCCACTTGTCAAACAATCAAAACATGTTTCCTCCTCTGAATTCGGTCAAAACGTGATTTCTCCAAATATTAAATGCATTTTATTAATTCGTTTTATCTTTAATATCTTATGCATGCTTGCAATTCTTTCTAATAACCAGTAATAAAAATACACAGTAAAAATTAGAATTAAATACAAGTTATTTTCTAATTTATCAGTTTTTTGTGTTTTTTGAAAATTTGTATCTAAAGGAGAAAGCATGGTTTGCATGTTTGCTCCACAGTTAATTCTCAAAACAAAAGCCTGCCTGTTTTGAAAATTTAAAGGTGCCCCATGAGGTGTTTCCCCAATGAGGTTTGTCAATGTTGGTGAAGAAGAATTAAAAGAGGTTTTATAAATGTCGTAGGCTTGGATAATTAGATAAAAGAATGGTGAATTGTCAGGGTATCAAAGTGGCAGTGAGGACACATGGGTGCATCCTGCGGTAGTAAAGGATGTCTATGGGTGATTCTTAATGTACAATTCTCAGACGAGTCAGAAGAACACCAGTTTTCCTTGGATAACTCTAAAGCCACGTAATGATTGTGGATTTAATATGATGCAGTTTTTTATTGTATTCTAAATTCCAGCTTTTTTGCCATTTATTCTGTATAAAATGATTTATAAGTAGTTTAACGTTTGAGAATGGAATTTTATGGTGTAATGGATTAAGAGCGCGTTTTGAAGCCTCATCCGCTATTTAATTTCTAGGAATACCCATGTGCCCAGATACCCAGCAAAGTAAAATATTATAGCCACGTCTTTACAATTCATTATAAAAATCTTGGATGGCTGAGACATAATGATGCATTTTAAATGGTTTCATTGCGTCAATAGAACTACTTAAGTCTCTATAAATGATGAAGGATGTGTTATGATGATGAGATATGTGCAACATTTCTCTCTCTATTGCAATCAATTAAACTGAAATAGAAAGATAGAAATAATAGAATGAAGACAATAACTTAAAGATGTGCTTTCACACACACACAAAAAAAATCAACAATATCTCCACTTATACAGCCGTCTGTATAAATGTCGGTACAGTTATTAAAATTTGCTCAATGTGCAGCAAAAAATTGTTGAAAAAAAGTGGGAGCCAAATTGTTTTTATCATATCCTTTAAGAGGATGGAGGATGGTAATATTAGGAAGTTTCGAAGGAGGGTGCACATGAGATGACATGGACTCACCTCGACATTACTCAGAGGGCTATTGTCAATAATTTTCGTCATTCTTACTCCAAAAGATGGGATGCAATATGGGCAATAATAATAAAGAATATCATTGCCTGTATTTAAAATTTAGGTATCCAGTGGATGACCAGGTTCCGAAAGGGTACAGTAATATAAGTCCAGTGATAGTTTTTCTTTTTTAACCCATTTATGCCTGAATTTTTTTCTCTCAAATTAGTTGGTAAAATCACCTTAAAATGTTGCAAAATAAATTTGAAAAATACTTTTAAAAATTACGCTAAAATATTTTTGTATTTATTTGATAAAATGTAAACGGACTAAATACGGGAATATCCATATGTGGGAAAATGCATAATTATATGTTTTATATAAATTTAAATAAATTAAGCTTTTAAATTGTATATTATATACTATAATTAGTATTTTTATGAGCTATTAAAATATATTTATTTTTTTACAGAGTCTAACAACATTATAAGTATTATTAATAATAAATTAAGAATAATCGTATTTGAGGCTAAAAGAAAATTTATTTCAAAATCCTCTTGAAACGGACTTTACATAAATAACTGCCCCCTAAATGTCTAATAGAAATAGGTATGCATTTGCGCCTTGCACCCTTTATTTTGTACGTTACAAACATGTATAAAAAATAGGCTTGGACGTATAATCTCGCAATTTCAAAAAATGCGTATTTCAAAAAAGTCTACAAGCTAAGATTATGATTTATTTATTTGGATACTTGATACAAAAAATGCAAATAAACTTACTTTTACATTTCGATATCTTGAAAAATTAAAAATCTAAAAACACAGAAAAAGGCCTTTATTTAAGCAAATAAATATATATCGTATGCTATCATCTCTCGGTAATAGATAAAGACATGTATAGACAATTACTTCATCCGATTTTCATGTTGTAAAGAAGAAGAAAATTTTAAAAATTTATTAAAATTCGAAACGTCCCAAAAAGGGGACGTTAAGCAATAAATGGGTTAAGAAATGAATTACATGCAGAACCGTAGACCTGGCAAGCATAATCAATTTTAGTAAGGATTACAGCACTATATATTTTAAGGAGAGACGTGCGGCTTGCACCCCAAAGAGTGTTTGAAAGTACCTTAAATAAATTAAGCGATTTTTCACATTTTGTCCGTAATTGTAAAATATGTGGTAAGAAGGTCAGTTTATTATCAAAATATAGTCCTAGATAACGAAATATGTGCCCAACAGGAATATGAGATGAAGCAATAACAATTTTGGGATCTGGATGCAGACCCCTACGTCTATAGAAATGCACACAATAAGTTTTTATCATGATAAATTATAAAACCATTTTTATTTATCTACTTAAGAATACTTTTCATAGCAATTTGCAACTGTCTTTCAATAAAACGAATATCTTATCCCAAGCACATAATACGAAAGTCGCCAACAAAGAGATCTCCCTTCACACAAGGGGGTAGTTGGTTAAGGATGTCATTAATTTTGATTGCAAAGAGGGAAACACTCAGTACACTACCCTGTGATACATCCTTTTCTTGTACATAAAAGCTAGACAGTGCTCCCCCCATGCGAACTTGGAAAAGTCGAATGGCAAGAAAGTTTTTAACAAAAATTCGGAGGATCCCACGAAAGTCGAGCTTAAAAAGATCATGAAGACTTCCATAACGCCATATTCTGTCATAAGCTTTCACCATGTCAAAAAATTACTCAGACCAAATGGTTGCATTTAAGAAAGTCTGTCCGCATGTGACTTTCTACATGGATCAAGTTATCTATGGTAGATCTACCTCGTCAAAATCCACTGTGAAATGCGGCAAGGCAATTGTTAGTTTCTAAAATATGCACGAGGCGGCAATTGACCATTTTTTCAAGAAGTTTGCAAAGTCTGCTAGAAAGTGCGATCGGCCTGTAATTATTGAAATTGCTAGCATCTTTTCCTTGTTTAGGAAAAGGAATAAAGATAAGTCTGCACCAAGCACTGGCAAAAATCTGTTGTGTTCAAATCCTGTTGAAAGAAGAAAGGATATTGTTAAGATAGAGTGGTGAGAGGTGCTAGAGCATGTTGTAAGTGATTCCATCATGACCTGGTGCAGATAAATTACTTTGACAATGAAATGGCAAAAAAATTGTCAGCTCTGAGATAATAAAAGGACGATTGTATGAAAATGAGTTATGATAATTAAAATTAAACCTGGACATTTCAGTTTGTCTTTTGTAAGTTGAAAAGGGTTCCATCTATGCGTCTGATTTTGAAATAGATGTAAGTGTAATCCCTGTTGTCTCTTAGGAGATGTGATGGTTTGACCGTTATGTTTTAAAGACGTTATGTGATTTTCAGAATAAACGCCCATACATTTTTTCGCTCGTTTCCAGAGTTCTTTACTTTAAATATTGGAGTTTATGCATGATATGTAGTTAAACAAGGTTTCCCGTATGCTTTTGCTTCGCACTCTTCTAGCTTCAGACTTTGCTTTTTTATATGCCATATAGTTACTATTGTTTGGGTACTTCGGAAATAGATCCCAAACCCTCTCTTGTTAGGTAGATTTCGTATGAAATACTACCTATTGGGATCGTTCCTATGTTGGAATTTCTGAAAAATTTTTGCAGATCTACACCGATCATGACTCCTAGAACCCAAAACCACCACCAGTAAAAAACTTTATCTATCTATCTATCTATCTATCTATCTATCTATCTATCTATCTATATATATATATATATCACTTTCTTCTGGACACGATAACTTTCGTAATTCTGCATCAATCTCTTCCAAACTGATACATAAAATCAAAGGGCATAAATTCTCGGTCAAGTTCGTTAATGGGCAAAATCGAACCAAGGGGATAGAAATAGGGAGGGGTTTTGTGAAAACCGAAAACCCCCCATAACTTCTTAATTTTTGTACATATCAAATCAGTTTAGAGTTTTTATTACTTCTAAAAATAGGGCCAAAATTTTATGTATCACAGATTTTTGATAAAGTTAAAAATGGGCTCAAGGGGCGCAAAAAATAGGGTTTTTGGGAGAAAAAAAAATCATAATTTCGTCAATTCTCAAGATATCAATTCCAATTAATTTTATTATAAATCTCCTTATTATTATCTACAACTTTTATATTCATAAGTTTTTGATAGGACCAATTCGTAATGCAACAAAAAATTAAAAACGAAAACAAAAAGGGGGTTTGAAGAAGTAAAAAATCCATAACTCCGTCAATTCAAAAGATATAAAATCCCCATAAATTTATCATATATCTTCTTAATATTGTCTACAACATCTATACAGACAAGTTTCGGATAGGACCAATTCTTACAGCAAAAACAAATTAAAAATACATAGCGGTTGAAGAAAAAACCCATCTAAGTAAGGGTGTATTCAAATCCAAACTGCGTATTTTCTGACTCATTTTACAATTCATTTTTGCTCTCAAAGGCTTCCAAATGGTACGTTTTCTTACTCAGAAACTATATAATGTACCGTAATGGTCGATTTTTTGATAGAGGCAGAATATATTTTTAAAAATGCTGTTAAAGTGGGCATTTTGAACCGAATTTCCCGAAGCGGATTGTGTTGGAAAAATCATTGCATTAAGGATGCACTCAAATCCAAACTGCTTGTTTTCTGACTCATTTTTAAATTCATTTTTGCTCTCAAACGCATTTAATTGGTAGATTCGCTTATTCAGAAACTATATAATGTTCCCCAATGATCGATTTTTTGATAGAGGCAGAATATATTTCAAAAAATTATGTCAAAGTGGGCATTTTGAACGGAATTTCCCGAAGCAATTGTGTTATCACTTTCTTCTGGACACGATAACTTCCGCAATTCTGCACAAATGTCTTCCAAACTGATACATAAAATCAAGGGACACAAAATCTCGGCCAAGTTCGTTAATGGGCAAAAGCGGACAAAGGGGGTGGAAATAGGGAGTGGTTTTGTGAAAATCGAAAAAAACCCATAACTTCTTAATTTTTGTACATATCAAATCAGTTTAAAGTTTTTATTACTTCTAAAAATAGCGCCAAAAATTCATGCATCACAGATTTTTGATAAAATTTAAAATAGGCTCAAGGGGCGCAAAAAATAGGGTTTTTGGGAGAAAAAAATTCCTTACATCGTCAATTCTCAAGATATCGAATCCAATTAATTTTATTATACATCTCCTTAATATTATCTACAACTTTTATATTCACAAGTTTTTGATAGGACCAATTCGTACCGCAAAAAAAAAATAAAAACGAAAACAAAAAAGGGTTTTGAAGAAGAAAAATTTTCATAACTCCGTCAATTCACAAGATATAAAATCTCCATGAATTTATCATATATCTTCTTAATATTGTCTTCAACCTTTATATAGACAAGTTTTTGACAGGGAAAATTCTTACAGCAAAAACAAATTAAAAATACATAGCGGTTGAAGAAAAAAGTCATCTTATTACGGGTGCATTCAAATCCAAACAGTCTATTTTCTTACTCATTTTTAAATTCATTTTTGCTCTCAAACGCATCCAATTGCTAGATTCTCTTATTCAGAAACTATATAATGTACAGTAATGATCGATTTTTTGATAGAGGCAGAATATATGGACAAAGTGGGCATTTTGTGGGCATTTTGAACAGAATTTCCCGACGCGATTGTGTTAGAAACGAAAAATATTGCCCTACTGAGAAAATAATTGTTTATTAATCAAGTTTTAATTAATTGAAAGGAAAATAAAAACACAGGTCGCTTATAAATCTTTTCAAAAATCACGTCAGCATGTTTCATATTTTTTTTTTTATTATTATTAAAAATGAATCTGAAAATGTGCCAGAAAATTTCGAGTTGTTGAGCATGGAAAAATATTTTTTTTTTAATATCGCCTTAACATGATTCTGATAAAACCAGCTATTTTATAAAAAGGAAATAAAAACTCGTCAAAAGCAGACAGATAAAACTGTTAAAGTGGATTTATATCTAATAATGATTTAGTTTTTGTTGGTGAAATTAGTATACTTAACTTCGAAATCTACCTCTGCCTGTAGGCCGGACCGGCAGGGATTTTTTTCTTTGCACTCTGGCAATCACTATTCCACCATAGTTTTCTGTGCATATGTTTAGATGAAGTTTTTGGAATACTAGAATCAGAAGCATTAATAATACATTCAGTTATATTATGAAGCGCATTGTAAATATTGGACCTCTGTCATGCTAGCTGTGATGTTTACAAGTGCTGTGAAAGTTGGCGAGTTGGCTCTGTCATACTGTATATAACGTTTGGTATAGTTATTACAATCCCTATCAGAAGAAGTCGGTGTAATAAAAGACGGAAAGTGGTTACTGCCGTGCAGATCTTTTAAGACCCAGAAGTTTCAGAAAGGATACAGTAATTGACAGCAAATTGTAAGGTCTATAGCATGGAAAGTACGAGTCGGCTAGTGAAAATAAATATGATCACCATTATTGAGAAGGCATAAGCCGTTGTCAGATATAAATTTCTCTGTAATATCGCCCCGTTTATTAGCATCACGGTTGCCCCAGAGTTGGCTGTGTGCATTAAAATCCCCAACAATGATGTATGGAGTAGGGAGTTGGAAGAGGAGATTATCCAGATGTGATGGCTGAATAGTTTAGTTTGGAGGTAAATGAATGATACAAATTGTTATGAGTTGTTTTATATGCACACGGACTGCAAAAGCTTGTAGGTTTTCATTTAAGGAGACTTGAGTGTGGGGAAATCTACGAGAAACGAAAAGAGCCACTCCACCAGTCAGTGTTGCCAGATTGGGGAATTTTTTGTCCCCAGATTATTGATTGTCACCGTTTTTATGCAATAGAAATATTCAGCCTATCAAAGATAAGAGTTCCGACTTTTTGCATACCAGTATAATCTTACAGAAAATGTTGTTCTGTTAAATCGCAAAAATGTTCCGATTAAAGGAAATAACATTTTCTCTAAGATTATACTGGTATGCAAAAAGTCGGAAATCTCATCCCTGGCCTATTTAGAAATAGATTAAAAATTCTGAAAAAAAGGGCGAATTATACTATTTTTAAAAAGTAACGACAGTCAAATAATATGAATTAAAAAAGTCCCCAATCTGGCATCATTGTCACCAGTAGCCCTTTCGTTTCCAATATTGTATTTTTTGTAAGTTGCATAGTTGCATAATTTCGCTTTGCATTGTGATTTAGATGGGTTTCCCGTAGAGCTAAACATAATGGTCGATGGTCAGAGAAAATATTACAGATTTCGTTATGTTTATTGTGATATCCACGGCAGATCCACGAGCTAATATTATGATTAATTTTATAGATTCATTTATCTGCGTCATTTTATTCGGATGTAGTATACAGACTATTTCCACCGTTTTCTTCTAAATCCGATTCAGGTTGAAGCTGTACGGCGTCTTCATCCTCCATACACGTCTCATATGTTTGGTACTTTTTTTTTGAAGTGGACCCATTTTTAGAGTTTCACTAGACAACAGTGGTTTCGTCCTAGAACTAAAATTAGTTGATTCTAGATCAGTTTTTGGCGCTGATTCCGAATATGCTTTCCATTTATCTCTACGTGGTCAAGGTTTTGAGAAATTTCATATTAAAATTCTCGCGATTTGCAAATTCTTAACATTAGTTTATCAGTTATTAAGCCTAATTTGCATATTTTTCAATGGTGTAATGTTTACATCACTATCAACTTTAAAATAGTTGCCACAGAATTGACGTAATGTTTTTCTAGACTAGATTTTTATGCTAATTTCAAATCTGCAGTCTGTTTTCTTATGTCATGTCTAGTTTTTGAGTAAGATGAATTTCTACTTTTGCACGGCATTAACACAGGTTTGATATAAGATGCTTTTTAGGGGTGTGTAATTCATTGACAAGAAGGTGAACAGGGTCAGATTCATATCAGAGGCATAAAGAAAAATTTATATAATCGAAAAAAAAATAAGTAGTAGAATCTATCCTAACTAGTTGAAGTTTATCATACAACGTATCATACAACGTATCATAAAATGCTATTTCTGACTTTTTTGACCAAAAACGAAAATTTCACTTTTTTCAAAAACTAGACGTGATAGAAGAAAACAGATACAAGATTTGAAATCAGATCAAAAAACTGGTTTAGAAACATATTAGCGTACTTGTGCGGCAGATACATTTGAACGTCAAGAGACATTATTAAAAAAACATGAAAAATATGCAAATTAGGTACAATATTTCACAGTCACATGTCAGTAAAATATCAGAAACAATGTTTTTGTGAAGTTAATTAGGTAGTAATCATAACATAAAACAAAAAAAAAACCTGTCTGATATTGCTTTATACCTTAAATTTGAAAACAACTGTATAAAATTTACTAAATTTGCATAAATTGAAATACGCAAATATCTCTCAAACTTGACGTGCTGGAGTAAATCTAAAACTAGATTCGGAATCAGCACGAAAAAACGCATAAAAAACAACTAATTTCTGTTTTAGGACAGAGCAAAAGTTCATATTTGTTGACCAGTGTTTTTATTCTATTTCTTTTGATGGGATTTTGGATTTAATTGTTGGCATGTTATTTTTTTCGAAATGATATGTACGATTTTGTTTTATAGATGTATTTTACTGGTATCATCTTGGGAGTTTCTTTTATGCAGCGAAGGTTTAGGAAAGATAGGCTGTGTTTACTTTGAAGAGACAGTTTGTGATTTAGCGGGAATGGATTGTGTTGATTTTAATATCTGACTGGAGTTAGTGGATATATTTTCTATTTGCGAAGAAGTGTCGGTGACCTGACCCGATGGCTGGATTTTTTTGCATTTTTTTCTGAAATATGGCCGTATGTTTAGGAATTAAAACATGTTATCTAGAAGCCTCACAACCCTATATTTCACAAAAATCATTCTGACACAGTTAAATCTCAGAATAATTCAAAAGAAAAACTCACTGCATCAGATTCAGGGCTGCAGTCAGATATCAATCAGAGCCAAACCAAATCTCTGGCCGATAGATTTGATGATTCCGCCTCCAACGTTAAATTTCAAAATGCTAATTATTGGGCTGAAAGATTCTTCGTTGTTAAAATGCAAGAAGACAGTTTCGACAAGACTTCTCCTTTTTTTATTCACAAATCTATCCGAGGATTGATTGATGAACGAAAGGTTGGTTGGGAATTCCACTCTTTAGGGTGTGCGGTTTGAGTTGCTATAGTTTTATAGGATTTATATGCTGTTATTGAGACAGATGAGGCATATGATTCCTCATCTTTGGGTGCTACCGATTCGACTAATTTTCTGGCATCAGGATAAGATATATTCTATTTTGCCCGTATTATTTGAATTTCCTTTTTTGTCTTCCACTGTTTACGGGACTTTGAATTAGATGGGTGGTCTTTTTTACAATTAACACAATAAGCTGAAACATTGTATTGTACACTTTCACGTCCTAGTGCGCTGCATCGACCACAGATAATTTTACATCGGCATGATTATTTTGAGTCTCCAAAGCGTTGACATTCATAACAACGCAATAGGTTTGGGATGTAAGTTTTGACAGGAATATTATAAATATCCAGATTTTATTTATTTGCGTAAGTTGAGTGATTTAAATGTGAATATAATGTGCTTGGTAGGGATTTATATTTGATTAGCCAGTATTTCCTCTTCTCGACGGCAGTTTTTTATCCGTCTAGCTCTGATAGCATTTCGTTGTTTTAAATTATCTTCTATTTCGTCTTCAGCAACATGCAAGAGGTCAGATACAAATATCACTCCATGAGATGTGTTCTTGGTTCTATGTGGACATATGGAGACAGAGATATTCGCAAAATGTGTACATTTCTTTAAGTTTGTGGCGTGTTTGCTATTGTTCACTTCAACAAGAAGATTACTAGATCGTATAATTTTTAATTGCCTTTGATTACCAATCAATACTTTGACAGATTTGTGGATCAAAAAAGGAAAGGTCTGGTCGAAACTGTCTTCTTGCTTTTTAACAACAAAGAAACTTTCAGCACAATAATTACCATTTTGAAATTTAACGTCAGAGGCGAAATCAATCAACTCCATCGGCCCAAGATTTGGTTTAGCTCTGATTTATACATCATTGCATGCCTGAACCTGTTGCGGTCAGTTTTCCTTTTGAATTATTCTGAGATTTAACAGTCTCAGAATGCTTTTTGAGTGAAATATGGGGCTCTGAGGCTTCCACGTCACATGTTTTACTTTCTAAACGTGTAGCCATATTTCAGAAAAAATGTAAAAAATGCCAGGCATCAGGCCTGGTTACCGACACTTCTTCTTTAACCTTTCGACCCTTACTTTAAGTGCAGATCTCAAAAGGGTGAAAATTATTCCCAACAAACTTCCACGTTTTTCGTATGTTGGATTAAACTCGATAGCATTTCCTAGTCTCTAGTTCATTCACTTTGGAATCAGGTAGTCAGAAGCAAAGCTTTACAGCTCTGCCCAACCTACAACCCCTTTCACTGAAAGGTACCAGTCTCCCGGTGTTGATCCCTCACAGCGACCATAAAAATATTGCGTTCTTCGATCACGGAACCGAATTTCGGAAAATGCCCTGCATTCTGGTACTCATGATCATCCTAAAATGATAGAACCGAGGCGAAAAGATTAAAAAACTTCAATGCCCAGAGTGTACCATGTGAAAAAAAAAAAATCCACTATTGTATAAAAAAAGAAGTGATGTGGGAGAAAACTTTCAAACAAGGTGTATTTTTTGTCTTTTTTAAGATATTTTATTATTTTTTAAAACAAAACAAAACAAAACAAAACAAAAAAAAAAAAAAACGAAAACAAGGCTTGTAGAATACAGAATAAGTTAAACACAAAAGTCATTAAAAATATCAAACACGAACAAGAACAAAGAGTGATAACAAACAGAAAAAAGAAGATTAAAATGTATGAAACAAAGGAAAGAGGATAGACAACCAAAAAAGAGATGTAATCAGAAAGGGAGAAAGTTCGCTCGGGAATCCTGGGTCGCGAATCACCTAAGGAAGGTAATCCCCTATTGGATTTTTCTTTCGGACTACGTTTCATTGTCCGATGGATTTAATTAAAATAACTTTAATATATTTTTGCCATTTTAAGGGCTTTTCTTCATTTAAGCTAATATTAATTCGCTTAATTAAATACGCTTTTCAGATATACAAACAAATGCTGTTACAATTGTCTGAAAAAGCAGTTCATGAATATTTTTATTTTATTAAAAAAATAGTTTACATTGATTTTAAAATTTAATATAATGGTGCTGCCATCTCTATTCTTATTGATAAAGCATAAAGTCTTTTGAAAGGAATATTATATTAAATCCTTTATGCGATCTTCGATCACTTTTACCCGCTTGTTATCCCTATTAGATAGTGTAAAAATTTAAAGTTTTCAAGTTTTAGAAGCTAAACAATTGAAGTAAAATCGAAATTAATTGGTCAGCTATTCACCGTCATGACCCACCATGACTTCAGCATTACTCATGGACATTTTTATGCTTTAATGTGCTTTAAATTTACCATTGTGTGCTTTAGATATAGGTTAATTCCATCGTAAGTGACGTAACATTTGATGATCGATTATTGTTTTCTAAACTGTGAAGAAAATTTACTAATGAAGCTAAAACAAATTTTTATAATTTAAAGTATTTCTTATTAAGGACTTAATACCCAAGTACCGTCAGGTTTTTTTCAATTTCTATTTAAATCCTTAAAATTGCATTTAAAAATTTTTGTAATTGATGTGACATAAAAAAGACAAACTTATTTCTGCCTTCATTGAAGTGTAAAAATTATCAAAACTATCAATTTAAGAAAAATGATTTTGTGTTATTAATATCACTAAGCAATGACAAATTATAATTATAACTTTTTAAATTAATTTTTTAACAGCAAAAAAGAAAAATGGCATTTACATGTGTAACTGACGTAACTTTTGCTGTGTAACGGATGTAACGCTATTGCTTTACAAGCACAATAAATCCAATCAACTTAGTTTGTAAGCAGTAATTTACATAACGCCTTCTGAAAACTTAAAAGTACCCCTTGTCATTAATTGGCTGTGGCACTTTTTCTCAATGTCATGAATGTTGTACCATATACAGTCTGGGTGGACAAGATGGCCATTTCCAACCACGGCGGCAAGGATGCATCACGTTTATTTTAATTTCACCTGTTTGAATTTCTTCTACAAAACCTGGAAATTGTTAAATATCATAATTCACAAAGAGATAATCTCCAATTTTGAATTTATTAATATTAATGAATTCATGAGCAGTGTTTAAAACAACACGATTCTACAATGTTAGCTTCCAAACTGCACTCTTGATCATGCCCCCGATACTATCAATCGCACCATTCTTTAGGTTGTACCAAAGAAACTCTAATGATCAAATTTAAGGGATGGACAGAGCTCATGCGGTTTCAAAATTGAAGAAAGCGTGAATCTATTTTAACTGATTTTCTGCTCTATTAGAAAAAATAACGTATGCTTGCAAAAGGTCCATCTGTATTCATATTATGAATTTAAAATAGCAGAATTAAAACAGGGAACTGTAAATTTGTCATGTGCCAACTCATCACTGATAACTATATAAGAAACATTAACATATTTGCGATATATTATTGCTGTGAAAAGGTAACACTTTCTGAAATCCAATGATCCGACATAATTTCATTTTGATTCGGACATTAAAACTTTCAGAGAATGGAGAACAGCTTCATCCTCTGAAATTTTCTCTTTCAAAAATTGGATTTTCTGAAGTTGAGTTTTTGAAACAAAACAAACAGTGTCTCCGTAACATTGGCAACTGATTTAAAACTTCTTGCTTTGTATTTGAAAGTGCGGTTTCAGTTAAAGCCCTTTTTATTACCATTATTCCATTGCTAAAAGTTTGCTGAAATTTCTGTATGTGATGTTAGAATTAGATCATCAAGAAAGCTACTGATGTCGCTTCAATCTTCACATATCCCAAATAAAAAAAATCCAATTTACATACTGATTTGGCAACTAACGCATTTGTGTCAACTGGTTTTTTCACTTAAATTTTAACTTGTATAAGCAAAAAAGAAAGCGTGTAACTGGTGTAACCAATTCTTTGTTATGTTAGTTACATTTTTATGGTTACGTCAGTTACACGTTTTAGACAGTCTTTTTTATCCAATTGAAATTCAGAACTAATACATAGTTTGAAAGAATTTTTAATGCTTCAAAAGGTTTATGGATTGAAAATTTTCTTAAAGTAAAATATTTTGAGCAGGCTTAACTTTTCTCTAAAATTTGTAACTGCCGTAACAATAAAAAATCACTTCTAAAAGGCGTTTTATTCCAAGAAATAGTTTTATAAAGTTAAAAAAAAATATTTCAAATAATCTCTTTACCTACTTACTTTAATGCAAAAGAAAAAATATCGTCAAAATGTTTTTTTTTTTGGAGTTGCTGCTTCACCTGCAAACATGTGCACTTTTTGCTTTTGTGTTGTCAGAGAACTTGATGTAGTCTACATGATGTATAGATGGCAGCACATTTTATATTATTAGGAATTTTATATAGAACATAAAAACATAAGTTTCAATCTTTCTCATCATACCCTTAAATTGAATATATCATTAATTTTATTTTCCCCCCAAAATGATGATTTTTCTGTGGAATTGCCCCATACCATTGTGTGGTTTAGATAAACCATGATAACAATAGATACTTAGTAGTTTAAAAATTACAAGAAAATTATTTTTCATCAATTTTTTAAAGATACCGTTTGACATCCGTTGAAATAGTGTTAATGAAACCTTTCGTAAATACTCTTCTTTTATTCTTGTATCCTAATTTTAATATAAATGTACAATTTCTTCAACGCATTTTTATTACAGAGTGCTTTCCTAGAAAAAGTCAAATGACAAGGTACGTTTGCACGGTTGTGTTTCTCTTATAGGAAATAAAAGAGTTAAACATTTTTTAATATATATATGGAACACAATATTTTAAAACTTTAACTATGAACAAAATTTCGTTTCTAAGTTTAAATATTTAATATTTAAAGAGAAAATGATAAGTATTTTCATTACAATTTGAGAAACTGCAGAACAGAAGCTCATATCTTCAACAGCTTTAGATAAACCATACTAACCTAATATGTTCTTGTAGCTTTAAATGCCTTGTCTTCACCCGTTGTTTACCAGCTTCTTAACCACTGTTTTCGAATATCGGGTTTTATCTTATGTAGGCTATCTGGTTTTACTTCAAGAGAAGAAATATTTTAAAGCAACCGGTAAAAATGTACCTTTAAATACTAGCAACAGTTTAATTGGGGGAAATAAAGCTTTATTAAATGTGCTGAACACAATACAATAAAAAGTTTCAATAACGTTGAGTGCATACATATTTAAGAATTATGAGAACTAGCGATTATTAAAACAAAACAAAATGATAAAATCAACTTTAAACTCAGACAAAACCTGTATCCAGTAGGTATATACTAAATGCTTCTTATTATTTAAGACTAGAGCTAAGTTTTTACCAAATCCTGCCAAAACTGCTAAAATATCGAATTTACATCTAATATGATTTGTTTACCAATTAGAATAATTGTGTTAATATTAATCTAGTGTAATTTCGTATCCAGCGATTTCTGGAGTTCCATTACCTGAGATTTATTCTGTTGAGCTGAACCAGGTTTCAGACCAGATGCTGTAATCATCAAGGTTAGCTGGGTGAAAAAGTTCGACCAGAATCGTCCGGGATAGCTAAGATGGCAGAGCACTGGCGGCTTCAGCCAGGAGGTCCCTGGTTCGAATCCTGGTCCGGACATTTTTCGCCCAGTTGGAAATGTACATCTAATATGATTTGTTTACCAATTAGAATAATTGTGTTAATATTAATCTAGTGTAATTTCGTATCCAGCGATTTCTAGATTTCCATTACCTGAGATTTATTCTGTTGAGCTGAACCAGGTTTCAGACCAGATGCTGTAATCATCAAGGTTAGCTGGGTGAAAAAGTTCGACCAGAATCGTCCGGGATAGCTCAGATGGCAGAGCACTGGCGGCTTCAGCCAGGAGGTCCCGGGTTCGAATCCTGGTCCGGACATTTTTCGCCCAGTTGGAAATTTACATCTAATATGATTTGTTTACCAATTAGAATAATTGTGTTAATATTAATCTAGTGTAATTTCGTATCCAGCGATTTCTGGAGTTCCATTACCTGAGATTTATTCTGTTGAGCTGAACCAGGTTTCGGACCAGATGCTGTAATCATCAAGGTTAGCTGGGTGAAAAAGTTCGACCAGAATCGTCCGGGATAGCTAAGATGGCAGAGCAGTGGCGGCTTCAGCCAGGAGGTCCCGGGTTCGAATCCTGGTCCGGACATTTTTCGCCCAGTTGAAAATTTACATCTAATATGATTTGTTTACCAATTAGAATAATTGTGTTAATATTAATCTAGTGTAATTTCGTATCCAGCGATTTCTAGATTTCCATTACCTGAGATTTATTCTGTTGAGCTGAACCAGGTTTCAGACCAGATGCTGTAATCATCAAGGTTAGCTGGGTGAAAAAGTTCGACCAGAATCGTCCGGGATAGCTCAGATGGCAGAGCAGTGGCGGCTTCAGCCAGGAGGTCCCGGGTTCGAATCCTGGTCCGGACATTTTTCGCCCAGTTGGAAATTTACATCTAATATGATTTGTTTACCAATTAGAATAATTGTGTTAATATTAATCTAGTGTAATTTCGTATCCAGCGATTTCTGGAGTTCCATTACCTGAGATTTATTCTGTTGAGCTGAACCAGATTTCAGACCAGATGCTGTAATCATCAAGGTTAGCTGGGTGAAAAAGTTCGACCAGAATCGTCCGGGATAGCTCAGATGGCAGAGCACTGGCGGCTTCAGCCAGGAGGTCCCGGGTTCGAATCCTGGTCCGGACATTTTTCGCCCAGTTGGAAATTTACATCTAACTGAACTGTACTATTTGCTTTCATCCTACAGTACGATTTTGAACTTCTTTCCCTTGAAATTCCCTTATGAGGAATTCTCGTAAATCTAGAGTTAAAAATAACTTGCATTAATACACTTTGTAACTAGTATTTTTAATAAATAATCGGCTTCATTTTATTCAAAATTCAAGAATTCAAAATCCCATTTATTTGAACGATTATTTTCCAGGAGAATTGCATAAGAAAAATATTAAAAAATAGCATATATAAAAAATCTCCTGATCATATGTTTTGAAAAGTTGTATTTTAGAAATTTCTACATTTTATAAAAGATCGGGGGAAAAAATGAGTATACTTTATTTTTTGCATAAAAAAGGAGGATTCTTTCCATTTGTTTTTCTTTATCAATTTGAAACCATACGATTAATGGAAAGTGGTACACATTATGCGACATAACTACTCGGTGTGATTTTTCAGCTGTGATATGCATTTAAAAACTTACGTAATTTTACCGTTTTACGAGGTATGCAGATTATATACAGGGCTGCATGTAAGATATCGGTCAAATTACCGGCTATGAACAGCAATTGCTGAAAATAATATTTTACTCCATTTCTTTCCTTTTTTTATATGTTTATTTCAATATCTTATGGCATTGCACGAGCAAAAATGAAATTTCTTAACAATATTCCAATTTAGTTGGAAAATATTTTGATAATCTATGCCGTAATGAATGATTTTTAGTTATTTTTCTCCATAAAACTGTTTCATAATATATCAATCAGTTATTATGAAATACTCTAACAACAACAACAAAAATATGTTCTAGTCTCCATTAACTAGTGCTTACATGGGAAAATCGAGATTTTTTTTATTCACAAGTGGTGTAACTACACGATAAATTTTTCCTTTACTTTTAAAATGCCCAGAACATATAGTGCTTTCACAGGTACTTTTTTTAAAAAAATGGAATTTTTTTTAAGATTAAAAAGAAATATGTGCTCTTAAAATTCATTCGGAAATATGAAATAAAGACGAACATGCAAAATGCAAATAAATATATTTAACTATAAAATTCCAGTCTTAAAGCATGGATGCAGTGTAAATAATATTTTAAAAATGAAACTACTCGATATATTTTATTACGGTCTACTGAATATCCGTTTCGTAAAATGTACTTATTTCAAATTCCTTTTGTTATGCTTGAGTACTTACAATATGTTTCTAGTTTTCTTTGTTGATGTTGTATTTTTCACGCTTCTGTCGTGATATTTAGTTATTTATATAAAATATTTTTTTAGCATCATTAATTAATGATATTATATATAGTACCAGAATGAAGAATGAAAATATTATGAGAATTGTACATAAAAATTTTAGAGAATGGCGGTTTTAAAATTTTAAAAAAAAGTAAAAGGAGACCAGCTAATGATTTTTTTCTTCCTTGATCTCTGATTTTTTTTAAAATTAATGTGTGAAATCAGAAATATCTTTAGTAAGCTTCCTTGTTTTATTTCATAATATCCGCGAAATACGGTACTGATCTCTCTCTCAAATTGTATCTGCACTCAATTTAACAAATAACAAGTTGGATATTCCCCGTTAAACGTGGCTAATGAGGCGCTTTCGTACTATAACTAGTTTTATAAATATTTTTTGCACCTAATATTATACTGAAAGTATGTTTTAGTGCACTTTATAAGTGCATATCTGTTTCATTCTGTTCGAAAGGCTGTAACATCATTAAAATACACTTGAAATATTTTTTTCCAATTCGCCATAATGTAACGAAAAACTTTTGGCTGTCCCCGTAATTAAACTATGCATCCGATTTTCATAAAATTTGAAAGGATTCGACAACATTTTGCAACAATCTTATATTTAAAATTTCCAGACCATTTAGTTGGGTAGTTTTTGCCCTGTTATATGAGGACAGACGGACAAACAGTCAGACGGACTGAAGGACTATAGGTGCTACGTCAGGCCCGTAGCTAGACGATGCTTCCAGGTCGGGCTAATGTTTTTCCAAGAGGGGCAAAATTACTTCATTTTTTTAGACTTTTACGATCATTTAAAAATATATATTACGTATTCAGATTCAGTATAAGTTTATAACTCTTCCCAAAGTAGTTGAAAAATGATATTCTTTCATCTTGCTGTCAATCCATAAACTAATTTTTGTAAATATGGTTAAGATAATGTGGATTTCCACTAAAATATTGGATGTTGTTCAGGATTACTGCAACAGCGTCACCAGCCAGTTGTCTGTGGACACCACCCCTCCCCCAAAGTTGTCCGTAGAAAAATGTGGATACTTGCATTTTTATGCTTTATTAATAATAAACTAATAATACAATATTCCAAGAAATTCATTTACAGTAAAATCTGTAAAAATTGATTCGCAAAGGATCGAAAAAATATTCCGTTTTAGAAAGTTTCCATCTTATGAGGTATAATTGCAGTGTTAAATTTAGGCACTTTTTTCGGGGGGAGATTACTGATGCTTCCGGAGTGGTAGACAGAATGGAGCTTTTAGGGTGGGAATTGCTCTTTTACAACTTTAATAAGCACAAAATTAGAAAGCTTCCGGGAGTGACATTTCGATGCTCAGGGGAGAACCCTCCTCCCGGGTCACTGAATTGCTTATTTATTTTATCGTATTCCTTTCAACGGGAGCATGAAATGCTCTCATGTAAGACAGCATTTTGTTATAGACAGGCTCTATTTACAAAGATTTTACAGTATTTATGGAATTTTATATGATTTAAAATTTAATATAAAGAACGCCTTGGTAATTACGTTGATAGATTCGTCACTTATTTACAAAGCAGGTAAACCTCTCACAACTAAACATTAACATATTTTCACGAATTTTTTACACATGTTTTAAAAACATAATGTGTTTATAGCTGATAACATTTTCAAACAGTTTGCACAATAGAAAAAAAAATCACTGCCGGCTAGGCCTGCAAGCACAGATAGATTTCGAAGCTAAGTACTAATTTCACCAACAAAAACTAAATCAAGATGAGAGATAAACCCAGTTTAACAATTTTATCTGATCGCTTTTGACGAGTTTTTAATTTCATTATTCTGTAAGAGTTGGTTTTATCGGAATCATTTTAATACGATAATTTTTTCTTCAACCCCGATTTTTTTCACCCCTTGAGAATATTTTTAGTAATATCACCCATTAGTAGATTTCATCTTATCAGAAACTTGTTACTACAAAAGTTATAGATAATATTAAGAAGATTTATATAATAAACTTAAACCGTGTGGTGATTGTTTCATTAAATGAACCATACACTGGATTTTAAATTCTGGCGTTCTTTTTATTGATGCACGCGCACGTTTAATAATACAATCCTGTATACAGCACCTCTGAGGGTTGTCAAAAATTTTCATCACACCAATGATACTTTTTTTGTTGCCCCAGTGGTAGATTACCGGAGATGTGAATTTTTTTCTTCTACAACACCTTACTTTTTTATTTTAATTTATTTTATTATATTTTTCTATTATTATTATTTGTTGTGTGTGTGTGTGTGTGTAAGAGTTGGTCACTTGTCATTACAAAAGGTGCAGATAACATTAAGAAGATTTATCATAAATTTAAGTGGTTTTGACACCTTGAGAACTGACGAAGTTATGAATTTTTTCTTCTTCACAACCCTCCCCCCTCCTCTTTTTTTTCCCCTGTAAGAGTTGGTCTTATCAAAAACTTGTCAATATAAAAGTTGTAGACAATATTAAGAAGATTTATAATAAATTTAAGTGGATTTCATATCTTGTGAATTAACGAAGTTAGGATTTTTTTCTTTTTAAAACCCCATTTTTTCTCTCCTTGAGGCCATTTTTAATGATATCAAAAATCTGTCATACAAAAATTTTTGGCCCTTTTCCTAGAAGTAATAATAAGTTTAAACGGATTCGATATGTATCATAATTAAGTAATTGTGGTTTTTTTCAGCTTTCACAAATATCCTTTCCATTTCCGTTTTCTGCCCCTTGATTTCATGTATCGGTTTAGAAGAGATTTGTGCTGAATTATGTAAGTTATCGTGTCTATAAAAAAGGTGATATTATATATATATATATATATATATATATATAATTACATTAGATTGATAGATAAAGTTTTCAACTTGGTCGTGGTTTTGAGTTCTAGGGGTCATGATCGTCATAGGGCTGCAAAAAGTTTTCAGAAATTCCAACATAGGGGAGAATGTAATAGGTAGTGTTTCTTACGAAATCTACCTAAAATAGGGGTGCACAATCTTTTTTAGAGAAGGAATAAAAATGTCTGGGTTGTCGAGGGCCACATCAGTAACACAGAGAGAATTTTATTTTAATGAGGTGGGAGGGAATCTGTGGCCTATAATCAGATAAAAATGAGGATTTCAGAGGGAGGAGGAGTTTTCCCCTCTAGGTTCCCCTACCCAGTCAACATACCCAATTCAGTTGGCAAATTTTCCGCGCCCGATCAATGAAATTCGCGATTTGTTCACACCTGATTACCAAAATTCAGGAGTTTGTCATCCCCCCCCCCCACCACCACCACAATTGGACGAAATTCGAGATACTTAACTGAATCTGATGAAATATAGAATTTTTTGCGCTGTAAACTGACAAAATTCCCGATTTTGTTCTGGCAATAAAGTGACGAAATTCGCTATTTTACGCAGCTGATCACCAAAATTTGAGATTTTTCCGCGCCCGATCAACGAAATTCGCGATTCTTAACTGTCTGACGAAATTTGCAATTTTTTCTCTCGGCAAATTAACGAAATTTGCGATTTTTTCTTGCGGTAAACTGACGAAACTCCGGATTTTTCCGTAGCCGATCAACGAAATTTACAATTTTTCTGCGCCTCATCGACAAAATTCATGATTTTTCCGTGCACAGTCAACGAAATTTGCGATTTTTCGCTCCCGATCGACAAAATTCGAGATTTTTCGGTTCCCGATCGACGAGACTCGCGATTTTTCAAGTCCCGATCGGCAAGACTCGCGATTTTTCGGTTTCCAATCGGCGAAAAGCGTTATTTTCCGGTCTCGATCAACGAAACTCGCATTTTTTCCGTGCCTGATCAACGAAACTCGATTTTTCCATGCCTGATCCACAAAATACACCCTTTTTTCATGCCCGATTGGCGAAATTCGAGTTGTTTTTCATTTAGCGACTGATGGAATATGCAACTTGGGTATTTCCTATGCTGATATGTATGGTATCGGCTGGCCGCTTAACGAAGTTCGCAATTTAATTGATTGACGAAATTTGCAATTTTTTCCCGCGACAAATTGACGAAATTCACGTTTTTTTTCCCTGCTACCTATGGGCAAAGATAACTATTTTTTCTAATTAGACGAAATTCGCGAGCCACAAGTTAACCGACCGAAGGCCAATTTTGGATCGCGGATCACAGGCTGTGCATCCCTAACCTGAAAGTCTTCTTACAAGCGTCTTTCCGCTAAATATCAATAGTTTTCCACGAATCTTGTGCATAATCTTTGAAACCATTATGTTTATGACTCATAAAAATTTCAAAGAGTTAAGACAATAAGAACTATTTTATTATTATTATTATTACTAAATGTCTGATGAGAAAAAAAAAATCCGCGCATTTTAAAATTCCGAACCCGCTATTTTTTGTTGAAATACGAAAAGATATATAACATCCTTTAAAGAGCGCATATTTTACTTTAAAATGTCTCATTCGGTATAAATATTGCGGAGTCAACGATATGAGGTTCGTTTTGATTTTTTTTTTTTTTAAATAAATTTTAAAAATATCGGATTAAAGATATAAACTAATGCAAATTTAAGGTCAATATTGTCACATCACGGGCGACAATGGGCTGGTCAGCAAGTATCACACAAATAAAAACTATCATGATAATGTATGTCAATATAATTCACTATTGTGGCTTTCCATTCGAACTCTCTATTCTCTAACACAATCACGAAAACATTTTTATGCTTAAATTCCATAAAGTTACAATTATTATGATTCTGACCCCACGATTGCAAATAGCGTTTTCTGTTTTCTATAAAGACAAAGTATATTTCAGAAAAAAAAATGCAAAATGGTGTTATAAGCCAATTTTTGAGGCTAGGAAAGGTCATCTGAGACACTATCGCTTAAAGCTCAAGATTCGATGCATTTGTCAAAAAATGAAAAATGCTGTACCATTCTAAACTACTTCAATAATCTTGCATGCGAATGTCAGGCCTGAATCATAAAATGCCTTAATCATCGATGCCTTAATCATCGTTCGCATAAAACCGCGAACGCATTATAAAGTTTCACAAAATCGAGTGAACAAAAATATTTTTTACAAACAGCCGTACGTGATTATTGTTTGCAAACAGCAGCTATAAATTAGGGAAATACCAAAATAAAAATGAGTATTTCATAACTTAAAAATATTAATGCTCGTTTAGTATTTTTTTAATTTTTCAGTTTATCTTACCGCTTCGCAATCTTTCATTTATTTCCCCTTTTTCATGCAGAAACTATGTAATATTTGGATATTTATATCACATATATAGGAAGAAAGGAAGAAAACAACAAAAAAGTACAATAAATAAGGTGATATCTTTGTTAAAAATTAAAGGTTGGGGGAAGCACCATAGAAAGCACTTTTTGTACTCATAAAAATAATAACTTAATTCCGTAATATTCGCATTGTTAAATTACATTTAAATCATTTAATTAATAATTAATAAATAAGTTAGACAGTATATTCAAATAGTCATATATGACATTTACAATGATTATTAAGCCCCTTTAGTCTGAAAAACCCTTCCTAGATATTGCAATTCTGTGTGATAATGATTTTACAAACTTTTATGAGTTACAGCAGTGTCACGAAAGCTGTCTCAAAAACATTTCCCACTTTTGTTGAAAAGCCCCCAAAAGCAATATAGTGAAGTTAACAATGACAAAACCACATGATTGTAACACATGATAGTTGCCTGTTTTGTGGAGCTGAAAATCCAAGCATTTGGTTTCAATCTTACATGATTTCAATAAATTGCACGTATGACAGTTGTATAAAGAAAACGATTTTTGCGGACATCGGAACCAGTTTCAGAAAAAGAGTTAAGAGGATAATTTCTAAACCCTAATATTCTTGTAGTTTGACTCTTTGGGGAGGCGGTAATGTAAATTTCTATACAAAGGAACAAAAAGAAAAATTTCCTGCAGCTCTTGGAATGAAAGAAAAAAATGTCTTTACAATTGAGTTTTTTGTTTAAATTGTGTTGTTTGAATTGAGAAGTTTTAGAGATGGGTGTCTGTTAGGTTATCATCTATTCTAAAAAAAAAAGTTTTTCTTTGAAATGAGACAAAAAAAAAAAAAAAAAAAAAAAAAAAAAAAAAAAAAAAAACTTTGTAAATTTAATGTATTGATCAGGGATCAGGATGTCCAGTCGATTGTGCTAGGTCGGGCAAATATTTTTCCAGGTCGGGCTTTGCCCGACCTCGCCCCCACCTAGCTACGGGCCTGGTATTTATATAATTACAAACGCACCTTAAAATGAATCAAAATTCACCGCGCTTTTAATATTCGTTGTATTTACCTGTCGAAATGCCAAAAAAAAAAAAAATCATTTTCGTTTCGGAATTGCAAAGTGATTTTGAGCATTATTACAATTTTCAGGTAAATCTATCTATGATATTTGGAGTTACAACAAGGTAAAGTCGTAAAGAAATTCCTGACTGCACGCATTATTATGTTTCAAGAATTATTAGTTTCTCCGCTTGCTATTTATTGAATTTTTAAAATCGTCTCTCTATTTTAACATGCCCTGTATATGAAGTTCGCAGAAAATAATAATAGTAAACCGAAACGCAATATAAAGATATAAAATCATATTGCGGTATGTATATTTATATTTTTGTTTATTTGACAAATTCAAAACATAGAAGTTTCAAAGTAACAAGAACAGTGGCGAAATCACATGTAAAGCATCAGACCTTGACGCACAGTGGTAAAAAAAATGACATTATACGTTTTAATTACCGAATTTTTGCTGAGAAAATCGGGAATAGTCATTCACTTCATAACTGGCCTTTTGTTTTCAATTTATGTCTAAAAATAAGCTTAGGGGGTCGTATGAAAAGATAAATTGAAACAAACTTTAAAATACCCAATTTTGACATCATAGTTGGATTATTTTGTAAATTTAAGTTCGAATACAAAACGGAAAGTCATTCGTTTAAGAATTATGCACCTGTAAAGTTTGAAAATTCAAATGGTAAATTTATTTTTTAAAATTGCAAAACAAACTACAATGCCTTTAGTACTTTAAGCATAACTCAAAACTACTGAACAGAATAAGCTTCAATATTGGATTCCTACATTTAAAGCTCATAAAAATATATACCTGTAAAATACATAGATTACCATACATATCATCTTCTAATATTAATTTCGTAATATATAATTAGAAAATTAATTTTCGAGCAGTACATATGTGACATGGTACAATTTCAATATAGACTAAATCTTATTTATTTTTACATAAACCGAGAGAAGGGATATTTTCCAAATGAATATGTAGAGTCGCGGAAAAAAAGGAAACACCCCTACTAACACTGCAACTAATTATAATAGAAGAAAGGTACTGGTACCAAAGACTAAAAGTAAAATCTTCTTTTAAACGATGTATATGAATTTTGCTTAGGGGAGCCATCTACAAATCAAAACCAGAACAAACTGTGTTTTTTTCAATAGCAACACCCGATTTTGACAATATATTTAAAATATGCAGTTCAAACGATGCCTAGAAACGAAATTTCAAGTCATTTGGATGATAAGTTTTTGAATTATAAACGTTCAAAATTTAGAGCTTCTAATGTTAAATTACATTTTCAGATTTTTAATAATATCTCATGAAATTATAGTCATAATGTGATATTTTTTTGTGTGGTTATAATACTAAAAAAACCAAACATAAATATATGAAATTTGTAATTTTAAAAATTTTATAATATGAATTATGAGTTATGAAATTAATATTCGAAAAAAATATGAATTCCAAATTACAATTTTTTTGATAGATTTCTATTTATTATGCATTGCTTTATGTGAATTCCCAATTTCAAATTTTTCCTCCAAGTAGTTTTCGAATTATGATTAAAAAACGTCAAAATGATCGTTTAAGGGGCCATCTATGATATGCAGAAAAGCATAATTTGAAAAATATATGAGGACGTGAGTTTCAAAACTCGCCTTATCCAAAATTTAAAAAATGGAGTTTTCTCTACCAATCTATTCTATTGGTAAACCTGCATAGAAAAAACATTATAATATGTAAAAAAAATATTTTTATTCCTAATTTTTGGGTTCATAAAATATTGGTTTAGTTTCAAAACTCGCCTTATCCACTAGGGAGTTGGCAACAAAACTAGCTTTATCCCTGTGCGTGCGTAGACCAACGGACGACTAGCTTATCAGCCACTATCACAGTAATTTCCGTTAATTTCTCTGCAGCCTGTTGCTATTTTCGTTTCACCTGTTTTATTCATACAAACTAATTAAATAAGTTTTACAGCATGTCTTATGTATAACGGACAGTGAATAAAATCTTGCATTTTGTGGGGAAGGGGGAAGAAGAGGAAAAGAAATACGAACACATGGGCTAGTAAAGAATACACGCAAAAGAATATTAAAATGTCAGTTCAAAATGCAGAATAACTTTCTATATTTCTTCCTGTCAGAATGTTTTAAAAGATTTAATTTTTATTCTGAGGCATAAACCTAAGGCATTTCCGGTTCTCTCAAAATGCATTCACCAGAAAGAAAACCTCGAGTATTCAACTCTCTCAATGTAAGATGTATAACGCTTCCACCAAGTTTTTATTTTCAAGCAAAGACAAAACTGCATAAGATAAATTTATTTTGAAGTTCACATCTCAAACATCTTCTTCAAGAAACCGTCCAGGTTTCTTTACTTCCATTAAACATCTAGAAAAATAAAAATTTTCACCTTGAAAGTTTTTTTTAAGTACATCTCAGTGCGCTTTCAATGGCATTACCATAAGGTACTATACTATAAAGACTAAGAACCATGCCCATCTTCAAATTTGTGGAAATGTATTTCGGAAGTTTCTTGGAATATCAAAATTCAGAGTGTAAATGTTGTGTTTAAAGCATCTAAAATCTGGACTTTCTTTTTAAAAAGAAAGGGGGGAGGGGAGTCCCCTTAAAGCAAGAGAAACTTAAGGATGTCCACGTATTGTTTAAAAACATTTTGATGAAATCTGGTCAGAAATGGAGGTGCTTAATTTCTATAAAAATATTATTTCTAAGGAATCAGAACAGAAGGAGATGATCGAGGAGGATTACGATGATATTCCAGAAGAAAAACTCAATGAGTTATTTGTTTAATTTATTTTTGGATATTCTGTAAATACATTTTATTATTATACATATATTTAGCTTATGCTGGATTCTTTTATAGAAATCGACTATGCTTTACTTATATTGGTGTTTCATGTACGCTTGATGAAGTGAAATGCTATATAAGCTTCCGGCTCCATCCTTCCATTTGATCTATTGTTTGTTTAAATATGTCTTTTAAGTGTTCAACATTATTTAGCTGTTTTTTTTTGTTTGTTTGTTTCATATGTCATTAATAGATTTTTCTTTTTTCAAAATTTGGTGGTTTTTCATATGTTAATATGGATTAATCGTATGCAATGTGCTAGTCAATTGGTGGATTTTGCTTAATTAGTATTACTTGTATAGGGTTCCATCTGTATTTTGCATAATGTTACAGTTATAATTTGCTGCTAAATTTATTAATTTATTGAATTAATTATTGCAATTGAAAATAGATGATGATTTTTAATTATATTATGGCTATACATATACATATATATATATATATATATATATATGTGTGTGTGTATAGTAAAGCGAGGAGAGTTCGCGCGGTAGGAGAGATTGCGCACAAAGAGATTCGACGGGAAGGAGTAGAGTGCGCGCCCAGTGACTCCAGGTAGTTGTACAGCAGCATTAGTGCATTGTCTACATGAATGTGCATATTGATTGTTCCAAGCGTCTTGGATAAAGCAGTGCTATTTTGTTTTGTTTTTCCAAAGTAAGTGATTGAATTTTCATAACTGTTCGTTAGAATTTTTATAGAACGTCAGTAATACAAAATATTTTAAACTTAAACGATTTCTTATAAACTACTAACCTGGACTAAGTATGCGAACACTAAAAAGTCATTTTAGAAGTGGCCATATAGTAAAGCGAGGAGAGATCGCGTGGTAGGAGAGATTGCGCACAAAGAGATTCGACGGGAAGGACTAGAGTGCGCGCGCAGCGACTCCAGGTAGTTGTACAGCAGCCCTAGGGCAGTGACTACATGAATGTGCATATTGATTGTTCCAAGCGTCTTGGATAAAGCAGTGCTATTTTGTTTTGTTTTTCCAAAGTAAGTGATTGAATTTTCATAACTGTTCGTTAGAATTTTTATAGAACGTCAGTAATACAAAATACTTTGAACTTAAACGATTTCTTATAAACTACTAGCCTGGACTAAGTATGCGAACACCAACAATTCATTTTAGAAGTGGTCATATTTAAATAAAAGGCCGCGCAATCTCTCCTACCAATATAGGAGAGTTTACGCATCTGCTACTTAAAAGAGATGGCGCATTTCCCCATAAGTTTAAGTGCTAGGAGAGATTACACAGCTTATTGATAAATTTGTATGAATTGCAAATTACGTGTAAAACGTAAGAATGAATCAATTTTGAAATAATTTCGGAAAAACACATAATTATCAAAACTAAATTTGCCAACAAATTAATTTGCAAAAATATACTTTTGCAGATAAAAATTTTATTAATAAATGAATAATACAGTTGTTATTAGATTAATTTTATGTCATTATTTTTGTTAATAAATTAATAATATATTTGTTAATAATTTAATTAAATACTTATATATATTTTTTTAATTTATGGACAATTAATTTGCTAATAAATTAATTTTGTTAACTAAAATAAATTTTCTAATACGATGTTTTAAAAAAATCTTTCACCCATCCCAAGTAGTGTCATGCCATCAAAATCAAAAGGAAACAGAGTTCAATTAATGTTACTGATCCGCAAAATATACATGAAAAAAGACTTAAGAAGGATGCCGCTACAAAAAAAAAAGAAAAAAAAAACTACTGAATATAAGGTTTTTCCACAAAAAGTGGAATAAGAAACTAAAGGGAACAAAACCGAAGATCAGTGAGGATGAGTGCACTGAATGTCTGTAACCGTACCAGGAGACAACTTCGACAACTGACTGAATTCAATGTATTGCTTGTTGCAAGTGATTGCACGAAAGATGCACTATTTACAACAATAAGTGCATCGATTGTGGACGACGACAACTTCGGTTCGCAAACAAAATACAATGAAACTGTGGAAATGGAAATGAAGTAATTTTCAAGTTAAACATTTTATCAACTAGATTAATGTTATTTTGTAATCTTAGTAGGGCTTGCTTTTTTTGATATTTTAATCTTCTTAAATTAAAATTTTTAACTGTTGTTAAAATAATCCTTTCTTTTATTTATTATTTAAACTTTTGGTTGAAATATTCACTCCTAATACATTAATATTTACTCACAAAGACCAAAGACCTTTTAACAATGTCGATTAAGTGTAATTATTATTGTTAACAATTTAATTTTAGTTATTATTAATAACAATCTCTTCTACCTATGTGCGCAATCTCTCCTACCTATGTGCGCGTTCTCTCCTACCCTGTAAGGAAAGATTGCGCAAAATAGTTTTCTTGGTTTTATTACTGTTGTTCTATTAAATTATAGTATAACAACAAAATAACAATGGAAATGCATAAAAAACAAATGAAGTCAAAATTATTCATGCATTGTTTAGCAAAATATTAATATTTAGATTTTTTGTTATTATTCTTTTGAAATGTGCGCAAACTCTTCTCGCTTTACTATATATAATATTAAATGTTATATAGATTAGATTATATCACATAAAAAAAAAATAATCATAAGCTAGTTTTATTTGATTAATAAGTTTTATTTGATTGTTGATACGTTTGCTTTTTTATAATAAATGTAATACTAAATTTTAATCATACTTATTACTGTCACAAGGATTATTTTTGAATACAAAATATTATCATCCGATGACCAAAAGTAGAAACTATTAATTTCTTTCAGCAAGTATTGATAAACGATGTTTTTTCTTTTTTAAGAAATTGATATCAAAACTTTCTTATTCATAGATTGGCAACAAAACTCTTCTTATCCATAGGTTGGCAACAAAACTCTTCTTATCCATAAGTTGGCAACAAAACTCTTCTTATCCGAAACTTTTTCCAATTAATTAATTAAATGAATTAAAGTAGATTTTCCAACTTAACACAATGATATTACAGAGCAACTAGCTATAATATACGAAAAATTGGAGGTATTCGATGCACGGTGTCGCAGTTACAGGTTTTTCGCGATTTTCCAATATTTGATTTTTTGGATAAGGCGAGTTTTGAAACTCACGTCCTCATATATATTACTCATTTTCTTGACACATTTGGGCTTGCAATAGTCGAACCATATTAAACGATTGAAAAGCGAATTGAAATTGTCATATTGGCAAGAGGTAATACATTAATAGAAGTGACATAGTCCCTCTGCAGAATTTCAACAATCGAGTAGCGAACTTCAATTTGGATACAGTCCTAAAATAGGCTCATTTTAAAATAATCAATTTCGCTTAAACTAATCATAAGAATTTAATGAAATTTTGTTTTTAGGCTAATTGAAGGAAGTAGGATTTATTTATGGTGTCAAACATGGGTATTGCTGTTGAAGAAAAACACTTTTGGGTTCATTTTCATATGTAGATGGACCCCTAAGCAAATTTTATATACATCATTTAAAAGTAGACTTTATTTCTAATTGTTTCGTAACAGTAACTGTCTTCTACAATAATTTGTTGCGGAGTTGGTCTCGGGTGTTTACTCCTTTTTTCAATGGGTGTACTTTCATTTTTCTTCTCGGCAAATTAGCCTTTTAGATGTATGTCATGTTCTCATTTTTTATCATTAATTATACATTAGCGTTCGTGTATCGTGTTAACTAATCTACCAGTAATGTATAAAAATTAAATGTACAATATTTAAGCGCTTATCCCTAACAAAAGAAATGTAAAGCAGATTACTTAGATGTACCTTTTTTTATTGGGAAACACTAAACGATTTACAATAATAATTTTAAAAAAAATTGGAAGTAGCTAAGTTAAATATTAATCGTTTGAGAAGAAGTAGCAACTAAAAATACAATAGTTACACAATTTTGCAAATTGAAAAAATCATTTTATTTTTTATTTAAAGTAACTATTGCATTTTTTCTAAACACAAATTTCGTTATTTAAAATTACACAGAGCACCAAATTATGAAATTTTAGAAAAAATACTAGAAAAATATATGACAATTAATTTTCGAAAATATAAAGTTGATTAATTCAAAATTAATGGTGATAGAGCATGCACATATTTTGAAAAGGCGTTATCAAAAAATTTTTTTTCTTTAAAACTCAGAAAAGAATTCTTCTTTACTGCTTACTTTCTGTAGCGCGCTCATACAAAGTGGCTATAATTAAACTGACGGTACTCAGAGTGTTCTGTAGCGCAATCTAATTGCGAGAATGGCGCCAAATTTTGTAGGAAGATTAAACAAGACGGGGGACGCAGGATTCCACGGAAAAAAATTTGTTCCAAAAATCACCGCCAGGAGAATATGTGGCGCTGTGTATTCGAAAAAAAGAGTTTCAAAAAAGAAGAACCAATACTGAAAGAAAATTACCTTTATTTAGCACATCCAACTCAGGTTCGATGTGGCCGGGTCAATCCATTTCAAGTGGCCCAGCACTGGTTGCTCGACCATTTTTAAAAAATTCGAAATTTTTTGTACAACAACCCTAACATGATTGAAGTTCAAAATTACTATTATTTTAATTTTATTATTTTTTGATTGTGCCTGGCGGCCATCTTTGTTTCATCGTCTGCAGCAATTTTCTCACATGAAGGGTTTACGGAATTGTAAATAATTCATCGTTTATTTCTCCAATTCAAGTGCGGATTGAAGCAATTTGTACAGAATACATTGGGCTAAAAATTTGGTAATAGAGTAGTTTCCGAAACTAACTGCTTACAGGTGAAATTTAAGCATAAAGTTTCAGTTTTTTTTCCAAAATTTGTCCGTTTACAAGACGAAATTTTTCTAGCAAGGAAAACTGTCAACATGACTTAATTTTTTGTACAATAGGCCGAAAGTAGGCCGAAAGAAAAAAAATTAAAAATTTCAATTTTTTTTTGAAAAAATTTCAAAAATTTTGATTTTTTTTTTACACCTTCATATTCAAATATATAAAATTCGATGCACAGAATTATTTATATATATAATCCAAACTTTTATAAAAAATATTGGGGATTTTCATTGATATGGAATGCGCAGGGGGCATTTCGAAGATTTCTACAACAACGCGTAAAATGCCATTTTTTTCTCAAAAATAAATTTTTTTACATTTTTTTTGTGATAAATGCATGCCACAATGCATATAATGTACCCTTGAGTAATATTTAAATTGAAATTTACAAAAAAAAAATTGAAATTTTGAAATTTTGAAATTTTTTCAAAATTTTTCAATTTTTCAATTTTTTTTTTTTTTTTTTTTTTTTTTTTTATCTTTATATTCAAATATATAAAATTCGATGCACAGTTTTATTTATATATATAAACCAAACTTTTATAAAAAATATTGGGGATTTTCATTGATATGGAATGCGCAGGGGGCATTTCGAAGATTTCTACGACGACACGTAAAATGCCATTTTTTTCTCAAAAATAGATTTTTTTTTTTTATTTTTTTTGTGATAAATGCATGCCGTAATGCATATAATGTACCCTTTAGTAATATTTAAAGTTAAATTTGCAAAAAAAGGAAAAAAATGAAAAATTCTGAAATTTTGAAATTCTTTCGAAAAATTTCAAAATTTTTCAAAAAAAAAAAATTTAAACCTTTATATTCAAACATATAAAATTCGATGCACGGATTTTTTTATATATATAAACCAAACTTTTATAAAAAATATTGGGGATTTTCATTGATATGGAACGCGCATGGGGCATTTCGGAGATTTCTAAAACTACGCGTAAAATTCCACTATTTTCTCAAAAATGACTTAAATTTTTTTTTTGTAATAAATGCATGCCATAATGCATATAATGTACCTTTGAGTAATATTTAAGGAGAAATTTACAAAAATAAAAAAAAAATATTTTTAACGTCCCTCGTCCCCTTAATAAAGTTACTCGACAGTTTATTTCATCAACTTTATTAAAAGATATTTTTTATCTTTGTTAAAACTTGTAATTCAAAATACACACTTTATTTCAAAGCTGTTATTATTACTATAATACTATTATTGTTATTATTATTTCATTGGTAAATGCGTTACAAAAAATATATTAATCTTCTAGAAACATATTACACAAAATGAATAAAATAATGAAAACATAAAAAATCATTTTTAAATAATAAATAATTTTTTATCTGTTTAGTTTTCTCTTATTTCTTACTAAAAAATTCTTTTAAAAAATATTAGAGCATTAAAAAATAAATAGTGTGCGACCATTTCAAAAAATTCTCTAAAACATTACTGTTGTAAAAAATGAATTAGATTCAATTTTTTTCATTAAAAAAAATTAATTCCATTGAATTTTTTTTATTTATTACTTATAAACTGGTTAAAAAATTAAAATTGATTTAAAAAATAATAGGTATTTTGTATCGGTCTAAAATAAATTAAAATAAATCGTTTACGAATTATCTGACGAATATATTTGAAGCGAAATTTTTGAAAAGCATAAGTACGATAGATTTTTCCTCCGCTGGATCATAAAAGGTATACTTTGTACTCAATAATAACAGCTCCTATAGCTCAGTCAGTAAAGTGTTCTTCCACTGTCTAGGGTTCAAACCCCGGTACGGCTCGAAGCGAATCGTGCTAAATTTAAATTAAACCATACAGCAGTTCTAATTTACTCGAATAATTTAAATTAAATTCTTTGCAGCTCACTAAAGATTGAGTTATTCGATAATTTTGGAAATTAAATTATGATTAAAAATAAATTTAGAGAGTCTTGTATATTTTTAACGATGTAAATTTACAGAGTCTATTGTAAATTTACAGAATAACTTCTCTTTTATTTAACAGAATCTCG
Organism: Maratus speciosus; assembly: GCA_963932465.1. Lineage (NCBI taxonomy): Eukaryota > Metazoa > Arthropoda > Arachnida > Araneae > Salticidae > Maratus > Maratus speciosus. The sequence goes on along the minus strand of OZ010787.1, from coordinate 504,214,218 downwards.
GTTTTTTTAAGCTCTGTAATTTTACATAAGACTTAAGATAATGGATTACCCATAGATTCTCTGTAATTTCACAGAAAAATTTTTAACAGTGCGTTATAAAATATTATTTGTACCATGCATAAAAATAGAACATAAAAAAATTACATTGACTAAAAGGTACTTTTTTTTGCAAGTGCAGAAAACAGAAAAGAACATACTTCTCATAAATCTTGTCAATTTTCTAATACCAAATTGTAAAGCATACGAAATTACCTTTATAAAAAATAAAAAAAAAAATTTTTTTTGACGTCACAAAAACTTTATAATTTGACAAAATTTACGAAGTTCGTTTTAGATATAATAATGCAAAACTGCTGAAAATGATAAATAAACCTTTGGCGTGAAAAATTAACACAGGATCACCGTCTGTTAATAATTATATTAACAATTTATATTTGTTGGTAGATTGCAGTAATAAATAAATAAAACTGTCTTTTGAACTTCACTGTATAAGTAACAATGATTTTTGGGTATGTTGCAGATTTGCAACGTGGTGATACAAAGGGTTAAGAACAAAGATTCGAGTCCGCACATGAGGAGTTACAAAAGTCACATACTAGTCATCATTGTTATTATTTACACAATCCTCTGAATACTAGGACTTTTTGCTAACACAAAAATGGCGAATGTTTTAGGCTTATCTTTTTCAGTATTTGTACGGTCCCTTGAGTTTTAATACCATTATTTTATAAAAGTATGATTCGCTTTATTTAATAACAGAAAAGGAAGGCGAAGAATACCTTTAGAAAATACTGGTATTCAAATTCAACGAACCCTACAAACACTGAAAACAATCCATATACGATAGCCACCGTTTTTGTGTGAGGTATAGACCTACAGGGTTGTCATAAAAAAACTTTCCGATATATGTACCCCTAGCGACCTAACCGCTCAAAAAATCGAAAGGAAATTTCAGATTTAGTTATTTGAAGGTATTGCGCTCGAGATCGTGACGATTTAAAATAATAGCTTTCACAGTTACGGTGACAGTGAAACAATTTCGAAAATTTCGAATAGCAACAGCCCTTTTTTATGCGAAAATTCATCAGTGCATTGAAAAAAACATAAATGGCGTTGGAACGATACACGTATGACTAAAACTGCTGGTGTAAGATCGTGACACTCAATCCTAATCAGTTCCTATGTAACGTAATATTCAGCACACTTAAACAAATGATTACAATTTTATTTTCAGTACGTTTACACAAACACAACTCAAAAAAAAAAATTTAAAACAGATCTTAAAACATTACTCAGTTCACAAGTGTAAAAAAATGGCTAATTATAAACATGTCTTGTAGCCACTTCTTCGTTCCTCGCAATGGTCTGTTTTGCAAGTGTTTTACGCCGGCAATTTTCATCGTACGCGTATCATTCCAACGCTATTTGTGGTTTTTCAATGGGCTGAATAATTCGCGCATGAAAAAAAGGGTGTTGCCATTCAAAAATTTCGAAATTTCTACAATGTAACTGTAACCGTGAGAGCTCTATTGTTTTAAATCATCACGATCTCGAGCGCATACCTTCAAATAAGTATATCTAAAATTTCTTTTCGATTGGTTGAGCGGTTAGGCCCTAGGAGTTCATATATCGGGGAAGTTTTGTTATGACCACCCTGTATTATTTAGAGTGGTCTGATGTTACACTTGAGGCCACTTTTGACATCATGTCAACTAGCTTTGTACATTAAATTAGTGTTACATTACTGATTTTTTTTTCAGGAATATTCTATGGATTGTTATTTTCGCCAAATGTGGACTGATCGGAGACTGATGTTTGAAGGACCCATAGAAAGCTTAAGTCTCAATATTAAAATGTTAGAAGGTATATGGAAGCCGGACACATACTTTCATAATGGCAAAGGTTCATATTTACATACAATTACTTTGCCAAATAAACTGTTAAGAATATATCAAGATGGACAAGTCCTTTACTCCATGAGGTAGATATTCAACAAATATGGTCTAATACCTTTCTAAAACATTTTCTATGGTATGTTTTATGGCCTTAAATGCATAATATTTTGCAAAAATTGTTTGCATATCTAAAAAAGATTAATAGAATAAAAATTAACCCGTTCACGACGGGTTTTTTGTACCATACCTTTATCTATTAACACTAGTGGCTAGTTCTATGGGTTTTTGTAGTGTAAGTCACATAGCTGATAATTGCTATGCTTGTTGGCCAAGGTTAATTTTGAAAAGTTTGCTTGTCCTTATTCAATTAATGAGATATCTCTGATAAAAAGTCACATTTTTCCGCTCTAAAATACTCGTAGCCAAAAATCGTAGAATATGACAAACACTACAAGTACCCATGGGAATAGCATAGTATATTTAAATATAAACATTTTTGTAATTTATAATTTCATAAATTTTGTGATTAAATAAGGCGAAATTTTCTATTCTAAATTACCAGTTGAAAAAGTCTAGGATTCAGATCATCTTACTTCGTGTATACGCTGCCATTCACCTTCCAACGTCTGCCATTTTTTAAGATCACATTTTAAAAAGTAATTTTCGTCTTATTTAGTCGTAGAATTGCTATCATTAAATAAAGTTATTAGTAAATAAATGACTGCCACAGAACTGTATGTCAGGTATATGACTGTCGCATACCCGTCAGTTTCTATCGTTTTTTTAGATAATTTTTTTAAATAATTTCCAGATTATTTAATCACAGAATTTCTGTCATTAAATCTTCTATCATCGCGAAAGGGGTTAAAGGAACGGAAACAGAAATTAATTTTTTTACACTTTCACAACAGCATTCATGTAAGCTGTGAACAAATCCATGCTCGCTATTTCTCGACACAATTACATTATTTTTATCTGGGTATGTACAGGGTGTCCATAATTAAACCACCCTACTTCAAAGTTATCTAGAGACGAAACTATTGGTCGAAAAGTTGTGAAATTTTGTGACAGACATAATGAAGGAATGGGAATTTGTTTGAGCGAAAAAAATAGTTCAAAAATTCGTCACCAGAGGGCGTTCTTAAAGAATTACACATTTTTTTTTTGTTTTTACGCTTTACTTTTCTCATATTAAATAAGACAAATACACAGACCGCCCTCTGAAAAAGAACTGCCTACGACAGCCGCCATTTTTTTTCTCAGAGCTCAGGCTTAGTATTCAGTGGGCGGTGCCTATATGTGTAATTTATTAAAAGCGCCCTCTGGTGGCAAAATTTTGAACTATTTTTTTCTTTTGCTCAAACAAATTCCCATTTCTTCATTATGTCCGTCATAAAATTTCAGAACTTTCTGACCCAATAGTTATGTAGACAACTTTAAAGTAGGTTTGTTTAATTATGGACACCTTATATAAAAATGTCATGCATTTTTTTTCTTTCCTATATATCATAATTTTGTTCATTTTCACACAACGGTAAAAAAGTTTTGATAAAAAGCTTTGGTGGTTTAAGTGTAATTAAAATATGTGATTGTGGCATACCTAACAACGTTTCCCATTTTTTGAATAATAGTTTTTTCTTATTTTATTGCAGAATGGCTGTCATTTATTAAAGATAATATTCCTATAAGTAAGTGATAATGACAAAAAAAGGGAAGATCATGTGTACAAGTGCGTTCTTAACTGAGAGTAAAATAATATTTAAAAATTCCTAAATTGAGATAGAAAAGATTTTAACGGGTATTTTAGAAGTCGTTTACATTTAAAAATGTCATAAAAGATTACATATCGTCGTATTAGAGTCTTCGCCTTAAGACTTGCGAAAATTCAGGATTTTTTGTGGAAAAAAGAAAACACAACATTTCAACGATATCTAGAAGAATTATCAACACTTCAGATTAGTTGGGACAACAGAAAAGAAAACATTGTTCAAAGAGATACAAAGGAAGTCATTTATGAATTCAAAAGATCAATTCAATTAACAAATTGTTGTGTCGAAGAGCGGTTGTAATACTTATTAACTTGTGAAATATTTCGGAGAGAAAACAGTTACATAGCTACCAACTTGTACGGATTTTTCGTACCACTAAAATTTAATAGAAATTTTTGACTTATTTAAACGTTAATTTTGCTTGAATTTCGGTGATTCAATTAGTTAAAATTCACTATAAAACTTTAGTGGTTTGAAAAATCCGTACAAGTTGGCAGCTATGCAGTTATAATAAAAATTAAATTATTTTTTTTTCTTTTGTCACAAAAAAAAGTTCTAACAAATCTTACAGCGCAAACATCACTCGAAGCGGCATTAAAAAAATATGAATTTTTGAAATATTAAAAGACTACTGGAGCACACTGTTTAAAATGTGTTGTTAGTGGAATATGAAAAATAATTGTTTGGAAAAATACATATATAACTAAATGTATTCTTATCCTACTTAGGTTCTGTCGCTAAAACTACTATTCAAAGATAATGAAAAAGTGTTGTATAGTAGTTATCTCACTGAACGACACATTATCAAAATTATATGAACGGTGGCGTAGCCAGGGAGGGGACTGGGGTGAGGGAAATTCCACCACTTTTCTGAATCGTAACCTTGGACTTATCGCAGAATTTATAAGAAATTTGGGAGTAAATAAGGTGAAAAATACTGTACATAAAACATGGTGGGATTCGCTTCCCCAGATTCTTTCTGGCTAGAACACTACGGATGGAATGAAAATTTTGAGAACACCCATAAAATTATTAGCTTTAGTGTCACTACCGGTCTTATTTCTTTACAAGTGGATACATAACCCAGTGATGGAACAGTGGCGCAGCAAAGCGATTGTCACCACTAAATTTTTATAGTATTCTTCGCCTTTAAAAATATCTGAGAAATTCTGTCCTGAAGTTAGATGAAGGATACTAATAAATTGACTCTCTGTTGTTACACTGTTCCATCACTGCATAACCTCAAATACTTCGCTTATAACTTATTCTTGTGATTGGATCTACCTATAGTTATGAATGTGATGCTGTTATGTAGAAAAATCAGTATGTGATAAATTATGAAACAACTAGCAGTTGAATGCGAAACTTAGCAATCGAATCATGGAAACTATTGGTAATACGATAAAATATCAATAAAAAAAGTTTTTCAGCATCGTCGATTGAGTATGAAATGACACACAATATGGATAAATAATGTAAACGAAACGCGAAAACTGCGAATTTTTATTTGTGGTATTCCCTCCGCTATATTACAAAATTCGTTATGGTTTACAGAGGAAAAAGTGAAAAAAAAATAAGAATTACTATAAAGTGATATTATTATGTCGGATGAAACACAACTTCATTACTTATGCTCAAATGTTTCACCTTTGACTGAAATACACTTTTCACCATTACTAAATGGAACCGCAACAACAGATATTGGTATTTTATGATTTCATTTTTGACTATACTTGCCCATGGAGAGTTATTTTCTATTAAAACGGCAAGAGCGAGAAACATTCTAACAGAATTTCTTTTCATAGCTATAATATATTTTGAGATAGGATTGGTATGTTCCTCATTACGTCGCTAGGGCCAGAGCGAATATTCTCTTTGTGTAGTGCATGCTCACTTTCCATTATATAGACGCTAATTTTACAATTTTACCTAAGATCATTCAGACATTAAAGGGCTATATAACTTACAAGCTTTCCACTCTGTATAATTCCCTCATGCACAGCAGCCAAATTTTACGCTTTTTTCTTACTTGTAAATTTGAACCGAAAAATTTGCCTTATTTAATCCTAAATTTTCGGCGATTAAATGAAACAATTTATTCTGTTGAAAAATAGTGTTAGGAAAAAATCGTAAAAATTGGCTGCGCTGATGATCACAACAACAAAAAAAAAAGATAGAAAGATAAAACAAACTGCATATGTAGTCATACAATAATTAATTGACTATATGGAAAATGTTATCTTATGAAACACAAATTTAAATATGACAAGAATTTAAGTTTAAGGAAAATATTTAAAAATTTTAAATATTCAAATAACATCCAGTAATCCAGAAAACTTTATAAAACATATAGAAAACTATAAAATATTAAATAAACACTTTTGTTCCATTAAGAAAGATTTGTAGAATCGGACGTTTAATATTTGAGAAATATTTTCTCTTATATCACAAGTTATTTAGTTGTAAGTGTATTCCCTTTATTTTATTATCAGTTTTACTTTGTAGTTATTCTTCCGGTGCAAGTTATGTATCTATTTCGTATATGTATTTGTATGACAACAATTTAATTTTAATGAAATATTTAAAATTTCTAAAATGTTCAAATAATTTCAAGTAATCTAGAAAACTTTATAAAACTTACTGAAAGCTACCATATATTAAACAAACATTTTTGTTCCTTTGAGAAAGATTTGTAGAATCAGATGTTTAATATTTGAGAAATATTTTCAATTACATCACAAGTTATTTAATTGAGACTGCATTTTCATTAATTTATTGTTATCACTTTTACTTTGTAGTTATTGTTTGTGTGCATGTCAAGTATATATTTTGTATATGTATTTGGAGATCCACTGTTTCTCGGGTTTACGAAAAAGTTCCTTATTATGGTTATGTAATGTAAAATTTGTACATGAGCAAGTCTGGCTGCTTGGTAGCTGGACTGTTCAAAGGTTCGCATGAATATAATACATACACCTAACTGTTGGCTTCTGTCGAGTAGGCGGATTCAGCTGAAGAATATCATAGCTGAAGATGGTCATAATGCTTACTTTATACACAGATCTTCAGGAGCGTATTACTTATTAGGTACTTCAAACTATTTTGAGAGCTACTAAATCAGAGTTGTCAAAAAATAAAATTTAGGATGTTATTTCATGGGATATCTAATTTCCGTAAAATTTAAAATGCCATGGACCGGTCTAAGTTGGATTTTTTATTTCAATTTATACAAAAACTGTCAAACTACTAAGTAAGTAAAATCAATACACTTTTTTTTAAATAAGGGAAAGATTTCTGTACAGCAGGATGCATTTCTATAAACCATGGTAAGCTACTATATCACAATATTTTATTTTAAAATATGTGTTTAATGCATGCTTCTAGTACATGCGTGTCAAAGCTTCAAAGTAGCCGTATTAAAGGTGCGTATATTTTGTATAAAAGGATATTTAATATTTTAGGAAATATTAGAGGAATTTTCAGTATTAACAAGATTAATTCCAATATTATTTTGACAATAAGTTTTCTTTTTTATTTAGATTAACAATTAAAGCTACATGTCCTATGCTCTTACAAAACTTTCCAATGGATAAGCAGTCTTGTCCTCTGGTTCTAGGAAGCTGTAAGTGTCTACAGATTTTTCTTTTCAAAATTTACAAAAGAAAATGTATTAAGGTTATTTTTATGATAAAAAATAATTTAAAGTCTCACTGTAAAACTTCCAGAATCACACCAGTAAAATTGCAATCAATCTACGTATAAAATAAATTAAAAGAAACATTTTAGCCACCGGTATACTATTTCTTTCTCCAAGCTTATTTTGTGTCGTCCCCCCAAAATAACGTTACGTTGAATAAGCCAGTAAAACAAAGCAGATGTATCTATGTACGATTAAATACTATACAGCAATTTTTTTAACTTCTAAGCATCGCACATTTTCAATTTTTATACCGTCGTATTGCGAAAGAAAAGTACTTTGTAATGCAATTTATTTGAAAACTGCATCTGCATTTATTTTTGAAATATTTATTTTTTGCAGTTTTTAGAGCCATTTGCTTAGTATTGGCAACGGAAGCACTTCATTTCTGTAGAAAGTAAAGGAAAAATAGTTTTAAAATAGTAATTATATATTTTTGTTGCCATTTTCTCGTAATAACCGAAAAAAATGTAATTAAAATACGTGCTATTTTGAAAAAAATATAAGCGAATGATTTCTTTTAGAACATGGAGCAATTATAAACTATGTTTAATTTTAAGTATCTATATTAAAATTACAAACACATGAAGGTATGTGAATCATTAGATAGCCTGTTTTTTTTGTCGAATTTCTTTAATGACGGCATCTTTTAGCTTCATTAGTGTATTATTTCGCTATAGTGACGCCCTATGCATACTTTACTGTTCCTGTTTAAGAGTGGATCGTAAATGTGGAATTCTTAAGCGGATGAGAATGACGTCATTTTACATAAAATAAAAGCGTGTGCTTTAAGTCTTAAAATTGAAATATGTTTTGTACTATTTATATATACATATATTTTTTTCTTCATCCGGGGCGACACTAAATTCTGAAAAAGCAGAATTCCTGTTTTCTAGTATTTTATGTTATAAATATTTTTGGTACTACTTGATTATCCCGTCGACCAGTTTTGCCAAATTGTACAAATGAAAGAATGTTGCCAATCTAAAATTTTAAGATAGGAAAATCAATGAATTTAAATTAAAAAAATCACTAAAGAATAAGGTTATTTTAATGATGACGTTCAATTATGGCGTAGCGACATATCAAATATAAAATTTGATTTATATTTTAAACTAGCTGTACCCGGCCACGCGTTGCTGTGGCTCCTTCTGGCTAAATGGAAAAGAAAGAAAAGAGAAAGTGCACGTTTCTAATATGTTTAATTTCACAATACTTGTGGGTATACATTACATTTTTTTGTTACATTCTCTGTGTAGAGACAGAGATTGTCTGATTTGCCGATTCTAGAACCCGAAACATATAATTGCCCGTGTGAGAAGCAATTCACGTCTAGATCTAAACCGCAGAATCTTAAAACTTGGCCCTAAGCTTCCCAGTAAGCACAGAACTATCGGTAAGCCATCGAGCGACAGCCGGTTGTCTCTACCGTCGGCACTGCCTCGATACCGGCTGCCGCTACCGGTTCCGTATCTTTTTTGATACGCTGCGCGAATGCGGCCCGATTCATGAGGCACGCAGTCGGCCCGGTATTGGCAATGCCGATAGCACTGTTGGCAAAATACCGTGCCAACCGTATCCCGACAGTCATCCGCACATTATTGATGGAAATTACAAACGCCAGTCAAATAGGTGATTGCAATCTCTTAAAATGTATTTCTTGTTAAATTGAATTTGCGCATCCATTGGAATCAAAGGAATGCGAGGAATGAGGACATCTTCACCTTTTAAAGGTCCTGTCAAAATTGTTGCTTCTACGAAGTTGCTCATTATTTTTTTTACTGCAACCCGCGTGCTGTTCCAAAGATTTGGCTTGTGAATGTTTCGCAACATCATAATTGGCAGGACGATTGTCAATTGCAGTACGTGCGGTGGTATAACTGGCAAATCGAGTGAATTAAAAAGATATGTCCCGAGTTAAAATTATGGCATTGAGCTCACAGGCTATTCACACTAATTGCATATTATACTCTTATTTCAAAGAGTAATGCTGTTTGAAAAGTAAATTAATGGGATTACTCCCCCCGTTTCCTCCCTTTATACTTAACCAATGAACCTCCAAATCTAATCAGGGAAACGCCTTATCAGAATAAACCGATATACCAAATTTGAAGCAAATTGGATAATTCTGCATGAAAAACTCATTTATCTAAATTAAAGGGGGATTAGCCCCCGTTCGCCCCTTTATATTTAATCAATGAACCCCCAAAACAAATCAGGGAATCACCTTAACAGATAGAGCCTATTCACAAAATTTGAAGCAAATCGAATAATTCTACATGAAAAACCAAGTTATCTAAATTAAGTGGGGGGGGGATTAGTCTTCGTTCCCCTTTGTACAACCAATAAAACACCAAAACTAATCAGGGAAGCACTTTATCAGAATTAACTTATTTACAAAATATGAAGCAAATCTGATAATTCTGCATGAAAAACCCATTTATCTAAATTAAAGGGAGATTAGCCCCCCGTTGCCTCTTTTATGCTTAACCAATGAACTCCCAAAACTAATCAGGAAAGCGCCTTATCAGAATGAGCACATTTACATAATCTGAAGCAAATCGGAAAATTCTGCATGAAAAACCCATTTATGTAAATTAAGGGAGGATTAGCCCTCCATTCTCCTTTTATACTTAACCAATGAACTCCAAAAACTAATCAGGGAAGCGCCATATCAGAATGAAACTATTTACAAAATTTGAAGCAAATCGGATATTTCTATCAAGAGTTATAGCGTTACATACACACATATATACAGAAACTGCGGGCACATTAACTCTCCGGCTTTAATAGCCTGTGAGATAAAAAGAAAAAAAACACGAACTAAAAAAAAAAAAAAAACAAAGAAAAAACAAATATCATAAAAATACTCACAAAATATTTCAGTAATGTGTCCCTCCGGAGGGCATAGTGAGGGGAGGTGCATAATATGAAAGAGTGGTCAAGGGGCTTTCTAATGATATACCACATAATGTGTGTCGAAAAATATTAAAAAGTGCCCCGGAGGATGAATTGGGGGAGAGGGATGCGAGGTTAATAATAGTAATATAAAAACACGCACGCATTCAAATGCAACGCAATCCGTGAATTTCAAAGAGATCAGTGAAGAACTTTCGGAAGTTTAAGATTTCGTACAAACGAACATTTACATTTTTTTAATATAGAAATTTGCCCCCCCCCCACGGGGGGAAAGTGGGATGAGGGGATAGTAGGTGCATAATATGAAAGAGTAGTCAAAGGGCTTTCTAATGATATGTCATATGACGTATGTCTGAAAAAATTTAAAAAGCGCCCCCTGGTGGCAGTGAGGAAATTGTAGGAGGGAGAAGCGAGGTTCGTGATAGGCATGTAAACACACGCGCGTATTCGAATGCAACGCAATCTGTGAATTTCAAAGCAATCGGTGAAGAACTTTCGGAGGTTTAAGATTTTGTACAAGCGTACATTTATATATTTATTTATATAATAAACGGTCAAGTGCGAGAAGTACTCGCGCTCATAGGATTCCGTACAATAGATATATGAATTTTGAATTGTATTATTAAAACAATCGTTTTTAAAGAAAAATAAGACTTCATAATAACTATACAACGTAGGGTTTGGAATAGCTGTACATATACTAGAAAAGTATGAATGGGTATACCGTAAAAGTTCAAAGAGATATGCAGCCTAAACAATATCAAATATTGCTATTCTGTATAAATCTTATTTAAATCTTATCCTAATCTGTTCATGATGAATTTAATTCGGCACTGAGAAGAAAAGTAGTGCATATTTAAACTTCATTTGGCATTTCATAAACAAAATTCAGCGTCGTGATAATTTTTTCTTTTTACAGTGCACCCAAAACAAAACCCTTGTTCAAAGTTTAAACTTGGCGGTTTGCTAAGCTTCGAAAGGAGGTAGCAAAGTAGCAACGCCGCTTTTGTCTGTACCGCGTTTTTCCATACAGGTTTTTTGTTAACCTTTAAAGACACGGTAGGTGAATTGAGAGAGCCACTCAATGCAAACTAGTCGCGAATCCCATAGTATTTATGTGATTAATTCTCATTAAAGTAATCTGTTTGTAACAATTTGACGTTTATTGCTTTTATACTGCTACTGGGCATTGCATTACATTTTAAATATCCTTAAAATTTTTTATCTAGGCTTTAAAAGTGATGGAGCATAGAGTAGACCATCCCTGTCATTATGTATGACCAAATTGTCCGTGTCTTTAACGGTTAATATCTCGGCTAATTACCGACGATTTTTTATGAAATTCATGATCAACAATGCTTTTATACTTCTGCTACGATAGGTATCTCTAGCGCTGCTCAACACTTTTGCTGAATGACCGTAAATAGAAATTTGTGTGCAACGGAAAAATGCGATTTTCTCAAAAACCAAGTGACCTATGGCAATCGGTATAATTTTCCTGCAAGGTTTAAACTAACGCCTACTACCTCTAATTTTTTCAGAATTTTAGTTTCATTAGATTCGGAATTAGATGGGGGGGGGGATTTTTTTGCACCACATTTTCGACCATAACTTTGAAAATATAATACCAAAAATTGAAAGAAATGTATTTTTGAGTTCAGCGTTACGAGAGCTTTCACACGATACCCCACACGATATACAAAGAAAAAAAATATTTTTTTTCAAGTAACTTAAATAGCCCCTATACATTTTTTCTAAATATGTTTATGAATATTTATTAATCTGTAAATATGTGGGTCAATAGTCTTTATTATTTCCCCCCAATTTGAACTTTCCACGTTCATAGTTTATGAGTAAAGTGGCTGTGACAGACAGACAGACACAGGAGTGATCTTATAATGGTTCCGTTTTTACTTTTTAAGTACGGAACCCTAAAAATGTGCCCCCATGTGGGAAAGTGAGGGGAGTGAGATGCGAGGTGAAAAATATGAAATAGTAGTCCAAGGGCTTTCTAATGATACATCACATGATGGGTTTTTGAAAAAAATTGAAAAGCGCCCCCTGGTGGGGTTGGTTGCAAATGGGGGTAGGGGTGCCGTGTTCATAATAAGTACATAACAACACTTCCGTATTCGAATGCAACTCAACCCATGAATTTCAAAGCAATCAGTGAAGAAGTTTCGGAGATTAGTGATTTTGAACAAACGAACATTTACATTTTTATTTATATAGATGATCTTTCGCATCAATTTTCTGATTCCGGTTTTCGATTTTCTTATGCCTTTGATTTAAATCATAATATAATATCATATTTTTTAATAAGAATTTTTAAATAACTTTTTAAAATAAAGTTATGATTTAAGTTTAGAAGAATTACCTAGAATATATTTGGGTCCATTGAATCGATCTCACTGAAAAGAAAAAAAAAATAAATAGGATGATTTCTTGGGAAGATATAAATTAATGTTTTTACAGAAATTTAACTTTAGTAACCTCTAATTTAAAACTCTTCTAACTCCATGAAGATCTAAGAAAAATTTATATACTATATACTTCCCGACTGCTTCCAGGAAACTAAAATTAAGTGTCAAAATTAGGTATTACAATCTGAAAAATCGAAGTTGATGCAATTTTTAGTATGTAGACGATCCCCATTTTAATTTTTACATTCGTATTTTAAAAGAAGATATTATTTCGAATCTAATGATACTTTTGGTGTGAGTTTATCGTAAACGGCCTGCGAATAAAGGTAGGTGTTTTTTTTTTTTTTTTTTTTTTCTTTTTTTTTTTTTTACACTGACTGAGCAATGCATATATGTTAATATAAAGTATTTATTAATATTAGTTACAAACTTTATCGAGTCATAGCGCTGCAATCTCTTATCATTAGTTTTGATAGTAATTTGCCACTTACTTAATATTTAGTTTTCTATTTTTATTAAAAATATACTTAAGTTTTAGGTGAGAGACTACTTATAAGACAAGCTTTAGGGCAAAAATTATAAAATAGTTCTATCAAAATATTCCCCAAAATCATTGTAGACGTGTGTATGACCTATCGCTATTTCCGACCCATTTTCTAGTTGAGCTCTTACAGTATAAATAATAAAAGACTTTGAAAGAAAAATCTCCTTTTTATTGACAAGTTTATGTAGTTGTAAAGAATCCATAATAAAACATGGTATTTATAAGGAAAATTTTTGAATTTTATGCAGCCATAAAAATAATAATGTAATGTATTATTTTTCAGATTATTGCGATACTGACATAAAACTTTTTATAATCTTACTGGATTTAATATTCCGTTGTACTAAAAATAATACATTTTCTGCTTACGTTAAATTTGTCTGAAATACTGTTTGCAATAATTTATGATTTTTTTTAAAGGTTTAGCGAAAACATTCTGAATTCGTTTCTCATAGTCGTTAGTACCTCTTGTCCCTAGATAGAAGGCATCCAAAACTTGACAGGGGATTTTTATAAATGAATAAGATGCGGTATTAAAAATATTTTTGCAGGAGATAAATGTGTGAAATCATACTGTTAGTATTCTTCCATGATATACTACCATGTTCTAAGAAGAGATTTCGTTTCACTGTCTCATACTATACGAATTCTCTAAGCAAACTTACGCGATCTTGCTTTGAAGTTTCAAGAACTAAAGTAGAGATAATATACAGGGTGTCCACTCTCAACGGTGTTCAATGGCTAAATCCTAAACCGTTATTCATAGACATATAGTTCCAATTACAAAAATGATTTAACTGAGGTAAAGAAATATTTTAAACGCAATTTGGATCAATAAAAACATTTCTTAAAAAATTACAAAATTTAAATTTTTATACGGGCCCCGGTTCTATAAGTTATAATTAGTAAAATTTTCCTGTTACACTCACAAGTAAGTAAAAAAAAATGTCCCGTTATTCTATGATTAAAACTGACCGAGTAATAAATGTTTAAAGTTGGAACATACTTTTTGCTGCAAATTAGGGGTCATTAACAAATTTAGTAGAAAAATAATTTCGTCACATATATTAAAAAAATGGTTGAGGGTAAAATTAACATTGCAATATAAATTTGAAATCTTTAATCTTTCTAACATATTAATGCAAAATATATTATTTGTAATAAACATATAAGAAGAAAAAAACAAAATTTTTGTTATATATAATTGATGAAAATTAACCGTTTTAGCTTTTAATAATTGATCCTTATGTATTCTGTACCGCTGAATTCGAAATTGATCTTCATTTTTTACCATCACGTAAAAATTTTTCGCAAATCGTAAATTTTAAAGTTAAAAAAAGAAAAAATAGCGAAAATTTGATACTATAAAATAGATGTGATTGTTGTGTTTTTAACTTTTGATAATTGATTTTTATGTATTTTTTACCGCTGAATCAGCAAATGACCTACAGTTTTAACCATCATGTCAGGATTTTCCGCAAATTGTAAAATTCAAAGTTAAAATTTTACCTCCTCCCCCACTTCATCGGACCCCTCAGCTGCTTAGCTGTAAGAATCTCAGTATAAGCCAAAAAATTGAATAAATTATTGAATTAAATTAAATTAAATTAAATTAAATTAAAAAAGTTTTACATCTGTTTTATAGTATCAGATTTTCGCTGCAAAAAAATTCTAACGTGATGGTTAAAAATGAAGGTCATTTTCAGATTCAGTGCTAAAAAGTGCATAAAAATCAATTATCAAAAGTAAAAAAATATAGTCATCTCCTTTATTTTGTAGTATCCGATTTTTGTTATTTTTTAACTTTCACAATTTATGATTTGCGAAAAATCCTGACACGGTGGTTAAAAATTAAGGTAATTGCATACATAAAAGTTAGAAAACACAAACACGCAGTCTTGTTTTATCTAATCTAAAACTTGTTTTTAAATTTCTTGGCGGTAATCTATCAGACATTTTTTGTGGTATCCTGTAAAATAAGTATAAATGGTAACCAGCGAAAAGCATAATATTAGATTGTCATCGGATATACGTCAGTATGTAAAATTTAATCTCGATCGGATATTTGAAAGTGAATTATAGTTCAAGTACATATTTTGAACTGGAAAAATATACATGCAATAGTTGAAGTTAAATAAAAACTTATAAAAATAACATAATTTTTGTTAAAAGAAATAATGAAAGAAACAATCTCAAATCATTACAAAATAAAACATATGCATGACATGACAAACATACAATTATTTTTGTCAACCTGAGACTTAATAAAGTTTAACTCAATGCTTGTACGATTTTTTTTCAAATCGCAGATACACAAGAGATAAGTTCTTCGAATACTTTAAGCACTTGGTATATGACCCCTCAAAGCATGCGGAAATCATCAGTGTTCATATGCAGAAAAGTGGTATAAGTCATGCATTTTTAAAGTTTTATAACTCGGTCAATTTTAGTGTTATATGAACGGGACTTTTTCTTGTCTTACTTGTCAGAGCAATAGGAAAATTTTACTAAATATAACTTATAGGATCGGGGGACCGTATAAAAATTTAAATTTCGTAAATTTTAAGAATTGTTTTTATTGACCCAAATCGCTTTTAAGATATTTCTTTACCTCATTTAAAACATTTTTGTAATTGGAACTATATGTATATGACTAACGGTGTATGAATTAGCCATTGGACACGGTTGAGAGTGAACACCCTGTATATATTTTTTCATTACCTATTATATATATATATATATATATATATATATATATATATATATATAGAGAGAGAGAGAGAGAGAGAGAGAGAGAGAGGAAAAGGTCCAAATACCGGCTAGGGTCCAAATACCGGCTACTAGGTGTTCTGAGAACTGAGCGCAGCGCAGCCTAGCGGCGATAGGCAGAATTTGTAACTTTAATTGAGAGAAGAATGTTACGAGAAGCACATCGCTATAGTCTGTCTCATTTACAAACAACAAATACAAAAGTGTCGAAAAGACGTAATCTGGAACATAAAAAGTTTTTCAGATGTATCTTTCTCACTTTTTTTTTAAATATACTGATCGTATATTGGATTGAATTGATGAGTAAGTTATTTCCTGGATACATTTAGCTCTCAATCACCGCGAGCAGGTTATTGATATTTTATTATATGAGTGAGTAATACCGGTTTTAACTTAAACATAGCAGTGGTACAAATACCAGCTACCTATAGTGGTCTAAATACCGGCTAACCGGTATTTGGACCTCTCTCAGTTGCTCTGCTTGAAGGAGAGGAAAAGATAATTTAAATTGTTCCATAGTTAATAAATTAATTTAAATGGTTAAAAAATAATTCCATTCCCATTTCGCAATGTGAAAAAAAGCAACCGTGGCCGTAATTCTTCAGGAGCGATATTGGTTTCCGGATCACTTCACAAAAAAGCGCTGTTGCACATTCCAAAATTGCCTGCACTAAATGTGAAGTGAAATAAGAAAAATGACGGAGGAAAACATGTGAAAGGGGCAGAAATTGGATTTTTAAAAAGTGAAAGAAGAAGATATCCAACAAAGGAAGATGATGCAATCTGTGTCTTCTGCATGAATGCTTTCTCTGCGGACAAGAGTGAGGGAAGGGGATTCTGGGTTCAAAATTAAGAATGCGATATGTGGGCCTATAGCTACTGGACCGACGCAGAGAGTGATATTATGTGTGTATTTTTTTTCAGATAAAATAATTCTCATTTCAATCAGCAAGGTTTTTTACGCGTATAAAAACAAAATTAGAAATATAATGGAAAGAAGACTGTGAGAGATAGTCGTCAATAATTTTATAAATTTGGCAAAAATGCTTGTTTATTAATAATTACGCATTTTTCTGTGCATAAGAAATGTTATTAATCAATAAAATTTATTAAAATAATATTTTAATTTATTAATAAATGTCATTATCTCTATTTGTGTGATCTTTTGGAAAAAAACTTGGGTATCCGGTATTTAGACCCCATTTTCAAAACTCAAGATTTGAAGACTTTCGGAATTTTTATTTTTATAAACAGAAAAACCTTTTTAAACCGATTCCCCCCCTCTAAATAGGTGTAAAACATGTCAAGGTACCCTGCTGCCACTTTTTCTTTTACTAATTTTAAAAATTGTATGACCTAAATTGAAAACAAAAGTGGTAGCCGGTATTTGGATCTTTTCCTCTCTCTATATATATACAGGGTGATTCATAAAAGATGGGCAGAACTTTAAGGGGTTATAGTACACTTAAAGACAAATAATATTAAATAGGAGACTAAGGGTCCCAGACGTATTCCCAAGGAGATAGGGGGCATTAAAGTTTAGGGTCCGAAATTTCAAATGATTATAAAACATGGAAAAATTGGTCGATTCGTTTGCGGTTTTTGCAAAAAATTTTCTTTATGCCAGTATTTTCTTGAAATAAAATTTTAAAGTTCAATTTCAAAAAATGCCGATAGGGGGCGCTTTAGACTTTGGAGTAACAAACAACTATTTTTTAACGTTATTTTTTGTATTTTTTTAAATGATTTCGAAAGCTTAGACTTAAACTTAAATTTTGATCTAAAAATCTGAGTCCTAACGAGTAGTTAAGTAGCGTAAACTGAAATTTGAAATTTGAAACCCTTCTCCCCCCAGAACAAAAAGCAGTTATTCCCGATCTTTGTGTCGTAGATTAGGCTCTAACTACTGCCGCGTTTTGCTAAAATTATTCTTTATGTCAGTATTTTCTTGAAAATAAATTTTAAAGAAAATTTTCAAAAAATTCCGATAGAGGGCGCTTTAGACTTTGGAGTAACGAACAACTATTTTATACCGTTATTTTTTTATTTTAAATGCTTTCTAAAGCTTAGACTTAAATTTTCAGCCCAAAATCTGAATCGTTAGACGTGGTTAAGTTTCTGGGGAGAGTGGTTTGAAATTTCTACTCCTGAGCACAGTTCAGTTTACCATGTCCACACATTGTGTGCTGTGATACGAGGTAAAAAGACACAAATTAGGATTATGTTACCAAAGCATATTTATTAACATGTAATTACAATAAATGTTCAAAATTGTGACCACCAGAGGTTATGCACGCAGAACAACGGCGAAGAATGGAACGGCGAACATTCGCGAAAACATCAGGCTTTTCGAGCACTTCCCCTACAGCGGCGGAAAGTCTGGCGACCAGTTCCTCGGGGGATTCAATGGGTGTCTCATACATAAGAGCCTTCAATCGTCCCCAAAAAAAGAAATCGAGGGGTGAAAGATCTGGCGAGCGAACAGGCCAAGCAACAGGACCACCTCGACCAATCCATCTGTTCGGAAATGTGATGTCCAGATAGTTGCGGACGTCTCGTACGTAATGGTCTGGCGCTCCATCGTGCTGGAACCACATGACCCGCCGGGTGCGTGGAGGAACAACGTTTAACAGGTCTGGCAGTACATGTTGCAGAAATGTGAGGTATGTTTTACCGTTGAGGCGTTCAGGAAGAAGGTACGTTCCGATTAGGTGGTCTCCGAGGATTCCTGCCCAAACATTGATGGAAAAGCGTCTCTGATGAGCATGTGGATACGTAGCATGTGGATTGACATCCGCCCATACATGTGCATTGTGTGTGTTAAATGTACCTTCACGTGTGAAGGTACATTCATCGGTGAAAAGCACAGTTCGTCCAAAATGTGGATTTAGCGCGTTCTGCTGCAGAAACCAGCGGGCGAATTCAATACGATTTGGATAATCCCCTGGAGACAGTTTCTGGACTCGTTGCACATGAAACGGGAGCAAATGTTCATCCTTCAGTACCCTCCAAGTCATGGACTGTGAGGTATCCACCTGCCTAGCCACTGTTCGTGTACTTGTACTTGGCTGCGCCGCTACTACATCCAGAATGGCTTCTGCAACAACTACTGATTCGTCCTTTTTTGCACGACCTGCATTCGACCGGGAAGCGAGAAATGATCCCGTCTCACACAACTGTCTGTGCAAGCGCTCGAAAGTTTTGCGGTTAGGCAACCGCCTGTTGGGAAATCGCTCTCCGTACATTCGTTGTGCCTCTGCACAATTTCCATCTGCCGCTCCGTAAATTAAATGCATCTCAGCCTTTTCCTTATTCGTGAAGGGCACCATCTTCCGATTCATTACTACAGCGACTTACACTTGACTCACCGTTCAGTGGTTTTTATGCCTGAATCGTGTCGAAATTTTGCATACGTGTTCTTCTTCTTCCCTATTTGACATTTGCATACTTTCTGTTTCCTTCTTCACCCGGTGACTAGCGTCAGGAATGGAGCTTTAACGTTTGCATGAGCGACGTTTCCAAGTGTGCCAGTGCCTTTATGAGTGAATTCCGACTATGCAGTCCTTGACGAAAGTTGTATTTTTGCCTCGTATCACAGCACAGAATCGTTGGGCATGGTTAAGTAGTGCAAACTGAACTATGTTCAGAAGTTGAAATTTGAACCCCCTCCCCTCGCTACTGAACCACGCTCAGCGATTCAGATTTTGAGCTGAAAATTTAAGTTTAAGTCTAAGCTTTAGAAAGCATTTAATGAGACACAAAAAATAACGGTATAAAATAGTTGTTCGTTACTCCAAAGTCTAAAGCGCCCTCTATCGGAATTTTTTGAAAATTTTCTTTAAAATTTATTTTCAAGAAAATACTGACATAAAGAATAATTTTAGCAAAACGCGGCAGTAGTTAGAGCCTAATCTACGACACAAAGATCGGGAATAACTGATTTTTGTTCTGGGGGGAGAAGGGTTTCAAATTTCAAATTTCAGTTTATGCTACTTAACTACTCGTTAGGACTCAGATTTTTAGATCAAAATTTAAGTTTAAGTCTAAGCTTTCGAAATCATTTAAAGAAATACAAAAAATAACGTTAAAAAATAGTTGTTTGTTACTCCAAAGTCTAAAGCGCCCCCTATCGGCATTTTTTGAAATTGAACTTTAAAATTTTATTTCAAGAAAATACTGGCATAAAGAAAATTTTTTGCAAAAACCGCAAACGAATCGACCAATTTTTCCATGTTTTATAATCATTTGAAATTTCGGACCCTAAACTTTAATGCCCCCTATCTCCTTGGGAATACGTCTGGGACCCTTAGTCTCCTATTTAATATTATTTGTCTTTAAGTGTACTATAACCCCTTAAAGTTCTGCCCATCTTTTATGAATCACCCTGTATATTATATATTTTTTCATTAATAGAGGATTTCAAGGGCTAACGTAGCGAAGGTAAAAAACTGAGAGAATTTTGATCATTGTTTAACCCTTTCGGGCACAAAGATCTTATGTTACTAAAATGTTGAAATAATTGGTTCACACCAGGATTTGCGAAGACAATTTTATGTAAATAATTGAAAGCTTTTCTTCAGATATATTATAAGAGGCAAAAACTTGTTTCAAAATTATGGTGCCGATGTGGGAATTGGGGATTAAAATTAAGTGGGACATAAATTGGCCCACCATGCTGGAAGGGTTAAGGAGAAACATAAAGGGAGACAGATTTTTTTTTCAAATTGATAAGAGCTACATATAATCAAATGGGGCAGATACATACATTTCATACATAATAAGCATTACTGGGAGAATATTTGATGTCGAATTAATTAATAAGCATGAATAGAGACAGGAAAAAATCCAGTTAAAAATACTATTAACATTGGTATCACTATGTACTTGATGTGATGACTATGCTGATTTTGTATGTGCTTTGCCGACCAATCCAGTAATATGGTGTATAAAGTGGCTGCACCAGGGTTTCTGAGCATCCATGTATCAACATTCATTCAAGATTACTTTAAATTGACCAAAAAATATATATATATATATAAGCGGAGAAGATTTTGTACCTGCTATGCAGGTGTTAGGCGAGAAAGGTGTCGCCCATGTCTCAGAGACATAAAAGTACGATATTTCAACTGAAAAACCATATAAAATTAGACTGACTGCAAAGAACGATCTACAACTAAGTTCAATGAGCGACTTTCGTGTGCAATTTTTTTTTAAAAATAAATATCATTCGCACTTAAAATGTGGTCTGCGAAATTTTCAAACAAAGTAACATTAAACAGCGGAACATCTAGAGATACAAATATAAACTTCATTTTAATCCCTCGCGACAAGAGTCCTTTACAGAATTTTAAATCTCTTATTACCAGTTTTTATATTTATAAATTTTTGCCTATTTAATCTCAGAAATGCTTTGATTAAAGATTGCAAAATTTTCAATAAAGTATACGGGAACGACTACTAAACAATTTAGGGCACCTTATGTACGATTTTCCCTTTTGTGTGAGTTTGAAAAGTTTTGAAATTTGATACTGCCCGCCTCCACTGTTCGGTGACATTTTCTATTAAAATGCGAGAGCCTACTAAAGAAAATTCCGGCTTCAACTTTAATTTCTTTGAAGAATATATTTAACACTTTGATTACGGGTTGCAACACATACGTCCCCAGTGAACTATTTTCTACTTCATTCGTACCACATTTCGAAAAAATCTCTGCCATTTACTTATACAAAGATATCCCCAAGAGAAATCTAACAGAAGAAAAACTTTTTGTAAATTGTGGCTCGATTGTGTATTAAATAGTTGTATGTCCTAGCCCGAATTAACGAGTTAATCTATGTAAATCTGCTGCTAAAATTCCGAAATGATTGACTGACACCAGAATTCATGAGCAAACTGAAATTGTATTGCTATAGATATTTTCTATTAATCCAAGCAAACATTCTAAAGAAAATTCCGTCTTCACACTTTAATTTCCTAACCCTTTGATTACGTGTTAGGACATATGTCTGGATAGACTATTTCTTGAACTATTACCATTTTTACAAAAATAATATCTATCATACAGTTATACTAGAATATTTTTATAGAAATCTACCCAAAAGTAACTGTTTGTCAATTATGGCACGATTAAATATTCGCAAGTCATCTCCCAGTTATGAAAGGATCAATGGATTTCACCGTTTGCTTTTTATTTCATTTTAAAAACCATAATTCTATTTTAACCATTTCAAAGATAAAGTAATTCAGTTGACAAAATTATGAAATGATTGACAGCAATCTGAATTTGTGAACAAACTGCTTTTCTTCACGCATTTTATAAATGCAAAATTCTGGTACAATATTGGCTCGTGAGGATTAAAATTACGTGGTTTATATAATACGTCACTGTCCATTAAAGTGTTAAAACACCCTGTATCTACGTAAAACATGCAATGTTATGTCCATTTCATATAGGTTCATAATATGTTTTAAAATTTTAGATGGCTATACTTTGGATCACTTGATGTACCAATGGGACACGAAGAGTGCTGTAAGCCTAAATGAAGGATTAGTTTTATCTCAATATGACTTGATAGATTTCCCAATGAGGAATTCAACAGTTGCAGCCAAAACAGGTAAAATGAATCTGTTCCGTACATAATTTAATAATATTTGTTATTTAATAGGTATTTATGAAATTCATATCACATTCCTGTCTTAAAAATTCCAATTAACTTCGTCATATATTAGTAAAGCTACTACGGTGATAGAATTTATTCACATTATTAATCTGTGACTTAGGGGTCTTCCATATTTTTGCCTGAAAGATTTTTGTATCACCACAAATTCCCAAAGGTAATCTTCGTCTTATTTAATTACAAATATTTTGTCACTAAAAAAGGAAGCATTTTCTATTCTAGAATAGTGGTAAGTGTGGCTCCTAGGCCACATTTAAGATAAAGAGTGTAAGTAATTGATTTTAATTTCACATAATAACAACAATATACATAAAGCTGTATATAGTGATAATACATATATGTATATGGGGTATTTTCACAGTCTTTTGACTTTTAAGTCCCAGAATAATAATTTTTATTTTAGTACATATTATTGTGCGTTTTTTTTATTTCATATACTGGGGAACATCCCATTGCATGATTGCATAACAATATTAACGAGATAAATAATTCTTGGACGATGTTGAGGGTCCAAATATCAGGAAAACTCCTATACCGTCCCGTGTCCTTGATGCTAACTTTTAAGTTTGGAGCTGTCTGTATAAAATTGTTTCAATAAAAGTAATTCGATGTAATTTTTTTCAGAAACTGGGGAAAATGTTTTATATAAATATGTAGCAAAAAATTAACCTGCACACATTTTTACGGCTGATATTATTTTTTGAACTCTGTCCCTGGATTTTAGATTCCTTACCGTCCATCTTCTAAAATTATACAGAAAATCACTTCAGATGCGGCCACAGAATTTTTTTCAAGTTTTTTCTCATGCAGACGTATGCTAGAAAAAGAGTGTCTAATATTATTTGACATGAAATTTACGGCAGAATTTAAATCAGCATTTAAATATCAATTTCAAGAATCATGGCTTTATTGGTAGCCTTACCGTCCCCAGGATTTATTCCTGCACTTTTTGAGGTAAATTAATTTTTTTTTTTAAATTTAATCTAATGCAAATAAGTGTTTCTAAAAATCAATTAGCATTGTAGCACACTTAGTCTTAACATGATTTGCATAAAAATATAGGTAATTTTCCTTACCGCCCCATCTTTACCACCCTTTTTTTTTCCATTACCGTCCCTTTTTTCCTATACCATCCTCTTCTTTTTCCTTCCGTCCCTTCATTAATACCCCTTTAAGACAATGTTATACCAAAATTTTGTACTAAAATTACTACATTGTTATTATTTCTTATTTGTATGCCCTGTGGGTACTATGCAAATTCATTAAAAGTAAAAATTTAGATGAAAATAGAAAGTTATAGTGGTAAAATGGTAAGGAAAATTAAACTCGCAAGTTTAAGTCAAATCTCAGTTAAATAAAAAAAAAAAATCGATGCTGACCATTTTTTCTTTATTGTGAATCATTATGGTATTCGTCTATCAGATTAAAATGTTATTTTAGCAAGTTTAATTTCACCATATTTTTATTCCAAAAGTCAAAAGATTCTGAGAATGCCCCATATATGGACAGAGCTATATATAGAGAGAGTTAAGAAATAATTACTTGCAGTTTTCGCTTTTTGCTGGATTCTTTATTATTTTATGGTGAATTCATTTTTTCTTTTATATCCTTAAAAACAGCGATCACGTTTGGAAAAACCAGCATTTTTAACAGTTGTTGCTGTTCTCCTTTAATCGTGAAAGGAAAAGATATATTTAAAATGAAACGCCACTATTGCTAATATATATAGCGAAGGCTAGGGAGGGTTGACCATACGGGAGGCTTGACCCACCCGTCAGTTTTCATATTTAAAAGAATTACAGGGTTTTATCAATACATGTCAAGCAAAGCTACAAGAATGCTCAAACAACAGTCTTTGTTTCATACAGATAATCGAAATAGGTGTGGAAAAAATCAATTGTGAGGGGTTTTTACCCTAAAGGTTGTGTTTTTTAGAAATATTTTGTAAGCTTTTTTCAGATAAAATATATCATAGAAATTTAAGTAAGTAGGTTTTAAGTAATGCAGAAATGTCGAGCTTGCATTACAGGCATAAAGATTGTACAGTAAGTTAGGCTTAACATAACAATGTGCTATTCTTTAGAAAAGGAATATGTGGGGAGGCTTGACACAGTCAATGTGAGGGTGGGTTGACCAGGTGTTCAAGTCTGACTTAATTAAGTGGTTTTGGAAATATTTTTATTATACACTGTGCAAAATGAAAGGTTAATGGTTATATAAAAAATGCACATTTATTGTGTAAAGCTACAGTAAAATGGGGTGATGGAGAAGAAAATGTTTAAAACTGATTAAAGAAAGATTGCTATAGTATCCACCGCAAGAAAAAATTAATGAAATTTAAATGGGAAAGTTGATAGGAATTTTTTTCCATTTAAATATTATTTACAATAGGTAAATAGAAACAGTGGAAATTTGAAAGTATGAAAGCAGCAGTTTTAACTCTTTCAGCGGCAGTGGTATGTTTATGAAACCTCTTAATTTTATTCCAAAACGCCACAATGGCACCAGAATTTTTCTAAAACGTTTTCCATTTAATATGTATGTGAAATATAGCCTTTTCTTATTTCCTAATCAATTTGTTCGTGAATTCCGGGGCCAGTATTTATTTCAACATTTCAGTACTGAAAGTATTTTACCACTGAAAGTGTTAAAATATGTTAATGATAAATTATGTGCTCAAGCGGCTGCAAAAGAACATAGCATCGATCGAAAGACTTTATGAAGGTCTATAGACTAGTCTCACCAGGATGAATATAGTGAGATGAAGCCAAACTATGTGAAAACTAGAGTTGTCAGATCGAGTGTCACAAAAAGTAGGACAAGGAGACAAAAACGGGGGGCCAGGGGCTTCTAAATCCGGTCATAATAATACATGAAACCCTATGAAAACGGAATCAATTTCTAACGGAATACTGCCTTAAATGTCAAAATTTCATTTTCCCTGATGTACAATTATATCTGCTCAGACAAAATCATGTTTGAGAGAAAATTTTTCTCCTCTGACTTGCAATTGCGTCTAAACAGGTTTACTTAAGCAACATATTTTCAAAAATGTATTTTTTTATAATAATTAAAGCATGTAACATAAAGTTATTTTGCTTTTTTTAAACTGATTTTATGCCTAATCACAAATATTTCAATATAAAAAAAAATGGGTCAAGCCTCCCATATAGCGGGTCAACTCTCCCATATGTGGGGAGCCTTGACTCATTATTTTCTCATGATTAAAATCAATGATTTTTCAAATTTGTATATATTACACGTATGTAGCAATTTTATTTTGATAACTGATTGTATAATGAATAAAATGACATATAAAACTTTATTCTAGGTTCAATATTTAAAAGATAAAAAATCATTTTGTAAAAAGTGGGTCAATCCTCCCTAGTCTCCCCTACATCCCGATATTCTGATAATACTACATGCCAATATTACTATGATTATCTAAGACATCGTTAAGTTGCACCTGTTATTTTCAAAAATTTATACAATACAAGAAATTCTGTTCCAATATTTTTTCTATACTGTTTTTAAATCTGTTTATCGCAAAGAATGGATTTTTACAGTATAGGCAATTTAAGTATTGTACCTATTAAATTAGTAGAATTTTAATCTCTGTCATATATGTATGGGAATATTTATATCAATGATTTGACTTAGTTCATACAGGGAGATTGAATAAAAATTGGATTAACTTTAACAGGAGGTAGTGCACGCTACAGCGAACAATTTTTGTTTGGGGAAGGAGGGACACAATTTATTTATTCAGTCAAAAATACAAGGCATCTCACTCGAATATGATTTAAGATTTTAACAATAATGAAGATTAATTTAACGAAATTCGAAACAGGCTGATCTTTCTTTGCGTTAAATGTAAAATTATCACATGAAATGGTATAGGTGGCAACAAATATTATCCAAATAGCGCTGAAGTAGAAGCTCCATATTTTGGAATGCTATTGACGTATGATAAAATTTCTTTTGGTGTGCACTACAACCTCTTAAATTCTGTCCAGTCTTTTTTTTTCATTTTATGTAGTTCAATAAAACGTAACTCGTATTAAGTAAATAACGAAATATTGAAGGAAATTTTTTTTTATAAATTATAGTATTTCCGAATGAAAATAAATAATCTTTTAAACAATTAAATAAACATCATGTTCAATATTTTTAAATATTATGGAAATGTTAAGTGTACTTTAAAGGTTTTAATATACAGGGTGATTCAAAAAAAACGTTGACAAAATGACATGGCAAATCAGGCATACCACAAGGATAAAAAATCACTAAAGAACATAGGGTCGCAAACCACTTATTGAGTCACAAATACAGCGTGTTTCATTTTAACTGAACTCGGATCGACGGTCATAATTTCGAGAAAATTTAAAACATTGCAATGAAAGTGCAACGATATGGCCCTTAGTTTGCATGAAATTTGATAGCATCATGAAAAGCTCAGTAAAAACACGTTGCTCAAGCAATCGATGGTACCGTATGAATTGATCATAACGGTCCAAAATGTGGGGCGTCTAGTGCATACTGATGGCGTGTATATTGTAAACTTCTAGCACTTTTGTTTTGTGTTATCACATTTACAACAGAGGTGAGAATGTCTGTTAAATGTTTTATTATAATGTACTTCAGTTTTCTGAAAGTTATGACCGTCCACCCAAATTGAATTAGGATGAAACACCCTGTATTTGTGATTCAATAAGTGATTTCCAACCCTATGTTCCTATGTAATTTTTTATCCTTGTTGTATGCCTGATTTGCCATGTCATTTAGTCAACTTTTTTTGAATCGCCCTGTATATTTCTTATATATTTTTATAAATAAAATTTTTGTATAGGAAAGTAGGAAAACTGTTTAATCAGTCAAAAATACAGGGAATCTCATTCGAATATGATTTTAGATTCCAGCAATAATCAAGATATTGTACAAAATTCGAAACAGACTAATCTTTCTTTGCGTGAAGTCTAAAAATATTACATGAAATCGTAGAGGTGACTACAAATTTTATCCAAATAGCGCTGAAGTAGAAGCTCATTATTTTGGAATGTATTTAACGTGTCATACTCTTTCACATATCGGAATGCTGCACACTTTCATAATTCTTCTTGATATCGCTGTACATTAGACAAATTATATAAGTCTATTGAAAATTACTTTCAAATTCCTTTTTTTCAGCTATAGTTGTGGCGATAGTTATGTTCCGATTGTAATGTGACATCCTGTATTTTTGTTTGAAGAAAAGAATTAAGACCTCGGTTTCCTATATATATATATATATATATATATATATATATATATATATATTTGTGGTGTTCACTGACACCTCTTAAATTCTGTCCAATCTTTTTTTATTGCCCTGCAGTTAAATAAAAAGTAACTTTTGTGAAGTAAATAACGAAATATTGAAATAAAAATGTTATTATTTCATAAATTACATAAATGTGGATTAAAACAATTAAATAAACATCATGTGGAATATTTTTAAATACTTGGGAATTTTAAGTGCACTTTAAAAGTTTTAATATATATTTCTTATAAATTTTTTATAAATAAAATTTACAGGAATGTTTTCAGTTCTTCAAATCAACTTCAATCTGAGGCGACATATGGGATATTTTCTTATTCAAGTTTATGTTCCTTGCATTCTAATTGTTGTATTATCATGGGTTTCTTTTTGGATAAATCGAGAGGCCACAGCTGATCGAGTTGGTTTAGGTAAGTATAAAAAAAATAATAAATATATTATTGTTTTACTTTTGTTGTGTTTTCATAGACGATAAAATAATAATGGCCACCCAATAATGTAGAAGTATTTATAAAGAGACATAACTTTAAAAAAAACGGCGGATGTTTCATGTATTAACAGAATTAATTCATGAAACATTTTCTTTTTATTCAGCGAAATAACATTTACCTATTATTAAAACCACATATTTAGTAAAATCTTTTTAAGAAAGAATTATTATTTTTTTTAATATTTTCATATGTTAATCGTTATACTTTTTGCTGTTTTTTCGTGGACAATAAAACATTAACGCAATAAATCACACGTATTCTCTAAGTGGCTAAGCTTTAAAACACGAATTTTGCGTATTAACGTAATTAATTGACGAAATATGTTCTTACATTTTAGGGGAATCGCATTTACCTGTGATTGAAAATCAAGTATTTATAGAGATTTTATTAAGAAAAACACATTCTTATAGAAAAAAATATTTTCTTTTATTGTTGTTATTTATTTTTTTTATATATATAAACAGTAAAAAAAAAAAATGCATATGTAATAGCGCACATGTTTTCTTAAAATGACACAGTTTAAATAAAATGAAAATTTAACATCCACGTAATCAATTTGCGAAAACCTTTTAGTAGAATCTTACTTATTTATGAATAAAATTAACGTATTTGAAGGAACTTTAATAAGAAAGAAAATTTTTTCTTGAAAAAAATATTTTTATATATTAGTGTTATACTTTTTGATGGTTTTATAGATTGTAGAATCCTATTGAAAATATAATAATGCTCACGTATTTATATAATGATAAATAACTTTAAAAAACATGAACTTTGAGCTTAAAAAGAATCAAAGGTATTTTAGGAGCTACCTAAATAGGTAATTTAACGCCCACACACACATACACACACCTAAAAGAATTAAAAAATAGTGAAATCGTTTTAGTATTTCCTTAAAAAAAGATTCGTCTATATCTGATCTTTATTTACCACAGGATTTCACAGTTGTTGTTGACTCCCTTATTACAGCGAATATTTTAAAATTCTTCAAAGAAAATGGAAAAATTTGCTAATTAAAGCAACAATAATTACAGCGTGCAATCGGAAAATAAATGATCATTGTAATAACATAAATGTTTCCATTTAACTTTGTTTGAATGCTTAATAGAAAATGTAATCTGTAAACTTGTCAAACGCACACTTCATGAAAAAGGATTAAGCAAAAGACTTATCCCAACACCTTAACTTAAGCCCCAAGACAAATACAAATCGTCATGTTTCATCTTATAAATTACGACTCAAATTAAAGATGTATGTAATTTACTTTATCTGTTTGCCAAAACTTATTTTTATGTATATCACATCTTTCACTAAATCCATATTTTGATGAAGCTCTCTAAAACGTCATTAGCATTTTAATAAAGAATTTCTTAATTTTTTATTAATTTCACACGGGAAAATGTATAATTGAATACCCGCATATCATATACATACAAATACATATTAATGTATGACAGGTCAGGGCTAAAACTATTTTTTTCTTTAAAATGAAAGGTGTTTCTGATGTATTTTTTATTCTAATTTCGAGAGACAGTCAAAGAATTTTGATACGTACAATTTCGTCAAAACTTGAGAGTTTCTGATTGCTCGGTAAAAAAATTTAGTAATTAAGACATCAGGATTTCTAATAGTTAAAATATGAATTTAATCAAATTGTCTTAGAAACATGTTATTCTGTTTCTATGATGGATATTAAAAAAAACTCATTCTTTTATGATCAATGTTACGAAATTATGATACTTAAAAATTCAATGTCCTTCTTAGATGCGGGACAATTTTTTTCTAACAAGAGGGGACCAGAAGTTTGGATGACTGATTTACCTAACACAATGTAGGTTAGTAGAAAATGAAATGTACAAAATAATAATGAAGTAATTAGGTGAAACTTCTAAGAATATCAAAAATGAATTTTAAAATATTGCAAAAGCTCTTATACGTACTTAATGCTCTAGTGGAATCAATGAGTTAAACTACGGGGCTTAATGGTGCGATTACAGGACTTGTATCTAGTTGATGTTGTGTTAAAATCACACGTTCTCCTTTTATTTCAGATTTTTTCTATTCAATTTTAATTTATTTAACAATGTTTCTTTAGTTGCTTCCTATATTTCATGATAAATAATGTACTTTTGATAAAAGTAATTTTTTTTAAAAATAATAATGCATATCGCAATTATTTTCATTATTAAAATAAAATACGCATTTGTAAAATATATCAGGAGCTCAAAATCTATTAATACTTTACATTACACTAGATTTTAATGTTTAAAGTTTCATTGAAATGCTGTGCAATGTAAACAATTTACACCAGATTGCCAAGCCATTCAACCACTTTTGTAGTTAAAGTTTTTTATGGTTAACGGTTATAACTTATCTCTATTCCGACCAACGAGAACACTTCATAATGCGGTCAAGTTTTGAGTGGGGCTTGTGAGTACTTAAGCCATTTGGTAGACTTCCTCACCGAGCTGACCCATGCGGTCAAGTAACCATAATCTAAAAATATTTAATAAACCAAAATATTGCTACTCTTGTGACCAGTCACAAGAGTAACAACATTTTGATTTATTATATAGACAAGTAAAATGCTTTTGGATACAAATTAGATAGATTTTTTGTGAGTGGAACACAATGGTATTGAACTGGTTAGATAAATTTTATCCTAATTATATTTGTAATGAAATAATTGGAAGTATTATAGAAAATTTGCCCTAATGGACGTAACAATGTCAATCAAGAGTAACAATGTACGTTCTCATATGTGTGAACTACATAATATGAACTTTAAAAAATTCACCATTTACTTAAAGGTGACAAATAAAAATAATATATATGTTACAAGTTTAAAAATATACATTTTATTTAAATTTCCGAGTACTTTCTGTCTGCAATCTTGCAGCCATCGTTAGGGAATATTTTCTTTAATTGCCGTTCCATTCATTCGAATACGTAACATCGTTTAAAATAGGAGAGTTCTATTATTAGATAATTCTTAGGGTAGCTGGAATTAGAAGTAGTAGTGCTTCGGATTAAACTTGTGCAAAGGAAGATATTTAACCGCCATTCCATTCATTTTTAATACGCCACTTTGTCCATATACTTCACTTTGATTTAAATGTGTGGCTGGAAAATAATAGAAGTAGTAGTCATTCGGATTAAACTTGTGTCGAGGAAAATATTTAAATAACGTTCCATTCATTTTAATACGTCACTTTGTTCATATATGTCTCTACGTTTTAAATTGGTAACTGGAAAGCAGTAGCGGTAGTAGTTGCTTCGGTACAGAGAAAAATTACCGGATGTTTAAGTTTTCAGGACATTTAACTATATATTGGGGATATCGCATAGTAATGCGTGTTTTTATTTTCGAATTTGTTTAATATAAATGTGTTTTCTACAAAACTATTTTTCCTTCTATTTTTAGGTATCACAACTGTGTTGACACTGTCTACTTTTGGACTAGACACAAAAACTGATTTGCCGAAGGTCTCCTACCCAACTGCTCTTGACTGGTTTGTGATTATGTGTTTCACATTCGTCATCGCCACTCTTCTGGAGTTTGCTGGAGTTCACTACTTTACTAAAATTGGCTATGGTGAATTTCCTTGCAATGAAACAGGTTTGGATTCGGAGAACGAAGGTTTCTCTCCTTCAGGACCAAGAACAGTTAGCGGTAGAGATTTGGTATGCCTGAATTTCTGTTAAAAAAAAACATCTTTTTTTAATATTTACTGAGTGATTCTGAATCAACAGTCCCATTTTAACCCCTTGTCTGTGAAGCCCGAACTTAGTTCGGGCAACGCAAATGCGCCAATGACCGACCTGAGTTCGGGCAAGAGAAAAATAGGTGTTTCAGTTACGTGAAGCCCGAACTCACTTCGTCGAATGCATGATATGTAATTTACCATTTTTAAAATAGATGGCGACACTTTCAGGCGAAAAGTTAGGCAGTTTCGTATCATTTTTCGGATTTCTGTAATTTTGCAGTTCGGAACAAAATTAAAGATAGTTATTTTTTCTATTTTTAGAATGTTTTTTACAAATATAATCCGCAAGCAAGGGGTTAAAGACAAATATAAAATCAAGTAATTGACGAATGAGATTGGGGCCTAGATTAAAATCCTTGCCACGATGTAAATTTTTGTTTCAGCAAATAAAAAAAAGTTCGCAATTTTGCTACTAGAGGTTAATAACCCAGGGAAACAAGCAAACGAGCATCAAACACAACAAGTATTCATTTTATTGCATGCATTTACAGAATATTTATTTTATGAATTACACATCTGTATATCTATGTATTTAATTTACGATACATAGTTTTTCCCTCTCTTATTTAATTTTGTTCGCAGATTGTGTAAACATGTTACACCAGATTAAAAAAAAACAAAAAAAAAAAACAGGATTATTTAGAAAATTTTAATATATTTCGATTATATGAATTTGATTTATTTAGTATGGAGTATGATTGTACATAACACTATCGTAGTGTTTAAATGTTTTACTTTAGTATACAAATATTAATATACAAACAAAACTACTATGATGTTATCAGTGCATGGTATCAATAAACATTTAAATTGATATACCGTAATTTCCGGTGTATAGCCCGCAGATCAAACAATTCAGTTTGGGCCCAGAAATTTTATTCAGTATTTGAAGACCAATATTTACCGTGATCTAAAGAGTTACATTTTTTAAAAAGAAAAATTCTGGGTCGAAACACGATTGTTTGATCCGCGGGCTATACACCGAAAATTACGGTAATAAAATTATATTAAAATTTGATAAATAAAGCTATTTTTCCGATGTTTTATAACGCATTTAATCAATCTGCAAAGAAAAATCATATAGAGAGACAGTAAATATATACTTTCTAAATTTGATTTAAATAATCAAAGCATCATATAAATACCGGAAAAACTGTTCGTTGATTCTGCTGAGTTTTTAACTTTAAAAAATGAGTATTAGTTAACTCTCAAAGGGATATTAAATAACTGGTGAAAAACTGAGATAATCTGATTAATTTCTATGTTTTTCCAAAAATTTTTTAATAATGTACACTAAAGTGAGAGTTTGAAATATTTATTCATAACTCTCGAGTGCAAAGGATTAACTAGTGTTTCATAACCCTCTTTCATCATTCTCAGATAACGGCGAATTTTGACTTTAAAAAAGTGATTACATTTTATTCTTTTAATTCCAAATTTTTATTTCAATTTACTGCATATAATAAAATGATGAACATTTATTCTAAATAATAGTATTTATTTATTTTTTATAAATGTCTAAAGCTCTCATTACTCTGTCCTGAAACCATAACTTCAACATGCTGTTGCAATCGCTATAATGATGATATTGTTAAGCCAATTTTAAGGCCATAAAAAAACAATTGAAAGTTAGGGAACTTCTTCTGAAAGACGATCCAAACTTTTTTACACGTTCGTTTAGTAAAGTTAAGTTAATAAATACGTATTTCAGTAATAATAAACTTGATAATGACATACTAAAAGTGTATAGTGTTTGAAAAACAATATTGACAAAAAATTGAAACATTCATAGTTGGCTTGCTGGTTTGGTTGGTTCACGTTTTTATACCAATGACATAAAATTTGGTATTGTTGAAAGATCACCCTTTTACTTCCAAGACCTAGGAGGATAGAATAGGAGGAATCGTCATTTATGAAGTAACTCGAAGCCTTCCCTACCCTGTGCATTCGCCATATTAAACGCGTTTGTTGGTTTAAAATTTTTCCACTGACGAAGATTGTTATACATAATCCTCCTATTCTATCCTTCTAGATAATGTCTGATATATCACGTAAACTAAGCAGCAGTACTCATTGCAATGCATGCAATATTTATATTCATATAATGTTACAGATTAGGGAATTTTTTTAAATATTGAGTAATGGTAATACTCTAAAATTTATCTTCATATACAAAATTAAGAGAGTCATCAGTTTAAAATAAAAAATAAAAAAATATCTTTTTTGATTTTTACAGTTAAGAAAATTATACATTTTTGAATCAAAGAAAACGAATCGCTTAAAGATATACAAATGGAAATCTGTTCAAGAGTAAATTGAAGGGGTGTACTTTAAAAGCGAATTAAAATTATTTTAAACTTTGTCTATTTAAAACGATGTTTCTGGTTACTTGCGTTCAATGTAAAAATAATTCATCTGCAGATAGATTACTAATTTTTCACAGGTACGTATAAAATATTTATACCTTCAGTCTCTACCTACTTGACGATGGAATTTTTATTTGTTATGAAAAAAATATTTTCAAATATGATATTTTTGTGATTTCAAATATAAAATTCTGGACCTAAAATGTGTTTTATATAAGATAAAAAACGAGGTGTAGCTTTATGTAACTTTTACTTTAAATAAATCCATTAATTAACAAAAAAATAATTTTTGTGGTTGTAGAACTGCGCGCAAAAGTGTTTTTGAATGCATGTTGCAGTGCATTTTTTCAACATATGTTTTATATTTCAGTGTTTCTTTAATAAAATTTCTATTCATTTATGTTAAAACTAATAAGCAAATAAATCTGAAGATGATTGTGACGCATGAAATATACACTGTAAAAAGCGGCAAATGTTTTCAAATCAACAAAAACATAATATATCCACGTATTCAAACATACTATAATCTCTTCCGAGTTGCTCATGATTCTGAAAAATATTCTTTATCTTTAGAGACTTCATAAATCAACGTTCTTTCGAGATTTAAAAAAGCCTTTATAAAAAAAGTTTATATTGTTGTCGCTGATATTGGGAAATGATTCAGAATATTTCTTATAGGGTATTAATCAGTTTTCTCAGACCGGAACCCCGAGTTCCTCACGATTCTGAAAAAAGTTCTTTATCTTTAGAGACTTCAGAAATCAACGTTCTTTCGAGATTTGAAAAAGCCTTTATAAAAAAGAAATTATATTGTTGTCACTGATATTGGGAAAAGATTCAGAGTAGTTCTTATGGGTCAATATCTTAAATCCGGTCAATTTCATTCCAAAATTTTATTTTTTTAAATTAATGTATTAACTACCACATGCAGTTATACACTATGATACATGTTTTGTCATTTAAATGCTAGTCTTTTGAGATGAAGGATGTATATTTTATGCGTAGGATAAACTTTTATTAAAAAAAAGTGTCTGTTAACATTATAGATAGTGTCTAATAATTGGGACTGAGGTGATGTTTTTGTCTTAACAGCTGCACAGCCTTTCTGTTGAGTGATTTTGCACAAATGTAAATTATTAAATGTGTCATGTGACATTTGTATGTTGCATAAATAAAGTTGCAATAAGCTTTTTTTATTAATAAAAAGTTAAATAAGGTGATATGAATGATGCTATAAAAAAGTATTCATCCCTATTCAGAACAAAAACTAAATATTTCTAAATATGAAACAAAGAGAATAACAACTTATCTTCATCCATGGTGGCTAGTTAAACTTTAGTAGTTGTTGCAATGGAAATAATTATGCCAGCGCCACCTAGTATCTGTTAAACTAAATGTGTGTTTAGAGGGACTGGGATGATGGTTAACCTCGGGGCCAAATATATTTACAACAATATTTTACTATACAATCTATACTAATGAAGGAGAATTCTATTTTCCCATACTGTATATATATAGATATAAATATATAATAGCAGAAACAAATAATATTTAGAGAAATTTTTACAGCATACATTTAATATTGGATATTTGTACCTGAGGACAGGGACTGAAATGATGATTTTGTTTCTGTAAAGCTTAAAATTAATTATTTATGCATCATTATATCTTCATTTACCATTGGTAATTGTTATAACAAATGTTACAATATATCACATTTTTCAATTTTGGGTTTTAGTATAATTAATGAAATATTATTGGCAGTGGACGCAAATTTTCCAATTCTCAGATATTGACCCTTATAGCGTATTAATCAGTCTTCTTAAACCGGAATATTAGTTTGATGGATGCTATCAATTTTCGATTAAACATTTGAGAAGCGTAATTGAATTTATGCATGTAAAAGTAATAAAATAACATTAATATTATTGCTAATATAAAATATTCATTTAAGATGTTTGTCTGTTAAACATGTTTGTTCAACATGAAAATTTTTACTTGAGAACTGATAGCATGCGAAAAACCTATATTCCAGTTTGAGAAAACTGATTAATACACTCTAAAAGCTACTCGTAAACGTTTCTGAAAATTACAGGCAGCAAAAGAAATTCGGTTTGAGAAATGCATCTTTAATTCTCGAGAACATGTTGATTTCTGAGTTTTCTAAAGATCCAGAACGCTTCACAGAATATCGGGTGACTCGGAGGAGGTTAATGTATATTTTTGATCACACATGTATTATATTTTACAAGATTAACACGTTGAATGCCAAGTCTATTTTGTTTATCTATCCGTTTGGGCAGCGAAATAAGATTCCCGTTACACAATCTATAATAATAGAAAAACTGTAAGAGTCTCTAAAGTGCGATGGTATTGTAAATTATGCTACGAAGAAAATGCTTCACAATTTAGTAGAGGAATGGCCAGTAAATTAACTAAGCAAGTTGCCACATTCTGTGATACCTGCGAAAAACACTAATTTTTATGTTTACTGTGTTTTAAACCATTAAAAATTTTTGGTAAGAAATATTTAATACATTCATGATATAACCCTGAAATTACTTAACATTTATTTAGAATGTAACTTTTTAAATTTTATATCGTATTTTATATTGTCAGTCACCGGTGACTGAGGTGACCTCAACGGAAAGTTCAGTGAAAGTCACCGATGACTGACGTGGCACTCAACGTGTTAAGACCCTCTTGACTTTTCTTACAGTGTTGATAAAAAATCTTGAAATTTCAAAAACTGATGACTCAACTTAAAAACCTAAACTACTGAGCCAAAATTCTGAAGTTAATGTTAATTAGATTAATTTTAAACACAATTATTCAATTGGTAAGTAAATCATAACAGTTGTAAATTTCCAAGTGGGTGAAAAAAATTCTGTTAAGTTGATTGAGATATCAGACCAGATGCTGTGATCGTTAAAGGTTAGTTGGGCTAATTATTCCTCGAGTTTTCTAAAGATACAGAACGCTTCACAGAATATCGGGTAACTCGGAAGAGGTTAATGTATATTTTCGATCGTACTTGTATTATATTTTACAAGATTAAACATCTCTTGACGTTTCTCACAGTGTAGAAAAAAAATCTTGAAATTTCAAAAACTGATGACTCAACTTAAAAATTTAAACTACTGAGCAAAAATTCTGAAGTTAATGTTAATTAGATTAATTTTAAACGCAATTATTCAATTGCTAAGTAAATCATAACAGTTGTAAATTTCCAAGTGGGGGAAAACATTTCTGTTGAGCTGATTGGGATATCAGTCCTAATGCTGTGATCGGTAAAACTTAGTTGGGTGAATTAGTCCTCCAGTTTCTTCCGGGATGGCTCAGTTGGTAGAGCATTGGCAGCTTCAGCCAAGACATCCTTGGCTCCAATCCCTGACCCGAACTTTTTTCACCCACTTGGAAATTTACAACTGTTAATGTCGTTGGAGGCATCCTTTGCAAATTTCTCTTTAGCATTACAATATTTTTAAATGATGCTTGATTTTTCTTGATTTGCTAAAGAAATAACTCTATTGTTTTTCTATTTCATTTGAAATGCAGGTATTATACCCGAGTCCAATTATCCGTTCAGCGAAGAGAAAAAGATCGGGCATGCCTAATAGCAAAGATTTACGTTTATGCTGTATCCAATTCTGGAATTGTTTTCTAGCAAGTGAGCAGTATAAAGAGGAAATGAAAAGAAGCGTTGCTGGACGTCCTAATGCCGTTAACAGTGTCAGCAAAATTGATGTTGTTTCTCGAATTTTATTTCCTTGTTGTTTTGTTGCTCTGAATTTATTTTATTGGTTCTTATATGGTAGCAAACACCAGTCGTCAACTTGGGAGAACACATGACATTTTCATGTCGCGTAACTCTAAAAATGATTTTCTGTAAATTTCAATAATAATAATCTTAATATCATAAATATAATTGAAATTCACTCGCAATGAACTAACAAAACTATTTTGCGAGAGATTGCAGTAAAACAAAATTAGTGAGCGGGGAAACTATATCTGTATTGGATAAGCCGATATAAAAATAAGGCCGTTGGTTAGTCAGATCTGAAATTACGCTCTTGAATATTATACCCATGGCAAAAGAAATTTTCGAAATTCGCATTAAAAAATATTTTTTTTCTTTTACCTGTATATTCTTCTTAAAGGATTTAAATTGCTGGTTATATTGACAAAACGTTTCAAATATACATATATATATATATATATATATATATATATATTATTTTATTTAAAATGTTAAAATTTTACTCACACAATCTTACTTCTCTAAGCATTTAACACATAAAATTCGGCATTTGTCTTAACATTATTTAACAAAAAAGTCAATAAAAGACATTCTTTAATGTATAGTCTACTAAAAAAATGATAAGTGTATATATATACTTTTTAATGGGAAATTTCAAAAATACAAATTCATTCCACATCCATAGTTTAAAAAGTGGAGAGGATTATTTCATATCTAACTAACCAGCAATCTTAAGCGTAAATTCGAAAAACAAAAATGATTAAAGGTATTAGAGGACTTAATTAACCACCATAAAAATGATTAAAGGACTTAATACAACACTATATTAAATGAATATTTAAATATTTAGCCAAAAATAGAGTAAAACATCTTTAATATGTCCCTCTTTTAGACATCTCTATAGTGTGGCGAGATTTTGTAGTCTGAAAATACTTCTGTGTTATAAAATTTATACATTGTTTGTCATTGCTAAAATGTTCCTTCGTTAATGTTGGATCTTAATTTTATGATTATCTTAATCTTAATCTAATTATCTTAATTTTATATTTCGTATTAAATGAATAATTAATTATTTTAAAAAAAACACAGTAAAGCATCTTTAATATGTCTCTCTTTTACACGTCTCTAGAGGTTGCACGTCACGCTTTCTTAGTCTGAAAATACTCTTATAATACAATCATTATACACTGTCTGTTTATTGCTAAAATGCTTCATCATAACGTAGGATTTTCAATTATCTTAATTTTATATATCGTACAGTGTAAAATTTTGTCTAGTGGAAATTATTTCATTCTTTTATAACTTATAACTTACACAGAACATGAAAAATATTAATAGTATATTATCCAGTATGGAGAATTACATGTTTAATTTGATCTGTTACCACATATATTATTAGTAGCGGCATCAACAGTAATCGAATGGTGCTGAAATAAATTCCATTGTGCAGTAGGATATCAGATATATGTGCCCATTACGGTCAATAAAGCCATAAAAACCCATTTTTAATGGCTCTTGACATATGTACAGTCGTGGGGAAAAAAAGTAAACACCCCCTACTAACTCTTCAACAAATTATCGTAGAGGAACGTTACTGGTACCGAACGATTGGAAATAAAGTCTACTTTTAAATGATGTATATAAAATTTGCTTAGGGGGCCATATACATATTAAAACGAATCCAAACTTTGTTTTTTTCAATGGCAGTATACAATTCTGACAGCATAAATGAACTCTATACCCTTCAATTAGCCTAAAATCGAATTTTTATGCAATTCGTACCATAAGTATCCGAAAAATATTTTAAGGACTGTATCCAAATTTGAATTCCGAACTCGATTGTTAACCGAGAGAGCCCCTTTCTTGATCAAGACACCTTAAGCGCCACTCAAGGAGCCAATGATGCCTGTTAGATTACAGTACAGCAGAATAAATTTCAAATTGTCTACTGACTTCCATCATAGACGACCCCTTAAAACATGATTTTGCCGTTTTTTAAGCATAATTTGAAAACTACTTGGAATAAAAATGTGAAATTTTGGATTTCCATAAAGCAGGACTTAATAAATCTAAGTCCATCAAAAAATTGTAGGTTGCAATTCATCATTTTTTCGAATATTAATTTCATAATTCATACCTTAAAATTTTAAAAATTGCAAATTCAGCGTATTTATGTTTGGGTATATTAGTATTATTGCTACACAAAAAATTAGCACTTGAGGATAATAATTTCAGGAGATAAAAATAAAAATATGAAAATGTAATTTAACATTAGAAGCACTAAATTTTGAATGTTTAAAATTCAGAAACTTAGCATTCAAATGACTTGAAATTTGGTGTGTAGGCATAGTTTGAACCGAAGATTTGAAATATCTTGTTCAAACTGTGTATTGCCATTGAATAAAATGAAGTTTGGATTCGTTTTAATATGTAGATGTCCCCCCTAAGCAAATTTTATATATATCATTTAAAAGAAGACTTTATTTCCAATCGTTCGGTACCAGTAACTTTCGTCTATGATGATTTTTTGGTTGTTAGTAGGGGGTGTTTACTCTATTTTTTCCACGACTGTATTTTTTACAACGAGAATTATATTTTCCAAAATGTTCAAGTAAAACTAAAAATCTTGAGTACAGTTTGTAGAATATCTATCTGAAAAAAATTTTACAAAGCGTCATATCTCTATCTTTTTTGTTAAATCAGATATATAATTTTAAGGATGACATATCTTATGAGATAAATGCATTTAAATCCTGGAAGAAGTCACGGTAATCACAGACAGTATTGCTTAAAAGCAGTATATATTTTGATCTGCAGTTTATATTTTGTCTGCGCTATTTTAGTCTAAGAGCTTTAATGCAGCGGATCCCAAACTGTGGGTCGAGAAAATATAGGTCAGTTCTTTAAAAATACATTACTGATTAAAAAGGTATAGTAAAAGGAAACGAACATAATTTACATATTAAATTTATTTAATACATATTTTTATTTAATTTCATGTTTCTCTAACTAACTTAGTTTCGCTAAACTAATTTCCATTTATTTCTAAAAATATTTCCTGATTCAAAACTTCTTAAACCAGGGTCAAATTAAACCCATATTTTACGGAAGGAATACTTGCAGGTCTTGGAAAAATTTGAATACCTTATAATTTTAAAAGTAAAACAAATGTTGATAATTATATTGATAACTTCTTGAAAATACTCATTTATTATATTTTATATAAAGAGCGACTTGGAGCTAAATATATCACATTTAAACATAATATCGACTCTCTAGCTGATGCAAATTAATACCATAAATCACATTAATTCTTAAACTGTATTTTTATAATACATTTATTTAAAAATTTATTTTTTGTTACGTAAGAAGTTAAAATTTATTTTATGATTATTACGCTAACGTGTAAAGATTACTGTTAAGTGTTTTCGTATACCATATTTAGTGGCGGATAATACGTACATTTTTTTCTGAAATTTTAGGGCTAAAAACGACTTGTGAATTACACACGGAATAACTCCAACAACTGTATGAAACCACATATGCATTCGTTGAGTCACTAAATGCAACATACAGATATTGCAATACAATTGCACGAATATAAAAATAGCTAAAATAGGCGAAGTAATTCCAGTCTTACAAGCCGTAATTTTTTGTATTGAGCAAATAAAAGCACGTACTCAGTTTTGCGTGTTCTGCTAAAACGACCGGTAAAAGCAGTGTTTAATAATTGTATGTTATCTTAAATTACCATAACTGAAAAATAAATGAAGTCAAAACTTACCATATAGAAATATATCATACAGTTCTATTGGATTAGCGTTTCACAATAAAATGCAGGAAAATAAAAATACGCAAACTTTCAGCATTACATACATGTAGTTCACGATTAACCAAAGCTTTCAAAAGCACGCTAGTGATCGTCACTTTTCTTACTGTTGATGGAATCGTCACTAGTTTCATAAATCACAATCATTTTCACTTTTATACAACATATTTGATATTTCTGTCACTTTTAACCCGAGGGTAGTAGTATATTTTCCGAACGTTATTAGTCGAGCTCGGTCTTTTTGCCGCCGGCCGCCAGAAAATGTAAATTAAGAAATATTTTTCCCTTTATATTCCAATATTACATTTGGATGAAGTTATAAATTTGCAGCTTACTTAAAGTATACACACTTCAAAAGAAACGGACTAAAATACGGAAATACTACTGGAAATCTAGACGCCAGTACCATTTCCGTATTTTAACGGAACTTTTTACTGGTAAATTACAGAAAAATTTCCGTTAAATAAAAAAAAAACCCGGAAAATTTTCTGTAATTTACCGGGGAAAAGTACCGTTAAGATACGAAAACAGTACTGGCGCCTAGATTGCCAGTAGTATTTCCGTATTTTAATCCGTTTTTTTTTTTTTACAGTGAGTTTATTAATGAGATATGGAGTAATGGAAAAGTAAAAATGAACTGATATTAGGGATCGTTCCGTAGACTTTTACATCAATTTCAACTTTGCTTGTAAAAATGTACCTGAAAGAAAAACAGAGATATCTAGTTACTCCACTATGGTGTTGAAGGACCATTTAAAGTCAGCTACATGGTATTTCTTCATTTTATTTGTAAGGGGATATGAGTTAAGAGAAGATAATTTATATGGCGGCAAAAAGACCGACACGCGACTAATGCCGGGTTAATGGTTATCTTTACAGAGACAGTTTTTGTTTTTATGTGCTAGGATTTGTAAAGAATATTTTAATCAAATTCTCGGATTTTCTGACAATAAAATGCTATGGTGCACATTATACAAAATGCATACACATTTTTTCGTTTCTCCCATTGAAAAATAGGGTTGCGCATTGTATACGAGTGTGGGGATTCACAGTATGCTTTGTATAAAAGTTCGAATTTTCAAAAGCAGCATTATACAAAAGTCTCTGTA
Source organism: Maratus speciosus (assembly GCA_963932465.1). Taxonomy (NCBI): domain Eukaryota; kingdom Metazoa; phylum Arthropoda; class Arachnida; order Araneae; family Salticidae; genus Maratus; species Maratus speciosus. The sequence goes on along the minus strand of OZ010787.1, from coordinate 504,170,889 downwards.
TACATATATATTATGTGTGTCCTGGAAACTTTTAAAACATTAAAGTGGGTAACGTAACAATAAAATTTAGAAGTCGTTGCTTTAAAGTATTTTTTAAGCTAAAAAGTAATAATGTTATTTATTTTACATTTATCTTCTTTTTAGATTTTTGCGCTCGGGGATACCTTAATGTATGGATACCCTGCAATTTTATTAGACCAATACGATGCAAGACACTCTTGAAACTGTAGATGTGTAGATACTTTTCAAATGACATTATAGACTGTCATCACACTGTATAATTTTTTAGCATTTCTTTTGTATATCATTTTCTATTATACTCTTCAGTGACATATGAAAGTTGCTTTAATGTGTACGTTTAAAGAAACATATTACATAAAAGTATAATATAAAGATATTTTCACAAGATTCAAGCGTAGTACTCTACGATGAACTGACAGTTTTTAAAATTCAATAACAAGTAAACAGTAACAGCTACTGGAGTTACTCATGTATCATAGTGTAATGTGTGAAGACGGGGATGGTTTTAGAGTGCTTTCTTGTTTTAGCTCTAAATACCATCAATAGATGGCACATCTCCGTATCAAACTGATAAAACAGTTAATGTAACGTATAAAAAGAGGATCAAAACTCACTTGGTTTTATTCTTCATTCTACTTATCCATTGAAATACCAAAAAAATTCTTTTGTTTTGAAATTGAAAGCTCGTCTTGAGCTCTATCACGGTTTCAGACAAATTAGCGCCATCTATCGGCGATATTGGCCTACAAAAATGTAGCGTAGTAAAACAATTCCTGACTTCAAGCATTTGCTTTGTGAGAATAATTGCAATAGCACCATCACTTGCTTGTTATTAAATTTTAAAATCGTTAGTCCATTTTAAAACACCTTGTACTTTACAAATACTCCTGATTACTTTGGAAGTCTTTAGACCTGCTTCTTTTATTTAACCGTATAAGACATGACACTCCACATGATGAAAAGAGGCATGGAATGCTTTGTCTTTAAACTATTAGCTTGCTTTTTTTTCAAATTATGAGTTTTAAGAAAGTGTAAACACCATATATATACTGTCCGAATACACTTATGAAGTTTGATTTAATAACTCTTTCCTTGAAGAAGATATTCGGACACCGGTAGAAAACTCCGCGCTTACACTGTAGTAGTTTTTCTTCACAAGTGAATGAGTGTGTTAACACACTCACAACAAACAATTATTATGAAGAATACAGCTATAAGAAACAGAAAAATCGTATCTTACCAATTGGTAAGATACGATTTTTCTGTTTCTTATAGCTGTATTCTTCATAATAATTTTTTAAACGTCTGGTTCTGCCACCATGTAATTAACCCTATCATGTAACCATGTACTATATTTTGTGCACATGTTAAAGAATCGAATCGCTTATTTCAGATACACAAGAGCTTCTTAAACTGTGGCCCGCTAACCCGAAGGTGTCCGCAAAGCACCTTCAGGGTAGCGGCGAATATATCTTGTTCGATGCAATTTTACTTGGATCTGCTAACCTAGGAGAATTCTTACAATTAAGTCAAAGGAAGAACTAAGAATACTGTTCTTAAAAAGTTTCATTAGTTTATATCAATTTATACATCCTCTATTAAATATTCTAAAGAATTGTGTTCAAGTTTGTCTTAATATATGTACCTTTATCAAAAATAAATTCAGACGTTAATTTATGTGTGCTTTAATTCTATAGAATATCAATAATTTCAGTCTTAAACTCAGGAGGCCTATGAAGATAGAGAAAATAATAATAGTAGCCCATGGTATGTAAAAGTTACGAGAGCGCTGACATACACCATGACTAATAAAATATTTGAAAATGAAATAACAATCCCGATTTTGAATTATTCTTAAAATGGATCATAAAGAAAAAATAATGTTGAATTTTTAAACATCTTACATTTATTACAAAATTAAAAAATGCCTAAAGATATAAGGAAACTCCAAATAATTATTTTTAAAAGTTTTTAAGTACTCTTTGAAGGCAGTTTAACTTTGGACACAGTCCTAAAATGTAAAAAGTAAAAAAAAAAAAAATACCATGTTTTTCTTTATATTCACCAGCAGAAATACTTTAAAAAAATCTTCTCTCATCCAAAACTGAAAATAAAGTGTCAAACGCACATTTTCCAATTGAATATTAGAAAAGAAACAGCTCAACTCACTATTGCTCCTTATATGACGTTTATATGTGATACAGGAATAAAAATAAAATATCCGCTGTTCGTTTGGGGATTGTTTTTCAATAACACATAATATGTGTTTGCCATGCAGGAGTAGGTTAACACTGTTTTGCTGAAGTTCATTGATAAGCGCTTCGATTGGTGTAGAAAGACAATATCGTTCTGCATAGTGACACTCTTATCAGTTGCTATGTTTTACAAGCATTTTAGAACTTTAAGTGAAATTTACATGTGACACGGATATAGAAAAAATATACGTACATTTTGAAAGGGTTGTTGAACAACATATGAGGTTGCTATGTAGGATATAGGGGTTGTAGTGTCTTATATTTTATTTATATATTTGCTACCACATTTTTAAAACAGAAATCCTCCTGGCAACTATATGTTGCAGCCATTAAATAAATCCATCATGAATAAAGTTGTGTGGAAAAGTATTAGGATACCCTAATGAGAGGATTAAGTATCTCAAAATTACGGACACTTATGTGATTTCTGAAACAAGCGATTCAATAATAAAATTACATGTAAAACATAAAATAACATAAAGTTTGTTTTTTATTATTTCAGAATTTTTCTGAAGTGTAATTCCAAAACACTAATTTTAAAATGTATTTTTTTTTTTTTTTTTAACTAGCAAGTGTCTACTATTTCATTAGAATGAAGTATTAATAAACATTAACATATACATAAAGTTTTCAATATATTAATTCTATAATTTTTTTAGAATTTCGAGTTCAAACGAAAAAAGAAATTTTCATTTCAATAACGCATTTCTCGAATTAGTCTTTATAAGTCCGCCGTTATATAACAGCAAAACAAATAGGGATATTTTAATTATTTTTTTTACTACCACATAATCTTCCATTAGTTACTTGGATCACTGTCATTTCATTTGATGAATCTATTTATGTTTTTTAATGCCAAGAAAAATTAGTATGTAATATTACCTTATTGAAACATATTTTAATATGTATATTCAAAATATTTCTTCTTTTAGAAAATTGAGGATAAGTATAATTATTTACCATAGAAATGTTAGATTAGATATCATTTCAATTTCATTTCAATTGATATCAGCCTTACCTAACCTACGGTAATCGGGCCATATGTGGTCCGGGTACACAAACTTTAATCGATATTTATAATAAAAACTGAGATGCGTGTAAAAATTACCACATATTCTTGAATCTAAGATGCGCTTTTTTGTCTCAAAAATTAAATTCGCTTAATAGTGCATCGTACAATTGAGTACAATTCGTAATACTGTAAAACCAGATGTAGGTGAGTGGGGCACGTGTGTCTGTTATACTAGAAAGTTAATTTATCCCCCAATTGCATTATTCACATATACTGTAAAAAAGGCAAATGTTTCTGAATCTGTGAAAATATAATATAACCACGAACGGAAACATAAGATAACTTCTTCCGAGTTGCCCACGATTCCAAAAAAGTTTTCTTTTATCGCTAAAATCCGCGGAAACCAAAAGCTTTTTGAGACTTCAAAAGGCATTTATTACAGAAATATTTCTTTTGCCGCCCGTAATTTTCAGAAACGTTTCCGAGTAGCTTTTGCTGGTGTATTAATCAGTTGTCTCTAGTTGAAATATGGGGTTTTCATATGCTGTCAATACTAAAGTAATCTTTTTCATGTTCAACAAACATGTTTAAGAGAAAAACATCCTAAATAAATGCAATAACTTTAACATTAAAGTTATTTTTATTTTGTTCCTCATTCTCGTATAAATTGAGTTAAAATTACAGTATTAAACTTTGTGCCGTTATATTAAGAAATAAATAGACAGCGTGATAAGAGTTCAAATGAAAATTTGAATGTCGAAAGGAGCAGACAGCTGTTTCGGAGTTTCTAAATCTCCACCAACAGTGTACCACATAAATTGCTAGAGGTAAGAGTATAAAAACATGGAATATTTTAAGCAAAATAACTCTTAATAAAAGGTGAAAATAGCCTTTGACATCACCCTTGACAGCTCTTTTCGCCCTTGACTGCAAGCTGTATTGCTTGCAAGCTTCTATGTTTTATACACTTATACTCTAGTAACTTATCTATTGCACTGATAATGGAGCATTAGAAGCTCCGATACAGCTGTCTGCCTTTTTATACGAATATATTTTCATTTGTACTCTTATCACGTTGTCCATTTATTTCTTGTAGAAAATCAATTACAAAGCAGGAATTGTTTACTCGAGAATTAGTAGCATTGGAAAGCTCATTGCATAATAAATATATTAAATTTAGAAAATCAAAAAAACCGACTGCGTAAAGAGCAAACTAATTCATTATTTCTCATCAATATGAAACAATTTTTTATATTACTTACCTTTTTTTTATTTACTTGTATTGATGACGTTTAAGTTGTGTTTAATTATTAGTTTCTATCTACAAACACTTTAGAGTAAACGTAAAGGTAGAGATCCAAAATACACAAATTCCAGGTTGTGTAATATTTAAACGGAGATTCTGGTTGCAAAATGGTCAATGAAACATCGTCTTCATTTTGAAAGACCTATCCAATGATATGTCACTCAATAGGGTACGTCAAAAAAAAAGTCGTCTCTACCGCCATTTTGTAGTTTACGTCCGCCATTTTGAATTTATAAAAACAAAACCTATCCTATAACCATCGGACGGTTAAGACGAATCGATAGAGACCTCATTCATTAAAATTCATCCAGCCGTTGGGATGTTTCGAGGGTATAAAGAAATCCACTTACACAGATACGCGTGAAACACATAACCCTTCTTTTCAGTCGGGTAAAAAAAACTTGTTATTATCTATATTTTTGTTTTAATTTGAATACCTATTGGTTTATGAGATTTCTGAAAGTAAAGGAATTTTTTTCGGAATCGTTGGTAGCTCGGAAGAGGTTATGTTACATTTTCTTTCGTGGGTGTGTTATATTTTCGTAGATTTGGAAAACACTTGTCATTTTGACTATGTAGGGACATAGAGCCGTACGTTAACTTCGTCTAATCCAACAACAAAGTCAAATTCGGATGAAGTAATGAAGATTTATACAATGCAATATTTAATAATATAGCAGGAGAGTTGTTTATGAGAAATCGATACTAATTTAGAATAACGTTGAGGCTAAATAAAGTTATTACACAAGCCAACAGCTGTTTTGGTGCCTAGGTTTTTGGAGCTGATTTTATATGAATTCGATGTCCTGAATTCAAATATGGCATTCAATTTTGCCTGGGAGCTCAAATATTTAAGATATAGAACTTTTTGTGAAATATATGTTACACTATTTTAAGTTAAATCCATGAATTAAACAAAAATAAAAATAAAATAAATAAACACAGAATTTTTTTAATAATATACAAATGTTAATTTTCATTATTATAATATACATATATTCAAATAATATTTTTAAGAATTATATTATACAAATATATTTACTCACAAAGATCGAGGAAAAAGTCATCGATGAGACCAATTCTCACTGAACATTTCGGAAGCTTCTTTTCCGTGACATTCTTGAATTTATTTTTGAACAAACCCTTTTTAAACTCCAACAGTAATCTGCCATCATGTGCATATCCCATCTTCCTTGGTAGTGGTCCTACATAGTCTTAATATCCTGGTGAAATCTTTCGCCCTGTTCCTCACTGATGTCTCCTACATTTTCTGGAAAATACTCTAAGTGGCTGTGTAAATAGTGCACCTTAATGCTCATATTGCTCCCAAGAGATTTAAAACTATTAAGCATTTCGTTTACCAGTTCTACATAGTTTTCTGCTTTGTGTTTGCCCAGAAAGTTTTCGACGTCTGGAACAAAAGAAGTCCAGGCTTTTCCCTCAGTCTCATTCATCGAATTTAAGAAGGCAGGATCCCTAATCTGTTGTTTTATTTGTCGCCAGTCAAATATTCCTGATTTAATTTTTTCATAACTCAATTGGGGCATTTTCTCTTATATATGCAAAGCATGACCCATTCTTATCAAGAGCCTTTACAAACTGCTTCATAAGGCCGAGCTTGATATGCAGTGGAGGAAGTATGATTTTGTCTCACCCAACTAAGGGGTTATTAATGATATTCCTTTCTCCAACATCCATGTTTTCTCTCTTAGGCCACTCGTTTCTAACCCAGTGATGTGTTTTATCCCTGCTATCCCAAAGACACAAGAAGCAAGGATATTTGGTGTAACCGCTTTGCTGTCCAAGGAGAAAGTTTACCATTTTGAAATGAACACAAATCACCCATTGATGTTCATGATACTTTATCTTGTCAAATACCAAAGCTATTGTGTTATATTCTTCTTTCATTTTCGTTGAGTGAGCAATTGGTATTGAACCATATTTGTCCCCAATGTGTAGAAGGACACATTTTAAACTCCGCTTTAAGCTGTCTACAAGAAGAAGGGTAATAGACACTTTTCTCTTGTGTGGTAAAAGGTAATTTTGGTTCCTTGTTCCAGTAAAGTTTTGTCCTTCAATCTTGAAGCCAGTAATTCAGAAGCTTCTTTTGACAGGTTGAGATCTCTGGTGAGATCATTTAACTCATCCTGGTTGAAACGTTGAGGCATTGATGACATCTCCTCATAATCACTGTCACCTTCATAAGTATCTGAAGGATGATCAGAGGGACAGTATTCATCCTCTCAGAGCTCTGGTAGCTGGTAAAACGTTGGTATCGGCACTTACTTCCTCTGAGTGAGGAACCGGGTGTCTTGCAGAGACTAAATCAGGATAAGTACACTTACTATGTTTCTTTCGATTAATTCCATTAATATTTACAAGTCAGAAATAACAATCATCGAAGTGGTTTTGGGGTTCTCTCCAAAGCATCGGTAAACCAAATTTGAGACTTTTTCTTTTCCTGTTAGTCCACTGTCGTAAGTGTTCTGTACAAGTTTTACAGACCTGATGCGGTGCCCAGGTTTTATCCTGATCACCAAGTTTAACACCAAAGTGTCCAAGATAAGCTCTCTTTACAAAGTCAGTAACATTTTTTCTGTTCTCTTTTAACACGTATTCTCCGCATATGTAGCAAAACACATCAGGATGATTTACACAACTTCTTCTACTTGAACTCATTTAAATTACATTCAACAACACAAATACAACAACCTACAATACAGTACGTTTTAAATTAACTTTATAAGAATTCTATACTAAACACAAATATCGCAAAAGGTCAACAACGTCTACCCTCCACGGAGAAAACTCACAAACTAACCCTATCTCTTTGCAGCTTTTCCATTTGGCTTTATGGATGAGTGGCACGAAATCATAAGCATGCGCAGAACGTCAGTTTTACTTGCACATCTGTTTTTTTCAAGGTCTTCTGAAATTTCAGTGCCTCCCAAATCGCTTTGAGCGTTGTGACAGGCCCATGTGTCAAAGGCCAGTTTAAGCATTGAAGGTCACTTCAGTTCTAAAAAATCTTTAGTTCTCTTTGCATATCTAAAAAAGTGGAGCTGATAGAGAAAAACTGATTTCATATTTGGATTCAGTGTCCCAAAAATATCTGAAATCAGCTGTAAAATCATAGGCACCAAAAAAAAAATTTTTTTTTGTAGGCCTGTGTTATTTGCAATATTTGGTATGTTTAGTAACATTTTCTTTCTTCCAAACCTTTTTGTGTATTGTATATAATGCATATAAAATTTCGTAGAAAGAAAAGATTATTAAACGTATGAAATATTGTAAATCCTAATTTTATTGATATACGTGTTTAAGGGGGTAGGATACCTTAAAACCTTCAAAAAAATTTTTATATGTTTTAATGCATATTTTGATTCCGTAATCAGTTTTGAACAATATTCAAAAAACCGCATTAAAAAATTCCCATTAGTTTACTAATTATTGCAGTTTTATTAAGACTACATATTAAGATTACATAGGATAATTAAAGTTTCGTTGCGTTTATTGAAAACGATGAATTTTGATACTGCGCGTAGTGTTACTAAAAAACTATGCATAGCAGTCAAAAGAAATTTTCAAAACATATTCATTTCTGTATTATCTACAACTTAAATCCAGAAAAAGGTAAGATTTTATTTTATTTTTGTTTTTCTACTTTAAAAATGTTTTTCAAGTGAATTTTTTTAATTCTTTTTTAATTTGGTCAATATTTTTTACATATATTCTGGTTTTAATATAAAGGTAACACTATTAGGGTAACTCTACGATAGATGGCCATAGAGGACAGATGGACAGTCCATATATTTCCAAAACTTGATCATAGTTTGCAACAAAAACTTTGTATGAAATAGTTCAACGAGATTATTTATTGCGACGTGCAGTTGTGTTATTTTATTATAAAAAGTAAGTGTAATTTTAATGTTTATTTAATCTAGTGGTTGAATATTTTTTTTGACTTAGGAATGTTTTGCAGTTCTTACGTTATATATATATCTTTTTACTATATGGACTTTTAAGGCACGTATATAATCTAATCTTTACTTCTAAGCGTAAAACAAAGACGTACAATGTCTATTGATGCTTTAAATTGGGCGACCATCAGTCCTTCAATTTCAGAAGAGATGGCCACATGAAATCTAGTACAGATGGCCAATTTTAATCAATATTTCAAAATTATATGGAGGTATGATTTTAATAAAATATAATTAAATTTAAAATAAATATATAACGTTTACGTTTGTAAATATATTAATGGATATAATTATTTAAATTTTAACTAATATAAATGTTTTAATAATAATAATAATAATAATGAAATAAGGCCTAACGATTTATTTGTTTCAAAAAATAATGAAAAAAGTCAGAAGTTTTCATAAAAGAAACTGAAAAAGTTGATAAATAAACTAAATTAACGTAATAAGCCACAAATTAACGCGAGAAAAAAACACGATATTTCCAGTAGCGAAGAAAACGAAATACATTTAAATTATCAGATTCTACAGATTCCGAGTAAATAGAATTGGATTAGGATCACTGTGTTGGTTGTACAAAGAATGTAATATCACTTCCAAAAATGATGTCCTGATAAAATGCATAAAGTACCTTAAGTGGTTCCATGATACGTGTACAAATTATCAAGACCTTTGCCAAAGATGTGGTAAGGTATTACGAAAAGTGAAGAATTGAAATTATACTTCAAATTTTGTTTATTCGAGTTTCATTCACTCATTTTCCGTCATATAACTGCATCTTTATAAATTGCTATATGTTTTCATGATTAACTATATGAAATGTGTTATTTTAATGCTGTTTAACTTCACTTTTTCTTTCTCTTATTAGATGGCCATCTATCCTCGGCTTTAAGGTGAGATGGCCATCTGCCATTTTAATTTCAATGTTGTTTAACACTTTTTGTTTTCAAAATTTAATTATTTTTTGCATAAAATATTATGAGTGTATGTATGAGAAGTTTAAATATGCATAAATATTTCTTCTATTTGCATTCTAAGAATTTTTATTTCAATCGTTAAAAACTATGGCCATCTATCCTAGAGTAACCCTATGTATTTATTTTTACAAAAATTTCTTCTTTATATGCATATTTTTCAGATTTTATCATGGGCGCAAGATTTTTTTTTTATCTTAATATCATATATTTTTAAACTTATCATTTTAATATTCATTTATGAATTTACAAGTATATATATATTTTTTTAAATGTAAACTTAAATATGAGATTTATATTTAAATGAAGTTTGATTTTTATTTTTGATTTATTACGCAAGTTTTGAAGCTTGGAACGTAGTAATATTTTTTACTTTTTCGACGAGTTCAAAAGTATCCTACCCCCTTAAGTAAAAATCCACATTTTTGAGGCTATGAATTAGGGTGCTTCTTAGATTCGAGTAAATACGGTATTTAAGATTGTCAATGAAGTTTTATATATTTTAATGGGAAGGCGAAATCTGCCTTGTTATTTATATCTAATTTAGAAAAATTAAAATATCCAATATATTACTTTTCATAGTCAGAAACTCTTTTCACATTTACAAGTATTTTCGTTATTGTAGTGTAAATAATTGTTAACATTCTTCTCTGATCAAATATTAAGTTAAATCTGTTAAATCCTCAAAATGTATTTTTACATTCTCAAATGGTTAAAAGCCTGTGCATCGGAGAAAAATGTGATTCTTTGAAAAAAATCTCCTGATATATTATCTTTAGCCCTTTAAGACCTGACCAACACAATTGTGTATGTTATCCTAAAGAAAAAGAAAAAACATTTTCCTCCTTTTGTGCGATTATAAAGTCGAGCTTGCACCCACAGAATTGCGTGGATCTTCCCTTAGCATAACCTGACATCGGTTATTTAAAAAATATTTTTTTCAATCAAATATGATCCTATTAATTAGCAGAAAACAGCAAAATCTTCCATTTTTACTGAAAGTCTTTCGCTCTTAAAGGGTTATTAATTGAAAATTCTTCATTATTATATTATTACGTTCTATATTTATTATATTCTTAATTATATTCTTTATAAATTAATAATTAATTATATTCTTATATTGCTAATAATAATTATATTGATATTGTTGCATTATTTTATTAAACTATTTTTGTTATATTACTATTTTATTTACCTATTTTGTTACATTGTTATATATTCATAGTATGTTGAGGCCCACCAAATGTCACAAGCCTATATTTGCAGTACGCGTGAAGAAAAGGTTCAGTATAGCTGATGTTTGTGAATGCATTGAAAATAACTTTTGTTCATATTTCTTCTAATAATATCGTATAATAACTTTTTTTTTTCATACGGATATGGAATCAAATTTTCGATGGCACGGTTATTTAGTAAAAAAGCACACAGAACTGGCTACCTGTAAATAAAGTTAAAAACTTTGTTGATATCACTATAAAAATTTTATAATAGACACAACGGTGACGATTAGAATCATATAAAATTATGTAAAAACTACACATGGGTGAAGGTAATCCCATTAGGCGATTTAAACCAAAAAGTCACTTAAACAGGAAATGGAAGAGAGAATTTGAGTGGACGGTAGGTGGTAAAGAAAAGAAAGCAACAAAATGAAGGAAGTTCATGATAAGACACATAATAAAGAAAGGTGGATGTTAAAAATTATACAAGGCAAAGTAATAATTAAAAGTATTAATAAATAAATAAATTAAAAAAAAATAAATTAGACGAGAATAAAACAAAATAACATAAAAATAAATAAACAAATATAAAAAAGGGGAATGAGATAAATATTTAAAATATACATATATTATGTGAGTTCAGATAAAGAAAGAAAGAACGAAGGAAACAAGAAAAAGAAAATTATAATAGCAATAATTTCGACAGGAATGAAGTTGCGAAACCATTACAAGCATTACAAACCATTACAAAAGTCTTATTAAAATAAGAATTCATGAAACTGAAGTGATTGTGGAGTAAGGTACTGCTTAACAATACTACTTAAGGAAAATTCCTTTTCATACTAATATGCATGTAAAATATTCCAGCCTCTGGTATTTTAAAATGGAATAACAAACAATTAAAGTTATGCTTGCAGGAGATTACTGCCTGAAATGGGTGATTTTTTCTGGATGGTCCAGCTGAACGGAGCGCTAACTTCCTATATTGTTACACTGAATGCAGGGGTCCACCCACGAATAATAAATGCGACACGATTTGGAGGAATGTGTGGAAAAGTACCGATTTTGTTCTATAGATAGGAAATGGGATATATATGATATGTATGATATACATGATATAGTTGTTTTCAAATTTCCTTTTAAAATATGCTCATGGAAATATAATTTGTACTAAATTATAGTCTTTAATTAAATAACGGCAATTTCTAATTGATCCGACAGCAAAAAAATATAGATTTTGAAATAAAGAAATTTTTTAAAATCTCTGTAAATGTAACTAGAGACATGAACAATTTTATAAGTATTGCTCAAAAATGTTGATAAAGTTATAGAAATAATCAAAAGTAATTAAAAGTATGCAAAAAAGCTTAAATAAATGTCGTCAATATTAAGAAAAAAGCATGTTTCATTATTTGCGCACATTAAATCACCAATGCTGTCGCGCAGAAAGTGAATAGCTAAGTTAGCGCACTGTACATCTCAGTGGATCCTAAATTATTTTAAAATCAATCATTACTGTCAGATGGCGTTGTGTGATATGGCACTTGAGACTAACACATAAAGATATATAATATTAAATATTTTTTTATTCTTCATTCTGAAATGCGATGCATTTTAAAGTTTTAGGTTTCTTTCAATTATCTTTACACCTCGATACCATGCAGCGCCATCTGTTGTTAACAATTTAGATTAAAACAAAGGAGAATATTTAAAAAAAATGAATTCATACATTAATCTCCAGCAAAAAGAACTGTAATATGTATCTTCGTTTAGTTGCTTTTTTGTTTTAAAACACTCAGTCCGTTTTAAGACGCACTGAATCTCGAAGTTAATTAAAACCTATGAAACGTTTTCTTAACATATTAAGCACGTGCTTGTTTTTATTTGTGCATAAAAACACTATAGAACGAGTGTTTCACAAAATTGTTGTGTCTTTTTATCTACTACTTCAAATTTTCATAATTGCAAGTAAAAAACATTCGTCAAACTTTTTAACTTTATAATTCTTGACATAATTGGTGAAAAGTACAGTTTATCTATTTTAAGAAATCTAACACATTTGATAACCCACTCTAATAAGGAACCCACTCTAATAAGAAACCCACTCTAATAAGAAACCCACTCTAATGAAGAAAAGTCTAACTGCAGGGTGTCTCAAAATTAACTCTTTTTAAATCGAATAAAAAGTAAACTCTGACATCAATTACACTTTTTACTGTAGAAGATTGATGTGCGAAGGCAAAAATTTCCTTAAGAATAATGAAGAATAAAAACTCAGTGAATTTTAATCCATCTTTACACATTAGTTTGAAACAGAGGAGAGCCATATTTATGAAACTAGAACCATGAAACGCAGTGAAAATATTTACGACTTCACACAATAATTCGTTCCAAGAAAACTGAAATAGACGTCACCAGTTACATGTTATTCAAATTTAAAAACCAACAAACAATTTTATGACCCGTACGGTTTATATGATAACATTGCACTTTTTATCTTTGAGTACTTGCTTATAGAATTATAAAAAATCCCATTGCACCTGATTATCATTTCTACATTTTTGCAAAACAAAATAGAAAATTTAGCATAATGAAGTCGGTAAATGGATTCGTTGGTGTGAAATAAATAGTAGATAAATAAAACGCAGATATTTATTTTCAAATATATCTAGAAGGTCGACAGATTAAAATAAACACAAACGCATAGTACATTTTTCGAGCTTTAAAGAAGCACCTCTTCAGTATAATATAGCTCTGTCTTCAGTATAACATAGTCAATATATTCAGAGACAGCTACATCGGACATTTGTAAAAAAATCGAACCTTTGTGTGTTTTACTTTCTTATTATCATATTATGCTTAGCCCCATAGCTTAAGTTTTTATTTTTGTTTTTTCAAAGAAATGTCTGTGTTTTAACAGTCTTACAGTTTTAATTTTTTTTTATCAGATTTTCTTTTTATATTATAATAAAGCGAATATTATTTAATGCAGCTGTTTGTTTCAGATGTTAAACAAGGCCCATATTGTGCTAATGTATCGCACATAGCAGAACATACTACATTTCTGGTCATGCTATGATTCACTATCTGGTAAATGTTTAAGAAAAAGACAAATTTCTTCACAAATATTTCTTGAATATTCTACATATTCTTCAACTCTTTCATAATTCAAAATAATGACCTATATTTAAGAAAAAATTTCAATTTATATGACAGTAGAAAAGTAATTTTGCAATGTCTTGAAAGGATTAAGCTGTACATATACTTGTTCAGTGAAATTGTTTCTAAAATCTTTTCTATGAGAAAATGATTGTTCTAGATGCTGTACGCTGTTTAAAGTAAAAAAGTTTAATCAAGTGCGAATACGTTTCTTTAAAACGAGAAACTTTGGAATCAGGGTAGATCATTTCATTTCGCAGTGGTATTGAGAAAATAAATTATGAAAACTTTTCTCTCTCTTAAATCCGCACACTGTTAATCGTGCAAAGCAAACATTTAATCAAGTACGAAAACACTTTTCTAAAACAAGACGTAGGGGAAAGATAGGTTATATCTTCTTACAGCTGTATTGAGGAGAGGAGCTAAGAAAGTATCTAATTTAAAATATTAACGTCTCGCAGGGTTGTAAATGTTAAAACATTAACTAAAATTACTGGTTGCCAAAAAATTAGTTACAACTCTTCAGATAAATTAAAAAAAGAATAAATGATGATAAAAAAAATCCAATGCGTCTTCCTGAATGAGATCGAGGTGAGAGGGAATTTTTTTATAATAAGAATAAAGTAAGGTTGTAGCCCCAAAATTCATCGGTAGAGACCGCTGGCATGCAATGCCTAAAAAAGATTTATGCAAATCAACAGTCAGTAAAACCACTGGATGCATCTGAATTCTTTTTTCGTTACAGACAAGTTGCTGTAACAACCAGATATCATTTCGATTATGTTATTTTACATGAAACGATAAATCAAAGCAATAGTTTCCGACGACGAAAGGTTTCCAGAGAGGAAGAGGAGCCCATTTCATCTCAGTGGGTAGGGAAACATATCAATCGCTGCCCTGGTATTTAATTACAAACTTAATTTACATATATGTATTTCATAATTCGGCTCATGGAATTAAAGAAATTTCTTAAATAAAAAAAAATTAGGATAACTCTCGGAAGGTTGTCTGCGTCTCCGATATTCGGAAATCAAGGTCACATTAGCCCATACCAAAAGTATTCAAACATTAAACATTTTCCCAAATCGCAAATGACTTGATTAGACCAATTGCTTAAGGACGATCATGAGAATCATATTAATACATAACCTCATTATCTTCACAGTCCGTAGAATTCATTTGATACACCCGAGAACAATTTCAAAAGGAACACCCTCTAGATGTTAGCAGATGCGGCCACAAAATTTAATAGATTTGCCATAGCTTCCAATTTTTATACTTTTTATTAGCACGTTTTTTATTATTACTTCACATATTTGAATTGTGCAAAGACGAATATTTTTTTTTTCGAAAAGAATGGCGGAAGTTACCTTAGACACTATTTTGTTTATAATCGGATAGTTTCTTGTTTGTATAGAGCGCTAGATACCGGCTGTTTCTACTTGATGCCATATTTACGAGTTATTGGGAAGGCATCTAATAATAGGAGGTTACGATTTACGTGATCCTCTCGACCTATCAAACAGCTTCAATATTAACAGCTGTATTTAAGAAGCAACTTTCATACTCCGCCAAAACGCAACGCCCACATGCACTGTCTAATTATATATGGTCCAAGTTTTCCTCAAATATGTTTGATCACCCAGTCTGGTTTCAAGTGTCTCAATGATAAGGATAATCTAAAACATACTACAATCGGAGTACCATGTTATTCGAAGTTATGTGCAATGTTTCATTAACTTATTTATGTATATCTTCAAATTTAAGCAGCATATTATTTTTAGGGGTTATACGAGTGTTAAAAGTTAAAAAAAAAATTGTTAAATTTTCACACTTCATATCATCGAAAAAACATTTTAATGAATGTACAAAAAAGTTTTGTGCGCTTGTAGAAATTTTGTATTAACACGTTCACGCCGGCGCGGTGGGTCACACTCGACTGTCTCAGATCTGCAAAATCTCCGGCTTTTTGGATACCAGTATTTTAATACTGAAAATGTTGTTTATTTAATTAGAACAATTTTGCGATTTAAAGGAAATACATTTTCTCTGAAATAATAGTGGTGTGGAAAAAAGCCGGAGGCTTGACAACTCTGAGACAATCGAGTGTGACCAACCGCGCCGGCGCGAACGTAATAAAAATAAAATTCAGACACCAATCGTTATAATCAACTTTAGCTTTTATTTCCCTTTACTATTGGTCATTCACCTGATGGATTCCCTGACAAACAATGTCTTGGTTTATCAACAATATAAATGCGTCTATGGTTTTTCGCACCTCATGGTATTCTAAAATTGTTGCTTTGTTAAATTGTTCTGTAATGACACCGAAAATGGTGGTAATCGCACGATACAATGTTTAGTAAACAAAAGTCGGATGTTTTAAAATTTCTAATTGCAGTTCATTTGTTGTTTGGCAGGCCAGGATACTTTGGTGTGTCCTAGCGCTAGTTTGCAGTATAGTTACTACCTATGCCTGGTATAAGATCTTTGTCTTAGGATTTTACTTTAAATTTTATAAACGATTTAACTCAAGAGCCTAAAGCTCGTCAGTAACAGTTTCTCTTAGTTTGATGAGCCAGTACGTCGATTCCTTCCACCAGATAGTGAACATTTTTTTTTTTTAATTAAAAGTTTATTGAACTATATATGAAGATTATGTGTCATATAGGAACAAAAATAATATATGATCCGCAGTTCGCTGGTGTAGATTTTTAATAGAATATCATATGAGGTTGCCAGGCATTAGAGGGTTACTGCTCAAAAAAGATATTGAGGAAATAATAATTAAATTAAAAGATAAAAAAATATTACTCTTTCCTTGATATATATTTTTTTTAACTAACAGTCGCATGACGTCTGTTGCAAGTATTTCTGTTCTTGGGAATTTTTTGGTAGCAAGAGGAGGTCTTTCATTTTTTTCATACAGCATTTGCTCGTTTTATACAATTTTGGCGATTTACATCGCATGATATTCTCACAGTTGCCAAACTCCTATTTTTTTTTTTTTTTTTAAACCAGAAAATTCTTATAAAAATGTTCACTTTATTTAATTGCAGAAATTGTGCGATTGTATAAAACAAGTATTTCTGCATAAAAATATTGGTATTTTTAAAATTGGTAGGTTGGCAACTGTGTATTCTGGAAAAGTTTGTATTTTTTTCCATTTGAAACATGTTGTAAATAATGGGAGAAATTTGCTTTTTGTCATGTGTTTGAAAGCAAATGAGATAAGCTATATTAACCCATTGTTGACCGGCAATTGATAATAATAAAATATTATAATATATAATTATTTTATAATTGTATTATATTATTATATGAATAATAATAAATTATATTATTATATTGTATGTAAATACTATAAATAAAAATGTACAATGTTATAATATAATGATATAATTGTTATGAGATATATATATATATATATATATATATATATATAATTAAAAAATTATTAAAAGGTATATATCGATATATATATATATATATATATATATACTTTTTAATATATTTTTACCTAAGAGGATTCCGAACAGTCTATGACTCGTCAATGATGTTTAATTTTAAAGCATGAGCTACATGTCAAGATTGTGTTAAGATAATAACCTCCGTATACAAGGCCTGCGAGCTGACACAAAAATGGCGTCTTTCGCAGGCGAATTTTTTTCATCATTTGTACGGACCCTTGAATTTAAACACCATTATTTACGAAAAGTATTATTCAGCTTTATTTAATCGAAGAAATGTAAGGAAAAGAATGCTTTTAGAAAATACTGGTATTAAAAATCAAGGGAATGTACAGTTGTTGAATGAATTCCGGCTACGACAGCATCCATTTTGTGCCATCGTGTAGGCCTTGTATTCAGAGGGCTGTGGTTTAAGAAATAACTAAGTAATTTTTTGAAGCAATCTGTAGAAGGCATTATAAATAAAATTTTGTAATTTTATCGCACAGTGTTCTACTTTTGTAGCTGTTTTGAATAATAATTTTAAAACATTTCTGATCGGTTAAAATATATATATATCTTATTTCTCCAATGATTTCATATATGTGTTTTATATCATGTTGAATGTATGCCACTTATTAGAATATTTAGGTTGAAATATCTGTAATATAGACTAACTGGATTAATCTGCTTAGCAATCTAAGCTCATTCAGAACTGTTATATAAGACTGTAATTTTTTTAATAAGATTGGTCATTAAGTATGGAATCATAAGTAACTGAAACAGGAAAGATTTTTTCCTTAGAATCATGTTGATGGTTTCTTACCCACATGCAGCTGTTACTTTTAAGCTAATCTTTATTTCGTACATAAATTAATATAAATTAATCTTTTAGTAATAAAGTATTTCTAAGTTATTTAGTAGTCTACATTATGCTGTTCGTGTTTCCATTTTACATTTGTAAAGACATCAGTTTCAACAACGAGTACGACTGGCAATAACATGCAAAATGAACAAAATTGAGAAAAATGCAGTGTATCTTGAAATGGACTTATGATTTAAAAATTCGATAACTGGTAAAGAGTGAGAGTTATTGTAATCATTGTATTTATTTAATGCAATATATTAATATACGAAGACGGGAATGTCTTTACCGTGACTTCTTGTTTTAGTTCCAAACACCTCCGATAGATTGCACTGTGCTGTGTCAAATTTATGGAACTTTCAAACTAACGTATAAAAATGGATCAAAGTTCAGCCTGTTTTTATCCTTCGTTCTTTTTATCTGTTTAAAAGACAAAAATGTGGTTTTGGAATGAGACGGTAACTTTAAGCATGTTCACAGTTTGAGACAGAGTGTGGAATCTATCGGCTATATTTGGAACTATATCAATTAAGCGTAATAAGGAAATGTCTGGCTTCACATATTATCATTCTGCAGCATTAATTTCAAAATCTGTTACTTTTTACTGCTTTTTAATTGTTAAAAACCGTCAATCCATTTAGTATACTCTGTATGTCAATCATGTATAAGTAATCGAAATTTATTTTTAAAAAATCAACTTGCAATTTATACAATGCTTTGCAGCCAGTACTATCAGAAATATGCTAATTTGAAATATCTGGCATAGAGCTAAAGTGACAATTAAGTATTTTCCTGAGACATGGCCCGGCGCGTTGTAGCCATTTTGAGATAAAGATCATCAAAATTGTATATTATCATTCCTCACTACAATTGAAGAGCTAAGTGGAAGAAAATTATTTTTATGGATTAAGGAGTTAAGAAATGCTTCATCATATGGTAAATCTGAAACATTAAGATTCTAATTAGTCTTGATTATTCTACAGCTCAATTATTATTTATTACTAGTGAATGTTTCAAAATTAAGAATTGTATTAAAAATTTGTAATTTTAATACTTGAATTTTAAATGTTAGTAACGTTTTCTAAGAGAATATAGTACCGTCTGTAAACATATTAAACATATGCTATCAAGAAGAAAATAATCCACGAAATTTCCGACTGAAAGCTTTCATTCATGAAATTTACTTTGAGTTTCATAGCATATTATTCCACTTAGGTCTTCAATTGGCGGTCGAAGTCTTTCTACAGCAATTCACTTTAGTACTAATTTCCTGTGATATTTTCGAAAAACTGACCTTTTAAAGTAGTGTGGTCTACGTGTAATGCTAGAGTTATCTTCAAGTTATCCTTTTAAATTCCATGCTTAATGATCGAGTGCATGCATTTTACTCGCAGTGATTTTTTTAACTGCATTTTGCTACTTATGAAAACTATAAGTTATTTGATTAGATTAATGTAAACACACATTACATATATTTATTTATAATGTTTTCCAATAGTAATGAATTTTTTGAATAAATATTTGTTTTTATAAAAAAAATGTATGTAACACGAAAAAATGTGTATAAATGGTTTGTTAATAAATACTTTTATGTTGATGGACTGAAATGGGGTGTTGGTTTACTTATTTAGACAATTTTCATGCAATCATAATGGAAGTTGTGTATTGAAAAATATACTAGTAATAAATGTAAGAATCTGAAAGATGTATAAGAATTGATCAGTATATCCATAAGAAGTAAAGGTTTAGTTATTGATAACAAAATTTTGCCATCATTAAATTTCATCGTTGTGTATATGATGGACATTTTATGTTATAGGTTAATGTTATACAGGTTGGACCCAAGTTAGTTGTCGATTTTGTAACGGAAGAAAATGGGATATATTAGTTATAAATTAACAGTTCAATTTCAAATTACTTGTATTATACAGTGTTCCTACTGGTTCGTATTTTGAATACCAGTATTTCAAGGAAAAAATTTCGTGCTAGGTTTTTACAAAATTGATATCCAAAATAGCGTTCAGGAAAGGTTTCTACGAAATTTGGAAGAAAAATCTAATAATAATTATTTTCTTAGAACGGATTCAAGAAAAGGATCGCGTAGGACCTCCAATCATAAATTTTCGTATATATTTCTTACCAGGTTAGATTTGTTGTGTAGGGGCACGTACAATCGTAGATTTCCTTATATGGTTTTATTAAGGGTAACGTTTACAGTCCTCCACATGCAAAATCCAATCCAGATTGCAAATCACGTGTCCCTTGACCTTAACGGCGTGAACGTGCTCATAATCATATGAAAAGAACTATCTTACCGATTGGATATTGATAGTGTACAGAAGGACAGCCTCGACGAACATTTATTTTTAAAGATTCAAACTTTGTGTGTTTCACGATATTGTAATCATGAGTGCTGTTATACATGAACGTATAACTACGCATAATAATCCATTCTTCATTCACTGTATTTTTTGAACATACACAACTTGAACCAGGTAAAGTATTATCGGAGACGTTTTTTTCACTTCCCTTTGTAAGGCATCTATATTCTGTGTGAAAGGTACAGGTACTCGGAATTGTTAAAGGAAATACAAAAAAAAAAATATTTATTCATAAAATTTTATTTGTTACCTTCAAATTAGGCTGTACGGATTCCAATTCCTTCGCTTTTCCCAATCGTCCATACATTTTTCGTAGTCTGGTTGAAGTGTGGCCATCACCTGCTTCAGATAATTTTATTTTATTACCCAAACCGCTTTCCTCGAAGCATTAATTTAAGGTTTAAGACCGGAAAATGTCATATGGGATGTATCAGGCAAGTACGGTGCTTAGTCAATTACAATCGTTGCGTTTGTGGCCAAAAAAAGCTTTGTGCAATTGTGCATTATCATGGTACAAAATACATGAATTGTCCTTCCATAAATCGGACCGTTTTTAGGATTCGGCACACAAAAATTCGTTTAAAACATAAAACTCAATGCAGACTCTTATAAAACTAATTTTTCCATTGTAAAAATCGCAGAATACTCGAAAGCTTGGCTAAAAAACAGCTGTTGTCGACAAACTAAAGCACCGATGGCGCTCAGACTCCGTGTTGTAACTCGGTTCAGTGCTACTAACTTGCAGAAAAAAATTGTCCTGATACCTTTTATACCCATCATTTAGATGATAAATCACGGGTACTATTTACACAGAATGTATGTGGGTGGCAATGTGTGCCGTCATATTGACAGTCCTATTGCTTAGAAAGTTCATTTCCATCTTCATTTTTCATTTATATAAACAATTAAATACCTCCCTGCAGTACATGTTATATCCTTGGCCGGAGAGCTACTTTCGACTGTTATTACCTAATAATGAGAGCTGACAAATAATTACTTTCAAAACTGTAATTATGAACTTTACGCCTTTATATTCTAGATTGCCAATTAGCACTTTATAAGGCGTTGGGAAGGATACTTTCCACTTAATTTTAATTGCCTAGTGCCACAATGGCACCAGAATTTTTAAAGAAAATTTTGCATTTGTAATGTACGCGAAGAAAAAACTTTTACTTATTTTGAAACAAATTTGTTTGTAAAACCTGGTGTCATTCAATCATTTCAAAATTTTAGCAACTGAAGTAATTTACCCTATAAAGGGTTAAGTAAAAATTCTTCATCCAAAGCATTTTGCTTGAATTTTTTAAAATACTTTTGACGATCTGCGTTCAGACGAAAATGGATCCGAAAAATTAAATAATGAACCACAATTTTCAGATAAAGACAAAAACGAGCAAAATATATATTTTAGCAAAAGTTTGGAATATGAATAAAATTAATTTTCAAGACAAACGTGGGAAGAGAAATATTTTGGAATAAAAATGCATTAATAAACCCTTATACAGTGGCTCGCACAGCATCTGTCCGGCTTTAGCATGTATTCTCGGACAGTTTCCATCCGAGCAAAACTGTAGTAATTAAACGTAGATACAACTTAAGGTTAAAAATGGGAGACAAAAGATAATTTTTAATATGGCAATCGATAAGAGAATGACACGGGAAACACCATGGGACGCGCGAAACTAAAGGAAGCAGAAATAAAAATACTCCGCACCTGGAAACACATAAATCACAATATACAAGAAAAGGAAAATTGAAGAAAAGAGAAGACACATAAATATGAATTTTTAAATTACTTATTTTTGTTTTAAATAATTACTTGATTGATTATTATTATATACACTTTGTTTTTTGTATATTTTGTTAAAGAAAAAAAAATTAATTTTAATTTTAATTGGTTTTTTTCCTCGCTGAATATTTTCTTACAGAAATATCATTAATAACCTTCTTTTTACTATTAATTTATAAAACACATGAATTTCGCTTTTAATCAAATTTCAGTTATACATGTACCATAATTAATTTACATAACTGCGCCACAAATAATCGGTTGTGCAAAGATGCCAATTATAATAATTACTAAGAATGTTGAGTTATTCGTTACTTGTATAAAATGCAATTATATTCGAAAACGAAAAGAAAAAGAATGTAATACTATATAAATATAGAGAATAAATCTAACGTTTAGCCATTAATTTAGAAAATATTAAATAACTGGTCTCACCCAGGTAAATAATTGCATAATGAAGATTGAGTTTTAATCCAACTGTATAGTCTTTCGTAACGTAGTTAACACAATTATATAATACCTTTTATTCATCTGAGAATTTTTATATATGATTTCATTTGCATAATCCAGACACCATGGCAATAATGAATATTCGAAATCAAATCGCATAATAACAAATTTTTTATAATAAGTAAGAACTCTATTGTATAATCGATCTTAAAGCAGTTCAAGAAAATCGGAGAATTCAGAATCTTCTTTTCTGCAAACCTTGAAATCATATGAAAGGTCTTCTCTTAAGTCGTTATCAGATCAGCTCTTCTCTCAGGAAATTTCTCCACTGAACATGCATCTTTTTAAGTCCTTGACAGATGAATTTTTTCTCCAAAAAAACTTCCATAGCAATTGTATCTCCCAGGACATTACTGTTCAATTGTCAACAAACCTTAAATCAAATTCACTGTTAGAAAGCTTAAATCAGCTGCTTTTGTTTAAGCTGTATTTAGGACCTTTGATCATCTTAACTGTTAGGAAACTTGAAAGGAATACGTTTGTCGATACTTGCATCGCAACTGTTTAAAAAAAAAAACTGCATCAGAATAACTCTCATAACTTAGGATTGACTCTATGGATACCATCAGAACAATTGTTTTCGAAACAAACTGACTTGTTAAAAAAAAAAAAGTTTTTTGAGAGGATCTCTGAAAATTTTTATGTGGGGCGTAAGCGGGTGATGTGCTTCCTTGATAGGACCTAGGCGTTCCTTAGTTTTCCCCGATTAAAACATCCGAAAAGTGGATCCACGGGCTTTGCCAAACAAAATTCGCCATATTGCGTCTTCTGATTCCTTATCCTGGTTTAATAAAAGTACATAAATACACCTAAGTAGGAGCATAGATTTTTTGAAAGATCCTTAAAACATGTATTTATTATAACGCCAGAATAATGCATGTTTACAACCAATTTTATTGCATCAGGGTAAATTCCTTGAGTCCTCTTACAGCTAATTACAAGAAGACTTGGTTAAAAAAATAATTCTTTGTAAACTGTATCCACGTCGGAAATAATTTAATATTTGTAATCTATTCAATGAAACGAATAGCATGATACCTATTTTTTTAATTATTTTAAAAATTATTTTAAAAATTATTATTATTAATATCAAATATTATTAATAATAATATTAAATATTTTGCAATATATTCAACATTCTTTCAACTATTAAGGCATCTATCCTGCAGCACATTATCAACTCTGGCTGATGCTTAACAAATTGCCCAAGTCTGCTTTTTCACCTGCCCTTATTCTGCATCCATGTGCGTGTAAATATTTGCTTATTTTCTCAAGTATTCCCTATTTTAAATTCTTCTTAGTATTGACATTTTTTTTCTTCTTGGAGTTCTAGTAATTTCATGTTGGCGCTGTACCTTCAGAGCTCCATAGAAAGCATAAACAAATTCCTAATACGGTATTTGTTTGGCATAATGTACTAACATAATTTACCGAAAAGCCTAATAAGATGTCAAATTTAGCTGTTCGTATTTAAAATATCGCAGTTAGGTACAATGTCAGTATGAAAAGGACCCCCAAAACTCATTTTTGTAACATGAATTGAAAGGGAACTTCATTTTCAGTCGAATAAATTAATTTATTATTAATACCGTTAATTTTTCTAGGTAATTTTTTGAATAAAATGAATGGGGTGTTTTCTTTTCTTTTTTGGCTGACTGTACCTATAATAGATTTAAAATGGATTATTAATAATTAATAATGTTGAGTTTCTAAAACGTATGTTCTAAACGTGTTCTAAAACGTATGTTCTAAAATTTCAAAACGACCCTGATATAACCTTTACAATCCATAGAATGTTATTATTAACCCTTTGCAGTCACAGTACTCCTCCCAGACACAGACATCTCTTACACGAATTTATTCAGCTGTCATCCCTTTTTTTAAAGAAACATTTTTACTTCCAGTTTGACAACATGTGCAAGAGAAATTTACCAAAAAATGTACTTTTAAAATATAGTGGTGCGAATAGAATATAAAAACAGAATCATTTATATGAAGTTTGGGCGGCTATTTGCCGACAGTCGACCGCCAAGGATTAAAAGTTTAAATTAACTTTAAGAGGCAACTAATTATCAGGTTTTTGATTTTACCCTAGCTTTCTCTAAATACTGTTTGTCTTGACGTGTACTACTACATCTCTTTGTCGTCGCAGTAGATAAATACGCTGTATTTAGTCCACAAAATGTCAGATAATCTTATATGAAATTTTTACGTTCAGAAATCTGAAAATTTTCCTCCTTACTTTAAACCCTACACTGCATAATAATGTACCAGATTGCCACAATCAAAGTGCACGTATTTAAAAGGCTCTACAAGCTAAAGTATTTCGAATATTTACAAAATATTTGTGTTTTATTCAGTGTAGAGCATTCGGAAATACGTTCTGCAATAAAAAATTAACCCTTAAAGCTCCGGCGTCTCTTGCACAAATTTTATTCGATCGGCACCACTTTTTAAAAAGCAGTTTCCTTCAAGTACACAATTTCAAAAATGCTCTGATTAAATAAAGTGAATTTTATTTTCCTTTATTACTGGTACCAAAAACAAATTTTGCAATGACTTAGGATGTCTCCGCAGCGAAGCCAACGGAGTGAGAAGGGTTAATTTTTATAAGACAGGTGGCACTATATGTAAAAGAAAAATGGAGATTTTTCTACAAACTGAATTTTAAAAAAAAAGGGAAAATTTCACATGATAAAGTGTTTTTATTAAAATGATAGTAAATATAGCACTGCTATGAAAGAATATTGGTTTAAAATGAGTTATTTGATAATAAAACATCACTAACATTTTAGCGCCATCTATCGGTAAAATTTCGAAATCATTATTTTTATATAATAACTCGTTACAGCATGCTCTAAAAAGTATAAATAACAAAGCTTTTAAAAGTATTCGAAATAGTTTAGCTTGTTGAGCCCTTCAAACACGTGCACTTTAATTGTGGCCACCCTGTATAGACGAAAGAATTTAGCGTTCACTTTATACTAAATCTCAGGAGGATCAGGCTACTATTTTCAAAAATTTATCTTCGACTTATTTAGCACAGAATTGTGCGATTAAATTAAGTAGAAGATAAATATTAAACAAGTAAAAATTAAATTTAAAAAATCACAAAACCCCACTGCATAAAAAGCGAACTAATTAATTATTTCTCATCAATGTGAAACTATTTTTTATATTACTTATCTATTTTTTTTTATTTACTTGCATTGATGAGTTTTAAGTTGTGTTTAATTGCTAGTTCCTATCTATAAACACTGTTTTGAAACACTGTTGACTGTCTATAGATGTCTATGAAGGTTAGAGTTGCAGTAAAGCTAGAGATCCTACCTACACAAATTCCAGGTTGTGTAATATTTAAACGGAGCTTCTGACTGTAAAATAGTCAATAAAACATCGTCTTTATTTTAAAAGACCTATCCAATGATATGCCACTCAATGTGGTGCGTAATTTTTTTTTTCGTCCCTACCACCCTTTTGTATTTTACGGCCGCCATTTTGAATTTATAAAAACAAATCTTAGCCTATAACCATCATACGGTTAAGATGAATCGATAGAGACCTCATTCATTAAAATCCATCCAGCCGTTGGGATGTTTCGAGGGTATAAAAAAATCCACATACCCAAATACGCGTGAAACACATAACCCTTCTTGGCAGTAGGGTAAAAACAGCTGTATCTAGCCTAAATATGTGTATGAAATAAAGTAGTTTTAAAAAGGAAAATTCATACAGTACATAGTTAACTTTACTCAATTTTTCAGAAAAGAGTTTATTGTTTGTCTCATAATTTATCTTCTCCTTCAGCAGTAATTATAAAGTGACAATAATGACATGGACGTCCACCTTTTTAATCAAGAAATACAGATAAATAAAATACATAATTTACTATTTATTAGCCATGAAAAAAAATACATATTACATATTAAATGAAATTACTTTCTTCCTTTTACAGCATGTTAAATCTCTCTCTCTCTCTGTCTTATCAATAAATATAATATTTTAAGTTTTTACCCATGTACTTGCGCAGTTTTGGAAATAAGAGAAAATTACTTGAGAGAAGCCAGGATTCTTCAATTATGCCTGTATTTTTTCAGTATTCATTATTAGACAGCGTATTATATGCAGTTGCATATCTGCATATGTAGTTCCATATTTTAAGGCTTTTCACAGTTAAAGCATATAAATGCATAAAATGTCATGAATTCGTGCTTAATTGCAAATTTTTAACATTTTACTTCCAGCTACGTTGAGATTTCCTTTAACCGGCTCCGACATGGCGGTTTACTTTCTGACCAAAATAATTTTAATCTCGAAATGTCACAACGGCACAAGAATTAAAAAAAAAATTTTTTTTTGCCTTTATGTACATGAAGAAATGCTTTTTCGTATTTTTAAATAAATTTGCCCGAAAATGTCATTCATGTATTTCAATATTTTACTAATCGAAGCACTTTCTGCCTTATAGGGTTAAATATTTCATTACAGAGCTATGTCCAAAATATATCAACAAAATTTTATGCATTTTATTAGCTGCTTTCGTTTTACATAAACGAGTAAACAAGATCATCAATGTCAGATACAAGGATCGAGATCAGATATTGTACAAATATTTGCACATCTATCCTGTAAATAAATTTTAAAGGTTCCTACACAGCTAATTTAACAAGATGAGATGGCTGGATAAATATTTTATGCAAAAGATTTAGATTCTACAAGAAATGTCGTTAATACTTTTGTTTCACAGACAGACCCTTCTATTATTCTTTTAAAGAGATGATGAATAATAGAATTCTTCAGAAGAATTTCTCCCCGATAGAAACTAATTTTAAGCCTTCACAAAACAGGAATTGGAGAATCTTGTTTTTATTAAATGATGTTGGTAAGATAAAGTTGAATGATGTATTTTTGTCATTTGCGAATCTTATGGAGGAAGTAAAATCTGATAACTTATATAATTGTATAGATTTTTCTATTAGTTATAGTCTGCAGTACGATTTTATAGTGTTTTATTTATAAATTTATTTTAAGTAAAAATTCGGGTTGTAAAGATGTGAAAAAAATTAATAAAATGCCGTTTTACACTATGAAAAAGTGTTTATTTTACGGTATAATACTGGCACCCTAGCTGCTAGTATTATACCGTAAAATTAACAATAATGAACCGTAAATAATCAGTAGTATGCTGTTAACTGTAATACACAGTTTAATTCATTTGTAAGACGGTATACTACTGTTTATTTATGGTTTATTATTGTTAATTTTATGCGGTATAATACTGTAAACTGGGATGCCAGTATTATACAGAAGAAACAACATTTTTTTGGAGTGTATAGAGATATAGACTATAGAGATGAAATACAATGTTAAGATGACTGCAGCAAAGTATTCTTAATTCTACCCAGTAACATAGCTTGGTGTTTAAAGAGCGATTTCTGAATTTAAAATGCTGTTAGATAATGAAGGACAAAATTTAGCTATTGAAAATTTCGAAAAATACAGATTTGTGCACTGCAACAAAAATTACTCGCAGTGAGATAAACATTTGTGGGAACATGCATATTTGTTAAGACGGGCTCAACCTGAGACAGTCTCTTGCCAGGAATCAAAGTAAAAACTTTATTTGTTCAGAAACTGAATAAAAAGGAAATAAAACTTACTATTTCAGGATCAGGAATTTGAGAATCCTGCTTCTATTAAATGATGTGCGTAAAATTAGTAAAGTTGAATAATGCATTTTCGTTACACCCCAGATTTCTAGAGAAGTGAAAATCTCATAAAATGTATAATTTTATCGATTTTTCTAGCAGTTATAACTTGATATATGATTTTATAGAGTTTTAATTATAATTTTGATTGAAGTAAAAATTCAGGCTTTAAACCTATGAAAAAATGTCATTTTAACGGTGGTGGAGATGAACTACAATGTGCAGACGGCTGCAGGGAAATATTATAAATGCCACCAAGTATCATCACTTGATATTGAAAGAACATTTTCTGAATTTAAAATGGTTTTGGACGATGAAGCACAAAATTACTCATTAAAATTTCGAAAAAGACGTAGTTATGAATTTAAAAAAAAAATACTGACAATGAGATGCAATTTGTGGCAACGTGCATATCTGGAGTTGAGACAGGCTCAGCCCGAGTCAGTTACAGGGACGTGTTTAATGTGAAAATTTTATTTCTTCACAAATTGAAAAAAAAAATAAAACTTAGTCTAAATCTATTAAAATATTTTGTAATCCTTTAAAAATCAAATTGGAAGGGAATTGAAATTTTATTGATAGGGTATAAAAATAAATATTTTATTTGTTTCTGAAGCCTTTGCATGGTTAGTGTTAGCAATATAAAGGAGATAAATACGAGGGTGAGTTGGAAAATAAGTTTCCCCTGGCAACTGTGGACAGAGGTGTGTATGAAAGACAAAAAATGTAATGACAAATTAAAGATAAGTCGTAACTTTATTGTTCTACATAAGTTCCAAGTGAGTTGATACATTTGTCATACCTCTTTATAAGCTTCAAAAAGCGCCCCTTGAAAAAATCAGGGCTCTGCATCATTCTGTTCCCGGTAGATATGGAGAGAAAGTGCGTTGTGAATTCGTGGTCAAAGGAGGAATTGAGAGAAGTTGTCCGCTAGGAATGGGTACGTGGAGTATCGGGAGCAGATATCTATAACCACCACGTGGGAGTCTATGGGCCAGATGTGATGTCGAAACAAATGGTGCGGAGATGGTGCCGCCAATTTAGTGAAGGGCGTCAGCAAGTGTTGGAGAGACCGACATCTGGAAGGACGTGTACGGCCACTACAGCGAAAGCAATGCTTGACTACTTCTTTGTAAGCAATGCTGAAAGCACACAAACCGTTCAACGCTTCTTTTGTATGCAGAGCCCTATTGTTTTTTTGGAGGGCTTTATGAAGCTTATAAAGGGTATGACAAATGTCTCAACTCACTTGGCATTTAAGTAGAAAAATAAAGTTACCTCTTATCTTCAATGTTTCATTACATGTTTTGTCTTTCATACACACCTCTGTTCACAGTTGCCAGGGGAAACTTATTTTCCGACTCACCCTCGTATATAGGGTTATTCCTCGCCTATCCCTGCTTTCTGCTTGAAGTTCTTTTACAGACTTATTGAAACCAAAACTCATATCTTTATGACATAAAATGTTGAATGAATTTTTGAAAGAATAAGAATCGTGACTTTAGCACATATCTGCTAGTACATATTCGTAAATAACCAAATTGCTATTTTAAATATTTACATGAAATCAGGGATCATGAGGAGTATTTAGTATGAGTACTTATTTATATACAAGAAGAGAATTTTAAATGGGAAGGTTAAACTTGAAGCAATTTTTGAAATGTTATTATCTTTTTTTTACTGCGTACTTTCGGTATAGGGATTCGGATCCTTATGACTCAAAATTGTAAGTGACAGGGCTGCTAAACAAGAGCCGGAATATATCTTTTAATTGGCGATGAGAAAGATTTGTCAAAAATTCGCCATATATTGGCATTTTGTCCCTCGCTATCATCATAACTTATAAAGAAATTTTTTTTTATAAAAGCAAATGTATTTTTACATGGCTATATTTGTCACTTGAATGAAGTAAGTATATCACTTATATACTTTATTATATTTATCTGAATCTTACTGACTGGCGAAGAACTTACACAAGTATTAAACTACTTGGGAACACCAAGGCACCGCAACACCAGTTAAGCATTAATAAAATTATTATAAAAAATATAATTATTTTCAGATTGACGAAGAACTAACCCGAGTCGTAATATACTTGGGCACCACAACACCAGTTGATCTTTACTAAAATTATAAAAAATATATATTTATTTTGAAACAGTCAAAATTTATTTAACAAACAATACTACTTGGGTACAATATAATAAGATTAAAAAAACTCAGATGCATTTATAGGTAAGTGGATTTCCATTAAAAGTAGTGAGTGTATATTTTCGATTTTAGCAGTATATTTGGAGGGGTTTTGGGGCATATTTGCATATTTTGACAGTTCTTAAGTCATATAATCCACTGTGCGTTCACGTTTTTATGATCAATAAGCACGGTCACAGAATTAAATACACTTTAGGTTCGAAATAAATTATATTTATTCGTCATTTTGAACGACATATTCCCGTTAAAAATATTGGTATGTAGCCCTAAATATGTTTAAGAAAAATATACTTTCAAAAAATCATCCAATGCAGGGTTAATTTTTCTGAATCTTTTAATTCAAAAAGTGGTACATGACCTCATTTTGCAGATATGAAAATCGCAAAAATACATGCACCAATTAAATTACATGCATTTTTAAGGTTCGAAATCAATTCATTTCATCGATCTTTTTGAACGACAGAACCTATCGGTTAAACGTGACTTGAGAGAGATTTTACACCATCCAGATTGCCATCAATATTCTCAGAAAAACATAAAGGTCTCTGCTGTGTGTCCAAGTATCGGGTAGGACCAGAATATTTGATCAAATAGCAATATATGTAATAATGATAAAGAAATCGAAGGAATTTCTGAAATGCGTGTAGGATTATGAAACTTTTTTTAAAGGTAAAACAGAAAGTTTTACACGCATTTTTATAAATAAAACAAAAATGAGCACAATTCTGATAGTTTAAAAAATATTGGTGTATAAAAGACAATTAAATCTGTTGAATAAATAATTTTGATGCAAATTCTTTTTAATTTATATAATTTTATGATAAAATATTGCAATATTTGATATATATTTTTATTTTTTTATACAATCATACTGACTGCAAATAAATCATACGCGTTGTAATTTGTTCAAGTGACAAATAAAGCTTCTTAAGTGCATCATCAAAATATTTGAAAAAATAGTCATGCTCGTATCTTGTGTGTATGCCTGTTTATATTAATTCCTGAATCTCAATCATACATCATTAAAAATTTTGAAACCCTCGTTACTTTGCGATATATCGCTTATTCTCGGTACAGTGCTACATAAAAAAAAATACTCTTTTATGATAATTGAACTTCTAATCAACGGATTGAGATCAGGGTTACACTACATGGCTAAAGGTGACCGTTCACTTGCGATTTTAGACGTTTTGTTAAATATCTAGAAAAATACATGAGGAATTAGCCTGAAACTGCAGGGGTGTAAAGAGTGTAGTATAGGTCATACATTTCCGCGAAGATTTTTTCCCGAAACCCCATAGGGGTCCGTCAACAAATTGAAAATAAAAGAACATCTTTTGGATAATCCTGTAAAAACTAATGTAGCAAAACCGTTCAAACTCGAGATTATTAATAAGTGACTTATTTTAATATACTGTGTTCATTTTTATGAGGATAGCATGTATACTCGTAGAGAAATTAAGGCTTCTATAAAAAAAAAGTCCGAAATTTTGCCAAGTTTTTTGCTTATAATTTGCAGAGTTCTTAATATAAAAAAGTGCTATTCAGAAAATATAACAAACAAAATTGTACACAATACTCTGCAATCAGTTTTAAAAAATAACAAAAATTGGATGAAAAATGAGTAGATTTAGTAAAAAATGTTTCACTGCGCATGCGCGAATGCAATCAAAATATAATACGCATAAAGTATTAGCTAAGTATATAGAGCAACTTTTGGGAAAGTCTCAAAATCATAGCTTGAAAATTCTGAAAGTTATCGTCGATAGAATAAGCTCGAAATCCGTTGTATCCAAAAGAAGCAAAAATATGAGGAGTTGTATCAAATATCTGTTGATTAGTGCCAAGATAGCGTACACAATATTGCACGCTATATTTGGATACAACCCCTCATCTTTTTGCTTCCTTTTGGTAACAATGGATTTCGAGCTTATTCTATCGACGATAATTTTCAGAATTTTCAAGCTATGATTTTGAGACTTTCACAAAAGTTGGTGTATATACTTAGCTATTACATTATGCACATTATATTTTGATTGTATTCGCGCATGCGCAGTGAAACATTTTTTTTGTAAACCTGCTTATTTTTCATCCAATTTTTATTATTTTTTAATTCTGATTGCAGAGTATTGTGTAAAATGTTGTTTGTCATATTGTCTGAAAAGAACCCTTTTTTATATTAAGATTTCTTCAAATTATAAGCAAAAAACTTGGTGAATTTTGAGACTGTTTTTATAAAAACCTTAATTTCTCTACGAGTATACACGCTATCCTCATAAAAATGAACGCAGTATATTACAATAAGCCACTTACTAATAATCTCGAGTCTGAACGCTTTTGCTACATTAGTTTTAACATGGTTATCCAAAAGATATTCTTTCTTTTTCAATTTATTGACGGTCGACGAAACCCCATAGGGCCTTATGGGGTTTCTGGGAAAAATCTTCGCGGAAATATATGACTTATACTATACTGTTTACACACTTGTAGTTTTAGGTTAATTCCTCATGTATTTTTCTAGATATTTAAAAAACGTCTAAAATCACAAGTGACCGTTCACCTTTGGCTATATAGTGTAGATAAAATACACCCTAGCCATGTTTCTACTCTACACGTTGAATCACTTGTATAACTAATATTAAAAAGAATCCCTGATCACAATTTAATTTTTAAATTAAAAAATAATTTGTTAAATGTTAACACGGCTAAACGCTAAAATAAGTATTTTCAGCTTTTAAAGTTGAAACTTTATTCAGCTATGAAATTGAATAATGAAATTCATACACAAAATTTAGTTGACTTATAGTATAACCTCATACAAAAAAGCTCTAAGACATTTCATTGTTTAAATTTATGCAAAATAGATAAGCATAGAAGATTCAATCAAGTGCATTTGGTGAGTACCAATCTTCTTCGGAAATTCCTGTGGTGCCAAATAGCTTTTTAGGTAAAAACTCGACATTTTATTAATTTGTTTTAGAGATTGATATTCTGCAAGTAACTTTCACTGTTCTTATATCAGCAATTATGGAGAATCACCAAAATTGTACCCGAAACATCCTGAGCATACGCTTTAAGGAGTCCTTGTGAGTGAAAAAGTGTCCAGGCCGGGAATAGAACGCTGAAGTTCTTGCCTAAATCGCCAATTTTTTACTAATTGAGCTACCTGGGAGACATCTGGCTAAAACAGATGTTACTGAGAAAAGTTGCCTGCTTGAATTTCTGCTGGCCGGATATCATGTCAGTTGCTCAATTTTCAGCGCATCGGCAATTTAAGCTGGAGGCTCTGGGTTTCGACTCCCGTCCTGGGAACTTTTTCACTCACTTGGAAAAATTATATATCGTAATATTTTATACTTGCAAAAAAATTTCCTCTCTGCAAAATAATGATAGTTTTACTGATTTGTTTTGAGGGAATATATTATTATAAGTACTAAGAATGTAATGAATTACATCTAAGAAATAAAATAAAACATTCTCTAGAGATTCCCATTCACATTATTACTTGGATGATTTTTCATACTTTTTCTGTAAGTTAATTTATAAAAATATTGTAAAATTTCAAAAAATAAAAAGATAATTAGAACAATAGTTCATAATACTCATAACATCACATAAATTGTAGGCGATTGGTTATATATAAACATAACCACTATTTTTGGAGATAAAATATTTTTCGTAACTTCATAAAAACAATATTTACAGATAATGCATTAATTTTTTTTTTTTTTTTTTTTTTTTTTTTTTTTTTTTTTTTTTTTTTTTTTTAATCTGAAACAATATTAAATATAGAAACCTCATATTTTTTTTAATGTTACAGATTTCTATATTGTGTGTTTCTTAATATCAATATAAGAAATTTTCTTTCCTGAGGCTCTTATAATACAACTTTCGGTTACTTAAATACCCATTCCCGGTTTGAGAGCTGCAACAAAAACACACATAATTATACTTCTAATGATCGTAAGAAAAAACCAAAAATTGTTTTAGATAGTTAATTTCTCCATTTTTCAAATGAAACCATTTTCTTAAAATGTGATATTATCTAAAAATTGGGTACTCAAACTTAGTGCGATACGTTAAGAGATGATAGAGTACATTAAAACATATTTTTTTTACATAAGAAACTATTCTTTTGATTAAATGAATGTGTTGCAATCCTGGCGTCATTTATTTGGTCACAATCCATTTATTTCAATTGAGACTTCCTGTTTATATATAAAGGGTGAATCGAACAGAGATGTTTTTATAAAATTCTAATTTTTTTAAATATTTTTTGGTGCCTTAACGTAATGCATACAACGTGCCTCAAAATTGCATTTAATTATACGCCCCATAATTTTGAAATCTAGTTTACTTAACATAGGACGGCACTGGCCGAATTACTACACCTCTACCGCTCTGCGATATTTCATAGCAATTCACACAAATTAGGATAAGTCCATTGAAAATGTAGTTAGAAATGCTGTTACGAAAAGTACTTAAAATCCATTGCATTTTAGTGAAGCGCCCTGATTTTTGACTGAATGAGTGAATTGAGGCACAACTTTTATATACAATAAATGATTGTTGTAATATTTTCTGATAACTCTGAAAGTTTGTAACCCTGGTACTAAGACGCCCTTAAAATGGGAGTGTTTATGTATGACCTTTCTTTAAAATAATAAGAGTTTCTTTTAAGAGCATACACTTAAAAAAAAAGTTGATTTTTCGGTATAATACTGAAACACCAGCTGCCAGGTTTATAACATATAAATTAACAATAATAAACCGTTAATAATCAGTAGTATACAATCATATAAAAATAGTAGCAGTATTATGCCGTATATTACTGTTTATTTAACGGTTTATTATTGTTGATTTTACGGTAGAATACTGGAAACTGGGATACATGTATTATACAGTAAAACCAACAATTTTTTTTGCAGTGTACTTCCGTCTCAGGGAGATATTCCGAGGCTAATGATAAACCAATGTAGGCGTTCTTTACAAACTTCTTGTATGTATTTAAATATAGTTAAATGATTTATTTCTTGCATAGCTAATGCAAACGTTGGTGTCTAACGTGACAGGTTCGTATTTCTTTGATTTTGGATGTAGTTTATTTCTGAGGACTTTTTCAGTTAAAGAAAATTGTTGTTTTGTTCCGAAATTGAAAGTGACATCATAAAGTAATTGCAACAAAAATCGACAAAGTACAAATGCATCTCGTTAGGCATTAACCACAGGTATCCTATGCAAAAAAATTCTTTGAAAATATTGAAATGCAAAATAGAAATTTGTAATGAACGCCATTTAAAATATGTAAGTTTGAAATATTTTGACAAGAGACTAAGGTACCCCCCCCCCCCCTCCTGCAAAAAAAATATTTAAAGTCAGTCTAAAATCTGAGCCGAATCATACAAAATCATTTTCATCAATCCTAAATACTCCTGCACCTTTTTCTGCCTTTATTGCCTGACTTGGACATCCCTTTATTAATATCTACAAATTTTACATCAAATTTCTTCGTAACTATGGCCTACTGCACTTAACAATGTTATTGCTTTCTTGGTAACTAATCAGCTCTTTAAAACATTTTCTTAATTTTATTATGCTTTAGCAGCTCAACAATTGAAAAAACACATGGAACTCTATCAACCTTAGCGCAATCACAGTGATAAAATTACTCCAAATAGTATCAAAATATGGCATTTTTAAAAATCCTAAACTATGCCTGATTGACGAATTGCAAAATAAAATGAAATCTCTGTGTTCCTCAAAACAATCGGATGCATTGGCTATATTCAAGAGAAAGAAAAATTTCACATCAACCTAAGCAGGTTCTTCCGCCTTTATCTGATTATTTTAGATAATGTTTGACAAAATAACAATAACTGAACGAGCTGCACTGATATTCTTGATTAAATTAGTTTTCCTATGATGGTATAGACTTTATGGTATTAACTAAGAAACAGTGACTGTTACGAGCCAACAAACTTCAAAAAAGCAGTTTATCAGAAAAGCTTCCAGAGTTTTCACCACTACTGTATATATTATAAAATGTATTTTTTTAAAACTTCGCGGTCGTTTTAAAAATATGATAGGATTAAAACAAACACAAGTCTTCTATAATATTTTCCCAATTAACCTTCGTCCCGGAACATCCTTGGATACCTAGTTACCCGGAATACCCGCCATAATGAGATCTATTCCAGGAAAGGACGATTATCATTCATATTTGAAGGAGGGTTTCATATTCTTTAATCTTTTTTTTTTCTTAGGGAACTGTTTGGAATAACCCAGAACAATGTTAAGTAAAAAACATCGAAATCATATTTCCAACCTCATGTGAACCACAGCACTCGTACTGACTGATTTCCGAGTAGAGCCTTAATAACCTCATTACTGTAGTAGAAAATGGACAGTATTCTTGTGACGTCACAGTGGGAATCACGTGGTGTAAAAATAGAGGCTAGCCTGTTTGTTTACCTTATTGCGCCATTTGATGCAGCAGAAATACAGGTGAATGCTTGCGTAAAATACTGCAGATTTATTTTGTATGAATTATTTTCGATCAATACTTATATACATATTAATTAAAATCCATATATACGTATTAATTAAAATTCAAAATTTTTATTTTATAAATAAAATGAAAAATATGCATTCCATTACTTTAAAATAGAGAAAAGAATTCATGTATAACCCATACCTGCCCCTGAAAAGGTTTAAAACTCCGTATGAAATAAAATATAAGCATAAATTGTCTTAACACAATGCTTTTCAATAGCGTGGTTATGAATGTTATTTCCAAGCAGACGAATTTTTGTAGCCTCGAACCCAATTGGAGAAGATGGTCCATTGCAAGTCTGATCTATAACG
Organism: Maratus speciosus; assembly: GCA_963932465.1. Lineage (NCBI taxonomy): Eukaryota > Metazoa > Arthropoda > Arachnida > Araneae > Salticidae > Maratus > Maratus speciosus. The sequence continues at coordinate 504,133,185 of OZ010787.1, read as the reverse complement.
TTTCATCTCACCTTCAAGAACCCCCTCTGTTGAATAAAGGACTTCATCCACCACGCAGTTAATGACAAATTGTTATGAGTGGTTAAAAATACTATTTACGTAATAATAATTATGATATAATGGTAGTTCATTTATAATGAACAGTGTGCTACATACAGATTGAAACGATTAATTTTTTAGCTATTGGAGATACGTAGAGAATGTAAATTACAAAATTATTCAAAATAGAGTAAGAAGATTACTGAAATAGTCCTAGGATTAATTTTTAAAAAGTTGCATCTTTCAACTGTGTATACGGTCGCTGAGACACGTGGTTTATATTTAGAAAGAAAATTCTACATTCACTGACAACTAAATCAGAAAAAGTTCGTTACTTATCCTACCAAAACTCACTGAGTTTTGATATTTTGAATTATAATAAATTCTGGAAGTTTTCAGCACAATAAAATCCTCTGCCGGATTTTATTGAGAAAAAGTTCCAAAATTTCATGAAGTTCTATATAACCATAACTCGGTGAGTTTTGGTAGTAATATAATGTAATTTTTATTGTCTTTAATGTCAGAGCATGAATAAAATATTTCTAAATGTATGTTATAGGACGAAGGAAGAGATTAAAAATTTTAAACATGTAATTCTTTGAAAAGTATTGGAACAACTAATTCGTCAGCATAATCTTAATTCCTGCCTTATTTTGAAAACGTTTGCAATTTACAGTGCCCTCGTATCTCCAACATTACAGACGTTTTAAATTCTTGGGACACACTGTGTAGATATATAACTGTAAAATCTTTAGTCCGGTTTTCGAGATCTCTTCTCTAACAGATATTGTTTCTAACAGAATATGGTGAGTACAAAAGCTTTAAAGTGATTTAAAAGAATAATTATATTTGAAATTTAAAAGTTTTACATAAATAATACACATATAAATAATACAGGGTGTCCGGGATAAAGATATCCAAAAACGATGGCTTACTTTTACGGAACTACTCATTAAAAATTTTTAAAAATATATTTAAATTGAAAGACCATCTCACCAAGATTTAATATCAATACATTTTGATGTGTGGAGATGTTAGAATTGAATGTTTGCAAGTTTCAGATACCAAAGTTACGTCTCCTCCTCCTCTGCCTATTCCATTGGTAGATGGATTTTGATGTCGTAGGATCGACATTCCATTGTGTTTGCACCCGTCGCTGAACACGTTTGACAGATTTAAATTCCGTTAACCAAAGAACGCATTGCACCTTTTGTTGTGGCGCCCACATCTTTACTAATGAAATCCATGGAATAAGTTTTTCGCTATCGTGCCAATTGCCGACTACTATACTCATACACGGCTAGCAAACATCCTAATCTAACATCTCCTCACATCGAAATCTATTGATATTAAAACTTTGTGAGATGCTCTTTCTATTTAAATATATTGTTTTAAATTCTAATGAGTAGTTCCGAAAAAATAAACCATAACTTTTGAATACCTTTAACCCGGACACCCTGTACTTCGTTGGCTGACAATTTAATACTGAATCGCGTTTATATCATGCTTTTTTACCAGTATTTTTGAATAATTGTCTTCGCTTGATGTAAACAACAAAATTGTGCGATGAAATAAATCGAAGATTATTATTCAAAAATACTGTTAGCAAAAAAGTGGTAAAAGTTCGCTGTTATTCAGACACGAATATGTTCGTGAGAGGTCAACAATGTGCAAAGAATTAAGAAAAATTGGTGGTAACATTTCGCTTCTGCTACAATGTTCAAAAAACTATACAAAAAAATGTGAACCTTAGGGAGATGATAGACATTAAAAATTATTTTAATTAATTACATTATTCCAACAAGCAATTTTTAAAGAAATGTTCTGTATATCAAATTCTATAAATATGTGAAAACAATATTTAATTTAAAGAAAATGTAAAAATAATAGTTATAAAGAAATGTAATAAAGTTATTAAGTTATTAAAGTTATTAAAGTTATTGTAATAAAGTTATTAAAGTTATTGTAATAAAGTTATTAAGATTTTTTAAATAAATAAATACTTCATATTTACAATTTCTCAAAATAATTTCTGCATTTTTCCTTTTTATTACTAAATAGAGCTTTATTCAGGAATTTGTTTAAGTTCTTGAAAAAAAAAAGATCAGCACGAAACATGATTTTCATTAGAATATTACTTATTAAGAAATTTGAAGACATAGAAGCCTAAAGTAGTCACGCAAAAATACTCGCACGCTTAATGTTAATCCCATGGGATCATTCTTTTCTTATTTCTCGTTTTAATTTCAATATTTTTAAAAGTTTTTTTTCCTTTACCTTATGCAAAAAAAAAAAAAAAAAAAAAAAAAAAAAAAAAATGTTAAAAATTATTGAAATTTAAATGAGGAATTTGAATCAAAGCTCCCATAGAAATAACATTAGTTTGCGAATGTCTTCGAGTAACTAGTGTAGGCTGTTAAATAAACAATCATTCAATAACGGATGCTTTTTTTTTTTTTTTTTGGGGTTCTATGTATCAAGATTGTCCTAAATGTGAAACTTGCTCTATTTTCTAAAACAATTAAGTAAGTAATCAGGGAGCAGAAAAAAGGCTACGTAATGAGATTTTCAAAATTCGTATAAAATTAAATATGTGTACGTCCTTCCATGAAATTTTCAGTATAAAAAAGCTGTAGAATATTCTAAACAATTAAATGGACAGCTTTCTTCTGCGTTTTTTAAAAATGATTATCAATCGAATAGTTTTTAGGGTTCCGAACTTAAAAAGTAAACACGGAACCATTATAAGATCACTCCTGTGTCCTCCTGTCTGTCTGTCACAACCATTTTACTCGTAAACTATGGAACGTGGAAAGATCAAATTTTGGTAAGTAATAAAGACTATTGGCCCACATATTTCCAGATTATTAAACATTCACAAAATATATTTGGAAAATATCTTGTGAAAGCTTTCGTAATGGTCAACCGGAAAATACAATTCTTTTAATTTTAGGTATTATATTTTCAGAGATATCGTCGAAAATGCAATGCAAAAATATGTCTCCCCCATCTATTTCCGAATCTACTGAAGGTAAAATTATGAAAAATTATTGGTAGTAGACATTAATTCAAACCATGCAGGAAAATTATAGCGATTACCCTAGGTCACATAGTTTCTCAGTCCGTTACACACAAATTTCGATTTGCGAGCATTCAGCAAAGGTGTTCGGGAGCGCTGCTCTGGAGGTACATATCGTAGCAGAAGTATAAAAGCATTGTTGATAATGATTTTTTTTTTAAAATCGTCGGTAATTAGCCGAGATATTAACCCTTAAAGACATGGACGGTTTGGACATATAATGACAGGGGCGAGTAATCTATGTACCATACGCTTTTAAAGCCTAGATAACAACTGTTTATGATATATTTCTTTAATGCAATGCCCAGTAGCAGTATAAAACCAATAAAGGTCAAATTGTTAAAACGAGGCTAATTTAATTAGAATTAATCACATAAATGCTATGAGATTCACGACTAGTTTGCATTGAGTGTGTCTCTCAATACGCCTCCCGTGTCTTTAAAAGTAAATTAAAAACCTATCTAGAAATACACGGCACTGACCAAGGCAGCGTTGCACATTTGCGTTCTCCTTTTGAACCCTGCTTAGCACAATGCCAAGTTTAAACTTTGAACAAGGGTTTTGTTTTAGCTACACTGTCAAAAGAAAAGGTTATTACTGCACTGAATTTAGTTTTATGAAATGCCAAACGAAGCTTAGATATTCACTACATTTATTGTCAGTACCAAATTAAGTTCATCATAAACATATTAGGATTAGATAAAAAAAATATATATAGTTATACAGAATAGCAATATTTGATACAATTTAGGATTCCTATCTCTCTGAATTTTTATGGTATATTCATTTATGCTTTTCTAGTATATACAGCTATACCCAACACTACGTTGTATAGCTTTTTATAAAGTCTTATTACTCTTTTAGCGACGATTTTTTTATATACAGTAATAAATCATATATTTATTTTACGGAACCCTCTGAGCGTGAGTAATACTCTCATTTGACCATTTATTCTTTTTTATGTTCTGTTTCTGTTTTTCCGGAATTATTGAATTTATTTCAATAATTTTACTTTTAACAGTTTTGGCAATAAATAAACTATAAACAGATCGTCCGTCAAGAAATAAAAATAAAAATACTATCAGTATAAAATTTTAAAAACCAAAAAAATGTAGGTTTTTTCAAAATTTTCCAACATAATTGAACAAGCCAGAAAACGCACGCCAAACGTGGCAAAGGACTATAACTAGTCTTATAAATATTGACATCTTGGTGCAATAGTTTTTGCACTGTTATGCAAAAATGTATGAATACAAAATTTATCACTATTATATATATTAAATTCAGTAATAAGGAAATAATATGGCTCCATCTTAAATATAACATAATCACAATGGTAACCAGTGGCCGAGAAGTTATGCTGTCGATGCTGGTAGACGGCAGGTGCTGGGTTTCAACCCAATCGCGCCCGTCGGCCTAATCGTTCAGTGTTTTCGTGGTTTTCTTCGGACCGTGGATTTTCCATGCGTAAATACGGATTCGGTTCCCTTAGAAAGACACCACTGAGGGCACTTCCCCCCCCCCCCCTCAGGACTATATCCCTAGTGTAGATAACTGGCCGTCAAAAATCAAACCAACTCACAATGATAACCTAGAATAATTACCTATCATGTATTATAATTTAATTAATTACGTATGATAGGATTTAATAGAATGAAGAAAACTTTATTAATATGTTTTTAAGTTTTGATTCGATTTTCATAACTCGACAAAATTCAGCAACGATTACATACGAGGGTTGGAACTTCAATAGTGGCAACTGTTTATTTACATGGAATACAAAAGTGAATCATGTCACCATGTTTTACAGTCCTTCAATATTGTCGCCAGCATTGTGTATAACCCGTTTCCAACGATGTGGAAGTCGCAGAATACCTCTAGCAGCGCCTGCTCTATTGCTAGTTCGAATGGATCAGTCTACTGCCGCAAGAATATCTGGAACAGTTCGGAAGCGAATGCCACAAAGTGATTCCTTCATCTTAGGAATTAAGCCAAAGTCACAAGGACTTAGATCTGGGGAGTATAATGGATGGTAAAGCACTTCCCAGACCCATCGATTGAACAAATAAGTCACAGCTTGCGCTACATGCTGCCGAGCATTGTCATGCAAAATGATAGGGGTGTTCTGCAGAAAGTGTCGCCGTTTTTTTCTCAAAGCTGGTCTGAGATGGTGCTTCAAAAATGACTGTAATACTGCGCGTTGACGGTCTGCTGTGAGCGAACGGTATGCGTTAGGATGACACTATCACACTCGTACACGAGAATCACCATAACTTTCATATTACTGGGGTTCTGACGAAATTTCGAACTTCGTGGTAACCTGTAATGACGACATTCGTTTTATTGGCGTTTCAGTTTTGACTGATACGATCTGACCCAAGACTCATCCAGCGTAATGATACGGCGTAAAAAAGCCTCTCCTTTGCGCTCATAGCGCTCCAGGTGGGTTCAAGCAGCATCGTATCGTAGCCATTTCTGCATTTCCGTCAAATGATGCGGAATTCATCGTGAAGCAATTTTTCTCATGCCCAGGCATTCCTTCAGAATGTGCAGCAGAGTCGTATGCGCAAATCCTGTCTCTCGGTCCAGATCACGTATCGTTTGGCGTCAATCACTGTGCATTTGTGTGGCAACAGCATGCACTTCTGCTTCGCTAAGACTAGAATGACCTGGCCGATGCACGTCTGCCACATTTTGGCGTCCTTCATTGAAGGCTTTTACCCATCTTGCTGCAGTTCTGTAAGGCAATGCAGATTTCTCGCAAGCCTCTTGAAGCCCTTGGTGACGTTGTCGTGCTGTACGACCTCTAGCACATTCAATTTTTATCCAACTTCGTTGTTCTTGTTATGAAAACATCCTGACAACACTTACTTTAGACCGCAAGCTAATACAAGGATCAGTTCTTCGCGTCACTCCGCATGCGCGTGACGTAGGAAGGACGAGTCTTTTTGCTGAGAGGTAAGGTAGGTATGTAGCTCACGTGTGGTATACACGACATTCTTTGGTTTTGTTGCGTAGCGTTTTTACAGCAGTGTTGCCACTATTAAAGTTCCAACCCTCGTATATTAAATTTCAAACCATTCGTTTAGGAAGTTTTTGCGCTGTTATATGCGGGCAGATGGACGGACCAGACTAAAAGGTTGCACAGGCCGGAATTTCCTGGCTCAGGCCCGGTCCGACTCATAGAAGAAAAAATTCGGCCCAACCCGATACAAAAAGTAAAACTTCGGCCCGAGCCCGACACAGTCCGGTATAACAGCTAAAATTTCGGTCCAAGACCGGCCCAGCTCGTCAAAACAGTTAAAATCTCGGCCGAGCGCGATGCGGCCCGAGTGAATTTCTACAAAACATTGATTTTTACGACGATTTGGTTAAAATATTTTCTCTTACGAGGAGTTCTGACCAAAATTATTTATCTTAGCTTTTTTTTTTTTCATGTTTATAATCTTCCGCAGGCTGCGATCCAAATGCCGCAGGTATTAGATATTCTTTTCATACATATTAGTATATTAATTTCGCATGGATCAACATTTTTTTTACATAAAAACAGGATTCCGTCATAGGCAGGTTCTTTTTCACAAGTTTTACTATATTTTAATAAGCGTAGAAAACTACTATTCTTTAAAAAGAATAAATTTTAATGTTTAATTGTAGAATAATGGCGATTTGAAAATGTATGCATTTTTTGAAAAATTTTTGGGCAAGGCCTTATTTTACTGACCTTTGCTCGGACCAGGCCACGCCGAGTCACTGATTTTCAAACGGGCAGGGTCAAAACTAGGACTAAAATTTTTGGGCCGTGAAGACTACGAATGAAACCAGTCTTGGCTCTATGAAAAGATAGCACAATAAACTTGACTCAGAAAAAAATAAGTTAGGCCCGGCACAGCCCGACCTGATCCTTCAGGAAAAAAGTAGGGCTCGAACCCAGACCGAGCTTTCAGAAAAAAAGTACGGCCGGCTCGTGCAGATCTCTGGACCAGAGGACGACTGTAGGTGCTACGTATTTATATACTTACGAACACACCTAACAGTGTTTAGGATTTATGCTTGTCAGTCTGTCTGTTGCTTTTTCAGTGGTCTAACTCTCGTAAATATACTCGAATTGTTATGTAATTGTTATATTATTGAGCATTACTGTAGAATTATTGGCATTGAAAATGAAGTGTGTAGCAATTATAATTAGTTTACAGGGGCAGAAAAGATTTCCATTCCATTATGGTCTATGGGAAGAAATTGTTTACTGTGTATTTTATTGCTGTTACGATATTTCAAACATAATGATATTCATGTATATTACTGAGATAGACTACAACATACTTTCTCTGGAGTATTGAATATGCAGCATTTATAGTTCAATTACAGGGTTTCACAAAAGAATTATTTTACTTTATGATCTATAAGGGAGGGGGAGCAGGTGGAAATGTTTGTAGTGTATTTTAATGGTGTTATGACATTTAAAAAATAATGAAATTTAAAGGATTACTTACGACTACAACATGTTTTCTATAGATTATGGAGTGCGTATTATTTATCGTTCATTTACAGAGACAGGCAAGAGATTTCGGTTAACTCACTGAAAATGATTGGTAATTGCTGGAAATGTGCATTACGTTGCGGTATGCATTCGTAAACTTATGTAATTTTTATTTTATTGCCTGGTGTCTATAAATTCTATACATAATTTACAAGGTTACACAAAAGAATTGGCACACATTACCGTATATGGACAACATTTGCTGATTTTTTACCGAGTTATTTACTTTTTAAATTACTGATATTGATATCTTATTTCATTGTGTAAAAAAATGATTTTTTAAAAATGATAATTTATTATTGTTGGAAAGTGTTTTATAATCAATGTCAGAAGCATCAGTTTTGGTTCATTTTTTAAATTAAATTAAAATTGAATTTTTTGCTGGCCAAACTATCAAAATCAGCTTAGTTACTACAAAAAGTATATATTTTTTAATATTGCAATCGCTTCTGTAGTTTCCCAGAAAAATGTGCATCATAATCAGCTGTTTTAGATGTGATATTGAATGTTTCTCTCAGTTAAGTATAATTATATCATAAAGGGGTCATGTGCATGACGTGTTCATACACCAACAATTTGTTCACATCCTTTGGGAGGAGATATATATATATATATATATTTTTCCATTTAAAGATGGAATTTTTTTTAAATGTTTAAATCTAATTAATATCTATTACGACGAAAATTACCATATAAAAGACTATTAATTTGCGTCAAAAATTTGGGATTACATTTGGAAGTTTCGATTTACACATACTTTAAATGATTTAAAACCGTGTGAATATTTAAGTAAAGTGTCTTAAAGAAATTATTTTTAAACATGTTTAGGGATATAGTCAAATATACACTACTGTTAATCTTAAAAGGATAAATTGAGATAAATCATGTCCGACAAAAAATTATTATTTACAATGTAGGTACATTCTGTAGAATTTCCTAGAAATCCTGCACCACTATTTCAGATCAGAAATCTTTGCCTAGTGGGTTTTTACCAGATTAAAATTCATTCCACGATTAATTGGAGAACTTGTAAGATTTTTATGCGATTAAATAAGGTGAAAATTCAATATGAAAACTGTGATAAAACTGTACGCACCCTGTATTTTTATATAGCCTCAAATGAAGTTTAATTATAATTCAATAAATTAACTCATAAACTTTTAAAACTATGAGCACCTTGTTTAAATTTATATATTCATGCATCATGTCTGATATTTAGGACGTAAGATTTAAAGGCATGCAACAAACAGCATAGAAATTAGATTTCAGGAAGAAATAAAATTTCCCGTTTCTATTTCATTCTAATTTTAAAATCTTGATTGTATGGCGCCATCTATTGGCTAGACGCATTAAGAATTTTATAACTTAAAATTAGTTTTACACGCCCCACGTAGGCATTCAAGAAACAACCGTCTTTGATCTTTGATTAGTTTTATTTTTTTAGACAAAGTTATTTATATATATTTTTTTATTTTTCAAATTACAATGTATATATATATATATATATATGTCTATATATACATTTAAAAATGTTTTTCAAAATAACTTTATTTTCTGAGCCTGACCTTTTTGTTTTTATTCGAATCGATCATTTAAAAAAAAGACCAAAGTCCAACTTTTATCGAAAAATCCTTTTTTGATGCAAACGTAACCTTAAAAGTAAGTTCAGTAGCTAAAGTTTTCTCCACCTGGGGCAAGAAGTTATTTGGCGGCGCCAAGCTCCTCCCGTACTGCCTAAATAAAAATAACCATAACATTTCTAAAAGAAAGGGAGGAGGGGAATTGCACGAAATAGTTAGGTAACTAGTTATTCCTAAAGCAAATACAGTCGTGGGAAAAAAAAAGTAAACACCCCTTGCTAACTCTGCAACAAATTATCGTAGAAGAAATTTACTGGTACCAAACTATAGGGAATAAAGTCTACTTTTTAATTGTATACATAAAATTTGCGTAGGGGTCTATCTACATATCAAAACAAATCTAAACTTTTTTTTTTCTTTTCGTAGCACTACCACCAATTTTGATATCATAAATACATTCTACACCATTCAATTAACCTAAAAACAAATTTTCATGAAATTCGTACGATTAGTTTCAGAGAAATTAATTATTTTGAAATGAGCATATTTTAGGGACTGCATCCAAATTGAAGGTCGGTACTCGATTATTGAAATACTGTAGAATGACTAGGTCACATCTATTAATGTATTACTTCTTTCTAATATGACCATTTTAATCACCTAATATGTTTTGACTATTGCCAAGCCCAAATGTTTCAATAAAATGTGTATTTTTTTCTTTTGAAATTATGCTTTTCTACACATCATAGACACGTTCCTTAAACCATCATTTTGATGTTTTTTAACCCTTAAGTGGTGAGGTCATTTTTTATAACCTAAGAGTAGAGGTTGGGTTGATGTAACATCAAAATTTGACTTCTTGTGCACTCTAAAAAATTCAGCGAAATAAAATAAGAAAATTTCCTGTGAACTTTGCATTATTTACTTGTATAAAGAAACTGAAAAAGAACTGTAAGTGTACATACATATGTAGGTGTACAGTCAATCTAGTAATGTAAAATGGCAATTTTTCATAATTTAAATTTCTCTAGGGTACAAAACACCCCACTTCACCAGTTAACGGTTTTGAAAACTACGTGGAAGAAAAATTTTAAATTTTGAATTCGCGATAAAGCAGGATATAATAAATATAAATCCATCAAAATAGTTTAAGTTGCAATTCATAATTTTTTCGAATATTAATTTCATAATACATGATAAACTTGTAAAATTACAAATTCAATGTATTTATGTTTCTAGTTTTTAGTATTATAACCATACAAGAAATTTAATAAATTGTAATAAGGAGACATTGATAAAAATATGTAAATGTAATTTAACATTAGATGCTGTAAATTTTGAATGTTTATAATTCAAAAAACTGTCACCCAAATGACGTGAATTTTCGTATATAGGCATAGTTTGAACCGACGATTTAATATACTTTGTCAAAATTGGCTGTTGCCATTGAAAAAACAAAGTTTGGGCTCGTTTTGATTTCCAGATGGCGCCTAAGAAAATTTTATATACATCATTTAAAAGCAAACATTATTTTCAATCGTTAATTACCATTAACTTTATTCTACTATAGCTTTCTTCTTAGTTAGTAGAGGGTGTTTACTATTTTTCCACGACTGTCCATTGAATAAAACTGTAGGATAATTTGACCCATTGATAGCATTTTTTGTATAGCATTTTTAATCAGTTAATTGTTTGGATTGGCTTTTTGTTCTATTGAAATATCTATCCAATACTCGGGATCGATGAACAGTTAAATATTTCAAAAAAATATGGTGATCACGACAAATTCCTAAAAATTTATGCAATTGTGTGTGGTACAGTTTTGTTAATTCCTGGAAACTTTTAAATGCCTGATTTATGCAGTTTTTCAACTGACAGATTCAATTGAGATATCGTCTTTTAACGGATAATTTTTATCAAAATATGAAACTGATTTCAAGTTATTTTTTTCCTTCTTTTTTTTGTGGCAAAAGTGTATTGTTATTGTCGTTACAGCACTGTATGTGTTCGATTATTATATTCCTCCGAAATTAGCATTTCAATTCTTCTTATTCCGTTACAATTCGTGTTGTTAGAATATTAATGAAGCTGCTGAAATTTTAGTAAGGGGTCCTTTGTTAATTAGATTTCACTTAAGCTTCTCAGGGACAAAATACTTCTGTTTGTAATGCGCTGAAATGTTTGAGTGACACCAAAATTTCCAAAAGTCTATTTCAAAATAAGTAAAAGATTTTCTATTCGCACTTAACAAGAGAAGAATTTTCATTTTAAAATTCTTGTGCCAATGTGACGTTCAAGGATTAAAATGAAGTAGTCCAAAATTAAACCAGCGCCTTAAAAGGGGTTAAGAGCCTACACTAGTCACAGAAATAAAAACGCAAGCTAAAGTTAATCCTATGGGAGCATTGTTTAGAGATATCTCATTCGCATTTTAATATTTTTAAATGATTTTTTTGCATAAGGTAACTGAGGTCGATAGCTTTTATTGTGAGTTAGATTTACGATTCTAGTTACTGTTTTTTTTTTACATGCGAATACCTTCACTTTTCGAACCAGTTTCAACTGGTTCTGAAGGTGAAACTATCCTCATATTAAAAAAACTGTAATCCAAATCGAAAAGTAAAAACGCACAATAAAGGTTATCAATCTCAGTTACGCTATGCAAAAAAATCATTTAAAAATATTAAAATGCGCTTGAGAAATTTTTAAACAACGCTCTGATAGGATTAGCATTAGCTTGAGCGTTTCTTTCCGTGACTAGAGTAGACACTCAAACAGAAAGTAAAGGGATCAACAATATGTTACATAGTGTGACAGGTGGGGAGATTGGTTTAACATGTTGGGCGTCACATCTGAAATATACAGATAATTCGGTAGGTATTATTTTCAAGCAGAATAATAAATATGATAAAAAATTATATGATTTTATTCATGCAGGTTATTGTTAAGTAGGTATCCTATTGGTATTTTTAGGTACATTTTTCGTTTTAATTGCAACAGCTTGAAGTAAAAGTACAGAAAATCTTAACTATATTATATTTTATAGTTCTATTTATATCGGTTGTTAATATATAGTATAAAATTTTTTGGGGGCATAAATTCAGCTTTAAATAAATATCTACAAAAAATGTGACGTCACAAAAAGGGGGGGGGGGGGTATCAATCTACCGTGACAATATGTTGTATATGCAGAGGGAAGAGTGAAAATCATAATGTGTGACAATGTGTGCAATTATTGGATCGCCTCTAAATCTTCTACTGTACTAGGCGTTATTATTTGTTCTACAATATTGCACTATACGTTGTTATTTCTATTAGAATTTTTTATTATTTAGCACCAAGTCTTACCTCATGTACCCGTACAAAGATTGGTATGGTTTAGCAGGACTTATATAAACCTAACATTTCTTACGATGACGCATACCATATTAAATCTTTAAAAAAATATAAAAAGTGTTATTGATTATTTTTATTTAGTAAATTTTCTATACCGATTGAAAAAAAAAATGCACTGAGAGGTTCGCAATAGAATCGGAGATATAAACAAAACAATTTGATTCGCCATAAAAAAAAGGCAGATAATTCTAAATTTACGTGCGTATTTGATTTCCATCCTTAAAATTAAAAAATATATATATATTAAATGGATAGTCCTGACATTTCCTTGTGTGTATATTATTGCATTATGTGTAGAATGAATTAATATCAAAGAAGCATTTAAATAGTTTATTTTTGTAATTATATTTTCACAATTTTTTTCCATTTTAACACTTTCCAACATAGTTGAAAAGTGTTTATGACCTCGGTTTGTCTGTCTGCCGTCTAAATGTCCGTAGTCCAACTCGCGTAAATATAGCCGGATCGCCATGAAATTGATATATGTTATTGATATTCGCTATGGCATGTTCGGTATTGAAAAAGAAGCTTGTAGCAGTTACAGCTCCTTTACAGTGGCATTCAAAAGAATTTCGTTACATTACGGCCTATGAGAGAAAATCTTCTGCGGTGATTTTTAATAATGTTTCACAATTTCAAACTCATTGAAATTTATATTTATCTCTGAAGGGCACTACAAGATGTCTACTATACGATATGTTATGGATAGCATTAATAGTTCATTTACAGGGACACTCAAAAGGATTCCATTGCATTTACCCCTTACGAGGAAAAATCGTTTGCGGTGTATTTTATTCATGTTACGTTATTTCAAATACATTGGAATTGATATATATCTCTGAGGTGTACTACAAGATATTTACTATAAAATATGATGTACATTCATTATTGATATACAGGAACACGCAAAATAATTCGGGTACAGTACTCTCTATGAATAATAATTATTGGAAGTACATTTTCTTTTGCCGTACGCGTTTTAAATTAACATTTTTTAAAAATATTTCTTGTGTATAAATTCTACACATCACATACACGGCTGCACAAAACATCTGAAGTACATTTGAGTTTATTGATGGAAATTGCTGAAGGGGAAATTTCAACTGTGTTACGCGTTTTCTAATTGAACTAAATTTTAGCATACTATGCATTATATGCATAGCTATGCATTATATGCATTATATGCATTATATGCATAGCTGCCAACCTTTACGCTTTCTTCCTATCACTAAAATTTTCTTGTAAATATTGCCTTATTTAATAGCCAAAATCTCACGGTTAAACAAGACGAAAATTTCTTATAAATTTTAGTGGTAGCAAAAAAGCGTAATGGTTGGCAGCTATGTATATGACAAATCTATATTCCATACACAGGGATGCGCAAAAATTTCAGATTTTTATTTATATCTTTATTTTTTTACTTTTGATGGGAATTGATGAAATTGTGTTTCAAATGTGTTATGCATTTTACAAATTGTTTATTTAGACATTTTTTTCAGCTTATTAACTATGAAGTTTTATTATAGAATTCTGAATGTGTTCGAAAGTGTTTAAAAATCTATGCTTAGCGCATGATTTTACGTTCTTGTTGATATTGGCGTGAGATTTTTTTTCCAAAAGATTTCTGTATTATAATTTTATTCCTTAAAATTATAATACAGAAATCTTTTGACCTGCAGTCTTGAGGTCATTTTAATCCATGTTGTACCTTCATTCTGAATTACTTTCATTATAAACCAACACTGTCAGAAAATTTCGTCAATATACACTAAATTATTCTTCATTTTTTAACAAATAATTTCCGTACTCCTAGAAAACATGTTTTATCCGTGAATTCTCCCAGAAAGTCTAAAAAAGAGAGAGAAATTCCGTTCACTCCTATCATGCATGCGTATTGGGCCTATTAATAATAATTCCGAATTTATTTTAAAAATAAAAAAACAAAAATTATATAAATTAAGATTTTTAATTTAAATAAAAAGGTAAAAAAAGTTTTCGAATTTCAAATAACAATTACTTTTCTCATTCATTCAAAAGTACTTACAATTTATTTTTTGAAGTTGAATAAAGTTAATTAAAGTAGAATTTATAAAGTTGCTTATAAATAAATACTCGCATTAAAAATATATTTTAAATGAACACATCTAAAAGATATTTTAATTAAGAAAATAAAATGGAACCGATATTACTCCAAAAAAAAAAAAATAAATAAATAAAATCTTATAGAATAAAAATATAATATTCGTATTTTACCTCTAGCAATCTACGTAAAAACATTTAAAATTCATATTTTTATGCTATATTAATACTAAAGTATAAAAACCCCAGCCACAATCTCATTAACCCCTTGAGGGGCACCGGTATATATTATATACCACCTACGATTAATGAAGTTTTACACCAGAAAAATTTTATTAAAATTTACTTTTCTAACTTTGGTGGAAAAAAGCCGTAAAATTGCTTTTACTTATTTTAAAACAGAATTTATCAAAGATTCCGATGGGAATTCAGCATTTCACAAACGTAATTGCTTGCCCCTCAGGGGGTTAGACAAAATCTTCACGAAATGAGCTTCAAAATTAAGAGCTTTTTAAAGAAATTGATCAAGCCATATCCATCTGACGCAAACATATTTACTTTAAAGCATTTCGCTACTGTAAACTATAGTTCAGTGCTAGCGTGCTCGTCTGATAACGCTGAGATGGCTGGTTCGTTTCCAACGTCAGCCGCTTTTGCTTTTTCCCAACTTTCTTCAATTGACGGATATTTCACCTCCTCTAACAGAGAAAAAAAACAACGGATATTCGTCAATTCTCGGAAATTTTCCGACATCTCTGCTGCCAGTGGATTTTCTATGAATTGAAGAAAGTATTTTCAGAGTGAACTTAATTTAAGAATAGTGCTAAAACATTTAAATCTCCTTTAGAAGAATTTCTTTTAGCGCTTTCACTTAGTTGAAAAGTGTTTATGAATTCGATTTTGCTGGCCGTCTGCGCTCTAATTCACATGAATATTCTCAGACTGTCATGTAATGGATAGATGTTATTGGGAATCAGGATGACATCTTCGATAATTAAAATTAAGTGTGTCGCATTGATAGTTTGATTACCGGACACTCAAAATAATTCCGTTCTATTGTGGTCTAGGGTTGGTTGGTTGGTTTAATGAATGAATTTTAATGGCACAAAGTCCCTTTAGGGACATGCTGAGCCAAGACAAAGTCAAAAACAAAACAAAAAGTTAGGGTAAAAATAACTAATAGGATGATAAAAACAACTTAATTAAATAGAAGCAGTGATGATATATATAATTAAAATCATTTTAAAGGTCAAAAGACAATAGTTAAAAGACACAAAATTGTTATAATTAAAATCATCTGCAAAAGTTATAAAGTAATAATTGTTAAAAAATGAACAAAGAAGAAGATGTTGTATATATGACTAAACATAACAGGAGAAATTTAAAAATAATGTAAAATTATTTAGGCACAAACTCTTTAAAGACAGTATTATCATCATCTGCACTCGAGTCATAACATTCCGGCTCCATAGCCTCTTCAACATAATTTTGAAGCTGTTTCGGATCCTTTATACACTGTTAAAAATATGCAGCAATTGCTGCATACTCACTCCACCACTTTTATAGAATATTTCTGTTCTGACCAATGAGAATGCCCCATAATATAGTCAAATTACAGTTTCCTGTAAAAGCGATGGAGTGACGATGCAGTAAATGCCCCAAATTTTTAACAGCGTATTAGAAAATGGTGGACTAAGTGATAATTTCCTGTTTTTTTTCTTTCTTCACATATGGTCTATGGGGGGAAGCGAAATCCTTTGCAGAGTATTTTAATGATGTTACACTATTTCAAACATATCGAAATTGATATATATTATCGAGGTGCACTACAAGAGGTTTACTATCGAATATAGTCTGCATTGCATTTATTGTTCATTTACAGCTGTGCACAAAAAAAAATTCGGTAACAGTACTGTCCATGAGCAGTGCTTGTCGGAAGTGCATTAACACTGGTAGTATGCATGTTAAAATTTAACTATTTTTTTGCATTTTAATAGGTGTACATAAATTTCATAGATCATATACAGGGCAGCACAAAAGAATTCGAGTACATTTCCACTTAAGGACGTGAAATTCTGAAATAGAAATTTCAGCTGTGTTACGTGTGTCTCAACTGAAATAAAATTTTGAATACTATATAGTATATATACAAATCAAAAGATCTTATACAAAGCTGCAAAAAAATAATTCAGATATTTTTCTGACTATAAATAGTAAATGCTTAAAATGGGTTTTAAAATGTGTTATGTTTTTTTCAAATCGTTAACTTAGACATCAACTTTCATCTTAATAAACGGTGAGCTTTTGTTGCAGTATTTTGGATGTCATGAAAAGCGTTTCATAATCTATGCTTGACGCATGATATTTCTTTCTTGTTTTGATTGTTTCATATTTCTATATTAAATCTATTGCAAGTGCTTATTTTAAACTTAGAATTGAAATTGGTTTTTAATATCTTTCAATATGTATTTAAAACAAGTCTATTGAAGAAATTACACTTTTTGAATGCATTATGAATCCTTAAAAGTATGAGACATCTGAAATTTAAAAAATTCTATTCTTATCTCAGAATTACATTTCTCGAATTTATTTCTAGTCAGAAGTACGAGAACTTTTTATTTAATAAAGGAAGTTTAAAAAATCAGTTACTATAAGATATGTGATTTTGTTGATATGAAAATTAGTAAGAACTAGTTGGATGTGCCAATCCCAAAACTTTCTTCTATCTCATGTCAATATTTCATTATAATTAGTTTTATTAGTATTTTTATTAGAATTAAGCATAACTTCATACACTGTTCGATGGTACAATATTCAAAATGCACAAAAATCGTTATTACAGCGCCCCCTACCGGCAGATTTTTTTCCAAATTCAGGGAGGACCTTCTTGCCATAGCCAAAAACGTAAAAAAAATTGGTTCAATTCTATGCATAACTTCATACACGTTTCGATGGTACAATATTCAAAATGCACAAAAATCGCTATTACAGCGCCCCCTACCGGTGGTTTTTTCCAAATTAATGGAGAACCTGCTTGCCATAGCCAAAAACTTAAAAAAAATTGGTTCAATTCTATCCACAACTTCATACAATTTTTGATGGTACAATGGCGACACACGGACATACGGACAGACGAACACACGGACACACAGACTGACAGACAGACATTTCGTATAAACATGTTTTTTGTGATCTCTGAACCCTAAAACGTGTAAATCCGTCGAAAACCTGAAGTCGAAAAATATTTCGATTACAATACTTTCTTCTATTGAAGATAGGAGATTGTAAAAAATTACATTACTGGCATTTAGAATTTTGTATACCTTCCCTTAGGACGGAATACATCGTAGGCCAAACGTCCTTGAAACGTTTTAAAACCCAATATAAATTTATGTAACTGTTGATAGAGAGTACGGTCTAGACGGAAATGTTTATCTTGATCGAAAGCTTTATTTAAATACATAAAATCTTATTGAATTTTTTTTTCACAAATACAGGAAAGGCGAGAAGTTTTTAGTACAATTTAAAACCCAATATTAAATAAAATAAATGGTGTACGAATGTACGCTTTAGAAGAAAATGCTCATCCTGATCGAAAGTTTTTTAAGCACATTAAGCAAATTTAGTTCAAAGAGTTTTCATAATACAGAGTCTGCCAAAAGTCCTTGATAGATTTGAAAATTCAATAAAGAAAATTATTTTGGGTACAAGATAGCGGTTTTGCAGGGTAATGTTTCTCATTATATTGAAAGTTTTTTTAAGGACATTAAAATTTAACTCTAAAATTTTTTCACACATACAAGGTGCGTCAAATGTTCTTGTCAGATTTTAAAATTTAATGGAAAAAAAATAATGCCCTTACAAACGTGCCGTTGGAAAGTTTTTTTGACACATTAAAATTTAGTTCCAAAACGTTTTCATAAATACAGGGTGGACAAAAATCCTTGAAACATTTTAAAATTCAATGAAGAAAATATTGGGCTTAAAATAACGCGATTTTGCCGGAAATATTTCGTGTGATTGAAAGTTTCTTTAACACAATAAAGTTTATTAAAAAAAAAAATCACAAAAACAGGGTGGGCAAAAATCATAGACACATTTAAACATTCAATGAAAAAAAAAGTAATTGTCGTACAATAATGTGGTTTGGACAGAAATGCTTCTCATTATTGGAAGTTCTGTTGAGCACGTTAAAAAAACTTGTTCAAAAATTTTCCCTTTAAAAGTAAAAATTTTCAATTCTTAATCAATCATCAAAAACACAAGATGAGCAGTTACAAATAATTATCTTTGTATCGCGAATTGAAAGTCGATTTAATTCCCATTCGAATGGCTATTTTTGTTTTTCTCTGTGATAATGTGGCAATTAAAATGTATGGGGTTTTCTCTTTTTTGTTTGGACGATTGTGTAATGTACTACCATATCTTACCTTGTTGAATGAAATCGGGTAATATTTGGGTTTAATTCAAGCTGAAAAGTCTGCACAGGTGAATTATTGTAGTAGATTGTACAAAATAAATAGTTTGTGACTGCTTGTATTTGATTTTTTTTCTCAACTTAAATGTTATAGCTTCATCTATAAGTAATTTTTAATTAACTTTTTACTTAATTGAAACTTTTTTACATGGAAGTATTTTCGTTAAAACCGAACACTCGTACTCCAATGTCTTGATATTTTACTGAATTCCAAATTGTGTGACGGAATTTTGGCAGACCATGTACGGTCAAATCTGAAAATAAATGCAAAAACTTAAGATAATCAGTTACAGACAAGTGTTTGTGTCATCCACTAACATATTTCAATATTTAGAATGTAATAGAGCACCGTTTGGTTGAAATTCTAACTGCAAAGAGCGCATACGATGAAATAATATAGTAGATTTTAGAAAATAAATGATCTGTAACTACTTGAATTTTTGAAACTCTTTAACAACTTTGAAGTTATATAGTAATCTATAAGCAATTTCTAAACTAAATATATCGTTTCCCACAAACAGGCGCGCGCGCGCGCGTAAATTTTCTGAATAAGGTGATGTTCCAGAAACTTTTCTCAAATATGGAACTGAGGCTTGCTGAATGTCGGTGATTTTCCTAAACTGAACTTTTACTTTCCGATTAAAGTCAGATCACCGAATTTGTGGGTCTTTGATAAATTTGTTTCGCCCGGCCACTATACATGTATTAATTATTTCACACTTTGAAGATTTATTTTTGGCAATAATATAAATTTTATGTCTGACAGTGAGTAATGTTTTTCTTTTACATAGTCATATATATAATATTTAATAGAAGTTGTGCCAAAACCGGAAAATGGAAAATATTAAATTTATAACATATTTTGTTACGATCCAGAAAATCAGTTCAAGATAATAGACCGAGGAAAAAAAAGGACAGAGGACACCGTTTAAGTTACGAGATGATGTTATGGTGTAAGAAAGATTATTAACAGTAGAAGAAAGAATGACTCTTCTGCCTCGGCATATCTTGATACTATATAAGATGCAGAAAGCGCTAACTAGATATTTTGGCGGCACTATCAACTAAAGGATTTCCGTGATAAAATTGGTGCGAATGTAAAATTTAAACATAGTACATTTAAGATATTTTAGACTGCCTGGGCATATCCTGGTAGGAACTGACCTCCGTAGACTAAAATTTATGACAGAAAATGATATATAGTACTAATAAACCTAAATACCGAATAAACCTAATATGTTATATTATGTTGCCTAAATATTACTAACGCATCGACTTAAAAGATGAATTCATTATCTAGGAAAACCTATTAAGAGTACGTGAAATAATGACTGATCTGACTCGGCATATCTTCATACAATGCGACAAAATTTTAATACATTAAAGGTACCGACTAATACAATACAGCCAGTCTCGTTGTATCTTGGTACGATATAATCAGAACAGTGTTAATTGGTCATTTTGGTCCTGCCATCACGTCATCCTGTTTCGGCATAAACTTTTGATACCTTAAAGATACCAATTAGTGCAACTAAAACGTTTCACTGTGCCTCGTTGTATGTTGTTACGATGTGAACAGAACATGGCATATAATGTACCCGCAATATGCTTAAAATGCTGTAGACAATAGAATATTTACATAGAGTAATGATCCTATACAGCAGATAAATCGATGACTACAAAGTATCGCCTAAATTACGAACTGGCATTCCGTTCTGCTCATACCATACCAAGATATCACGAGGCAGACTGAAATATTTGTATTGTACTAATAAATGTCTATGATGTGTTAAAATTTCCTCTGACTGATACTTGATGACTTGATAGTACCGCCAAAATGACTAATCGGAACTGCTCATATCATAGGACGATATCACTGAAGCAGAGTGAAATATTCGTTTTGTACTACTTGATATCTTTAAAGTGTGCTACAACTCGATGTCATTTAGACGTAGTTATTTTTGTAGCCGCCTCAATGTATGAAAAATTTTATATATATATGCTTAAAACAAAATAGAGTAAAATAGACTATACCACCACAAGATAAAAAAACGAAATCGTCGTGTATTGTAAAAGATCATTCTAGCATAAAACTATTTGCGAAAAATGCAGTAGAAAAAACAAGGTAAATCATCATAAATAATTGTATTTTTTTTAAATGAAACATGTTTTCTTACTTTTGTCTTCTTGTATCAAATCATGCATTGATGTATTATTTAGTATGAAATAATCTTATTCTTTAATTATTCATATTCATTTAACATTCATTAAACATATAATTTTGGATATTTTGTATGCATTTAAATATTATTATCTAAATTTTACTATTGATTTTTATAATTCCGCAAAAGTGACTTAATATGTCTTAAATTATTTAACCTTATAATCCTTCGTAAACTTAAAAGATTATTTTCTATAAGAATCTTTCGTATCGTTTGGGTTTTATGATTTTTTATTAAAGATTTTCACTTTCTTAACACAAGTGAATCCGATTTTTTTAATATATTTCCGTTGCATGCCTAACCGTGGGCGCTTTTAAGTGGTTAAACAAAACTTTCCATCATAAGAAGTGTTTTCTTTTAAACCGGGCTCTAGTACATCAATTATTTGATGTTTTATTGAATTTTAAATTGTGTTAAGAAATTTTGTCCAATCTTTTATTTTACCAATATTTATCTTGGTGCGCAAGCTTATCTCTCTATTTTTAATGCTAAATAGATACTAGTAATTTCACTTTCATATTTTTATTTTCTTTACCGGTGATCAGGTCCTTACCAGCCGAGAGTATGCATAATATAAGAAAATCAATCTTTTCTTTTATCAATATCTCATTATCATTTGAGAGTATTTATTTTGGTTAGTTAAGATGTCAATATTTTTGCCTTCAAATTTAATAAAGGAAGGACTTTGAAGGAACTCCCCCCCCCCTCCCCCCCGGAATTCAAATAACGGGTTTGTACCAGATTTCTTATATAGAATATTCATTGATGAATCGGACATATACACAAAAGCTTGGCTGCTGACAATATGCTCGGAGAATTATACCCCTCAAAATGCGAGAAATTCAATTTTGGTTAATACGATGTATAAAGAAAATAGAAATCCTATATCCTTCAATGAATACCTACTTATATAAAAAAATGTGTGTAATGAATCGGTAATGGGGGGTAAAATGTCCATGTGTGTAAGATGACGAACTTAATTTTTCTCTCGTCCAGTAATACATAGCAGCTTTTGAGCTAGTGAACAACACGACCCCTGCTAGATGTTCATGTAACTCACTATCCCTTCAGAGCAAACTGTGAGTAGATGTCAGCAGAAGTTCGGTTTTCAAGCGTGATTTTGTAGTTTTTGGATCTTACAGTGCAATGAGTTACTCATATGTGGTAAGAAATTTGAAACTTTCGCTAAAATATGTATAAAATCAAAATGTATATGAAATGTAGGTTCTATTTAATAAACGATATACTGTAAACAGAGTTCAATAAAATATGGTGGTTGTTAGCCAAGATGTCTAGGATGAAGACGATTTGAATTATTATAGTAGTGAATACAGCATTATGTGTGGTAAACAGGGCAACGATGACAATGATTTAAAAAATAGTAAAGACAACAAAATCTGTGGGAAACAGAGCATAGATGAACTCTGGTTTTAATGCTTCATGTGAAAATTGTGGGCATATGCTGATTGTTCTGACTGAGATGTATATTAAGACAGGCAAAGATCACGTCCATGTAATTTTTGCCTTGAATTTTCAATTTACAACCCTTTTTAAATAATATGATGAGGAATGATCTAAAATGTGTTTATCATGTTTTTCATGACATTGATAAATATTGTACTTATTACAAGAGTAAAGTTTTATAGGTACTTTAAAAAATATTGTCATTTATTTTTTATCTACCCCCTCTGTAACACAAGATAACGAATGCGATTTTTTTCGGAAAAATTATTTTTTTATCGTTTGAAGGCTGATGACAAATTTCAAATATATACTTTTAGAGACCAGAAATGTAAGAAGTGCTCATATTAATTACTGATTTTTAGTCCAATTATGGAGTTCAGGAAAAATCTGAATTTTAAGCTCAACATCTTATCCCCCTCTCCCCAACAGAGACTTTGTATTCGAAGAAGCTAAAAAGCTCATGTCTACGCTTTTCCACGATTACACTAGTAGATGCAAATGCAGCAGCCAAGTGCAGATTTTTCAATCAATCCCAGAATGAACCATAAATTACTGATTGTAATTGCTCCAAAAAAACATGTACAACAGCAAAACTCAACAAACACACAACTAACGCCATTGCACGTTTTTTACTGTCCAGTCATAGCTGCCTCTATAAGAGTGCCGCGAAATTTGTGTAATTATATTTGATTTTTCTAGACAACCAAAATTCAGAACGCGCTTAAAAGAACCCTAGTTCTTCCAGCTGCTGTTGTCCAGTATATGGAAGCTATCTAAATGGGTTTCTTTTCCACTGCATCATACGAGCATACTCGCACATAGATATGACAATACACATGTTTTTTCAAATATTAATTTCACAATTTATATGTTTAAGATAAAATAACTGAACACTTTTTTGATATTTTCTATTTCAGCTTAAATGACCGTCATTTTGAGTTGGACTAATTCTACGAAACATGTATCCACCTGTCGATACATTATGAGCAAATGCGTTAAAAATCCTTTATAAAATACCCATTAACTTATCTATTTTAAAATAGAGTAGATTAGTACAATTTTCATTGTTCTGTCTTCAAAAGAATACTTAATGGAGGTTAAAGTGTGTTCGGAAACATTGTCTATATTTAAAAACGTGCTTTATATACCAAATTTTGCGCAAATCAGCAATTGGCATTTTGGGCGTGTTTCTTGTTAAAATGTGTCATTATGGGTTACCCTATAAAATCCTTCGGTACAAGCGCGGCTAAAATTAAAACTCTCCGCAGTGTCAGGCGCTGCTGAATGAGTTGGCTCATTAAATGATCAAGTGTTTTTAAATATTAAGGCTAATGAGCAAACAAAACCCAGTTTTTCATAGAAATACTTTTATTAATATTTATAAGTGTCACAAATCTAAATGTAAGTAAAATAATGGCACTCTGAATTCGAGGCTAAGAAACATCGCTGGTCACAGAAGGGATTTCTCAAGCATTGTACATAGATGACGCTGCAAGCAATGATGTTAATATCTAGTCATAGAAGTATACGGGATGTAATATGAGTTGCTGAAAAAAAATTGAGTTATGCAATATTCGAAAATTGTCAATTCCAAAACTGAAATTTGTTTTGGCAATTGTTCATATGTGGAAGAGTTGTGAGAATTGGTGCAGTAGTACACTGTTTTACATACATAGATGCTTTTGACGGTACTTGTAGGTCCTTAGGTCGCTGTTTGCTGTAGAATAATTCAACATAGAGAAAAAAATACAAATTATTATCCCCTCTAGAAGTGTGTACAGTCTTTTTTTTTACTTACACTTTATATAGTAAAATGAAAAATTTATAAAATTTGAAACACATCTTCATTTCCAGATTTCTACTCCTCGCTTCCACTGTTTAGACGAATATGCTTTTAACATATTCCGATTACAAATTGCAGCACCTACGCGGTTTATGCCTCTTATACTTATCAATTTTGATAGTATGGTTGAAGACTGTTACACTTGTGACAAACATGCTTTGTGCAATGCACCCATATTCCTTGATGATGTTGCTACCAGCATGCTCTAATGCCACTACCTTATCTGAAACCGTTTACATCAAAATTATTAGGTGTATAAATATGACTTCAATCTTATTCAAGTAAGCTAAAAACACTCGTTTCTTTTCAAAATGAATGAAAGAATTAGTTAAAGTATATTCAGTGAAGAAGCTACATCATTGGCCCATCTGTCAGACAAAAAGCGAATTCCTCAATGGAAGAATCCTGGTAATTTTGAAGCAATCTCGTAATCAAGCCAACTATTGATTGTTCTATGAGAACCGCACCACTGTTTAGAAACTGTGCTCTGTACAGAGTGAAATAAATGGTTTTCTGAAGGACAAATAACTACTAAATACAGCTGCTGGCACCCCAGCGAAATACTTCAACAATCTTCTTGACTGATCTTGCAGTGCATGGACAAACAACTGTAAGGACAAAACGTGCGTAATCTACTATGAACTGTTGCAACCGCATCAAATAAAAAATATTAAATGTCACAAAACCGTACAAGACGTTACAAGAATTAATCTATTTAAAGGAAGCTTTGAAGCAAGAATTTCTATAATAAGCCGAAATACACGACAAGTTGGATTTCCAAGATGACAGTATTTCCAAAACCAAATTATTATATAAGCCGAAATACACGACAAGTTGGATTTCCAAGATGACAGTATTTCTAAAACCAAATTATTATTAGTAGTTCAATTCCATGCAGAGCACCAATTTACAAGAGCAGTTCAGTTCTTTTGTAGAAATAAAAAATTGGCATAATGAGATGATTGTTTTAAAAACCATACTTCTTCCGTTGCAGTATCTGTGCATTACCTGACAGATGAATGTGTGTTGTGCCCTATAAAAAAATATTTCATTTTATCAAAAAAAAAGTTTTTTTTTCTCTATTCATCAGACAGTTTATTCATTTATACACCTGATAATTAGTGCGGTGTAATTCTGTATTAATGAATAAAATTATTTTCTTTGAAAAAATTATTAAATGAGTTCATAATAACTCATTTTATTGAAATACTAAAAAAGCAAACATTATACAATAATAATGAAATCATGAAACAATATCATACATAAAAGGTATGTAATAACAAACGATATATTTACTATCCACGAATGAATAAATTAAGATTTTGATTTAAGTTACACACACTCAGGAAAATATTTTAGACACATTAAAAATTATATTTAGTGGGCTACATGTGCACTGGCAAAATAGAGCTAAAAATATCCAATAAATCCAAAATCAGAAAATTATTTAATGACTAATTAAATCTAAATTTGATAATAGTAATTCGAGTTATAAGTAGATTTAGAACTTCCTATTAATATGCCCCGATTCCCTTAAAAAGAAGCAAAAAACTTGCTGATAAATATTTCAAAATCACTTAAAAAGCAAAGAAACATTTTTTATTTTAAAATACAATAGATAGACATAAACATAGATGATCTAAATCAAGTACCACTATCAGTAAGCATAAAATCATTAGCAGTTGGAAACGTATGCTTAAGGGAATACACTAGTTACGTGACAACATTCGCAAGCTAAAGTTAACCAAATAAAAGTGGTTTTTACATTAATAGTTTCAATTATGTCATTAAGTACGATACTTGTGATTACAAAAGGGCCAAATTACCAACGGGACAATCTTACACCAGTAAATTTTAATAGAAATTTTCATCTTATATAAACGCCATATCTATGAAAAATTACTATCATGAAAAACACATAAATGTCTCTTCTTTTTTACTGGTGAAAGTTTACACCGTTGCTAATTTGGTTCTTTTGTAATCACAAGTTTCATACTTGATGACCTGATTTTTAAATAATGTTTAAAGATTTTTCCTCCATAGAATATCTAAGGTTGATGTTTTGGGAAGCATCCTTGGACTTTTTCGATTTTTATTACACTTCCCTTCTGAGAAAATATTTATTTCGAAAATAAAATAATTGGTTTGTTCCAAAATTTAAAGTATCCACATAATGAAACGGCAACCAAAATCGAAATCATACAAAGATTCAAGGTTAGGCATTGACCACAGATACACTATGCACAAATAATTTAAAATACTGAAATTCTAACGAGTAATTTGCAAAATGCGCTTCAATCAGTATATTTAGCTTGCTAATGTCGTCGCGTGAGTAATGTAGGCTTAAAATAGTACTAGCAGTCGATGTGATATCACTGAAATGAGCTGGAAATTCACACACCGATTTTTAGACAATTGTTTTTTCTTTTTAAGTAAAAATTAATGTAGGTCGTAATTCCCAATTTACAATAGAATTTATTAATAATTTTCATAATTAAATATGTTTTTTTTTTTTTTTTTTTTTTTTTTTTTTTTTTTTTTTTAAATCTAAAAACTGCCTGTAATATGTTTAGGTTTATCCATTGCATTTTTAAAATGAAGAATATGGAATGATTTTGGGGTAATTTTTAAATTACACATTGTCATGTGGATTTGACATTAGCATCCCCAAACGTTGACCTCTTCTAATTCCATGAAGATTTAAAAAAACATATATAAACCATATTTTTTGTTGGCTGCATTGGACAAAGCGAAATGAATACAATGTTAAGTGTTCTTGTTACAATTTTAAGAATTAAAATTATTACAAATTTAATATGTAGATAACCATTATTTCAATAATTGCATTCGTATTCGGAAAAGTATACATAACTCCCAGTCGAACGGCGCTCACCTCTTTCATCTCTCCGCGATAATCGGGCGGGAAAATAGAATGGGGTGGTGTGTCTTTCCTTCTACCTCTGTACATTCAAACTATACGTAGATCAAAGCTAATACTAACGATTATTTAATGTCATGCTTTTTCAGTTGTGTGTAACTATAAACCAATGAGAAATTTCCCTTTTTTTTCCATTTATATTAAACATGGCTTATGATATTTTTGGATTACATTTTATAATTTGACTGACTATTGACAAAATAACAGCAGAAAAAGTCCCAAAAATTAATTTTATTGGCTGTTGAGTTAAAAAAATTTTTAAAGTAACAATTTTTATATAAAAAAAGAAAATCATTTTAGTTACCTGTTAAAGCGTTCAATATGTATATGTGGAACTCTACCTGACGGAAGCAGGAGAACTTTTA
Organism: Maratus speciosus; assembly: GCA_963932465.1. Lineage (NCBI taxonomy): Eukaryota > Metazoa > Arthropoda > Arachnida > Araneae > Salticidae > Maratus > Maratus speciosus. Next base: position 504,105,166 of record OZ010787.1, on the reverse strand, counting down.
TGAAAACATAATTTTATTTCTTTTGCATTTATATGGCTTTCACAAATGAAAATGAGACTACGGTTATATGTAAAGAACGTTTTAATTACAGAAATGTGTTCTATTTTAAAATATTTGAATTACAGTGTGCAACATGATACCTACACAAAATTGCCATTGATATTGATGCAATGATCTTAGTGCGTAAAAAAGGAGTCGAGGGCTTCAGTTTGGTATTCCTGGGTTGCTCATGAATCCATTTTTCTTCGGTAATCTGCATTTTCTTGTCACATGTAAACCGATGATCTATCAGTGATTTGTTTTAGGGGCTGAAGAAATCAAGAGTCACGTGAGAAGGTATCGAAGCTGTACTCAGGATGTTTGAGGACTTCCTATCAAAATTGGTTCAGTAAGTAGAGGGTTTTATTGGCCACAACGTTGCATAAAGTTTTACTGGAGCAGCACTATCCTTCCGAGAGCTTGGTTTTACGCTTGTTTGATGCCCTGTTTAAGCTTTAGCAAGTGTTTCGATACCTTGAATAAATTGGACTTTGCACTGGTCTAAAGGAATCCATCTTGCACCTTGCTTATCAAACGAACTTTCTACAACACAAGTAACAGAACTCGAAGCTGTTCACTACCATTGAAAATTGGTTAAAGTACTACTCTAACAATCTACAAATATATTGTACACTTAGATTACATACAATATCGATACAGTAAATATCTCATTTTCATTTGGACCCACCATATATATCATACATTCTACGAATATTCTTTAAAAGAAATGTGATTTCTTTTTCTTTTTCTTTATTTTAATTTCAGGATTGAAAATCCTAGAATATCAGATCTCTTATAATGCTTAAATTTGAAGCACGAAGTTTTATATAAATTTTATCGTTGCAACAGCATGTATGATTTATTGTAATTATTAAAAAATTAGATTGTAAAATTATTTACTTAAAGCTCTTAATTTTATAAAATATGGTAATTCAATGTCCGATGTACATAGTTAACTTCGACATGTACAGTCGTTGAAAAAAAAAGTAAACACCCCCTACTAACTCTGCAACAAATTATAGTAGAAGAAAGTCACTGGTATCAATCGATTGGAAATAAAGCCTACTTTAAAATTTGCTTAGGGGGCCATCTACATATTAACAGAAACCCAAACTTCATTTTTTTCAATGACAATACCCAATTTTAATAAGATATATCAAATCTTTGGTTCAAACTATGCTCAAACACCAAATTTCAAGTCATTTGAATGATAAGTTTTTGAATTATAAGCATTCAAAATTTAGTGCTTCTAATGTTAAATTACATTTTCATATTTTTATTAATATCGCCTGAAATTATACTCCTAATGCGCTAATTTTTTGTGTAGCAATAATGCCCAAACATAAATACGTTGAATTTGCAATTTTTATAGTTTTATGATATGAATTATGAAATTAATATTCGAAAAAATTATGAACTGCAACCTACAATTTTTTTGAAGGATTTAGATTTATTAAGTCCTGCTTTATGGAAATCCAAAATTTTACATTTTTCTTCCAAGTAGTTTTCAAATTATGCTTAAAAACGGCAAAATGATGATTTAAGGGGCCGTCTATGATAGAAGTGACAATTTATTGTGAAATTTCTTATACTATCCTGTAATCTAGCAGTCGTCAATGACTGCTTGGGGCTTAAGCTGCCTTAATCAAGAACAGGGCTCTCTCGGTCAACAATGGAGTACCGAACTTCAATCTGGATAAAGCCCCTAAAATACACTCGTTTTAAATAATTAATTTCTCGGGAACTTATCGTACGAATTGTATAAAATTTTGTTTTTAAGCTAATTGAAGGGCGTAGAGTTCATTGATGCTGTCATAATTGTGTACTGTTATTGAAAAAACAAACTTATGGTTCGTTTTAATATGTAGATTGCCCCCTAAGCAAATTTTATCTGCACCATTTAAAAGTACACTTTATTACTAATCGTGTGGTACCAGTAACTTTCTTCTACGATAATTTTTTGCAGAGTTAGTAAGAGGTGTTTACTTTTTCCACGACTGTACAACTACATAAGAAAGACAAATGTACGGCTTTGAGAGCTGGATTATCATTCAAGAGGCCAAATAAATTTGAGTTTTTATAATTGTATTTCATTATAATTGTAATTTCATTTTTCCTTAGTGTGATGACATGACATAATTGTTGTGTATTAACTACTAGAATTATTATGCAATAAGTAAGAAAAGCTCTCCTGCTTCTGAACATTTACATAAAACAGTCTAATTGAACATACAGTATGGAGTCACGTTACATGTACAAAAATTATTCTTTTTTAAAAACTCGCGCCATATAACTGAAGTTTAGGTGTTTATTTTTGAAATTCTTTCTTTTTGCAACCAATTTAGACATACAATTAAAAAAATATCAGCGAATAATAATTGCAAAGGTTATAGAACCAAAAATCTTGAAGATTTAGAAAAATAATATTAATGTTTTTAACCTATGATAGAAGTAACTATTATTATATGCTATAATATGCCATAACATTGTTAAATATGTGCAATGATTTAATATCACTAATTAACAATTATAAAAAATATATATATATGAGAATTTCTACATCAAAACAAATCATTTTCCTACACAAATTATCTAGTCTCAACAAATTCTTCCATTATTTAAAATACATGATGGTAGAATTTTAGCGTTATAGATTAACATTTTAAAAATATATTTTTTTTACTCTTAAAATTCATTTAGACTCTTCAGGACGGCTGTCACTTATATGTTTCATATAGCGTGCGTATGGGTTTCCTTTTTTAGTACCAGAGTGATTTAGTGGTAATCATTGCCTTGTTTAATCATAGAATTCTATGAATGCTCTGCATAATTACTGGTATTAAAAATTTAAATGTCACTGAATGACGTCCGTCCTGATGCTGTTAAAGGGATAGTGGATTTTCAAATTAAATTTTCATTTAAAACCATCAGAAAATTAACCGGCATCAAATAAGCATACCAACATGCATATAGCATGTTCTGAAACAAAATACATGAATGGTCTGTCCAAAAATGTTCTTCAAGGAAAATAATGATTAACAACTTTATTTTTTAAATCCTCCATGCGATTTTTAAATGTTGAAAACCAAAAGATTATTTCATGTTCAGCTACGAAAAGAAGGGATATATATTCGTTTTAACATTCATTAATAATTATAAAATTTATAGAAATTTACTGCATATTTGGTAACTTTTCTCGACTTTTTTTTCCTAATAATAAATTTGTTAATTATAACTTTGTTAATTATTCCTTTTTTTACAAATGGATACACATTTATTTTAAAATTAAATCCATTAACATACTTGAGAAATTAGAAAATAATTTTTAAAATGTTTTAAAAATATAATTAAAAAAAAAACATTTTAATCTTTTTTTACAGATGAGATTTTAAATTTTTATTAAGGCAGTTAAAAACTTGATCGGATATTAATTACACTCGAAATGATTTAGGTGAACACAAATAACTTATCAAAGGTGGAAAAATCAATCCTTGGAGTTTTTTTTTTTTTTGTTTGTTTGCTTCAGTTTGAATAAAAAAAAAAAAAATTGCTTAACTTCAAAGTCCACCGTCCCTTTAACGGGAGATTCCAATTTGTAATGCCAAAAAATAGCCGTTTTTTAAGAATTTGTTTCTGAATTAAAGATCCATAAAATAAAACCAAATTTTTACCTCACTAAACAACTAGATATGTGGCTATTTTGGGAATTTCTTGTGTGTAAAATATATGAAAACTGATAACGGAATCTTTATTTTAAAACACGTGTGCGCAGCGGGCACTACCTTGATTGGCGCAGGAATGTGCCACCTAGTGTCATCTCAAATACTAAATCGATAACGGTTCTGAAAGCCAATTAAATTCTTGTCCATGAACCTATTATCATGGAAAATGATCCAAAGAAAACAAAATAGAGCTTGTTTAAACGTCGATCTACAAATTCCCTTGTTCTTTTAATCTTTAATATCTAAGTTAGTTAATTTTTTTAACATTAACTAGTTTCATGACCTCCCTAAAACTATTACCTTGCAACCGAATTTATATTTTGATAATAACTTTATAAGTTTCAAGGCTGTGCTTAGCGTTGCCAGGTGTCCCGCGTAAATCAGGTCTCGAAATGATCTGGACACGAGTATTTTAAAGTAAGTTTTTTGCCTTATCTGATGGCAGAATTACCTGCGATTAAAGATGGCGAAATAAACTGTAAGAAATTATTGGTGTCCAGAACATTTGTAGCCCCGATTTACGCGGGACAACAGGCAACGCTAACTGTGCTGCAACTCATGTTAAAAAACATTGTTTTAAAAAAAACGAATTTATAATTTTACTTTTTGGATACTCATCACGCGCAGTCATTTTGCAGGTAATTTGAATAACCAAAGACTGTTTCAGGCAGATATTTTACACGCATCAGAAGCGCAAACAAAAGAAAAAAAAAACGATTTTTGGACCCAACAAAATGAAATCTCCACTCAATGAATAGTTTTTCAATGATTTAATAGCTTTGCTAATTTAATTCAAATGTTAATTTCAACGGCTTGTGATCCGCAGTTCATGAAAAATGTACTAAAATGTGTCATTGATAAAAACATAAAATTGCTACATTAAAGAAAGAACGTCACAAATACTTCGACGTGTATGTTATCAAATGTTTTATGGCAGTCATCTTTTTCTTCCGTTAGCTGCTGCTACCAAGGTAAGTAAACCAATAAATAAAGTTAATAAATAAAAATATAAGCGGGAAGATGACACGGGACGCTTTGTCAACTTTACTAACACTGTTCAATTGGTAATGAGGTAAAGAACCTCGTCGATGAAGGTAAGACATTCTTCTTTCGTGCAGACGTTTTTTCTGTCGAACGCTGGACAAACGGCCATTCTGAGAGAAGTTTGAGCGTGTCACTTCAGCCGAAGCATCCGATGACGTTGTTTCCGGTATCTGCACATTAGTAGGGAGTGAGCTGGCAGTGCCTGGTTCTTCAACAGACTGAGAAGCATCTTCAGTAACGAAGATTGAAATCTATTTTAAATAATATGAAAAAAAAAAACAGAAAATTATTTTTTCAAATAAAATTTATAGATAAGAGCCTACATTAGTATTTCTCGCCGAACGATCATTTTATAATTAAGCTATTGTCAAAACTATTTTAATAAAATATTGAAATGGTTTCAGTAGTTCCGAAGAAAAAAGTGCCTCAATGTCGATTGGTTTTACAAGCAATTTCGCAACTGTTACCTTCTTGAGAGCTTATTCTTGTCACGCGAAGACTTGTGCAAGCAAATGTTGAACAAATGGCAACATATTGTAATTATTGCAGATTTTTTTATCAAGTCATTTTTACTTTCCGAACCGGTTCCGGAAGTGAAAGGATCTTCGTAAAAGAACTGCTGCCAAAAATGGGAAATTCAAAAAGTATCCGGTTAGATATCACATCAGATACTTTACGCAAAGAAAAGCATTCACAAATATTGAAATGCAAAAGAGAAATTTGATAAGAACGTTGCCATTGTTTTAAAATTAGCTTGTCTTCGCATGAAAAGTGTAGTTTTTTAATTTTACAGTAACCATTCACACTTACTTAAGCTCCCCTACAACATTCGCACGCTAATGTTCAACAAATAGCGGCGTTCTTCGGAAATTTCTCGCTTGCATTTCAAATTATTTAATTGATTCTTTTTATATAAGATATTTGAGGGCGATCCATAACGGTACATCTTTCTACATTTTTTGTTGCAGTTTCATTCTGCAGATATTGTCAGTTTGAAACCAACGAAACAACATATTTTCGTATTTAAATGTGTCCACGGAATAAAACTGCAATGAAAATTAGAAAAATACAACATTAAAATTCTACCTAATATATCCGATAACCTAAGATATCCCATGTAAGTATAATAATTTAAAAGTACAGAGATGAGAGCAAAAAATTTCTGAAAAATGTTTCAATTTTTAACGTTAGTTTGCGAATGTCGTCACGCGACCGAATTAGGCTCTTAAGTATAAATTATAAAATTTGAAATATATTTTTGGAAACTACTGGTCATAACTCAACTACAACATAATAAATATCTACAAAATATCTAATTATTCGATATCATATTCGTACCTTATTAGTTGGAGGAGAGCTGAAGGTAACATCTGGCTTTTGACTTTTTGGATTTTCCTCTTCATCTGATACATCTGGTGGTGTCGCTGGAATAGGTGGGAAGTAGTATTCACCACTTCCTACTTTTGTAAAATGATGAACAATTGCAAACTGGATGATAGTTGCGAAGATAAATGCAAAACTAATGGCAACATAGTAATCTAGTGCAGTGCAGTATGGAACTTTTGGAAGATTGTTGCGACATTCTAAGCCCAAAAATGTCATGGTCAGAACAGTTGTGACACCTGTTGAAAAATACATAAGGTTTATGTTATAAGTGATCCTAGACAAAAAAATTAGTCTAAACATTTCAGTCATGAGTTTTTAACCAATAACTGGAGGCTCACAAGTGGGCTTTTTCACGACGTTACATGCATGACCCAAATAGACCGGGAACCGGCAGCACAGATAATCACCTCATCGAGTTCACGGCTGAAATTCCAGAAATAGTTAAAACCCGATTCGCATATTAAAACGTATTCGGTCTGCCAAGTCCTATCTTGGTGGAAAAAAACCTGAAAACCCGATTTTAGCAGTTGATTCGTAGGTTTACCATTGTGCTTTCCTGCACCCAAAAGTATGAAAATATGGAGGACTGGGAACAGGAAAACACAATGGTAAACCTACGAGTTTACCACTAAAATTGGGTTTTCAGGTGTTTTCCACCAAGGTAGGACTTCGCAGACCGATTGCTTTTAAATATGCGAATCGAGTTTTAACTAATTCTAGAATTTCAGCCGTGAACTCTATGAGGTGATTATCTGTGCTGCCGGCTCCCGTTCTATAACTTTTACGTTATTTTGTTACAGGTATATTTTTGATATAAATCTTCGCCTTATGTAATTGCAGATCTTTACGATAATTTAAAGAGAACATTTATAAAAACAATATATAGTGGTAACGAAAATGAGTACAAATTCGAGCAATGCATGTGGCGCCCTGAAAAGGTAATCCCAAGCCGTCATTGTTTTATATGATAAGTACATAAACAATAACTCGGACAAAGTTCTAATTTAAAAGAAAAAACTCTGTCACTAAAATTTTATTACATCTACACGAGAAATAAACATTGGACCTCACTGAAATAGGTTGTTTACGTTTTTTTTTTTTTATAATGGGCTCTCAGAAAAATGCTATTCTCACATTACACACTGAAGTCATGAAAAATAAATTATTTCCGGCTCGAAAAGTTCAATGATAAGTGTATATGATATATTTTGAAACAATTTCACGAGCGTGGCCATACTAGGGACAAACCAAGTCTCGGTTGAAAAAAAAGTCATTTCGAGAAAAAGCATAGTGACCGTAAAGAATATTGGACGCATTCCAAATGCGATTTCGATGCCTTTTGATGAAAAAAGTTGCTAAAAATATCAATGAATCAGGAGACGATTTGACAAATAATGAAACAGTTTCTTCGATACCAATTTAAAGAATATGTAACGGTGTCCAAACATTGCGATGTCCAACAAAATCTTAAAAATCGGACTGCATTGTAATTAATGACACTCGTGATTAATGGCAAAAATAAAAATATCAACATTTTCAGAATCGAACTGGTCCAAAATAAATAATAATTAAATTCTATTGAAGAACCTGTTTGTCCATCAGCCATTATCGAAACACGACTGAACTTCCACTCGTCAGTGTTTGGGGTGGAATTTGTGCACTGGCAAAACGCGTTTGCTTTTATAGATAAAGGAGTTGAAATTAATTATTAAAAATATCGTTAAATCATCGTGAAGAGAGTTTGCGCTCTCTGGTCACCAAGAGCACCTAGGAATAGAAAAATTGACTTTTTAGATATATTCCTTTTCTGCACACAGAACAGGGAGTCAAAAGAATTGTGTAAATCAGAACAGGTCAACTTCTTAAGAGGACAAAAATGACTCCTAAACTCTTTACATATTAACGTAATGGGTTATTTCATATGGTCGTCTTACAGAAATACTTTTTTTCTAAACTTGACAGATATCTGAAGCGTCTAAAAGCAATCTCTCAAGGAAATTTGGTTAAAATATTAGTAGAAGAGTTGCGGATCAAAGATTGAAATTTGATCAAAAGATATTTCTTTCACATAAAAGCGAAAGGTGATTTTGTAGTTTTTCTGCAATTCACAGAATTATACGTTGTATATGCGGAATCTTATTTTCATTTTTGTGGTTATTAACGGAATTATAAGTTAAAACAAAAGCGTTATGTTTTGGCCACATTTGAGACTGTAATACAGGTGACCATTTATGCAGTCCATGATACGTCACATTAACTAGGTGTGCAATTAGGGATATTGAATACATATACTATATATTGAGGTATTTACCTTAATAGAACAATCAATGTGATGTCATTTCAAAAGCACACAATATTCCGGAGAAAAATTCGCAAACTAATATTAAACCAATGGAGGCATTCTTTTAAAATCTCTCGTTTGCATTTCAATATTTATGAATGAATCTTTTTGCGTAGGTTATATGAGGTCGAAGTCCAATGTTGTAATTTTTTTCTGAATGATATCTAGTTTTTATCTGAGGATAATTTCAATTTGTGAAAAATATTGTTTAATTGGTTTCAAAAAAGAAATGTGTATGCAGCATATCCTGTATGCTTCGTTACAACAACATTATGAGCAATAATTTCCAAAATTGCATTCATCAAGTAATAATACTTTATACTTTGATACTTTCAATTTGGGAAAATAGTTTACTGGTTTCAAAAAGGAATGTGAATACAGCTTTTCCTGTAATCTCCGTCATGTATCTCTCATATCCAAAATTGCATTCATCACCTAATAAAAATACTCAGAGGCATAAAGAAGGTATCTATCTTTTACCCCAATTATTAATAGTGAACGTGCTCATTTTCATTTGTTGTTAATTTTGTAGCATTCTCACAGAATTATACAAAGTTAAAAATTTAAACACCCGTTCGTTGTTTTAAAATTTAATAGCATCATATAGGAAATAAGAGTTTTTGATTCATGTACTTTTTTTTTGAGATATTACTTCATGTTGTATAGCTTTAGGCAAAAATGTCTATGCAAAATGAAATAAACTTAGTATGTTTGTTTCCTTCGTAAATGTATTCTCTGCTGCAATATTATTAAAGAAATAATATTCTACGACTTTATAAAATAAATTAAGCATTAAGTAATAAAATGATTAAACGTGAGCCCTTATATAAATCCAAAACGAGGATGAAAACCAAACTGTGTATATTACAGGGTGATAATAAAACCTCTGTCGGATGTTTTACCTTATAATTCCATTAATAATCACAAAAATGAAAATAAGACTGCGCACAGACAACGTATTATTCTGTGAATTACATAAAAACTACAAAACCGCCTTTTGCTTTTACGTGAAAGAAACATCTTTTGATAAAATTTCAATCACTGAGTCGCATCCCTTCGATTACTATTTTAAGAACTCTTCTTTGATAGATATCTTTAACCCGTAACCGGAGTTAGCGGTCTCACAGACCGTTGCCTTTTTCAATTTTTCAAAAATTTTCAGTTTAACTATAGATACTGGTTAAGTTTAGTCCTTTTACTTTCACTAGAGACTTTTGAATAGCTGAATTTTAAATAGACCTGTACATGAAGTTTAGTACAGAAATAGTATTTTGAGAGTTAATATAGCATTTTATTCATCTTTAGATTAAGCGGTCTCGCAGTCTGCTCACGGTAGATATGCGACAATATTTGTCACTCCGGTTCCGGGTTAAAAGATTTCAAATATCTATCCTTGTTTAGAAAAACTGTTCTCTGTAAGATTACCATATAAAATAACCCATTAGCTTGATATTTAGAGAGTATAGGGGTCATTTTTGTGCTATTAAGAAGTTGGATTGCTACACAAACTTGCACAGTTCTTTCAAATTATGACTCCCAGGTGATCGTCACTTCCTGACTTCATTGTAAAATCACAAGGCTACTACAAAACAAAGGCACTTGTAACCAGTGGTGTAGTCGTAAAAAAAACAGAGGGTATACGTTCTAAGCAGAGGGTATACGCTCAAGGCAGAGGGTACACCGTAGTGTATATATACTAAAGCTTTCTTGAGAAACAGAGGGTATACGGTGTTCCTTTAAAAAAATCCACGGGTGTACGGCGTATACCCTCCACTACATTCCTGCTTACAACTCGTCGCGAAATGGAACATATAAACTTCGCAGGACATTACAGTGACACATTTTCCACGACATGAAAGTGCAACATCCCTAGCAAGAGTTGAATACTGGTCACTTTTGGGTCACAGTCTAATTAGAGGTAATAGTACATTTATTAAGTATGACGGATATAGGAAACATGCATTTATACTGTTTCAGATCTCAATTCAGTTACAAAATATATCACTGTGAACAACGTGTGTATATAACTGTGAGCAACGGTAGGGATATTTTTTCCTTTTCTACAAAACATATATTAACATGTGAGAATAAACTTACTGAAAATAAATTAGAAAAACTATCATTTTTGCGAGGTTTTTCGTAAATTCAGATAAATGGAAGTATTTTTTTTTTAAATCTGAATTAGTAATAATATTTTTAAAGGTTGATAACAAGCTTCTATTTATTTTATTTTATTTTATTAAATAAAGTTGTTAATACAGCACGATATTTCGTTTGTATTTAAATATTTTTAAATAATTTTTTGCATTGGCTAGTGGAGATCGATCACTACAAAGGCCATTTTTTTTTTTTTTTTACTTTCTCGATTTTCTTTGCCGGTTTTTTTTAACGCGTAGAAGTTTCAAATTGTAGATGTGTAGAAATATAACGCGAGTTTTGTATTGACGAAAATTAAATTTCACATTTAATTAACTGGATTTCCACATATTTCGAAGAGGAGTAATTTTAAAATGTTTTATTTTTTAAAAACACCTGTTTCTTCCATAAGAAATATTCTTGCTTTCCAAAATGTACCAGAAACGGCAAATTTAAAAATAAAATATGCAGAAAGTATATGAAACTCATTTGTTCTTTACATATTGGAATAAGTGTTTATACGAATTCGGTTTTGAATCTAAATTGAATGGAAAATATGGTTTTCCAAATTATTTTTTCATATTTTTCAAGATACATTTATAAACATGGGCAGTAAATGAAAACCATTTTTTTTTTTCATAAATAGAATTTTTATGTCAATTTTTTTATTTATGCATAATGTAAACATTTTATATTTACAGTAAATATTGATTTCTCGTATCGTTCAGATTAAAAAAGAAAAAATATTTTTAAATATGTTTGAGCTATTACATAATTTTTTGGAAAAAGAAGGAAAATGAAAATAAATATTGAGAGTATAAATACTTCATGTATTGCAGAAGGCAACTTATACAGTGTGTTCCAAAAGGTCATGCAGAAACTTTGAGGGCTACTTCACTCACGTAAAAACACACACTTGCTAATGCTGATCCTATAGAAGATGTGTTTTAAGATACACTGCTCAAAACAATTAAAGGATATTTGAAGTTTTATATAAAATAAAGATATAAACGAAATTTTTTTTGCCGAAAATAGAAGAAGAGAATCACAAATGCAAATTTTTCTGGTTTTCAAACTGTGGAGTATGCAAATTTTGAGTTCGACGTCAAAAACGTCGCTTCAGCGGCAGCGAATGAAATTTGACTTTCAACTGGATAAAAGAGAATGAAGACAAGGATGATCGGCATTCAGTGATTGCTTTGTTTCGATGAGTACGATGTCTCAGCGAAGTCATTTGACAGATTCAGAAGCTTTGAGAATTGTTGGTAGGTCAGAAGGGGGCCAAACTCAAGTCGAAGTAGCGCAAGCCATTGGAGTATCACAAAGTGTCATTTCCAGGATCTGGAACCGTTTTTTGGAGAGTGGATGTGCAGGCCGAAGACCAGGGTAAGGTCGTAGACGGGCAACAACGCCTAATGAAGATCGGTATTTAGCGTTAACAGCTCGGAGACACCGAACCATGAACGCTACTCTTCTCCAACAACACCTTCGCTCGGCTACAGGCACCACGATTTCAACTCAGACTGTCCGAAACCGGCTCCATGCTGTAGGTCTGTATGCTCGCCGACCGATGGTATGTGTTAGATTAACATCAATTCATCGTCGCGACTGCAGGGAGTGGGCAACCGAGCATGTCAACTGGAGGAGAAATGAATGGAGCAATATTCTGTTTTCTGACGAGTCCCGTTTTTCTGTGCATCCGGATAATAGGCGTATTTTCATCTGGAGGGACCGTGGCAGTAGGAATAATCCTGCGTTCGTGCACGAAAGTGTCAGATTTGGCGGTGGAGGAGTGTTGGTGTATGGTGGCATCTCCATTGACGGGCGCACTGACCTCTACATCATTCGATATGGAGCTCTGACTGGTCGCCGATATAGGGATGAGATCCTCAGACCTATTGTAGTCCCTTACGCTGCAGCAATCGGAGATAACTTCATTTTAATGGACGATAACTGCAGGCCACATCGTGCAAACCTGGTGGAGGATTTCCTTTTCGAGGAAGGAATCGTTCGAATGGAATGGCCAGCGTGTTCTACAGACATGAATCCAATCGAGCACGTTTGGGACGCTCTAGGAAGACGAGTTTCTGGCCGCCAACAACCCCCACAAACTCACCAAGAACTGGAAAGAGCTCTTCTGGAAGAGTGGGGCAGAATACCCCAACTCGTCATTAATAGCCTCATTGAGTCCATGCCTCAAAAGGTGTTCAACGTTGCTGGCCGCCCGTGGAAACCATACCCCTTACTGAAAATGATTTTCTTTGAAGAAAACACCTTTTCTTATTCTTTTTTTCTCATATTCACAAATTGTGTTTTTTTCCTTTAGTACACAAATGCGCAATAAAATGCATTTTTTTCTGCCAAACATGTGTAATTTATTCTCATATAACCTACTATGTCTGTCGACCATGTATCAATCAGCTAAACAGTTTACCAGATACAAAATCCACCTAAAACTGCAATATCCTTTAATTGTTTTGAGCAGTGTATTTCGTTTGCATTTAAATATTTTTAAATAATTTTTTGCATTGGCTAGTGGAGATTGATCACTACAAAGGCCATTTTTTTTAATTTCTCGATTTTCTTTGCCGGTTTTTTTAATAATTTCACATTCAAAACCGGCTCGAAAAAACTCGAGTTTTTCGTCGAAAATATCAATAATAAATGTCTCATTAAATATGTAGAGGACAGAATAACTCATTGATTTAAATATTTTTATTTGAAAAACACATTTTACAAGTACAAATTTCATAAAAAAATAAAATTTCTAAATTTTTCGAGCGTTCTGACCTGAGTTTATTTCGCAACATATCACAGGAAAAAAAAACTTTTTTTCTTCCTAGAAAAATATATTATAACTATTTGAGAACACATACTATTAGTTTCAGATTTAAACAATTCTTTAAATATTTCTCTAGATAATTTGGAAAACCGTCTAAAATCAAATGTGGACTGAAACTTTTGAGCATATAATCTATGAACACATATTTTTCCCAATTTTCCCAATTTAATTTCTATAGAAACTTTTAATATTTCTATGAGAGCGTTCAGTGAAAAATCTTAAAACCTTGTACAAATAGAATGCATATTTTATGGTATATTAAAATCTCTCTTTATATTTACCAAGAGCAACTCGATCTGCTGTCGCTTCTCTGTTGATCCAAAAGGCAACCCAAGAAAGCACAACAAGCATAGTACATGGCGCATATACTTCTATTATGAAATATCCCATGTGCCGTTTTAAATGGAAACTGACCATCAATACAGAGAATGGACCTGAAAATTATACATAAATTACTGTCTAATGTACCATTACATATATGGGGCATTCTCACAATCTTTTGACTTTCATGTCCCTGAATAATAATTTTTTTTATTTAATACACTTTTTTGTGTTTTTTTTTCATATACTGGGAAACATCCCATTGCATGATTGTATAACAATATTAACGAGATAAATAAGTTTTGGACGATGTTGGGGGTCCAAATACCAGGAAAACTTCTCTACCGCCCCGTGTCCCTGATGCTGATTTTTAAGTTTGGAGCTGTCTGTATAAATTGTTTCAATAAAAGTAATTCGATGTAATTTTTTTCCGAAACTGGAACAATTGTTTTATATAAATATGTAACAAAAAATTAACCTGCACACATTTTTACGGTTTATATTATTTTTTTAACTCTGTCCCTGGGTTTTTCATCCTTACCGTCCCTCTTGCTAAACTTATACAGAAAATCACTTCAGATGCAGCCACAGAATTTTTTTTTCAAGTTTTTTTTTCATGCAGAAGTATGCTAGAGAAAGAATGTCTAAAATTCTTTGACAGGAAATTTACTGCAGAATTTAAATCAGCATTTAAATATCAATTTCAAGATCGAGCCTTTATTGGTAGTCTTACCGTTCCCTAGGTTTATTCCTGCACTTTTCGAGGTAAATAAAAAAAAAAAAATAATAATAATCCAATGTTAACAACTGTTTCTAAAAATCAATGAACATTGTGGCTATCACTTAGTCTTAACATGGTTTTCCTAAAAATAGATGGTAATTTTCTTTACCGTTCCATCCTTACCGTCCCTTTTTTTACCGTTTCGTCCCTTTTTTCCTATACCATCCCCTTTTTTTTACCTTACCGTCCCTTCTTTAACACCGCTTTAAGACAATGTTATATACATTCTGTATTAAAAGTACTACATTTTTATCATTTCTTATTTGAATGTCCTGTGGGTATTATGCAAATTCATTATAAATAAAAATTTGGAAGAAAAAAAAAGTTATAGGGGTAAAACGGTAAGGAAAATTAAACTCGCAAGTTTAACTTAAACCTCAGTTAAATAAATAAAATTTCGTTGCTAACCCTTTTTTCTTTATTTTGAATCATTAAGGCATTCATCTATCAGATTAAAATGTTATTTTAGCAAGTTTAATTTCGCCAGATTTTTTTCCCAAAAGTCAAAAGATTCTGAGAATGTCCCACATAGCGTTCTGTAAAGACAGCATAGACTATGGATTCTTACGTTAGGTTATTTTTGTCATTCATTGGCCAGTTTTGGTCATGCCTTCATGGTGCAATTTTGAAAGGAAAATGGTCCGAAATATCTCTAACAAGGAAAACCCTGAAAACCTTGTAGAGTCCCTCCTTCCAAACCGCGCTTGTATAGTGAGGATCTTCGGTCGAAACACCTCAATTTGAGATCAGCATGTCATCCGCTGTGTGTGGAGGCTTCTGTACTGAGCGAGAATTTTTGCTTAGGGTAAATAAAAATTGATCATAAAACAATGCTTCTACAATCATTATTTTTTTAGAACAATTTGAAACGAAAGTTTGATGTCACAACCTGTACATATAAAATAAACTCAGTTGTACATACGGATATGAATTAATGCATATTATTTATCACATAATGTTTGTATGCGAAGGTACTAAAAATGACTGCTTCGAACATCGAGGAATGTTTGAGCCCAATGTGCAATATGCAAGTTAGTGCTATCTATCCTTATAGCGTCCATGAAAGTCAGTAGACGCGTTTACTGCCAATAATAAAAAAAATAATAACCATTCAGAAAAGCACAATAGTACGCTTTAATGTATTCATAGCTTATTTCGAGCACCTTTTCGTTTAAACATAACATAATAATGCAAATACAGTAAATATGGCATGGTAACAGCGGGAATTCATACCGCATTTGAATGGGGTCTGCCTAGATTTTTATCCCAGTCTTCAGACTCGGGCTGAAAGTGAAATTTTTATTTATTCACAGATTGTAAAACAGAAATGAAAGATGTGTTATTTGAGAAGAAAAAATGTATTCTAAAATTCTAAGGCTAATGCCAGACGAAAGTCTATTTGAACGCTTTATTCCTTCTTACAGCCTTCCTACACCTTCACTAGCATGTCAGCTAGCACTCACTAGCCTTCACTAGCATGTTCACTAGCATTTCTTTTTCATGTTGAAACATAAGGCATGAAAATAGACGTTCGTCTGACATTAGCCTAAAAGTGTTTTACAATCTTTTAAAAAAACAGTTTGATAGGTAGTTGAATTTTTACTGATGGGATATAAGGAGAAATATTCTATTTGATTGAGAAGCCTTTGCACGGTCAGTATCGGTAACAAAGAGGCCGCGGGATAGCCTTTGTCTAACTCCGATTTCTTTTTCAAGTCTTTTAAAGAATAAATGGAAAGTAGAAGTCATGTCTTTCTGCTATAGTTGTATAATGATATTTTTAAATAATAAGAACCGTGACTTTTGCAGATTTCTGCCAGCGGATGGGCATGAATAACGAATTTACTATTTTAAACAGATTTTTGGAGACATGATAACCACAAAACGTTGTCAAGGTTTATTTAGGTTTACCAAATATTTTTATGTAAGAAGATATTTTTAAGTAAGAAAATTATTCTTGAAACATTTAAAAAATATTTTAAAAGTTTTCTACTGCGCACTTTCGGTATCGGGCTCAGGATACCCCGGGCTCCGATGACATAATGGTTCGCACTTGGGCGAGGTGGAATCTCAAATCGTCTGCCCCATACGGACCCCAGCTCTTAAAAAAGAGACCGAACTCATTTCCAGTTAATTGTACCATAACATCTGATTTTCTATGCATAAGATGCGACGTCACAGTTTTTCTTTCACAATTTTACTCAAAAAAGGCTCGTAAATATACTCTTCTCGAGTCATATTTTATGTACTGCAAACGAGGATTCTCACTGTACTCAGTTTATGCAGTCTTGACAGAACATACAGCATTTAAAAAATGAAACAAACGAGTATGTTACATGTGAAAATCATTCTAATTACTACAATGAAATATTTTAACATCAGTCATCTAATAGCATAAAGATAATCATATCATTCAAAAAAATCAATAAGACCTTGATAGCAAACGAATATTACCCAAAAATACAACAATATTGTGCTCATTGAAAATATTTTCCATGTAAGGACATTATTGGTTAAATTGAGAGTTGGGAAACTTTCACCCATGACGTGCTGATCATATGTTAAAAATGTATTCGCGGTGCAAGTTCATTCTACTTATTTTCTGTATATGTATAAAGCAGTGTTGAATTTAGATAGTGGCCGGACGAATTTCTCTCTGGAGCGTCAAAATTCACCCCCAATAATATATATTCAATTTATCTGAAACAAAAAAGTAATCGATCCTTGCAACGATATTTAAATGTGGGATATTTAAAGAAGCATTATTAGAACAATGAAATTATGCATTGTAACTTAGAGAAAAGAAATGGAGAGTAATTTGTGAATTCCATTTTTAACTTTGTTTCAAGTATTTAAAAGATGACTCTCTACATGATCTCTGCCTGCGTAATTTTTAGAGGTACTTGTGATCTAATTCTTTCTCTCAGTTGTTAACAAAAGTTTGATAAGAACCACATCAATTTGCACATGGTCCTTATTTTTACTGAAAAAATATTTTTTAAATAGCATGCAAACATTGTATAAATCAGCTCGTTTCTTCCATTACAATTATATTTAATTTAAAGCCACTGATATGCAGATTTTTGTTATGCTCTTGTGGCAGCGAATTTTCTAAAGGGGCAATATAAATTTTCAAAAAAGTAACTATTTGAAAATATAAGGCAAGATTATTTCATTTACCTGATGACTAATAATAATTACCCATTTTAACAAAATTTTCAATTTACACTGGCCTCATATCTCCAACATATCAAACATTAAAGGGCGTTGCAGTCTTATCCATACCCTACATACAGAATTCTCACAAAGAGGCAATTCATATTAAATGAAGATGGTAAAAACCATTTCTTTTTACTCCCAAAACTACTTTAATACATATAAGCATAAACCGGGAGAAATAATCCGTAACAAAGTTCATTCAGTAAGAAATTAATCTGTACTCAAGAATTCCATTAGATGTAATCCTGTTAAATTTTTAATAGTATTAGCTTTGTAGACACTACTAGCTCACCGAGAAAAACAAACAATCACACTTACACGTTAAAAAAGCAAAGCAAAGAAAGCTTTTAGATGTATTGACATATAGACTTTCCATTTCTCAATGGTATTTCTTCTTTAACATTTGAATTGAATGTAAGAGACACGTTGGTAATAAATTTGATTTAAAATCCATTTTAACCGTTTAGATTTTTTTTAACCGACCTTGATAAAAGAAAAGAATTTTCAAATTGATTTCACATAGATAGTGCATTTATTCGTGAATGGCCCAGTTTAAAAATAGATTTGCAAGACATTAAACATCAGTAAATTTAAAAAATATGTTCTACTCTATCTTAAAAGGACACAATACTTTGAAAATGATGTATCGATTTTTATTGGCTTAAAGCATATCTGCCAACATTTACGCTTTCTTCTTACCACTAAAATTTTATGGTAAATATTGTATTATTTAACCGTCGAAATCTCACGATTCAACAAGGCAGAAATCTCTATTAAATTTTAGTGGTAGCAAAAAAGCGTAAAAGTTGCCAGCTATGCTTAAAGTATAACATCACCTTTTAAAAATATACTGGTGAAATTTCAAATGTGCATCTTTAATAATAAAGAAGTTATTGAAGATTTAATGCCCAATAACATAATTTAAAGGGACTCCATGCCCACTCAACAGTCCTGGTAAATTTATATCTCTAGTGAACAAACCCAAGGTCATAGTGAATTATTTTATTTCTTCCATGGTGAAAAGTTAGGTTATGATTTAACCGTAACAGTTTAAGTTAATTTAGCCATGTGAAAAGACTACATGCGCAAGTACAAAAGAAAGAGGAAAACAAATGCAGCTTATGAATTAGCACGGAAAAAAATTAACAGTGATGGAACAATGTAGCAGCA
The DNA here is from genome assembly GCA_963932465.1 of Maratus speciosus. Taxonomy (NCBI): domain Eukaryota; kingdom Metazoa; phylum Arthropoda; class Arachnida; order Araneae; family Salticidae; genus Maratus; species Maratus speciosus. The sequence goes on along the minus strand of OZ010787.1, from coordinate 504,086,165 downwards.
GAGAATCAATTGACACCGCAAAATTTTATTAGTATTCTTCACCTAACTTCAGGACAGGATTTCTGAAATTTTTGAAGGCGAAGAATACTATAAAAATTTAGTGGTGACAATAGCTCAACTGCTGCGCCACTGTTCCATCACTGAATTAAGCTTGTTCGCGGACGCAGAGATGCCTCTAAAATGAAAAATTAGGGGCTTACATATAAGGCTGTTTGTTTTTAAATTTTTATACTAAATGTATATGAAATTTATTCATGTTCTCGCATAATATATATTATTAGTAAGTAATATTTTCTATAAAAAATTTTCCGAGATTATTGATTTATTTATTATTAAAACATTACCTCGCTTATTATATCCCTCTCCCGCAAGAAAAGTGACATTTCTCGACAAAAGTAAATTTCACAGCACAGGCAAAAGAAAATTTGCGTGATTTTATTGTAACAGGTAATTATATCCCTTAGCTCTGCATTCAAGAATAAATACGTGCATAAAAGCATAAAACCCTTAAGAATGAAGACGTTGGATGAGGTTTGGAGGGTTTGGTAATTTTATCTCCCCACACAAAGGAAGATATAGCGTAATAAAGCAGTTTTCCCTATAACTACACTTATGAAACGTTTTGTGCAGCAAGACGCACCTATGACAGACCTATTAGTGGAATAAAACGCAAAATCAACTTTTGCGAGATGTGTTACTTTTCTTGCCGTTGAGCTATATGTAACTAAACTATATGCAAGTGTTTATGTATCTATACCTTGGAACAAAAAGGGCCAATGTCCAAAATTGAGAAATTTGAGTTAAATGCACGAATGAATTCAGGATGCGATATAAAGTAATTGTTAAAAGGGCCAAAGTTCTCCCAATATTAGATCATTGAAAACAAAATATTTTGTCGAGACCAATGTTACTTACTGTAAATGTAATGTGTCAAACTTAAATTGGGTTGTCTGCCATTTGAGAAAAATGGACATTGCCCCTTTTTGTTCCAAGGTACAGATATTATACTTTAATTTATGTGTTTGATAAAACTGTGCATGAACGTCACACAAGTTAGAAGTTAAAACATGTTATTTTTCCAAATAAAAATTTTAAATTGATTTTACTCCATTTTCATATTTTCATAAGTTGCTTGTTCAATAAATTCTAAATCGATTTTCCTAATTCAGATAGAGTTTTTATTTTTCTTTCGACTTATTTTCCATGGTATACTTAATATTTCTGAGTAGAGATTTAACAATAAAGTTTATAGTTATTTTTTTTTTAAATATGAGTTTGTTGAATTTTCTTGATTTTTTCACTTTACACGAGAATAAAAAAATCCATATTAAATATAATACCCCATACATCTAAAAATCGATGCACAGATTTATGTAGTATATTCTAAAGGGTGTGGAAAAAAAGTTAAAGCAGAAATAGCCATATCTAAAAAAGTAGAATGGATTTTTACAAAGTCAATTTTATTAATGAAATTTTAGTTAGTCAGGCTGTTCAACGATATTTATTTTTAAATTGTATTTGCTCCTTATTATTAAATATAATGCCACCACAAATACTACAGTATTAATCAAAATTGGAAAAATAGTTTATAAATACTATGTCTCCTTAAAAATCACGTTTAAACCGGCGAAAATAGTAGAAAAAAATATCTATAAAATATCTTTATAGTGGTGTAAATTTTCTTTGGAAACTACTGAATCCATTTGAATAATTTTTAATCATTTTGGTAGTAGCTAAATTATAAATTGATCGTTCGGAAAGTCATTAAAATAAAAAAAAAGAAAACACTACGGTTATCTTATTTTTTCAATCTAGATTTTTGTTTTGAAAATTGTGTAAATACACAATTGTGAGTATACATTAAAGAGTCAAAAATATAGATAGTACTCATCAAAACTTGAGTATAAAGAACTTAAAAGTTCAACAGAAGAAAAGGGTTCATAACGTCATTAAAATATCAGCAATTTCTACAGAATAATTGCACTGGCCAACAAATTTGAACTTTTGCTCTGTCCTAAAACAGAAATGAGTTGTTTTTTATGCGGTTTTTTGTGCTGATTTCGAATCAAATTTTAGATTTGACTCCAGCACGCCAAGTTTGAGAAATATTTGCATATTTCAATTGATGCAAATTTAGTAACTTTTATACAATTATTTGCAAATTTAAGGTATAAAGCAATATTAGATGGGGTTTTTTGTTTTATGTTATGATTACTACCTAATTTACTTCACAAAAACGTTGTTTCTGAGATTGTACTGACATGTGACTGTGGAATATTGTACCTAATTTGCATATTTTTCATGTTTTTCTAATAATGTTTCTTGACGTTCAAATATTTCTGCCGCACGAGTACTCTAATATGTTTCTAAACCAGTTTTTTGAACTGATTTCAAATCTTGTATCTGTTTTCTTCTATCACATCTAGTTTTTTTAAAAAGTGAAATTTTAGTTTTTGGTCAAAAAAGCCAGAAATAGCTTTTTATGATATTTTGTATGATAAACTTCAACTAGTTAGGATAGATTCTACTACTTATTTTTTTTCGATTATATAAATTTTTGTTTATGTCTCTGATATGAATCTGACCCTGTTCCCCTTCTTGTCAATGAATTACACACCCCTAAAAAGCCTCTTATATGAAACCTGTGTTAATGCCGTGCAAAAGTAGTAATTCCTCTTACTCCAAAACTAGACATGACATAAGAAAACAGACTGCATATTTGAAATCAGCATAAAAATCTAGTCTAGAAAAACATTCCGTCAATTCTGTGGCAACAATTTTAAAGTTGATAGTTATGTAAACATTACACCATTGAAAAATATGCAAATTAGGCTTAATAACTGATAAATAAATGTTAAGAATATGCAAATCGTGACATTTATCTGAAGGAAATAGTCAAGTAGTCATTACCTAGAAAACGTAATTAGATGTGACATATATTGTATCTAAAATTTGCATAAAATAGCACAAAAATGCTTAAATTTGCATAAATTTAAATATGCAAATTTCTCAAAACCTGGACCACCTGGGGATAAACGGAAAGCGTATTCGGAATCAGCGCCAAAACTAATCTATAATCAACTAATTTTAGTTCAAGGACAAAACAATTGTTGTCCAGTGTTTTAGCAATATTTCGAAGAAGTAAAAACCTCGAATTTTATAATCAGTCTGGTGACCGGCTGTATTTTAAGGAGACAGCTTACTTCAAAATTGATCAAAAAATCTATTTTTGTTTTTAAAATATTAAGTGAAAGCCAGTTTAATTGTAAATATTTTGACACCTAATTTTTACCCATACGGCAATTATATCGCCAGATATTGTAAATTTTGTTAGTACATACAGCGCATTTCCCCCATACAAATGAAAACTTTAAACGGCTTTTTCTCCATGTTCAAATTTTCTTTAATTTCATGTTTTAAAATATTCAAGGCTTTTTTTTTTTTTTTTTTTTTTTTGGAGATAGAGATTTAATTTTTTTTTTTTTGTACATTTTCTTTATTACATGTGATAAATCTGCTCATGTAATTAGCCTTCAGGTTATAATTAAAAAAAAAAATAAAAGTATATGAAGATATGTTAGATTTCCTAGTTTTACACTACATATAACAGTAAAAAAATTAAATGTAATATTAGATGTATCTAAAAATCCATGCGCAGTCTTGTGAAAAAAGAGACACATTTGAAAATCTAAAAGAAAGAATTGGGCAAAAATATTAATATTTAAAAAAGTAGTAGCGATTTTTAAAAATTCAAATTTCCTTAAACTTTTAAGGGGTCTCAGGACTTTTAAAGCTTTAAAATTTTCGAAATTTGAATTTTTTTAGATGTTAAACTCCTATCTTTTCAGAACATTTTGATATAATTGTTTCCTTGAAACTCCTATTAGAACTGAAGTTATGGCTTTTACATTTATACACGTTCAATAGCTGAAGCGTCGTTTCGGAAACTTTGAAGTTATTTTACTCCAAATGTCGTTTTTTGGGCATAACGCGCAAGATATCTAAAAAACTTATGACTATTTTTTCATGAAATTTTCTAAACATATATTTCATGTTAGTTTGTATAAACTGAACCTAAAATTTCCTTTTTATTGTTCAAAGCAATATTTTTTTAGGCGATTATACTGTTGAAATTTTCTAAATTTTGCATTAGCTAAATACAACTTTGTATTAAAATTATAAAAAAGCTTTAAATACAAATTTATTTAAGTTCAGGGTAATTATTATAATCTGAAGTATAAGTAGGCACCAAAATTTACATTCTAGTTGCAATACTTATTTTGTAATCGTGCGCGTAAGCTGTTATGCCGATTTTTTGCTCGTCAAATGTCTAGCAGTTTGGAGCCTCTTGTAAATGCTAATTCTGCATCTTACAATTTTTTAAATACATGAAATGAAAGAACATACTTATATATTTTATTCCAATTAAAATTGTGTCTTAAAATCAAATACATTTTAAGATATTACATGTTGAAAATGGTCTCTTTTTTTTTTCTTTTTTTCCACTTTTAAGAGTCCTGAGACCCCTTAAAAAATTTAATTGAATATGCAGTTAAAAATTTCCTTTTTTTTTTCAAAATGCACTTTTAGTTGAACATTGAACTGCAATGAGTTCACGATTTGAACCATATTTAAAAAAAAAAAATGTTGAAAAGGTAAACCCTTAACTTTCTTTATACGAATACAGACAACATATTATTTACTAGATCCAAAAACAGGAAGTCCAAGGTTTTAAAATTTTATTATTTTGTTCAAATATAAACATATAACTTTATTATAATATCAATAGATGACGCTACAGTTTTTTATATAAATATTTTTCCTGCCCTTTTTTTCACGGTGAGTTATCGCTTAATTTTCTTAATATATATGACTTATCGATAAATCGTTATAAAAAATATAAAATTTTAGAAAAGTTTTATTTATTTAATGAATAAGTACATGCCAAAGATTTTAATTTTAAATTTTAAATACATAATTACTAATTAAAAAGATATTGCGAATAGTAAATTTTCCTTTATAATAATGAAGAAAAAAACAAATTCTATACCTTTTCTTGTAAAATATGAAATTTACGTTGTTGAACTGTGTTATTAGAACGCTAAAAAAGGTTAGAGAAATATGTTATGTCAGAATCGGTCTTCGGATACTCGTTCACTTTGGAGAACCAGAATTTCACTTTCTTTCGTCATTGAGCACTCGGCTATCACGACTTCGATCAGTTTCCTCAAAAACAAAAGTACTTCAAAATTGGTCCCCACTTCGTTTAGTGACAGAATAGCACCCTAAATGTTTATTGTAGATGCTCAGATCAGCCCCAATTAGAGTTTAAAAAATATTTTAATAGAAAGAACATCTCACCAAGTTTTAATATCAATAAATTTCGATGTGTGCACCTTTTGTAAAATGACAAACGTCTAAACAGTAATCCAGTTCTCTCCAAGTATTTCGTAGCATATCAGGAGTTATTAGACGAATTGCTTGAATGATACACTTCTTCAACTCATCCACAGTAATTTTTTGCTTATACACAACGGATTTAATGAATTCCCATGTAAAAAAGTCTAATGAAGTCAAAACCAGAGACTTTGGCAGACAAGAAATTAGGCCCCGTCTTCCAATCGAACTTCTAGGAAATGTCATATTCAAAAACGAGGTAACACTTCTGTGACAGTATGGAGTCCCAAAATATCTCGGAGAGGTTTCCAATCCACAGAATTTCAGTCTACCATATTCTAATGGATAGTTCTGTAATAATAAGCCACAACTTTTGGATAGATTTAGCTCGACCACCCTGTATATAGATGAATTATAATCCTAAGTCGGGTTGGTAATCCGCTTTTAACCTAATTTTGTTCTTTTTAGGTCGATTTCGGTCGAGGTGAATAGTTTTTTCGGGTTCGGGTGGGTTTTGACTTTGAGTCTAGCGGATCTAGTTTAGTAAACCTTCTTTTAAAAATTATATATCCCTAAATAATGTTTCAGATTGAAAAACTACATATTTGAATTATATGTTTATACACATTGTCCCAAAATCTTTCAAACGCAGTTAAATTTCTTACCTGCCGCAGATTAGTGGGCATTGTAAATTGCAAAAGTATTTATAAAAATGTATGAAATAATATTATATTCATGAAATATGCTTATCATTACTTTTCGAAAAGTTACACAATATAAATTTTTACACAATTGCTCTACGTAATATTGGTCAATTACGAAAATTTGTACTTTGCTGCATCAAGATCATTTCAAAAATTTTATTGAAATATGCTTAATTAAAAAATGAATGAGAACCATATATAAAATTACGAATGTAAAGCTAGGAAATATTACAAGAAAAGAGAAATACGGACCATAATACATATGCAGTTCACTTTAAACTGAATATAGTCGATGATGCAACAATGTTAATTGCGAAGAAATTCAAAACATTCACATAAGCATATTATTAATTTTATTAAGCATAAGCATCACATAAGCATATTATTTTAAATTTGAGCTCAACAGTTTAATGCTCATGAAAGAAAATGTATTGGATTTTTATTTTGTGAATTGATTTATTTAATTATGTTTCTTTTATTTAAAACTACATTTTTCTTTCATGATCTCTGCTATTGTAATGCTTTATTAATATACAGTCTGTAATGAATTTTATGTTATTTGTTTTGTACATATTTTTTTCTAATACTTTTTCTAATTTCTGTCCAACAAAAATTTGTTTTATGAAATTATATTTTTTGTTTTAATATTCAATAAAAGAATTATACTACAGTAATTAAGTTATTTGATTTATTGGAATTCCATTTGGTACAGATTTCACACGAAGAAAAAAATCCAAGATGGCGGCTTGCGGGAAGATACGACATCTGTTCCCAAATGTGCAAAAAGAGAAGTATCATTTTTTGGTTCATTTCATTTTGGTACACCAAACAAAGAGGATTATCCCTTTAAAAAGATTCTGGTTTATAATAAAAAAATAGGATCTTTCTACTTTAAAGAATAAAGAAAGTGTAAGCAAAATAGTGCGATCGTGTGCTAGAGGTGACAAAGTTTCATTTAGATTGCTTGACTGTAATTTTATTTGTAAATAGTAATAATTGCCTTGTATGATGAAAAATTAAATAAGGCAAAAATAATGTGATTTATGCTATTTTAAAATAGTGTTGACAATCAAGCAATTTTGAATCTTTCTGCTAATGGAGCAGTCTGGAAACATTGCACATGTCAGTCATTGAAAGCACCGATGAATAGGTAAATATTCAAATTGAATACATGGACACTTTTCAAGTTTTCTGCTGGAAGTATCAAAATCATTTTATGACTATCAAATGTAGATATTATTTTAAATTTAAAGTCAAATACTTTTAGAAATGAAGTAAATGCTTACCTTTTCTCTGTCTTTCTGTCAGATTCCCAGTTGGAAAGTCTGTTACATCAAACATTGATAGTTTCATGTCTGATGCTATAACTACACTTCTTGCTGGATTCCATTTATACTGTATGTCTTTTTCTGAGTATCCAACTAATAAAACAGAATTATTTTTATACAATATTATTTCTATTTATTTATTTAGTTTTTATTTATTTATTTATTTATGTTTTATTATTATTATTATTATTATTATTTTGCTGCCGCAAAATATATATAACATATATATTTTTCAGAAAATATATAGCATATATTAGCCTTTGGCGATAAAATAAGATGCGAAATTTCCAAACTTCGTTTAGTGAAAGAAAATAATAAAAGAAAAGAAAAGAACATATCACGTGACTATTATATTATTTTTACTTTCGATTTACCAAAGTTCTCTCCATCTCTATATCTTCTGTATTGTAAAACCCACTTTTGACGCCACATCCTATTCAGCGGGAAAAAAGAACTACACAATAATAACACGTTAAGCCGCCACGTCAGTCACCGGTGACTGACAGAGAACTTTCCGTTTAAAACGTGTCATTTACCGATGACTGACGTCTAAAATATGATACAAAACTAAAAAAAAAATATGTATTGTTTTAAGTAATTATTGAACATTTATTTAAAATTTACCTATCTTTTATTTATTACAGGATTATACTTTCTTAAAAATTACTTTAAACATTGTAAATTTTTCAGCGCTTCAGTGTCAGTCATCGTGGCATTCAACGTGTTAAAAACGTGGTTCTCATTTACATTTCATAATTTTAAAAAAGCATGCTCAAGAGACTGACTTGAACTATGTAAAGAACAAGAAGAATTACTCTGAAGCGCCATCTTTATACATCATAAAAAACTAAAATGAGCAGACCAGGACAATGACATTCATTTTCAGTGACAATCATATTTTAATTATGGAAAATTATTTGCCAAATACAGAACTTGCTACTTTCCACATATGTATTACATAAGGTATTAATTAGAAATTAAAAAAACTAGAAAAAGATATTTGTACATGATAGAAGAAAGCGCACATCACAGTGTGACATGCCAGGAAAATGACAATCTGAAATTTTAAGTCTTTTAATTGCATTATTTTTGTGTTATTATGAATATAATATCTCTTGAAATACTTCTAAGAACATTTTTATTAGAATGTAAAAAAAGAAAATTGCATTGTCTAATATTTTATTAACATTTTATTGTGCGGATTGCAATTTTTGTATTTCGTGATGTTGTCCGATATGCTTTTTCTTAAATATACACTTAGTTATATCTAAAAAAAAAATGTGTTGAATTTTACTCATAAATCTTGAAATAATAAATTAAGATCGTACAGGGAAAATGTCCAGAGTCGTTCAATTATTATTAAGAAAACTTATACAGCGATGACCACCTCGGGAACTCAGATTTCGCTTTAGAGTGTTAGTGCAATCCCGAGGGGTAGACCACATCCACTCCTCCCGACTCTCAACCAGAGTCTGAGAGGACGCGTCAGGTCCCTGATCAAGCTGCTGAGATTTATTTCGGTTACTGTGAGATTTACAATTACAATCACAATTGGTTACCCAATTTTTCTGGGCGAACCGAAGATTTCACATCGAGATATATGACTGTATGTAGTGATTACATGAGGATCATTTCACCTAATGTGATTGCATAATTGTTTACAATTTTCTTGAATATATATACGTCACAGCACATTTAACACACAATATTTAGCATGACAATTAGAAAAACATTACAACACAATATCAAACACATCTATTTACATGACTGTATGTAGTGATTACATGAGGATCATTTGAATGTGATTGCATAATTATTTACATTTTTCATGGATTTACAGGGATTTCACAGTACATTAAACACACAATATTGAACATCACAATTAGAAACACATTACAACACACCAACTATTTACAATTTGCACATACTAGAGTTTGGGGAGATGCACAAGATAAAAATTCAAAAGTGATAGAAGTTTCTGGCACCCGCTAATAAACCGTTTCTCCCTCCATGCTACATCCTAGTGATGGAGTCGGACTAGAATGGCTCTGGATTTGAAAAGATGTACTCGTTTGTTTCTATAAACCTCATGCATTGTATGATCTTGTTGAGTAGTTGTGGTTTCTCTTTTACATCCCGCCACCAACTTGCTAAATTCATACGTGTGTGTTTTTTGAGATGATAATGCGATGTTAATGTACAGTATAATACATAGTGTAACGATGTTGACGACAAGCCACAAATGCATAGTGGGGAGTCTCTTTTGTTAATTTTGTATAAGTGTTCCTGAAAGGGGCCGTGATTTGTTAAAAATATGTGTAAGTATCTGTTGTTTACGAAATACTTGTGGTCAACCAATGGCAAGAATTCCTTCGTATATTGGCCTGTGTCTGAATCCGTCCAGCGTTTTTGCCAATTTTTTAACAGATTCTGCTTTGTCTGTGATTTTAGTGAAGAAGCTGGATATGGTAAAACTGTAAGTATTAGTGTTTCATCAGGAAATCTAAGTGTAATATAAACAAATTTGATTTAAAAGTATTTTGTATATAAATTTTCTGGTTGCTTTTTACGATTTTCTTATGCCTGATTGAACAATAACTGGAGATGGTGTCTTTGAGCGACAATGAGTAAAATTTCCATCCCAAAACCTACTGAGTGAAATGAGCAGTAAATTTACAAAGGCTCTATGACTGGTGTGACGTGAAGGGATGGCACCTTGGTACTCTATATTCACTTTTTCAGAGATGCAGTAGGACATGATTTCATTTTAATGGACTGAAATGCTCGTCCAGATAGAGCTCATCTGGTCGAAGATTTTCTTTAAAGTGAGGAATTTCTGGCTTGAGGGATTGGCTAGCCCGATCTCCAGACTTAAACCATATAGAGTATGTCCCAGACGATTTGGAGAGGAAATTTTGAAATTTCTTTCCACCTCCCAGAACCACCCAGGACCTGAAAATAGGGTTGCTGTAGAAGCGAGACTAACTGCCAGAGCGACCCACAAACTTCCCGATTTCCAGTATGAGTTTACGTTGTAAGAGCTGTATAACTGTAAAAGGAGTCCATACATCTATTAACCTATTCTGTGGTTCAATATTGTAATCCCTGTTTTCTATCTTCCGACGCTTATGATTCTTAGGCACGATGTTGCGTGCGCATTATAACTGGTGAATGTTTATTTTTGTTGCATTATATCATCCTTATACATATCTAATTTCATTTAAATCTGTCCAGTAGTTCTGGAGATAATGACCAAATAAAAATATTCTCTTAATTTTGAAAATGAGTGTACAATTAAATTTTTTCACGTGCATTTACCCTGTAATCCTGTCATGGAGACATAGGGACAGCATCACAGTCCTCAAATTTTGACACCCACTCACACTATGAAGTATTTTTAAAATAAACAGTATACCTTTCCAGGCTCATTTGATCTGAGGAATAAAATTATGCCAAAACTGGGTGTTACCATTTGGAAAAATAAAGTTTGTACAACGTTTAACCCATTAACGACGAACCTCCTTTACACTTCTTTTATTTCTTCGACACCAGTTTTTGCTACTTTGTAATTTGGATTTATTTTAAATTAATCCAAGATTTTAAAAAAAAAAATGACATTAAAAAAAATATTAAAACAAATCCAAACTTCGTTTTTTTCCCCAATGGTAATACCCAATTTTAACGAGATATTTCAAATTTTTCGTTCAAACTAAGCCTAGACACCAAATTTCAAGTCATTTGAATGATAAGTTTGAACTATAAACATTCAAAATTTAGTGCTTCTAATGTTAAATTACGTTTTCATATTTTTATATCTCCTGAAATTATGCCCCTAATGTGCTAATTTTTTGTGTAGCAATAATACCAATATACCCAAACATAAATACGTTGAATTTGCAATTTTTATAATATGAATTGTGAATTTTGAAATGAATATTCGAAAATATTTTGATTTGTAAACTACAATTTTTTTGATGGATTTAGATTTATTAAGTCCTGCTTTATGGAAATCCAAAATTTCACATTTTGCTTCCAAATAATTTTCAAATTATTCTTAAAAAACGGCAAAATGATGGTTTAAGGGTCCGTCTATGATAAAGTGACTAGATATTTTGAAATTTCTTAAGCTGTCCTGTAATCTAGCAGACTTCATCGACTGCTTGAGTGACTCTTAATCCTTTCAAAGGCGGTGATGCCGTCGCGGCATCACATAATTTTAATCCCTATTTGCTACATTGGCACCCGATATTTTTAATGAAAAGTTGACTTGTAAATACTGGTGTAAGTCAATTATTTCAACATTTTACGAATACAAGTACCTTGGCCCTGAAAGGGTTAAGGTGCCTTGATCAATAAGGGGGCTCTATCGGTTAACAATCCAGTACCGAACTTCAATTTGGATACAACCCTTAAAATACGCTCGTTTTAAAATAATTTATCTGAAACTTATGGTACGAATTGCATAAAAATTTGTTTTTAGGCTAATTAAATGGTGTAGAATTCAAGTATGCTGTCAGAATTGTGTACTGCTATTAAAAAAACAAAGTTATGATTCGTTTTAATATGTAGATGGTCCCCTAAGCAAATTTTATATACAACATTTAAAAGTAGACTTTATTTCCAATCGTTCGGTACCAGTAACTTTCTTCTACGGTAACTTGTTGAGGAGTTAGTAGGGGGCGTTTACTTTTTTTTCCACGACTGTACATAATGTTTAATACAGAAACGTTTAGTACAGTAAAGTTTAGTTGAAAACTATTAAATTGCTTGATAGTTCACCACTTTGTAAAAATGCATAAATTTCATAAATACCATATGTTATATACAGGTTGTTGCCGAATTCAACCGACAAATTCAGAGGTGTGATAGTAGGCGTCAAGAAGATGAAAAATTAACTTGAAACATGAGATCACAAACCACGTATTTAATTAAAAATACAGTGTGTTCTACCCTATCTCAATTTGGGTTGTCGGTAATAACTTTCATAAAACTGAAGTATAATATACTAAAACTTTTAATAGACATTCTCACCTTTGTTGTAAATGTGACAATATAAAACCAAATGGTAGAAGTTTTCATTATACGCGCCAGCAGTATGCACGTGACTGCTGTTACCTGTTCATACTTTATCATCGATTGCTTGAGCACCCTGTTTAACCAGAACTTTTCGTGATGTTATAACATTTCATACAAAACAAGGTAATACCGTTGCATTTTCATTGCAATGTTTTTATGTTCTCATGTCATCTAACTCAAGTTCAGTTAAGATGATATACCCTGTATTTGCGAATAAATAAGTGGTTTGTGACCCCATGTTCCGAGGCAATTTTTTCCTCTTGATTCTTACTATCACGCCTGTGATTCTGTCCGTCGAATTTGGCAAAACCCTGCATGTATAACGTGATTAGCGATTCATTGGTTTCACATAAAACCACAAAGAAAATCTTGGGCGCTAAGAAACGCTACACGCAGCGCAAAATCGAGGAAAGGAGAACAAAATGCACATTTTTCAAATGAAAATTTGATTTTTAAAGGTTATAAACTGTGTTTTCTTAAAAAAAAAACCTCTACATATTTCTACTTTGCTGCAGAAAATCAAAATCACTCCATAACATATGCTTATTTTCCAAGCCGAAAAAACACCCATGTCCACAGAAACTACAGTTGGATAAAACAATTCTTAACAATGACTAAATCCATTTTTTTATTCACGCAAAAAAAAAAAAAAAAAAACGCAGTTTTAATTGATCCAGTAATCTTTATAATCCTATATGACTAATTTGTTCTGTGGTGTAATATCCATATTATAACTGAAATATAATTTTTTAAGTTAAGACTACAGCGCCTAGAAGATACAGTGTTGAAAACGGCTATTCCTATAATGCTTTAAAATGTGCTAAAAACTTGTATACCATAAATCTCCAACAATGCTCAGCGGCAATATGCTGATACGAGCGCCATCTCGCAACTCTTTTCAATATAAACTCTGTGTTTTCAAAAATTATAGAATGTTAAATATCGGAAACTATAAATATAAGATATTTTAGTCTGTTATAAGCTAATTTAGTTAAGGAATGACGTGAAATAGGTTAAAGAGTATCTTTTAGATTGACTATCGTTTTTAATCACTACGATGGCGCTACGATCGACATCTTGTTATTCAGCATCGTTGTACATTTATGGGATGCAATTTTTCAGCACTATTTTGTAGCCGTTTTCCACACTGTATCTTCTAGGCGCTGTAGTTAAGACCATGGACCTTTATTTGAGCAAAAATCGACCCCAAAATCGGCATCTATTTTTGTGCGTATTATTATTCTCCAATTTATACTACGTCATTCGTGAAAAACGGCATGCAGATGCGATTATTTTACGCAAATTTACAAGTGTTTTAATTTTGTTAAACAATTTTTTGGCCTTTTAATATAGCGACTAGAATACACAGTGTGGAGATCGGCTATCCCCGTAATACTTAAAAAAAACCCCACTAAAATACTGTATCCATTAAATGTGCAATGCTGCTGCTGCAATATGCAGATCGCAGCGACATCTGCAGGATATTTTCTACAACTGCAAGATATTGCGAGTCTAGACAATGTAATACTAGTAATACGAAAATCCCGCAGATGTCGCTGCGATCGACACTTGAGAATTTAGCAGTATCGTCGCACATTTAAGGGATACAAATTTTTAGCACTGTTTGGATAGCATATTTCCACACTAGGTATTCTAGATGCTGTACTTTTAAGGTACTTTAAATCTGTTTTTCTCAATACTCTAGTTGTTGCTTTTTTTTTTATTTTTTAAAAGCTCCTTGCTACTTAATGTTTTATCAATTTTCATGAAACTTATAAAGAAGAATCCCAATATTGCCTTGAAAGAAACTGCGAATGCATTTTAATATCTGACTTCATTAAGACAATGGAGGATATTCCATCTCCGATTTGATCACGTGGTCAAGGTAAAAACTTCTAGTGTAAAGAAGGGAAGGCTCCGTAGAAGTGTAATGTAAATCCCCGCTAGCCAATGAAACAGTTCATGAGGTAAAGCACTCGTATCTTCCCTTCTTATCAGTTAGAATTTCCTTGGGTAAATTACCGGTATCACGTGACTTTTTTCAGCCTCGAACCCATATTTGGAATATCCTCCATTAAATTTCATTTTTAACTTATTATAAGGCAGAATTTTCATGAAAATCGATATGGAATTCAGGAAAATATCTCCAGAAGCTTAACTATTTCAGGCATTAGAAAATCGATACACAGATTTGTTTGTAATAGAATTTTAAGTAATTAAAATCAAAAATCAAGGAAATATCTAAAAAATTAAGACACAAAAATTAACGAATTTTAAAATTTCATTTAAAAATTTTTAAAAGATCTTAAAATTACAATGAGGTTGGATTTTTTTTTTTTAATGTGCTCTATATACTTATGGTGAAATGTACATTTGCACAAAATTTCAAACCTCCATTATGAAAGTTAAAAGAAATTTTTTTAAACGTCCATCGTCCCCTTAAATAGCATCGCCATAATTTTATTATTTAAATTCAACATGCCAAGAAAAGTGGGAAATGAAATTTTTCACCTATTTGTATTATCAAATATATATATCTTTTAAGCCGAAGAAATCTTATAACAGTTTGATGATTGATGCATTTATTTCTGAAGAGAGTAGGGCGACAACAAACACAGAAGGGCGACCCTACATTTGAAAAAATCCCTGCCGGCTCGGCCTACAGGCGCAGTTATATTTCGATGTACTATTTTCACCACCTAAAAGTAAATCATGATTAAAGATAAACCCACTTTAACAATTTTATCTGGTCGCTTTTTACGACTTTTTAATTTCATTTTTATATAACAGCTGGTTTTATCAGAGTCATGTCAAGGCAATATTCAAAAAATATTTTTCCCTGCTCAAAAACTCGAAATTTTCTGACACATTTTCAGATTTATTTTTGAAACGAAAAACATGAAATTTGATGTCGTGATTTTTTAAGAGATTTATAAGCGACTTATGTTTTTATTTTTCGTTCAATTAATCAGAACTTTATTTATAAAAAAATATTTTCTCATTAGGACCATATTTTTCGTTTCCAATACAATCGCTTAGAGAAATCCGGTTCAAAATGGCCACTTTGACATAATTTTTTAAAATATATTATCCCTCTATCAAAAATTCGACTATTACGGCACATTATACATGGTGTGTTCACAAAGTTTCAAGACTGGTGCTAGAATACAAAAGTTATTAAACATTTTTGTGCAGCGAACTAAAAGTCTTCGAAATATGACCCTTGGGCATCAACACACCGCTGCCAGCATTTTTCCCATTATTCACAGGCTCCCTGGGGGCTCTTTGCGCGCAAGGCTGTTAAGTGACATCGTCGAAGCCGGAATCAAGGATCGCTGGAATCGTGTCGAATTACTTCCCTTTCAGGTCTTTCATGATCCGGAGGAATTAAAAAAAGTTCCTGGGAGCGAGGTCGTGACTGTATGGAGGCTTGTGGCAGTATTGCCACGTTAAATTTAGACAAAACTTTGGCGGCTGCAAGCGACGTGTGAGAGGGCGCATTGTTGTGGTGAACAATCCAGTCTTCTCTGGTGTCTGGGCGGAAGTGCACGGTCAGGTCATTTTTACGCTGGAATACCCACTATTTCAAGGATAGAGTCCGGCGCACCCGCTCAGACATCAAGGACGAGTGGATAGTTCACCCCGACAATACCCCCTGTCACACACCGCTCGCCGCTGCCGATGTTTTAGCTCAGTTTAACGTGGAATACTGTCGCAAGCCCTCTACAGCCCGGACCTTGCTCCCAGCGACTTTTTTGTTTCCGCGGATGATGAAAAACCTGAATGGAAAGCGATTCGACACGATTTCAGCGAAATAAGCAGCTTCGACGAGGTCCCTTAACAGCTTTTCGCGTGAAGACCCCCCCCCCCCCCCCCCCAGGGAGCCTGTGAATAATGGAAAAAACGCGGGCAGCGGTGTGTTGATGCCCAAGGGTCATATTTCGAAGAATTTTAGTTCGCTGTACAAAAATTTAATAACTTTTGTATTCTAGGACCAGTCTTGAAACTTTGTGAACACACCATGTATAGTTTCTGAATAAGAGAACCTACCAACAGTATGAGTTTGAAAGGAAAAATGAATTTAAAAATGAGTAAGAAAGTAAGCAATTTGGATTTGAGTAAAAGGATGTTTTTTTTCTTGAACCTCTATGTATTTTTAATTTGTTTTTGCTGTAAGAATTGGTCATATCAAAAACCCGTCAGTATAAAAGTTTTAGATAATATTCAGAAGATGTATAATAAATTTAAGTGGATTGAATATCTTCTGAATTGACAATGTTTTCTTCTTCAACATCCCCTTTGTGTTTTCGTTTTTATTTTTTTTTTTTTTATTTTATTTTATTTTTTTTTTTTTTGCGGTAAGAATTGGTCCTATCAAAAATTTGTCAATATAAATAGTTGTAGATAAGGTTAAGACAATTTATAATGATTTTAATTGGATTTTATATCTTGAGAATTGACGAAGTCATGAAGTTATTTCCCCCCCAAAACTATTTTTTTCGCCTCTTGAGCCCATTTTTAATTTTATCAAAAATTTGTCATGCATAATATTTTGGCCCTTTTTTTTAGAAGTAATAAAAACTTTAATCTGAGTCAATATGTATTATAATTAAGAAGTTATGGGTTGTTTTCGAATTTCACAAAACCCCTTCCTATTTCCACCCCTTGCACAGTGAAACAAAATCCCGAAAAGCTGGCCAAAATATGAAAAAATTATTTAAATGCCACGAAATTTCGTACACAGGTGTTTTTCAGGATGCTGCCATCGAGTCTAATTAAAATTCCAAAATACACTGCTCAAAACAATTAAAGGATATTTGAAGTTTTATATAAAATAAAGATATAAACGAAATTTTTTTTGCCGAAAATAGAAGAGAATCACAAATGCAAATTTTTCCGGTTTTCAAACTGTGGAGTATGCAAATTTTGAGTTCGACGTCAAAAACGTCGCTTCAGCGGCAGCGAATGAAATTTGACTTTCAACTGGATAAAAGAGAATGAAGACAAGGATGATCGGCATTCAGTGATTGCTTTGTTTCGATGAGTACGATGTCTCAGCGAAGCCATTTGACGGATTCAGAAGCTTTGAGAATTGTTGGTAGGTTAGAAGGGGGCCAAACTCAAGCCGAAGTAGCGCAAGCCATTGGAGTGTCACAAAGTGTCATTTCCAGGATCTGGAACCGTTTTTTGGAGAGTGAATGTGCAGGCCGAAGACCAGGGCAATGTCGTAGACGGGCAACAACGCCCAATGAAGATCGGTATTTAGCGTTAACAGCTCGGAGACACCGAACCATGAACGCTACTCTTCTCCAACAACACCTTCGCTCGGCTACAGGCACCACGATTTCAACTCAGACTGTCCGAAACCGGCTCCATGCTGTAGGTCTGTATGCTCGCCGACCGATGGTATGTGTTAGATTAACATCAAGGCATCGTCGCGACCGCAGGGAGTGGGCAACCGAGCATGTCAACTGGAGGAGAAATGAATGGAGCAATATTATGTTTTCTGACGAGTCCCGTTTTTCTGTGCATCCGGATAATAGGCGTATTTTCATCTGGAGTGACCGTGGCAGTAGGAATAATCCTGCGTTCGTGCACGAAAGTGTCAGATTTGGCGGTGGAGGAGTGTTGGTGTATGGTGGCATCTCCATTGACGGGCGCACTGACCTCTACATCATTCGAGATGGAGCTCTGACTGGTCGCCGATATAGGGACGAGATCCTCAGACATATTGTAGTCCCTTACGCTGCAGCAATCGGAGATACTTCATTTTAATGGACGATAACTGCAGGCCACATCGTGCAAACCTGGTGGAGGATTTCCTTTTCGAGGAAGGAATCGTTCGAATGGAATGGCCAGCGTGTTCTCCAGACATGAATCCAATCGAGCACGTTTGGGACGCTCTAGGAAGACGAGTTTCTGGCCGCCAACAACCCCCACAAACTCTCCAAGAACTGGAAAGAGCTCTTCTGGAAGAATGGGGCAGAATACCCCAACTCGTCATTAATAGCCTCATTGAGTCCATGCCTCAAAGGTGTTCAACGTTGCTGGCCGCCCGTGGAAACCATACCCCCTACTGAAAATGATTTTCTTTGAAGAAAACACCTTTTCTTATTCTTTTTTTCTCATATGCACAAATTGTGTTTTTTTTTCCTTTAGTACACAAATGCGCAATAAAATGCATTTTTTTCTGCCAAACATGTGTAACTTACGAATTTTAATATTTCCAACTGAGCGAAAAAATGCCCAGGCCGGGAATCGAACCCAGATCCTTGGCTTACAAGGCCAATGCTTTTCCGTTTAAGCTAACTGGGCCGACAACCAGCCAGCATATTTCGCTCAGAAAACCTTATTGGTAGAACATCTGGTCTGTCATGTAGACAGCTCAACAGAATAAACCGCAGGTAAAGGAACTCCATATAAACGATGGATACGTAGATGAACTATTATGTGTAACTTATTCTCATATAACCTACTATGTCTGTCGACCATGTATCAATCAGCTAAATAGTTTACCAGATACAAAATCCACCTAAAACTGCAATATCCTTTAATTGTTTCGAGCAGTGTACAAAATGACGGATCGAATATGGCGGACTAAAAATTACAATGCTTTGAAAGTTATTCCATTTCTATGAAATTTTGTATACAGGTAAGTTTGAGGATGCTAAGTACGATTCAAAAATTAAATTTTAAAAAATGGCGAATTAAAAATAAAAACAATTAGATTTAAATAAAATATTTCGAGTTCCGAAATTAAAAACTTTCGAGGCTAAACGTTACAAGGTGTTTTCAAGGAACTAAGATGTTATAATCGAAATTAAACGATGAATATTTATTTATGAAATACAAATAACTACATTAATAAAAAATAAAATACTACAAGGTTTAATTTCTATATATTATTAAAATAAAGCGAAAGGATATTCTAAAATTCATCTTCTGAATCATCTGTAGTATATTAAGTAGAGTCTTCAGAAGGGGAGGTGTCGAAATATTTTACAAAAGTTTCTGTGCCTCTAGGGGCAAGAATATTAGTTTCTTCAATAGTAATTTACGTAAGCTTGAAATAAAGGGATCTGATAACAGTAAATGCCGCAAAAAAATCTTCCATTGTTTACGTCCTACTGCATTTTAGGGAGGAATCTTCTCGATACCTTTTGATCAATATGTAGCACGATTCTTGAGCGTCTCCCGAAATTTGCCCAAAAGGCAATAACGAGAAAACTATTATTTCTGTGACATGAATAAGTAGTTTGTGCACTGAAATTGGCATGAAAAAGTAGTTTGTGCACTGAAATTGGCATATAGAACTAGGAATACAATTCGGGCGAATTTACAAGCTGTTTGTGAGCAATAATCCACGAAATTGGTCAAATGAATGTTAAGAAATTACTTGTAATATGACATGGAATCGTTTGATCAAATCTTCGTCTACGCTCCTTATGAAAGCAGAAATAGTTGCGTTTTCAAAGAATCAACGAGCTGTATTGTAATCATTTGTGCTTCCAAATCCGAGCTCTGATTTATCGACGAGAAGTCCTAATTGTAAACGAAACTTTTTGTAAATTTTATTTTGCAATTTTAATTTTGTCTTCTCGTCAGGAGTGCACACTTGTCATTCCTTTATATCCCGTTTGTATGCCAAATGTAAGCTACACTCAAAAGGTTTTATACAGGCATGTGATGTGGACATCCCGAATTGTAAATGATTTTCCTCCACTTTTAGTTTGAAAATGTCATCAAGATTATTAAACTGGTTTGAATTTGTCTGATACAGTTATCAACGTTGAGTTGACAAATTACTAGTAATGACAAAAATTTTACGATCAATCAGCATTAAAGCCAGTTTGTAATTAACGCCTACTTATTTTCTATCAATGTTTGTTTTAAAATGAATAAGTTTACTTTCCTGATCTGTATTATAATCCATTTCACTGACAGTAGCTTTCATATTTTCGTGCAAAAAACTAATTCTGATGAGCCTAAAAAATCGAGGAGATGAAGGCCTCGAATTTTTCCAGATAACGATTTCTGAATTATTCGCAACACTTAAGTTCTAGTGGCACTAGAGAAGTGAAAAAGATATTTGAACCTAATTTCTACCATCATCAACGCTAAATTTTTGTTTAAAAGTACTTTGTCCAGATGTACTATCACATCCCCACTTTAAAATAAAATTCAAATTGCTAATGTTCTCGGAAGTCAGATTATTAATAATTCCCGTTTGCATTAATAAAATATGTGCTGCAGTACGATCTAGCAAAGATTGCAATTAACAAGATAATTCTTCTAATTACGATAGAATACTTAAAATTATTAGCTGTAAAGATAAGAAAATGTATTTCTCTTTTATCGATGATGATAGAGAACTCTTTTCATTTTTTTAGGTTACTAATCTTGCTTATCAAATTCCTTTATGCTTATAATACTTATTTGTAATACATAATAATCTATCACAAAACTGAATAATCTAGAAATTTCAAAAATGTTTGCCAGCTAAATTACTGTGAAAAGTAATAAATATCATAGCTTTTGAAACGACTAAAAAAATGATATTTTTACTTGTGGTTGCAAAAACCTGCACGAAATGCAGAATGGCAGTTTTTGGCAGCTAATTTTTCATGATTCAATAGATAATAGTTCAGGATATTGTTTCCATTATATGTCGTTGCGGAACACTGTGGAACTGAAACTTTTTGATGTTTGAAAGCAAAAAAAATATATTTAAAAAAAAATTATCAAAAATAATCATGAAATTATTAAATTTTATGTACTTTATATAATTTTTGTAACATGGGCAAAAAAAGAGTACACACTATCATCGTGTAAATCCATTTTAAAGCATTAAAATCGGATGATATGGAAAAATATAGCACCTGTTTAGAAAATCCTTTGTTTTGTTATTTTTCTTCGCCTCAAATGATAATCCTCCAAGCGTCACTTTTGAAATGATACAGGTTGCCAAAGCGAAACTAAACCTTTTTATAAATATAGATTCTGACCCTCTAAACAATATTCTAGCCATCTGTATAGTCAAAATTTCCTAAACAGTAACTTTATTTTTCGAATTTTGGCCAGCTTTTTGGGATTTTGCCCATTAACGAACTAGACCGAGATTTTGTGCTCCTTGATTTTATGGATCAATTTGGAAAAGATTTTTGCAGAATTAGGGAAGTTATCGTGTCCATAAAAAAGTGAAATACATATAGTTTTTTTACTAGGTATCGTTTTGGGTTCTAGGGGTAATGATCATTGAAGATCTGCAAAACATTTTCCAAAATTCCAACATAGGGGAGAATGTCATAGGTAGTATTTCATACGAGATCTACCTAAAAAGTAAACAGATAAGGCTCTTTTCTGCATCTTTTCCCGAAAAAAAGAAATATAAACTCCTAAGCATTCGGTTGTTTTAATCTTAAGATCTTCATTTACTGGCTTTCAGATTTTTGTTTGAAGTTTGTTGACACGTATTATAAAATATGAGAAACGCAATAAAATTTAAATGACACTGTTTCTATTTCTTCCCCAGATATCAAGCGTTCGTATCGCCATCATGTTTAACACATATTTTATTATTCAAATACTAACTATGTTAAAAATTATGTTGCTGTGAACATTTCACATCAAAATAAAAATAATATTGGTATACTTTATAAATAGTTAACCCTAGAAGGCAAGACAGTCATAATTATTTCGACTATGTATGACGAACAACAGTTGATTGACCAGTAGGATGATAATTATAATTTGTTTTCTAGGTAAATTTATAATAAAATGTTTAGAAGTACATTAAATATTTTGGAACCTGTTTTAACACAAAAATGTAAGATTTACGGAATTTGTAATTTTTACGAGCGTATAGATTTTTCCACAACCCCTTGTAGTTCCAGTCAGAGGAGATTAAATATAACTGTTTCTAACCCTAAAATAGATCTTAAATTCTATAAACTATAAAAATATCCTAGAGAAAGGATTTTGTTTTATCTGTCGTGTTTAGTGTTACCAGGTGTCCAGCGTAAATCAATATTCCAAATGCTCTGGAAACCACTAATTTCTTAGTTTATTTCGCCATCTTTAAGATAAGTTTGCCATTTGATAAGACGAAGAAAATATAAAATACTAGTACCCAGGTCATTTGGAGCTCCCAATTTATGCGGGACACCTGGCAACACTAGTCGTGGGTAAAAAATGTTACTTATCAACCCATCAGCTTTTGCAGTTAAACCTAGAAACACAACTTACTTATTTATTCGGAAATAATAGGTCGAAAATACCATTCTAATCAAATTTGGATTTTCTTTTATTTTTTAACACTCAAAAAAGTGAATGAGTAAGATTTTCATAGCTTTAATTAAATATAACTAGAGGTGCTGGGGAAGCTGCGTCGCGTCGTTCAAACAGCGATACCATATTTGTACTGGCAATATTTTAACTTATGTCACAGAAATTGTCACATAACTAGTGTGAAGCCGTCTGTGAGACCGCTCCATCGAAAGAAGAATAAATGCCACGATTAACTCATAGGATGTTTTTTTTACCCGACTGATAAAGAAGGGTTATGTGCTTCACGCGTATCTCTGTCTGTGGATTTCTTTATACCCTCGAAACATCCCAACGGCTGGATGGATTTGAATGAATGAGGTCTCTATCAATTCGTCTTAATGGCCCGATGATTATAGGCTAGGTTTTGTTTTTATAAATTCAAAATGGCGGCCGTAAAATAGAAAATGGCGGTAGAGACTAAAAAAACAAACAATTTACGCACCCTATTGAGTGGCATATCACTGAATAGGTCTTTCAAAATGAAGACTATGTTCATTGACTATTTCACAGTCAGAAGCTCCGTTAAAAATTATACAACCTGGAAGTTGTATGTAGGATCTCTAGCTTTACTGTAACTAACCATCATAGACCTCATTAAAACAGTGTTTATAGATAGGAACTAACAATTAAATACAACTTAAAAGTCATCAATACCAGTAAATTAAAAAATAGGTAAGTAATATAAAAAAATATGTTTTAAGTCAATTCCTACTTAGGTCAATAAGATTTTTTCCTCCCATTCTTCTTTCCTCGAGTGGCGCTTAAAATAACTTAATCAAGACGAGGGCTTTCTCGGTCTTAAAATACCTTAATCAAGAAGAGGGCTCTCTCGATTATTGAAAATTAATTAAATTTAATTAATGAATTAATATTTGGAAAAATTGGATTAACATCAAGTGTCACCCACTACAAGTTTCAAAAATTTATTTGAACTTGATAGGATGAATAATAAGTATTTTATTAACGATTGAAAATTTGAACAATCAATATATATATATATATATATATATATAGCGAGAGAGTAAGCTAACGGTAGGAATTGAAAAAAAAAATAGTTTCACATTGATTAGAAATTAGTAGTTCGCTTTTTACGCAGTCGGGTTTTTTAAATTTTTTTAATTTAATTGTTTATCGTACTAAACTTTCTGTACAGGATTGTTATAATTAACATTCCCCTATTCAAAAGTATCTAGCAGTAGTACTAAAGATCCAAACGGAACACAATATTGGAAGTGTTTGTAGTTAAACTGAAAATTGCAAGTTAAACTGTAAAAATTGGAAAAACTCGCGGTCTGAGAGACCGGTAACATCAGTTAAAGGTTAAACTCTTTAGACCTGAGGCGAACAAATTATTTTTCTCATAAAAACTAAATTGTTCGATTTTTCCTGTTCTTCTATAAAGCATTTTCTTTTTCTTGCTTTGGAACAAAACCAATAAATGGCACCACGGATTCTTATTTCATCATAAAAAAAGTTATCTTCATTAGAGTTTGCAAAATGTCTTCCAGACAGTGTAGCCAAGACAGTCGAAAATTTTCAAAAATATTTAACTTAACACTTTACAATAAAAAAAGGATTTGTAGGTCATTCACTTTTAGAAAACCCTTAAATTTCCCATTGCATGAATGAAGGTTATTGATAATTAAAACGATATTTTAAGGAAGCTTGTAAAATTTAGATTCATATTTGTGAACCCGAAGTCTCAATTTCAGACAAAGGGCTCTTTCTGTTACATAGAGTAGAAGGGGTATTTTAGGCGGGGGTAAAGATACGCACTTACAGTACATTTTTATTTTTAACGCACACATTGGTCTAAACTTAGGCAAGGAGTGATTAAAATGTTAGATTAGAAACTTAGGCAAGTGCCACAATCAACTGACATTCTGTCGAATTATAATTCTGCGAAAAATTGCAATTTTTAAAAAACATTGCTCTGCGTATCTCCAACCGACATTCTGTCGAATTATAATTCTGCGAAAAATTGCAATTTTTAAAAAACATTGCTCTGCGTATATCTGCCCCATCGGTTGGTGTAAAAGTACGCGGTGGTGGGGCAAAGGTACGCAGTGTGTATTTTTTTACCAATTACTGTGGGGTTTTGCCCCATTTTCAGACTAGATCTTTTTGAAGATTTTTTTACATTAAGTAATCAAGAAAAGTTTAACAAAAAAAAAAACTGAATACGTTTTGTATTTTCTGGCATTATTCCGAAGTTTTTTAATAAAAGTTTAGACCAATCTGGCAACCCTGCACTTGATTGATGTTACCAGATTCTGAACAAAGCGAGGCAAGCTTCTTGCATTTCGTCAGAATGACTCATTAAATGAAGGTTATTAACGGAAACAAGAGTTGAGCAAATTTGTAATTTCAATTATCAGCAATGTAATTACTGTTGCATGTAATTAATTATAGTTACAAACTGAGAAATTTCGTCAAATAATGGGATTGGGGCACTGCTGCAAGAATTTACGGAATGTAATTTTAATTATAATTAATTACATGCAAATAAATTATTACATTGCAGATAATTGCAATTACAAACTTGCCCAACGCTGATTGAAACCGCGTGTTAATTGCATATTTAACCCATCTTGGACCCATTATAGACAGCACCTTTTTATATTTGGCACAAATGAAATAAAATTATTTTATACATACTACTGTCTAATTAAGGAGAAAAAAAAGCAAAATTATATATATATATTTTATGCGAGATATATGTTGCGAAAAGCCCAAACCAAATACTTTTTTGTCATATGAAAATCCTTGAAGCATTTACTATGTAGCGGAACACTACATTTACTACATATAGTTATATTTTTACTGCTGCAATAGCTGTATCTTGAATTCTTTAATTTTATTTCATACTTTATAGTGCATCTATGTACATAATCCGAAATATATCAAAGATTTTCAAAACATTCCTTACTGTTTCATTCATATTTCTAACTTTTTACAACTCGAATCAACTAACATTTTATTTCTTCACAATAGAAAGGCATATATACAGTATATAATGATACATTTGCTCAAAAAATATTCACAATAAAATAAATCACAATGTTGCGGAAATGCAGCGTCATTTAACAAAGCATCGCCCATCCGAGTGTCACATTTTAACTGATCACCCAGTATGCACAGTTCTAAAAATGAATATCCGTCCACTAATTGGACAGCATATAACCTTATGAAATATATGTACCAATAGACTGGGAATAATATCAGCTATTTAACGATATATATATGTAAAAATTATTTTTTGCGGGCCGTCTACATACCATATGTCTTAAAACTGACAGATTTATAGATTTATTGTAAAATTTATTTTACTTCTACTGTTCCTGTATTAGATTCATATTCATCAATGCTAATTTTGATATTTTTTTCCACTTCAAGTTTTGTGTTATAAGAGAACAAAAAAAACTAAACGCTTTAGCAAAACCTTCCTTGGTTTTACCTAACCAAAAGTTTAGGCCTTTTTCGGTAATCTATTTTTATCTTTTTCTATTGAATCAAATATATCCAAGCCTAATCAATTGTAACTACAGTCCCCCCCCCCCCCCATTTTCCAAATAATTTTCATAGAAAAATCTGCGCATAGTCTTACGCGAGAAATATATTTTCCTATTAGGCGGTGAACACCATGTCTTTTTTTTCTTTAAATCTGAATTCTTAATTTTGTTTACAGTTTCCTATAGATATACTTTTTAAAAATCTAATGCAAATTTAAATATTTTTTTATTTATTTTGGCGCGGGGGGGGGGGAGTATGACGAAGGTTTCTTGTGGTAGGATGTTTCCTTTTGTTGATACATCAAACGCATCAAGAGGCTGGAAATCAGTTTTAATTACTTTGAGTAATCAGACAAGAAGCATTAAAAATAAGTGGATTCAGTGGTATGATGACTGAAGGTCTTTATTATGCGCCGGGATTCTCTGAACCACGCCTGGATTATCCGGCGAAAGTCCGTGTAGGAAGAGCGAAGTGTTACATTTTTTTATGTTCACAGAGTGAGCTCTTAGAAGGCAGTGATACAATTACATTTTCTCGAAATGCTCGAGTATTGCAGGAGTACATACACAATTTCGCCAAATACATATGCTATATGGCGAGATTACAGAGAGGAAGACATGCGGTCAAAGGTTGCTAATTGTATTTGAATGGAGAATGTAAAAGAGTAGTAAGAAATACTTAACGCCAAATGATTACATAGGAATTATAGCTCATAAACCGCAAAAGAACATTCGATAGGGTTTGCCAAAGTTCTCATGGGATTGAAGCGGCCGAAACGCCCGTTAATAAACAAAACAAAATGAAGGCAGGGTTAATAACTGAACTGACTAATATATCTTACATCTGGACCAACGGTTAAAAATGTAGAAGTAATATGTCTGACAAATTTCTGCATATCATCAAACTAAGGCAGAAGGACGAAAATTAGAATCCAGTTGTTAGGCGGGAAAAGGAAATTACTTTTCTTTTAACTGCAGTGCGCTGCGATTAAAATATTACAGATACATAAAAATGATTGCTTAATTTATGAAGGGAAAAAGGCGCTAGAAAATGAATTGAATCCAAATGTAGACAGATAATTAAATTTAAAAGGAATTATTTTAAAGGGGGGAAACAAATAATATTAATATGTGAAGGTAGACGCCTTCACAGGGGGGGGGGGGTACCTAAGCTGCGACTTAAGATATAAGCTGTGAAAGTACCTTTAATAGGTACGCATTTACTTTTTCCCCCCAGTCAAACTTAAATTTTGCCGTGTGCTCCTTTTATATTAATTATATCACTTGTTTTACAGGTAGAAATATTAAAACCATGTTTTCACACCTTTTTCAATAAACTCATAACAGTATTTCTCTTCGTACCTCGTAACTACATAGTTTATCTATTTTTTTTTCAGCGACATTTTAAAGGAAAAAAAAACTTTTTAATGATGCAGAAGATAATCTTTATTAAATCTTGGTAGTTTTTTTTTCTACATTAAATCAGAGAAAGACAAATAGTTACAAAAACTGTATGAACGCCTTCGGTATATACTTTCCCGGGCTCCTTTTACCCTTTAGGAACTTAAAGATTCAAACATTGGTGTTTATAATACATGAATGTACCAGATTCAATGGTATATTATGACAGTTTAATTTAGACTACGTACAACGAGTCATACATCAAATTAAAAAGGTAAACCAATCTAGTTTTTCTTACAAATCGCACCCTTGCTACAAAAGTGTCAACTCAAAAATTGGCTTTTTTGAGTTATGGCTGCCATTCGGCTTGGTTTTTGCTCCGCTACCAACCACCTAAGGTGCCAGATAGCGCACTGAAAATCTAACGACCAGATAGCAGTTGTGTCGTTTTTTAAGTTTGTAAGATGGCCACTGACCCTTCTAGAAAAGTGCCACATCTTCAGTTGTAATCAAAGCTTTATACGTGAACGTGTGTTCAAAAATGCATTATTTTGAGTTATGACGTTTTTAATGATTCAAATGAGGATGACCTTCCAAATGATTTCGAGTTGTGGCAGTCTTGTTGATACATGATCTGTCGCATGTCCAGAAAACAAACAACAAAAGTGTCACAACTCAAAATTATGACACACTCATTAGTCTATGTTGGGTGACAAGAGAGGCAACTCAAAAAATGGTATTTTTAGTTGAAAATAAAAAAAAAATCTGCAAGAATGACAATCTATAATATTGTATGCACAGTTCTTAGTGACATCACTAAATCAACTAAAATTTACCTACACAGCCCGGAAACAGTTTTTCGCGTTTTCTGAAAAATGGAGTTTGAGTTATGCCACTTTTGTAGCAAGGGTGCGAAATATTCAATACGTGCGCCTTTAATTATACAGCAAACATTCAACCCAAAGTCTAGTTCTTCCCCGACTTCGGTTAAAGGGGTCCGAGACAAAAATCTTCAAAAAAAAATTAATGCGATTAAAAATTTCTCTGCTATTTTCTGCTTAAAAAGACGTTTAAATCATTTTCTTATTTTAAATAGAACAGGAAATATTAATTTATTAGTTTTGGTTTGTTTTCAAAATCTACCTTTCAAGCTATGGTTGTCAAGGAAAAGGCTTTTTGTGAAATTGAGTTTTCCTTCATGATATTTTTTAGCATTATTCATATTTAAGTTGTTATAAAATCAAGAACCTTTACAGATAAATGGTTCAAACTGAGACAAAGTCTTTCTATTAGGTTCACTTTAGTCAGCAAATTTAAAAAAAAAAATCCTTTGAAAATGATTTTAAAACACTTTAAATCATTTTTTTTTACAATGTTTTATTTAAATATTTAATTTAATATTTTTCAAACTACTGAATCTAAATTAAATTTATATTTGTTTATTTAAATGAAAAAAAATGAAAAATTCTATAAATATTTCGATTTATAACGATTTTAAACTCCGCCACTTTAACAAAATTTAAATTTGAAATTTAAAAAAAAATATGAAAAGTTTTATCATTCGATTTTGTTTAAAAATCGATATGGTTAACAATCACAAAAAAATTTTAAATTTTACCTCAATAAATTTTATTTTGAAAATGCGTCCCGGACCCCCCCTTAAGAAGTCCGGAGTAATGGAAGCATTAATAGTGTCTCAACTCTTGCAAATCATTAGGTAGCGTCGGAACGTAGACACTATCTTTTATAAAGCCACAAAGGAAAAAATCATATGTCGCTAAAAGCTTTTCAATCTTGTCACCAGCAATAACGCGCAGGAGTCGCCATTTTGTATATGTGGCATTCCAAGCGAGTAAATAAAGCAGTACTTGTGCATATCTAAAGCCGTTTGAGTTGCTCTTTTTTTTTTTTTTTATCTTGAACCAACACTTTACAACGTTTACAGTTGATACTTTTAAAGTTTATAACTGAGACATTTTTATGCAGACCCTGTATGACAGTGAAAATTCTAATATGCAGATTATCTGTATCATAATTTATGCATATCATTAAGTAGTAGACAGTCGAAATCGATTGGTTCCCATACCTTGAGATTATATGGGGCATTCTCACAATCTTGACTTTTATGACCCTGAATAATTTTTATTCTAGTACATTTTTTCCCCCCCATCCAATTGCATGATATAACAATATTAACGAGATAAATAAGTTGGACGATGTTGGGGGTCCAAATACCAGGAAAACTCAAATACCGTCCCGTGTCCCTGATTAAGTTTGGAGCTGTCTGCATAAAATTGTTTCAATAAAAGTAATTCGATGCAATTTTTTCCGAAACTGGGACAATTTTTTTATATAAATGTGTAGCATAAAATTAACCTGCACACATTATTAGGGTTGTTATTTTTAAAACTCCTTCCCTGTGTTTTAGATTCCTTACCGTCCCTCTTCTAAAATTATACAGAAAACGACTTCAGATGCAGCCACAGAACTTTTTTCAAGTTTATTCTCATGCAGAAGTATGCTAGAGAAAGAATGTCTAAAATTATTTGACAGTAAATTTACTGCAGAATTTAAATCGGCATTTAAATGTCAATTTCAAGCATCATGGTTTTATTGGTAGTCTTACCGTCCTCAAGGTTTAAAAAGTAGCTAGAAATTCAGAAAGTAGACAAAATTTGCAACAAATTAGATATGACATTATGACTTAGGATGAAGGGGAAGGGGGGGGGGATCTGCCTCGGAACACGCGCCGCAGTGCTGCGTGGACCAAGTTGCGTAATTCCACTTAACCACTCACACGTTTACATTTTCCCTCCCATCTCCCCTCCGAACTTTTCTTATAAGGTTTACTTTAAGTTTTTTGGGTCGCTGAATCCGAATTTTTAGCTTACCCCCCAAATTCCCCCCTCCCGAACCCCCCCGCCCAAATAGTTGTTTCTAACTCAAATTTCTTATTGATTTAGGGGAAAAGCATTACGAAATTCAGAAACTAGACAAAATTTGCAACAAATAGGATATGACATGACGTAGGATAAACGGGGAGAGAGGGGGCTGCCTCTGAACATTCCCGCGCGCTTTTCTCAAAACCCAAATTTTTTCAAAAAACCATTTTTTTTTTTTTTGGGGGGGGGGGTGTTGCCGGGTGAATTTTGGTGGGAAGTTACAAATTCGGATTCATCGACCCAAAAAACAAAGCGAGTCAAAATCCAGAACTAGTATTAGTTTTGCCAGATAAAATCCCCTATTGCCTGGACTTCATAACTTAGTGAAAGTAGCGCCGTAGTGCATGTTCAGAGGCAGCCCTCACCCTCCCCGTTCATCTTAATTCATGATGTCATTCTATTTGTTGCAAATTTTGTCTAGTTTCTGAATTTCGTAATGCTTTTCCCCTGAAACAATAAATTTAAGTTAAAAACAACTATACGGGGGGCTTTCGGGGGGGGGGAATTTTGGGGGGGAAGTTAAAAATTCGGATTCAGCGACCCAAAAATCTTAAAGTAAACCTTAGAGAAAGTTCGGAGGGGAGATGGGAGGGCGAATGTAAACGTGTGAGTGGTTAAGTGGAATTGCGCAACTTAGTTCAAACAGCACCGCGCGCATGTTCCGAGGCAGATCCCCCTTCCCCTTAAATCATATATCTAATTTGTTGGAAATTTTGTCTACTTTCTGAATTTCTAGACACTTTTCCCCTAAACAATAAAAAAAATTATTTAATAAAAACCTTTTTGGGGGGCTTTTTACCAAAATTTGGGGGGTTGCCGGGATAAAATTTTGGTGGGAAGTTACGAATTCGGATTCAGCGACCCAAAAGACATCTAGAAAGCCGATTTCCAGTACTACCATTAATTTTGCTAGGTAAAATTCCCTATTGCCTGGACTAAATATTTTCTTTATTTTTAATCTTTAAGGCATTCGCCTATCCGATTAAAACATTCTTTTAGCAAATTTAATTTCACCAGATTTTTATTCCCGAATGTCGCGATTGTGAGAATGCCCCATATCCAAATATAGAAGATGGCGATACCCCCCGACCCCACACGAAGACATCGTCGGTAATTCTATTTAGTAAGCGAATTTCATCCGCCAAAGGATAAATGCATATTGTTAAGGGAACAGTTCCCCTTCCACCGGTCAAAAATGCTAGAAAACCGATTCTATTTCCATGGCTTTTCACAAACTAATAACGCAAATTCAATGACATTTTATGAAATGTTAAATATAGCATTACTTCAACAGTAAACAATACAGATTGATGAAAAAGATTTAAATTACGAAAATTAAGTAACGTAGTGCGGTTTTTTTTTTTTTTTTCGCAATTACTAGAAAGCACTGCGCGCATGATATGTCGTGTTCATTTTAATTTATAAACTTGAAATAGATTTAAGGGGCACAAGACCTTTAAAAAGCAGTTTTCGGTTTTTGTTTTATTCTGAATTTTTTAAAATTTCTCAACAATACGCAAAACACATTCAAAAATCTGCATTATTTCTTGTTATTTATAGACGCCGAGTACAATTGAATGTACAGTCGTGGACCAAAAAAAAGTAAACACCCCCTACTAACTCCTCCACAAATTATCGTAGAAGAAAATTACTAGTACCAAACGATTGGAAATAAAGTCTATTCTTAAATGGTGTATATAAAATTTGCTTAGGGGTCCATCTACATATTAGACGAGCCATAACTTTGTTTTTTTCAATAGCAGTACACAATTCTGACAGCATAAAGGAACTCTACATCCTTCAATTGCCCTAAAAACGAACTTACGCAATTCGTACAGAAAGTTTCAGAGAAATTTTAAAACCAGCGTATTTTAAGGGCTGTAACCAAATTGAAGTTCGGTACTAGATTGTTAACAGAGAGAGCCACCTTCTTGATCAAGGCACCTTAAGCAGTCAATGAAGCCTGCTAGATTACAGGACAACAGAAAAAATTTCAAAATACTTACTCGCTTCTATCATAGACGGCCCCTTAAACCATCATTGTGCCATATAAGCATAATTTGTAAACTACTTGGAAGAAAAACGCGAAATTTTTGATTTCCATAAAGCAGGACTTAATAAATCTTAATCCATCAAAAAACTTGTAGGTTGTAATTCATAATTTTTTAGAATATTAAATTTCATAATTCATATCATGAAATTATAAAAAATTGCAAATTCAACGTATTTATGTTTGGGTATATTAGTAATATTACTACACAAAAATTTAGCACATTAGAAGTTTAATTTCAGGAGATAAAAATATGAAAATGTAATGTAACATTAGAAGCACTAAATTTTGAATGTTTATAATTCAAAAACTTATTCAAATGACTTGAAATTTGGTGTCTAAGCATAGTTTAAGTCAAAGATTTGAAATATGGGAACGTCCGTCCATTCGTTACTACTCGTGATAATTAGAGCAAATTTTTATATAATTCCTATTGCAAAATATAAGAAAAATTTATATAACCAGCTAAATACCACTGTTCCACACACAAACATATCTAATTTATAACAAAACAAAAATACTTATGTATATATTAAATGACTTGTGACACTCTGGTCACAAGAGTAACAAAATTTTGATTAATTATATAGACAAGGGAAATGCTTTGTTAGAAATTATATATTAAATGAGGAGCACAATAGTATTTTGCTGGTTATATCACTTTTTATCTTAATTATACTTTATAGTAAAATAATTGCAAGTATTTGTAAAAAACCGCACGAATGGTCACAAGAGTAACAGTGGACGTTCCCATATCTCGTTAAAATTGGGTATTGCCATTGAAAAAAATGAAGTTTGTATTCGTTTTAATGTGTAGATGTCCTTCCTAAGCAAATTTTACATACATCATTTAAAAGCAGACATTTCCAATCGCTCGGTACCAGTAACTTCTGTCTACAATAATTTGTTGAAGAGTTAGTAGGGGGTGTTTACTGTTTTTTCCACGACTGTACGTAGATACTGTAACTTTGAAAAGCTTTCTCAGATTAGTAAATTTGGAGTTTGCGTGCACAATTACTTTTAAACCATGTAATCTACAGCTTAAACAAATTAACCAAATATGCGTTTCTTTATAGTCTACATGCCAGAACCAAACAAAATCTCATAGTGGTTATTTTTTTTTTCCACTTGAAAAAGCTAAAAAATTTCGATTTTTTGTACTAAAATTAAATTTGAAACAAAACTTTGTTTTGGATATAAAATTAGGTGTGTTACGATTCTATTTTGTTCAATAATAGTTTTCTATATGCATAATTTCGAGTTTTATCATGCGCGCAGCACTTAAGCACGAATTAGATTAATGTTTAAATTTTTACTTTAAATATTAATTTTGGACACATTTTTCTGTATAATATAGTAGGGAGAACAGAACTGGTAGAAAGGGAAAAAGATCTTTATTGTATATTGTTTGTGTTTTGGTACTTTGAAAATGGCGATATTTATTGTTTCGACAAACTCTAAAAAAGTCCCGTGCCCCCTAAAAGATAACACTTCGCTTAATATAATGAACTAAAATCGTTTAATTATCTTCCTTTGTAATTTAATAAAAATCATTAATTTTTTTAAATACAATTTTTATTTAAGATAATTCTAAGATTTTAGTCCATTTTATGCAGAAGTTACATATTGCTGCACTCTGAAAATTTCAACCCATTCTCTTTTGTAGTTTGAAAAATCATACGCGCATTTATAGATAGTAATTACGAAAAGAAAAAGGTAGGTTACTTAAGTTTTCCCAATTTAAATATATTTTTCATGAACTGTTTTGTTTATTGTAACAAGTAATGCTATACTTAACAATTCAAAAAATTTCAATGAATTTGCTTTGTTAGTTTGTCAAAAAAGGTACGGAAATTTAATAGGTTTTCTAGAATGTTTGACAGGTTGAAGGGGAAATGTCTCCTTAAATACAATATGGAGTATTTTCTTTTAGCTACTACTGAGCGGTTCTTTTAACTACCATTCAAGAATGATTATATTCTTTAAAAAATTTAAAGATTCAAATTGTTTTTGCCCTATTTAAAGAAGTGGTTAAATTGCATCGCAGTCTAGAATAGTGTATTTTAAGCCTATGATAATGTATTGAATCTTTCTCCAGCTCCCCAATCAACACCCCCCCCCCCCCCCCACACACACACACACGGGCGCATACAAATGACTTAAGACTAAAAGAGACTGACTAAAATACGGAAATACTACAGGCAATGTTAGTAGTTAAAATGACATTAAATTCATACACAGATTATTACTGAAGCATCAATAACAGAAAATAAACTATGTATTTTATTGATAAAAATATTCATTAAATATGCAAAATAAAATTAGACATTAAAATACAAACATACAATTTACTAAAAATATTAAATTTTGAGTTTAAATCCATATTATTCGCGACTTGTTACACCAACTTGTTATACTTGTGTGTGTACTAGCGTAGAAGTTGACTGGGTCATGAAATTAAAAATCTAAAGTACTTCGAGAAAATGGTCAAATAAAGCCATTTTACGTATCATTTTATCAGAAATCTCGTAAAAATTAAGAAATCTGAAGAAAAAAAAGGGAAGTGTTTATGCTGTTAAAAAGATCAGATTTCAAAAAATGGTATTTTCTCGCTCTTGAAATTGTGAATTCTTTAAAATAAAATGTTTGGTTTATACATTAAAAATTTCAAATCGCTAAAATTTTAAATCCAAACAAAAGCTGTACGATATAAATCTATTTCAAGAAGGGACATCGGAAACGGTTACTAGGGGAAATGGCAACACCTTAAGGGAATTTAAATTTTTTCACCTCAGAAAGTATTTTTTTTTAATAGTAAAAATTCTAAAAAGATTAATCATGATCTTTACTGTTAAGTTAATACAGATACTAATCGTAACTAAAGTAAACAAAAAAATTCTTATCAACCTTTGTACAGTAGCGGGATTACCCAGGATACTAGTGTAATTCTGCCATAGTATCCGGGTAATGACGGCATTCTTCAGTGACCTAGTAAATTAAAATGGATACTAGGAAACACATAACCTACTCAAAATATTTAGAAAGCAATGTAATTTAGCATAATAAGGAATAATTACAATGTTCCTTAAGCTAGATTTATTAACCCGGGAGAACTCGCTAGTGAGAATGCCCAATTGCTTTTCTTTTACTTTACATTCATATAATAAACTTTTTTTGGTTGTCTTAATACTTTTATTCACAAAAGAGGTAAAATAATTGAAATAACATTGAAATGTTAAAATGAAAAATGGTTTAAATGAGAGACTTAAAAAAGAACGACTGTGAGAGAAAATCTCATGCAGCGAGTTCTCCCGGGTTATGTGCTAAGCTTACAATTTAAGTCAAATTGCAAAAGTCACCCTTTGCCATGGTCGCAGCATTACCCAGAGTGCATAGAGGAAATCACCCAGCAAAGCCGGAAGAAGAATAACTTGTTCAACGAATTGCATCAAAATGTCGGCGAATGCATGTAGATTACGGGTAATATTAACTTAAGTACCTAGTGTTATAATAAAAGGTGTTTACTTCTACTCATTTGAAGCTCCAAAATAAGCATCTAGAAAATTTCACTAGAACAAACGAACGGCGTACCAAAAAAAAAAAAAAAAAAATCACTAGGCACTGTTTCTATTGTTGGCGGCTATAGTGCAGGCAGATTCACCATCTTAAACTGCCGTTATTTTTTAAACTAGGCGGGGTGGTGGCATAACCAAGTGGCGCCATTCCCCGGTGTCCCCTATATTAGCAATGAATTTTCCCAATATAGATCTGCAATTAAAAACTTCAAAGAGGTAGGGGAGTTTTCCTCGCTTTCATTAGCCCGGTTCACAGTTGAATGAAGGAGTTTATGCAATCCGAATTTCGGAATGACCAGGATCTCTGTTTAGGCTGAAATGAGATTATACTTTACTAAAACCGAGTATTATTAACGTGTTGCTGTCATAACTTTAAGATTTGTTACTTTGAAGGGTCTACATAAAGTGTAGACAACTTTTTTTATTATGCATGTACAAACTAAATTCAGCTTATTTCGTATCTCAATATCGCACAGCTTTTAAAAAGTAGAGTTGGTGGGGTGAAAGATACGCACTGGCTGATTTAATATGAAGAATCATTTCTACAATCATGAACACTAGGTGTTAGTTTGGTCTCAAGTGTAGTAGTGTTCAAACCTAGTGCCCCCCCCCCCCCCAAAAAAGGGCAAGTTTAAATTTTTGCATTTTGATCTAATATCTTTAAATTTTCACTTTGTTTAGCTGACAATATTTCAAATTTTTACAAATCCAAAAATTCAGTGGGGAACAGAAGTTCTATAGCTTCAAAATGCCGTATAGTTTACCTCGATCGCGTTTGTTTAAACTTATAGGTAGCCGGTTAAGTAAAATTGCAGAATGGGGTAGAAGTACGCATCCGCCTTGGGGCAAAGATACGCAGAAGTTTAAGATTCGGTGCTTTGTCCTATCGTTTTAGCTAGATGCAAAGCTTTCCACAATTACGTTGTGGAAAGTTTTAATTTTTTTATATTGTCTAAAGTATTATAGCTACTTAATATAAGCTAGTTAACTACCTTTTCTAGTTAAGTTTTTTTTTCAATATAGGACGTAGGTATCTACCTACTCCTGTTAACGATCTCACAAACCGCTGCTATATTGAGTTTTCATAGTAATTTTCAATTTAACTATTGATGTTAATTTTGATTAGTTTGGAAACTTAGTATCGCTAAAGACTTCTAAATGAGGAGAATTTTTATTATAATAGGACTTTTACATAAAGTTTAGCACAAAAACAGTATCTTATGAGTCTGTCAACCCTTTCATTAATCCTACGATCATGGGGTGTTTGGAACCGCTTACAATATTTATGCAACAATTTGTCTCAGAAGTTAAATGCCATTTGCGATCTCGCAGACCGCTGTTCTCTTTTCCTCTTCATGGTTTAACATACAATTTTCAGTTTAACAATAAATACTAGCGAAATTTACTAATGCTTTTACATAACTCATTCGTTTATTTTGGAAATAGGGCAAAAACCCACAGTAATTCCGCAAAATTACGCTGCGTATCTTTGCCCCACCACTGCGTACTTTTATCCCAACCGATAGGCAAAGATAACATAGGAATGTTTTATAAAAATTGCGATTTCTCGCAGAATTATAATTTGACAATGTCGGTTGATGGCACTTGCCTAAGGTTCTAATTTAACATTTTAAATCACTCATTGCATAAGTTTAGAGCAATGTGTTCGTTAAAAATCAAAATGTATGGAAAGTATCTACCCCCACCTACTCTATATGGCTGAATCCATATCAACTCAGGCAGGGGGGTTACCTTCATAGTCTCAGAAGTTTTTGAATTGAACATATGTTAAAATTTAAGAAAAAGTAAGATACTTGTATATTTTCATTTTGCCCAAAAAAATTCCTGGCCCGAGATACAGGCCGCCAAAGATGACATCCCCGGCATCCTTTCTCATTCGCGATTTTCGATAAAAATTTTAAAGTGCTGTATCCCTAGAACGGTGCAAGATATTTTGTTGCGGTTTATTTTATTTTAAAGATAATATTCTTCTGTTTAAAATGGTATACCCAATTTTGAAAAATGTATTCAACTTTTCTTGTGGCAACGTTTTGAAAAAAAAATTTCTTCAAAAAAAATTTTTGGAAATGCCAATCCCAAAAATTTGATTTTTTTTGCTGTTGATCAATACCATTGGGAACTACCTTCACTGTAAAGGAGAACTTCCACTTTTGAGTTTAACAAATTTTAGAAACGTTTAAAAAATTCAGAGAAGTTTACAGGAACTGTATATACAGTTCCAATAAAAGGTCACTGAATTTTTGCTTATTTGTATCATATTTGTAAGGATAAGCCTACTATATCCTAAACAAATTAGAAATTGCAATATCAAATATGGCAAATGAGGTGCGTGCGTACTATAACTAGTTTTATAAATATTCAGATCTTGGTGCAATAAGTTACACTCTTGGGCAAAAAGGGCATGAATACAAAATTTATTATGATTCTACATATTAAATTCAGTAATACGGAAGTAATATGAATTCATCTTAAAAGGACTTAATCGCCATGGCAACCTAGAATCATTACCTATCATGGTATATCATTGAATCAATTATGTATTATAGGATTTTTAAATAGAATGGAGAAAACTTTTATTAATGTCTTTTATGTTTTAATTCGATTTTCATAGCATTTGAAGTGATACATACTTTATTTTCAATACCGAACATAGTAAAACAATATCAATAACATATCAATTACACAGCAATACAAATTATATTAATACAAGTCAGAGTTCAGACAGATGGGCAGACAAATCGAATCTATAAAGACTTTCAACTATGTTGGAAATTGTTAAAAGCACATAAATAGGTCGGAATTTGACATTTAGAAATTTGTCAATAGACGGAAGCATACTTTAATACTTTCATACAACCCTGTATTTTACCTACCATCTTTATATACATGCCACTATTAACTAATATTTAATTAAGATTAAAACATCCTTAAAACCAGTGAAATCACACTTTCAGAGATTATTATCCATAGACGGCCATGTATCTAATTCTTTGCGTGGACCTGTATATCATTTTATCTATATTCTCCTAACACATCTTAGTATACTAAATGTAGTTCAGTGTAAAAATGCATAACTCATTTAAAAATCACCTTTAAGCTACTTTCATTCATACTCAGTAAACCCTAAAGATTTCTTTTGTGTAGCCCTGTATATAATATACAGCATTTATGCACACAACGTAATATGGAAAAATTTATTTAAACTTAAAAACTCAAACACAACTAAAAATGCACTTCCAGCAGTACCCTTACGATTTCTTTTGTGTAGCCCTGTATATGATCTACAGCCTTTATACACACAACGTAATATGGAAATATTTAATTAAACTTAAAAACTCATATTGCAACTAAAAATGCACCTCTAGCAATCATTGCTAATGTACAGTATTTCCAATAAGGTAAAGTATCCGAAATCTTTTGTGTGTCCCTGTAAACACTATGCACTTTCTATGACACAGGAAGTAATTTTTTGTAAACCTCTGCAATGAAGTATGTATCACTTCAAATGCTATGAAAATCAAATTAAAACATAAAAGACATTAATAAAAGTTTTCTTCATTCTATTTAAAAATCCTATAATACATAATTGATTTAATGATATACCATGATAGGCAATGATTCTAGGCGCTGCCATGCGATTAAGTCCTTTTAAGATGGATTTATATTACTTCCGTATTACTGAATTTAATATGGAATTGCAGTAAATTTTGTATTCATGCCTTTTTGCCCAAGAGTGTATGACTTATTGCCCCAAGATCGGAATATTTATAAAACTAGTTAATACTATGCACGCACCTCATTTGCCACATTTGATATTGCAATTTCTAACTTGTTTAGGATATATAGTAGGCTTATCCTTACAAATATGATACAAATAAGCAAAAATTCAGTGACTTTTACTGAAACGGTATATATACAGTTCCTGTAAAATTCTCTGAATTTTTTAAATGTTTCTAAAATTTGTTAAACTCAAAAGTGGAAGTTCTCCTTTACAGTGAAGATAGTTCCCAATGGTATTGATCAACAGCAAAAAAAAAAAAAAAAAAACCAATTTTTAGGATTGGCATTTTCGAAAAAAAAATTTTGAAAAAAATTCTCAAAAGGTTATCACAAGAAAAGTTTAATACATTTTTCAAAATTGGGTATATCATTTTAAACAGAAGAATATTATCTTTAAAATTAAAAAAACCGCAGTAAAATATCTTGCACCGTTCTAGAGATAGAGCACTTTAAAATTTTTATCGAAAATGGCGAATTGGAAATGGTGCCCGGGATGCCATCTTTGGCGGCCTGTATCTCAGGCCAGGAATTTTTTTGGGCAAAACCAAAATATACAAGTATGTTATTTTTTATTGAATTTTAACATATGTTCAATTCAAAAACTTCTGAGACTATGAAGGTAAGATTTTTTCTTTGGCTGCCTCAATTGACATGGATCATACCATATCAACTTTTTTTCCCCCCCACTTAATCTTTTGTCGTGAGTTTAAGCTGATGTCCATCAATTAAAACGGTTAGTGCAATTTATATTATGCCATTTCTTACATGTGAAAAAAACCAATATTAAAGCAAAAAAAATTTACGGCACAAACTACATTTGAAATTTATACTTCCCACTCGCAAGGAAACTGACCCAACTAATGTAGGGGAGGTGGAGGCTAACGATACGCACGTTCCATACATTGACTTTTCACGAACACATTGGTCTAAACTTGTGACGTCCGATTAAAATATTACATTAAACCTTAGGCAAGTCCCACCATCAACCGATATTCTGTCAAATTATAATTTCGTGAGAACTTTCAATAGCATTGCTCTGCGTATCTGCCTCATTAGTTAGGGTAAAAACACGCAGTGGTGGGGCAAAGACACGCAGTACGTATTTGACCTTTTACTCCGGGATTTTGCCTTATTTCCGATTAAACGAGTGATGTAAAAGACATAAGTTTCACTAGTATCTATACTTAAACTGTAAATTACAAGTTAAACCGTGAAAAAAAATTGTCCGAGACAGCAAATAGTTAACTTAATTGCCGTACCAAAAATTGCATAATTACTGTTGGTGGTCTCCAAGACCGTTTGATCGTAGAAAGAATAAAAGGGTCGATTGCGTCGGATAGTTTCTACACTACACTTTATGCAAAGGCCTACAATAAAAATTCTTATTCAGAAAAGTCTCTGGCGGTACTACAAAGTTTCCAAACGAATCAAAATTAAACTACCAATAGTTAACTCAAAGTCACAAGTTAAAATGGAAAAAGTATAACAGTGGTCCGAGACTTAACCCTTAACTGGAAACGTAAAAATCCCGTGCACAAACGGAACATTTAATTTACCTAATAGTGAATTTAAATATTTAATCGTTATGCATTAACAGGACCAATTTTTTAATATGATAGCAAAAAAATAAGCTTTGAATGTCGGAGAGAGAATATCAAGGGTAGATATGTAGATGCAACCATCTCACAGACGGCATGTTTCTAGTTAAGGGTTAACAGACGTTAAGGGTAAAAACAAAAGTTTCATGAAACATGATTTTAAAAGTAGATGACTTAAATATAGAACGTACAGTCGTGGAAAAAAGTAAACACCCTCTACTAACTCCTCAACAAATTATCGTAGAAAGTTACTGGTACCGAACGATT
Source organism: Maratus speciosus (assembly GCA_963932465.1). NCBI lineage: Eukaryota > Metazoa > Arthropoda > Arachnida > Araneae > Salticidae > Maratus > Maratus speciosus. Next base: position 504,044,188 of record OZ010787.1, on the reverse strand, counting down.
GGAAATAAAGTCTACTTTTAAATGATGTATTTAAAATTTGTTTAGGGGGCCATACATATTAAAACTAAACAACTTCATATTTTCCCTTGGCAAACCCAATTTTAACAAGATATTTCAAAATCTTCAGTTCAGACTATGCCTAGACGCCAAATTTCACGTCACTTGAATGCTAAGTTTTTGAATTATGAACATTCAAAATTTATTGCTTCTAGTGCTAAATTACATTTTCATTAATATCTCCTGAAATTATACTCCTAATGTACTAATTTTTATGTTGCAATAACACAAAAGCACCCAAACATAAATGAATACGTTGAATTTGCAATTTATAGTTTTACGATACGAATTGAGAAATTAATATTGAAATAAATTATGAATTACAACCTACAATTTTTTTGGTGGATTTAGATTTAAGTCCTGCTTTATGGAAATCCAAAATTTCAAATTTTTCTTCCAAGTATTTTTCAAATTAGTTTTAATAACGGCAAAATGATGGTATATTAATTCTGGCCGTCTATGATACAAGTGACTAGATATTTTGAAATTTCTTAAGCTATCCTGTAATCTAGCAGGCTTCAATGATTTCTTGAGTGACGTTCAAGATGCCTTAATCAAGAAGGGGCTCTCTAGGTCAACAATGGAGTACCGAAGTTCAATTTGGATACAGCTCAAAATACGCTCGTTTTAAAATAATTTCTCCGAAACTTATCGTACGAATGGAGGATATTCCATCTACGTTTGGATCACGTGGTCAAGGTAAAAACTTCTAGCGTAAAGGGAAGGTTCCGTAGACGTAATGAAAAACCCTCGCCAGCCAGTGAAACGGTTCATGCGGAAAGCAGTAGTAGCCTCCCTCCTTATAAGTTAGAAGTTTTTTGGGTAAATTATCGGTATCACGTGACTTTTTCAGCCTCGAACCCATATTTGGAATAAAGTCCATTGCATCAAAATTTGTTTTTAGGCTAATTTAAAGGTGTAGAGTTCATTTATACCGTCAGATTTGTGTACTACTGAAAATGTTATGGTTCGTTTTAATATGTAGATGGCCCCCTAAGCAAAATTTATATACATCATTTAACAGTAGATTACCAGTCGTATGGTACCAGTAACTTTCTTCTACGATAATTTTCAGAGTTAGTAAGGGGGTGAACTTCCTCCCCCCACGACCGTGTGTCTACCCAACTAGAATATGTAGTTAACTAGCATATATTATTGCATGAAATATAAGTTAACTAACTTAGAAAAATATATAAAGCTTTCCACAACTAATTATGGAAAGTTTTCCAGCTAGCTAAAGCGATGGGGCAAAGTACACACCTTAAACTTGTGCCTATCTTTGTCTCAAGTCCGATTCCCATTACTACTAGTCTGATGCGGCTACATGCAAGTTTAAAGAGTATGATCGATGTACACTACACGTCATTTAGAAGCATAACTTCCGTTCTCCACTGAATTTTTGGGTTTGTAAATTTTAGGTATTGTCAAATATACAAATTTTTAGTTTAAAAAATATTCCATCAAACTTCGAATATTGAAACTTACCTCATTCTTTTGGCATGAAGAACTACTTTCTTCACAATGTTTGAACACATAAATAGTACACTTTGAACAAAACTGCCACCTAGCGGTCATGATTGTAGAAACGTTGCTTTATATTAAATCAGCCAGTGAGTCTTTGCCCGGTGCGTATTTTAACCCCCCCCCCTCCCACACCTACCCTACATTTAACAATTCCTCGATGTGGCTCCCTTTCATTACCGCCCTACCAGTGGTTGAGAGGTTCCGCTCTCGTAGCTGGTAAACGGGAGGTGCTGGGTTCAATCCCAATCGCGTGGTCACATGGGGGTAGCGTTAGCTGAACCCTACTCAGCGAATTTTAGACACTCTAGGCTATCAATATCCATCACATTTAAAGTCCTGTCAATCAAGTAGTTATGTCGGAAGTGTGGGGGGGATGCCTTTCCATCTACAGATATATATCATTAAGAAAAAGGAAAGTCGTGAACTATCACCTCACCAAAATACATCGAAGCCCCCCTGACTTTCCCATCGGCACTGGTTAACACCTTGAGGAGCAAGTAATTGCGTTTATGTAATGACAAATTCACACCGGAACCTGGAAAAAAAATATCGCAAAATAAGGAGAAAGCAATTTTACGACTTTTTCCACCAAAGTTAAAATTTAATAAATTTTTTTAGGTGCGAATCTTCATTAATCATAGGTGGGATAAAATATCCCACCGTACCTCAAGCGGTTAAAATATGGAATTATTTTGCCTCTGATGCAAATTAAGCTAGAGTTATGTCACTGTTCTTGCAAGTGAACAAATTTATTTGGCAAGTAAAAAATTCTATTGGTCTATTTTTCCAGGATTTTTTTAAGTGCCATTATTTAAATTTAATTTCCGGTAAAACAAGTTCGGGGGGGGGGGGGGGACGGCTAAAACCAAAACTTTACAATCGCTTGAGAAGTTGGGAGAAAAAATGACAGTTGTATTGATGAGATTTCGTAGCAGTATCCCCTTATGTTGTATGGTAAAACAGGCAACTTTCGAAACTTTCTATGAAGAGTTAAGTACGATTAAACTTCTATTTTGTAAAAAATCTGAGCGTTATTTTTTAAAATTCCCACTAATAGCTTTTGAATCTTTTTGAAACTTTTCTTGCGCGAGCCTTTATTAAAATATATTCCCCCAATTTAGGGAATATAAATTACACCTAGGGTTTCAGGAAAAAAAATGTAAATGTTACTTTCACAGTCTGTAAACTAAAAAATTAGACAAGAGCGTACGCTAGTTACGCAACGATATGAAAACTAATGTTAACCTTTATCTGACGAGGCAGAAATCAGTCGCATAACTACTATGAAGCGGTCTGCGACACCGCTACATCGAAAGATTAATAAAATCGCGATTAATTCATAGGATTGGGTTTTTGTACTAAACATTTTGTACAGGATTGTTATAATTCCCCTATTCAGAGGTCTCTGGTGTTAGTACTAAAGTTCCAAATGAAATTTCGGTAGGTTGTAGTTAAAGTTATGACTATAAAAATTTAAAAAAGAAGCGGTCTATGGCACCGGTAACATCAGTTAAACAAATTTAATCATTTTCCGATAATTTCTAGTTTGTATTTAAATATTTAACATTTGTTTCGCATAGAAAATCCGAAATCTGTCCAGCCAAAAATCATTTCACTTTTCCGATTTCCGTTGAAGTTTTTGTGAACATGTTCCGAAATTTAAAAGGGTCCTGAAGATAGATCAATTATAAAAAGCCAGAACCCCTGCAATTCCTTTAACATTAACTCGCGAATATCTTAACGTGACTAGCGTAGGATCTCAATAGTTAACACAATGTTAATATTAGGACAGTTATAAAAAGGAGAAGCTAATTTCAATATAACTCATTTAATACTTTAAAAGTACATTTAAAATAGTTAACGAAATCAAACTCTTAATTACGAAACAATTTTTTTAAACAAGCAATTTAAAGTAGAAGTTTAAGTAAGTGTCCAAACACGAGATCTTCAATTGCTTCGTTTTACGTGCATCAGCGTTGAAGTGCCAATTCAAAATCAACTATTTTCAGAATATATGGATAATTTAAAAAGCACTTTTTGAAGATATTTAGCCATGGACTTATTGCATTTCCGAACTACGTTAAATTTTGAATGATCGACAACTTGCATTACTTTAGTTTCATGTAAATGCTCTCGTTCGGATAGTATCGAACACAAGTGTTTAAATACCAATTTGCCGGGACAAATGTGCTCTAAATATTTAAAAACAGAAGATAAAAATATTAGTAATCAACAAGTTAAACATGCTAAATACAACTGCACTGAAACGACGGGCCGATCAAATATTTCGCTGTTTAGCTATTAGGTGTTGGACATGTGCATGTAGCGTCGGTTTCTTGGCTAGGAACTTAAGATGGTCGCGATGATCAGATAGCTTAAATGTAATATTATGCTTTATAACATTAAGGGCTGCATTTTTTATTGCATCATCTTCAATGTCATCTGCAAAAATTAGGACATTCAGCACACTTTCGATATTAACTAGTGTTACCAACAAACTCTTAACTACATTTTGAAGACCATAAACGCTGTACTGGACACCCAGATTATACAGCTCTATTAATTTATTAGCATCAGACTCTGGAAGAATGCCGGTGTACATGTAAGTTAGGAACTTATCAAAAACGTCTTTTTTGCAGCTGTAAACTTTTACAGATACCATGCCTTCATGTCTTCTAAATAATTCCTTCATTAAAGGTGATCGCGCAGCTACGAAAAACTTATGAGCTTTTATATGCTGGTCTTCGATCTCAAAATGGAAGTCACTATAAGCGCTGGACTTCTTCAACTCTCCTACATATTTGCATAAACTCATGAAAGATTTTTCATAGTTTATTTCCGCTGGGGTGTCTGCAGTTCCTACAATAGCATTCAATTGTTCCCCCACAAGGATATGAGCTACGACCTTAATTACAAGTGTATTATTCCGGAAATAATCTTGCGTTTCAGGACAATTGTCTTTTATTAATGTGGCACTCACTCTATCCCCAACACCCATAACTTCATAAAATCTTTGCGGACTTAACATTTCCTTTTCGTTTTTGCCACATGAAAACTCGAGACACGCAACCAACAATTTTTCGCTATCCACAAGTTTAGCTTCAACAACTAATGATTTTATTGGCTCTTTACATGTAGGTTCTTTAATATTCAAGGATAGTCGAACACGCGACTCCATACCATCTATATGAAATTCTGGCCCTACTAGTGTTCTAGTCACTTTATTGAAGAGGCTTACAGTCCAGTTGAATGTTTGCGTTTTTAACTCTACACCTGAAGCTGCTTTTACTTGCTGTAGGGGATAAACATTCTTTAAATTAGAAATTTCAAGGTGCTCAATATAATCAGATATCGCAATACTGGGGCTAGATAAGATGTATTTTAAATCGCCGGTATAAAGATACGAGAATATCAAAGCTGCTGCTTTTTCATTCGAAAGAGATAAGTCAACTATCATATCCGATGTAGATTGCTCCAGCATATTCACTATTTTCACACCATAATTGTACAATATAGCTTTATGGAGAGAAAATTCTTCATTTCCAACTGTAGTTGTTATGTCATGATAAAGGAACGATTTGGGAAGACCAACTAAATCATTTGACAATTCCATCACTCCAGTTATTTTAGCATGTGGAAAATCTTGTTTTAACCCAAAGTTTACAAGCATACGAAGTTTTATGATTAAATTACCGTATTGCTGCTTAGTTAACATTTCAAGAATATCTTCACGGGTAATAATACCGATTACGATTTTAGACATTGGTTCAAAACTATGTATACGTTCAGGTGAATATGAATCTTTCTCATTTTCATCTAGTATGGAATAAACCCAATGAACTTCTACTCTCGCTACCTTAATATTACCTGGAACCATTTCCAATTTCATTAGAATATAAAATTCATTAGTCATGTCAAGATGTATTCTCCATTGAGTAGCAACAGGTCCAAGTAATGTTATCACTGGACTACTAATCAGCGTTTGATTACAGCTTATAAGTGGAAAACGTTCTACTTCCCACGTTATCATAGCATTTGCAAAACGCCTCTTTGGCCTAACCTTATAATCCTCAATACGACTCATATTTATATTTATTTTTCGGACAAAATATCAATCAAACCAAGCAAAAGTCACCATGTTAACGACATATTTATATGGTTCTATCTATAAGATTATCCTACAGCTTGAATGCCAGAAAAGTTTGTATTAATACAAATAATTAATTTGGTGCTTACACTTTTCAACTCGGTAAAATTTCAATTTCCAATGTGACATCAATATGACTCATTCGCATTTTCATCCGAGGATAACGAAAAAGACAGGCAACCGTGGTGCTATAGCGCCTAGAATATATAGTGTTGAAATTGTCTATCCCTTTACTACTTAAATAAGCGCTAAAATATTGTATACCTTAAATGTGCAAGGATGCTGCTGAAATATGAAGATCGCAGCAACATCTGCTGGATATTTTCTACAACTGCAAGATATTGCTAGTCTATACAATGTAATACGAAAATCCCGCAGTTGTCGCGGCGATCGACACTTGAGATTTTAACAGTATCATCGCACGTTTAAGGGATACAAATTTTTAGCATTGTTAGGATAGCATATTTCCACACCAGGTATTCTAGACGCTGCAGTTACAGCGCTTAGAATACCTAGTGTGGAAATATGCTATCCAAACAGTGCTAAAAATTTGTATCCCTTAAATGTGGAACGATACTCCTAAAATTTCAAGTGTCGATCGCAGCGACATCTGCGGGATTTTCGTATTACTAGTATTACATGGTATAGACTAGCAATTTCTTGCAGTTGTAGAAAATATCCTGCAGATGTCGCTGCGATATGCATATTTCAGCAGTATCATTGCACATTTAAGGGATACAATATTTTAGCGTTTTTTTAAGTATTACAGGGATAGCCGATTTCGACACTATATATTCTAGGCGCTATACTGTAGTGGTGCTACAGCGTCTAAAATACCTAGTGTGGAAATATGCCATCCAAAGAGAGCTAAAGAATTGTATTCCTTAAATGTGCGACGATACTGCTAAAATGCCAAATGTCGATCGCAGCGACATCTGCGGGATTTTCGTATTACTAGTATTACATTGTACAGACTAGCAATACCTTGCAGTTGTAGAAAATATCCTGCAGATGTCGCTGCGATCTGTATATTGCAGCAGCATCGTTGCATATTTAAGGGATACAATATTTTAGCGCTTTTTTAAGTATTACAGAGATAGCCGATTTCCACACTATGTATTCTAGTCGCTATAGTGGTGGTTTGCGCGTATTTTTTTTTTTTTTTTACAGACCGCTGGAGTCACGTGATACTCGAATGCACCAATGCAGTTGTACGAAAAGAGCACACGTCACTCTAGCGGTCTGTAAAAAAAGACTCGTGGAATGCACCGCGGTAGCCTGCCTTTTTCGTTAGCCTCGATTTTCATCCAGTACTCAACCTTAGATCTTTTTACTGTTGATGCACCAAAAAAGCATTTTTGAAATACATTATAACATATAAAATGGAGTGGTTTTCACTAATGAATAATTCAAAAGATAATTAATAATTCAGTGATAACATAAACTTTTAAAACTTAATTTTACTGATCCGTAATGAATCGAAAGAAGGCATGATTTCTATAAGTTGGTGATCTATTGTTAACTTGAACTGAGTAAAGGATAGATTTTTGGCTATTTTGGAAACCATATTGGCCAGGCTTAAAGAGATACCTATATTTCTCGGAATTTTCAGAAGAAGCAAAAATTTTTCAAAAATGCATCTTTCTGATTTGTCATTCTCTTTTCGAAAATGGCAAAAAATTTACCTGGATCCCTGAACAATTGTCCCCGAAAAGCGACGATGCCCTTAAGTTTGTGTATTGTATTTCACGGTAGGGTGCGTGTATATTAGAGTGGCGCAATACGCACAGGGTACATGCTCAGACTACAGCGCCTAGAAGATACAGTGTGGAAAACGGCTACAAAATAGTGCTAAAAAATTGAATCCCATAAATTTACAACGATACTGAATAACAAGATGTCGATCGTAGCGCCATCGTAGTGATTTAAAAACGATAGTCATTCTAAAAGAAACTCTTTAACCTATTTCGCGTCATTCCTTAACTAAATTAGCTTATAACAGACTAAAATATCTTATATTTATAGTTTCCGATATTTAACATTCTATATTTTTTGAAAACACAGGGTTTATATTGAAAAGAGTTACGAGATGGCGCTCGTATCAGCATATTGCCGCTGAACATTGTTGGAGATTTATGGGATACAAGTTTTTAGCACTTTTTAAAGCATTATAGGAATAGCCATTTTCCACACTGTATCTTCTAGGCGCTGTACTTAGACGGACGTTTATGTTATAGCGACTAGAATATCTAGTGTAGAAATCGGCTATCCCTGTAATACTTAAAAAGCGCTAAAATATTGTATCCCTTAAATGTGCAACGATGCTGCTGAAATATAAAGATCGCAGTGACATCTGCGGGATATTTTCTAAAACTGCTAGAATATTGCTAGAATATTGCTATACAATGTAAAACGAAAATCCCGCAGATGTCGCTGCGATCGACTCTTTGGATTTCAGCAGTATCGTCACACATTTAAGGGATACAAATTTCTAACATTGTTTGGATAGTATATTTCCACACTATGTATTCTAGACGCTGTATTTATGTCCAAACTATAGCAAATTTACATTCCAGAACCTTGGCGACACTATCCTGAAAGACTTCGATTAGACGAGTGAGACAAGTTAAGAAGCATTAGTTCGGCGATAATGGTAGGCTGGCCCATAGATAAACATACAAGACAGGACACTAACGGCAAAATCTCTAATGTCAAATATGTTTAGGCTCAATGTTTTGCATATCTATTCTTTCCTAAACAAGGCAGCGGCGGACGATATTGTATTTATACTTGATTTATTTAGATTCTTTTTTATCGTACTTGCATCGTTTACCATTAACTTACAAAATAATAATTATAATAAAAATATAAAAGTAAAATCCCCAGAAAATTCAATTAAAAACGTAAATATGTAACTTTATAAGATTGAATTGAAAAAAATCAAATTTACATATTGTTTTAATTTATTCACATCAAATAAAATTTTATTAAGCGTAGTATCATTATCTCTATTTTTTTTAATTTTAGATTTATATAATTCTAAACATGTGTAAAAAGGATTTTTCTCCCGCCTATAATTTTATTATTATTTCTTATATGTTAATATTAAAAATATTATTGAACTGATTGTACGTTATTTACATTAAAAACAATCTTTTTATTTTATCTGTGAGAAAGTGAAAATGCGTAAATTTTAAAAGATTATTGAAACGATTGTTTAATACATTAATCTTCATAAATTAATAAAATATCGGCTATAAAAATTTCCCAACAAATGGTAATATTTATGAAATTTCCGAGACTTGTACAGCGCAATATTTTGTACAGTCGTGGAAAAAAAAAGTAAACACCCCCTACTAACGCGACATTTCTAATTCCACTAGACTTCTTTTCTGGTGTGCTTCAGAGCTGTTCTGATTGGTTGGCACGCTCCAGATAAAGTGGCCAAACGCTCGAGCATCGTTTGCAGTGCCATCGCTAAGACTTTTTATTGGTGGGGTAGAGAACCTTAAATTGCCAAGTCAAATTTCATTATTTGCCAACTCGTTTTATAATTTTGCCAACTTACCACAGTTAGAAAATGTAAAATTGTTCTTATTTGTTAAAAATTTTATAATATTCCCAATTAGTTTTGTAATTTTTGCCAAGTCTATCAGAAATAGAGCATATATTATAGTTTTTATTAAAGTTTTAAAGCAATTTGCTAACTAAGTTTGTAAAAGTGCCAAGTGTAATAACATTCGCGAATGTTTGAGGGGGAGTCTCCCCCCCCCCCCCTTAGCGAGGCTCCTGATCGTTTGCACATATTCGAATATTTGTTTTCAGTTACTATTTCGTTTCTGATGCTACATAAGTTTGATTTGAATAAATTATTTTCCATTTTTAGATGATGAAACTGCTATTTTCTACTTGAAAGTATTCAAAAATACCTGTATAAAACTCATCTCCGTCATTTCCATACTAAAACCGTTTTTTTTTTATCTTTTAAGATAAAGTCATAAAGACTGTTTCATAAATTTTAAATGTTATTTGTATTAAAAATTGTTTTAAAATATATAATTTATATTAAAAACGCATTTTCGCTTATAAAATGCCGCAGTTGCAGGCAGAATTTGCATATCTAAATCATGAAAAAATATAAAATCAGAAACTTTTTTTTTCCTTTTTTTGGGGGGGGGGGGGGAATACCTTCTAACTGTCCCTTGAATTTTCAACTGAATCCTCCTATACCTCTGTGAAACATATTTAAAAATTCCATATTCAGTGCTAAAAAAAGAATACTTTTCAGGGTTATTTTTATTATCAGCGTTACAAAAATAAATAGATAAAAAGTAACCCTGGTTTTATATATATATTTTTTCATGGTTTAGATATGCAAATTCCCCCTGCAATTGCAGCATTTTATAAGTGACAATGCGTTTTTAATATAAATTATATATTTGTTTTATAATTTTTAATATAAAAAACATTTAAAATTTATGAAAGGTCTTTAACTTAAAATGTTTGGGGGAAACAAAAACCAGTTTTAGTATGAAAATGATGGAGGTTTGTTTTATACAGTTATTTTTTAATATTTTCAAGTAGAAAATTGCAGTTTCATCAACTAAAAATGGAAAAAAAATATTCAAATCAAACTTATGTAGTATCAGAAACGAAATAGCTGAAAACAAACATACGAATACGTGCAAACGGTGCCCGGACGTCTAGCCACTTCATCTGAATCGGACCAGCCAATCAGAACGGCTCTAAGGACGCTAGAACAGGTTCTGAAGTACGGTAGAACAGAAGTCTAGTGGAAATAGAAATGTCGCCCTACTAACTCCTCAACAAATTATCGTAGACGAAAGTTACTGCCATCGAAATAAAGTCTACTTTTAAATGATGTATATAAAATCAGCTTAGGGGGCCATCTACACATTAAAATAAATCGAAACTTCATTTTTTTCAATATCAATACCCAATTTTAACGAGATATTTCAAATCTTCGGCTCAAACTATGCCAAGATACCAAATTTCAAGTCATTTGAATGATAAGTTTTTGAATTATAAACATTCAAAATTTAGTGCTTCTAATGTTAAATTACATTTTCATATTTTTATTTATATCTCCTGAAATTATTATCCTCATGTGCTAATTTTTTGTGTAGCAATAATACTAATATACCCAAACATAAATACGCTGAATTTGCAATTTTTAAAATTTTAAGATATGAATTATGAAATTAATATTCGAAAAAATGATGAATTGCAACCTACAATTTTTTGATGGACTTAGATTTATTAAGTCCTGCTTTATGGAAATCCAAAATTTCACATTTTTATTCCAAGTAGTTTTCAAATTATGCTTAAAAAACGGCAAAATGATGGTTTAAGGGGCCGTCTGGGATAGAAGTGGGTAGATATTTTAAAATTTTTTCTCCTCTCCTGTAATCTAAACAGGCTTCATTGACTGCTTCAGTGACGCTTAAGGTGCCTTGATTAAGAAGGGGTCTCTCTCGGTTTACAATCGTGTATCGAACTTCAATTTGGATACAGCCCTTAAAATACGCTCGTTTTAAAATAATTAATTTCTCAGAAACTTATGGTACGAATTGCATAAAAATTTGCTTTTAGGCTAATTGAAAGGTGTAGAGTTCATTTATGCTATCGAAACTGTGTACTGCTATTGAAAAAAACAAAGTTATGGTTTGTTTTAATATGTAGATGGCCCCCTAAGCAAATGTTATATACATCATTTAAAAGTGGACTTTATTTCCAATCATTCGGTAACAGTAACTTTCTTCTACGATAATTTGTTGAGGATTTAGTAGGGGGTGTTTACTTTTTTTTTTTTCCACGACTGTACATTTTTATATTACATCATTATTTCATGCAGCCTTAAATCCAATTATATCGTATTTACTTGATGTATAACATTCAAGATGAAAATTTTTGCTCGTTTTTCGTTGCACTTACAGCGTTCACTCTTTATGTACAAAACAAATATACCGGGCGTTTCAAAAATTCCGTGCGAAAGTAAATCGCGATTAAAAAAAAAGATGTATAGATCGGAGAGACATGCGGTTTGCAGATAAATATTAAGCTTAGTACAGGATTTTGTAGGACACCAACAAAAAAAGTAGAATCCCGACGGCTGAGGGTGCTGCTGCAGATAATTTCATGGAATAATTCAATATTGTTCACACAACGCAAGATTTGTTTACAAAAACATTACAGAATACTGCATGTGTACTTTTTTGTACCCAAATCATGCGTTGTATGAGCAATATGGAATTATTCTATGGAACTATATGCAGTAGCGCCCTCTATTGTCGCGATTTTGAACTATTTTTTTCTGGTTGGTGTCATACAAAATCCCGTACTACACTGAATATTTATATTCAAAGCCCATGTCTCTCCGACACATTGATCCTTTTTTATCGCATTTTACTTTCGCACCGAATTTCTGAAACACACGGTATATATCCGTGAAAAGGTAACGTGTTGAAAAAGTAAACATGCAAAAAATCCCTGCCGGCCCTGCCTAAAGGCGGAGGTAGATTTCGAAGTTAAGTATATTAATTGCACAACCAAAAACTAAATCATCATTAGATATAAATCCACTTTAACAGTTTTATCTGGCCGCTTTTCCCGAGTTTTTATTTCATTTTGATATAATAGCTGGTTTTATCAGAATCATGTTAAGGCGGTATTCAAAAAAATACTTTGACGTGATTTTTGAAAAGATTTATAAGCGACATGTGTTTTTATTTTTCTTTCAATTAATTGAAACTTCATTAATAAACAATTATTTTCTCAGTAGGGCAATATTTTTCGTTTCTAATACAATCGCTTCGGGAAATTCTATTCAAAATGCCCACTTTGACATCATTATTTGAAATATGTTCTGCCTTTATCAAAAAATCAAGCATAACGGGACATTATATAGTTCCTGAAGAAGAGAATCTATCAATTGGATGCGTTTGAGAGCAAAATTGAATTTAAAAATGACTAAGAAAATAAGCAGTTTGGATTTCAATACACGCTTAATAAGATGTTTTTTTTCTTCAACCGCTATGTATTTTTAATTTGTTTTTGCTGTAGGTATTGGTCCTATCAAAAACTTGTCTATATAAATGTTGAAGACAATATTAAGAAGATATATGATAAATTCATGGGGATTTTATATCTTGTGAATTGACGGAGTTATGGAAATTTTTCTTCTTCACCCCCCATTTTTTGATTTCGTTTTTATTTATTTTTTTTTTTGCGGTACGAATTGGTCCTATCAAAAACTTGTGAATATAAAAGTTTTAGATAATATTAAGGAGATGTATAATAAAATTAATTGGATTTGATATCCTGAGAAATGACGTAGTTAGAAATTTTTTTTCTCCCAAAAACCCTATTTTATGCGCCCCTTGAGCTCATTTTTAATTTTACCAAAAATCTGTGATACATAAATTTTCGGTCATATTTTTAGAAGTAATAAAAACTTTAAACTGATTTGATATGTACAAAAATTAATAAGTTATGGGGGTTTTTCGGTTTTTACAAACCCCTCGCTATTTCCATCCCCTTGGTCCGATTTTGCCCATTAACGAACTTGACTGAAATGTTGGATATATATATATATATATAAAGTTTTTTACTCAGAGCGGTTTTGGGTTCTAGGGGTCATGATCGGCGTAGATCTGCAAAAATGTTTCAGAAATTCCAACACAGGAACGACGCCAATAGGTAGTATTACATACGAAATCTGCCTAACACTAAAAAATGAAAGATCACAATAAGGTAGACGCTCAATAACAAAAATATTCCAAGGATGGGAAGTTTTTCCTCCATTGTCACTAAAGGCGCTGCAATCGCAATCACATTACCATTATGCTCTATGGAAGCGTACTATCTTGTTTATTTATATATTGGATGGCAAAGATGCTTAGCGATTCGGTTTAGTCCAAAATCGCCTCAACCAATCAAATTTTATATCTCGTATGTCGCGCCACCCTCATATATAAGAGGCATCAAAGTTCACGGTATTCTACACATTTTTAAAATTTTAAATGCTTTCTTTATTTTAAATGTGAAAATTCGTGGTATAGAATTCAAATATAAAGCTTATTACGTTTTCAACATGTTTTAATAATGTCCCGACCAAAAATTTTCTCACATTATTTATAGCCCATATTTCGAAATTCTCTCGAATATAAAGATATCGTTAATCGAGAGTAACAAAAAAGCCTCCGCACTAACTTTCGTAACAGCGTCTAGAATAAATAGAGTGGAAATTTTATATAACATTAATACTTAACCCTTAAATGCCGTGTGTTGCCTTTTGGCAATATATACAATTTAGGCTTCTAAAATACTATTAGAATAATGTTGAAGCAAAATGCCTAATGTTGCCAATAAAATACATTATGAAAGTATTATTAAATCGATTTTCAACATGTAGATGGCAACACTTGGGCTGTATAAGACTAAAGATAGATTTATTTTTTCAATTGTTGATACACGTCCTTTTTGTTTTGTTTAGAAGCTTTCGAAATACCCTATTTTTTTGCACTGAGCAAATAAAATTAATTTCTCATGATAGGTCCTAAAATTCTTGTGTATTTAATATTATAGAATTTTATCAAGGAAAATTATTTTTTCAATTAAAGACCAGTATTGCGGATTAGTATTTTTCCCATGATTTATTTAAAAATTGAAAGCCGAAAAATAATGTTAAAATGATTTTTGAAAAATCAGGCATTTAAGGGTTAAAAAAAGGTTGAAATATTGAATCCCTTAACTGTCCAATGATGCTGAAAAACAAAGAGTCGATCGCAGCGACATCGGCAGAAAATTTTCCAAAACTGCAAGACGATTGCTAGTCTAGACGTTGTAATGAAACCGTGTTACATTGAAATTTGAAAATATTATCGCAGATGTCGCTGCGATCAACTCTTCGGATTGTTGCAGTCTTTCGGATTGTCAACATCGTTGCAGATTTAAGGGATTCAAATTTTTAGCACTGTTTGGATAGCCGATTTCCACTGTAGTGTCTAGAAGATATAGTGTAGAAATCAGCCAACCAAAATGTGTTAAAAAGTTGTTGCCCATAAATGTTTAACGATACTGAACGAAAAATGTCGATTGTAGCGACATCTGGTAGTTCAAACGTAAGTTTTGTATAAGGATTCAGTTGAGAAAGCGTTTCGGTGAGTGAGGAGCTAGCAGATGTCGCTGCGATTGATATTTGTCATTGAGCATCATTCAACATTTAAGGGATTCAATTTTTAAGAAAATTTTTTAAAAATTTACTGGAATAGCCGGTTTCCACACTTTATCTTCTATACGCTGTACTTTAGCGTTAGGCCACTAGAGTCTCGTGATGCTCCTTTCCTGCATTTGCATTCGTGCATTCGTGCATCAAGTGGCTCAAGCTATCTAAAAAATTAGACAAGTGTAACGCACCGCAACAACCTGTCTTTTTAGTTAGCCTCTATACAGCGTTTAGAATAAATAGTGTGGAAATCTGCTATCCAAACTGTGACCAACGACAGACAAGGTCAGTTCATGACGTGAAAGGAGCTGGATCATCATTACACTGTTAGGAATCTGCAGCTGTAGCTGCATAATCATTACACCGATTGTATAGGATATCTCTACTTTGACCAATCAAAATTCTCCAAATATAGTAAAGTAATCGTTTTATATAAATGCGGTGGGGTAACGATGCAGATACAGTTTCATATTTTTAAGAGTGCACTCAGCTTCCTCGTAGTAAAGTATTAAGAAAATAGATACTCCCTTTAAAAAGGATATTTAATTTACATTTCAGGACTCTAACAACGATCCCTATATATTTGAGAAAACTTTGGCACGCGTCACGAAAACGTCACACAAAGCCGGCAAGACAAAAAAAAAAAAGATCATTCATTGGCTCGAGGATATTCACAAGCCAATGAATGACCTTTTTTTCTTTATTTTGCCTTCTTTGTGTGACGTTTTCGTGACGCGTGTCAAGACTTTCTCAAATATCAAGGGGGCGTTTACACTAATCGGTCTGTATTGCTTTTATTTATAATCTGTAGAGTGTCATGATCGTTTAGAGATATTTTTTTATGAATTTGGTGAATTTTTTATTAGTTAAATTTATTATTACATTTTGGTGTGTCATCTTACTGCTTGAAATGAGTGTTTAAGCCTAACGATAAAGTGATATATAATTTCATATTTTCAGAACTAAATTTGTTTTATTGCTTGTCTTATGCTATAATCTATTTATTTTATCGATCGAATACGTTGTTTACATTTTTTTCTTTCGCCATAAAATTAAATATTTTAAATTTTGTATTCTATTAAATTTTACATTTGTTTAGCAAGTAGCTTTTGTTTACTTTTAATTTTCTTCTTAAAAAGTTTTATAGGGTTATCTAACGAAGTAAAATTTATTTCTAAACATGTTTTTAATTTTTCGTTGCGATAAGATTTAGTGGTTTTTCTATAGGCCTGAATGTTACTGTATCTTGGCTTTCTGTCATTTTTTTAATTGTATTTTAAAACTTAAGATAACTAAATTAGAGTTTCTGAGATGTCTAGACCTCCAGGTTGATGCATACAGTGGTGACGTCTTTGTTACTGTTTTCTGGGGCGCGAAGCGCTCATACACGCATTCGTGATCGCAGATTTGACAAATGTCATGCATTTCAGATTGTTATTCATATCGAAATTGATGCATCCAGGGATTGTTGTTTTCCATAGACGCTAAACACTCATACGTGCGTTGGCGATTGCGTTTTTAATTAATTTCATGCATTTTGAGATTGCTACCCGGCGATTTTGATGCATCCAGTGATTTGTGTTCCATGGGCGCAAAAGGCTTATACATGCGTTGGTGATCTCGGCTTTAACAAATTTCATGCACTTTTGAGATTGTTATACGACGAGGTTCATATATGCTTTGATTTTTACTTTTTTCGTTTTCATGACCGCGAAGCGTTCATACAAAACAAAAATAAAATACTAATTTCAAAATTTTACAAACTCTAGCACAAACAATACTAACATTATTAAAAGTGCGCTTATTCCTTTGCAGAAACTGAAAAAAATTATTTGATAAACCACGTAAACCATGTACATATTTACGTATTTTTTTTTAATATTTAGAATCATTATTAAATTGAGTTTTAGTTAAATCATTTGAATCAAAAATATGCGTTGCCACTCAGTCAGTTGCCACTTTCAGCACATCAAAAATCAGTATGTTCTGGATCTAGCGAGCCAATCAGAACCGCTGATCTTCACAATAGTACGAAGGCCTAACTCCCTCTTCTGTTACTATGAATCCAGTCGTCCGCCCATGGTGAAAATGCGATAGAATTTCGGGGGAAAACTTATGGCAAAAATGATTTTCTCCCATACAATATTATGGTGGTAGATAAATATATTCAAATTCGATTTTCTTTTTTTTAAATATGACAAAGTTGCTTCAACTTTCACTGATAATTAATTTTTATTGAAAAAAACTACCGATCACAAATATGTAATTTGATATTATTTAAATATAAAATCTAGGTAATCTCAACAAAACGAAATTTAAAATTATTCTTTAGTATTCATCATTAAAAAAAGAAAAAGTGAAGAAATAACCAAAAGTGATAAAACCTATGCGTGAAAGGATGATAAAATGCCTCTAATATTAAGAAAAGTACAGGATTCATTGCTTGCACGCATTGCAAGTGTGATGCGGTTGTGGCAGAAAATGGACCGGTATGTCAGATCTCCGTACTATTATGGAGCTCATATCAAAGGCACACGAGCGGAGATCCGAGGTAGTGTGTGGAATCATTACGCACATGATATGATCATGGAATATGTAATAATGACAGACTTTGGTAGTTAATGGTTTCAAAACAACTCTCCAAAATGTGAAAATTTGAAACGGCCCGATTTCTTAAAAATTTTATCGTAAAGTTGCAATTAACTGTAGTTCCTCTGTAGGTGACTCAGTAAAGGTGCTCGTTCGCTATCTTGGTGGTACATCGACTAACCACATACAATGCCAGTTCATGACTTTTAAAACGTCAAACGGAGAGGATCATATTTTCACGGCGATTGGCACAAAAAAGATGGGCGCGTCACTTTGTACCGATCTCCGTGTAAAGATGATGTACTTCGTGTGACGCTTTAAACGTCATGAACAGGCCTTATATGTCGTTGGTCGCGGTGGTACAGTATTTAATTCCAAACGCCTTTTATATTAGGTTGTCTCTACATTGGAAAGCGACATATGCATTGTACACATTCTCAGTCCGTGTTTCGACAGACGTTTTTGTCCATTATATGGCAAACATACATTATAATTTTGGTGATACATCAACGACTTCGATTATAGCTTCGCGGAAATGTCAGGCTCGCCAAGATGATAGATGATTAGTTTTTCTCCAGAATCGTTTAGATCAGTTAAACTTCATATCCACTATTAGAGCGTCTAGACGATATAGGCTGGGATACAGGTAGATATTGCGCTGTTAGCGAAACGAGATTTATCAATCAAAAGTTTACATTTTTGCGAACACTTTACTGTTTTAAGTAAGCAAAAGTTCTGATTGGTCAATTTCGCTAACAGCGCAAAATCTATGTGGATCCAGGCCATAGCGTATTAGCTGGTCAACCAAAAAGTTCTAAAAATTTAGATGCAATAAATGACGATTCCGAACGATAAATGTTGACCGCAGCGACATCTGCTTGCTCAATCTTTATACAACTCTTATACACTAATTACGTTGTAAACGATCTTTCGTCTGACCATCTCCCGGTTGTACTTAGATTCGAAATGGGCAAATTCCAGCTTGATATCCCCCAAATCTTCTCGGTGAACTGGAAGAACTTCGGTCATTTTCTCGAAAACATGGACACCCCACCCGCTGAGATTCACTCTACTGAGGACGTAGTATCTTCTATTCAGGCATTTGGGGACTCTTTTCAGTATGCTTTAGAAGAAATTGCAAAACCTAGGCAGAGAGTTGTTGATCCATTTCGACTACCTGATCACATCAGGGATTTGAAAAGAGAGAGAAATCGTTTAAGACGGGACTGGCAAATGACTAGAAACCCTGTTGTTAAAAATGATCTTAACAGAAAAAAACCCACCAGATAGCTGCTGCAATCAAGGAGTTTAGTATTTCCCATTGGAACACTTATATTGAGTCTTTTTCGACTACTGACAACACAATTTGGTCGGCAACGGCCCGCATCCATAGGACACGAACTCAGATTCCGGTCTTAAAGGGCCCCAATGGTATGGCCTACTCAAACACAGACAAGGCTGAACTCACTGCTGACAGTCTTAGAAGCCAATTTACTCTCAATCATGATGTCATCAATCCCAGAATGGTCGATATTTTCAACACTGAGGTTGAACGTTTCTTAAAAACTACTCATGATAACACACTCACTCCTGCAACTCCCTCTGAGGTGATTTCTTACATTGGGAATCTCAAAAAGAAAAGATCGCCAGGCCTCGACCGAATCTCTACCAGTATGCTCTTGCACCTCCCACTTAGCTTCATATTTTCTCTAACTCTTCTGATTAATTGCAGGTTAAACCTCTGTATGTTTCCTGATTGCTGGAGAAGGCACTCATTGTCCGGATTCCAAAACCAGGACAAGACATTCATACCCCTCCTAGTTTCAGGCCTATTTCCCTTCCATCTTGCTTACGATCGGTCTGAAAAAGTTTGTTCCCTCCAATTCGATAATTATACCCGAGCAGTTTGGGTTCAGTCTCAAACACTCGACTCAACACCAGCTTTGGAGAGTAACTGAACTTATTCATGAGGGCTTCATACATAGTCAAAAAACTGGCATGTAATTCATAGACATTGCTAAAGCTTTCGATCAGGTCTGGCATTATGGACTTATTTATAAGTTGATTTTGCTCAAGGTCCCTCCCCAACTGTTTCTTATCTTCTGAGAATACCTTAAAGGTAGGAATTTCTGCGTTAAAGTTAATAATTCTCTATCCTCTTTTCGCATTACCGAGGCGGGCGTCCCTCAAGGTAGACTTATTAGCACGTGGCTGTTCAACCTCTACATTTATGATATTCCTCGATGGATTCCCAACGTCTGCTTAGCATTATATGCGGATGACACGGCCATCATGACCAGCAACAGTTCACTATACATTGTCTTGACTGAACTACACACTTATCTTTTGGCTCTTTATGTCTGGCTTAGGAAGTGGCGTATGAAAGTCAATCCAGCAAAAAGTGCCGCCAGGATTTTTTCCAACAATTCTATCTCTCCAGACGTTAACCTTTCTCTTATGGGTGATGACATAACTTGGGTCACCAATTATAAATATCTAGGTATTTATCTAGACTCAAAATTAATCTGTGCTAGTCAGATTAAAGAAATAATAGTCAAATCAGCCAAAGTTCAAGGATCCCTTAAATCTCTATTGACTTATCACAGCCGTCTGTCACTTTCAAATAAATTATTACTATATAAATCCTTCATCAGATAAGCGATGACCTACGGGTCAGTTGTTTAGGATTCGGTCTGTGAAACTCAAATGCACAAAATTCAAACCTTTCAAAATTTGGTACTGCGTAAGATTTGTAAGGCCACAACGTTTGTCCGGAATGACAACATTCACGCTGATCTCAAGATTAGCTCTATCTCACAATTTATAAAGAAACTTGCTCAAAATTTCCACAGAGATCGCATTCTCATACCCAACGAAGCGTTGCAGTCCATCCAACCATACTGCAAAAATAGTGCTCGTGGAAGGAAAAGACCGCTTGCCATCTTGAGCACAGATGACGAATTTCCACCGCCTTCCAAAAGAAGGATGAGGGAGCCACTTTAAATGCATCGTTGTGGGATTCCAAATTCTAACTTTAATGTATCCCATCTTATTTGCTATTTGATATATTACCATTAATTTCATTTAGGACGTCTTCCAGCCTTGCTTTCGGCACCCGGGTTCTGTTAACTTTTCTTCATAGCTTCATGTTTTTTATTGTTAGAAAAAGTAATTTCTCAGTTTTCCCTTTTTTTTTCTTTTTTTTAACCCATTATTATACTTGTACCTTATTCTAAACTGTTTGCATCATATATCATATTCAAAAATAGCTTCTGCATCATATCTTAGAAAAACATGTAGATAAATATATAGCTCTATTTTGGCCCATTTACCCTCCACCTTCTCCTATTATTGCTCAGCTTTCCTGACTATCTGACAATGATCAAAGCACATCTACAGAAAGCTCCTGTCACCATCAGCTTCATTCTACCGCAGCCTGCTGCGAGATGAACGTTCTACCTTACATAAAATCCCGATGGTTCCTCATAGACTGCTTCCATATAGATGAGAAGTAAACGTGGGCATTATGCCCCACGTAGTCATTGAAGAAACGATCGTCTTTGTTCTTTGATGGCGCAATCAGATGTCACTGTTAACAACATAACCATCCGAATCGTTGAACATTTCTCGGATACCAATTTTAAATACTTTTCACATTATCACTGGAAAACTCCGTTACTACAGTATACCTTTTAGTAGATGTACCCGTATGTCACCACTCTTATATCAAGGCATCCAACTTTATTGTGGCATTTCCCTTTGTTGTAAATCCATTCTGCTCTTCGTGCTGTGAATTCTGTTCTGTACTGTATGTCATAAGATATAGATATTGACTTTTGTGGACACTTGTTGAACATTCAGGGTTATTTCTGAACATTTTGTTTGATGGTCGTCTGTAACGCCTATCTGAAGGGTTTCAATACAGTCGCCTTTGTGCTTTAGTAGTTGCCTAACAAAATGTGATAGTCATTTGTGTTTTGTGTGTTGTAAATAAGGTTACTAGTTATTAGTTTAGAGTATATTCCTTGTCCGTAAATAGGTTATAGTTTAGATTTTAGTTATTTTTGTTTTGACTGTTGGCGCAATCGCCTCTTATTTATGTAACAGATTACCTATTATGTGATTATGGTTTTAATATATGCCGTTGTGTTCCGGGCCTGGTTCCGTTGGATGGCAGTGGGGAACTCCCCCCCCCCGGGACATTCCCCCATAAACCTCACGATTGGGGTCTCAGTGGGATGCCTTCTGTCCCTTTAGTACTGTATGTCAAATAGATCAATTATTACAACAGTTGTGCTTATTATATGAAATTAATAAACTATGTAAGAATCATTCGAGACAATAGCCTTGGTAGGTGTAAGTCTCAAACCAATTACCCAAATCAAACTAGCGACAACATAGGAACCGTTTGCTTGTATCCTCCGTGGCTGGTTCAATTGCGTCATATACAACTAATTGTCCTACAAATTTAATGAAATAATTTTAAATTGTAAAGCCTGTGTAGGAAGAATAGCAACAGATTCGAAAAACTAAATTTTGTAGCCAAAACATTTTAGTTTAGTAAAGGAATGGAAGATGTGGTTACACTACATTTTTTTTACAGAAAACTTAAAGCCTCCCAATCATTCTACACATTTAAAAAAACTACAAATTTCACAGTTAATTTAAGTATTACCTTATTTATTTAAGAATTATTTAAGAATTAAAATAAAAGACAATTTTCATCTTGTTTAAACATACCTTTTAAAATTCATTCAAATATGTATTTTATTTATTTAATAAGGTCACAAATGACAGAGTAAATGTTTCAAAATTTCGAATTTGCGATGGCTTAGATAGTTCAAGAAAAAACTAATTTATATAGTTAGATAACATATAAATCTTTGATCAGAGCCTTTAAGTTCGTAAAAAAAATACTACGCATGTTAATGTGAATATTTTTATGAACATTTCTTAAAAGACATTTTGTACATATTTAAGTACAATTTGTGTAAAATCTATTAAAGCTAGAAAAAATAAACTTTTTATGGTTTTAAAGATAGTTTGAATTTTAGAACTATCCAGAGGTATGAATAAAACTATAATATTTCAAAAGATATGCAGAAAAAAAGAAAAAAAATATGATCTCCTAAATGTTTCAGTAAGTATTTATGAGTGAATATCACAAAATGTGAGATTTGGAAAATAAAAATTTTGAAAATTTAAATCGTTTCAAATTTTCTGATTTTTTTTAAAATATTGGTTGAACAGCTGAATAAAGGAATTGATATGTAAAATTGTTAAAGTTTGAAGAGCTTAAGTTCATTTTTTTGTAATTATAATTATTTGTCATTTTCTTGGCATACGTATGCCAGGATAATGACAATTTCATTCTAAATCATTTTTCACATTCTTGATTTTTTTTTTTAGCTCTAACATTTTAATTTTGTTTAAAGGAACATGTTTCCTCTATTGTACCTCAAATTCAGTGTAATGTTCAGTTTTATTTGTATTCATAGAAGCCAGGAAAATGACATAATAAAAGTGTACTCAATTTTTACAAAGCCTTTAAACACATTATTTTCAAAAAAATATCTAAAAGATCTTGCTGGTAGCAATTATTTTACTACTTCTGACTTAAACTATGTCAAGAACAAAAAGAATTACTCTGCAGCGCCCTCTTTATACCTCATAAAGAACTAAAATGAGCAGGCCAGGACACTGACCTTAATTTTCACTGACAATCATATTTTAATTATGGAAAATTATTTATAAAATACAGAGCTTGACCTTCCACATATATGTGTTATATAAGGTATAATTATTAATTAGAAATTTAAAATTTAAAAAAAATGGAAAAAAGATATTTGTACATGATAGCAGAAAGCCTTTCACTTTGCACACATCACAACGTGACAGCCAGGAAAGTGAAAATCTGAAATTTTAAGTCTTTTAATTGCTTTATTTTTACATTACTTTGAATATAATATCTCTTGAAAATACTTCTAAGAATATTTTTTATTAGAATGTAAAAAAGAAAATTGCATTATATAACATTAAATAGAAATTTTATTGTGCTGACTGCAATTTTCGTATTTTGTGTTATTGACCCTCATTCATTTAACTTCTTTAACACTAGAACCGCTGTAGCGATCATTTTCACCGTTATCAAACAAAAATATTTCGATTATCACCAGAAATTTCTTTCTAAAATAAGTTTAAAATGTACAACGGAGAAATAAGTTAAATATGTTAAGTAGTTTCAATTAAAATTTCCGGTATAAAATATTTTTATATAACTTCAGTAAAATTTCAGGCGGTTCTAGTGTAAAAAAAAAAATGAAAAATTCATTTAATTAATATTCATTTTTATGTTTTTGATCCACATGTAAAATTTAATGATAACATCTGCAATGCTATTACCACAGAGAAAAGATAAGTGGTGGAGTGCGTTTTCCCATTATTCCTTTCCTTGAAAAGTGGCCCCAAAATGAACGGTCCTATTCATGTAAATTTTTCCACATTTAGAGCGTTATTGCTTACTTGAAAATTTCAAAATTGTTTCCAGTCGTGAAAAAACACATATAATTACTCAATATCCACATTATACTTGTGAGCTAGTGCAAATACATAAACAAAGCAAAACAAAGCAAATTAAATTCCGTTTAAAACTAGTAAAAGAAGTTTCTGACTTTAAGTTAACAATACTGTAATTTCTTTATTTTCCTTTCGAAAACATATGCCAGCCCTTCTCAATAAAAATCACGAAACTATTATATTGGTTCCACTTTGGGGTTGCCAAAGGTCTCTCCACACCTATCTCATCTGTGTGACTATTACAACATCTGAAAACTGGCCTATGATCAGAAACAAAAATAGTGGTAGTCGTAGGCGGATTTTTTCCAGAGTTCGTTTGACGCCTTGAATTTTAACACCAGCATTTTCTAAAAATATTCTTCACCTTTATTTAATGAAATAAAAATAAGGCGAATGATACTATTAGAAATGACTGGTATTTAAATTCAAAACTTGGACAAACTATGAAAACAATCCATGCACGAGAGCCACTATTTTTGTGTTAGAGCGTATGCTTAGAAATCAGAGGGCTGTGAATAATATTTTAGGAATGTAACAAATGCATGTCTTTAAATTAGAAATTAATTTAACATTATTTGTTCATAAACAAATTAGATGGTTATAAACATAATGCTTAAGCTGCTTCGTTCACACTGATGAGATGCCCTTAAAGCCTTAAATTCCTCTTAACCATTTGAGACGCAGAGCACTTCTGAGTGAATGACACCGGAATTTACTTACAAATTTATTTGAAAATAAGCAAAATCTACTTTTCCCATACATAATAAATGGAAAATGTTTGTACCAGAATTCTGGTGTCAGTGTGACATTTGGGAATCAAGTTGTGTGTTCCATTTAATGGAACACATAGCTACAAAGGGTTAAAAGATACATTTTATTTCGTTATTCTATGATTTGAACCAAGACAAATGAAAATAAATCACTAATTACCGTAAATTCATCTATTTTTTAATGTTCGCTTTCGAAAAGTAAAGAAGGGAATAAAAGAAGAACAGATCGTATCTGAATATTTAAGAAATGTAGTTGTAGTCCAAGAGCCGACAGCACAAAAACCTATGTTATGAAGTACGGGAAAAAAAAAAAAAAAAAAAAAAAAAAAAACTTTATTTTATGGGAGAAGTAGGCGAATCTAATGTTTCATGTCTGCCGGAAGTGGAGTAGTACATAAGACAAAAAATAACACCGCCAGTGATTAACTTGTAGGTTTATCATTTTGTTTGTCCTACAAACAAAGGTATGAAAACATGGAGGATAGCTGTAGGACAAACACAATGATAAACCTAGGAGTCAACCACTGGTAGTATTAATTTTTGGCTTATGTACCACTTCACTTCCAGCAGACATGAATCATTGGATTCCCCTACTTCTGCTCTTCCGTAAAATAGAGGTTTTCTTCTTGTGCTTGATAACATAGGTTTTTGTGCTGTGGGCTCTTGGACTATTGTCACAGGAGAGATGGAATTGTACTCCCTGAGTTTCCAAACACAGCTGAACGCGAAAATCTGGTGTTTAATCATTTTTCAAGAACAGAATAATTTCACGAAGATTATGTCCTTCAAGGTCATGAGATTTTACCCCCACCTGCGTATGGGTGACCTAAAAGGAGCATTTTTACATAGCTAAACTGGATGAGTTACTAGATAAAATACGGAGCGAGATCAAGGCGGCGGCAAAAGCAGTTCTGGTGTCCACTGTCAGAAACATGCGTTATAGTGTTCGTGCAAGTTTGGAAGTTAAGGGCGGACAATTATAGCCATTACAGTGACAATGTAATTTCTTAAACCTACTTGTATGGTACGTAATTTTTTTTTCCATCTGTACATTTTTTCCGAAACCAATGTTTTTCGGGTCTCTATTCATGTGATACACATTGTATAAATAGCCTGTAAATTTTATAAAGGAATTTTTTTTTCATTATTACTGAATATGTAATGCCAATATTTATAGAAAAAATATCGTACTGTACATTCCTTTAACTACCTGTTAAAGTAATTTGTGAATTTATGTCATAAACAAGGTACAGTCGTGGGGCAAAAAAGTAAACCCCTACTAATTCTTCAACAAATTACCGTAGAAGAAAGTTACTGGTACCGAACGATTGGAAATAAAATCTAGTTTTAAATGATGTATATAAAATTCGCTTAGGGGTCATCTACATATTAAAGCGAATCCAAACTTCAGTTTTTTTCAATGACAATATCCAATTTTAACGAGATATTTCAAATCTTCGGTTCAAACTATGCCTGGACACTAAATTTCAAGTCATTTGACTAATAAGTTTCTAAATTATAAATATTCAAAATTTCATGCTTCTAATGTTAAATTACGTTTTCATATTTTCATTAATATCTCCTGAAATTATACTCCTAATGTGCTAATTTTTGAGTAGCAATAATACTAAAATACCCAAACATAAATACGTTGAATTTGCCAATTTTATAATTTTATGATATGAATTATGAATTATAAAATTAATATTCGAAAAAAAATATGAATTGCAACCTACAATATTTTTATGGATTTAGATTTATTAAGTCCTGCTTTATGGAAATCCACAATTTCACATTTTTTTCCCTAGTATTTTTCAAAATATGCTTAAATAATGAAAAATGAAGGTTTAAGGGACCGTCTGTCATAGAAGTGACTAGATATTTTGAAATTTCTTCTGCTGTCGTGTAAAATAGCAGGCTTCATTGACTGCATGAGTGGTGCTTAAGGTACCTTGATTAAGAAGGGGGCTCTCTCGGTTAACAATTGAGTACCGAACTTCAGTTTGGATACAGCCCCTAAAATACGCTCGTTTTAAAACAATTAATTTCTCGGGAACTTATTGTATGAATTTCATAAAAAAATTTTTTAGGCTAATTGAAGGGTGTAGAGTTCATATAGGCTGTCAGAAATGTGTAGTGATATTGAAAAAAAAAACAAAGTTATGGTTCGTTTTAATATGTAGATGGCCCCCTAATCAAATTTTATATACATCATTTAAAAGTAGACTTTATTACCAATCGTGTGGTACAAGTAACTTTCTTCTACGCTAATTTTTTGCAGAGTTAGTAAGGAGTGTTTACTTTTTTTTCCACGACTGTACATTAGGGTGGAACTAAAAACCGAAGTTTCGAATTTCATATTCTAATAGTGATTATTTTTTTCCTTTTTAACTCCGTAAAAAGAAAATATTTTTCTTTTAATTTTAAAATGATATTTTCCGGTTCCTCAAAGCGCCTGATTTTCCCTAAAAAAAGAATAAAAGCCAATGATTGAAAAGTGTTTTAAGCTTATTGTTAAATTTATATTATGCAAAATTAAAATAATGAAGTGTTAATGTCCTGTAATAAAGAGTATAATTTAGTTTTAGTGCCATGGAAAAGATGGCCCCACTTTATTTGACTTTTGTAAAAGCTAGCGTAGTGGGCAGTAGCATTGTCTATGATTTATTTGGCTGCGACTCATAAAATGTTATTCTCATTTAGCGAGTGTTTACAGTTTCTTTGATTATTTTTCAATACACAGTCAGCGTCAAATGTGACAATGTCTACTAACGTGCCTAAATCTAGAAATTTGTTGAAGTGTCTTGTATTTCGTGAAGCAAAACAATTAACATATGACACTTTGGCGAATTTTGTCGCCAAAGTGTTGCCGCTGCCTCATCTTTGGCGAACATATGAAGATGTTATGAAACATTAATTATGGGTTCAATTTAACTTAAAATCTGACAGCTGGAATCTAGAACACACTGTTTCTGACATATCTAAAGCTGTTTCTGATACAATTAGAAGTGTATATTGCTGACACCTTCAATTCCAACGGTTTCTGATACACAAATCATAAAAAATGATTAAAGGCTTTCGTGAGAAATGTCAAAATTTGAAGAAAAATATCAAGATTAGAAAGAATAATCCCACATCCAATATAAAATTGCAAAATGTTATATAATCGTGCAAAAAACTATTCTTTTTCTAAATGCACTAAATATTATCATGCATCAGAACAAGAAAGTCACTTTCTCAAGGACCAAAGAGAGGATAAGATGATGGCAATAGGATCAATAGATATAAAAACTACAAAAAAAGTGTAGCAAGACTGGAAAAGGAAATATCAAGGAAAGAAAAAGTTATTTTAAAAGAAAAAAGTGATGTTTTGATTGAAAGACTTACCAAATGAAGAAAATGGTTAGGAAGGAAATAGTTCAATCAGTAGTTCTTCTAAACCTGAATTTGACAATCAGCAAGGTGAAAGAACCGGATTATTAGACAGAACTGCAAATATTATTGCAAATGGTACCCTAGAAGATATGGGTATTTCTCATGATAATAAAGAAAAGGTAACTGACAAAAGGAATTGAAGAAGACAGAGAGAAAAGGAAAGGAAGAATTTGAAAAAACAAGAAAGACGAAATGAGTTAATTATAGAAGGTTTGTATTTTGATGGCAGAAAGGATAACAGTATGATAACTGAAGCAAAGGGAAAAAATATGACGAAGAATCAGCAAAGAAGAACGCATGATCTTAGTTCAAAAACCCGGATCAAAATATATTGGTCATATTTCATAGACATCTTCTTCTAATATTAATATAGCTACTGTAATTTTGGTGTATTTTCAAAATAATAATACAGACGTTTCAAGTTTGATATTTATTGGGTAAAACAGAAACACCGCCAATGCAGGACGCAAATCTGGAATTGTCAAAACATCGGAAGCAAGTCTCTAAAAACTTAACAATGGATAATTTGTTTATTAACTGCAAATGAACTTTTTTTAGATACTTATTTCTTGCTGGAAAAACTACGGGTACAAAAGGATTTTCTGGATGAATAGGAAAGCAACTTGAAAAAATGCGAACATATTGAAATTGTATAGACTATAAAAACATGGATCCTGTCTTGACGGACTGATCGGATGAAGAACTTTAAAAAAAGTAGAAACAAGGGGTACATCTGAATTTTAGATTTTCCTTGTAATGCTCAACAGCGGAAACTTTGTCCCGCTAGCTGCATCAACCGTTTTTAGATATTAAGTAAGAGATGGCTTTATCTTGGGAAAGTTGAATTTCTGCAATGTAATGACAAAGTTTGCATGAGAAGCCAGTAGGTTGAATATCCAATTGAATTAATCCATAACAAAGGGAGGTATGGAGGGTGGAAGTCGATGTTTAACCACCTCCTTGTGGTGACTTCTGGGTAGTATTTGCTTAATATCAGCAGATATGAGCTAACAGCTACGTTGTTTACTTTAAGTTACTTTATACTGAAATTTTAAAACTTTGGCGTCTTTGAGGAACCGGAAAACAAATTAATTTTAAAAAGCCTTTTCAGCCAAAAGTTTAGACATCCAAAAAGGAAAAATGTTTTCACTATTACACATTAAAACAAAAAAGTTTTTTTTTTTACCCTATACTTAAGTTCCACCCTACTGTACATTGGAGAATGTATTAATTTGTCTAAATTTCATAAAATTAATATTGTTGCAAAGAGATTATTTTTATTTTTTTTAACTTGAACTTTTTAATGTGTATTTAAAAGGAATAACGTTATGCTACATCGACCTAGAGTTTACGACCTAGTATGGTTTGCGTGCTGTTTCATATAAGACCTGCCACCATAAACTATCGAGCACCAGATGTACAGACGAATGATTAGAATGGGAAAAAATTCAAAATTATGAGACACCCACGTTAAAAAAATGTGCGATATTCTGTTATATGATTTCATTTATAAAATAATATTATAGTAGGGAGCAAAAAATTTGGTGAAATTCTTTTTACACAAAAATCAAAAATTTTAAATGTATATTATGTGTATACATTATATTATGTATGCATTATATTGTGTATACATTATATATTATGTGTATATATATAAATGTGTATACCACTTTCTTTTTAGTGATGAAACTAAGTACATAAGTAATTTTGATTTCATCTTACAGTAATTTGATTTCCGTAAAGATAAGTTTTTGTTATAAGGATATAATTACACTAAAAATGTTTTGAAAACAGAGAAACGAACTTAAATTTTGAAGCTTACGCGGTATTAGGGTGATGTGAGAGAATAAAATACACTGGGGTGCAAAAAAGATACGAACAATCATGTAATTGTCTAAATAAAAAATATATTTTTATTAATTTATATGTAAACCATATCATTTTTTTTTTACCTAACTAAATTGTCAATATAAACATAAGGAAAACATTCTAAAACAATCTTTATAAATATAACATAATAAGTTACATTTTTATTCGATATACAGTGGGAGCAAAATGATAAGAACGAACAGATTTTTCGAAATTATACAAATATTACATGCCAGCTGGGATTCTTTTGTATTTAATAATTTCAATTAAATATTGTATAATAGAATTTATATGGTTATGAATTTGTCGAGGCGGCAAAATACATCACACCTCCAAAATGTCAGATTTTAATTCTGCTTTCGAGCTATACTGCACGATTTCACCATTTTTCGTTATATACTGCTCACTATATTACCCCAAACGTTCTTCATGGTATTCAGGTTTTGAACATTGACTTACCAATAAAGTTTGAGATCTTATGTATACTTAAACCACTTCTTTGTGTCTTTTTCAGAGTGAATTTAGGCATTGTCGTTTTGAAAATTTACTTTAAGCCGGTAATTTTTTCATTCAGGTCCAACAAATTGTTTCTAACATGTGGATATAAGCATCTCTATTTTGTTTATCCGTCTAAAAAAGCAATTCTAAACTTACCTTTCGAGAAAACAGCAGCCAAAGCCATTTGGCAGCCCTACCTAATTGGCGCGTGGAAAATGCGTCCCTTTCTTTTTGAAAATGTTGAAGGCCAATTGAAGGCCATTGAAGGCCATTTCAATATGAATGAATACCATCCGGAATACCGCAATTAAACTTCTTTTCAGCACTGAAAGATAATTTTAGACCAATTCGTTCAGATGTTTCTCTGAAAACTGAATGTGGCTTTTTTATATCACCAGATGTTAAACGTGGACACCGACGTGATTTTACAATTTAAAGAATTTCCGACATCTGTATTGTTCTTCTTACAGCCGATACTGATGCTGGCGTCTTTATCTGTTTTCCAATTTCCTGTGCTGTCTTTCTTTTACCTGGAGCCGTGCGAACGATCGAACTTTCGGCTCGTTTCGAAAGAATTTTTAGCGCCCTTGTAGATTTTGTAGTAAAGTAAATAGTTGGATTCTGTAAGAAATTAAAATGATAGTCTTTGAACGTTTAATTTTATCAGAAATTCTTTGGCGTGGCATTTCGAAGTTGTCATAAGGAAGAATTTTTAATCACCCTGTCGTCCACATGTTTCGTGAGCTAAACGAATGTTCTTAGAATCTTTTTTAAATGCGTTTGATACACTGTAAAAAAAACGGACTAAAATACGGAAATACTACTAGCAATCTAGACGCCAGTACTATTTCCGTATTTTAACGGAACTTTTTCCCGTTAAATTCCAAAAAAAACGGAAATTTTGCTGTAATTTACCGGGAAAAAGTTCCGTTAAAATACGTAAATAGTACTGGCGTCTAGATTGCCACAAATTACAGAAAATGTTCCGTTAAATTCCAAAAAAAAGCGGAAAATTTTCAGTAATTAACCAGGAAAAAGTTCCGTTAAAATACGTAAATGGTACTGGCGTCTAGATTACCAGTAGTACACTGTTAAAAATACTTTTGTACAGCAACAGAAAATTTCTGGCAGCAAAAAGTTGCCAGAATATATCTGTTTTCAGAAAATATCAGTTAACGAAAGAATGCGTTATCAGACGACAGAAATATGTAGCGATACAGGTACTTCGTGTTGACAATTGACGCTTTTCCCAACAATCAAATCTATAGGTCGATTCCTGTTGGCGAGGGGGTGGGTTTTTTTTTTAACAGAAGAATCGCGTATTATAGGTTAGGTACACGAAAAATTTCTATTTACCGATCGATTTGTTTATATTAATGATAATAAGTATTTATAGGAATTTCTCCTCCAAACTATTACAAAAGTAATTTAAATAGCTTATTCGCAATAAAATATTTAAACAGTTGAATTTATAAAGATTTGTGAATTAAGTACATTAAAGACTGGAATAAGTGAAAGAAGATATCTTAAACTCCTCCTCCCCCCCCCCCTCCGGAATAATAAAATATATATATATACGATATAAGGTAACTCCTCCCTCCCCCATAAAAATATTTATTAATAAAATAAATATATGTATTGAATGTGATTTATATCTATATAAACATCACCATAAAAAAATATTTCATTTCAGCTAAAGTGATAAAATGAGTTTTCATCCTTCTTAACAGTTTACAATGTTTTTCCGTATATAGTAAATGGTCATTAACTAAATAAGAAAAAATATTACAATATAATTTAAATTAAAATGTTAAACGAAATTAAACTTGCTGATTCTATAAAATGAATGGTTAAAGCTTAAATAGGAATTATTTTCAAAATAATTCACACAGTTGTAGCTCAAAATTTATTTCATTAAATGGAGTGAATAAAATTTGCAAATTTTAACTTAACCACCACAGTTAACTGTAAGATTGTACTAAAGAAAAAACATTTCTTCAGAATCAACGTATGGAACGATTAATCAAAATATCGATCACTCCATTTTAAACAACATAATAAATAGTAGAAAATGTGATAAATTTAAACAGTAAAAATATATGAATAGCGCCAGATCTAATATATATTATTCTGGTTAATGTTAAACGAAAATATCAGTTATCTATAACTATAATAATTAATGCAGCTATTCCATGTTTATTATTAAAACTATCACTCCAAAACTAATCACGTATGTTAATTGATGACAAAATTAATTCAAAATCTCAATCAAAATTTCTAGAACTAATACATAGGAAGTAAAATTAAACTCTTAGTCATAAAAAAGTTAAATATAATAAGTAATCATTCTACAGCTATGTAAAAATTCAAGATTTGTAAACTAATCATAAACTTAAGATTATGAATTTAACTTAAAATAAACAACTGATCAAAAAATAATGTCCAGATATTAACAGAATTTAGATCAACTAAGTTTACTAATGTGCATAAATAATGAAGTATAAAATAATACTAATAATTTAAGTAAATCATATATTATAAAATAATAAAAATAATAATAATAATAATAATAATAAATAGTATTGCTTAATTAAGATTTTTAGCAAATTGGAAATTTTTTTCATACATATTGTTACGTTTCGGAAAAACATTGTTAGATATTTAAAAGAAGGATGAAAACATACCTTGTTATGCTTGTTTTCTAATATAAAAACTACTCCGTTTAATGTTGTTCTGATGTCAAATGTGTGTGTCGCCGGTTCCAATGGTGATATTGAGGGTGATTTTCTTTAAAAAATTCTGTATATATTATTCTTTTCCAATTGATGAACGAGCTTTATTGAACTTCTGCCATTTTAAACAGTACACAAGAGACAAGACGAAGACACAACAAATATTTCAAGAGAAGCGATTAGCGTGGGGTGTACGATAACCAATTCTTATTGGTAATTCCAAATGACCTTCTAGACGTCAGAGGGAGTGACCTTTCGCTCAAAGCGTTTATTCTGCTATATAACAGTTTAATCTGTCGCAATGAGAACTAAAGGCAAAGAAAAAAGAATATTTTGTTGTTTCACATGAAAATAAGCGATATGAGGTTGGAGTAACATAAGAATTCTGTTAACGTAATTTTTACTGTCGGAATTGGAAGATTTTTTTCTGTTCTATTAAGATTTTTTTTTACAGTGTATTTCCGTATTTTAGTCCGGTTTTATTTTTACAGTGTATGCGAAAATATGTGCCAATCACTTTCCGAGGTTTCGAAATATTTACAGCATTCTCATCATTTTGCTCTTTCGTAAATTTATCAAAATACATATTTTAAAACAGATTTAAAAATATTTATACAATTATTGTATACGATTACCTTAATGTTAGTTGGAATATCATGTATTCAATTTTAACACAAAGATTTGCGCATTCGCATACCAAACAAGAACTGATTCCTTTGTTTTTGTATGGTTCCTATCATTCTTTACACGCTGTAGATGCTCGTTGAACATTCTGCCTTATAACAGTAGTCCCCACTTGAAAAAAGCTTGACAAGCATTGCAATAATATAATGGAAGTTTGGTGTTTGTAATTGGTTACATGATCGTAAAAAGCGTAAAGTTTTTCAGATAATAGTAATGGTGGCTGAAGGAAAACTACTCATAATAAATTAATTGATTTATTTTCATCTCATATCTTTATTACCTACTCGCACATTATTCGTAGAGGTGTATATCACATTCGTTCTCCATTAATAAATATTTTTCAGGTAAACAGATGTACTTGCTAGTATCATATATATACGCTCCACATTTTCATTTTTTTTTTGTATTAATTATTATACTTTTGAATGTTCTTTATTGTATTTTCATTCTGCATATTTCATGAACGATTTTTGTAAAAAAAGGATGCACAAAATAGAGTTCATCCATTAATTCTGTCAAACTTAAAGACAGGATGGTTCAAAAACAGAGTGACAGAAGAATGGGGATGTGTTAACCCGTTGTGAAATCACACCAAACGAAATCACAAGAAATGAAAACATTTAAGTAGTTTATTTCTAATATAGGAATAGGTTTTTTACTATTAAATTTTTCTCTTTGTATCTTTAAAATAAAATAAGGTGCTTCTAAATCTCAATGTTCATATTAAGCCATTGGTTGGTTATTGAAATATTTCTTTAGTACAAAAGTGAAGATGCTTTATGCGTACGAACTTCTCGTCAAAAAATATCTGATACAAGCATTCAATACCTATTTAGTAGTTCTTTTACAACTCATTGGATACAGTAATGAGCTGGCAATACATCTCTCTATACAAAAGAACTATCCTGCTCTATCCCATTCTAAGAAAATAATAACAAAAGAACAATGTCAACAAAATTAATGGCCATGTTAACCTCCTCGATTATTCTTTCAGAATTATTTTCAAGTTACCCGACTATTATCAATAATAAAATGTACCCTAGTTGTAATTATCACTATCTAAAAAGAATATTTCTAATTATCACTAATTAAACATATGATGCGCATATTTCTATATTTAAAGTGATTCAAACATACTTCGTAGCATGAACTTAAAAGACATATTGATCCAAATCATATATGTCTAAGAAACATGCAATGTTTTTCTAAATCAATGAAAAATGTTTTCAGTAGCAATAATGCACGTTTTGATAATTTTTATTTTTATTTTTGTTTGAACCCAGGTTTATAATTCAGTTATTCAGTAAAAAATACAGGGTATCTTCGTTGATAATTGTAAACAGACTAAAGATGCATGGATATGTTCAACAGGCTTTTTGCGCAATGGCATTTTATCAGAATAGTGATGAAACTGGTTCTTATATGCGTCGAAAGAACTGGGCTAAATGCCTCATAGGTCGGAATACTGCTGACAACAAATATGGTGTCACTGACCAATTTGAGTGCAGATCCAGCATTGAGTGCATTTAGTCATCTCATCACATGTTTTTAAAAATAAAGTTAATCTGATGAAAATCTTCCTAAAATATCTTTGGTATTGTTTATTGAGCCTTATAAATGTATGGCTTTTTTATATGTACAGTTAGAGGGAAAAAAAAAACACGCCGTCTATTTTAATCACCAAATTTTCCAATTTAAAATGGATAAGGTAAATCCAGGTTTGCTTTATTTCAGTTATTGGACATGTGATGGAGCTAGATATGTTTCTACTCTCCATCGTTATAAAAAAGCATAGTAGACGGAGTTAACAACGATTTATTTCTTCAAATAAATGTTATATTCATAAAAAATGGTAAGTTTGTCGTTTATTGTATATTCTCATAAGATAAAGATAGCAGCAGATGGAATATAATGTATTTATCGGAGACTTTTCATGAAATATTTAGTGAATGTTATTGAAACAGGTATCGGATAATGTGTTAGTTTATAGGTTGCAGCCGTATTTCTTACTACTTCCAGAGCTATTGGCTGGAGCATCTATTCTGATCAAGTGGAGCGTTTAACCCTGAGATCCGGTATAAATGGCCAAAATCATTGATTATGTTTTTTGATAAAAAAAATCCATTTTTTTTTTTTTTTTGGTCATTTATATGACAGAAATATTTTTATGAAGTTCTACATAAAATTTGCAGCAGAATGGTTAAATCTGCACTACAAAAATCATTACTATGAAAAAGAAAAATTATGGGGTTCTTAAGGGGGACTATCCCTGACTTGCCCTATAGCCCTTCAATAAGAAATAATGTCTTATTTCCTGTTATGTTTAAAATATAAGCTTAGAGGGGCTTCTCCATAATGAAATTGTATAAAACTTTGAAATTGTCAATGTACACACCTACGTTTGTCATCATATTTTGGATTCTTCGGAAAATTTTCTCTTAGGATACCAAATGCGAAATCAATCGGTGGAAAAAGTTTAGATTTTTTGCATATTTAAAATTTTAAACTCCTAATATTAAATCCATTATTAATAGTTGCAAAAGAAATTTCAATGAGTATAGTTTTTAAAGCATAACAGCATAACACGGAAACTATTTGTTGGCATGAGGTAATATTTTAAATTCATATATTCGAAGCTTGAACAATTGAATTTCTATTAACATTTTTTTAGATTAGAATTGATATATATATACATTCAAGTATTAATTAAAAATATATAAATTATGAATTTGATATCAGAGAAAAAATTGATGTAACCTAATTTTTTTATAAAACAAATACCGATTTCCAGCAGCTTCAAATATTCAAATGAAACATATCACCTCATTCTGAAAATGGTGTTTGTGTATAGATACATTGTAATTCGTTTTAAAACTATCAATAATGAATTTAACATTAGGATCTTACAGTTTTAAATGTGGATTGTTCCTAATCTTATCCAGCAAATGGCATCCTGTTTGGTATCTATATCTAACATTTACCGAATAACCTAAATATGATACAAATTCAAGAATTCATATTGCAAATTTCCGAGTTAGTTACAATTTCAGTTTGGAGACTAACGCGTAAACTTTTTGTTACATAAATTGTAAGATGACAAAATGTCCAATCGAACGGCTATTTCAAACTTTTTCTGTGAAAATTTTAGTGATTAAAATGTATAGGTTGGACTTTTTTTTCCAAATGTACAACTTAAATTTTCATCTGTATGCATAGAATTTCTCAGATTGTGGAGACTTACTTCATGTTTATTTTATTATATCATATTTTACTATATCAAATTTGTGTGCGCAAATATGTACGTTTTTCTTGCAGATATTCTATAGAATATTAATAGAAGTGTTACCGATTAAGGTCCAATATATTTTGTTCGTCCAGGGCCTAAAAATTTTATGATCCGACCCTGGCGACAATAAACACCTTATGTATAGGAAACTAGGGTCACAATCTACATATCGAATAAAAAATCCAGGGTGTCTCCCTTCAAAAATTACACCACACAACCGAATTTTCGTTCATAACTTTAAAATTAATGAATACGTTATAATAACTTACTTTTCTTTCTATAAAATATGATGTCATCAAGTGAAGAGCTGAAAATATAATGTACGTCATTCATTAACATCGCAAAAACTGCCATCAACGTTACAAAGTGGTGGTCATTTCAAGCACTTCTCGTGGTGTCGTCTCATTTCAGACAAAGAAAGGTTATGTTTCAAAATTTTTGACAAAATATCTTTATTATTGTTAGCTATATTTTATTAGTTGTAAACGAAAATCCAATTTTTGGCAAACACATATAGTGAAAGAATAAAAATCGATGATGCCGATTTTAATCATGATATAAAATAATCTTTTCAAAAAAAATATTAACCGACTTAAAAAAAAAACGCTAAAAAGAATTAAATAATTCTTTAAACTTCTCTAATGACGAAACGTTATCCATTAACTGCACATCGAACGTCATGTATCGACATAAAAACGTTAAATTTAATATATAGAATTTAATATCTACCAAACATGGATTTTCTAGAGAATATTTTTTACAAAAGATTAATTTACATATTTATGATTTAATTTAAGAATATATACATATAAAAAGTAATCAATTACTTTTTGAAGTTGGTGCCAACCTATCTTAAGTATAGTAAAATCGTGAATATATTGTAGCTATTACCATGAATAAAGTGATAATGGAAAAAATTATACAAAATTAAAAAAATAATGCTCTATTTCTTCAGCAAATTATTTCTTTAATCATTATCGATTGTGAATGTTTGGCACCAACTTCAAAAAGTAATTGATTACTTTTTATATGTATATATTCTTAAATTAAATCATAAATATGTAAATTAATCTTTTGTAAAAAATATTCTCTAGAAAATCCATGTTTAGTAGATATTAAATTCTATATATTAACAACGTGTTAGTTATATATCGCTACCTAAGGTTTGAGAGCCAGTGCGTTACCCGTCTTGCCACTCAGCCCGTTCTTAGACGCCATTTTGAATGCGGGCAACGGATGGTGAGGTTTATTCTTCTATGTTTTGATATA
Source organism: Maratus speciosus (assembly GCA_963932465.1). Classification (NCBI taxonomy): domain Eukaryota; kingdom Metazoa; phylum Arthropoda; class Arachnida; order Araneae; family Salticidae; genus Maratus; species Maratus speciosus. The sequence continues at coordinate 504,005,505 of OZ010787.1, read as the reverse complement.
TTTATATGTTATGATTCATTCAAGTTTTAATTAATAGGGTTAATTTATTATAAGAATTTTTCTATGATTAATGAATAATTACAGTATGTTTGACTAATATCTTTTATTAGAGAAATTTCATTGCTGATGCTATCTATTGTTAAGGAAATCCAAACCATGTGGGTGACCAGTAGTTCAATAATAATCGAATCCATAGAAACGAGAAAAAAGTAAATTAGCTTTATAAACTTTATTACGATCCTGTTTTCAAAAACAGTAAATATTATAACGAAAAGGCCAAAATCTTTTTTTCTTTTTTAAATCATTAAAAATGCCACCAAAATACGCAGTTTTTTATCACCATAAACACATCATATCATTACATTGTTTACAGCTGTTGCTAAATGCTAAACTCTGTTTTGGGATTAGATAATCGTTCTGCGTACTCTTGCTCACCGCTCACTCTTGCACCACTTTATTCTACATTATAAAATTATCCGACAAGAGTATGGGATAAATAGTATTATAAAGCAAAAAATTGTTCATGAGTAACACTGAATTCACATTGACGGTTGCAACACCCGAACAAATAATTTTGCTTTTACTGCATTTTTTTTTAACTTCAAAACATAGCACATTTCAAATTTACATCGTCGAATATTGGGAAAAAAGGTTCTTTCAAATGCAATTTGTTTGAAAATTGTTTCTCAATTTGTTATTTTCTATGGTTTCTAAAATGAGTTTCAATAATGATTTTTTTACATACATATCTCTATTCTTCGCTTCTCTATTACGAAATATTAACTCATTAACACTTAAAATAATAGAAATAGTTTAACATTTGTTTCCGCTAAAATTCTATAACGAAATTAAATCTTCCTCAGTAAATAAACAAAATAAAAAAATAACATCAATAAAACACAACCTTAGGAGACATTTAATCGAACTTTGCGCTTACACCACTAAAGTTATCAGAATCAAAATGTATGCTCTAATTAGTGATCTTTGGTGATTAACTTCTGGCAGGCGACTAATACAGAAGTACGGCTTTTAATAAAGTTAAAAACTTTATTTGAGTGCACAACTGATATATTTCACACAATGTTTTTGATGTTGTTAGTGGACAATCTAAAAATAATTATATTCAATGTAAAAAAAAATTATTAGATTTTTCAATTAAAAAATGGTTTTCACCTAAATACTGTAACCGGGAGTCTAGAGTAGAATCTCTTAGTTTCATTAATTCACGGATATTTTCCGTTTTGAATAACCCATTTTCCTTTAAAATATTGAATATTCACCAATCTAAATTTAAAGATACTTGCAATCCTCCAAAGTAATTTGCCATGTCATCATCATAGGTGATTGTGTTTTGTGACCTGTTGTGAGAGTGGGGTGTGAAATACAAAGCTGAAAATTGCTACGATATTTCGTTATCAGTAATTCCGTAGAGAATGGATGTTTAATCGAGGAAAATCTGCGATTAAACAAGACTGAAATTTTTCATCAGAACAAATGATCCAAAAAATAGTAGCAGTTGACGGCTGTGGAAATATGTACGAGATAGACATAATTTTAAAGCGGCGAGAAAACCTGTATATAAATCTGATTTTTCAAATAGAAGAAAATATTCTTAAGTTGATTTAAAATTATCTGTGTTTTCCCAGAAAGATAAGTTATATCCCTATCTCTATTTGGTAACTATTTTGTCTGAATATTCGAAAGTGTAGATATTTAAAATGTATCTAATAAGAAGGCCACTAAACATGGTGCGCACAGTTTTTAATGATTTTAACCCTTTATGTACTGAATTATGAATTCGTAAAATATTTATCTTCTAAAGCATTTTTCGTGAATTGTTTACACTACATTAGAAGATTTACATAATCACTTAATAAATTTTAGAAGGATTGAAGGATTAAGAGGGATAAATTAAAATTGAATTTATAGGGATTTTGTGCAATATTTAGAACCCCACAGAAATCTTTTATTTTTCATATTTTTCTTTAGTACTTTGTAGAATTAGGAAATGTACAAATATAATGTTCTTACAATATAATTATAGAAATATTACCGAATTTAACCCCCCCCCCCTAACGCCAAGAAAACAGAAAAGATGCAAAGGCAACAGAAATCCTTTTAAAAATATTTTTGTTTCGTTTAACCAATAATGCTTTTGGAACAAGATAAAGTAATGTATCTATAACTCATTTTAAACTGTATTATAACTAATCGATGTATTAAATGAATTTTATAACAAGTTATTTTAATGGTAGTTATAAGTAACCGTAAGTAGATAAAGGTTAAAGAATGCTGTAGGGAGTATAAACCTAATTTTTCTGGTGAAAGGTATTCTTCAAATGGGCCTTAGTTTTTGAGAAATTGGCAGTCGAATTACAGCAAATGTTTCAAATACCCTTAGTTTGACATTTTACACGTAGTATTGGTGCTGTCGAGGTAAGGTGCCCGTTTTCTGTGGCATAGGAGGAGGATCGATGTCACCTTGTGATTAAAAAAGAACTAATTTTATGTTTTGACACTTTACAAACTGCATTATGAATTCCGCGTGTTTAAACTTTTTGATATTTTCCTAATAAATTACATTTACATTTTCGAATGTTTTATGAATATTTATATATTTCTGCAATTTATAATCTAATATTTCTATTGAGGCATGTCTAAACTAAATTACGTCTGGATTTTTTTTTATTTATTATTATTTAACTTTTTATATTTTAAGCGTAGATCGTTATGTATAACTTATGCAAAATGTTTTCACGTCGAATCTGCCAAAAGTATTTATGTTTAGATAATTCCAATAGAATATCTTCAAAATAGTAATAAAATATTAAAGTATTAACGCTTATATGCAAGTTTTTACCAGCAGTATGAACTTTGAATATCTTTTAAATACATTTATCTGTAACGATTAAACTCAACGTCAATTTTCATTTGCACTGATAAAAAATGAGATTACATTTCAAAATATTTTTCCATTCTAACAAATAAAAATATTCTTGAAACTCCTAGTGTCATTTTAAAAAATTGAACTGGAAATACAACAATGTGAGATAAAATTCATGCATATAAAAAACATTTTTTTTATCGTCTTTTCCAACTTTATTGATAATATCAGAATAAATAACATTTTATTTTTATAGAACTCGTTTAGCTTCTTTAATGGCATTAAAAAATCAAGCGTATAAAGAATATATGCATATTATGTTTGTTTATTAACTTTCCACCATTGTTAATAAACATGTGTTGAAATTTGAACCCCCCTCCTAAACACAGTTTAGTTTGCGCTACTTAACCACTCCCAACGATTCAGATTTTGAGCTCAAAATTTAAGTTTAAGTCTAAGCATTTGAAAGCATGTAATGAGATATAAAAAATAACGGTGAAAAATAGTTGTTGATTACTTCAAAGTCTAAAGCGCCCTCTATCGGCATTTTTTGAACTGTACCTTTAAAATTTATTTTCAAGAAAATACTGACATAAAGAATAGTTTTAGTGAAAACCGCAAACGAATCGACCAATTTTTCCGTTTTTTTATAATCATCTAAAATTTTGGACCCTAAACTTTAAAGGCGCCTATCTCCTTCGGAAGACGTTTGGGACCCTTAGTTTCCTATTTAATATTGTTTGTCTTGATGTGTACCCCTTAAAGTTTTGCCCAAGAGTTTAGATACACCCTGTATATATATATATATATATATTTAAAGGGCGCAAGGTGGGATTGAAACCTCCACCTACGGTATAGATGACGCCTCCAAGACAAAACGTCAAACTAAAGGGTATTTAAAACGTATGCTGAAATTTGACACCCAATTTCTCAACAACTAAGGCCCATTTGAAAAACGCCTTTCACCATTAGGCATATGAACCCTACAACGTACTTTTAAATCATCAAAATCTGTGAGTATCATGTTTTGCAGTCCCCTTGCAAGTAATAATCGGGAAATTTAAAAAATATCCTGGAGTGTTTAATTCACTTTATATGATACAGATAAGTTTCGTATATAAAAATTCTTGAATTAATGATATTTTTGAATATGTACTGGAAGAAAATATAGTTTTAGAAATATCCGAGCGTTAAACATAAGTTACTTGAACTGTATATGCAATGATTACTACACATAAATTGTGCTTTTCCAGGATTATATCATGTTTTTGAAATAAATTTTGTGAATTTGCATAATTTGGCTGTAATAATAAAAATCAATTTATTAATAAAAGTATTTAAAAAAAAACATCTTAAATTTCAATGCGATTTGTCACAATTTCTTGCAGTACTGACAGAGTCTATGTCAAGAAGGAAAAATGTTAAATGTTACCTTCCATGCAATCGCTATATAAAATCTAATAAAACATTTGTCAAAAGTTAATTTTCTATTTTTTACGATATTTTAGTTGTAATATATTACTTGTGTTACATTTTTTCAGCATATAAAATTATACTTTTTTCAAGGACTGACCAATCGTTTCGACAGGTGGTCACCAATGTGTCACCACCCAAAGTTTGGAGACTTTTGGTTTAGACGCGATGCCATTCCATTTTACAAAAAGCAGGGGAGTTCTGTGGAAAACATTATACAATATCTTCATTATTATTATAGTTATGGACAAAAATACGGATACTGCTTGGAGTTAGACACCTTGTGTGTGTTTCTTTTTTTCTTTCTTTCTTTTTTTTTCTAAATACGAGTATTCTTATAGAAGCATTTTTTGTCTTTTGATTATCTCTCAAAAATATCTCGGCTCTTATAAAAACATTACTCTTTCTTCTTAGTTCACGGTCACCTTCTATAAAAAGCGTTACATAATTACAGTGCAGGAATGACTATGAAAATTCGTAGAAATTTTCTCGAACTAATACAATATTACAAGCTATTTGAGATCTTATTGTACTTACAGCTTCCGATCGTCAGAGGACATCTTTGCACATCCATTGGAAAATTTTCTAGTTTCATCGGGCAACTTGCTCGTATAGTTAGTCTAAGTTAAAGAACAAATAGAGAAACACATCATAAATACAAAGAACCAATAATTGTAAATTTAAAGATTCAGATACAGCTAAATAAATATATGACAAATAACCTTAGTAGACTAAATCAAGTTTGAAAGAAAATAAGATAGTCCATTTAGAAGGCGCATAAAATCTGTTTAATCCACTCGCACAATGAATCAAGTCTGTTTTTACATACTTTCTCATATATGCCACCTGTTTACACACTTGATTTACTGTGGAAGTGGATAAAACATATTTTTTGCGCCTTCTAAATGCCACCTAAAAACCACCTATCTCATTTCTTTTTAAAATGGACTTGGTCTACTATGGTTTTGAGACCCTCATATATTCCTTACTAAAATTAGTACAGTTATCGAGTTTATAGTCATGCTATACCAATATAAGAAACCAGCTTTTCAATACTGTATTTTTTTATCTGTACCGTTAGTTCTGCCAATTTCACAGAAAATGCGCAGAGTGACAATCCTTACTCTGAGTAGGGGAGACCGGGGGAATGGCGACACCTTAAGGGAATTTAAATTTTTTCACCTCGAAAAAATGTTTATTTTTTAATAGTAAAAATTCTAAAGCTGAATCATTATCTTTAGTATCTGTATAAATTTAACCGTAACCATAACTGTAAAGTAAGAATACACAAAAAAATATTTTTTAAACCTCTGCACAGTGGCGGGATTACCCAGGACACTGGGGTAATTCCGCCACTGTACCGTGGTAATGCCGCCACTCTTTAATGACCTAGTACATGCATCAAATGGATACTAGGAAAGGCACAACCTACTGAAAATAGTTAGAAAGCAATGTAATTGAGCAGAATAATGTTTAAGCTTACAATTTACTTCATGTTGCAAAAGTCACTCTGCTGAATCGGCTCCACTACATTAAAATGAGGCCATTTATCACCCTCTTTGCATGGCGGCGGCATTACCCCTAGAGGACAATATGGCGGAAATCCCCAAGCAAAGCCGAAAGAAGAACCGAACTTGTTCAACACATTGCATCAAAATGTCGGCGAATGCATGTAGATTACGGGTCATATTATCTTAAATACCTAATGTTAAATAAAAGGTGCTTATCTCTACTCATTTGAAGCTCCAAAATAATAAGCAACTAGATGAAAACTACATTTTTCACTAGAACAAAGAACGACGTACAGCAAAGTCACTCTCACTATAGGCACTGTTTATATTGTTGGCCGCTATAGTGCAGGCACATTCACTATCTCAAACTGCCCTTAGTTTTTAAACTAGGTGGGGTGGCGGCATAACCCGGGTTGGCGGCATTCCCCCGGTCTCCCCTACATGCAAAAAAAAAAATCTCTACGACGTAGGGGAGACCGGGGGAATGGCGACACCTTAAGGGAATTTAAATTTTTTCACCTCGAAAAAATGTTTATTTTTTAATAGTAAAAAATCTAAAGCTGAATCATCATCTTTAGTATCTGTATAAATTTAACCGTAATCATAACTGTAAAGTAAGCATACATAAAAAAATATTTTTTAAACCTCTGCACAGTGGCGGGATTACCCAGGACACTGGGGTAATTCCGCCACTGTACCGGGGTAATGCCGCCACTCTTTAATGACCTAGTACATGCATCAAATGGATACTAGGAAACACACAACCTACTGAAAATAGTTAGAAAGCAATGTAATTGAGTAGAATAATGGTTAAGCTTACAATTTACTTCATATTGCAAAAGTCACTCTGCTGAATCGGCTCCACTACATTAAAATGAGGCCATTTCTCACCCGATTTGCATGGCGGCGGCATTACCCCGAGAGGACAATATAGCGGAAATCCCCAAGCAAAGCCGAAAGAAGAACCGAACTTGTTCAACACATTGCATCAAAATGTCGGCGAATGCATGTAGATTACGTGTCATATTATCTTAAATACCTAATGTTACAATAAAAGGTGCTTATCTCTACTCATTTGAAGCTCCAAAATAATAAGCAACTAGATGAAAACTACATTTTTCACTAGAACAAACTAACGACGTACAGCAAAGTCACTCTCACTTTAGGCACTGTTTATATTCTTGGCCGCTATAGTGCAGGCACATTCACTATCTCAAACTGCCCTTAGTTTTTAAACTAGGTGGGGTGGCGGCATAACCCGGGTTGGCGGCATTCCCCCGGTCTCCCCTATATTTTCAAGAAAACTGGGTAAAATTGTATGATGTCCTATATAGTGCAGCTAAACTACAATTTGTTAGCAACGGTAACAACCGTATTTCCATAAACATGGTTTTCACTAATGTAGTGCTCCAAATGACCACTGAGTATATCGAGGCATTGTAGCGCGATGTACATGCAAACGTACAATGTATAGCTGAACACGATCCTACAATGGAATTTTGTAAAAATAAATAACAAATCGGCATATCTCACGTGTTACTTTCGACTTTCGATAGGCTTAAAAAGGGCATAATTTTTATTTTTAAAATTATTTTTGTTTCTCATTTGTTTTGTACTTTCCCGCGATACCTTTTGCGTTTATTTTGTGATATCACACTTTGTTTTGGGATTTCTTTTTAAAAAAACAATGCGTCGAAGTAATATTTTTTTAATCAGTTTTTATATACATTGAATGAAAGGAATTGCTCACAACAGTTAATCCTGTCTTTGCAGAAGACACTGCTTCTATTGCATTAAAATCTGACTGTGTTTGAATTTTGCAACTACTCCCCCGACACTGTGATAAATTACGGGTTTAAAAGAAGACCAGTATCCACGGATGTCACAATTTTCGGAATTTTAAATTTTAAATTACTTCTTGGTATGTCATTATTTTAATTTTTAAGGGTATCTCCATAATGGTGACAACTACTTTACTTCCCTTTTTTCTTTTTTTTTTTATAACAATGAAGTAATGTGATATCGTCCGGGGAGGGGGGGAGGGGTATCTGAACTGGTGAACAAATATCTTTGATTTTGTTTTAATTGTAAAAATCGGTGTAATTTTGTTTTGTTTACCGTATTTTTAAAGACAAATGTAACTTAAACAATATACATCTTACTTCCAGATTTTCTATATGTATTAACAAAATGCTTAACGACTAAAATATTATAGATCCGTATGAAGCACCATTTTCCAAATTTGTTAACATAGATGAATAGACACTGATAGAATAAAGAGTTCATTCTGCTTATGGTGTCTGAATATAAGTTTTTACTATTACACGTATTTCAGCGGATATTAGATGTTTTTGTATAAACCGTAGCATCCCCCCCCCCCCAAAAAAAAAACAACAACAACAACAAAATCTTCTGCAAAGAAGCCTCTCTGCCAAGAATTAGAGAAGCAAACCACATTAGTTTCGCGATAATGGAATGCTCACTACGTTTTTACCCAAAAGTCTTCGACCAGTCAAATTTTGTTTACCTTCTTAACACTAGAAAGACGGCTAGCGGTCATTTTGACTGCTGCCAAATGATAATATTTCGGTTCGAACCAGAATTTTTTTTTTATAAATCTAGTTTAAAAGATACAAAGAAAAAAAAATAGTTAAATAAATATGTTATTAAGTTTAAATAAAAATTCTGGTGTCAAATATTTTTATAAAACTTGAGTAAAATTCCCCTTCTTTCTAGTGTTAAAATGGCACTATGCTATAATTGCATCAATTAAGCGTACTTCGCAAATTGCAAATTATATAAATTTCAGATTATTTATATTGTAATATTACTTGTTGCTTATAATAATGAAATAAATAAAAAAGAAAAGTGCCCAGCTAAACTGATGGCATTGAGCTCACAGACAATTCACACTAATTGTATATTATACTCTTATTTTAAAGAATAATGCCACTCAAAAAATAAGTGAAGGGGAATTAGCCCCCGTTTCCCCCTTTATACTTAACCAGTGAACCTCCAAATCTAATCATGGAAGCTCCTTATCATAATAAACCGGTACACCAAATTTGGAGCAAATAGAATAATCCTGCAAAAAAAAAAACATTTATCTAAATTAAGGGGGTGGATTAACCCCCTTTATCTTTAACCAATTAATCTCCAAAACGAATCAGGGAAGCTCCTTAACATAATAAAACGGTATACCAACTTCGGAGCAAATCGAATCATTCTGCATGAAAAACCCATTTATCTAAATTAAGAGGGGCGGGCTAACCTCCCTTTTCCCCCTTTACCCTTAACCAATGAACCCCAAAACTAATCAGGGAAGTTCCTTAACATAATAAACCGGTATACCAAATTCGGAGCAAATCGAATGATTCTGCATGAAAAACCCATTTATCTGAATTAAGGGGGTGGATTAACCCCCCTTTTCCCCCTTTTTCCTTAACCAATGAACCCCCAAAACTAATCGGGGAAGTTCCTTAACATAATAAACCGGTATACCAAATTCGGAGCAAATCGAATGATTCTTCATGAAAAACCCATTTATCTGAATTAAGGGGGGGTGGACTAACCCCGTTTTCCCCTTTATCCTTAACCAATGAACCCCCAAAACTAATCAGGGAAGTTCCTTAACATAATAAACCGCTATACCAAATTCGGAGCAAATCGAATCATTCTGCATGAAAAACACATTTATCTGAATTAAGGGGGGTGGACTAACCCCGTTTTCCCTCCTTTATCCTTAACCAATGAACCCCCAAAACTAATCAGGGAAGTTTCTTAACATAATAAACCGGTATACCAAATTCAGAGCAAATCGAATCATTCTGCATGAAAAACACATTTATCTGAATTAAGGGGGGTGGGCTAACCCCGTTTTTCCCCTTTATCCTTAACCAATGAACTCCCAAAACTAATCAGGGAAGTTCCTTAACATAATAAACCGGTATACCAAATTCGGAGCAAATCGAATGATTCTGCATGAAAAACCCATTTATCTGAATTAAGGGGGTGGACTAACCCCCCTTTTCCCCCTTTATCCTTAACCAATGAACCCCCAAAACTAATCAGGGAAGTTCCTTAACATAATAAACCGGTATACCAAATTCGGAGCAAATCGAATCATTCTGCATGAAAAACACATTTATCTGAATTAAGGGGGGTGGACTAACCCCGTTTTTCCCCCTTTATCCTTAACCAATGAACTCCCAAAACTAATCAGGGAAGTTCCTTAACATAATAAACCGGTATACCAAATTCGGAGCAAATCGAATGATTCTGCATGAAAAACCCATTTATCTGAATTAAGGGGGTGGGCTAACCCCCCTTTTCCCCCTTTATCCTTAACCAATGAACCCCCAAAACTAATCAGGGAAGTTCCTTAACATAATAAACCGGTATACCAAATTCGGAGCAAATTGAATGATTCTTCATGAAAAACCCATTTATCTGAATTAAGGGGGGTGGACTAACCCCGTTTTTCCCCCTTTACCCTTAACCAATGAACTCCCGAAACTAATCAGGGAAGTTCCTTAACATAATAAACCGGTATATCAAATTCGGAGCAAGTCGAATCATTCTGCATGAAAAACCCATTTATCTGAATTAAGGGGGTGGGGTGTGGACTAACCCCGTTTTTCCCCCTTTATCTTTAACCAATGAACTCCAAAAACTAATCAGGGAAGCGCCTTATCACAGTGAACCTAGGAAAAAATTTTGAAGCAAATCGGATGTTTCTATCAAGAGTTATCGCGTTACGTACATACGTACGTACGTACATACATACATACATACATACATACATACATACATACATACAGAACGGGCGGGCACATTAGCTCTCAGGCTTTGATAGCCTGTGAGCTAAAAACTATTAATATAGATATTTTTTTCTAAATATACAATGGCAGTTAGATATATACTCCCCCAAAAATTTATCTCGTATAATGCAAATGCCAGTCATAACGCTTCTACTCAAAGTAGTGTTATAAAATAATAAAATTTTCAAGATGACTTAAACGCTAATCGCAAAGTTAGCTTCTTAGAAAAACTTAAATGTTAACTTAAACACTTAAGTTATTAAACAAAATTAAAAAAATTACTTGCGAACAGAAAACTAATTATTATGCTTGCCACTTGAAAAAAGAAACAAGAACATAAATTTCATACAATTTGGAACAAAGTTTTATTTATAAATGAAAATTCACATTTACGTGTTTTTATTGAATGGTTCCAAAGGAATACTGCCTTTAAGGCTAGGAAATTTTCCCAATGCATATAATCTCATGCTACGTAGTAGTTATCAGATTCTGAATTCCTATTCATCGAAATCTGATGCCAAGCTATTTTATGGTTTGGCGCATAATTGCTTGCTTGACAATTTCGTTATGATATTTTTATCATTCTCATATGCTAATATAATTCTGCCCAAGGATCGTTAAGGTAGAAAAACTAAGTTAATTTTAACATCAGTTTTATTTTTGAAAATCGATTGGTTAATTACGCGGTTTTCCTGAATATTAAAACATTTTCTCACCATCGATATGAGAAATATGAATCTCTATAAGTATGAAATTATTTGAGGTGGCTATCACTATAACACGTGTATGAGCTTTTCGCGCCCATAAAAACAAATGAAATCAGTGGATTTGGCTAAATTGTAGTATTGGAATCTCTAAAAATATGAAATTCTTTTTAGCGGCTATCACTATAACGTGTGTGTGAGAGCTTCGCGCCCATGAAAATTAGAAAAAACACCACTCGTTTTGACAAATATTGTTTCAAAATATTTTTATGTAATTTATTTAAATATTGAAAAAACCTTTCCATTTTTTTCTAACTTTCCACTGTTAGAATCCGTATTTCGGTTTACAGAGCTCGAGGCAAACGTCATACTGGCTGGAGGCAAACGTATGTCTTCGCTTTCTTGTACAGTCAAACTAAGTATAAGTATACATGGCTGAAATGTGTAACAAATATCGTTCATCAAATCATAGTTTCGAAAACCATGGTTTGTATTTTAAAGGTTTTTTGTTTAGACTGATTACTCTAATAAGAGTAACACATTTGAAGGTTACGAAGTGTTTATTTCCATACGCGCAACGTGCACACTTTTCTGATATTTAATGTTTGAAGGAGAAACTATGTCGGCCATACTTGGTTTGAGCTGCCGAACTAAGCTTGTTTTATCTGTGCGCACTTTAGCAGAAATCGTTAAAAATTTATAAATGGGATCCTGATTGTCGCAGCCCTTTCAAATTTTGTATAGTAAACGTAAATGCTATACAGCCTTTGCTATTTTTCTATCACCACCACCTTATATTACTATAACCTATATTGCTGTATAAATACAGGGTCCCGACAAATTAAAACCCTTATAACTTGAACTTTAACTGTTGTAGACCATTTAAAAATTTTATGGTTAACGTAATCGTTATAAAGAATCAGTTAAAACACAAAACTGATGTTCAGATACTATGACAGCGTGAATAAAGTCCATAGGGACAACCTGAGTGATTATTTAATTAGAAACAGCACGTGGCTATAGCTGAGGATGAGAGAAATTCTACATGCAGTATCTGCTAAGCAGTGTGCAAAATTTTAATTGGCCAACTTTAATTTAGCTAAAAGTTAGGTTTGTCACGCAACATACTGTACATATAATTTGAAAGATATTTTTTGTTTTCTAAGGACAGAAGAACCAGACCATTTTGTTGCAACATTTTATCACTGGAGAGTATTTATATGTTGGATACGATTGGTTAAAGATTTGAAGTATCAGCATTCTCTGAATTATATTAGTAATGACACTGGTATTTCTGAATACATAGGGTATTCAGAAGTTTACGCTTCCCTTATCGGTGTACCATAGATAATGCCTCAACTCATAGTTTAAGTTGTACAGTTGCAATAGAAATATTTTACATTGTTCTCCAACAGCTATTAAATCAAAATAGTTATGCGAAAGTTACGAAATTTAAATTTTTATACCCGCCTACACTATAGGCATAAGTGCCAACCTTCAAGTTTTTGAAATAAAGGACATACTTTGAATTGGGTAATTTATTTAACTAAATGTGTGTTTTTTCTATGTGGTAGGCATTTGAAATTTACTTAATTTCATTTACTAAACAACTGTTCTGGTTCAAATAGGTTTATTTAAAAAGAGATCCCTTTTAAACGTAGACTCAAGCCTACGTTTAAAATTGGAGAGTTGGCAGGTATGTATAAGCCGTATTAAAAAAAAAAATCTCCATGTTCTACCAAGTAAAACAAAAAGAAACATTTTTGTGCAACCACAATTTATCATGTTAAGTTACTATAAATTTTATGATTTTTGAGCGTATTCCAACACAAAGCATCTGATTTCAGTCCAAGGAAACACACAGAAATGGCGATCACCTGAGAGTTAAAATGTGACGAATAAAAGAATCGTTTAGCCAGTATAATGTGTAATTATGAGGTATAATTATGAAGTTCTTAAACGCCGTTTTAATAACAGAAATGTGTTTCTGTGGTTTTTTGCGTTTCGTTCATCAGACGAAACCCTATTCGTCTCACTTATCTGTCTGTCTGTCACAGAGTTTGTTCTCGGAAACTGTATAAGTTAGGGACTTGAAATTTTCCATATTTATAGCTGAAAACCTCCGATCACACGACTAACCATGAAATAAAAAAAAAAGTCGTATGTTATTTTAGTTAAATGAATGAATTTAATGACATCCGACCACTTCTGCGATTTATTTTAAAACCAACCATTAATTTCCGTCTTTTTGCGCGGGCTAGATGGTTCAGAGGTAGGGCATTTACCTCCTATTCAAAAGGTTTCTGATTCTAAGCTGGGAGTCGGAGTTTAAATGTTTCTCCCGGAATAGATTACATTACCTAACAGATGCAATTTTACAGATTTTTCGTAATTTTTTTTTTTGCCATTTTAAGGCCAAAAGTTCTTGAAATATATTTTATCAATTATCTTTTTAATTCAAAAATTCTTTTTTTAGAGAAACTGCAAAATTTTAAATTTTGTTTTAATGTCCGTTATTTTTCTTAAATTTCTGAATTTTAAATTTTGTTTAAACAGTTTGTTTTGTTTTGAGAAAATTCGAAAATTTAAATTTTGCTTGAACATCCACTAAATTCTTGAGAAATTTCAGTATTTTAAATTTTGGTGAAACATTTTTTTTGCTTTTAGAAATTTTAAATTTTATTTAAACATCCGCAAAATTGTTAAAATTTCGAATTTTATTTTAAAAATTAAAAAAATAAAATTATTTAACAGCTCTTATTTTTAAATACACTCAAAGACAAAAAAAAAAAAAAAAAAAAAAACGACGCACCAAGAAAGAGTTATTCAAATAGGGCAAAAATCTCAATGGGGGAGAGATCCGGCGATCTTGCTGGTCAAGGTAGTCTTGGGCAAGCGCGAAGACAAACAGTAGAAACAATCGTCGTGTGTGGGAGGGCATTAACTTGCTGTAATGTAAACCCATGATGTCGTGATATGACGGGAAACATAACGAGGCGTAGATTATCGTCGACGTACCACTGTGCTGTAAGGGCGCGCCGGATTAAAACCAAAGGCCTCCTGCTATGAAATGAAATGTCACACCAGACCATCGCTCCTGGCTGTCAGGCCGTATGACGTGCGACAGTCAGGTTGGTATCCCACCGCTGCCGGATCGTTTAAAGACGCGTCTTCGCTGGTCATCGGGACTCATCACTGAAGACAATTCTGCTCCAGCCAGTGACATTGCAGGTCGAATGTGCCCGACACCACTGCAAATGGGCTTGTCGGAGGGCAGTGGTCATTGATAGTCGGCACATGGGGCGCCTTGAGCTCATCCCCATTTCTCTGATGCGCCTATTAATAATCATTGCGGTTATTGAAGCAGCAGTTGTACGTAGGATTGATGATAATGATAAACCTGGGGCTCTGAGTGCCGCTCTGACAATTGATCGGTCTTCACGCTCTGCCGTCTCTCTAGGTTGACCGTTTCATTCTTGACGCAGTGTTCGTCCATGATTCACCCATTCCGTTCTACAACGTCTAACAGTGGCCTCGCTCCTATCCAAATGTCGAACAATTCACCGATTAGACCAACCGGCTTCTTTGAGCTCAACTGCACTCCTCTCTAAAATGCTGACATCTGCACATATTGTTCGCGCACCTGACAATCGATCGGTCTTCACGCTCTGTCGTCTCTCTAGGTTGACCGTTTCCTTCTTGACGCAGTGTTCGTCCATAGTTCACCCATTCCCTCCAACATTGTCTAATAGTGGCCTCGCTCCTATCCAAATGTCGAGCAATTCACCGATTAGACCAACCGGCTTCTTTGAGCCCAACTGCCCTACTCTCTCAAATGCTGACATCTGCAAATATTGTTCGCGCACCTGTATGCGAGGCATAGCTACTATCTATCTGAGTACACGGAATGAAATTCGAAAAAAAATTATAACCTAGAATTGAAATTTCTTCTCTTTAATATCCTGTCAGTTGCGCAGTTAAAATGCGCTGCAGCGTTTGCATTTTCCATCGAAACGTGTATGTATATTAATTTTGTCCATTTTGCATTACTCCTTCTTAGTGCGTTTTTTTTTTTGTTTTTTTTTTGTTTTAGAGTGTATTAAGTTCCCTCTTTTAATCTTTAATTCTCATAAATGAATATTGCTGCCATCTTACTTTCGATTTTACGCTCGGACCCCAATTTCATTGTTCGATGGATTTTACCCTTTCGAGTTCGGTGTCCATAAAAAAGGACACTTAATTTTAATTGCAAAACTGACAAACGGCACCAAGAATATTTAATTAAAATTTTCCTTTTATAATGTACGTGAAAATAGGCAAGTTCGTATTTTTTAATAAATTCGTTTATAAGTTCTGATGTCAGTCCATTATTTCATCAGTTTATAAACAGAATTACTCCGCGCCGGAAAGGGTTAATTAAAAAAACGCTTATTTATTGCCTTTTAAAACGGTTTCCCTTTTTAGCTACAATTAAATCATATAATTAAATATGCTTTTCAGATATACAAGCATATGCTGTTAAAATTGTCTGAAAAGCAATTCTTGAATATTTTTTATTTGATTAAAAAATAGCTTCTTTTCATAATCATTTTTATATATTAATATTTAATGTTGTTATTATCTATGTTCTTATTGGTAAAAAATAAGTAGTTATTAACTATAAATCATTTTGATTTATTAATTTAAGGATAAAGGGTTTTGATAAGAATATTGAACGAAACCAATTGTAGTATCTTGTATCTCACTTACCCACTTGTTTAAAGTATCTTAAGTGGGAACACAAATGCGAAACTTTCCAAAAATCGATTTAGGACTCTTAAAGTTGAAAAAAAGCCCAATTTCAACTCTTAATATCTTAAAATGCATATGATTCTAAAACACTTTTTTTATTGAGATGAAAGATATAAGTATATTCTTTCATTTCATGTTTTTACAAAATTGCAAGATGCAGAAGGGCGATTCTCAATAGGTGGGCACTGGACACAAGTCATAACTTTAAGCCTTTCAAACATAACTTTAATTATCATTGACTTTAGTTTTTTTAACACTGAGTTTTAATTCTATTCAGAGACAGAAAATGACATAATTTATTGTAAAAGCTTTGTATAAATATCTTAAAATTTGATTATTTCATGCCAAAGCGGCCAATTTTGAACATTCATAACGTTAATTGCTCCAATGTACCACCAAGAAAAAGAGTTTTAACTATTTTCCAGGTGGTTCTAATGGTAAACAACGAATGCATAAAGGAAACGAATGATTTTTTGATAATTTCGTTAAGAGATGGCAGGCTGATTTTTTGCTTTTTTGAAGATAGGACTTTTCTATAAAGAATTTTTCTGTATTTTGTTATGTCCGAAAGTAACGTACGTAAGAAAGCATTTGATTTCATTATTTTTATTACTGCATAACAAAAAGTTAATTATACATATATATATATGTATACAGACACATTTACTACATTCTTAGTCTTAAGAATTTTTTAAATACTAAGAGCAACGTCCAAAATCTGTAACGTACGTGCGAAAAAATGTCCAAAATTTGTAACGTACACAACTGCTAATTAAATGCTTTAATCATTAATTTTCCAGAATAGTTGCTGTCTTTTAATGTTTGTGTATAATTTTGCAGACATACTATTAAAAATATTTATGTATTATATTTATAGACAAAATTAAAAAAAAATTGGCCTTATATTTGAAAATTTTAAAAATTACATATAGTTAACGTTTAATGATCCCACCTTTTGAGAATCTCCCAGAAATAGCATTTATAAGGGGCTCCAAACTGTCGCATTTGACGAGCAGAAAATTGGTATGACAGCTTACGCGCAGGGTTAGAAAATAAATTTTGCAACTAGAATGAAACTTTTGGTGCCAACTTATACTTCAGATTATAATAATTACCCTGAACCTAAATAAATTTGTATTTAAAGCATTTTTATATTTTTAATACAAAGTTGCACTCAACTAATACAAAATATTGAAATTTTCAACAATATAATTACTTAACAAAAATATTTGTTTGAACAATAAAAAGGAAATTTTAGGTTCATTTCATAAAATTTAACACAAAACGTATGTTTTGAAAATTTCATGAAAAAATATTCAATAGTTCTTGAGATATTACGCGCGTTATGTCCAAAACCGCCATTTTGAGAAAAATAAGTTCAAAGTTTCGGAAACGCCGCTTCAGCTATTGAGCGGGTATAATTCTAAAAGCCATAAATTCTGTCCTAATGGGAATTTCAAGGAACCATCAAAATGTTCAGAAAAGATATGAGTTTAACATGTAAGAAAATTCAAATTCCAAAAATTTTGAAGCTTTAGGATTTTTTTTAACAAGAGGTCTATGGACTCTTAAAGTGCGACTTTTTTTTTTTTTTTTACTTTGAAATTTATGTCCCGCCTATAGTAACTCTGCACTACATCATAACCAATACTTTGAAGACTAATTGCACTCAGTTTTTTTTTTTTATTTTGATGTTTCAAAAATTATTAGTGCAAGCAGCCAGCTGACATTACATTTTCCGTACATTCTCGTTTGCATGAATTCCAATAACGAAGTGTAATTGCTTTATAAACAAATTACGATGACTCCAAACAAAACTTAATATAATGCAAATCTCCTCTCTCCCAACAATATACGTCGTTACTAAAGCCCACAAACATTCCAAAATCGTGACTTTTTTTCGACTTTCAACTTTTATTCACATTAAGGGAGCTTAGTAAACTTAGTACAAAAAAAAAAAAAAAATATTTTGCAACTATAACCTATTTAATATTTTTAGAGTCATATTTGAATAAAGCATATTCATAATAGATCATAAAAGTGTTAAATTCTCAATATAGTAATAGCGTTTTTAAAAAAATTAACGATTTAAAAAAATCCTCCTTCTTTTTCATTTTTCATATTTGGAAATAGATTTTTTAATTCTTTATTCAGAGTACTTTTTTCTATAAATCTTAAGTATCGGATTTTTGATGAGTCCATTAGATCAGCTGAAAACAAATAATAAATGAATGTACATTCATCCCCCGACTTACGTAAGTAATGCGTTCCGCAAAATTTTACGTAACTTGATTTTTACGTAGGTCAAATTTGTAAATTGATTAGGGAAAATTGCGTAGGAAACTGCAATATTGAATATACAGCGTGGTTATAATTAAACTTTCTCTATAAACGGCGTCCTACAGCGCAAACTGGTGAACGAAATGCAACGAAATTTGGTATATAGACGATACACGAGATGCGCTCGCGGGATTTCGAAAAAAAAAAAGTTTCAAAATGTCCACCAGAGAGCGCCTTTTACATTAAATTTTACAAAATAAACGACCAAAACGGAATACAGAAACAATATTAACAATCCAGAACAAGAATTATGAGTAATAAAATGTAAAACCGTCTGTTTTGGCCGTTTATTGTGTTAAATTTAAAGTTTTTTCGGAAAAGACACCCTCTGGTGGACATTTTGGAACTAATTTTTTTTTTCGAAATTCCGTGAGCGCATCTCGTGTATAGTGTATATACCAAATTTCATTGCTTTCCTTTTACCCGTTTGCAATGTAGGATGTTGTTTATAGGGGAAGTTTAATTATAACCACCCTGTATATATATAATATACAAATATTAGTGATAAGAACGACGATAATTTTTAACGACTGAGAATTTAGCACAGTATCTTATTTATGAATACTATATATATATAGTTTAATCTTGCCTTATTCTGGCATTTTTAATGGTACTCTCTTTATCAAGTAATAGGCAATTCTAGCTTGGTAATTATTATAGCTTGGTTTTAGCTATTCAATTTCTCTTTGTTCTTTTTAATTCTCTTAATACATGTACTCATAGCTGCAATAGCGCATTTTTCATGTATTATCTCCATTAGTCTTCAATTTGTTTTCATCTTGTAGATTATGTACCATTATTGCTATCTCAATCACTTGAAATCCAAATGTATTTACTATACCATTAATCTTTCAGTTCACTATATTTAAATGTATTTTTGTTGTCCCTCCCATCTAAAATCATTTTCATTCATTTTTTTTGGGGGGGGAGGGGGCTTAAGATGGCAACTCTAAGCATTATCGTTATTAATCCAGTTCCAATTTACATTTTTCCTTTCTCACACCAGATGGCAGCACAGTTATGGGTTTCACTCAGATGCTCAACTGTAGATCACATGTTAAAATAGTCTGAACTTTGTTTTCCATGCTGATATGCAGTAGTTTTGATTCTTAGTATGTCATTCAGGTATTGTGCTCTAATAATTTCTAATATCCTGTATGAGGTGTATCTTTCTTTGGATCTCTTAGCTTTTTGTTGTCCATTTTCTGTAATGTTTGCGTTATAAGGATCTAAATTTTGTCATTTTGGGCTTAATGCCGACAAAATTGGATGAAATAACGCTTCTTCTATGAATGAACTCACAAGCTCCTCTGGTGATTCTGTGAGTCATTCATAGTTTCTTATATTGCATGCTGGTTTCATGTGTTCATTTCTAAATCATCTTTGGAACTTTGTCAATTTCTTCATATGTTTGTGATTTCGAATTTATTATTTCAGCATTCTAATAGCATTGCTGCAAATGCGCATGATATTAAGTATGTTATTTTTAGTTTAATCTTACCTTATTCTGGCATTTTTAATGGTACTCTCTTTATCAAGTAATAGGCAATTCTAGCTTGGTAATTATTACAGCTTGGTTTTAGATGTTCAATTTCACTTTGTTCATTTTAATTCTCTTAATACATGTATTCATACCTGCAATAGCGCATTTTTCATGTATTATCTCCATTAGTCTTCAATTTGTTTTCATCTTGTAGATTATGTACCATTATTGCTATCTCAGTCACTTGAAATCCAAATTTATTTACTTTAGCATTAATCTTTCAGTTCAATATATTTAAATGTTTGTTTGTTGTCCCTCCCATCTAAAATCATTTTCATTCATTTTATTTATTTATTTTTTTTTTGGGGGGGGGGGGCTTAAGATGGCAACTCTAAGCATTATTGTTATTAATCCAGTTCCAATTTACATTTTTCCTTTCTCACACCAGATGGCAGCACAGTTATGGGTTTCACTCAGATGCTCAACTGTAGATCACATGTTAAAATAGTCTTAACTCTGTTTTCCATGCTGATATGCAGTAGTTTTGGCTCTTAGTATGTCATTCAGGTATTGTGCTCTAATAATTATTAATATCCTGTATGAGGTGTATCTTTCTTTGGATCTCTTAGCTTTTTGTTGTCTATTTTCTGTAATGTTTGCTTTATAAGGAGCTAAATTTTGTCATTTTGGGCTTAATGCCGACAAAATTCGATGAAATAACGCATCTTCTATGAATGAACTCACAAGCTCCTCTGATGATTCTGCGAGTCATTCATAGTTTCTTATATTGCATGCTGGTTTCGTGTGTTCATTTCTAAATCATTTTTGGAACTTTGTCAATTTTTTCGTATGTTTGTGATTTCAAATTTATTATATATATATATATATATATATTCTTTACATAGTATTATTTTATAAATAAAGCCTCATGCAGCAGTATTTACTCATATATAAACTATAAAAGTATTAAAAACATATACAAACAAACTGAAAGAACACTTTTCAAATATAAAACCTCTTATGGAATGCAGGATTTATAAATTTAACATTGAGGAATTGATTTAAATAATTTCCGATCTACATTAAAAGAACAGGTGAAGATAGAAGAAAAAATACGCTCGTTCCTCTTCATCAAAACTTTAAAATTAGTTTTCGTTCTGGTTTTAATCTCGCTAATTGTCATAGAACTTAAGAACCCCAGATGTTTTGTCTACTTTTAATTAGATTCGAGTTTGTTTTGTTAAACATTTGATTGTACATTAGGGTGGAGCGAAAAAAATTATTTTTTTAAAATCAAAAACGGGTAGGTGCCAAAAGTTGCCTTTATACTAGTACATCATCTGCGTGCAATATTACCGCTGAAAAAAAAATGGCTTGAGTCTGCGCTTTTGGTCCAAAAGTCGAAATTTTGGGTAAATTTTGCCATTTTTTCAAAAAATTAAAAAAAATTCTACAGAGATGATTATTATTTAAAAGTGTTATTTAACCCTTTATTATTAATGACTTAACATATTTAAACGATAAAACGATATCTTTGTTCTATATAACTGGAACAAAACGGACAACTTTTGGTGGAAAAAAGTTGTCACACAAATAATTGTTGTTTAGAATACAGCTCTTACTTAGTTGCTTTCAAAACTACCCAGGAGATATCATGTGGAGGTGACTGCATTTCATGTCACAACAGTGCATAGCTCGACCACCCTACCATCTGAACTCAATGTTTTATTTATACAATGAATTGTGATTTTTTATCAAAGTCTGGCCTAAGTTTTCTATGTATCAACCTAGTACATATATTCTTTGGATCCACAGACTTTGAATGCTGCTGTTGGGATCTCCTTTACGTATTTTTCTGCTGTTTGTGTAAGAGAAGATAAACAGTGTAATTCAGTGCGGATGATATTAGTGTAATCTATTCAGCCGTCTATTATCTTCACCAAGATTGCACCCGATAAATGCATATTGATTAGAGGTTCTGTTGCCACAACACTTTTCCAATGAATTAGATTTATATAATTAGCCACTTCAAAGTTGATTGTCGATATTTCAGATCTGCGTATGCAATCACTTACTCACATTTTTCAACTATCATGTGCTGAGCAGCTGCTGTTTAATGTGATGGAAATCGTCAGAGAGCATTGAATTAAGAATTTTCTCTGCGTTTGCAAAGCAACCATTCTCCTAAATAACCTTTTTTTAGTAGTTGTTTTATTCCGTTTTGTGTGTTGTTTAGTAGCCGAGTAATTTCCCATGAGTTTTTAGATACCTTCTTTAGCAGTGGATTATATTTGATTGTAAACTATCCTGGGGCCAAACTTGGATAACATAGTACTTTTTGAGTGAACGTAGAGACTCTGATGGGCAGTGAGTGCTCAAGTGAATGCGGATAATTCTGTTAGTCGTTGTCGTCCATTCTGCGAGGGACATGTTTAGAATGAACCATTAAAATTGATAATATGTCACCTCCAAGTCCAGGGAATTTTCTCTGCATCATTTATTAGACAAGATCATTGGCAAAAATTAGATTTTAACCCACAGGGATTCACCGGACCAATAGGAAAACCTTTGTCCACGTGTTTTTTCCCTTCTAATTTCAATTTTTGAAGCCATGGAGAGTAATTTTCAAACATTATTTCCTGAAATTGAGAAAAGGGTACTCAGCACATACCAGAAATATACGCTAGACATTTGCAAAGTTATTTCATCAAGATATTGCTCAGAAGAACTAGCGAATAGGAACCCAAGAAACTTCTCCTACGCAAGATGGCTCACAAAGGCACATAAAATTATTCGCTTTTATAAAAGCACTGATTGACCATCAGAGTCTGACTCACCCACAAAGTATGCAAACAAAGTTTTTGCCGCAGGATGGTTTACACCAAATATAATCCACATCTAAAAAATTAATCTAAAATGTTATGGGAAATTACTCGGCTACTAAACATCATAGAAAACGGCAAAAAAAACAAATACTAAAAAAATTTATTTAGGACATCGAGAGCAAATTCTTATTGAAATTTTGATGACGATCGCCATCACATTAAACAACAAGCTTATTAACATATGAAAAATGCAATAGGTAGAGTAAAGGATGGCATACTCAAAGATGAAATACCTAAGTGTTGTAAAATGTTGTACGAACAGAACTCATAATCACTATGCAGTAACTGGATGCAATTTTAGTGAAGATACTAGAGGGCTGAATAGATTCCATTAATTCCACTGCATTACTCTTCTTACCTTATGATACACAAGCAGTAGAAATATACGTGAAGGAGTGTCACAGCAGAACCACCCAAAGTCTGTGGATATAAAGAAGAGATGGATTAGGTTGATACATAGAAAACTTATGCCAGTCTTTGATAAAAAATCACAATTCAATATATAAATAAAACATTGCGCTTAGATGGAAGGGTGGTCGGGCTATGTACTGCTGTGTCATCAAAGGCAGCCACCTCCACGTGATACCTCCTGCGCAGATTTGAAAGCAACTACATTCTAAACAACAATTAGTTGTATGACACAACAGAGTGACAACGCCATTTTTTCACCAAAAATAGTCAGTTTTGTTCCAGTTATACTGAACAAAGATATCGTTTTATCGTTTAAATATGTTAAGTCATTAATAATAAAGGTTTAAATAACACTTTTAAATAATAACCATCTCTATAGAATTTTTTTTTAATTTTTTGAAAAAATGTCAAATTTTACCCAAAATTTCGACTTTTGGACCAAAAGCGCAGACTCAAACCATTTTTTTTTCAGCGGTAATATTTCACGCTGATGATGTACTAGTATAAAGGCAACTTTTGGCACCTACCCGTTTTTGATTTTAAAAAATTAATTTTTTTCGCTCCACCCTATGTACATCCCAAAAAATACTTATATAACTCTCACTAATATGAAGAAATATATTATGACTGTGGTTTTATCTGCATATTTTATTTATAAAATAATTATCAAAAGAACCCAATCAAAAGAATGCAACTGCATGTGCAACGCGCTAGTGTGTTCATAAATGTAATTTTTGAGATTTATTACGTAATTGCGAATTTACGTAAGTCGCATAATACGTAAGTCGAGGGATACCTGTATATGGAAAAATAGCATGTTTGTAAGTTCGGGATTTTTTATTTATTTATTTATTTTTATTTATTTATTTTTTATTACAAACGTATCAAAAATCCGATACTTAGTTATCACACACAGTCTAAAAATACTTTATAAAAATTTTCGGACAATTTGTTCAATTATTATAGAAGCCTTAGCATTTCGATTAAAATGAAAATATTAAAAAAAAATGCGAACTGAGAAAAATGAGTTTAAATATTGGCATTTAAAGGTAGATTGAAAGGGAAGGCTTAGGGAAAGTAAGTATATCTCCTTTATTATTTATCGAATCGTTCCGAAATTTAGACAGAATGTTCTAAGAAAATACTAAGGCACATTTAAAAATAAAAATCTGAAATTCGAGATTTTTGTCATTTTTTATCAAAGTGACAGGTATACTGTCACATTAAGCCACCTTAAGGAACTATTCCCGCGATATGAGAAATCTGAGAGAATAATAATAATAAAAAAAAAACACTTTTAAATGTCAATATTTTTTTTACTTACCTTGATGAATAAAGGACACTTCCATCTCGATAGAGTCTGACGAATTTATTTGGTGTCGTAATAGTGTGTAAATAGGAGTTTTTACCATTGTAAAAGTATGTATCCGGTCTCCAAATCCTTTCCAGCATTGATATGGACAAAGCAAGATGAGGCATTTTGCTAGGATACGCAAGCCTTTTGTCTACCCAACTTTGGCGAAAGTAACAGTCCATTGAATACGACTAAAAAGAAAGGATTATCTATTTTCTAACGAAATTTATACATTTTCAAGAAATCGTCTATATTTACTGAAAAATTTACAATTACTGTAATAATAACCCAATAATTAATTTAATTTAATAATATTTGTAAGTCTAATTCGCTAAAATGAATAAGGCAATTAAATAAAGGATGGTTTAATATGTGTAAAATATCACTTTATATATTTTTATTTTTCGTTTTCCAGTAACAGTTGTTTTTAATTTTCAAGTTTCCATCAATGGACACAGCAAGAAGAATATTTAGCTATGATACACAAGCGTTTTGTGTACACAACTCTTTGAAAGTAACATTCCATTGGATTTGCCTAAAAAGTATGAATTATCTATTTTCTAACGAAATTTATTCATTTTAAAAAAAGTCTATATTCACTGAAAAATCTACACTCACTTTAAAAATACCCAATAATTATATTAATAAAATGTATATGTCTAATTCTCTAAAATTACTGGGCAATTAATAAAAAAAAAAGATTTAAAGTGGGCTAAAATATCACTTTATATTTTCTCACTTTTTGTTTCATGTATCAATTGTTTTTATTTAGGAAGTTCGCTTCAATAAAAACATCTAGAAAAGAATTTTGCTAAGATACGCAAGACTTTTGCCTATTAAACTTAGTGAAAATAACAGTCAATTGAATACGACTAAAAAGTAAGGATTATATATTTTTTATCGAGATTTATACATTTCTAAAAAAAGCAGTCTACACTCACTGGGAAGAGCAGGCATTGTGCTGGGAGATGCAAGTCTTTTGTCTACGCGACTTTGGTAAAGTAATAGTCTATTGAATACGACTAAAAAGAAATGAATATATAATTCAAATAAAATGCATACATTTCTTAGAAAAGTATATATTGACTCTAATTATAAGCCATTAAATGAATTAATATCTTGTACTTGTATGTCTGATTCTCTAGAAATACTAAGGCAAATAATGGCCTTCTAAATTAGAGTAAATTACCAGTTCATCGTTTAAAATAATTCGTAATTCTGTATTGATCGCTTTAATTTGACAAGTGCGTATCAGACCTTTAAGTCCTTTCCAGAAGAGATATGTACATGCAAAATGCAAGATAAAGCATTTTGATAGGATACAAAATAGTTTTTTCTAGTTAATTTTTGCGAACGTAAGTCCATTGAATCCGACTAAGCATAAAGAAATGTGTATTTTCTGACGAATTTTATACCTTTACTCGAAATTTATACAAAGTCTATATTCACTGTAATGACAATTCTAGAAATTAATTAGTATTTTATGAGTGGGTGTCTAATTTATTTGTTCAATGCTAGGGCATTTAATCGTAGTTCTATTTAAAGTAGAGTACAACATTTATTTCTTGTTTAAAATTTTTCGTTTTTCTATATCGATTACTTTGATTTTATAAGTTTATATCACATCACAAAATCCGTTTTAACATAGATATGAACAAAGAAAGATGAAGGATTGTGCTCTGATAAGCAAGTCTTTTGTCTACTCAATTTTGGTGAAACTCGCAGTCCATTAAATATGATTGAAAAGAAAGGAATATCTCTTTTCTAACAAAATTTCTACATTTCCATGGAAACTACTTAGACTGTAATAAGAATTCAACGAATAAATTAATATCGTATATAGTTTTAATTTTATGAATACGTCAAAATTCTTTTAACCCTTTATGTACTGAATTATGAATTCATAAAAATTTTATCTTTCAAAGCATTTTTCGTGAATTTTTGAAACTACATTAGAAGATTTACATAATCATTTAATAAATTTTAGAAGGATTTTAGAAGGACTGAAGTATTTAGAATGATTAATTAAATTTGAATTTATAGGGATTTTGTGCAATATTTATAACTCCACTCAAATCTTTTATTTTAAATATTTTTCTTAGTATTTTGTAGAATTAGGAAATGTACAAATATTATATTCTACAATAGAAATATAGAAATATTTCCGAATTGAAAAATCCCTCCCTCCCCCGAAACGCGAAGTAAGCTGAAAAGATGCAAAGGAAAAAGAAATCATTCTTTTAAAATTATTTTTGTTTTGTGTAACCAATAATTCTTTTGGAACAAGATAAAGTAATATATCTATAAATCATTCTAAACTGTATTACTACTAATCTATGTATTAAATGAATTTTATAACAAGTTATTTTAATGGTACTTATAAGTACCGCAGTAGATAAAAGGTTAATTATAAAAACCGTAATTCGCAAAATCACTCTCTGTCTTAGGAATTTTGTCAAAAATGTTAGATTGATCAATTTTGTTTAATACAGTGGGACATCACATGTTCGAGGTTACCTCCCAGCTTAATTAATGGTCTGAGTCGCATGTTATATTTATCTTGGATGGGAAAACTCATCTAGATTTCTTTATATTTGCTTGGAGCGGCATGCTCCTCCTATGGGACCTTGCATCATTAAAATCAAACCATCCATCCACATGGAGACGTGCTTCTAATTTAATTGAAAATAAACCCTAAATAAATATGTTATCCCGTAAAGAGTGTGTAATCCCGTAATTTTTGACATGTGTGTTATTATTCTCGAGGAAAGAAAGACGGTGAATTCTACAGCCGTTTGAGATACAGGGTGCCCTAAAATTGAGTGACAAATTTAAAAATTAGATAAAAACTAACCGTTCACAGCTATTAAAATTATTCTTGCAGTTGATTAATGTGCGAAATCCGGATATTCTTTAATACGCTCTTAGTTTTAGTTCTAAATATCAATGATAGAAGGCGTTGCGCTGTCTCAACTTGTTAGAACACGAAAAATAGAAAATAAAAATGGATCAAATTTACTCAGTTTTTATTCTTCTCCCTGTTTAGCTGTTGGTATACCCCTAAAAATGAAATTTGCGTTTTGAAATTTCATGTTATTTTTTGCATTACCATGGTTTGTGATAGAGCAGCGTCATTTATCGGTAATATTTGGAACTACAACAAAGTACCTTGGTAAAGCACTTCCTGACTTCACACATTATACTTTTGCAGGAATAATTTAAATAATTTCACCGTTTACTTTTTATTTAACTTTAAAAATCGTCAATCGTTTATAGGAAACTTTGTAAAAAATCTGTTTATTGTTTCAATTTTTTCGATGCTCGGATTAAACACATAATCACAATTTTTATTTTCTAAATGTAAATAGGTGTAAAGGCTATTTTATGAGAAATGCCTTTTCTAGAAATTTTGATTTAATGAATAGCTTCTACAATTCATCCCTTGATTATATATGTCACGCGATGTACATAGCTCATTTTTATACATTTTGTGGATAAGGCAATTTAGTTTTTGTCGCAAAGAATATAAATTAATTGCTATTTATGTGTTTCCTCTCGCATTTTGGAAAAACAACTATAAAATCTTAAGAGCATCCGTCTACGGAACAGGATGCGGTGGAGTATTTTAAAGATTCAGAGTAGCCGACTTGATGGAGACGACGGGAGCAATCAGGAAAACTTCCATCCCTAATTTTTTAAAATTGTATTTGTCCTAATTAATCCCAGAGTTCTGTAATTAAATACACAGTTAAAAATTTGCAGCTAACTGTCCAGTCATACGACCGTTTTTATAGATAATTACTTAGCCTTAATTTTAATCGAACCTACCCATGAGAACGTTTCATAATCCTGTCAAGTAATCATTATTTAGAAATACAGTTAAATGACTGCACGGTTTGCTACAGATTTTAATAGAGCAGGGGTAAAAAATTTTTCAAAATTAGATGAGGATTGCCTTCTTCGTCCCCCGTGAAAACGACGTATAATTCAAGATTACAGATATACAAAAAAGTTTCTATTGACGGACGCAATATGGGACTATCTAGAAAATGTTAAACAGTAGTGTTTGGGCGGCACATCAAAGAAAGCAATGGATAGTTAGCCTCACTTAGTAAAATGTTTTAAATTAAACTAAAACGGAAATAAAATATTTCTAATATACATGTAACTTAAAATCATAATATGAAACTATTGATTGTATCATTTAAAAAATATATAAAAAGCCCGTGAGAAATAACAAAACTGTATATAATTATATTGTAGATATTACAGACAGAGGCTAGGAATGAGCTTGGCTCTAGCAACACCGTTCAAAAGTTAAGAAATTAGCGAAGGATGAGGAAGTGGAGTAATTAAGTGCCCATCACATATGGTGGCTCCTCACTGTCTAGTCTCCAGCTTAAAAAACAAAATGTAACGATTACTCTTCTGTTGTGACATGCATAACTAGAGGGTCTAACGAAAAATACAGGCTGCCACACTACCTTTCGCATCAAGCCACAAGAATCACATGCCACTCTTTTCATGTACTTGCTTTAATGCATTCGAGCCTCACCTGACCCTATCTTTTTCATTAGTCTCGACAACTAGCTATTTTGCATGCTCAAATTTTCATATAACGTTTCTGGTATCTAAAAGCGCATTTGTTTATTTCTCTAATGGTTTTCAAGCGGGTAAATTTATTGTACTAGTGAAATATTATATTTTTAAGTATTTTTATTAAGAAAATTTTATATATTTAAAAAATAGTGAAATGCGTGCATTTTTTCAGATATTGTTTTCTAAAGATTTTTCTCCCAAATAAACCATATATATTTTACTTGATTAATTTTAACGCAATTATTCTAATTGGTAAATAAATCATATAAGTTGTAATTTTCCCAACTGGGTGGAAAAGTGTCCAGGCGAGAATTTGAACCTGGGACCTTAGTCTTAAGCTGCCAATGCTCTTCCATATGAGCTATCCGCCAGATTTGTCCACTAGAGCTCAGCTGGTAGAGCATTGGAGCTTAAGCCAAATGTCCCTGGCTGAAATCCTGGCCTGGACACTTTTTCACTCCATTAGAAAAATTACAACTCGTACATATATATTGTGCAAACACATAACGTCTTATTTTAAAAGCATGTGCCTAGTTATTGTAATGTAATTTAATTATTGTAGTGTAATTTTTTGTAGCTGTGAGTCTTGAAAATTAAATCAGTGTTTAGCAGGGATGTCAGTTTGGCCTTTATTTTAACTTAGAAAATCCGACTACATACCAGAAATTATGAAAGAATAATAATTATTCAATATAATTACAAAATGTCTGTCATTAAAAAAAGCACAACATTTTATTTGAATCTTCTGACAATAATCCGGAATTACTACATTAAAAAAAACGCCGAACTGGCAAACGTGGTGTTTGGGTAAGTTGGAAGGGGGAGAAGCATTTCTTGTTTCTGATTTTAAGCTCCTGTTTTACTTTGGTCAACGTCATCCACTGCAATAGTAATACTATATAAAAAACTGTGACAAGCTATTATGAAAAAAATTAAGAAAGAAAGACATGGATATATTTTGATAGTTTAAAAAAAAATTAGACTTTTGACTGCAAGTTTATTTACAGGTGGTAAAAATAATTAAAAGACTAAATGGGAAAAAAGAACAGTTGTATTTCAGCATCAATATAATGATCGTTTGCGCAAATCTTTCCAAATTGAGAATTGTAAATTTTTCATGGTTAGCATGAAATTAAAAAAAAAGACATTACGAATATCTGCTGTAATACGTCACTTTTATCCATTATTAAAGTTAAATAAAATTGAATTTTGATATGTATACTAGCGACAGATAGGGGTCGATGGGAAAGTAAACAAGAACAGTTAAAATATAATAAATGTATATAAATATATAATTTTTCCTTTATAACGTATATATATATATATATATATATATAGAAATATATGGGAAAATGATACTTACCATGTCAACTTCAGAAACAGGTCCCATACTCCGAACTTCAATATCAATGAGTACTTGAGTAGCAGGGCCTAAAAACAAAACTTAAAATGTTTACCTGAAGAGTGACTCCAAATAAGTTTTGAGCATCTAGACTTCTACTAATATACTTAGTGGAATTTCAATTAAATTTATAAAACCTTCATATTAAAGTTTCGGGTGATCTATAGCACTAAATTACTCTTTTAAATTTTTAAATAATTTTTATCTTCTACTTTGAAACGCATATTTATTTAAAGGGGAGACTAGGGATGTTTGATACACTTTTTACTAAAATGCTTCTGATTTGTGTTTGACCTACAATAGCAACTTAGTTTGTCTCATACAAATTAGCATATTATGTATTGTGTATTTTTAGGGCGTCATAATACTGAAATTGTACTAAAAGATTACTTAAAATATATTTTCGATAACTCTGTAGAAAAGACAAAACCTCCTAGTTAGGTGTAACCCACTTAACCATATAAATATATTTATCAGAAAATATTTTCAATGAAATGTAATTAATTCTTTACGGTACTCAATAACATTTACAAAACATATTTTCTGGTTCGAAACATATTATTTTGACCCAGGCGACTGTGAAAAGCTACTAGTCGTTAATTTGTTAACATTGCACATTCCTAATTTTACACGATAATGGAAATTTTCATAACCAGAGAGATCAAATTTCCTTTTTAAACAGAGTTCGTACGGGTGCTTGAATTTCCAGACTAAGAAATTATTCGGTACCAGTATTTTCTTATGGAAAATCTCTCCTTAAATAAGGCAAAATTTCGTCCGTTTAAACTAGATTTATTTTTCTATTAAAAAATTCTGATGATGATTTCTGGCCTTGAAAATAACGGTACCCGTACGAACCTTGTTAAAGTTACTCTTTTTAAACCACTACTTGTCTTTGGGTGGAATGGCTACGTAGTAGTTCCGATCTTTCTTTTACAACATGGTGGATTTTAATTAGGGGATACCTTCGTACCTATATGTCCATCATATACCTAGAACAATTACTTTTTATTAAAATAGTATTTTGATTAGAGATTTGTAATTTATGTGCATGAATAACAACATCAGTTGTTCTTAGTTAATAAGTTGTTTGTCAATTGAAAGTGGCGTTAAATTTATTTGAAAATTCCGTTTACTATAAAAAAAACATTTAATATTGTTTTTAGAGAAACATTTACATATCCGCGAATTTGCGTGTTGTTCTTACAAAAATGCATAGAAACGTTATATTAGACCCATATCATTTGCTACAGTGACAGACAATTTTAAGCATTTTTTGTTATAGGGTTTTCGTAAAAATTATTTTTTTTATTCAATTTCTTGTTAGCCTCCTAAATTTCCTCGTGAATACCTTTGAACTAAAAAAATATGAGGCAAAATATATTCTTTACACCCCCGAAGATCAAGGTCATTTCACCAATCATTTCTGTAGATATTCGAGAAAAGGTCTAAAAGCTGTGTTCGATCATTATTCGTAATTTATGGAAATGGATAAAGTTCCTATATAGTGGGTTAGTGGTATGATTAGTTGTAAGGTGGTATTTTTTAACATTAGGAAAAATGCAATTTTAAAGATTTTTAAACCTGTGGATTTTTGATTGATGTGTTATCGAGCAATGATTGTTCTACTTTATAAAATTTTATGTGTAGATTTCTTGTTTATTAAAGAATCTGAATTCAAATTTTCAGAGGATAGCTCTAGGAACAACAGCTATTATATTATTTATTAATCATTTTACCCAGTAATTGCACAAATTGGCTTGATTATGCACTCAAATTCATAAAATTGCTACATATGATATCATTGAACTCTGCATTTACTAAAATATATACCCTCTCCCCTAGTTATTTACTAACGAAATATTCCATTATGACTATTACTTTGTTTTAGAAAATGGCACAGAAAATCAAAGAAACACTCAAGTTTTTGCCAAGATTTTGGAATAATTTGTCAATGAGCATCGTGGCGTTTAGTTTTAGTTTATGGAACATTCTCACAATCTTTTGACTTTTAAGTCATTGAATAATAATTTTTATTTTAGTACATATTCTTGTGTTTTTTTTATTTCATATATTGGAGAACATCCCATTGCATGATTGCATAACAATATTAACGAGATAAGTTTGGACGATGTTGGGGGTCCAAATACCAGGAAAACTCCGATACCGTCCCGTGTCCTTGATGCTGATTTTTAAGTTTGGAGCAGTCTGTATAGAATTGTTTCAATAAAAGTAATTCGATGTAATTTTTTCCGAAACTGGGACAATTGTTTTATATAAATATGTAGCAAAAAAGTAACCTGCACACATTTTTACGGTTGATATTATTTTTTGAACTCCGGCCCTCGGTTTTAGATTCCTTGCCATCATTATTGCTAAACTTATACAGAAAATCACTTCAGATGCAGCCACAGAATTTTTTTCAAGTTTTATCTCATACAGAAGTATGCTAGAGAAAGAATGTCTAAAATTATTTGACGGGAAATTTACTGCAGAATTTAAATCAACATTTAAATATCAATTTCAAGCATCGTGGCTTTATTGGTAGTCTTACCGTCCCCAAGGTTTATTCCTGCACTTTTCGAGGTAAATTAGTTTTTTTTTTAATCCAATGTAAATAACTCTTTCTAAAAATCAATGAACATTATGGCTATCACTTAGTCTTAACATGATTTGTCTAAAAATAGTGGTAATTTTCCTTACTGTCCCATCCTTACCATCCCTTTTTTTTTCATTGCCGTCCCTTTTTTCCTATACCATCCCTTTTTACGTTCCTTCTTTAACACCCCTTTAAGACAATGTTATGCCAAAATTTTGTACTAAGAATACTACATCGTTATTATTTCTTATTTGAATGTCCTGTGGGTACTATGTAAATTCATTATAAGTAAAAATTTAGAAGAAAACAGAAAGTTTTAGTGGTAAACTGTTAAGGAAAATTAAACTCGCAAATTTAACTTAAACGCCAGTTAAATAAAACAATTATTTTAGCAAGTTTAATTTTCCCAGATTTTTATTCCCGAAAGTCAAAAGATTGTGAGGATGCCCCTTATAATCACATATAGAATTTTCATATTTCTTCTAAAAAAATATATATATATGCATTTTTTTTTCATTTTTAATAAAGGAAAAGCAGGAATATTAATTTGTGGCAATCAAACACTATTTAAAAATAATAATAATAATTTTTAGAAAGAATAAAAAAATATGCGTGTTCCGCCACTTTTTATGAATAAATCTGATTTCAGCAAAGTAAGTCTATTTTAAATACCGTTACAATATCTTCATTAATGTGTCAGTTATGAATAAAATCAGAGTTCCGGTCGTAGTGAAATACCCTGTATTTTAAACCGAGTAAGTAGGTTGCGATCCTGGTTCACTGTGCAAAAAATTCTTTTACTTGACGCTTACCATCATGCTAAATGTTTATTCCATTTGTTTTGATACGATCTACATATTTTCCCTTAAGGCTGTTCTGAATTCCAAAGAAGATACTTTTTGAAACATTTTTAAAGACATTTTTGATTGAAATTCAAGAAATTGGCAAGTGTTGTTATTCAGAAGCTATGAAATTGAAAGACGTTTTCCATTTTTTAGATAAACACAAAAGATATTTCAGAAACTACTGTCAAAGTTGGTGTTTTGAACGGAATTTGAACGGAACGCAACATCGCGAGAAAGAGGAAAAGCAGGCCGTCACGTGAACACAATTGCTTATTTCTCTACAATTAATTTATTTATCGAAAAATGGGAAACTCATTTCAATTTCAGTTTTCTGTTCGAAAATTCTTCCATAGACATGTCTGCCAATTTTATGTGTTTACGTTTAAAAAGGGTCAGAAAGTTTGTCTTAAAGTTTAGCATTGTTGCGCAGGTGATTTGAGAACTGCCTTAAGTGGAAAATACACTTGTGAAATCGTACGAAAAACTGTTTTTAAATAAAGCGCTTTTCTCCTGAGAACTACTGAAGTGATTTCAATATAAACAAAATTGTTTTACAGTAGCTAAACTATAAAATGTAATAATTAATCAACTGTTGTGCGATATCGAAATCAGAAACGATTAGTTTATTTTAAATTAACTTTACTGAAAATTAATTGTTTTTACAGAAAAAAAACCTTGATATTGTATATTATTATAGTACCCAAAAATATAGAAAACTCTGAAATTGCTTCAATGTTTTTCAAGGAAATGTAACATTAATACATTTATTTTCCATAGAATTTTGCAACTTATGTTATGTGTCAATAATTTAAGGTGGTAACAGATCTTAGATTCGCAGTCATAATTTAATACAAAACCGTAACTTTTGATAGTAACAAAAGTTTCTGAAAGTTTTTCTAAAATCTTTTAGCTTTTTTTCAATTAGAAAAGTGAGATTAAACTTTTATACATTCCACGAAATCAAAACATCATTCTGGAATCCCTATTCTTTTGGGAAATGTAGTTGGAAAGTTTGATTTTTAGAATTTAATATTTCAGGTGTACTATAATGAGAGAATTTAGAATTCCCTTGGCACGTTTTCTATGAGGAATGTTTGTTGCTAGATAATTTTTAACTAAATGAATTGGGTTAAAAAATTCTATATTTATAAACAAAAGGCATGACGTGATCAAAATTTTCAAAGCTTGAAATTTTCTTTTTGTTAACTTTACAATTGCGAAGAAAATGCTACAATTATTTAAATACTGGATGTACAATATACTTATACAGTATGTAAACAGCATGTAAAATGTATGTAACAATATATAATATGTAATACTAGGTGTACAATTTACGTGCAAATTAATTTTATTTTACTCCTATACGCGCTATTTATCTACGCATATTTTTGTGTAATTTGGAAGCATATTTTTATTAATTTTAATTTCATCGTAACAGAGGTCAGTATTATAAGTTTTTAAGGAGACAAATTTTCGATAATTTACACCTCCAAAACTGGATACTGTTTATTTATAAATATTAAGGAGAAGCAGATATATACACAATTCTTTATGGATGACAAATAAAGGTTTATATAGAGATTACTTTTTTTTAGCTGTTGTCATTTATATTAATTCAAAAATCAAGAAAAGTGCGAGTAGGACTCGCACATTCATGATTCCGTACCGTTATGTTTTACTACCGTAACAAAAAAATCCTTTTGGCGTTAGTACCAATAATGGAAATTCATGAGTTTGTCAGTTAATAAATCGTCAAAATTTATAAATTAAGGATTTTTTGGACTTTTCCTTTACATCTTCTATAAGACCTTCCTCCGTGCCAGATTTCAAGGTTCTATGTCAACCGAAAATACCTAAATATTTTACTCTCAAAATCTCTACGGTACTTTTGATTTATTTAGAACATTGAAAGTTGGTTAGAACGATGGTCTTAATACCAATGTAAAGGAGGAAAACACGAAAATAATTAATTTGTAATGCTATGTTTACACATACACACACACACACACATATATATATATATATGATCGGTATTCCCGATTATGGGAATTCACGATCTTGTCACGTAATAAATCAAAATATTTATTAATTGAAGATTTTCGGACTTTTACCTTTACATGTGGTACCTTTACAAGTCCTTCCTTGGTGCTAACTTTCAAGGTTCTAGGTCAATCGGAATTTTGAGAATAAAACATTTAGGGTACTTTCGGTTGGGCACGAAGGAAAATCTTATAGCACATGTAAAGGAAGAAAATCTCAAAATCAATATTTTATGATTTGATGTCGATTTATTACGTTATTTTCCATTTTTGAGATTTCTAAAGCGAGACTATAAGGGTTCCGTCTTTTCCTTGAGATACGAACCCTAAAAACAAAGTTGACAAGTATCAAATCAATATTGTTTATACTTAATGCATCGAAGTTCAATATTATAATCAGAATCCTTAAAACACCCTAGAAATTCTGACGCAAATTATCCTATACGAATCGTGTTGTTATCAGTGTATACGGAATAACATTAACTATTAAAATAAATGAATTTTTTTAAAGACCATTTTATTTTGAAATTTTTGAATAGTATCACATAACTGATAGAATGTTTGTATTCTGTGTTCAGATTATTAAATTTCAATTCTTTTACGCGAAAGGTGTTTTAATTTTGAAATATTTAAAAATTTTGTGTGCCTGACGCTAAATGCGTTTTACATATTTCCATTTTTATTTCCAGAAATTACAGCCCTTTCATTCGGATTTTTTTGTCA
Organism: Maratus speciosus; assembly: GCA_963932465.1. Classification (NCBI taxonomy): domain Eukaryota; kingdom Metazoa; phylum Arthropoda; class Arachnida; order Araneae; family Salticidae; genus Maratus; species Maratus speciosus. The sequence continues at coordinate 503,968,642 of OZ010787.1, read as the reverse complement.
TAACGTCTATATGTTGTTTTGAAATTGTGGAAAACTATTCAACCGATATGCACGTTTGATGGATTGGTGAATAGTATTTCACCACAGGTGCTACTGTTTGATAGCACTAGAATTGAACAGCGCTTTTCACTTCCCAGTAAATGTAATATACCTTGGAATTAAGTAAAACCTGCTAATACGGAATCACAATTGACTGTAAAGAAATTCCGTTTTGGAGAGATTTCCTTTTAAGTGGATATAGCACCTTTTTTGTCAGGAGCATGATATTTTTCGAATTAAAGCAAGATTCCGTTATAGACGAGTTCTTTTTTCACAGTTTAACTGTATAATGGATTTGTTCACGATGGTAGCACTCTCTGGGGCGATTCTCAAAAGGTGGGCACTGGACACACGTCATAACTTTAAGCCTTTCAAACATAACTTTAATTATCATTGACTTTAGTTTTTTTTAACACTGAGTTTTTAATTTTATTCAGAGACAGAAAATGACATAATTTATTGTAAAAGCTTTGTATAAATATCTTAAAATTTTATTATTTCATGCCAAAGAGGCCAATTTTGGACATGCATAACGTTAACTGCTCCAATGTACCACCAAGTAAAAGAGTTTTAACTTTTTTCCAGGTGGTTCTAATGGTAAACAACGAATGCATAAAGGAAATGGATGATTTTTTGATAATTTTGTTAAGATATGGCAGGCTAATTTATTGCTTTTTTGAAGATAGGACTTTTCTATAAAGAATTTTTTTTGTATTTTGTTATGTCCGAAAGTAACGTACGCGAAAAAGTATTTGATTTTATTATTATTATTACTGGATAACAAAAAGTTAATTATACATATATATATGTATACACATACAATTATAGGACACATTTACTACATTCTTAGTCTTAAGAATTTTTTTAATACTAAGCGCAACGTCCAAAATCTGCAACGTACGTGCGAAAAAAAGTCCAAAATTTGTAACGTACACAACTGCTAATTAAATGCTTTAATAATTAATTTTCCAGAATAGTTGCTGTCTTTTAATGTTTGTGTATAATTTTGTAGACATACTATTAAAAATATTAATATTTTATATTTATAGACAAAATACTATACTATTAAAGAATAACTGGCCTTATATTTGAAAATTTGAAAAATTACATATCGTTAACGTTTAATGATCCCACCTTTTGAGAATCTCCCTCTGGACTCTCGCATTCTCCATTAAAAAGGCTTAACTCCTCAACTTTTACACCAAGAGAGTTTCCAGTATTAGAGTAAGCTAAGGAAAGCAACTATTAAAAGTAGTGATTTTTCAAAAAATGTTTTATAATGCATTTTACTAGCTTCTTTTTTTTTTTCCTGCATGTTATCCATATTTTTCTGTTTATATAAATAGTATAGCTTTCCAAATAAATCCTCTTAGCATTGCCACTAATTCCATTTATATTTAAAAAGTTACACTATTAATAACAATAAATACTGATCAACCTTCACATTTTTTTTTTTCAAAATACGCATACATATGTAAAATTGATCACATTCTAAATGTAAATTCCTTACTTTTTTTATTCTCAGTTTTCATTTTTTTTTCAGCCTTCTGATATAGTCTGGCATATCAGTATGTAATTGTATGTATCGATATTAATAGAGGCAATATTTTATTTAATTATTAGGCACATATGCCTAATAAACATAGAAGAGGGAAAAAATCCTGATAAATATTAAGATAAATTCTATCTGAAAGAAAAAAATATCCCTGTTCCTCAACGCGAATTTTTGACACATTCACGAAGTCATTTTTTATGCAAGAGTTTTTTTTTTTTTTTTTTTTTTTTTTTAAGCTAGAGTTATCAGACGTTACTTTTCAAATATTTTTGAATCGAATAGTCTCGCCGTTTTAATATAATAAATCTCACATTGAGTTGGAATCTGTTACTCCTGGGGAATGACCTTTCAGTGATGATCTCATTCAGAAATTGTTTCAAAACTACATCTTAGGCTTTACTTTTTAGCTCACAGGCTATCAAAGCCTGAGAGCTAATGTGCTCGCAGGTTCTGTATATACGTATGTATGTATGTACGTAACGCGATAACTCTAGATAGAAATATCCTATTTGCTTCAATTTTTTTTCTAGGTTCATTCTGATTAGGCGCTTCCCTGATTAGTTTTGAGGATTCATTGGTTAAGTAGAAACTGGGTGAACGGGGAGCTAATCCCCCCCCCCCTTAATTTAGATAAATGTGTTTTTCGTGCAAAATTATCCGATTAACTTCAAATTTGGTTTACCGGTTTATTTTGCTAAGGCGCTTCCCTGATTAGATTTGGAGGTTCATTGGTTAAAGATAAAGGGGGCTAACCCCCCTTAATTTAGATACATGGGTTTTTCATGCAGAATTATCCGATCTGCTTAATTTTGTTTTCTAGGTTCATTCTGATAAGGTGCTTCCCTCCTTCATTTTTGGGGTTAATTGGTTAAGTATAAAGGGGGATAATCCCCCCCCCCATTATTTAGATAAATGTGTTTTTAATGCAGTATTGTCGGATTTTCTTCAAATTTGGTATACAGGTTTATTCTGATAAGGCGCTTCCCTGATTAGATTTTGAGGTTCATTAGTTAAGTATAAAGGGGAGAGGAACGGGAGCTAATACCCCTTAATTTATTTTTCGAGAGGCATTATTCTTTTAAATAAGAGTATAATATAGAATTAGTGTGAATAGCGTGTGAGTTCAATGTCATCAGTTTAACTAGGCATTTTCCTTTTTATAGGAAAAGGAGAAATACTCTTCGACTGTTTAGTATCTTAACTTGATTATCTTGAAATTTTGTCAATTTAATAATAAAATTGGCTTTATTAATATGTCAGGTGGTTGATATTTTCCAACTGAGAACCGCATTAAAGATGTTTAGTCAAATGAGTTTTCATTTTAAGCAAGGTAATTATAGTAAGAAACTCTCATAATATAATAAAATAATCACTTAGACAACTAATTATTAAATTATATAAAAATGATTTTTTAAAGAACTATTCATTGTTACTGCGTCAGACAGTCCATAAAATTCCAGGCAGAAAAAAAATCTCCATTAAAAAAAGGTAAGACAGTAATAATAATGTAAGATCCTTAAAGAAAAAAAATTAATCGAGAAAGATATTTTAATTATTTCAAATAATTCTTATACCTTCAATACAATTTTAAATTACATGCTTATATTGAAGATAAAATTCTCAGGATTTAGACACATTATCAGTCTCTTAAAAAAAATCTAGACTACAAAATAACAAATATAATGCATATATTTTTTCTTTTTCTTCTTTTATCTTTAACTTCAAGATTTAAATCGTTGTAAGCAACTTCATATTTTATTCGTTGGCGTTTCGTTTTCTTTGTTACTGGAAATTAAAGATTTTGCTATGTTAAAGCTCCCTAACTTTACGCACGCACACACAAAATAGAAATATTTTTCCCATGCTATAAATTCAAAAACAAAGAAATCAGTTGTTTTCAATAACACACATTTCTACACGTGTTCATAAGACGGCTAAATATATATCACTTACAGAAGAATCGTGACAATAGATTTTATTTAATATTTTGATTACTCCCAGCAAAGAGGAATTTGCTGGCCAGCAGAAATGAAGGCTTATGAATGACAAATGAAGGCTTATGAATCGTTAGATACCCGATTTTTTGTCGAGTTTCTTCAATAAAGACATCGCTTTTTGCTTTATTTGTGTATTATTTCGCGATAATAACGCCATATGCATATTTTTTTTATAGATGTTGTTTAAGAATGGATCGTAAATGTAGAATTCTTCAGCGAATGCAAATGACGACAATTTATATAAATTAAAAGCGTGTATCTTAAGTCTTAAAACTGAAATATGTTTTGTACTATATATATATATATATATATATATCTGTTTTTTCATCGGGAACGACGCTAAATTTTGATAAAGCAGAATTCCTGTTTTCTAGTTTCGAAATTAATCTATTCAGAAAATTAATATTTTCAACTTCTTTTTTTTCCGGTTGCTTTTCTTAACGGATTTCTCTTTTTTTTTTTTTTTTTTTTTTAGTTAATTTCTAAAATATATGCTTAATTTTATTATTTTTTTAATTTCCGACAGCTCAATGCCGCGAAACTTTCTCTATTTGTCTAGCGTCCTAAAATCCAGAATTTCAGATTTTTCGGAGATAAATAAATATTTTTTTTAGAAAGATTTCTTTTTCAATTTTTATAATTGTTTTACAAAATCCACAGCCAGTAGATTCAAATTAGTATAATATAATAGTTATTACATTATCTATACATATAGCGCTTATAATTACGCAAAGAAGAGAGTAAGGGAGATAATCAGGCACAGATACGTATTATTTAAGAAAGCTCTTCTCAAATGCAAAGTACCTACTTTCCAACACCGCCAAGAAGTCATTTTTAGGCTTAGATGCATGAAATCTGCAGGAAAAAAAATCAAAAAATTTAAAATCGAATAGCATAGATAAACTGATTTACTATTTAAAAATTGTAAAAGCTATTCATTTACCATGTTTTCTTTTTTCAAATAAATAAATATAGAAAGTAGGTAATTTTTTAAATATTCTTTGTATTAAGTCGTATTTTGCAGAGAAAATTACTCTGAGAATTTAACACTAAGGCTACTCAAATAAATTAAGATTAATTAAAAAAATAATTATATTCATTTCAATATCTCAATTACACAAGTTTATCTTAAATCCTGTTCCAACATTAAATTAAAGGATTTTGGCATCTGTATAGAAAGGTCATAAATTTTAATAAAATAACTGTTTGCTTTTTTTTTTACTCATTAAATTAATTTTATTTGTTTTCTTTAAAAAAAAAGTATTTCTAGTAAGTTTCGCTCTTTTAAAAAAAATAAGTTTGAATTTGAGTATAAATTCTAATCGTTTTTCATAAGACGAATTTGAGTTCCAATTAGTTCCTTTATTGCAGTACATTGAAGTCGTTACATGATCGAAATTTCGAAGCTTGAAAGTTTATTTTTAGGTGCGTTCGTAATTATATAAATACGTAGCACGTATAGTCGTCGTTTGTTCCGTCTGTCTGTCTGTTCGTCTGCCCACATATAATAGCGCAAAACACTACCCAACTCAGTGGTTTGAAAAATAATATATACAGGGTTGTTATAATTAAAGTTCGCCTATTCAGAAAGCTCTAGAGCCGGTTTTATGGCTCCAAACGAAACAAAATCTCACTAGCACGTAGTTGGAGATGCGCTCTGCAAAAATCGAAAAAACAATTAGTTAAAATTTTTGCCAATAGGTGGCGCTGCGCCAATATTTAAGCCGATATTTGCAGATTTCTTTATTTTGTAAAAAACAAAATACAGGAAATTTTATTTCACAGTTGGTAAAAGTAAACATTTTCAGATTCGTTATATCAATTTCGGTCAATCCAGATGAAACACACAAAATCACAAAATTTCACTCAACGCTTGAAAAAGATCACATTTTATTCAAATTTTCGACGAACGACGTCAAAGTGACGTCGCAACTCCGAAAACTTGAAATACCCTTCTAACCACTTGACGATTTAAAACTTGCTGATAAAGTGTGTCTGTGATTTCTTTGACACTGGAACAATTGATCGTTTCTGAAAAGCATTTGAATCTACGCTTTGTGGAGAATGGTAACTTTGAAAGAAAAGGCACTTCTTGTAAAGTTATTTTATCAAAATAACAGCAACGCAGCTGCAGCTCTTCGAGAATTCCAGAAACTAGAAGATGTTAGACGTGGAGCAATGTCGGATCGTTGAGTTCACAAAATGTTTAAAAAGTTCGAGGAAACAGGAAAACTCGACATTCTTCCTGGCAGAGGACGAAAAAGGGTAGACATTTCTAGCACTGAAGATATTGCTACTGCTGCCGTGGATTATCAAGCCAGTCATCACTTGGTAATGCAAGTGTTCCAGCAATTGCGAATGAAGTCGATATGCCGATTTCCACTGTGAGAAAAGTGATGCGTCAAATTTTGCGCTACTATCCATACAAGATTCAGAGGGTGCAACAACTAATACAGGATGATACCGAAAGTCGGCTATCATTTTCACTACAGTTTCTTTTACGAATGAATGTGGACAATTCTTGGCCCTGGAATATTCTATGGGCTGATGAAGCGCATTTTTATTTAAACGGACAAGTGAACACACACAACTGTCGAATTTGGGCAAAAGAGAATCCTAATGTTGTCAAAGAAGTTCCATTCCATGCAGCTAAAGTGACGGTGTGGTGCGGTTTCACAGTTACGTTTATGATTTTTTTGAGGAACTAATATCCACAGGACCCATTACATGTTCCGTAAATGGGAGAAGGTATCTCAATATGTTGTCAAATTTTCTGATTCCCGAGCTGCAACAGCGAGGTTGCCTTCAAAATATCGTGTTTATGCAAGACGGTGCATCACCGCACATTACTAGAGAAGTTCGGACTTTCTTAACAAGCCATTTTACAGAAGACCGCATCATAAGTCGTTATTTTCAAACAGTCTGGCCACCACGATCGCCTGATCTAACACCATGCGATATTTGTTTGTGGGGATTTATGAAAGATTCTGCATCTAAAGACAGATGCCAGACAATCTGTGATTTGAAAGACAGTATTAGACTACATATTCGCTCAATCTCACAGGACAGTTTACGCGATGCTGTAGAAAGCACAATTCTGAGAATGGAATGCGTTATTGAAAATGGTGGAGGATTCATTGAGCATGCGTAATGTTATTCTTCGTTATTTCCTCGTTGACGAGCGACATGTTTTATTTTTGTTGATGCAGATTACATCACATGGAATTACATTCATTTTTCTGTATTGTTTCGAGTCATAGGTCAGGCTCTAGAGCTGTCTGATTAGGTGAACTTTAATTATAACAATTCGCAGTTCCTCGAAGTTTGTTGAAACTTTTAAATTTGTGTGCTTCGTCTGGATTGACTGAAATTGATATAATGAATCTGCAAACATCGCCTTAAATATTGGTGCAGCGCCACCTATTGACAAAATTTTTAACTAATTTTTTTTTTCGATTTTTGCAGAGAGCATCTCTTCAACTACGTACTAGTGAAATTTTGTTTCGTTTGGAGCCATAGAACCGGCTCTAGAGCCTTCTGAATAGGCGAACTTTAATTATAACAACCCTGTATAATCGTTGCAGAATTTTGTCCAGTCACTTCAAATTTTATGAAAATCGAATAAAAACTGAAAAAAGATATTAATAAAAGCTTTCTTCATTCTATTAAATCCTATCACATGTAATTAATTCAATGATATCCCTTGTTAGGTAATGATTCCAGGTTGCCATGGTGATTGTGTCATATTTAAGATAATGTCATATTATTTCCATATTACTGAATTTAATATATATAAAATCGTTTTAAATTTTGTATTCATGCATTTTTGCATACGAGTGCAACAGCTATTACACCAAGATGTGAATATTTATAAAACAAGTTATGGTGCGAAAGCACCTCGTTGGCCGCATTTGATGTACAATTTCCGACTTGTTGTTGAGTTACAGATTTATTTAGATCTTTAAAAAGCTGAATATGCATGTTATCTGAAATTCAATTGTTTTATTCCCATACACGGGGTTTAACTATGAAACAATTTTTCAGACATATAAATTTACTCATAAGCACATTTAAGCTCATTTAATCCTTCACTGCACCACGTGCCACGTCTGGCACATGCCTAAAAACTGTGTAATTCTTATTATGTGCCATGAAATTGGCCAATATGATCTCTATCCCTGATGAAGAACAGTTCAAAGAATGGAATAACACTTATTTTGTCCATCTCAGATGGCTGCACTTGGCAAAAAAATTAGAATTTGTTCTTCGGAAACAAAAAAAGTTTCGATCAAGCTATTACGGTATAATTTACTTTAATTATTTTTACTGAATACTTAAAAATATTAATATAAAAAAAAGTTGCAGAGTTTTAAGCAGATAAAATGAATTAATTTAAGCTCATTTAGTTGTAAAATATAGCAATACAGTATTTTAAAACCTTAATTGTGTACATAGGGTACACGCCATAAAATATCAAATTTTAGCTGAAAATTTGAAAATTAATATTTTTTTACTATTTTTCCCATCATTATACCGATATATAGATTTCAAATAATTTTTTTCAAACAAATAGAAAAAAAATCGTGCAGTGAAGGGTTAAGACAAATAATTTAGTAGCATCTTAATAATTAGTTTTTCAGAAAGTTTAATATTTAGGTTAAATTAGCTACATTCTGTATATAATCTATAAATTATAAATTATAAATAGAAAACTATAAATATATATTTTTTAATGCATCATAAATAGAAGTTTATATAGAGATGCTATTTTTTTAAAAATATGTTGACTATTTTCATTATTTACAAAACACAGTCAACTAGTACCTAATAAAAATTAGTTATACTCAATATATTGGGGCTCAATAATATAGACATAGTAAATATTTCAATAAAAAGTTTATATTGGTTAAGTGTTTAATTTATATTAATAAACAATTAAATTTAAAAATTCAGAAAACCCGACTGCGTAAAAAGCGAACTAATTATTTCTCATCCATGTGAAACTTTTCTTTTCAATTCCTACTATTAGCTCACACTCTCGTTATATAATATATCTTGTTCAAATTTGCAATCGTTAATAAAATACTTATTATTCATCCAATCAAGCTCAAATAATTTTTTCTTACTTGTAGTGGATGACACTTAATGTTAATTCAGTTTTTTTTTCAAATATTAATTCATTTATTAAATTAAATTAATTAATTTTCGATAATCGAGAGGGCCCTCTTCTTGATCAAGGTATTTTAAGACCGAAAGAGCCCTTCTCTTGATCAAGGCATTTTAAGCCCCACTCAAGAGGAAAGACGAATGGAAGAAAAAAAATTGTCATATTGACCTAAGTAGAAATTGACTTAATTTTTTTTATATTACTTGTTGGACATTTTACTTACCTATTTTTTCATTTACTTGTATTGATGACTTTTAAGTTGTGTTTAATTGTTAGTTCCTATCTATAAACACTGTTTTGATGAGGTCTATGATGGTAAGAGTTGCAATAAAGCTAGAGATCCTACCTACACAACATCCAGGTTGTAGAATATTTTAACGGAGCTTCTGACTGTGAAATAGTCACTGAAATATCTTCTTAATTTTGAAAGACCTATCCAGTGATATGCCACTCAATAGGGTGCGTAATTTTTTCCGTCTCTATTGCTATTTTCTATTTTACGGCCGCCATTTTGAGTTTATAAAAACAAAACCTAGTCTATAACCATTGGGCCGTTAAGACAAATTGATAGAGACCTCATTCATTAAAATCCATCCAGCCGTTGTGCTGTTTCGAGTGTATAAAGAAATCCGCATACACAGATATGCTTGAAACACATAACCCTTCTTTTCAATCGGGTAAAAAATTAAATAATGCAATACTCCATAAAAATTGAATTTAATTGGTAATTATTGAAATTGAAACGACCAAACTTTGACTTTTGTTATTTCGAATTCCTCTGGCACGTTTTCTACAATGAATGTTTGTTGCTAGTTCCTTTTTAACAAAAGAATGTGGTTTAAAAAGTAATTTTTCATTTATCAACAAAAGGCTAACGTGATCGAAGATTTCAAAGTTTGAAAGTTTCCTTTTTATTTACTTGGTAAAGAAAGTTCTGGGATTATTTAAATACTGAAAATGCTGAATGTACAATTTTACGTAAAAATCAATTCTGTTTTGTTCTTATAAGCACATTTTAACTATGCCATATATTTTAGCATAGTTTCGAATTAATTTAATATTTAAATTAATTAGTGTTCACAAAAAAATTATTTTATATATTTTTACAGTGACTTAATTTATCATTTCACAGTATGGTGATTAAACACAGCTACAATTATAACTATTTATTTTACATTTATTTTTTTTTTATAAATACCAAACAGAAAATGATAAAATACACGAACTTTGTTTAAGGTTTATATAGATATGAATCTTTTATTAATTGAATGGCTGGAGTGTAAAATATTGGTTATTGACATTTTTTTATTTTTTTTTTGTCGTTTCCATGCAAAATTCCCACTAAATCCCGATATCTTTTAAAAAGTACCTGATTTATTTAATAGTCAATACATTGTATTACAATCAAAGATAATTTGTTTTTGTAATCAAAATTTGATAAGTTCAATAAAGAAAAATCTACCAGTAAAAAAAAAAAAAAAAAGTGATATTTAATTAAATTAATTTTTAGTCTTAATGAGCTGTATTAGATAAAGCAATCATAATGGCTTTGGGCTGGAGTTCTCTTAGAAATCTTGCGCACTCAATATCTCAAAACTTACATTTTGTTAGTTACCTTAATTCAATCCCAAACACTTCAAATAGTGACTATGCATGGTAAATTTTGGTAATGAAAGGACGAAACATTGATTTTTGGCATTTTATATTTCAGGTGTAAAGTACATATTCTAATGCGACTTCTACTGGCACTTTTTATATGAAGAATTTTTTATGCTATTTTATTTTATCAGAAGAAAATTGTTTAAAATGTTAATTGTTCTTATATATAAAAAAAGGTATGACGTGATCGAAATTTCCACGACCTGAATGCTTTTATTGCATTTATTTTGGGATGAACTTATAAAAACAAATGGCTTTGCGTTAATTCAATACTTAGGTTTAAGAATTACTAGAAAAAATAGGTTTTAACGTCTTGATATTATAGATTTTTTTTTCCAAAGCGAAAAACCAAAAAATATCATAGAAGTTAAAACTCTCGTTCTTAAGTTACAAGATAAAGTTAGTTAACCTAAATTTTATATCTTCTACAATACTATTATAGCTAAAGTTTCTTCACTATCATATTCATATTTATTTTTATATAAAATTTAAAATTCTCGTACATTTAAAGCTCAAATTTTGCATGGATTAACATACATTCCACTGCATCAAGAACTGGATGGACTTTCGGAGATATCGGTGACGTTTTTGGTAATCTACAATATTTTAAACCTATTTTGTAGCCAGAGGTAACCAGTAAGTACCTATTGTATGAGGGAAGACACAAAAATAATCGAAATTGCAGCGCTGTGGGCTAAGCTTGCATAACACTCATTCCTCCCGCTAGGTTAGTGTCATGCAAGTCGTTATGAGTTCAGTGCACTAAGTGTTCTGACCAAGGAAGGTTGTGTCTGGTCACAGTGCATTTTTTTGTAAAAGAATGTTTGCTTGTCCTCTTTGTAATTTCGGACTTAAGTGAACAGCCTGAGGCTGTGAAATTGTGCTCCCTGTTCGTAAAAAAATTCTACAGAAATAGATTTGATGGGGCAAACAGCTTACAGAGATGGACTATGGGAAATACTCAAGTGTTTCCTCGTTTTTGAAAAGAAAATGTGAAATGTCGATTGATGACAAACGTCATTCTATATGTCCTTCAACTTCCAGAACGGACAAAAATGTCGAGAAAGTTCGTGAAATTCTGCTTGAAGACCTACAACGGACGGTTGAAATAATTGCGGTGTTATCTTGCCCAATTTGTGGCAGACTTGGCAGATATAGTTTTTTCTACCATGACAATGCACGTACTCACGCAGTCTGTTCAGTTCGGCAATGTTTGATTAAAATCAACAAGACTCCTGGACTCTACTCCCCGATTTACCCGACCTTGCTCCGTGAGACTATTCTTTGTTTACACTAATAAAGATGGACCTGAAAGACATCGTTTTAAAGTTGTGGAAAAGGTTAAAAACGACGCAGAAACTTGAAACCGTACAGACAGAGAAGTTTGAATAACGTTTCCAACAATGGAATCATCGATTGTACAAGTGTATAAAGTTAAATGGAGTATATAAGAAAGTGTTAAGGCTATTTTGTAAAAAAAAAAAAAAAACTTTTTTTTTAATAAATTCCAGTTATTTTTGTGTCTCCCTCGTATAGGGAAAATCGCCAAGGAAATATGACCAAGGTTAACCGATAAGAATTGCTTTTTATTGGCATGAACGCTACTACTGACATCCTAAAAACCTATAGAGGGTATCATAATTAGGATTACAAATATACTGTGAATAATGAAAATCGTCCTCTACGCAGTTATAGGATATCCCCTAGATGTGAAAATGACACACCTATTGACGTCCTATGGTTAAGTCTTTGCGATATTTTTGACCAGTAATACAATGACTACAGACATCCTCTGGATATCTCCATGCTTGTTCGTTTGATAATTGAATCCTCAGGTTTTTCAAAGAAATATATGATTGCATAATATTTTTTTCATATCACTGTATACTGACCATTCGATAGTCCTCATAGGTTATGACATTTACGGTATCTGTCGGATCACTGTTCAACATCCAAAGCAGTAGCATGATTGTATGGAATAATAAATTTTAAAAAACCCTCGAAAATTAAATTAATGACAATTTTAGAAAGCCTACTAGAGCAAATTCTGAAATTGGTGTTAGTGTGTGCATTGGAGCAAGACATGTTAATGCATATATTATAGGAATAATGTTTTCTCTGGTGTTAAATTTTTCAGAACACATAATATTCCACAAAGTGTTCGGAAAGCCGAGTGAAGTCACTCAACTTATTTTCTTCAAATAACTCATTTTATACTAGATTAATATTAACACAATTATTCTAATTGGTAAACAAATCATATTAGATGTAAATTTCCAACTGGGCGAAAAATCCTGGTCCGGACATTTTTCGCCCAGTTGGAAATTTACATCTAACTCATTTTATTTTCAGATATATAAAGGACTTCTAACAAAGGAGGTTGTGCAATACCGTGCTTAACTATTATCCATGCCAGGAAGACAGATCGCCAAAAATTGTTGTCAATTGTGTTTATCGTTTCCAATTGCCAATCGAGATAAAAACACTAATATAATACACATTTAATAAATACATAATATCGGTAAAAATGCAAAATAATATTATATAGAATAAAAATAAAAGAACATAAAAGAGTAATTTAGTATACATTTAATAAATACATAATATCGTTAAACATGCAAAATAATATTATATAGAATAAAAATAATATAACACAAAAAGTAATTTAGTATACATTATTAAATATATTACATCAGACTGGTAGCTTTAAGTGATAAAAGATACTTACGATACAACAATATATTTATTTTCGAAAGGACGTTTTGCCCGCCGGAATAAATAAATAAATATACCGGGTGTCCATAATTAAACGACCTACTTTAAAGTTGTCTATAGACAAAACCATTGTTCATAAAGTTGTGAAATTTTGGGAAAGGCATAATAAAGGGATGGGGGTTTAAGGTAAAAAAATATAAATAAAACTAGTTTAAAATTTCGTCAGCAGAGGGCGATTTTTAAAAAATTACATATTTAGCAATAAGATAGTTTAGAAATTTTATTTACAGGATGTTCATAATTAATCGACCCTATTTTAAAGTTGTCTACAGACGAAACTGTTGTTCAGAATGTTGTGAAATTTTTTGGAGAACATAATAAAAGTATGGGAATATGTATGAGCGAAAAAAAAAAATTAGGGGACCATTTTTAACGAATTACACATTAAGCATACATTTCGAATAGTTTAACAAATTTTGTTATAACCAAACATGTGCTGCATGATTTTCATCATTTTTAGATGCCATCTGGAATCGTAAGATAGCATGTTCCTCAGCTGACCGCAGTATGTTCAGGGAAAAGCTAGGAAAATGTCGTGAAAAGCTGCCTTTAGAGTAAGGTTAAGTTAATAAATAAAATTTTTAAACTATCGTAATGCTAAATGTGTAATTTATTAAAAAAACTCCCTCTGGTGGCAAAATTTCGAATTACTTTTATTTACAATTTTTTTAGCCTAAACAAATTCACACCCCTTTATTGTCTTTCACAAAATTTCACAGCTTTAAGAACAATAGTTTTGTCTGTAGACAACTTTAAAGTAGGGTCGTTTAATTATGGACACCCTGTATATATATATATACATACATATATATATTACGGTCAATTTGATAAATTTCACTTATTAATAATAACCGGTTAATAAGAATAATAACAGCGTCTTTTGGTAGATTTGATAAATGTTGCATATTAATTATATTTACCGGTTATTATTAATAATTACCAGTGAAATTCGGTCAAAATGATTAATTAAGCTTAGTAACGAATATGTCCTTTACTGGAACATGTACTATCATAAGTGTATGAAGCTAATAAAAAAAAATAATTGTTAAGAGGCAATATTACTCAATCAAAAAATGTGTCCTATTACTAGGACGCAAATGCCGAAGGGGTTAAAGATAATTATTTTTATAATTACTGAATGAATTCGGTAAATCTTTTAAACACTAAAATAATGAACGAATAAATAATTCAGTTTTCAAGTGCATACTTTTAACTACAGCACCTAGAAGATAGTGTGGAAAACGGCTATTCCTATAATGCTTTAAAAAGTGCTAAAAACTTGTATCCCATAAACCTCCAACAATGCTCAGCGGCAATATGCTGATACGAGCGCCATCTCGTAACTCTTTTCAATATAAATCCTGTGTTTTCAAAAATTATAGAATGTTAAATATCTGAAACTATAAATATAAGATATTTTAGTCTGTTATAAGCTAATTTAGTTAAGGAATGACGTGAAATAGGTTAAAGAGTCTCTTTTAGAATGACTATCGTTTGTAAATCACTACGATGGCGCTACGATCGACATCTTGTTATTCAGCATCGTTGTACATTTATGGGATTCAATTTTTTAGCACTATTTTGTAGCCGTTTTCCACACTGTATCTTCTAGGCGCTGTACTTTTAACAATGAATATTAACCCTTTGTAACTCAAAAACTCCGATTTAAACAATTCTTACACAGCTATTAAAATGCATCATTTTGAGTATGGAAAAATTAATAAGAAAAATTCAGAACATAAAAATAAAATTTTATTTGGAAAAATGGGTTTGTTGCATATCTGCAACATCTTGCCAAGTGACTCAAAAACTGAACATATTTAAAATTTTAACTTACATTAAAATTTTTGAAACAATTGTTAGTTTTGTTGTAGCAAAGTCCCACACCACATTTCTCACAAACAATTTGAGTAAAACCTTTACAATCGGGGTATTTACAACGTATTCTTTTTTCTACCCAATAAGGTCAGTGCCCAATTTCTTCTAGGCGCACTTGTTTTGGTGGAATATGTTGAGCAGGCAAGCTATGCATTTTCTATTGAATTCTTTTTTCTACGAGACCTTTCCATTTTTTTCTAGCTTTGGACTTTGTATTAATTTTACAAAGGGGGCGGGGGAGATCTCTAACTTACCCTATAACAATTAAATAATATGAAAATAGACTGATGTTTCCCCTTTACAATAATTTTGCTCTTCCGAAAGAAATGCAACTTAAATAACCATGAGAAGAAATTTTGTATCTTGCTCTTTCGATATTTAAAAAAAATCCATTACAAGGGAAGACATGGCGCGTTGTTGCAGATCTGCAACAAACAAAAGTTTACGATTATCGTATACATATTATAAATTTCTTAGAGCGAAAAGGGTCTTTAAATAAAGAATTTAAACTTGCCTTTGTAAACAATATACGTGTATACGTCTTCAGACTTTTTTAACTCATCTATTTCAAAGCTTCATTCAGCAGATATCACGTGCAGCTGATGAAGCGATAAAGCAAACTTTGGCACGAAAAAAAAATTAGTATCGCCATATGTTGCGGATTTAATGAAATAGTATGTTAATAGTAGTGTAATAGAATAACAACAATCAACAAAATCGTCTTTTGAAGTTTACTGGCGAAATAACAATGACGTTTTGGATATATTGCAGATCTGCAACGCGGTGATACAAAGGGTTAAGAAAAATGTAGCATAAGTAGACTGTTTTAAATTTAAACTTCTATTAAATTAATTTTAACGTATAGCAAATATGTTAAGAGAAATTACTGTCGGAATGAGACAAATCTTACACCAGTCAAAGAAAAAGAGGTAGGTCATATGTCCCTCACCAATCCAGAATTGCCAAATTCAGTGTTGGATTCAGGCACTTTTTCCGTGAGGGATTTCTGTGCCTCCGTGGGGTGGCATTATACAGTTCAGGGGGGGACTATCCCTCAGCCGGATCACCCCCTGAATTCAACACCGGCCAAATTAGACGACCATTGAAGAGTCGAAGAAAATAGATCTTGTCAATACGAAAGATGGACTGTGGGATTCAAATACGATATTATTATTTTTATACAACAAATTATAAACAAATTACATTACAAATATATTTTTGCATTTCTAACAAATTATTTAGTTTGGCAGGAAGGAATATTGTGGAATTTGGATTTAGAAAGGGTTTTTGATTTTTCATTACATCATTAATACATTATTTATATTGACAGGAAGAGCTATTATGAAATTCTGGAGTTACAAAAGGTTTTTTATTTTTTACATTTGCAGCAACAAGAGTTGCAATTGTCTTTACAATTGTAATATTGAAATCCTTGACCACCTAGGTTAGAATTCTTATGAGCACAATCTCTTAGATTTATTTCATTCACTGGAACTTTATTAACTGAAATTAAAGCTTCCTTGCAAACAGTAAAATAGTTATTTTTATATAGTTGATTTAAAATGTCATGTTTTGTACTAAGTTTATATATATTTTCACTTAAAATTAACCTTACAGCCTTAGCCATAACTACCTCTCGTATAGTTATTCGAACGGTTTCTCCTACATTTGCACTTGGAAATTTTAACTTCGAAAGCCTTAACATTTTTTTCTGCTTGCTTATTTAGTGACTGTTTAGCAGATCTTCGAGCTTCTTGAACATTTTTAGAGACTTCATCTAGTGAAAAAGATTCTTCCCTGTTTTCGTCAAAATATTCTATTTCAATATCACCGAAACTTATTTTACTCTTTGCTATTTCAGAATTATGTTGGTATCCTTAAATTTTGCCAACACTCTTATTACCGTTCTTGACTGAACCTGGAACAGTTACCTCCATATCTTCTTTCGAATTATCCAGTTCCGCATTCATATTATCATTCATTGCGCCTATATCCTTATCCTCGTTTCTAGACTGATTTGCTATACAACAAATTATTTTTCATTTGTCAGTCATAGAATGATAACTTGTCAAACGAGGACTTGTCAGTTCACTTGTCAGTTAGACGGTCCTGACAAATTATCGACTGGCAAATAGGTTATTTAAATTACATCCGCTTTATAGACAAATAAAGCTTCATATGGACTGCGATCTATTCCAGTGTGATATGCTCTATTTTTCATAAATTGAATGAATTTTATTCCTTCTGACCAGTTTGTTTTATTATTAGTTTCAAGCGAAGTGGATAACATATTTTCATTGTGTTGGTTAGCTCTTTAAACTGCGCCTTGCGTTTGACTGTGTCTTTTTTTTTTTCATGGATCAATTTGAGTAGTTTCCATATTCCACAAACTTCTTCAATAATTTTATTCGCAAATTCTTGGCCATTCTCACTTTGCAAGACGCATGGTGCTCCAAATATCGTGAAGACATTCATTAGGTGATAAGCAACTTCCTTTGCTAATCTTATTTTTAACGCTCTTAATTAAATAAATTTCGAACTGACAGCAAAAATAATATCAAATTGACAGTACTTCGAAATCAAAACAATCGAAACTGGCGAAAAATAAATATTAGTGGGCTTCCCGAAAGATGTATCTAAAATAAACAATCAACTGATATCATCAAGTTGTTGCCAACAGACAAAACCAACTTGCGTTCTCACAAAAGCTGTTATAACATTGCACAATAGTGCGTGGCTGACACGGAATAACTGTACTTGTGCGTAAGGAAAATCTCAAGCTATACGAGTTGAAATTTATTACATAGACCAAACTTGGTTGGTAATTATTAATAATAACAGGTTAATTAGATAAATTTTCACAAATTAATAATATTAACGGGTTTATTTGGATATTATTTGGTCAGATATTAATAATAACCCGCTATTATTAATAATAAATGATTAATCAAATTGACCATAACATATATATATATATATATATATATATTTATATATATATGTACCATATCGCTCATACGCAAAACAAAAGTGACGCAACTCAGAACACAAAAATCTTTTCGCGTATTACACTGGAGAACAGTGGTTTTGTCCTAGAACTAAAATTAGTTGATTCTAGATCAGTTTTTGGAGCTGATTCCGAATATGCTTTCCGTTTATCTCTAGGTGGTCCAGGTTTTGAGAAATTTGCATATTTAAATTTATGCAAATTTAAGCTTTTTGTGCAAATTTTATATACAATATATGTCACATCTAATTACGTTTTCTAGATAATGACTACTTGACTATTTGCTTCAGATAAATGTCACGATTTGCATATTCTTAACACTTATTTATCAGTTAAGTCTAATTTGCATATTTTTCAATGGTGTAATGTTTACATCACTATGAACTTTAAAATAGTTGCCACAGAATTGACGTAATGTTTTTCTAGACTAGATTTTTATGTCTTTTTCTTATGTCATGTCTAGTTTTTGAGTAAGATGAATTTCTACTTTTGCACGGTATTAACACAGGTTTGATATAAGATGCTTTTTAGGG
The DNA here is from genome assembly GCA_963932465.1 of Maratus speciosus. Taxonomy (NCBI): domain Eukaryota; kingdom Metazoa; phylum Arthropoda; class Arachnida; order Araneae; family Salticidae; genus Maratus; species Maratus speciosus. Next base: position 503,950,032 of record OZ010787.1, on the reverse strand, counting down.
GTGTGTAATTCATTGACAAGAAGATGAACAGGGTCAGATTCATATCAGAGACATAAACAAAGATTTATATAATCGAAAAAAAAGTAGTAGAATCTATCCTAACTAGTTGAAGTTTATCATACAAAGTATCATAAAAAGCTATTTCTGGCTTTTTGACCAAAAAATAAATTTCATTTTTTTCAAAAACTAGACGTGATAGAAGAAAACAGATACAAGATTTGAAATCAGCTCAAAAAACTGGTTTATAAACATATTAACGTACTCGTGCGGCAGAAATATTTGAACGTCAAGAAACATTATTAGAAAAACATGAAAAATATGCAAATTAGGTACAATATTTCGCAGTCACATGTCAGTATAATATCAGGAACAATGTTTTTGTGAAGTAAATTAGGTAGTAATCATAACATAAAACAAAAAACCCTGTCTGATATTGCTTTATACCTTAAATTTGCAAATAATTGTATAAAATTTACTAAATTTGCATAAATTGAAATATGCAAATATCTCTCATACTTGACGTGCTGGAGTAAATCTAAAACTAGATTCGGAATCAGCACAAAAAACCGCATAAAGAACAACTAATTTCTGTTTTAGGACAGAGCAAAAGTTTAAATTTGTTGACCAGTGTTGTTCCACTGCAAAATCTAACATATGCTTTTTGCTACAGGTAAAGAGTCAACTTTAGTTATCCGGAAGATCGCTTTATGGTCCCTATGGTACACTTTTCTACCACAGAAGAGGAGGACAAAGGGGATGGAAAATAAATTACCCAATCCCCTCCTCCTATCTCACCTGCGTGTGTTTTCATTCCTAACATATTTTCTCATTTATATATGGCTTTAAAGCCGCAAGCAGAGCTAAGTAGCATAGTTTTATGTTACAGTAATAATTTGAAAAACTCCAATCCTCTTTTACCTCTTCTGTGAAGTGTAATATTTTCGAGTTTTCTCATTTTTCTTGAGTGTAAGACATGTTACATTATGTAGTTATATAAAAATACTTCTGCAATTGCATTTCTTATAGAAATTACATAAGAGTAACTATGCAGTTACAATTAAAAATAATTAAGGGTTACTGTAATTAGCATATCTTTCAAGCCTGGTAATACGTAAATACCTACAATATGGAAATTTCTTATGTATTTCTAGGCATAACTTTTGAAGGGATGCTATGACTTTTATTATATTTTTGTTTGTTTGAAAGAGGTCGTTGGAGTGAGGGTCCAGTATTGATTTCATTAAGATCCAAACAAAGTGTGTTTGATTTTCTGATTGTTTCCTTGTCTTTTTTATTGCTTTATAGGCTATAACTTTCATAAAAAGTTTCCAATCAATCTAAATTTAGATATGTTAAGGTACATAATACTACTTTATTCTTTTAAAACAGACATCGGAGTGTTTAGTCGTGTATCGTGCTTTTACAGGGAAACGTCACAATTTGAATATGTATGCATGTCAAAAACCGCGATAATGGAAACAATGTGATTTAAAATGAATGTGATAACTATAAATTGTTGCGATAAAATCTCTCTGTTTTCCCAAACCACTTCCACGAAAGCGCTAACAGGTGTGTAATAAGTCATTATCAGTGCAATAAAGTTAGAAACAATTCCTGAAACCTGACTTCATTTTTAGGTGCGTTCGCAATTATATAAACACATAGCACCTCTAGTCGTCGTCTGGTTCGTCTGTCTATCTGTCCGTCTGTTCGCATGTAAAAGGGCTAAAAATTACCCAACCAAATGGTTTGAAATTTAATATATATAATCGTTAAAGAATTTTTCGAGTCATTTCAAAAATCCAATCAAAACTTTAAAAATATTAATAAAAGTTTTCTTCATTCTATTAAATCCTATCACGCGTAATTAAATGATATCCCATGATAGGTAATGATTGTAGGTCGCCATTGTGATTACGATTATATTTAAGATGGAGTCATATTATTTCCGTATTACTGAATTTAATATATATAATCTTAATAAATTTTGTATTCATGGATTTTTGCATAAGAGTGCAAGAGCTATTGCGCCAAGATCTGAATATTTATAAAACTAGTTATAGTACGAACGCACCTCATTTGCCACATTTGATGTAAAATTTTCGACTTGTTGTTGAGTTACAGATTTATTTAGATCTTTAAAAAGCTGAATATGCATGTTATCTGAAATTCAATTCTGTTTTATTCCCATACACGGGGTTTAACTATGAAACAATTTTCCAGGCATATAAATTTACTCATAAGCACATTTAAGCTCATTTAATCCTTCACTGCACCACGTGCCACGTCTGGAACATGCCTAAAAACTGTGTAATTCTTATTATGTGCCATTAATTTGGCCAATATGATCTCTATCCCTGATGAAGAACTGTTCGAAGAATGGAATAACACTTATTTTGTCCATCTCAGATGGCTGCACTTGGCAAAAAAATTAGAATTTGTTCTTCGGAAACAAAAAAAGTTTCGATCAAGCTATTACGGTATAATTTACTTTTATTATTTTTACTGAATACTTAAAAATATTATTTTTTAAAAACTATTTTTTATTTGGCATGTCGAGGCTGTTCGTAAATTTAGACTGGCTACTTTCTGACGCATTCCACAACTTATTTTTTTCTTTAATGCGTGAGATTGCCAAGTTCTCTTGTACAGATAATATGAACACGATTCGTGTATCTAATTTTTGTATAAAGCGGAAGATCTTTCAGAAAATGCTGCAATAGGTAACATTCTGAACCGAAATTGAAGATGCGACAACCAGGTAAAGATCGTCATGAGACAAAGTCACTTATAATTCAAGATGTAATTAATTTATCGAAAGATTAAAATATATGGGGCATTCTCACAATCTTTTAACTTTTAAGTCCCTGAATAATAATTTTTATTTTAGTACATAATCTTATGTTTTTTTTTATTTCATATACTGGGGAACATCCCATTGCATGATTGTATAACAATATTAACGAGATAAATAAGTTTTGGACGATGTTGGGGGTCCAAATACCAGGAACACTCCTATACTGTACCGTGTCCCTGATGCTGATTTTTAAGTTTGGAGCTGTCTGTATAAAATTGTTTCAATAAAAGTAATTCGATGTAATTTTCTATATAAATATGTAGCAAAAAATTAACCTGCACACAGTTTTACGGTTGATATTATTTTTTGAAATCTGTCCCTGGGTTTTATGTTCCTTGCCATCCCTCTTGCTAAACATATACAGAAAATCACTTCAGATGCACTCACAGAATTTTTTTTTTTCAAGTTTTTTCTCATTCTAGAGAAAGAATGACTAAAATTCTTTGACAGGAAATTGACTGCAGAATTTAAATCAGCATTTAATTATTAGTTTGAAGCATCGTGGCTTTATTGGTAGTCTTACCTTCCCCAAGGTTTATTCCAGCACTTTTCGATGTAAATTAATTTTCTTTTAATTTAATCCAATATAAATAACTGTTTCTAAAAATCAATGAACATTGTGGCTATCACTTAGTCTTAACATGATTTGCCTAAAAATAGTGGTAATTTTCCTTACCATCCCTTTTTTTCCCATTACGTCCCTTTTTCCCTATACCATTCCCTTTTTTTTCCGTCCCTTCTTTAACACCCCTTTAAGATAATGTTGTACTAAAAATACTACATTGTTATTATTTATTATTTGAATGTCCTGTGCGTACTATGCAAATTCCATTATAAGTAAACATTTAGAAGAAAATAGAAAGTTATAGTAGTAAAAGGGTAACAAAAATTAAACTCGTAAGTTTAGCTTAAACCTCAGTTAAGTAAAAAAAAATGGTTGCTGTCCATTTTTTCTTTATTTTGAATGATTAAGGCATTCGTCTATCAGATTAAAATGTTATTTTAGCAAGTTTAATTTCACCAGATTTTTATTCCCGAAAGTCAAAAGATTGTGATAATGCATTCGATTCTAAATCACATCAGTAGTCAAGCTTGACAATGTAATTCTTCTGTATTTAAAAGAGCCCGTAAGTATGCCACTAAATTTCTAGTGGGAAATTATTTTTTTAGAAGGACATTAAGAGGACAACAGCAGTTTCCAAATTACATTTAAAACAGCTGATATTATGTACCTACTAGGGAACTACTGAATAGATTTCAATACTTTTATTAGTTTTGACAGTAACTAAACTATACATAGATCACCGGGCATAAAATAAGTAAAAAATACAATAATTACTTTAATTAATAAAACACTATTTTTTAATTGTTTAACTATAGTACTTATATTTTTTGTGGTTAAGTTATAGTTTAGCTACTGTCAAAATATTAAAAAACATACAAATCTCTTCCCTAATTCACGAGAAAAGGACATCAATATCAACTGATTTGCATGAGTTTATTTTTTGTTTTTGAATAACTATTGTATTTTTTATTTTCTGTGGCCAAATTTTAGTTTTGCAACTGCCAAAACTTTAAAAAACATTGAAATCTCTTTGCTAGTTCTCGAGATAAGGACATCAATATAAAAATTTTTCACGAGTTTATATTTGTTTGCGAAATCGCGAAATTAATGTTTATTACTCTTTTTGATGAACAATAAATTATGATTCGCTACTGCCAAAACATTAAAAAGCATTGAAACCTCTTCGCTAGTTCACGAGAAAAGGACATAAATGTCAACTGATTTGCATGTGTTTATTTTTTGTTTGTGAAATTGCGTAACTATTGTATTTTATATTTTATATGGTCAAAATATAGTTTTGCTACTGCCAAAACTTTAAAAGCATTGAAATCTCTTCACTAGTTCTCGAGATAAAGACATTAATGTCAACTGTTTTACAAGTGTTTATTTTTTGTTTGCGAAATCGCGTAACTAATGTTTATTTCTCTTTTTGATGAACAATAAATTATGATTTAGGTATTTCCAAATTTATTAAAAATATATTAAAATAGTTTCCCTAGTTTCCGAGAAAACGCGCGTCAAAAGTTTTAAATCTGATCTAGCAATTGTTGTTTTCACCTTAAACAGTTGTTCATTGAAAATATGCTTATGTATTTTAGTTTAACCAAAAAATTTTAAAAATATAATTTTCACGTCTTTTATAAATTTTCCCAAGTTTTCTTAAATGCAGAATTTGATAAAACATTCAATCTTAAAAGAAATAAGAACCGTATAAAGTTGCATCGATTTTTTAGCATTGAATAAAGCCGTTATGGGCTACAAAAGGAGCACCCAAACAAGTTTCATCTTTTTTTTATTATTTATTAAGTATAGGACTATTTTCATTCTGTTCACAATTACAATGAAGCTGTGAAAGTTTTGAATAGTAAAAGATAAAGAAAAAAGTAGGAAAATTTCACAGAGAAGGAAAAAGAAACGATTGGTTGAATATGAATACAAACTACATTGCATTTAAAATTACATTCTTTTCTAATAAGTAACGTTTGGAAAATTCGATAAATATATCACTTGAATGAGGAAAAATAGGTTAAAGCTTAGAGTTTGTAGGTATTCAATAATAAGTTTGATTTATTTCATTGGTATTTTTTGTTAGAAAGAGTGTTTCAGAAGTCCCGAACAGAAGTAAAATCAGTGATAGGGATCGAGCATTACAAATTACGTCACACTTCAAGATGACGGTAGTTGGTCCATAAAGTGTGAAACAGTGTAAGAGGTAGAAGGAGTAGATTAACACTTTGTGACATCGCATGAAAATATGAAAGTAAATAGGTAAGCATTGTCTGAAAGAAGTAAACAATTATATTTATAAAAATACCATTTTACTCAGAAAATATTAGGTATAATTTTCCTTTGCATTGTAACATTTGGAACTAAAGGCAGGCAAGTTTTTTACGGTTTTGTAGTATCTATTTTAGCTGATATTAGATATAAAACACGAAAACAAATATTGTGTTGATTAAATTTCAAATAACAATGGAAAAAATTGTTACGTCACAGCAAGGAACGGAGTATCAAGCTGGTGTGACAAACTGTGACATAGGTGGAGGAAAGGGTTAAAAAACCACGAAATTTTTGTGACATAGTTAGCGGATCGAGGTATAGGGGATAAGCCCACTAGCGTAGTGTTCAGCACAACTGTCTGCCACGCTACAGGTCGCGAGTTCTGCTCCCGGCTGGGCAAGGTTAACTCAAACTTTCAATCACTCTGGAGTCGGTAAAAGGAGTACGAAGCTTGCTTGGGAACTAAAAACCGAGGGTCTCGTGTTCGGTTGACCACCTGGCCGGGGCACATACTGCATAGCACTTCGGGGCAGAGAGTCAAGTAAACAGAGTTGGCCCTGATCCTTCATCGATCGTACAGCCATAGGTTTAGATTTTAAAGATAGGGGATTATATACGGTGTGAAAAAATAGATGTAAATCTCGCCAGTGGAAGATCTGGGCGCTATGCAGGTAATGACACGGAAGTTTGCGTAAAACTTACCCAGCGCAAAACTAGAATTGCGCAAATACATAACCATACGATTTCTGTTTGTGATGCTACCTAAAATCACGTGTTTGCAAATGAAAGCTCAAATAATTACCAATGCTATAAAAACGGCATAATTTAAAAGGTATCACCTATTTTCGTTTATGTGCTGATTTATTCTATAGAGTAGGTGGGGGTAAAGATACGCACGGGAAAAAGATACGCACTGGCTGATTTAATATGAAGAAACATTTCTACAATCATGACCGCTAGGTGGTAGTTTGGTCTCAAGTGTGCTGTGTGTTCAAACCTTGTGAAAAAAGTAACACTCCGTACCAAGAAAATGAGGTAAGTTTGATTCGTTTGGAAACTTAGTAGTATCGCTAATGATTTCTAAATGAGGATAATTTTTATTATAATAGGCCTTTACATAAAGTTTAGCGCAAAAACAGTATCTTATGAGTCAGTCAACCCTTTTAGTCATTCTACGATCAAAGGGTCTTCGGGACCGCTCACAGTATTTATGCAACAATTTTTATCGCAGTAATTAGAGGTTAACTGCTATTTGCGATCTCACAGACCGTTGTTTTTTTTTTTTTTTTTTTTTTTTTTTTTTCATGGTTTAACTTACAATTTTCAGTTTAACTATAAATACTAGTGAAATTTACTAATGCTTTTGCATAACTCATTCGTTATATTGGAAATGGGGCGAAAACCCACAGTAATTGGGCAAAAATACGCACTGAGTATCTTTGCCCCACGACCGTGTATTTTTACCCCAACCGATGGGAAAAAGATACGCAGATCAATGTTTTTTAAAAATTGCAATTTCTCGCTGAATTATAATTTGACAGAATGCTGATTGATGGTGACACTTGCCTAAGGTTCTAATCTTATATTTTAATCACTCATTACATAAGTTTAGACCAATGTGTCCGTTAAAAATCAAAATGTATGGAAAGTGCGTATCTTTACCTCCACCTACTCTATAAGGTGTAATACCGTGACTGTATTGGAATGTGTTGGCAGACACAATGAGATAGTAATCTGAAAACTTCAAGTCTCTCCAACCCATAAAGCGTTTCTTTTTTTTTTAATCGCTTTTCACTTACGGAAGACTTTTTAAATGAGTTAAGGTACATTTGTGGCATAATAATAAAGGACTTAATGAAGGAAAATGATTTTATCAAGAAATTATTCGATTTCCCTGGTAAAATTAAAAAAAATATATTTTTTAAAAAATTAAGTAAATTTTAAAATGTATCTCCTTGTACAAATGTGAACATTTTGAGCTATTTTTTTTCTTTAAACTATTTCTAGATGTATGCTGTATAAGTTTAAGTATCGCATTTACCACAAGTTAATTAGTTTAAAGGAAAAAATAAAATGTGCAAAGTCTACATCCAGAGGAGTAATGCATTTCTTGATTACTCCTCTGAATTTAGATTTTTTTGAGGCTGTTCATATCCATAAATTTAAAGACTCCTTGTTTAATGATTTATCTACTACACCATACATCTCAACTTTCTGGGTGGATTTGTTGTGTCACGACACTTCACTTCCGCATTAATTTCATTGGCTGTTGGAACTTGATGGTCTTTTGGTATTATGTTTTGACATTTGGGTTTTTCACCGTACATGTAGTTGGGGGGATATTGTTTTTAAAGTTTTTTACACTGAGGATGTGAGTCCTAGTACTCACGAAACGTATACGTCTGATCAAATCAACTTATTTTATTCTGCGTTTAAACGTTGTTTTCAAATAATTTATATTTCCACACAGGTTCTGTACTTACTAAAAACTGAATATGTTTTACATTTTTATCTGTAAAAAAAATTAGTTTATTGTAAATCCAATACTCAGCTTTATCAAATAGACCATAAGCAATAACCAAAAATAATTCAAGACAATTGAAAAATATACATAAAATTTTATCACTTTGAACATGCTAAATCGTCTAAAAAACACAGACTGAGAAAAATCACTTTTAAGTGAAGTGGGTGTGGCATTTAAAGGGATAGCGATGTAATAAAATCGCTTTTAACTGTATTTATAATACTCGGATCTTTACTAAACTTCATGAGAATATACTAGGAATAATAAAGTATAAGCAAAAAATTAGAAAATCTATATTTTCGTCCATTTTTCGCCGAATGAAGGGTTCCGAGCCCCCTTAACAAAAACTTTGGGATTTCCAAGAAAAGTCTAGGAAAAGCACTGTTTCTAACCGCTGTGAGCCAGCCATTTAAGATCTACAAAATATCTCGAGGTCCTTGATGTGAAAATACATACCTATCTTTTTAAGTTCACACATTGCACAGTGGAACCAAATGCCAAACCAATGACATTGTCTAAAATTAAAAGTATATATGTATGACTCAGAAAACTAAATAAAAGTGCTCTATACATTCCAGATATTATAACAAATCGGTGAACGGGGCAGAAATATGACATTTACCTTCAATAAGCTCGTCCATTTTATGGAATTTTGCATAATTGTGAGGTTTTGCCAAATTGCTTAGACGGCAGTTGATATTTCCACTTCAAAAATGATCAAGGTTTTTATTGGTCGTTCTACGTCATCAATCAAATACAATTTTTGTTCTATAACGTGTTTTTTATATTGTTTTAGGATTTTGTTTATAAAAATATGTTTTTAAGTGTAAAATTTACAAAGACAGTGATTCAAAAACAGTTTCGAAATGTTTCGTGGAACGGGTTTTGTTCTCTTATTTCTCTGATATCGGGAAAGATAATGATCACATCCGCACGAGTTTGGTAGTCCCGCAATCATGTGTAGATAACATTAACATGTTCGAAGTTGATTTTGTAGTACGATTTTGAAAATACCAGGTTTACGCATAAGATTCTTAATTTTCTACCTTGTATCGTATAAATTTCTAAATACTGACTTCAGATTCGCATTACGCACCTTTAACAACATAAAGTTACCTAATATGAAGTCATTTCAAAGTATTGTTCCAGCTCTGCATCCATATCCACGAAAACATGCCTTTCATCCCACTATGCATTACTGTGCTTATGTGGAGATTGTCACTAAATACTTTTAAAAAACATATTTTGCGTTTTTTAATCCTAAAAGTGTCTAAAATGTACCCTTCAAAAGCGTATTTCGTACCACCCAATATTTAAGTCGTGACCATCAGTTTAACGGACCGGTGTTACGCTTAACAAAAACGTTAAACAACTGATTTTAGACACGTTTTTCTTGAAGCAAAAATGTTTGAAAAGATGCACATTCTCTACGCTTAACCTATCAAGCTATCGACTTTTTTGAAAATGCTACTGTGATGTTTTAGTTAGAGGATAAACGTCCCAAAAATTGTTTTCATTATTTCACATTTTTTTAACAATTTCGAAATTGAAAAATTAACTTAAGATATCAAACAGCCAATGTTTTATAACATTTTTATTTATCTTATCAGTTTGAAGATATGCAACTAATTTAACACTAGAAAGCCCGCGAGCAGTCATTTTGACTTCTACCAAATGAATATATCTCGGTTCGAACCAGTTTTTTTTTTTATAAAGCTAGTTTAAAAGATACAAAGAAAAAAACTAGTTAAATGGATAAGTTAATAATTTAAAATAAAAATTCTGGTGTGAAATATTTTTTCTAAAATTTGAGTAAAATTCTCGGTCTTTCTAGTGCTAATACATTTTAAGAATCCGTGTGAATTTTTAGTTTCCGTTTAATATTACTTTGTTAAATTCTGCGAAGTCAGTAAGCGTGGTATATTTCTTAAAGTTATGCAAGTTTAGTTAATTTCATTTTGTATAATTTAATATTCTAATTAGCGTGGTCACTTTTCATATGTTATACATTTGCCAGTATTTTCTCAAGATTGCATAACAAGACTACATAAGTGTGAAGCGTTATGTAAAAGAATTTACTTCATTTTCAGATTCAGACTTTACAAAGATATAAAATTCAACTTTTTCTGTTTCTGTTTTGAAAAATATTTTCAATTAATAGGATAGTTCAATTTATCAGAATTATTATTAAAATTAAACACGTATTTTTTTATTTTATTATAGATTATTCTATTACATTTTTCACAAATTTTTGAAGAAGTAAAAATTTTAATATCTTCAAAACTTGAAACTTACGTCTTGAGACGGTATTTTTTGCTGTTAAATAAATGGGAAAATTCAAAATTTGCTTTTAAAGAATGCAAAAGAGTTTTCGAAATATTGACAGAGCAGAAGTGTTTGCGAAAGAAGAAAATCGATTTATTCAGTTTTAAAACATAAAGTAACCTTTCAGTATAAAAAGACGGAGGGGGGGGGGGGGGCAGCAAGTAAAGTGTATATGAAAATTTTTGCATACAAAAGTATTTTAACAGTGTTTAAGGTACTTTTTTCCTTTTACATTTAGTTCAGATAAATATTGAACAATTTATGTATTTCATTTTATAGGCTGCCGTAGTCGATATATTTCAAACAATTTTCTTGCTTTTTTAAATGGCATTTGAAATCGAAATTGTGTATCATGACACGTTTATTTACAATTCAAAATCATCCCTAAAATGTTCATTTGTATCTATTATGACTCACCGTTTACAATCAAGATTTAATGAATATGAATAAGGTACTATTTTTTACTAATTTTATTTTTTAATTTATAAAATAATTTAAATTAATTTTCCCTTCTAATATTCGAAATCTACAAAATTTTATGAAAATCCCCAAATTATCTAAGTTATATTTCCATGAGTTCACGAAATATGCATGGCAACATTATCACCTGTAAGTTTTTCTTTTCTTGACTAATTTTCAATGTCTTCATTTTCCCTCAAATTTCCAAACAATTGAAGCTAAAATAAATCCTAAATTCTCCATTCTAAGCTAAAATTAAGCACAATTTCCAAAATCTCATCATGTGAAATCACATAGGATTTCAGGCAAATCTGCTATTGGATTTTTTTCGTTTTTTGCAAAGAAAACTTTCTTTATACTATATAATTTAAAGCTAATAAAACGAAATTCGTCATTTCTAGTTATTCAAAGTAATGGAATTTATATCTTCCCTGAAACCTTCAGCGGCTATGATTGTGCTTTATCAGATATCTGCTACGTTAAACTAATCGTTGTCTATGAAGATGCTAGTTGTTATCAACTAACCAAAGCGACGAAATGATGAATGATTATATAAACCGTGATGATGTGAACCTTACCTTAATTGCATTTATACGGTTTCATCTCAAATACTGAATAATATTTCCCTATCTAATAAACCTATGGGTGGAGTTAGTTGCACCTTTCCTTCAGATATTCATTCAATCTCATCAGTTATACAGGGTTGGACATAAATTAGTTAAACGATTTCATAACTGAATAATTTACGAAATATTAATTTTGATGTACCAGTTCAATGACAGATAAGCAGTAATGCAGCCTAAGTTTTCGGATATTCTTCTTATCTCAGTACTAAAATCACAGATGTGTTATTTCACGGTCACAGCTATAACCACGGCCCTTTTTCAGTGCCATTTTCATTGTATGGGTTAACTGAGGCCTAACTTGAGTTATTACTATTATATTGGTGTTATATTAATTTTAACATATATTACTATATTACATATATGTAAAACACACACATACACCGCCTAAAATTTGGAATACATTTATGATTTTATAATATGCGTGGAGAAACACTTTTGCTTATTTTCAAATAAAACTGTTAATAATTCCTGATGCCTTTCAATCATTTCAATATTATAGCAATCGATGTACTTTGCCACGCAGAGAGTTAACAAACGCTAGGACCCAGTTAACTCATATACTAAAAATTGGTGCTGAAAAGGGGCTGTAACTGTGACCGCGGAATAACACGTCTGTAATTATATACATATATGTGTGTGTGTGTGTGTGTAAAGCATTTTAATTATTAGCCTAAGTAAAGAATATTCTAAATTATTTCACTATCTTTCTCTTCAAATATCATTAAAGTCTTTCTTTTTCAATAAGCTACGCATATTTATTTCCATTATCGTGTTGCGCCAGTACAGGCTTCCCTCTTAAAATTCCGTTTCAAAAGTCTTCCCTTTTAATTTTCCCTTCGAATATTTTTCTATCGGCCTTTTCTGGAACATTCTTCCCGCCAAAAGTAAAACCGAGTTGCAACAATTTTCTCAATCCGCAAATCCGTGTTTGTCATTGGTTAGTTGCCTTGTCATAATGTAGATATTTGTACTCATACGCACATACCATAAATATTTTTTGTTCTGGTTTAGAAGAAGTTTTTTCAGTGATTTTGACTGCTGAAATGTAACTGCGACATCAGAAAAAGAAAGTAAATTCGAATTGTAATATTTTCAACCTAACATCGTTTTGAGAGTGCTCTACCATTCTGAACGAAGATAATGTAATAAAGAAGTTAGAATTACAGATGTGTGGCATTTATTTATCGGAGAAACTCCAAGATTCTACAATTGCTATGATTAATTTTCCCTCGGATTTACATGGATGGAATGATTACACGGGCTTTGATTAACGAATTACTTTTTTAAACGACGATATGCTGCTGTTGAATTATTTATGCGATCTGATTTTACAGATTCGCTCTTTAATCAGTGGATATCTGATTGATGAGGTGTGCCAGTACGGCTTCGATTAAATAGTCAACACACCTTTCACTAAAATGGAGTATTTTACTCGTCGATTACTGCGCTAACATCACACACACACACACACACACATACACACACACACACATATATATATAACACCTAACATCATATAACACCGTAACATAATATAACACCGTAACATCACGCTGCATTTGATCTGACATACTTCAACACACTCATAAACATATGGCAAGAACAGATTTGCTCCTGGGGAAAATTTCAGAGCATTTTTATGAATATTTGTATAAAACGTCAACTTCCATTGTTTAACTAACTAACAACTAAGCGGACTAAGCTGTATTACTAGGCGAAATAAGCCATTGCTTTTTCCCAACTGTTTTATTTCCAATCTGTATTATGCAATATATTATGAAAAGTTTTCCTTTTTAAACTTAACGTGAGGGTGGACTTTGAAAAGATCCGAAATACAAATGTTTGTTTTTGTATTAAAATTTGTCGTTAGAAAATAAAAAATAGCAATATACGAATATTGCCATATATTTGGCCGAATACTTATTTTAATACTTGTAAAATTAAGTTATGAAAAAAACACAGTTCAAATTCATTTTTCTCAAAACGAATTTTTGCAGTCTTTACCTTCTTAAAATGTTCATTCATCATTTAATTTTCATACAAAAATCTAAATCTCTATTATAAAGCAAAAACATATCCTTGGATAACCTCGGACGTCATATTGACGGTGGCAACGATTTAAACAATTAATTTCCTCTTTTCGCAAATTTAATTACTTTTAAATTTTGAATAATTTTATTTTGTACAACATCGAATAGGGGGGGAAAATGTACCTTCAGATGAAGTTTTTTTGAAAATTGTATCTCAATTTAGAGATTTTTTTATGGTTTGTAAAATAATGTTGATGTATAATATTTTTAAAATCTTTCTTTATCGTATGCAGCTTGATTGCGGAATATTAACCCGTTTGCATATAAGAACAATTTAAACACTCCCGTCTTCATTTCCGACTACTTCTGTGTAACATAATTAACACTTAACAAAACATTCAATAAACACATAAAATAATATAAATAAAACACAAATTTAACAGATTTGTAATCGAAGTACGTGATTAAAGACTGAAATAATCAGAATCAAATATTCTGTTGTTAGTAACAAAAACTTTGGCAAATTCTTCAGATATTAACCTGTCGCGTGCGGGTAATACGTAAGTATTACTTTTAATAAATTTTAAAGCTTTATTTGGATTCATTTTTTTTTAACAGAAATGCTTTTTGATGTTGCTAGTAGGCATTCTAGAAATATATGTTAAATGCAAAAACTTTTTAATTTAAAATAAATCCTTTCGGTTCTATAGGAAATGTAGGATATATACAGGATATATAGGATGATATTCATTGAATAGCATCGAAAACATTTTTGTTTTATTAATAAACTTTAAAAACAACATGCTTGACTGAAGAATTCATCAGATATACTTGTAAAACCAGTACACTGTGCCGAATATGTTTGAATTGGATCAGTTTTTCAGACGATCAATTTTTCCACAAATGTTTAGTGGAGCATATCGAATTTTTAATAAATTATCGGATGTTTATTTTGAAATTGAAAGGAAATAAAATAGTTCTTTTCATAACTTGTCAATCCAATAGAATATTATGTAATTGATGTAAAAAATTACTACTATCTGGCTGTTTAAGAACTGCACCTGCTGCCACCTGCGAGGCATCAACAAACATATGGAGGGGGAAATTAAGGTCATACATTTTCAAAATATGTTTAGCAATTAAGGCATCTTTTAGTTATTGGAAGGAATTTTGACAATCTGAATTTCATTTCCATATGGTATTTTTCTTAAGTAAATTATTGAGGGCATCCCCTCTACTCGAACTATATGAGCAACATACACGAATGAAGAAAATTGTCCGAGATATTTGTGAGATCAATACCATGTCTTAAAAAGGTTCGAATTGGTTCAGTATTTCGTACATTATTGTGATGTTATGTTTTGCATGATTTGCCTTTGTGTGCGTCTGTAAACGAACTATAAGAGCTATATACGTGATTAATGAAACTATGCGAGACATTTCCAAGTTCAATACGCCGTTCAAATCAGGTTAGATTTCTTTCAGTATTTAAGACGTTATCGTGATGACAAGATTTGAATTTGTATTATTCGTATGTAGCTATATATATACAGGGTGATTAAAAAAATTTACAAAATGACATGGAAAATCAGGCATACAACAATCATAAAAAATCATATAGGAAACCTAGGGTAGAAACCACATATTTACTCACAAATACAGGGGGATTCATCCTAACTCAATTTGGGTTGTCGGTCATAACTCTCAGAAAATTGAAGTATATTATAATAAAACATTTAACAGGCATTCTCACCTTTTTTGTAAATGTGATAACACCAAACAAACGTGGTATAAGTTTGCATTATACGCGCCAGCAGTATGCACTTGACGCCACACATTTTGGACTGTGATTATCAATTCATACGGTATCACCGATTGCTTGAACAGCATGTTTTTCCATATCTTTTCCTGATATCACATTTCACACAAAACAAGGTACATATCGTTGCATTTTAATTACAATATTTTTATTTTTCTCGAAATTATTACCGTCAACCCGGGTTCAGTTTGAATGAAACACCCTGTATTTGTGTCTAAATAAGTGGTTTGCGACACTATTTTCCTATGTGATTTTTTACCCTTGTTGTATGCCTGATATGCCATGTCATTTTGTAAACTTTATGTGAATCACCCTGTATGTGTGTGTGTGTGTGTGTGTTGATTTTCCGGATATCAGAGAGCTACCATTTTGACTTATCATTTAAACTATCATTTTGACCTTTTTTATTCAGAATTCGAAAACAACTTCGAAGAAAAATTTGAAAGCAGAAATTTGGAATTAGCATAGGGCATAATAAATATGTAAAAAAAAAAATGTAGGTTGCAATTCATATTTTTTTTTTCGAAAATTAATCTCATACTTCATAATTGATATTATAAATTTATTTAAATTACAAATTCAATGTATTTTTGTTTGGGTTTTTTAGTATTATAACCCAGCAAATAATTGTTACATTAGGATTATAATTTCAGGAGATATTAATAAAAATATGAAAATGTAATATAACAATAGAAGTTCTAAAGTGTGAGTGTTTGTAATTGAAAAACTTATCTTCCAAATGACTTGAAATTTCGTTTCTAGGCATAGTTTGAACGGAAGATTTAAAGTATATTGTCAACATTGGGTATTACCATTGAAAAAAAAACAAAGCTTGGTCTAGGTTTGATTTGTAGATGGCTCCTAAGCAAATTAAAAAATCCCTGCCGGCCCGGCCTACAGGCAGAGGTAGATTTTGAAGTTAAGTATACTAATTTCACCAACAAAAACTAAGTCATTATTAGATATAAATCCACTTTAACAGTTTTATCTGTCTGCTTTTGACGAGTCTTTATTTCCTTTTTATAAAATAGCTGGTTTTATCAGAATCATGTTAAGGCGATATTAAAAAAAATATATTTTTCCATGCTCAACAACTCGAAATTTTCTGGCACATTTTCAGATTCATTTAAAAAAAAATATATATATATATGAAACATGCTGACGTGATTTTTGAAAAGATTTATAAGCGACCTGTGTTTTTATTTTTCTTTCAATTAATTAAAACTTGGTTAGTAAACAATTATTTTCCCAGTAGGGCAATATTTTTCGTTTCTAACACAATCGCTACGGGAAATTCTGTTCAAAATGCCCACTTTGGCATTATTTTTTGAAATATATTCTGCCTCTATCAAAAAATCGATCATTACTGTACATTATATAGTTTCTGAATAAGAGAATCTAGCAATTGGATGCGTTTGAGAGCAAAAATGAATTTAAAAATGAGTAAGAAAATACAGTTTGGATTTGAATGCACCCTTAATAAGATGAATTTTTCTTCAACCGCAATGTATTTTTGTTTTTTCTGTAAGAATTTTCCCTATCAAAAACTTGTCTATATAAACGTTGAAGACAATATTAAGAAGATATATGATAAATTCATGAAGATTTTATAACTTGTGAATTGACGGAGTTATGAAAATTTTCCTTCTTCAAACCCCCTTTTTGTTTTCGTTTTTAATTTTTTTTTTTTTTTTGCGATACGAATTGGTCCTATCAAAAACTTGTGAATATAAAAGTTGTAAATAATATTAAGGAGATGTATAATAAAATTAATTGGATTTGATATCTTGAGAATTGACAAGTTATGAATTTTTTTCTCCCAAAAACCCTATTTTTTGCGCCCTTTGAGACTATTTTTAATTTTATCAAAAATCTGTAATGCATGAATTGTTGGCATTATTTTTAGAAGTAATAAAAACTTTAAACTGATTTGATATGTACAAAATTGAGAAGTTGTGGGGTTTTTTCGGTTTTCACAAAACCCCTCCCTATTTCCATCCCCTTTGTCCGATTTTGCCCATTGACGAACTTGACCGAGATTTTATGTCCCTTGATTTTATGTATCAGTTTGGAAAAGATTTGTGCAGAATTGCGGAAGTTATGGTGTCCAGAAGAAAGTGATAACACAATTGCTTCGGGAAATTCCGTTCAAAATGCCCACTTTGACATCATTTTTTGAAATATATTCTGCCTCTATCAAAAAATCGATCATTACTGTACATTATATAGTTTCTGAATAAGAGAATCTAGCAATTGGATGCATTTGGGAGCAAAAATGAATTTAAAAATGAGTAAGAAAGTAAGCAGTTTGGATATGAATGCATCTTTAAAAAGATGATTTTTTTCTTCAACCGCTATGTATTTTTAATTTGTTTTTGCTGTTAAAATTGGCCCTATCAAAAACTTGTCTATATAAATGCTGAAGACAATATTAAGAAGATATATGATAAATTCATGGAGATTTTATATCTTGTGAATTGACGGAGTTATGAAAAATTTTCTTCTTAAACCCCCCCCCCCCTCTTTTTTTGTTTTCGTTTTTAATTTTTTTTTTTCGGTACGAATTGGTCTTATCAAAAACTTATTAATTGGATTTGATATCTTGAGAATTGACGAAGTAAGGAATTTTTTTTTCCCCCAAACCCTATTTTCGCACCCCTTGACCCTATTTTAAATTTTATCAAAAATCTATGATGCATCAATTTTTGGCGCTATTTTTAGAAGTAATAAAAACTTTAAACTGATTTGATATGTACAAAAATTAAGAAGTTATGGGGTTTTTTCGGTTTTCACAAAACTTCTCCCTATTTCCACCCCCTTTGACCGCTTTTGCCCATTAACGAACTTGAGCGATATTTTATGTCCCTTGATTTTATGTATCAGTTTGGAAGAGTTTTGTGCAGAATTGCGGAAGTTATCGTGTTCAGAAGAAAGTGATAACAATTGCTTCGGGAAATTCCGTTCAAAATGCCCACTTTGACAACATTTTTTGAAATATATTCTGCCTCTATCAAAAAATCGATCATTGCGGTACATTATATAGTTTCGGAATAAGGGAATCTACCAATTAAATGCGTTTGAGAGCAAAAATGAATTTAAAAATGAGTCAGAAAATAAGCAGTTTGGATTTGAGTGCATCCTTAATTCAATGATTTTTCCAACACAATCCACATCGGGAAATTCGGTTCAAAATGCCCACTTTAACAGCATTTTTTTTAAAAGATATTCTGCCTCTATCAAGAAATTGACCCTTACGGTACATTATATAGTTTCTGAGTAAGAAAGCGTACCAATTGGAAGCCTTTGAGAGTAAAAATGAATTGTAAAATGAGTCAAAAAATAAGCAGTTTGGGTTTGAATATATTTGGGTTTGATACTTAGATGATTTTTTTCTTCAACCGCTATGTATTTTTAATTTGTTTTTGCTGTAAGAATTGGTCCTATCCAAAACTTGTCTATATAGATGTTGTAGACAATATTAAGAAGATATATGATAAATTCATGGGGATTTTATATCTTTTGAATTGACGGAGTTAAGGATTTTTTACTTCTTCAAACCCCCTTTTTGTTTTCGTTTTTATTTTTTTTTTTTGTGGTACGGATTGGTCCTATCAAAAACTTGTGAATATAAAAGTTGTAGATAATATTAAGGAGATTTATAATAAAATTAATTGGAATTGATATCATGAGAATTGACGAAGTTATGAATTTTTTTCTCCCAAAAACCCTATTTTTTGCACCACTTGAGCCCATTTTTAACTTTATCAAAAATCTGTGATACATAAAATTTTAGCCCTATTTTTAGAAGTAATAAAACTTTAAACTGATTTGATATGTACAAAAATTAAGAAGTTATGGGGGGTTTTCGGTTTTCACAAAACCCCTCCCTATTTCCATCCCCTTGGTCCGATTTTGCCCATTAACGAACTGGACCGAGATTTTATGCCCATTGATTTTATATATCAGTTTGGAAGAGATTGGTGCAGAATTACGAAAGTTATCGTGTCCAGAAGAAAGTGATATATATATATATATAGGTAGATAGATAGATAAACTTTTTTACTGAGGGTGGTTTTGGGTTCTAGGGTCATGATCGGTGTAGATCTGCAAAAATTTTTCAGAAATTCCAACATAGGAACGATCGCAATAGGTAGTATTTCATTCGAAATCTACCTAAAAGGGACTTCATTTCCAATGGTTTGGTACCAGTAACTCTCTACTATTATAACTAGTTGCAGACTTAGTAGGTGGTGTTTACTTTTTTTTTTCCACGACTATATCTGCTTTATTTTTCAAGATTTTCTTTCAAAGAATCATAGTGATAATGTACAGAAACAATGTAGAAATTAACAGACTAAATACAAGGGACATTTAGGCAAAGATGTTTTAGAAGCAAGTTAAAACCAAAGTAAAAAGGTTCCTTTTGCTTCATATCAGTTTACTCGTATATTTTTCAGAATTTCATATGTTTACAAATGATTCGATTCTACCGGCTACAAAGGTAATAGTCACAACAAAACTAGGGGGTAAAAAGTAAAGATTTTATAATTTAATAACATAATTTCGATCTCGAGCGATACAATTAATAATAAAATCACGGACTTGTGTGAAAATAATAAAAACCAATTAATCGAACGTGCAAAAGGAAGTCTTTTTCCTCATTATAACTATATTAGAGGATATTTATATCAAACTATTAATTTAAATACATATTAATTTAATAGTTTATTTTTATAAATTTAAAGGATTATATATATGACAATTTTTCTCATACAGCAGGGCGCAAAGTGATAGGAACGACAATTATATTCATCCAATATGAACAATATACATTAAATTTATAAATCTAAATAGGCAATATAAACATATACTTCGCTGAATCAAGAATTTCTTAACGTAGCTCAGCAGATTATCTTATGTCTGTAAAATTCAGAGAACTTATCGTATCATGTTAAGAGTACCATGGTCGAAAGGAACTCTTAACAGAATACCAAATTCAAAACAAAATAATGTAATAACAAATGAGTGTGATCACTGATCGTACAGAGGATTTCGTTTACTATTCCTTTCAAAACACTTTATCCTTTTGCAAAATCTGTTAGTTCAACATTTCGCAACCAAGTGGCGACTCTATTCTAAACAAACCTCTATCCGAACGAAACTCCGTTTTACAAACTATCCGTAGATATATTAGTCGAGGGGATCGGGCCCATAGCACGCGATATAGGCGACCTGATGCAACTTCCCTGAGTTCTTTCCTGGCTACTTTCTCCACAGCCAGTACATCGAATTCGTGAGTTTCTACACGAACAAGCCTTCTCTTCCCCATCCATATACGATTCTTCATCGGCGACTTCAAATTCGTGAACTTTTTCTGCAATATCGAATCAGGAATTAATGTATTTGTATGAATATTGTGGTGTCAAATCTTAACTGCTGTGACAGAAGTTGTCGCATAACTGTTGTGAGCGGTATCTGAGCCCGCTGGATTGTGCGATGAGTAAAATGTTCGATTAAGTGAAAGGATACTATTTCTCTACCAATTTTTTTGTACAGAGGCATTTATAATTAAAATTCATTTATTCAGAAGTCTCTAGCGATAGTAATTAGGGCTAGTGATGGGCGATAACGAGATGTTTTTCTCGATTTTCTCGATTGTAACGACATCTCGATATTTTTCGATTGTATAAATTTTTTCTCGATGACTACAGTTTGCAAATTTCTTTTATAAATCATATATTATGTATTATATACGTCATACATTTATCATGAATCGTCTGCGGGTGAACTGGAATGAGTCGATGTTAATAAAGACTAGGTGATTTCGACCGCTAGTGGGCCCCTCCTTTAATCGGGGACCCTAATTTATACGTAATCTTGTAATATGAAATCACGAACAGGTTAACCGCTATATACGGCACTGATATATGATAGCAGGCGGGTGTGGTGTGCACGCACTACAAAATCTTGTAAAAAATATAATATCGAAAAGAATGAACGTCGGACCAGATCTCTTGGGGGAGGGGTCAAAGCGAGCGGAGGGGCACAGCAGCTGCATAATATGATTAAGTCGTCACAGGTCTTTAGGCCTTTCCAACCATATGTCACATGAGAAGTCTGGATCTGAATTTATAAAAATGCCCTCCCCGTGGGGGGAAAGGGGGGAGGGGTGCGGGAGGTGGATAACATGAGTAAGTAGTCATAAGCCTTTCCAACAATATGTCACATGAGGGGTCTCGGCTAAATTTAGAAAAACACCCCCGTAGGGGAAAAGTGGGGGGGGGGCGGTCACCGGAGGTGCATTACATCAATAAGTAGTCACAGACCTTTCCAACGATATCTCACATGTGGGGTCTTGGCTAAATTTGGAAAAGTGTCCCCCCGGGAGGGTTCAAAATGGGGGGATGGACACCGGAGGAGCATAACATCAATAAGTAGTCACAGACCTTTCCAACGATATCTCACATGAGGGGTCTTGACTGAATTTGAAAAAGCGTCCCCCGGGAGGGGCAAATTGGGTGAGACTGTCACCGGAGGTGCATAACATCAATAAATAGTCACAGACCTTTCCAACGATATCTCACATGAGGGGTCTTGGCTAAATTTGGAAAAGTGCTCCCGGGGGGGGGGCAAAGTGGTGGTGGGGACACCGTAGGTACATAACATCAATAAGTAGTCACAGACCTTTCCAACGATATCTCACACGAGGGGTCTTGACTAAATTTGAAAAAGTGTCCCCCAGGGGGGGGGCAAAGAGTGGGGGGGACTGTCACTGGAAGTGGATAACATCAATAAGCAGTCACAGACCTTTTCAACGATATCTCATAAGAGGGGTACTGACTAAATTTGGAAAGTGTCCTCTGGGGGGGCAAAGTGGAGGGGGGCGGCCACCGGAAGTGCATAGCACTAATAAGTAGTCACAAACCTTTCTAACGATATGTCACATGAGGGGTCTTGGCTAAATTTGGAAAAGTGTCCTGAATTTTCATATATTATAAATAATATTTAGCGGAGGGCTCCATAAAAAAATCCGATCTAAAATGATAAAAGCGGAAAAAACTACCCTCGCAGTGGGGGCCAAATTGGGGAGGGGAGGAAGAAAGTCTTATAATATGAAAGAGTCATCCGAGAGCTTACCGATGACATATCACATGACTGGTCCAAAAAAAGTTTGAAAATTGCTCCCCCTCTCTCCCCCCGTGGGCCCACTCTTTCACCCCGGAATTCACACAGCCGCCACTTTAAAATTTTTATGTTCAATAAATAATATTTACCGGAAGACTGCATAAAAAACCCATATTTAAAGTGATATTTAAATTTATTATAGAAATCGGCTACGGTTTGAAAAATTTGTTCGCCCCTTCCCCACCCCCCTTTGAGCGAAGAAAGGTTCATAGTATGAAAGAGTGGTCAAAGGGCTTTTCGATTATATGCCACAGGAAGGGTTCGGTAAAATTTTTAAAATTGCACCCCATGAGTCCACTCTCACGTCCTCCTCCCTCGAAATCACCCGACCCACCTTCCTCTTTGAAAATTTTATATTTAATAAATAATTTTTATCGGAGGGTTCCAGGTATGTGACATCTTGGTAGGGCTAAAATAAGAGAAACTTTGAAAATTAAAGCTTCATTTCACAGCTCATTGTCATGCCTTTTTCTCTATCTCGTCCCTTGGTACTCTCGATAAATTTTCTTACTTTTCTTCTCTGCCGAGGACGAGAGAAATCCTCGAAAAGCTTCTCATAGCGAAATGTTGAAAAGCTCGAGAGAAATCCTCGAAAGGCTTTTCATTGGGAGATTTCGAAAAGGACGAGAGTAACAAGCGAGAGGCTTCCCATCGGGAAAGGTTGAAAAGGGCGAGAGGAAACTCTCGAGAGACTTCCCATCCCGAAAGGTTTAAAACCGCGAGAGAACCAACCATCGAACAGCTTGTCATCTCGAAGCGTCGAAATGCTGGAAAAATCATCGAGATGAGATTTGCCGAATTGCGAGATGGGAATGAAGATTTCAGAGTCAAACTTACCGCATTTCTGGTTTAAGTCATAATTTCTCAAAGGAGTCCATCTGCTTATCCAATCTCTTTTTAGCTCACAGGCTATCTAATCCTGAGAGCTAATGTACCCGTCGGTTCTGTGTGTATGCATGTACTGTACGTACGTACGTACGTATGTATGTACGTAACGCGATAACTCCTGATTAAAATGTACGATTTGCTTCAATTTTTTTTATGTTCATTCTGATAAGGCGTTCCGCTGTTTAGTTTTGACGGTTCATTGGTTAAGGATAAAGGGAGAGAAGGGGGGCTGGTCCCCCCCCTCCTTAATTTAGATAAATAGGTTTTTCACGCAGAATTCTTCGATTTGCTCCAAATTTCGTATACCGGTTTATTATGTTAAGGAGCTTCCCTGATTAAAACTTGGAGGTTCATTAGTTAAGTATGAAGGGGGGAAAGGGGGATAAACCACCTCCTTAATTTAGATAAAAGGGTTTTTCATGCAGAATTATTCGATTTGCTCCAAATTTGGTATATCGGTTCATTATGTTAAGAAGTTGCCTTGATTAGATTTGGAGGCTTACGGGTTAAGTATAAAGGGGGAGAAGGGGGCTAGACCCCCCCCCTTAATTTAGATAAATGGGCTTTTCATGCAGAATTATTTGATTTGCTCATAACTTGGTATACCGGTTTATTATGTTAAGGAGCTTCCCTGATTAAACTTGGAAGTTCATTGGTTAAGGATAAAGGGGGAGAAGGGGGGCTGGTCCCCCCCCCTTAATTTAGATAAATGGGTTTTTCATGCAGAATTATTCGATTTGTTCCAAATTTGGTATACCGGTTTATTACGTTAAGAAGTTGCCTTGATTAGATTTGGAGGTTTACGGGTTAAGTATAAAGGGGGAGAAGGTGACTGGTCCCCCCTTAATTTAGATAAATGGGCTTTTCATGCAGAATTATTTGATTTGCTCCAAATTTGGTATACCGGTTTATTATGTTAAGGAGCTTCCCTGATTAAACTTGGAGATTAATTAGTTAAGTATAAAGGGGGGAAAGGGGGGTAGACCCCCTCCTTAATTTAGATAAATGGGTTTTTCATGCAGAATTATTTGATTTGCTCCAAATTTGGTATACCGGTTTATTATGTTAAGGAGCTTCCCTGATTAAACTTGGAGATTCATTAGTTAAGTATAAAGGGGGGAAAGGGGGTAGACCCCCTCCTTAATTTAGATAAATGGGTTTTTCATGCAGAATTATTCGATTTGCTCCAAATATGGGATACCGGTTTATTATGTTAAGAAGTTGCCTTGATTAGATTTGGAGGTTTACGGGTTAAGTATAAAGGGGGAGAAGGGGGGCTGGTCCCCCCTTAATTTAGATAAATGGGCTTTTCATGCAGAATTATTTGATTTGCTCCAAATTTGGTATACCGGTTTATTATGTTAAGGAGCTTCCCTGATTAAACTTGGAAGTTCATTGGTTAAGGATAAAGGGGGAGAAGGGGGACTGGTCCCCCACTTAATTTAGATAAATGGGTTTTTCATGCAGAATTACTCGATTTGTTCCAAATTCGGTATACCGGTTTATTATGTTAAGGAGCTTCCCTGATTAAACTTGGAGATTCATTAGTTAAGTATAAAGGGGGGAAAGGGGGGTAGACCCCCTCCTTAATTTAGATAAATGGGTTTTTCATGCAGAATTATTCGATTTGCTCCAAATTTGGGATACCGGTTTATTATGTTAAGAAGCTGCCTTGATTAGATTTGGAGGTTTATGGGTTAAGTATAAAGGGGAGGGGCTAGTCTCCCCTTAATTTAGATAAAAGGGTTTTTCATGCAGAATTATTGGATTTGCTTCAAATTTAATATACCGATTTATTCCGATATGGCGCTTCCTTCATTAGATTTGGAGGTTCATTGGTTAAGTATACAAGGGCGAAAAGGGGGCAAGTCCCCTCCCCTTAATTTAGATAAATGGATTTTCATGGAGAATTATTCAATTTACTTTAATTTTTTTTTTTATATGTTTGTTCTGATAAGGAGCTTTCCTGATTAGATTTGGAGGTTCATTAGTTAAGTATAAAAGGGTTAAAGGGGTTAGACCACCCTTAATTTAGCGATATGTTTCCTTTTTTCATGCAGAATTATCTGATTTGCTTCAAATTTGATATACTGATTTATTATAGTTAAGGAGTTTCCCTGATTAGATTTGGAGGCTCATTGGTTAAGTATAAAAGGGGCAAACGGGGGATATTTCCCTTCATTTATATTTTGAGGGACATTATTCTTTGAAATAAGAGTGTAATATACAGTTAGTGTTAATAACCTGTGAGCTCAATGCCATCAGTTTAATTGGCACTTATTATTTTATTGCTATTAACCGATGTGGGTTATGAAGCATAGTGGTTTATGTATTCAGTTCTGTATAGTCCTAGTTTCAAACTTTACTGTTAAATTTAGTGTCATTTTGCCACGAATTTTCAATGTTTCTCTTATTTTAGCTCTGCCAAGCTGCCCCATATCTGGAGACTTAGATAAATACTATTTATTAAATATAAAAAGTTCAAAGAGGAAGGTGAGTGAATTCTGGGTAGCGCGAGAGTGCACAAAGGGAGGTGGGGGGCGGGTAATTTTCAAACTTTTACCAAACCTCTCCTTGACATATCATCGGAAAGTCCTTTCACCACTCTTTCATATTATGAACCTTTCCCCTCCCAGAGTTGAATTCCGGAAGGGGTTCGGGGGGGGAGCGGTGCGGGGGTGACTTTTTTTTTAAATTGTAGAGATTTCTACAATAAATATCATTAAATGAGGTTTTTTAATGGAGCTCTCCGATAAATATTATTTATTAAATATAAAATTTTAAAAGTGGGGCTGCGTGATTTCCGGGTATATTCTAGGATAAAAGAGGGAACCCACGTGGGAGGGGTAGATTTCAAACTTTTTTTGGACCAGTCATTTGATCTATCATCGGAAAGTTTTCGGTTATCATCGCAAAGTTACTCTTTCATATTATGAACCTTTCTTCTTCCTTCCTTAGTTTGGCGCCCCGAGAGAGGCACTTTTCGAACTTTTTTGAAATCGTAGCGTTTTTAAACATTTTAGATCGGATTTTTTTACGGAGCCCTCCGATAAATAATTTTTAATATATGAAAATTTCAAAGAGAAGGATGGGCAGGGTATCATGGAAGGATGGGCAGGGTAGGTCCATGGGGGGGGGGGCACGATAATTGTAATCCTGGGAGTTGGGACTCTTTTCTATCTTTTGCTGACACCCCTCATGTGATATATCCTTGGACAGCTCTGTGACTACTATTTCATTTTATATATCGCCCGCGCCCCTCCCCTTACTCTGCCCCCGAGCGGGGGCACTTTACTAAATTTAGCCGACACCCCTCATGTGCCATATCGTAGGAAAGTCCTGTGACCACTTATTCATATTATGCACTTTCCTTGCCCCTCCTTCCTACTTTGCTCCCCGCGGGAGTTCGTTTAATGTATTCCAGTCGAAGACTTTAAAAAATGAGGAAATTAAAGATCCAATCTCAAATGACGTAGAAAAATCAATAAAAAATTTTGATCCCTTTTATCATCCTTTAGTTCATATTTTTGCTACTAGGGGGTGCTTTTGATTCTTATTTCTTTGGCCATTTTGGTACTAATTGCCGAAAAATTCTAATTTTTGGTACTTAAACTCCCCTTTCCGCTTCATAGCTACTCGCGTTTTTTCAGCTTTTTTTAACCAGGGGGCACCCTTACAAGACTTTTCCAGTCTTATGGCTCCTTTATAGTTTCCCTTTGGTTTGTTGTTTTTTTATTCCATCTGTTTTCAGTTACCCTATATTTAATAAAATCTGCCTTATATATATGTAAAAACAATGATTTCAATAATCGATTCTAGAACATCTCCTTTGTAGATTCTCGAAAGTAATGGATGACTGTATCGATTGTGTATTTTATGATAACGATTTTTTTCGATTGGTAAATTTTCGAGAATCGCCCATCACTAAGCCCTATCACGACTATGAAATTGTCGGCCAGAATAATAGCTAAGTTTTCCAATAACTGTTTTTAGCTTTTCTCGTTATAATCGATTGTAAAACATCTCGATTGTAGATTCTATGAATTAATCGATGGCTGTATCGATTGTGATTTTTTACGATGACGATTTTTCTCGATTGTCGAATTCTCGAGAATCGCCCATCACTAATTAGGGCTGCATAAAAAGTAAAATTTCTCAAGTTTCTCTAGTTAAAATTACAAGTTAAAATGTGAAAATTGAAAAACAAATGTGAAAATTTAAAAACATCAGCAGTCTCTGAAACCACTCACAATGTCAATTATCATGGATATGTATAACGCGTTTGTTATATGCAGCAATATACCGGGTGTCCCAAAAAGGACTGACTGATTTTAAAATTCAATAACTTGCAAACGGTGACAGATATTTAAAAAATTCTTGCAGGAGGGTTATGCATAAGGTCAAAAGTTTTTTTACAGTGATTTTCAATTTTAGTTCGAATTACAAACAATAGATGGCGCTGCGATCAATAGACGCTTAATTCAGGCTCGATTTTTGGTACTTCGTGGCCCGGATAATACATTTCCATCTCCTTTTTCAGCATGGAACAAGAGAAAGGACCAGAAATCGAGCCTGTATTTAGCGACTATTTCTTACAGCGCCATCTATTGTTTGTAATTCGAACTAAAATCGAAAATCACTGTAATAAAACTTTTGACCTTATGCATAACCCTCCTGCAAGAATTTTTTAAATGTCTGTCACCGTTTGCAAGTTATTGAATTTTAAAATCAGTCAGTCCTTTTTGGGACACCCGGTATATATAGTTATAACTTATTATGGAATTGTTATCGGGTATTTTTACTTGCGTGAATCAGTATTTTTTAGTAACAACTATAAAAACAAATTTTTTTTATAAACTGTTTCTCGATAAACTTATAAACTGTATCTCGGTATCCAACATTTTGAAGAAAAATGGTTTTATATTGTTCAGATTTTCTGTTTGCTTGACTTATATTTTAAACTTTCTTTTCATAAAACTTGCGGATAATTTTGCAGTGGAGCTTCTTCTGTTATTACTGCAGTTCATTCTGTTTACTTTTTATTTTCCGTTTGAAAAATAACAGTGAAAGTTTACAAATATCAACAATTTTGTAAAAAGCATTTCATGTATAAATGTTTACATATATCGATATACTAAGAAAGAAATTGGCCTGTGGCGGTACTTTAGAAACATAAATTTTGGTTCACTTAAAGCAATTTAACGAATAATCATAACGAAAAGTTGCATCGCATGAATAAATATTGATATGTTGTTTATATTTATAATCTTTTATGAAGTTCTTCTAATATAAAAGTCTGAAATTAACTCTTTTGTTCCAAATTTCAAGAAAAATTTCTATCTCATTCTCTTTCTCCTATTTCTATCACTCTATTTTTGGTTTCTCTATTGAGATTCAGTACATTGTGATAAATTTTTTAACGTTAAACCATTCGACTGTAAAAAAAAAAAAAGCAAACACACCAAAAGAATGTTCATTAGATTTTTTTAATTTCCTGATTATGGTGAAACTTAAGCAATAGTTCAAAGTTATACTATATTACCGTAATATATAACAGCCAATCAGGACAAATAGTTTTTCGCTCACTCGGCAAGCTGCTTTAGAGACCGAGAACTTCGCCCTAGTTATCTGGTTGTTGGAATGTTGGGCACAAGTTAACGAAAGTGGGGTTAAAGCCACAGTTCATTCTTGAATGCATGTACTAAGTAGTGTTGCTAGGTGTCCCGATTTTCAAGGACTCTAAGACCTGTCCCGCGTAACCACTGCGTGAGACCCCAAAAGTCCCTATTTTTCAGTATACACAAATTCTTTTATACACTCATGTCCAAAATTAAGGTCACAAACATAAAATCTGTGAAAACTGATGAACTATTCAATGTGTTGCCACGAAATTTGGCTCAGAGGTATATTACAATAGGAGAAATAATATAGCAATATAACAATATGGAAATGATTTTTATTGTGAATTAATATACAGAGTGTATCAAAAAGTGTTAAATCATGAATCAGAGATAAAACATTTATCTTGGGAAAAGCCTGTCTAATATGGAGTGTGACCACCGTGCACTGCTATACAAGCCTCACAACGAGCTCTCATACTGCTTATGAGGGTTTCAATAAACGTTTGTGACCACAAAGACCATTCTTCCAAAAGCGCAGCTTTTAACTCCTGGCGTGTCCTGAGAGGATGGTTGCGCAGTGCAATGGCTCTTCCTAGATCTTCCCAAACATGTTCAATAGGACTGAAGTCTGGAGACCTCGAGGGCCAATTTATACGGCAAATTTTCTCTTCTTCAAGAAAATTATCAACAATGTGATCACTGTATGGCTTGGCTTTATAGTCCATAAACATGAAGGCCGGACCTACAGCATCCCGGAACAACATCATCCGTATAGCGATGTGCGTTGACAGTACCCGCATCGAAGATGTACAGTGGTGTACGACTGCTCAACATTAAGCCACCCCAGACAGGGATTCGTTAGCCATCAAATCTGTCAATTTCTTTTATGTAGGAGAGATCTTAGCGAGCTCCACGTTCTCTCCAGATGAAGATTCGACAAGAATCACTCTGCGTGGTAAATCTTGACTCATCACTGAAAAGAATACGCCTCATTCTTGTTGTGTCCAAGACTGATGGCTTCGGCTCCACAACAGCCGGTATCTCCTGTTGAATGCAGTGATAGGGACACACACGAATGGACGCCGGGAGTTAGCGATGAGGTACTTGAAGACTATGTGAGGTTGTTCCGGGATGCTGTAGCCCGGAATTCATGTTTATGGAAGATAATGCGAAGCCACACAGGGCTCACATTGTTGATAATTTTCTTGAAAAAAAGAATATTCACCGGATTAATTGGCCCTCGAGGACTCCGGACCTCAATCCTATTGAAGATGTTTGGGATGGTCTAGGAAGAGCCATTGCACTGCGTAACCCCCCCTCCCAGGACTCGCCAGGAGTTAAAGGTAGCGTTTTTGGAAGAATGACCTTGGTTGCCACAAACATTTATTGAAACCCTCATAAACAGTATGAGAGCTCGCTGTGAGGTTTGTATAGCACTGCACGGTGGTCACACTCCATATAAGACAGATTTTTCTAGAGATAAATGCTTTAACACTTATTAATGATTTAACATTTTTTCATATACCCTGTATCTTAATTCAGAATGAAAATCTTTTCCATATTGTTATGTTACTATATTATTTCTCCCATTATAATATAACTCTGTGCCAAATTTCGTGGCAGCACAGTGAATAGTTCATCAGTTTTCACAGATTTTATGTTTGTGACCTTAATTTTGGACATGAGTGTATTTCTTTAGCTGCCATGCACTTCGTTGTTCCGCATCCTGTGGAACGTAATACAGTAAACCTGTTAGACAGAACCTGTCTATAACGGAAGTTGTTTTTCTAGTACCTTCCAGAGAAACAACTTAAAATTCTATCTGTCTAGACGGAATCCTATCTAAGACGGCTTTTTTACGATTCTTGGCGATTATGTTTTTACAAATTGTATTATACATTTTTCAGTAAACCCTTTGTAATCGGAACCTGTTTGTAACCAATTCAGATTTTTAAGTAAAGGTTTCATTGTCCCTGCTATAAGAATATTATCCAATTATACCTACTAAAGTGGAATTCTGTATCAGTTCCCATCGATTCCACTTTCACAGGGTTTTACTGCATAAGATTGTTGTGTGTTTTAGTGTAATAAAACCTACTAAGACGAAATCACAAGGAACATGAGAAAAATTGTTTTTAACCGGCTTTCATTTTAGTATGTATAATTGCATGATATTCCTGCCATAGGGACATTAAATTTTTGAAGTTTAAGGCAATATGTTGAATTTAATCACCCACATGTTTTTCGGCAACTTCAAAACCCAATTATAAAAACAAGAATCTAATTACTGATCTCAAAACACTTAAACGAACTATTTTGAGAACTTTATGTTGCTCCCTCCTTTTTAATGACTGATATTGCTCAACTTATAAGTAACTCTCTAAACCATATGAACTCTTCACTTTCGCCAGACTTTCTTTTAATGATTGTATATTTTTTATCACGCGGCGTCGCGTCTGTGCTTTTACGCCGCATATGTTTTTTTTTTTTTTTTCACACTTCTAAAAATGTAGCAGCTCAGACTAGACAGTTTTTTTAGTACTCCAAAAATCTGTTAAATATACAATATCTCAAGTGCAAAAATGAGTCTCTTCGTATTTCGCATTCACACAAAATTAACACCATATTATTTTTTCAGCATCTCATGGAATACACAAATTTATTAATTGATAAAAACATACACATTTTTCAAGTAGAAAAAGGATACACCGATGAACGTGTGACTCTTTCCGTTCCCCTGGCCATACTCTAAGCAGAAGGTGATGAATCGAGCAGACTTCTTCGAAATTGATGAATAAAAGGTTAGCGATATATTATTTACCTCTATTTAGAAAAGGCAGATTAAAATTCAGAAGAATATTTCTATTTTTTGTTTTTTTTTAAACGTGAGAGAGCGTGATCTCGCTACTGAGCGTGGAGCATTTTTGGCTTGACACGCCATAAGTTCCAATATAATATTCCGTTATAGACATATGGTCCATTTTCATAGGGTTTATTGTATTTTTAAGTCCCCCCTAAGAAATCACTAAACCAATTACTTTGTCTCTATGCCCCGCTTTTTGTGACACTGGACCTGGCAACACTAGCGGTAAGTCAGATGTTACATTAATCAAATTTCTCAGTGAGTCGAATTAGCTACATTCTTTAACACTAGAACTCTCGGAAATTTTACTCAAGTTTCATAGAAATATTTCACCCCAGAAATTTTATTTAAAATTATTTAACTGATTTATTTAACGTAGTTCTGCGTCGCTTAAATTTAACTTATTTTATCAAAAAAAATCTGGCTCCAATGGGCATTTAATCATGTGGTCGGAGTCAAATCGACACCTTCTAGTGTTCTAGGGCGTTCTAGTGTTAACATGGTATCTATGTAAGTAAAACAGGTATGCGCTGCTTGATAAATTACCTTGCAGCGTCCTTTAGTGGAAACACTGGAGTTAGCGTTCCTTACTCGAAACAGTACAAGGTGCGGGAAAAAAGTCAAAATTGAATAACCTTTTCGAATTAGAATAAAATGATGTCTTACATGTAAAAACGTTTTTACTAGAAATGCTGAAATGTATTTTATATATTCAATCACCAGCTTAATTACGCCACTAATTGCATAACTTAGTGTAAAATTATAAAGCAGATGCGCATTTAATAATAAAATCGAGGTTTGTAAGCAAGGTTCAAAGGAATTTCATAAGAAAATAAAGTATTCTCCCGCCATCAATGTCAACCATCGGAATGCCTGCCGAATGTAACAATGCAGTGATGTCAATGGATGGCAAATTAAGAAAACCTGTTTTTTATAAAAAGTAAACTGTATTTTGCTCTGTATATAACTTAAATTTATTAGAAATATACAACAGCCGAGTAATGCATGCGATTAATGGTATATTTAAGTTGGTTATTAAATATAAAGTAATTACATTTCAGGACTAAACGTGCAAGACGTTATCTCTTCTCTTTACATGTAAGACGTCATTTCATACTGAATTGAGAGTGTTCTATAATGTTGTATTTGAATTTCGTCACGAATGGAGTACATCTTTAGAAATAAGAACGTTTCAAGCCCCCACAAATTGCCACTAGGGGCACTGCAAGACCATCCTGCAGAAAACACCCGTTTTATTATGCTCATGACCGTAGTTAACTCGGTTTGTAATTTATTTTATAGGAAACGGATCTAAAAAATCACCCTATAAAGTACAATACTTTATTGTTAGTTTAATAGATTTGAATTCGTATTCGTTTTATGGCTCAGATTCCATCTCACAATGAGTAGTGCGTGTGAGCTAATAGGTGATATCGGTGTATAAATACACCTTCGTTCCGTTTTAATCCTTTCAGAGGAAGTACAGTCGTACAAAAAAAAAGTAAACACCCCCTACTAACTCCTCAACAAATTATCGTAGACGAAAGTTACTGGTACCGAACGATTGGAAATAAAGTCTACTTTTAAATAATGTAAATAAAATTTGCTTAAAACGAATCCAAACTTCATTTTTTTTCAATGACAACACCCAGTTTTAACGGGATATTTCAAATCTTCTGTTCAAACTATAACTAGACTCCAAATTTCAAGTCATTTGAATGATAAGTTTTTGAATTATAAACATTCAAAATTTAGTGCTTCTAATGTTAAATTACATTTTCATATTTTTATTTATATCTCATGAAATTCTGCTCCTAATGTGCTATTTTTTATAGCAATAATACGAATATACTAAAGCATATAAATACACTGAATTTGCAATTTTTATAATTTTATTATATGAATTATGAATTATGAAATTAATATTCGAAAAAATTATGAATTGCAACCTACAATTTTTTTTTGATGGATATAGATTTATTAAGTCCTGCTTTATGGAAATCCAAAAGATGGCCGCCAAGCCCATCATGCATAATTTTTAAAAATTTAATTTTCAGAAACACGTTATGATGTATTTAGTAAAGGAGAAAAGGCTTTCTATCAACGCATACTTAGGTAATCGACTTACATATGGTAAATTTTTAATGGAAAATGTTAAATAAGTACCATAATATAAGCTTGTAAATTTGATATCACACTATTTTTTAGCCACAACTTTCACCCTTTTTTTTCTTTTCTTTTTTTTCTTTTCTTTTTTTTTCTTTTCTTTTTTTTTCTTTTCTTTTTTTTTCTTTTTTTTTATTTTGCTTGGCTTTTTTTTTACTTTTGAAAAGTTGTTTTTTAGTAGATAATTAATATAATTGGGTACTAAAATAAAGTGGTATGAATATTATACGACCATCCTTCAAAGAGTTAAATTAAGTAGAGAAACTTTTTTGTTATAAAAAATCGAAGCAAGATATACTAAAGATATTTTCTAGCATAAGTTTCAACATTTGCACAAGTCTGAGGTAACAAATTCCGCAATGGAAGAAGTCTAGTCGTTTTGTAGCAAATCAGTCATCAAACATTTTTTTCATTTCGGCATAACTTAACATGTCTCCAAAAATGACTCTATACATAAACAGGAATAAATGCCAGTCTGAAAGAATATCCTTTGATGGATACAGCATATACGGCAACACACCCTAGAGAAGTACAACACACCCTAGAGAAGTACTTGTAAGTTTTCTTTGTTGGTTACCGCGATATGTTTCCTCAGTGCCCTTGAATGCTCTTTCAACATATTGATTAGAAAATAAATAAAATGCTTTTCTTCGCATTTATTATAAAATTAATTTTTTTTCAAAATTTCTGGTAGAATTATGTCAGTTACAAATTAATTAATATAGTATAAATTATATAATATTTCAATGACTCCAGCGCGTGATGGGAAGAAAAGTCCGTAGCCAGCGATAAACTTGTGAATCCACATGTCGCAAACAGTGGTGAAAGTTACAGGAAACAGTTAAACCATTTCAACGAAGCATTGAAGGAAGATCCTCCAGAATAAACTGAAGACATGGGAAGGTTCTTTTCCAAAATGATCATGACTGGCCATATATTACCAGTCAATAAAACTTTGGTAGCACATATGTGCGATATGTTACCCGTTAAACACTAAATGTGACACTTTCAGATTTCCACTTGTTTCTTCGCTTCATGCTGAACGCATACCTAGTCCCACTACAGGATTCAGTGCAAAGCATTTACAATAGCAAGCATTTACAACATTTACACTATATTGCCATTAATGACCGGCAATTTTCAATTTTAGACATTTTGTCGAATATTTAGAAATAAATTTGTCAGATTCTTCTGGAATTTCAGGATAAAAAAGAACAGGTATGACCTCATATTTAGTAATGTCGATTTGATAAGGGGGACAATTAGGGCGCCAACAAAAAATCAAAGAAAAAAATAATACTTGGGATCACCCTCTAAAATAAAATGCACGAAATGATCTATCGCTACCGAATATAAATAGAGACATTGTGCAATGTGTATTCTTTTGTGTAAGAATAGCACGTATATTAATAGAGATATAGCGATTTATTTTAAAGGGTCTTGTACCTTTTAAACGCGTCGAAAATTAACGAAAAACTTCAAAGTATGAATTAGTCTGTCTTCAAAGCCTTTTTATGTATAAGCATGAAATTTTGGGTATTGATTAAACAGATTGTGCTTTGTAATATGCTATCATTAGAAATTTATTAACCCTTTATAGAATTTGTGTATTGTTGAAATCAAAATAGCTCTTTTTTTACCCCATAAGTCACTGCGCGCATGATATCTTGAGAAAGTATGTATGGATTGGCATGAAATTCGGTAAAGATAGTAAACATATATGTGTGTTTAAAATGACCTACTCTTAGGCTAAAATTATTTCATTAACTATATAAAAAAAATTATTTTCGTAAAAAAAAAAAAAAAAAAAAAAAAAAAAAAAAAAATGTATTTTTAATGAATAAAAATATTCATAACTAAAAATATTACCATTGTAAATACTTAAAAGTAGATCATTTTAAACACATATATTTGTTTAGTATATTTACCAAATTTCATGACAATCCATAGATACTTTCTCAAGATATCATG
Source organism: Maratus speciosus (assembly GCA_963932465.1). NCBI lineage: Eukaryota > Metazoa > Arthropoda > Arachnida > Araneae > Salticidae > Maratus > Maratus speciosus. The sequence goes on along the minus strand of OZ010787.1, from coordinate 503,913,853 downwards.
CGCGCAATGACTTATGGGGCAAAAAAAAGAGCTATTTTGATTTCAACAATACACAAATTCTGTAAAGGGTTAATAATTTTCTAATGGTAGCATATTGCAAAGCATAATCTGTTTAATCAATATCCAAAATTTCATGTTTATACATAAAAAGGTTTTGAAGATAGACTAATTCAAACTTTGAAGTTTTTCGTTAATTTTCGACGCGTTTAAAAGGTAATAGGACCCCTTAAAAAATTAAAAAAATTCTGGCATGTTTTTTTCTTATAACATACAGGGTTTTCAACCAAATTTAACGCCGATTTCAGAAAAATTGTCAAAATATAGTAGAAAAAATATAATGCAATTGGAATATAAATATATTAAAGATTTTAGGAAATATGAGCAGTTGTATGAAATAATTTTTATCTGCGCATGCTCGAACGATAACAAGGATCATTTTACATAATTTAATAGTCAACTCTATGGAGCAACTTATAAAAAAATCTAGTCAAATATCGTAAAAATTCAGAAAGGTATCGGCGTTAGAGTGGGCAAATTTTTAGTTGTTCTCTAAAAGCAGCTGAATTATAAGGGATTTTACACAAATTGTCATTTTTTATTAACTGACTTACAGAAAAAAGTTAATATTTAGTTACTATCAACGAATAGATTTGGAAAAAATGCTTCGATTTTGATACTTCTTTTGATCATGGTATAGGCTCGTTCTGGTGGTTATCAGAGAAGAACTAAAGCATAAATAAAAAATGAAAAAGAAAAAAAAAATAATTAAAAATGACAATTTGTGTAACATCCCTTATTATTCAGCTGATTTTAGAGAACTACTAAAAATTTGCTCACTCTAACGCCGATATTTTTCTGAATTTTTACGATATTTGACGAGATTTTTTTTAATAAGTTGCTCCATAAAGTTGACTATTAAATTATGTAAAATGATCCTTGTTATCGTCCGCGCATGCGCAGATAAAAAATTTTTCAACAGCTGCTTATATTTCCTAAAATATTTAATGTATTTACATCCCAATTTCACTATGTTGTTTCTACTATATTTTGCCAATTTTTCTGAAATCGGCATTAAATTTGGTTGAAAACCCTGTATGTTATAAGCAAAAAACATACAAGAATTTTTTAATTTTTTTTAAATAAATCGCTATATCTCTATTAATATACGTGCTATTCATACACAAAAGAATGCACATTGCACAATGTCTCTTTATTTATATTCGGTAGCGATAGATCATTTCGTGCATCTTAATTTACAGGGTGATCCCAAGTATTATTTTTTTCTTTGATTTTTTTGTTGGCCCCCTAATTGCCCCCCTTATCAAATCGACATTGCTAAATATGAGGTCATACCTGTTCTTTTTAATCTTGAAATTCCAGAAGAATCTAACGAGTATATTTCTAAATATTCGACAAAATGTCTAAAATTGAAAATTGCCAGTCATTAATGGCAATATAGTGTATTTGGCAGCTGCTCGCTTATTTGGGATAAAAAGCTCTTAGTAAAGATTTTAAATTCCATGTGTTAATGCGAATATCACCAATTAAGCATTTAAATTTATTTTTATTCGATCTGCACTTAAAAAATATCATTATACATGATATATGTTGATGTTATCATATTTTAAATAAAAATAAACATTAAAACGTATTCTGTTCGATATTTAATTTTAAATACAGATATATATATTATTAAACAAAAACATAATTTGAAGAACAAATTAAAAAAACAAAATTTATTTCCTACATTGTTTAAGCCCGAGAAGGGACAGATTTTAAGTTATTTCATTGAATTAGTTCTACATTTAATGTTAAATTTTTGTAACAAATTAGTTAAGCCAATTGAAGATCTTAGTCTTCCATTTTTTATTGAAAATATTTGTATTGCAGATTTTGTATTATGTTTATGACAATTGTGCTTAAAATGATAAGATGCATGCAAAATACTAAACTTAAAAAAAAGGCCTAAGATTTATTTCGATTTCATTTGAACGGAATCTAATTTTTTAGGGTGTTTTAAGTATCATATTGTATGAATTTTATTTTTATTTTTTAATCTTAAATTTGCTTAACTAATTTGTTACAAAAATTTAACATTAAATGTAGAACTAATTCAATGAAATAACTTAATATCTGTCCCTTCTCGGGCTTAAACAATGTAGGAAATAAATTTTGTTTTTTTAATTTGTTCTTCCAATTATGTTTTTGTTTAATATGTCAAGTTTTTTATTAACTACAGCACTCAGACGAACGCATTTCAAAAGTAATGGAGAGTATCATCATCAGGCTTTGATGTATGCAGTATTGCATCACAATGTGGGATGCAGTTTACCAATGTGTAATTCAAAATGTTTCACCACTGTAGTAATGCAGGTTGCGTTAGTTTGGACAAAAACTTCCAATCTCAACGTAAAAAATCTATAATCAAAACATAAAAAATTAACTTCACTTAAATTTAAATACCCTATTTCCCACTCAGGAACGCTATGAATGTAAATATAAATTGTGTTGAATCCTTACTGCTAATACTTAACAATATTATAGCTGTGATACAGTAAAAATAAAAAATTAAAGTTTTACTTAAATTTTTAAACCTTATTCTCTCCCATGGGGTGATGTAAACACATCAAAAAATTATTACCTAAGTTTAACTTGGGGTATAAATAGTTCTCATCTCGAAAAAAATACATTTTAAAATTTAAGTTATGTAATTCCCCACTAAGTTCGCTACCTGTGTAAAAATAGCTATCCATTGGAAACTTTTATCTAAAATATAAACTTGACCAAAGCAAACACTTATTCTGAAAATATCCTTTTTACTTCCAGTATGACGCCATATTCACCTTTTTAATTTTTGAAAAAAAAAATTAGCTCAATTTAATATTTCACGTGAAAATCTTTCAACTACAAAGAAATAAATCATTATTACGGCTTTTGAAATTTTTGCAACAATGAAGTAAAAATGTTACATTTTCTATGAAAAATGTCCGTTTATTTTCAATGAAAAAAGCAAAAATTAGAATTATTAAGAAAAATATTTGAATAATGCAAAAAAAAAAAAAAAAAAAAAAAAAATGGCCCATGTTTATCTCTGGGTTATAATTAATCCATATGCAAAGGCATTTTACCATTCGTTTTGACCCTGACGTCAGGCAAACGTTTTTACACTTTAAATTTATAATATCATTAGAATTAGTAAAGAATAAAAAAATGAGTGGCATCAGGGACAAAAAGGTGGGAAGAAAAAATGAAAAAGTTATGATCTCCATAGGCTTTTCCATGTTAAATTAACATTGAGAAGTGACACTGGAAATAAATAAGTATTGCGCTGCCGCGCAATACTTAAATATGCAATTAATAAAATATTATTGCATAACAATCATTTCGCCGATTGTGAGATTTCTATTGAGCCAAATGGACTGTAAAAGCACATACAACAAAGAAATAGGACGACTAAAATTTATTAAACACCAGTTTTCACCAACAGCATCTAGGAGTGTTTAAAGCCAGTTATTCGATGTAATTTCAAAGTTGCAGAAAAATACATTCTTTAATAAGAGTTAGTGCCCTGTCATACGGCAAAATGTGTAACTAAAATCGAATTTATTTATAAATAATTTTCTTCTGTCATATGCAAGGATTATCTCCACAACATAACATGTATTAATAAAGTAATTTTTTACCCATTTCCCCACTTTACGTGCAGGCCTATCTGAAAAAATCTGGAATTAACATTATGAACTGGCCCGAGAATATATCTGAATTTATACACATTCAAACATTTTGGCTTATTATGGATGCTAATATTGTTAAAAAGAAGCAGGCTACCAAGATCGAACTAAAAGAAAGCATTATTAGGCATTGGTAACATAAAATTTGTAACGATTACATTCAGATGTTTATTTCTTCCATGCCCGACAACTGCAAGAATGTCATCACCGCTAGCGGAGAATCTACAAAGTATTAAAGAGATATCTTTACATATAACCCAATCAACAGGCATGTAACATGACTGCAGTTGCTTAAATTTTTTATTACCTACTGAATTTGTAGTTAAATACTTTGTTCCATGTTTTGATAAAATAGCGCATTTTTTCATGTCAGAAATTATTCAGCATAATTAGATGTTTCAGTAAACTAATTTTTACGATACATTAATGCTACAGAATTATTTTAGCGTAACAACAACATCTTCACATGAAAAATGAACATGAAACACATTATTTGCGCACTTTACCATTTTTTCGCAGGTGATGCAATTTGTTTGTCTGACAATGTATATATATATATATATATATATATATATATATATATATACATACAGGGTGATTCATATAGCTCGAAACAATAAGCTATTTCCTTAAATATCGCCTCTAGGCACATACTTCCAATTGGAAAGTTAAAAAAAAAAAGAAGGTGCGGAATCTAATGAGATAAGTTGCAACTCCATGGGGGCCTATTTGAGAAAATACGAAAGCAAAATTTTTATACGGTCCCCGTAGTGTAAAATTTCCAAAAAGGGAAAATTTCCTTATCCATTCTTGAATTAAACGCAAAAATTTTCATCTTCTTATCTGTAAAACTCAGAGATATGCCCATTTAAATAATTCGTCAGGTTTTAAGGGATTAGACACAAATTGAAATGCGCGTAATTCAAGAAACAATGTTACTTTAAGAGTTCCGGGAAACACGTAAAAAATATATTTATCGAGTTAGAATTTAGATTTTTTTTATGGTTAATTATATAATTTGCAAACAAAATGACATCTAAAAATTTCTCAAAGTTTTTAAACGTTTATAAATGATTATTATTTTTTTTAAGTGGTGTAATTTAAAATCATTATAACTCGAAAAATCACTTGTCCAATTTCAAAATTATTTTTTTTTTCATTTAATTAAAGAGGAAAATATAATTTTAATTTTGGTTTAGATTTTTTAAAAATATTTAAAAAAAGTATTTAAAATATAAATTTAAAAAATGATGTAACTTATTTTAAAAAAATTCATATTTTCTAAAGTAAATATTTTTTTTCGAATTTGCCGAAACAACATTAATGTAAAATAATCAAAAAAGACATGTTCCAAGTTTGCACCTTTTTTCGTTAACAATTCTTGACTTATAATAATTTAAAGACTTGAAATAGGGAAAAAATAAGCCCATCATGGAAAAAACGCATTTAAAATTTTAAACAAAGATTGGCTCTTAATGAAATGTTTAAATGCTTTTTTAAAAATTGCAGGTGAGTACATAACTCTTTCCTGTAGCTTAAACTTCATATTCAGTTTAACATTTGTCCTTTCCACCTTCTTTCTGTACTATTTAAATCAGTTATCAGTTATTAGTTATTATTATTATCAGTTGATTTAAATCAAGTCTTTTTCTAACTTACCTATTAAGAGATTTTTCATAATTTTAGCCCTCACAACTTCAGGTTTTATATCGTCCCGGAAAGGAAGTTTAAAAATGTCTGTATTCTGGAGCGGGCGAGGCCCGTTCCTTACTTTCCTCTGGAGGCTCGGCCGGGCCGGACCTAACGTATTTTTTCATACCGCATCGGGACTGGCTTCTTTCTTTCTAGGTCTGCACGGTCCCGTTCTCGACCCATCCGTATTAAGATCATTGCCTCTGGCTGACCTGATCCGTGCAAAAATCAGTAAAATTTGGCTCAGCCCAAAAATTTTTACAAAAAATGCATAAATGTTTAAATTGACATTATTTTATAATTACAGTTTAAAATTGATTTTTTTAAAGGACAAAAGATGTAATGGAAAAAATAAATAAAATGCAATAAAACCAGTAAAAAAGAACATACCTATGACGGGATCCTGTCTTAAATGTGCTGTTCCATGCAAAATGCATATAATAATACCTGAGAAAAGAATAGACTACATTTACACCTCCTAAGAAGGGAACTTATCAATAGCTCATTTTTTTCCTTTCCTATGTGGTTCCGTCTTAGAAGATTTTACTGAATAACACTTTTGAAAGTCTCTAATACATGGAATATGGATGAACGATATTAACTGATAATTGAAACATTTACATACAAATAGAGATTCATTAAAAAAAATAAATATCACAGCCTTTGGTGCTTCTATAAAAATGAAGATTATAAACATAAAAAAGCTATAATACGTATTTTTGGTCAGAATGCCTCCGTACGAAACAATTTTTAACCATATCGATGTAAAAAACTGTGTTTTGTAAAAATTCAGTCAAGCCGGGCAGGGTTTGGGCTAAGATTTTAACTTTTTTTCAGGCCGGGTTGAGCATTTTGTTCAATGGGTTGGCTCGGAACCGGCCCTTTATATTTTGTCACGTGCAGACCTCCAGCATATTTTGAAAGCAGTTTTAACGTAAAATGTATACGCTGCTATTTTATATCCAAAGGTGAGAAAATGTCTTAAATCGACTTTTATTAACGTGCAATTTGTGGATGATTCTTATCTTGCATTCGAAATGAGTCAATAACACATCGCTCAAAGGCATGGGTTAATAGTGTAAGTCACGAATTTTGGATTTTAATATCTCTGAGTTTTTTCAGATATCGATATGTATTTTTTTGTGTTTAATTCTGAAATGGATAAGGAAAAATTTCCTAATTGGAATTTTACTCTACGGGGGCCGTATAAAAATTTACTTTTTGTATTTTCTCAAATATACCCCCCCCCCCCCCCCCCCCATGGAGCTTCAACTTATGTCATTAAATTTTGCTCCCCTTTTATGAAAATTTGCAATTGGAAGTATGTGTCTAGGGGCAATGCTTAATAAAATAGCCTATTGTTTCAAGCTTTATGGATCACCCTGTAAATGAGAGATTCAATTCATATGCAGAAATCAAAAATTTGCTTGACAACTTGATTGATTCAAAGTGACCAAACATTTTCCATTGTGAAATTCGTTTGTTATTTGACATATGGGCGAATGTTATAGCTCCTGACGAAAATAAATTAATTTTCATTTTTTACAAATAACAACTGTATTATCTTTATATGAAAAATGACGTAATCATGTTTAAGCACTTCTACACTGAACACATAAAAAACTTCTTTTTTAATATTGAAATTATGTCTTTTGAAATTTTTCATCATTGTTAATATGTCTGCATTTTTTTCATAGATAAATGTATAAAGTCCACTTATTATTTAATATTTCGTTACCTTATCGATGGATAACATTTACAAAGCATTCTAAGTCTGGAATAATTTATCTTTGCTGTTTAAATAGAGAAGTATTAATCAGTTTTAATCAAAGTCCATTAAGGGCTAAAACACCGTATCGACATTTACTTCTTCTTTTTATGAGAATATTTGTGTGAAACGTTATCATTTGAACGAATAGTTAAAATAGTTTATCATATTTTCCAATGACAGCAAATAAACACTATTCATGAGATACAATGAATATTGTTATACTTTTACAAAATTGTATACATTATGTATTTGTTTAATACAGTCGAATTATGAACTATTAGAAATGACTTAATAGTTCATACTTTATTAGTTAATTAAATCATTATTTTTATTAATAATAATTTAATAGTTTAATTTTGGAAACAAAACTTGGATTATACAGGATAATGGATTAATATACTTTAAAAAAAGATTCTCTTAATCCTTAAATATTTTCCAATAAATAAGCATTTAACAGAATATTTGATCTTGCAAGGATTTTTTAAAAAGTTAAATCCGTACATTTATATATTTTTGTTTGCATATATACTGACCTATAAATATTTTAATAGTAGGAAATAAATAAAAAACTATTTTTTTAAAATACATAAGAAAACTTCATGTGTTCTACTACTTTATTTTTAATCATTTTACATTATATTATTTACCAACACATTTTGAAGAAATTTGTGTATTTTTTCGTGAATTCATTGATTTTTTTTTTTTTTTTTATGAATTCTTTTTTAAAAGCAACTGATTTTTTTATGAACATTTTAAGCTTTAGCAGGATAAAATGAAATTTAATTTTAAAAATCTGAATTTGGGGCAAAAGTTTAAAGGAATACATAGATTTTTAGTCAAGCGTTACATGAATCATTTCTATAACTCTTAGACAGTTTAACCCGGGATTTAGACGCACGAATGATTTTGAAGACAGGAAAAATGAAAAAAAGAATAAACAAACCAACGATTATGTAATTTTGAAACAAAAAAAAAAAGTTTTTTTTCGACCACGTCGTGCAATTGTATGAGTTAGCGTAATTTAACAAGAATGGCTTAGTATAACAGTTTTCTGTGAATCTCGGTTATTGCTATCCACATTCGATTTAATCTACATTGTGGCCAGTAACGTATAAATAAATGAATGGCGACATTAAGGTTGCCACGGACTCGAAATTCCTGGAGGTTTTTGATTTAAGACATTTATTATATTTAAGGTTATGAATTCCTGTGACAAAAAATATATAGATGATGCTCTAAAAGCTACGAAAGTTTTAAAACAATCCCATTATAAAACCGTTAACAAATTTGGTCACTCTAGGTGACACTCCTGAACTCACCTGCACAATACTCGCAATCAGGCAATGCTCGCCTGCACAAGTTCAAATAAACGAGTGACCAAACATTATCTTAGCGATATTTTCAGGCTTGACATGTTTTTCTACAAAATCTTGTTGCCCAATCAAATTTTAATCATCCGACCTTTGTACTCTCTTATTTATAAAAGCACACTAATTCCCAGCTTACCTTACGCTGTGCACGCGATAGACATTCATATATATTTTTTTTTCACTTCTCCCTGTTAAAAAAATCCATACACTATTCAATCCGTTTCATGGCTGTTGAGAAAATTTAGGACATACATACTATGTACATAATTGACCAAAGGAGAGATGCTTTTCTCTGAAGTCGCTTTAAAATTGGTATTGAGAATACAGTAGTTTCAGTATACTTTTTCACTTACCTAAACATTAATAGTTATTTTGTATATAAGGTCACAGAAACCACAAAATTGTTCGATTTTTCAATTTTGCGCGTTAAAGGGGGAAAAAATGTAATCTCAAACAATTCCAAAAATATATGATTTTTACGTATTCTCAAAATGCAAGTCCCAAATCCCTAAAACAGCACTTTTCAGTTCCAATGAAACAATGCCATGCATATGTATACTAACCAAGTATCCCAGAACAAATTTCTGAATAGAAATAATCTTTTTATTTAATCGCATAATTTGTGCATTAAACACAGCATATTGATGTCTAGCAAGCACAGGTCTGTTAGGTCCATCTTTTGGGAATTAGAGCTATTTGCAAAGGTAAAATTATTACCAGAAGTAGAGTCAAGATTACAAGCGCTTCTAGTCCATTGCCTGATAGCAACATGTAAAAATAGTAAAAAACGAAAAATGCTACGCCCCAGCAAATCCCTTTCCATTTTTGCACACTTATGCTATACCGAAGCATACAGAAATTTATAATAAAATCTAAGGGGAAGGTTATAGTTTAAAATAGTGGTATTGAAAATAAAATTGCTTGTGGTTACCCTTTGCAGTAGAAATTGAGCATGTTGTGCCCTAAGCGGATATGTGCGGTAAACAAAATCTGAACGAAAATTAATTATCTGCTTTAGTTTATGCAATAAATACTATTGGTCAGTTGGAAGTCATTAAACTGAAATTCATGGAAGCACACAGGATTCGTGAAGCCAATGAAAGGATAAATAAACATAAGAATCACTATTATCCTAAATTCTCTAAATATATTAAAACGCAGAGAATTATAAATATTTTTAAACTAGAAAAAGGACACGGAAAATGTATGTGAAACGAAAATCACAATAATAAGTGATACAGATGTGAAAGTGCTAACATCTCATTATGAAATTTTACGACAACAATTTTCGATAGTTTCAGTATACTTTTTCACTTACCTAAACATTAATAGTTATTTTTATACAGGGTCACAGAAGCCTTAAAATGAACAATTTTTCAATTTTTTGCGTTAAAAGGAAAACAAATGTAGGCTCAAACATTTTCAGAAATATATGATTTACGTATTCTAAGAATTCAAGCCCCAAATTCCCCAAAACAGCACTTTTCAGTTCCAATAAAACAAAGCTATGCATATGTATAATAACGAAGTCTCCCAGTACCAATTTCTGAATACAAATAATTTTTTTTATTTAATCGCATAATTTATGAATTAAATAAAGCATATCGGAGTCTATCAAGCACAGGTCTGTTAGGTTCATTTTTTGTGAATTAGAGCATTTTGCAAAACTAAAATTATTATCAGGAGTAGTCAAGATTACAAGCGCTTTTAGCCCAATGCCCGATAGCAACGTGTGAAAATAGGGAAAAACTAAAAATGCTACGCCCCAATAAATCCCTTTCCTTTATTGCACACTTATGCTATATCTAAGTATACAAGAATTTATTATAAAATCTGAGGGGAAGATTATAGATTGAAAATAGTGGTATTGAAAATAAAATTGCTTGTGGTTACTCTTTGCAGTAGAAATTGAGCATGTTGTGCCCTAGGCGGATACATGCGGTAAACAAAATCTCAACGAAAATTATCTGCTTTAGTTTATCCAATAAATACTATTGGTCAGTTAGATGTCATTAAACTGAAATTCATGGAAGCACACAGCATCCGTAAAGCCAAAGAAAGGAAAATCTAACAAAAACATAACTGTGAAAAAAGGGGAGCCATGTTCTGTAAAGACAATGGTAAGAAAAGAAGTGATATCTAAGTGGGTGCCAAGTTCAAATAAAATTCACTCAAAATTACCTATTGAAGTATTACAGCATTTTTTTAATTGTTTAGAAATAAAAATGATTGATAGCATATTAATAATAAATCTAGAACTTGGTAAGTTTTTACCTACGAGTCATTTATTTTTATTCATGATATTATTATATCAAAACTTGTTATTTCATGATTGGATGCCTTAATTTGAGTGAGCTCCTTCCCCTTGAAAGGCGGTGGTATAAAATTTATCCCACTTAATTTAACTGCAAAATGCCACATTGACACCAGAATTCAGGACTAAAAAGTTTAATTTTATTAAATACATGAAAAGAAGCTTTTACACATTTTGAAATAAATTTGTTTTTAAATTCGGGTGTGATTCAATCATTTCAGCATCTCACGAATAAAAGTTATTTGCCCCTGAAAGGGTTAAAGGGGTGCAGTCTCTAGAGTGATGACCAAGAACAAGCGTAAGTATATCTTTCTCTTTGTCAGGCATTTTAGTCTGTTTGCATTGAGGTTTCCGGAGGGTGGGTGCTAGAGTGATAACCAAAGACGAGCGGGAGTGTATCTGTGTATTTATTGGTTTATCAAATCTTTGACACGAGTCATTTGTTTATAATAATAACTATATTATTTTTTTGTAATGACATTGTTATTAATATTAACATCACCATTTTATTAAGACATGAAATTGATAGGCATAACATTTATCAAAAACCTGCCAAGTTCTAGATTTATTATTAATATGCTATCAAAAATTTTTATTTCTAAACAATGTAAAAAATGCTATAATCAGTAGGTAAATTTGAGTGAATTTTATTTGAGCTTGGCACCCACTTAGATATCACTTCTTTTCTTATCATTGTTTTTTCAGAACTTGGCTCCCCTTTTTTCACAGTTATGTTTGTGTTAGATATCATTACTTTTTGTAAAGTTACAATATATTGAGACACTTTACTTAGTGCTTTTTAATGTGTTTACATGTGACTATTTTATTCACCAAGCAATATTCAATTTTAATTTTAATTTCCTAGAACAAACTATTTGGCTGTCAATCTGCGGCAGAAGTCTATATTTTAATAGTGCTACATTGAATGCATGTTTTGAAACGAAATGTATTGATTCGAAATTTTGATTGTTTCTGAAACAACAATTCCTATTAAATTCCTGTATTAAATTTTCCTATTAAATTTTACAATTAAATATCCCATAGCTGGACCTGAGTTTTTGTACTGAAAGTGAAAAATAAAGTTATGTGCTTATGCCAGACTATGAATCATTCATCCATGGGCGCCGGCAAAGAGGCAGTGCCGAGGAAGGACATTGCCCCTCCCCGGATTTTCAAATTTAATTAACTAAATATTCTTTTTCTCTGATGATTTTGAAAATAAAAGTGAACTTTATTCTTCTCAAGTGATTTAAAATAATTAAAACACTAAGGAAAAATGTAAATAGAAAAATTTCTTATAGCCGAAATTTTTTACTAGAATTAACTGGATATGTCGTTTGCAAACAGGGTTTTTCTCAAGTTTGCACCGTACTATCGCATTTGAGAGTTCTAATTTTTTATAAAATTTCCTGTTTTCGAAATGAACACGCTGGTTTTTGAAAAATAAGACCGCAACTGTTCATTGAAAATTTGATAAGGTTCGGAGAAAAAAACTTGACATTAAATGTTTTCGGTTATTAAAGGAAGACAGTAGTTATTCAATGTTAATCGGCTTCAGATCAGACTTGTTTCAAATGAGTCAGGCCTTATTCATTAAAGGATTATTTCAAGATAAAATGATTTTTAGAGTTATTTTTCATTAATTCGAGCAAATTTGCTTATTTTCAACGTCCCCTTCCTGCTTAAAATATCCCAGTACGTTTACATAGCCAATTCTCGGCAAATATATCATATTATTTTTATTGTTTCATATGAAAGACTGTGCATTTAGCTATCCAAAACTGTTATTGTTTTCTTTCTACGATGATAGAAAGTGCAGCTATGACATTTTTTATTTCAGTTATCAAACAAGAAGTTTTTATTTAAAAAACGGATATGTAAGTTTAGATAACCTAAAGAAAGATAATGTCTTTCAGTATTGAAATTAAGGAAGGTACAACGTATAAATCGAGAGATTTTTGAGGAGGTTGAATATTTCTAATAAAGTTTATGAAATAAAAACTTTAGATGCGCTTTCTGAAAACATGACTTTCGTGAACAAACAGTTAAGGAAACAATAAGTTGCTGCATGTTTTGCTCGGATTCAGCATTTGGCGCTTTGACAAATTAAAATTTCGCCTAATAGACGTAGTGTTAATGTAAAAATAGACACCACCAGATAGGTAATTAATCTATTTTCACATTTTTTTTATTCCTTAGTTTTATAGTGTAAACGAACTTCGCACCAAATTTGAAGTTTGTAGGTGCAGTAGATATATGAGATTTTTTTTTATTTCAGTCAGTCAGTCAATGACAAAAATTATAGATTATCAGACATTTTCAAATGTCATTTTCTCGGAAACTAATTATGTGTTATTTATAAAATTTTGGATTCTAGGTAATTAAGGTGGCCTTACTACGAATTTCGTATTACAAATACGTGGGTCAAATAGATTTTTGGTAATAGTGTCGAAATTTGGCGAAAACAGCTCGAAATGCTTTGTGTAATATAACACACTAGTATGTCAGAGGAACTTGGCTGACACACTGCCGTGTGTCTAGATTCACCAAGCAACATTCAATTTTAATTTAAATTTCCTACAACAAAGTATTTGGCTGTCAATTTCCGGCAGAAATCAATAGTTTAATACTGCTGTATTGAATGCATGTTTTGTAACGAAATGTATTGATTCGAAATTTTTATTGTTTCTGAAACAACCATATAATCCCTAAGCTAATATTAAAATAATTATTAAAATATCTCAATATGTTGATTTTATGTAAGCAAGTAAACCCTATTTGTTTACAATGGAAGTCTATGAGAATTTGGCGAAATATTAGAGATATCGCCACGTTGGATACAAACTTGGCGGTATTTGGCGACAGAACAGCGTCCCCTCCTACGGCAAATTAAAATTTCGCCTAATAGATGTAAAGTTAAAGTAAAAATGGGCACCTCCAGGTAGGTAATTCATAGATTTTCACAATTTTCTTTATTTTATTCCTTAGTTTTATAGTGTAAACGAACTTCGCACCAAATTTGAAGTCTGTAGCTGCAGTAGATATGTGAGATCTTTTTTATGAGTGAGTGAGTCAGTCAGTCAGTGATAAAATTGTTGATTATCAGACATTTTCAAATGTCATTATCTCGTAAACTAATTGTGCGTTATTTATAAAGTTTTGGATTATAGGTAATTAGGTTGGCCTTACTACGTATTTTGTATATTAAGTACGTAGGTCACTTGGATTTTCAGTAGTAGAACGTCAAAATCTGACGCAAACAGCTCGAAATCATTCGTGTAATATAACACACGGCTATGTCAGGCGAACCTGGCTGGCACACTGCCGTGTGTCTAGATAAAAATAAGAATCACTATTTTCCTAAATTCTGTAAATATATTGCAACGAAGAGAATTTTAAATATTTTTAAACTACAGGGTGGGGCAAATAAAAGTGACCCGGACGAATGGATACGATTGAACGTGAATGATTGATGCGCACACCACGTGTACGCACTACACGTGATCGAAACCGGTTCAGATCTTAGTGCGGGCTCTGTCAGTGTAAGTGTGATCAGTGCAAAAGTGAAGATCAGGGTGGCTAGCGGTCCGGAAAAAATACAGTAAAGAAACCTTCAGACATGACAGAGTTGTTAGCAGAGGTCAGTCTGGTCTCAGCTCTAGCTGGCCACCCAGGTCAGTGTGCGATTACTTTTTGTGGGGAACCCTCAAGTCTAAGGTGTATCGCAAGAACCCTCATAGTCTTCGAGAACTGCAGCAGAACATTTTTGATGAGATTGCAGCAAGTCCAGCTTCGATCTGCTTTCCGCAACTTGCTGACCAGGGCCCAAAAGTGCCAAGAGATGAATGGTGTTCATTTTCAACATCTGCTATATACAAGTTAGCAAACTAGTATTTTTTCCTATTCTGTGTTTCTTTGTAACCTGTTCTCCGGGCCATTTTTAGTTGCCCGGAGTGCTACTTCTTAGTGTGCTATATCTTTCATATAAGAATGTGGTAAAAGAGAAAATATGTTTTTTCGAGTACTACTGATACATCTTTAGTAAAAATTCATTGTTTTAAGGAAATTACTAGACATAAAAATGTGTACATTTGTATACGCATGTGCCAGGAAGAATGTACGGCAATTTTTTGAAATCGATGGAAATGCACCTATTAAACTCAAATTAACAGAATTGCAATAAATTGTTAGAAGGGCACTTTTTAGGACAATATTGATTTGAAATTATTTATTTAAGTGTGTTTTACCTTTCACTTATAATATGTTAAAAGCTAAAATATATTTTTTCGAGTACTAGTAAGCTATGTTTCGTAAAAATTGTTTTTTAAAAAAGGAAATCACTAACATTATAAATATGTACATTTATATATACATTTACAAGCAAGAATGTACGGCAATTTGTTTAAATAAATGGAAATGCATCAATTTAAGGGGTCTCAGGATTCTTAAAATTGGAAAAAATGAAAAAAAAAGGACCACTTTCAACATTTAATATCTTAAAATGTATTTGATATTAAGATACAATTTTAAATGGGAATGAAAGATACAAGTATGTTCTTTCACTTCAAATATTTGAAAAATTGCAAGATGCAGAATTAGCATTTACAGGGGACTTCAAACTGTCAGACATTTGACGAGCAGAAAATCGGCATGAAAGCTTATGCGAACGATTACAAAATGAATTTTGCAACTAGAATAAAAATTTTGGTGCCTACTTATACCTCAGATTATAATAATTACACTGAACCTAAATAAATTTGTATTTAAAGCATTTTTATATTTTTAATACAAAGTTGTATTTAGCTAATGCAAAATTTAGAAAATTTCAACAATATAAACCCCTAAAAAAATATTTTTTTTGTTTTTGTTTTACAATAAAAAGGAAATTTTAGGTTCAGTTTATACAAACTAACATGAAACATATGTTTTGAAAATTTCATGAAAAAATATTCAGAAGTTTTTGAGATATCGTGCGCGTTATGCCCAAAAACGTCATTTAGAGAAAAATGACTTCAAATTTTTGGAAACATTGCTTCAGCTATTGAGCGAGTGTAATTCTAAATGCCATAACTTCTGTTCTAATGGCAATTTCAAGATAACAATTATATCAAAATGTTCAGAAAACATAGAAGTTTAACATCTAAAAAAATTAAAATTTCGAAAATTTTAGAGCTTTAAGAGTCCCGAGACCCCTTAATTCAAATTGATAGAAATGCAATGAATCGATGAAATGCATTTTCTTACTACTATACTGATTTAAAATTGTTTATTTAAGTGTGTTTCACTTTTCACTTAAAATGTGTTAACCCTTTGAATAGCCGTGATATGTTATTTATTCCGCTTAATTTTAACTCCAAATGGCCAAATTGCACTCAGACTATTTTACAAAAAAATTTGCTTTTATATTGCACGTAAAAAATAATTTGTTAATTCTGAAATCAATTTTATTACAAATTCTGCAGGCAGTTAATCATTTCAGAATTTTTGCAACATAATTGCTTTGCTCCTAAAAATGTTAAAAGACGAGATATATTTTTCAAAGTACTGGTAATATATCTTTCGTCAAAATCCATTTATTTAAATTAATAAAAACATAAATATTTATATTTATATACGCATTTTCAAGCAAAAATTTCACCGAGTTATCCTTCTCAAATTGATCAAAATTCGTTTCATCAACGTCAGACTCATTTAAAATATTTTATTCAGGTATATTTCCCCTTTCTCTTATAAAATGTTGAAAGAGAAAATATATTTTTCTTGTGTACTGCCAATAAATATTTTATCAAAATTCATTTTTTAAAGCATATCACTTATCTGCATACCTTAAAGTACCGAAAGTAAGCCCCCTTTAGCAGACAGGAAATTCTAATAATTTTAATGGGACTTATAATTGGAACTTTTCTGAGAACAATAGGAAAACTGGGGGGTGGGTATATTTGGAATTTAAGAAATTTCACAGGATTTTTAAAATTTGCAAAATAACATCAGATCAAATTAAATTTTTTTAGTTTTAAAATTCCCTTCAATAGAAGCTAAATAGTTCCCATTAATAAAAATAATAAATTAATGAAACAAACTTACATAAAATGATTAAATAAGATATCAAAGAAATATGAAAAAGTGTATAAAACTTTAACGCAATATAAATATGTGTTAAATCTTAGTGCATAAAAATCAAGGAAAACATGTATCCTTCTAAAGGAACATACCTTTCAAAGGTCTGGTAGCACGCATAGCGAAGTACGTCATTCTATAATACAATGATATGTAAAGAGATTAGATAAAAATAAACTGCATATAAGATATATTAATTTTGGAGATATTGTAAGAAAAACTTAAGGAATTTCCAGGAGAAAAACAGAAGGATTGAAAGCGTCAGAAAATAAAACTTGAAGGGGAGTGCTTATAAATGGCACTTTTCAAAAGAGGATAAATTCCTATGTAAGAGGAGGGGGGGCTTACTTTCTGTACTTTACTGTATTTTTATACACATTTCAAGAAAGAAACTAAAGCAATTAATATTCTCAAATTGATGGAAATGCATTTTGTAAAAGTAATACTGATTTAAAATAATTTATTTTGGTGTTTCCTTTTCTCATATAAAGCTTTGACAAAAAAATATATATTTTGCTTCTGTATGATTAATAAAATATCCCCACGTTATATCGCCAATTCAAAGGACAAGTAAAAGCGCGATATAATAGAAAGTTCAATATAACCGGGGATATTAAAATTTTAGTAAGATAATTGTGTAAACATTTTTTTAAGTTCCAAAATGTAAGTTTATACGCACATTAAAATTTTTTCAATAATTTAATAGCATAAAATTACATTTACTTATTTTAGTTTACACATGTAGTTACTTAACCGTTTGAAGGGCTGTGATTCCTTTTTGGACCGCTTAATTGTAATCTCTAACTGACATTTTGGCATCAGCATTTTGGAATGAAATTTTTTCTTTCATTAAGTACGTGAAGAAAAGCTTTTACTTATTTTCAAATAAATCTCTTTAGAATGTCATTCAGAATTTTATGAACAGAAGTGATTTGCCTCCGAAAGGGTTATAAAGCGCGGTCAATGTAAAGCTTTTATTTCTTTTCTTCTTCTAAAAAAAAAAAAAAAAAGACGAAAAATGAGCGATATATCTAAATGAGAGATTTAGCAAGAGTCTTCTGTACATTTCTTGTCAAGATTCAGTTTTAAATATGCAACACATTTTCAAGGAAGAATCTAAGGCAATTAATAATCCCAAATTGGTTGAAATGCATTTTATTAACATCGCATTGATTTAAACTGGTTTATTCCAAAATCAATTACTTTCATTCTTTCTTGGCTCAATCGATATCTGGGTTACATATGTAGATATTCATTGAGAGGTTCACTCTGTTATATTTCTTATCTCTTCTTTAAACCATTCGAGAACAGTAGATTCAAGTAGTTCTGTCTTGTAAAACTCGGATGTGCTGGTCTCAGCAAACGGTCTAGGTCCAAATCAAGCACGTTTCATCTGACATGCGAAGAAAATGAAAGTTTTACACCAAAGGGGTCAGCAAAGAATTTCGCGTCTGATTTGTAATTTCAAAAGACTTTTTTATGTTTTTTCTCTTTCACACTTATTCAATAAGGCTATTAATGGATAGAAAATCAATTTCTTCCTTTATCTTTTACAGCTTAATAATCGAACAAAGATAGAATATTAAGTACTATATGTATAAAATAATGTTGTTTGCGAAGACATTCATAATGGTATTTCTTGCTTGAGAAAAGAAACGGAATTTTTATTTAAAAATGGAAAAATGCGTTTTTAGGGCCGGAAAAAGCTGAAGATTCAAAGTATCATAACTCGGTAAGTTTTTGTCATACAAAAATAGAATTTTTACTGATTTACTTTTGAAAGCATGGAGAAAGATTTCTAAATATAATTTTTAGGATTCAGGGGCGGTATAAAAATTTAAATTTTGTGAGTTTTAAAAAATAACTATGGGGATTTCAATTTTTTCGGTTATAAATCATTATTTTCTAATTCAAATGGATTTTCTTACAATTAAAAATAATATTTGAAACGTTTTTGTAAGTGTAATTAGATTCTAAAACTAAAGGCTGAAGAATTAGTTATTGGTAAGCAGAAAGAAAGTCCAAATGTATGTTCAGTTAATGTCTTTACTTAAACAGGATTTTATATTACAGTTTAATAATCGAACAAAGGTAGGATATTAAGTAATATATGTAGAAAATCACGTTGCTTGAAAAGATTTTCATCTGGATATTTCTTGCTTTAAAAAAAAAAAAAAAAGCTACATATTCTCCAATTGATTTTTAACTTTGTATGTGACTTTCTCAAAATTCTAATTTTGTTACTTACGCGAATTGGTATCAGTTTGAAAAAAACAATACTTGCAGACAGATTAATTTTTTTCACCTGTGCAAATGTATATGGAAATACCTACCATTTCTGCCTATTTCTGTGTCAATCAAACAATATCAATTTAATTTGTTGTAATAAGAATGTGATATTTATTATGATTTAAACATATAATTTTTAAGCAGAAAAATAATTTAAATATATATTTAAAGAAATTTTTACTCTGAGTGTCTATTGGCGATAGCTAGGCAAATCTTTCACTCATAGAGGTCTTCAGAATTAATTCCAGATAGTCGAATACAGGTGCCAATGAATCTGAGATTTTTAGATTAGATGATGTTCTTTTATATTGAAGACATAATTTTGAGCTTTTTTTTCTTCTTTATAAGTTCACCGTGATATTCAGCATAACATCAAATTAATCTCTTTTCAACCCAATTTTCCCAATAAAATTTATTCTGACTTTCAATGATTTTTGAATTTTCACGACTTTTTAAAAATTATCACTCTTTTGGCAATAATAAGTACGGTGTTTTTTATTAAAAGATTTCAATTTAAAATATTTCTCTTATTATTTTGCAACAAGTTGTAATTTTTTAATTTTCATACAGTTTTATTAGACAAAATATGTCAATTTTCTAAAACAAGATCATTACGAAAAACTGCATATCCGTATCAATAAAATTTCTGAGAAAGAAAAATGGCTGAAATGATATTTCTTAGTCCTTTGTTAAGAACCTGCAGCATATTGTCCAGCCATTTGGCTGATTTTAATGATAACGGTTACCTGATCATTTTATAAAGGGTATTTGACCATATTATGAGCCATATTATGGTCAGAATAAAGTTAAATTACGATTATGTAACCATTTTCTACATAAATTGTCGAATGACGGGACAGCGTGCTGCACATTTTTAGCAGTGTACATATTAAATTATATTTCTTAAGGGGTCTTGTACCTTTTAAAAACGTCGAAAATTAACGAAAAACTTCAAAGTTTAAATTAGTTTATCTTCAAAGCCTTTTTATGTATAAACATGAAATTTTGGATATTGATTAAACAGATTGTGCTTTGTAATATGCTACCATTAGAAATTTATTAACACTTTACAGAATTTGTGTATTGTTAAAATCAAAATAGCTCTTTTTTTAGCCCATAAGTCATTGCGCGCATGATATCTTGAGAAAGTATGTATGGATTGACATGAAATTCCGTAAAGATACTAAACATATATGTGTGTTTAAAATGATCTACTCTTAGGCTAAAATTATTTCATTAACTATATAAAAAAAATATTTTCGTAAAAAAAAAAAAAAAAAAAATTGTATTTTTATTGAATAAAAATAGTCATAAGTAAAAATATAACCGTTGTAAATACTTAAAAGTAGATCATTTTAAACACACATATTTGCTTAGTATATTTACCAAATTTCATGACAACCCATACATACTTTCTCAAGATATCATGCGCGCAATGACTTATGGAGTAAAAAAAAGAGCTATTTTGATTTCAACCATACACAAATTCTGTAAAGGGTTAATAAATTTCTGTTGGTAGTACATTACAAAGCACGATCTGTTTAATCAATATCCAAATTTTCATGTTTATACATAAAAAGGTTTTGAAGATAGGCTAATTCAAACTTTGAAGTTTTTCGTTAATTTTTGACGCGTTTAAAAGGTACAAGACCCCTTAAGTAAAAATAACCGTTCACAAATTGATGTTCTTTAGATCAAAATTTTCTTAACAAAGGTGAAAATAGTGCATTAAAAATGTACCTTTATAGAACAGTATGCAGGTGAGGTTCATATTAAGATAAAAATATTATAGTTTTATATCATAGAAACATCAGTCCTATTAAAATCCGTGCTCGTATCTATGCAACTCGGAAACCCCATCGGACAAGGCTACGAAATTTGGCACACGGAATGCTGGTAAGGGGCTCATGAACAATTGGGGCAAAAAATTTTAAATTTTTAAATAGATTTTTTCATGTTAACTCGTAATCGCGCGATTTCTAACCAATGTGAGATATACATATTACGTACGCCACGCTGCAATACTAAGAAGCTGTAGCGAGTATTTCGATAATTCTTTTACCTCACATGCAAATAATTAGAGATATATATTACGTACGCCACGCTGCAATACTAAGAAGCTCCAGCAGGAATTACGATAATTCTTTTACCTCACATGCAAATAATTAGAGATTATTTAATTGCACTTAATTATTAACTTTTTACAAATAAAGAAAACATTTTATCGCAAACATAACAAAGCTTTTTATTCTATTTATTCCCTTATTCCAAAGATATTGTTTTGTCATCTGCTGCCATAGTAACATGATAAATTAAATTTCGTTAAAAAAATGCGCAGTAGTAGAAGAATATATTTCTAAATCGAATAGTTATTTTTAATTTTGGTTTTAGAATGAAATTCATGATCTCTCGTGCGTAGAACAGGTTAAATAGCTAGTAACGAATAAAACGCAAATTATGAAGTAATTTCAAAGTGTTTTCTTTCATATGCAATATATGATCTCTTCTATTAATGCTTCTGTAAATATTTTGGAGTTCTTCTCCACTAACACAGTCTCCATTTGGTATCCATTCACAATAGTCTATTTTTCATTAAGCATAATTCATTAAAATTTAAATATACAAACATGCAAATTTTTGTTATAATGCTGTTGCCAAAAAAAAAATACTTTATCTTGTGAACAAATTTTGCAGAATGGTTTTGTATAAAAATTAGAAAAGTATAAATTTTTGAAAATTAACTAAATTAAATATTAAATTAATTAAATTAATTAATTAAATTAAATTAATTAATATAATAATATTTCTTAACTGTAGTCCAAACTTTAAGAATTTTTGCTACTTACCTTGCATTCTTATCTCCAATAGGTAAAAATAGAAACACGTTCTACTATTTTGGGCGACCCTGTGTATCAATCAAGTACATTAAAGTGTAGTTGTACAACAGTAATTAGGAATATGAACTATGGTGCAATAATTTGATGTTAACATGAATTGACTGTTATCAGTGAATAAAAAAGAAAGCACAAGAGCGATTCCTGTTAGGTATTAAAAGTCAAACTAATATATATGGGGCATTCTCACAATCTTTTGACTTTTGGGGGAAAAAATCTGGCGAAATTAAACTTGCTAAAATAACATTTTAATCTGATAGACGTATGCCTTAATGATTCAAAATAAGGAAAAAATGGTCAGAAGCGAAAATTTTTTTATTTAACTGGGGTTTAAGTTAAACTTGCGAGTTTAATTTTCCTTACAATTTTACCCCTATAACTTTTTATTTTCTTCTAAATTTTTACTTATAATGAATTTGCATAGTACCCACAGGACATTCAAATAAGAAATAATAAACATGTTGTACTTTTAATACAGAATTTTTGTATAACATTGTCTTAAAGGGGTGTTAAAGAAGGGACGGTAAGGTAAAAAAAGGGGATGGTATTGGAAAAAAGGGACGGTAAGGAAAATTGCCACCTATTGATAGCCACAATGTTCATTGATTTTTTGAAACAGTTGTTAACAGTGGATTAAATGAAATTATTTTTTTAATTTACCTCGAAAAGTGCTGGAATAAACCTTGGGGACGGTAAGACTACCAATAAAGGCACGATCTTGAAATTGATATTTAAATGCTCATTTAAATTCTGCAGTAAATTTCCTGTCAAAGAATTTTAGACATTCTTTCTATAGCATACTTTTGCATGAGAAAGAAACTTGAAAAAAATTCTTTGGCTGCATCCGAAGTGATTTTCTGTATAAGTTAAGCAAGAGGGACGGTAAGGATGAAAAAGCCCAGGGACAGAGTTAAAAAAATAATATCAACCGTAAAAATGTGTGCAGGTTAATTTTTTGCTACATATTTATATAAAACAATTGTCCCAGTTTCGGAAAAAAATTACATCTAATTACTTTTATTGGAACAATTTTATACAGACAGCTCCAAACTTAAAAATCAGCATCAGGGACACGGGAAAGGTAGAGGAGTTTTCCTGGTATTTGGACCCCCAATATCGTCCAAAACTTATTTATCTCGTTAATATTGTTATGCAACCATACGATGGAATGTTCCCCAGTATATGAAATTAAAAAAAAACACAAAAAAGTGTATTAAAATAAAAAATATTATTCAGGGACATGAAAGTCAAAAGATTGTGAGAATGCCCCATATACATATTTACACCGCATAGAAACTTAGATACAGCTAGAATGTATAACGCAACAAGCTTAATACTGAGGGCCTCCTTTGCGTGATAAGACCCAAAATTGCTTAGTTTTTATAATACGTAGGGTAAGGTGCCCTATTATCGTCCTCCAGTCACTTTTAGGCCCTCGGAAGTTTTAATTTTCAGTGAAAACATACCAAATTTGGATTTTGCATAGACTAACTACCCACGCACATAGAAACATAAGTAAATATCGTACAATTTTTTTTTCAAAAGTATCTAAAAAATGCAAGCGAAAAAAAAAAATGGTCCCAATTTCGTCCCCCAAAAAATCCAATAAGCTGAGGCTAACTTACAACTAAATCAAAATTTATTTCTAAATGAGTAAGTAATTTAATTTACATTAATTTAAGGCACAAAGAAATGTGCTAATTATCAGTGGAAGAATAACATAACTAAACATTAGGCATCCAAACATGAAGAAAAAATTGTCATGAAAAAGGCATTCTTAATTTCGTCCCCAGGATGAAAATAAGAACTGCAAGAGGGGCGAAATTGGGACCACGCTACTTCCCAATATGCGGAGCTTCAGTTCCCGTAAGATGAACTGAGCGTCATAAAACTCACTGTATGCTACCGTAAGCATCATACCTACGTAAAATACATGCAATGAAAAATAAATAAATACTTACAGTACAGTAAATAACGTTCTAGAAACGACGTAATAAGAACTCAGGTCTTCTAAAAATAGGAAATTCGGCGTCTTTAATTTATATATGCGTCTTGGCGAACGAAACTTTCAATACTTGCCCTTTTTTACCTTTCGTCCCCTGTGCCTTGCGTCATAAGTGGCGCCACTTTCACAGAAGCGGAGAAGTTAAGGGACACGAAATTAGGAAAGGGGACGAAATATGGGCACTTTACTCTATATTATATATTAAATTTGGTGCAATTCAATTTCGCAGAAATAGCTATTACGCTAATCGTGAGAAAATGACATACTGTCGTCACTTGTTTTGTACAAAATTTATTGTGTACCAATGTACACTATATAGCCATTAATCACCGGGCACTTTCAATTTTAGACATTTTGTAAAATATTTAAAATTTATATACTTGTCGGATTCTTCTGGAACTTCAGGATTATACAGAATATGTTTGGCCTCAATTTTATCAACGTCGATTTGATAAGGAGGACAATTAGGGGCGGTAAAAATCAAAGAAAAATAATAATATTTGGGATCATCCTGTATATTAAAATGCACGAAATCTTCTATCGCTGCAGAATACAAATATGTGGATACTGTATAACATGTTTACTGATTTTTGTAAGAATAGCACGTACATTCAAGAAGATATAGTGATTTCTTTTTAAATTTCAAAAAATTCTTGGCATGCTTTTAGCTTATATCATGAAAGGTTTCCAACCAAATTTAACGCCAGTTTCAGACAAATTGGCAAAATGTAGTAGAAACAAAAATAGTGCAATTGGAATATAAATAGATTAAACATTTTATAAAATATGCGCAGATGTAATTTTTATTTGCGCATGCGCGAGCGATAACAAGGATTTTTTTTAAATAATTTAATAGTCAACTCTATGGAGCATTTCATAAAACAATTCCAGTCAAATATCGTAAAAATTAAGAAAGATATCGTCCATAGAGTGAGCTATTTTTAGTTGCTCTCTAAAAGCAGCTGAAGGATAAGGGATTTTCCACAAATTGTAATTTTTTATTAACTGACTTTCAGAAAAAAACTTAGTATTTAATGAATATCAATGAATAGATTTGAAACAAATGCTTCAGTTTTCATACTTCTTTTTATCATGAAATATGCTCGTTCTGGTAGCTAACCAAGAAGAACTAAAGAATCAATAAAAAATTAAAATAAAAAAAAAATAAAATTGACAATTTGTGAAAAATCCCTTATCATTCAGCTGCTTTTAGAGAGCAACTAAATTCAGCTCACTCTATCGCCGATATCTTTCTAAATTTTCACGATATTTGACTGGAATTTTTTATGAGTTGCTACATACAGTTGACTACTAAACTATGTAAAAAAATCTTTGTTATCGTTAACGCATGCGCAGATAAATATTATTTCATACACCTGTTCATTATGTCATAAAATATTTGACATATTTATGTTCCAATTGTACTATATTGTTTCTACTACATTTCGACAAGATTTCTGAAACTTGCGTTAAATTTTTTTGAAAACCCTGCATGACATAAGCAAAAAAGACAACTATATCTCTGTGATTATAAGTGCTTTTCATGCAGAAATTAATACACATATTGTACAGTATCCACAAATTTGTCAATATAAACATATCCACAACAATATCCACAAATTTTACAGCGATAGATCATTTCGTGCATATGATCCGAAATATTGTTATTATTCTTTGGGGTTTTTTTTTTGGCTCCCTAATTATCCTCCTTATCAAATCGACGTTGATAAATATGAGGTCAAACATATTCTATGAAATCCTGAAGTTCCAAACGAATCCGACAGGTATATTTTTAAATGTTCGTAAAAATGTCTAAAATTGAAAGTGTCCGGTCATTAATGGACATATAGTATATAGTTAGATATATTTTGTATATTATTATTAGTTAAATATAATTAGAGCCTAGCTTTGGAATTATCGAGGCTGCAAAATTTGTGTAAAACACAGACAGACGTTAGACGACTGTAGATAGGAATGTATTGATAAAAAAATTGTCAAATCGTAATTAATGACATCCCAAAACTAGGATCGTATAATCTAGTGTGTAACATACATTTTTTTGAAAATTTTTATGCTAAAATATGGGGTGCGCATTATACATGCAATATTACCTACAGCTATACATATATGAAACCACAGATACTTTAGGCTAAGTCACTGAATAAAACTCATGAATTTCGTGATAAAATTACACAAATGTAGAAAAAAAATAAAAGTAGAAAGTAAAATAATAGAAATAATTGCACTTTTACTTTACATAATTTGTATATTATGAGAAAATATAGAATATCGATTTCTGGTGTCGAAATTTTTTGTAAACCAAATTTCCGATTTTCAAAAACTGCATAGTACAAAAACTTAATATTATACTAAGTTCATATAAGGGGAATTTTATGTATGGAATTTTTAGGAAATATTTTTATTAGCAGGGCGAAATAGATGTGAGTAGTTTAGATTCAAGAATAACACCGTGTGTCTGCACATTTTTTTTTTTCAATTCCCGTATTGCCTGCTAATAAATTATTGTTGTGCAAGTTATAAACAAAAAATCTTTTTTTGTTTCTGTTTCTCCCTTTAAAAAACCGTGTGCATCCTATAAATGATAAATATTTTGTTGCTGTTGTTTTTTCTTATTAAAAACCAGGTGCGCATTATACACGATAAATAAGTTTTTTGTTTTTGTTTTGCCTTATAAAAACCAGGTACGCATTATACACGATAAATATATATTTTTAATTTTTTCTTCATCAAAAACAGGATGCGCAAAATATACGAGTGCGCACTATACACGAGTACATAGGTTAAATCCATCAAAAACAGGAAATAGGAAAGCTTCATAAATTCTTATGAATATACAGAAAGATAAAAACAGGAAATGCTCTTTTTAAACAGCATTTTAAAGAAACTGTGAGATAATCTAATCTATTGCGTGATCTGAAACTAAGCAGAAATAAACTGATATTTTAAAAACCTACCAGAATCAGTTTTTATTCTGATAAAGGCATTCTGTTAAGTACAATGTGATAATAGTGATCTTTATTGTTTATATGAATAGATTTTAGAGGAAAATCCTTTTGTACGATCTTTTACAAACTTTAGTATGTGGTAAAATGAAAAGGAAGCAAATAAAACATGAATACGGATACTTTAAGAATTTTCTTGTGTTAGATTTTATGACAACAAATAAAACATATCAGGTGCATTTAAATAGATAAAAAAAAATTCCATACATATTAAAATTATTAATTTGTCACATTTTAATCAAATTACAATATTTTGAAACTATTTTTCTATTTAAAACGCTTTTTCTTGACTTACTACTCATGTGTCTCAAATAGCAGCCATATTAACTGAACACAATGTGCCATGTGAAGATATGCAGGATGGATGGAGGGAGGGTATCTTTGACACATTTTAAAATTCAAGTTAGAAAACAAATAATTATATTACGAGAAATACGATTTAGACAAAAATTCTTTTCGTGATTAAAAGTGAATATAAAAAATGTTCCAAAATTTCCCCATAGTTAGTGCTGTACCTTTGCCCATATGGCGCGAAATCTCCTAAAGATTTCCTTAGCAGATCGAAGTCGTGCCAAATTCCCTATGAAGTTACTGTGCTGGCAGATCTCATGAATGAGATAATAGCACTATAATAATTTAATAAATGATTGACAAAAAGTGAATTCAATAAAATAAATTTGATGATATGTTAACACATATTACTAATTTTTAAATTAATTTTATTTTTCGTACATTAGATTATTGTTATTAACTCTTCATTTTTAAAAGTATTTAATTACATTTATGTAAAATTTAATTAAATTCTTTTAGTCAATAAATTTAATTTAATACACAGTTTTAAAAGATCTATACACAATTTAAATAATTATAACGTTAGAGATTATATCATTTCGGATCATCTTCGTTTAAAGCGTAGACTAATACTGGAATGTAGTTTTTAGGATGTAGGCACTGTAAAATGCACTGTAAAATGCGGTATATGTTTGAATTTGAAAGTCCTACCTCGACAGCCTCTTGCAAAACAGATTAACTAGCCCCTCTTTATTCGGGTTTAAGACGAGATTCTACTTCTATGTCCCAAAATTCACATGATTTTTACGATTTGTTTTCCTTACAAAGAAAAGAGCCATTTTTTGGACATTTGGATTTTTTGCATTATTTTTCTTGACATTTCATTTATATATTTAAATTTTTGCGTATAAAAATAATTGCGTATAAAGTCTCGTGCGACGGGTGATACCTGCAGGTGCGCACAATAAACTTCCAAACGGGCGACCGTTTTTCTCGGGTCACTAGCATTCCAAACAAATTTGGTCGTCAAATTATGAAAGGGCATTAAATTCTCTAGAGGTTATACCAACATTTAGTTTTAAAAGTTGATTTTTGATAAAATGGCGGTCAGTTGAACAAGAAAGGTCATTTTTCGCCCTTTTTTGTTACATTTGCGAGCTCGAAAAAATAATTAAGCAATGAAAATTATACTCTTTGGTGGTATAATCTCCAGCAAAAATAATTAGCTTTCTTTTTGACACATATGATGATAAATATCATTAAGTACGGAAAGTAGCAGAAATGGCTATGTCACGGGAAAAAGCAGCGCCACAATGAAAAGTCATAATTTCCAGCAGGACCGGGGCTATTCCGCATTGGGTTTCGGATGTACGAAAATCTTTTTATAACAATTTTCCCGGACGTTCGATTGGTCGTTGAGGCCTAACGCCATGGCCAGCCCATTCTCCGGATATCCCACCTTGCGATTCTTTTATTTGGGGGTTGATTAAGAATATCGTTTATAAGACAAAGGTAACATCTGTGTGTGAGTTCAAACAACGCCCTAGCGAATTCTTTCTTTTGGTTACACCGGCTATTTTGAACAGTACGTAGATTGAATTGGACTATCGTCTTGATGTCTTACAAGCAACTAGAGGAGCATATGTCAAGATCTACTAATGTCTTAAAATATTTGATATGTCTATTTTGTTTTAACATTAAAAGTAAGTTCGTATTTCTTGTATTTTTGCTTTAATATAACATTCAAGTTGGATATTTCATTTTTGGACACCCCGTACTTTGTACTCTTTATTATAAGTCGAATGATCATAATTAAGAGTGGACTTTTAATTACATTCCTGGAACATGAACCATTTTTAAATTATTCATTATCACTTCCAATAATCGTCCTGAGAATCTCCTGAGGACGATCTAAAGTAGTAACTGGAAAACATCACAGAATGCTATACAACAGAACATTTTCGATTCCTGTATATCTACTTGTAACATTAATTTGCACAATTTAGGATTCCTGAGGAATGACAGTGTTTCAAATGGCAATCTTCTTAGAAAAAAAAACGAACTGGAAAAAAAAAACGATTAAATCCTACCGACGTAAGGTTACAGAAACCTGTATCCTTACTAAAATTTTATGTGTACATTGTACAGAAAAACATATAAATCTACGAAACTCGTTTTTGTAAAGCTACAGAAATCTATAGCTTTACAAAATGATATACTAAAATTACAGTAATCTTACTAAAATTTTTCCTGTAACCCGGGTTGCAGTTACATTAAAAGTTCTAGGCATCCAAGTTTCCAAAAAAATTCTTAGTAACCTTATAGATTTTTTGACTTACAGTGGAAACGTGTATCTGTAGCACTGAATTTTTTGTTGTTGCCGTTACATAAAAAGTGCTAGGGATCCCAGTTTCCTAGAAAATTTTTAGTAACAATTTTTACAGAATTTTTTTTTATGTAGTGCGGAAAGGGAAATGTGCTACAAAGCTGCAGAAAAAGCATAAAAACTCAAGATGAGCAGCTGCAGATGATTTATTTTGTACAATCTGCAACACTAGTAACTTTACAGATTTTTTTTTTTTTTTTTTTACAAAGTTTTTCTAGGAAACTGGGATTCCTAGAACTTTTTATGTAACGGCAACAACAAAAAATGCATGTAACAGACACACTTTTGCGCCTAAAATCAAAAAATCTGTAAGGTTACTAAGAATTTATTAGGAAACTGACATGCCTAGAACTTTTCGTGTAACTGCAGCCAGTTTACAGATAAAATTTTAGTAAGATTACTGTAATTCTAGCAGATTAATTTGTAAAGTTACAGATTTCTGTAGCTTTACAAAAACTAGTTTTGTAGATTTGCAGCTTTTTTTGTACAGTTACAGATGAAAGTTTAGTAAGCATGTAACTTTACATCTGTAGAACTACAGATTTTTTTTACAGTGTACCATGTTTCAATATGTGCGCACAGTGTAGTTTGAAGTTCATTCAAAAAATACTTAGTTTCTATCCACACTTTAAAATATGGAAGTTTATTGTACAGACCAGGAAACACGCACCACACGATGTTAATTCATCACCAAATTGTCAGAAAGAGATCGAAGAGGTACTTTTTGACTGGCAATTGTGTATATTGCGTGAGTGTAACTTTTAATATAGGGGGATGTCAAATTATTAAAAATTGTTCTAATTTAAAATTTTAAAATTTTAATTTTCGCATCTTTTCATGGGAATTTGGAGAACATATTTCAGTTCCTTGGATGAAGACAGCCCTGAAAAGGATATAGTTTTCGGAGAACGGAAATTTTTCTTAAATCGTCATCGAATTATAAAAGAGTATGGGCTAATTGTTTATACGCAAATTTCGAAAGACAAAATTACGATATTAAAGTGAAAAATACTGGGGACAAGAAATTAGTTACGAAAACAAAATGTATTTCTAAATATGAAATAAACTCACTTCATGTGAAAAAAATATCCATACATTTTTTCGTTTACTGTCTAAGATTTTTTTTTTTCTATTAACATATTGATAACAGAAAACACTCCCTTTACAGTGTTGAAATACATACATATATATCGAAAACTAATTTTTTCTATGAGCTGTAAACTGACATACCTATGCTTCTAAAAATCGCAGTTCATTTTATGTAAAAAGTATTGTAATACACAAATAAAACTTTTTTAATATGAAGTTATTAATAGTTTTCCTTTTAAAAAGATGTTTTTGAATCGAAACAATGCCTGCAAAATGTGTATTTATTCATTGTATCTAATTAAAAAAAAAACCAATCGGTATATTTTTTAGGAAGTTATAAGTTTATGAATTACGACCTACATCATTTTTTCCATTCAAAGAATAAAAATTACAGCTCATTCCAATCATCATATTTAGGAAAATTTACTTTTTGACAGTCTATAGTGACTTTCTCCCGTTGTCGTTCAAGAAAATACCAGAAAATCGTACAATGAAACCAGATAATTTGTAAGAAATTTTCTTTTAAATAAATGTACTTTATTTTTTAATTAAATTTTTCTCTACAATTTTTTGAATAAAATTGTATGACGCTCGCTGTTTTTCCTGTGAAATTTTATTTTACTTTTTTTTTTTAATTTGTGGATAAACACCGGACACGTTTTCTTTCATAACTCTATATATATTTAAGAAAAAATATATAGAAAGTACTATTTACCGTACTGTCTTGATTCAAGGAATTCAAATATGTTATCGACTGTGGGTGTTAACATTTGAAAATTCAAAGTGGGTGCAATTTTTAATATCTAGACGACTCTTATTTAAAAAATTACTTATTCCGTATATAGAACGGACAAACAAGTCAAGGGCTGTCTTCTCCATATCTCTGATAAAGTTTGGTATCGGGTGGTAAGTTTTAATTTACCAGGATCGTACAAAGTAAATGTTCTGCAGCTGTTTATCCTGAGTTTAAATTTTAAGCGTATAGCACTACCTATGTGCAATTTCTTGAAACATTATTTTTTTTTTCATTTGCTTATAAATCTTTCGATCATGCGCAGCAATTCCCTCCAAACTGCAATCTCGTACTTTGATTTTTATTTAATTTTAAAGACTATCTTGAACTTTTGACCAAACCGTAAATTTAATAAATAAATTGTTTATAGGTTATTTATAAAGATTTTTAAAAACTGTTTTCTATAAATGAAAATAGTTGAAAGTATGCCATTAAAACCCCTGATGGACAAAAAATAAATGTACTAAGTATTTATAAATTTTATGAAAACTGGACGGCTTTTAGCTAAAGGCTATTAACCTACAAACTTGACATTAGTGTGTTTGATTGACAGTTCAATTTTGAGAAAGTATTTTTTATCATGTTAAAATCCTACTGACGTTCAGAAATTCACAAAATTGGAAATGTTTTAAAAACTTCCTCGATAGAGATTGAGTTGGACAGTTACTTTTATATTTCCTCTGTACGTTCATGATTGTTCAATTTATACATTTCCAACGTATTAAGGGGACTCTGTACCCTTTTAAATATTTCTTTAATGAGAAATTAAACAAGTAATATAAATTTTGTTTTTAAAGTCAATTCCAACTTAGGTCATCAAAGAAGAATTTAATATAATCCCTTAAGCTAATATTAGTTTTTGCTGCATTAAAATATCTCAATTTGTTGATTTTCTATAAGCAAGTAGGTTTACAATGGAATTCTATGGGAATCTGGCGAAATATTAGAGATATCGCCAAGTTGGCGTCACTTTAGGCGACTCATTTTGGTCACCAAATTTGGCGATATATCGCCATGTTGGCGACAAACCTGGCGGAATTTGGCGACAGAACAGGGTCCCCCTATGGTAACCCCACTTATAGATATGAAGATGCATTAAATGCTTCAATAACCAATGGCCGCCATTTTGTCTCCCATATAAAACTAAAATTAATTATTTAATTAATGAATTAATATTAAAAAAACTGTATTAACATCAATTGTCATCCAATACAAGTTTAAAAAAATTTATTTCAACTTGATAGGATGAATAATAAGTATTTTATTACGACTGAAAATTTGAACAAGATATATAAATAAATAAATAAATATAGGGAGAGTGTGAACTAATAGTAGGAATTGAAAAAAAAAATCGACATTTATTAAATGGTTTTATGAAGGGAGATGATTTATTTTTTAAAAAATACAATTCTACTGTTAGAATTAGAAAAACAAATCTTTGAAAAGATTTTTCAGAAGTTTTAAGGGGCCTTAGGAGACTAACTTTTGACCTGGCTGTGCAATTTAGCAACATGTCACATTTAAGTTTTTTCTCTGTCTCTATAAAACATAAATGCATAAAATTTTTAATATAGAGAAACTAATATCTCTTCTATATAAAATATTTTTTTATATTCTATATTGAAATTTTATTTTATTTTATTTATGTTTAATTTTGATAAAAAAAAAAAAAATTGTTTTTTGGCTTGCATGCACTGCGCGCTAGACTGTAGCAAAACTATTGGTTCAAGAGACACCCAAAATATTGATAATGATATAAAAATAATGTATCTTGAACGTATACTTCATTTGTAAGCAATTTATTTATTTATTTTATTTAAAATTGGCAATTTTTCAATAAAATAATGATTTTTTTCAAAATTTTATAATTTAAATTTAAATTTCAAATAAAATAAATAAATAAATTGCTTACAAATGAAGTATACGTTCAAGATACATCATTAGCAATATTTTTGGGTGCTCTTGAACCAATAGTTTTGCTACAGTCTTGCGCACAGTGTATGCAAGTCAAAAAACAATTGTAAATTTTTCATCAAAATTAAACATAAAAAAAATTCAATGTAGAATATTAAAAAATATTTTTTAAATAGAAGAGATATTGGGTTGTTTATATTAAAAATTGTATGCTTTTATGTTTTATAGAGACTGAGAAAAAAAAAATTAAATGTGACATGTTGCTAAATTGCAGCGCCAGGTAAAACGTAAGACTCCTGAGACCCCCTTAATACCGCGCTTATAATTTTTTTTTCTTTTTTCAATATTGTTTATAAGTGTACTATTTAACAGCAAGCAAGATTTTTAAAGTATTTTAACACAATGCTAAACTGATTGGGAAATAAATCATACCAGTTGTTTTCTTTCTGACTGTCTGTGTCCACGTTGGGTCTTAAACCTGGAACTTTTGGCTTTAATATCCAATGCTCTTCCAATTGAGGTATTTTAACTACCTTAATAACAAAAATTATTAAAATAAAAAATTGTCATTATGTATCCATCATTTATTGGAGTTCCATTACTTGTGGTTTATTCTGTTGAACTCTTTCATACAACAGACCACATACATTTCTAAATGGTTGTCTGAGTGAATTGTGTTGGGATTACCCGATACCTAGAAGAAGATCGGAAATTAAAACCAAATCTTCTTGGATTGATTCCCGACATGGACGCATTTTTATTCATTTGGGAAAATTACAATAGGTAAGTAAAATTAGTAAGGAACATATTTCCGAAAAGTTTAAGAATATATTTCCAAAAGTTTAAGAACAAATAAATAAAATTTTATGACATATGTTAAAATACAGAAAAATGACTGTTTACTTAACATTTTTATTTTCAAAAGTAACCTATATATATATTAATGAAAATCCGATCCTTAATTTTAGAAAATGCACCAAAAATTTCGACCATTAAAAAAAAAAAAAAAAGATTTCATTGGAAAATATACGTTTTAGCATTATCATCATATTAAAAAGAATTTTTAAAACACCCATTTCCCTTAAAATGATTCAGAGTTGTAATCTCCAAATACGCTTTTCTCAGAATATGCTTTTCCAATCTTTCAGTATTGAAAAATCTTAAAACTGGGAAATAGGAATTTAGCGATTGAAACGCTGAATCACTTAAAGGCGAATGGGATGATGAAATAAACGAAACTGTAAAATGAATTTTTCGAATATTTTTAGTTATCGAAACTTCAAATGAACAACGTAGTTTATTGCAGATACATAAAATCATTTTAAGCAAAAATTAAAAATTGACATTTTCGTCATTTTTCGATAAATGAAGGGATCCGATTCTCCTTGAAGACATACAGGGGAGAAAATGTTCTAATGTACTTTGGATTTTGAAAAGAGCAAAAATACGATTTTTTGTTTTAGTTTTGAAATTTACTGCTAAATTTTAAAAAGAAAGATATAATGACATTCGCTTGGCAGGAAATGCATTTTCATACTTCTTTTATAGATAAGTAAAACACAGTACAGTGCATGTAAAAACTTTAAGGACCGCAAAAAATTGCAAAAATTTTGGTAAATTGAAAATGCGACAAGTGAAATGGTAATTTAATGTTGATCATAAAGTGGAAATACTAATATAAAAGCCAACAGAATGTATCTGTGTCCTTTTTATTGCGAAAAAAATCATAATTATGCAAAAAAACGCTATTTTTGATTGTGTAAAAACCATAAGGACACCAGTATTTTCTTTATAGAAATTTTATATATAATTATTATTAAGGATAGACCGAAACAAGTTTTTAAGGCCGAAACCGAATTTCGGCAATCTTCTTATTTTCGGCCGAAAACGAAAACGAATATGTCCAAAAACTTTTTAAAGTAATTAAATTGTATGTATTAAAATAATTAATACATAGATAAATGTATTATTAATTAATTATACGTATTTATTAAATATGCATAATATATAATTAATTATGCGTATTTAGGAAATATACATAATTATACGCATAATTATACGTATGGCCCAAATTGTCTCCCTGTACCTTAGATCCAATAATTTTTTTTTTTTCATATAAAATAAAAGGTAATTAATTCATCTACGACACAGAAAGATTTTCTAATTATACGAATTTCATTTAATTAAAAAATATTTTAGTTTTATGTATACACACCTCGATTTATCTTTTATAATGATTTCTGTAAGTGATCATCTGTTATACTAGAACTTTCTCAAAGAGTATTCGAAACACATCTGCGGTTTCAAACTGAAAATTTTCAATTACTGTTATGTCTACAGCTTTTAATGAGCACGTGAAAAAGTTTAGTTATACATGCATTGCTTGCTTTATAATCTGCATTCACGTCTTGAGTCAGTCATGACTGATAGTTATAAACAACGAAGTTCATAGCAATAAATAGTCTCATTTGAGCCGGCCTATAAAGCTCAAATCGATGAGAAACAAGATTTTTGGAATACTGATAGTTTTCGCTGAGAAGGAATTTTCGGCAAAACTCAGATTATGGACCGAAACTATCAGTATTCGAAAAATCCTGTATGTTCCTTCGGAAATTTTCAACACTGCTCATCGATCAGAGCTTTATCGACGACCTCAAATGAGACTATTTATTGCTGCGAACTTAGTGGTTTGTAATTATCAGTCATGACTCACTCAAGACGTAAATGAAAATTATAATGCAAGCAATGCATATATAACTAAACTTTTTCACGTGCTCATTAAAAGCTGCAGACATAAAAGTAATAGAAAATTTTCAGTTTGAAACCGCAGAACAGTCTCGAGTACTCTTTGAGAAAGTTCTAGTATAACACATGGATATTTACAGAAATCATTATAAAAGATACATCGATCTTTGTATACATAAAACTAAAATATTTTTTTATTAAATGAAATTCTTATAAATAGAAAATCTTTTTGTGTCGTTGATGAATTAATTACATTTTATTTTATATGGAAAAAAAAAAGTTTTTGATCTAAGGCACAGAGAGACAATTTGGGCCACGCGTATAATATAATTAATTAATAATTATGTATATTTGATAAATACGCATAATTAAGTAATTATTATGGATATTTTATAAATACGTATAATTAATTAATAATATATTTATGTATGTATTAATTATTTTAATACATACAATTTAATTACTTTAAAAAAGTTTTTGGACATATTCGTTTTCGTTTTCGGCTGAAAATAGGAAGATCGCCGAAATTCGGTTTCGGTCGTAAAAACCTGTTTCGGTCAATCCTTAATAATAATTATATATAACATTTCTATAAAGAAAATACTGGTATCCTTAAAGTTTTTACACAGTCAAAAATAGCGTTTTTTTTTTTTGCATAATTATGATTTTTTCGCAATGAAAAGGACACAGATACATTCTGTTGACTTTTATATTAGTACTTCCACTTTATGATCAACATTAAATTACCATTTCACTTGTCGCATTTTCAATTTATCAAAATTTTTACTTTTTTTTTTTTTTTTTTTTTTTTTTTTTTTTTTTTTTTTTTTTGCTGTCATTTTTTACACGCACTGTATAGGTAAATATAGCTGATAAAAATTGCATATTTTCTATACATTTAAAACTCAAAGGATCATTTAAGATCGATTTCGGCTGATGTTATACTGTAAAACAAAACAAATTCCGTTAAAATACGGAAATTGTACTGGCAATCAGGACGCCAGTACTATTTCCGTATTTTAACAGAATTTTTTTCCATAAATTCCAGAAAAATTCCGTTTTTTCGCTAAATTTACGGAAAAAAATTCCGTTAAAATACGGAAATAGTACTGGCGTCTCGATTGCCAGTACAATTTCCGTATTTTAGCGAAATTTTCTTTTACAGTATAGCATGCGCAATTCAGTAATTTAGGGTCATTTTAGTTTGCTAAACGAAGTGGGAAACCAGTCAATATATAACAAATTAACACCTTGTAATAATATTATTCTTTAATTGCTAAAAGGGGAAAACGTTAAAACATTTAAAATAGTTTTATTAGACTGTACACATGTTCGGCTCCATCCGAGCCATTTTCAAAACAAATAAATACGAATATTCTAAAATTGCCCGATATATAGTGTTATGTTCTCAATCGCCGTCATTCAAGTTTTCACGTATTTTTTCGGATTACGGATCATATTTTTTCAGATCACAGTGAAATCCGTATGTCCTACTTTAGAACGAGTGTCAAATGACCCGCGTTGTCGATTCGTTTCTTGACTGAAAAAAAGTGCCTACGAGACTTTACAAAAGAATCACTACGTAACGGACAACTAAGAGCAAAAACGTAGCAAAAGAAAAGAGTCATGTTTGGATACCGTTTTTACCTAGAAGAAAAAAGGCTTTGATGGCAGCGGAGGCGGACTGACTAAAATCAGTAATATGCGTCGGTAGCGTACTCCCACTGCGTTTGCTAACATCCGCAATATTTAAGGTTTTTGAAATGAGCAGTGAGAAGGAAGTCATCTAACGATTTCAAAACTTCCCACAGAACAGTGATACATCGTCTCCTCCTAGCGTCACATTCACTAGTTACGCTGTTGGAATAGCGACTGTGAAATTGTTACACTATTCAACAATGTTGTCAGCAAATTACTGAAGGACGTTTTAGAAGAAGAAAAGAAAATAATGACGCTATTTTGTCATTTGGTTGAGTTGATTTAAGTATAAACAAACTAAAAGTAATGATAAAAATATTTACCGCCCACGCCTGGTCTCAGATGATAGTCGTAGCCCTCCAGTAAGCTGTCCAGTAGATCCGATATATTTTGGGTGGAACTAACACCAGCAAAAGCAAAGATAGGTTTATTCCTGAAAGAAAAGCACAAAGATTATAAATTAATTTTACAAAAACATTAAAAAAATTTGTAGTGTTTGAAGTATAAATTACACATTCGGATTCATGTAAAACATATGATGGGCTTTGATATACTTGGTATCTGACATTATGTATTTCTTTTTTCGATTTCCATGTGAAATTATTGAACTGTCTCCTGGCTTTTTTTTTAAGTAAAATGTTTTATTTATTACTTAACATAAGCCATCGTACTCAAAGATAAATTTTAAGTATGCACAATGAGTTTTGTCATTACAGTTCAATCTCAGTTAAATAAAATTCTTTATTAAATAATCTTTTATGCATAAATTGCTGGATATTGTTAATGGAAGGTTCATTCTTATTAAATAAAATGTTTTAGAAAAACATCGTATGTGGGGGCAAACACTTGAAAATTTTGTAATCGGACTAAAATGATTCGATTTTAGCTACTTGTGTGAGCTTATTTAAAGTTCTCACACCTTTTAGTATATTTATTTTAAGTCACCTTTTCTATTGCTAAAAGTACCGTTTCAACACCATTTAGGGATTTTCACTATGAAGATCGTTTTGAGATAGAAAAAGATGGGTATGGTCATTTGCATTTTTTGAATGTGTTCATTGTAATCGTAACTATGAGAGTTCAACAGTTGTTTTTAAATTCATTTTAGATCCCATGCCTTAAACTATCCGTATCTCAAATGTCATCCACTTTCGTTGAAGGTTACGGTCTGAAAGAATACATGGGTGAATATAACAAAATGTGAGATTTTGAAAACAAAAATTTTGAAAATTTAAATCGTTTCAAAGCTTCTAATTTTAAATTTTGGCTGAAAAGCTGAATAAAGGAATTTATATGTAAAATTGTTAAAGTTT
Organism: Maratus speciosus; assembly: GCA_963932465.1. Lineage (NCBI taxonomy): Eukaryota > Metazoa > Arthropoda > Arachnida > Araneae > Salticidae > Maratus > Maratus speciosus. The sequence continues at coordinate 503,874,418 of OZ010787.1, read as the reverse complement.
GACGAGCTTAAGTTCATTTTTATGTAATTATAATTATGTGTCATTTTCTTGGCATATGTATGCCAGGATAATGATAATTTCATCCTAAAACATTTTTCACATTCTTGTTTTTTTTTTACTTTTAGATCTAACATTTTAATTTTGTTTAAAGGAACATGTTTCCTCTATAGTACCTCAAATTCAGTGTAATGTTCAATTTTATTTGAAATTTATAGAAGCCAGGAAAATGACATAATAAAAGTCTACTCAGTTTTTGTAAAGCCTTTAAACACATTATTTTCAAAGAAATATCTAAAAGATCTTGCTGGTAGCTATGATTTTACTACTTCTGAGTTGAAATATGTCAATAACAAGAAGAATTACTCTGCAGCGCCATCTTTATGCTTCATAAAGAACTAAAATGAGCAGTCGAGGACAATGACATTCATTTTCAGTGACAATCATGTTTTAATCATGGAAAATTATTTCTAAAATACACAACTTGTTACCTTCCAAATATATGTATTATATAAGGTATAGTTATTAATTGGAAATAAAAAAAAAACTAGTAAAAGATATTTGTCTATGATCGCAGAAAGCCTTTTACTTTCCACACATCACAGTGTGACATGCCAGAAAAATGACAATCTGAAATTTTAAGTCGTTTAATTTCTTTATTTTTGTGATAATATGAATATAATATGTCTTAAAAATACTTCTAAGAATATTTTTTATTAGCATGTAAAAAAGAAAATTCCATTATATAACATTAAATAGAATTTTTATTGTGCGGACTGTAATTTCTGTATTTTGTGATATTGACCCACATATATTTACAAAGTTCTTTTTTACTCTGTCAATGCGCAAAAACGTGTTTTCATTTATATTTGTTATTTGTATTTAAATAATTATATATATATATATATATGTGTGTGTGTGTTTAATTATAGTCGAAAAAATTATCATTATTATGTGTGCAAAAAAATACTTTGTTCTAGAATCGAGCGAAGAACGAAAATTCATAAACTGATGCGCCGCAAACCATGCAATAAAGCACTTTCGAAAGAAAGGAAATTCATACGATTTTATATAGAGAAACTTAAACTTTAGGTCATGTTTTCTGATGAAATTTCTGATATTGCTGTTTATGACATTGATATATTTATCTATTGGCTATATTCTATCAATACGCATATGCCCACAGCATTCCCCATTTCCAACCTCGGAGCCTTCCCTCATAAGACAGAATAAACAGAACTCAATTGTTTGTGTTCGAATTGATCACTACAGCCCCAAATCGTATGATGCAAATCCCACCAACTGACATTTGCTCTTATCTCTTCCGTTTTAAGCTATTCATACACACGGAGTATCATTACCTTCAAAATTGGTGACGGCAAACCTTTTTTTTCTAATTCATGTTTAACCTATATCTCCCGGAATGGAATCGCTATGTTCCACATTTATCCACCTGGGGAGCTGCGTGTGTTTTCGATGTATAGCCCATTCTCGTTTTCCTATATGTGATCAATAGTTATATAAAATGTACCCACATTTGATCACAAATTAGATGTCCGCGTAAATTATAAACTTTCCATCGTGTATTTGTAATTATATTAGGCAGAAACAACGCATTAAATACTATAAAATTTATTCTTAATGTATCAAATATCGTCTTTTATGTTTCAAATTATTAAGTTATTTATGATGCTATTAAATGAATGGTTAAATTTATTAATAAAAATGGTTTGTAACTTTTGTAACATTAGATAAATCTGTTGCTCTTCAATAATGGAATATCTATAAATCAAAAGGAAAATATTTTGACGTCTACTTGTGTTGCAGGTTGTTAAAGACTTTATTGATTTAATTTGAATGCTTTAAAGAAGAAACTTTAGATAGAACAAGCTGTTTCTATTACTTGGAGAATAAAGTTCTGAATTTAATCCCTTACTTAGAAACCCTAATTGTTATGTATGTAAAATATTCATTAGATTTAAATTCAGATCGTTACTTAAACAGCTATTTATAATTTCAGGCATATTTCTTCCTTACGGTATTTAGGTGATCAAAAATGACTTGAATTAAAGACTCATTTTCATAAAAATTTAAGTTGTATTTTTAGATGTTTTCATTTACGTACATATTTTGAACTACTTTTAAAAATTGCTTTTCTCTGCTACAATTTATTATTTCTCCAGCATAATTTAATTATTTATTTAAAATTTCACTATTATTAAATACTGAGCAATAAATATCGCTCTTTTTTATTTCTTCTTTTTTCCTTAATAATTATAGTTACGACAAAAAAGAAATAATCAACAAAACTCACTCTCTACATTTTTATCTTTATCTTTTTTTAAACTCTTTTTTATATTTCGTATTACTTCTCTCGTGTACCTTCCGTCTGTCACTTTACTCGTCTTCATTTTTTGTTCCTTACCTTACTTTCTATGGTTCACCCCTCCCTTCTTCAAATTTTATACAATTTTAAGCTGTTTTATATCAAGGTTAATAGACATACGTCTATTAACCTTGGTTTTATATCACCATGACGGGGTTGCTTCAAACAAAACGGGTGATGCTTTTTTGCGTTTTAGAAAGAATAGGATTTATATTTTTACCCAAAATAGATTCGCCGTGTTATATTATAATTTTATTTATTATTATTAGGGTTAGATATAACCAGTTTTTGGTGCTTTTTCTTCTGTTGTTCTATATTATATGTTCGATACTTTCAACAAATGCTCAAAAGTTAATTCATATCTAGCGTTTAACAAAGCAATGATATAAAAACATGAAAATTTGATAACCTTTTTACTGAACAAAGAAGACTTTGATTTTATCTTGATTCTGTTGGAAATTTTTATTAAACGCATAATTTACAGGAAAATAATTACGATTTTATCACTAAATCCATGCTTAGAATCAAAGAATTTACCTTTCTGCGACCACGCTATAATTTTTCTCACGATCAGACGCGCGTTCCACTATTTTTGAAGATATATCAAACAATATCAAGCATTCTTACACATTGAAATAGTTGCAGCGAAGTTAATGCAATGTAAAAAAAACCCTCCCGGCTCGGCCTACCGGCGCAGGTAAAATTCGATTTTGACTACTAACTTCACCAACGAAAACTACATCAAGATTAGAGATAAACTCTGTTTAACAATTTTATCTGGCCGCTTTTGGCGAATTTTAATTTCATTTTTCTGTGAAAATTGGTCTTAGCATAATCATGTTAATACGATAATTTTTTGTTCGACTCCTATTTTTTTCATCCTTTCAGAATATTTTTAGAAATATCATCCATTAGTAGAGTTCATCTTATCAAAAACTTGTTGCTACAAAAGTTATATATAATATTAAGAAGATTTATATCATCAATTTAAACCGTGTGGTGATTGTTTCATTAAATTAACAACACACTATATTTTAAAATCTGAGAATCTTTTTATTAAGACACGCATGCGCTTAATAATGCAACTCTTTATACAGTACCTCTGAGGGTTGTTCAAAGTTTTCATCACGGCAATCATACTTTTTTATCGCCTTGGTGGCGGATTAACGGAGATGTGGATTTTTCTTCTACAACCCTCCCCGTCTTTTTTTCTTGCTGTAAGAATTGGCCCTATCAAAAACTTGTAAATATAAAAGTTGTAGATAAGATTAAGAAGATTTATAATAAATTTAAGTAGATTTGATATCTTGTGAATTGATCAAGTTATGAATTTTTTTCTTCTTAAAACCGTATTTTTTTCTCCCCTTGACCCCATTTTTAATGATATAAAAAATCTCTAGTACGTAAACTTTTGTTCCTTTTTCTAGAAGTAATAATAACTTTAAACTGATTTGATGTGTATCATAATTAAGAATTTATGGGGTTTTGCGTTTTCACAAAACCCTTCCCCATTTCCACTCCCTTGGTCCGATTTTGCCCATTAACGAACTTGACGGAGATTTTCTGTCCCTTGATTTTATGTGTCAGTTTGGAAGAGATTTGTGCAAAAGTATGGAAGTTATCACCTCCATAAAAAGTGATATATATATATATATATATATATAACTTTCTGTAGAATTATACCAATATATACAGGGTGTCTCAAAAGGTCGTTTACAAACTTAACATGCTGGTCTGTCACATCATGATAAACAAGATTTACATAGGAACTTATGTTCGAAAATGCAAACTGCGACAGGTAGAGGGCGGCGAGCGCAGGGTTACGGGAGAGTGGGAAGCGTAATCATTTCAGGTGAGGACGCTGCAGGAGAAGGATGAATTGGTTTAGTAACGCAGAACTGGCCGATATGCATTATCTATATGGCGCCGCGGATGGAAATGCACGAGCCGTGGTACGGATGCACCTTGAGCGTTTTCCAAGCAGACGTCAGCCAAGTCATGTTTTGTTTGGACAATTGCACCTCAGATTGCGTGAAGCAGGAGCTTTCTAAGTACGTAGCCACATTGGTCGAGAACGCACTACATGCACGCCTATCGTAGAGGTAACCGTGCTACGGAAATTTGACAGGAACCCGCAAACAAGACTCCGAGCAAGTGAATGCGTCTTTGGTGTACATCATTCCAGCATTATGCGCATATTGCATGAGGCCATGCAACAACCCTACCATTTACAAAGCGTACAGGCATTCAGCGTTGACGATTTCCCCCAACGCGTTGCATTCGCATGCTGGTATTTGCAACAACAGTCGCAAAGCCGGATTTTCTATCGTGGATTTTGTTTTCGGATGAATCCTGTTACATAGGACTGTGTCCTGGATCTGCACAACATGCTCGTATGGGCGCATGAAAACCCAAAGTATACACGTGCCCATACACGTCAACAACGTTTCGCCGTAAACGTTTGGGCTGGTATTATCGGCGACATGTTAATTGGCCCTTACCTACTACCTCAGTAACTCGACGGGAATACCTATCGCATTTTGCTGGATCTGATGTTTGACGTTCAAGCCGCTACACGCCAAAACATCTGGTTTCAGCATGATGGAGCGCCTGCTCATTTTAGCTAGACTGTGCTAGAATACCTCGATAGGACATATCCTATTCGCGGGATTGACAGAGGCATACCAGTCGCATGGCCACCGTGATCACCCGACCTGACTCCCCTGAATTTCTATCTGTTAGGGACACATGAAGCCGATGGTGTGCGAGACACCCGTAACATCGGATATGGATCTCGTCCCCAGGATCGTGGAAGCGGCGGCGCGTGTCCGTGACACACCTGCCCATTTTGTACGGGTCCGTGAATCCATGCGTTGACGTTGTGAAGCATGCATTGCGGCGAATTGAAGGAATTTTGAACACCTTCTGTAAATTAAACCATGTTCTTTAATAAAAGTCATATTAATACCTCTTTCGATATCCTTTCTTTCTTACCCTCCACATCTGCGCTCATCGTCCTCTAGTTGTCACAGTTTATATTTTCGAGCACAAGTTCCTATGTAAATCTTGTTCCTCATGATATGACAGACCAGGATGTTAAGTTTGAAAACGACCTTTAGAGACACAATCTATATAAAGTTTTAAACTGGGGGTTGTTTTTGGATTTTAAGGATCATGATCGGCCTAGATTGGAAAACAATTTTGAGAAATTCCAAAATAGGGAAGAAATCTACCCAAAAACTTCTCTTCAAAGAGCAGAAAATTACAATAGCAGATTTAACTGAAATCCCGTGTTATATCACGGAATTTCCGTAATTAGATTGGAGAAGTCTTGGTTAAGTGAAGCTTAGAATGGAAAATGTTCGGATTTTTTAGTTTAGATTTAAAAATATTAATTAATTTGAAGACGAGTGGACAAATTTGGTCAATTATGCAATATTTCAAGGAAATATAGTTTATATTTGAAACTTTCATTTATATTGCAGCTTATATTTTAGAATTATACCTCAATTGATAAAAATGAAAAACACTCAATCATTATTAACGGTAAAATATGTGTCAGTTGACGATTTAATTCTACATTTTCCGCACCACGTACCAGCGCTTGGTGCGGAGAGATTTCTCAGTAGCCAATCATCCGTTCGCGCATGAAGAGCTGCATCTCAACATTTATTCTCCGCTTTAATCGGCATTATATGTTAGGTATGTCCATAGAGTACAGAGAAAGAATAGAGATGAAGTGTGGTGGCTGCGGATGACGCCAACAATGTAACCCTAAAATCCGCTACGTTTGGCCCAAACACAACCACGGGCTTTCACAAAAAAGAAGAAAACTTTTAATAATACAGTTTTTAATTCATAATACCGTGAAATACTACTTTAGAATGCTTAAATATAAGCAGATAATTTTCATTTAGAGAAAAAAAAATGCAAGGGTGATGTCAAAGAATCCGGTCCCTGTTCCACGTGCTTGTTTTGTTTAGGCAAAATGAGGGCATTTGAATTTGAGCGATAACGCGCATCATATTGCAAACCGTTTTTACGGCATTCAGCATCTTCATCTATCTCTTTAATCCATGAAGTGTGTCTGCTGGTATTGGCGTGGGTGCATGTTAGCCCTTTTGCCGCCGAGTTCGAAGCATGTTCGGAGTTAAAGATCTGCCCTTGTGTGCTGGGTCAGAACAACCTTCCGAGCACGTCTTTATATTTATATTTATCTCTATCCAGAGACTCTCCCCACCACCGGTACCTGCCTACGTTATTTGTATTTTAGGGGGTCACTCAGTACCGCCTATCCTTTTATGCTATAAGATAATTAATTTTTTAATTGGTCCGGCACAATTTTGGAGCTAGCATACGTGTAGAAAAGATCTCTTGTGTGTTAGGTCCGAAGAGTCGTCGGACCAATTAAAAAATTAATTAGAACACATATATACATAATTATATACATCATGGTAATGTTTTTAATTTTTAAGAATTTCGTAGGAAGAGAAAAGGTAGATGGCAGTTGGGGACCGATTTTGAAAAATGGAGAGGCAGCCAAAGTGTTAAGGGTAATATTTATTAAAATTAACTAGTTTTTTCACTTTAAAGTTCTGCTGTAATAGTTGGTACATACTGTAGAATAATAGCATAGCTAACAATTGATAGGTAAAATTTATATTCATTTAGAATCCTCTCTTAATATTTATACAGATATATGGTTATGTGCAAATTAAGTGGACTAATATGGATTATCTTTGATTTCAGCCATGTTTTTAAATTTCTAGAATCGTGTTAGACTTTCTTAATATGAGGACATGTAAAGAAAATGCATGCATGAAGTTACAATTTTCTTTGAAAATTTCATTTTCGAGAATATTTAACCCGTTTGCATCACTGGTGTACATTTCAGGAATTTCTTTATTCTGAATTCGTACTAGAAATCCTGAATAGTATTTTTTGCTTCATTTATTGACAGACGTTTAGTGATTATATAAAAGTAAAAGTTCTTCTTTCGGAATTTTCTGTATAGATTCAGAGTTTCTGAATAAAGAAGAAATTCCTGAAATTACATATAAGTGCTATTGATGTAACTGGGTTGATGTACCAACAAACAAATTTTATAGGAATGAATTTCACGATCACCCATACAGTGTCAGTCAAAAATCCTTAGACACGAATTAAGGGGTGGCACACTGCAACATAGGAAACAAAGTCTTAACCCATTTATTCAGTCAAATATACGGGGAGTCTCAATCAATTCATAACCAGGAAATTTATTCATAACCGTAACAATAATTCAGATATTTTTAACAGATACTGCAACAGACTGGCCTTAAATGTGACGAAATGACGCGAAGTGATAAAAGTTTTCAACATCCAAATAGTGCTAAATTAGACGCCTTATGTTTCCCAATGTAATTGGCATTACATACGGTTCCAATGTTAGAAATATTGAATATTTCCAGCGCTTTTCGTGATATCATTAAATTAAAAAAAAGTAATTCTTATTGAAATTTCGCTGAAATATATTAAAATCTAGTCGGATGTGTCAATCCAAATACTTTCTTCTATCTTATACATGTCAATTCTTCAAAATTCGCTATCACAGTGCCAAAATTAAATGGAAATCTATGTACATCATGATGATTCTAAAGATATGATATTCCGTGCTTTAATTCTTGAGATATGACATTACTAAAACCTTGTAAATCCTGCAAAATGTAGCATAGCAGAACTACCTGTTGGGTGATTGAAATCAAATCCTACTCAGCAACAAATTATGTCAACGTTTAACTGAATCTGGTGTTTGATAAAAACACGTGCATTAGTTCTTGAGATAGAGCAATTGCTGAAATCGTGAAAGATTTAGCGTAGAAGCGACACCTTTGCGGTCATTTACACCAAAACATAATCAGCACCACTATTTATCAAGGTATACCTGAACCTGAAGTCTGCTGGAAATTTGTGTATTAGTTCTTGAGCAAGATCTATTATGGAAATCGTGAAAAATGCAGCATAGCAGCGCCACCTGCTGAGCGATTTACACCAAAACGTAATCAGCACCAATTCCTATTAAGGGCTAACTGAATCAGAAGTTTGATGAAAATCCGTGCTTTAGTTCTTGAGATAGATGTATTGCTGAAATCATGAAAAATGCAGCATAGCAGCGTTACTGGTGGGGCGATATAGACTATAAACTAATCAGCACCAATTTATACTATAAGGGTCTAAGTGAATATAAATTTTTATTAAATTCCGCGTATTAGTTTTTGAGATAGAGCGCCCACAAAATTTGTATTAAATACAGAGAGACAGACAGAGTCACAGACTCACAGGCAGACATCTTCTAAAAACACGTTTTTCGGGATCTCTGACCTCTAAAACGTGTAAATCCGTCGAAAACCGGAAATCGAAAAATTTCACGAATCCAATACTTTCTTCTTGTAAAGATAGAAGAAAGTAGAAATGTGAACAATGCTCAAGTTCTTATCACAGAGGTATACCCTGTATTTTTTGCTCAATAAATGGATTATGACGCTGGTTTCCTCTACAAAATTTGCTTGTTATAGTATGCTCACGAGATAGATATGCGCACGAAGAAATAAAAATTTCAGTTAAAAATTTCTCAATTTTCTAAATTTTTTCTTCAATTTGTTAATCTTTTAAAAATTTTCTGAAAATTCCATTTTTCTTCTCTTTTTGCTTATAACTAGTTTCTAATTTTTAAGCATATTAAAATTTCTTTCAGAAAACTTGACAACTTGTAGGAGATGTATCCAGAAATTTGCAATTATTGCATTGAATATTCGATAAGATATGAGCAGTTATAGAGAAGCATACTTAACTGTGCATGCGCAAATGATAACTCTTTTTCCCCCCTTTAGTAATTTCTGTAATTAACAATAAGAAGCAACCTAGAAGAGTTATCGTCGATAGAGGAAGCTTAATTTGAGTTATTTAAAAAAAATACTGGGTTAGCAGGGTGACACTGGTGACTACGATTTTATTATTTTGTCTACCATTTTTTTAAATCAATAAACATTGTAAATGATTATACAAATTTTGTAGAGTGCTTATTACTGTTTAGAAATAACAAAATAAAAATAGTCCAATAAAAATAGTCATCTGTGGTAACACTGTGTTAGCAAAATTTAAGTTATCCATTCCAGGGGCCTCTGAAATGCTATATACCACATCGATTGAGATGAAATTTAATAAAAAAATGATGCATTTATGATTTAGTAACCCATTAAAAGCTGACGTATTTGTGATATATTTGTGATGTTTTAACTTTTTGTGATAACAGTAAAACAGAAAAATAAAATTTGCCTTATTTAATTAACATATTTCAGTGATTCATAAAGTAAAAGTAAGTGTTTGACAAAAATTGGTGTGAACTGAATAAAATTCCTGTAAAACATGCTGGTCTTTAATGGGTTAAATAAAAAAAAATAAAACAAAATAATTTTCGGAAGGCGGCACTATAGCACAAAAAAACTGCAATAAGATTATACATTTAAATACAAAATACGCTTTTGTTTAACCCCCTTCAAGGCCAGTGGTCCATTTTTGGACCACCTAATTTTAATCCCTAAATTCCACATTCGCACCAGAATATTTGAATGAAAGAATTCCTTATATTAAGTATTTAAAAAAAACTGTTGCTTATTTTGAAATAAATTACTTTCTTAATTCCGGTGTCATTCACTCATTTCAGTATTTTGTGAATAGAAGTACCTTGTCCCTGAAAAAATTAATATAATTACAGTAAATATTCACACTTTTAGACAGTCGATATAATCGCCAAATCATATTTTCATATCTATGCCAGATCTCAAGGAAGACATTTGACACATTATTCTAGATATTCAACCATATTTATTGCACCTATTGATAGAAAATATGGATTTGATATTACAGCGCAATGTTAACGATGGCCTTATTGAGTATTTCAACTAGCTTATTAAAAATCTACCTGAAAGTATATAGGACATTGAAATGTATAGGCGTACTGATCATTTGATGCTTACAGCGGCATCTTTTTGAAAATGTATAGGGTAGAATAGTACACAGTGAGACGAAAATTATTATTACTTAACGAATGGCAACGATTTTTATTTTATTGAAACATTTTTTGCTACATCTTTAAGCTACACAAATACGCTACACATTAATGTATAAATCGTGTTAAAAAAGTTATTTATAAAAGCACACAAGCAGCATAACGGAGTATCGAAAATTGTCTCACTGTGTACCACAAGTAGTACACAGTGAGACAGTGTATATATCTTCATAAATCGTACATTTTTACACTCTATCAATAATTTTCTGCAGTTTATGACTTCTAATTAATATTTCTAGATTTAATTTTTTTTAAATGCGAGCCTTGAGTGGACAATGGCAGACATTGAGCTACCTTCATGCAAATTTTCAGCCTCTTACGTTTGGTAGATTTCACTAACCATCGCACGCTCCCCCCCCCCCCCCCACACACACACACACAGTTTGAGAAGAGAGAAAAAAAGCCTTATTTTACTAATAAATAACTTTTTTTACATCAGAATCGCATAGTACATACACAATGAGGCACGTCTCACTGTGTACCACAACTGTGTGTCTCACTGTGTACCACAACTGTGTGTCTCACTGTGTACTTTCGTTACGTTGTAACAAAATGGATGCCACATCTGTTACATCAATTTCATCGCTTTAAAAAGTTTATGTCATTTCGTCGAAATAGTCTATTATTAGATATAGATAGGTTTGGTTAAGTAAATAAATGTCATATTGAACGAAATCAACCCTAAAATAGACGTTTATGTAACTTTAACCACTATAAAATAAAGAATTATTTACTATTTTGTCGGACGAGTAACTTAAGTGCCGAAACTACATCCACGTGTTGCATAAGATGAGGTGGTTCAGTGTGTGTTCCAGCTAGGACAAAAATTTATAACTATATGTCAAAATGGCTGCAGTTCCACTGTGTACCATATCTCACTGTGTACTCCCCTACCCTATACTAAAAATTTTATACAAGTGACAAGCGCATCATATGAGTTATTGGTAGTCTTAATTTCATCTCAAATGGAGCATTGAAACGTGCTCCGAAATCATTTGAAAGAGGTGACCTACTTTTTGCTAACACAGTACATTCGTAATTAGTTTATTGTTGATCCCATAAATACACCTGAGACTGAAATTTCACTGGAAAAAGCGAGTTCAAGAAGATATTTTACATAGCCAAAAGAAAAACAGCAATTCGTCTTGTATAACTTAAGAAGTTAGAAAAAGTGTTTGAAATAAAATATCATCCTTATTATGGTAATATCCCAATTAATTTGCACGATACTGTAACTTTTAATTTGTTCAGATCTATAGCAGAGAGAAAGTTACAGAAATTCAATTGACTACTTGAAATACATCTTAATTAATTGAAGTGAATGTTGAAGTCACTTCCTTTGAATAAGATGATTAGATGAGAAGCCTTATTATAGTTATGGATAAACAATCGGCAAAATATTATGTATGAAGCTATCAGAAAACTCCGGATATCTATGTTCTATACCTCGTTCTGATTTTAATTAACTGTTTGTATGCATATACTCTTAGTAGAATTACAGTGCTTTGTAGATATTTTTGAGCATTTAAATTATTTTTTGTTAACTATAAACAATAATTGATAATCTGTATAAATATACAGGGTGGTTCATAATTATTTTTACTAAAATTTAAGTGAGATAATACACAACGAGGTAAAAATGCAAGATGTTTCACTCCAAACCTTTCATTAATAGCATCAAGAATTATCAAGATAGTATAATGAAAGTTTCGCCGGATTTACCTTGTATTATGTACGGTATCATAACATTGCAAATCGTATTAGAAGGGCATTGTAAATTGATGAGTATCATCTTACGTTCCATGAGGCATATTTAAAAATATGGAGCCGTGTTTTGTGACACAGATAGTATGCACCTCTCATCTAGTTTCTCTTTGAATTAGCACATATTAAACAAAACAATGTAAGTCTGTAATAAATACTACGATATCTTCGTTATTCTTGAAGTTTGGATTGAAAATTCGAGATTAGCTTGGAGTGAGATATCCTGTCTTTTAACCGACTTTTATCAAATCATGTTATACCGTTCGTTAGTAAATTTGTTTTCTGCATATCTGTCCGCGCGCAACTTTTATAATAAGGATAACATTTTCATTTTTTTTTTGGAAAGATCGCATATTGCTTTGTGGTCCAGTTTCAATTTAACTTAATCTAATAATGAGGTAATTTTCTCTCAGTCTGTCAGATGACTTTTCTGGAGGACGCCAATTGTAAATGATAGTAGAATAATGTGTTAAGGTACAACGTACTACTTCAAGTTTTGAAAATGGTCACCGTTTCGTGTATGGCTCCTTTTTTTACGTGAAAACGCCAAAATTGAAATGAGTTATCGTCTACAGCGTTTGAAAATAAGTGATTTTAGCAACAATGGGATTTAAAAGGACTGTGGATTAGAGTCCTACATCGGGTCTTGGAACAAGATTTTACTCGAATCAAATCAAACCCTCGGTTCTGGTTGGATTGAGTTCGCATTCATTTTTTTCTGTTGGGCTGTTGGGGGTCTGTTGGACTCTGATTGTATTGGGTTTGCGTAGATTCTGGATTGGGTTTTGACTCTTACGGGTCGGGAATTGTTCGATGAATTGTATATGTTGTGTCAACAGTTAATAAATATACTAGAGATTAAAATAAAATTATATTGAAACAAACATAGATTTACATCGTCCTGCAGATACAAGAATGCGGTATGTTAATGTTGACAAGAGCCAGGATTTTTGGGATGCCCGGTTGCGTAATTAAAAAATATCGCAGCTAAAGAGTTAAATGCTGCGTGCGTTTAATCTGAAGGTTGCACTTCAACTGCCTCTTCAAATGTAGAGATGCACTGAAAACCAGGAAGTGTCCTTGACCAATACATATAAATCACAATAATTATTTTTAAACAACTGAGAAAAATGTCTAAATAGAAAAGTATCTTGATATGATAAACAAAGTTATTTCAATAAGGAAATGAAGGTAATGTTTATAACACCATTTCAGATGATTTATAGTTTCAGAATTGCTAATTGCTAAAGGGATGTATTTCACAATAATGATGAAGCTGTTGGATTGTTTATATTAAGTAGATATTTGTGTCTGCACAGAAAATGATCTATTATTTATTATTGATAAATGCTTTTAGATTAGCATCAATAAGGATTGTCTTAAATAATAATTGCGAAAAATGTATGTTCACTGAACATGCCCCCCCCCCCCTATCGGGGCCTTAGTCCTGATACTGAGGGAGTAATGCTATTTTGTTGATTGGACGTTTGACTAATGAAGACCCGCGTTGCACAGTCACCACTCTGTTGAGTCCATCACTGCCTGGGTGGACCTCCGTAATGCGACCCAACGGCCAAGTTCCAGGCGGTTGATTTGCGTCCATGAGTAACACTATCTGACACACCTCGATGTTAGGCGTGGCGATCTTCCACTTAACTCTGGATTGCAGCGAGGCCAGGTATTCTCTGGTCCACCGTTTGGCAAATCCAGCTTTGATGTTTTGGATCAGTTCCCATCGTTTCTTTAGATTCGTTGTCGGGGTTGCTGCATCGGGTATGGAATGCAAAACATCCCCTGTAAGAAAATGTGAGGGAGTGAGAACATTTATTGAATCAGCATCATTATCGTTTAAATGTATAAGTGGCCGCGAGTTTAGCAAGGATTCTATCTGGACGAGTAACGTGGCTAGCTCTTTTAAAGTGAGCAATGTCTCTCCTATGACTAGGTTGATGTGATATTTTTTCGATTTTATCGCAGCCTCCCAAATCCCGCCAAAATGAGGGGCAGAAGGAGGGATGAAATGCCATTCTAGAGAGTTTTCAGCTTGATAATGTGACATTATTTCATTATCTGTAAATGAACGCCACCATTCATAAATTTTGTCCAACTTTCTGGATGCACTGACAAAATTGGTGCCGTTGTCGCTATAAAGATGCCGTGGGGCGCCTCGCCTTGCACTAAAACGTCGAAGGGCGGCGATAAATGCCTCAGCTGTCATATCACTCACAGCTTCAATATGCACAGCTTTTGTAGCCAAACAAATAAACAAAGCTATATAGCCCTTAGTTGTTTTTGCACCCCGACCCTTACTAATTTAATAGATATAGGGCTTGCGTAATCAACACCACTGGAGAAAAACGGACGTTCCAGGGTTACTCGATGCTTTGGCAAATTCCCCATTAGTTGAGGGGTTGCAATGGACCTTTTATATCTGTAGCATTTCAAGCATCTATTGATGCATTTGTTAATGATCTTTTTTCCACCAACTATCCAATAAGATTGTCTGATGATGTGGGATAGCAGTGAAGGCCCGGCATGCAAATGGGCAATGTGTTGTTGCTGTATTAATAACTCAGCCATTTTATGCTGTGAGGGCAAGGTTAACGGATGTTTGTGATTAAAGGATAATTGTGAATTTTGTAAGCGTCCTCCCACTCGTAACAGACCCTTATCATCAATAAACGGGTGGAGGGACTGTAACGTACTTTTCTTTGGTAAAGCTTTCTGTTCTTGGATACATTTAAATTCTTCCTGAAAGTAAGAATTCTGAATCCAACGAACAATGTTCTCTTCGGCATCTTTTGTTTCTTTGTAAGTAAGATGTGGTGAAGAAATTTCTGTTTTGCTAGACTTCTTGCATTTTTGATAAATCTTTGGCAATATGCCAAAATGCGAATAATTTTTGCAAGCGAAGAGTGCTTTGAAACAAATTATCAAATAGATCATTTGATGTGCGGGTGTGAAAGGAAAAAATTGGATCAGACCTTTGTTCGGCTTTGATTTGATCATCAAATTCCTCAGCATTTCAGTCGTCTTTGGGCCAATTGGATGGGTCCAAAACCAGCCAACTTGGCCCCTTCCACCACAAGTCGCAACCTGGAAGACATTTTGGATGAATACCGCGTGAAGCGATATCTGCGGCGTTCTCTTTGGATGGGACATGTCTCCAGTGCTTTGTAGGTAGGATTTAGGTGATTTGAGATGTTCTATTCGCGACAAAAGTCTTCCATTTACGCGGATGTGCAGATAGCCAAGAAAGGACGACTTTTGAGTCCGTCCAGGCGAAAATATCGAACTTGTAACTCTTTAATGTTTCCATGACGGAACGGAACATCTTAGATAGTAGGTGCGCGCCGCAAAGCTCTAATTTTGGCACTGAAATCTGTTTGATTGGAGCAACTTTAGTTTTAGAAACTAAGAGAAAAGAGTTTATTTTCCCCTTATAACTTTGTCGGCAATAAATTGCGGCAGCATATGCCAATGTTGAGGCATCAGAAAATCCGTGTAATTCAAATGGGTTACCGGATGAAATCGTGACACATCTAGGAACAGACAATTGCTTTAGTCCGTTAAAGGAAATTTGAAATTGTAGCAATTCGTATGTAAGATGTTGCGGTATAATAGAGTCCCAGTCCCCTTTTGTAAGCCAAAGTTTCTGATAAAATACCTTTAAAGTTACAGTACAGGGCGAAATTAGACCTAGTGGGTCGAAAATTCGTGCAGACTCAGCTAAAATATGCCTCTTTGTAAGAGGTGGAGTGAGTGTTAATGCAGTTATGAAAATAAAACTATCTGATGAAGAGTTCCAGCTTAAGCCTAGAACCTTGGAGCTTCCGTTGTCACTAGGAATGATTTCAAAATTTGATTCAGTGCTAGAAGAATCTATAAATTCATTAAGAAATGCCTGCGAATTCGAATTCCACTTCCTCAAGTGGAAACCATGCGCGTCTAAACAATCTGCAATTTCCTTGAAAGTTTCTATTGCTTCCCTAACAGTATTCGTACCGGATAATAAATCATCCATGTTCATATCCTCTTCTAACATGCGCGAAATGCAAGGATTTTTTGTATAATCCTGAGCGATTTGTTTTATACATCTAGTTGCCAGAAAAGATGCTGGCGCTAAACCATATGTGACAGTTTTCAATTTGTAATTTTTTATTTCCTCATTAGGATTAGACATCCAAACTATTTGCTGATAAATTTGATCCTCTTCGGCAACCAAAATCTGGCGGTACATTTTTTCTATGTCCGCAGAAAAGACTATTTTCGAAAATCGAAAATTAAGTAAGATTTCGAAAATGTCCCATTGTAACTTAGGGAATACACCCAAAATGGAATTCAAGGAAACACCACTTGAAGTTTTGCATGAAGTGTCAAAAACTACTCTTAATTTAGTAGTGATACTAGAAGATTTAATAACCGCATGATGAGGAAGAAAGTAGTGTTTATTTTCATAATTATTAATGTCATTTTGTGCAACTAATTCCATGTGATATAATTCTTCATATTCGTACATAAACTCTTTGTACTGATTTTCAAGTTCTGGTTTTTCTCTAAATTTCTTTTCCATAGCAAGCAAGCGAGATATTGCGGCAGGTTTAGAATTACCTAATTCTGATTTAGATTGAATAAAAGGTAACTTAACCACAAAACGACCCTCGGAATTAATTGAATAATTTTTCTGAAAATGTGATTCAACAAATTGCTCTTCAGGTGACAACATTTGAGTATTCTTATTAAATACTTCTTCTACTTCCCAAAAACGTTTTAATTCTTTATCAATATTAACTTCATAAATATGTAAATTATGTATCGAATTTGGAGATGTACTAGAATGTGGCATTTTCCCTGATACCAGAAAACCAAAAATTGAATTTTGAGCAATTAAATTGCTCTGCGTATCTGTTACTTGACCAGGAAGCAAAATAGAAAAGAAATAATCAGATCCTAGAATGATGTCTATTTTACTTGGTGTCTCGAAATGTGGATCCGCTAAGTTTATATTCTTTAAATGCGAAAAATGCTTCTCATGTATTTTTTTCCGCAGGTAACGGAACAGTTAAATCATCTAAAATAAATGCCTTCACAGACAACTTGGTGTCAGCATTATAAATTGATGTAAGATCAAATATTACGTAACCCATAGTTACTGCGATCTTTGAATTAGACAGGCCTTTTACGGGGAACCTAGCATTTTTCCTTTTAATTCCTAACATTTTCATGCAGGATTCAGAAACAAACGTAGACTCTGATCCACTATCCCACATGATTCTTAAAGTGTGCTTTTGACCCATGCAATCATTAATATATACACTAGCAGTGGGCAAAAGTGCGAAAGATGTTTGAACTGCATTTACGGAAGGAGAAATTTCCTTTTTATTCTCATCCGGAATCAAACAAGCCTCTGAATCAGGTTTGTTTTTGTGGCTCTGTTTTTCATTTGAACGAGAAGTTGATATCGCGTAATTTTGCAGTTTGTTTTCGCATAAACTAGTATGATGTTTCAGCTTACAATTGTGACAAGAGTAAGAGGAAATGCATTGCCAGGTAGTGTGCTTGTCAGACAAGCAATTACTGCATAACTTGTTTTTCTTAACAAATTGTCTCCTATCCCTGGTGCTTAATTCCTTAAATTTAACACACTTGTAAAGTGAGTGATTAAATTTACAAAGTAAACATTTGGTAATGACACTGGAATAAGATCTATTGACGTTATATTGTTTCTCTTGTTTATGCGAACCTTCATTTTCACTTTTATATAACTCTAAAGATGAACATCTATTATTTATAAAGAGAATAAATTGATCAAAAGACGGAAAGTCTTCGCTTGAGGTCAATTTTGCCCATTCCTCCCTTGTTTTAGAATCAACCTTTCGTAATAAAATATGAATTAGCCATAAGTCACAGCCAGATGCCTTTTCATCGATTGATTTAAGGCATATAATTACTTCATCTGATACATCTGATAAACAGCGTAAGCTAAATACATTCACTTGAGTAATGGGGGGAATGTCCAAGAATGTTTTAACTAAAGTGGAAACAATTTATTTTTTCTTATCATATCTCGACAGCAATTTTTCCCACGCTTCTGAATAACTGTTTTCAGAAATAGGTATATGTTTTATTATAGAGGCTGGCTCTTCCCCTAGTAACCCTCTTAAATACTGAAACTTCTGTATATTAGTTATGCTGTCGATATTATGAACTAATGATAAATATAAATCTTTAAATGACAGCCAGGTTTAAAATGACCATTAAATTGCTCTATATTGAGCCTAGGCAATTTAATATTGTTAGAAATAGTAGAACTAACAACTGGAATCTGATCATTTATCAATTGAGATTGTACATGCACATTTACGGTAACTTTTTCAAGTTCCGTTTGCAGTTTGGCTTTGGTTTCATAATGTTTTTTTTCAAATTCCTCAATTTCAGTTGCTTCAGCCGGTAATTGAGCATCATATTTATCAAAGTCTGAGTAAACTGTCTCTAATTTTTTTAATTTATTGTACAAATCATTCTTTTGAAACGTTTGGTCAGAGTTAATGAAGTTGTTTATCCTTGTTAGAGCAGATTTAGCTCTGCCACGTAAATTTATAGCTGCTTTTTCCAATTCTTCAGCAGCCTTTTTTGCGGCTTCCAAGTCGGTACTCATTATTCAAATAATGAGGTGAATAGCGTAAAAAACAAAAGTCCTTCCGGCCAGTGCCGGGAGGAAGAGGTAGCTTTCATATTCCTTATTTTAAAAAAGCCAACTTATATTATTCAAACACACGAAGCTCAATTAAGTGGAAACCGAATGTAGGAGATTCAATACTAATTTTTATCAATACTAAATCATTATGAATGAGAATTTCGCAAAATTAGTCAGCTTTATCCAAGCTGCTTTTATTTAAAGTAACTTATATTTCGCTGCCAAATTCGGCGATTTCTTAAAGTGCCTGCCATTTTAAGACAACATGGTGGATGAGGCTAATCAGTGAACTTGGCCTAGACCTTAGTAATTGCTGTGCACATGCTCACTCACATCGGAATCGGTTGATACATACGAGTACTGTCGCAGGCAAAAAATCAGATTTTTCAAAATGTCACCCACGTTAGAAATTGAAACTGCTATATCTGAGCCATTTTTTAAGATAAAGACAAACAAAAAATGCTCCTGAATCCTTATATCAAGGTCAAATACTTAAGAAATAAACCTTTTTCAATTTCTAATTTTTTTGCACCTCACTTTAAATATATATACATTTTTTTAATTTAATGGCCGCCATTTTGAAACAAGATGGCTGATGAATCTGGCCAGCGAACTTGGTCGAGATATTGATGTATACTATCCACATGCCTTTTTCCATCGAAATAGGCGAATACGTGTGGTATCGCGAGACAAATACAAGATCGTTTCAAAGTGTTAGCCATGATAGAAATTCAAAGTGCTATAATTCAACCACATTTTAAGATATAAACAAAAGAACAAACTTTCAGAAACAAAAACTGCTCCAGAATCTTTGTATCAAGGCCAAACACATAAAAAAAATCTTTTTCATTTTCCAATTTTTTAATACCTCATTTTAAATTTTAAATTACATTTTTTTTAAATGGCAACCCTTTTGAAACAAGATGGCGAATGAAGCTGACCAACAAACTCGGTCGAAACATTGGTATGTACTATGTACAGACCAAGTTACATTCAAATCGGTTCATAAATACGCCTGTTATCGCGTGACAAAAATCAGGGCGTTTCAAAATGTCAGCCACGCTAGAAATTCAAAATGCTATAACTCAGCCATTTTTTAACATATAGACGAAACAAAAACTGCTCCCGAATCTTTTTATCTTGGTCAAACACATAAGAAAAAATATTTTTTCAATTTTCAATTTTTTGGTACCACATTTCAAATTTAAATTTTTCTTAAAAGTTTAAATGGCCGCCATTTTTAAACAAAATGGCGGATAAAGCTGGCCAACGAACTCGGTCGAGACATTGGTCTGTACTATGTATAAACGAAGTTACATCCAAATCGGTTCATAAATACGCCTTTTATCGCGTGACAAAATTCAGGACGTTTCAAAATGTCAGCTTCGCTAGAAATTCAATATGCTATAACTCAGCCATTTTTTAAGATATAGACAAAACAAAAACTGCTACGGAGTCTTTGTATAAAGGGCAAATACATAAGAAAAAAATATTTTTCCATTTTCAATTTTTTGGTACCACATTTTAAATTTTAAATTTTTTTTAAATATTTAAATAGCCGCCATTTTGAAACAAAATGGCGGATGAAGCTGGCCAACGAACTCGGTCGAGACATTGGTATGTACTATGTACACACCGAATTACATCCAAATCGGTTCATAAATACGAGAGTTACAGTGTGACATAGGTCATATATATATATATATATATATATATATATATATATATATATTTGATATATATATCAATTTTGAACGGAGGGTGGTTTCGGGGTCTGGGGGTCATGATCGATGAAAATATACCAAAATTTTTTGAAATCGCTTTCCTCCGAACGGCTGCAATAGGTAGCTCTTTGTAAAGAAAGCTACCTAAAAGCCAAACCGATAATAATAATAAGATAAAATGTACTTATCTGTAATAAATGTAATGCGAGGTGCTCCGTCGTCTGTTGCAATTCCACATAAGACTGGTGAAAATTTTATTTAACAAACTTCAGTAAGATATGATGAGCGTACACTTAATCCAAGCTTGAAAAAAGTATCCAAGATAACGCCGCGTGCCTCCAGCTTTTAATGTTCGATGAATTGTATATGTTGTGTCAACAGTTAATAAATATACTAGAGATTAAAATAAAATTATATTGAAACAAACATAGATTTACATCTTCCTGCAGATACAAGAATGCGGTATGTTAATGTTGACAAGAGCCAGGCTTTTTGGGATGCCCGGTTGCGTAATTAAAAAATATCGCGGCTAAAGAGTTAAATGCTGCGTGCGTTTAATCTGAAGGTTGCACTTCAACTGCCTCTTCAAATATAGAGATGCACTGAAAAACAGGAAGTGTCCTTGACCAATACATATAAATCACAATAATTATTTTTAAACAACTGAGAAAAATGTCTAAATAGAAAAGTATCTTGATATGATAAACAAAGCTATTTCAATAAGGAAATGAAGGTATTGTTTATAACACCATTTCAGATGATTTATATTTTCGGAATTGCTAATTGCTAAAGGAATAAATTTCACAATAATGATGAAGCTGTTGGATTGTTTATATTAAGTAGATATTTGTGTCTGCACAGAAAATGATCGAATATTTATTATTGATAAATGCTTTTAGATTAGCATCAATAACGTTTCTCTTAAATAATAATTGCGAAAAATGTATGTTCACTGAACAGGAATGATAACACGGTTTTTCAAAGGGGAGCCCAGAATAACGTTTCAGATGAAAAACTACGACGCTCGTAAAAGTTCAAGACCAAATCCTAATTTTGTTGTTTAGAACATTCCTAAAAGAAATGAATACATTGAATTTAGACATATATATATGATATAATACTCGAAGTTAATTCAATTTTAAATGAGAAAAAGTCTTTTTATCTGCAAATGTTAAAATTTTGAAATATTAGTGAACGGAAATATGTTTAGGACCAATAGCTTCGTTTAAATTTAGCATTATGAGATGGCATCATGACTGTAGCATGTTATGTGAGAATCATCTGTAAAAAAGCTTATAGGTTAAGTTGCTAAATTTGAAGTTTTATTTGAAATAAGACTTATTTAATAAAATTTTATTTGAAGCTAAATTTGAAGATATGAAACAGCTATCTTGAGCATGGGGCGCGGAAAACCCTTGACTGTAGAACGAAAGTGTAAAATCAAGTCTTTTTCGGATTGCGGGCTGTGTGAATGGCAAATTGCCCTAAAACTAAATAACGTTAAAACTGTTGGGCACAATTTTCTTTACGATCCCATGGACAATAGAAGAAATGATAACTTCGGGAACGGCCATCAAAACTTTCGTCCCGGTGAAAATGAAACGTTATTAGAATGGCGGTTCAAGATTGTGCCCATTCTTCTGCTATAAAGTCTGCTCTAGAACCGTCAGTAACGTCCTGAACTTTTATAAAACGTCTTAACAATTTCCGAATACTGGAAATATGCTAAATACATCAAATATAAAAAAGCAAAAAACCAAAGTTTAAAAAAATGCACAAATAATACAAAAAAAGCACCAAACAGTTGTTTCGAATTCAGAAGCGAGATTCTTCTTCGGCAGAGAGCAAGGCACAGCGTGCTAGAAAAAGCAAGGCTGGGCTTAAAAGAAAGAAGACTTAGACTGGGCTTAGCCAAGTCTTTCTTTTTCTAGCACGCTGTGCCTTGCGCTGTGTCGCCCTGATGAAGACTATCGCTTGTGGATTCGGAACAGCTGTTTGTTGCTTTTTGTGTATTCTTTGAGCATTTTTAAATTTTGGTTTTTCTGCCTTTTAATATTTTTGCACAAAGGCTTTATTTGCTATATTTACATTAAATATAATTATCGAATTCCGGTCCCTTATAACTTAATTCAAGGAATGCTATAATGTGGATTTAAAAAACAAGTGGGTAACTGTAATCACAGATCGCACAGAGGGTTTCGTCTAATATTCCTTTCAAAACACTTTATCCTTTTGAAAAATCTGTTAGTTCCACATTTCGCAACTAGGGGACGCATTCTATTCTACATAAACCTCTATCCGAACGAAACTCTGTTTTACAACCTATACATACATATATTAGTCGAGGGATCGGGCCCATAGCACACGATATAGGTAAGCGCCTCCTGGCGGTAAAAAGTAAAACTGAAATATGTAAGGCTATGTGCATAATATAAAAGAGTGGTCAAAGGTGTGTCGGAATAAGTTAGAAAAGCACCCACCAGGTGCAATGGGAGGATAGTTAAAAAATTGATTAAAATACACAAGTTAGAGCCCGGAGGGGTCAATAATATGAGACTTTTTGAAAAATTTATGATTTTCCATGTAATAACAAGTGTTCGGCTATAAGTATGCAAAATTTCATGCCTTCAAATTAAATATGGGCTCAGTGAGAAAAAAAAGCTTAAAATGCACAAGTTAGTGCCCAGAGGGACATATAGGACTTTTCATATAGGACTTTTTCAAAATTTTATGATTTGTCATTTAATGTGAGGTGTTCAGCTATAAGTATGCAAAATTTCAAGTCTTCAGCTTAATGAGAACACTCAGAAAAAAGCTTAAAATACACAAGTTAGAGCCCAGAGGGTTAAATATAAGACTTTTTCAAGATTTTATGATTTGTGGTTTGATGCGAGGTGTTCAGCTATAAGTATGCAAAATTTCAAGTCTTCAACTTAATTAGGGGCTCAGTTAGAACAAAAACATTTTAGAGCCCGGAGGGTTAAGTATACGACTTTTTCAAAATTTTATTAATTGTCGTTTGATGTGAGATGTTCAGCTATAAGTATGCAAAATTTCAAATCTTCAACTTAATTAGGGGCTCCATTAGAACAAAAAGATTCAAATACACAAGTTAGAGCCCAGAGGGTTAAATATAAGACTTTTTCAAAATTTTATAATTTGTCGTTTGATGTGAGGTGTTTATCTATAAGTATGCAAAATTTCAAAGCCTCCAACATATATAGTTTCTGAGAACGGGCTCTGTGACGGACAGACAGAGGAGTGAGACGAATAGGTTTTCGTCAGATGAACGAAATCCTAAAAAGAATGGCAGAAAAAAAACAGAAACAGTCTTTTGAAGTCTGTTTTGTTCTTCTTAAAAATTATTTGTTGTGTTTATAAGGTGATTGATTCTTAGAGTTTCCCAGAAAAAATTAATTGTCTTGGTGTTTAGTACCAACTCTGTCGGTTACTCAACACATTAAAATGCATTTGCACTTTCAGCACAGTGCGAATTTTCTCCTAAATCTTGTGCACGCGAATACTTTTCAGCTTTTCTGATTCGCCTTAAAATCCGAGTAGTAATGAGAACGGATAATTTTGTTACTAAATAAATGTGAAATGCCGGTATTTTATGAAATGTAAAGTTCATGGGTTATGGTGTAATTTTATGAATCTCAGCAGAAACTTCACGCCATTTTGTGTATTTATTGAGTTAAATAAGAGAACAAAAGCTTTTACTAAGAGAAAGTACACGGACGCAATTAAAATTATTCAAGTTTTATAGATAAAAAGCTTCAGGTTTGCATTTTTCCACTAAGGGGGTTTTACATGCGTAAAACACATATAATCTTCAAAATTTTTATCAAATTTTAAATCTGATCAGGACTATAGCATATTCTAGAGATATGAGAGTAATTCGTCTGAGTTTAAATTGCGACCGAAAAGTTAGATGAAAAAACAGTTATATATACATGAAGGGTCATATGCTAAATTAACATCATAGAAAAAAGTGGAGTGTCTTAATTTTTTGTGTAGCCCTGAAATAAACTAAACATGTTACTCCCCATAATTTCCATGAAGAAAAGACCGTGATAAGCCTCAGTTACATATTCAAATTTCGCAAAGTTTCAAATAACACAATCGCCAAATAACATAAAGCTATTAATATATTTACTGTCCATGGACGGTACTGTAATAGAATATTTTACGCCCTGTAAAATAACTTTTAGTAGTATGGAAGCCATCTTCAAGAAAAATCATGCTGTAGGTGACTATAATACCGTACTTAAACAATATTGCATTGAACATTCTACAAATCAAAAATTTAAGCTTTTCAAAAACATTTTATAAATTCATTTAATAAATCATTACATTCAAATATTACAAATAGGGAGTACGCATATAATAAAATGATATCATAACTAATAATATTTTCATTTAAAAAAATAGCATTTTGAATCGCATCCGATTTTTTTTTTTTTTAAGTGAACCCGAAATCTTATCCGAAATCGATCAGCAGCAAAAAATCAGCAGCAACACGACCCGTCACCAAATGTGTGACGGGTGGTGGTTGGGTAACGTCGGTTTTGATGCAGGACTCTAATCCCATTCTTTTTAAAATTCCATTGTTGCCATTCTCACTCCTTATGACACGCAGTAGATGATATACTGAGGTGCAAAAGTCATGGGCTACCCTGCTAATAGCGTGTCTGTCCTCCGGTTGCCCGGCGAAGTGCAGCAACACGGCATGGCATAGGCTCTACGAGTCGTTGGAAGTCCCCTGGAGAAATACTGAGCCATGCAGCCTCTATAGACGTCCATAATTCCGAAAGTGTGGCCGGTGGAGGATTTTGAGCACGAACTGATCTCTCGATTATGTCCCATAAATGTTCAATGGGATTCATGTCGGACGATTGCGGTGGCCAAATCATCCGCTGGAATTGTCCAGAATGTTCTTCAAACCAATCACAAACAGTTATGGCCCGGTGACATGGCGCATTGTCATCCTTGAATATTCCATCGTTATTTGGGCACATGAAGTCCATGAATGGTTGCAAGTGGTCTCTCAGTAGCTGAACGTAATCATTTCCAGTTGACGATCGGTTCAGTTTGACCAGCGGACCCAGTTCATTCCATGTAAACATAGCCCACACCATTATGGAGCAGCCACCACCAGCTTGCACAGTGCACTGTTGGCAACTTGAGTCCATGGCTTCATGGGGTCTGCGCCGCACTCGTACCCTTCCATCAGCTCTTACCAATTGAAATTATGAGTCATCTGACCAAGCCACTTTTTTCCAGTCGTCTGATATGGTCACGAGCCCGGAAGGGCCACTGTTGATGATGTCGTGCTGTTAATAATGGCACCCGAGTCGATCTTCTGCTACCACAGCCCATTAAAGCCAAATTTCGCCGGAGTGTCCTAACGGACACGCCCGTCGGATGTCTTACATTCATTCTTGCCCTTACTTCACGCATTGTTGCTTGTCTGTTGACACTGACAAGTCTACGCAGGCGTCGCTGGTCACGGTCATTAAGTGTCGGCAGTCCACCACTGAGTTGTCCATGATGGGAGGTTACGCCTCACTTTAGGTATTCTCGGCACATTCTTGACACTGTGAATCTCAGAATGTTGAATTCCGTAACGATTTCAAAAATGAAATGTCCCATGCATCTAGCTCTGACTAGCATACCGCGTTCGAAATCCGTTAATTCTCGTCGTGTGGCCATAATCACATAATCAACCTTCTCGCACCGAAGCATTTGAACACAAATGACAGTCCTGCCCAGGCACTGACCATTTATACAATTTGTAAGGGACACTACTGCCATCTATATATTTGCATATTGCTATCCCATGACTTTTGTCACCTCAGTGTATATTAAAAGTTTTGACATTTCCCTGTAAAAAATTTATAAAAATCCATACACATGACAGGACAATTATTTTATAAACATAAAGTAGTACTGTATAGTTTAATGCCATATTGGAATTTTGTGACGATTGGTCAATTTTTACGAAATTTAAAGTAAAAAAAGACAAACAAAAAGTGAAGAAAGACAAACATATTAATTTTAGATCGTAATAAAATTGATACGGTAACCCCTGAAAAACGGGACTATTAAAAAATAAAATACTGAGCATCCTTTAAATTTTATGCATTACATAATATATATAGGGAAAAAAATGGTACATGTGAACATTTTTTACATTTTTGACTGTTTCTAAATAACGCTTTATATTAATCTAATAAAAATCAATTAATATTAACATTTACAATTTTTTATTTCAAGGTCCTTTTGTTTATTTACTGATTTATTTCTTATATTTATAATATAACACAAAGGTTATCGTTTTTAAAATTTCTCATTTGTGCCTCACCAAAGAAGTAGATGTAACCATATTCGGTGTGTATTTGGATAAAAAATGAAAAAACGACGATCCTTTTCTAAAATATTTTTTTTACTATCATTTCAGTATACAATTAAAAATAATAAAATTTGATCTTGTATTTATATTTAAGTACATATTGTACGTAAATAACAAAAACATTTTTAAGTTTCAGAAACTTCTTATTCCGCTTTCCATACTCATGGTCCAAACTTTTAGAAATTTTCTTTTAGACAGCAGATTGTGCAATTCTGATCCAATATCTAATATATTGTATTTATTTATCAAAATATCAATAAACATGTGGTTATTTGGATACATTGTAAGTACTGTTATAATGTTTTAATAAGACCACACACTTCAGGAAATTTTAACGTTTATCCCTTATGTATTTCAGAGAATTGACAATGCTGTAAACTAGTTCGCGACAAGATGTTCGCTAACAGTCACTAACAGTCTTCTGTAATAGCAGACACAGCATCTTTTATCCTAGTTCTCAGTTCTTTATCGTCAGCAACTCGTGTTGCAAAGACTCTGTCCTTGATATAGCCCAAAAGGAAAAATATCAAGAAAACTAATGTCAGCACCATAGAGGCCATAGTGTTGGTCCTCTACGTAAAAGTTGCACTAAAGCGCCATCTATTGCACAGCAAAACTGTTAAAAGCGAACTATTCATCGATACAAAATAAGTTTTCCCTTTCACGAAGCAGTTTTGCATTCAATTCAATTCTCGCAGATTATCCCTTCCCAGCATTTTTATAAGTGGTATCATGTATTGCATTTTAGAAATCTTGAGATAATTTTTCTTGAAAGATTTTCCGTTCATTGGTCAACTTAATTGCCTAATTATTAAGGAATTTATTCTGTAATGGAATGAAAGCTTCTACTTCATTAATCTGGTTGTTCATCCTATGATACTTTTTCCTCTCTTATTAAAATCATATCGCGTTAAAAAAAAAAAAAATAAAAAAAAAATAAAAAAAAGTTTTCGCTGCAGCTTGAAGGGCATCGGTAGTTTCAGTTTAAATTGTACGTTTGGGTATTGTCAAAAAGTTTTTGTCTTTTTCCGAAACATTTTTTCATTCCACCCCAGCTGATGATCATTTTCCACACGACACTGAGTATTGTCATTTAAGATATTTAACGTAATTATACGCATTTGCTTTGCATTTTTATAAGTGAGTTACTATATGCATTTTAGAAATTTTAGCTGCATACGTACTATGGAATTTTTTCTATAATGGAATTAAAGCTATTTATTCATTAAGCTCTTTTTTTATCCTTATATATTTTCTCTCTGTTAATAAAAACGTAATGGGTTTCAAAAACACATTTCTGGTGCATTTCGAAGGGAATCGGAATGTTCTGTTCAAATTGTATTTTCGGTTTCTCTCAATAGGATTTTCTGTCTTTTCACGAAGACTTTTTTGTATTAAAATCCAGAAAATTATCCTTTTCCCTGTGATAGTTTACAGGGTCAATTAAGATATTTAACGTGATTAGATGCCATTTTTATTAATTTTTATATGTGAGTTGATATATTGCGGTTTAGAAATCTTGAGGTATTTTTTCATGAACTGTTTCCTGATGACTGTTCAATCTAGCTGCACACTTACTATGTGGTTTTATTATTGTTGTACCTACCTTTTATTTTGAAAATAATAGCTTCATCGTAAATTCTGTAGCATATTTTAAATAAAATGGTCATGAAGTTTACTGATTAAGGGTTCTGGTAGGAGCAATAAAATTTCCCCTATACAATGCGACCCCGGCTACTTCTTTAAGCTCATTATTCATCGGTATGATACTTTATATGATACATTTTGCCTCTTTTATTAAAATCATAGTGTGTTTAAACCAAACATTTCCTTTGCAGTTAGATCACTTCTTGGCATCTACTCCAAATGTTTTGTAACATGCAAAACAAAATATTTGCAACTGAAATAACAAGACATAACTTATCAAAGTCTTACTTTATTAACACGTTCACGCCGTCGCGGTGGGTCACACTCGACTGTCTCAGAGTTGTCAAGTCTCTATCTTTTTGCACACCACTGTTATTTTAGAGAAAATGTTGTTCCTTTAAATCGCCTAGTTGTTCTAATTAAATAAAACAACATTTTCTGTATTAAAATACTGGTACCCAAAAAGCTGGAGACTTGGCAGCTCTGAGACTGTCGAGTGTGACCCACCGCGCCGACGTGAACGTGTAATGCCTTCACACTTTTAAACATTTTAAAAAATAGTTTCTTTTTACTTCAATAACTTGAATAAAAAAGACAAATGTTCCTTAATCTACGAAAATATAACATAAACACGAGCGGAACTATACAATAACCTCTTCCGAGTCACCCACCATTCCGAAAAGCGTTCTTTATATTTAGAAACTCCAGGCACTAATATATTTTCGATATTTAAAGAAATATTTCTAAAAACAAAATTTCGTTTGCTGTCACACATTTTCGGAAACGTTTCCGACTACTTTTTATAGTGTATTGAAAATATTTCTTAATACGGAATATCAGTTTTTAGGATTTTATCAATTCTCAATTAAACATTCTCTGCCGCATTACTGAATTTATACATACAAGAATAAAAAAATAATAGTAATTTTAGTGTTAATATTAATACTTTTAATTTATCATGTTTGTCTTTAAATCATGTTTTTTTTTTTTTTTTAAATACATAAAAAGGGCTACATGAGAAATGGTAGCATCCGACAAAAACCTATATTCCGGGTTGAGAAACCTGATTTATACTATCTCGATAAAATCTTCTCGGAAACGTTTCCGAAAATCAGTGTTAGCAAAAGCAACTTTGTTTTTATATATGCTTCTTTAAATCTCTAAAACATATTAGTTTCTGAGGTTTCTAAAGACAAAAAATATTTTCGGAATAATGGGTTACTCGGAGGAGGTTATTGTATATTTTCAATTGTGGTTATATTACATTTTCCTAGATTAAGGGGGTCCGGGATACAAAAATCTTCAAATTTTGCAAAAACATTTTATTTCATAAAAAAATTCTCTGTTTTTTGTTGCTTAAAATGACATTTAAATCATGTTTCTATTTGAATTAAAACAAAAAATATTAATTTTTTCGTTTTGGTTTGTCTTCAAAATCCAGCTTTCAACAAATGACTGTCATGGAAACGACTTCTTGTAAAAATGCGTTTTTCTTCATGATAGGTTTTTTTTTCACCATTTCTCATATTTAAATTCTTATAACTCAAGAACCGTTAAAGATACAGGGTTCAAACTTGAAACATATCTTTTTCAATTGTTTTACTTTAATTTTGATTGAGCATATTTGAAAAAAATATTTACTTTTGAAAATATGATTTTTTTTTTTTTTTTTAAGTTGCACCACTTTTTTTAAAATTTTTTCGTTAAATATTTTTAATTTTTTTTATAAATTAATATTTTTAAAAATGCTGAATCAAAATTAAAACTTATATATTTCTGTTTATTTAAATGAAAAAAAAAATTGAAATTCTATAAATAATATTTCGAGTTATAACGATTTTAAATTACCCCAATTTTTTAATAAATTTTAAATTTTAATTTAAAACAAAATTCTGAGAAGTTTTATCATGTGATTTTATTTACAAATGATAAGGTTAACCATCACAAAAAAATTCAGAATTTGAACTCAATAAATAAAAATTATTTTAAAATGTGTAACGGACCCCCTTAAGTATTCTTTGTTTTTGCAGTGTAGGGAGTTTTAGTCGAAACAAACGTTCAAAAACAAATAATTTTCTTTGATTGAAACACAAAATGGCTGATTGCTCTATGAGTCTAACCAATAAATGATATTATTAATGTCATCTATTGACAGTTTTTGGAATAATTTAAGGAAGTTAAGTAGAAGAAATTAACATTGTTCACGTGTGCTCAATAGTTACATGTACTACCTTTCCCTTTAATATTAGCATAAAAATGAATTGTGTATCCTCCTTTTTCATAAATCGGTTTAGAAGAAAATGAAGGAATTATAAAATTCGATGTGGTTTACAGTAAAAATATTTTGTAAGATATTTTTTTCCGAACTAACTTCCATGAAGAATTGATCTCTTATGAATTATTTCTACGTATATAATACTTAATATGAATGCTATGTAAAACTTTATTTAAACAAAGTAACAACTATTTTCGTTATGCAACGGCACAGTGATATTGCCAATTAAATTTATTATAGCTTTGGGCTGTATCTCTACTGCAAATCATATGCCACGAAAATTAACTGCTAAGAAGAAATATGTGTTTTATCTAAAATTGGGATTGGCGGTCTGCAGGGAGCAATACACTTTAATGATTTTATTCCACTTTTTCGATTTTTTTTTATTTCAGTACTCCATTACTTCATTACTTTTAGCCTTGAGTATGTGCTTAAAAGTGAAACTATTTTTATGACAATTACCATTGCCAATAATAAGCTGATTGACATTTTAATGCTATTTAATGACTTTATATTTGATACAAATTTATTTATGGAAAATTATAATTGTTACTAACTTATCGAGTACTTTATTGGATATATTTTATTTTATAAAGTCTTTCTAATGTTCTACCGCTTTTGACACAGGATTTAAATAATTTTAAAAACATATACAAGGTGCTACTATGGAGACAAACTTACTGATGTGACACGTACAGACAAACCATTTTCTAAAAAAAATTAAAGGTCACAATCCTCTTATTCATTTGACAGTACGGGGTGACTTACTCCGAGCGAACACCGGATGTTAGTTGATAACTTCCAGAAAAATTCAGATAATGTAACGGACCATTCAATCTTGCTTTGCAAAGAGTTTGTTAAAATCGTACACTGTAACAAAATAAAACTGTTCCTTAATCTAGCATGAAGGTTTGCGAAATTGTTTTATAACGTCTTCCAAGACACCCATGATTCCGAAAAGCCATCATTTACCTTCAGATTCTTCACTAACGAATATAATTCTGCGATTTAAAGACGCATTTCTGAATGAAAACCTTCTTTTACCATAATGTTCGAAAGCGTTTTCGAGTAATTTTGACAGTGCATTAATCAGTTTTTTCAACCAGGAATTAACACGAAATATCATTTTCCGGATGCTACTAATTCTTAAGTATAACTTTTATGTTCAGCAGAATAACATGGTAAATTAACAGCGTAAGATTAAATTATTTTATTACTTTTGCATAAATCCTTTTATGCAGTGGAAAATGTTTACTTCAGAAATATTAGCATACGGAAAACCCATATTTCATATTGCTACCGGTTCGAGAAAACTCATTAACACACTGCAATAACAAATCGGAAACGTTTCCGAAAATTACGTGCAGCAAAAGAAACTTTTGTTTCAGCAACGTTTCTTTAAATCTACAAGTTTTGGGGCTTCTGGAGATAAAATGAATGCTTTTAGGAATCCTACGGATCTCGGATGTGGGCTATATTATAATTTCTTAAACTTTCTTAATATATCAAGAAATGTTTCTCTCATTTTTAAGTGTAAACAGTACTATGAGGGGGGCAAGGGACACCTTCCGGGAAAAAATACTAGACTGAATGCCCCATATTTCTAAACATAGCTAATCGTACGTAGGATGTGGGCGACCGAAGTACTGCACCTTTCCATTATCACTTGCAATGTCACTGATAATTTTGTTACATTATCTTCTATTTTTCCTAAATTTATGAACAAAAATCCGCGGTCGCAGAGTGGTTGGGATTATATACGTAGCGGGAAAACACGTGCTTTTGCACGTGCTTTTTGTGGGCGTAAAACATCCTTTGGATAATTTTGAGGTATAGTAGAATTAGAAGAAATCACATTATTATGAAAAAGATCAACTTTAGTCAAAACCATTAACCCTTTCTCTACTGACGGTACTTATAAGTACCACTCACTTTAAACTTTCATCCCATAGTAAATATTATAATATTCTAATGGTACTTTGCAAAAACACTCTTTTAATTCCACTTTATCCAGATATATGGCAGCAGTAGTTCTAGGTTTGCTATTTTAGCGAGGAAGGAGGCTATCTTTGAAAGAGTCTATATGTTTTGTGCCGAAATTTTGTACAGATTGTCACGCTCGCCTTTTTATTGCTGCAAACAAAGTAAAAGATATAAGATAAATGTTGGATTTTTTTTTATGTGTTCATTATAATCTTAGAATACAATTTGACTAGCTATTTTTGGTGAACGGTGTATATATTTGATTTAACAGTTGAATTACTCGGTGGTACTTATAAGTACCGTCAGCACACTGGGTGATGGAGAAAAACGTCTTGTTTACTTTTTGTCTGTGTAGTTATCCATCATTTTCATCTGCTTTAAAATGTTATTACTAAAATGTAGTGTAGTAATAATTTTCCTAGTATTTCTTTACTATTTCATTATTATTGTTTATAGGAAATCGAAAAAGTTGTGGCACCGGCTCTTTTTTGCTATGCTAGAAATACCATGTTTGAATTCATATATTGCATATATGGAGATGCGAGAGAACATGATGTCCCTGGAATATATACGTCGCATAACTAAAGGACTGTTAATATGATCGAAACATAAAAAAAAAAAATAGTTTTTTTTAACCCTTTCAGAGGCAAAACATTTTCAATGCTATAGTGTTGAAATAAATGATTGGAACCGGAAATTTCCAAAAAAATTATTTGTAAGTAAGAAAAAGGCTATAATTCACATACATATTAAATCGAAAATATTTTACCACAATTCTGGTGTCATTTGAAATACCTTGTGGGTTTTCGGTTACGATATTTTAGTCATAGTGTACTGACGGTACTTTAAATTACCACTTTAATTAATTACCTCTAAGTAATTAAATTTCTCACCAGTGAGTATTTGTTTTATGTTTATCCTTTAATTTTCATTGTAGTAACTGAAAAAAAAAAAACATTTATATGAAAATAATTGCAGTACATCATAATGCAGTAGATGAAAGGTTAAACAATATCTAGTTACTTGATTTTGGTTTAATTATGTTTACTTTGCATATCCAAGTAACGTTTAGTTTGTATATTCCTCAAATTAATTATTTTATGTTCTAGGTAGCAATTCCACGAATTTCAAAATTCGGAATTGAATCCTTTATACTGTAAAAGTAGTATAGATCAATATCAATATGTGAAAATGCGTACTTATTTGTATGTCAACATAAACGTACAAATTTACGTTAGTTTTATTTTTCTTTAAAATATGAACGAAATTCCGCGGTCGCACAGCGGTCGGGATTGCATATGTAGCGCGAAAAAACATTGCTTATGCTTTTTGCCCACTTAAAACACCCTTTCGATAATTTCGAGATATAAAAGGAAAGAAATATAATTTAATGGAAGAGAACAACTTTACTCAAAATGATCAAATAATATCTAGTTACTTTGAATCAGTTATTCTTATTTTGTATATTCAAATATACACTGTAAAAAAATATTGTAAAATTACAGCCAAAATCAAGCAAGTCTTGCTGTGAAAAAATAAAGCACACGCGCAGTAAAATATTTTCAAGCAAACCGTGTAGTATTTTTCATATTCAACCTGACGTTTACGCATCACATGACATTAATGAGCCAATGAGATAAAAAGAGAATTAAAATTCACCACTTTTGTCTTCCACCCGCCATTTTATCCGATACGTACATAAATATTAGTATGGATAATAAAGATTCAAGGTAAGTTAAATTTGATTTTAATTTTATGTTTATTACCTTTATTCATTATATGAATACAAGTTATATATCTTTATTGTATTTTAATTTATAGAATTAAATTGCTTGCTAGTTAGTCTACTTCTTCAACGAACGTTTGAATAATAAATAATAATTTACTATCTCACTCAGCATAACCCTTGACGCAAAGTTATTCTATGAACGATTTAACTTACCGTTGTGATTTATACTTAATTTATGTACCAATTTTTCTTTCTAAAAGGGAATGACAAGAAATTTGAAACATTAAGAAGCACTTTAAAGTATTGGAAATATTTAAAATTAATATTTCTGTTTAAA
The DNA here is from genome assembly GCA_963932465.1 of Maratus speciosus. Lineage (NCBI taxonomy): Eukaryota > Metazoa > Arthropoda > Arachnida > Araneae > Salticidae > Maratus > Maratus speciosus. The sequence goes on along the minus strand of OZ010787.1, from coordinate 503,839,360 downwards.
ATAAAAATAACAGCTTTACATCAATTTTAATGTATTACTTTTTGTGATTTTTTGCCTCCGATTTAACCAATGTCATACAATATATATATATATAAGGGGTAGCATGGATTCTTTTAAATGCATTTTTTGATATAGACATATTTTTCTGAGTTTTGCCATAGTTAAAGTTATTTCAGATTGTGCTCGATGGGGGCAAAACTCTTTTGTTGGACACAGTAAATCTAGTTGTTGTGTTATTTTATTCATATTCATACTTTTTTTTAAGAAATAATTTGAGTGTTAAAAGTTATTTACATGGAATTATTAATATATTGGCAAAAAACAAGCGAAAGCGTTCAACAAATAATAAATTAAAGAAACTGATATGACTAAAAAACAAGTCAAATTCAGAGATATTGCCCTACTCTGCACTCTCTAAAAGACATCCCAGGATCGGTTAAGCTACAAAAAGATGAAAAAGATCACTTGCTTTTTCCGCCCCAGCTATATAAACAAACATTTCCTTCGTGTCCCGCAACCGCTTCTAACTCCCCCACAATCCGCCCCTCACTAGGAACATCCGTTTCGTCCCCTAAAAAGAACTTGTGATTGCATTCCCAGATGGATGCAATATAGTTTCGGATTTTGTTTACACACCCTGCACTAGTGGCCATAACTTTCGGTTCCGACCAGTTCGGACACCCTTTGAAACCAAAGAGTCCGCTGTTTGATAAACAGGATGCAGGTGCCCAAACGTATGTCTGTTAGAAATATTTTCTCCAGAAGCAAATCTGCAAAATAAAGCGAAGTTTACACTCCATACTAAATAAAAAATAAAGAAAAGAGATTTCCAAACCAATAGCACATTCGATATCCGCCCACAAAAGTTGCAGGATCTTTAGATTGGCCAAAATTAGTTAAAACTATGAGAAAGAGGGCCTGTGAGGGGGAGGGCAAATACCATGCTATAACCACCCAAGAATAGTGGTAGCCACATTATTACTTACAGATCATCACATCTTTTGACGCATATTTTCTCAGCTCCCGTATTTTCTCAGCTCCCGAACTTAGTCCAAAAACCAATAGGTTAGTTAAAGGTAAGAACTTCTCTTTATTCTTCTATTCTTGCATTTAATCATTTTATAAATTCACTTCCATAAAAAGTTAAAAAAATATATATTTAGTATTTAAAACATTCAAAACAGTTTCGTTTCTTTAAAATTTATATTACTATAATTATTAAAAGTATTTTAATAGAAAATAAAGATTCCAAGCACTGTTGCTCCACGACTTTTTTTTTTTTTTTTTAACTAACCATCTCCCCCTCCCTTCTCCCCAGAAAAAAAAATTGCTTCAATAATTTGATAACTGTACTTCTCTAAAATTCAGTATTTATAAAAATAATTACAATTTGTATCAAATATGAAAGATAAAAATTATTCTCTTAAATTATTATGAATATCCTAATTGTTAAATTTATTTGAAAGTTACTATTTTGTTTCATTAAGTTCCTGATTCTAAATACAATCATTAAACAATTATCTATTTTTTTAAGAGTGTCCAATACTGGAATAGTTCATTATAGGAATTTAATGTTTTTTATTTAAATCTGCTATTACAATTAAAATTTGATTCATTATGGGAAATGTTTCTATGAGATTAGTTAAATATTTTTGTTAAATAGATTTAATATAATATTTAAAAAAACTGGAATATAATAATTATAATAAGATTCCTTAAGGATTTTTTGGCACATTTACGCTACTTACTATATTACTTTAAAGCAAAAAATGATATGATTTAAGTCTTATATTATTTTATTAAATAGTGCACATGGAATCATATTTAGTCAAAAACTAAAATTAGTTTTAAAGTTATTAATGAAATTGTTTATCAAAGTCTACACAATATTAGAATTTATGTATCTATATAGGTATTTTATATAATTATATATAACATTCTATAGTATTCTGCTGCATTGTGCAAATATGTATGGAATGTATTTTAGTCTATGAATTTTTTCATTGCATTTTACATCTGATACTTTAATTTATAAGCCCATTTTGGCTATATAAAATTATTTTGATTGGTTGAAAAATACAGGATAAATATAGCTGCTTACGTGCATTTTATGATGTATTTAATTAAATTTTATTTTATATACTATTATTGTTTTCTGTATCAGTGCAGCATATTGCATTCTTTTGAAAATTAAAATGCTTCTATTGTAACATCTAATTTTAAGTTATTTTATTATCTTAGATTTTTAAATTGTACCATTAGTATTATGTTGATAGAAGACTGTTGTTAGTATAGGGTAGATGTAGTAATGAAGTTAGGATTATTATATATAGAAAATTGTAATTATTTTGAGATTTCTTAGTGGGTTCTATATGCCAATTAGATTTACTTTAATATTGTTTTAGTATAACAATTAATGTATAGTATTATTACATGCCATCTTCATTTTGAATTTTGGTTAATACTGTTATATGAACTTGTAAGATAAATATTTTTAATTTGCATATTCATAAATGTAAATGATCATTTGTGTTGGTTTATAATGGTTATATAGGGTAGATGTGCCAGTAATGGACACCCTTTAATGTTTTTAATTCATAAAAAAAATAACCAATAAAAATGTAGCTGTAATTATTTTTTTCATAACTCCCCCTTGCATGTTTTATAATCTGGGTTATTGTTGACATTCTTAATCAAACAAATCAGGAAGCAGAAAATAATCTTTCAAAGTTCAACTGTTTTTCAAGTGAAAATCTTAATGAAGATAATAATCATTTAATAATTCATTTCTTCATTTGATAAATTTATATATTCTTTATTTATTTTCAAAATGTTTCTGTTTGAGTAGTAATAGAAAACTTTGAATTTTATCCTACTAATGGCCAATTACAAAATTTCATTTATTTTTAAGTTTGTAAGACCAGTGTCCATTACTGGAATCAGGGTTGGCAAGTTTTTGACATGCGACGGTTTAAACCGATTTTAACCATGGTTAAAACCGTCGTGTCAAAAATGTCACAAAGTGTCAAAAACCTAATTTTAATAAAAATAATAGCAAAAGAATTATTTAGCAGAGTTAAATAGGCTTTAAACAATAAATTCTAAGTAAAACTGCATAAATACATTAAAATTGTGGGGTATAAACTGCAGAAATACATTCTTGAAACCTATTTGCATAGGCTATGGTAAACTGTAAATTGATTGTTGCATGATTTTTTTAAAACAATTTGTGAATAAAAATTACCTAACTCTTATTTAATGATTTAAATTATCATTAATGTATGCCTTTAAGATGAACAGAACAGTTAATAAATCCTTAATTATTTGTAATCATTAAAACTAGATAGGTTTAATCTAAATTTTGCAGAGATAAATAAATTGTTTAGATTTTTTTCATTTTTTTATGGCTAGAAGCACAGAGTAATCTATCACAATTGGTATCTAATGAGCGTATTTACTTTCCTTAAGATAGAGCAAATTCAAAGATTCCCTTCCAGTACAAAACAGCATTGCTATTGCAACAAAACCAATTTTTTTTTTGCTTTCCCCCTATTATGTTCTTATGGATAGGGTTGTTTAAGGGGCTATTTCACTAATGTGTAAACACCCGCCTGCTAATGTTATTCCTATCCCTGTAATTTTTTTTTTAATATCTTGTTTGAAATTTCATACTTTTTAATGATTTTTTTCAAAGTAGAAATGAAAACCCCCACTCAATAATGTCAATTCTATGGCAGAAATTTTGTTTAATATTTCAATATTTTTAAATGTTTTTTGTATTGGATAACAAATGTCGATCTCTACAAAGGCTGTTTTTTAATTTTTCGATTTCATTTGCAGTTTTTATTATTATTATTAGGATACTTTCCCTTTTGGAACAGGTTTCAAACTAAGTTAAGCATTTTTTTTTCTTATTGGTATAGTGAATTATTCTTTGTCCCTAATTTTAGGAGATATTTCATAAATAATTTCATCAGTAAGAGGTGATTGTCAGTCACTAACAAAAATTAATATTGGGATAAAAGTATTAAAATATCATATTTTATCATTTAATCCTAACATTTCATTCTTTTCTCATTTGTAAAATAAATTTGAAATAATTTATTTTATTATTTAATTAAATTATTATTTAATTTTATTATTTAATTTTATTATTTAATATTATTTAATTAAATTTTGCAAGAAAGTAACGAATATATAAATTTATTAAATGCAGCATGTTCATTAAGATTGTCATTGAAAAACAGTGGAACTTCGAAACATTATTTTTTGCTTCCTGATTGGTTTGATTAAGAGTATCAACAATAATGCAGGATTAAAAAATATGCAAGGGAGAGTTATAAAAAATAATAATAAAAGTAACCAATAAACTTTTATTGGTTATTTTTTTTTTTATAAAATAAACACATTGAAGGGTGTCCATTACTGGCACATCTACCCTATAGTATGTATATATATATATAACCATTATAGAATATTACAAATTAGCATCTATTTTAAATATAAATTATAAATTGAGTATTAAGACATGGTACAAACATTATTTGGAACAACAATTAATAAATTAAATAATTATCAATTAAGTTTTAAGACCAGACCCAAATACTTATAAATGAAGTATTAAATAAGATTCAAACATTATAACTTTTAAATTTGGTAAAATATTAATATGAACAGGAAGTTGAATGCATAAAAAAAATATAGGAGATTAGAAATTATATATGTGTATAAAAGCTTTTATATAGTTATTTCACAGAAAATTTATATAGGGTAGATGTGCCAGTAATTGACACCCCTTGATGTTTTTGGTTCGTAAAAAAAAAAATAACTAATAAATATTTAGCTTTAATTAATTATTTTTTTTATAATTCTCCCTTGTATTTTTTATAAAACTGGGTTATTGTTGACGCTTTTAATCTAACGAATCTGAAAGCAGAATATAATTTTTCAAAGTTTCACTGTTTTTCTGTGAAAATCTTAATGAAGAGGCTTCGTTTAATTAATTTATATATTATTTATTTTCTTGCAAAATTTGAATGTTTTTGTTTGAGTAGCAATATAAAAATTAGAATTTTTATACCAATGGCCATTTACAAAATTTCATTTATTTTTAAGGTTTCAAGAGGGGGTGTCCATTACTGGGATGGTTAATTAGTCATTTTCCAGTAATGGACACCTCATGTAGACATTGCTAAAAATGCAATTTCAGTCATGTTTATAGTGCATAAAATATTTTGACTTAACTGCAAAACTAAATAATCAAATTTAATTTTTAAATTATACTTACAAAAATGTAATAACACCAAAACTATTAATTTCAATATTTTATTCTTTTTTTTCTTCATGTATATGTACCCCTTGCATATTTTATAATCTGGCAATCAAACCAGCCAGGAAGCAGAAAATATTGTTTAAGAGCACAGTCAAAGAGGGGCTGATAGGGCTTAATCCCTCTCCGTTTAAATAAAAACAATTAAATTACAGAAGCTATTAAAAATCTATTTTCTGTCTTAAATGTTTCCTTATTCACCTCTCACGGAAAACAAATGTAATATTAATGAAAGTTATAGATAATATTCATGAAACAAGTAAATGTGTAGATCAGTGGCCTTAAACATCAGTTCTACAGTTTTATTTTGAAATTATTTTATTTAGTATTTAAAATATTCAACTCGCAATATCATTTCTTTCATATTTGTAATATTAATTAATATAAATGATATATCAAGTAGTCTCTGGAAGATTGTTAAAATCAATGAGACAAAACTAAACACTAATGTTCCAAAACTTTTTTTTTTTAATTACCTTTTAAATCCCCCACTGTTTCAATAATTTGATAGCTGTAATTGCCTAATATTTAGTATTTTAAACTATGCATCTAAAATAATTAAAACGTCGATCTTATGATAATTACAATAATTGATGCAAACAGCAAATGATTATCACAAATATTTTATTCATTACTGGTATGCTAATTGTTAAATTTATTTGAAAATAACTATTTTGTTTCATTAGTATGTATTCATTAAATTCTAGTTCTAAATACAGTCATAAAAACAATTATATTTATTACTTTTTATGGGGGTGTACATTACTGGAACAGAGGTGTCCATTACTGGGCTTTTGGGTGTTTTGATATATTTCTGTTATTTAAAATCAAATTTAGATTCATATTGGGAAATGAGACTATAAGAATGGTTAAATATTGTTGATAGGTTAATATAATATTGAAAAAAAAACTGGAATATAATAATTACAGTCAACTCTGTGAAATCTGCACACTTATAAATTAGGAACAACTGTACAAAAATTACAATTACAATGGACAAGAAAAACATAATGTAACATTGGTTTAATAAATTTAATAATTAAGATTAAACAAAAGTTAAATTATATACAATTTATTGATTATTCATTATTTTAAACATTCGCACAACACAATGGTAATTTTGGTTTGTTGTCAATAATTTTTTTCTGTAGCCTATGAGCATTCATTACTTTTTGAACCGAGATAAAATTTTGTTACTCAAGGCAATTTAAATATTTATATCCAATTTATATTTAAATATTTATTCATTGAAAAATTGATAACAACAAAAAAAAGTACCAAATTTAGCTTTTGAGCAATTTTCATTGTTTACTTTACATTCCAACATGTAGTGCGAATAACAGGCATTTGCGGATTATACATAACAGAGTTGACTGCTTTAATAAAAAAATAATTTTAAAAGAAATTCCTTAAGGGTGTCCATTACTGGCACATCTACCCTATATGTACATTATCATAAATGATTTCATTTGTTAAAGTGGTTTATTATTGTAAAAAGTTTCGTTCTTTTTTCTGTATAATTCTGTGTTATGAATATTTGCTAAAATATAAATTTAATTTCAGCTATTGGAAATCGATGACGATTTGTTATATATATATATATATATATATATATTTATTAATTTACCGTGCAATAACTACTATCTAAACTTGTTTTTTTTTATTATTCATTCCTATTTTAGCATTGGTTTATGTTGTCGTTATATTCAAATGTTTCTCATTTATTTTATAATGTAAACAAGCCAGTAATCGACATCATAAACAAATTTCTTTTAAAATTATTTTTTAATTAATAACTAATTATTATATTCCAGTTTTTTATAATCTTTCAACAATATTTAACCAATCTTTCAGTCACTTTTTCTATTTTGAATATATATATATATAATGATTAGTTAAATTAATAATAGTTAATCCAGATTTATTATGCATAATGTCTGTGTCATGTATTGATACTCAATTTATTAATTTTTATTAAAAAAAGATGATGAATTGTAATATTATATAATGGTTATATATATATATATTGTATTAACAAAAATAAATTAAAACAAAGATTCCACTTGTAAATACCCAATATTTCAGTATTGAACACCATACAAACAATAATAGGTAGATGTAAATTTCCAACTGGGCGAAAAATGTCCGGATCAGGAATCGAACCAGGGATCTCCTGGCTGAAGCCACCAGTGCTCTGCCATCTGAGCTATCCCGGACGAATCTGGTGGAACTTTTTCACCCAGCTAACCTTAATGATTACGGCATCTGGTCTGAAACGTGGTTCTGCACAACAGAATAAATCTCAGGTAGTGGAATTCCAGAAATCGCTGGATATGAAATTACATTAGATCTAATCTAAAATAATAGGTAGTATTGACTCTCAGCCACTTTAACAGGGCTGAGCGCCCGGCGACACTTTTAAACCTTTCCGATGCGCCCGGCTGCCCTTTTTAATATTTCCCATGCGCCCCGTGGCAATTCAAATTATCCCTGGAAAATATCGCAAATTCTAGGGACTCTAAACAAACCAGTTCAAAATATTTTTTTGTACCTTGTTTTTAAGTGGGCACTTAAGTGTGCCCTTTTTTTATGTTCCCTTTTTGAAAAAATGCCCCCTTTTTTTAGAATAGAATTCCCTTTTTGAAAAATGTACCCTTTTTTAGAATGGTGTTCCCTTTTTGAAAAATTCCCGCCTGGCGTCCCTTTTTTTCTAGAGTCAACACTAAATAGGCAATTGTTTTTAATAGTTATATTTAGAATCAGAACTTAATGAAAACATCTAATGAAACAAAATAGTCATTTTCAAATAAATTTAATGATTATGATATCAATAATTAATAAAATGACAATTTGTGAGCATAATTAGTTGTTGAAATTAGATATTGTCATTATTATCATTAAATCCATATTTTAATTATTTTAGATAGAAGGTTTAAAGTACTGAATTTCAGAGAGCTAGAGTTTTCAAATTATTAAGACAATGGGGGTAGGGGGGGGGAAGCAGGAAAGTAAAATAAAATATAAAAAAAATGTTTTTGGTGTATTAGTGCATAAAATTTTATTCCTAATTCCAAATCGTAAAATTTAAATTTCCTCAAACTACTTTATACTTTATTTATAGTAATTAGTAATAAAAATATGAAAGAAGTGAAACTTTGGGTTGAATGTTTTAAATAGTAAATAAAATTGTGACAAAATTGAACTACAGAATTTACAAACGAGGCTCCTGATCTGCAGATTTACTAGTTTCATTACTATTATAATTGTAATTAATAATCATAGTATTTTGTATGTACTGACAAGGGAACCACTTTTGGTGTTGCTCGCACCTAGCATTGAGACCTGGTACATTTTAAAGCCCTATATTACGAAGTTTGAGAATCGATAAAATTTTTCTGTTAAAATAATATTTCTTGATTTTACAGCAGCATAACTTTCTGAAAATGCAATTTTCGAGACCACTTATCGGACTATTAACATTGAAGTTTTTTAAAAAAAAGCATTACAAAATAAAAATTAGTTAATAATAAGTATAAAATATTGAAAAAAGTTTAAAAATTCCTTCAAAAACACACAAATTTGATTTTGAAAAATTGCAACATTATATTCACATTTTTGGCGGAGAAAAGGTTGGCGCTTTTTTTTCAAACGTAGAGCTTTCCGGCAACCCTAGCCAAATGTCATAGCTGTTTGTCTTGTGTGAAGAGAGGAACTTCACTAGAAATTGTCATAATTAGCCACAGTAATTTTTCTAAATTGTGTAAAAATATTGATTTACTGTATGATTACTTTTACCAAAGGACCCTCTAATACAGTAACATTTAATTTTAAACATTCGAAACTTTATTCCATTTGATTTCAAAAGCAAATTGTTTTCTAATTTTGTATTTCATTAAAAAAATAATTTTCAATGATCTTGAAAGCTTTTATCGAAATATATTTACTATTTATATATTTATCGTCTGCGTAGAAAAAAAAGAAAAAATCAAATTCTTGTTTCTTTTGCTATCAATTATTATCAAAGAAATCGCAATCTAATATAATTCTGTACGTACATTCAATCCCCGGATACAAAGGGAGGAAAGATTGTAGCGCCATATTTGGCGACTTAACTCACTTTTGGCGTGAAATAAACAAATAAAAATGTAAAAATAAAATATTAAAAGTATAAAAAAATATATAAAATATGATTTTAACAGAGAAATTTTATTGGTTCTCTAACTTTTATGTATAGGGCTACAAAATGCACCAGGTCTCGATGCTAGGTGCGAGCAACACCAAAAGTGGTTCCCTTGTGAGTATCTTTTGTTGTTGTTGTTGTTAGAGATGAATAATTAAACACTGAAAATGGAAAATTGATTTTGAAAAAATCATTTAACTTAAATTGTCTTCATTTAAAGGCTTTTTTAAGTCTTCTTAATCCCCTCCTTTTTCTATTCCTATGAACAATACTCCCTGTTTCCTGATTGGTTTGATCGATTGTCAGATTACAAAACATGCAAGGGAGGGTTATAAAATATGATTAATCTAGTTTATAATAAATTTGAGTAACCGCATAAAATTAAATTAAAAGCAGCTGTTTTAAAATTTTTTGTTTTTATTGCAGTCTGATAAGTGCAATTTAAAAATTAAACTTGATTACATAGCTTTTCAGTTCCATACACCATTATTAAAATTACACATCTTATAACAGCCATATGGCAGGGTTGCCGGCTTTTAGCCAGGCCAAAAAAAGCCGGCCGGCTTTTTTTGGTTTTAACCACTTAAAAAAGCCAGCTTTTATTGAAAAAGCCGGTTTTCTTTTTTTTTTTTAAGTTGGTTTACAGCTAATTCGTTTTAAATTTAGATCAATTAATTTTTAATACACATATAAATATTTTCTACTAAAAAAATTATAAATTTCTCTTAAATTTTGGCAAATAAATAAGTCTTTATAACTTCTAGAAGGCAGTTATGTCTGAAGAAAAAAAAAGTATATAATATTGAAAAAAATATAAGTTAGACTCCAAACTGGTGTTTTGAAATTACATAGCTCCACATATACTACACATTTTAAAGATTATATTTAATTAAACAATGACAAAATGTAGAACATCAAAATGGAAACATTCTTGTGTGTCCATATGGGGAGATAAAGTTATAAATGTTAAAAGAGAAATTAGAAAGGATATGATGAGGAGAGTTTGGTACATAAGTGTATAAAAAATAGAGCATTTAAATTACAAAAAATAAATAAAATTTTGAAAAGCTTGTTGCTTAGCATATTCATGCATATGCTATTCAGAATGTTTAGTAGTGAGAAATGGTGTTTTTATTATATGACTATGTACCTATAATTTTAAATGTTTACTACAAATAAATTAAGACTTGTATATTAATAGCTCTTAAAATTAATTAAGTAATAAAACATGTAACTAAGTAACCATTGTCCTAAAAATTTGGGGGGATGGGGGTTAAAGGTCAGTGTAAACCAGATAAAGCAGTTGGTAAGGCCCTTTTAAAATTTAGCTGACATATTTGCAGTTCGGACTACAAATCACTAGCAAAACCATCTAAGTTTTATTCCATTATTAATGTCTTCATTATTGAGAAATTGGGTTACTTATTATACTCTAAATCAATTAAATGTCATTAAAACTAATTAAAAACACTTTAAAATGTGTAGTTTATGATTACAATGTTCCATTGTATAAAAGCCAATTATGGCCAAAAAAGGCCAATTTTGGCCAAAAAAGCCGGTTAAAACCAATAATAGCCGCCGGCGTGGCTTTTTTTAAATTTTAGCCGGCTTTTTTGTAACCCTGTCATATGGGGTGACATGTCTATAATATTGGAAATTGTTGAACATGCCAATAATGGACACTGATCCTAAAACTTAAAAATTAAATTAATTGTTGTAAAAGACCATTAATATGGTAGATGTGCCAGTAATGGAAACTCTCCAAAGTTTATGGTTATAAATGAACCAATAAAAATTTAGCTTTTGTTATTATTTTCCTAATTCCTCTTTGTATGTTTTATAATCTGGGTTATTGCTGACTCTTTTAGACCAATTAGACAGCAGAAAATAATGTTTCCCAGTTCTACTGGGTTTTTTTTTTTTTTTATTGCTTCTATAGTAATTTTTTTTTTTTTGACAATGTTAACATACTGCTTTTACTGAGTCCAATTTAAAAAAAGCACAATGATTTTTTTTAAATTTCAGAAATTGAAATTTTTTTTTCAATTTACAAATAGAATAAAATAATAAAGATATGCTAGGTGCAGAATTTTTATTTTCAAATATTAATTTTAGTTGATTGTACAAAATCTTGAACGTATGCTTTGGTTAATGGCATATTTATAGTAATTCTTGCAGAAATTCCGAAGGGCGATCAAACCCAGGTAATCCCTCCATTGGCTATGGCCTTTCCCGTGTCCATGGCTGGCATGCTTAATTAGTAAATTTCACTAAGTTACAAAATTTGTAATGGTCACTTCATGTGGTCATTAAGAAAAGTGCAATAAAAGTGCAATTTCAGTAATATTCATAGCGCATAAAATCTTTTTATTTAACTGAAAAACTAAGTAATTAAATTTAATTTTTAAATTGCACTTACCAGAATGTAATAAGCTAATTTTTATAAATAGCAGCTTTTGATCAATTTTATGTGATAAGTAAAATTTTCAATATTGTAATGAGATTAATTTTTTTTTATAACTCTGCCTTGCATGTTTTATAATCTGTCAATCAATCAGGAAGCCAAGAATAATGTTTAGGTACATTGGGAAAAAGAGCGGTTTAAGCCCCCCCCCTCCCCCCACACCCATTTAAATAAAGGCAACTTCTAAAATCACACAAGAAGTTAAAAATCCATTTTCTGTCTTAAATGTTTTGTTATTCATTTCTCACAAAACAACTTTGTACATCAAAAAATACTATAATAGTGATGAAATTTATAGTAGTAATGAAATTAGTAAATCTGCCGATCAATGGTCTCAAAATGTCAGTAAGGCAATTTTGAAATCATTTTATTTAGATAAAACACTCAACATGTAATTTGATTTCTTTCATATTTGTAATACTAGTTACTACAAGTAATATATCAAGTAGTTACTGGTTGATTAACTTTAAAGAATAATGGGAAATAACATTCCATGCACTAATAGTCCAAGTTTTTTTTTTTTTTTTTTTTTTTTTTTTTTTACTAACCTCCCTAAGACCCACATTGTGTCAATAATTTGATAACTGTAATTCTCAGAATTTCAATATTTTAAAAATATACCTAAAATAAATAAAATGTTGATTTTGTGACAGTGACAATAATTAATTTAATTAATATACTAATTGTTAAATTTATTTGAAAAAGATTATTTTGTTTCATTAAGTTCTTATTCTAACTACAATCATTAAAAAACAATTGCTATCTATTTTTCAAGATGTCCAATACCGGAATAGTGGGTGTCCCTTGCTAGAATTTTGAACGTTTTGATTTATTTTTGTTATTTGAAATTAAATTTTTATTCACATTTCAAATATGGCTATGATAATGGTTAAAAATATTGCTGATAGATTAATATTTTTTTTAAACTGGAATGTAATAATTATAACTAATAATAAAAATAATTTTGAAGATATCCCTTAATAAAATTAAGATTGTGCAAAATAATCCAGATTATAAAACATGCAAGCAACCATTATGGTTAATATTAATGCTGAATTTTTATTGGTTATTTTATTTCTATTAACCAAAAACTTTGGAGAGTGTCCATTTAATAGCTTATATTTTATTATTCCAATACTAAAGAAATAACTGATGATAAAATTAATATTCTTAGTATTTATTAGAAAAATTGAAAATATATAAGATTTTTTTTCTTTTGGTGGATATTTTAAGCTGTTATTGCACATTAAAAATTAAATGCTTTATTTTCAGTTTCTATGAAGTTTAGAAAATTATTTTAAATTTGTATAAAGTTTGCTAAGCATTATTGCTGATCATCATTTTGCCATATTTATTTTCAAATTACAAATGAAAAAATTCAAACGCAGAAGAAATAATTAAGTTTGTTGTAGTTTTATTTAATTAAAAAATATATATATTGGAAACGTGACTACTGCAATAATTTTTCTAGAAAAGTCTACGTTTCCTTTTAATGTGATAAACAGATAAGTTAATTTTTTATAAATATACATAACAGCTTGCTCCCTGATTAAAAAAATTATATATATATATATGCTTGATTCTTAAAATTACGTGAAAAAATAAACCATACTTACCCTTTCTCTCTCTTAAAAGATTAAATGTAATAGATTAAAAAGAAATAGGTTTTGAAATTTTTTTTGCTATTTATTATGGAAAATACTAGTATCTTTTTCTTTTTTGTAGGATATTGAAAAAAATCTTTAAGCAAACAACAATAGAATGTACCAATGTCCTATTTGCCTTGAGAGAAAAAGAAATATTAAAAGTTATTTTCGCCATTTCCAAATTCACACAAATAATTCAAAATTCCAATGCAATGTTGAAAATTGCACAAGTAATTTCAAAAATTATTCCTCATTCATATCACATTTGAAAAGAATTCATGGAAATCTTAATGTACCTTCTGCACTACCCATTATAGGGGATGATAGAATTATTGAATGCTCAGTTACGCTCTGCCAAAAGAAAGTTAACAGTCTTAAAGAATTAACAAAGCATTATAGAGATGAACACTTATGTCATGGTGTTGCTGTCAACTGCCCATTTAATAAATGTAAATCTAAAATTAAAACTGCTGGATCATTGTCGGTTCATCTTTCAAGATATCATCGAAATGATGAAAGTCATATCGACTCATATTCTGTGCAAAATATTTCTGCTGCTTCATCATCATTGATTCAGGATGAAAGTATTAGCAAAACGTCAAATATTAATGCACAAGAAATTTCTTATATGGTACAGGGGGAAAATACATTTGAAAGTTTGGATGAAAATGATATTGAACAGTGGGGGTATGATAACTTTCTTCAAAATTTAGCCTTATTTTATCTTAAACTTCAGTCAAAATATCTAGTTCCAAGTAGTACCATTCAGCTTATTGCAGAAGAGCTAAGTAATTTTTCTAACATTCAAAAAGACATTTTCCTTTATAACATTAAAGAAAAACTCCAATCATATAATGTTGAAGAATCTGTTATCAGTGATTTATGCAAAGATTTTGCTAACAATGATTTTTTAACGGAATATCACAAAAAAGGTCAATTGCGTTCTGCTTACTGCAGAAATTTATTTTTCAAAGAAAAATGTAACTACATTGAACCAGTTGAAGTCTATTTGGGATTAGATAAAAACAATAAAAAGTGTAGTTTCTTTTATATACCAATTTTAGAAACATTAAAATCAATGCTAATTGACAATTCTGTGTCTGAATTTTGTAAAGTAGACTATAATACATATAATGAAACAACATTTTCTGATTATACAGATGGAACAGTATTTAGGGAAAATGCATTACTTAAAAAATTTTCACATTTTCTTCATATTATCCTTTACCAAGATGCATTTGAGATTGTTAATCCATTGGGAGCTTCAAAGACAAAATATAAAATTATAGCATTTTATTTAATTTTAGGAAACATTCCATCCTATTGTAGATTAAAGATTGAACCAATGAAATTAATATTGTTATGTTACGAAAAAGATTTCAAGTATTTCAGTATGCATAAAGTATGTGCACAGTTATTATATGATTTAAAAATCTTAGAAGAAGGCATTACCGTTGGAGAAACAAATTATAAAGGATCATTATTGTACATTTTAGGAGATAATTTAGGCAGTCATGCAATTGGTGGTTTTTCTGAAAATTTCAGCACTGGGAAATACTTCTGTAGATATTGTTTGATTTCAAAGAAAAAATGGAATACATCCTTAAAACACAAAGCACCTAATCGCACTGTTTTGAATTATACAAGAGATGTAAATTACGTAAATCAAAACGAGTGTATTGAAAGACATGGTATCAAAGTTAATTCTCCTTTTAATGATTTACAATATTTTCATGTATGCAATCCAGGTTTACCACCTTGCATTGGTCATGATTTGTTCGAAGGAGTAGTACAGTATGATTTAGGACTGTACTTGAATTATATAGTTAATAACGTTAAATGGTTGTCTATTGAAACTTTAAATAGAAAAATTCTCTCTTTTAAATATTTAGGCAATGATGCACTTGATAAACCGCCTATTGTAAATTTAGCAAAAAAAAAAAAATTACAGGACATGCAATTCAGAACTGGTGTCTTTTAAGAAATCTTCCCCAAATAATAGCAGAATACATACAGCCGTCAAGTGAAATTTGGTATATTTTCTTGCTCTTACAAGAAATTGTGGAATTAATATGTGCTCCTAAAGTAACTTTATGGCAGTTAAATTATCTTGATGACATTATAAATGAATATTTAAATCTACGCAAAAATTTCTTCCCTGATGTAAAGTTAAGACCAAAACATCATTATCTCACCCACTATGCATCGTTAACAGTACAATTTGGTCCTTTAATTAACTTATGGACTTTGAGATGTGAGAGTAAGCACAGTTATTTTAAAAAATGTGCCAGATACTCATCAAATTTCAAAAATATTCTCTTTTCTTTATCTGAAAGACATCAGTTATTACAAGCATACTTAACTTCTGGAAGTTTATATGGATCAGTCATTGATATAACAGATCCTAGTTTGTTTAACATTGAACTTTACAATGAAGAAATTGGAAAAGTAGTAACAGCGTCAGGTATTCTAAATAATAGAGGCAATATTTATCAATGTTTCAAAATAATTTATAAAGGTACGACCTATAAAAAAGGAGACGTCATCATAGTTGGGATGACTAACCTTACATTAAATTACATGTTTGGTGAAATCATGTTTTGCTTATTAAGCAAATCACAGCTGTACCTTATTGTCAATCATTATACTGGTACTTTTAACGATGTAATCAGAACATATGAATTAATAAAAAACTCGGTTATTTCTTGCATTGCTATAAGTAATTTATTAGATTATTTACCAATCCCTGTAAGACAAATTGGTAGGAAAAAAATTATTAAGTTAAAGCATAGTATATGCAGACCTTTACCTTGATGATAAAAATTTTTGGGGATAAATTAATTCAATTTTAACTTTTTTTTTATACTTTTTTTAAATATTAGTTTTATTTATATAATTTTATACAGGCGTTATATGTTATTTATTTATTTTTTTTTTTTTTAAGGGATAATGCCTCTAATCAAAATTTGGAATTTTGATAGAACAATTAAGAAACTAGCAATCGTAAAAAACTTAGAAGAATTAAAAATTATAGCAAAACAAAAATTAAATTACAATGAAAATATATCGGTGAAAGTTCTATTTGAAAATGATGGAACTGAAATTGAAACGGAAGAGGAGTTTCAGTATTTACTGGAAGATATTTCACAGATAATCTTGCAGGTAATCCCAGAAAATGAAAACTGGGTGCCTCCTAGAAAAGAAAACCCAAATCTGGATTTAGCAAGTATACCAAGCACATCAGTGGCTCCAATTATTGTGCCTGAATCAGCTATTATAATGCAGCCCTCAGATTCAATGCACTCATTTCAAACTTCTGGACCTTCAGGAATTGACATTCATGATCCCGTAGAAGGTGTTTCTGGCTTTTTAGATATAAGCAGCACATTTGAAATTCCATGGGAATATTTCTCACAGCGCTTCATAAATGATTGCGAAGCGCAAAAAGTCCCGAATCCAGCTGATAGGAGGGAGGTCATCAGGCAGATTGTTAATAAAATTCGGGAAATTAACAAAAATCCCCCAAGAAAATTTATAGAGAAAGTAGCCATAGATATGATAAAAAAATACCCAATATTGTCTGATTCTGTCGGCCCTCAAAAATGTGCCACGCTGTTCACACAGATCGAAAATCGAATCCATCACTGCAATAGATTGGTAAAGCATGATAATAGAAAAATTAAATTTCCTAGTGAAACAAGTAGATCTATTGCAGTGAAATCCGGGGATAAACATGGTTGTCGCCAATGGCAACCATTAGAATACCCAGAAGGTGAAAGCGCAACTTCTCAAAATGAAATAAAAGAGTGGTTGAAACTCCAATATAAATTGTCCATCGACAATGATGAAATTTCAAATAAAATGGCATTGACTTACCCCAGTCAAAGGATGTCAATAAACGATAAATCATTCAACCTAATTAATTTTTGTGAAGAATGGCCTTATATGTTTCAAAAAAAGTACTTTTTGCAGCATGCAAATACACTAATGAAATTCAATATAGAAGAAAAGTGGAGACAACAACTTTCTCTAACAATCCCCAAACTAATTCAACTGTTTCGCAGTGATACAGCCAAGAAGTATCTAAAGACAAAGTACCTCATGGAAGCCATAGACAAAATAAATGAAGAGGCTGAATCAAAAGTTGCGGAAGAATGTTCCCTTCTCCAGGCTCTTTTGAATCATTTTAGTGAGGACGAAAACCTGATAATTAACTATTTTGAGGTAAGTGATAACTTTTCAGTTTAAAATTCCATTTAATGATTGTTTATTTCTGTAGACATCTTAATTATAGATATTTTAAAGTCTAAGTTTGATGGAATATCGGAATTAGGTAATTACAATGATATTCCTTTTGTACTGAGGGGGAAGGGGAAAAAAAGATAAAATGTTAGAATAATGTGAATAATTAAAAAAAAAAATTACAACTAAAATAGAAACTAAGAAAGCAATAAAAAATAGATTATCTGCTTTTGTCTATGAGACTTTTTATATTTTTTACAATATTTGGGAAAGAATAATCTGCTTGTATCTGCAGTAAATTTTAAGAAGAATGCAGACATAAAGTTAGCATATATAATATAAGAGCGAGTCTAAAAATGAGAGAGTAATTATAGGAAATATTTATTTAGGACATTTTAGAGGGAAGTTACTAAAATTCTCTTTTGTATACAAAGATAACCCCGAAAGCCTTGTGCAAGGACAACCCGAATATCTTGCTCAGCCCTCCCCCTTCCCTGTTGGTAAAGAAGGGAAGGTGCAAAACCTATACAGTCCTTCACCCATAGGTTTATGGGGAACATCATGAAAAATGAACTAAATATGCTATCCTTCAGAATAGTGGTAGATTAAGAGATTCCCTTTATATAGTGTTGACTCTAGAAAAAAAGGGCCACCGGGTGGGAATTTTTCAAAAGGGGAACACTATTCTAAATAAAGGGTACATTTTTCAAAAAAGGGAACACTATTCTAAAAAAGGATACATTTTTTCAAAAAGGGAACACTAATCTAAAAAAAAAGGGCACATTTTTTTCGAAAAGGGCACACTGCATCAGAAGAGTTTAAAAAAGCCGCTGTGCGCAAAAAAGAAATAAAAAGGGCCGCCGGGCGCTGCACCCTGTTAAAGCTGCTTAGAGTCAACACTACTTTATAGGATTATGCTGAGTTGTAATTCAGAGTCGTGCCTTAAAATTATTAATTTTCTTTTCAAAAAGTATTTATTAACAATTTAATTTTATTTCAGAAAACAGATTCACTCGAGGATATATGTAATTCATTGAAGGAAAGTTTATATCCAGTTATAGCAGTTTTTGGTAAGACATATCTTTATAAAAGTGTATTATTAGTAAAGATGAAATAAAATTAATTTAAGCATGAAAATTTCTAATTAAAAGGTAGGAAATAGTGAAAATGTACATTTTGAATGGGCTGTTGAAGAGATTTGAAATAAGTTGTAGAGAAATTTTTCATAAATATTTACAATTTCTTTAATTAAAAAAAAACACTGTATTCAATATGCTTGCTTTTAACATAGATAAAATCAAGCTTGTAAATTTTTGAGAAATTTAGGACTTGTATATCTCAGTCTTATAAAAATAAAAAATAGTAGAGTTGTAATTGAGTATTCTTTACAACTGATACAAAGTTGTGTTAATGCAGGTATCGATTGAGATTTTTTTTTTTTTTTTTTATCTTGTTGTCCCTTTTTTCAAAAGTAAAATTACTTTTCTGAAATTTTATTATATTTTTGTGAAAATTTACCTTTTGTAGTAAAAGATACCAACTTAAATTCGAACCAAGCATTTATTAACAAAAACTTCTTTAAGTCCTTCTGCTAAAGTTTTTTCTTTCTGTTGTACTTGATTAGTTTGTAAATTATGCATTTAAAATCTAAGAAAAAAAAATTAATAGTATGTTTTTATGGATTGGAATCATTTGAAGGAGCCCTTCAATTTTTGCTTGTGTTGATTCATGTAATGATAGCATTAAAAGCAATCATGTTATACAATGTATATCAGTTGAAAATTAAGAAAATATCATTATGATACAATTCACACATACAGATAAATAAATGAATAAAAAGCTGTGGTAAACATTCATATCAATCAATAAAATTTAACTGGAATGGGAGATTAAGAAAAAAAAACTGTGCATAATATAATAGTAAAGTAAGAAACACATTTGAAATAACACTCCATACATCTGGTCATAAGATTTTTTGAACTGGTTTTTATTTTTGGTACTTTTTGGTTAGCCGGCACCAGTGTTATATAATATATACATATAAACATACATACATATGTATGTATATATATACATATATATGCATTTATAAATATATATGTATGCGTGTATACAATATATATATGTACAATAGTCTCTAAAATCCGCAATCTTCTGAAATCTGCATGCATTTCAAAATGTAAACAGTGAAAATTGCAATTAAGAAGTATTCTTTATAATCTTTATTCCAAATAACACTGAACGAAAATAAAATAATTTTTAACGTTTATAGGAAAATAGTAATGACACACAGGATATTACACAAATAAAATGCTTTTATTTCACAGAAAATTAATCACAACAAAATGTAAAATAGAAATCGATGAGATGTAAACAAGCGCAAAAAAACTTTTAGTAGTGGCATTATCTATCGACTGCTAAAGAAAATAGCGAATTAATTTATTTTATATTTCATGCAAGGCTTTAAGGCTGTTCTTAACTTCTCCGCTGAACAAGTGCAAAACGTTCTGACACATTTACAAATTCATTTTTTAACGGAAAGATTTAAAATTGGAAAGCCTGGCCATGGAAGCGATTTGGAATTGAACTGTTTTTTTGATTTTTTGATCAATCAATTACTCATTGAGTTATAAGCGATATCGATCACGTGACAACCCCGTTTTTCGCCCGCTCTTGAGCAATTTTTCTACTTTCGTGCGGAAATTCAGTTCAAAAGGTCCACTTTGACATTATTTTCTGAAAGATCTATTGTGTTTGCAAAAAAATGGAAAAAACAGCTCAATGACATAGTTTCTGAACAACAACACTAGCTAGTTTCATGCGTTTCCGAACAAAAATAAATTAAAACTTATGTCAGGAAGTTGCCCTTTTGAATTTGAGAACAGCTTTAATTCATGCATGACATAAAATATGACCTGGCTCTTTGTTTATTAAAAATGAGGATGAAGATAAAGATTTTTCAGGTAACCTTACCACAAGCTAAAGCATCTAAACGCTGTTGAATTATGTAAAAAATTTCAACCAGAGTTTTTAAAGAAGAAGAAATTGTTGAATGAATGAATAATAAAGATGAAGTCTTAAAATCATGTTGAAGATGAAGAAATTATTTCTTCAATAATGAACCCACCTGAAGATATTGAAACTGAGTCAGACAGTGGCTGAGAAATTTTTTTGTTGAAGGTTTGGTTTTAGGTGAAAATTTTGAAGTTCTTGGAGCAGCAGAGTTGTACAGACAAACAGGAAATAATGACTATTTACAGAATTCAAAAGGAACTTCAACAAAAGAAAATGGAAGTTCTCAACCAAAGGACTATATAAGAAATGTTTAAAAATTGCAACAAAAAATAATTTTGTGTATGAAAATGATAATGTACAGGTAAGTAAAAAATATTAAAGTTTTGATTTGCTTAAATTTAATTATTACATGCTCTTTTTGGAAATAAAAAAAGATAAGTTGAAAAAAATAAATAATTTAATCCAAAATTTGCAAAACTCTAAAATCTGCCAAATTCCAAAATCCGCACAGCCTCTGGTCCCAAGCTGTGCGGATTTTTGAGACTCTACTGTATATATAACACTGGCGCCCAGCTAACCGAAAAGTATCTTTTCCTTTTAATGCTTATTTTCACATGGATGAAGGATATCTAAGTAGCCTTGAAACGGCCATATGTGATTTCATGTCAAGGTGGTGTAATTTGTGCATTTCCATGCACATTATGCATTTAAAAGTGTACAAAGTGATTACTTTATGGATACTACAGAAGTTATTTTGTCACTTTTTGGGTGATTTAGATGAGTTATGAAAAATCAAAATATGTTGCCACAGCAGAATTTTTTTAGTATTTAACAACTCCTCGTTTAGTTGAGAGTTTTTATGTATTATTATTAGGCAGCGGATTGTATGCAATTGTATATATTTTTGAAAGCATTTTTACATTTAATCTGTGATAAATTATAATATGCTGTATAAAGACATGTTCAACTTCTAGCAAATTGTAATTTTTTTTTTCATGACAACAAGGTTTATAAATGATTCCTTGTCACTATCTAAACATAAACAAATGTATCAAAGTGTAATTTTTTTTTTTACTCATGCAGCTTCTTATGTGATAAAAGCTGTCACCTCTAGATGTATTTTATCCAAATATAATAGACATATCTTGTTTTGGTTAGCTGCTTTAGATAATAAAACACAAAATTTAACTGTTGAAACTTTTAAAAAATACATATGTGAAATTTTTAAATATTTATTTGAGCGATATTGTCTGCATTTATCAGGAATTACATATTCTATTTCACAAATTTTAAGGCAATTATCAACGATATAATGTCATAAGCTTATATACTTAAGGCTCCTGTCCCTGCCCGCGAAGACACTCACGAGCTAATGCTAATCCTATGGGGAGGGATTTTTCTAATATCTCGTTTGCATTTCGACATTTTTAAATAATTTTTTTTGCATTGGATAGCCGAGGTCCGTCTCTAGGGCGCACCTTGGTTACTTTTTCGATTTTGGTCGCAGATATTTTTTAGAATGACACTTTCATTTTCAGAACCGGTTTTGAAAGTGAAAGTAACTTTATTAAAAATATCTGCGACCAAAATCGAAAAAGTAACCAAGGTGCGCCCTAGAGACGGACCTCGGCTATCCAATGCAAAAAAAATTATTTAAAAATGTCGAAATGCAAACGAGATATTAGAAAAATCCCTCCCCATAGGATTAGCATTAGCTCGCGAGTGTCTTCGCGGGCAGGGACAGGACCCTTAAGCAGTTGAAGATTTAAAATTATAATTTATTTTATCATTTAATGTAGATTTACTAATAAGAAATTCCTCATATACACGAAAATTTTGATTTTCTTTAAAAAATTGTAGAATTAATATTTTTATTTTAAACATTCTTATTTTATTATGAAATTGATACAAAAGTTTTCTTGTTTTTATTTATTTTCTCTCAGGGAATAATGTCCTAGAAAATCCACAAGCTGCTGTATGCATACATGGAAAGAGTATAGGGAACATCGAGAATTTCAATGAGCAAGTCATCATAGCATTTATTGCTTATTATGTCTTTAATTATAAATATCCAGGAAAACTCGAAGCCACATTAGAATTTATACAAAGGTACAGACTGAAAAGAAACATTATTTTAATTCAAATTTTGTATTGTAGTTTTTATCTTGTATCAAAATATTTTTTATACTTCTTGCAACAGTAACTTATCAATTAATGAAATTTTGATCAACATTGTCACCAAACATTTTCTAAATGCATATGATGTCAAAATTTGTAATTTCACGTACACAGTAAAACCTCTAAATAACGGAAACCTCTGGAGTGTGGAAACTGTCTGCTATTGAAAAACCTCAGATACAAAAATTGCTATGAAATGCTTCCTGTTTCATTAATTTACTTTTATATGTCCTAAAACCTCTATTATATAATTAATCAGAAATTATTATTTTTTTAAAGCAATGAAACTGAAATAAAAATTTTCATATGTTTATCACTGTTTATTACATTCTTACAAAAAAAAATCTGTTACAAAAGTTTGCTTTTGCTTGTGATTACATGTAATTTTGTTTTTCAATCTTTTTTTTTTTTTTTTTTTTTTTTTTTTTTTTTTTTACGAAAAAATTATGTAACTGCTCACTGTATTTTCCTGCTTCTTATAAATTCTCGATATTGCAGGAAGCATCTCCAGTTTCAGTGTCTGTTTCATTTTCACTAACAGAGTCCGCTTTTGTTGAAAATTCTGAATGAATATAATATAATTGCATACATCAACTGTTCTGATTCAGTAGGTAACTCATCATCAATATTAATGAAAATTCCGGTAGTTTCTTCACTCCTGATACATTTCATTAATTCACTTAATTCTCCATTTTGTGTCGGAAATGTGTGTTTCATTTTCTTTTAATATAAAGCATAGTTTTCTGAAACATTGTCATATGCTTCCTGGTTTTATGTTTTTTACAGCTGAGGAAATCCAAATTATACCATTGAGAGCATTAACTAATTTTAGACAGTTCTCAAGTGTATTAATAGAATCTAACTTTGAGAGAATGTGGCGTAATGAAAGCTTTCTATACTAGGCTTTAAAATTGTGTATTACGCCTTGATCAAGTGACTGGCATACTGAAGTTGTGTTTGGGGGAATAAACACAATTTTAGTATTATCCCATAAGTCCAATAAAATCAAATCTATCAGGCAAAAAATGTTGCACATAAGTTAACAGAAGTAT
This sequence comes from Maratus speciosus, assembly GCA_963932465.1. Classification (NCBI taxonomy): domain Eukaryota; kingdom Metazoa; phylum Arthropoda; class Arachnida; order Araneae; family Salticidae; genus Maratus; species Maratus speciosus. The sequence continues at coordinate 503,815,254 of OZ010787.1, read as the reverse complement.
CAACTCAGCTGTTTTTGCAGAAAATATTCATAATAGTTTTGTTTGTATTTTTCTTTACAAAACTTGAAAATTGAATGTATCAAAAATTGCATTTTGTTAATAACCTTGTTTTACACGCGAGCCTTTCAATATTTTAATTTAGAACATGAGTCTATGCCGTGCCGAAAATAATCTCCCGCGTGCCATAGGTTCGTCGTCCCTGCTATAAGAAAACCCTTAATAATTTTATTCATTTTCAATATTCTTGATTCAAACTTAAATGCTAAATTGTCATAAATTTTATCACACACTAAAGTACGTTTGCTTATGTAGTACATTTTAAGTATTGAAAACTAAGTTGTAACTGCAATATTTATCTAAAGAATTTTATTTTATTATGAGAAGAATTTCTGTCAAAATAATGCTTATAGAAACTTTAAATTTAGATTTCCTAATGTGCAGATGCAAAGATAATTAATTCCCTTGTAAGATCCAAGTTCTGCTTACTGGCACACGGATGTTATCAGAGAATATTGAAAGGCAAATGTAGCCTAAAATGATTAATAATTCATCTGTTAGGGGTAAAAAAACTTCCATTGGATACTTTCTTGATATAGAACTTTGCAAATGATAACAATGAATGATATTAATTATTTACATGGCATAAATTTGCTTTCTATACTGGTATTATTAAGTAGAAACTTAAATGAGTAGGAATTTTCTGCATCACGTGAATTGCTTTATAAAGCGTTAATTAATTAGGCAAGATTTTGTTTATTAAAATACCTTAGATATTCTTGACACTCAATCATTAAATTTTTTTTACCTGCAATGTGCTGTTTTTAATGTCTATTTTGTTCATTAACTTGTTTCAATCATATTTTTATATAATACTGATATTGATGTTTTTAAACATATTTTATTAAATAGTTAGATGATTAATTAAACATTTAAATTTTAGGTGCATTCTGAACATTGAGCCTGTTGAAGGAGGACACAAACGGGGAGGAAAGCGAAAAAGAACTACTGTCCATCCATTAGTTCTAAAGTTAGCAAATATGCTAAGATCACAGGAATCTGGCATTAGCACTGATGATTAAATTACGATGATTATATTCGTTATTACTCGCAAAAATATTTACATCTGAATATTTTTTTTTTCCTTTTTTACAATCATTCTCAATTGCTTTAAACTTTAATTTTGTATGAAAAAATTTTATATGTAGAGAATATATTTTTTTTAAAACATGTGCTTTTACAGTTATATGTAAATCGCTCAAAATTTTGTTGTTAATTTGGTCATTACTGTTCAGTACAGCTAAAATTCTTAATGATATAGCATTTACATCTTGTAAAAGTGAAAATTTACGTATAAACTGCCAAGAAATTTAAATTGAAAGGTTTATTCGTGACACTCCTTGATGTAGAAGGCCTACTTGAGAAAAGTTCTTGAACATTGTATTTCACATTGCAGGGTTTGAACAATATTTTTGTAATCTATAAAATTATCTTCAAAATCATGCGTTTTTTCTACTAGCACTTTTATGCTAAGCTATAAACCTTATTTTTCCTTTTACAATGTTATTCAATGTGTTTGTCACTTACCTTGTCTTGATTTTGTATCTTGCTCATTTTTTTTTAAATATATTTTTTTAGTATTTATTTAGTAAGTTTCAATTGATTTAAATCGTTTTAGAGAATTATATTCATGTAAGATTGGCCAAATATTGAAGTTTGACATATACTCTGCTCGAGTGAACAAACACGTTATTTCTCTACTGGCGTTGAGTTACTCTTTGAAAGTTCTTGTTAATGCAAACACAGAAGTAGAGACTGTGTTGACTGCAAGTGTCAATCCTTAAAATAATTTTGCTGTATATGAAAAATTGCACACTTTTAAGATTGTATAATTAAATACGCATAGTATTTTAATATGTTTTTGCTTTACCTAATCCATATATAAGTCAAAGTTTTTAATGCATATTAGAAACCTCTCTAATTAAATTTCTGTAAAAAAAAAAAAAAAAAAAAAAAAAAAGAAAAGAAGAGAGACATCAAAATTATGTTTTGCAGATTATGTGATGATTTTTTATGCAAAATGTTTCATAATTTAGAGCAAGCAGGTGATATAAAAATTATGTCAGTTTGCCGAACTTAAATAAAATATAAGTATTTGTGTAACTGATTTCTCTGTAAATTACTGAGCAGTTGTTCTAAATCGTATTGTATGTCAATTAAATGTTTATTATATAAATTATGAAATTCTAATGTCTAATACTAACATTTATCTTAACCTACAAAAAATATACATTATCTTTTTTTCATATCAAGTTTTAAATGTAATTTTTTTTTTTTTTTTACAAAGTTCTGAGCTTTTATAAATGAAACTATGTGTCTATAAAACAAGGCTGCGGAGTTGGAGTCAGACCCATTTTGTATATGTATGTTTATAGATAACAGACTTGTACATATTTTTGTTTGTACAATAAAATGTATTACCTATGTTGGTAAATATTCTTCATTAAGCATATAATAATTTCTATATTGTGTTACAATGCAAGTTTTGGAAACAAAAAACTAAATCTAATTTTTTATAAAAATATTTAATAATATATAAACTACATATAATGGTTGTCCTAAAATGGACTGACCAATTTTAAAAATTAGTAAATTAGAAATGTTGACAGTTATTAAAAAAATCTTGCAATAATGTAATGTAAGATATTATTATTTCAGAGAGATTCTTGGTTTTAGTTCCGAATAGCAGTGATAGATCACGCTTGTAAGCAATAAGGGCTTAAAAAAAGCACGATTTTTTGGACTCTCTTTTCTCTCGGCACCGATGCAAAGAAAGGATATTAAATATATGGAGTAGAATCTTAAGAAGACTGCATTGGTGACTGAGACCCTAAAACCGAGAATTTCAGTAAAAAAAACTCCTGACATCTAACATGCTCCCCTAGCAAGGATTTTTTAATAGCTAATTTAAAAATATGATACCTATTTGCAAGTTATTGTATTTTATAATTAGTTAGTCGATTTTAGGACACCAGGAATGATGCTAAATGGATTTTTGACATAATTAATTCGTATATATAACATTAATTGATTTTTTTTCAAGTTATTTTCAGCAGTGAAATTACGCTTGAAATTATTGAATATTTAATAAGTTTTTTATCACAATGCTAATTAAGCGTAGAATCAACAGAGCGAAAAATGTCCAAGTCGGGAATCGAACCCAGAACCTTGGAATAACTCTCCAAGTGCTCTACCATTTAAGTAACAAGGATGTCACCCAGCTTAGCATCTCTCATTCACATATGTTGGTAAGGCTGCAACTGCATCACAAGTTCGAAATGTCTACATGAGCACACAAACCTGCGGCATAACATGAGACACAAATAAACCCAGCATCGGTGAACACATATATAATGGAAGAGCACTTCCAAGGGTTCTGGGTTCGGTTCCCGGCTTGGACATTTTCACTCTGTTGGTTCTATGCTTAGTTAGCCTTGTGATAAATTACTTAATAAATATTTAATAATTTCAAGCGTAATTTGACTACAGAAAATTAATTGTAAAAACAATTTTATGTGTGTTTACTCACATTGGGTTTATTTGTGTCTCATGGAAATTGAATGGAGTGCTGTCGTCCCAGATCTGTCTTCAGATATCGAAAAAAGTGACAATAACTCGGTGCGAACCGAACTGATGCGCCAGCAACTTCTTTCATATGTTCGATGGGATGTGTTTGATTTGTGAAAGAAGCTGTTGGACCATCAGTTAGACTCGCACCGAATGATTGTCAACTTTTTTTTTTATATATCTGAAGACAGATCTGGGACGACAGCACTCCATTCCAACAAAAATCTTCAAGACGACTTGGAGACCTATCGCAATACGTTGGTGGCAACGTTCTGTGAAAAGGATACCCACCCTTTCGCCCACCAGTATGATAAATGACTCAATCTGCATTGCAACTACGTTGAATTGAAGTACTTGATTCTAATTGACTCCAGGCTATAAAATAATTTTATTATTCACAATAGTCTTTATTTTACAGCCCATCAGAAGTTGAAAAAAAAAACAGCCCTCAAAAATGCTTCATTTACAAGCATTATACTTTATATACAAGCAATAATCAAGTTTGTTTTCCTAAGATGTTTATATCCCTTAGCAAAACAAATTTCACTTTCTGAAGCCTAAATTGCAGCTAGCTTTAAAAAACAAGGCCTAATAGGAAAGTGCAGTTTCCATAACCCACAATCTTGAAAACAATGCTTTTTTTTATTTTTATTTAGCAATATGTATATAAAATGTGTACTAATAGAATAAATGATTTTTCCTTTAGTAATAAAATAAATGAGCACTTGAAAATAAGATTACAGCATTAAAAAAAGAAAATATTAATTATTTTTTAGAAAAATTTTACATGCACAAATTGGTACTTCTCGACCACTTTCCATAAAAAAAAAAATTGCCAAACTGTAGAATTTAATACCAATAATACTAAAGTGTGATGGCTCATTTGATTTTAATATGATGCACATATTCTAATTTTATCTAATTTGCAGATAAGTTTATTTGTTTTTTTTTTTAAGAGAATATTAAATAACTACTATGTCTCTGTTTTCTCTCACATTTTGAGAAAAAATTATATAGAACTGGTATTCTATTTTTATCTAATTTGCAGATAAGTCGATTTGTTTTTTTTAAAGAGAATATTAAATAACTGCTATGCCTCTGTTTTCTCTCACATTTTGAGAAAAAATATAAAGAACAGGTATCTTCCATCATGGAAAAGCAAAGGCAGGAAAAGTAGAGGGTTAAATTCCCTATCACCACCCCCACCATTGGAAATCAAATCTTTTTTTTTTTTCATTGTATTACAGTGTCTCTTTTATCAAGAATTTAAACTTCTTTGAATTATAAAATTCCATTTTATCCTTAACGTTTACTTTGGAATAATATGCATACACATTTTTAATTACGAAAAAAATATATATTTATAATGTACATAATTATTAATGAGATGCTTATCCTTAATTTCTCAATTATTTTGAATTTACTGAGTTAGAAAATATATGCCCCCCCCCCCCCCCCATACACACATACAATTTTTAAATTGCTTCGCTACTGCTTCCATCTACAGAACTTGATGCAATAAGTTATTTTCAAGATTATGGAGTTCTACCATAAAAACAACAAAAAAAAAACAAGCATTAATATGACTATAGTACCAGACTGTATTTACAAACAGATAAACAATGCTGATTTAACTTAAAAATTCATTTTGATAATTTTTTTTCCATCGTAAGTTCAACACTTTATATAAATTGTTTATGTACATTGGATAGGTTTTATCTGTTTAGATTTCCAATCTTAATTACAATCATTCTGTTCCTCATCATTATTGCCATTTATTTCTTTCCTTGGGAAATTTAATTACAACAGCAGTATACAGAATCATAAACAAGAAATTCTATGCAAACATGTTTAGCTCACATCTTTAAGAACAGGGGCTTTTATAAATTTTTTTGTTAGGTATGGTCTCAACAGTCTTCCACATTCAGGATACACAGATATCTGCCAAAAATCAGGAATCTCTAATGAATCTGACCCCTTGTGGTTTAGTCATAAAAAAAAGCAGAGGGTATAATGCACATGTAGTTAAAAAATGGAAATTAAAATTTCTCAAAATTGTAGAATGTGATAAAAAAAAATGTACTTTTATATATATATATATATATTAAGAGAAAGAATGTTCGGTAAAATTTTTTGAACAGTGTTATTACTGCTATCAGAATTTTACTAATGTTTAAAAAATGGTTTTTGCTAGTTGAGTAAGCTTTTATGGAATTTAATGTTTTATTACTTACAAAGCAAGCATTAAGATATTATATTAAATATTAAAAAATACAAAAGACACTTTGATTATGAATGATTATTATGTTAATTTCAAATAGTAATATTTTGTGTGCATAAAATAAGATGCAGACAAATTTTTTCAACCTTTCTAACAAAACTTACTTTTGTTTAGTTATGATTATGACAATATTTATTGAAAATAACACCCGCTAGTTTCATGGCATTTCCGAACAAAAATAAATTAAAATTTATGTCAAAGTTGTCCTTTCTGATTTGAGAACAAACACCCTTAAGCGAAAAAGAAAAGAAAGAAACGATACTACTTGTTTTTTAGTGTAAAACATGTTTAATTTCGCATGCGAAACTTCTTCATGTTGATAAACAATCTCTAACAACTACGTACTATTTAGGCAACTGAGCGAGTAGTTTTGATTGGTTGATTGTTGAGATGTTGAGAGCGTCGAACTTAACTAAGGAAATGACGTTACGTGTGTCAATTCTTTACTTCCTTTCATTATGTCACGTGCGTTTCATCTCCGTTTCATTCTTCCTCACGATTAAAAGAACAATAACAATAGTACAATAAATAAATAAAGTGGAGAGAAGACCGAGCTTAGCATACATTAAGGAAAAAAGATATATCTTAACGTCCGACATGCCTAAAACAGTCATAATTGTGAAAACAGAATCCATCTAAAACTTGCAATAATAATAATAAAAATGCGCTGCGTGCAATAGTCTGATAATGTATAAACCTGTCTAAAGCGGATTCTTTTTTCTGGGAGCTGCGTTTTTGTTTTTAAAGGTTTTACTGCATATACTTGATTACATACTCTATAAGCTTATCAATTCAAAACTAATACAGTTAAAAATGTGTAAAGAAAAGTAAATCCATTAATATGGATAGTTTATGCTTATAATTTCGTGTCAAAATGTTCTGAACAACGTATTTAGACTTAAGAATGGCGAAGAGTACGTACATTTAGCCGCGAAAAAGAGCAATATAATTAAAACCTATATTGAAATTAGTTCAATAAAAATCACAAACATATTCTTATATTTATGTTTCTCAGTGCATTTTTTTTTTTTTTTTTAACTTTTCAGAAGGATCTCCCTTTTTTCATCTCCCTCTGCATGCGCCTATGCAAACACGCCCCTTTTGAAAAGTTATTAAATATTTTTCAAATAATTCTGCAAATATGCAAATGTTAATTTTGGCATAAAACAAGTAGGTAAGTGTGATCACAGATCGCACACAGGGTTTCGTTTAATATTCCTTTCAAAACACTTTATCCTTTTGCAAAATCTGTTAATTCCACATTTCGCAACCAGGGGCGCATTCTATTCTAAACAAACCTCTATCCGTACGAAACTCCGTTTTACAACCTATCCATAGATATAATATTCGAGGGGATCGGGTAGGGTAGAGGATAGGTAGGCGCCCCCTGGAGGTAAAAAGTGGAACTAAAATATGTAAGGCTATGGTGCATAATATGAAAGAGTGGCATAGGGCTGTGCAATGATATATCACGTGAGGGTTGTCGGCAAAAGTTAGAAACATGCCTCCCGGGTGAAAAGGGGGCTGGGTTAGAAAAATTGCTTAAAATACACAAGTTAGAGCCCGGAGGGGTAAATATAAAACTTTTTCAAAATTTTATGATTTGTCGTGTGATCGCAAGTGTTCAGCTATAAGTATGCAAAATCCCAACTTAATTACTCCAATCCCAAAATGTCTCCAACTTAATTAGGGCTGAGTTAGAAAAATTGCTTAAAATACACAAGTTAGAGACCGGAGGGGTGAATATAACACTTTTTGAAATATTTATGATTTGTCGCGTGATCGCAAGTGTTCAGCTATGAGTATGCAAAATTTCATGTGTCCAACTTAATTAGGGGCCCAGTTAGAGAAATTGCTAAAAATACTCAAGTTAGAGACCGGGGTGTAGATATAAGACTTTTTGAATTTTCTATGTTTTGTCGTGTGATCGCAAGTGCTATAAGTATTCAAAATTTCATGTCTCCAACTTAATTAGGAGCTGAGTTAGAAAAATTGCTTAAAATACACAAGTTAGAGACCGGAGGGGATAAATATAAGACTTCTTGAAGTTTTTATGTTTTGTCGTGTGATCGCAAGTGTTCAGCTATAAGTATGCAAAATTTCATGTCTCCGACTTAATTAGGGGCTGTTAGAAAAAAATGCTTAAAATACACAAGTTAGAGCCCAGAGGACTAAATATTAGACTTTTTCAAAATTTTATGATTTGTCGTTGGATGTGAGGTGTTCAGCTATAAGTATGCAAAATTCCAAGTCTCCAACATATATAGTTTCTGAGAACGGGCTCTGTGACAGACAGACTGAGAACGGGCTCTGTGACAGACAGACTGAGAACGGGCTCTGTGACAGACAGACAGAGGGGTGAGACGAATAGTGTTCCGTCAGATGAACGAAACCCTAAAAAGATACAGAATGCAGTATAATTTACACGACAGAACTTGGAAATTCAAACACACGTTCAGATATTCAATTAAACTAGAATTTTATTTAACACACTGTGTTGTAAAATTTCATCAAGTGCTTCAAAATTGAAGCACGTATTAATTACAACAGAACTTTAATTTTACAACACAGTACTGTAAAATGACATCACCATACTTAAAAATTCAAGCACAGAATTATTACAACAAAATTTGAATTCTACAACACATTGTACTGTAAAATTACATCACCGTACTTGAAAATTCAAGCACAGAATTATTACAACAAAATTAGAATTCTACAACACATTGTACTGTAAAATTACATCACCGTACTTGAAAATTCAAGCACACATCTATTACAACTAAACTTGAAATTTACAACACATCGTGTTGTAAAATTACATCACCGTACTTGAAAATTACACCACACATTCATTACACCAAAATTTGAAATTTACTACACATTGTGTTGTAAAATTACATCACCATACTTGAAAATTACACCACACATTCATTACAACAAAATTTGAAATTTACAACACATTATGTTGTAAAATTACATCACCGTACTTGAAAATTACACCACACATTCATTACAACAAAACATGAAATTTACAACACATTGGGCTGTAAAATTATACAACCGTACTTGAAAATTCAAGCACACGTTCATTTACAGCACACTTGAAATTTACAGCACATTGTGTTGGCGATTTTTTTACCAGCACGTTGTGTTGTAATCTGGCATATTCATTTTTTACAGTGTAGTTTACTTTGCATATTTCTGAAATTAATTGATTTAATTTTCAGGTACTACATCTTAATTTTCAATATTACACACATCAAAAATTGTAATTGCATCCTTTATACTGTAAAAAGTACCATTGATCATATTAATATGCGAAAATGCATGCATTATTTTCACTGCCAATATAAACGTACAAATTTACAAATACAAAATGAGTTAACTAAATGACACTATAAAAAGTTACTTACCAACTTAATAGCAAAAAAATTTCTTTTGTGAAAGTGCAAAAATTATTCACAGAACACAGTTTTTTACTAGTAATTGCGAAAAAAGCAATATAAATAACAACAGTAAATAACTAACTGGATGACTTGTCTAATACTACAGTGGCGGTCAAAAGTTTCCGGCCAGCATAAAATTTTTGGTTAATTTGTAAGTATATCCATATGAAGAGGAATCCCAAAGTGACACTTATACACTTTATTGACATAACAGTTAAGAACTTATTTATGGAATAAAAATTAAATATTAATAAATTTAATTGGCAAAATTAATTGCTAAAGAAAACGCATGTTCTCAAATGTTTCCGGCCACCTTGGCAAGTTTGGAAAGGAATGGTGTTATAACAGCAAATAACAGTGATCAACGACATTTACAATTAGTATGTTGTATTCATACATTTAGCAATAAGTACTGAGGCGCATCATCGTGGCATCGATTCAATGAACGGTTATAGATCATCAATGTTAAGTTTTGTCCACGGTTCTTGCAATATTTGTGAAAATGCTGCTGAATTTGAATATTTATACTTCCACACACGTTTTCAAGTTAGTTTCAAAGATTTTCTATTGTATTCAAATCGGATGATTGAGCTGTCCATTTCAAAAGCGGAATTTTTTTGTGTGAAAGCCACTGTTTGACGAGCTTGCATGTATGCTTTTGGTCGTTATCATGATGAAACAAATAGTTGCGACCACAATTTTTCCTCCAGTAAGGCAACAAATGATCTTAGAAGATATACTTATGCATTGCACTATTTATCTTGCCGCGGATTACAAATAACGGACAGGCGTATTTTCCAGAATATGTTCCCCACAGCATAACGTGTCCTCCGCCGTGCTTCATTGTAGGAAAAATATATCTCGCATCTTATCTTTTGTTTTTAGGTCGTCGATTATAATGTTTTTTTATCATTACCAAAATACTGAACGTCGATTCATCGGAAAATAGTACTTTTTTCCAGTTTTCACTTGACCAGTCTTTCTATTCCTTGGCAAACGCCAGTCAGGCCCGCGGAATTTTTTTACTTATGAAAGGATTTTTAACATCGACTGTTCCATAAAGTTCTACGACACATAAGCATTTTGATACTGTAGACAGACTTATTTCAGTAATATTTTAACACCATAAATCGCGGGGAATTGCAGCGGCATTTTTACGCATGTCATCAACTGCTTTTCTTCTGATAATTCTGTCTACAAGAATAGTCGTTTCCCGGAGTCCCCCGGACCGTGGCAAGTTCCGAAGGCCATGACCATCTTTATATTTTTTTAAAATATCGTTTACAGCAAATTTTCCGATCGACAACTTTTCCGCAATCTCACGAGAGGATTGTCCCTTTAGCGACAAACAAATCACTCGTTTAGGAACAATAAATTGTTAAAATTTTCATTTTTGAATTTCAAATACATTATTCACGTTGATTAATTGGCAAACATGGCCAAAAAAATACTTTAGCGATACAAAAACTAATGGATGACGAATGGCCAGAAACTTTTGCACGCACCAAGTTCGAATTCCTCCCCTTTGCATCAAGTATCTTAAGTATCCAATCAAAATGATCACGTGGTCAGAGGTAATTTACTTATTCCTAACTTTTGGAGCAATTGTGCTTCTTCTTCACTAAAACGTTCTATCAAACAAATCAAAGAAACTAACTTACCGGAAACTTTTGACCGCCACTGTATGTCGGTATTTTGATTCTTTGTTGCTTCTTTAGTAAAATAAAAACATATACTAAATAGAGAAAAAAATAATTTGCTAATTTTTTTTTTGCGTTGAATATTGTAACTGAAATACTAAGTGATGGGACGATAGATTAATTCTACAACTTTTATTTCTTCTAAAATATTTATAATTTTTAGAGAGCAATGAAAAAATTATCAAAAGCATTGTGAATTTTTGGAAAGCATTCTAAGAAAAAATGGTTGTAATTAAATGTAATTTTTTAAAAACATAAAAAGATTAATTGCAATATGTATAATTTTAGATATATTTGGATTCTTTGCGCAACGGAAAATATTTAAAGTAGTTTCTTTTTGTTATAGAAATATTGAAACTGTAACTCTTACAAATTGTAAGGTCTGAGAGAAAATATTTTGAAAGCTATTTAACCAATATTGAAGTTTAATTGGAAATATTTTGAGTGCATAGTATTATTCCACGATTCATCTTTCATGAAAATTTCAAATATCTAATGTAAATAAAATAGTTTAAAAATATAATTTTTTCGCGCCTTATATTAAAACGGAACCACTTTGTATCTTATTACGCCATATACTTTTGTCTGACTACGTGGATTGTGTAATATCCTATACTAAAATATTGTTCAGATTTCTACTGTCTCATAACAGTGTTTATTGCTATATGTATATATATATATATATATATATATATTGAAAACACTATGTATCAAATCACTGAAAACCTCAAATGTATTACTAAACTCGTTTAGGATGGATAATACAGGGAGCCCTAGATAATAATGTTTATAAAAAAGACTTATAGGTGCTATTTTTGATCGAGATATGTCAAACCTGTTACATGTAATCTTCATAGTGGAAAATGATTGACATGTGAATTTCGATATTAAATGGCGAAATTAAGTATGTTGCCTGAAGAAAAATACCACTTTTGATGCAGAGAAACTCCCACAATCACAGTAGTTTGATGCCTCTGTGGAAACGTATCATGTGGCATTAAATTTTCTCGAATAGTCTATAAATTCTGCTAAAAGCACCATGTTATTATAATGCATGCTATGTGAGAAGTTTCTTCAGATGGAGTCTTTAAACTCTAGTGGTTGTAGGCCTTTCTCTCACACACTAGTGGTAATGTTGTTCGTTCAGGCAACAAACTTAAAGTCGTTGCACGTAAGCAAAGGACACGCATCAAACATTTCCTACTACGAAGGATACGTGCAGCAAGTTTGATTTATCTCGCTCAAACGTATCTCCATCCATAAGAATGCATTTTAACCCTTTCAGGGGCAAGGTACTTCTATTCGCAAAATGCTGAAATGCGTAAATGACTCAGAATTTACAAAAAAAAATTATTTCCAAATAAGCAAATGCTTTTGTTCAGGTACTTAATAAATGTAAATTTTTCATTCATATTTTCTAGTGTCTATGTGGCATTTAGAAATTAAAATTAAGTGGTCCATAAATTAACCATCACCCTTGAAAGGGTTAAACATTATCCACTAGGCCATTCTGTATACGTTGAGCTAAAACAATTTTTGAATTTATGCAACAAACTTAAAGTCGTTCTTCATTAGCAAAGTACGCGTATCAAAAGTTTCCCACTATGAAGGTTACGTGTACCAAGTTTGACTAATCTCGCTTAAATCTATCTCTATCTATAAGATTGTTTCTTCAAACATTACCCACTCGGACATTCTGTAGGTATATGTTGAGCTAAAACAATTTTTGAATTTATGCGTCTAGTTAAAGTTGCATTGAAATTAATGGATAGTATTTATATATTTTAAAATATTTTGTCCAGCAAAGTAAAGTATCAAAACCTGCAAAGGCTTGGAACAATATAAATTTTTCAACGGTACACGCTAAAAGGTAAAATTTACCTGCCCCTCAAACAACCCATAAAATATAAACTGAATTTCAAATAAAATATAGAAGACGTCTCAAAATTATTTATACAAACATTTAGGGATAATATTGCACGTCAAGAGAAACCATTTGTGCATAGGGAACAAGGTTTTCTCACAGTCAACTTGAGCAGTTAAAAATACAGGGTGTCTCACTTCAATAAGAACCTCGCTTTTTGTTCATACCTTTTTCGTCCATACATTTAAATGAAGATTTTTTAGAGGCTTAATTTTCTACAGGCTGATTTTGCTTTCCGTGAAACGTGAAAACAGCACGAAAATGTCTGAATGAATTTTATTGTAATTCGGTCACATAAGTTCTGAATTCTGAAGCGTGTTGTCAAATTTTAGCTGTGCAAGAATGGCGGAGATAATCTCAGTTTTGCGTGATGTTATCGCATTTCACAGAAGAAAAGCAAGTCTATTAAAATATATAAGGGGTGGCCAAAACGTTTCCGTTTGGGGTCGCTGATGCAGTGTATATTCAAATTAGCGCGTCGCCGAAGCGGGTATACAAGCACCGACATCGAGGCAAGGGTTTATTGTGGCATTTGTTTATTTCCGAAGTGTGTGTGCAAAATGCTGAAGCACCAAGAATGAAGACGTTAGTACCAAATGCGTCCAAACAGGGGCAACGTGCTGTTGTTATATTTTGGCAGCCGAAGGACAATAACCAGCAGACATTCATCGGAGAATAATGAATGTGCAAGGAGAAGCATGTCTTTCGAAAACCACCATAGTGGAATGGTGCTCAAAGTTCAGAGCTGGTCACGGTTCGACTCAAGATGCAAGTCAATCTGGGCATTACCAGTCATAATATAGTGTGAGTAAAAACATGTGCTCTGATTACAAATGATAAAAAATTCGTTCTAAAAAACGACAGGACATATTTTAACGGAAAAATGAAAAAAAAAATTAAAGTTTTATTTGCATATTTTATAATTGTTTGTTATGACTCAGCTTAGTCATAATGACATAATCCAAACGATAGTACATTTCTAGCCGAACATTGTGAAGGATGTTCTTAACCTCTGGTCCTCAGCGTCTGTACTAAGTGTAGAAAAGACCTTTAATTAGCTATTAAAAATCTTTTCTCAGCTAAAATAAAAAAACAGTAAGGAAATACTCCCCCCCCCCCCCAGTCGGGCCGCCGTCAGAAAACTTGTATGAGGTCATTGCAAGAGTTTTTAGAAAAGAGCAATTCATCCATATTTTGTCAATTAAGAACATTTTAGATTGGATATACACCCATAATTCGCCATGGAAACACTTTGGTGGATGAATCCGGTGCAATCCCGTGCGGAGATCCAGTGGTAATGCTGGCGCCAAAAGGAACCGTGAGAAGATCAAAAATAATTCCACGTCATCCTTATAAATTCTAATTGGCTTTGATAGCTAGTTCTAGTTATCCCTATTAAAATTCAAAAACGTTTTTCTATATTATCGTGGTCAAACTTATTTAAAAATCTCTGCAAATAAATGCGAACACAGGAAGGGAGTTTTAGTAACTATAATTCTAGTTTATGTTAACTATGTTAGTAGTTAACTATAATTCTAGTTCTAGATATCAAGTGATAATTTCTCGCAATTCAAACGATTCATAATATAATGTATCGTTTCATCACCTAGAAAACTATAGACTAGAAATGATCGATCATTTCGTCTATTCAGTTTATTTGTTTACCTTATTTGCATAGCTCGGATATCTATATTGCTAGTTTACGGATTTCGAAAACGATAACTATTCATTCTAGATGAAGGCGGTATATTTCTTCTTTCAGTGCAGTCAGAAAGCACGAACCCCACCCCCCGTGTTTTCCATCCCCTGGAGAGAGCAGGATGGATAAAAGAAGAAGTGGATTCTAATATGGCAATCAAAAAAGTAAAGTCGTTTGATCGGAAATGCTGTTGGGACCTCAGATTATTCATCTCTGAGGTTGGGACTCTCAGAATTTCCCATGGTATGATAGATTCTGTGAAGGATCGGTATATGAGTACTAAATAGTGCATCCCTCACAGAATTACTAATGAGCGTATCTTGCACAGAATTACTAATCATTGCATTCCACACGGAATTAATTGCTTCGAAATATACTCATCCTGGGAATCTAAAGAAGACATTTGTCTTATCTGTTAGTTGTCCTTTCACATGAAAACCTGTTTTATTTAATAACTCTATTGTGATATTAGAGGACTTATTTGTGAGTTGGACATTTGCCTATCAACGTTTACATCATAGTTCACCTTTATATAAAGCTACCTTATTTCGATGGACGTTGATGTTATTCTTTGATAATGCACCGAGCTTATGCCAACCTTATTATACTAAAAAATTTGACCTGATTTATATTTATTTAACAAAGTCATATTTGTTTGATTTAGCTTAGCTTATTTCCTCATATAACGCTCTACCAAATTAAACAAAGTACCAGAAATATTTATATACGTTGTGGCGTTAGCCATATCTGTGACATGTACATAGTTGCAACCGACCCGATTTTTTAAATACTAAAATTTTTATACAGAAATACTTGTTTTATACAATCGCACATTTTATTCCATTAAATAAAACGAACATGTTTTGGAAAAAAAAAATACTGGTATTCAAAAAACCGGGAGGTTGGTAACGTTGAATAATCGTAGAATTTAACGCTAAACGGCCGTTACGGGTAATTTTGTCCCCTGCCAAAATTTATAATAGTCAATTCGAACCAGAAATCTTTTCATAAGATATGTTATATGTACGATGCACAAAAATAGGCTAATTAAATAAGTTAAATAGTTTTAAATAAAAATTCTGGTATGAAACACTTTTTTATAAAAACTGAGTAAAATAGCCGGCGGTGCTAGTGTTAATAGTTGCTCAGAGTAGAAAAAAGAACCGGACAAAATTCCTTTGAAATGCGCGCAGAAATCATTGATATAAGATGTCTTTCCATGACCAAGGAGAATAACACTGAACACTTACAATCAATGTACGCACACAAAACTTTGAACTTCTTTCCGTATTGTGTTGAAATTGTTTCTTGCTATCGTTGCGTACAACGAGGTTATTGTCATTTGTAATGGGGAAAATCATTTTGATAAATGCTGTATTTTCTATTAAACACGTAGGTCCCGTGATAATACTAAATCTTTTGTTTTTGATCGAAAGAAGTTTTGGTATCAATGCCATACTGAAGTATTCAGATTAAGCAAATTATTCTTCGTTTTAAACCGTATTACCGTATCTATATTATAAAGCAAAAGATGTACGTGTGTAATGCCGACATCGTTTTGTCAACAACTGACCAATAAATACAGCGTTTTGCTCCATTTTTTTTCTAAACTTCGCACAATTTAAATATTTATACCGTCGAATATAAAAAAAATATTCTTTTAACCCTTTGTTACACAGGTGTAGAAAGTTACGTTGTTACACAGGTGGCGCACGTTGTGCGCCAGCCAATTTTCAAGCTATAAAAGCATCGCTTTTTATATTATTCAATAAATAAACTATTTAATGGATTAACATATATCATAAAAGATGTAATAATGTATATATTTATCAATTTTAGTTTTATATTTTGCAAAATAATACTTCAAATTCAACTAAATTAAATCAATGGAATAAGAATAGAGTTCATAAAAAGGAATACTTACTTTACAAAATCTTTATTCAGAAAGATCATGATCTTCATTAATTTCCTGGTTAATACATTTTATACAAGTGCATTCAATATTATACATATGATTTTTATAAGTGAAATTTTTACAACGTGAACATATTAAAGTAGTGTTGTTCTTCGCACGACCACAAGGGTTGCATCGGCCTTTTTTCTTCGGTGGTTCTTCAGCTTTCGTTGTCTCTTTTTCAGCGATATGTCTCTTGATTATCTCTCTACTTTTGATGGGCAAATTCATAATAGAACTTCGGCTTTCTAAATGTGGCTTGATAAGTGCTAAAGATAAATTCTTCAAGAAATATCTTCTTTTCAGTGAAGCTGTATTTGGCGCTGAAGCCAAAATTTTCTGGCTGTTTATCCCAGCTATGTTCAACAATGCATAAAAAATTGACATTGGCCATCTATATGTTTTCCTTGAGACAGTACAATTTCCTCCCAGCTGATCAACTACATCAACGCCACATTTTGTTTGATTATAATCCTGTATGACACATGGCTTTCTTGTTTCTTTGTCAATACTTGCATCGCCGTGCATTGTACTTAATTGCAATTTGTTTGAAAACTATAGTCATTGACTTTTTATTGTGTTTTAAAATAATTTTCAGTTTTTAATTTTCAAAAATATTTTTATAGCTCTCGCGTGCAGCCCGATTACAAAATGATTTACAAAACCCTATTACAAAATTAAACTTTATGCACTTTCAACAATATAAATAGTTCAGAGTTGATTACTGGCTAATATTCCATAAAAACATTAAAACTTCTTCAATTGATAAATAAAACAATAAAATAACATATATTAAACAAAAATTTAACAGATATGCAATCTAAATGCGAAAAACCACAGAAATTGGTAAATTAATCTAAAAAAGACTGCTATAAGTAGCGAAATCTTTGGCGGCTATCACCTGTTAGCGTGGGAATTTCGAAGTATCGATTTTAATAAATTTAAAATTTTTATTTAAATACATACACTGTTAAAACACTATTCTTAAAAATAAGTAAATTGTACACTTATTGAGCACTTCCCGATCTTAAAATAGCTCCGAGTACTTAACTCTTAAATTTGAAAAACGCATGTAATCATTTTTTTGAGTACATACAGGGACTTGAAAATGAGTATGTATAGAAACACACATACACTATAAGAAGAAAAAAAAGCGAAATTACACAGAACCGACAAATCACCATTTTTCATTACGGTAATTTTGAAGAACTATAATTTTTGGAGTAAAGAACAACGAATTCGCTATTTTAATTCTTGAAATTTTGTGTATGAGCCGCCCCGTAATTTAAACCCGAGCCCTCTAGGTGGGAGATCAGTATTGTACTGACTGTGCTATAAGAGCAGTTACCAGCTGCTTCCAAATGACACCTTTTATGAATCAGCGACGGAAGATCGCTAACAGCAGAGATGAATTTCCCCTTTCTTAAATATTCTAATTTCTAATAAAACAATTTTTAAACTAAATTTTCTTCTTTAACATTTCTAATGAAATTGTAAATAAATTTGAAAAGTGTGTATTATAAATAAAAAATTATAACAAAACTAGACATATCTATAATAAAAGCTTGGAAATCCCTACTGTCAATTCGGTATAAGAAAAGTGTTTATCAGAAAACTCATATTTTTGAGCACATAGGATTTAAATATGAATATTAAGACTTTAAAATACAAAATATATGTATTCATTTCTGCATACATTTATAAATCAAGTATAAGTATGCACAACTTCAAAATATCACGTACTCATTTCTGAATTAATTGTACTTAAAAAAATCAAGTACAAAGAAATTTTCATTTTTAAGTAGATTAATGCTCCTTTTTGAAGCAATTGTACTTAAAAAATATGAGTACGTATAAATGCTCATTTTTAAGTAGATTATTTTTATCAATGTACTTCTTTTTGAAACAATTGTACTTAAAAAAATACGAGTACATGGAAGTTCTCATTTTTAAGTAAATTATTTTTGAGAGTGTAGTTTATATTTTCACATAAAAATAATTTTTGTTGTTGTTATAGTGTAATCTAAAAAAACATATTAAATGTAAAAGATTTATTACAGTCCAGTACAGTCTGAATTAGTTACATTTACCTATATTCTGTAACTCGGGAATCCTGGGTTGAATCCACTAGCGATATTAAAATTAGGATTATATAATACACTGGTGGAAATTGATTTATGAAATCACGGTTTTTTAACAAAAACTTCTATAATATTCATTAAAAATGAATGAAATTCCATGGGATATAAATAGTATGTATAACAAATAATTTAGAATAATAAAATTTCATACATATTAATAACCAAAAACATAAGGTAAAAAATTAGATTTTAGTAACATAAAAACATGGAAACTGATTTATGAAATTTCACATTTAATTGAAATTAATAGTTAGTAAAGTCGTCTTTATTCATCAGAGCTTCTTTCATTCTAGATGGCATTGATAAAACAAGATTTTGAATGTATTTCTGATCAGTTACTTTCCAGTTCTGACAAATTGAAGCTTTCAATTCTACAAATGATGTATACTGCATCCCATTTGCATAAATCATTCGAACAAGCTGTCCCCAAACGTTTTCGATGGGGTTCAGATCAGGACTAATAGGTGGATGATCTAAAAGAACAATATTCTGTTCGTCAAACCAATCTTTCATTGCATTTGAAACGTGGAAACTAGCATTGTCTTGCATGAAGATGTAATCTAATCCATAATATTGCCCTGAAAAGGGAAGAAATGGATTTTCTAAAACTAAACATCAAAATATATCTGACTACCGTTTAAAAATACAATTTTGCTTTTGCCATCATAAGTGATCGCTGCCCAAATCATCAAACTGTCGCACCAAAATGTCTGCTGAATGTAGACTTTGGTTCTTTTCGGAGATCCCTCCAATAATACCTCTAAACATCCGGGCCATCCAAATTAAATCTTTTTTCATCGGAGAAAATTACTTTCATCCAATTGTCACCCATTGCTATGTACTTCTCGCAATACTGCAAGCGCATCTGCTTGTGACGCAGAAGTAACTTTGGACCAGGCTTCATTTTCGACCATCTCAAGCCCCGTGAAGAATGTAAAATTTTCCTATCTCCTCTATGAGTAACAGGAAGGGATAGATCTGCACAGATCTGCTTTGAACTGTGACCGGCTTTCGATGCAAGTTGAAGAATCCCCCTTTTCTCACTCTTACTTAATCGTGGATTACCTCTTTTGTTAAAATTTTTGCCATATTTTGCTGGATCTTTTCTATAGTTATACATCACGCCAACTGATCGTTTAATTAATTTATTAATTTCCGAAACACACTTTCCACATTCTAGATATGCATCGGTTTTAGCTCTTTTTTTCCTCAGACAACATCTTCCGTTTACCCATCATGAAAAGTACGAGTGAAACGTATTGCTTCCACTATATAACGCTTTTTATGTCTACTGTGCATGTCCAGTTAGCTTGTTTTATGCAAATTTTTGTCACATTACTTCGGAATAGCCAATGAAATGTGATATCTCATAAATCAATTTCCATGTTTGCATATTACGAAAATCCAATTTTTGACTTTTTGTTTATATTTAATATTATATATGAAATTTTATTATGGCAATTCATTTGTTATATATACTATGTATATCCCATGAAATTTCATTCATTTTTAATGAATATTATAGAAGGTTTTGTTAAAAAACCGTGTTTTCATAAATCAATTTCCACCAGTGTAGCGGAAATTTAACTAAACCCATTCGCAGCCAACAACGAGTATACTCGTGGCTTTAATTTATTAATTACTTTGTCACCACTATTTTAGAATTAAAAAAATTGCCTTATTTATTGGCTGAAATTTCGCTGTATTTTTACATTTCTGAATTTGTGGCGGCAAACGACTTTCAACAAGAAATTTGAAAATTCTTACTTTATAGTTTTGGCAATGAATGTGTTAATGCTTTAGCATTCACCTAATCCTGTTTCGTTTTTAAACCAAAGTACGACGGTTCAAGAGGAAGTTCGTTCTCATATTACTCTATTTCCATGCGAACTTGTCATGTCTGTCACACAGCTGAAAATCGCAATGCTTGTTGGCCACCGTTATTTTCGAAAAGTCTGCTTCGCCTTATTCAATTGATCAGATATCTTAGATAAAATGTCACATTTTTCAGTTCTAAAATACTGGTAGCCAAAAATCGTAGTATGTGACAGACATGACAAGTTTGCATGGAAATAGCTATTAACTAATAGGCCGGAATGAGAACATATTATATTCGTCTTACAAGAAAAAAGTTAACTCCTGCCTCCTAAGAAAGTTTGCGATAAATACTAGTAGGGTAGCTTGGGGTAATTTTCAGACAGAGGAATGTGGGGTAATTAAAAGACAGCAGTAATACTCGCACGCTAATCAGAATCTGGCCAAAACAGTTTTCATTTTAGTTAAGTCAAATATTTTTCTATTTAAATTAGTGTTTCGTTAGTAATTGGCAGCTTACTCTGTCTTGAATAAAATTGATTTCCTAAATGCTATAAAAAAATTCCTGTTTAACTTTTTTCTTCACTGATTTCAAATTTCATTTTCTCAGGTGTGGAATCACTAGCACAAATGCCACTTCGTTTTTGGATACTAGGGTATGTTATCTTTTTGGAAACAGCGAAATAACGTTATTTGAATGTCCATCTGGGAAAAAATTGTATTTAAAAAAAAGTGTAGCTTTTAAGAAACACCGGAGTAATTATCAGGCAGCCTTCGGGGTAAATTCCAGACACTAATATGTGTTACAAAATGAGTTTTGATTTATCCTTCGTGGTAAATTATGTGTTTTCAAGTGATTTAAAATGGGTTGTATATTAAAATATAACTTCAAAAGGCCATTTGTAAGTTAAAATGAAAATACTGGACGGAGTTCAAGCTAAAATGGGAGATTTATGATGAAAGATAGAGATTTGTAAAAAAAGTGAGAGATGCCATTTCAGAATCAAATATATAATATATGCTGTATATTATGACCAAACATTCTATATTTGGGACAGGTACAAAATTTGTTCCACAAAGATGACTATGAAAAAAACCTGTTGGAAGTTGAAATGAAATTTTTAAACTGGCTTGTGGATGGTCGCTACTGGTGGCTAAAAAAAGATAAAGTTGAAATTGTTGCCAAGTCCTTTTTTTTTTGGACCTATTAAGACTAAGACTGTTGATCCTTTCCATGTTAAAACTATTTAAGATGTAAAAGAATTGTAAAATAATGTTAAAAATTTTTACAGTGATATCTTTACTGTAAAAGAAAACTAAAATGGTTAGGCCTGTCGAAATTAGTACTGTGTAAAAATTTTATTGTAGTGTGCAAAAGCAGGTTAGGCTACTAAAACATTTCTTTTATTTTACTTACTTTTTATTTTTTTAAACGAAATTGGTGTCGGTTTTATGTTCTTACTTAATGTTGATTTTTATTAAAAAATCAGAACTGTTTAAAAAGTCTGAAATTCTTTACTGATTTACATAAATTTATATGAAACAGATATAGCTACAGTAGCTTGTGTGAAAAAGTTCTATATAACTTACTTTTATTCGCGAAAATATAAATGGATTTCAAGTATGCAGTTACAATTGCGTTTTCATGTCTATTTTCTGTATTCAGAATGATCTAATAAATATCCCATTTTGGGTCATAATATTTTACAATGGTGACTCTTAATTACCATAGTTGGTGTTCAAATCTGACCCTTAAAAAGACCCACAAATAGCTGTCTGGAAATTACCCCAAACCATGGGGTAATTTTCAGACAGAATTTTATTAATTTTATTTTTTATTATTGATGTAAATTATCTGAAAATGCTTCAAAATAATCACCAGGCATGTTATGATTTTAAAAAGAAAAAATAAAAAAAATATTGATTCCTGAGAAATTGCAAAAATTTTGTTTTTGTCTGAAAATTACACCAGGCTACCCTATAACTTGCAGTTGTCAGAGTAAGTGATGGATTTTCCCATAGTATCGGTATTTTTGATGCTTTTATAAAAATCTAATTTTTATTTGAATATTTTTTAATATTACGCGAAATTAATTTGTCTTTTATGTGAGAGTGTATTGATAAAGAAGTTAATGCGTATTTATTTTTAGAAATACTCAATTTACAGATCCCATGGCCTCAGAGTAAACGCATATTAAATCTTGTGTATGTTCTTTGATGGTCTGTATTGTAGATTTCTTGAAAATTTATATTTAGATTAGGGTTTGACAAATTGACATACAAATTCAGCGATTTTAATTTATAATAGTCTGAGAATATTCCTAAGCAATAACACAAGCCTGCGATGGTTGTGTTTTGTAACATTTAATAATTGATTCATATGTATGTTTTAGCGCTGAATTCGAAAACGAGACTAATTTTTTACCATCACGTCACGATATTTCGCAAATCATAAAATTCAAAAATTTAAGTCGAAACATTGCAAAAATTTGATACTATAAAATAGATGTAAAATGTTTTTTTGTTTTTTTTCATAAATGTTTTTTCACTTTTTTTATTCACAATATTTTACACCGTTTACTCACAATATTTTATTCGTTATAGAGTTGAAGAATCTGATTAAGGAAAGTGTGGGAGGTGGGGTGTTCATTGGCCCGCGTGAGATAACCTAGAACGTCGCTCAAAGTCACGGGGAACAGACTTCATGCATAGTATAAGCAAAAAATAATAATAATAATAATAATAAATTAAATTATTGTGAAAGAACGTTTTACGTCTATTTTATAGTATCAGATATTCGCAATATTTCGACTGTTTTTTAAATTTGCGATTTTCAAAAACTCTTTACGTGATGGTAAAAAAAAAATGCTTTTCGAAATGAAAAATGAAAATTTTCCCTATTCAGCGCTAAAAAATACATAACAATCAATTATCAAAAGCTAAAAAAACATGATACAACCCATATTTTGCAGGCTTGTGTAATTTAGACCATTTTATAGAGATATGACTCGTTTTCAAGTTACTCCTATAAAAAATCTCTTACACATGCCACGTCTAGAAACAATCCGCAAATTTAAGTTTCACTACATAAATATAAGTTTATTTTTTATAATACATAAATATATGTTCGATCTTAATTATTTGTTGTTTGTTTCATCAAATAAAAATGATATTTTTTATGTTTACTCTTTCAAGGTCTGGAAAATATTTAAAGAAAGATAACCCAATCAATAATAGCTAGCGTTTTGTTTTGATCATGTTGCAAAACGATTGAAAATAAAACTAAATTATTTCCATATAATCGATATTGTAATGATAAAAAAAGAAACTGGGATTACTACATTTATTACTCGATCAATTGTTTTAATTGTTAATGAATATTTATAAACTAGTCGAACTATTAGTTTACTATAAGTTTTATTTTATCAATTAGGTAAATATTTACTGAGAAATGTTGTAGCAGTTAGAATTCTGTATTTAAATTTCTCTTTAGGGAGTAGATACTATTATGTAATTTAAAAAGAATTTAGCCATATGTTAATTATTAAGATATATTCCAATCCAAAAAGATAAAAATAGAAAAGTCCACAAAAACAAAATCGGTTATTATTACTAACTAATATTTTTAAATATTTATAATTCCCATTTTCGTTGGTTTAGCTCTGATTCATGTTATTTTTCTATATCTAAAGGAATTCAAACAATTAATTCAGTCACGCACGAGAAATTGAATTTATCGCATTTACCTTAGTACACGGTATGTTCAATAGAACACCAGCAAATAATTAATTTACTTAAATATTTTATTCGGTATTAGCTGTTAAAATTATGTGTAAATTGTTCAAAACATTTTTATACAAAAAAAAAAAAGCATTTGTGAGTTTATATCTGACTCTTTGTCACTTAACAATTCCGATTTGAATAATATTCAGTTAGATGTTAGAATACATATTTTTAAGCATGTAAAAAATAATAAAAAAAAATTTAGAATTTAAAAACAAAAATATATTGACTAAAACGTACTTTTTTCACAGCGTCAATAAACAGAAAACTGCATACTTTTCACAAATATTGTCAATTTTCAAATACAAAATTGCAAAATATAAGAAATTACCTTTGTAAAAAGCCTATTTTTGGATGCCTGCATCCTTTTTAATTTGACAAAATTTATTAAGTTCATTTTGGCAATAACGATGCAGAACTGCTTTTGGGAATTCTGTGAACAATTTATATTAACCTATGTTGAAAGGTAGCAGCAATGAATAAATTAATCTTTTAAAGCCTGCTGTATAAGAATTATTCATTTGTGGGTTTGTTAGAGATAGCCAACGCTGTGATGCAAAATTATACTGTATTTATATATATATATATATACACTGCTGGCCATCCAAAATGCAACACCAAGAAAGACAAGAGATATCAAAGTCAAATTTATTTTAGAGATTACACATGGTATCAGTGTTAATTGATTCCAAAGACAACCTTCTTTGAAGTGAGGTAGACGGGAAAAGCAGTAAGAACTGTTACCTCCACGTCTGTCAATAACGGCTGCTACACGCTGCGGCATAGAGTGAAAGAGGCTTTGGATGTGTTGTTGGGGAATGGCATCTTGCGCTGCCTCCACACGTGGCCAAAGTTCATCTTGTGTACTCGCGGGCGCGGCATTAAGGGATAGCGTTCTCCAAGCATTGACCAGACATGCTCGATGGGTGATAGATCTGGAAAACAGGCAGGCCAGGGTAACAATGGAATATGGTGAGCTAAGAAGAAAGCTTGAACATTGCGTGCAAGGTGTGGTCGTGCATTGTCCTGTTGAAATGTGGCCACAGGCAAGCCTTGAAGGTAAGAGAAGAGAACAGGCTGCAAAAACTCAGAGATATAGCACTGGCTGGTAAGCGTACCGTTAATGCGTACTAAGGGGGTGCAGGAGTTGAATCCAATACCACCTCACACCTTAACACCAAGTGCAGGACCAGTGTAATCATGCATAATACAGCAGTTGAACAGCCTCTCCCCACAGTGTCTCCAAACTCTAATTCGACCACCGTGATACTGCAGGCAGAAGCGTGATTCATCCGAAAACACAATGCTATGCCATTCGGATGTCCATCTCTGCCGTTCAGCGGACCATTGTAAACGCAAACGCCTGTGGTTTAATTCCAAATGTATGCGAAGCAATGGACGCCTAGCAGACAATCCACTGTACTGCAAATGACTTTGAAATGTTCGTGCGGACGCCCATTGTTGTGTTAGAGACGGCATTCGTTGTGTTATGGTTGCGGATGTGACAGTGCGTTCCATCAGTGCCATGCGCACAATAGCCCTGCCTTCCAGTGGAGTGGTGTGACGAGGCAGTTGCAATCGCTCCTGTTGGTCTGTCGTTCCCTCCTGCATCCACCGATTCCATATTCTTATGACTGTTGTTTGGCTACGTCCGATACGAGGACCAATTTCTCGGAAGGATAATCCGCAATCTCTGTATGCACCCATTCTTCCGCGATCGAAATCAGAAACGTGCTCGAAGGGTGCTCGTGTTTTTCTACGAGGCATACTGAATCTGTACACACGAAAAATTGCACGAGAAAACAATTAACGTTCTTCAGAACGACAATCTTTCTTTCCTTTATATAGAGTTTGTAAGGGGCGCTGGAGTCGCCCACAATGTGCGCGAGCGCTAAATTTGTAATGATTTGCATATCCTACCGAGGTGTATACTTGGTGCAAATTTTACGCAGTTTGGTTGATCCCTTCATGGTGTTGCATTTTGGATGGCCAGCAGTGTATAATTGGAACATATTTGATTAAAATAATCTTATTTCCAACATTATTTTGTACACTTTTAAAATTTACATTCTTTACTTACCTGCAACACGTAAAATAAAGCATGTTTTAACATTTTTGGGATACCTGATTACTATATTTGCAATCATCACACTATATTTGTAAATAAACCTGATATTATTCCATTTAACACAAAGATTTTATTTCTGCAATGTTTACATAGGGATATTGAACGCGCACATCACACTTTAAATTTTTAAAAATGTAATTTCACCACCCTTTGAAAATAACGAAAATCGCTTGTTTTAGTTGTAACTAGCTCACCCGCCCGGCGTTGCCCGGGCCCGTGATAATAATATTAAATGACCCTGAAATTTGTATGATTTTATCGCTAACCTGTTTTTGTCTGAAGTACGTGCCCACTGACTGTGTGAAAAATCAGTTAAAAAAATCTGATATTTAGCGGTAAAAAGGCTAAAAAAGAACTGTAATCGGAAACAGGGGATATGTGTCCGACGACTGATGTTGACATTTAACAGTAAAAATCCCTATTAAGCCACGTAACTATTTATTTATTTTTTTCACATCGTAATCCTGAGTGAAATATTTCGATTTTTAAGCTAATTATATCACCCTTAAATCCGATTGTACGTCAATGAATTCGATATTCGATCATTAGCTAAAAGGTTAGTATATAATATTTTAATTTCAGAGCTATTGTACAAAATTAAGTATATATATATTTTAAACAAAACATGCGTAATGTTCACCCCTGTTGATAAAATCCTAACCGTAACCTAATTGTGACGTAACGGCAACTTATCTGTAACTTAATTGCAACTAACCATAACCTAACTGCAACTTAACCGTAACCTAACTGTAACCTAAGCGGAACTTAAATATAACCTAACCGTAACCTAACTGTAACCTAATCGCATCTTAAATGTAACCTAACAGTAACCTTATTAATCTAAATGTAACCTGGCTTTAACCAAACTGTAACTTAACACTAACGATAACCTAACTGTCCTAACCATGCACGTGCTGCAAAGTACTTTAGTTCCACTTTGCACCGCTACGGGGCACAATATGTTTTATACGAACAACCGACACGGGACATCGCCGCTGCAACCGGGTATAACAGGCATGCTACACACGCTTTGGAAAATCTTTTAGTTTCACTTTCCACCACCAGGATGCACACTCTTAGTAAACAAACCTATATCCGATCGAAACTCCGATTTTCAACCTATCCGTAGTTATGTTACTCGATGGGGTGGGGGCACAAATAAGAATTTAAGTAATTTGCTGAAATTTTTATTCGGAAATAATGGTAACTGCCTCTCATTTAAGAGACCAATATGATTTATAATCACCTTCGGCGCGGTTCGCTGCTGCATGCTTCACCGTATAGCAGGCTCCGTAAAATATGTTAATTCCACTTTCTGCCTCCAGAGGGCACACTCTGTTCTTAACAAACCTACATCAGAACGAAACTCTGTCATTATAGCTATTTGTAGATATATTAGTCGAGGGGGTAGGGGGATGATATAAAAATTTAAGAAATTTGCGGAAAATTACTATTCGGAAATAACCACTAATCATAAATTAAGGGTGCAAATAGTTCTGTACGAACATCCGACATGGGTTCCCACTGCCTGTGGCACTGTATAGCAGGCGGGGATAAATTCGGAACATTTTGCTGTATTTAAAAAAAAAAAACAGCAATTAAAAAATGCGTTTAAAAATGTCTTTAACTCCTTGAGTGGCACCGGTATATATTATATACCACTTACGATAAATGAAGTTTTACACCAGAAAAATTTTATTAAATTTTACTTTTCTAACTTTGGTGGAAAAAAGCCGTAAAATTGCTTTTACTTATTTTGAAATAGAATTTTTCAGAGATTCCGGTGGGAATTCAGCATTACACAAACGTAATTGCTTGCCTCTCAAGAAGTTAAAAAACTCTTCAAACAATATATTATTAACAGTATCAAAAATGAGAATTTATATTCTATTAAAACTGTTGCTTCTCGCTACAGCAGTAGAAAACATTAGAATGCAAGGACTTATTGTTGCCAATTTCTAGTGGTAAAAGAGCCAGTAAGGAGTATTCTAATCTTTTATTTAACTCTTAAAAATCACATTTCTAGCTATCTAAATGTATCAGTATCAAACAGGCACCTCCAATTTTTCCGTAAACAAACCAAAATCGCCGATTTTTTAGCAGATGTTATCGCTCAACCAATCAAAGTAGAGAAAAAACAGAAAACAGTGTGGCAAACAAAAAGCCTGCCATGTTGTCAAGTTGGTTGCTAGGTTGTGACGTCATTTGAAATTAATCTATTCTCTTAAACGTTCATTATTATTAAATATGTTTTCAAATCATGTGTTTCACCTTCATGCTAAAATTTAATGTTTACAGTCACTCTTGAAACATAACTCACTCAAATTGGTTTATTTAATTGTACCCCAGTTTACTTAATTATTTCTTCGAAAGCTTTATACAACCAACCAACCGAAAGCAAGCGGAAAGAAAGAACGTATTTTGGATGAGCGATGCTTTATAAACCAACCAACCGAAAGTAAGCGGAAGGAAAAAAAGGCGTATTTTTGATGAGAGTGATGTCCGAAATAAATTAATTACTCAGCTAATAATTAGACTATTAAAATTCTGAGGGCCAGGTGCATTAGGAGAGGCCTTGGACTCTCTTCACAAAAATTTTGAACCTCATACGTCTCGTAGATATTGTTACCCATTGCCAACAGACACACGCACACACACAGAGCGATCTGTTCTTTTATTAGTATAGATAGGATAAAAGTACTCAAATGTGTGAATATAATTTTGTTAGTGGTTGAACCGAAAATTAACTACAGATTTTGCATTTTGTATATCCTAAAACAGCGTTGTAAATCCTGATAGCAGCGTGACCCAATGTGACAAAAATGTGAAAGCACAGTGACCCATACCCAACTATCCGGTAACCAAGAAAATTCGTGCGATTTTTGAGAACAATTACTTTTGTCGTATAGTTGTGGTCAAAGTGATTCTTATGACGTCATATCTACACATTCCTTTGAAGCCTCATTCAGTAAAGAGTTATTCAGCGCATCACAGGTTTCGTTATCAGTTTTGTAGGAAGAGCAATCTTTGAAAGAACATGTTATTGACAAAGTAGTTTTTGAGGCCTATTTTGTTCTACAAGTTCCAATTAAGAAACAAAGCTGCAGAGGCCGCTAGATTTCCTGAGTTTGGAGGAATTTCAGTGTATGCACGAACTGCTCAAATGTGGTTCAGTCGATTTTCGTCCGGCCCGGCGATGAGAGCCTAGAAGACAAGGTCTGTGTTGATCAATCATCCACCACAGGCAAATTCCAGCTGGAGTTGGAAATCGAGCAGAATTCTCATGAAACCTGATAAGAGCATGCACACAGGCTTGGAGTATCTGACATAACCATCCGATCGCATCTTCATAACATTGGAATGTCGTGGAAACTCAGAAAGTCGGTTCCTCATATTTTGTCCTAGGAAACAAGATCCGACGGTTGAACATCTTCTTGCCATTGCTGTCACGCCACAACTGTAATAGCGATTTCGTATACTCAGGTTCATAAATGAACAAAAAGAAACTCCAACACAATACATTAGGGGAATTAAACTTTTTATTATGAAGAACTTTTAAAATGAGGGCCGTGAGGATATACAGTGAGACGGGGAGAAGTCAAACACAAGACTGCCCGATGGGGCGGCCCCGAAGGGCGGAAATGCCGAGTTCCGTCACATTCAAGATCAGAGGGAGTAGTGGTAAAGTATTCATTTCAATTACTCACTCATTGGCGAGCTGAAGAGGAACATATGTAATATATTGGCGACGAATATAGGTGGGGTGGTTAAAGGAACCAGAAGAAGGCCGAAGAATTACATTGAATTAAAATATACGCCTTGACAGGCCATAGGGTTACACGAAACAAAAATTCTTGCGGCTAAGCGGGGCGATTGAAGAAATAGCTATCACATGATATTACATGCACGTTACAGATTTAACGACCGCTGAAATTAGTCAGCAAGGGCCATATGGCTTTTATCCGACAAAATACAAGGGTGAGAGTTGCTTTACTAATGCAATCTAAGAGGCTGAGAAAGTATACATTACATATTATCGACTGCGAGGGGAAAACATTCACTTCTAATTTATTCTTTTATTTTATCTCAACGGAAAATGACTGCGGTTAAAATATATTTCAATCCGTGTGAGAGTGAAAGAAAGAAAGAACTGACGGATAAATGATGTCTGCATTTTACGAACTTTAAAGTATAATGAAACTTATAGTAGTGTGAGGGGGGGGGGAATGAATGAATACAGACATATGAAATTAAGTATAAAATGTTAAATTTAAACTAAACATTTTATTTGAGGGGGAGGTGAAGTTTTAAATGAATATATAACGGGAACACCGTTATATATATCAAATATATTTTAACCGCAGTGAAAGTGAAAGAAAGAAAGAACTGACAGATAAATGATGTCTGCATTTTACGAACTTTAAAGTATAATGAAACTTATAGTAGTGTGAGGGGGGGGGGATGAATGAATACAGACATATGAAATTAAGTATAAAATGTTAAATTTAAACTAAACATTTTATTTGAGGGGGAGGTGAAGTTTTAAATGAATATATAACGGGAACACCGTTATAACAACAAAGACTCGTTCCTGGATTAAATATTGACATGTGACGAAAAATGTGTCATGTATAATAGCCGGAAGTGAAAACATCATTGGTTGATAAACCGGACATTCATAAAAAAAACGATAATTCTGTATGTTTGGTGGACCAGCGATGGTATAGTTCGCTCTGAATTCTTAAAAATCGAGAAAACCATCACAACCGACGTCTACTTGTTATACTTGCAAAGGGTTTCAGCTACTGTGCTCCAAAAGCAGTCAGCGATGGTCAACAGGAGAGGAGTTCTCCTCCTCCACAATAATGCTAGACCTCATACGGCAAACGTAACCAAGCACGTGATAAAGAAACTGGACTGGGAGTTTTGCTTCACCACCTTACTCAACATTACTCCACGGACGTCGTCCCATTGGATTATTCTCCCACATAGCAATTCTAGTTTACAAGAATTCGCAGCAGTCTTGCTTTGCAAACCTGCAAAGTTGCAGCAAGTTGTGCATGACAAGTCTGAAAGTTTATAACAAGACAGCAGTAAAATAACGCAAACGCCGAAGTCACCACACTTCGAACTTGCAGCTAACTTGTCGTGCTAGTTGAACTCTTGCTTTATCAAATTTATTGCAAATTAATGTCAATCAAGAATTGATTAATGTCAGTCAGAAAATTTAGTTATGACATGACTAAAGTACTGCAAATTCTTTGCAAACTACTAGAAAATTTAGCTTTGTCTTGTCAAAAAAAAAAAAAAGCAAACTTATTGCAAAGTAGTAAACGTGTCATGACACACTATCTGTTTATAACTGTCATACTATAAATTTAACCCCTTCAGGTCTATTGATGCATACGCACTGATGTATACGCACCGTCAGAAGGTGCACGCATCATTTTTACCACCATTAACAAATACAGATAATATTTGTACTTTTAGAGTCTTTTTTTAAATTTGATAAGTAAAGCGTTTAAAAAGAGCGGTGCCTACCGAATAAAATTTGTATAAGGGATGCCCGAAACTCTTTCGGAACAAAAATAAATAAATATAAATAAATATCAATTAAAACGATATTTTAGAAAAATCCAATAATATTGAGAAAAATTCATTTAAAAATTAAAATTTTCAATATAAATTTTAAATGGCCGAAGATGTAAACATAACAGTACATAACTAAGTACATAACATAACTTTTTAATTTCTAAGAATTTACTTATGAAATAAGTTATAGATTATAGCTAAAATGTTACTTTACAAAAAACAACTATATTTGAACAGTTAAAATAATAAATACCTCTTCTGGGTTCTTTAACTTAAACAATCAATGAAAATGAGATTCCATAACGGCAGCAATGATATGTGCCTTTGAGTAGCACCCAATTTCTGCAATTTCTGCGCATGTGCCGATTCTCATCTCTCTCAACAGAGTGATTTTTTTTTGCTTTCGTCACTTTCGTGAATAAAAGACAATCTTGCATCAGTTTCACTGGTCTACCTTGCTGGAGATTCGCTGCGAATTTGTCACGGCAAGATAATATCAGAAAAAATTAAACTTGCTGCTGATGTGCATGCTATCTGGGATCTGTTTTTGGCCATGGATAACTACCTGCGAGAACAGCAATTCTGAAATCTAGATGATGTCACAAAGGCTATAAAACAATTTTTGTCTCGTTGGGAACTTGTAATTGAAGCCAATGGAGGATATTTCGAAGAATAAAATAATTGTTTAAGAGTTTTGTGATTCGTGTTTTTATGTCTGATGAAAATCGCACGAACTTTCTTAGTTACCTGATAATATTGTCCGCGCCATCGTCACGTGACTTGACGCGATGATTCACACCCATTTCACTGTCGGTATTGCTCTTTTTGTGACGAAATGCTAATAACAATAAAGTGGGTCACGTTGGCATCACATGGAAGTCGCGAACTGATAGCCATCTTGAGAGTCATGTTGTAGCAAAATAAAGAAATTATATTATGGTCACCATTGTGAATGTGACTATTTGTGACCGTTGTGATGTATAAGCGAGATCAGTTTGGCTGACTGCGCAACTAGAAAAATATTTGTGATTATTTCTTTATCAAATATGACCATTAACACATTTAAGCTACTTTGCTAGACTCTCTGCCAATATACATTTTTGGGAATTCGTAATAACATTTTCGAAAACTAGTGTTTATCTTAATTAATAATGAAGAAAATTATGATTAAATAAGGTGAAGACTGCAATTTGAAAATCGTGGTAGTGAATATTTAAGTTCGTTCGAATATGATTTTGCAACTATGTCAAACACACAGCATGTAAAAGCAACAGAAATTTATTTTTTCCCTTACTTGTAATTATCTACTATCAAACTAAATTTTTATATTCTGCATAAAGCATAATTACTATATTTGTTCATGTGCAGTAAAGTTCCACTTCCTTTGACATTATAGTGTGTGGGTACGTTTCCTTTCCAAAAAGCAATGAATAATTCAACAATAAATGGCAAATATATTGTCCAACAATGATAATAGATTGAAAAGGAAAGCATTGTTTATTTAAAATCAAAGATTATCAAAAGTTAATTCTTGGAAAAAAATGCGTTAAGGAGTAACTAATATGAGGTGATCACACTTCCTGGAAATTCGAGGGCTTGCTCAAATTTCGGAACTGTAGACCGAGCAATTCCTGCAGTTTTTGCTTTAAAATACTTTATTCCATTTTAAGAGGGTGATTATTTCGTAAAATCAAAGAGAAAATGTTTAAAGAATCTTAAATTTTAAAGTTCTGAAAGTTAAAAAAAAAACTGCCATTGTAAAACCGTTGGAAAAATTTTCACCCTAATCACTTTTAAAGATAATCAAATATCAATAAGAAATTGTGAAAACACGGCAATGTATGACAGTTTTATTTACTTCAAAATTTAAACGAAAGCAATAATCCATATTTATTTTACTTTTGATCTCCGTGTTAATAATATTCTGAAAATATCCTAAAAAAACACTATAGGGAAGGCTGGGGACTGTTGAGTCATAGTGGAGGTTTGACCCACCCTTCAGTTTTCATATTTAAAAGAATTTCAGAACTTTGCAAATAGGTTGCAACCAAAGCTACTGAAATGCTCAAACAATAGTCTTTGTCATAATGAAGGGAACGAATATTTTTTCCAACTGGATTAAATCATATTCAAGGCTGGAGTAGCACAGTTGAAGTTTTTTCCAACAGAGCGAAAAATGTCCAGACCAGCGATCGAACCTGGATACTTGGCCATTTTTCGCTCTGTTGGAAAAAACTTCAACTGTGCTACTCCAGCCTTGAATATAATACAATAGTCTTTGTTTCATAAAGATAATTGACACACGTGTGGAAAAATCAGTTGTGAAATGTTTTCAGCTAACAAAGTGTATTTTTTAGAAAGATTTTCTCAGATTTTCTCAGATAAAATATATCATAGAAATTTAAGTAAGTAGGTTTTAAGTAATGTAGAAAAATTGAGTTTTCATTCCAGGAATAAAGATTGTACAGTAAATTAAGCTAAACATAAACATCTGCTATACTTTAAAAAGTGGTTATGTGGGGAGGCTTGATTTAGAAAATGTGGGGAGGGTTGACCAGATGGTCAATATTCCTTAATTAAGTGTTTTTGAAAATCCTTTTATTACACATTGTACATAATGAAGAGTGAATGATTATATTTATAAAATAATATAAATTTACTCTGAAAAACTACAGTAAATTGGGGTGATTGATAGAAAGGAAAATGTTTAAAACTGATTGTTCGAAGATGAAAAAAAAAATTCTATAGAAGCAAGGAAAAATTTAATGAAATATAAATTGAAAAGTTGATAGGAAATTTTAATTCATTTAAATAATACCCATAATAGGTAAATATAAAAAATGGAAGGGACAAAAAAAGATGATGAAATCAGAAGTCTTCAGGAAGATTAGGTATTCATCAATCTGCAAAATAACATAACATTGATCGAAACACTATAGAAAGGCATGTAGACAAACTTCACCAAAAGGAACACAATTAGATGAAGCCAAAATATGTACCGAGTGTAAAAAAAATGGGTGTTTCAAAAGGATTTTTTCTCCCGTGCTGAACCTTTAATTCCGTATAAGAAGGTTTGTTTGCACATCACATTTTCCCGAATATTTTTTAATAATAATTAAACCTCGTAGCATAAAGTTATACTGCCTTTGTAAAACTGATTTTATGTCGCTTAACAAATATTTCAATATAAAATAAAGTGAGTCAAGCCTCCCGTATGTGGGGAGCCTTGACCCATTTTTTTCTCATGTTTAAAATCAATATTTTTTTTCAAGTTTCTTATATAGTACACTTATGTCGCAATTTTATTTTGATAACTGGTTGTATAAAGAATAAAATGATATATGAAACTTTATTCTAGGTTCAATATGTAAAAAATAAAAAATCATTTTATTAAAAATGGATCAACCCTCCCCAGTCTCCCCCACATATTATTAGAGAAGGTTCTGATATTGGAATATATAGTTGAAAAAAATTTTAATTCCCTTTTAGGCTGTGGATGGTAGAAAGATTTCCTTCCTTCTCTAGGGCATTATTTCAACATGAAAAGACATTCCAAATAATTTTAAAATTACTATCATTGTAAAAATAAAAAATTATTATTAAAAACTAGAAGTGGCCAAACGAAAAATAAGTAACTTTCTTTATAACGCTCGAAAAACAAAAATTCTGTAACTCACGAAAATTGAAATTTTTAATTTATGTTCGAAAAACAACTAGATATTGGCAGAGTGTACGGCTGTCATGTAGGTGTAGAAAGAAGAAGTAAAAGGTGTTTTTTATTGTAATAATAAAGGAATTTGCATATAGATGTTTTTTTTATTTTATGTGGGAAGAAATTCACCCACTGGAGAATAAAGGCTAAACGCTTTAAGCTCTGGTGGTAACTCTCTCCCCAATTAATTTTAATTCACAAATGACACATCGACACGAGTATTTTGAAACAAAATTTTCGGATTCTTATGTACATGAATAAATGCATTAACTGATTTAAAAATGAATTTGATCTTGAATTCTGATCTCATTGCGACATTTGGGGATTAAAATTGAATGGGAAGTAATTCATCCACCAGACCTGAAAGGGTTAAACAAAATGTCTTCTATATGTTTATCTACCAATAGATGTGTGTCAAAAATATTGCAAACATTGGAAAAAAATAATAATTTAATAACTTCATATCGTTTAAGTATCTCCTGAAGTTTGAAATGTGTCTCTCATTATAAGAGGTTCCTCTTGAGCTTTTTTAGCATTGTTAATATTAAAGAATAATATTCCTTTAAATTATCATCGTCACAATAACAAGCTTCTTCTTTATAACTCAAGCTTGTTTGCTGCTTTTAGATGAGTTCAGCTTAAGCAAGTTTTCTTCACACATCCTTTAGAACAAACATTAATCTAAATTTTCATTAAGGTATGTTGACATCTTTGGAAATCACACGTGTCAAAGTTTCACTTATAGAAAAATAATTTTGAATGAAGTTGCGTGTTTGCTTTTAGTTTAGATTTCTTTCTTTTATAACTTTCACGTCAAATAGAAATCCACATTCACTTTTATAACCTTGAGAATGTTCGCGGTTATTAGTTTTAGAATGTTTTGGAAATCCCGAAGTATTTTCGCTAAAATAGAGAAATCATATTCGAATGTACTTTCTTAATACGTATAATTAAAAAAGTACAAATGTATATTTTAATCAACTAAAATATAATATAACCACGAACGCAAATAAACAATTACTTCTTCGGAGTTGCCCACGATTCCGAAAATCTTTCTTTAGCTTTATCTTAATATGTATATTTTGAAGTGTTTATATTTGCATAGTAGACTAACATTTTAATGATTTCAAAGGATTGTCTTGTGATTTTTTAATGTTTCATGTACCAAAATGGATTGCGTTAAATGGAATCAATAAGAGCTAGTATGGAAAAAAAAATCTGTAGAGATAAGCTACACTGTAAAAAGGACAAATGTATTTTAATGAATGGAAATATAATATAACCGCGAACGCAAATAAACAATTACTTCTTCGGAGTTGCCCATGATTCCTAAAGGCCTTCTTTATCTTTAGAAAACCCAGGAAGCAATATATTTTCGAGATATAAAAAAAGATTTACGAAAACAGTCTGTTTTGTTGCCACATATTTTTTCAATGTTTCCAAGTAGTGTTTATATTGTCAAGCAGATGAGTTTGTTTTGCTGCCACTTATTTTTCGAAGTGTTTCCAAGTAGTATTTATAGTGTAAATCAGATAAGTTTTTTTCTGCAACTTATTTTTTTAAGTGTTTCCAAGTAGTATTTATAGTGCCAATCAGATCAGTTTATTTTGCTGCCACATATTTTTCGAAGTGCTTCCAAGTAGTATTTATAGTGTAAATCAGATCATTTTTTTTTTCTGCTACTTATTTTTTGAAGTGTTTCCCAGTAGTGTTTATAGTGTCAATCAGAGCAGTTTATTTTGCTGCCACATATTTTTCGAAGTGTTTCCATATAGTATATATAGTGTAAATCAGATCAGTTTTTTTTTCTGCTACTTATTTTTTTAAGTGTTTCCCAGTAGTATTTATAGTGTCAATCAGATCAGTTTGTTTTGCTGCCACTTATTTTTTGGAGTGTTTCCAAGTAGTATTTATAGTGTAAATCAGATCAGTTTTTTTTTTCTGCTACTTATTTTTTGAAGTGTTTCCCAGTAGTGTTTATAGTGTCAATCAGAAGAGTTTGTTTTGCCGCCACTTATTTTTGGAAGTGTTTCCAAGTAGTAGTTATAGTGTAGTATTTTCAGTGTCAATCAGATTAATCAGATTTCCCAAACAAGAAAATCGGATTTTAGGCTGCTATCTATTCTCAATTAAACATTTTCAGTTGCGTAATTGAATTTATACACATGCAAGAGTAACAAAATTATATTAATTTTAATGTTACTATTATTGCTGTTAATTTATCGTGTTGTCTCTAAATCATGTTTGTTGAACATGAAAATGTTTACTTGAGATTTAATAATATCAGAAAAACTTATAGTCCGGGTTAAAAAAAATTATCAATACACTATAAAATGAACTTGGAAACGTTTCTGAAAATCAGTGGTGGCAAAGGAAACTCTTATTTTATACATTCCTCTTTAAATCGCGAAAATATATTCGTTTGTGAGGTCTCTAAAGATACAAAACGTTTCTCTTAATGGCAAGTAAGTAGAAAGAAGTTATTATATATTTTTGTTTGTGGTTATATTATATTTTCCCAGATTAAAAAAAAACGTTTGTCATTTTTCACAGTGTTTCACAACTTGTTAACAAACCATAAAATACATAAAATGTCAATAAAATGTTAATAAATAAATAAATATATCACAGGTACTTACTTAAAAATAGTTAGAGGTTATAAAACGGTATAAAATACAATATAATACAAAATATTAACTTACATAGTTTTGGAAATATGATGCGCGCAATGTCAAAAATATCTGTTTTGAGAAAAATTACTTTAAAGTTCAAGTTTTCCTCGATTTGGACAGGTATAGCACATACGTATAGGTAAATTGTCTATATTTAGGGAGTAGGGGATATCACCATACATTTTTTTGAAAAGTCAAAAAAATGTTGTCTCTTATTAAAGAATGACTCGTTACCAAACTTAAAAAAAAAAAAAAACTATGACGATACACCGATTGAAACAGGTTTTATGATAAAATATGTGGAACGATACCTATGCAAATCGAGGTAAACTTAAACTTTAAAGTCATTTTTTCTCAAAACAGATATTTTTGACATTCCCGCATCATATTTCCAAAACTAAGTAAAGTAGAAACTAAATATTTTTTATTATATTATATTGTATACAGTTTCATAACATCTGTCTATTTTTATGTAAGTACCTGTAATATATATATATATATATTAAATTTTTATTGAAATTTTATCATAAGTTTTGTATTTTATGGTTTATTTGCCTGAAAAAATAATTTAATCTGTAAATTGATTTTGTTGTGATACTCCAATTAGAACAGGTTTTATGATAAAATATGTGGAGCTAGACCTATCCAAATCGAGGTAAACTTGAACTTTAAAGTCATTTTTCTCAAAACAGATATTTTTGATATTCCGCGCATTTTTTTCATTTTATTTATATTTCCAAAACTATGCAAGTTAATATTTTGTATTATATTGTACTTTATACCTTTTATAACGTCTATCTATTTTTAAGTAAGTGCCTGTAATATATTTATTTATTAATTAACATTTTATTGAACTTTTATCATAAATTTTATATTTTATGGTTTAATTGCCTGAAAAAATAATTTAATCTCTAAATTTCATTATTATTTTAGGTTGAAGTTAAAAGTACAATATTTTACGAATATATATATATATATATATATATATATATGTATATATATATATATATATATAAGGGGGCATTTGATTTATAACTACGTTACTAATACACATTTTATAATGGATGTTGATTCGATACTTTTACATGTATAATGGTGTTGTTATATTTATGTATTTATCAATTCATACTGAATTTATTCATATTCATTAATATTTAATAATGTTAATGATTAGCTTGTATATAAATTTTAGCGTACTCAGGACAATATCATATTAATTTCTAATACAAAGTATACTACATTAAATGAGAATAAAATGCATGTTTTAATAAACTTATTATTTGTTCTTCCCTCTCCCATTATATTGTGTGTATTTAATTTTAAGAAAGTTTGTAGACACATTAAATATAAATTATTAAATTCATAATTTAATTATTATTAATATTAATTCCTTAGTAACTTAATTTTAATTTTTTTTATTATAAATTAATTTAAGTGATGATTCAATGCTGTCACAGGAATTTAAATTGTGATATGTTATAGCAAGGTACATATATTTATGTGTAACATTAATAATCATCATTTCACCATTTCACATATCATTTTTATTTAATATATCAATTACTAATTTTTCCTAATACATTTGCATATATTTATTATTAATTATTATTTTTAATTTATAACATATATGTATAACATATTTAATATGTATACATATACATATTAAATATGTATAACATATTTTTAATTATTATTTAATTATCATATATCTATCTCTAAACAGTATTTGCTTTAGTTTTTGTTATATAATAGATTTTATTTTACTAAAAAGTCAATATATGGCAGCACCACACAGATTCGTTTGAACACATGGAGCAGTTCATTCTAAATTATCTGTAGAGGGAGATCGTTATATATAATGGGAGTGTCCTTGGCTATGCTGTAAATTGTTGATGCTTGGACCATCATCATATAAAAATCTTTTTTGGCTACATGTGTTGGTGATTTCCAAAGATTGTATTTTGTTATGACTAATGATAAGATAGTATGGATTTTAATTTGGTAATTTGTTTTTAAATTTTTTCCTCTATCCTTTTCAATCTTCTTTTATTTTGAACTTAATTGGTGTTCAATGGTTTATTTCTCTGTTTTAGGAAGATTTCGTATGAAATACTACCTATTGGGATCGTTCCTATGTTGGAATTTCTGAAAAGTTTTGCAGATCTACACCGATCATGACCCCTAGAACCCAAAACCACCCTCAGTAAAAAACTTTATCTATCTATCTATCTATATATATCACTTTCTTCTGGACACGATAACTTTCGTAATTCTGCACCAATCTTTTCCAAACTGATACATAAAATCAAAGGGCATAAAATCTCGGTCAAGTTCGCTAATGGGCAAAATCGGACCAAGGAGATGGAAATAGGGAGGGGTTTTGTGAAAACCGAAAACCCCCCATAACTTCTTAATTTTTGTACATATTAAATCAGTTTAAAGTTTTTATTACTTCTAAAAATAGGGGCAAAATTTTATATATCACAGATTTTTGATAAATTTAAAAATGGGCTCAAGGGGCGCAAAAATAGGGTTTTTGGGAGAAAAAAATTCATATCTTCGTCAATTCTCAAGATATCAATTCCAATTTTATTATAAATCTCCTTAATATTATTTACAACTTTTATATTCACAAGTTTTTGATAGGGCCAATTCGTACCGCAAAAAAAAAAAAAATTAAAAACGAAAACAAAAAGGGGGTTTGAAGAAGTAAAAAATCCATAACTCCGTCAATTCAAAAGATATAAAATCCCCATGAATTTATCATATATCTTCTTAATATTGTCTACAACATCTATATAGACAAGTTTTGGATAGGACCAATTCTTACAGCAAAAACAAATTAAAAATACATAGCGGTTGAAAAAAAAATCATCTAAGTAAGGGTGTATTCAAATCCAAACTGCTTATTTTCTGACTCATTTTACAATTCATTTTTGCTCTCAAAAGCTTCCAATTGGTACGTTTTCTTACTCAGAAACTATATAATGCACCGTAATGGTCGATTTTTTGATAGAGGCAGAATATATTCTTAAAAAATGCTGTTAAAGTGGGCATTTTGAACCGAATTTTCCGAAGCGGATTGTGTTGGAAAAATCATTGCATTAAGGATGCACTCAAATCCAAACTGCTTATTTTCTGACTCATTTATAAATTCATTTTTGCTCTCAAAAACATTTAATTGGTAGATTCGCTTATTCAGAAACTATATTATGTACCGCAATGATCGATTTTTTGATAGAGGCAGAATATATTTCAAAAAATGATGTCAAAATGGGCATTTTGAACGGAATAACCCGAAGCAATTGTGTTATCACTTTTTCTGGACACGATAACTTCCGCAATTCTGCACAAATCTCTTCCAAAGTGATACATAAAATCAAGGGACATAAAATCTCGGTCAAGTTCGTTAATGGGCAAAAGCGGACAAAGGGGATGGAAATAGGGAGGGGTTTTGTGAAAACCAAAAAAAACCCATAACTTCTTAATTTTTGTACATATCAAATCAGTTTAAAGTTTTTATTACTTATAAAATAGCGCCAAAAATTCATGCATCACAGAAAAAAAAATTAAAAACGAAAACAAAAAAGGGGGGTTGAAGAAGAAAAAGTTTCATAACTCCGTCAATTCACAAAATATAAAATCCTCATGAATTTATCATATATCTTCTTAATATTGTCTTCAACCTTTATATAGACAAGTTTTTGATAGGGCCAATTCTTACAGCAAAAACAAATTAAAAATACATAGCGGTTGAAGAAAAAAACCATCCTATTAAGGTTGGATTGTAATCCAAACTGTCTATTTTCTTACTCATTTTTAAATTCATTTTTGCTGTCAAACGTATCCAATTGCTAGATTCTCTTATTCAGAAACTATATAATGTACAGTAATGATCGATTTTTTATAGAGGCAGAATATATTTCGAAAAATTATTTGAAAAAAGAAATTTTGAACAGAATTTCCCGAAGCGATTGTGTTAGAAACGAAAAATATTGCCCTACTGAGAAAGTAATTGTTTATTAATCAAGTTTTAATTAATTGAAAGAAAAATAAAAACACAGGTCGCTTATAAATCTTTTCAAAAATCACGTCAGCATGTTTCATATTTTTTTTTTAAATTAAAAATGAATCTGAAAATGTGCCAGAAAATTTCGAGTTCTTGAGTATAGAAAAATATTTTTTTTTAATATCGCCTTAACATGATTCTGATAAAACCAGCTATTTTATAAAAAAGAAATAAAAACTCGTCAAAAGCAGACAGATAAAACTGTTAAAGTGGATTTATATCAAATAATGATTTAGTTTTTGTTGGTGAAATTGGTATACTTAACTTCGAAATCTACCTCTGCCTGTAGGCCGGGCCGGCAGGGTTTTTTTGTGTGTGGTTGTCCCAAATTCATATTCTTTAGCTAATTTATGACTAACATGAAGATTAAACCACACATTTTATTTGTGGAACTTTAGGCATTTGGAACCCGATGATTCTGTCTAAGTTCTACAAATTTCCATTATTCTATTTCTGTTATTCAATTTCTGCTGTTTTTTTTTTACTATGTTTTTGGAATCTATGTTAAGTGTGTTGGGGGAAATGTATTTTTGTACATTTGTTAATGCAATTTTATTCATAATTTCACAGTTTTTGTTGGTGGTCGGTAATGTTTATTTAATGTTTATATATATACATATATATATATATATATATATATATATATATATATATATATGTATATATATATATATTAGGGTGTCCCAGGAGAAGCCAAAAAACTAAAATGTTTGAAAATGCGAAGTCTCACGTTCTAAAAATGTTTTTTCTGTCATCTATACTAATATTATAAAGAGGAAAAAATTGTTTATTTGTAGGAGGTAAGCTCTGGAACTACCG
Source organism: Maratus speciosus (assembly GCA_963932465.1). NCBI lineage: Eukaryota > Metazoa > Arthropoda > Arachnida > Araneae > Salticidae > Maratus > Maratus speciosus. Next base: position 503,771,892 of record OZ010787.1, on the reverse strand, counting down.
AACCTATTCCAAAAGTAATGGTATCAAAATGATGGTGTTAGTCCAACTTAGAACATAGGCTATATCTTATGTCCGTGCCACTGACCAACAGGGGGTGCAGGAGAAAAAAACGTTCTAAAAATGCGATTTTTGTGTTGCTGGAGGGCCTAGAAACATAAAATTTGAACTGGTAGTCACTTATAAGTTACTAATGAACTCTAAGGACATTTCTTTAAAAAATCGAAATTATGAAGGAGTGAAAATGCGCGAAAAGCATTCTAAAAAAACGTTCAAAATGGCGATTTTTACGCAGTTTCAGGAAGTACCAAACCGATTTAAAAAATAAAGGTGTCAAAATGATGGTGACAACCTTTGTTCCAACATAGGCTACATTTTATGTCGGTGGTACAACCCCTAAAGGGGGTTCAGGAGCAAAGAAACGTTCAAAATTGTGATTTTTCGTGTTACTGAAGGGCCCAGATACATGTAATTTGACATGGTAGTTACTTATTAGATATAAATGACCTCTAAGAACATTTCTTAAAAAATTCGAAATTTAAAAGGGGTGAAAATGCGCAAAAGGCGTTCTAAAAAACATTCTAAATGGCGATTTTTACGCAGTCTCAAGAAGTACCAAACCTATTTAAAAATAATGGTGTCAAAATGATGGTGATAACCCTTGCTCCAACATATGCTACATCTTATGTCGATGCCACTACCCCTAAAGGGGGTGCAGGAGCATAAAAAACGTTTGAAATAGCGATTTTTGTGTTACTTAAGGGCCCATATACATAGAATTTGGCAGGGTAGTTACTTATTATTATAAATGATGTCTAAGAACATTTCTTAAAAATTTCGAAATTTAAAAAGGGTGAAAATGCGCAAAAAGCGTTCTGAAAAACGTCCTAAATGGCGATTTTTACACAATCTCAATAAGTACCAAACCCATTAAAAAAACAATGGTGTCAAATTGATGGTGATAAGCATTGCTCCAGCATAGGCTACATTTTATGTCGGTAAAATTACCCCCAAAGGGCGTGCAGGAGCAAAAAAAAAAAAAAAAAAAGTTAGAAAATGCAATTTTTGTGTTACTCAAGAGCCTAGAAACATGAAATTTGCTGTGGTAGTTGCTAATAAGATATAAATGATCACTAAGAACATTTCTTAAAAAATTCGAAATTTAAAAGGTGTGAAAATGCGCGAAAGGAGTACTAAAAAACGTTTTATATGGCGATTTCCGCGCAATCTCAGAAAGTACCCAACCGATTGCAAAGGTAATGTTGGAAATTGATGATGACAGCCCTTCCTCCAATATAGGATCAACGTCGTGTCGGCGTCACTACCACTTTGCGGTTTCATTTTAAAAAAGTTCTAAATTGTGATTTTTGTGATACTGAAGGGGCTAGCAACTGGAAATTTGGAATGGTAATTACTTATGAGATGTAAATGCTTTCTGAGAAGAGTTCCTTAAAATTTTGAAATTTAAATTGGGTGAAAATAAACGAGAAGCGTTCTCAAAACGTTCTAAATAACGATTTCTACGGAATCTCAGGAAATATAAACCGATTTCAGAAGTAATGGTTTCAAATTGATGGTGACAGTCCCCGCTCCAACATATATTTTACCACTCCAGCCTATATTTTACATTGTTGTCACTACCATCTGGGGATTACAGGAGTAAAAAATTTTCTAAATTCCGTTTTTTGTGTTAAAGTGGGGGTCTAACATTTTAAATTTGCAATGGTAATTACTTCAAAGATGCAAAAGCTTTCTAAGAATTATCGAAAGAAAATTCCAAATTTAAAAGAATGAAGTGAGCGAAAAGCGTTCTATAAGCGTTTTAAATTACAATTTTTATGCAATCGTATGAAATACGAAACCGATTTCAAACATAATGGTTGCAAATTGATGATGATAGAACCTGCTCAAACATAAGCTATATTTCATGTCGGTGCAACAACCCCTAGAGGGTTGCAAAAAAACTTTCTAAATTGCGATTTCTGCGTTACTGAAGAGGCTAGAAACTTTAAATATAGCATTGTAGTTACTTATAATATATAAATATCCTATAAGAACAGTCGAAAATAAATTCGAAATTAAAAAGCGAACGAGCGAAAAGCATTCTAAAAGAGTAATAAATTACGATTTCTATGGAATCTCAGGAAATAATAAACGGATTACAGAAGTAATTGGTTGCGAATCAAGAGTGATATTCCCTGATCCTATACGGGCTATATTGTATGCCGGTGTCACTACCACCTGGTTGGCAGGAGCAACAAAGAAAGCCTTTAAAAACATCTAAATTCCTTTTCCTATAGAATATTAGGAAATACCAACCGCTTTCAAGGTTAATGTTGTTAGCAAATTAATGGTGACAGTCTTTGTTTCAACATTTTTTTGAGACATTCTATTTCAACTCTGTTTCAACATTTTTCGAGACGTTCTATTTCAACTCTGTTTCAATATTTTTCGAGATATTCTATTTCAACTCTGTTTCGGCAATTTATGTTGGTGCCACTAACACCAGAGAGGTGGTAGACTGTTAGACAAGAAGCTTGGAATTTGACATGATGGTTAATTTTAAGATGCAAATGTGTTAAGATGGCTTCTAAAAAATTCAAAACTTTAAATGAATACTGAAATGAGCATAAAAGTCTCAAAATTATAAGTTATCATTTATTTGGAATTGGTTTTAGTTCTTCTTATTAATTAACATCTCATTACTGTCTATTGCACTTTTATAATGAAGTTTAGTCAAACTGTGGCTTAATTTGTAATTTTTGAATTATTCTAAAAAGTATTCTTCTAATAAAAAATAGTCGTGCAATTATCACTTGCCATATTTCAACTATTACGCGAGCAAAGCCGCGGGGTTTGCTAGTAATATAATAGTACAAAAAAATTCAAGTCATTTCACAAAAGTTTAGGGGTCCCCCAAGCTAATTGAAAATAGGGAATTTATGGCAAATTTGAATTTCTAATTAATATCTGGGATTGAAGAATTCTACCACACTTTTCTTATAGTTTTTTATCCTAAATTTTGTTAAAGGCTGTTCTCAAATCTAAAAGGATAACTTTATGACATAACTTTTAATTTATTTTTGTTCGGAAAAACATGAAACTAGTAGGTGTTGTTGTTCAGAAATTATGTAATCGAGCTGATTTTTCCGTTTATTTTTTTTTCTGCAAACGCAATAGATCTTACAGACAATAGTGGTAAATTGGGCGTTTTGAACCGAATTTCTCGACCAAAGAAGAAAAACCAGTCAGCGAAGGGATAAAAACGCCTTGTCACGCGATCAAAAATGCTTTTAACTCGATAGATAATTCATTGATCAAAGAATGGAAAATACAGTTCGATTCCAAATCGTTTCCATAGTCAGGCCTTCCAATTTTATATCTTTCCGTTAAAAAATGAATTTGTAAATGTGTCAACACGTTGTGCGCTTGTTAAGCAAAGCAGTTGAGAACAGACGAACACTTTATCATGTTTAACAGTGATTTCATCTGATGTTATATTTTTATTATATTTTTTCATAAAAAGTTATACAAATCTTTCTGAATACCATATTTCATTTTTCTAATCATTACTCGACTATTGGTCTTCAATCTTTATTAATCTGCTGGATTTCATGAAATTAATATCATGTACTACAATGTTTCTAGTTTCTAATATTAATAATAGATGACAGATCCAGCATGTGCTACAAGAACATTTAATTGTTTTATTTATCAGTCTACGGTTTTGAATACCGATGGTGCCAATAAATCTTTGAAGAAAGCTCTGATAAAGAATTTGTAGTAAAAATACATTCGGATGATAATACAAAACCCAAAATGTAATAAATCTATGCTATGCAGTCGCAGATGTATTATTACTCCAAGAAATCCTGCTTTTTAGGTAGCTTTCATTACAAAAAGCTACCTATTGCAGCCTGTTGAGGAAAGCGATTTCAAAAAATGTTGGTATATTTTCATCGATCATGACCCCCAAACTCCGAAACCACCCTCCGTTCAAATGTTGATATATATATATGATCTTTGTCACACTGTAACTCTCGTATTTATGAACTGATTTGGATGTAACTCGGTGTGTACATAGTACATACCAATGTCTCGATCGAGTTCGTTGGCCAGCTTGATCCGTCATCTTGTTTCAAAATGGCGGTCATTTAAATTTTTTTTTAATTTAAAATTTGAAATGTGGTACCAAAAAATTGAAAATTGAAAAATATTTTTTTTTATTATGTGTTTACCTTGATACAAAAATTCCGGAGCAGTTTTTGTCCCGTCTATATCTTAAAAATGGCTGAGTTATAACACTTTGAATTTCTAGCGTGTCTGACATTTTGAAACGTCTTGATTTTTGTCACGCGATTACAGGCGTGTTTATGAACCTATATAGATGTACCTTGCTGAATGCAAAGTACATACCAATGTCTCGACCGAGTTCGTTGGCCAGCTTCTTTTGCCATCTTGTTTCAAAAGGGAAAATAAAATAAAATTAATTTAAAACTTAAATTGAGGTATCAAAAAATTGGAAAATGAAAAAGGTTTTTTTATGTGTTTGACCTTAAAACAAAGATTCCGGAGCAGTTTTTGTTTCGTCTATATCGTAAAAAATGGTTGAGTTATGCACTTTGAATTTCTATCACGGCTGACATTTTGAAACGATCTGATATATGTAACGCGATATCACACGTATTTATTAACCTAGTATTTGGATTTAAGAAGGCATGTGGATAGTATATAGCAATGTCTCGACCAAGTTCGCTGGCCAGCTTCATCCGCCATCTTGTTTCACAATGGAGGCCAATAAAGAAATTATATCTAAAGTGAGGTGCAAAAAAATTAGTAATTGAAAAAGTTTCTTTCTTAAGTATTTCACCTTGATATAAGGATTCTGGAGCATTTTTTGTTTTGTCTTTATCTTAAAAAATGGCTCAGATATAGCAGTTTGAATTTCTTTATGTGGGTGACATTTTGAAAAATCTGATTTTTTGCCTGCGACAGCGCTCGTATATATCAACCGATTCCGATGTGAGTGAGCATGTACACAGGAATTACTAAGGTCTCGACCAAGTTCACTGGTTAGCCAACTCTACCATGTTGTCTTAAAATGTCAGGCACTTCAAGATATCGGCGAATTTGGCAACCAAATATAAGTTATTTTAAATAAAATCAGCTTGGATAAAGCTGACTAATTTCGCGAAATTCTCATTCATAACGATTTAGTATTGATAAAAATTAGCATCGAATCTTCTATAATTGGTTTCCACTAAATTAAGCTTCGTGTGTTTGCATAATATAAGCTAGCTTTTTAAAAATAAGGAATATGAAAGCTACCTCTTCCTCCCGGCACTGGCCGGAAGGACTTTTTAGATTGAATTAATACCAGCATTAGAAGGTGCACAATGATAATAGCACCTGTAATAAACGAAGAAGACTGTTCTTTCTGTACCATGATATCTGACCCGCTTGTAAAATCATAATAAATCCATAAAAATTACTGTTCATAAGAAACGGCAACATCTTCGCCAAGAAACCGCTGAACAATTAAAAAGTCCTTCCGGCCAGTGCTGGGAGGAAGAGGTAGCTTTCATATTCCTTATTTTAAAAAAGCCAACTTATATTATTCAAACACACGAAGCTCAATTTAGTGGAAACCGAATTTAGGAGATTCAATACTAATTTTTATCAATACTAAATCATTAAGAATGAGAATTTTGCGAAATTAGTCAGCTTTATCCAAGCTGCTTTTATTTAAAGTAACTTATATTTGGCTGCCAAATTCAGCGATTTCTTAAAGTGCCTGCCATTTTAAGACAACATGGTGGATGAGGCTAACCAGTGAACTTGGTCGAGACCTTAGTAATTGCTGTGCACATGCTCACTCACATCGGAATCGGTTGATATATACGAGTGCTGTCGCAGGCAAAAATCAGATTTTGCAAAATGTCACCTACATTAGAAATTGAAACTGCTATATCTGAGCCATTTTTTAAGATAAAGACAAACAAAAAATGCTCCTGAATCCTTATATCAAGGTCAAATACTTAAGAAAGAAACCTTTTTCAATTTCTAATTTTTTTGCACCTCACTTTAAATATAATTTTTTTTAAATTTGATGGCCGCGATTTTGAAATAAGATGGCTGATGAAGCTGGCCAGCGAACTTGGTCGAGATATTGATGTATACTATCCACATGCCTTCTTACATCGAAATAGGCGAATACGTGTGTCATCGCGGGACAAATACAAGATCGTTTCAAAGTGTTAGCCATGCGATAAATTCTACCATTTTTTAAGATATAAACAAAAGAACAAATTTTCAGAAACAAAAACTGCTCCAGAATTTTTGTATCAAGGCCAAACACATAAAAAAAATCTTTTTCATTTTCCATTTTTTTAATACTTTAAATTAAATTTTCTTTAAATGGCAACCCTTTTGAAACAAGATGCCGAATGAAGTTGGCCAACGAACTCGGTCGTGACATTGGTATGTACTATGTACAGAGACAGACCAAGTTACATCCAAATCGGTTCATAAATACGCCTGTTATCGCGTGACAAAAATCAGGTCGTTTTAAAATGTCAGCCACAATAGAAATTCAAAATGCTATAACTCAGCCATTTTTTTAGATATAGACGACACAAAACCTGTTCCGGAATCTTTGTATTAAGGTAAAACACATACGAAAAAAATCTTTTTCATTTTCTAATTTTTTGGTATCTCATTTTAAATTTTAAATTTTTTTAATTGATTTAAATGCTCGCCATTTTGAAACTAGATGGCGGATGAAGGTGGCCAACGAACTCGGTCGAGATATTTGTATGTACTATGTACACGCCAAGGTACATCCAAATCGGTTCATAAATACGCCTGTTATCACGTGACAAAAATCAGGACGTTTCAAAATATCAGCCACGCTAGAAATTCAAAATGCTATAACTCAGACATTTTTTAAGATATAGACGAAACAAAAACTGCTCCCGAATCTTTCTATCAAGGTCAAACACATAAGAAAAAAATATTTTTTCAATTTTCAGTTTTTTGGTACCACACTTCAAATTTAAATTTTTTCTTAAAAATTTAAATGGCCGCCATTTTTAAACAAGATGGCGGATGAAGTTGGCCAACGAACTCGGTCGAGACATTGGTATGTACTATGTATAAACGAAGTTACATTCAAATCGGTTTATAAATACGCCTTTTATCGAGTGACAAAATTCAGGACGTTTCAAAATGTCAGCCATGCTAGAAATTCAAAATGCTATAACTCAGCCATTTTTTAAGGTATAGACGAAACAAAAACCTCTCCGGAGTCTTTATATAATGGTCAAATGCATAAGAAAAAAATATTTTTCCATTTTCAATATTTTGGTACCACATTTGAAATTTTAATTTTTTTTTAAATTTTAAATGGCCGTCATTTTGAAACAAAATGTCGGATGAAGCTGGCCAACGAACTCGGTAGAGGCATTGCTATGTACTATGTACACACCGAATTACATCCAGATCGGTTCATAAATACGAGAGTTACAGTATGACAAAAGTCAGATATATATATATATATATATATTTGAACGGAGGGTGGTTTCGGGGTCTGGGGGTCATGATCGATGAAAATATACCAAAGTTTTTTGAAATCGCTTTCCTCCAAACGGCTGCAATAGGTAGCTTTTTGTAATGAAAGCTACCTAAAACACGGTTTAAAGCATCAAAGTCAATTGTTCATTTGATGGGAAATTGTTAGCAGATTTGTCATCAAAAATCACAGAAAAGATTGATAGTTTAGAGGTAAAAGTTTCTTCTTTGCAAGATACAAGTACTAAGCTTCTTGGATTTCCTAAGTTATTGTCTGGAATTGGCAAAGCAGCATCTGATGCTGTTTTCGAGCTCTTAAAATGGTAGAAATGGGAATCTCAATTAATTGGAATGTGTTTCGATGCAACCTGTATAAATAGTGGAAGATTCGATGGAGCATGAACACTTCTTGAGCAAAAATAGGCAGAATCCTTTTGTGGGTATCATGTCGGCATCACATGTTTGAAGCTCTACTTTCTGATGCCTTTAGTGTGTGTTTTGGACAATCTACTGGTCCTGAAATCTTTTTATTTAAGACATTTCGAAAAAATGTGTCTAAACTCAACCACCATGAATCAAAAAAGTAAACATTATCCATAATACAACATCAGACAGTTTAAAAACTTTCACTTCTAATCAGCTAAAAATTCCTACAAAATGACATAAAGTTGATTACACAGAAATTTTAACCACAAAAACCACAATGTTATTAACTGTTCGAGTGTTTCAAGTTATACAATGATTTAATAGGTTTGTTGTGTGTGTATATTTGCAGTCTTGGTTTACTTGCCAATTTGCTGTGGGTGCTCCTTCTAATGATGTTTCACTGATTCAAAGGTTGAAAGTATATGATGATAAACAATTAAGCAATATAGAATTAAAAACTTACGCCATTCATGGTATTTGAGGAGAGAACTTGTAACACTTGGCTTGTTTTCAGACTCCGTTTCTGACGAGCAAAAATCAAAGCTAGTTTTGGACATGAAAAAAGAAAGGAGTTCTAGTTCACATCTATTAGAAATACTTCCTCTAAAATTGGATTATTTGTGTATTTCTAATAGTTTCTTTGAAACGGCTGAAATTGAAGACAGTTTTCTCAATGTATCTATCTGATTAAGATTGGCCCAAAACGCCATCCTATAAAAAGCTGCAATATTTGCTAAAATCTTGCCTTGTATAAATGATGTTGCTGAACAAGTTTTTGCATTAATACATGACTTTAGTTGTTCAACAAGGAATGAAGAGCAAAAGCGGTTTTTGTTACAAGTCATAGAGATACAGATGCACAGAAAGAAATTTATAAAGCGTAATCGCCAAAATCTCTTTAAAATGTACTTGATAAAAATGTGTAAATAAATGTGTGACTGATTGAAAACATTCTTCTTCGTTTGTTTTATTTACCAATTGTAAGATAATCGTTTACCTAAGTTCACTTTTTATGCATAACTATACAGAAGGTTGAATGTCTGCAAAATAATATTTTTCTTGATTTCAGTAATATTTTATGTCTCTTCCTACCCAGAGCAAAAACATAATTTAAACAATTTGTTTGGAACAATATATAAGAAGCTTTCATAAAGGAAAAAAAATGTTATTTGAGCATTAATATTTTTTAATGTAGCTATTAAACAAATGCCGCATTTCACATTATTTTGACCATTTTTATGTAAATTCAATGAACTTGGGGGACCTCTAAATATATATATTTTTAATTCTGAAACAATTCACGGTGTTTTATATTCACAGGAAGAACATTTTTAGAGGGTGAGAGTTCACACTTTTAAAAGTTGATTTTTTTGGGACACCCTAATATATATATATATATATGTGTGTAATATTAACTGGATATATCGAATATATTTTTATTAATCCCACGCACAACACATTTATGTCAAATTACCTTTTCGAAAATCTTTAATTAGTATGTATTAATTAAACTAATTTTTAATTATTTTTTATTAAATGTATTTAAAGGAATAGGTAAAGAAATATTTGTACAATTTACTCAAAAAGAATTGTTTAATTTGAAGGAATATTTATAGCTCCAAGAATGTTTTAATATTGTGTTAATATTAAGCAATATCGAGCTGCGGAAGGTGATGATCCCCCATAAAGAGCGCTTGCAAACAAGATGAAATGCTGTATATTTCAAAAGTATTATTATATGTTGGATGAAATATAATAAAATTTACAAGTTTTAAACATCCTCTTTAAATTAAAACATTAATCTAAAGATCCATTATGGGGACTCAGAAACCTTCATTTTGCGAAAATATCAGTTTTTCAATTTTTTGCTTAACATTTCCTAAAGCTCTGTTACATAAACTTAAGCGTAAAAAGCTTTTTACTTCATCCATTTTTCCTTTTAATAATTCACAGTTCCAATTTTAAATTCCTTCTTTGCAGTGTGTGTTTTTCAATAGATCATTAAAATTAAAAGACCAAAACATCAGCATATATTTTTCAACTGACTCTATTTTATGACCTATAGTGATAGTGCATTAAAAAAAATTTTGCTTCGGATTTCCGGTAACATAAATAGTTGTTTTAAATTAAATTTTACGAAAATAGTCAGTGTTACTATATTTTAACATTTCTAATAACATTTTTAATGTTTTTAACTAAATAAATAACTTAAAATCCTATTTTTTGAGTTATGGAGTATAGTTTAAAAAAATATTTTTTTTAAGTTCGAAATTGTTTTAAAAATATCTTCATTTTTTAAATATTATTACAGAAATAACATTTTTGATTATTAATTAATTTATTTTCATAAAATAATTTCAGAATATTTAAGAAAGCCTTAAAAAATACTGAAATAAGAAAATACTACAAAGGATACCTAATTCCTTACATAGGTGAGGATATTCATGGAAATCGTCTGTATCTGTTTTCATTTGAAGAAATATAATTTGGAAAAAAGTTGCGTGTTTCCGTTTGGTTTAGACATTTTTCTTTTATAACTTTCATGGCTAATAGAAAATCATATATCCTTTTTAAGCATTATCTAGTCCCCGATTACTTTTAACCCTTTATATACTGAGATACTTATAAGTACCATTAAAATAACTTGCTATAAAATTCATTTAATACATCGATTAGTTGTAATACAGTTTAGAATAAGTTATAGATACATTACTTTATCTTGTTCTAAAAGCATTATCGGTTAGACAAAACAAAAATATTTTAAATGGATGATTTATATTGCTTTTGAATCTTTTCAGCTTTCTTGGAGTTGGGGGGGTGGGGGGTGGATGATTTTTCAATTCGGATATATTTCTATATGTCTATTGTAAGAACATTATATTTTTACATTTCCTAATTCTATAAAATACTAAGAAAAATATTTAAAATAAAAGATTTGAGTGGGGTTATAATTATTGCACAAAATCCCTATAAATTCAAATTTAATTAATCCTTCTAAATCCTTCAATCCTTCTAAAATCCTTCTAAAATTTAATAAATGATTATGTAAATCTTCTAATGTAGTTTAAACAATTCACGAAAAATGCTTACAATATAAAATTTTCACGAATTCATAATTCAGTACATAAAGGGTTAACCAGCAAGGAAGACCTTGCTACGCTCGGTTAAAATTAGCTTTGTATTCAGATCTATATAATAATAAATTCTCGCTGTATTATTTCTATGAAGAATTTTATTTCATAAAATTATTTTTTGCAGAAACTAGTTTTTGCAGTTTTTTTGCAGAAACTATCAATATTAGTACGATGTACATATTTCTAAATTTTATCACAATCGATCTATACATATTCAATCATAATCGTAAGATTCACAGTCTAACTTCACAGACTTTAGGCTTCGAACTAAGAAGTTCGTTATATAGGCGTGGGATTAAATGCGAGAAATTTCTGTGTAACCTTATTGGTTCAATTCTGGTTTCGAGATCATTCTATGGACTCTGATTGGTTAATTCATGTATCTCGGCTCTTATTGGGAACATTACAAAATTCCTTCAGATTCCGAAAGCCAATATTTTCACCAAATATTGCCAAGTATAGTAATATCCTTTAATTTGGCGCAAAGCATGTGTTTTGCCATTGGTAATCTTGAAAGACGATTTTACGCAAAAATTTTGCGAATGGCACCAATATTTTGCCAAACATCGCCAAATTCGGCGAAATGTTTCCAACATGCGACTTCATTTACTGCCAACCGTTCACCAGCTTAATGTTTCAACTTTCATTAACATTGAAATGCACTGATCTGACCTCAAAATGACCCACTAATTGAATTTTCTCGAACATGTGACCTAGCCCAATGGTCTACTCGTACCCCCAAAACGGCAGGATATAAACTTTAGTCAAAATCGTTAGAGACATTTTTAGGTAAAAATTCCATACACACTCACATAGACACATAGACAAGATTTGCTCGTATTATGATATATGATATGTTTTCCAAGTTTTGAAGAATATTCAAACACATAAACACAAAAAAAATGTATTACAGTAGAGTATCTAAATACGTATATTTTGAATTGCTTACTATATTTTCGTAGTAGTATAACTTGTTTATGAATGTAAAGCATTATTTTTTTACTTTTTAAATTTTTCAGGCATAAAATAAGTTACTCTGGATTAATTTTAACACAATTGTTATATATGGTGAATAAATCACATTAGATGTAAATTTCCAACTGGGTTAAAAATGTCCAGACCAGGATTCGAACCAGGGATCTCCTGACTGAAGCCGCCAGTGCTCTGCCATCTGAGTTGAGCATTACCTGAGATTTATTCTGTTGAGCTGAACCAGGTTTCAGACCAGATGCTATAATAATTAAGGTTAGCTGGGTGAGAAAGTTCCACCAGATTCGTCCGGGATAGCTCAGATGGCAGAGCACTGGCGGCTTCAGCCAGGAGATCCCTGGTTCGAATCCTGATCCGGACATTTTTCGCCCGATTGGAAATTTACATCTAATATAAATTGAGTTGTCGGACATATAAACAAAAAATACTTCTATTCTTCTTTTTCAGCTAATCAAAAATGTTATTGTTTACAAAGAGTTTCCGAACTCTTCGTAATTTTAGTGTATTTACAAACTATTATTTTCTATTGAACGAAATATAATAAGACTTACAAATTTCACATCATTCTCCTTAAAAACAAACATTAATCATAATCTTCGTGAAATTGTGTGGAAATCCTTGGAAATCTCCCATGTTAAAGTTTTATATATAAAATAAAATTTGAAATATGATGCGTGTTTACTTTTGGTTTGGATTTTCTTTTATAACATCCATGTCTAATAGAAATTTAGATCCACTTTTATAACTTTGACAATATTCTCTGGTGTAGCTGTAAGGTTTTGTTACAAATCGTGAAGATTTTAAACTTATACAAATCTTTAACCCATTAATGACGAGTTTCATTTACACATTTTAAATACCTCGGTACCAGTTGACACCAGTTTTCCCATAGTGTAATTTTATTTTATTTGATCTCTCACAGTTTGATATTAACCCTTAAATGCCTGGTGTTGCTTTTCGGCAACATACCCAATTTAGGTTCTAAAATACTATTAGAATAATATTGAAGCTATAATGCCTAATGTGCCAATAAAATACATTCTAAAAATATTATTAAATCGATTTTCAACATGTAGATGGCAGCACTTGTGCTGTTTAAGAATAAAGATAGATTTATTTTTTAATTGTTGCTACTTGTTCTTTTTGTTTTGTTTGGGAGCTTGCGAAATACCCTATTTTGACCTGCAGTGAGCAAGTGAAATTTATTTCTTATTATAGTTCCTAAATTTTTTGAGTGTTTAATATTATAGAATTTTATCAAGGCAAATTATTTTTTCAATTAAACACCAGTATTGCCGATTAGTAACAAACTGTTTTTTAGCCGTAAACAATACTTAAAACAAAATATGATTTTTTTAAGTATTTTTCCCATGATTTATTTAAAAAATGAAAGTCAAAAAACATTATTACAATGATTTAAAAAAAATCAGGCATTTAAGGGTTAAGTAATATGAAAATTTCTTTACTAAAATACTGGTTTTCATATTTAAAGTTTTCGCATTACTTAAACGGCAGATTTTTGTACCAGCCGACGTTAATGAGTTAAATCGTATTCCAATATGGTAATACATATTTTTTTTTACTAAACCATAAATGCCAACATCTCTTAATTATTCTGGAGTCTGATCCAAGAGAAACAAGTTTAAAACCGGAAAGTGTTTATTAGAAAATGTTTCTTCTTTCAACATGGTACTTATTAGTTTTCATTTTAAAATCGTTTATTAAATAAAATTTCCTGTTGTATTCATACATGTCTTGGATCAGACTCCGGAATAATTAAGAGATGTTGGCATCTATGATTAAACGTATTATATATCGTATATTTTAAAGTGTTTGTATTTTCTTGGAAATACATTATTTCTATGACTGTAAAGCATTATCTTAAGGGCTTTTATTATTTTCCTGTAGAAAATGAGTTAGCACAAAAATAAAAATATACTCGTACGGAAAAAAAATATTTTTTTGTAAAAATCAGCTATTCGAAGCTGTTATTACTTTCTTCTATCTTCAATTGAAGAAAGTATTGTAATCGAAATTTTTTTCGACATCCGGTTTTCGACGGATTTACACGTTTTAGGGGCCAGATATCACAAAAAACATGTTTATACAAAATGTCCGCATGTCCGTATGTCACCATTGTACAATCAAATATTGTATGAAGTTATGCATAGAATTAAACCAATTTTTTTTTAAAGTTTTTGGCTATGGCAAGCAGGTTCTCCATTAATTTGGAAAAAATTCCGCCGGTAGGGGGCTCTGTAATAGCGATTTTTGTGCATTTTGAACATTGTACCGTTGAAAAGTATATGAAGCTATGCATAGAATTGGACCAAATTTTTTGTGTATGTTTTTAGCTATGGCAAGAAGCTCCTCCCAGAATTTGGAAAAATTCCGCCGGTAGGGGGCGCTGTAATAGTGATTTTTGTGCAGTTTGAATATTGTACCATCGAAAATTGTATGAAGTTATGCATAGAATTGAACCAAATTCTTTCTGTGTGTTTTTGGCCATGGCAAGAAGGTCCCTCCCTGAATTTGGAAAATATCTGCCGGTAGGGGGCGCTGTAATAGAGATTTTTGTGCGATTTTTTAATATTGTACCATCGAAAAGTGTATGAAGTTATGCATAGAATTGGACCAAATTTTTTGTGTATGGTTTTGGCCAGGGCAAGAAGGTCCTCCCTGAATTTGGAAAATTTCCGCCGGAAGGGGGCGCTGTAACAGAACTTTTTGTGCAATTTTCAATATTGTACCATCGAAAAGCGTATGAAGTTATGCATAATTCTAATAAAAATACTAATATAAAAAATTAAAATGAAATATTGTCATAACATAGAAGAAAGTTTTGGGATTTTCACATCCAACTAGTTTTTTAAAGTGCCTTTACAAACACGACGTGATATTTGTATATTTTCAAAATATTATTTTCTGCTCGAAGAAATAACACAAAACTATGAATTTTCAGCACACTCTATTTAAAAACAATCTTTAATCTAAATCATCATAAAAATATGTGGACATTCCAGGAAATCAAACGTGTGAAACTTTCACTTATAGAAAAATAACTTTGAATCATGTTGCGTGTTCACTCTGGTTTAAGATTTTCCCTTTTATAAATTTACGGAATTACTTATAAAAAAATTGCTTCACCTCAATAATTATCTTCTTTGATATCTGAAGATACACTGGGATTTTTAAATAATAGTAATTTGAAATTTAGATATCTTTTTTTATAAAAACTGACTAAATAAATCGAAAGTTATAAATTTTTTTGTAAAACATTTACAAAAATAATTAGATTAATTAACCATAAATACTACTATGGAAATATCACAATTCTTAAAAAAAGCATTGTATTTAAATGTATTACGACCCTTGTATTTAAATGCATTACGATCCTCTCTGTAAATGGAAAAGTTCTTGCAGTATAAAATGTTTCATATAACTGTTTTTTTTTTTTTAAGCTATGCCTGTGTAAATGATTAAGAAAATACCACTTCGACTGTTTCTCTACGCTTTCTAAATTTGTTCGAGCAGAGTATTTTTCGTGGAAAGAAAAATAAAATTTTATTAATAGATAGAGTAAATAAATTTTATTTAAAATGATCTTCAATGGCACTTAAAAGTACCGTCACTGCATAAAAGGTTAAAACAATGAGAAGGCTTGCGGTTAGTAATTTTAGTAAGTTTTGAAATTAGTGAAGCATTTTCAAACATAATCAACACAAGAAATTGTAACCCAATATGAAATATTAATATGTATATTTTGAAATGTTTATATTGTCGTAGTAACGTAAAATTTTTATGATAGTAAAACATTATCTTATGACTTTTTATTTTTTTCCTATATAATAACAGTTTTCTAATATAGAAGTCGAAGTATATGAAATAAATACTTTTTTTCTGTAAAGGTCAGTAAATATAAGCTGTTGTTTTTTATTATGTATTTATAGTATTATAGTATTAGTATGTAATATTAGTATATTTTCAAAATTTTATTTTTCGTTGGGAGAAATATAACAAAATTGACATTTTTGAGCACGCTCTCTTTAAAAACGAGTATCATTCTAAACCTTCATAGAAGTTTACTGACACGATTAAAAATCTTACATGTCAAAGTTTCACATATAGAACTATAACTTTAAATAAATATCGTATTTGCTTTTGTTTTAAATGTTTCCTTTAATAACTCTCAAATCTAACAGAAATTCAGATCCTCTCTTTAACCTTGAGGATGTTCTCGGTTATTACGTATAGTATGTTTTGCAAATCTTGAAGAATTTTCTATCATACAGAAATCAAGAAATAGTAATCCAAATCCAATTTGAAAACAGAACTAAATGTTAATATATTTTCAAACTTTTATTTTCTGATGGAAGAACTATCCCAAAAGATTGAATTTTAAACCGCTTCTTTGAAAACAAACCTTAATCTAAATCTTCATTAAAGTGCGCTGACGCCTTCGGATTGGATATCACCCGTGTCAAAGTTTCTTGAAGTTTCTTTTGCAAAAAAATAATGTTTAATGAAGTTTTGCTTTTGGCCAGTTATTATAAGCTGCTATACTATAAAGTGTGTTTGCAAGCACGAAGTAATATTAGTAGATTTACAAACAATTGAAGAGCTGAGTGGAAGAACATGTTATGCTACATTTTCATAAAAATGATTTTATCTTTTGAACAAAGGTATCAGGTATTCTATCACATGGTGAAGCTAAAATACCAAAGTTTTATTTAGCCTTGAAGATTTAAGACATTATTCATTAATATTTAATATTTTAATATTTAATAATACAAATACTATTAATATTTTTTAATATTTCAGAATTAAATATGAATAAGTTTTTTTGATAGAGGTTAGTACCACACCCGTTCATATTTTAAACACATCGTATCAAACAGAAAATAAATCATTAAAATTGACAACAAAAACTCTCACGTCAAATTTCTTAAAACGTAATTTTTGTTACTTAATATGTTCTTCCACTTAGCTCTTCAGTTGTTTTCTGTTGTAAGGAATATAATATATTTTATAAATTTCACCGCACTAGTTTAACCCTCTAAGTACTGAATTTTGAATTCATGAAAATTTTATCTTCTAAAGCATTTTTTGTGAATTGATTAAACTACATCAGAAGATTTACATACTCATTTAATAAATTTTAAAAGGGCTTTAGAAGGATTAATTAAATTTAAATTTATAGGGATCTTATGCAATATTTATAACCCCACTCAAGTCTTTTATTTTAAATATTTTTCTTAGTATTTTGTAGAATTAGGAAATGTACAAATATAGTGTTCTTACAATAGAAATATAGAATTATTTCCGAATTGAAAAATCCCCCCCCCCCCCCGCAACGACAAGAAAGCTGAAAAGATGCAAAGGCAAAAGAAATAATCTTTTAAAAAATATTTTTGTTTTGTGTAACCAATAATACTTTTGGAACAAGATGAATAATGTATCTGTAACTCATTATATACTGTATTAAAACTAATCGATGTATTAAATGAATTTTATAACAAATTATTTTAATGTCACTTATAAGTACCGTCTGTAGATAAAGGCTTAAAAAGTGAACATTAATGTAAATCCTTATTAAAATATGCTCGCATGTTTGCGAATCAACCATGTCAAAGTTTCATTTGTAGTAAAAGGAATATTGTAAATGTTTCTCTGTATTTGCTTTTGGCTTTGCCTTTTAAAACTTTCAGAACAGAATTTCAGATCATCTTTTATAACCCTGAGAAAGTTCTCGGTTATTACTTTTCGAATTTTTTTCCAATCATGAAGAATTTTCAAACATATATATCTCAAGAAATTGCATTCCTATATAGATATTTATAAAGTTTGATATACCGTATATATATCGCAAATTTTAAAGTATTTATATTTTTGTAGTAGCAATATTTTTAATATTAACAAGCTTTATCTTTTGACTTTTTATATTTTTTTCATGTTGAAATGAGTTGTTCAACATAGAAGTTGATAATGTGAGTTTACCTTTTTTTTCTGGAAAGACCAGTCCTGTGAGCTAAGCTGATGTTGTTTTCAGTGCGTTTCCAAACACGGCGTAATGTTTATATAGGGTGTCCGGTCTCAAAGGTGTCCAATGGCAAATTCCTGAACCGTTAGTCATAGACATATAGTTCCAATTACAAAAATGTTTAAAATCAGGTAAAGAAATATTTTAAAAGCGTTTTGGGTCAATAAAAACATTTCTTAAAAAAATACGAAATTTAAATTTTCATACGGTCCCCCCGGTCCTATAAGTTATATTTAGTAAAATTTTCCTTTTACACTGACAAATAATACACAAAAAGTCCCGTTATTCTACGATTAAAATCGGCCGAGTAATAGCTGTTTAAATTTGGAGCATATTTTTTGCTGCAAATTGATGGTCATTCACAGATTTAGTCGAAATATAAATTCGTCAGATATATTAAAAATGGTTGAGAGTAAAATTAACATTGCAATATCAGGGGCGCCATTTGAGGGGGGCTGGGGGGGCTGTTTCCACTCCCAAGGAATTTGATATTTCAGAAAATTTATCAACCATCAAATGTAGGGATGCGCCGAACAGTGATTTTCGCCGAATACCGAATATATGGCCTGCAGGTAAAAAGAATACCGAATTTTCGGCCAGCTGAGTAGTAACTGTTAGGCCGAATACCAAATATTAGGCCAGCCGAATAGTATCTATTCGGCTGGCCAAATACTTTTATATCTCAGTGTTTAACGTTAAAAAGTTAAATTTTAAACAATTTTATATAATATTTAGCACAGATATTTCTATTTTGACAAACAAGACTATTTTTATAAATAAATTTTGTACTTTAAAAAGTATGTTTTAAGTTATTATTTAAGAAGAGAATGGTTTTAAAAAATTTTAAATAACAAATTTTAAATTCCATGTCTTCTTCAATTGAACGAATGAAAAGAATTCTCTTATATTGAACAAAAAGCAACATATCATTCCACTTTTTTCATCAAAAATGAAAGATGTACAAGCCGTAGCAGAATTTTCATTTATAGTTGTATATAAAAATGAAGATAGTTGTGCGAAATTTGCATCACATTAATTTGCTTGTAAAGAATTTGATGATATCCTTGGAAGAGACTGGATTTTGGCCAGTGGTACAGTATAAGTATTGTTAGCTGCATTCTTAATAGAAGAATGTCTAGCTCATTGCTGTTTAGATATGAATGGTGTCTATTTCCAGCAATTCTCGTCATGTTATTATATTTCACGGAAATTAAAGTAACTCTGTTGACAACAATTACAATACCTTCATTATTGTTAAAGTAACAAAAGAAAATTAAAGTTTGATTTGGGGATACACTGTATTATTGACTGAATAGGTGAATTGCGATCCTGATTTACTGGACAAAAAATTGTCTGTTTTGATGCTATTATTACCCTTGAAATTTTCTTCCATTTTGTTTAGAAACACCCTGTTTGCGAAAAAGCAAGAAACGGATTATTTACCAGACAATGCTCAGTAACTTGCATTTCCACATTTATTAATTCCTATGAACAAATGACATGCCATTAATGGTTAATTTTTTAAGTGACATTTTTAAAGCAACAAATAAAGAAAATGCAATTTAACAAATTACAACGACCATTCAGAAAATGATTTTTACAAAGACTAAAATTTATGACATAGAAAATCGCACGGAGTTGATCCTACATTACGTACGCCATGGATTAAACATTAATATTCCTGGACCAATTTTAAATGAAATTTCATTCTTAAATTTCTAAACATCTCACAATATTACTTTTTACACCGTCGTATAGAGAAAAAAAACGTACTTTTAAATGCAATTTGTTTGAAAGTTGTGTCTCAATTTCTTTCTGAGTTATTAAATTTTTTTTGTCGTTTTTATTATTTTGTTGTCATAGTGGCAACAGAAGTATCCATCTCTGTTGAAAGTAAAGGGAAAATACAGATTACTGTATAGACCAATCAGTAAACGAATAAAATGCGGATTCAACTAATAAAACGCTTCAGATATGTTTTGATTTCCTACCCTGACGGAGGACAATAACCATTTTTCCAAATGGTTAATAATATAAAATCATTCTCTTTTATTTAAAGATTCTAATTATTCTGAATATATTAATTGACAGTTAAAAGTAGAAGTTGAGTAACGTTTTTAAAAATATTTTTTAGAGGTTTTTTAAGCATTCGGTTTGGGCGAATAGTTTGATTCGGCCAAACCGAATATTCGGTAGGCCGAATAGTTTGATATTCGGCCAAGCCAAATATTCGTCAAACCGAATAGTTTGATATTCGGTCTATTCGAATATTCGGTAGTATGGCCGAATAGGCTGATTACCATATAGATACCGAATATTCGGTGCATACCTAATCAAATGTCAGACTCAAACAAGCATTAGAAAATTGCTTAAACTCTAAAATAACTTATAAGATTTGATTGAGATAAAAACATATGCATTACATAAATACTTAATATGCATAGAAATTAATAATTATCAAAACAATTTCCCAAAGCCTTACTATTCGAACTTCCTCAAGGTGAGATCTTTAATGAGTACTTTGGTTAATTTTAAAAATGCATGTGAGAATTTTTTTTATTAGTTGCTTCTCAGCTGTGTGCAAGAGTGCAAGTTGATCGTGGGAAAACTCATCAAAATCATTGACACAACAATCACAATGATTTTCTTCTAGCCAATTCTCGAATGAGCGCAAAGAAAATAATAACATTTGAATCCCACTGATGGCGGTCTTGTGATGACTGAAAACGTTCTGGGTTTTTCTAATGTATTTTAAATAATTTAAAATTATATGTATGCACATGAAAGTAATTCTTGTGCATTTATTTGTGCTTTTTATATGGATATTAATTATAAATTTTACCTTTTCTGTAGTAAAAATGAAGATACATACATAGTATTCATTAATATTCAAATATGTAGTTTTTTTATCTGAAAAATATTGGAATTTCTTTGAAAAATCGGATTAACATGAAACCATCTCATAATAGTGAAAACACAATCCGAAACAATTAACGCTTTACCTTTACTTGCAGAAAATCACTAACAAAAATTTTCTTATACTTATAGATCACAAAATTTGCAAATTTCGTTACCTGTTCATGATGCTCGTTGACTGATTATCTCATGACTGATTGAATTTCATGATTTTTTTTCGCGATCATTTGACGAAATTTACGATTTTTTCCTCGATCGATTCACGGAATTCACGATTTTTTTCTGCAAGCGTTATACGAAATGGATTTTTTTTTCGCGCAAACACTTGCCGAAATTCACAATATTTTTCCGCGACCAACTGACGAAATTCGATATTTGTTTTCGCAATTTTTTTGACAAAATTCACGAATCCATATCACTATTATTTATTGAAATTCGTGATTTTGTTTCTGCCACCGACTAATAATATTTGTGATTTTTTTGCACGAGAGTTAGACAAAGTTTTGGATCTTATTACGCGATCGTTTGACGAATTTCTCCTCGATTTTATTGCGCGATTGTTCGACTAAATTTTCGTGATTTTTTGCGCAATCTTTTGACGAAATTCGCGATTTTTTTCGCAATCCTTTTACGATATTCGCTATTTTCTTCGCAATCCTTTTACGAAATTCGTGATTTTCTTCGCAATCCTTTTGCGAAATTCAAGTTTCTGTTTGTGCAATCATTTGACGAAACCTGTATTTCTTTTCGCGATCTCTGATGAAATTAGCGATATTTTCTACAGTTTTTTTGTAGAAATTAGGGTTTTTTTAAGCGACCATTTGGAGACTTTTTTTTCAAAATTTCCAAGATTCGCGATTTTTTTCTGCGACCCATTGACGAACTGATTTTGCGGATTTTGAAAGAAAGAAAAATCGCGGACTTTCACAAAAATTAAAAAAAATGTCGAATAATCACATGCTTGTGAAAGAAGTTATGGAGACAAAATCACATAGAGCATTTTTTATTGCGCGGGATTTTCTTTTTGTGTGATGTGTGCAGTTCTACAAATTGTGCAATTTTCCACGTTCCCTGTTCCTCAAAAAAAATTTTCCTCGTCCTTCGTAAGGAAACTCATGAAATGGCGCCCCTGTAAGCCATTTAAACAGGTCTCCATCCTAGCGAGTATAATTGTATGATGTTTTTTCAACGAAATTTGATTTTTTTCCCTTCTAGAAAGAAATCTGTTATAGACAGGTTTTGTTTTCACAAGTTTTTCTCTAATACATCTCTTTTCTGAGCTACACTATAGAGTGGATGGTTTAACAGTCAGTGAGGATACCTGTAAAAATGAATCCTCTCTAAAAAGAAAAATTAATATAATAAAATTCATGTTCGATTATATTAAAATTTTACCTTCTAAGGCAGAAACCTGTTTAAAACGAAATATTTCGTTGGTTCTGAGTTTCCGTATTCGAAGTTTTCACTGTTATTGCAAGCATAAGTCAGTAAACGTTTCTCATACGGTGGTGGGGGGTACACCCCCTGGATCCTGCCCTTAGCTATATAGCATCCCTCAATAAATGTTTGCCCCCCCCCCCCCCCCCAAGAAAGTTCTGAAATGGCGCCCCTGTGCAACATAAATTTGAAATCTTTAATCATTCTGATATATTAATGTAAAATATACAATTTGTAATAAACATTTAAGAAAAAAGAAAAAACAGAATTTTTGTTAAATAAAATGATGCTAAATTAACAGCCTCAATTCTTTACAAAATCATAAGTACTTTAAAATATTAGATTACACTAGCCTGCAAAAGTTGAGTTATGTCATGTTTTTTAGCTTTTGATAATTGATTCTTATGTATTCAGTACTGCTGAATCTGAAATTGACCTTCACTTTTAACCATCGCATCAGGATTTTTCGCAAAGTTCAAAGTTAAAATTGAATCTCCTCCCTCATCTCATCGGACCACTCAGCTATTTAGCTGTAAGAATCCCAGGATAAGCAAAAATATCGAATAAATTATTGAATAAAATAAAATGAAATAAAACAAATAAGTTTTACATATGTTTTATAGTATGAGATTTTCGCTATATTTTAACTTACACATTTACGATTTGCAAAAAAATTATAACGTGATGGTTAAAAATAAAGGTCATTTTCAGATTCAGTGCTAAAAAGTACGTAAAAATCAATTATCAGAAGTTAAAAAACACAACCATCTCCTCTACTTTATATTATCCGATTCTTGTTATTATTTATATTTGACAATTTATGATTTGCGAAATATCCTGACATGATGGTTAAAAATTAATGTAATTTTCGGATTCAGTGCTAAAAAATACATAAAAGTTCAAAGAGCCAACAATCGCAGTCTAGTATTATCTAATCTAAAACTTTTTCTTAAACTTCTTGGCGGTAATCTTTCCGAATTTTTTTGTGTTATCCTGTAAATTAAGTATAAATGGTAACCACCGAAAAGCATAATAATATTAGATTGTTACTGGATTTGCACCAGTATGTAGAATGTAATCTCGATCGTATATTTAAAAGTGAGTTAACGTTCGAGTACAAATTTTGAACTGGAAAAACATACATGCGATCGTTGAAGTAACATAAAAACTTATAAAACTAACATAAATATTGTTAAATTAAATCATAAAAGAAACAGTCTCAAATCTTGACAAAATAAAACATACGGTATTTTAGCCAAACTGAAACTTAATAAATGTTAACTTAATCGTAATACTTGTACGATTTTTTTAAGCGCAGATAAACATGAAATAAGATCTTCAAATACTTTAAGCAGTTGGTATGTGACCCCTCAAAGCCAAGCCGAACTCATTTGTTTTCAGAGCAGAAAAGTAGTTTAAGTCATGCATTTTTAAAGTTTCATAACTCGCTTAATTTTAGTGTTATATGAATGGAACTTTTTCTGGTTTACTTGTCAGTGTAATAGGAAAATTTTACTAAATATAACTTATAGGACCGGGGGACCGTATAAAAATTTAAATTTCGTAATTTTTTAAGAAATGTTTTTATTGACCCAAATCGCTTTTAAAATATTTCTTTACCTGATTTAAATCATTTTTGTAATTGGAACTATATGTCTATGACTAACGGTTTAGGAATAAGCCATTGGACACCGTTGAGACCGGACATCCTGTATATTTCTAAGCCATTAATTTGTGTTTAAATCAATGTAACACAATTTAAAATTTACACCACACTGTCTTTAAAAACGATTATTAATCTTAATTTTCATTAAAATATTCTGAAATCCTTGGAATTCACCTGTGTCAAAATTTAACTTTCAGAGGGGATTGAATGAAGTTGCTGATGGGTTGGATTTCTCCTTCCCAGATTGTACGGATTATTGGCCTATTGTTGGCAGTTTGTGGAAAGCACAAAGTGGCCATAATTAAACTCACAGTACTCAGGGTGTTCTGTAGCGCGATCTATTTGAGAAAATGACGACAAATTTTAAAAGAAGATGAAACAAGAAGGGGGACTAAGGATTCCGCGAAAACAAAATTCAGTTCCAAAAGTCACCGCTACGGAAATATGTCGATGTGTGTAACAGAAAAGAGAGTTTTAAAAAATGCAGAAAATACTAAAATTGTTAAATGCGCTAAATAAAAGGTAATTTTTTTTCAGTATTGATTCTGCATTTCTTAAAACTCTCTTTTCTGTTACATAGTGCCACATACTGCCCTAGCGGTGACATTTGGAAGTAAATTTTGTTTTCGCGGATTTTCTTCGACCCCCCGTCTTTTTTAATCTTCTTACAAAATTTGGCATCATTCTCTGAATTAGATCGCTCTACAGAACACTCCGAGTACTGTCAGTTTAATCATGGCCACCTTGTATTTTAAAATGGTTGAGTTTGGAAACTGTTTGGAATGTTAGGTTTAGAAACCCCTCTAATTTGGAGCGTATCTGAGCAGGATTCTGGGCAGCTAACAACTAGATGACTGTTGGGGCTTTGTTCACTCAAAAATAATCCGTGATAGAAAAATTTATTTTTGTTGCATTTATTTCGTTAAATCACGACTCTTTCTGCTTTGATTTTCTCATTTTTCTCAAAAATACAGAAAATTCATCAATGTAACGCAAAATTTAAAATCCTCCAATCTAAAGCTACATTTTCCTCAAATCGCAGATGTGTTCCGGTAACTGTACTGCTGTGTCACACTTATCCACTTGTTTTATATTTTACTTTGAAAATCACGCCGTAATACTGCTGCATTTCCAAACTATCATTTATTTCTTATAAAATTTATATTTTTCATCACACTTTCTTTAAAAAACCGATCATGTAAAACTATATCATATTGTGTTGGCATCATTTGAAATCTCCTGTGATATGTTTAACTAGTAGAAAATTAATTTTGAATGAAGTTATGTATTTGCGTTTGGTTTAGATTTTTCGTTTTATACTTTTCAAGTCTAAAGGAAATTTAGATAAGAAAGTTCACTGAGAAGTTTCTCGGTTATTGCTTGAGAATGTCTTGGAAATCGTGAAAAGATAAAAAATATAGCGTAAAGCGAGGGGAGTTCGCGCGGTAGGAGAGATTGCGCACAAAGAGATTCGACGGGAAGGAGTAGAGTGCGCGCGCAGCGACGCCAGGTAGTTGTACAGCAGCATTAGTGCAGTGTCTACATGAATGTTTATATTGATTGCTCGAAACGTCTTGGATTAAACAGTGCTATTTTGTTTTGTTTTTCCAAAGTCAGTGCTCGAATTTTCATAACTGTTTGTCAGAATTTTTATAGAACGTCAGTAATACAAAATATTTTGAACTTAAACGATTTCTTATAAACTACTAAGCTTGACTAAGTATGAGAACACCAACAAATCATTTTAGAAGTGGCCATATTTAAATAAAAGGCCGCGCAATTTCTCTTACCATAATAGGAGAGTTTGCACATCTGCTACTTAGGAGAGATGTCGCATTTTCCCATAAGTTTAAGTGCTAGGATAAATTATGCAGCTTATTGATAAATTTGTATGAACTGCAAATTACGTGTAAAACATATGAATGAATCAATTTTGAAATAATTTCGGAAAAACACATAATTATCAAAACTAAATTTGGCAACAAATTAATTTGTAAAAAAATACTTTTTCAGATAAAAAATTTATTAATAAATTAATAATACGGTTGTTATTAAATTAATTTTATGTAATTATTTTTGTTAGTAAATTAATAATATATTTGTTAATAATTTAATTATATATTATATATATTTTTAATTTCTGAACATTTAATTTGCTAATAAATTAATTTTGTTAACTAAAATAAATTTTCTAATACAATATTTTGGAAAAGCTTTCACCCATTCCAAGTAGTGTAATGCCATCGAAATCAAAAGGAAACAGGGTGCAACTAATGTTACTGATCCACAAAATATACATGAAAAAAGAAGGCATGCCTTAAGAAGGATGCCGCTACAATAAAATAAAATTAAAAAAAAAAAAAAAAACAGCTGAAGATAAGGTGCTTCCACAAAAAGTGGGATAAAAAAAATCAATAAAAAAACCGAAAGTCAATGAGGATGAGTGCACTAAATGTCTGGAACTGTACCAGGAAACAACTTCGACAACCGACTGGACTTAATGTATTGCTTGTTGCAGGTGATTGCACGATTTACAACAATAAGTGCATCGATTGTGGACGACGACAACTTCGGTTAGCAAACAAAATACAATGAAACTGTGGAAATGGAAATGAAGTAATTTTCTAGTTAAACATGTTATCAACTAGATTAATGTTATTTTCTAATCTTAGAAGGGCTTGCTTTTTCTGATATTTTAATGTATTTAAATTATAATTTTTAACTGTTGTTAAAATTCTTTCTTTTATTTATTATTTAAACATTTGGTTGAAATATTCACTACTAATACAATAATATTTACTCACAAATATCTTTCAACAATGTTGATTAAGTGTAATTATTATTGTTAACAATTTAATTGTAGTTATTATTAATAACAATTTCTTCTACCTATGTGAGAAATCTCTCCTACCCATGTGCGCATTCTCTCCTACCCTGTAAGTAGAGATTGCGCAAAATAGTTTTCTTTTTTTTATTACTCCTGTCCTATTAAATTACAGTATAACAACAAAATAACAATGGAAATGCATAAAAAACAAATGAAGTCAAAATTATTCAGGCATAGTTTAAAAAAATGTTAATATTTAGATTTTTTATTATTATTCTTTTGAAATATGCGCAGACTCTCCTCGCTTTACGTTATCCAAGAGAAGAGATTGTATTTCAATACACCGACCTACTAAGGGATATATGGAAGGAATGGGATAGTTCACACGTAGGCGCAAGGAAAAAACTCAACGTATTTTTCTCTCCCTTTGCATACATTTTTAGTTTCTGTTATCTGACATTAAAATATATAAGGTAGGACAAAAAAAATTAAATAGTATATCACTCCTCCCTCATCGATGGGTAATGATACGTGTAATTTGGAGAATACTTATGAAGAATTTATATTTTAACGATTATTATAATTTCCATGGCACAGGTTAAATTAATATCGTTTTTTAGCTTTATTTGTGACTATGTGAGCCTAATGTATGCAAAATTTACACCAGCAAGATTGAAAACTTTTATAAGTTTAAAAAATCTACTTTTTGATAAAAATTAAAAACTGAATTATATTTTGAAATTGATTTTGATATATGTTACAAATAAAGTATTAGTAAAACTCTTTAATACAACAATAAAGATAAAATTGTAATTTTATCTTTAAATATTTTTAAATAACAAAATATTGATTTTGATATGTGTTACAAATAAAGTATTGGTAAAACTCTTTAATACAACAATAAAGATAAAAGTATCAATTAAATATTTGTAGATTTTGGGAACACAGAAGAGAGAAATTTAACATGTGCTATAACTTCCTCTTTCCAAGTGTTCGATTTCTTCTTTTAGATAATATGTTTAGTAAATGGCTTACCATATTAACCAAATTTTGCTTTAAACTCTTTATGAAGAGTTTAACAATATCAAGATTTTCTATTATTAAACTATCATTAGAATATTGGAGTAAAAATTCACTACTTTTGTTACAGAAATTTCATAGGTGTCAAGTGGATTTTAAAATAAAATTTAACACTTATTTTTAATCTGTAACATGAGATATTTCAACAACAAATTTTTCTAATCTTGTTGGATTTTTAATAGTGAAATGTTTTGTAACCACATTTTACAATTGCATACCGGATATAACATGGCTTTTCATTTTGTTTCTGTATTTGTGATCAGATCATACCGATACAAGTTTGTCACCCAAAGTCTTTTCAATGAAGACATAAAGTTTCAGGTATTCATTATATCACTTAAAGCCACGAATTGCTAACATATTCTCTCTACGTATATTTATTTCGTCGATATAAACTGTTTGAACAATGCATGTATATTGTTTGATAAGGATTATTCTGTCAACTTCCGTAACAGAATCTTCATTTTCAGGCTGCATTCTTTCACATACAAATAGTTCTGTGCTCCATAATACTAACCTATGTTTGACTATGAGTGAAAAGCTTCTGACTTGACTTGCGTATGTCTATCACATCTACATCTTTATGATGATTTTAAAAGCCTACGAAACACTGCTCAGACGAGGGAACCAAGTCTGTAGATCAGACATGTCCCTCCTGGTCTCTTTTATTGAGGTCTAAATGTCATATAATATTCAGCCAGAGCTGTACCCGCCGAAATACATGACAGGTAGAAAATAATAAGTAAATATAAAAGCGAACTATGGCCGTGGACCATAATCGCCAAGAACACGATATACCATCTCTACCGGGGCCGGGGCCCAAACGCGACAATAGGTAGAAACAAGAAATGAGATGGTGGTGATGAATAATGTGAGCGCTGGAGAACAGCTCCTACGCGACCAGGGATACTGTGGTATGCTGCATCTGCTATATACGTGAATCTGTTTTGGAATATTCATTTCTTAAAGTTATATTCAAATATGTGATAATATATATTAACATGTAAGTTTTTAATGAAATTTTGGTTTCCTACAACATTTTTCTTTTTTTAAATAGGTCTATCGAATTAAAACGTTGACGCATGCTTTTATTTCTTTATAAATTTCTTTTGGTCAATGAAATGAAAAAAAGCAAAAAATATTTTGATAATGAGAGCACATGGAGTATATTTTTCGAAATAACTAGGGTTAACTGAAATAATGGGTGTCAGGGTACTAGTGTATTGTTTAAGGAAAGATCTTTTAATATTCCTCAGATAAAAGCTGAAGAAAATAGGGGCACCAGGTAATAAATGTCGCCACTTCTACTTATGTTTGTATTTGTCCTAGAACAAAAGAATAGTGTTATAAAAAGATAAAACACATCACTAGCATCCAATTCTCACCGCTTATTCCAATAATAATGTTTTGAACTTACAATAAACTGGATTAATTTTCAAATATTTAATTAATTCACAGTACAGCACACGTTTTTGTAGAATTTTGTATTGGAATAGCATATATAATGAAAATTAATTTTTAAAGGTCGCAGTTCTTTTAATGTAAGTTCCTTTCGTCATTTTTCAACTATGTTTTGATTTTGAAAATAAATTTTATATAATTCATAACATCCGTTTTCCTACAAAAATAAATATTTTTTCTTGAAACAAATGATAGGTGGAATCTTCTATAAAGTACATATAATGTATGTTACGGAAATTCCTGAAAAATGTAATGAATGAATAAATTTTCCCCTTTATTTTGTAAGCACACACACAAAAAAAAACACTACTCTAAACGATCCATTATATCAAGAAATATATAATATATTTATTATTGATTATGATAACATTAATGCATTCACATATTTACATTTACATAAAAAGCTGTAGCATTCAGCATAATATTTAGTTTTTACATGTCTATACTTCTAAATGTTTTAGTATGACTAGTATTGAAATAAAATAAGATTAGTGCATAAACGTTTATATTTCGCCCTCCTCCCTATTGAATTCCTAAACCATTGAGTCACTTATCAGGGAAAAGTGACTCTGGAAAAATGACTTAGTCAAGAACAGCAAGAAGCATTTAAAAAAGTTAAGAGACTATATAAAAATTCAGTTTTAAGAATTTTTAGGCAAGGAAGAAGAACATAGCTCCTTACAGATGGATACAAACATAGCTTTGTGCTGTGCTATCGCGATAAACTGAAGATGAAAAATCACATACTGTTTATTATATGTAAAAAAAAACGGACATGTTGACAGAAAAATACAGTAGCGATGAACCGTAGCTTTAGAAAATTTCGTGTCTATCTATTGGGCAACAAGTTCAAGATTTTTTCTCATTCCTCCGCTACCCAGAAGACTATGTATAAAAAAGACCTCGTCACACGCATTGCTAGATCAGCTTTGTTGTTTGGAGAGTTGTATTATGAAATTGAACACAGACCAGGTCAGAGAATACAACATATCGATTCATTAAATACACACCCCCTCATGATTATAGGAAATGATGCTCTGGCAGACAATTTGAAAAAAGAGCAATTAAAAGCTGAAAGCACCTCAAGAACATTCTATGAGGAAAGATATTCTTCCCAAATATGTAGATGTTTATGAGCTTATTTTTGGGCCCAGATACACGCAAACAGAGTTAATTTAACTGGCCAACTAAAAAGGTTATTCTTCAGCTGCCAAGATAGAAGACATTAACAAACAAGAGTTTTTTATACCTTATTAGAATAAACTAACAGAAAATGCAATTATTAATTGTGTTGTTTTATACTACAAAATAGAAAATACAGAAAAATGTTTTGAATCTCATCCCAAAGAAGATATTCCATTGAGTCTTTATCACGATGATGTCATTGCTCCGTTATCTTCCACAAACAAAAAATACCAGTAAATGTTTGTTAGTTGATAACTTTATGAAATGCACTTGGTTCCACTTCTCACAAGTCTGTTTCTGATGAAGAAACACTAGCCAAATTAAAGCTACAACGAAAAACTTCAAAAAATCGCATCAAGATAAAAACAGAATGAGGTTCAGTTTGTGCATCTAAAGCATTTAATGACTGCTGTACAGAATAAGGAATCCGACATCTGCAGATTTCAACCGATGTTCTCTGTAAATGGGCAATTTGGGAGAAATCACCTCGTTATTATACTAGTACTTAGGAAAGTGATTCTTGTTGAAGCTACTGAATATTTTAGACATGCAGACAAGTTGCAAATAAGACTTAATATTACAACTAGTCGAAGTACAAAATCGACGCCACTCAAAATTGTAATTTATGTCAAAACCACGAACAAAGGCTTCGCTCTCTGAGATCTACTAGTAGGAAAAATAATGGAAGTATTTTATGAGCAGATAAATTATATTAGCCAAGTAGCAAAGGAAAACATCCAGAAAATTGAATTCGAAAAAAAAAACTATAAAAAAAAGGAAAACACCTCCAAAATAGAAAATTTGTGATCTGGTGGTTATTCAGAAAACTTATTTGGGTAGAGGGTTAATATTAAAAGTTAATGTTTTTAGCCCAAACAAAATAACCAAAGTTCTAACCCTGACATAAATAAGAGATTGAAAGGTTGATGATCATCGAGGACCTAATGACACATCTGCTAATATGATGATGCGATTTTGAAAAAAAAAATAATAGTTTTTTATTTGTAGGTATGTTTTATTCTGCATTACTTTTATTATTTAGGGTAAAAGCACCAACGATGGCCAGGTTAAGAACATAGTTTCTGTTTTTAGCCAATAATGCCGACGTCGCGCGTATTTTTCTCACAGCGATGATGAAAATATAAGAGGAAAGGATGGATGGAAGAATACTTTAGTGTCCAGAAAATCATAAAAATAAAAATTTATTCCTTGACATGACTTGTTTTACAAAAATGTCCAGAAACAACAGTGATGGTACATTTGCATCAGAAATGGCTCACCGCTGCACCAACAATGGCCCACACAAGTTAATTCTTTTTTTGTGAACAGTTTTTGCCGGCTTCGGTCATAGGCATTTTGTTCGCCTTCTGGTTTCTTTTTTTATCTTTTTGCCTACTTTTTATTCTTTCTCAGCTTATTTTATTGCCCGTTCTACCGCTGTTTCTCTCTGTTTTACTTCGTTTTGTTTGACTTCTTTTTTCTTCTGTTCCTTGGCTTTTTGCAGCTTCTGAAATCTTTGAGATATGTGGAGAAATTACTTTCACTACTGTGGGGACATTGAAGGATTCCTTTTAACCTATGATAGCGGTCTTCATCTGTGAAGAGGGGAGTGTCTGCATTTTTCGATTTCACTCATCGTCTGCAGGTTGCAACATCTGGAGGCTCTAGAATCGATATGAAACATCCAAAGAACAGAGCACAGAATCTTGAGGACTGTGGTTCCGGTACTTCTAAATTGCGGGTAAAACTTCTTGCAGTATATAATAGACCTGCAGTAATAGTATTATGCACTTCCGCAACAACTTCAATAGGAACAGATGATATCGCGGTCTATCACACGTGCATCCAGTTTCTTCAATTTGTTTTACCAAATCATGTACAGTTTTTACGGAACATGGCCCTCGTTGTAGCTTATGATTTCTCAGATAAACTCGTACTGCTTCCGTAGTATTTTCCCCGTTCATGTAAAACAGTTTTATCAATTCACCTGGTTGTTTCTCTGTAAGTGTTATGTTGTTGGGAAGTTCGAGCACCTGATTGAAGAAACAATCTTCCCACACATCGTATCAAAGGTTTTCACACACAATGCTTTGCACATGGCATTCTGGGATTTGTACGTCTACTGTCTTCCCTATGAATTATATAAAGTGAATCAATGCACCCCCTCTCTGTATTGTCATTGGTCCTAAAAGTTTTACGCCGGTTATTTTCGTCATACGTGTATCGATGAAACTCCATTTATGGTTTTTCAACGTGCTCATGAATCTTAGCAGGAAAAAAAGTGGGTGTTGCCATTCGAAATTTTCGAATTTCTTTTCACTGTAACCGTAAGTGTGAGAGGTTTATTCTTTTAAATCATCACGATCTCGAGCGCCTACATTCAAATAACAATATCTGAAATTTCCTTTCGATTGGTTGCGGGGTTAGGCCGCTAGGGCTTCATCGGGGAAGTTATTTTATTTCCACCCTGTATATATAAATCAACATCTTTCTTAAGAATGTTTGTGTAGGGTCGATCGGGGTAATTCAGAAGAAGCTTCACTAAAGCTCATGTGAGAGAAGCTGATACGAAAGTGAAGTAAAAATCGAAGATTTACATCCTTGTTTACAGAATGAGAACATTCCCGCCGTTTGTGCTTCAAGGTTGTTACCCTTTCTAGAGAATATTATAATGCAATTTAGCTTTAACTTTTTTTTTCAAAAATGAACCTACCCTATTTTCAAAATTAGTGGCCTATATTTTTATTAACTGTAATTATGTTGTTTGCAAACAATGCCTACCAAATTTTGCGATTTTGTTTTCACATTTTAGATATGATGTCACAACTTTTTATCCATATCTTCAACTTCTCCCACTTTGACACACTTACTGGACATTCCTACTTCCCTCTTGAATTGCTATGTATTTAATGATTGACCCCTTAATAGAAAACATGCAAACATTATTTGCATATTTATATTTAAAACATCAATCATTAATGGTGTTTCCATGCTTTATTACATATTAAACAAACTAAACAAACCTTTAAAGTACAGTTCACGTGCGAAAGTGCTATATTATAAATTCGTCTTAGTATTCTTCATATTTATCCTAAGGCAGAATCAAATCGAGAAAATTCAACTGGAAAATTTACAGTCGACAGTTTGATTCTTCCTCTTCATTTCACTTTTAATCTACAAACGCCTTTAGGCTCAAAGTTGTTGAGTTTAACGTTTAACGTTTAACATAAAACACATAATTCAAACATTTCATATATCACATTTAAACACGTCGATGAATTTATATTTGATTAGCCATTAAATAATTTACTTGTTCTACACTGGAAAACAGAAGTTTTTATTTTTATTTATATTTTAATAATGGAAAATATTTTTATGTAATTTAATTTTTTTGTTAACTGCTTAAGGTGATCGTGGACTTACAATTTAAGAATTTTTCGTTTTTTTATAATGAAGCTCTATAAAACTGTTACTGACATGAAATAAGCATTTCCTACTCATGTCTATCATGTTTTAAAATAAACATACGTTCTATCCTTCAGGGGAGCTTTCAAGCTAAATAAAATCAGTTTCGTTTTTATAAATAAAATTTCTTCTTCAAAATTAATAACAATTTAAGTAGTTGAAAACACGAAGTTTGGCAACTATATAAAAAGTTTCTGGACGAAAAAGAGTAGTTAAAGTAAATAAATTATAAGTAAAAAATTTTATGAAACACAAGGTAAAATGTACGAAAAAAATATTGAAGGCCAATTGATTTAAATAAATACCTTTTTTAAAAGAAATAAGTTGCAGAGATTTTTTTATCAGTCTGTTTAAAAAAAAATAAAATGGATATACATTTTTAAATAATGCATACTTGCCATAAAATCGACAAACGTTGTGAGATTCAAACACACATTCATTCAAACGATGCACGGAACTGAAAGACGGCGCCAAACAGTACCACGGTTTACCAACCGTATCACGGTTCAATCGAAGAACATCGTCCTGTGTCTGAAACAATTGATAGCATTTACGTGATCGCACACGTGATGACTGTTACGTACCTTTATTCAACGAATGTTTTTGCCCGATGGGGGTGGCAAAGGCAAGTTTAAAATATTTTTTGAGCTACAGAATTTTGCATTTTCACCATTGAAATATGTCACACAACAAGAAATTAGGTCAATTGTAGCACAGAAATTGTGTTAAAAATCGACTTCCAGAGAATTAAATAAAATCCTATAAAAAATTCACGTGAAATCCTACCTGGAGTGCTCCGTTCGAGTAGTAAATGATTCAAAACCAGTGATTACTTCGGAATAAGATCAGACTCTTATATGACACACATTTGTGTAATCGTTTTACGTTTTTCGGCAACAAAAATCCATTTTTCTCTTGCATGTCTGACATTTCATAAATGTCCCCTCGAGGCCCTTAAAAAATTGAAACACTTACAGCAGATATAGCGACTCTTGCCTTATAGTACACAAGCAAACGTGAGTTGTAAAAAAAAAAAAAAAAAAAAAAATCAGAAATTATTCCAGCAGCAAAGTTGCCCTTTATTCTTCATTTTTACACATAACTTCCGTTTTGGTAGGTATTCAAGACGGACATTTTTCTCTACTCGATATGGGAAATTTCTGTTTTTAGAAATAAACGTGAGCAGTAGCGCAATATTTAAAAAATACAAAAATATTTCTGTACCTTGAAACAAAAAGGGCCAATGTCCATTTTTCTCAAATGACAGAAAACCCAATAAGTTTGAGGAATTTTAAGAATCTTGCTGCGATTTCCGTACTATTATTTTTCAAAGTTGTACCTTTCAATTCAGTAACGTTTTTCTCAGTACAATCTAATGTTACATTGATTTAGTTTTTTTTTTTTTTTTTACATTTTAAATTGGCCATTTTTACATTAACAGTAAGTAACATTGACCTCGACGAAATATTTTGTTTTCAATGATCTAATATTGGGAGGACTTTAGCCCTTTTAAAAATTACTTTATATAGCATCCTGAATTCATTGGTGCATTGAACTCAAATTTCTCAATTTTGGACATTGACCCTTTTTGTTCCAAGGTACAGATTTATACATACTGATGTATATATTTACACGGAACAGGTAACTCTATTGAATATTAACATACCGGGTTTTTTTTTTTTATATATCACCTTCCTTTCCACTGGATTCCAACGTCGATACTCGCTATTAGAGAAAGAATGGCTACAAACAAACTACACCAATTAGCAACACATAACAACTTGCTTATAGGTTAAAATATCAATTAAGAAATTTAAATAAATGTTTCCATTTTCTCTTAAGTGAAAAGGAACATTTCCGAATGTCTGTCTTGAAAGGAACATTTCTGTTTGTAACAACGAGTAAGGATAAAAAGAAATTTTCTGTTTATTCTCGAAAATTATCCATTTCCACTCAAAATAGAAAGCTTCCATTAAAAAATTGAAATTTCACATAAAATCACCCCTACATATACCAAATTTTTTATAGTGTGCACAAATAATGCGTTAAATGAAATTTATACATTTTTAAAGTTCCGTAATTAAAAAGTGAAAACGGAACCATTATAAGATCACTCCTGTGTCTGTCTGTCTGTCACAGGCCTTTTACTTGTAAACTATGGAATGTAGAAAGTTCAAATTGACTGAAGTAATAAAGACTGTTAACCCACATATTTATAGAATTTTAAACATTCACAAATATGTATATAAAAAATTTAGAGGAGATAACTAAGTTACTTGAAAAAAATCTTTTCTTTATATTGTGTGGGGTATCGTGTGAAAGATTCCGTAACGCCGAACTCAAAAATACATTTCTTTTCATTTTAGTTAACACGTAGAGTGCCACGGTGACTGACACTGAAGCTGAAAAATTTTCAATGTTTTAAGTAATTTTTAAGAAAGTATAATCCTGTAATAAATATAAGGTAAGTAAATTCTAAATAAATTTTCAGTCATTATTTAAATCAATATATATATTTATATATATATTTAGTTTTGTATCATATGCTAGATTGTCTGTCATCGGTGAATGACGCGTTCTAAACAAAGAGTTCAGTGTCAGCCACCGGTGATTGACGTTGCGCTTAACGTGTTAATATATTTTCAGAGATATCGTAAAAAACGTAGGCCGTTCAGCGAAAGAGTTGAGGAGCACTGGAAGTACCTATCGACGCAGAAGTAAAAAAGGACTGTTGACCATGATTTTCGAAAAAAATTGTCGGTAATTAGCCGAGCTATTAACCCTTAAAGATGCGAACAGTTTGGACGTAAATAAAGACAGGGACTGCGTCTTCGTCTTTTAAAACCTAGATAACAACTTTTAATATAACATACATAGGTATTTTTATTTATCGTTACCCAAATGTAATTTTTCTTTCACTTCTTACTATTAATTATCAGGTTATCAGTAAATATATGAAATTGGCCTCATAAAGAGCCACGCTTACGATTAAATGAAAAACATTTTTTTTTCTATTTCATTCAGAATAAATATAGTAAGTAAATTCAAAGTTACTCTTGATTAATTAAAACATGGATTACCAGTTTACACATACCAGTTAATCAGTAAGGAGTGCAATACCCAATATCCTATGAACAGTAAACACCTTGAGGAGTTCAGACTGCCGGGCATCCCCCAGAAGAATACTCGTCACATGGCTGAGTCTGAAAAAAAAAAGAAAATATTATTATTTTAATTCTATAAATTCTATAAATATTTATATGACACCCAAAGTATTCTAAGACTCTGACTATTGTTTTAAACTTAACGCGCATGCACGTTTTGGATTAAAAAGTTTTGGAAATATTGATTTTAGGTATTAATAACGCAAAAAAAAAAAAAAAAAAAAAAATCATCACAAAAATCTTTTTTAAAGTGTAACAAACGAAATACAAAAATAATTTTCAAATATCTTGTTTAATTTTACTGAAAAACTCCAAAATACACGTTTGTTATACCTTTCAGGTAGGTGTAACCCCTATAATAAAAAGTTTAAAGTACCATTTTGATTCCTATAAAATTCGTTATAATTGTATGTGATTTATTCTGGGAGCATACTGTACTACTACGATTTTAAAATAGAATGTTTTGCTTAATTTAATTATAAAAAAAAATTGCAATTTCTACGATTAATCGAAGAAAGAGTTTTAATCTGAAGAAAAAGAAATTACTAGGCAACGATTTCTAATCTAAAATTGTTGAATGGAAATTTTAAGAAGTATAAACACTTTGGGTTTATTTTGTCATAAGGAGTCATTTGCAGGCTGAAATTGAATCTAACGTTTAAAAATACAAGAGCAACATCGTGACTTTATTGCATGGAAATGTGAAAATACAAATTGGCATCTATGCTGGATGTTATGTTTGTGAAAAATAAATTATTGAAAAGTGAACTATTTAATCTTAAAAAAGAAATGTCCATAATTTAGAAGCATTAATAATTTAGAAGCATAATCGAAGCTTTCTTTCTAAATCTACTCGTTGATGTTCATTAAATACAAACTCCTTTGCTAAAAGCCAATTAATAAAAAATGACAATTTGTGGAAAATCAATTATCATCCAGCTGCTTTTAGAGAGGAACTAAAAATCAGCTCATTCTATCGGTGATACCTTACTGAATTTTCACTATAATTAACTGGCTTTTTTTTATGAGTTGCACCATAGAGCTGACTATTACATCGAGGAATTTTTTTTTTCATCGTGCGAGAAAGCGCAAATAGGAAATATTTCATACAACTGTTCATATTTCATAACATGTTTAATATATTCAGACTTCAGTTGTACTATATTATTATTACATTTTGTCAAATTTGAAACTGGCGTTAAATTTGGTAGAAAACCCTGCATGATATAAACAAAAAAACCTGCAAGAATGTTTTAAATGTGTTTTAAAAAAATCAGTATATCTCCATGAGTATACTAGCTATGCTTACAGAAATGAAGTCACATAGTGTACAATATCTACATATTCGTGAGTGATAGCGATAGAAATTTTCGTGCATTTTATTTTACAGGGTGATCCCAAATATTATTATTTTTCTTTGAATTTTTTGTTGGCACCCTAGTTATCATTATCATCAAATTGCCATTGATCAATATGAAGTCAAACATTCTTCATAACAACATATTCTTCATAATTCTGAAGTTCTAGAAAAATCCGGAAAGTATGCGTTTAAATATTCGACAAAATGCCTAAAATTGAAAGTGTCCGGTGATTAATGGTTATATAGTGTATATATGTATATATATATATATATATATAACCATTAAATAAACATTACCGACCACCAACAAAAACTGTGAAATTATGAATAAAATTACATTAACAAAATGACAATAATACAGTTCCCCCCAACACACTGAACACAGATTCCAAAAACATAGTAAAAAACAGCAGACATTGAATAACAGAAATGGAATAATGGAGATTTGTAGAATTTAGACAGAATCTGTCGGGTCCCAAATGCCTAAAGTTCCACAAATAAAGTGTGTGGTTTCATCTTCGTATTAGCCATAAATTAGTTAAAGAATATGAATTTGGGACAACCACACACATAAAACAGAGAAATAAACCATTGAACACCAATTAAGTTGAAAATAAAACAAGATTAAAAAAGATAGAGGGAAAAAAATTCAAATTACCAAATTGAAATCCATACTGTCTTATCATGAAGCATAACCTAATACAATCATTGGAGATCACCGGCACATGTTGCCAAAAAAATTTTATATGATGGTGGACAAAGGGAAAAAATATACAGCACAGGCAAGCACACTCCCATTATATATAACCAGCGCCCTCTATAGATAATTTAGAATTGAGAATGAACTGATCAATATATTCAAATGAATCAGTGTGGTGCTGCCATCTATTGATTTATTAGTAAAATAAAAAGTATTATATAATAAAAAATATTTATAACTATTAATGGATTAAGTATGAAAGCAAATTCTGTTTAGATATATATATATATATATATATGATAAAAAATAATTAATAATATGTTAATAAATATATACAGTTGTATTAGAAAAAATTAGTAATTGATATATTAAATCGAAATGATATATAAAATGGTTAAATAGATTATTATTAATGTTTCACATAAATATTTGTACCTTGCTATAACATATCACAATTTAAATTCATGTGACAACATTGCGTCATCACTTAAATTAATTTATAATTAAATATAAAACATAATAAAGGAAAATTATTAAAATTAAGATATTAAGGAATTAATATTAATAATAATTAAATTTTGAAATTAATTAGTTAATTTAATGTGTCTACAAACTTTCTTAAAAATTAAATACACTTTATTTAAAGGTAGTGGGAAGAACAAAAAATAAAATTATTGAAACGTGCATTTTATTTTCATTTAAGATAGTATAGATAGTATTAGAAATTAATATGATATTGTCCTGAGTAGGCTAAAATTTAAATACAAGTTAGTCGTTAACATTATTAAATATTAATGAATATGAATAAATTTAATATGAATTCATAAATATATAAATATAACTACACCATTCTACGTATAAAAGTATCGGATCAAAATCCATTATAAAATATGTATTATCAACGTGGTTATAAATCAAATGCCCAATTAAAAAAAATAAATTAACCATTGCGTATTATCCAGACAACGCCACATTCCTCCGTAATCTAACATCTACCCACACATCCGTCTTATAATAATTTTATATTATTATTGTACATTTTTAATTTTTTTATAAGTATTTTCTTATTTTATATATTTTTTTTTGTAATTTTTTTACGCATGTGTTAATTTGGTTTATAAGATCATTTAAGTACTAATTATGTACTAAAGATATGATTTTTTTTTGGAAAACCATGATTTAATGCATCATAAATTAGTTTTTTAATATTGTTGTTAATTAGATGAGAAGCACATAAACATCTTATTCTATATAAATGATCAATGATTATATTACGATATACGGAATTATGAAGACAAGATTTAAAATTAGTAAATGTATTAACTTTGAATTTAAATTCTGTACGTTTGTCATATAGATCAGTTATTGTTTTGCTTTCTTTTATTATAATTTTAAGATCTAAAAATTTAATTGTATTATTAGATCGGAGGTTTTTCCGTTAATTCTAAATTAGTAGGATAATCTACTGGAAATTGAGAAATATTAGTTTGATCAGTGGCAATTAAAATTATGTCATCAATATAACGATATAAATCTGGATTACTGTTAGTAAAAGTACGTTCATAGTGATATAAGTATAAGTCAGATAATATAGTGGATGTACAATAGGGTGGTCACAAGCAACATGGGGAATTTTTTTTTTTTTTACGTTTTCTTCGGGGGGACCCTCCTAAAAGTTGCCAATTAGTTAGAAAATGAGATTGTCAAAGTTTCAGCTTAAATAAATAACATTAACCCGTGCCTTATCGAGGTTGAATTCTTGAAAATTTGCAATTTTTGGCAAAAAATTGTCGTTTTTCTTTCTTTACGTGAAAACTATTTGTCTTAGAAACCTGATTCTTGTTTTATTACATAGAAACTGTTGTTGCCTTGAACTTTTACTCTCATGAAAACTTATATATAATGAACACTTAGTATTTTTCAGGACAGCTAGTGAACCATACCCTCAAACTCTGCCTTTTTGAAACATAGGTAAAAAATGACAAATTAAAAATTTTATTACTTTTGATAATTTTTTTTGTATTATTTTTATTAATAGGCATAAATAAGTGAACAATTTTTGCAACTTTAAAAATATTTCACGAATTATAATTGATTATTAGTTATCTAGTTCTGTGTCTAGTAAGAAGGAGCTTTTCGATTTGTATTGCAGTTGAACCTCTGAATTTCTCTTTTTATTACAAGGCTGTTTTTGTTATCTGTTATGGTTATCTATTTTTAGAATTGATGAAACATTCCGTAAAACCCCTTCCCCCTCTTGATGTAAGATTTTTTAAATTGGCCACATGTCTCATCAAATCATCGACAGTAAGCAGCCAAGTAATTGTCAAGTTTTATGTATTTTATTTTATAATATTCGCAAAATGAACTGAACACCAGAGAAGCTGCTAGACTTAGAATACATCCACTAGCTAACCACAGACATCGACTCTGCAAATAACTGTTTCGTAAACAAAACACTGAGCTCATCAAAACCAGGTTTTAAAATTCCCGTTTAGAGAGAACTGATTGATGTTCACTGGGGTGGAAAACTGCTTCACCATTTTTCGAATAAAGAGAATGTAGAGTGGATAAAATTTTAATTAGTTGTGGTGATGAAGAACAGTTACTACGAGTTCCTCAACTTGAAAATAGTATCTGAATAATTCAGGCGAAAGCTGTATTTACAGCAGTTGAAGAGTGGGAGGAAGTTGGTAAAATCCAGGCAATATTTTTTGATACAACTGCAGTAAACACAGGTCGCCTCTGAGGAACCTGCATTTTTCTATAGCAATTGTTAAAGGAAAAGTCTTCTGTATTTACCATGCCGCCACCATAATTTAGAAATTTTCCTAAAAGCTGTTCTTGATTGTAAAATGGGCATAATCACTGGTCACTGCCCCCCAGCCAGATTAAAAAAAAAAAACAATTCTGATTGGGTGGTCTAAATTAAACTAGAGTAAGAATACAAATGCTATTGAAGATGAAATACTAGGTATAAATAGTTAATTCAGAAGAAATTTCAAATTTTCTTACAGGAACTTTTAAAAATTAACAGCTCAGGGATGATTATAAAGAGTTTATCCAACTTTGTTTAATTTTTATAGAACTCCTTCCTGCAAAAGACTTTTTTTCAGAGCACCTGGTGCTTTTAATCATGTCAGATGGATGGCGGCACAGGCCATTCATTCTCTCAAAATATATTGTTTCAGGGATCATCTTTCAATAACAAATTTAGAAAAAGAAGGCATCAGAGATCTTTTCTTATTTCTAATCAATATTTATGTAAAAGCGTGCTTCAATACTTCCACTGCCACTTTAGCCACCAATTCAAGACCTGCAAATAATAAAATCACTTGTTCACTACAGAAAATTTGATAAATTGGTTACAGACAAAGCACTTGATAAAATGACAAACCGCCTTTGGTATCTTAACACGGATCAAGTTGCATTTTCATTTTTAGATAATACTTTGGTAAAAAAAGTCAACATAAGCCATCTTATCTAAACCATTACCACTTAAATCCTTTCCGGCGCAGTGTCCCATGCCGGGACCACCTAATTTTAATTCCAAACTTACAAACGGCACGAAGAATATTTTAATAAAATTTTGCTTTTACAATGAAAGGTTAAAGTAACGTGTTTTTAATTTTAAAAAATCGTTTGTAAATTCCGGGGTAGACAATCATTTCATCCTTTTACGAACAGAATTTTTCTGTGCCGGAAAAGGTTAATGTGACAGTTGTAAGGGAAAATAATTTATTTTCTTTATTATGCCTCCTTTCTTGTAACACAACTTTAATAATAAAATGCAATTGAGCATTATTTGCTCTCATTTCTATACTTCCTTTGCCCTCAATTTTTTTAAAAAATTCTTTCAGTTTAAAATTCGATTTTTTTCCTTTTCTTTGGATTTTTTTTTGTAATCAAACACTTTATTGGACGTCACAAAACGGAAAAAAGAAAAACAAAAGGTGAAAAGCAGATGAAATGGAATGTTACAAATTTTTTTTTCGCTTTTTCATAAAAAGTCAATTTTTAGGATTCAGGTGAAGTCTGGTCCTGAAAAATGCGCATATTTTTAAATCTATACATTTAAAAAAAATGGTGTGTGGTTCTTCAGAGCAAATCTTTTTTTTATAAAATGAGACCTGCATTATGTTTCTAGGTTCAATTGTATTCATTTCATGAAGGTAAGACAACATTTTTTTGCGAAAAATCACGTTTTTTTTCAAACTTGAACCTCAATGAGGCACGGGTTAATATTATCCAAATGAGCTGAAACTTTGCCAATCTCATTTTCTAGTCAATTGGCAACTTTTTTGGGGGGGTCCCCCCGAAAAAATTTGAAAATTGATTTCTTGTGACCACCCTAATGTACAACCACCTTGTGGTATACCGACGTTCTGGAAATATAATGTGTTATCTTGCAAAATATAATTATTATAGATAAGGAAATTTGTTAGAGTTTTAAAATAAGCTACACTGCTCAAAAATTTAGGGAGCAAACAAAAGAGTGAAGACAACAGGGCAAGACAGCCATGTATGGGCAAAAAAGGAATAGTACCCAGCAAAGAAAGAAACAGTGGGCCATCAGCTGGAAAAAAGATGGCAGCCAGCGCTGCCACCAGTGGTAAAGTGCAATGGTGCCATTACTTAAACCAGTACAAAAGTGTCCGTGCGGAATGCAGCTGGCGCATCAGTGATGGCCAACAGCAGGGCAGCATTGGTATGCCACCACATTACTTCAATCCAGCACTTTCCCATACAAAAATTTCTTATAGAATTCTATAAAAAAACAAAGTATTATGGCCCTTTTTTCTATAAGCTAGTTTCACCAAGAGCTATTGAAATATCTGTAGAAGTGTCTATAATAGAAATGTCTATAGAAATATTTGAACTTTTAGCGGTTTCCAAGTGGTCATCCTCCCAAGTACTAACCGCGCTTGGTGCTGTTCGGTTTTCGTGATCGGACATGAACAAGTACTTTCAGTGTATTCTACCACCGTTCGTAGTTTTCCAGCTCTCATTACACTATTTCAAATTTGTTTCTTTTGTGATTTATGTTTCGAATCATTAAACTGGTATAGAAATTATAGTATTGAATAGAAATCCTATATATTTTATAGGCTTTTTTTTATTAATGATTCTCAAAAGTGTAAATTATGAAAACCGAAATAACTTAGTAAAACCAGATCTAAAGAGAAAAAAAGTGCGTTGAA
Source organism: Maratus speciosus (assembly GCA_963932465.1). Classification (NCBI taxonomy): domain Eukaryota; kingdom Metazoa; phylum Arthropoda; class Arachnida; order Araneae; family Salticidae; genus Maratus; species Maratus speciosus. The sequence continues at coordinate 503,727,274 of OZ010787.1, read as the reverse complement.
ATAAAGAATTTATTTATTTATTCATTTACTTATTTATTTTGTAGGTGGCAGTGGTACTATATTATTTACAGTTTCAAAACAAATTAACTTCACAGCTTAAATTGTGTTAAGATATTCATTTCAGATGTGTGCTCAAATACTCAATGTCTTTGATATTCGCAACGTCACCTAGCGTAAGGTTTCTCAGCAATAATACCGCAAAAATTCATGCACTTCCATTTAGTGGTGGGCCAGCGCATGAGATAAAACGGAGGCCCACCAGAATTTATCTGATGATTTCCAACAGCAAAGTTGAATGAAGCTGTCCAGCAGTGGTCATGCAGTGGTAGACCATTAGCCAGCACTTCTCCATCATTGCCAGCACTTATCTTGCTGCTGCCAGCAATTTACTCTTTTCTGGGTACACGTGTATCAATGCGCAATACCTTAATAAAGACGCAAAAATTTTTGTAACGGAGCTTTTATTCTTTGAAAAGATGGTTTAGGGCAAGAATTTGGTTTAATTTAAATGATAAATAAAAGGTATTGTTTAGAAATGATGCAAGATTTTTTATATGGCGTGTGGTCTCCCGGAACAGATAAGACTGCTGCACACCTGTTTTCCATCGATGCGATGATGCTATCGATAAAACTTTGGGGAATACTGTTCCACTGCTCAAGAATTGCAATCTCCAAGTCCCGGAGAGTAAAAGAAGGCCTTGGTCTCGCAGCAATGCGTCGTCTGAGTATGTCCCAAACATGCGCGATCGGATTTAGGTCAGGAGAGCATGGTGGTCATTCCATATGCTGTATTGTTTTAGTTTCAAGCATGTTTTCCGCAAGACGCACTGTAAGGTCTGGCATTATCATGCATGGAAAAAAAGAAATCACTAATTGCTGCACCATAAAATACGACATGAGGTATCTCGTCTGTATAACTTCGGACCATCAAAGTGCGATTCCGAATGATATGCAAACCCGTACGTCCACCTATGCCGATTCCAGCCCATGGCATCAACCCACCTCGTCTGTAATGTGATCTTTCATGAACGAATGTGGGATTATTTTGAGTGCCTCTTTCTCTCCATGCCAAAACACATCAGATGTCACATCCAGACTGAATCGGGACCCGTCTGTAAACAGAATTTGACTCCAACAACGTTGCCTCCAATCTCGACGTTCAGTTGCCCAACTTTTTTGGACCATACAGTTGCTTGAGATCAACAAAATACAGACCACTGACTTATGTGCATAGAGACCACCCTGATGAAGCCTATTTCCGACTGTTTGGCTGGACACCCTTTATCCTGTGGCCAAGAACAACTGTGTTTGCAGTAGAGTAGCATTGTCCGTTCCGTCTGGACGAGCTGTTAACAGGATATATCTTTCATCAGTTTCTGTGTTAGCACATGGCCAAACTTGGCCTTGTCAATGTCTACCATTCCATGTGTCTTGGAATCGATTCCACAGTCTTTCATTGACACTTCTTGCGACCCCAACAGCGTCGGCTACACTTCGTTGTGTTTCCCCAGATTCAACTGTCCCGATAACAAGCTAAGCCATGGATTTCGCTAAATCACATTGTTTTGACATTTTCAAGTCACATTTTCTCAAAACACAAGCTGAGCAATTGAATTTTACAACTGAGATATTTAAACAGACGTTTCTGCAAAATCCTGATTTCTACACATCTCCTTTTTCTACTTTTTGACGTCATAAACTTTAATTTGAATGTGAAGTTGTTTTTTTTTTTTAATCTGTTTTCTACTACGCTTTAAATTATGGATTTTTTGTTTTATGTTACTTATCGGTGTAAATATTTGAGTAATTTTGTTAAAACCATGTGCTCCCCTAATTGTTTTGAGCAGTGTATATCTATATTCGTCGGTAAATCCAGTTTATATAATGATACTTTTTAAATAATTCATTATATGTATTTCATGTAGATCTAATGAATCTATATTATTAAAAAGATCTTTGAAATCATATGTCGTTATATTGTTCACACATTTAAGACTTTTCATAATATTAACCACTTGATAGCTATTTTTTATACAATGTGTATTATCAGTGGTTGTTGTCAGTATATATATATTTGATGGAGAATTTTTAATATAAGTTTATTGGCTATATTATTATATGCATTACATCCAATAGTCACAGTCCTAAATTTAATTGGTTTCTGATGAAATTTGGGTGTAAGAACTAAATGAGGATAATTAATGTTAGTAGAGAAAATATTTAATAGTTTATAATAATTTTGAATTTTACGATTGTTTACAATTACATTTCCATTAGTTTTTGAAAAGATTTATTAGAAGAAATACAGGATGTAAGAAGTCGGGATAATAAGATTTATATATAATTGCATAATTATTAGGATATTTCTCTACATATGTAATAACATAGTTTTTTTTTGTAATTCAGTAATGTGCTGTAAAAAATGCTTTGATATTAAGTATTGAGCGGCAGCGCAATACATATTTATTTCCACTGTCACTTCTCAATGTTAATTTAACATAGAAAAGCCTAAATCATAACTTTTTGATTTTTTCTTCCCACCTTTTTGTCCCTATGCCACTCATTTTATATTCCTTGTTAATTTTAATAATATTATAAATTTAAAGTGTAAAAACATTTTCCTGATATAAGACAGAAAACGGATGATAAAATGTCTTTGCATATGGGTAGATTATAACCCAGAAAGTAGCACAGGCTATGTTTTATTTAAATTATTGAAATATTTTCCTTAATAATTACAAATTTCGCTATTTTCATTCAGAATCAATGGACATTTCCCCATAAAATTTAACATTATTCTTATTGTCGCAAAAAATTCAAAAGCCGTGATAAATTTTTGTCTCCAGCCATTAATTTTCAGCTGAAAGGTTTCCACGTGAAATATGTAATTAAAATATTTTTTATTTTTTTTTTTTAAAGAATTAAAAATAAGGTGAATATGGCGTCATAGTGGAATTAAAAGTAATACAAGAAACATTAATATGAAAAAGTACAGTAAGTAGATGAATATGACTTAAAATAAAAATTAAATAAAATTTACCATTAGTGATTTTTAAGTGTGACTATAAGTTACTTACAGATGAGCGCGTAGTTTGATTAAATAGGTGTTAACTTTATGATTTTTTATGTTTTCTTTTATTTATTTATAGATCAAGTTTTAATTTCATTAAAGAATATTAGCTGGAAACCAATTCTGAACTGTTTCTATTGTTTTAAGTCAGCGTAAAAATTGAATTTTTTCGACGTTTAGAAGTTAATGAATTTTCAAATAACTGAAATTTATTTTGCCGGTTACATTTTCAATATGATGTCAGTGTTACACACGTACATTTTCGCTACGTAATATATGTATTGTTTATAGGCAATTTCTTTTGTATCAACAAGAAATAAAAAATAATGGACCCATTCAATATGACGTCACAGGCAACTCAACTCCGTGTATAAACCGCAAACTGGATGCAAAAAAAAAAAACCCAGAAAGTTCAGAGTGTATAAGAGATGCACCATGAGTTTTAAAACGGCTTGCAATATAAAGTCAGATATCGCTCAAATCATTCGGCCCAAACAAAAGGAGCTCGTGGTACCAGGGTTGGATTATTTGGAATGGGAGAGGTTTTCAAAGCTACTCGCAATTTTTTGGACCAAATTATGGCAGGTTTTAATTGATTTCAAGGTTACATTTTTAGCTTCATACCGAACCATCGCGTTTCCCCCCTATCTGTCTCTGAACTATGTGGTTTATTTGGATCCAATTTATGGTTGGTACACGGAATTGAGTTGCCTTTGATGTCACCACTGATGCGGTGCATTATTTGTAAATTTTAAAAAGATGAAGATTTTATCGTTATGTCTATGGAATTTTTTATCTAAAATTTTCCCTCAAGTTCTTTTGTAATTTTTTTTTCCTGGCACAGAAACGACTGGTGTAGCCGCAAAATAAATACCCGAAGTTTAACTTGGGTAAAAATTTTCTTTTAAGTTTACATCATTCCCTGCGAGGAAAAAGGGTAAAAAAAAAAAATAAGTAAAACCCGCGGGTTTTTTATGTCTTATTGTACACTGTAAAAAAAAAAAAAAAAAAAATCTGTGAAGTTACTAAAGTTTTTCAAGGAAACTGAGATTCCTAGAACTTTTTATGTAACGGCAATAACAAAAATTCATGTAACAGACACACTTTTGCGCCGAAAATAAAAAATCTGTAAGGTTACTAAGAATTTTTTAATAAACTAGGATGCCTAGAACTTTTCATGTAACTGCAACTAGGGTTACAGATAAAATTTTAGTAAGATTACTGTAATTTCAGCAGATTCATTTGTAAAGTTACAGATTTCTGTAGCTTTACAAAAACTAGTTTTGTAGATTTGCAGCTTTTTTCGTACAGTTACAGATGAAAGTTTACCAAGCATGTAACTTTACATCTGTAGAACTACGTTTTTTTTTTTTTTTTTTTTTTTTTTTTTTTTACAGTGTATAACAGCTATACTGTTGTTAAATATTAGAATTAAAGATATAACACTATTTCTGCATTCATAGCGTTCCCAAGTGAAAAATGGGGGTAACTAAACTTAAGTAAATTTTGATTTTTTATGCTGAGATTGGATGTTTTTGTCCAAACAACGACGACCTGTATTATTTCTTTTTATGAACCATTTTGGATTAATCATTGGTAAATTACACCACAAATTGTGATGCGATAATCAAACCTTAATTATTGAACATTCCGTTCATTTTGAAATGATTTCACCGGAGAGTTTGTCTGAATGCAGTAGTTATTAAAAAACTTGACATATTAAACAAAAACTTAATTTGCAAAACAAATTAAAAAAGAAAACAATTTATTTCCTACATTGTTTAAGCCCGAGAAGGGACAGATATTAAGATGTTTCATTCAGTTAGCTCTACGTTTAATGTTATATTTTTGTAACAAATAAGTTAATCCAATTGAACATTAAAAAATAAAAATAAAATTCAAACAATATGATACTTTAAACACCCTAAAAACTTGGGTTCCGTTCAAATGAAAGCGAAATAAATCTTAGACTTTTTCCATTTATTAGTTGTACATATTTATTTTGCACTATGTTTATGATTATTGTACATAAAATCATAAGGGACGTCTAAAATACAAATCTTTACAAAAAGGTCTAAGATTTATTTCACTTTGATTTGAACGGAAACCAAGTTTTTAAGGTGTTTAAAGTATCATATCGTTTGAATTTGAATTTTATTTTTTTAATGTTCAATTGGTTTAACTTATTTGTTACAAAAATATAACATTAAACGTAGAGCTAACTGAATGAAACATCTTAATATCTATCCCTTCTCGGGCTTAAACAGTGTACGAAATTGTTTTCTTTTTAAATTTGTTCTGCAAATTACGTGTGTGTTTAATATATATATCATCCCTACTCCAATACAAATTTTCCTTCACTTCTGACAATTAATTATCTGGCTATCAGTAAATATATAAAATCGTTATTTTTAAGTTCCATACTTAATATTTGAGTAAAAAATATCTTTTTAACATGCTTTTTTTAACTTACAAATTCTGTTTGTATGTGGCAATTTATTCTTGTTACACATTTTTCACCCGCTTCGTGTTGACATACAACTTTGAAATTCGAAATATATATGTATTCCTGAAGGCAATATAGGAATAAAACGTTGATTTTCTACATTTCGATCCCTAAAAGGGGCCAATGGGGGCAAATTTAAAATAAAAAATATCATCATATCTCATAAACAATGAAAATAAAATCTTGAAACTTGACAAGACTTACAACTACAATTACGTGTTTAGGAATTTTTAAAATTTTGACCACAAAGGAGGGTCCTGCCACCAAGCGCCTCCAGTTTTCAAAAGACATCACAAAAACACTACTTAAAGTTAATAGTTACTCAATTAAAGTGTGGTTTCCTAAGAAAAAATCAATATCAGCTTCAACAATTGAGTATTTGTTGAAAAGTACTAATGAAAAGGTTACCAAAACAGTGCCAAATTTTGGCTAACTGGGCGGAATATCTCCAAATTTGGTACGTGCATTAAAATAATCGCAGAAAGAATTTTAATCTGAAGAAAAAGAAAGATACTACACAACGATTTCTAATCTAAAATTGTTGAATGGAAATTCTAAGGAGTATGAACACTTTGGGTTTCTTTTGTCATAAGGGGTCATTTACATGCTGAAATTGAACCTAACGTTTAAAAATACAAGAGCAACACCATATGTTTATTGCATGGAAATGTGAAAATACGAATTGGCATCTATACTCAATGTTATGTTTGTGAAAAATAAATTATCGAAAAGTGATTAAAAAAAGAAATGTCCATCATTTAAACATACATTTTAGTGAATTTTGATGAAACATGTTCTCATTTTATTATTGTTTACATTTGCATTATTTATTTCTATTTCATTCAAAATAAATATAGCAATTAAATGATACACTTTCGAAATCCCGATAATGAGTATTGTTACTATAGTTAACAAATTGTTATTACTAAGAACAAAAAATCTTCTTAAAACACCATCAAACATTTGTAAATGCGCTAGGCCTTTCGAAAGACCTGAGTCTTTTTTCGTCAGGCGCAAAAAAGACGTCCTTCTACTATGAAAGCAGAGGCAAGACTGTTAGAAGGACGTTCATAGTAGAAGGACGTCTTTTTTGCGCCTGACGAAAAAAGACTCAGATCTTTCTAAAGGCCTAGCGCATTTACAAATGTTTGATGGTGTTTTAAGAAGATTTTTTGTTCTTAGTCATTCACACCAGTTTTAACTTATTTTCTTTAAATTGTTATTACATCAATATTTTGACACATTTAGCCGCAACCTCACGGAATATATCAAACTTCATTAAAAGATCGTTGAAATAATTATTAATAATTAATGATGTGTTTATTACAATTTCATAAATAGATATACATATTTCTTTCTGTTACCATTTTTATTCGTCCATATTTACATCTATGTTTGTTATAGTTTTTCCTTTGAATATTAGAAATCGTACTTTTCATTGACAATTCATTCTCGAAAGTACTTCTGTAATCAAAAACAAATATAACAATAAAGACCTATATTTGTGATTATCTTGTAATATTATACACTGGATTTAATCTGTAACTTTTACAAATACATATTCTTGCTATGTGGAATGTGCGTCTGTATTTTTAAAAGGATAACTGGTATAACCGAAAAGATATATATATATATATATTTTTTATTAAAATATATAAAGACGTTTCTTGGTCATACATGAAGTGTATTTAACCAAATTTAACAAAACTTTGAACAATTATGACAGCTTACAGGAGAAACATTTAAGTCGAAATTCACAAAAATGCATTGAAATAATTAGCTTTTGCTTCTTTGGAAACTTAATATGCAACAGTATAGCGCAACTTGTAAAAAAAGTTATAATTAAGGAAAGGTTCTAATTCTTTTCCCTGAAATTCACATTATTTTTACGGAGTTATTTTTATAAATTTACGAACAGAAAATATATCAAAAACCTTCAAGTTTATAATTTGTCATTTACAAGGACTCCAAAAAAATTCCATTACAGTACGACCTATGGCGGAAAAGAAAGTTACGGTTCATTTGAATAATGTAATGATATTCAAACATAATGAAATTAAAAAAGACAACTGAAGCGCACTACAAAATGTATTACTATGAATTGTCGTTTCATTTACAGAAACGCACCAAATAATTTGTTTACAGGACTGACTATGATCGGGAATTGCTGGAAGTACACCTTCAGAATAGTGAACTTTTTAAAACTTATCTAATTTTTGTATATTCCGTGGTGTGTACAAATTCTATAGATTATATGCGAGCTCCACGACAGAATTCACACTCATAAATGTACATGGTCATCAATCGCCGAAAATTAATTATTACTGAGTTGTATATTTTAATTTTAATTTTGCTTATTTGGATATCTCATTTTATTATAAGAGAAAATGAAATTTCTAATAAGATTCTGTTACTATTTGAAAGTGTTTCATAATCTATGCCAGCTGCATGTTTTTTCGTTCTGATTTTGTTATGGTTTATATCGTAGTTCATAACAAAATTTGTGACCTCAAAAGTATTTTTACTGAGAAAAAATGACTACACTATATTTATTTTTATCGAGGTGATTTTATTTATTTTATTATTTATTTATTTATTTATTTATTTATTTATTGGCTTATCAAATATTGCATTACTTTTCCCTTATTATAAAAAAAATTGAAAAGAAATTCTATCAAAATAATTATTTAACGCTACTTATTACGTACTATTTAACAGACGTATTATTTAACAGATGCTATTGTTTTTTATAAACTACTAATATGTTTGTAACAATCAGTATTATACTCATTTTTGATTTATTTAAAGAAAAATATGTGTTAAACATAATGAAACGTATTAATTCCATTTTACAAAATCGACAGTTTTTTTGAAGTGATTGCATGCAATTTTTAATGAAATAAACCCACTGAAAATGAATGACGCCATGAACGCCAAAGCTTCATTTGCTCTGATTTTGGACATATACTAGTGCAAATTCAAGATTTTTTCAAAATAATTATTATTTAAAATTATTTTTTCAAAAATATTTGTTTTATAATGTTTGAATTTTTTAACAGGAATCGATTTAGTCTCAAATTTTTTAATCCAAAATTACAGCTTTGTCGGCTAATTTTTTTTTTTATGGAATGTTCTATTTTTTTTTTTTTTTTTGGCCAAAATTTTACGTGATTTTTACAGTTAGAAAAAAAAAGAGATATCATCTTCGGACGTTTTGCATTATGTTTATAGCATAATTCCATAATTGTTTAATTATATATTTATTTTTGTGTAAAAAAATAGGTAACTATTATGTCTTATGCGATTGCAGATGCGCGGCGCGGTCTTCCAATCGGGCGACCGCTTTCCACTGGTCAGAAGCATTTCAAATACATTTGATCACTATATTAAGAAAGGGCATTCAGTTCCCTGGAGCTTATACCAATATTTAGCTTAAAAGCTGATTTTTGACAAAATGGCGGTCATTTGAACAAAAAAGATTTCGCCCTTTTTAGCTCACAAACTATCAAAGACTAAGAGCTGATGTGCCCGCATGTTCTTTATGTACGTACGTATGTATGTACTATGTATATACGTAACGCGATAACTCTTGATAGAAATATCCGATTTGCTTATCTTTTTTTCTAGGTTCATTCTGATAAGGCGCTTACCTGATTAGTTTTGGCGATTGATTGGTTAAGTATAAAGTGCGGAACGAGGGGCTAATCCACCCCCCCCCCCCCACACCTTAATTTAGATAAATGGTTTTATACAGACTTATCCGATTTCCTTCAAATTTGGTATACTGGTTTATTATGATAAGGCGCTTCCCTGATTAGATTTGGATGTTCATTGGTTAAGTATAAAGGGGGGGGGGGGGTGTTGGATAATTCTCCCTTAATTTAGATAAATGAGTTTTCATACAGAATTATCCTATTTGCTTCAAATTTGGTATACCGTTTTATTATGATAATGTGCTTCCCTGATTAGATTTGGAGGTTCATTTGTTGAGTATACAGGGGAAATGGGAGAGCCAATCCCCCTTAATTTAGCTAAATGGGTTTTTCATGCAGAATTATGCGATTTGCTTGAAATTCGGTATACGGGCTTATTCTGATAAGGTGCTTCCCTGATTAGATTTGGAGGTTCATTGGTTAAGTATAAAGGAGTGAAATGGGGGCTAATCTCCCTTAAATTTATTTATCATTTATTCCTTATTCTTTGAAATAAGAATATAATATACAATTAGTGTGAATAGCCTGTGAGCTCAATGCCATCAGTTTAACTGGGCACTTTTATTTTTTATTTTTATACCTTTTGTGACCTCTAAAATATATTGTTATAATCATTGAAAGTTATATTTTTCGATGTTATAAGCTGCAGCAAAAAGGATTAGCTTTCTTTTAAATAAAAAAAATGAAGGAGATCTATTTAATAGTTCTCAAGAAAAATGTTCGCCCAGTTTCGAAAACAGATGTTTATCAAAAACCAGTACAAAATTGTACAATAGCATTACATTAAACAAGCGAATTACATTCAATAAGCAAAAAATACTCTAAGGAAACTAAAATACCATGAAACTATTTTAGGGAAACAACACTTCCTCTTAAAAAACTATCACCCGCATAATAGTTTATTTTTCAAATTTTAAAATGGAATTTAATCTTAGGAGTTTGAAATGTTATTGTTAATAATTTAAGAATTATTTCAACAAATGCCTTCCAGTATTGTATTCGCCGATTACGTTTTCCTAAAAATTAAAATTTGAGATCAAAATTAAATGTTTAACATAAAATGAAAGAAGCTGTAAGGCTATTTTAGTTTTTCTCTGAGACAATTTTTCTATTAAAAAGGTATGGGGTGTATTTTCTCTTTATACTTTTTTTAGCTGTATGTACATTATACGGTCAAAATTCAACGAGCAGTTTCGAATTTAAACGTTTTATCGAATATCTAAGGAAATATTGATGAATTTTCTGGAATTTGGGAATATAATGACAATATTTCGCGTCAAGACGATAATTTAAAGGACAAAAAACATATTTAATAAAAAGACAAATGCTTCCGTTGACTCTGTAAAATTAAATACTCGAAATGAATCGCAACTGCAGTACTTGCCTATGTGGAACTTTTACAGCGTTTGTGTAAGAATAGCACATATATTCATAGGGATATAAAAATTTCTTTAAAGGGGGTCCCAGACACAAATATCTTCAAAATTTCTAAAAAACTTGTATTGTATTAAAATGTTCTCTGTTTTTGTCTTCATAAGATGACGTTTAAATCATGTTTTTATCATAATTAGAACAGGAAATATTAAATTTTTCGTTTTGGTTTGTTTTCAAAAATCTAACTTTCAAGCAATGGTTGTCATTGAAACGACTTCTTGTGAAAATGCGTTATTCTTCAGGTTGGATTACTTCGCCATTTCTCGTATTTAAATTGTTATAAGTCAAGAACCGTTAAAGATAGTTCAAACTTGGAACATGTCTTTTTTAATTGTTTTATTTTAATTTTGATTTAGAAATTTGAAAAAAAAAATAATTTTGAAAATATGATTTTTTTTTATGTTTCATCGTTTTTTTTTTTTTTTTTTTTTTTTTTTTTTACTTTAAATATTTTTAATTTTTTTAAATAAATAATTTTTAAATGCTGAATCTTATGAAAACTTATATATTTCTGTTTGTTTAAAAGAAAAAAAAAATAATATTTCGAGTTATAACGATTTTAAATTACCCCACTTTTTTAATAAATTTAAAATTTTTTTTTTTATAATTATGAGAAGTTTTGTCATGTGATTTTGTTTACAAATAATATGATTAACCATTACAAAAAATTCAAAATTTTATCTTAATAAATAAAAATTATTTTAAAATGTATCTCAGACCCCCTAAAAAAACATGACATTTACGCAAGTTTCTTTGTTCTTTGCACTCAGTATTTTCAATCAAAATCAATTCCACATTCAGGAAGCTTGACAAAGTACAGTAGGAAGAATATCTTATAATTATAAAACAAATATCTTAATATGCCCAGCTTGTATGAGTGAATATTTAGCTGAGTTCAGCGTCAAAACGTATGACTTAATGTCTCTGATTCGCACCTTTCATATATGTGAATTATACCCCAGAAGAGGTTTTAAGCTGATTTATTTTAGTTTTTATGTTAATTTATTCAAATATATTTTTTAATAATTCAAATTGTCATTATTTTAATAGGGAATCAACTGTGATATCATAGAGCATTACTGAACGTAGATGGAATGCAGAAAGTATCCTTCAGGAAGTATAGCTTTGAAAAAAAAAATCCATAAAATGCATAAAATACTTAAACCACTTACTTTAAATTAATTAGATTATATATTGTTTCTAACATGCTTCAAAACGATAGTAAAACAGGGAAAGTTTAAAACTATTGATATTTTCTGTAATAAATGGAAGTGTTTTGAATATAAGATATCTTTTCTAAAAAGGTTTTGTAACAAAAATCGATAAAGTTAATGCTTCTGATATAGAAATACTCGATTCTTAATGAATAAAGTATTTTTCCTATATAACATTTTCTCTGTATAATGTAGCAATTTTTCTTTATAGTTGAAAAAATTTCAAAACCGAGATAATCTTTTTCCCATTGAAATGAATTTTCAATACAAAGATTTACGCGTGCAAAATGAAAAAAAAAAAAAAAAAATCAAGCATTAAAGAGAAAGTGAATATGAAGTAATATTTGAAACAAAAAATTAAGATATATATACTATAACTGAATCATGAATATAAGTTACGGTGAGAAGGGGATTAATGTAAAAAATGGCGTCATAATTAGCAGGAAAAGAAATGAGCCACAGACTGTTCTATTGAAATATACTGTCTGTTTGTATTTCATAAATCTTCCTCATGGAACAGTGAATGCAACACGATGAAATTAACATTAGTAATCCGCATGGATCCAATGTTGTTATATAAAGTCTCATAATTTTATAATTTGAATTAGTTTCCGAAATATTAATACTTTTTCTAAATTTGAACGAAGCTTGTAAAGATGGCAACTAAGATATTCCATTTTTGCGAAAAAGGAAAATAAAAAGGTATGTTCTCCGTAGTATACCTTTAACATGTTATGTCAAACATCCCGCTAATCATTTGGAAAATTACGAGAGGTGGGTTCGAATCCCACTGAATGGCAGAGCGCTGCTCCAGACTGTACTCTTTCAATTCTTCTGTAGTATCAGTTTTTAATTGTGTCTGTCTTGTTCTCACCACGACGAAGACTTATAAGCAGACTACGTCTCAAGCATACAAGATAATAATGTATATGTATGAAAAAGTAAGAATAAGAATGTGGATTACTTACCGAAATGGTGATCAAATATATTTCTTTTGTCAAAAAAGTAGATATTCTACATCTTTAGTTTTAATGTCTGTTTTTACTATTTTATTAATTACATCACCAATTTTTTGAACATCATTACATATTTTTTCTTCATTGGGCAATTACTCCTCTGTATTCATAAATGTAAGTCCAGTTAAAATAAACGGTCAAGTGCAAGCATTACTCGCATACAGAGGGTTCCGTAGAATAAATATATGAATTTGTAATTGTATTATTAAAAAAAAAAAAAAAAGTTGCTAAAAGACTTTGTAAAAAACTATACAACGTAGAGTTGGGTATAACTGTATATATTAGAAAAGTGTAAATAAGTATACCATGAAAGTTCAAAGAGATATGGCACCTAAATAATATCAAATATAGCTATTCGTATAACTCTTCTTTTAATATTATCCTAATCTGTTTATGATGAACTTAATTCGGTACTGACAATAAAAGCAGTGCATAGTTAAACTTCATTTGGCATTTCATGAAATTAAACTCAGCGTAGTAATACCCTTTATTTCTACAGTGTAGCTAAAATAAAACCTTTGTTCAAAGTTTAAATTTGGCATTGTGCTAAGCGCGCTTCGAATAGAGGTCTCAAAGTTGCAACGCCGCCTTGGTCAGTGCCGCGTTTTTCCAGATAGGTGTTTAATTAACTTTTAAAGTCACTCGAGGCGAATTGAGAGATACAATCAATGCAAACTATCGCGAATACCACAGCATTTATGCGATTCATTCTAATTAAATCTTTCGAGGGCGATGCCCTTAAAAAACGGACACCTAATTTTAATTCCAAAACGGACAAACGGCACCAAGAATATTTAATTAAAATATTCATTTTATCATGTACGTGAAAATAAACAAGTTCGCATTTTCTAATAAATTCGTTTATAAATTCTGGTGTCATTTCATTATTTCATAAGTTTATAAATAGGATTACTCCGTGTCGGAAAGGATTAAGTGGTCGCAGGACTCTTAAAGCTTCAAAATTTAAGAAATTTTAATTTTTTTAGATGTTAAACTCCTATCTTTTCTGAATATTTTGATATAATTCTTTCCTTGAAATTCCCATTAGAACAGAAGTTTTGGCTTTTAGAATTATACCCGCTCAATAGCTGAAGCGGCGTTTCCGAAACTTTAAAGTCATTATTTTCTAAATGGCGTTTTTTGGGCATAACGCGCAGGATACCTCAAAAACTTCTGAATATTTTTTCATGAAATTTTCAAAGCATATATTTCATGTTAGTTTGTATAAACCGAACGTAAAATTTCCTTTAATTATTCAAAAAAATATTTTTTTATGTGATTTTACTGTTGAAATGTTCAAAATTTTGTATTAGCTAAATGCAACATTGCATTAAAAATATAAAAATGCTTTAAATACAAATTTATTTAAGTTCAGGGAAATTATTACAATCTGAAGTATAAGTAAGCACCAAAATTTTCATTCTAGTTGAAATATTTATTTTGTAATCCTGTGCGTAAACTGTTATGCCAATTTTTTGTTGGACAAATGTCTAACAGTTTCGAGTCCCCTATAAATACTAATTCTGTATCTTGCAATTTTTTTTAATCCCAATTAAAATTGTGTTTTAAAATCATATACATTTTAAGACATTAAATGTTGAAAATGGTCTTTTTTTCATTTTTTCCACTTTTTAGAGTCCCGAGACCCCTTAAATTAGTATGTTTTTAACAATTTGACGTTTATTGCTTTTATACTGTTACTGAACATTACATTACACATATATCTCATTAAAAGTTGTTAACTAGGCATAGAGTACGCCGCCCCTGTCCTTGTGTATGTCCAAACTGACCGTACCTTTAAGGGTTAATATCTCGGATAATTACCGATGATTTTTTCGAAAAACATTATCAGCAATAATTTTATTCTTCTGCAACGATAGGTATATTCAGAGATGCTCAACAATTTTTCTGAATGCCTTTAAATCGAAATTTGTGTATAACAGGAAAATGCTAATTACTCAAAAACTATTTGACCTAGGGTAATCGCTATAATTTTCCAGCAAGGTTTACATTAACGTCTACTACCTCTAATTTTTTCATAATTCTAGTTTCAGTGATTCGAATTAGATGGGGAGGGGACATATTTTTGCGCTACATTTTCAACAATATCTTTGAAAATATAACACCTAAAATTAAAAGGAATGTATTTTTGAGTTCAGCGTTACAAAAGCTTTCACCGGATAGCCCACATGATATGCAAAGAAAAGATTTTTTTTCCAAGTAGCATAATTAGCCCCTCTACTTTTTTACTAAATCTGAAAATATGCGAGTCAATGGTCTTTATTACTTTCCCGAATTTGATCTTTCCACGTTCCATTGTTTACCAGTAAAATGGATGTGACAGACAGACACAGGAGTGATCTTATAATGGTTCCGTTTTTACTTTTTAAGAACGTAACCCTAAAAACAAATTAATCTGCTTTAAATCTGCTTTACATTTTAAATATTGAAAAGCAGATTAATTGGTTTTTTAAAAACTTACATTTATGAATACAGAGGTGTAGTTGCCCAATGAAGAGAACACATATAATGATGTCTGATAAATTGGTAATATAAATAATAAAATAATTTAAATTTTTGATTTGTTTGAGTTAATCAATCTAAATATTTTGAGTTAACATTCTCTTATTTAAAAAATGTAATGTAGCGAATAATAATATGACTTATTTCCACATTTTTCCAAAATTATTATCAAAACGCTTAAATATTTTATTATTAATCCGTATGAAATAAAATTTTCCGAATTTATTTCAAATATAAATGAATGTACTATGATAGAAAAAAAACTTATTACAATGGAGTTTAAAAATTAAGTACCAGGCATATGCTCAAACTGAATTTTATTTTCCAAACAACACTGTAAAAAAAAATACGACCATTTTTCCTGTAGGAATCGGAAAAATAGTTGCCCTTATCGTACCGGAAAAATTTCCGACCCAGCTCGGAATAAAATCCGTAAAATACCGTTTTATTGACTATTTCCTCTTTTTGCGGATTTTATTCCGAACTGGGTCGGAAAATTTTCCGGTACGATAAGGGCAACTATTTTTCCGATTCCTACAGGAAAACTGGTCGGATTTTTTTTACAGTGAATAGTAGCGCACGATGCAGAACTTCATGATAGTTGCCTAGACGATTTCGCTTAGAAAAATTGGGCAAGTAAACAAACATTAGCATATTAGCTTATCAAAAATTGCATGCTTTCATAATGTTTATCCTAAACCCTCTCTACCAATTAAAATTTATTGCCAATATAGTATGTAGCAATTTTGTATGTGGCCGATGTAGCATATTTTATAGCCATTTTATTATAAACGCACTCAACTATAATTACAACAAAATCACGTATCTTGCAAAATGTAATTTTCATAATTTTCAATTCGTTTGCATTGTAAACATGATATTTTGCTCACAATAAAAAGTATAATAAAACTAATAAACTTGCTAAATTTAATTTTCGTGATTTTTAATTCGTTTACATCGTAAACATGATTTTTTGTGTACGATAAGAAATTTAATAAAATTAATATTACATATACTTTCTATATGTAAAATTAAATTATATTTCGTCTTTTTCCCAAAATTATATATTTTATGAAATATGATAATTTGTATGAGATATTTTTAACTGCACATGCGTGAAAGATAGTTATTATTATTATTTTTTTTTTAATTTAGTAGCCACTCTATAGGGAAACTCACATATAAAGGTTAGTTGATGATCGTGAAAATTCAGAATGATATCTGCGATGGCCAAACCATAGAAATGCTCAATACAAAACTTCACAATAGTCGCCTGGACAAATTCGCTTAGACAAGTTGGGCGAGAAAACAAACATTAGCTTATTAGCTTAACAATAAGCTTATAGCGATATAGTGAGCAGAATTTTGATTGATGGATCTGAAATGTAAAGTGGTTTTCTTCGAATTGTCTTTTGTCACAAACTGACTTCAAACAAAGGAGTTGGTATTCATCGGTAGATTTGAAACTGAAGCCTCGCTTTTGATAATTATTTTGTTGTAGTCGTTATTGGAATGGGATCGTTCTGATTATTCTTCAAAGAAGAACTAAAGCATCTATAAAAAAATATAAAATGAAAAATCACAATTTGTGGATAATCACTTATCACCAAGCTATTCTGGAAAAGCAGCTGAATTTCAGCTGGCTATATTTCCGATATCTTTCTGAATTTACACTCTATTTGACTGACGTTTTTATATGTATCTCCCTCTATAGTTGACTACTAAAGTCTGTAAAAAAGTTACCGTTAGTGCATGCGCAATTAAAAAATATTTCATACAAGTGCTCATATTTCTTCATATATTTAATACTCCAAGTCAAAAAATTAGAATAATAGAAAAAAAAACGATTTATGAAAAAAGGTTTTTTTATGTATCACTTATACAAAAAGTAATATACGATAAAACTTAATATTGTAAGAATCTACATAGTTTGTAGAATCTTTCGACATAAAAATTAAAGGAAATAATACAAAAATTAAAATAATTATTCACACTTGGAAAAAATGAAAACATTAAAATAACCATTTACCTGTTTCAAAATATTAGAATAATACATTGTAAATAATCATATATATTAAAACGTAAAGGGAATTCTGTAAGATCACGATCCGTAAGACCAATATTGACACATTTGCGCATGCATCAACTCTTTTTCGAATCTCTTTAACTTAGAGGAGTGAGTCCCTGATAGCGTAGCGGTCAAACGCAGCAGTTTAAAGCTCTGAATTTTTGTAGAGGACGTGGGTTCGAGCCCGACGCCTGGCAAAATGATTTCTGCAATATTTTTGGCGATGATTCTCTTCAATAATGACATATTTTATTAGCAGGAGAAGTTGTATGATTTTTATTTTGTTATTATTATTATTTGAATGCTTTATAATTAAATAAAATTTAATATGCAACAATACTTTTACAAAATAATTTTTTATTTAAAATATTTTGCATGTATCAATTAAATAAATTGAGCTGATCCATAATTTTTGTTATATTTTCTGACCATTATCAAGAATATATATATGTGTGTGGCAGAAAGAAAAGTTTGCTATTCTTTTCCGTAAAAAGGAAAACTGATAGAAAGAGAAAAATATTCATATAAGAATTATAAAAGAAATTACATTGATATCCATTGTTTAATGTTTAAAAAATAAATAAAAATGCAAAATAAAATTCAAGTAAAATAAATTATATTATAAATCGTTAGCTGCATAAAGTTTCAAATTTAGGTTTTAGAGAATGAGACTGATAAAAATAAAATTCATGGCAGCTTTTAATGGTTGTGCAATTTAAAATAAATAAATAAATAAAAATAAATATTGTTATTTTTTCAAAAAAAAAAAAAAAAAGGGAAAGAAGAAAAAAAAACCGTAGTAAGTAAAAATAAATGTTTTACCCAATATTTTTATGAAAATTTCTGATAAAAAGCAAGCGTAATTGGTTGTAAATTATAAACTTAAAATTATTTATCTTCATTGAATATGTTAGACGTTAGACTAACAGAACCCTCTATCGCCTTAACGAAATGGGAATCACTAATGCAACATAGAAATTTGTCACGATTTCAATAATTAATTTAAAAGCAACTAATTAAAAATTCAAGAATTTTTCTAATGAAACATTTAAGTTATTTACAGTCACATCTTGATGGGCACTATCTAGTACGTGTTTAAAGAAACGGGGAAAGATAGTTATTCTTTAATGTTTTGTATCATCACCTTTACATTTCATAACAGCACGAACTCGCGTTGCCAAGCAAGGTGCAAGTGGTTCACATTTTTTCTGATCAGACATGAGTTTATGCTGGAAAGAAGCTCAACCTTGTTTTTTAGCGCAATATATTGCAGTTTTTTCTTCATTATTCCCCACAAATTCTCTATTTGGATTTAAATCCGGAGAATTAGCCGATTAGGGAAGTACGTTAATTTGGTGTTGGTCAAGCCAGGTCTTGGTGAACACTCACCTGTATGAAGGTGCTAAATCATGTTGGAAAATAAAATAGTCACCACACAGATCTTCCGACGATGGTAACATGAAATGCTCAAGCATTTCTTGATATATTTCAGAAATAATCCTTCCGTTAACGATATATAGTCTTCCAGGACCATCTGCATAGTCATGCAAGCCCGTACCATTACACTGGCTGCAAATTTCACTGATAGTTTCATGCAGTCTTTGTCATATTCTTCTTGCTTCATTTGCCATACACGAACTCCTTGATCACAACATGTTACGCAAAACATACTCTCATCACAAACAATACACTTTTCCAATTACCCAGACCCCATAAAAATCTTTTTTTTTTCCACCACTTCACTTTCTCCCTTTTCTGTTTAATAGTCATGAGGGGCTTTATCTTTGGTACATGCGATTTATATCCAAGTTTATGGAGACGTCTTAGTATTGTAGATTTACTCACATCAACACTGTGTTCTTTCCCCTTTCGATGCAAGTATCTTACACTTCTAAAACGGTATTTTAGCAATACTCTTTAGCCTTCTATCATCTCTCTGAGTAGTTTTTGGCTTTCGGCCGCTGTTCAGGTATTTATTTTCAAAATGTCCGTCGTTAAAATACTGCTTTATTGCTCTACTAATACTTGGTTAAGAATATTTTAATCAACTGGGGATATATTGCTGATTACGACCTTCTTTATGCAAATCAATAATAGGATTTTTGTAAACTCCGTTATGTCGGACGAACGACCCATGTTTCACACAAAATGAAAACAGTGATGATGCAAAGAAATTTTATAACTTAATAAGAAGTCCCGTAGAAGCTAATTTTATGTTTAATTAATGCAACCTTCTGAACCAATCAGGAAAATTCATAAGTATTCTATTTTTTGAACCACGTATTTTAGTATTCTAATATTTTGAATAATGAAAATAATTTTACAAATATACAATACTTTCTCAAAATTAAATCTTTGACAGTTTTAATTTCCTTTAATTACGTGCGAATTTATTAAAACATCAACCGTTGTTCTTTTTCAATTGTACTACACTGAAATAAATCTAAATGCAATTCCAAATACAAATAAAATGAAGTATTCTAATTTTTTAACGTGGAGCTGTTTTTACAGTCTATTGTAGTTTGTTGTTTCAAAGGTACTTTGTCAAAATTCCTAAAAATGATTTAAATTTGTTTAAAAAACCCTGCATGCAAAATAAAAAAATAATAAGCTGTAATATTTTATAGTTTAAAGAAAAACTGATATATTTTCAAAGAAAATTTTTTATCTCTATTAATACCTACTATATTTACACGAATGAACATCACTGATATTGCACAATATCTACATTGTCTTGTGCTATAGATAGAGATCATTTCCAGCATTTCATTTTAGAGTAATAATCTAATTAAGTCATAGCGAATAGATTGAAATTTTATTTCAACTTGATAAACCATAATGAAGAGAGGCAATTTTTTTTTTAAATAAATAAATCATGGATCATGGCTGGAGTAGCAGAGCTGAAATTTATTCCAACAGAGCGAAAAATGTCCCGACCTGCGATCGAACTTGGATCCAGTTCGCAGCCATTTCCAAGAAATAAGAGTGAATTATATCAGTCAGGTATCGTCCGGATAGCTTAATAGGTAAAGCATTGGCATGGCAAACCAAGGTATCCAGGTTCGATGCCTGGTTTGGACATTTATCACTCTGTTTGAATAAATCTCAACTGTTCTACTCCAACCATGAATAAGGATAAACCACATTCAAGGTTGGCGGTTTATTTCAACAGAGCGAAAATATCCAGACCTGGACTCGAACCTGGAGACCTTGGACTGCCATGCCAATAAGAGTGAATTATGTCGGCCCCGCACCGTCCGGATACCTTAAAAAAGGTAGAGCATAGGCATGTCAAGCCAAGGTATCCTTGTTCGAATCTTTATCTGGACGTTTTTCGCCTCCAACCTAAAATATAGTTTATCCAGTTGAATTAAAATTTCAATCTATTCATTATGACTACATTTTATTACTTGCGATGACACTCTAAAATGAAATGCTGCTCTTGATGTTCTACAAAACGTCTAAAATAGAAAGTGTCCCTTGACATTTGGCCATATAGTGTATTTTAGAACTAAATGTAATAAAGATGTAAAAGAAAAATCATCACATTGTATAACTTTACTTCTAGCAGAATTACAGTTATTGATTTTAATTAATTCATTTACATTTATTGTTTCTCATTGACGCAAGTTGTTTATGAGTGACAGAGATTTTAAGTCGTGCATATATATCTGTGAATTAAAAAAAAATCTGGCCCAATTAAGCATTTTTATAGGCATATTCATGTTGAGCGCATCGGATGCATAAAGAATCAAAAGTTTTTATATCAGAAGCATTAACTTTATCGATTTTTGTTGCAAAATGCTTTTAGAAAAGATATCCTATATTCAACACATTTTCCCTTATTACAGAAAATATCAATAGTTTCAAACTTTCCGTTTTTGCCTGTCGTTTGGAAGCATATTAGAAACAATTTATAAGCTAATTAACTTAAAGTAATTGGTTTAAGTATTTTTACGCATGGTATGGATTTTTTTCCTTGCTGGAATACTTTCTACATATCACCTGTTTGCAGTTTCTGTAGAAATTAATGTAATCCTAATGACTCACTTAATGTTCTTTTAAAAGATAATGGTTAAATTGTTTCAAGAAGAAATTACACAGTTCAACAAAGTATAACGATCTTTCTGTTTCTGAATATACATTGCTTATTTCCGATAGAATTTAGAGAGCTAAAAAAGAAAATTATTAAAAATAATTCGGTATTTCTTCAAATTTAAGAAAATTTTCTTTCAATTGTTGGACTCTATGGAAACTAGTGAGCATAGAAATTATGATAACATTAGTAAATATAACCTTCTGTTTAATGATATGCGTACATTGCATTTTTCCTATAGAATTTATGGCGCTAAAAAAAGAAAATGGTGTCAAAAAAATAAATTTCACCCTTCGATTTTAAGAAAATTTACTTTCAATTTGTGGACTATATGGGCATTTGTACATATTTAAATTACTGTAGCATTACATTATATTTTGATTGCGGTAAATCTACAGACACATACTTTCACTTGTTAGTTGAATTAAAGGTGCAACAAGGGAGTAGACATAGATTTCATTTTGATAATTTTCTTTGTAAGACCTCCATGCATTTCCATATAACTCTCTAATTGTTTTGAAAAATAATTAACATCGTAAATTTTCAATATTGTAATCTTGCTATTTAGCTATGTAAATGTAATACAGTGCGTGTAAAAACTTAAAAGACAGCAAAAAATATATATATATATATATTTTTATAACTTCAAATCAGATCACAAAAAGTTTTATTATAATGTCTATCATAAAGTTAAAAAGTTAATAAAAATGCCAACCATTCATCTGTATGTATTTTATAACGAAAATAAAGTAACTGTACAAAAACACACTTTCTGCCTGTGTAAAAACTTTAAGGAGAGCAAAATAAGAACAATACAGTAACGAAGAAACAAATACATAACATATGATGCATCCACAATTGCGTTTAATGCCTGCAAATATTATATCTTTTATGGACATTATAAATTTTTGGCGCAGTTCGGGACTGGTTTTGTACCATTCATCTTTAATCGTGGATCTGGGTTCAGAAGCTGAGGAAAATGTCTTCCATTTTTATAAATCCGTCTTACTAGATCCCTCCATATGTTTTTGATAGGGTTTAGATCAGGACTTGTGGGAGGCCATTGCAAAACTTCAATATTTTTCTTCTGGAACTAGAGTTTTGTCTCATGGATTCTGTGGATAGGCGCATGATCTTGCTGATAAATCCATTTTTCTTATGGCAGAAGTGTTGCAACAGGTGAAATATAGCCAGAAGGAGTTCTTATATATGCCTTTGAATTAACTTTGCCTGAAAGAAATTCAAGTGACCCAACGCTGTAGAGCGAAAAAACAGCCCCGTGTCATAATGAATCCGCCACCAAGCTGACGTTTTAAGAAAACTTCTTTTTCTTTTCTCAAATCTCGCCAATAATATTTCCATTAGTCAGGACCATCTAAGTTCCATTTCTTTTCATCGGAAAAGGTAACCTACAGTCTCTAGTCGTCCCAAATTATCACTTGTCATGCAAACTGTAAACGATGGGTTTTGGGGCTAGTTAGTAAAGGGAGTTGACACAATTTTGCTTATTGGAATTCCTAAGATCGATTAATTGCATTGCAGATTATTTTCTTGCACACTTTGAGCCCAGTCGTTTGTAAAATGTCTTTTCTTGAGCATTTTCCAGATGATGCTACTTACAAAACTCCCCTTACATCTCTGTGTGACAAGGCTTTCGGTCTGTTTCCGGCGTTTTTTACCCATACTCGTCTTTTAACCTTAAAAAGTTGTTGACGGCAGTTTAAGATTTTACTATATTTTTTGCAATAGACCTACAACTCACTCCTGACAATGCAAACGATTCAACAGCACATATTCATATTCAGTCAGTTTATTTGCTTTTGGCATTTTTATAAAATTAACAAAACTCTTAATAGAAAACTCCAGAAAATTCACAAATCAGAAGAGTTTTTACCCTGGACATGAATAATAAATATACGTAACATTTCAATAAAAAAAATAGTGTTGTGCTTAAAGTTTTTACACAGTTAAAAGTAGCGTTTGTTTGCACAATTATTATTATTTCGCAATAAAATGCTCACAGATACATTTTGTTGACTTTTATATTAGTACTTAGACTTTATGATTAATCTTAAATTACTATTTCAACTATCGCATTTTAAATTTATCAAAATTTTTACAATTCTTTGATGTCCTTAAAGTTTTTGCACGCACTGTATTTGACTTTATTGTTAAATTCAAATGAAAAACTTCGTATGTTATATCCCCAATGCAAAAATGTAACCCAACTACCATTATTAGTATTATTATTTTAATCTGTGGGCAATGAAAACATTTAATGCCATACTCTCTTTCAGCCGCCACTATTTACAGGGTCTATTTACATGTCTTAATGAGCAATGTTATTAAAAAAAAAATAAACAACATAAATATTTTCAAACGTGTGAAATATTTTAACGCTTTGTATCATCGTGTTGCATATCTGAAACATACCCGAAAGTAAATGTTACTTATACAGTGGCCTTTAAAAGATGAATTTATGTATTGCTGCTATCTTCCAACACAGCCGTTAATGTAAATTAATCACAGTATTCTTAACAGATAGCTATAGCGGGTTAAATTTTCATGCCAAAGTTTTATTTATCATTTCAGCAGTTTCACATCCCTATTGCTAAAATGAACTTCTTGGATTTTGTCAAATTAAAAGACTGGAAACGTCAAAAAAATTATTTTTTGCCAAAGTAAATTCATGTGCGTTACAATTTTGTATTAGAAAATTTACAATAATTATGAGAAATTTGTAATTTTCTTTTTATCGAAATGTGAAAAAAGTACCATTTAGTCAATTTTTTTTATGGTCTAAATTTTTTTAACTATTTGTGCATGCTTAAAGTGATGTGTATCTGAGTAAATACGAGGCGGTAACTATAAATTTTTGCTTTCACATAGAAATAATTCTGTAAAATTTATGAAATTGATACATCGTATTAGAGCTTTTCTATTTAGTCACCGTGCACAGTAACACATTTCTACAAACGGTATATCAAATAAAGAAAATCCCTCCCGGCACGGCCTACAGGCAGAGGTAGATTTCGAAGTCAAATATACTAATTTCACAAACAAAAACTAAATCATGATTATAGATAAATCCACTTTAACAATTTTATCTGGCCGCTCTTGACGAGTTTTTATTTCATTTTCATATAATAGCTGGTTTTATCAGAATCATGTTAGGGCGGTATTCAAAAAAATACTTTTCCATGCTCAACAACTCGAAATTTTCTGGCATAATTCCAGATTCATTTTTAATTTTAAAAAAAATATGAAACTTGCTGACGTGATTTTTTATAAGCGACCTGTGTTTTTATTTTTTGTTCAATTAATTAAAACTTGATATATAAACAATTATTTTCTCAGAAGTACAATATTTTTCGTTTCTAACACAATCGCTTCGGGAAATTCCGTTCAAAATGCCCACTTTGACATCATTTTTTGAAATGTATTCTGCCTCTATCTAAAAATTGATTATTACGGTACATTATATAGTTTCTGAATAAGCGAATCTACCAATTAAATGCGTTTGAGAGCAAAAATGAATTTAAAAACCAGTCAGAAAATAAGCAGTTTGGATTTAAGCGCATCCTTAATACAATGATTTTTCCAACACAATCCGCTTCGGTAAATTCGGTTCAAAATGCTCTTTTTAACAGCATTTAAAAAAATATATTCTGCCCCTATCAGAAAATCGACCATTTCGGTACATTATATAGTTTCTGAGTAAGAAAACGTACCAATTGGAAGCCTTTGAGAGCAAAAATGAATTGTAAAATGAGTCAGAAAATAAGCAGTTTGGATTTGAATGCACCCTTACTAAGATCATTTTTTACTTCAACCGGTATGTATTTTTAATTTGTTTTTGCTCTAAGAATTGGTCCCATCCAAAACTTGTCTATATAGATGTTGTAGACAATATTAAGAAGATATATGATAAATTCATGGGGATTTTATATCTTTTGAATTGACGGAGTTATGGATTTTTTTCTTCTTCAAACCCCCTTTTTGTTTTCGTTTTTAATTTTTTTTTGCGGTACGAATTGGTCCTATCAAAAACTTGTGAATATAAAAGTTGTAGATAATATTAAGGAGATTCATGATAAAATTAATTGGATTTGATATCTTGAGAATTGACGAAGTTATGGATTTTTTTCTTCTTCAAACGCCCTTTTTGTTTTCGTTTTTAATTTTTTTTTGCGGTACGAATTGCTCCTATCAAAAACTTGTGAATATAAAAGTTTTAGATAATGTTAAGGAGATTTATAATAAAGTTAATTGAATTTGATATCTTGAGAATTGGCGAAGTTATGAATTTTTTTCTCCCAAAAACCCTATTTTTTGCGCCCCTTGAGCCCATTTTTAACTTTATCAAATATCTGTGATACATAAATTTTTGGCCCTATTTTTAGAAGTAATAAAAACTTTAAACTGATTTGATAGGTACAAAAATTAAGAAGTTATGGGGTGTTTTCTGTTTTCACAAAACCCCTCCCTATTTCCCTCCCCTTGGTCCGATTTTGCCCATTAACGAACTTGACCGAGATTTTATGCCCATTAATTTTATGTATCAGTTTGGAAGAGATTGGTGCAGAATTACGAAAGTTATCGTGTCCAGAAGAAAGTGATATATATAGATAGATAGATAGATAGATAGATAGATAGATAGATAGATAGATATATATATAAAGTTTTTTACTGAGGGTGGTTTTGGGTTCTAGGGGTCATGATCGGTGTAGATCTGCAAAAATTTTTCAGAAATTCCAACATAGGAACGATCCCAATAGGTAGTATTTCATACGAAATCTACCTAAAAGAGGGGGGATGATGTATTCCAGGAGGCGCGATAGTAGACCGAAAGGTGGGGGGCGGGGCATTTTTCTAACTTTTACCGGCCCCCACATGTGGCATATTGTTGGAAAGGCCTGTGACCACTTATTCATGTTATGCACTCCCGAGACACTCCACTAAATTTGACCAACGGGGTCACTTTATAAATTTTAAGGACACCATTCATGGCCCCCGGGGCGCAAATTCGGGGGGAGGGGCTCGGGGGATGCATAACATGAATAAGTGGTCACAGGCCTTTCCAACAATATGTCACATGTGGGGGTCGGCAAAAGATAGAAAAATGCCCCCTTTGGATCTACTGTTGTACCTCCTGGAATACATCATACCCCCTCTTTTTGAAATACTGTTTGCAGAAATGTGGTACTGGGCACGGTGACTATATAGAAAATGATTAATACAATGTAGCAATTTCATAAATTTTACTCAATTATTTCTATGTGAGGGAAAAAACTTACTGATACTCCCTCGTATTTTTCAAATCGGAATTGTTGAGCCACAAAGAGTTAGCAATTGAAGACGCAAGTAGAAGAAGATTTTAAAAGACGACACTAGTAAAGCCAAAAACTTGCAAACCAATGTTAAACCTATGGGAATGTTCATTTCGAATTTCTCGTTTTCATTTCAATACATTTAAATGATTTATTTTGCACATAACAGCAAAAGACAATTTCTAACCGACCTTTTTATAAAATTTTATATTTTGGTTACATATATTTATTTTAGGAGATGTGTTTCAGAGCCGGTTTCGAAAATAAAAGTACATTCCTAAAACAATTCTCAACCATAATCGAAAAAGGAAAAGGGGCCGCAGCAATCCTATGCAATATAAATTAAAATATTGAAGTGCAAACCAGAAATTTGAAAGGAACGCTCCTATAGGATTAACATTAGCTTGCGAGTTTTGTTGTGTGACTTGCTCACGCGAAGAAACTGGCAAGTTAATGGGTAAACCTATAGGAGCGTTCGTTTCAAATTTATCGCTTTCATTTTTAAATGATTGTTTTGGATAGGATAGCTGAGGTCGATCTCTAATATTGTTAGTTTATACTTTTACGAATTTGGTTGCAGATTTTATTTAGGTTCTGAAAGTGAAAAAAGTCTCTATTAAAAAATGCAGCAACCAAAATAGAAAAAGTACAAACTAACAATGTTAGACATTAACCTCAGATATCCTAAGCAAAGAAAATCTTTTAAAAATCGTAAATTTCAAACGATGAATTTTAGCAAACCTCTCCCATAGATTTAACATCACCTTGCAAATGTTTTACCGTGACTAGTGTTGTCTTTTAAGTGGGTCCGTGACACAAAAATCTTCACAATTTCTAAAAAAAAATATTTAAAAAAATTCTATTTTTTTCTCCTTAAAATGACATTTAAATCATGTTTTTATCTTAATTAGAACAGAAAATATTAATTTTTTGTTTTAGTTTGCTTTCAAAATTTAGCATTCAAGCAATGTTTGTCATGGAATCGACTTCTTGTGAAAATGCGTTTTTCTGCATGATGGATTTTTTTAAACATTTCTGGTATTTAAATCCTTATAAGACAAGAACCGTTAAAGATAAACGGTTAAAACTTACAACATGTCTTTTTCATTTGCTTCACTTTAATTTTGATTGAGCAAATTTGAATAAAATTATTTACTTTTGAAAATATGATTTTTTTAAGTTACTTTTTTTTTTTACTTTAAATACTTTGAATATTTTCTAATTAATATTTTTAAAATGCTGAATCAAAATTAAAACTTCTGTATTTTTGTTCATTTAAATGAAAATAATTCTACAAATAAAATTTTGAGTTGTAACGATTTTAAATTACCCCACTTTTAAATAAATTTCCAAATTAAACTTTTTTTTTAAATATTATGAGAAGTTTTATTCGATTTTGTTTACAAATGGTTGACTATCACAAAAAATAATCAAAATTTTAACTCAATAAATAAAAATTATTTTAAAATGTGTCCCGGACCTCTTTAAGTGAAAAATTTCACAAAAATTCTGTATTGTTAGTAAATGGAGGTGTTGAGGTTTACAATATGGTAAAACTAAAATAATGTTCTGATAGTAATTGAGGCTATAAGACACAATTTTATAATATTTAATATTCAATAATTTTTATACAGTAATTTAAGTAATAATAATAATTTTTAATATCTAGCAATTAAATGTTCAAAAGACATATTTTTTAAGTTAAGTACCATATGTTAACAGTTTAAACATGTGCCACTAAGAAGAAAATAAATAAAAGCAAAGCTTTCTTTTCAGTTGCCCTGAAATTTTCATATTGGGTATCTGGCCCTGTTTCAAAAAGTGTAAACAACCAAAAAAAATTTAAACCAAGCAGACCATGTACATTATATATCAACTAAGGGGCGTTGTAAGGGAAACAGTTACTGTTTATGTGTCTAAAAAAGCACTAAAAGTGAAAATATTAGATTTATTTATACCAAAAACATAAAAATTATGCAAGTACTCCTGTACTTTAGTATAGGTAATAAGTATAAAAGTTACATGGGTATTTTAAGGAAAAGAATAACAAGATAAATCTATGAACAAACGGCTACGTAAGTACTTAAATATCTCATTCTCTTTTTTTTTTTTTTACCACAGTGGAAGTTCGATATGTGGAGAATGTAACCATAGTTTTATATCGAACAGAACTATTTTTTATTCGTTTCGATAATTTTCTAATAATCTCACCTTGCCTTATGTACGCCTCTTCATATGTATCGTAAAATTTTGAGGTACAGCTATCACACTTAAGAAATTTGGTTTGATACCCCCAGCATGCTTTTTAAAAATTTTATTGTATAATTTTAATAAGGTATTATTTAATTTTCTTTTTTGCAAGCAAAAATATAATGGAGAAATTAATTTCCCCTAGTAAGAGAAACTCAAAAATATATTTATGACTGTTGGGATAACTGGATCCCATGTGGTCCAGTTACCCCTGATACATGTTCCAGTTACCCCATTCTTGAAATATTTAAGGGGTAACTGGAACACAGGCCTTTCATTTGAAACATGAAGTAAATATGTATAGATACCTAATAATATTAATGTATTCATGTGTCTAATCTTTAAATAAAAAGATTGTGTAATAAAAGTACTTACCGTATTTTAATAAAAAGCCGAGGAATTTCAACCAAGTACACGTTGTTTTTTAAAAAAGAAACCTACATTTTTGGAAACCTATCACAGCAAAGGCAGAGTTATGATTGAGTTGACAGAGTTATTTTAAAATTGAGTTTATGACTGAGTTATTTTAAGAAGCAGAGATGGGGGTGCAATGTTGACAAAAGCTAAATCTTAAAAAAGATTAACGGTTTTTTATAAAAATAACCTATGGCCCAGTTACCTCGTGGGTCTAGTTACCCCAGCTTACCTTATGTTTAAATGGTTACCATGTGGTACTAAACATCCAAACAACTTATTAACATTTAATTTAAATGTACTAAAAATTGTTATTATTGTTTATTAAAATAATAAAGCTTTGTAGAAATTCACCATAAAATAAAACAAAACACAGGACGCGTTTCGAGGTAAAAATATTAACAACTCGTCATAAGCTGCAGTAAACACGTGTCTGAAAGGGGACAAGGTCAAAAATGAACTGAAAGTATGTATATGAAAGTATGTATTTTATGTATTTTTAGCGCCTTTTTAACCCCCTCACTGTCAAGCCCGTGTTAATACGTTCACTAAGCTCCAGGTTTCACTGCAATACAAGCAATATTTAAAGTGATATAATTCTATTGATTTAATGTATTTTTAATACATTGAGCAACGATTAATACTTCCAAGGATTGCATTCATATTCGTTATTAAGTTTTTTTATAAAATGTTCAAAGAATCATTTTTTTTTTTAGCATTTAAAACAAAATGCAGAGAAAACAACATTACAATTTTGCCCTTTTTCAAGACAGTCGGAGGGTAAGTAAAATTTTATCAGAATTGTAACATCGTATTTTTTATATGAACTGAAAGCTTGCAAAGAATGCGACAGATGGCGCTAGCTGAAAGGGTCACTTGCAGAAGAAGAAATTGTTGCCAAAATGATAGAAGAGAAATTGAAAGGGAAAAACGGAAAGAAATAAACAACATTAAAATAAAATAAAAGAAGTAAATTTAAAAAAAAGTAAATAATAATAATAAATAAAGAAATATAAAAGAATAAAACAAGAAAAATCAAAATTTTTTTTTTTTTAATTCCATTCAATTTTTTAATTCCATCATTTAATGTTAAATTTTTGTAACAAATTAGTTAAGCCAATTCAAGATTAAAAAATAAAAATAAAATTCGTACAATATGATACCTAAAACACCCTAAAAAATTTTGTTACTAATTTGTTACAAAAATTTAACATTAAATGTAGAACTAATTGAATGAAATATCTTAATATCTGTCCCTTCTCGAGCTTAAACAATGTAGGAAATATATATTTTTTTAATTTGTTCTTCAAATTATGTTTTTGTTTTATATGTCAAGTTTTTTAATAACTAATGCATTTAGACAAACTCATTTCAAAATTAATAAAGGATATCATCATCAAGCTTTGATGTATACGGTTTTGCATCACAATGTGTGATGCAGTTTACCAATGTATAATTCAAAATATTTCACCACTGTAATAATGCAGGTTGCTGTAGTTTGGAGAAAAACTTCCAAGCTGAACGTAAAAAATCTATAATAAAAACATAAAAAAATAACTTCACTTAAATTTAGATACTCTATTTCCCACTCAGGAACGCAATGAATGCAAAAATAAATTGAGTTGAATCCTTTCTGCTAATATTTAACAATATTATAGCTGTGATACACTAAAAAATAAAAAGTTTTACTTAAATTTTGTTACCTTATTCTCTCCCAAGGGGTGATGTGAACACATCAGAAAATTATTACCTAAGTTTAACTTGGGGTATAAATAGTTCTCATCTCGAAAAAAAAAAAATACACTTTAAAATTTAATGTAATTCCTCACTAAGTTCGCTACCTGCGTAAAAACAGCTATCCATTTGAAACTTTTTACTAAAGCATGAACTTGACCAGAGGAAAAACTTATTCTGAAAATATCCTTTTTATTTCCACTATGACGCCATATTCACCTTTTTAATTCTTGGAAAAAAAAAAACTAGTTCAATTTAATGTTTCAACTAAAAAGAAATAAATTATTATAACCGCTTTTGAAATTTTTGCAACAATTAAAAAAAAAAAAAAATGTTACATTTTCTATGAAAAATGTCTATTGATTCTCAACGAAAAAAGAGAAATTTGGAATTATCAAGAAAAACATTTGAATCATGTAAAAAAAAAAAAAAAAATGGCCCATGTTTCTCTCTGGGATATAATTCCCCCATATGCAAAGGCATTTTACCATTCGTTTTGACCCTGACGTCAGGCAAAAGTTTTACACTTTAAATTTATCATATCATTAGAATTAGTAAAGAATAAAAAATGAGTGGCATCAGGGACAAAAAGGTGGGAAGAAAAAATGAAAAAGTTATGATCTCCATACGCTTTTCTATGTTAAATTAACATTGAGACACTGGAGGCAAAAATTCCAGAATTAGCTAAAACTCGATTCCCATATTAAAACACAATCGGTCTGCCACGTGATATCTTGGTGGAAAATACCTAAAAACCCGATTTTACCGGTTGACTCGTAGGTTTACCATTATGTTTTCCTGCTCCGAGTTCGCCATGTTTTCATACCTTTGAGGGCAGGAAAACGCAATGGTAAACCTATGAGTCGCCACTAAAATAGGGTTTTTAGGTTTTTCCCACCAAGATATGACTTGGCAGACCGATTGCGTTTTAATATGGGAATAGAGTTTTAGCTAATCTGGAATTTCAGCCTCCAACTCGATGAGGTGATTGTCTATGCTGCCGGTCCCCGGTCTATCGGATATTTCTATGCATTCAATAGAAAAAGCTCCTGGCCAAGGCATTCCTGCGTTTTCATACTAACGGGTATCTGGAATAAAGATGGTTACTTAACCCTATCACTATGTCCTGGGGTCCATGCGGACCCCAAGCACTTTCAACAAGTTGTCAAAAAATATCTATCCCTCACTGAGTAGTTTCAGTCGGTGACATCTCATATCATAATGTTTCTAACACACGGTAAAAATTAAACTGTACAAATATAAGTGGTACTTGGTATTTTTTTAATTTGAAAAATAGATAGCATATTTCTGTGTCCTGGGGTCTGCGTGGACCCCAAGCTAAAAGATTCATAGAATATTACAAAAAATGAAAAAAAAAATCTTTTAGAACAGCAAATACTTATAACATGGTTCTGAAAATTTTGTTTCACAGATTGTTACTCCCAGAATCCGATAAATGGCGCTAGTTGTCCGCAAATGCGTTCGTTTCTTTCTTTATTGTTCTCCTGTATGAAGGAAATTGTCACTTGACTGCGCTTTTCAATTGAGACTTATGCTTTGATGCATCAAAATGTCACGAAAACGGATTTCGGTAGATGACGCTTTGCGTATGATACAAGAAAGTGATAGTGATGACGATGTAGATATAGATAGCTTCGGTGAGTCATCTGAGTTTGAAAAGAGTGACGAAGATAGTATTCAAGATCCGAACTTTGAAACCGATAGTGAATCAGAAAGTGATGATTCTAGTGACTCTCAACATTTTCCTTGTAAACGAGCTCGTTACACCAATTTGCTAAATCAATCACAAATTTTTGAATCACAATCAGGACGTAAGTGGACGACAAATAACCCTAATTAGCCCAAACATTGTCAGCTAATATTTTACGAGAGACAAGTGGATTAGCAGGGAATGCTAAGAATGTAACTAATAAATTTCATTCCCTAAAACTGTTTATAACGCCTGAAATAATCAATGTTATTGCCCGAGAAACTAACAGAAGGGCAAAAAAGGTGATAAAATGTTGGAATCAAGAACATCCGACAAAAAAGAAGATTTGGAAAGAAACCGATGAAACAGAACTCTATGCTTTTATTGGCTTACTCTTACTCAGTGGTGTCTACAAATCTGCGAATGAAAGTTTGGAGGAAATGTGGTCCACGGACAGTGGAAGGCCAATATTTCGTGCTACTATGTCAATGCAGCGTTTTCAAAATCTGCTTCGATTTTGTAGATTTGATAATGATGCAACGAGAAATCAAAGATTGCAGGTATACAAATTATCTGCCGTTCGTGACGTTTGGCAAATGCTGCTCGAAAATCTGACAAAATATTACAAACCTGGAACAGATCTAACAGTCGATGAACAATTAGTGGCAACACGTGGTCGATGCAGTTTTCAACAATACATACCGAGTAAGCTCGGAAAGTATGGGATAAAAATGTTTTGGTGTTGTGATTCAACTACCTCGTTTCCTTTGAAAGGAGAAGTGTATGTCGGACGACAACCTGGTGTTGCATTTGGAGCAAATAATATTTCGGAAACCGTCAAACGATTAGTTGACCCTTGGAAGAACAAAGGTCGCAACGTTACCATGGACAATTACTTCAGCAACGCGCAGTTAGCAGATGATTTGCTAGTTGCAAAAACTACAGTAGTTGGAACAATTCGAGAAAATCGAAAGGAAGTTCCTAAAGAATTACTGCCAAATCGTCAGCGTGATGAGAAGTCTTCTATCTTTTGTTTTAATAAAGAACTCACTCTAGTTAGCTATACTCAAAAGAAAGGGACGGCAGTCATTTTACTATCATCCATGCATCATGACAAGATGATAATTGAAGAGGAAGATAATAAGCCAGAAATTATTACTCATTACAATGCAACAAAATCTGGAGTTGACAACTTTGATCATTTATGCAGATTCTATACACTGTAAAAAAAATCTGTAAAGTTACTAAAGTTTTTCAAGGAAACTGGGATTCCTAAAACTTTTTATGTAACGGCAACAACAAAAATTCCTGTAACAGACGCACTTTTGCGCCGAAAATCAAAAAATCTGTAAGGTTACTAGAAATTTTTTAGGAAACTGGGATGCCTAGAACTTTTCATGTAACTGCAACCCAGGTTACAGATAAAATTTTAGTAAGATTACTGTAATTTTAGCAGATTCATTTGTACAGTTACAGATTTCTGTAGTTTTACAAAAACTAGTTTGGTAGATTTGCAGATTTTTTCGTACAGTTACAGATGAAAGTTTAGTAAGCATGTAACTTTACATCTGTAGAACTACAGATTTGTTTTTACAGTGTACTTGCAAACGAAAGATACGCCGTTGGCCTATGGTCTTCTGGTTTAATATGATCGACAGTGCAGCTGTTGCTGGGTTCATTATTTGGATTTCAAAGTACTCAGATTGGGAATTTGGAAAGCGCCATCAAAGACGCTTATACCTGAAAGATCTCGGGAGAGAATTAGTAAATGATCAAATTCAGAGAAGACTACAGAATTTTCAAACGCTGCAACCTGTAGTTCGCCTTTCACTCAAATCATTAGGGATCGAAATTCCGAAACTACATACTGAAACTACGGGATCTGGAATTCAAGAACCTAATAAAAAGGCTAGGTTCCAGCTATGTCCACGTTCTATGGATAGAAAAGTGAAGACCCGCTGTTCTAGTTGCCATATCCCTTGTTGCCCGGAACACAAGAAGACAGTTTGTGAGGTATGCTCAGCCAATATTTAGAATATGTTAAAATTAATGTAAATTTAATATTTTTGGGTATAAAAAATAAAGTTTATTATGAAAACATCAGAATAAGCGTTAATTTTTTTTTAAATTTAACTAAATAAATGAAAAAAGTACTTTATGAGATATTTAAACCATATTAAACATGTGTAGTATAGTATGGGGTCCGTGAGGACCCCAGGTCACAACAGGACATGTTTCGATAGGATATAGTGATAGGGTTAAGAAACCAACGCTCGAATTTTTTCTCTCTTTCTGAATTTCGTTTCAGAGAAAAAAATTAATGGCCTTGCATTCTTTAATAATACATGTAAAAATCTAGTTCACATTTTTTAATATTTTTTAATCGTTTCCCAAAAGTCGGGGCCATTCATAGGTATACAATATAAGATCAGATCGATAAGCTATCAAACAGAAATTGGCTGATAAGAAACAAAGTTTTTATTTTCAGTGAAAGTGAGACTATTATAATAACGGTCTGAAGTTTCAAGTTGAATTGCTTTATGAGCGGATCAAAATTGCCGGCGAACTTAAAAAATCTGGAATTTACGCGAATCGTTCTGTTCGATATCAAATAGCAAAAAACCTAAATCTGATATTCATGTGCATTCAGACCTGCTTTTGTCTATCCGAAACCAAATTTGAAGACCTCTACGTGAGATATATTTCCCTAGACAATCACGCAGACACACACGCACACAAACACAAAATTTCTTTTTAATAAGATACATTAAAGATTCCAAAATTTGTTATACATTTTTGAAGATCTGACCGATCATTAAGGGACCCACCAAAACATCCCCTGCCCCATAGTTTGGGAACCT
This sequence comes from Maratus speciosus, assembly GCA_963932465.1. Taxonomy (NCBI): domain Eukaryota; kingdom Metazoa; phylum Arthropoda; class Arachnida; order Araneae; family Salticidae; genus Maratus; species Maratus speciosus. Next base: position 503,691,334 of record OZ010787.1, on the reverse strand, counting down.
TGGATATTTTGCATAGTTTCCTTTAAAATTATTATAAATATCAATATTAGTAGTAAGGAAAATGGTGACAGAGTGTAAATTATTTACCATTCATTTTTATGAAAACAATGTAAAATAGAAAAATTATAGGAAAATATTGGAAGAGTATTTCCTGCTTTGTTGCAGCTATTACAAATGCATAATAACAAATCATTTTTTCGGGAGAAAACTGAAAAACTAAACTATTAGTTAACCCTTAAATGCGTGATTTTTTTTAATTTTGTTTCGAAAAATTTATTTATGTTTCTCTGAAAGGTTTATTACACAGTAAAAAAAGGAAAAAAAATCAGAGATACATTTTTCATATAATACATCAATCTTTTCTTCTGTTGCACATCTGCAATATAAGTAAAAACCTGTTTTACGTTAAAATATTGCAAATTAGTAAATATTTTAATAAGTATGTCTCCAAATACTTATTTTATATAATTATTTATTTTATTAAACTTAACCTTTAACCCTTTAATTCCATGATATAATACGTTCATTTTCCATACGTATCATCTATACGTATATTTTCATGATAGAATACGTTCTAGAAATTACGTACTTCAGTGAATCTGACTTTACACCAGACAGTTTCAATAGTTAATTTAGCTTTGTTTAAATACTGTTATTGATTAAAACAAATATTGCTATTTTAATTCTCTGGTGTGAATTAGGTATATGCGAATAAAAAAAAACTATTAAATTCAAAACACTGTTGTTTGCATATATGCAAAGCTGCGCACTAAAGGTTAAGTCTGTACTCAGATCCATATTGGCTAATTTCCGACGCATTCAGAAGCCAGTTTTTATATCAAAAGCATGAAATAATCACGCGCTCTTATTAAGAAACTGTAAAATTAAGTAGCGTCTTCTATTTCCCAAAAATGTGATATCTCAAAAAATGCTATCAAAGATCGTCTTTTGAGCCGAAATTCCAGACACGATAGCCCGAGAAAAGTCGTCATGAGACAGTAATAATTTTCGATACAGGATGTATTGCATTTATTTAAAAAAAGAAAAGAAACAAAAACCCTTGTCGATTCTAAATCATTTACACTGTAAAAAAAAATGGTAACGTTCCATGTAAAATCCAGGAACGTTTCGCCTTTTATCAGGTTTTCAGAATAATTTAGCTCTTTCCTGTGAAATTCTGGTTTTCTTATCTGAAACGTTCCTGAACAAAAGTTGGAAACAGCAAAACGCTGCGGCCGCCATTTATTATTTTTTTTTGCTATAATCCGTTGCTCGCGCGCGAGTGTCGAAAACGAATTCCTTAAATGAATGTAAAAAAATCAATATGGAATGGAAATAAATCAATAGACGACATATCTTTAACGAGCAGACTGTGTAAAAAAAATACACCTATTATTTGGATCTCCATTAACCAGTGGACCATCAAATATGATTCTCACCGATTTTGATTAATTTAAAGTATGTTTTAGAGTTCTTATCTCTAATTATTCTTGTGAAAGGATTTCTTCAAATGGGCCTTAGATTTTCAGAAATTAGATGCCGAGTTTTAGCATACGTTTCAAATACCCATTAGTTTGCAGCTCACAACGTGTCTTTCGTGGTGTGGACGCAGAAAGCTCGCACGACACCCGTACGGCCCGAGTTCGATGCTACCTCTTGACTTTTTTTTCCTTTTTCAATTAATTTTATATTTTAACACTTTATTACAATTTGATTTAAATTTGACATATATTTGACACTTTGAATTGCTGCAAATTTGAATTTTTTTTTTTTCGGAAAAAATATACAATTACGTTTAGGTTTTTTTTTTCATGAAAATTTATATGTATTTTATCTAACTTGTAAACTAACATAATTACACTGACGAAAATCCAAAATATTTTATGTCTAGATTTTTTTTCTAATTATTATTTACATTTTTATATTTTTATATTTTAAGCAAAGTTCAGAAACAATATATCACATATATATTTACTTTATTGAATTTTAACTGAAAATTTATTTTTTCGTGTAAATTATAAATAATAATTTTGATGTCAATTTCAAAATATTTTTTCATTCTAAGAAATAATGATAATAAAGCGAAAATTGTCAACTGGAAATGTAAAAATCGTCTGCGGATCCCGCATGCTGTGAAATGTCAGTAATGTCATAATGAAGGGAACGAACATCCAAAGTGAATTATGTCAGCCAGGTATCGGTCCGGATAGCCTAACAGGTAAGGCATTGGCACGGCACGCCAAGTATCCAGGTTCGAACCCTGTTCTGGACATTTTTCGCTCTGTTGAAATAAACTTCAACTGTGCTACTCCAGCCTTGAATATGTCAGTAATGTTTTGTTGTCAACAGAAATATTCCTGGTATTTCGCAGGAAACTTACTGGCATTTCTGTAGAAAGTTTTTAACATATACAGTAAAGTTCCAGTCATTTTCAAGAAATGTTTCTTGGAAATAATGGGCAACTCAGCTGCCCATTTTTTCCCAGGAACGTTGCGGAATTTTTTTTACAGTGTACTCGCCACACCTGCCAGTATCATATCTTTACATTAAAAAATGTGTCCGCGAATGTGTTAACCCGGGGGAACTCGCTGCATGAGATTTTCTCTCACCGTCGTTGTCGTACTCCTTTTAAGACTCTTATTTAAACCATTTTTCATTTTAATTAAAATTTTAAAATGTTATTTCAATTATTTTACCTATTTGTGAGTAAAAGTACTAAGCCAAACAAAAAAAAATGATATTAAGCGAATGTAAAGTAAAAGAAAAGCAATTGGGAACTGTGAAAGAAATTCTCATTAGCGAGTTCTCCCGGGTTAAAAAGATATTTGCGTTGTTGAGGGGGAAATATATTTTTTTGAGAAAAAAGCTGTTAAATTCATTCATAGAGCGTTTATGTGAAAAGGTTCGTAATTGACTAAATAAAGAAATTTATATAATATGTACTGGGTGCATCAAAAGTTCGTGAACATTTAAAAAATTAATGAACAATAACAATTTATGATAAAAAATTCGCTTTCATTTTTTTTAATAAGAAATAACTGTTTTTAAATCCAAAACTCAATGATCGACTTCGCTTCCGTTCAACGTATGATGTGGATTTATGCAAATGAAGACATCCAATAAAACAAATGAATGTATGCTAATACTTCATTTATTGGAGAGAGCATGCTATCCTTGTTATTGTTGATTAAGATTTTTCTCGTGAACCTCGAAGTAAATAGTAACTAAGCATTGCGAAATTTTTGCACCCCAAGACTTGAACAAGAATTTTGCACGAAAAGACAATGTCACGAAAAAAACCATTTCAACTGAGGTGATACTGGAGCTTGTTAGACGCTCTTCTGTTATTTTTCCCTATTCATTGTATTTTATTAAAACCTTTTTTGCATATATCTGCTTCATATTTAAGCTGTGTCCGCTAAGCCTGCATTTTTGGAAATGCATCTTTTGTTATTGTTATTAAAAATAATCCAATCTCACCCTGAACCTATTCATCCAAGCTGTAGTTTTAGGTAGATTTCGTAAGGAATACTACTTATTACATTCTCCCTAAGTTGGAATTTTTGAAAAAAATTTACAGATCTACGCCGATCATGACCTCTAGAGCCGCAAACCACCCCCAGTTCAATATTATATATATATAACCATTATACAATTACAATTCATCATCTATTTCCAATTACTAAAATTAGATTAATAAATTTGGTATCAATATATAACACTGACATTATACAAAATAAAAGTGGAACTAATGACTTGTAACACAAAATCAAGCACAATACCACTAATTCACTAGCACATTGCGGACGATTATACCATATAAAAAATATGAAAAAACACCAAATTTTGATACAATAACCTATTAAAGACAAAAGATACAAATAACCAGAGAAATAATGTTGAACCATTAAAAGACGTATCATAAACAAATAATAGATCAATTGAATGGATGTAGCAGGAAGCTTATATAGCATTTCACTTCATCAGGGGTACATGGAATACAAATATAAGAGAAAACATAGTCGATTTCTGTAAAAGAATCCAGCAATAAGCTAAAAATTGGATTCTTTTAAGTTCCCGATCGACTATACTCCAAAAAGTATAAATTTACTATGCCATATAAATTGAATGAAATCAATAATTAATCAATGCAAGATCTGTATAATGAACAACATGAACAAAATTGGAACATTTAAATTAAAGACTTACCCCGCAAGAGGATTGCTATGACTATATCATAATCTCTAACATGTATACCATTTTAACACAACGAAAATCCCGCGTAATTAAATGGTCACAGTTAAAAGCGAATCCTTACGGTTTCAAATCATCACAGCTTGCAGATAATATTAACATTATTATAAATATTCTGCCCAAATCTCTAACAAACTGATATATAAAATCAAGGGGTAGAAAATCTCGGTAAAGTTCTCTAATGGGCAAAATCGGACGAAGGGGTTGGAAATGGGGAGGGGTTTTGTGAAAACAGAAAAAAAAACCTATAACTTCATAATTATGATATATCGAATCAGCTTAAAGTTATTATTACTTCTAGGAAAAGGGCCAAAAATTTATGTATGACAGATTTTTTATATAAATTAAAAATGGCCTCAGGAGGCGAATAAAGATAGTTTTAAGAAGAAAAAAATTCATAAATTCGTTAATTCAAACGATATCACATCCGCTTAAATTATTATAAATCTTCTTAATATTATCTACAACTTTTATATTGAAATGTTTTGATAGCATCAACTCTTACAGCAAAAGAATAAAAATAATGATCAAATCAAATAGAACAAAAAAAGGAGTGTGCTTCCAGAAAAAAAAAAATTCACATCTCCATTACTCCGCCAATAAGGCGATAAAAAGTATCATTGGCGCAATGAAAATTTTTAACAACCCTCAGAGATACTGCATATAGGGTTATATTATTAAACGCACACGTGTCTATATAAAAAGATTGTCTGAATTAACTAGTTGGATGTGCCAATTCCAATGCATAATACTTTCCTTCATACACTTTTCGATGGTACAATATGGAAAATTGCACAAAAATCGCTATTACAGCGCCCCGTTCCGGTGGAATTTTTCAATATTCAGGGTGAACCTTCTTGCCGTGGGCAAAAGCATACACAAAAATTTGGCTCAATTCTGTGCATAACTTCATACACTTTTCTATGGTACAATATTGAAAATGGCACAAAAAATCGCTATTACAGCTCCCCTACCGTCGGAATTTTTCCAAATTCAGGGAGGACGTTCTTGCTATGGCTAAAAACATACACAAAAAATTGGTTCAATTCTATGCATAACTTCATACACTTTTCGATGGTACAATATTCAAAATGCACAAAAATCGCTATTACAGTGCCACTTACCGGCGGCATTTTTTCAAATTCAGGGAGCACCTTCTTGCTATAGCCAAAAACATACACAAAAATATGGTTCAATTCTATGCATAACTTCATACACTTTTCGATGGTACAATATTCAAAATGCATAATAATAGCACAAAACTCGCTATTACAACGCGCCCTACCGGCGGAATTTTTTAATATTCAGGGTGAACCTTCTTGCCATGGTCATACACAAAAAAATTGGTTCAATTCTGTGTATAACTTCATACGCTTTTCTATAGTACAATATTGAAAATGGCAAAAAAATCGCTATTACAGCGCCCCCTACCATCGAAAATTTTCCAAATTCAGAGAGGACCTTCTTGCTATGGCTTAAAACATACACAAAAAATTTGGTTCAATTCTATGCATTACTTCATACACTTTTCGATGGTACAATATTCAAAATGCACAAAAATCGCTATTACAGTGCCCCCTAACGGCGGCATTTTTCCAAATTCAGGGAGGACCTGCTTGCTATTGCCAAAATCATACACAAAAAATTTTGTTCAATTCTATGCATAACTTCATACACTTTTCGATGGTAAAATATTCAAAATGCATATAAATCGCACAAAACTCGCTATTACAGCGCCCCCTACCATCAAGTTTTTTTCCAAATTCAGGGAGGACCTTCTTGCTATGGCTAAAAACATACACAAAAAATTTGGTTCAGTTCTATGCATAACTCCATACACTTTTCGATGGTACAATATTCAAAATGCACAAAAATCGCTATTACAGCGCCCCCTACCGGCTGCAGTTTTCCAAATTCAGGGAGGACCTTCTTGCTATGGCCAAAAACATACACAAAAAATTTGGTTTAATTCTATGCATAACTTCATGCACTTTTCGATAGTACAATATTTAAAATGCACAAAAATCGCTATTACAGCGCCCTTACCGTAGGTTTTCTTCAAATTAATGGAGGACCTGCTTGCCATAGCCAAAAACTTTTTTTTAAGTGGTTCATTTCTGTGCATAACTTCATACAATTTTTTATGGTACAATGTCGACATACGGACATACGGCCAGACAGACATTTTCTATAGACATGTTTTTTAGTATCTCGAACTCCTAAAACGTGTAATTCTGTCGAGAACCGGAAGTCGAAAAAAAATTCGATTACAATACTTTCTTCTATTGAAGATAGAAGAAAGTAAAAATATACTGTGTGGTTCATTTAATGAAGTAATCACCACACGGTTTAAATGATTTATAAAAATATTCTTAATATTATCTATAATTTTTGTTGTAACAACTTTTTAATAAAATGAACTCTACTAATGAAGGATACCTCTAAATATATTCTTTAGGAAGGAAAAAAAATACGAGTTGAAGAAAACATTATTGCATTAACATGATTCTGATAAAACCATCTCTTACAGAAAAATGAAATAAAAAATTCGTCAAAAGCGGCCAGATAAAATTGTTAAGCTGGGTTTACCTCTAATCTTGAATTAGTTTTTGTTGGTGAAATTAGCACTTATCTTCGAAACTTACCTGTACCTGTAGGCCGAGCCGGCGGGGATTTTTGCAACATTTCTTCATCCGTTATTTTTCAATATTTTTAAAGGTTGTAATAAACTTTTGACGCACCCGGTATTGTATACACCACTAAAAATTTTACTTTATTTTTATCACGTATTCGTTTCGAATTGGAAAATGCAATAGATATCTATTGAAACTTTGAATACTGAAACTTTGAAAAATTTTAAAAGCTAAAACAGTATTTTATAATATTGATACAAATATAATTTTAACGATATATTTTTCTTTCTCTTAAATCCAGCTTTTCCAAACGTGTTCATTTTTCCAGTTAATTCAATTACAAAATTATTTGTCGTTTAAATAGTTTTCTAGTCGATAATATGTTTTCGCTATAAAATTGGATAAAATTCTAAACTTTCCTTCAAGTATCAATTTTACTGTTTTAATACACGTTTTTCTACATCTAATGCAATTAAGACATTTGACAACTCCATGTTCAGAAATTACGATAGATATTTAATGCATTTTTTATGATAATAATATTAACTTTAGGCTTATCATTTTTTTAAAATTGTTCTGACAAAATGATAATTTTATAGATCGATTTCTTATCCCTTGTTGTAAACCTGTCGAAAACCTGTACAGGCGTAACATCATTTAATTATGTTACACGACTAAGAAATTTGAGGAATAAGTCTTTACGAAATATTATACCAACAAGTTTTTTAAATAAAAAAGGTGAATGCTTTATGAAATTCTGTATGTAATTATGCGTAGAAAGTAATTTAAATATCGCTAGTTTAAATTTATATTCTAGAAAAATTATAACATATTATGTTTCGTTTTGAAATTGAAATATATTTTAATTTATTAGATGTGTGCCAAAAAATTTTCCACTTCACTATTAAAAATTTGCAACAAACTGTATAGTCGTTCGACTGTTTTTATTGAAAACTCCTACATAACCATAATTTATCATTATTCGGACCATAATTTGGTCAATAATACTGTAAGATAAATTTTATAACATCGTCAAGTAGCCATTATTTTTAAAAATGGTCGAATTACTGAACATCTTGCTAAAAATTTTTAACTGCGTGGTTTCCAAAAGTTAAGCAACAAACACAAAAGGCGAATTTTTAAACACAAAAGAATTGAAGTACTCAAAGAAAATTATATAGATGGCCGGTGCGATTTTCCCTGGTACTAACCTCAGACAGTTTGTGTGAAGTTTCTTTGACCTTACAAATGGTCACATGTGTTATATTCGTAATAGTGAACTGAAATGTGCCATCTTTCATGCGTCTGATAACACTCTCCAATGACCGTCGTTTGGTCACTACACTGAGATGCCGCCGTGAGCGCTTCGTTGTGCCAAGTCACCGGATGACTGTGTGAATTCACGTCGTGACTACCATGTTACCGTCACTTGGTGACCCCATTGATAAGTTACCTGTTGTTTTTGAAGAAGCTTCACGATACAGCGAAATGAAGTCATCTGGTGACATAAGAATCACGCAGGTGTGACTGCACAGTACAGTTTCCAAATGTCGGTCACCTAAGAGTTCCCGTGTAACTCCATTGTGACGTTATTTGGTGACTGTTTAAACTGCAACGCTCATGATGAATTCACAATCGTGACTCTAAATGACAGTCACATGACAATCACAAGATAAAATCATTGTCATCTGGAGACTCCGTTAAATAGCAGCAGTCACTCTCAGTAAAGAGAAAGACAGATTAATAATGAGACGAATGAAAGATACATTTTGTTCATTGTACTTAATATGACAAGGGATATTGGCTGGCTGTGTTGTAGAAATAGCATCTATTTACTACACATGATATAATACAATCTTTCGAGTACACACAATTAACTATATTGATGAAAAATTAGCATTTGGACACTAGTCTGTCTTAATAATACATAATATTAATCTTAAGAACGTCACTTGTCACGCGAAAACACTCGCAAAGTAATATTAAATTTATGGGGGACTTCTTTTTGAATTTTTAGTTTGCATTTTAATATTAATATTTTCAAATATTTTTTGCATTTCATAGCTGCGCTAAATCACTAATAAAGCTGTTTTTATAATTTTTCAATTTTGGTTACAAAATTTTTTATGTAGGTACTTTCACTTTCGGAAATGATTCTGAAATATAAAGTGACTTCATATAAAAATTAAAACCAAAATCGAAAAGGGAAAAAAGGCACGTTTAGAGATCTACATTAGCTATCCTATGCAAAAAAATACTTAAAAATATTGAAATGCAAATTAGAAAGTTGAAGATAATGCTCCCATACGTTTAACATTAGCTTCTAGGTGTTTTCGTGTGTTTACTATAGGTATTTAAATGCGAAACATAAACATGCCATGCTGTGGCAAAGTCTTTACGAAATATTATAACAAATGCTTCCTTTGTTAAAAAAAAAAAAAGTTAAATACTGTACGCACTTTTCATAGAAAATATTTTTAACACAATTTTAACATCTGGTTGATTTTAATATGTCTTGACCATTTCAGCTAAAAACTATTTCTTATTTCAGGGTGTCAAAAATCGACAGAAGGTTTTTAAAAGGGCATAACAAACAAACAGTGACAGCTATTAAAGTTATACTTCCAAGAGGTTAATGCAAGAAGTCAGAAATTTATTTAGAATGCTCTCTTATTGTAGTAACTAATGTCACCGACAGAGGACGCAATGCTCTAGCAAACCGAAGAAATCTTCAAACTAACACATGATTATGGATAAAAATTAATTTGATTTTTACTCTTCATTCGTTTACTATTTATCTATAACACATGGGTTGAGTTGTAAAATTGCAAGACCATTTTGAGCATTCTTAGAATTTGAAACAAGGAAGCGCAACTGTTGATGACTTATGGTACAAAACAAAATCTGTGGCTATACGATCCATGAAGAATAAGGTCCTAAAATGTCCAACCCTGTTTACTTGACCCTGGAACCCGAGGTGCTGTACAGCAATTTTCACGGCCATGTGGTCTGCCTCATGCGAGACTCTCGGTGTTTAGCTCCACAGGAAGCTTGGAACTAATTTTATGCATCCCGAAAGGATGAAATGTTGAGTAGATCTTGCCTAGCCGGAAGTCGGACTTGCGACCTGTAGCGCAGAAGACAGGTGTGTTGACCACTGCACTACTGGGCATTCATCTATGGTACTACTCAAAAGAAAATATTAAAGAAACTTCTTTAAGCGCGTTTTGTTTTAGGAGCTCATTTATAAAATCGGTAGACATTCTAGTTCTGCTATTTTTCAAACAATCAGACTGATCTTTTGAAAGTTCATTGTCGAATGTATCGTCGATTTGTATGCTTAGTTTTAAGTAATTCAATGTACTTATCCACTGATTGATGACCAGTATGATAATTTGTGGAAAGTACCTTAGCATTCAGTTATTTTTAGAAAGTAACTGAAATGTAGCTCACTTCATCGCGATATCTTTCGAAATTTCCACGATATTCGTCTGGTTTTTTATACTAGTATCCGTCAGGCCGAAATGTCGGAGCATGGAGTCGTATAAACTTAACACATAACATTTTAAAATTTCAAAAAAAAGTTTAATTTTAATGATTACTGTTTAATAGTACAAAATTTAATTTGAAATAACACTCGTTTAATCCTCATTTTCTAGTGTTTAATTCAGTCATCAGTTGACTCAGGTAATGCTCAAATGCTAATTTGTGGCATGATAATCAGCAAAATGAACCATTATAGCCTGTGGCAAGCCTGAGGGTTGAAAGTTTGGGTCATAGACAGTATCTTTTACTGTACTCAGTACACCGCTTATCAATCCCCACTCCATCCAGATATTGGTATGTAACATAACTCTGCATCCAACTGCTGAAAAAAGTCCAGCCTGAAGTCCAAACACGTGATCATCTTCACTACATCTTACTTTTAATTATTGCGGTCTGCTAACATTCTTATCATTGACCACTTTGATTTAAGAAGTACTTCTTGATTATGTTCTTTCGCTTGCTTGTTTTGGGGAAAAAAACGTAGCATCTTGAAATCACTCAAGTTGAGCCGGAAGCAGTATAGCTTTTCACCGTCGCATAAGGGATGAGAGTAGTCTGAAACTTGACCACGCAAAGCGAATGTAGAGTATTTCGATACTGTCTTTGCTGATCGTCATTTTGTCTGAATGAGTTTGTTAATGTGAAGCAATTTTCTAAAGCTCTAAGCATTTTTTGTCTGCGAATAGCCAAAATGTATTTTATAGAATGTCTCTTATAAAGAGGGATGTCTTTTACGCGATGTAACTACCTAATACGGTCAAGGATTTAAACAAAGTACCTTTGCGCCATCTTTTTTCAAGTTCAGCCATAAGACGACAATTGAAAATTCGTCAATAAAGATAAATAATATTGTATCCATGCTGAGCTGTAGATTTCTTTTTGCCTGACTTTTTAAATCAGCGAACTATTCAAAACATGGTGGTTTTTTAAGCACTGAGTGAATTAACATTCCTTCGACATTAAGCGCAGCAGTACCTGTTAGTGCCAAAAGAATGACAGCTTCTGATCCTAACTGCTCTATGATTGTTTTACTAATTTCTTTGATTATCCTACTTTTTTCCAGCTCTTGCTTTTCCAATAATAAAAGTTGACTTAGGGAAAATTCTAACTTTTGTTTGCAATGACGAAAGCTGTTCTGTGTATAACTAAAGTATTTTCTACTGCTCATCTGTAAATCTGATGTCAGAATTATCAAAATTTTCATGCAGCGTGATTTGTTGTTCTTTAAAATAATTCAGAAATGTTAAAAGTAAAGAGAATTCATTGAATAAGAGAGTCTACGGTAAAGAAAAAGAATAACCACCGGGGATGAGTTGAGCGATTTTGATTTGTTTAATGTAGCTCCGATCTTTGAGACAATCAAAAATTGGAACTGGATCCATCGAGCTAACGGCAGAAAACTTCAAAGCCCCTTCAAAGACTTGCATGTCTGGCATAGCCCGGACTTATTTAATATGGTATAAGGGAAAGATTTGTAACACGTATATAACACACACATGGGTAATCTGCTATACTCCTCTATCAAACTTGATACTTTTGTTCATCTGAGTTATTGTTATATCGCTATTCGCGCAATTACTCGTAGGCAGCTGGGTTATTTTTATGTGACTTTTCCACATAGAATTACACTGAATAACTCTTTTCATCTCAATTGCTTTCTTTCAGTCGGCATTTTCGAAACTTTTGTGTATAATGTTACACATATAAAAATATGTACATTTCTTAAAATGTACACTACATCTAGGCAACAGGTTAAAAAAATCACGGAATGATTTATGACTTTTAGTGAAGTTGATTTCTCACGAATTATCTTTCATTGTTGTATTCATTTTCCGATTATAAGCATAAAACTATATAATCCAAAAATATGTTGATATAAATGCAGCGAATTTGGCTGTAGCTGCCAAAATTGGCGAAATTTCCACTGAAATTCAGCACTGATGATTCTTCTCTAATCGGGTTCTTCACATTTTAGCTTAGTGTTTTACCGTAAAATTAGCTAAAATATTAAAATCAAGAAATAAGTAAGCTACCTTTTCTTTACGCTTTTAGGACTTTTTTATTTTGTTATCTACATATTTCTGTTTTGAAGTGTACATCTAGGCCAAAAATGCTTATCTCATTCACTTCAGAATGTTCACTCGCATTTCAGTTGCAATAAATTCACTTACGGTGAATTAAAAAAAATGAGTAACCATCTGTAATTGGGACCACTACCAAATGGTTATATTTGCGCATAAAACAGCGCTCACTAAATTATAAAATTTTCTACCAACCCGATTACGGAAATTTCCTAATACAAACATACATACCTCTGAATAAAAACATACATAAGAATACATACATATAAGTAATACATACATAACATTATATTTTTCTCGACTTCTTTTATTATCATTCGTTGCCATGCAGTTAATACTGAATCTGCTATCATGCAACTAACAACCAAAATTGTATTCTCCGTATTCGATTTATTTTTATTTTTATTAATTTAAAATTCAAAGTGAATCGCATCGATTTGGTAGGTTACGGAAAATGTTCACTTGCATTTCAGTTGCAGCACATTCACTTACGGTGAATTAAAAAGAAAAATTAATAACCTTCTGAAGCTGGGACCGCAACCAAATAGTTAAATTTGCACATCAAACAACTCTCACTAAATTATGAAATCGTCTACAAACCCGATTACGGAAATTTCCCAATACAAACATATATACGTTTTAATACAACCATACATACATAAGAATACATACATATAAGTAAAACATGCATGACATGATATTTTTCTTGATTACTTTGATTATCATTCGTAGCCATACGGCTAATACTGAAATCTTTACCATGCGGGTAATAAACGAAATCGTAAACAACGCTCGCTAAATTATGAAATTGTCTACAAATCCCATTGCGGAAATTTCCCAATACAAACATGCATACGTCTGAATATAAACATACATACATAAGAATACATACATGACATTATATCAGGGTTCGTACGACTCCTGGAATTTTGCGACCAGGAAATTCTTCTGCATCGGTGTTTTCTTACAGAAAATCTCTCCTTATAAGAATGCGGAATTTCACCAGTTTATATTAGATTTCTTTTTCTATAAAAAAATGCTGGAAACTCTCCTGGAAAATACCCTGATCCGTACAAAACCCTATTATATTTTTCTCGATTTCTTTGATTTATCACTCGTAGCCATGCGGCTAATACGAAATCCGTTACCATGCGGCTAAGACCCAAAATCGTATTCCTCGTATTCGATTTCTTTTCATTTCTCTTAATTTAAAATTCAAAATAAATTGCATCGATTTGGTAGGTTATGGAAAATAAAAGGTTCGCACTGAAAAAAAAAAAGAAAAAGTGGTCGTTACGGACGTAGAAAGTAAAACTTCTGAAAGTCAATCTATATCTCAGGTCACAAATATTGACGACGCCATAACGATTCGGATGAGGTTAAAATGCATAATTTACAACAATCGAGCTAATGTTTTGTTTAATAACGAGACGAAACCCGCCGTATTTACATGAAAGAAATTGTTTGAAAAGAAACTCATACATTAGTTAATACTTACTCTCAACAAATATTATTTTTAATTTAAAGTTACCAAAATACTAATTCCATAAACTGCGACTGTTCAACGTATTAAATTAAAATGTATTAGTATACCTAACCAAGATAAGTAATTATGAGAAATTATCCATTGAGGCTCTTATGTTTGAAATTACCGATTTAAAATCAGCAAAAATGATTTCACCATGAGCCAATCATAGAATTATTTTTAGCGTGAAACATAAACTTAACTTCATTTTCATCGTTTCAAAACTTACATACGCATCTCTCAAATTTACATTCACCATTTCAAAAATATCGCAGTACGCAGTAAGTTATTAATACATATATTTTCAAACTTGAAATCAAGTTTGCTAACTACGACTTTGGATGTGAACATTCGCACTCTTGACTTGTGATTCTAATCTGGGTATCGACGAGTAAAATTCCAGAAATTTATGTCTTTTAGAGGCATTCTTAGTAAAATATTTCTTTTTGTCGGAGAAAATGATGGTTTTCATTTAAATATGATGTCACTTTGCCTCATTGAAGCATTTCACATAGCGTCTCAAACTCAGCGGAGTGAAAAAGTATTGAATTGTAATAACTTTTTGAGGAAAAGTTTAGTAATTTTTTAAAGCCTGACGTCAATTTCTTTTCCGTTTCTTTTACAAAGTTAATATTGAATTTTATTAGAAATTGGCATCAATAAAGATAAACATACTTTATTAATTTTCTATTCTTTACAACAATGGAAGTAATCCAATTGCTACCATTTTGAAAAAAAAATCATAGAAAATTTTAAAATTTTAAATTTAAATATAAAAATGGGAATATTTAAAAAAATAGCTAGTGCCGCAAATTACAAAGAAACAGCTTCCATTTAAAAAAAGAATTATTAAAATTGGTTCAGAAAAAAGCTCAAGGTAGATGTCTAAAAAAAACAACCTTGTCTTTCAAATGTATAGATTTAAACTCACAATGTTATCGCTATGAGAAACTTTGAGAAAATATTTCATGTCGTTAGGGTTGACGAATATTTATGATTTTCAATACGCACCGACATTTTGGCACAACCAATGTCCATTTAATTTTTTGTGTCGATACGACAAATAATTTGGACGCTATCGTGTTAACAATAAGTGTAATTTTTGCAGGGAAGCCGGAGTTGTGCTCCGACAATAAGTTGCATTAATTCTGTTTAATATTTTTCTGTTAATATTTTTGCATAAAAAACCCATTTATCTAAATTAAGCGGGGGGTAGCCCCCCCCCCTTTTCCCCTTTAAACTTAAGTAATGAGCTTCCAAATCTTATCAGGGAAGCTCCTTAACATAACAAACCAGTATAAGAAATTTGAGCAAATCGAATATTTCTGCATGAAAAACCCACTTATCTAAATAAGGGCGGACCAGCCCCCTTTTCCCCCTTTATTCTTAACCAATGAACCCCGAAAACTAATCAGGGAAGCGCCTTATTAGAATGAACTTAGAAAACAAAAATTGAAGCAAATTGGATATTTCTATCAAGAGTTATCGCGTTACGTACATACCTACATTCAGAACCGGCGGGCACATAAGCTCTCAGGCTTCGATAGCCTGTAAGCCAATAATAAAAAAAAGAAAATTGCCCAGTTAAACTGATGGCATTGAGCTCACAGGCTATTCACACTAATTGTATATTATACCCTTATTTCAAAGAATAATGCCCATCGAAAAATAAAGTAAGGGATTAGCCCCGTTTCTCCCCTTGATACTTAACCAAAGAACCTCCAAATCTAATCAGGGAAGCACCTTAATATAATAAACTGGTATACCAAATTTGAAGCAAATCAGATAATTCTGCATGAAAAAACCATTTCGCTAAATTAAGGAGGGTATTAGCTCCCCCATTTCTCCTTTTATGCTGAAACAAGGAACCTACATATCTAATCAGAAAAGCTCCTTATGAGAATGTACCTAGAAAAAAAATTAAACTAAATTAGATAATTCTGCATGAAAACCCATTTATCTAAATTAAGGGGACGGGACACTTGCCCCCCTTTCTCCCTTTTTTTTACTTAACCAATGAACCTCCAAATCAAATGAAGGAAGCCATATCGGAATAAACTGATATATCAAATTTGGAGCAAATCGAATAACTCTGCATGAAAATCTCAATTATCTAAATTAAGGGGGGGGTCTAGCCCCCCTTTCCTCCCTTTATACTTAACTAATGAACCTCCAAATCTAATCAGGGAAGTTCCTTAACATAATAAACCGGTATACCAAATTTGGAACAAATCGAATAATTTTGCATGTAAAGCTCATTTATCTAAATTAAGGGGGGTAGCCCCCTTTTCCTCCATTTATACTTAACTAATGAACCTCCAAATCTAATCAAAGCAGCTCCTTAACATAATTAACCGGTATACCAAATTTGGAGCAAATCGGATATTTTTGATTGAAAAACTCATTTACCTATCTCATTAAACTCATTTACCTCATTTACCATCATAATTAATGGGGGTATCCCCCCTTTCCCCCTTTAAACTTAAGTAATGAGCTTCCAAATCTAATCGGGGAAGCTCCTTAACATAACAAACCAGTATACCAAATTTGGAGCAAATCGAATATTTCTGCATGAAAAACCCATTTATCTAAATTAAGGGGGTTCAGACCCCCTTTTCCCCCTTTATCCTTAACCAATGAACCCCATAAACTAATCAGGGAAGCGCCTTATCAGAATGAACCTAGGAAAAAAAATTGAAGCAAATCGGGTATTTCTATCAAGAGTTATCGCCTTACGTACATACAGAACCGGCGGGCACATAAGCTCTCACACTGTAAAAAAAAAAAAAAAAAATTCCATTAAAAAACGGAAATAGTACTGGCAATCCAGACGCCAGTACTATTTCCGTTTTGTAACGGAAAAGTTTTTTTTCCTTAAATTCCAGACAATCTTCAGTTTTTTCACAAAATTTTTCCGTTTTTTTTTTTTTTTTTTTTTTTTTTTTTTTTTTCCTATATCCATATTTAAAATTTTTTGTTTCAAAGGCCAAAAAAAAAATATTATACAACTTTTCGAGAAACTTACACCTTTATGAATTTCAACGGACACGTTTATCAAGGCAGCATACCTCTAATTTATTCAAATAACAGTAATGAAACAACACTTACCTAGGGTGGAATCGAACTCGGGAACCGGAGTGTACCAGATTAGCGCCCTTATTAACCATGCCATGGGGACTCGAGTTACGTTTCCAAATGTCGTTACTTATTTCAGATGCTTTTTATGAAGTAAAGGCACGGTAGCAAGGAACGTATTTTCGTTGGAGATATTTTTCAATTGAGTGTACAATTCTGAATATTTCCATAATTTTGAAAATTTAGCTTTTTAATTTCATGCTTTATAAAAAGAAAAAAAATTAGTCTTTAAAATATTACGTGCATGAAAGAATGTATTATAAGTAATAATTGCTTCTTTTTTGCAAGATTTTAAAAATTTTATTGTACTATTATAATTTATTTATTTGTATATACATCTATAATTTCGTTATTATGTTTCAGATATGTTTTAAGTTTTATGTGCGAATCTGTTAAATTGAATAGATTAAAAAATATTAAAATTAAAAATAGTTTTTCAATTTTTTTTTATTAAATAATAATAAGTATTATTTTAAAATCATTATGAAAAATAAACTGTAACATTTCCTTCTCAACTATCTGAAACTTAAAAAGAATTAATAAAATTCATTTAAATATCAGATTATTTTTTTAAATATTGTAAATAAAATTAAAAACAATTTTAAAACATTTTATTTAAAAAGAAAGAAAGAAAGAAAAATACTACAGTGTTAGTTTTAAAAATAAAATTTCAGCTAATTGACAGCCAAATATTGGCATTTTTTAAATTTGAAATTGGGGAGGAGGGGGGGGGGCGTAAGTCAACGCTAAAGACATAAAATTAGAGATAATTAATAGCTAAATATTGATATTTTTGAAATTGTGATATTCAAAAAGGGGGTGGTGTTAACTTAGCGCTCCCTAGTTGTAATTAAAATATCTTGATACATAAACATTATCTTTATAAGACAAATAAGATATATTAATTTATTTCTAATTGAATGAGATTGCTCTTTTATTTTTAACTTAATTAGTATTACAATTTAAAAAGAATTATTATTGTAAGAATACGAGTATTTAATGCCCCCCCCCCCACCACCAAAAAAAATGTATTACATGCATATAAAATAGGAACATTTATGACGCCTTTTCAAAATTGCATGCATTTAAAAAATAAAATTTCTATCATAATTTTAGAAATTAATCGTTTTTTTTTCAATTAGAAATAATATTTATCGTATCATTTTTTAATTACTATATTAAACGAATAACAGATGAAAACAGTTATTTAATATTTAATAAGTTACTTGATATGTTAAATTTTTTATTTGATACAAATTAAAAAAACAACTGAATAAATTAAATTGGAATTTATACGGCATTAAATTCGAAAGATAAAATAAATTATATTAAATTTTAACTGATATATGAAAAGATATTAATTCATATTTACTTAAAATAAAGAAAGAAAGGGGGAAAAAAGAAAAGAAAAGAAAAGAGAAATAGTGACTAACCAAGTCTTAAACGTAAACATATGTTCACACTACAACAATTCATTATTCCGCATTCCAACTAAACACAGCGCCATTCTATACCACACAGACGTCAATTACGGAAATTGTACTGTTTTAAGAGAATGATGAAATATTTTTGCAAAATTTACGGAAAACCTTCTTCATTTTGATCCGAGAACGGAAAAATTATCCAATTACGGAAATTGTACTATTTTCAAATAAAGATGAAAGTATTCCGTAAAATTTAACGGAAAATATATCGTATTTTTATGGATTTTTTTTTTACAGTGCAGGCTTTGATAGCCTGTGACCTAAAAAACAGAAGCGGAAAAGTACAGAAACTATAAATATGTCTTCGTTCGATACTGGTGTGTTACAAAAAGCAGTACGAGATTTTTATGCAAATTAAATTATTCTCTTATTCATTTATAAGTATGTATGTGTATTTAGTCTTTGTTTATAAGAATGTATGCGAAGCTTTAAGTAAATTAAGGGCAGTTGGAAGTTCCTATACCTACCATGTTAAATTAATGCACCTTTTCTCAGAAACTACCAAAGAGATTTATTTGAAATTTTTTATATACATAATATGAATAATTAGTAATAAAGTGAAGTCAAATTTTAAATAGCTATTCTTTAGTTACTTTTTTTTTTTAAATCAGGAATAAAAATCACTTTTATATAACAAAAAAACTTGCATTTTCTCAAAGAAAAGCTTTTTTTTATAAAAATTTCGTATAAATGTTTGTAACAAAAGTTCACTTCAGATTGATCAGGGTTATGTGTGAAATATTCTGGCAAGTTTGCAAACAATAATATGTAGTAGTTTCTATAAAAATGTACATCGAAGTTCGAAAATAAACATTTTGAGAAAGTTAAGTTTAAAGTTTACGTATGTAATGTTTATGTATGATGTAAACAAACTGAATTACTTAACACTTTTTAACTTCATGTTGTTGTAGAAACTAAAGTAATATAACATTCGAAAGGGGGAAAATAAATGATTCAAAATATTTAAAAATAAAAAAAAAACGTCTGTTTTCACGAATTTGATTTCCAACTGCCCTTAAAGTAATTATCCACTTATTTATGATCAACATGATAATTTGTGGAAAGTACCTTAGCATTCAGTTATTTTTAGAAAGTAACTGAAATTTAGTTCACTTCATCGTCGATATCTTTCGGATTTTCAATGATATTCGTTTGCTTTTTACATAAGTTGCCTTAATTTTGCTCGACCAGGTTTTGCAGGGAAAAATTATCAAAGGGAAAATAAGGACTAATCTGTCTAGCAGGTAGAAGGAAGAAATCACAGAGGGTTTTTTTTTCCTTTGTTTTCTCAAATTGTTTCATGCAATCACACGTGTATTTTGTGTTTTGTTCTACTTTATGCTGTTTTCCTAAAGTTTGCGTTTTTTTCAAACCATTGTTGCAATATTACTGTTTATAAAAAAGATAAAGCCCTTGGAATTTCAAAAGTTAAATTTTTCTGAAGAAATTCTACAAATATTTAATGTATAGTGTGATTGAGCTTATAATGAAGAAGTACATATCTGCAAAGTTATTATACCAGTCTCTTAGCCATCAAAACGTGTTAAAATGCTAACTGGAATGATTCTACCTGGTGTCTATAATTTTCGAAACAAGCAGATAATCATGACAATACCGATTTTGATTTGCCGCAATATTAATACAACAAAAAGAAGCGTAAAACTACAGAAAGTATAAATATGAATTCGTTCGATACTGATGCCTTACAAAGAATTGTACGAGATTTTTATGCAAATTAAAAACGAGTATCTACGATCTCTAAATTACTTCCAGAAATGAGAGAGAGAGAATAAATTTTCTTTGCAAAAGAGAGACTTAGGGGAAAATACTCTGCGAAGTTGGATTTACGTGGAATAAATCACAAAACAAAAGAAAAATTCCAACTATGAGATATAGGGAAATTGAAAGACAAATGTAAATTACCATTTGAAGAATGTATTTTCATAAACTATCTTTTGTATTATGTTTATATTTTTAATTAAAAAATATTTCTACGAAATGTCACCAATTTTCCTACTTCAATTATGTGAAAGTAGTAAAACAAAATTTTTACGTAATGAGAATATATATTTTTTATTTCACTTTAATGGAAATTTGTTTGCTTATGTGTTAATCTCTTTATTTTCCGGGCATGTTCTTAATTTTACTGCTTAAATTATGATAAATTATAAATTTTATTAGGAATTATAAGATTCTGCATTTTTAAATTAGATCAAATTAATAGAAAAATAGAATGGAAATATATTCACAATGTGAATTAATACCTTTGAAATTTTGAGCGGTAGACTTCGCGCATGTCTGGTGACACCTCAAAGAACAAATCGATTCTTCCATTTCCGCTTTTAAACCGGATCTTTCCCTTTGGTACGACAATAACTGACAACTAAATTGCCAAATAAAAGTTTTATTATTAGCGCATGCGCATTAAGGGGTCTCAGGACTCTTAAAATTCCAAAAAAAAAAGAGAGACCATTTTCAACATTTAATATCTTAAATTATATTTGATTTTAAGACACACTTTTTATTAAAATTGAAAGATATAAGTACGTTTTTTTCATTTCATGTATTTAAAAAATTGCAAGATGTCGAATTAGTATTTACAGGGGGGCTCCAAACTGCCAGACATTTGTCGAGCAGAAATTTGGCATAACAGATTACGCGCAGGATTACAAAATAACTTTTGCAATAGAATGAAAATTTTGGTGCCTAATTATACTTCATATTATAATAATTACGCTGAACCTAAATAAATTTGTATTTAAAGCATTTTTATATTTTTAATACAAAGTTGTATTTAGCTAATGAAAAATTTAGAAAATGTCAACAATATAAGCACCTAAAAAATATTTTTTTGAATAATAAAAAGAAAATTTTAGGTTCAGTTTATACATACTAACATGAAACATATGTTTCGAACATTTCATGAAAAAATATTCAGAAGTTTTTGAGGTATCGTGAGCGTTATGACCAAAAACGTTATTTGGAGAAAAAGAATTTCAAAATTTCGGAAACGCTGCTTCAGCTATTGAACTGCTATAATTCTAAAAGCCATAACTTCTGTTTCAATGGGAATTTCAAGGGAACAATTATATCAAAATATTCAGAAAAGATAAGAGTTTAACATAGACCAAAATTAAAATTTCAAAAATTTTAAAGCTTTAAGGGAATCCGGAGTACATTTTAAAATAATTTTTATTTATTGAATTAAAATTTCGAATTTTTTTGTGATGGTTAACCATATCATTTGTAAACAAAATCACATGATAAAACTTCTCATTATTTTTTTTAATTTAAAATTTAAAATTTGTTAAAAAAGTGGGGTAATTTAAAATCGTTATAACTCGAAATATTATTTGTAGAATTTCAATTTTTTATCATTTAAATAAACAGAAATATGTACATTTTAATTTAGATTCAGCATTTTTAAAAATATTAATTAAAAAAATAAATATTTAAAGTAAAAATTAAGGAAGAAATAATGTAACTTTTTTTAAAAATCATATTTTCGAAAGTAAATATTTTTTTCAAATTTGCTGAATAAAATTAAAGTAAACTGACTGGAAAAGACATGTTCAAAGTTTGAACCATATATCTTTAACGGTTCTTGAGTTTTAACAATTTAAATACGAGAAATGGTGAAAAAGCCCATCATGAAGAAAAACGCATTTTCACAAGAAGTCGTATGCATGACAACCATTTCTTGAAACGTAGATTTTGAAAATAAACCAAAACGAAAAAATTAATATGCTCTATTCTAATATGGATAGAAACATGATTCAAGCGTCATTTCAAGCAGAAAACGCGGAGAATTTTTTACTGAGGTAAAATATTTTTAGAAAATTTGAAGATTTTTGTGTCCCGGAACCCTTAAGAGTCTTGAGACCCCTTAAGAAACTATTTCGTAGAAATTGCCATACCTAATTGTACAATAAAATTTCTCTTGCGCTTTGTGAAACTTTTGGAATCTTTTTTCTAAAATTTGATTAAAAATCCTGTTTTTATATGTAGAAAACGGGCGTCATTTTTTTCTATTTTAAAAGAAACATTCGTATCTTCATGAATATACCTGCTATTCTTACAAAAACTCATTCAAACGTTATACAGGACTTATCAATTCATTAGTTACAGTTGCGGATTATTTCGAGCTTTTAATAATAAAGATCATAAATTGTACTTTTATATTAAATTTATGTTACTTTTGTGACTAAATCGTCGTTGAAAAATAAGCTCAAACGTGTTCGTTACACCCCAGACGCTCAAGTGCAATTTTTCAAGTATTTCTCTAGCTATTTAACTAAAAGTCTAAAATCGAAAGTTTCATGTGAATTTCAGCTACGTAGTCTACCTGAATACTTGTGTACGGACCTACAAAGTAACATTAAATGTGTCATGCACAATTCATTCCAAGATATAATTTTCCTTCGGTATAATGTATATAAACTTCATTATATTAGAAATCTACAGAATCAATGAATATAAGTTGAAACTGGTGTGAAAAAATAAGAACTAAAAAGATTCTTCTTAAATTTTTTTATAGTGTTTTAGGAAGAATATTTTAGTTCTTAGTTCTTATCTACAGAATCTTTTAAACACATTTTAAATCATTGTCTAAAGACATTAATTCATTCGACAGTTCTGAGTCTCCCTATAAATGAACAGTAAATGCTAAACATGCCATTTTATATAATAAATATGATGCAGTGTGAACTACGCATTGAAATTAATCAGTTTTTGAAAATGTGCAGCATCATTAAAATGTATTTCAAGCAATTGTCGATCATAGACCATAATCTGCAAGCTTTCTTTTGTGATTATCTGTACACAAACTCTAAGTACTATAAACTTTATTGCCCATATAGGAACAGACAGACAGACATACTAACTCATAAACACTTTTCAACTTAGTTAAAAAGTTTTAAAATGAAATCAAGAAACATGTACTAAATGTTTTTAATTACACTGATGTAGAGTCACGATGGGTCCACGATAGACAACCCAATGAAGACAACTTTTCAGATTTATGAAAACATTACTTAGATAAAATATTTTTCCCAGTGTTCAACAAATGAAGCTTTACAATTCGTTTGTATATACTTTCAAAAGAAGGAACTTCTGTTTTTACCCGACTGAAAAGAAGGGTTATGTGTTTCACTCGTATCTGTGTATGTGGATTTCTTTATACCCTCGAAACATCCCAACGGCTGGATGGATTTTAATGAATGAAGTCTCCATCAATTCGTATTAACAGCCCGATGGTTATAGGCTAGGTGTTGTTTTTATAAATTCAAAATGGCGGCCGTAAAATACAAAATGGTGGTAGAGACGAAAAAAAAATATTTACGCACCATATTGAGTGGAATATGATTGGATAGGTCTTTCAAAATGAAGACGATGTTTCATTGACTATTTTACAGTCAGAAGCTCCATTAAAATATTATAGCACCTGGAAGTTGTGTATGTAGGATCTCTAGCTTTACTGCAACTCTAACCATCATAGACATGTATAGACCTCATCAAAACAGTGTTTATAGATAGGAACTAACAATTAAACACAACTTAAAAGTCATCAGTACAAGTAAAGAAAAAAAAAATAGGTAAGTAATATAAACAAGTAATATAATATGAAAAAAATATTTTAAGTCAATTCCTACTTACGTCAATAAGAGAATTTTTTTTCTCCCATTCTTCTTTCTGCTTGAGTGTAGCTTAAAATGCCTTGATCAAGAAGAGGGCTCTCTCGGTCTTAAAATACCTTGATCAAGAAGAGGGCTCTCTCGATTATTGAAAATTAATTAATTTAATTTAATTAATGAATTAATATTTGAAAAAAACTGGATTAACATCAAGTGTCATCCACTACAAGTTTTAAAAAATTTATTTGAGCTTGATTGGATGAATAATAAGTATTTTATTAACGATTAAACATGTGAACAACCTAGCAAACACATACCTTTCGGCACGCGATCGGACCATAGCCGGCAGTGTCGGTTAAGTGTCGGCATGGGCACAGTGATTTCGGTGAAGTGTCGTCAGCATGTCGGCAACTGAAACATAAGAATCTGCTTTTTCGGCTGCCGGTTACCGTAATCGGTCCCCTTATGGTTATATATCGGCAAGCGACTTACACCGGCAAGTGACGCAGGACCGATACGTGATTTCTGATAGTGGCCCGATTAGATTTGCCAACATCGGTCTGAATTTGGAATTTTTAGTTTTAGCCGACATTTTTTTTCTTTTTCTTAATTTTGTTTGAATTTGAGTTTTGATAAGATTTGTATATTTCATGTATTTCATATGAAATTCTAACAGTGATAAACAATAAAAAAAAAAAATTCAAAAATAGCTTATTTATATATATATTTTTTAAAAACTGTTATTGAATTCATTTTAAAAAGGCTTACAATTATTTGAATCATCAAAAGAGTTTCTTAAATCGCCCCTTAAAATTATTATTCGTTATAAACTTAATCGTAGAAAAAATAACTTCATAAATTAATTATTTTCTAACTATATATTCATTTTAAAAGCAATAGCTATGTTTCTTATTTTAATTAAAAAACAAATTATTAAAAAAGTGCTTAAAATTATTTTACAAGCTATTTAAATATAAAAAAACTACCCAACTTTTTAGCATTAAAATTTTAAAGAAAGATTGAGAAATCTCCCAGTTCTAAAAAAATATTTACCAAAAAAAAAAAAAAAAAAGATAAATTAATATTTCTATTTTATTTGATGATTAAAAATGTAGATAAGTAAAACAATCATTTTTGCTACTTAATCACTAAAAATATATTCTACAGTAAATCATCAAATGATAAAAAATGAACCCTTATTCTAATTAAAAGTGATTAATTACCAACCTCTTTTTTTATTAAAATTAGCTTTTCTATGTAACAAATATATATTTCTTGAATTAACGCATTTAATTTCATTATAATTCCTAAACAGAAAATTTTATTAAGAGAAAAACCTCTGAAAGTCACTTATTTTATTTAATAAGCATTCTTAAATTTATAAGAAAGATTCAGAAATATCCTCCATTTAAAAATTATCTTCCAAAAGAAAAAAAATGTAAATTAATATTTTTATTTTATTTAAGTTAAAAATATTTATAAGTAACAAATTAATATTGCAACATACTCATTAAATATATGTTCTACTTTAAATCATTAAAACGACATAAAATGAATTCTTATTCTAATTAAAAGTTAATAATTACTAACTTCTTATTTATTAAAATAAATTTTTCCATGTTAAAAAAATATATTTTATGAATTAACGCAACGCATGTAATTACATTATAATCCTAATAAGAAAATTTGATTAACTGAACAAGACCTCTAAAAATATTTTTTTAATACTTAATTATTCTTAAATTTATACCTATTCTTAATTAAACTTAATTATATCTATATCTTAATTAAACTTAAAAATTTTCTTAAATTCCTTTGCCTTAACGAATTCACTAAGATATTTATTTCATTCATTTAAATGTTATATTAACTTTTAAATAAAAGCGCGTAAGACAATTATAAATAAATAAATAAATGATAAAATAAAAACACTTCAAAATTCTAACTTTCCCATCTGCCATTTACCTTTAATGACAAACCATTACGTATCGATAAGACTTCCCCTTATTACCTCATACAATCCTCGCCTGATCAAGTCTGACTGGTCAAGTGGTTAAGGCGTCTACTTCCTGTCCTTGAGTTCCTTGGATCAAACCCAGCCTCATCCAGCGCCGAAACACGTTCTTTTCAAATGTGCATTCCGCGATGGCTCATAGATGGCGCCATCAAAACAGATTTTTTTTTTAATTGATGCTGGTGTCGGGCTGCGACCGGCATTCGTATGGATAGCTATCGGCGTGCTGTCGGCATAGCGTTTTGCCGATACTGGACCGGCTGTGCGCCTATCTGTCGGGCGTCACTCGCCCGGCGTGTCGAAAAAGATACGGAACCGGTACGGCAGCTGGTATCGTGCCGATACCGTTGGTAACGGCAAAGCGGCTGTCGGCCGATTGTTTACCGATAGCTCTGTGTTTTCTGGGAAGATATATATAGCGATAGTGTGAGTTAATAGTAGGAATTGAAAAAAAAATAGTTTCACATTGATGAGAAAAAATTAATTAGTTCGCTTGCAGTCGGGTTTTTTGATTTTTTAAATTTAATTGTTTATTTATCATTATGTATGTATGTATGTATGTATTTACGCCATTTTCTCAACAATTACTGACAGGATTAATATATATATATATATATATATCCAATGCTGGCCATTAAAATTGCAACACCATGAAAGATTGAAAATACAAAAAAGATATTTATTGTACGCAAACAGTATGGCAGGAAAACAAAATGATTAAATTTGTAAACAGTTTGGGGGCTTGAAAGGGTGCTAAATTGGTAGAAACAGATGCCCCTGGCACCCAAAAAGGCACTTATCCGGTTAGGCATGGAACCGAACTGGACTTGGAGGACAGAAACGGGCTACTCATTCCATGCTGCTTGAGGCCTATGCCACGCTTCATCAACCGTATTAGCTGGAGAAGGGTGGCGGGCTAGTCTGTAAGCAATTCATGAACAGATGTTTTCAATGGATGACAGATCTGAAGACCGTGCAGGCCAGGGCAGCAATCGAATACCCTGTGTATCGAGGAAGGTCAGAACATGACGTGCAACATGTGGTCTTGCGTTATCTTGCTGGAAGATGGCGTTTGGCAGGCCTCGAAGACAGGGCACAACCACTGTACGTAAGATGTCAAAAATGTACCAATCTGCGTTCAAATTACCTTATATCCGAACTAGAGATGTTCATGTCGTGTACCCAATGGCTGCCCAAACCATCACACCAGGTGCAGGGCCCCTATGCCGATATCGAATGCAAGCAGGCGACAGGCGTTTTCCTCGGAGCCACCAGACAAGTATACGGCCATCAGAATACAGCACATAAAACCGAGACTCGTCTGAAAAGACGACATTGTGCCAGTCATGCATCCAGCATTGTCGTTTGGCGCACCAGACTCGCCGACTCTCTCTATGCTGCA
The DNA here is from genome assembly GCA_963932465.1 of Maratus speciosus. Lineage (NCBI taxonomy): Eukaryota > Metazoa > Arthropoda > Arachnida > Araneae > Salticidae > Maratus > Maratus speciosus. The sequence continues at coordinate 503,663,627 of OZ010787.1, read as the reverse complement.
TTGTCAAGGGAAGCTTCAGTACTGGTCGCCGTTCTGACAGTCCACACTGCTGCAAACGTCTTCGCACCGTACGAGCGGATACTGGGTGCACTTCAAACATGCTCATTTCCTGACTAATGGTTCGTGATGTGGTTGTACAGTTTTGCAGGACCGACCTCACAATATGTCTGTCCTCTCCGTCGTTAGTCATGGGAGGGCGTCGAGATCCTGCATGACATTCAGTATGATCCTCAGCAATCCATTGATTCCATATTTGCATGACAGTGGTTGCATTTCGACCGAATGCAAAGGGTGATATCATGGAAAGATAATCCACATTTTCCATAGGCAACGATACTGCCTCTATCGAATACCGACAGTTGATGGTAAGCATTCCTTATTATTATTCGAGGCATAACAAGATATTCTGAGCAAAGACCGACCTTACAAAGCGCGTTCCGAATGAGAAATCCACTACGCAACTTTTATTTTATGCAGTGCTTCAGATGCCGTTTCTCCCGCCTGCCTCGTCTAAATGCGCTGAAATACTAATCAGTTGCATATTTCAACCTCTTCTTCCTTTCATGTGATTTTGACGTTCGTCAGATCATTCCTTCCTGGTGTTGCAATTTTAATGGCCAGCAGTGTATATATATATATATATTTACACTACAATTGTAGAAAACTGGGAAACATTTTAAACGGTAAATAGGTTATCGTATTGTGTATTGTTCTTTTTTACAGGAAAACGTCCATTCTTGCATTATATCGCTTACCCGCAAGAAAAGTGGCACATCTCGCAAAAATTCATTCTACGTTTTATTCCACTAATATGTCTGCCATAGGTGTGTCTTGCTACACAAACAGTTTCATAAGTGTAGTTATACGGAAAATCAATTTATTACGCTATTTGTCCATTTGTGACCATAGGAGAGGGTGGATTGTGTGGGGAGGTAAAAGTACCCAATCCTCCAAACCTCATCCTACGTCTTCATTCTTAAGGGTTTTATGCTTTATGCATGTTTTTATTCCTCTATGCAGAACTAAGTGCTGCAATTCCACTTTACAGTAAAATGAGGAAAATTTTCTTTATACTCTCGTGTGAAATTTACTTTTGTCGAGATGTTTTACTTTTCTTGCGGGTGAGCGATATGATTTTTTAATGCCTGCCTAACGTAAAGTTCGAAAGGTTGGAAAAACCTGTTTAAATAAGGGATCAAACCAGAATTTTTGCAAAGATAGTCACACGTGAGGGCTTCTGGAAATTAGAGTGCTTTTAAAAATAAGGTAAGAAATACGGATAGTAAAATTTCATGGTCGGGAGGATTTTGGACCAATAATACTTGGCGATCGTTCCACGATCGAATCCAAATGTTTGTTCCCGTGTCTCACACTTCTAACCTAATTTGTCGAAGCGAGTTTTATGCTTAAAATAATCCGCGCATCGTGCATATTTTAATTTACGTCAAAAACTAATGATAGTCACCTAATTTATGTTTTTATTATATGAACGTTTACTGTGTGACAAATTCAGCGATAATAGCGATAGTGAGATTAAAAGAGAATGTGGATAAGTACAAAGGATTGCTACAAAAATCTTTGCGTCAAACCACTCGCACCAAAATGCGCCAACTGGTGTAAAATAAGTGAATATCAGTGAAATTATGGAAGAAACAATCCCTTGAAGTCGGTTTTATGTTTTTCTAGCACGTTAAACCCAACTAGCACCTTAACACGCTAGTTGGGGTATGTTAGTTAGAGTGGATCGACAAAACAATGTTGCAATTTTTAATGTTTGACATAAAACATTAAAAATGTTTTACTAATTACCATTTTTAATGTTTCACGCAAAATAAGTGACATTGGCAACAATAGGATTTAAAATGATGGATTTAAAATTAACAATAAATGTTTACCACAAAAACACTGTTTTGTCAATCCAAATCTCACCAAAATACCTCAACTAGCATGCTATCATGCTAGTTGAGGCTATCATGGTAATAACTAGGCTATGAGTCCATATTACACTAATAAAACTACATAATACTAAATCAATTTTTAAAAATTTATTTAAAAAAAATTTTGAAAGGAGTTTGTTTTTATAATGTTTTAAAATACGCATTAGAATACACGTGTATGTGGATTGTGGAATTTTTTATGCAAATACTTACAAAGGTTAAGGTAACTAAGCACATAAGTTTTATCTATGTTTTACCGCCGTCCTATAAAAATGACAAATATATTTAAAAATTTTAAAGTGATAATAGCATGTAACTTACGTATAAAACCTGTTTCATGTAAATATAAGATTTAACCATAGGTATATTTCAAAACTGTTATGTGGAAGTTTGTTTGAAATTCTTTTGTCATTTTTAATTTAAGAGATATAATATAGTTGTACTATTTACAAGATGACCCAGTATGAGTTAATAAGTGGACTATCACTAATAAATATTTAATGCCAATCAATTACTATCTTATAATTAACTGGCGAATGAAGTAGTACAATACATAATTTTTATTTGTATTATAACTATATATTATATTTTACCTAATAATGTATAATTATAATAACAAGTATTTACGATTTATAGTTAAGGCTAGAAATTAATATGGTGGTATAATAATTAACAATTATATTATTACTAATAATTTTATATTAACTAAATATTTAGTTAAACTGAATATATAACAAAATAATTTGTATATTTATATATCTATATTTAACATGTAGTTAATACAGTTAACTTTGCGATTTTCTGTTAAGCAATGGTTATTCTTAAAATTAGCTACTGAAGCTTTAAGTTGCATAAAACTAATCTATTAGTATATTAAAAATATAATAGTAGTAATGTATTATTAATAAACTAATTATTAAATTATCTGATAATACAGAAGGTGTTCACACATTTTTGTAACGGTTTTTGGAAAAAAGAAATATATAAACAAATATAAGATTTTTTTTGCCCCAATATGTTCCATCTCATAGCCCTGTCATGTAACTTTTATATTGCATCTTGATTTTCATAATAAAAGAGCCTTTCTGAAAAATCAAGGTTGATTTCGCTCCATTTTTTACCACAATCTTCCAGAGTCCATTCCACATTTTGGGATGGCGCTAAGACACCCAGTTTTAAAAGTCCAAATGTACAGGAATACAAACGAGACACGTCGGGGGGGGGGGGGGGGCAATTAAATGGAATAGCCTCAATTTCGGTTTCATTTCTCATTTTTATTTTCTGCTATCTTCAATAGAAGAAAGCATTGTAATCGAAAAAATTTTAAGCTTCCAATTTTCGACGCATTTAAACGTTGTAGGGGCCAGAGATCCAAAAAACATATTTATAGAAAATGTTTGTCTGTTCGTGTACCCGTGTGTCGCCATTGTACCATCGAAAAGCTCAGGAAGTTATGCATAGAATTGAACCAAAATATTTTATTGTTTTTGGCTATGGCAAGCAGGTCCTCCCTTAATTTGGAAAAATTCCGCCGAAAGTGGGAGTTGTAATAGCAATGTTTGTGCCCTTTTCATTTATTGTACAATCAAAAGTGTATGAAGTTATGCATATAACTGAACCAAATTGTTTGTGTATATTTTTGGCTATGCCAAGCAGGTTCTCCTTGAATTTGGAAATATTCCGCAGAAAGGGGACAATATAATAGCGATTTTTGTATCCTTTTCTTGATTTTTAGTAGTTCTATTGTACACCGGCTGCTCTTAAAGCGACGATAACTTTGCATCATGATAATCCGACTATTCGCTAACAGCTGATGTGCAACAAAATAACGGAAAACTATTGATTTTAATAAATATCATGATCGAGATTATGTCGTTTTTACTCTGATTCATTTTCTGAAGCAGAAATTTAAGATGAAAGTCAAAGTTGGTATAGTATTAAACTAATAATATTAAAGTATCGACATTTGAAACTACATTTTGAAATAGTAGGATATATTTGACAGAAGAAAGTTTTGGGATTGGCACAATCAACTAATTTTTTAAATATATAGCAATATATTTTGAGTTAAGGCTAGTAACATTATCCCGATGGAACTTAAAACAATGAAGATTGTCTGGGTAAGCAGATGGAGTTTCTTCTTTGAAAACAAGCGTTAAAGCATAATACTGATAGTAATCTAAGTTAATTTTGATGTTTTATTCCACTCTCCTTACTTAAGTTTTCCGTTATAAGATTATCCAGCAATAACCATAAAACTATTAGAGAAAAATTTCTCGTGTTGTCTAAACCAACATTTTAGGTCTTTTTCCCTTCTCTTTCTGTAGTAACTCGATCTTTTTCTATTGGAATCAGATAAATATGACCAAGCATCATGAACTGTATTTATATATTTCCATTTTTTAACCTGCCAAACAAATTTCATACTACAATCTCAACATAGTCTTAAGCTGAGAAACATGTTTTTGCATTGTTTTTGCATTGTTTTTGCATGTTTGCATTGTTTTTGCATGTTTTTGCGTTGAACATAAAGTTTTGTTTAATATCTTCTTTAATTTGCTTTAAATCAGATTTATATTTTTGTACAGCTACTATAGAGATGTTGGACGATTTTGCAATAGCTCTTTGGGGGATGCATTTTTTTAGATGCGACTGTATAATAAGCGGTGAGCGTACTTTTGTTGGGTATGTATTTTTTAACTTTTTTCCAGTCAATTGACGTTTCTTTCCTTATTTATTAATTATGTAATTTATTTTACGTGTAGAAATATTAAAACTATGTTTTTTATGCCTTTTTTGAATAATCGAAAAAGGGTATATCTTTTCGTAAAGCGCAAATACATAATCTTCGATTCATGGCTTATTTCCACCGAGTTGATGCCACATAGGTTTTTTTTTTTTTTCATTTAAATGTAAATCATAGAGAAATTAAAATCGTTACAAATATGTGTGAACAATCTCTGTATATTAGTATATAAATAATATATTAGTATATTAATGTAACACTCCTATTTATAAAATGATCCAGGATGGATTAATAGGTGCACTATCACACATATATTAATTATTATAAATATTTACTACCAATCAATAAATCTTCTATAATTAGCTGACCAATGAAGTAGTACAATGTATAAATAATAGCCGAATTTAATATCTTCTAATGTTCGTTAACCATTAACATTGTCGTTTTCTGCTAATTAATGATCAGCCATCATATATTCTTAAAATTGGCCACTGAAGCTTTCAGTTCCATAAAAATAATTTATTCTCTATGGCACCGAAAACTTTAATGCTTCGCTGCACCAAAGAATCAAGAGTTCATTCAGGGTAATCGATATGACAGTGGACGGGGGAAAAATTGGTGTGGTGGGTGAATGGGTGAGGTGCCTTTTTCACTTAGTCACCCATTTGTCCTACAACGAAAGTATGGAAAAAAAAAGATCATTCTATTCTTGGGTGGAAAATTGTCAGGTGGTATAAAATTTGAAAAAGAAAAAATAAGGCGACATCTTCAAAAGCATAAGAGGATTTTGATTATCTCTCCGGAATTTTTTATAAACTACAAGGTGTTCTGAAATTCAATGGCAGTTTTTAAAATAAGGAAGACTTGGGGGCATATTTAAAACAGGTTATATTGATCTACAGATATGCATAAAAAAAGGAGAACTAGTCATGCATTTTCATCGCCAAATTGTTGTTGAGAAATACAAAAACAGCCAGTCGATTGGGAATAACATCCTTTAAATTTATGTTAAAACAATAAGATTAAAGGGTCCGTCTTCATATTTAAATTACAACAAATTGTGACAATTTTAAACCAAACACCCAATTTTTACATCATATTTAGATTTTTTTGGAAAATTTTACCTTCTTTTCTTAACGGAAGTCATTCGATGAGCTAGTTTAGGGATTATTGGGAAGGGAAATTTGGAACTTCTAATATTTAATTCCTTTTTAGTAGTTTCAAAACAAACTGCTATGGAGGTAGTTTATTAACATTAAATATACCAACTACCAGAGTGCACCAAATGGGAATGTTACGATTTGACCCAGAAATTATTTCATAAAATAAATAAAATATAAATAACACAGAAATAAGTTAAGTAAAAAAATGGAAAATTTTTAAATAATCTGGTTGAAATATTTTTATAAACTTGAGTTAAATTTCCTGTATCTTTAGCGTTGAGTTTCAGTCGATATGACTGTGGATGGGGAAAAAAGTGGTATGTATAGTGGGTAGATATGTAAGGAGCCCTTTTCACTTACAACGGAACACTTTTGGTAAAGCTCACACATAGCATTGAGACACGGCGCATTTTTTTAGCTCTACAAGCCAAAGTTAGAGAACCCATTAAATTTTATTGCAAAAATTTTATTTATTGATTTTACAGCAGCGTAACCTTCTGCAAATTCAATTTTGAGACCTTTTATCGCACTAGTAACATAGAAGTTTTTTGAAAAAAGTACTTAAAATACAAATTAGATAATAATAAGATTAAAATATTGAATAAAATCTAAAAATTACTTCAAGATCCTTCGAGTTTCATTTAATAAAATACATCATTATAATTTCAATTTTGGCGAAGCGAAATTAGCTTTATTGGCTACCGTAGAATTTTTCATGGCAAACCTTTGACAAATGTCATAATTAGTGGTGCCAGGTATCCCGCATAAATCGGGCATCCAAATGTTCTGTGCACCAGTATTTTGCAGTAATTTTGTTCTCTTATCTAATGGCAGAATTATTTGCGATTAAAGATGCCGAAATAAACTCTAAGAAATTAGGGGTGTCCAGAGCATTTGAAGCCCTGATTTACGATGGACAGATCGCAACAGTAATCCCAATGTCAGACGAACGTCTTTTTGCACGCTTTTTTTGCTTGCGTATTATCCATTCACAATGCTATAGCATTGTGAATGGATAATATGTAAGCAAAAAAGCGTGCAAAAAGACGTCCGTCTGGCATTAGACTAATCATAGTCTTTTGCTGTGTGTGAGTGGAGATTTTCATTCATAGCACCATATTTGACGACTTAATTCGCTTTTGGCGTAAAATTAATAATTACAAATTCATTAATTTAAAATAAAACGTTCGGAAAATTTATACAGGGTGTTTCACAAGAGATGGGCAAAAATTTTAGTGGTGATAGTATACATCAAAATAAACAATTTTCATCAAAGAATGTATGGTCGGAATTAAAACCCAAAAGTGCTAGAGGGAGCCAAAGGAGATATTCAGTGTTGCCAATGAGCTATTTTTTTAAATTCAGATTTATTGATTGGCACCAGTGTTTTGAAATGGTAAAATTCCCCTTGTTTTAGCCTTAATTATTATGTCATTAAATAAGGCGAATTTTACAATTTCAAAAAATTGGTGCTAATCAAGAAATCTGAATTTAAAATGGTAGCCCACTGGCAACACTAGATATGTTGTTATGCGAGGCAAAAACAAGCAAAGAACGAATAAGTGACAAAAGTAAGGAGGGAAACCCCTCTCCGTACAACCGTTGAGTCTCTGAGACAATTCCATTTGCAGTTCCGTAGATAAAATGCATATCAGCCTTTTCCCTATTAGGGAAGTGTAACATCTTCCGCTACATTCCTACTGCGATCGACAGTTGCACACTCGAATCAGGAGCTTTTATGTATTAATCGAGGCGAAAATTTGTATATTCGTTCTTCTTCTTCCCCATATCACATTTGCATAAAATTAGTGTTATTCCTCTCTCAATAACTCCCAATAGGAATGTTTGCATTGACCAAGTTAGTGTTGCGAGCGGGCTCGCTTTTTTAAATTCAAATTTTTTGATTTCCACCAGTTTTTTAAAATTTGATAATCCGCCTGGTTTTCACCTTATTTAAATTTAAATAACACGAATTTCGCTATTTCAAAACTATGGTGGCAATCAATAAATCTGAATTTAAAAGTATCCCACTGGCAACACTGGACCGAATTTCCAAATGCACCAGCACCTTTGCGTTTTACTTCCGACGATGCATTCTTTTATTAAAGTTGTTTGTTTGGACATGTACAGTGGAGGTAAAAAAAAGTAAACACCCACTGCTAACTCCTCAACAAATTATCGTAGACGAAAGTTACCGGTACCGAACGATTGAAAATAAAGTCTACTTTTAAATGATGTATATAAAATTTTCTTAGGGGGCCATCTACATATTCAAACGAACCATAACTTTGTTGTTTTCAATAGCAATACACAATTCTGACAGCATAAATCAACTCTACACCCTTCAATTAGCATAAAAGCATATTTTTACGCAATTCGTACCATAAGTTTCCGAGAAATTAATTATTTGAAAACGAGCTTATTTTAAGGGCTGTATCCAAATTGAAGATCTGTACTCCATGGTTAACCGAGAGAGCCCCCTTCTTGATCAAGGCACCTTAAGCACCACTCAAGCAGTCAATGAAGCCTGTTAGATAACAGGACATGAGAAGAAATTTCAAAATATCTACTGGCTTCTATCATAGACGGCCCCTTAAACCACCATTTTACCGTTTTTTAAGCATAATTTGAAAACTATTTGGAAGAAAAATGTGAAATTTTGGATTTTCATAAAGCAGGACTTAATAAATCTAAATCCATCAAAAAAAGGTGTAGGTTGCAATTCATAATTTTTTCGAATATTAATTTCATAATTCATAATTCATATCATAAAATTATAAAAATTGCAAAATCAGCGTATTTATGTTTGGGCTCGTTAGTATTATTGCTACAAAAAAATTAGCACATTAGGAGCAGAATTTCAGGCGATATAAATGAAAATATGAAAACGTAATTTAACATTAGAGGCTCTAAATTTTGAAAGTTTATAATTCCAAAACTTATCATTCAAATGACTTGAAATTTTGTGTCTAGGCATAGTTTGAACCGAAAATTTGAAATATCTCGTTAAAATTGGGTATTGCTATTGAAAAAAATTAGGTTTGGGTTCGTTTTAATATGTAGATGGCCCCCTAAACAAATTTTGTATACATCATTTAAAAGTAGATTTTATTTCCAATCGTTCAGTACCAGTAACTTCCTTCTACGATAATTTGTTGAAGAGTTAGTAGGGGGTGTTTACTTTTTTTTTTCCACGACTTTACTATCACCTCTTAAAATTTTGCCCATCTTTTATGAGACACCCTGTATAATATAATTTTTGTAGACAGATGATATCGGTTCTTTAACTTTGATGTGTAGGGTTATAAAATTCAGCAGGTATCAATGCTAGCTGCGAGCTTCACCAGAAGTGATTCCTTCGTTAGTCATTCATTTGTTCTACAACATATGTATGAAAAAAAGATCATTCTATCCTTGGGTTTAAAATTGTCTTCAAAAGCATAAGAGGATTTTATTATCTCTCTAGGATTTTTTTATAAGACTACTGGCCATTTTAGCCATTAAACCATTTTAACAATAAGTATGCTAATATGGACAGATGGGTTTTAAAATATGATCTACTCCGGCGAACATTTAACTTTTAAATGCATAATTTTATATTTTGTTTCGAAAAAATTATATTTGATTCTTAGAAACGTTTATTGCAGATAATTATTAGGAAAAATAATGAAAAAAATCAGAGATAAATTTTTCATATAATACGTCAACATTTTCTTAAGTTGCACATCTGCAATACAAGTAAAAACTACTGCCATAACTAAATATTGCGAATTAGTAAACATTTTAAGTATTAATCTAAATACCGTATTTTATATGTTTTTTTCTTTTGTGAAACTTAACCCTTAAATGCACGTATTATTATTTTTATTGTGTGCTTTATTTTTATATTAAAGATTAGACACCAGAAATTTTAAAATAGATTTTTAACTTTATTTAGTAGCATATTTTTGTAATTTTCACGGGATTAATATTACTGTATAAATATAGTCGTTTCTATGTGTTAAATAAAAAGTGATGCAGGTATACAGCTCTATGTATTAGGGTCTAAAACAACTGACCTTTATATGCAGTCTTCAACGCCATTCACCCCAAAAACTTAGAGACACCAAGAGGCACCCCCCCCCCTACATTTTAATCAACAAATTGCCGCAGAGACACACAAAAATAGTCATACGATGGGGAGCTACGTATTATTTAATATTTTAGCAATAAATTAAGGAAACAATAAGTCTCTATATTAAATTTATAACGAATTTTGACAATTTCAATAAGAACATCCAAATTCGACATCGTATCCGGTAAATATTCTGCGGTAAATTTTGTCTTCAGATAATAATCGGGAAGTCATTTGGCTAAGTAGTAGTTTAGAATTATGTAGGTGAAAATCATAATTTTAAATTCCATTTCAATAGTTCCTGAACAAACTACAGTGTGGGTTGTTTTTTATGCATAACTCAAAAACTACATAGCGGAATGAACTGTAATTTGCATTCGGATATTTAAAGCTTCTAGCAATTGATTTTAATCAAATTTTTTATGAATTATAATCAATGGATAATAATTTTATAATTAATATATTACGTAATTAATTTTTGAAAACATATATGTATAGATGTGGTATGCAGAAATTTCAGTTAGTGCTTTTTCTTATCATTTACCGTATTCCTATGGAGTGTCTTTTCCTTCTAAATTAAAGATGCTTAACAACTCTCTAATTAACATACGTGACTTCTTTATAGCGGCATCTATGATTTGGAATTGTATCAGACATCACATTCAGTTACTCTTTGACATAAATTGCTGCTTTTTTGTGTATACCTCCCACCACGTGATGCTGCCGTGCTGTTTTTTTTTTTTTTTTTCAATTACTGTAAGAGCAATATTTCGGCCTCAGTGAGCTGAAATTTCATAGAACTGCGTATTCCGTTAGTGATTGGCATAAATCCATGCTGATTAAATTTGGATGTATGTTACTCAACAAGCGTCGCAGCTGTGCTGCGCTTTTCAAGATGTCTGTAATAGCTGTATCTAAGCTCTATGGGGTTGCGTTTCACACAATTGAATATGTAAGATGTTTTTTAAAAACTATATTTATGCTATACTGGCTTTGATCATTCAACATGAATCGCTGTTGCTCACTATGTTTTTTTACGATCAACATTATAACAGTATCTCCCTTTCTAGTCGTCAAAAATTCAAAACAAACTATTCTTGTTGTTAATAATTAAAACGATATATGCTGATTTAATTTTTAATTTTACTACCCAATGTGGTGTACTGTTGTGCTGTGTTTTATTATTATTATTCACTGATCTCTTTAACTCCGTGTTCAATTCAAAGAAATGCATTGTATATAGGAATTGTCAGTGTATCACTCCGCTATTGAAATCAGTGCATTAGAATGATACAGAAGAAAGTTTTGCGGTGCTCACGGTACAAAAATTATTAGTAGAATTATTTTGCAATTTTCCCTACTGTAAATATCAATTTATGAAACATTTTGTAAATTTCTTTTCATTTCGTGAGAAACCTGAAGTTATATGTTAGAAGATATTTATAAAAATGTTAATAGTACTAAAATTAATGCATCACAAATCTTAGATATAAAAACGCATTTTTATAACATCTTGTTAACTCCGTGTTCAATTCAAAGAAATGCATTGTATATCGGAATTGTCAGTGTATCACTCCGCTATTGAAATCAGTGCATTAGAATGATACAGAAGAAAGTTTTGCGGTGCTCACGGTATAAAAATTATTAGTAGAATTATTTTGCAATTTTCCCTACTGTAAATATCAATTTATGAAACATTTTGTAAATTTCTTTTCATTTCGTGAGAAACCTGAAGTTATATGCTAGAAGATATTTATAAAAATGTTAATAGTACTAAAATTAATGCATCACAAATGTTAGATATAAAAGCGCATTTTCATAACATCTTGTAGAATTTATAGGTGGAATATTTTTAAATGACAGATAATTTATAGAGTACTACAAAATAAAAATAAAAACATTAATGTAAGGAAAATCCAACAATGAAAAAATGAAACAATAAAGCAAAGTTTACAATAATTATGCTGAACAATGAACGACATAGTTCATATACTGTGCTATTGAGTGGTCGACCATGCAGATATTCTTAGAGATTTGGTGACTTTTGCGATACCTTTGGTCGGAAAATGCTTATTTGAAAATTTCGAGAAATGGACGCTGTGCAATGGAAATTGCCAGAATTAGACTATTTGCTAGCACAAGAAACACATTGTCAGTTCAATTTTGGTCGACGTCTTCAATTGAGGCAATATAAATAAAACCGTTCTGTAGAGTGAGTTTTTGTTTTAGTCACAAGCTGTTTTAGTTTGACAACAACATGTCACTGTTGATGTTTGTGCTTTAATAAGTTTTATTACATTACATACTTCATTTTTTGTGATAAAAGTTATTATCTCTTCGTCATGTTTCTGGAACATTTGTAAAAAACAGTATCCATGGACTAAGATCTTGTTTTGTAGTTATATGTGTAATTTCATCAAAATGAAAGTCAAAGATTTGTTTGATCAAGACCATTTGTAAGTATCCAAAGAAAGAATTTTTTTAAAGTATCAAGAAGATCAAAAAAAGAAAGAACGCTAAAATAAAATTTTCCTAAAAATAATTTTAAAAAATTGTTCATATTTATTTTAAAATCATTTTTCACAAAATTACTTTTTAAACAAGAACGAAAAGTCATGCATAAGGCATAAATTATGAAACAATTTTCAACACTTACAAAATATTACTAACAAATTTCCTTTTTTCCAAAAATGAAATGAGATATCTAAATAACAAAAACACATTACTCATAAAAAATCTATTTTCAGCAATTACTGTCATATTCGCTAATATGTGCGAATTCTTTCGTGAGCCCTGCATACGATCTATGGAATTTAGGCACACAACCTAATGCATTCAAAATAGACAAGTTTAAAAATACAAACCACAATGGAATCGAATTTCTATCAATTATTTATCTTAGTCAGTCCAGCAACCGAATTCTTTTGTGCGTGTATGTAAATGAATGATACATTTTATGCACTGCATAATCTAGTCCAGCAACCGAATTCTTTTGTGCGTGTATGTAAATGAATGATACATTTTTTGCACTGCATAATCTATAGAAGACACGGTGTAGTGTACTTCTGTCATTTCATTATGTTTGAAGTATCATAAAATCGTTAAAATGCACAGCACATGATTTTTCTCACAGATAATAATGTAATGGTATACCTTTATGCGTCCCAGCAAACGAACTATTATTACTACTTTACTTACACTCCTTAGAATGCATGTTGTATTCCATATCAGTGATGCATATCAATCTCATTTTGTTTGAAATATCATAACATCAATAAAATTCGCCGCAAATAATCCCCCCCCCCCCATAGACCATAACGTAACGGAATAATTTAGTGTGTCCCTGTAAACGAACTGTGAATGCTACACACTTAATTTCCAATATGAACATTGTATAGCGAATTTCTATATGATAAATTCAAGTATAATTAAGCGAGTTAGAGCACGGAACGACATATCGCAGACGGCAGACGTAAAGACGCAGACAGACAAACAAATCAAGATCATATATTCTTTTCAAATAACAGTGTTTCGGCTTTAAAAAAGTCCTTCCGGCCAGTGCCGGGAGGAAGAGGTAGCTTTCATAATCCTTATTTAAAAAAAGCCAAATTATATCATTCAAACACACGAAGCTCAATTTAGTGGAAACCGAATATAGGAGATTCAATACTAATCTTTATCAATATAATGAATGAGAATTTCGCGAAATTAGTCAGCTTTATCCAAGCTGCTTTTCTTTAAAATAACATATATTTGGCTGCCAAATTCGGCAATTTCTTAAAGTGCCTGTCAATTTAAGACAACATGGTGGATAAGGCTAAGCAGTGAACTTGGTCGAGACCTTAGTAATTGCTGTGCACATGCTCACTCACATCGGAATCGGTTAATATATAGGAGTGCTGTCGCATGCAAAAAATCAGATTTTTCAAAATGCCACCCACAATAGAAATTGAAACTGCTATATCTGAGCCATTTTTTAAGGTAAAGACAAACAAAAAATGCTCCTGAATCCTTATATCAAGGTCAAATACTTAAGAAGGAAACCTTTTTCAATTTCTAATTTTTTTTGCACCTCACTTTAAATATATATATATTTTTTAATTTAATGGTCGCCATTTTGAAACAAGATGGCTGATGAATCTGGCCAGCGAACTTGGTCGAGGTGTTGATGTATACTATCCACATGCCTTCTTACATCGAAATAGGCGAATACGTGTGTTATCGCGTGACAAATACAAGATCGTTTCAAAATGTTAGCCATGCTAGAAATTCAAAGTGCTATGAATCAACCATTTTTTAAGATATAAACAAAAGAACAAATTTTCAGAAACAAAATCTGCTCCGGAATCTTTGTATCAAGGCCAAACACATAAAAAAATCTTTTTCATTTTCCAATTGTTTAATACCTCATTTTGAATTTTAAATTTAATTTTTTTTAAATGGCAACCCTTTTCAAACAAGATGGAGAATGAAGCTGGCCAACGAACTCGGTCGAGACATTGGTATGTACTATGTACAGACCAAGTTACATCCAAATAGGTTCATAATTACGCCTGTTATCGCGTGACAAAAATCATGTCGTTTTAAAATGTCAGCCACAAGAGAAATTCAAAATGCTAATACTCAGCCATTTTTTTTAGATATAGACGAAAGAAAAACAGTTCTGGAATCTTTGTATTAAGGTCAAACACATACAAAAAAAATCTTTTTCACTTCCCAATTTTTTGGTATCTCATTTAAATTTTTTAATTTTTTAATTTTTTTAAATGGCCGCCATTTTGAAACAAGATGGCGGATGAAGCCGGCCAACGAACTCGGTCGAGATATTTGTATGTACTATGTACACACCAAGGTACATCCAAGTCGGTTCATAAATACGCCTGTTATTACGTGAGAAAAATCAGGACGTTTCAAAATGTCAGCCACGCTAGAAATTCAAAATGCTATAACTCAGCCATTTCTTAAGATATAGACGAAACAAAAACTGCTCCCGAATCTTTTTATCAAGGTCAAACACATAAGAAGAAAATATTTTTTCAATTTTTAATTTTTTGGTACCACATTTCAAATTTAAATTTTTCTTAAAAATTTAAATGGCCACCATTTTTAAACAAGATGGCGGATGAAGCTGACCAACGAACCAGGTCGAGACATTGATATGTACTATTTATAAACGAAGTTACATCCAAATCGGTTCATAAATACGCCTTTTATCGCGTGACAAAATTCAGGACGTTTCAAAATGTCAGCCACGCTAGAAATTCAAAATGCTATAACTCAGCCATTTTTTAAGATATAGACGAAACAAAAACTGCTCCGAAATCTTTGTATAAAGGTCAAATACATAAGAAAAAATATTTTTCCATTTTCAATTTTTTGGTACCACATTTCAAGTTTAAAATTTTTTTTTAAATTTTAAATGGCCGCCATTTTGAAACAAAACGGCGGATGAAGCTGGCCAACGAACTCAGTCGAGAGATTGGTATGTACTATGTACACACGGAATTACATCCAAATCGGTTCATAAAAAGTCCTTCCGGCCAGTGCCGGGAGGAAGAGGTAGCTTTCATATTTCTTATTTTAAAAAAGCCAACTTATATTATTCAAACACACGAAGCTCAATTAAGTGGAAACCGAATGTAGGAGATTCAATACTAATTTTTATCAATACTAAATCATTATGAATGAGAATTTCGCGAAATTAGTCAGCTTTATCCTAGCTGCTTTTATTTAAAGTAACTTATATTTGGCTGCCAAATTCAGCGATTTCCTAAAGTGCCTGCCATTTTAAGACAACATGGTGGATGATGCTAAACAGTGAACTTGGTCGAGATCTTAGTAATTCCTGTGCACATGCTCACTCACATCGGAATCGGTTGAAATATACGAGTGCTGTCGCAGGCAAAAAATCAGATTTTTCAAAATGTCACCCACGTTAGAAATTGAAACTACTATATCTCAGCCATTTTTTAAGATAAAGACAAACAAAAAATGCTCCTGAATCCTTATATCAAGGTCAAATACCTAAGAAAGAAACCTTTTTCAATTTTTAATTTTTTTTGCACCTCACTTTAAATATATATATTTTTTAATTTAATGGCCGCCATTTTGAAACAAGATGGCTGATGAAGCTGGCCAGCGAACTTGGCCGAGATATTGATGTATACTATCCACATGCCTTCTTCCATCGAAATAGGCGAATACGTGTGGTACCGCGTGACAAATACAAGATCGTTTCAAAGTGTTAGCCATGATAGAAATTCAAAGTGCTATAATTCAACCACTTTTTAAGATGTAAACAAAAGAACAAATTTTCAGAAACAAAAACTGCTCCAGAATCTTTGTATCAAGGCCAAACACATAAAAAAAAATCTTTTTCATTTTCCAATTTTTTAATACATCATTTTAAATTTTAAATTACATTTTTTTTTAAATGGCAACACTTTTGAAACAAGCTGGCGAATGAAGCGGGCCAACGAACTCGGTCGAGACATTGGTATGTACTATGTACAGACCAAGTTACATTCAAATCGGTTCATAAATACGCCTGTTATCGCGTGACAAAAATCAGGTCGTTTTAAAATGTCTGCCACAATAGAAATTCAAAATGTTATAATTCAGCCATTTTTTTAGATATAGACGAAACAAAACCTGTTCCGGAATCTTTGTATTAAGGTCAAACACATACGAAAAAACTCTTTTTCATTTTCCAATTTTTTGGTATCTCATTTTAAATTTAATTTTTTTTTAATTTTTTTAAATGGCCGCCATTTTTAAACAAGATGGCGGATGAAGCTGGCCAACGAACTTGGTTGAGTTATTTGCATGTACTATGTACACACCAAGGTACATCCACATCGGTTCATAAATACGTCTGTTATCACGTGGCAAAAATCAGGGCGTTTCAAAATGTCAGCCACACTAGAAATTCAAAATGCTATAACTCAGCCATTTTTTAAGATATAGACGAAACAAAAACTGCTCCCGAATCTTTTTATCGAGGTCAAACACATAAGAAAAAAATATTTTTTCAATTTTCAATTTTTTGGTACCACATTTCAAATTTACATTTTTCTTAAAATTTTAAATGGCCGCCATTTTTAAACAAAATGGCGGATGAAGCTGGCCAACAAACTCGGTCGAGACATTGGTCTGTACTATGTATAAACGAAGTCACATCCAAATCGGTTCATAAATACGCCTTTTATCGCGTGACAAAATTCAGGACGTTTCAAAATGTCAGCTTCGCTAGAAATTCAAAATGCTATAACTCAGCCATTTTTTAAGATATAGACGAAACAAAAACTGCTACGGAGTCTTTGTATAAAGTTCAAATACATAAGAAAAAAATAATTTTCCATTTTCAGTTTTTTGGTACCACATTTCAAATTTTAAATTTTTTTAAAATTTTTAAATGGCCGCCATTTTGAAACAAAATGGCGGATGAAGCTGGCCAACGAACTCGGTCGAGACATTGGTATGTACTATGTACACACCGAATTACATCCAAATCGGTTCATAAATACGAGAGTTACAGTGTGACATAGGTCAGATATATATATATATATATATATATATATATATATATATATATATATATATATATATATATCAATTTTGAACGGAGGGTGGTTTCGGGGTCTGGTGGTCATGATCGATGAAAATATACCAAAATTTTTTGAAATCGCTTTCCTCCGAACGGCTGCAATAGGTAGCTTTTTGTAAAGAAAGCTACCTAATATGTTATATGTTATTTTGTTAAGTGTAATTTTGGTAACATTTTTTATTCTTGCAAACTTTGTATTTCGACAGTGTATGTAGATATCATACACAAAAACTCTTCAGAGTTGGACGCTCCAATTTAAAAAAAAATTAAATAAATTCCAAATGTATGAGAAATCGTTATCCAAGTGTAATATGAAGGAGACAACAGCAGCTGAGAAATAATTTGTAAAATAGCTGATGCGCATGCACCTTTCTCTTTGGAAACTATTGAAGCAGTTTCAATATTTATTTTATAGTAATTTTGTCAGTAGCTAAACTGTAAATTAGTCATTCGACAAAAAATATATTAAAAAAAACCAAAAGTTACGCGATATTGCCAAAAAAAAAAAAAAAAAAAAAAAAATCACATGTAAAGCAGTTCAAAACAAGTTGGAAATTGCACGTCAAACGTGGCAAATGAGGTGCGTTCGTACTATAACTAGTTTTATAAATATTTTTTGCACCGCATATTATACTGAATGTAAATTTTAGTGCGCTTCTTAAGTGCATATCAATTTCATTCTGTTCAAAAGGATGTAACATCATTAAAATGCGCTTGAAATATTTTTTTCCCATTGGGCGTAATGTAACGGAAAACTTTTGACTGTCCCTGTAATTAAACTATACATCCGATTTTTATAAAATTGGAAATGACTCGTGAAAATTTTGAAACAATTATATATTTAAAATTTCAGACCATTCTGTTGGGCAGTTTTGTTAGCACGGACAGAGAGACAGACTGACCGAACGACGACTGTAGATGCTACGTATTTATTTAAATACGAACGCATCTAATAATGGGTATTTTTCTCGGGATCGTCTGAAACAATTTCAATAATTTTTTTATGAATAGTTTTGGCAGCAGCTAAAACATAAATTCAAAGTTCAGCAAGAAATAAAAATTAAAAATTAAATAGTTACGCAATTTCGTAAACCAACAAAATTGTATTTATTTTATTCATTTTTAAAATGATTATTTAACGTAACTGTTACATTTTCCGTTTTCATTTCTTGTCAAACAATCAATATTATAGTTTAGCTACTGAAAAAAGTTTTTGAAATCACTTCAGTAGATTTCGAGAAAAAACTGCATCAATATCAAGTGTTTGTCGTGTGATTTCACAACTGCTTTTGCCCCTCTAAATTGCAGACTTAAAGGAAAATACGTAACACAGAAATGTTAAACTTTTGGAATTTTTTAGTCAAGTGAACTTTATACTTAATTTGAATGAGAAATTGTTTTAAAAGAAATGCTTCTTATTACTATGTTATAATTAATTATGTATTCTATTTAATAGTTTTTTTCTCTATTTGATTTGCTAAAAAAAAATTGGAAGGCTGGTATCATTGCTATCATCTCAGTTAAAACTTTTATATTAGAATTACCATAATAGGACTACTATTGGGGACTTTTTCTTTACTATTTTATCTTTTTGTCAGTATTTCATAACAATAATCTTTTGCGGTAGATTTTTAAATATCTTCGAGATAGATTATTTTAGTTTAGAAATAGAAGTAGGCAAAATAATAATAAAATAATTGCCAGCGGCTGCCTTGCATAAACACTGTGCCCGCTAATAATTGCAACTAATTTAATATTTTAATATTTGCCGCAAGTCCGAAAATAACAAGGGTCACGCGTTTGACTACAAAACGTGTTTGTTGTTGCTAAAATATGAAAATTTCAGAACTTATGACTGATAATGTCTGACATGCATCTGTGATGAATTCCTGAAATTCCCCACCCTTACGCACAATTTCGCTCCAATAACGAAGAATCCGATATATAAATTAATTCTCTCGTGCATTACTTATTTTAAGTGGATGAAAAACATATTTTACACTTAATACAGATTAAGAAGGGATTTTTCAGAACAAAAAATGTGTATTATTTTTTTTAATTGTTATATCTATTACAAAATAAGAATGCGGCAGTAACGTCTATAAATTATACAGATTTTTGTGATAATGCAAATTTTGGACACTACCAAAAAAAAAAAAAAAAAAAAAAAAAAATCATCCATTCACTCTCTTACACTCAATTTCGCTCCAATAACGAAGAATCCAATATACAAATTAACTCTCTCGTGCATGAATTATTTTAAGTGGATTATTCAGAACAAGAAAATTGTATTATTATTTTAATAATTGTATCTATCACAAAATAACAATACGACAGTGACATCTATAACTTACACAGATTTTTGTGATAATGTAAATTTTGGACGCTAGAAAATAAAAAATTAAGAAATAATAACGAAAAATCATGCATTACCGATAGATTATGAAACACTTTCCAACGCTAATAGAATTTTCCTTTTTTCATACAATAAATTTAATATCTATATAAGCAATTTAAATAAAATGCATTCCAAACAGAGTTGTGAAAATATGTAATCTCAATTATACGCAATGTAATTACAGGTAAATTGCATGTAATTGATTACAGTTCCACACATTCAAACACAGAAATTTTGTCAAATAATGGGATGGGGGCGGTTCCGGTTACAGTGCTGCAAAATTTTTTTACGGCATGTAATTTTAACTACAATTAATTACATACAATTAATTCGCAACATAGTATTAAATTACATAGTATTAATTCGCAAAGTTTATGCTAATAATAAACATTTTTTATCTGCCAATGAACTAGAAGTAGCCATTGTAAAAGAATGGTACAATTTTTCTGAATCCGTACTTAACCACCTGGTCACTTCTATGAAAAACAGTGTTTGATGTTATAAGGAAAAATGGAGGACCAATACCGTATTAATTTACATATTATTTTTGTTTTTAGACAAGTAGTCTTATAATTTGTAATCAGTGTATTTTTCAATCATTGCTTATATTTTTGTTAACATAGTTATTTATTACATTATAAAAAATTATTGCAAACTAATTTTAATAAATATGTTGTATTTTGATATATTATGTGTTTAAACTATAATTAGAACCTTTATTTACTTCTAATTTTCAAAATCAATGGTCTTATAATTTCTTAACGCACTGTATGTTAGAAAGTGTATATACATATTTCTTGATATTCTTTTAGATCCATAAGCTGAAATTCCTTAAGAAAATCTTATCTCGTGCAAAACGAAAAAAAAAATCTGTCATAGGCAAATTTTTGAAATATGTATTCTAAAAAGGATTAGTTCTGCTACCTGTTGCTTTACTTCACAGACATTATTGGAATTTCCATGAGGTTAACTGCGATACAGGAATAAAAATAACATGCGCATATATCGCTAGTGTTAGTTAAAACTCATGTAAGGTTGTTATGCATTAGAGGGTTAAAGCGTTCATTTAGTAAGCATCCAGAAACTTCCATATAGAAAATCCATCACCCTGTTTATAAAATCCGTAATTGATAACAATTAACATTTTAGTTAAAATTTGGGAATTTTTAAACCAATATTCTATACAGTATCATTCTGCATTTTTATACTATAAAAAAAAATAAATATATAAACATTTATAGATATTAATATATAAATATATTA
Source organism: Maratus speciosus (assembly GCA_963932465.1). Taxonomy (NCBI): domain Eukaryota; kingdom Metazoa; phylum Arthropoda; class Arachnida; order Araneae; family Salticidae; genus Maratus; species Maratus speciosus. Next base: position 503,642,400 of record OZ010787.1, on the reverse strand, counting down.
TATAAACAATTTATATTATGTAAACAATTTTATCAAAAAAACACTTGCAGAGTTTTACTAAAGACATTATTAACCCTCTTTTGCTGATGATGTAAAAACGCATCATTTTCTAAAATATTTTTTTCCTCATGAAAATAAATGTCTGGAGTAAGGAAAATATTTTTCTTGAAACATATATCGTTTGTTTTAATTTATTATATATATATATATATATATATGTGTGTGTTACCAGCAGCAATTTTTTATATATATTTTTTTTTAATTATAGTGTTCGACTCTTAGGCAAATTTTTAAAAAAATTGTTAAATTATAGTTTTCGACTCTTTACAAATCGGCTAAGTGCTTAGGAAAATTTCGTAAATAATTACATTTTTATTCATCGTATAAAAAAACTAATTTAGTTATCCTTTTATTTTGCTGTTTTATCAATTGCATAGGATCATATCTAATTTTTTAATAATTCCGGCACATGGAGTGTTTTTACACCGTTTTATAATTCTTCAACTAAAAAAGCTAATTTTTTTACCTAATTGTCATAAGTCAATGTGTAAAGTAAAATTTTATTAAATAGTGTGACAGTAAATGTTTAAAAAGGAAATTACAGTGGAATTATAAAGCTAGCAGATTGCAACGTCTCTGATTATAAAATTTGTAATTCATAAGAACCAATATCTCATTTTCAAACCAATATTTTGTTTCGATGAAATTTTATACTAAACTTCTTTTATTACACAAGTCCACAAAATTTCAGTTTGTGTATTGGTACTTAGGACCAGCGCGTGGATTTTTTATAGCGCATTCGAGAAATTGTATGTTGCAGTAACCAGAAACGATTAGTTTATTTTTAATTTTTTCCCATCTACAATGTGTTCCAATTTAAATTACACATTTTCGAAAATTTGCAAACGCAAATATTCTCCATCATCCCCGTCTTGAGATTTAGGGAATTTCTGAAGGAGATGATGTGTATTTTTAGAGCAAAAAAAAAAAAAAAAAAATAGTTCCAAATGCCACCAATAAAAGACGTATTATAGCTTTACACAGAAAATATAACATGAACTACGCAATGTATTCCTCTAACTGTAACAAAACATGTTCAATATGATTGCAACTATTATTTTCTACTATTAGAAATCGTAAGATAGCATTTTAATCATTTCAGGGCCAAGCTATTCTGTTGTTAAAATGTTGAAATGATTCACTGCCATCAGTCTTTATTAACAATTTTTTTTTAAATACATACATTCTTTTCTTTGCGTACGTTATAAAAGCAAAATTTTATTAAAAGAATCTTCGTGCCACCTAGCAGTTAAGAATTAATGTTAAGTTTTATAAATTATATGCCACCGTCCATCAAAGGGTTAAATGATTGATCGCAATGTACGCATGGGAATGGTGGCATGCACACGGCATGTGATGCTGTTTACCCACTGACTGTCTTGGAAAAGGGCAAAATTGTAATGTTGTTTTCTCTGCATTTTGTTTTAAATGGTAAAAAAAGATGATTATTTCAATATTTTATTAAAAAAAAAAAACTTAATAAAGAATATGAATACAATCTATAGAAGTATTAATCATTGTTCAAAGTATTGAAAATACATTAAATCAATAGAATTATATTACTTTAAATATTGCTTGTATTGCAGTGAAACCTGGTGCTTAATGAACGTATTAACGCTGTCTTGTCAGTGAAGGGGTTAAAATCGGTCGGAGATGTTACAGGATCATGACACTTCGAAAGTTTAAGAATTTTGTACGCTGTGGCCCTCTCAAAATTGTGTCGTTTAATTGGAAACACCTTGTAAAAGGATTAATTAATATTTTTAAACAATTAAATATTAGTTGCAAATTTTACTACCTATCTCGCCTATGTTTGAATGCTAATAGAGTGCGCAGCAAAAGTTTAGACAATGATCGATTGTGCTTCTGTACTGAGAAGTATGTAACGAATTGTTGTAATTCAACTGTCATATATTACTGAGGACTTATCCTTTATTCACAAACAATACATTTAATTTATACATTTTACATAATATATAATGGCAAAAACAAATTTAACATTGTGGCAAAAGTATAGACAATCTGTCTATTTACAGAAAAATATCCATAAATTAAAATCGAACTGCACCTGCATTGTCTGCTATAGTGCAAAAATGTGACTTTCCATCGAAGAAACTAAATCTTGCATCACTTGGGGTTCCAAACACGTTCAACAGCAGATCGAAGTTCATTTAAAGGGGAGTATTGTCCACAAATTGCATAAAACGTATGAGATATGATGCCACAAACGTTTTAGAATGGGTTCAGATCAGGGTTACACGCGGGTCACTCGAGAACAGTAATATTTTGAGAGTTAAACCGATTTCTTTATTTGTATGCAACATGAATGGTCGCATTATCTTGCTCAAATACATACTTTGGAAGAGCTAAATATTCACCAAATGGCTGTAAATTGTTTTCCAATGTATGTATGCAGTCTCACGCTGCTTGGCGACCATCGAGAAACTCAAGAGATACTTGAGCATTAAAACAAAATGAATCCCAAATCATTAAACATTTCGAGGACAGTGTCCTTAAAAAAGGACACCTAATTTTAATTCCAAAACTGACAAATGGCATCAAGAATATTTAATTAAAGTTTTCCTTTTATAATGTACGTGAAAATAAGGAAGTTCGTATTTACTAATAAATTCGTAAATTGTGTTGTCAGTCAATTATTTCAACAGTTTATAAACCGAATTATTCCGCGACGGAAAGGGTTAAAAAGCCCACTGCATTCTTGTCAATTTGTTCTGAGATTTCAAGGCTGGTTGTTTTATCATTTTCATGTAAACTAATTTACATCTTTCTGTAATTCATCCCCGAGAGAATGCGGTGACACAGAAAGCTCCGACTCACTTTTAATGCGACTAGCAATCATCATTTGTCTAGATGCCAGTTTATAGATCCTTCTACCATCTCGTTTTCTGGCCACACGAGTCCTTCCAGACCTAAATTTTTATTTGTAAGAGTCACCCTTAAAGAATACTTGATAGAGAGTCTTCTTTGGACGATTCAAAGTAACTGAAATTTCTGCAACAGTCTTCCCTTTTGATTTCAGCTTCCATGCTTTAATTACTTCATCTGACTGAAAATTCCTAGCTCGCGGTTTCTTCACTAACAGATACTATTGCGAGGTGCACTTAAATACTTCATGCATGTAACGTCATAAGTTTGAAAGTTGCGTTTTTCCGTGAAAAGTTGCCAAAAATCACGAAAGTGTCTGAACTTTTGCAATATGTAAATTTCACTTTTTTCAGTTAAATTAAATAATATACTACAGTAAAACCGTTATTTCCGTACTAAAACGTTAAAAATATATTTAAAAATAAGTACAGCCTTTTGTATAACACGAGTGTTCGTATTTGTTATTTAAAGGTTAAATAACACCAGTGTCTAAATTTTTTCTGAGGGCTGTAACCTTTGAATGCTTTAGACAACAAGTATTTGTATTTCACGCCTTTATTCCATATCTAGTAGGTAAATATGAAATAATGTTGAAAGAAACTGTAACTAGTGGTGAATACAATGTTAAAATTTTAGTTAAAAGATGAACGCATTGTAATTAAAAGAAATAAAATATCTTTCTTCTGAACATAAAAATACGTCGTCAAGGTTCAACATCGGAAATGAATGTATGTCTAATGCAAAATGGAGCTATTCTACAATCAATCAGAAGATATAAGGTAAGCTGTGGTAACTGGATCCACGAGATAACTGGACCATGGGCCATTTTATAAAAAACAGTTGATGTCTTTCAAATTTTAGCTTTTATTAGCATTGCAACCCCATCTCTTTAAAACTACGTGTGTCAACTGTGTCATAACTATATTTTTGGTGTGATAGGTTGCAGAAAATTTAAGTTTCTTTTTTTTCAAAAAGCGTCGATTTGGTTGAACTACCTCGGCTTTTTATTAACGGTCAGTACTTTTATCAAACAATCTTTTTTTAAAAGTTTACTCATATAAATATATTAATATTACTAGGCATGTATATAAATTTACTTCATGTTTCAAATGTAAAGCCGGTGTTCCAATTACCCCATATGTTTTCAAAAATGGGCAAACTGGGACATGTATTCAGGGGTTACTGAACCATGTGGGATCCAGTTACCCCAACAGTTATAAATAATTTTTGGAGTTTCTCTTACTACAGGAAATACATTTCTCCATTATCTTTTTGCTTGCAATAAAGAAAATTATATAATACCTTATTAAAATTACATAATAAAATTTTAAAAAAGCATGTTGGTGGGTATCAAACCAAATGCCTTAAGTGAGACAGCCAAACCTCGAAATTTTGCGATACAGATGAAGAGACTTACATAAGACAGTAAAGTGACATTATTAGGAAATTATCAAAACCAATAAAAAATAGTTCTGTTCGATATAAAAACATGGTTATATCCGCCACAGATTTATTGGACCTATCGAACTTTCACTGAGGTAAATAAAAAGTGACTGAAATACTTAAGTACTTACATACCCATTTGTTCATTGATTTATCTTGTAAATTTTTTTCATAAAATACCCATGTAACTTTTACACGTATTACATGTACTATAGTACATAAGTACTTACTTTATTACTATGTTTTATGCATAAATAAATCTAATAATTTCAAATTTGGTGCATTTTTTAGACACCTTGACAGCAAAGGTTTCCCTTCCAACGTTCTTTAGTTGATACATAATTTACATGATCTGCCTGGTTTAAATTTTTTTAAGTTATTTACACTTTTTGAAATAGAATTTGATACCTCGTATTAAAAAAGAAAGAAAGAAACTAGAAAAAAGGAATTCTGCTTTTTCAGAATTTAGTGTTGCCCCCGATGAAAAAAAAAAATATATGTATATATAAATAGTACAAAACATATTTCAATTTTAAGACTTAAAGCACACACTTTTATTTTATGTAAAATGACGTCATTCGCATCCGCTTAAAAATTCCACATTTACGATTCACTCTTAACCATCTACAGTAAAGCATGCATAGGATAGCACTATCGCAAAATAATACACAAATGCAGCAAAAACATGCCGTCATTAAAGAAACTCGGTAGAAAAAAAGGCTATCAAATGATTCATAGGCATCCATTTGTTTGTAACATTAATATAGACGATTTCAGTCGTGACGTCAGTCCTGACGTTTTGGTTGGAAACTGACACCAAACAAACGGTTGCTATGTTGTATTTTCTATTTTGTTTGTGTGTTGCAGCTATATCTTATATCTATATCTCACATCTAAGCGTTTTAATACTTGATATGTACTAGTAGCATTTTCCACGATTTATATTTAAAAAGAAATGACGCATAGTAACCATTTGTTTGGAGTCACTTTCCAACCAAAACGTCATGAATGACGTCAAACGGAATGCTTCTATAGATACTTCAAATTAAATATAGTTTATAATAGCTCCATGTTTTAACACAAATTTTTCGTTTATATTTTTTTTTCAAAATAGCGCGTATTTTAATTACATTTTCCTTAGGTTGTTATGAGAAAATGGCAACAAAAAGATATAATTGCTATTTTTCAGCTATTGTTCCTTTACTTTTTACATAAATGAGTACTTGAGTTGCCAAAATTAGTCAAATGGTGCTGAAAACTACAAAAAAATTAATATTTGAAAGATAAATGGAGATACAATTTTCAAACAAATTGCATTTAAAAGTACTTTTTTTTTTCAATACGACGGTATAAAAATTGAAAATGTGCGATGTTTAGAAATTTTAAAAAATGCTATAGAGTATTTAATCGTATTGCTTTGTTTTACGCCAGGCTTCTGTAAGGTAACGTTATTTTTTGAAGACGGCACAAAATAAGCTGGGAGAAAGAAATAGCATAACCTTACCGGGGGCAAAAAAAAAACGCGTGTGGAACACAGACGTAGCCCCATTTGTATGGGGCAATTGGACATACGAAAAAATAAAAATATAATATAATATTTTTTTTTTTTTTTTTTTTAGGCATTAAAATGTAATTTTCAAAATTTCTGTCGAATAGAGTGAACCTAACTGAACACAACTTCAAAGGTTCAGACTTCAATTCAAATGAACATTAGCTTTTGGAAGCTGAATAGTCGGAATCTCCAGAGTCACATTTTAAAATCATACCGCAGTTGCTCCACATAACCTTAGTTCTATGAACACAAAATATTCGGTTTTAGAACCAGAAATTATTTGCCTGCTTGTCTCGTAGTTAAAACAGTGGATACAAGTTAGACTGTTGTCAAGTTCTAATGCTGCTTCAGGCTTGCATGTTAATTGTATGTAGGATTCCACTTTAAACAGAGGTCCCAGTCGGATTAGACCTTGTTTAAAAAATTAAAAGTCCGGGTTCACCCTTTAAACAATAATTATTTCTTATTAATTATAGTTGTCATTGCCCGTCTATTGGGGGCAGTACCATTTTAATACACTGAGCTGCGACAGACATTTGTATGGGGTGTATGCTTTTACTTTTACTAATCACGTTCAATAAAATTTACAAAAAGACTTTTCGAATGAAAATATGTTATTTGTTTATTCTTTTCCTGCCTTTTAGCTTCTCCAACTTGCTGAAAAGAATTTTTTGCTCGTGAAAAAATACAGGTCTGACAACGTTAACGAAACACTTAGGAAATAAATTCTGTTTATTAGAACCAACTTTCAAGAATCAATGATAAAGACTTGACCTCATTATCTTTCATTATTTTATTACTGACGAACTAGAATGTATGTGAGATAAGCATGCCTGTTTCTTTAATGCTTAGAACTAATTATAATGAAATGTTTACTAATTTAAAAAACAAAGGGAAGTAGTCGTGTTATTAAAATTGTACTGTGAAGAGTTTTACATAATGGTCTTTGTTCTGGGAGATTCGGCGATTCTTACAAAAACCCATTTTTCATTATCAAATACTTCAATTTTGTCTAACCAATATTCCGGAATATATAAAATAATTCATGAAATTAAACAAATCAAACATATGTTTATGAAAATGTATTTTACGAAGTTAATAGCTTTACTAAATCTTTTAGAGAAATATTTCCAGAATTAAAAATACTTTCATATGTAATTTCAAAATAAATTCATTTGTTTTTCAATATTTTAATTTTGAATTTCCGATTTCTTAAACAATGCCATGTAGTTTGCCCAATATTCCATGTATGCTGTGCATGTGATTTTTACGGGTAAAATTTTGGGACAAAGGTGATTATTAGACACGCTTAAATACATGACATACTAATTTGAATTCATAATTGCGGCAGTAATAATCGGAAAGAATCAATAATCATCATATATATTATTTTTGTTTTAATCATACCTTTATCTATGCATTTACAAATCGCAGAACGATAAATGGGGTATCATTCGAAAGGTTTTTGAACCGACTTCTGACGTAGTAAACACACATTTTGTTAAAATATGTTTTTGCTTAAAAATCGCAGTTAAAAATTTAAAATTAATTAGGTTAATTAGATAGTGATTTAATCAAAAATTAAATCAGCATTATTATAAATGAAATGAAAGGTTTTTCTTAAATCAATGCTGCCACGAGAATAAAATACCGCATTATATCATACTCAGCCATGATTATAAAGGAACAAGTAGTACAAAAAAGATAAAGTGTGATGTCACCACACGGGTTTGTTTTATATTAATGATTAAAATGTACAAATGTTTTGAAGAATAGATACCACAGACAGAGCGAAACAGGTAAATTTCAGATGTAGCCTAAAAGCTTATATTATATTAAATTGTATTTTATAGGTATTAAATTTACTTTTCTTTCTCCCATATTTTTCCAGAAGCGATGACACCATCCTTTAATGCAGTTAAAATGTGATTGTAATTTTTTCTGGTTCGTGCTATTTTCTATCGTCCATCATTTTTCACTGTAACTTTGATAGAATAAATGAGAAGATTTTCTGCCTTGACTAATGTTGTTTGCAGATATTTTTATTCTTATATTTTTTAAGTTTAAATGTATAACTAAAAAACTTTAGATACTGATAAAAAATATTAGACTTATGTGCGAAGTTCTCGCACGGGTCAACTGATATATATTTTATTTCGGATGCCAACTTCTTTTCTTTTAATGCACATACAAAACTCACAATGATGAATGGGGTTGATGAATGAGGCTGGGTTTTCAACGGTTCTTCGACATACTACACTCAGATTTCTTTAAAACACGTTGCTTGATAGAAAAATGCTGTTAATTAAAAATTAATTTAAAAAAGTATCAACAGAAAATTTCAAAGATTGCACTGCAAAAGCCACGCATGGGTCCGCTCGTATAAAGAATTACGCCAAATAAAATAGAAAATTAGTACATTTAGAAATCAAAATTATGAAACAAATTTTTCCTTGAAATAATTTCATAAATCCATAGAAGTATAGCACTTCTAACAAAAGTCAAGTGGACAAAATGGCATATCAGGATATTTCAAGCCGTCTTTTGATCAAATCAAGGTATTTAAACAATCTTCAGCATAATGATTTTTTTCTTTTTTAGCACTGGATAAAAATTTAGCTCCAAAAATAATAAGAGGAATTATTCTTGAAATCTGATTTTCTTATGAGATTTCGTGTTACCGACTTCTCTAGCTCTGGAGAATTCGTGTGAGATTTCTTTAAATGGACGCCATTATCTCCAATATTGCTTTAGGGAATACAAAAAGATTATGAATCATCAAATAAATTCTAGTTTTCGATATTCAAATTTTCATGCACTTGAGAGTTTTAAGTTTATTTATTTTTTACTGGAATGCTTTTTGCTAACTATTCTCTTTTTTATATTATACAATATTTAGTCGCTAAACATTATTAATGCAGGGTGCACCAAAAAAATTACTGAGAATTTAACTATTCCATATGCTAGCAAAACAGGCGCAAAAGACTTTTTACATACTTCCAAATGCATTTTTGGAGTCTGTTATATTACCTGCTAAATGGACGTAGTGAACGGAGTTCAGAAAAGTGTTGGAAAACGTGTATGCGTGCGCAACACGGTGTTAATACAGTTTTTCCTTCCGAAGAGTGTTGTTAAATAATCGATAAGTTTATTTAACCAACAACAAAACCTCCAGAGACTGTTTCGTAAGAAATCCAGTGATGAGTATGTGGCTTTCCGACTAAACAATTAACCGAATAATGCAGAAATTTTGTATCGGCTCTACAGTAACCTGACATGTGATAAAAATAGTATTCGTGAACATTATAAAGCATGAACATGGGTGTCTGGAATTTGGAGGAGGACAAAAAGCGGAATATCTATTGTAATGCTAACTCTGCGGCCTGCGGGCCGTGCAATGTGTACCACTGCAATAGATAATCTAAATTTAGTACCACTTTCAGAGGCCAACAAAAATTACAAAATTACATAAAAACGGCCGACATTGATGTGTACAGTCAGTGTAAAAAATGAAACAATCATACAAATTCGTCCGCAAGTCATCTTTTATGAAACAGGACTGGTAAGAATCGATAAGTAATAATGTTCACTAAGTAATTCTATACATAAACGTTGCTCAAGAGCTGTCTACATCTATAAATTGTAACAAATTTTAAAATGTTTAATAATAACACCCAATTTTGATATTAAATTTGGATTTTTCAGCAAATTTTACCTTCGAATACTAAATGGGAAATTGTTTGGACAATTAGTTAAGCAGTTATGCACGTTAAAAGTTTCGAACGCCTAATGTTAAACTCGTTTTGAATTTTTTAAAACACATTTCAATGCAAGTATTTTTAAAGCATAACTCAAAAACATCTGGTGGAATGAGCTGTAATTTTCGGTTCGCATATTTGAAGCTTTTAGAAATAGAATGTTTATAAATGTTTCAGGTAAAAATTTTTTCTATTTGTAAAATGCTGAAAGGATTGAAAGGCAGGAGCATTAACAAACATATTTGAAAATAATTAAAAGCTTTTTTTACTTAAACCTTTTACTTAATATAATGAAAATTCTCATTCTAAAATGCAGGTACCATTATGGTATTTAGGGATTAAAGTTAATTGGGTCAAAAATGAATAACCTTTCTTCTAGGGGTTAAAAAATCACAGATTATGATTTTTGTTCAGAAATAAATTTCGAAAATAGTCATTTTTAAATTAATTTTCAAAAGAAAAAAATTTATATCAGCTATAATTTTTTAAATAGTAATCGACTTCTATAAGCCTCAATATGCGCATCCAAAATTACAGCTTATTCCGCCAAGTAATTTTTGAGTTATGTTTTAAAAACTATCCACATTGCAAAAAGTTGTGAATTCTCAAATAATTACGTGATTAACATTTGAGCTTCATTTATCCTCTTCCTTTAATGTTCAACCTTTAAGTTCCTTTAATGTCCAACCAATGTTTAAAGTAGATGTTTGCAATGTTTTGGCTCTGATTCTTTATATTTATTGATAAGTCATCACCGTGGCGTATGGAATATATCGGTCGGACACCTATGGGGTTTCGGGAAAAAATCTTCACGGAAATATATGACCTGTACATTCTATTTACAAATCTGGAGTTTCAGGATAATTCCTCATGTATTTTTCTAGCTATTTAAGAAAACGTCAAAAATCGCAAGTTACAAGTAAGTGTCTTTGGCAATATAGTGTATTTTTTAATGGAAACTATGTTTATCTTTTTAAAATGACAAAAAAAAAGCATTGATTCTTTTTTTATTACATAATGTTTTTACATAAAAAAATACATCAATTTATGTGTTTTTTTAATGGATACTATGTTTATCTTTTAAAATGGTCTCGAATTTCAGACTTTTAAAATAATTTTAATTTTTATTATAGAAAGAATAAAGTTTAGTTTCAAAAGTTGGTCATTAGTTTTCAACATAATTTCTTTTTAAATTTCTAACAAACTTAATAGTAAAAAGTGTATTTAAATAAGTTTTAAATAACTTCTTTGTTAAAAGAATGTAAAAAAAAAGAAATTGATTGTGATTGAAAGAATATGAGATAATTAAATTATATTATGTCAGGCATTATTTTCGTCACTAACAGAAAAGTCTGCTCCCACCACGTTCTATTGAAAGTTTCTTATTGCTAAATTTTCCCTGGTCAATTTTATTTATTCTTTAATAGAGCCCCATTTCCCTTGCCTTATATCGAATAAGACTAGAAATCTCTTCAGCATAAACTTCGCCTATCTTAGCAATGACAATTTTACGTCCACCACATTTGCAAATCGCAGTTGTTGGGGTTCAAAAAAGACATTAATATCTATAAAGTCATAATTTAATATTTAGAAATGTTATTCTGGAATATTAAGAATATTGGCAAGCGTTGTAGGGGTGCCATCATTCTTCCTTGTGGTTCATCCTTTCACACTCTGGTGCACCCTGGTTTTGGGGTGCCACCATTTCACCCTAGTTACGGGTGCGATTCTGTTTCCCCTAGAGAGGTCACTGGCGATTCAAGCGTTTCACACCTAGGAGGTGCCATATGCAACCTGTAGTTTTAATAGTGTACGGTAGATATTACATGAATGTAGCTATGGTCGAGGCCATCGCGAAAGAACTACTTCTGTTACGGCCCAGCTTTGAAACCTCAAACCGGACATTTAACGTCACAAACGAGATCTCGAACCTTTTTCAATTTCTCGTTTCACCCTTAACCCGACCACTTCACCCTCAGTAAGCTTCCCCCTCCCCCTTAGTGTTGAGTTTTGCTTGTGCTGAAGCTATCGTATTATTATTGTGTATTTTACATAATTTAATACATATTTTTAGTAAAGGATTTTTCAAGAATATGCAATTTTTAAGGATTAGTTTCATGGATTAAAGATTAACTTGGAATATAATATTAATCTTGTACCTGTTTTTATCTCATTACTTAAAATACAAAAGTTATCTATATCGTTCACTCGTTGGCTTATATGTATGAATGAATTATATGCATTTATTTTATCTCGCGTACTAAGAAAGAACTTTCTTCTCCTATTTTATGTTTAGAATTTCTGTTTTTAATACAGTTCACGCAAATCGAAAAAATTTAAATCATTAATTAATAGTATTGATTTCTTATCCGTATGGATAGATAAAATAATTATGAATTAATGAATATAGTATTTATAAAAAAAAAGAATTTCAAATGCCTTTTGTAAAGGGTTTTTTTTTTTTTTTTTGATGTGTTCAGTTATTAAAATATATTTTTAATTTATATACACATATAATTTTAATCTTAATTAATTATTTTGATAAAAGATTCTTAATTAATTATTAGTAATATTAATTTATTTCTAATTATGGACCGGAAATGCTGTGCATCTAATTGCTGTTAAAATTACTACAATGTAAAGGAATACACGACTGTTTTTAATTTCCCATCAGATCCTGAAAAAAAGAAAATATGGATAAATAAAATACCTAGGAAACATTTTATTCCTAGCCCAACTGCTGTTGTGTGTATTAAATACTTTGAGGAGCGTTTAATAATTAGAGAAAACAGAATTAAACGCTCAGATGAACTGAGTTAGTTGTCCGGAGAAAAAAAAACTACTCTTTCTCCGGAAGCATTTCCCACTACATTTTCTACTGTCCCGAAATATCGTGCTGAAAAATTGCTCCTAAAAAGGAAAGATTCCGGTGAGCTTTGGTTAACAATTGAGGAAAAGAGAAACTCAGTGAATTGTGTTAAAATGATAGTAAATGATCATTCGAAGATTTCATTTACAAATTTCAGAGGAAAAATTAACAACAGCTGGTTTCTTTAAATAAGGAATGATCATATGTTATTTTTCAAACTCCAAGAAACATATATTTTGACAAATTAATATTTGTTTTAAAGTCTTCAGTGATTTCAAGGTAAAAATATGAAAATATTTTAAGTTATCTGAATTCTTTTAAGGGACATACGACACATAAAATCTTTAAAAAATCGATTTTTTTGTTTTTTAATTCATTTGGCAGCTAATGTTTTTCTGAAAAATTTGCCACAAATCGCATCAAAATATTCGTAAAATTGCGCTCGTTATAGTAAAAATTTTAATTAGTCTTAGTCTGTTGCAGGCAAAGCATTTATGTTTATATTGATTTTTCTCAAAATCGATATTTTTTTTAATTGCGCGCAAGATAACTCCAAATATATTAAAGGTAATGATTCGAAACTTTATATTTATCTTTACTAGATATTTTCTTCAAATTGAATTAAAATATAAGACATTTTAACAAAAATTGTTGAATGTGTGGGTATTCGAGTGACAAAAATTTTCAAAATATTCATATTTTTACTTTGAAAATCAAAAAACTTTAAAAATTTTTAGTTTAATCATTAAAGTTTATTCCATTTTATTTTTGTAATATTCTTAAACTTATATTAAAAGTTTCAAAGTTGTAGAGGATATAGATATTTTTAAATCATGCGCGCAAGCTATATACATTATCATTAATTTTAAAGAAAGTATACATTAAGGAATAATTATTATCAATTAATTATACAGTGTTTAATACAAATTATATATTATATTACATGGGAGAACATATTATAGTATTAACAAAAATAACTGAGGTGATAAATGCAAAAATGAGTGCATGGGGCCACTTTAAACATTTGTCTCCGAAATGAAGTTTTCCAAAGGGTCGTATGTCCCCATAAATGGTTAATAGGCAATGAATATAAATTTGATAAACGGATCAAATTTGAGAAAATTTTATATAAACTGAATCGCTCTCATGAACATCCAATGACATTAAATGAAAATTTAACATTTGCTATCAAATATTTGGAAAAATGCATAAACGATGCACAATGCACCGATGAAAATAGTCTGGTGTTAAAATTTGTGAGTTTACAATTTCCATTTGTGCTAACAAAAAGACTGTAATATACAGATACTCTTTCTTTTTTGGTTCTCAAGAATTTAATTTAGCGTTCCTGTAACACACTTTTCCGAGACAGCAAAGTTTTAAAATTTCCAAATGCATGATTCTTAAGAAAGTGAACATATTTATGTTATGCATGCCAAAGCCTTAAATTGTGTTTAAAGATTAAACGTTTTGTCCTAGAAGAACAAGAAAAAAACTGTAAACCATTTCTTAAATGATATACAAACTATTCTGTTAATTATAAAACTGCATATATAATTGGCATGTCTGAAAATTCAAAATTTGCAACTAAAACGATTCATACCTTTATGACTACACCACATCTGTCAAAATGTAAAAATGTTGTTTCGTTATTTCCATTGTGCAATCTAACTGCTGATACTCTAATTACATACGCTAAATGAAATCGTTTAGAAATGCTTCGAGTGTGGCTGTGGCTTTACGATTTTGCCACTTGTATATAACAGCAGGATAAACAGAAGCTTATTTTAAAAATGTGTTGTGGAAAATTGAAATCCTATATCTGGGAACATTATTATAAAGATATAACAATATTTCTCTTATTTGCTGAATCAAACTACTTCTGATAAAACAATTCTCTTTCCTAATTCTAATTTTTAAAAATCATGCGTGCGGTGTATACAATTTAAGAGATATGTATGAAAAAGATCAAATTCTAAAGTTACCGCCAACACAGAATGTTAAGCATGCATTTAATTTATTTAATGAAACTAATTCCATTGCTTCGAATATGTCTGTTGATTTGTTAAAGTTGGTCTGTTGATAATGTTTTAAGTATAAAATTATCTATTTATTTGCTTTCCAAGGTGTTTAAAATTTCGAATGCAAAGCATCCGAAGAAAGGCACCTAAATGATAATCTACCAAATCCTATAAAATCAATGGAAGATGATAATTTATTATTTTTAATCAAATTATGAGATGCAAGCGTGATTTTTGGTGTTATTGAACACAGGTGAAATTTTCTTTTTATTGAAAACAGTAATAGATTTACAATTTAATTAATTTTTCAATTAATTTTCAGCAGTGAAATTACGCTCGAAATTATTGAATATTTGATACTGGATTTATCACGTTGCTAACTAAGCGTAGAACCAACAGAGTGAAAAACGTCCAAGCTGGGAATCGAACCCGGAACCCTTGGAATAATGCTCCAAATGCTCTACCATTTAAGCTACTAGGACGATACCCAGCTTTGCATATCTCACTCACATATGTTGGTAAGGCTGCAACTGCAGCACAAGATGGAATAGTTCTCATGAGCACAAAATCCTGCGGCGAAACATGAAACACAAATAAACCCAGCATTGGTCCCACTGATGCTGGGTTTATTAGGACATTTTTCACTTTGTTGGCTCTACGCTTAGTTAGGAATGTGATAAATCACTTATTAAGTATACAGTAATATCTTTATTACATTAATATAATTTTTAGATTGCCCACTAATACCATCAAATATAATTTTTATATGAAAAACATCTGTTATGTATTAAAAATAAGTTTTGAAATTCCTTAAAAGTGATATGTTCGTATTAGAAGTCAGGAGTTAATAGCAGAAGAAATCGCCTACGATTTTGCTACTTACAGCAGCCATTTTCATTAGGATAATTTCAGTGTTTAAGCGCATTTTTCAAATGCATGCCTGTTAAATTTGTGTTTTATTTATATTGTTAGACTTATTTATTGAAAACGTTTTATTTAAATATCAAATATTATACCGAAATAAATGGTGAATTATTTGTATTGTTTTAAGTGCAAACGGGTTAAACTTTCGAAATCGGATTGCAGGCGATAGAGAAATATTTTTGATGCTTCTCAATTCCCTGCTCACCAACGCGAAATTTTCTGACATATTTTCTGATCCATTGCGTAAAGGCATAAATTTGGCAGGTCAAACTATTGAAGTGATTTGGAATCGAATAGCGTTTTCCCTTTTTTGATAAATAAAATACTTATCGAGTTGTAAGCAATTACTGGCACGTGACAGGATGTCAAGTCATTTCTTGCACTTTTGCCTCTGGAATTCAAAACGCAGACTTTGACCGTTTCCTGAAAGATTTTCTCACTTAATCAAAATATGAAAAATGCTATTTGATTACATAGTTTCTGAATAAGAACACCTGACAATTTCAAACGCTTCTGAATAAAAATGAATACAGAAACGTGTCAGAAAGCAGCTCCTTTCATTTGGAAAACAACCTTAAAAAATACATGCTGGGAAAATATTTTTAAAACCTTAAAATATCCGTAAATTGTGATATCGTTTTCAATCACATTCCACTTGAAACAACATTTTTTTCCTATTCGATGGCGTAAAAATTGAAATTGTGGGATGTTTTTAAAAAAAAAATGTATACGCTGAAAGCAGATGTGAAAAAACAAAAGGATATTCCAAGTAAAGGAGGAATACTTTCAAAAGAAACATCATATGTATTAAAATTTTACACAAATAATTTGATGGAAATTGTTAAGGCTGTTCTTAAATCCAAAGGGTCAACTTTCTGACATAAGTTTTAATTAATTTTTGTTCGGAAACGCATGAAATTAGAAGGTGTTGTTGATGAAAAACTATGTCATCGAACTGTTTTTTCCGTTTTCTTGTAAACACAATAGATCTTTCAGAAAATACTGTTAAAGTTAGCATTTTGAAATGAACTTCCAAACGAAAGAAGAAATTCCAGTCAGTAAGGGGAGAAAAATGCCGTGTCACGTGATCAAAATCGCTTATAACTCAATAGGTATTTGATTGATCAAAAAATGGAAAACACAGTTCGAGTCCAAATCGCTATCATGTTCAGGCTTTCCAATTTTATATCTTTCCGTTAAAAATGATTTTGTAAAAGTGTCAAAACGTTTTGCGTTTGTTGAGCAGAGCAGTTGAGAACAGCCTTAAATATATGTTTGAAATAACTAGTTTCAGATGCACACTATTGGGGAAATTTTAAACTGATTGTTTAGAGATCTGCTTTGGACAATAGCGACAGATGAGAAGAGGAATCTATAAAAGTCCTTGTATGCAATTCATTTAAACAGAAATAAAGTTATAATTCTGAGATTAATTAGCTTACACTCACTGAAAAACGGAAAAATTCAATTAAGGTGGATCTCAAAAAAAATATTTTTTTGCTTTTAACAACGCGAAACTTTCTGACACATTCTTAAGCTTGAAAGCAGAATACATGTGGACATGCTTATTAAAGTGATTTGTAATTGAACAGTTTATTTCATTTTCCGGTAAATTAATTATATCTTGAGCATTATAAGAATGCAGATATTAATATTAGGCGATTATTGTCTCAGGATGAGCAGTGTGCTTCCTTTTCTGCACTGTTGCGTCCAGTAATTCGGTTCAAAATGCGAACTTTGACAGCATTTTTTTAAACATCTTCTGTCTTCGTGGAAAAACGGAAAAATAGATCGTTACAAAGCACCTTATTAAATTCACCAGCAAATTGTATACGTTTGAGAACAAAAATGAATTAAACAATGTGTCAGAATGTAGTATTTTGGATTTGAGAACAGCCTTAAAAAGTTAAATTAATATGGCTGCTGATAAAATTCGAGATTCAAAATTACCAGATTTCTTTTATGATGTGTTTAACAGTAATCCTGATATTGAGATGAAAAAAAAATTAAATCATGTCTCTATAGACATTCATTGCAGGTTTCATTGCAAATAAGGTTTTATTGTTGTGAGTGCATTACGATATTACTCAAAGATAAAAATTCAGAATTAGATTGCGCGAATGAAGTTTACAAAATATTTGATGTTAGGGGAGAGAGAGGCAAAACAAAATTGTCCCAGGAAATGTTATTACTTTAATT
The DNA here is from genome assembly GCA_963932465.1 of Maratus speciosus. Classification (NCBI taxonomy): domain Eukaryota; kingdom Metazoa; phylum Arthropoda; class Arachnida; order Araneae; family Salticidae; genus Maratus; species Maratus speciosus. Next base: position 503,624,688 of record OZ010787.1, on the reverse strand, counting down.
GTAAAGGCATTTTAATTTTTTCAAAAGATAATTAATCAGAATAATGAAAGTACTTTACTAAAGTTTCCAGCGCCCAAAACCTAATTATACAACTCACAACTGAAAACTATGAAATAATATATCTGGATTTTACATCTAAATGCAAATGTGAAAATCACGTTTCTTATATATTTAAGCTGCATTTCCAAGGAATTACTAATATATTACTAAATAAGTGTTCAAAAATAAAAAATGACAATTGAAAGTTCATATGTAACAAAACAAAATTATGTGTTTAAAAAAACATGCAAATGTCACTGATAAGTTTCATAACATTTGTACTGCATAATATAGTCTGTTTAAGTGAGATTACACTGTTTGAAAAGTTCGTCTATATACACTAAATTATTCCTAATTTTTTAACAATTAATTCCCATATTCATAAAAAAAACATGTTTTATCCTATTTTATTTTAATACTAAAATCCGAATTCGTTTCAAAAACGAAAAACGAAAAATTCTATAAATTAAGATTGCTAATTTAATTTAAAAAAATTAAACCAACAACAAAGAAAACAAACGTGTTCGAACTTAAAAATTAAAATTTAAATAAAAATTAATTTTCTTATTCCTTTAAGCCTATTCCCAATTTATTTTTTAAAGTTAAAAAATAATATTCGCATTTAAAATATATTTTAAATGAACACATTTAAAATAGATATTTTATGGGGTATATCCAAAAGTAAGTTCCGTTTTTGGTTAAAATCATATCTTTACTTAGCAAGTGTATAAAGGTGGTACATTAATACAGTGGTACTGTATTACTGAGGTAATAATGTATTATTGTTGCGTTTGTGTGTTGTCTTCATCTCATAATGCTTGCAATTTTTCATCTTCAAATTTTTCGGCCTATCTTCACGTTCTGCGTATGCATTTCAACATATTCCCAATTTATTCCTTAAAGTTATAAAAGAATATTCGCATTTAAAACATATTTTAAATGAACACATTTAAAATAGATATTTTATGGGGCATATCCAAAAGTAAGTTCCGTTTTTGGTTAAAATCATATCTTTACTTAGCAAGTGTATAAAGGTGGTACATGAATATAGTGGTACTGCATTACTGAGGTAATAATGTATTATTGTTGCGTTTGTGTGTTGTCTTCATCTCATAATGCTTGCAATTTTTCATCTTCAAACTTTTTCGGTTTACCTTCACGTTCGGCGTCTTCAACATCGAATAAATTTGCTTTAAATTGCCTGAACTACCATCTACACTTAATATCAGATAAAATCCCTGTCGGCCCGGCCTACAGGTGGAGGTAGATTTTGAAGTTAAGTATACTAATTTCACAAACAAAAACTAAATCATAATTAGATATAAACCCACTTTAACAATTTTATCTAGCCGCTTTTAACAAGTTTTTATTTCTTTTTTATATAATAGCTGGTTTTATCAGAATCATGTTAATGCGGTATTCAAAAAAATACTGTCCCATGCTCAACAACTTGAAATTTTCTAGCATATTTTCAGATTCATTTTTAATAGAAAAAATATGAAACTTGCTGACGTGATTTTTGAAGAGATTTTAAGCGACCTGTGTTTTTATTTTTCGTTAAATTAATTAAAACTTGATTAATAAACAATTATTTTCTCAGTAGGACAATATTTTCCGTTTCTAACACAATCGCTTCGGCAAATTCTGTTCAAAATGCCCACTTTGACATCATTTTTTGAAATATATTCTGCCTCTATCAAAAAATCGATCATTACGGTACATTATACAGTTTCTGAATAAGAGAATCTACCAATTGGATGCGTTTGAGAGCAAAAATGAATTTACAAATGAGTAAGAAAGTAAGCAGTTTGGATTTGAATACACTCTGAATATGATGAATTTTCTTCAACCGCTCTGTATTTTTTATTTGTTTTTGCTGTAAGAAATGGTCTTATCAAAAACTTAATCAAAACTTAATCAAACTTATCAAATCTATATAAATGTTGAAGACAATATTAAGAAGATATATGATAAATTCATGGGGATTTTATATCTTGTGAATTGACAGAGTTATGGAATTTTTTCTTCTTCAGCCCCCCCCCCCCCCACGTTTTTTTTTTCTTTTTTTTTTGCGGTACGAATTGGTCCTACCAAAAACTTGTAAATATAAAAGTTGTAGATAATATTAAGTAGATTTATAATAAAATTAATTGGATTTGATATCTTAAGAATTGACGAAGTAATGAATTTTTTTCTCCCCAAAACCCTTTTTTTGCGCCCCTTGAGCCCATTTTTAATTTTATCAAAAATTTGTGATACATAAATTTTTGGCCCTGTTTTTAGAAGTAATAAAAACTTTAAACTGATTTGATATGTACTAAAATTAAAAAGTTATGGGTTTTATTTTTCTGTTTCGCCAAACCCCTCCCTATTTCCATCCCCTTGGTCCGATTTTGCCCATTAACAAACTTGACCGAGATTTTATATCTCTTGATTTTATGTATCAGTTTGGAAGAGATTTGTGCAGAATTGTGGAAGTTATCGTGTCCTGAAGAAAGTGATATATATATATATAGATAGATAGATAAAGTTTTTTTACTTTGGGTGGTTTTGGGTTCTAGGGGTCATGATCGGTGTAGATCTGCAAAAATGTTTTAGAAATTCCAACATAGGAGTCAATGTAATAGGTAGTATTTCATACGAAATCTACCTAAAAGCATGCTCACCATAAGCTTCTACAAGTAAATGATACCTATCAGCAGCGCTTTTCTTTAAATTATAAAAGTATAAACAAACCTTCCTGCAAATGACGATTATTTGGCGCAAAACTATCCACATTAAATCGAATAAAAACTATGCTGTTTACGCATTAATCAAATGTTATATATTACGTTTCGTATGTTATGAAGAGACTTTTCAAAAGCATGTATTACCAGATTCACACAATATCTATAAGAAGACTTACGCGATCTATTTAAAAAACGGAACTTACTTTTGCATATACCCAATAAAACGCTAAAGATTGTTTGTATTTATTTGATGAAATGTAAATGTACTATATATGGGAATATGGATAATATTTGTAATAATATAATATGCATAATTAGATGTTTTGTCTAAATTTATATAAAATAAGCTTCTAAATTGTATATTATATGCTACATTATATACAATAAAAATACTATGTACTATATTATACACTAAACTGTATATTAGTGTTTTTATGAACTAAAAAAATATATATTAATTTCTTTAGAGAGACTAAAGTATTAGCCTTATAAGTATTAGTAATAATAAACTAAGAATAGTCGTATTTGGTTTCTCAATCATCTTAAAAAGGACTTCACATAAATAACTGTCCCCTAAATATCTAATAAAAATATGTACCCATTTGTACCTAGCGCCCTATATTTTGTACGTTACAAAAATGCATAAAAAATAGGCTTCAACATGCAATTGCACAGTTAAAAAAAATACGTATTTCAAAGAAGGCTACAAGCTAAGATTGTGACTTATTTATTTGGATCCTTGGTAGTAAAAGCAAAAATAAACTTACTTTTTACATTTCGCCATCTTGAAAAATGAAAAATCTATAAACTCCGAAAAAAGCCTTCATTTAAACAAATAAATATTTATCTTATGCTTTCATCTTTCGGAAACAGATGAAGACATTTATAGTTAATTATTTTGTACAATTTTCATGTTATAACTAGGAAGAAAATTATAAAAATTCATTAAAATTCGAAGCGTCCCAAAAATGGAACGCTAGGCACGAATGGGTTAGCTTCAAACCTCAAAGCTTTTTAAACAAATTAATCTAGCCATACCCATCTAAAGAAAACATATTTACTTCAAGCTGTTTCGCTACTGTACAACTGTAGCCTAGTGGTTAGAGTCCTGGTCCCGTAACACTAAAGGTAGCTTGTTCTACTCCAAGGTGAGCAGCATTTATTTTATCCCCATTTTTTTCAGTTGACGTATATTTTACCTCCTGCAACGGAGAAAAAAGAAACGGATATTCATGTATTAACGGGAAAGTCCTGGTAGCACTGCTGCCATGAAAATTTCCGCGAATTGAAGAAAGTATTTCTGAGAGTGTATTTTCACTGAGAAAATATTAAATATCATATTTGATATAAATTATTTGAAAGTTCTTTCTATTATGTGCTTATTATACAGTGCGTCCGCTCGCAAAGGTGTCCAATGGCTAATTCCTAAACCGTTAGTCATAGACACATAGTTCCAATTACAAAAATGTTTTAAATCAGGTAAAGAAGAATTTTAAAAGTGATTTGGGTCAATAAAAACATTTCTTAAAAAATTACGAAATCTAAATTTTTATACGGTCCCCCCGTCCTATAAGTTATATTTAGTTAAATTTTCCTATTACACTGACAAGTAAGACAAAAAAAAGTCCCATTCCTATAACACTGAAATTGAGCGAGTTATGAAACTTTAAAAATGCATGACTTATGCCACTTTTCTGCTCTTGAAACGAACGAGTTCGGTTTGGCTTTGAGGGGTCGCATACTAAGTGCTTAAAATATTCGAACATCTTATTTCATGTGTATCTACGATTTGAAAAAAATCGCACAAGTATTACGATTAAGTTAACATTTATCAAGTTTCAAATTGGCTAAAATAACATGTTTTATGATTTCTTTTAACAAAAATTATGTCATTTTTATAAGTTTTTATGTTACTTCAACGATCGTATGATTTTCCAGATCAAAATTTGTACTCGAACATTAACTCACTTTCCAATATCCGATCGAGATTACATTTTACATACTGACGCAAAGCCGATAACAATCTAATATTATTATGATTTTCGTGGTTACCATTTATACTTATTTTACAGGATAACACAAAAAAATTCGGATATTTTACCACCAAGAAGTTTAATAAAAAGTTTTAGATTAGATAATACAAGACTGCGATTGTTGGGTTTTTAACTTTATGTATTTTTTAGCACTGAATCCGAAAATAACCTTAATTTTTAACCATCATGTCAGGATATTTCGCAAATCATAAATTGTCAAAGTTAAAGAATAACAAAAATCGGATACTATAAAGTAGAGAAGATGGCTGTGTTTTTTAACTTTTGATAATTGATTTTTACGTACTTTTTAGCACTGAATCTGAAAACGATCTTCATTTTTAACCATCACGTTAGAATTTTTTTGCAAATCGTAAATATATAAGTTAAAATATAGCAAAAAAATCTCATATTATAAAATATATGTAAAACTTTTTTATTTTATTTTACTTTATTCAATATTTTTGCTTATCCTGGGATTATTACAGCTAAATATCTGAGTGATCCGATGAGAAGGGGGGGGGGGGGGGAGGTTCGATTTTAACTTTGAACTTTTTAACTTTGAAATTTGCAATTTGCGAAATATCCTGATGTGATGTTTAAAAATGAAGATCCTTTTCAGATTCAGCGGTAAAAAATACATAAAAATCAATCTTTAAAAGTTAAAAACAGAACAATCACATCAATTTTATAGTATCAAATTTTCGAAATTTTTCTTTTTTTAACTTTAAAATTTACGTGAAAATCTTTATATGATGGTACAAAATGAAGGACAATTTCGGATTCAGCGGTATAGAATACATAAGAATCAATTATCAAAAGCTAAAAACCATGACATAACCCAACTTTTGCAGTCTAGTGTAATCTAATAATATTTTAAAATACGTAGTGGAGGTAGGGGAGGGGTGATACATTGACAATTTTTCTCAACAAATGGCATTAACAGCCATTGTAACAGATATAAAGTATTCTTTTATTAGCAGAGGTCATCATTAGCTGGACTTAGCAGTGAAGAACTGACAACGTTTTTTTTTTTTTTTTTTTTTTTTTTTTTTTTAATTTTGAAGACTTTTGGAATGTCAATGTAATTTTTTTTTAAATATTGATTTTCTTTCATAACTCTTTTAATTGTGAAGGTAATATCTTGTAATTTTTTTTTTATTTGTAACGTACATTGTTAGGGTGAGTTTTACCAGAAAGCAGATTGGCATTTTGCAACTGCATTTATACAAAGTGATTGAAAATCGAATAAGGCATGATAGGGAGAAATGATACATTAGTGCTAGGGAGAAATGATACACTTGTATATTTGAAATGTAATAGTTTTTTTTAAGTTGTAAACTAATATAGGACTGTAATATACATTATAGTTTTACAGCAAGAGCTACTGAAATTGGTAAGGAAGAACAAAGATACTATTTATAGACATTATGTAGGTTACATAGAAAAGCAGTGCGATGATAAATGGTTAGTTCATTTTGCTCGTCATGTAGAAGGAAAAAGGTTTAAATGGCCTGAAAAGGAAGATGTTTCTATAATTGACGAAGGGCAAATAAAAAAAAAAAAAACATTAAATCCACCCGATTTTATTTACCAAAATGATAGATTTTTTAGTTTTTCTTTTAACCATTTCAAGGGTGGTGGTATGTTTATGAAACCACCTAATTTTAATTCCCAACCGCCACATTGGCACCAGCATTTTGTAAAATATTTTCTATTTAATATGAATGTGAAATATAGCCCTTTTCTTATTTCCAATTATATCTGTTGGTAAATTCCGGTGCCATTCATTTATTCAACACTTTAGCATAGAAAATGCTTTGACCTGAAAGGATTAAAAAAAAATCTTTACTGTGCTAAATTTATGTTAAACTGTTTGCAAATCAGCAATGTTCACTTCATTTTTTCTTGCAGCAAGATCTCTAGGGGTTTCTTTTTTTTTCATTATTTATTTTTTTAAAAGTGTGTTAATAGAATTGTTTAAATATTTTTGTAAAAAACATTTCTGAAACAAAAATGTCTCAATGTCATTTCTTTTTTAATTTTACTCTACACAATAATTTACACAATCTACACAATAATTACACAATAATTTTCTATTTCAAGATTTATCATAAAAAAACTGTATGACACATAAATTGAATTGTCTGCATTTTTTTTTTTCAATTTACATAACAATGTATCAAACCTCCCTTGCTAGTGTATCAATCCTCTCCAGCAATGGGAAGATTTGATACAGTAGTAACCATTCACAATAATTGGAATATATTTTTTGAATGATTATTTTTTAAATTCACAATATTTTTAATAAATGAATTAATGGTCACTTTATAAGAAAACACGAAAAATTTGTTTACAAATAAGTTTCTAAGGTTTGTAAAAAATTAGTAAAAAAAAAGATGTATCATATCTCCCCTACCTCCCCTATCATTTTGTAAAGAATTGAGGCTGTTAATTTAGCATCATCTTATTTAACAAAAATTCTGTTTTTTTCTTTTTTCTTTAATGTTTATTACAAATTGTATATTTTGCATTAATATGTCAGAGTGATTAAAGATTTCAAATTTATATTGCAATGTTAATTTAACTCTAAATCATTTTTTTTTAAATATATCTGACGAAATTATATTCCGACTAAATTTGTGAATGACACCCAATTTGCAGCAAAAAACATCCCCCAACTTTAAACTGCTATTACTCGGTCAATTTTAATCGTAGGATAACGGGACTTTTTTTGTATTACTTGTCAGTGTAAAAGGAAAATTTTACTAAATATAACTTATAGGACCGGGGGACCGTATAAAAATTGAAATTTTGTATTTTTTTTTTTAAGAAATGTTTTTATTGACCCAAATCGCTTTTAAAATATTTCTTTACCTCATTTAAATCAATTTTGCAATTGGAACTACATGTCTATGACTAACGGTTTAAAATTTAGCCATTGGACACCGTTGAGAGTGGACACCCTGTATAAATGTCATTGATAAGTTTCATAACATTTGTAATGCATAATATTGTATGTTTAAGTGAGATTATTTTCGCTGAATAAATATTAAATATCATATTTGGTGTAAATTAACTGAAAGTGCTTTCTATTAATACATTCCTTGTGTTTTTGAATGGAACTACTTTTTTTTTTATAATGTTTAGTTTATTGAAATAAGAACCTATAAATCTGCTAAAAACAAATTTAAAAAAAATAAAAAAAGCCCGGCTCAAAAAAGAGGAAAATTGTGGCTAAAAAATTGTGTGATATCAAATTTCCAAGCTGATATCATATTACTTATTTAACTTCTTCCATTAATTAGCTTACCATATGTAAATAAAGTGCCTAAGTATATGTTGATGGAAATCCTTTTCTCGGTACTAAATACATTATAACGTGTTTCTCAAAATTTAGATTTTAAAAATTATGCATGGTGGGCTTTGATGTCCACCTTTCCACATTTTCAGAAATTTTCAAGCACCAAAGTCCACAGTTACAATCTGAAGTTTGAAATTTTTACTAAAGGTAACATTTTACGCCTTTTCTTTGTATATATTTATTTTTAAGCTAGCCGCCAAACCCATCATGCATATATATTTTTTAATTTGAAATTTGAGAAACGACTTATGATATATTTAGTACAGGAGAAAAATATATCTATCAACATATAAGTACGTAGGCACCTGATTTACATATGGTAACTTAGCTAATAGAAAATGTTAAATAAGTACCATAATATCAGCTTAGAAATTTGATATCACACCATTTTCTAGCCACAACTAATTTTAGCTCTGTTTTCTTTTTTCTTATTTTGAAAAAGTTTTTTTTTAGTAGATAGCATTTATTTTAATCACAAGGCTTTATCTGAAACACCTAGAATTTTTAATTATATTAAATAAATTTTCAAAAAATGCTTACCCTTTCCTCCCCTTCTTTCTGCAGGTTCATACTTTATTTCGGCTTTATGCTTACTAAGAAACAGTTAAATTTCAAATTTACATTAGTCTGTAGGCTGAAACTTAATAACACTTCTTAGACTTAGAATGCATCTTTTTAATACTTAAAAATATTTCACTTTCTAATAAAAAATATAAATAGCAAAAAGTGCATTTTGTTAAAAATAATATAGGTTGAAAAAACTCACTTTATTTTCACTAGATTTCAGAAGTAAACCGTTTACGAAATAACGTTTTAAGTCTTAACAAGTAGTTTTTCTAATTAAGGCAAATATAATTTTTTTAAATTGCATACTAAATATAGTACATCCCCAATTCCCCCGTTTCTTTGCCAGCTCAAATTTTATCCAAGCCCTACATGCACTTATAATATATTTACTATAATTTCAACTTATGTTTACTAAGACTCAATTAAATTTCAAAGCTACATTCGTTTGTATATTAATACAAGATAACTTTTGATTGATTTATAATTTATCATTTCAATAGAAAAATACAGTCGAACCCGGTTAAGACGCGTTTCAAGGGAGTGGACAAAAGTCGCGTATTAAGCGGGATCGCGTATTAAACGTGATTTGTATAATGTTTCAGGAACTGGGCTTATTTATATATTTAATCGTCTAAATAAACTTTAGAGCTTTCATTTATCTGCTTAGGGTCGAAAATTGTGTCTTTTACGTGTATATAGATCAAAATTTAATTGTATTTCTCTTTAACTCATTGTTTCTTTTTATAGAACCAACTGGAATAATAACGAAAATTAAATATGGATTCCAACATGGATTTATTGTTGACAAATACGCTGCAACAAAAAATAATTTTCCGACTAGTCTGATTTTTTTAACAGAGAGAAAAAATATTAACTCTTCGAATCACAACCCAGTTTTTAAAATCATGTTTAGTTTTTATAATAAGGAGTACCATTAAAATCTGTCCTTCTTTTTAGCGTAATAAAAAACTATCCTTATTTATCTTTGTGTAAAAAAATATTGTTTCCATAGCAAAAAGTAAAGGAAACATAGAAAACATAAAAGAATTGTAATTATCCAACCGCAATCGTATTTGTTTAATCTTAACGAGTTACATGTTTTGTTGCCTATAACATACATTATAAAACATAGTAGTGATATAACGTACACTTAAAACCTCACTAACAACAGGTATGATCATCTCTAATCGTAATAATTTTTATGATGTGTCTGAAAAACCTGAATTCATCTATATTTCTGTACTACAGTAAAAGTATACACGAAGCGCGAGGCAAAGAATGTTAGGAGGCGGGATCAAAGAAAGATTGCAGTTTTGCTAATTTATTTGGTTTTTGTTTTATTCAAATATCTACCACTATTTCCGGTTAGTAATTTTCACCTTAATTAATATCTTATTAAACAAAGTAAATAATACTATTCGGAAAGTGTTTTTTTATCTGTATAAAAAATCCACTAAATTGGCAACAGTGAATTCGCGTCTTAAGCGAGATTTTTTTCCTCACGGACCGAAAATTTATCGCGTATTAAGCGGGATCGCGTAATAACCGTTCGCGTATTAAACGTGATATTTTTACATTAACCTTATGGGCGGTGTTCAAGGGATCGGAAAAAATCCGCGTATTAAGCGGGATCGCGTATTAACCGTGAGCGTCTTAACCGGGTTCGACTGTATTTCACTTTATTATAAAGGATATAAATAACAACAAGTACATTTTTTATCTATATAGATTGAGTTAACCACTTTATTTTCGGTTGCTTTTAGAAGTAAACGTGTTACACGAAATATCGTTTTAAGACTTTATCTGAAACACCTGTAGATGTTTTAATTAAACTATATAAACTTAAATAAAAACGCATAATAAATTTCGTACCTCTCCCCCCTACACCCACATACACTTCTGTCAGTTTATACTTTATTCAGACGATACATACACTTACAATATACTTCCCAAGAATAAGTTAAAACTCATTTTTACATTAGTTTTTAGATTAATGTATGAGAACGCTACATACATTTTTAATCCAACGTTTCGATACTTTAGAATATTTTATTTTATTACAAACAATATAATTCACAAAAATTACATTTTTTACCTGTGTAAGTTAAAATACCCAGTCTAGTTTCACTTGTTTTAGAAGAAAGCTTGTTAAGAAATACTGATTTAAAGGTTAATCAGATGAAAGAATAAGGTTTAATAGAATAATAGGTAACAGATTTAATAGAAATATTACTTAAATTATTTAACAATTTAAACTACTACGATATTTTATTTAGATAAAATTAAAATCAAATATTTAATCAACATCTATTAAGCAATATTAAGCATCATCTTAGTCATAACGATATTCTATAGAAAATAGTACGCAGTCGTTTGACGGTTTATCTGCGTTTAATTTTAGAGTTAATTAACAGTATTTTGCTCATTAAGGTTTGAAAATTTATTTCTTTAACTGAACTTTATAAATCACATAGTTTAGGGAATTAGAAGTCCAAAATATCAATCCTTACATTTTTTTCTGTTCATTATTAAAGTCTCTATGTTTTACGAAGAATTGAAAATATCGAATTTAAGTATCTCGATGTTTTAAAAAAATTCTATATCTCTATTTATGTTTCACATTAAAATGAGTGTGGTATCAAATTATAGAATGTGTTCGTTAGTTTCTTCTACTTTTAGTTTCATGTTTATACGATGTTTGGTACCTTTGATATTTGGTATTTTGCACTGGCATGTTTGCTCGATTTAACATTGAGAAGTTGGCTTCGGTATAATAAGCAGTAGCGATCTGATGTTGTGTTCATGATATTTATTTGTTTAGAAGGCTTTTTTTTTTTTTACAGTTTGGCATGGCAGAACGACCCTTCTGCTTGTTAACAGATACAGTATTTTTAGAATAATACAAATATTTTAGGATAACATATATTTTAGAAGACTAGATACGCATTGTTTAGAATAAGATGGATATTTCAGAATAGCAGATATTTTAGAATAATAGATATTAAAGAGCTGAAAATGTAAATAGCTTTAGATCACTAAATTACATTAGTCAGTGCATTTGCATTTTAGATTTTTTTCATATGTAATATTATATGCATCAGATTTCCTTAAAAATGTCTGTTCTAATTTAGATTTATAATTCGAAAACTAGCAGAATTTACAAGAAAATAACTTAAACGTGAGACTTAGAGGAAACTTTCTATGCGGAATTTTTTTCCTTAATAGCATTATTCAGGACGAAACAACGTAGGTCAACAAAAGTCAATAATTTAAAATCCTGGTGTGATTTTAAAGAAATACTTTTCTAGTTCTGTATAAATATGCAATAAATTTAAATTTAATGTATTAAATTTAATTAAGTAGCATATGTAGCAATTTTCCGTTGGATAAAATGATACTATTGATGATGTTTAGTTTAGATAAAATCTTTTATTGAGTTTTTTTTAATTGTTTTTGTTATATTTAGATTTTTCATGAGTGAATTCAAGAATTATAAACTATAATTTATTTGATAATAATCCTAATTGTTGTTTTATAAATAATTATTCACGAAATAAATTTACGCAAAATATTATTTCCGTGTAATAGTTTTAAATATAATTCTAAATTTACTAAATAAGACAAAAAAAAATAAAATGTTAAAGACTTTTTTATATAAAATAATTTTACCATCAGTACCGTTTTACTCTATTATTACGCTATAACTACTATTTTAAATTTAATAAAAGAAATTTAGATTAATTGAATAAATTAATTAATACTCTAAAAACGTTTCTGTAAAATTACACCTGGTTTCATATTACTGACATTTGTTGATCTACGATTTATGAAAAATTATTGAAAAATTATTTTAAGTTCTAAAAGGGCTTTAAAAGAGAAAGTTTCTCCTGAGTCTCACGCTATATGTAATTTTGTTTTAATCCCAGTTAGTTTTCATATTACAATTGTAAATTACAAGAGATATCGTTAAGAGAATCCGATTCATATAATATTAATATAGTAACGATCGAACCTATCGAAAATACAAATGAACTGACCAATCTAATATGAAACTCTAAATGCATTTTCATTTACAGCTCGCTATTATCTGTTATGTTGTACTACTTAATGTTGTAATAGTCTATAAAATGTTTAAATGAAAGAAATGCTAATTTCCATAGAATTAAACGGATATTGGAATTCTGTCTCATCTTATTATGAGCTGGAATTTAGAAAGTTTACGTAAGAATGAACGCATGGTTGGAAATGTTTATTTCACGAGCTTCATTTCAATACAGATGAGATGAATAGTTTTAACAAGAATTTTCCTATCACCATACTGGTATATGTACTTTCTCAATTTTATGAATAGAAATGTTCTCAGGAGAACGTCCTATTTTCCTCTCAATGTTTTCCGTACTTACTCGAATTGAGACATCAGATGTTAAAAACTTATAATCATGATATAAAAACATTAAATAAAAAAAGATAATTTAAAAAATGAACTATTTTTTACAAACATTTTCAGCAGAATTAAATTCAGATTTAGTCGAGGTTTTTTTAGAATAGGGATTTCTGTATTACTAGGGTAATGGAGGGGATCCGTGGTTGATCAGCACGGGCCCGGGCCGAGCGCCGGTCCCAGTCAGAAAAAGAAAGACAGTTTTCAAAATGGCTCAGGCCATGCCGGCAGAATAAATGCATTTTTTTAACGGTTATGTCCGGCCTATAAAAAGAATAAACTGGCAAAGCAGATTAAAAATTTAACCGGGCAAGCTGCGCCGTTAAAAAAATTAAGCGTGCAGACAGGGCCGATATAAAAAAATAAAAAGGGATGGGACTAAAGCAACAAATTGTAAACAGTTTTCAATGGAAATGGGTGTGTCGGGAATAGGTTATAAATGTGCTCCATGAGCCGATGCTAATGCTAGTTTGGCAACATGAGTACACAAACGTGACATGTCCAAAATAGAGATCTGCAACGGGCAGTTACATCGTGTCTGAGCACAGGCACATTTTATCTCAACAGACTTGAGCTGAGTCAAGCTCCAGTTAAAACCTTTTTCTATATGCTCGGAAGGCCGCACCTGTACTTAATTGTTCTTAGGACGTGTCAAGCAGACAATTGTATTTGTAAAAATAATAGTGACAATGAACTTTTGTTAACGGAATCCTAGGTAATATTCTTTAATAATTTACAAAGATTTTTTTTAAGATCTGCATTTTCATTATACAGCTTCAAAGGTTATGATGTTTTTAACCATAATTTTTTCATTTATTTTAAACTACATATTCTTTTTAATGAGTCTTTATCTGAATGTAATAGTCTAAAGTCTAAGTATTCATTAATGTTGCTATTCTGTAATCTATGGCTTGCGGAATAGTCTGAAATATACTGTAAAACTTTTCTTAAATATGTATGCAGTATTCTTTAAAAAATCTTAATTGTATAATAAGAAAATTAGGAATTTTTTTAGAAATTGAGGACTGTCCGTGTTGAGAACTGCGTAAATATAACCAGGCGTGGAAATTTCTGCACGTGCAGACCTTTACCGTCGAATTTGTATGTACAGACTTGCACTTTTAGACCATTAATATGTAAAAAATCGGAAATATCAAGATAACATTGTAACATTTTTATGCTCCAAGAGAAAAAAAAATGACACCATCTCCTTAATTCACTTACATACTCTAAGGCAAGACCTGCGCTTTGCCACAGAACTATAGCTATCGCCGTTCTGATGTTAATAAGGGTGGATCGGACTTAAGTTGACACCCTGTATGATGTGTAATGGAATCAATTGAGGAACTTTAAAGTCCAAAAAGTTCCAAATTAATTAACATCGACACATAAAACATGATAGGCGAATACTCCAAATGAAGCATCGCTGATCAGTTTATCATTAGACGATACAAACGCAAACTTCGTTTTATAAGCTCCTATTTTTCTTTTTGTACACTTTTTACAAGAAATATCACAGAATATCTTGATATACTGACATCAGCGCTTAAGCAGTTTCAAGGAAAAGGAACTGCATAAGGGATATTAAGAAAAGTATGTATTAAGATTTAAGTTAAATATCACAAATTTACATTGCAAAAATATTTTTGCCAATTTTATCTCTTTTTAATATAATGTTTATTGCTGGATTTAAAAATTCCAATAAAAATAGTGTGCCACGTACAAATTTTTGCATACGTTTTGGTGTTTTCATATACACAAAGAAATGTACTCCACATCAAGAAATGGACCTAATTAACTGAAAAAAGTATCATTTTTGCATATGTAAAATAGAGGGTATTCGGGCTGAAGTATTTAAACATTCAATTACAAGTAAACGGTCGCAGCTGTTAATGTTTTTCACATAGGATATCATTGTGTGGTCACAGACTTCTTTATAGACCGGGAGGCGGTAACACAGACAAACACCTCATCGAGTTCACGGCTGGAATTCCAGAATTAGTTAAAACTCGATTCACATATTAAAACGCAATCGGTCTGCCATGTCCTATTTTCCCGGAAAACACCTGAAAACACCATTTTTGCGGTTGATTCGTACGTTTATCATTTTGTTTTCCTGCTTTCAGTCCTCCATGGTTTCATACCTTTGAGTGAAGAAAACACAATGGTATACCTGCGAGTCAACAGTTAAAATCGGGTTTTTAAGTGTTTTCCACCAAGTTATGACTTGGCATACCGATTGCGTTTTAATATGCGAATCGAGTTTTAACTAATTCTGGAATTTCAGCCGTGAACTCATAAAGGTGTTTGTCTGTGTTGCCGTCTCCATGTCTGTTAATATACTTCCTTGTCTTAATACAAAATATCACAAACATATGATGAATTTTAAATCCAGCTTTCAGGCGCGAAAAAGATTGATCAAGACCTCCTCCGGATCGAATGCGCACCCATTCATACTTTGCGCGGAACTGAAAGACGGCGCAATTACTAATCATGCCATGGATCAATAGAAGGACATCAACTTATTTCTGAAGCAATCAATGACATTCAAACGATCACATACGTGTGGTGACATTTGTGTATCCTTATTGGATAAATAATTTCACCCTGGGGTTGAAGGAGGCAAATTTCAAATGTTTTCATACAGAATATTGTAATGTCATTAAAAATACGCCACGCTACTACACATTAGGTCATCTGTAATATAGGGAGTGTGTTAAAATTCAATTGCAATATCTGCACCGAACGGACAAACAAGGCAAGTTAAATAAAAGCTTGCAAAAATACAGTATAATGATTATTTACAGTATAATGATATTACAGTATAATGATTATCAAGTTTTTATTTAAAAAATAATTTATCCATGATAAAGAAGATCCTATCCTCAATTTTTTAAATGTATCTTAAGTATCGTCCATAAGTAATAGCGAGTCAATTGAAGAGTATATTTTAAAGTTTTTGCATTTTGTACATACTGATATATTGAAAAATAAAAAACTGCGAAAAATGAATTTAAATTTTGCAACCCTGAGGGAAAGGAAGCGAAGTGTATGCAGTAAAAAAACATTCACATATTTTTAACTATCGAATATTTAGTTATTGCACGAGACTGTGCTGTACTTTTACATGAAAATATATTACAACTGCTTAGATTCATTTAGAGAAAAAAAAATTGGAAAATTGATATTTTTGTCATTTTTCGCCAAATGAAAGGTACCCAGTCCTTTTAACACTTTGTATCACCGCATTGCATATCTGCAATATACTCGAAAGTCAATGTTACTTATAAAGTAGGTTTTAAAAGATGATTTTATTTATTGCTGCTTTCTCCCAAAACAATTGTTAATATAAATTGTTCACATAATTCTTAACGGACGGTGATACGGTGTTAATTTTTCAAGCCAAAATTTTATTTATCTTTTGGGCAGTTTTGCATAGTTATTGAAAAATGAGTAAATTTTGTAAAATTGTAAGGAGTAGAGGTTCCATAAATAGCTTATTTACAAAGGTAAGGTCATGTACTTTACAACATATTATTAAAAAAAAATTGACAAAAAGGTCTAGCCAGATAAGCATAGCGAAATGGCCCCCACGGCCGATGTCTGAAATAACATGTGTGGTAATAAGGCTTTTAACATGATATAACAATATAGAGTGTTTTTAACCCCTAACCTTGAACTGTCCTTGAAATAATCGGGGAAGTATGCGCCAGCGCTACTATTTTTCAAATATGTTCTTCTCAAAAAGTGCAAAAGTTAAAAAAAATGAAACCAACGCCAATTATTGAAGAATATATTAGTTCACATTTTTTTTTCACATTTTTACACAAATTTCAACATAGAAAAATAAACAAAAATATTTAAAAAAAATTATCAATGTAGTAATTTTATATTTACACCAACCAAAAAATTACACAATAATGCGCAAAATATGCGCTTTTAAGAAAAACAATTCCATTAAAATCGGAGATGCGCTTTTTGAGTTATAACGAAAATAATGATAGCAACTTGCTAAAATATTCGTAACTTTCCCTGTTTGTATTTGCAGAAATACGCTGTTATCAATACATTGGTCAATTCGTGACATTTCCATGGGCAGGATTCGCAGTGCGTCACAATAAGAAAATACTTCCATACATACAACTTCTCTATAGGTTTGTTTCGTGTTTGTAAAAATTCTGTTATTTTGGTCTACGACGCATCCTTCTCGCTTAATAATATAAAGTCGATAGTCTAGTCGATTGTGCAGGTGAAGCTGAATTGGGGCTGTAAATATATAAGGTTATCAACGTTTTGGCAATTTCAGACCCCCTACCAACATTCCGATGTCATACGTTATCATTTCCCGACCCCCCCCCCCCCTCTACCTAATAATATCGTTATAAGTGTCTAAAAATTCTTTTTATTTTTAAATTTTTTTTTTTTTTATATATATATACGTTTGCAGTGATATACAGATATGATTGTGCATTTTTTATTCGCATATTTTACTGATTTGAATGAAGAGAAGAAATTCATAAAACATACATAAGAAACATAAGAAACATAAGAAATAACATTTTAAAGAAATATTATTTATTATTTTTTTTAATAATAGCTCTTTGTTGCATAATGCATCGAACAGTATTGTCTTCTTGCTCTTCCAAGTTGAGCGAGCTAAACTGAATTTCTTGTAAATAAAACAGGTGGACAACATTCTTCTCCATCTTTTACTAGCAAAAGTTTCATTTCGATTCTGGTTTCTCTAACAACGAATTATATATGAATATGGTAGGAAAATATTAATGACAAATGTTGGGTATTCCATATTTTGGAATGAAATGATTTTATAATCATCCAATGGTTTTAATAATAACTTTGTATTTTCATAAAAATAAGAAAACAGACTAAAAAATGTTTAAGATAACAGATGTAAAGAAAAAATTAACAAAAAAGTAAATTTTGGTTTCATTAAAAATGATAATGATATCAAATGACAAAACCCCTCCCCGTACAGATATCTTCCGATGTCAAGTGCCAGACACCCACCGCCCCTCCCACACACACACCCCTAAAGTGATACGTTATATACCGGGTGAGTAAAAAGTCCGTATAAACTTTAAAAACTCATAAAAACCAAAAGAATAACCGAAATGAAAAAGGGTTTTCAGGATTAGGATCTATAAATCACGGGAAATTTTTAAAAACAGAAAAAAAAAAAAAAAAAAAAACACCCGACAGATGCGCTGGTTCGTGCGATTTTGGTGGAAATATGCAAATGAGACGGTTATAAGAACTTGCGCTCCTAATCTAGAACTAGTTCACCGTTGTGTGCCGTGTACGTGACCAAGGATGCTGGGTGCAAATAATAAAGCTTTACTAATGAAGTAATTTTACATGAACCAGGAATCGGCGACCATTGCTTTGCGTAAATTCCGAGTTCAGAAGAATGTGAGGACTGGAAAATGGCCTTTAACAGCGACAGGCCTCATAAAGCTTGTCCGGCGGTTTGAGGAAACCGAAACGCTGGAGGATTGTGTAAGATCCGGACGTCCATGTTTAATGAAGGCACGGTCGCCGCGTGTTGCAACCGAAATGGAAGCGTTAGCGTCTGATTCAGTGGCGGGAACGAGCAGTGCTCGTGAAGCTGCCAGACACTTGGGATTACCACAATCCTCGGTACCCAATATTCTTCATGAAATACTTGATCTGTATCCATACAGATTACAGTCGTGCCATGAACTTTTACCAGAGGATACTGTACAGAGGGAGCATTTGCGAGGTGGGATTTCTCCAAAATCGAACAGAACACTACCTGGATTTTTATCATCTTCTGGACAGATGAAGCTCATTTTTTTGCTTCATGGCGAAGTTAATACCCATAACTGTCGCATCTGGTCGACGTCTAATCCATATGAGTACACCCAAAACCCGATGTATTCCCCAAAAGTGACTGTGTGGTGTGGATTCACAAGTTCGTTCAACATAGGACCTATCTTCTTTGAAACGCAGTGCCCAATAAAAGGGTGGAAAACGGCTACGGTGAATGCTCAGCGTTATTTAATGCATTTGCATGAGAAGGTCATGCCATGTTTGCGTGAAAGAGATGCGCTTTCTATCGTCACGTTTATGCAAGATGGAGCCCCTTTTCACATTGCTACTCCTGCCAAGGAATTCCTTCAACAGACGTTCGGGGAAGGCAAAATCATTAGCAGGGTTTTCAGGTTCCCATGGCCTCCTCGGTCTCCAGATTTGACACCGGCAGATTTCTGGTTATGGAAGTATTTGAAATCCCGGGTGTATCGATTAGGTCCGTCTAATCTGTTGGAACTTAAAGATGCGATCCGCCAAGAGGTGTCATGTGTGTATCCAGGCTTGCTACACTCTGCCGTTGATGGATTTGTGACTCGTCTGCAATGTGTTATCACCTGTTGTTGTGGTTATGTGAAACACCTAGAGCTGTAACAAACGATTTGAAGTCATTCTCTTCGTTATTTGCGTAACTTTTCTTTGTTTTGAGTGTGTCAGTGTCACCTATTGGTTGTTTTTTGAGTTTTTTTTTTTTTTCTTGTCTTAAAAGAATTTCCGATCCCTATAGATGATAACCCTGCAAACCATTTTTTATTTCGAATATTTCCCTCGTTTTTATGAATTTTTAGAGTTTCTACGGATTTTTGCCCACCCGGTATGTACACTGTACAGCCGCATAGCCTTCTTCTATCTGAAAATAATGATAGCTAAATGTTACCATTTTGTTTGTCAGTTCTTGATATTATTTCGCGAGAAGGATGCGCAGTCCACCAAAATAACAGAATATTTACAAGCGCGAAATAAACCTAGTATAGAGGAGTGGTATGTATGGAAATATTCTCTTATTTTGGCGCAATGTGCATCCTTCCAAAGTGGAAATATCACGAATCGAGCAATGTAACGATAGCAGCTTATTTCTTCAATTAGAGACATTTTTGTTACATTCATTTATTTTTGTTATAACTCAAAAAGTGCATCTTTGATTTTAATGAATTTTTTTTTCTTAAAAGTACTTGCTTTGAGCCTTGCTCTGTAATTTTTTTGGTTGGTGTAAATATAAAATTTCTACATTAATATTTTTTTTTATATTTTTGTTTATTTTTCTATGTTAAAATTTGTGTAAAAATGTAAAAAATATATATAATGTGAATTAATATATTCTTCAATAATTGGCGTTGGTTTCATTTTTTTTTAACTTTTGTACTTTTTGACAAAAACGCATTGGAAAAATAGTAGCGCCGGCGCATACTTCCCCTACTATCCCAAGGACAGTTCAAGGTCAGAGGCTAAAAACACTCTATATTGTATTCCCATGCTGAACCTTATTACCACACATGTTATTTCAGACATCGGACGTGGGGGCCATTTCGCTATGCTTATCTGGCTAGACCCTTTATGAGAAGTGTGTAATTATCTGTTTATTGCAGATCTGAAAAAGCACCTTTTAGTCAATATTTTTTTGTTTTTGTATTCTATTTTTTTAATGCTTAAAATGATGTAATATAACATTTGAATAAACATTTTTCAAATCGGAATTGTTGAGTCAGAAAAGGTTAATAAAACCAATATTACAGAAAACTGCATTTGCGGATTTATGTTCCGTTAATACAAATACTGAAGCAATCTCTAATAACTTGAAATAAATTTCTCAATTTCCTTGAAAACCGTATGTGGAATATGCATTAGTGTAACCATACTCCATTATGATATTATTATTAAAAAATCATTACTTGATTGTCAACTTTGCATTTAATAAAAGTATAGTCTAAAGTTACAGTGAAATGCTGCTTTAAAAATATTAAAATTCATGATTTAGAGACCTGGCTACACTCTTATAAAGGGACTCTAATTTTGTGAGTGAGAACTTCCTGTTGATGTTAACCTGTGTGTTTAAAAATGACCTTTAACCTTCGTTTTACTTACATTTTCTGAAGTGAGTTTGGGGCTCTCGGAATAGTTTGTGATTTTTGCTGTAGTTTTATGCTAATTATGGTATTCCTGTCAATCTACAGAGAATAAAAGCGGGATAGAAAATTCGCATGTGTAGCTCTTGGCTCGAGAACTGCCTCCGAGAGTATTGCGATAACAGATCTTCTGTTTTTAACACTTTCCAACAAAGTTGAAAAGTGTTTATGACTTCGGTTTGTCTGCCCGTCTGCCCGTGCTCTAACTCTCGTAAATATACTCGAATCGTTCTGAAATTTTTGGATATTAGTAATTTCTATCATAGGTAATTCCCCATTTCTACCATTAGTAATTACCACCAATCCCTATTTCAAATGAAGTTTGTAGCATGTTTAGTTCATTTACAGGGACAGTCAAAAGTTTTCCGTTACATTACGGCCAATGGGAAAAAATTGTTTCAAATGATTTTTAATGGTGTTACACACTTTCACAAACGTCTAAAGACAGCACTCTCACAAAATGCACCATGCACCAAGTTTTGGTTTCTCGGAGGCGAAAACCGGTTTCCCCGCGGTAGGAAAGTGGAGTTACAGTATGAGCGCTCGCTGACAACGAGATGATCTCTTCGTTGGCTATGAATACTTTAAAACCTTCGTTTAAAAGCAGTTCATATGTATTGAAAATGTACTACATATTAACAAATAATGAATAAAGTGTTATCAGAATGTAGATTTATGCATTTTGAAAACATTTCGGAATTTTTTTTAGTAGTTTCTACAACTTCCCCTCCCCTTATTAATACTTCAAAATTAATATTTTATTGCTTTACTTTTTTATTTGTTCAGTTTGCACTGCCATGTGATTACGGACTTTTTTAAATGAGTTTAAAAAATGAAAATGAAAAACTATTAATACTATCATAAGTTAGTATTAGTACAAAATACGTAAATTACCAAAATAAGAGTTAACAAAAATTTAGATCATTTTTCCTTTTAAAATATTGACTTATGAATTAAAAATTAGGGAAATTCTCAAAACAGGGAAACAGACAAGCATTATACGGATTACCTGATATTTACGGAACTAATATGATAATGCAAATTATTCGAAAATAATGAGAACATAATATCAGTGGCACATTATAAGTGTCAAAACTTTAATATATGTGAAAAATATTGTAAATAAAATAAATAATTACTGTCATTATTATCATGCTTCTTGAATTATAATTCTATTTTCTTTATCGCTCTCATGTTGAAAATTAGATTAAATGTTAAAATTTGGAACCCTTTTTTTGAAAAAGACATATTTATCTTTATGGTGAAATAGGAAAAGCTGTTTGATTTCTTAGTACATAAATAAAAATACCAGCTATTTTCATACATTTACTAATGAAAATGATTTTAGGAACAGGTCAGGAATTAGTCATTATGGATTCAATAAATAATGACCTTTTCTGTAAACATTTTCGTAAGGGAGGGGGGGAGGGGACATATAATTTATTTTTTCTTTTCTCCATTTTAATTTTAACTATTTATTTATTTGTATATGTATATTATCTAATGTTTCCAATTTATCGAACTAGCTGTATATTTTGAAATTAAAGAAAGCTGTAAAATAAATTTTCATCAGAACACTTGTATGCAGGATCCACTTAAAGAATAGGAATATGCATGAAAAGCAGTTCCCCCAAAAATATTTTTAATAATAATTAACATAAATGTTTGATATTCACATATCTGTGGTGGTATTATGAAATATTGCAAACTCAATTTCGATGCATTGTGAAAGTTCTTATTTATTTACAACAATTTATTGGAATTTAAGGAAATTTCCTTCACAAAAAACTTAATTAGATTGAATAAAGTTAAGGTACTGCAGATCTGAATAAAAATATTTTTGTTCACATAAAACTTAATTAGATTGAATAAAGTTAAGGTACTGCAGATCTGAATAAAAATATTTCGTACAATTTATAATAAATGATAAGCTATTATACGTGTAAATATAAGAATAAAAAGTAATACACTTACATAGTGAATGCATTTAATTTTTATTAAAGTAGCCAATGAATGCAATAAAAAAGTTGAAGTCAGCCTATTGTGATAGCAGAGGCTCATTTCAATGTACCCCCCCCCCCCCCCCCCACCCATCCTCATTGTGTCCTTGTACAACTTAAAACAGCCTGATGGAATAAATACAGATTACTTTTAAATGTTGGAGTCTCAAATATTTGAAAATTGAAAAGGCTGCTCATATTACCATATGATAAAGTAGGGCGGGTGGAGCAGTACTACATCACGTTAAGAATGCAAATGAGTATTGTACCAAAAGAAGGCGATTTTAGTATCACATTGGTTATGGAAAACTCTTGAATAGAATTACCGAAACAGCTTTTCCGCATGCTCCTAAAATAAATTCACATTATCTATTAAATTGTTATGAATAAGCACATAATTTCATCATATTCATCACATAATTTTCTTTCACTTATCGACAATTAAAAGAAAATAAATAAAAGAAAAGTATTTCTAAAATTAAAATATTACATCTAAAAGCTTGGTTATTAATTTCCACAAGGTTCTAAAATGACTTAACTTTTACCCTATATTGTAGGTAATAAACATAAACAAATCTATCACTTTTCAAAAGAAAAGAAAGAAAGAAAAATCAATCTTTTAAAGAGAGGGTGGTTTTTTTTAATCCTCATTTAAGAAATTTATTCATTGAGATTTTCTTTATTTAACTCATAAACTCATGTTTAGAGAGTGGAAATGCTTCATGCTCGAAACACAAGCCTGCCGGCAGTTTTCGAAACTTTCATAACATAAAAATTAAAGCTTCACAATAAGAACATAAGATTTCTCAACACATTAATACTTGAGTGACGATAACCTTAACATTACATATGCGAGAGAAAGTATGCATTTAAAATATTTGCGTGAAATACGCACAGTAACGAAACGACAAAGTCCAAAAGCATGCGCAATAAAAAGCCAATGGTCGAAAAACGGAGGAAACCAGTCGGAGGAGCAATAGAAACAGAAACTTGTGCTTTGTGCGTTTTGTGAGGGTGCTGTCCCTAGACGTTAGTCACACTTTCCAACATAGTAAAATTGATATGCATTTATGAAGTCCACTAAAATATGCATTCTGTAGAATATGCGGTGCAAAGAATAGTTATTATTCATTTACAGGGTCACACAAAAGAATTCCGTTACATAATGCTATTGGGGGGGGGGGGGGATTGTTTGCAACGTATTTGAATTATGTTAAACTGTTTCATATATAATGAAATTGATATACGTCGCTGAGATTTAGTATAAGTTATTTAATGTATAATACGAAGTGCATAGCATTTACAGGGACACACAAAAGATTTCAGATACTATATTGTATCCGAATTACTGTATATTAGCATTGATTGCTCGAAATGCATTTTTAATTATTATGTGCGCTTTTAAGTTTCACTATATTTATGCATGCTATATAGTTTGCATAAATGCTATAGTTCATATACATTATACAGGGCTACAGGAAGGAATTCGTAAGGGTTACTGAGTATGAGCGTAAATTGCTTAAAGGTGGTTTTAAATGAGTTATGCATTTTTACGCTGAACTGAATTTAGTTTACTAAGAATTTTTTGTAACATATAGATAAAATGATGTACAGGGCCATGCAAAGAATATGATACATGGCCGTCTATGGATGATAATTTCTGAAAATGTGATTTCAGTAGTTTTAAGAGTGTTTTAGTTTGAATTAAATTTTAGCTAAATAGTGGTGTGTAATAATAGTACTAGGTAAACTACAGGAATGTACAAAAGTATTCAAGTATGTCTCCATCTATTAGTATAAATTGCTGAAAAAGAAATTTCAACCTGTTTTGCATTTTCTTGCTAAACTAAATTTCCTCATTATATAGTTTATATATCAACCTACAGATCAAATACAGGGATTTTTAAAAGAATTGGAATATATATTTGGCTATGGACGGTAACTGCTGAAATCAGTTTTTCAAATGTTTTATGCGGTTTATAAAATGTTTACTTAGTTTTCTTATTTATCATATTTCCCTAAATAACGAAGTTTTGTTAAAGCATTCAGAAAATGTTGGAAAGCGTTTCATAATCTATGCTTAACGCATGATTTTTGTTTCTTGTTTTAGATTGAAGCATGTCAATGTTTTGAGATTGAAGAGTGCTCTACGGGATGGGACGTGTTAAAAATTAGTTGAGTAGAAGCTGCAAATCATGGGTAGGATATAATTTTATCCACCATTCAGTAAAGCTTTCCAGCAACCACGGTTTGCTAGTTTTCGTGACATTTATACAGTTTATTGAACTTGTGAGCTAATTGATTACTTGAAGCGATAGTTGTGTTCGATCTCAAAGACATTTGTGGGTATCGTTTGAGCAGCCAGTCTTCTATATCTCTGTAAGACCAGAACTTACAATTGTGTACGTGATCCTAAAGAAAAAGAAAAAAACATTTTCCTCTTTTTTGCGATTTAAATCCTGCAACCGCTGAATTGCGGAGATCCTCCATTGGCATAACCTGACATCGGTATATATATATTTTTTTAATTTTTCAATCAAATATGATTCTATTAATTAGGGGAAACTACCAAAACTTTTCATTTCTACCAAAACATCCCGATCTTAAAGGGATATGAGGCATTCTCACAATCTTTTGACTTTCAAAGGAAAAAATCTGGTGAAATTAAACTTGCTTAAAAAACATTTTAATCCGATAGACGAATGCCAATGATTCAAAATAAAGAAAAAATGGTCAGCAGCGAACATTTTTTTATTTAACTGAGGTTTAAGTTAAACTTGCGAGTTTAATTTTCCTTACCGATTTACCCCTATAACTTTTACCTCTAAATTTTTACTTATAATGAATTTCCATGGTACCCACAGGACATTCAAATAAGAAATAATAACAATGTAATACTTTTAATACAGAATTTTGGTATAACATTGTCTTAAAGGGGTGTTAAAGAAGGGACGGTAAGGTAAAAAAGGGGGATGGTATTGGAAAAAAGGGACGAAATGGTAAAAAAAAGGGACGGTAAGGCTGGAACGGTAAGGAAAATTACCACCTATATTTGGCAAATCATGTTAAGACTCAATGATAGCCACAATGTTCATTGATTTTTAGAAACAGTTGTTAACATTGCATTAAATTAATTTTTTTATTATTTACCTCGAAAAGTGCAGGAATAAACCTTGGGGACGGTAAGACTACCAAAAAAGCCACGATCTTGAAATTGATATTTAAATGCTGATTTAACCTGGGAGAACTCGCGAGTGAGAATTTCTCTCACGGTGCCCAATTGCTTTTTTTTTTTTTTTACTTTACATTCGCTTAATATCATTTTTTTTTGCTTGGCTTAGTACTTTTACTCACAAATAAGTAAAATAATTGAAATAACATTTTAAAATTTTAATTAAAATGAAAAATGGTTTAAATAAGGGTCTTAAAAAAGTACGACGGTGAGAGAAAATCTCATGCAGCGAGTTCTCCCGGGTTAAATTCAGCAGTAAGTTTCCTGTCAAAGAATTTTAGACATTCTTTCTCTAGCATACTTCTGCATGAGAAAAAAATTAAAAATTCTGTGGTTGCATCTGAAGTGATTTTCTGTATAAGTTTAGCAAGAGGGACGGTAAGGATGAAAAACCCAGGGACAGAGTTCAAAAAATAATATCAACCGTAAAAATGTGTGCAGGTTAATTTTTTGCTACATATTTATATAAAACAATTGTTTCAGTTTCGGAAAAAGTTACATCGAATTACTTTTATTGAAACAATTTTATACAGACAGCTCCAAACTTAAAAATCAGCATCAGGGACACGGGACGGTATAGGAGTTTTCCTGGTATCTGGACCCCCAACATCGTCCAAAACTCATATATCTCGTTAATATTGTTACGCAATCATGCAATGGGATGTTCCCTAGTATATGAAATTAAAATAACACAAAAAAGTGTATTAAAATAAAAATTATTATTCAGTGACATGAAAGTCAAAAGATTGTGAGAAGGCCTCATATATGTAAGTTACATTTATAATTAATAACCGCCCATTTTTATATCATTCAGTGCCAATTTAAGGACTAGATTACTTTTAAGTGCAGAGTTGTGTAGGTTAAATTGAAAATATGCATCATTGTCCTTTCAGATTTTTATTTAACCCTTTATGTACTGAATTTTGAATTCATGAAAATGTTATCTTCTAAAGCATTTTCGTGAATTTTTGAAACTACATTAGATAATTTACATAATCATTTAATAAATTTTAGAATGATTTTGGAAGGATTGAAGGATTTAGAAAGATTAATTAAATTTGACTTTATAGGGATAATGTGCACTAGTTATAACCCCACTCAAATCTTTTATTTTAAATATTTTTCTTAATATTTTGTAGAATTAGGAAATGTACAAATATAATGTTCTTACAATAGAAATATAGAAATATTTCCGATTTGAAAATCCAGTCCCCCGCCCCCAACGCCCAGAAAGCTGAAAAGATGCAAAGGCAAAAGAAGTCATCCTTTTAAAAATATTTTTGTTTTGTGTAACCAATAATGCTTTTGGAACAAGAAAAATTAATGCATCTATAACTCATTCTAAACTGTATTACTACTAATCATATTAAACGAATTTTATAACAAGTTATTTTAATGGTACTTATAAGTACCGTCAGTAGCTAAAGGGTTAATTAAAGTCTTTTAAAACTGAAATCTGAATATACCTCAATTACAAGGTGCCAGCCTAATGTGGTTGTCACATAGAAACAAATTTTTAATTTTCCTGAAACAAGTGAACTAATGTGTATTTTATATTAATTATTGTAAGTGCATTTATATCGATTAAAAATCGATGTGAATAAAAATTTATATTTCAATCAAACATGATTTTATTTAGAACTCAGCTTTTGGTAAAGAAATAAGCTATTGAATATGAATGCTGCCTTTTTGATGTTGAAATGATATTAACCTCGTTACCATTTAATATTTAACATGGAATGAATAAAGAACAACTTCACTGAAACATCAATATTTTGTAGTGGAAGACACGCATTCTAGATCACACTATAAATGGTAATTTGAGTTAATGATAAACATTTGTGGTAAGTCTTTAACATTTTATAACCCGAAAAAACAATTTGGAAAAAGAAAATAATCATTTGTATAATCAATTCCATTTAAAGAAAATAAGCTAAATAAAGATATAAAATTATTTTTACTTAGTGGCGATAAAAAGTATTTACCAGAGGCAAAGAATATAAAAATGAACTCAGCCATTAATTTATTCTCTCCAGGTATCCGAAAGAAATCTCTTACAAATACTTACGCCAATATTTAATCAATCATCTGAAATGCAATTTACTTTACACAACAACTGTCCTGAAACTTCAATACTATGTAATGGAAGTTAAGCACTATGGAACATATAGAAAATGAGCTGAATGTTAACGATAGAAGTTTTTTTAAGTCTAACATTTTATATTTAAAGAAATGGAGTTTGAAAAACTATAGAAAGAATCAGTTTTATCATATAAAATATAATCTAAAACATTAAATTCAACGTAAATAAATAAATAAATAAATATTGTGCAAATGGTTTTCAAATATATTTACAAAAAGGTACACTGTTAAAAAATTTGCAGCATTCTGGCAGGTCATTCGACCGCTTTTTGAAAAAACGGTTTCATAACCATAATTTAACTATATTCTGACCATAAAATGGCCAATAATATGGTCAGAATAGTGTTAAAATTACGGTTGTGTAAACGTTTTCGGAAAAAACTGTCAAATGACCTGCCAAAATGCTGCAAATTTTTAACAGTGTACAGAAAATCAAAACGAATGCTGCCAGCTTTTGTGCTTTCAAGTTCTCAGGAAGACGACCTATGAAGAACTAAATACCTAATTAATACTAAATAGAGAATGTGTCCGGTTTATTATTAATTAAAGGAGGCACTAAATAGAACCTGTGTCAACCTTTAATAAATTAGCTTAATGTTTGACCTCGAGCTCGCCAGTTCAGCCACCATTTTTTTTTTTTTTTTTTTCAGAAATTCCGAGTTCATACCGAAAATTCAAAAACAGAAAAAAGAATTTTTAATGTACGTATTTACAAAATGATTTTCAGTAAATAAATTTTAAAAATACTGTTTGGAATTACTTGTCAAATTGACAACCCGGCTGGTACAACAACTGTCCTAAAACTTGAACATGTTGGAGTGCAATTTAAAAAGGTCTATAGTACATAGAAAAAAATGCTAATAAGACTTGATCATAAAGAAATATTTTTCACTTTTAATCATTTGTAATGCAACAATTACAAATTGAAAATGATTTCCTTTGTAATAGTATAATGAATTTTATCTTAAAAATAAACAATCCAAAAAATTAAGAGCAAAATAAATAAATATAATGTTATTCCCCAAATTGTGATGAAAAGTATTTAGAAGAGCTATAGGAAATTAAAATGAATTTAGACAATAATTTATTATTTTCAGGTCTTATGAAAAAATATCCGACAAATACTTGCGTCACATTTTATTCATTCTGCTCAAATGCAATTTCCTGATCACACCTACCCTCCAAGAACTTAAATATCTTATAGTGGAAATTAAGGAGAACTCTCTAGATTACACAAATAAACGGCCAAGTGCGAGTATTACTCGCGCTCAAAGGTTCCGTACAAAAAATATATGAATAGACGAACGTCTTTTTGCACGCTTTTTTCCCTACATATCATCCCTACAAGGTGCTAGCGGCATTGTGTAGGGATGATATGTAGGGAAAAAAGCGTGCAAAAAGACGCTCGTCTGACATTAGCCTAAAGGTTAATATCTCGACTAATTACAGACGATTTTTTTAAAATCATTATCAACAATGCTTTTATACTTCTGCTACTTAGGTACCTCAAGCGCTCCTCAACACTATTGCTGAAATAGATGGTGGGGGGGGGGGGGGGGGCACATATTTTAGTACTACATTTTCGACGATATCCTTGAAAATATAATACCTAAAATTAAAAGAAATGTATTTTTGAGTTCAGCGTTACGAAAGCTTTTACACGATACCCGACACAATATACGAAGAAAAAAAAAATTTCAAGTAACTTAATTAGCCCGTCTACATTTTTCCTAAATATTTTTCTGAATGTTTAATGATCTGTAAATATGTGGGTTAATAGCCTTTATTATTTCCACCAATTTGAACTTTGCACATTCCACAGTTTATGAGTAAAATGGCTGTGACAGATGGACATCGGAGTGATCTTATAGTAATTCCGTTTTTACTTTTTAAGTAAGGAACCGTAAAAATGGTAGTAATAGTTGGTCATAAATATATCCTTTGCGCCTTTAACATTTTATAGCTCAACAAATTCATTTTGACGTTTTTCTTTATTTTTATAATATTTTTTTTCTTTAAAAATAATCTACAAAATTAAAATAAATAAATAAATAAAGTTATTGACCTGAAGCCAGTAATTGTATTTTCTGAAAACAATAAAATAAAAATGAACCCAACAAGTAATTTATTTATTTCAGATCTCAGGGGGAAATATCTGACAAATATTTGCATCAACCTTTATTCATTCAGATGAAATACAATTCCGTTTTCGCAACTATTCTCCTGGAGCTTCAATATATTGCAGTGGAAGATAGGTATTCTAGATTACATAAAAAATGCTAATAAGTGTTGGTGAAAAACACCTCCCACTCTCTTGGAGCTTCAATATTTTGCGTGAAGTTAATCGTTCTAGATTACATAAAAATTGCTAATAAGAGTTGGTAAAAAACATTCTTATGGTCCTTTAACATTTTTTTAACGCTGCAAATCCAATTTCACATTTTTTATTTCTTTTTATAATATTTTTTTTTCTTTAAAAGATAATCTACAAAATTAGAAAAATAAATAAATAGTTATTGACCTGAAGCCCGTAAATGTATTCTCCTAAAGCACAAAAAATAAAAATGAACCCATCCAGCAATTTATTTATTTCAGATCTCAGGGAGAAATATCTTATAAATATTTTCGTCAACCATTAATCAATCAGATTAAATGCAATTCCGTTTTCGCAACTATTCTCCTGAAGCTTTAATATTTTGCAGTGGAACTTAGGCATTCTAGATTGCATAAAAAATGCTGTTAACCAATTTTAATAAATTTTTATTATTTTCTTCTTCTTTATAACATGAAAATTATATGAAATAATTGTCTATAAATGTCTTTATCTATTACCGAGAGATGGCACCATAAGATTGATATTTATTTGCTTAAATCATAGCTTTTTTTCGGTGTTTAAAGATTTTTAATTTTT
This sequence comes from Maratus speciosus, assembly GCA_963932465.1. Classification (NCBI taxonomy): domain Eukaryota; kingdom Metazoa; phylum Arthropoda; class Arachnida; order Araneae; family Salticidae; genus Maratus; species Maratus speciosus. The sequence goes on along the minus strand of OZ010787.1, from coordinate 503,593,260 downwards.
TGCGATAGCAAAATGTAAAAAGTAAGTTTATTTGTATTTTTTGTATCAAGGATCCAAATAAATAACTCATAATCTTAGCATGTAGACTTCTTTGAAATACGTATTTTTTTAAATTGCAAAATTACATGTTCAAGCCTATTTTTCAAGCATGTTTGTACCGTACAAAATATAGGGCGCTTGGCGCAAATGGGTACATATTTCTATTAAGCATTTAAGGCACAGTTATTTATGTAAAGTCCTTATCAAGATGATTTTGAAATAAAGTTTTTTTAGCCTCAAATACGATTATTCTTAATTTATTATTAATAATACTTATAATGTTATTACTCTCTGTAAAGAAATATATATATTTTAATAGTTCATAAAACTACTAATTATATTATATAATATACAATTTAAAAGCATAATATATATAGAAATTTAGACAAAACATATAATCAGTAAATAAATAAATAGAAATGCTTAATTCATCTTTAAAAAGTTAAACTTAAACTTACACTATGTGCAAAAACTACATAAAAGGTGAGACAATATTCAAAAAGATGTTAAATTATTTTAATACCCTAGTACTTTCCACTATAAAAACATAGTCTTCGTCAGAAAAATATAAGAAATATAAGAAATATAATTGTTATTAACGTCTAATTTTTCAAAACACGTAGATGGTGACAAAAGGAGTGAAAGTGGAAGTCAATTTTTAGATCCGGAAAACAATGGGAAAATAAAACATGGATATAGGGAAGTGGAATATTACTCGTTTTATGATTCTTTAAGGAAACTGAGCCAAATTCCGGGTATGTTGTAGGATAAAACGTCGTTGCAAACAGTAGTTTCTTTAGTAATAATTTCGATTGATTCGCGGATTATTAAATCAAGATAATTCTTTGAGGGATATATAATTTTTTCGTCTTCGAAATTAACTTGTATATTCTGCTTCTGGTTAAATCTTGACAGGGTTGTTGTAGGTCGGTTATACTTTAAATCTCTGAAGTGTTCTTTAATACGGACTTTAAGTTTACGTGAAGTCATTCCTATGTATTCGAGATAAATATTTTCTGTTTTCAGTGGAATTATATATACTCCAGAAACTTCATCTTTCGGGATCGGATCTATTTTGGCACTAATTAGATTTTTCAGTTTTGCTGGAGGAGTGGCAATTAAGTTTACGCCAAAGCGAAAAAGTGCATGTCTGAGTTTTTCGAAAAGTCCTGGTATGTACTTCATCTTGCAATATCTCATATTACTCCGTGGAGTTTTTGTATTTTCATATGGTTCTTTTGTGAGTTGATTAGCTTATCAATAATGCGTATTGGGAAACCATTCTCAGCTGCAATGTTTCAAATGGTATTTAATTCATTTTCAAGGTTTTTAATAGAGCAAACATTAAACACTCATCTTATATAAAAGTTGAACGGAGCAAGTTTGTAGTTAAAAGGTGATGTACTTTCAAAAGGAATGGTGCTGTTAGACTTATTTACTTTCCTGTAGACTGTGCGCTCAATTGTTAAGTTTGATAAATTTTTAATTAGCATTACGTCAAGAAATGATAACTCGTTATTATTTTCTATTTCGATGGTAAATTTTATGTTAGGGTCCATATTATTTATTCTGTTAAGAAATGCGTACAATTCAGATAAACCATGATCCCATACTATGAAAATGTCGTCCACATAGCGATACCATACTGACGGAGTTAAAACGTCGTCTGTCAAAATTCTTTCTTCAAATGGACGTAATTTGAATTCGGCTAAAATACATGAGATGGGGGAACCCATTGGTGCTTCTTTAGTCTGCTTATAAATCCTCTTATTAAAAATGAAAATATTATTTCCAGTTACTAGGTTAAGTCCAGATTTTACTGTGGTCTTCATTTCTGAGTTTAATGATGGCTTGTTATCAATAAAGTTATTAATGAGTAATTTTACTTCGTCAACGTCGATTGATGGGAAAAGTGAAATGATGTCAAAACTTGCTAAAACACTCTCTTTATTGAGCTTCAAATCCTTAATCCGGTTAATGAAATCAGTGGTCGACGTGAAACAATGGTTAGACGGGGGTAGAAAAAAGATCAGAAAAGGAACAAATGCTTTTTCAAGGAAATACTTTGGGCCTGCACAGTTTCCAACTATCGGCTTTAAAGGACAATTATTTTTATGGTCTTTTAGTCTCCCAAATAGTCTTGGATTCGTGGCGGTGTTTTTTACTTTCAATTTGCTTCTCATTATTTGTGGCCAACATCCTCAATTGATTAAAGCTTCAGTCTTACTCTGGATTTGGTTGTTCGGATCCTTGTTAAGTGTTGTGCACTCCATTTCTGCGATGCATGTTTCCATTTTTGCGATATAACCAATACGGTTCATTATTGCGATTTTATTTGTTTTGTCTGTCTGTATAATAATAATATTTTGATCTGCTTTAAGTCGATTAATTACCAGATTATTTTTATTTTTATTTTTAATACTTGATTTTGTAACGAATGCTTGCGCATTATTATACATAACACTTCTCGCAACATCTCTTTACTCTGGGTCTATTGACAGGGTAACTTTTTAACAATCCGCGATTATGCTTTTGGTGTTTACATTATTCTTAAACATAAATTTAGGACCTTTTACAAAAACTTCATCTTCCTTATTCGATATTTCTCTATTCGAAATATTAATATATGGTACGAGGTTTGCACTTATGATTTTCTGATTTCAAAATATTCAAATTACTGAATTTCTTTTGTATGGTTTTGTGCGCTGTCAAAATCTGGTGCTGGTAATGAACCTGCTAATGAATTATATAGTTAGAAAACTTTCACTGTAATCTGGTCAGTTAATTTATATTTTTGTCTAATGCATAGTTTTAGGTAGTTTACTTCAAATGCTTTCTTGAGAGTTTCGCAATGGTGACTTGCAAAATAATTTTGGCACTTTAAAAACCTCGGAACAAGATTCATAGCTTTACAGCTTTTTAAGAAACGCAGGTTTAAAAGTTCACGATCTAATCTAAGACGTTCATATTAGTATTTCTTACTTTTAAACTTTTAACTTTAGCATCCCATCCCAAAATGTTAGTCTTTGTATTGAAGAAACAATGCAAGATAATTTGGAGTTTTCGCCCTTAAAAAATATTTTATACCCTACTATAGGATATTTGAATAGTTTGGGGGTAATTTAATTTTTTTTAGTGGCAACACTGGATGTGTTTGTAAACAACTGTTTTCGTATGTAAATGTTAACTCTCCAAACTTTCTATAGTGAAACAATCTGGATAAGAGCTACAAATAAGATAGTTGTTAAAATATTACCTTTAGTAACCTGTAACCCATGTGTGATCATAAGTTTTCCTTTAATTTTTTATTTTGATAGAAAATGTTTACGTTTTCATAAAGCTAACATGAAAATTAGTAGTTCGGGGCTACTTTGTGCCAGGCCTTTTTTGGTCCTAAAATAGCCCTAATTCTTTAGAAATGCTTTTTATACAACCAAATCTCTTAAAACATGCTTTAAGAAAAAAAACTTCAAAATGTTACTGTAACAAAGTGTTACATTAATTGTTTTTGTTCCAGTAGCTGAGGATCACTTGACGAAAACTGCTTCTCGTTTCTTTAATATTAACAATTGATTTATTGTGTTTAAATGTTTAAAAAAAGACATTTGTTTATCGAGTTTGCAGTGTGAATTTATAAGAAAATGTTATTGCAAGGGGTTTCAATAAAAATGTATTTATTTACATATGAAATGTGTTCATTTTATATGAAACTAAGTGAATGGATCAAAGAAGCCCCCAGCAGGGGCTATTTTGTTCTAAAACTTTAAAAATAGTTAAAAAATAAAAAAAAATAAACAATTTCCTCTTTAAAACCATACAGTTTGCTTCATTGTTTCATGTTAATTGTTTACGACTCCATTTCGACGTTGCAAAATCACATATAATATTTTTTAATAATGGAAATGTGAGTGGAATCAGGAAAAAGTGGCCCAAAGTAGCCCCAGTTGACGGTACTCGTTTCAAGCCTAGGCTTTTATCATTTCAAACAAAGAAATAATCACCTAGGATACCGTAAAAAATCTGATGATTTTACAGAAAAAAAAACTGTCAGCCAGGACGCCAGTAAGATAACTTTATTTTAGAGAAATAATCTGTATTTATTAGATAATTTCAGTTATTTTAACAGATTTTGTCCATATTTACGTAATAAATACAGATTACGCCCATAAAATAAGCAGTTTTTTACTGTCGTCTTTCATGACAGTTTTTTCCTTTAAAATCAACAGAATTTTTTTACAGTGTACGTCTGCCATATAAAGAATCTTTTAACAACAATGCATTGAATTTTGCACCAAAGCACGCTACATAAAATGTGAACGGTGGATCCGTTGAGAATGAGAATTACGAAAGATCTAAAAATGATAATAAATTTAAGTCATTCTAATTTTAGGTAGATTTCGTATGAAGTACTACCTATTGGCGTCGTTCCTATGTTGGAATTTCTGAAAAATGTTTGCAGATCTACACCGATCATGACCCCTAGAACCCAAAACCACCATCAGTAAAAAACTATATACATATATGTATCTGTCTATCTATAAGCTTTTTATGATGTTTTTTATTATGATATCTTTTCATTTTGAATGCAACAATTCATTTTGAATTATTTTTCCTTAATATTGGTATTTTATATATATTTATATATATACCTAGGTAGCTAAATGTTTTAGCAATCTTTTAAATATTATACGCTTAGATCTTTGCAGAAATAGCGCATAATCTTTGTCTATTATCTATATGATTTCTACTTTGTTGTTATCTGATACCTCTCTTAGGAAATTCCATTAAATTTTTCATTCTTATCATCGCAAAGTTTCATTTTATGATTTTTACCTTTCTAGTTATGTATTTTATATGTATTTCCTTGTTGTTATCGTATGATATTGTCCTATATATTTTCAATTTTTTAAGATTAATTTTTTTTTTTTGCTATTGTTTTTCATAAATTTATTCTGTATGAGCTATTTTTTTTATTATATATACATCAATATATGGTTGCAATAAATTTTTTTAATAATAGTTTTAATGTTAATATGCTTTAGTCATTTACTTTTATATTACTTTGATCTGAGAAGTCAATTGGGATAGCGTTTTTGGTCGTCTTTGCATGGTTATTGTCGTTCTATGTTTTGGATTTTAGATGCGGTTATTTTATTTGTTCTAAAAAGTCCAATGGTTTCTTGCTTTTGTAGTTTATGCACTTGGGCTTATCATTATTTGGTTTTGGAAATATTAAAGGTGGTTTTTGAGTACTGCTTCTCTGATTTGTACATATTGTATATAAATTTATATTTCATACTCAAGATATTTAATATTAAATTTAATCAAGACTAATTTAATTTCATTTATTATTGATTTTTATATTATTATAATTTCTTATTTTTTGCAATTATTGTATTTTCCAAAAAAAAAAATTATATGGCAGTTTTTAGTAAACATCTCGATCCTGGCAAGATACACTTAGCATCTATGCGATATAGTGCCCGGTACAGGAACAATAATGGGGTTGTTCCTGGATCGCCATCCAGTGAGCATTTATACTCTCCCCCTCGTCCTTTACTATTTCGTAAGTGTTTAGATGCTCGGTGCAAGACATGTCCATACGCTTCTCCGACACAAATTGTCTCAGATCCTAATTATTCAAAATTTTTAAAGCATTTAATGTTATTTATTGCATAAAGTGCAACTTATGTAACATGAAATATATAGGTGAAACATCAGGTCCAATTCATAAACGTATCAATCAACATCGTTCAGACTCTAATAAAAACAAAGCAAAAAATATACAGTCTACAGCTGAAATTCAACATTTTCATAAACATCAATTTAAAAATACACGACAATTGAAATCCTTTATATTGTAAGAAATAAATCAGAACGGCCTTATATAGAGTCATCATACATGAAATATTACAACACAATTTATCCTTATGGACTTAACAGTGAAATATTTAATAGACCTGTCAAAGTCTTCACATCTATAAATAACACTATTGATTATTCTCCAATTTATCCTACTCTTAATCATAATTTAAATTGTAAAACAACACGAAACAAACGTGAAAAGGGTTCATCATCAGTTGTAGTTTCCAAAAAAATATATCACTAAACAAATTAATGATCTTCAAAGTAAATATTTAAAGCATTATAACTGGTTATTAATTCGAAAATACATATTTGCTATTAAAAAGAAACAGATTGTACAACATTTAAATGTATTTCTAAGTAAATCTTTTTCGAAACATTTCTCTGATATTTATTTTGATCTCATTATGACTAGGGTTAATCATTTAAATATTAATTTACAAAAAAAAAAAAAAAAAAAAAAAACATAAATTCAAAACACTACTCAAATGATAATAACTTTTCATATCATATAGCTAATAAAATTAATATCAATTCTATAATTAATGATAAAAACTGTTATTTTCCTATTAATAATCTCATATATCAAAAACATTTAACTATCCGAGTACAATTGGTAGAAAGATTTTTAACTACAATACATTTTCAAAAAATACATCTGCTGCAAGTAATTTTCCGTGTAAATGCAATGACCCCAATCTAAAAAAAATATATAAACAATGATCATGGACATGTAATCACTGGAAATCTGAATATTATTAATGATTTTAAATTGAAAAAAACTAATGGGTTATGGTACTAAATATAGACTTCCATCTAAATTTACTGTTAAGTCTATTATCAAACAGTTTACATATGATATAGATATTTTTATATATAAAATTTCAATCTATTACAATAAACCTACTGAATATTTTAATCAAAGGAAAATATTAGTAATTGAAAAATTAACTATGGCTTTAAAAAATAATATTTCTGATTTGGTTTCTATTAACACAAAGCATTTTTTTCCAACAAATTACTAAATTACAAAAAAAAAAAAAAAAAAAAAAACTATGTTATTACATATGTAGACAAATCTCCTAATAATTATGCAATCATATGTAAATCTTATTATCACCAACTTCTTACAACCTGTATTTCTTCTAATAAATCTTTTGAAAAAACTAATGAAAATGTAATGGTAAATAATCGTAAAATTCAAAGTTATTATAAACTATTAAATATTCTATCAACTAAATTTAATTATACTTATTTAATTCTTATTCCTAAATTTCATAAAACTCCAATTATATTTAGGAATGTAACTATTGGTTGCAATACATATAATAATAAAGCCAATAATCTTCTATTAAAAATTCTTAATCAATTATATATACTTACTACAAACAATGATAATACACATTGTATAAAAAATAGCTATCAACTGGTCAATATTTTAAATAATCTTCATTGTGTACATAATATAACGACACATGACTTCAAAGACCTTTTTAATAATATAGACTTATTAGATTTACATAATATTATAAATGCATTATTTAAAAAGTATTATAAAAAACAGGAATTACCATCTAATATAGATATCGCTTATTTTAAATCTTTAACAAACTTCATTATCTATAATAATTATATATTGTAAGATAACACATTATATTTACAACACGTCGGTATACCACAAGGTGGTTGTACATCCAGTTTATTATCAGACTTATACTTATATCACCATGAACGTATTTTTACTAATAATAATCTCCATTTATATCGTTATATTGATGATATAATTTTAATGGCCACTGATCAATCTAAAATTTCTCAATTTCCAGTTCTCAATACAATTAACTTCTTAGATCTTAAAATTACAATAAAAGACAACAAAACAATAACAGATTTATATGATAAACGTAAAGAATTTAAATTCAAAGTTAATACATTTACAAATTTCAAATCTTGTCTTCATCATTCTGTATATCGAAATATAATACTTAATCATTTATATAGAATAAAATCTTTATGTTCTTCTCATCTAATTAACAATAATATTAAAAAACTAATTTATGATGCATTAAATCATGGTTTAAAAAAAAATCATATATTCATTAATATACAATTAGTACTTACATGATCTTAAAAAAAAAATAACACATGCGTAAATAAAATTACAAAAAAAATTATAAAATAAAAAAATATTTAGATAAAAAATTAAAAATTGTAAAATAATAATAAACAATTACTATAGGATGGTTGGGTGGGTAGATGTTAGAGTACGGAGGAGGGTGGAGTTGTCTGGATAATACGCAATGGTTAATTAAAAAAAATGATTGGGCTTATATATTATAACTACATTTCTAATACGTATTTTATATGGATGTTAATGTTGATTTGATGTTTTATATATAATTGGTGACATTTCTCTCCTTTTTTGTATTGCAATTCATATTAATTTTAGCTTATTTAATCAAATTCAAAATTAACTTGTTTTTAAATTTTAGTCTACTCAGGACAATATCATATTAATTAATAATTGTATACCATCTTTATAGTGATTAATATGCATATAATTTTATTTGATATAACTAATGTTATACTGTATGTATTAAAATTGGGTAATTAGTTTTTATTATTATTCCACTATACTTTTTAATACTGTTTTATTTTCAACTTTGTATTCCATGATTAATTATCTGTTTAATATATTTGACTGTCACAATCATATTTTTTAGCTTTTTTATGGCTAATATGATGTTAATCCACACACCATATTTGTGATCTTTAGGCTATTGGGAATTTTAGAATCTGACAATCTTCTATAAACATCCATTTTTTCCCTGTTCATTTTATTAATTTATTATTTTTTATATTTAATCGTAATTATTAAAGTTTTTTATATTTTTATTATATATAATTTATTTTATGTTATAGCATATAGCTATATTCTATATATTATCATTGTTATAAAATTATTTAATTTCTCAGTGTAGATTAAATGGGTAAGGTAACAGAATATATTGAAAGCATTTTATTAACATTCAATTTATTTAATTTTTTTGAATAATGATATATAGTATGGCATTATTTATATATTAGGATTTCTGTGTTAATGCAGTTGCTATCTTTTAAATTCATTAGCTTTTATTAGGTTCTTCTTGTGACATTTGAATAATAATTATAATTTTTAAATAACATAATAGATGGCAGCACCAAAAATTTTTAATGCTTCTATTGAGTAATAATTTTAATTTTTTACACCAGGTGGTATTGAACGCTGTATATTGGCAATATTGTAAAATAGAAATTAAACAATTTAAAAGTGTTTTTAGGTATTTTAAATAATGTAATTATTTTCTATTTATATTATATTAATTGAATTTATCACGGTATTTCAAAATGAATTAACTGAATCCATAGGTTTTAATTTCTGTGTTAACTTAACTGTTTCATTCACCTTAATCTTATCATGCTTTTGGATACCATGTGCGGGCGGATATTTTGAAAATCAACGGGGATTTTATTCGGTATGTTGTGTAATATTTCTATTTTTTATGCTATAAATTAAATATTTAAAGGGTTGTATTGTTTTTTCCATTTCATGCCATTTGATAATGTTTTGCTTTCATCTTGAAACTATTCTCTTGGACATATTGATTGTTTGAGTACAGGAGGAAAAAAAAATTCAGCTTTTAGCTTTTTTCCTCGCAGAGAACAACCGATTTGCTTATATCATTGAATTCTGTACTCTTGAAAACGTAATTCAATATATAAGTTTTTCAATTTTTTTCGGTATCCATATTCTTCTTTTTTTCTTCCATATTAATTCTTGTAATTAAGAATAAGGCACTTTATTTTATACATACAGTTCTATATTATAGGTTTGTGGTATCCATTTTTATTGTCATTTCCTTCACAATATTGCGGTTTTTGATGATGGTCGGTAATGTTTAATTAATGGTTCTATATATATATATATATATACATATATATATATATATATATATATATCACTTTCTTCTGGACACGATAACTTCCACAATTCTGCACAAATCTCTTCCAAACTGATTCATAAAATCAAGGGGCATAAAATCTCGGTCAAGTTCGTGAATGGGCAAAATCGGACCAAGGGGATGGAAATAGGGAGGGGTTTTGTGAAAGCAGAAATACCCAATAACTTCTTAATTTTTATACATATCAAACCAGTTTAAAGTTTTTATTACTTCTTAAAATAGGACCAAAAATGTATGTATCACAGATTTTGGATAAAATTTAAATTGGGCACAAGGGGCGCAAAAATAGGGTTTTGGGGAGAAAAAAAATTCCTAACTTCGTCAATTCTCAAGATATCAAATCCAATTAATTTTATTATACATCTCCTTAATATTATCTGCAACTTTTATATTCACAAGTTTTTGATAGGACCAATTCGTACCGCAAAAAAATTAAAAACGAAAACAAAAAAAAGGGGGGGGGGGGAGTGAAGAAGAAAAATTTCTATAACTCCGTCAATTCACAAGATATAAAATCCCCATGAATTTATCATATATCTTCTTAATATTGTCTTCAACATTTTTATAGAGAAGTTTTTGATAGGACCAATTCTTACAGCAAAAACAAATCGAAAATACATAGCGGTTGAAGAAAGAAATCATCTTATTAAGAATGTATTCAAATCCAAACTGCTTATTTTCTTACTCATTTTTAAATTAATTTTGCTCTCAAACGCGTCAAAAATTGGTAGATTCTCTTCTTCAGAAACTATATAATGTACCGTCGTGATCAATTTTTGATAGAGGCAGAATATATTTCAAAAAATTATGTCAAATTGGGCATTTTGAACAGAATTTTCCGAAGCGATTGTGTTAGTAACGAAAAATATTGCCCTACTGAGAAAATAATTGTTTATTAATCAAGTTTCAATTGATTGAAAGAAAAATAAAAACACATGCCGCTTATAAATCTTTTCAAAAATCACGTCAGCAAGTTTCGTATTTTTTCTATTAAAAATTAATCTGAAAATGTGGCAGAAAATTTCGAGTTGTTGAGCATGGAAAACTATTTTTTTTTAATACCGCCTTAACATGATTCTGATAAAACCAGCTATTATATAAAAATGAAATAAAAACTTGTCAAAAGCGGCCAAATAAAACTGTTAAAGTGGGTTTATATCTAATCATGATTTAGTTTTTGTTGGTGCATATATTATACTTAACTTCGAAATCTACCTCCGTCTGTAGGCCGGGCCGGCAGGGATTTTTTTAGTTTACAATGTATTCACTTTAATTTAAAACTTAATTATTGAACCATGTAAATTATAATTTCTAGATAGCTAAGATTTAATTATCGTGTCCAAAGTCCGTTAATAATAAGAAAGAAAATAATCAGCCGTAGGATGCCATGCAAAGTTTGCCTCATGTTGAATACAAAGCTGGTTTCAACTATATATATAATTTTACTCTCAACCACTGTATCTAAAATACAGCATTTGGTAAGGGATAAGATTATAGAAGATCTATAATTGATAATAATTTTATATCGATTCGACTTCTCATTACAACTTTTCCATTTTATTTTTAAAACTAAAATAATGTATATAAAAAGCTAATATTCTTTACTAGTATTCACTGTCAAACTTAGCGTCAATGACAAGTAAGAAAATTATAATATTTTGAGACAATTATCATATTTTTCACTGAATGGAAATAAACCGGGCTGTTTAGAATCCATTAAAAAAATATATGATGGTATATTTGTATTTCACACCTATTCCTAATAGGATATGGATCGCTGCGTGATGAAACTAACATCAGTTTATAGCATCGATCCGAGGTTGTCATAATAACCCTAAGAATTTTAAAACTTAAATTAGCTTCCGAGGTATTAATAATCTGTAAATTTTTGTGAAATTTATGTAGTGATAACTGCTAAACTTCTCCATTGCTATGAAAAAAAACGGAAAAATTTCGGAATTATTATACCTTTTTGTTGCCCTTTTAGAAAAAAAAAAATGAGTAGTAAAAAATCAATTTGAATACGTGCAATGCCGCGATTATCGTTTGCTATTCAAACTGGTAACATAGATCTTTGGATTTATTATTTTTTAATAAATTCATTTGAGGTTACGGGGGGAGGGCAACTGGGCCATGATTTTACAATGTGAATCTGGAGATTCTGCCAATTCAGCTTCAAAAAGGTAATTTTCATTTGAATTAAAGTCTGAACTTTTGTAAATGTATTCAGTTAGATTCCCTCTATCAGACAGAAATGTTCAAAATTACATTTTAATATCTAAAAATAATATATATATATATATTTCATCTTTCTTTCCTCATGGGTCCAGTTGCCCCATAAAAATGGGGCAAGTAGACCAGGAGGGTCTATGTTCCACACGCGTTTTTTTTTATTGGGTATCAGGTCCTGTTTGAAAAAGTGTAAACAACTAAACAATTTAAACCAGGCAGATCATGTACATTATATATCAATTAAAGGGCGTTGTAAGGGTAACCTTTACTGTCAATGTGTCTAAAACAGCACTAAAAGTGAAAATATTAGGTTTATTTGTACAAAAGAATATAAAAATTAAGTAAGTATACTTATGTACTTTAGTATAATAGGTAATAAGTATAAAAGTTACATGGGTATTTTAAGGGGAAAAAAATAACAAGATAAATCTATGAACAAACGGCTACTTAAGTACTTAAGTATATCATTCTCTTTTTTATTTACCACAATGAAAGTTCGATATGTCCAATAAAACTGTGGAGAATGTAACCATAGTTTTATATCGAACAGAACTATTATTTATTCGTTTCGATAATTTTCTAATAATCTCACTTTGTCTTATGTACGCCTCTCCATCTGTATCGTAAAATTTCGAGTATAGCTATCACACCTAAGAAATTTGGTTTGATACACACAACATGCTTTCTTAAAATTGTATTATGTAATTTTAATAAAGTATTATGTAATTTTATTTATTGGAAGCAAAAAAAAAAACAATGGAGAAATTAATTTCCTGCAGTAAGAGAAACTCAAAATGATATTTATAACTGTTGGGGTAACTGGATCCCATATGGTCCAGTTACACCTGATACATGTCCCAGTTAACCCATTCATGAAAAATTTATGGGGTAAGTGGAACACCGGTCTTACATTTGAAACATGAAGTAAATATGTATAGATACCTAATATTATTAATGTATTTATGTGTCTAATCTTTAAATAAAAATATTTTGTAATAAAAGTACTTACCGTATTTTAATAAAAAGCCGAGGAAGCTCAACCAAATAGACGTTGTTTTTAAAAAACCTAAATTTTCGGTGACCTATCACAGCAAAGACAGAGTTATGATTGAGTTGACACGCGTTATTTTAACAAGTAGAGATGAGGTTGCAATGTTGACAAAAGCTAAAACTTAAAAAAACATCAACGGTTTTTATAAAATAGCCTATGTCCCAGTTACCTCGTGGCTCCAGTTACCCCCAGATTACCATAATGATTTTTTTACCTTCTTTTTAAAAAATATTGTAAAGAATATTTATGCAACTTACCCCCACAATTACCTAGTTAGTACCAAAAAACCTTAAAGATTGCAAAAATTTTAAACTGTGTAAAATACCATTTTCCAAATTTTAAGAAAATGTAAATGATAGAATACGGTACGCTTTTCCCTTCGACTAGAAGTACAGATATAGTATTATCTTAACGATATTTGCAGGCTTATAATAATTGCAAGCTTCCCAAATTTATTATGCCTCTCGACCAATCAAACTCTAGTTCACGTATGTTGTCGTGCTCTTGTAAAGGCACTCTACTATAACTACTTGAAAATAAAGTCATTTGCGAAATGTGATCATTTTTTAAAAATTGTAATGCAATTTTATTTTCAAAATTTTCAATTAACCTTCATTGTAAATGGGATTCATTAAGTATGATAAAATATATTATAAAATTAATATTATAAATAATTTTAAAATGTAAAATACAACAAGATTTCTTATTTTTCCGAAAATGCTTGAAAGATCTTATAAAATATGTATGCAACACAACTTGTTGATACGCAGCTGGTAGAAAATAAAAACGACCTTAGGCAGTAATTTTATTTCAGGTCTCAGGATGAAGTATCTGACAAATACATGGATTATTCTTTAATCAATCACCAGAAATGCAATTACGCAGGCACAACTGTTCTACTGAATCTTCAATATTCTGTGGTAGAAGTTAAGCATACTGGATTACACAAAAATTTCTAATAAGAGTTAGTGTTAAGCATATATATTAAGCCTTTTCCCTTTTATAACTCAACAAATCCAACTTGATTTTTTTCCCTTTATATAATCAATATTATCTTCAAAAAGCAATTTGCAGAATTAAAAGCAAAACAAATAAATGAGTGACGAATTGTAGACCTCAAGGTTATCAAAAGTAATTAACAAATACATAGAAAATAAAGAGAACTTAGGCAGTAATTTATCCTTTCCAGGTCTCAGTAGGAAATATCTCACAAATATTTATGTCAATCTTCAATCAGCTGAAATGCAATTAATTTGGCAGAACATATCTCTTGTAACTTGAATATTTTAAGGGGAACACTGTAAAATAAAGTCCGTTAAAATACGAAAATTGTACTGTCAATCGAGATGCCAGTACTATTTCCATATTTTAACGAAATTTTTTCCCATAAATTCTAGAAAAATTCCGTTTTTTCACAAAATTTACAGAAACAAATTCCGTTAAAATACGGAAATATTACTGGCGTCTCGATTACCAGTACAATTTCCGTATTTTAAAGGATTTTTTTTTTTTTTTACAGTAAGTTAGGCATTCTAGATTACATTAAAACATGCTAATATCGGATATTGATAAACCTATCTCTTGAGCCTTTAACATTTTATAACGCAACAAATCCAATTTGATTTTATTAATAATAACTTTACCTTTTAAAGATAATCCACATGATTAGAAACAAATACATAAAGTTATTGACCTAAAGCCGAAAAATGTATTTTTCAGAAGCATAGAAATTAAAAATGAACTCAGCCTGTAATTTGTTTATTCCGGATCTCAGAAGGAAATATTTGACAAATATTTTCGTCAACTTTTAATCAATCAGCCGAAATGCAATTCACTTTGCGCAACTGCTCTCCTGAAAAACATTAATATTTTTTACAGGAAGTTAAACATTCTGGAGGGCACATAAAAAATACTAATAAAATATAGTTTTAAACAATGTTTTGCACTTGTAACATTTTATAATGCAACAAATGTAATCGGCAAAATAATTTCCTTTATATCACCAAATTTATCTTAAAATGATCTACAAAATTAGAAGAAAATTAAATAAAAAAATAACGTTATTTATCTAATGGCGATAAAATTTATATACTTTTCATAACGCAACAAATTCAATTTGGAATGTAATTTCCTTTATACCACCAATTTGTTTCTTAAAGAAAACAAATCGCAAAAAACAAGGTACAAAATAAAGATAAAATTAAATGCTATTAAACATACTGTAAAAAAACAAAAAAAAAGTCGTCAAAAGTGAAAATTCGGCAGTACTACTGTTGTCTGCGTAATTCCATGAAATTTCCTTCACAACACGGTTCTTTGTTAAATTTTTGGATAATTTCAGATTCAAATGAAATTTTTTTTTACGTGAATTGAACGAAATGAACAAATCGGAAAATCTGCCAAAAATGGGAAAATACAGGCAGTACAATTGCCAGCAACCCAGTGTAATTTTATTCAAATAATTCTTAGATTTGAGAATTTTAGTTCATTTTCAGCTCAGATTTCTGACTTTTTTTATGATTTGAGGACAAGCGAACGAATCAAAACGAAAATTATTCAATCATTATTAACGGAAAAATATGTGTCTATTGACAGATTTTTTTTCATAGTTCAAACGGCGGGCGAAAGTTTTTAACAGAGGCACGGAAAATAAAAAGCAAAACGGTAATATTAATGAAATAGTTCTAAAATTATTTTTAAAATGTTACACTTTTTTAAAATTTCCCCCCTTGCTGCAAAAAGATCGTTACAAATAACCGCATGTGTTTATCTATAAACTTAATATATTAGGGTTAATTAAAAATTGTCCACTGTGAATAGGGACCATATATCATATTAGAAATGTGATGTTACATATGATGTTAGATATGTCAGATATTACAAACAAAAAAAAAAAAGAAAAGAAAAGAAAACATGATTAATAATACTTATACATTTGAACTTAAATAAAAGATAATTGATGTTTGCAATAATATTAGTGATGAGAATATTCACACTTGTTAACACATTTTTAATCTAAAGCACACCATCATCAATTTTTGGATGGCCCCCATTTTTTTCAGATGCAATAGCATTTTAAATGTAACAAGAGCGTTATATGAATCATATGTTTTTCTTTTATAAAATTATTTTTAACGATACGGGTATGCAGTTTTTTTTTTGTAATAATCTTCTTGCAGCAGAATTTTGTGAAATTCTAATTGACAAAGTTTGTATAGCTGACACCTACAAAATTTTACAAAAGTGTAACATTTTCTAAACTGGATCAGAGGACTATTTCAGTAACACCTGCCATATTTTAAGCAATTTTTCAATTTAACTTGCCTACATACGTCTAACAAGTGAAGAATTATAGCACATTTCTATTTTTACGGGACCCTGTATATAAATATTACTTTTTCATATTTCACAGAATTTCAGTCTGCTAAACTTTCTAATGCTCAATGAATTGATATAAGGGAGAGGGCACATAAATGTGACAATAAAAACATTTTTTTTCTCAATTTATTCTACTCAGTTTAGGATATTAATTCTTAGTTTTATGTTACAGTAATGATTAGAGTTATCTGAAGTTTAAAAACTTTATAATATATGTCAACGAATTTGAAAATTTAAATTTCCAGACCACTTAAAATTGCGAAAATTTCACCCAACTCCCCCGGTATAAGAGGAATAAGCGGAACATATACAGGGTGATCCTAAATTCATCGTATAAACTTTAAGAGTTGGTACAGGACAGTGTAACAATCATTTATTGTATAGGAATGTATGGGCACAAGTGACGCGGTGAGGCGCATAACATAGGAAATGCGACATGATTGGAAAGACAATTTTTATTGACAGCGTCGTTGACAAGTGCAATTTTACAGTAACTGTTCAAAATTGCGTCAATCAACATTGATACATGATTGGCATCGCCGGTAGAGCGATTGGCGTACACTTCAAAATATGTCAGGTATTTCACCCATGCGTGCAGCAGCTATGCGGGTATTCGAGCAAGGAGATCCTCATCTGAGTCAACCGGGATCGCATAAACAAGACTCTTCAGATATCCCCATAAAAATAGACTCGATAAATCGGGAGATCGGGGGACCAAGGGACAGGTCCAGCACTCAGCACGCCAAAGCAGGTAGTTTTTATCGTAGTTTTGTGAAAGAGGGTTTGTTAGAACTACTTCAAGATGCTCCGATCGCCCTTTGTAAGCGACTCTGGTTTCAGCATGATAGTGTTCCATCCCATTGCAACACTGCTGTGAGCAATTACATGGATGATCTTTTTTGGGAGTGCTGGATACGGGGTGTGCGTTTATGGGACTCCAGGAGGATTTCGTCTCTCGAGTAGTCGTTGCTGCTGCACGTGCGACTGAAATACCTGGCGTCTTTGTATCTGTACGCCGATCACTCCATCGAAGCTGCCAGGTATGTATTACTGTTGGTTGTCGGAATTTTGAACACTTATGGTAATCATAGCACTTGCCAAATGATGCTATCAACAAACATTCCTTTCATGTCGTACTAACCTTCAAGGGGGTCCGGGACGCAAAAATCTTCACATTTTCTAAAAATAATTTATTGGGTTAAAATTTTCTGTGTTTTTGTCTGCTTAAGATGACGTTTAAATCATGTTTCTATCTTAATTAAATCAGGAAATATTTTTTTCGTTTTGGTTTGTTTTCAAAATCTAGATTGCAAGCAATGGTTGTCATGGAAACGACTTCTTGTGAAAATGCGCTTTCTTCATGATTTTTTTTTCTTTTTACTTTTTCTCATATTTAAATTGTTATAAGTCAAGAGCCGTTAAAAATAAATGGTTCAAACTTGGAACGTGTCTTATTCAAATGTTTTACTTTAACTTTGATTTGGCAAATTTGAAAATATATATATATATATTTCTTTTGAAAATATGATTCTTTTTAAAGTTACATCATTTTTTTTTACTTTAAATATTTATTTTTTTTAATTAATACTTTTTAAAATGTTGAATCAAAATTTAAACTTACATATTTCTGTTTATTTAAATGAAAAATTTGAAATTCTACAAATAATATTTCTAGTTATAACAAATTTAAATTACCCCCTTCCTTAATAAATTTTAAATTAAAAATTAGGAAGTTTTATCATGTGATTTTGTTTACAAATGATATGTTTAACCATCACAAAGCAATTCAAAATTTTAACTCAATAAATAAAAGTTATTTTAGAATGTGTCCCCCTTAAAGTTTGTACCATGAATTTGGGATCTCCCTGTATAGAAAGTACCGACAAAGCATAAGGGATTTAAATTTCAGTAAATACTATGCATCCACAGGTCTAAATTAAGTTAAAGGCTTAATATAGTTTTATTTTTCGTTTACGGCTGAAAAAGTAAAAACATTTATAATTTAAAAATCTCCATTTTATAGTTTAAATGCAAGTAGGGAATTCTATTTCGAAACTGAGTTTCATATTTATTACAAAAAAAAATTATTACTATATGTTCTAAAAATTTACAGCTCCAAGAGTAGAAACATTTGAGTTAAAAAATTCCCTTTTTACAGGTTAAAAGTAAATAGTGAATTCGAGTCCGAAATTGATTTTGAGATTTCTTGAAAATAAATATACAAAAATTGTTCAAAAGTACAAAGAGGTTTTAAAATTATGAAAATATAATATTTGTAACTGTTTGAGAATGCAGAGGAAACAAAAAGTCCTGTCTCATACATCCTTCTCTCTGGGGGTCTCATTTTTTGCTCCAGAATATGGCATATCACGTTAATATTGATGCTTTTTAGGCCTCACTATGCTTTTAACCTGTGATTTTTAGGCATGCAAGGTTGAGTAAAGTAGTGAACAGTATTGCAGTTCAAGGGGTTTTTTTTCACAAATGAAAACTTTAAACAGTTTTTTTTTACGTTAATTGTTTCATCGTTTTCATAAATTAAAATGATGAAAGCTTTTTTTGTATTTAAGACACAGGTTTATAATTTTGTGTACATTATCTTTATTATATACAGGGTGATTGAAAATAACATGGCCAGAATGAAAAGGCAAAGCTGGCATACAAAAGGAATCAAAAATCACATAGAAACGTGGAGTCGCAAACTCCATCCTGGGGCTCAAGAGGAGATTGCAAATTGTATGCAATACAAGAATAATAAAAAAAATATATCCTACATCATTTTATTTATACTGTATTTCCACACGGGTTACACATTTACGACCAATACTACTACAAGAGATGCTCAAAGTTCTTTCTAGAAGGCTGGAGACGCGCATCAATAGACACTGCATGGACTGGCGCACCTTCTCAAACATATCAGCTATATCTCGAACTCATCCTGCTGTCGCAACAATTCTTCCTGCTAAGTCTTCTTGTGATGAAACGGGTGTTTCGTAAATAAGTCCTTAAAAGAAAACCCATAAAAATCAACTGGAGACAAATCCGATGATCGCGGTGGCCATGCGATTGATCCACCTCGACCACTCCAACTCCTGAGAAAGGCGGCCTTCAGATGTGTTGTGACTTGTCTGCTAAAGTGTGCAGGAGCTCTTTCGTGCTGTAATTATACACATCAATTTGCTCCATTTTCTCATCTCGTGTTTTCATAAAAACGCCCTCTAGTGTCGCCGGATGGCGTTTGAGACTCCAAGCTCCTATATTCTTTTTGTATGCTTGCTTTGCCCTTTCATTTTGGCCACGTTATTTTGATTCACTCTGTATGTGATAATACCGTGCGGGGAATTAGCATGATGGTGTTTAGTTGGATTTTTAATTAAATGGAATTTTATACACAAGTGTTAGATTTCATCGCTTCCACTATATACGACAGTAATAATTTTATACTAAAGCTACAATTAGATGTATTCTTAAAATCTATTCACATTATTAATCTTATGTAACGTATATTATGTAGATGTAAAAAAAAAAAAATAGGTAAAAATCTCAATGTTTAAAAAATTGTATGGCTTTAAAAAAATCGAGAATTTTTTGTTAAATTTAATTAAATGTACAGTTTAAAATAATTTTGTTTTTCCAAATGTGTTTCGCTTGTAATATTAACCAATTTTTTACGAGGATTGTTTTTGAGAATTTCTGCATTTTAAACATTCTCTCTCAACAGCTCTTTCCTTTGTTCTCCATTATTAATGCCTATGGGACAGGTTTGGCATTTATTGTAGATTTTTTTTTTTTTTTTTTTTTTTTTTTTTTGCTTATCAAGAGAACTTTACAGCAGGAAATAGCGCAATTAAATGATTTGAAAATTCATGGGACAACCCCAAATCAAGTAATTATACTCTAACTGAAGACTAAGTGTAATAGTGGATAGTTATATGTAACTAGCAAAAGTAATTGGTGCTGCTTTTACATTCTATGAATCTAACTTAGGTAGATAAGCATAAGCAAGGATTTGTACGTTTTAAACTTTTGAATACCAGTGTTTTAAAGTTACATTATTCTCTTTATTTAATCGCTGATTATTATATTATTATTATTATTATATTATCATATTATTAATATTAATATTATTCCGTCTCCAAGAAAATTCTGTCGTTTTTATGTTCTTTCACGCCTACTTTTTAAAAATGTTGATTTCTTCATTAGCACCACTTTTTTGAAATGGTAAAATTCCCATTGTTTTTACCTTAATGTGAGATGTGAAAACTATGGTAATTTTACCATTTCAAAAAAGTGGTGCTAATGAAGAAAACAGAATTTTAAAAAATTAGGCGTGAAAGAACTTTAAACGACAGAATTTTCTTGGAGACCTAATATTAGTATAATAATAATAATAATAATTATTATTATTATTATTATTATTATTATTATAAAAAATATAAGTAGTGGTAATAAGAGAAATGTCACTTTTAACAATTAATGGTATGAATTCTTAAGTATATGATGGCCGGAAATCCTTCAAAGTGGTATAAATGTGTTAAAAACCTTTGAAGTAACAATTTTTATCGTAATTTCAAAATTAATTTTAAAAAATGTTTTAAAAGTACCGTCTTCCTTTAAAGTCTTCGTGGAATATAACCTATTTCTGCCGGAACAGGATGAGCCGGAAAATTCATAACGAAATTTAATGCATTATATCAATCTGTTAATCGAATATTTGAAGAGGAAGCCAACGACGGAAAAAGCTGAAGGGGCAGAAAAGGTCGTGAATGATTGAAGACACTTTTTACCTAACAATGTTTGCGAGTTAGATTACATAGTTCGCATCTTGAATTACTTTTTGCGACAATAAATGTTATTTCCAGTAAAAAGCGTAAAAAGAGGTATTCACATGCAGTACTAAATAAGATTCTCAAGTATGTAAAAACTTTAAATGTAATTTTCATAGTATACATTTTATTACTAAAATAATTTATAAATATTTAGATACGAAATAATTCGTATTTGAATCTATTTTTAGGTAATGGTTTTCAGTGTTAGTCAAATAAAAATAACATAGTTCGCATATATAACTATTTCTTACGAAAGTAAAAAAATAGAAGAAAAGGGTCACTTGCAGTACTAATTTATATTTTCATATTTGTAAGTAATAATATTTGAATGGATATAACGTCGTATATTTATTACTATAAACAAAGTTAGTAATACTGTTTAAATGTTATTTACATATAATATTTATTACTAAAAATAAATAATTTAAAATACTTAGATAGGGAATAACGTATATTTAAAGCTAAACTCTAAAAAATAAACGCGTAAATTATTAACTTTTACATGAATATATGTGTAAATTTGTAAAATTACACTTTGTTCATAAATTTAACACTCTTGTCTTAAAACTTTACCTGTATTTATGTGTGTTTATCGGCTTAATGGAAAAGTGCAATTTGTTATCCTTTCAAAAAACCAAAAAAGTGCGTAAACGCAGAAAAGTGTAAGGATTTACCCGAATTGGTGTATTAATGTAAATTTACAAATTTTGCATATAACACAAATATCTGTATATTTTTCATATTACACCAAAACATGTGTAAGGAGCTCAATTATTTATATGAGCGCAATCGTTCAACACTTTGTTCTTGACATATATTATAAAACACATCAAGATATACAAAATATGTTAAAGTAAAAGTGTTGCAAAGCTGAGCTCATAGTAAAATATTAAAAATAGAGAGTAAATTGAGGTAAAAATAGCATAAATTGCGTATTTTTCATCAAAACTACGAATTATACGAACTTTGCGCTTGTGTAATTCTTATAAATCCAAACAAAATACAAAAACTTTTGTTAAAATCGTGCATTATTCTAATATTAAAGATATACTTCTAATATTAAAAAGTAAAATAATTAACTCAGTATAACATAATCGAATTTTAATCTATTTCATGGGCCAAAAACGTGGTTTATGGACTCTGATCCTTTGAAAAAAGTATATATCCATCCATCGCGATAGTGTTCCAGAATATGTTTCCTTCGCGAATGAATATCCGTATGCACTCACGTATATATTCGTCACTTTATTATAAATAGGGAATAGAATCCGGGCTTTTGGGTTACACAATTTTATGATAATATTATTTATTTATTATTTTTCTTTTTAAAATCTCTAAAATATATATTTTTAATACATTTAATATATATATATATATTTAAGATTACCCACTAAAACCAAAAAGTATTTTTATATGAAAAATACAAAAAATATATTCAAATAAAGTTTTAAAACTTATTAAAAGAAATATTTTAGTATTAGTCGTATGCCAGGATTTAATAGCACAAGAAATCGCCGAAAATCTCTATTTAGAGCAGCCTTTTGAACTTCAGTAATTTCAGGGGCTTAAGCACGTAGTTCGATTACAAGCCTGTTACATTTGTGTTTTATTTAAAATATTTTGTTATTTTATTCATATATTGTTGAAATTTTAATCTCGGTATGGAATATTAGTCAGGAACATATGCTGAACCTGTGGTCGAAAAAACTACATTTTTATTGTAGCTAACTACAACTGCAAATACCTACCCGAAAATACAAATAAGAACAACTACAACTACTACTTGCTTTAAAAAGTAGCAAGTACAAACTAATATTCAGAAGTACTTACTACTTCAATACTTTCAGGTATTGTCATCGGATTCAATTTACACAATTACAGCAGGGTTGCCAGATTGGCCTTTTTAAAAAATTCTGTAATTTGGGATTCATAGCAGAAAATCCTTATAATATTCTTTTCTTCATTTAATGACAGACATTTCGCTATTGCCTAAAATAAAAATTCTTCTTTCAGAATATCCGGTGTGAATTTGAAATCATTGAATTAAAAAAAAAAAAAAAAAACCAAACTGGCAACTCTGAATTATAGAAAAAAACTTTAAAAAACAAACAATAAATAATGCTGTAAATAAAGCAATTCCAAATTCTATGAAACGGGCATTAAAATATGAAGGCCTAATGACGAATAAATAGACAAGTGTTTTCAACAAGGGAATTAATTCCTTTGGCTGATTGGTAATTGACTTTAACAACAAGTGTCTATGGTAAAAATCTATGACTTTATTGGGTGCGTAGCTATAAACTGGCAGCTGATATTTGCCACTGAGATTTGCAAATTGTTGAGCAGAGCAAATTGTGCACAAAAGAAGCAAGTTATGGCCACGTGATTTGTACAATGGCACATATTTTTTTCTGAAGTAGCGTTAAATGTAGTATCAGTTCTCGCTATAAACTACTGTTTTTTTTTTTTTTTTTTTTTTTTCATCACACTACGTGCTACACTACAGCTACTGTAAAATGTAGCGACTACTCTAGTTTTTTCTAGTTGTAGCGCTCTACTTCCGATCGCTTAAATATTTATATTGCTTTATATGCAAACTTGTTAATTTTTCGTAATCGAGCTGCATAGAGATAGATTTTTTTTTTAAATATGTTCGAAAATTATTTAAAAAAACATACAGCAAAATCAGTAAATTAAGATATAATTTTCAAAGAAACTGCTTTTGAAAGAACATTTTTTCCCCTATACAACGGTGTAAAAATGAAAATTGAAATTGTGCAATGTTTAGAAGTTAACAATAAAAGTAAAATTTGTCAGTTGTTGCCACCTTCAAAATGACGTCATTAATTCACATGGACGTGTTTTTACTTTATAATATAGATACAATAAGATTAAAGATTCGGCCATAGGCACTCTCATTGGGAATTTTTATTAAAATATATATCAACACCGAAAATCCATACTGTATATCTTCACATAACACACAAGTTACAGCACGTAAAATTGGAATTATTTCATTTTTTTTTTACTTACTACTTGTATATTCGTAGACTTTTTATCACATTATAGCTATGTGGTGGTATTCCGCTCTTTAGTGAAAGCATGAATGGCTTCATGCCGATGTCGGTATATTTCGTGTAAAAAGCACCCCACATTTTCTGAGTAACATTTCCAAAAATAGATGCGTATTATACACGAATAAATACTCTATTCAATTACAATTCAAGTAATTATTTTGATATTTAAAAATATTAATGATAAATTGCATAGTTGGTTAAGAAATGTATTACTGAAAATAATTTAAATTCAACAAATACGAGAATAGTTTGTAATTGAAAATCTGTATTAAAAAGTAAAACTATAACTGACTTCATATTAGTGGTGGCAACATATGAAAAATAAATTTTGCTTTTACTGCAATTTTTTATTAACTTCTAAACATCGAACAAATTCAATTTTTACCCCATCGAATAGGGAAAAAGAATATTCTTTTAAATGGGTTTTTTTTATAACTGTGTCTTATTTTCTTGCTTTTTTATGGTTTTTAAAATAATTTTCAAGCGTGAATGTTTTTAAAAATCGATCTCTATCGCGCACAACCCGATTATGAAAGATTAACAGTTTACACTTAAAAGTATATAAACAGTCCAATATTTGTTCCAATCATTCCATAACGAAATTAAAACTTCATGAATAAATAAATAAAATAATATAAATAAAACACAAATTTAACTGACATGTAATGAAACTACGCGCTTATGCCACTAAAATTGTTATAATCAAAAAAGGCTGCTATAAGTTGCGATCTTTGTCGATTTATTCCGCTTCTAAATCACTCATAGAATGAACTAGAATGAGCTTTCTGATTTTGTCGAAGAAAGTTTGAAGACGTTTGGAAAATAACGTATTGTAAAATGATTAAATCTACTAATAATTTTTGAGTGTTTTTATCGTATCTAACTGGTTCGGAGTTATATAACCTATTTTAGATTTAAAGAATGAAGCATATTTAAAATAAAAGAATCACCAACAGTGCAAAGTGATTTAAGCAAAACTTTTGTTTTGTTTTATTAGTAAAAACTGTCCCATAAATCAAGTGATCATAACTCATCTGAAACATAAATTGTCTATCACTATATAGGTAATAACAAAAATAATATTGACGAAATAATATTCAATTTAAATTAAACGGTACTTTTAAGTACCATTAGTCCTGAAATTGTTAATAAAATTTCATATGAATAAATACCATTTAATTCATTGATCACTTTGCAATTTAAAGAAGGATAAATTAAAAATAATCGTGCTTTCCAATTTTTTTTCTTTTGACAAAGGAATTTCCTTTAGTGGTTAATAAAAGTTTAATTTCCTTTAGACAACTAATTACTGTTTAATAATATTCCTAAATTAACGGAAAAATTATGTACAGAAAGCTTCAAAACGGATAAACACTTCAATACTCTGCCTTTACTATTTACATAGCATACGTCACGATTGATTGATAATGCCAGAAATAAAAATAAAAGCATATATTTTTTGATTGAATAAAGAAATTGCTTGATTGCAAATGATGAAATTTCGAAATTCTGAAATCAAGTGCATTTAATAATATAAACATCTAAAACTAATGAACTTTCTGCATAATCTGATTGCCACCATACTCTTTGTTATGAACATCTGTGCTCATATCAAAACATCAAAATATTCCCTCACCAGAAAATATTGAAATTACAACGTCCTTGTTAAAAGCAGTTCAAATAAATACTCTGCTGCTGAGTAAACACTAGCGTTTATTTGCCTAGAGAGGCTTAATGGAAAATCAGTAGATTCTGATATATCAAACTCAGTAAATGAAAGGTAAAATAAGTTTAAATCTTTATGCTTTTAAGATGAGTTATGTTATTCAAAAACATATTTCATTTTTTTTTTTATCAAATAAAACAACATATGGCTAAAAGCTTTTAACAACATATAAAATAGCAATATATGTTTTAAAATATTTTTATTTCCAAAATATTCATAAATTTAGCAACAAAATGGCACTTATGAAAAACATCAAAACTAAAGACGTTGGGTAGAAAAGGTTCATTTTTGGTCCATCGATAGGGTCATTTATTAAATTAAATTAAAAATGTTTTGACATTTTTAATATAATTTTGAATGTCTATTTATTGTCTTTCTGATTTTTGTTTAAAGATTATTTAAATGTGCTGAAAACGCTAAAAAAAACAGTTTTTTCTTAATACAGGAAAAGATATTATAACCAGGAATCTATACTAATAAAAGCACAGATCGCTCTGTGTGTGTTTGTGCGATGGCTAGCAGAAACTACTGCACGTAGAAGTCTGAAAATTTAGATGTTAATAGCCCAAGACAGGTCCTGATGCACCTGAGGCTCAGTTTTTTAATTTTTTAAGGGCCCCTGGACCCGTTAAATTTTAATGCACTAAATTGTTAATAACATGCCTTTTTTTCTATCAGATCTTCTTCGTTTTGGGGAAGAATTCTCCTTTCAGTTTCTACCCCTTATCTACGTTTTAGTTAAGACCCTGGCACCCTTGCAAGAGGCCCAGTGCAGGGCCCCTTGAAGTTTTAGTGCACTAAATTGTTAATAACATGCCTCTTTTCTATCCGATCTTCGTCGTTTTGGGGGGAATTATCCTTTCAGTTTCTGCCCCATTTCTACATTTCAGTTAAGACCCTGGCACCCTTGCAAGGAGCCCAGTGCAGGGCCCCTTGAAGTTTTAGTGCACTAAATTGTTAATAACATGCCTCTTTTCTATCCGATCTTCGTCGTTTTGGGGGGAATTATCCTTTCAGTTTCTGCCCCATTTCTACATTTCAGTTAAGACTCTGGCACCCTGTAAAGGGGAACAGCACAGGGCCCCTTGAAGTTTTAGTGCACTAAATTGTTAATAACATGCGTCTTTTCTATCCGATCTTCGTCGTTTTGGGGGGAATTATCCTTTCAGTTTCTGCCCCATTTTTACATTTCAGTTAAGACTCTGGCACCCTGTAAAGAGGAACAGCATAGGGCCCCTTGAAGTTTTAGTGCACTAAATTGTTAATAGCATGCCTCTTTTCTATCCGATCTTCTTCGTTTTTAGGGTGAATTCTCCTTTCAGTTTCTATCCCATTTCTACATTTCAGTTAAGAACCTGGCACCCTTGCAAGGGGCCCAGTACAGGGCCCCTTGAAGTTTTAGTGCACTAAATTGTTAATAGCATGCCTCTTTTCTATCCGATCTTCTTCGTTTTTAGGGTGAATTCTCCTTTCAGTTTCTATCCCATTTCTACATTTCAGTTAAGAACCTGGCACCCTTGCAAGGGGCCCGGTACACGGTCCCTTGAAGTCTTAATGCACTAAATTGTTAATAAATTGCCCCGTTTTTATCCGATCTTCATTTTTGGGATACTTTCTTTATTTAGTTATTTTCCCGTTTCTGCATTCCAGTTAAGACCATGGGCCCGTTTATGGTCCCATAGGGCCCGGTCCAGGGTCCCTTAAATTTTTTGTGTGTCATGTGTTTTTCACACCCTAATTTTCTCACCTTCGCAGTGCGTAGTTTTAAAGTTGAGTCTTGAACTCTTCTCCTTAGACCAACACTCACATATTTTTGTTGGGGCTCTAGGGCCCCTTTTTAAACATTTCTCCAATTTTTTGCATATTTCTTTCAAATTATATTCTAATGATTAATTCGTATCCTATGCTTAATTTTGACTAATCGAAGATCTAAAACGCTAAGTACTAAAACGTTGTAACATGTTTTCATGTTAGGGCCCTGTTCTTCACTATCAGTTGGCCCCTTTTGTGTCTTCTATTACAGCTCCCTTAAAAATAGCCCAATTCACTAGCTTTTTTTTTCTAACAACTTCTTAGGTTCTCCAGCTGTTACATGAAAGACAAAAAAATATTTCAGACTTCAACTACCACCAATTTTGAATATAAATCGTCTTGGGGCCCTTGGTGCATCTTCTTTAAAAATGATCCGAATTCCTTGCAATTTTCTTTACCATAGTTCTCGCGTCCTCACATTACATTAACAACTACTAAAAACTGTATTTATACCAAACTACATACCACTTAAGTCCCCCCCCTTGGGGCCCAGTACAAGGCCCCTTGAAGCTTTTGCACCATAAATTATTAATAAATTGCCCCTATTTATCCGATCTTCATTTCTGGAACCATTTTTCCATTTAGGTATTTTCCACTTTTTATGCATTTTTTACACCCTAATTTTCTCAACTTCTCATTGCATAATTTTAAAATGGAGTCTCGGACTCTTCCCCCTAGACCAAAATTCTCATATTTTTACTGGGGCTCTAGGGCCCCTTTTTAAACATTTACCCAATTTTTGCGCATTTCTTTAAAATATTATTATAATGATTATTTCATACTCTATGATTAATTTTGACTAATTGAAGGTCTAAAACGCTAAATACTAAAACATTTAAACATGTTTTCATGTTAGGGACCTGCTCTCAACTACCAGTTGGGAGCTTTTGGGCCCCCTGTTATAGCTCCCTTAAAAATGGTCCCATTCACGAACTTTTTTTTCTAACAACTTTTTAGGTTCTCCACCTACTACATGAACTACAAAAAAAAAAAAAAAAATACAGACTTCAGCTACCACCAATTTTAAATATTAATCTTCTTCTTGGGGACTTTGTTGCAGCTTCTTTCGAAACAATCCTATTCTATTGCAATTTTCTTTAACATAGTTTTAGTGTCTTCCAGCTACTTTAAAACCCCTAAAAAATTTCTTATACACAACTACATTCCAGTTAAGACCCTGGCCCCCAGGGCCCGGTCTTTCTTTATTCCTCAGCTACCACCTTTTTCGAACATTAATCTCCTTTTTCAGCATCAACTTACGTCTACTCACTACAGCCGTAAATTAAAAATCGCATTACTTTAAAGGTAACTTTAGATAAGGGATTTCACCCGTTCATTAAATATCGTGTTAATGCTAACAGTAATTCATGAAATTTATAAGGTGAGGAGGCGTTTTCCACCCCTTGGTGGCGCGTTATTTCCCCGGGTTTAAGGGTTCAATATCAACGGGATTTGCTTCCTTCAACTTAATTCATCTACATTCTGTATCATGAAATTTTATCTTAGACTTTAATTGCCAACATTTTCTAACATTAATGGTGCATTCTTTTTTTTTTTCTGTGTGCTTGATTTCCTACGAGGTCTGGCTCACTCAACTTGGTTTCCGATTGTCTCGGCACGTGCGGGAACTTCCGGTAAATGCTGCCATAGGTAGTGGGGATCTAGATTACAGGTTCGTTCGGAAAGAAGTTTAATGGGAACTCACTAGACGCTGCGGAAGACAATAGGACCTCCGAAATTAGGTTCATTTAAAAGAATTTCCAAAGATAAAAAATCATACAAACTTAGGTTTTGTTTAAGGTTATTATTTACAAACCCCGGGCAACGCCGGGTGGGTCTGCTAGTAAAAATATAAAATAACTTCCGAGTATCTAACAATTTCAAAAAGCGTCCCTTATCTTTGAAAACATCAGAAACCAACATATTTTCGAGATTTAAGAAAAATTCATAACTACAAAGTTTATTTTTCTGCTTTTGATTTCGAGAAATGTTTTTCGAATCGTCGTTTTTACAGTGTATTAACCCTTTGCGGTCGTATTAAGTTTATACATAGGTGTCATGCTGATCGGAATTAAGTTTCGTTGAGCGAATAGTAATACATAATATGCAAGATTATGAAGGAAAAACAAAATTTATTAATTCTCTTTTAAATCTTTAGATATATGTAATACAATTTTAAGTTTTAATTTTATCTAAAAATTATATTTTATAGTTCTTCATCGTGTGGTATCTTTCAAAGCAGTCTTCAAAAGGCAGCCCTCAATTTTTCTGTTTGAACAAACAGCACGATATTTAATCTTTACATCTTATGTCTTAGCATTTTAAAGTACTAAAGTAAAGTAGTAAAGTACATTTTAGAGTACCGTGAATTGAAATTCACGGTACTCTTTTTCCGTAACTTTCTTTTTGCCATTTTAGAGTATTTATTTAAAAAATATTTTAAGAATCGAAAATGCCTAACGACACTTAAACACAATTTGTAAAATAATATTTAAAATTCTACGTAACTCCGAAGCTTGTCGACATAACATAGTATAAGATCAGTATGGTTCTTTGCTGGGGTGGCTGAGAGCAGTCATATGACTGGAACGGTAAAAAAAGTGGCTGGGAGCAGACATGACTGGAACGGTAAAAATATGTGATGGCTGAGAGCAGACATATGACTGGAACAGTAAAAAAGCTGTAGTGGCTGTAAGCAGACATATGATTGGAACGGTAAATAAGTAACAATTAAATTTAAAAAAAAAACCCGACTGCGTAAAAAACGAACTAAATAATTATTTCTCATCAATGTAAAACTATTTTTTATATTACTTACCTATTTTTTATTTACATGTATTGATGACTTTTAAGTTGTGTTTAATTGTTAGTTCCTTTCCGTAAACACTGTTTTGATGAGGCCTATAGATGTCTATGAAGATTAGAATTTTAGTAAAGCTAGAGATCCTACCTACACAACTTCCAGGTTGTGTAATATTTAAACGGAGCTTCTGACTGTAAAATAGTCAATGAAACGTCATCTTCATTTTGAAAGACCTATCCAATGATATGCTACTAAATAGCGTGTATAATTTTTTTCGTCTCTACCGCCATTTTGAATTTATAAAAACAAAACCTAGCCTGTAACCATCGGACGATTAAGACGAATCGATTGAGACAGCATTCATTAAAATCCATTCAGCCATTGGGATGTTTCGAGGGTATAAAAAAATTCACATACCCAGATACGCGTGAAACACATAACCCTTCTTGACTTTCGGGTAAAATGCTTTGTTTGCCGAAAGTAGACGTAAGACTGCAGGCTATTTATCTAAATATTCAACAGAATAACTTTATTTTGAGAGTAACGTGATGATTTTACCAGAAGTGCACACTTATTACGTGAATGACTCCTCATCCACTGTGTGAACAACATTCCAAATTATAAAGTCTCTACATAAGTGTTGTTTTAACGTGGATTGTTTTGACGTGGATAACTTTATTTAGACGAATTTTTTGTACAAATTGTTAATGTGATAGCGATTATGAATACTTGCAATTTTTTTCACGCAGATCGTAAGAGAATCTCGTTTTGGTCAATTTCTCCTCCGATAACCCAATCAGATATTCGTTTTGCAACGCCACTTCCCAAGATGACTCTTTACCAAAAAATATAGCAGGAGGATGATTAAGTGTATAGCTAACAACTTTTACTCTTCTGTCTTACCACTAATTTTAAACTGTAATTTTTATCTAATTTCATCGTAGAATCATTTTGATTGAATAGGCGAAAATTAATTAAAGTATAGAGGCACTAGAAAAGCTTGCAGGCTGGTGGTAACCGGTTACTCCAGTAAACATAGGCTATAAAAAAGACACACTGTAAAAACGCTGTAAAAAAGACAAATGTTTCTTAATGTACAAAAATATAATATAACCAAGAATCAAAATATACAATAATCTCTTTCGAATTACACACGATTCCGAAAGCTTTGTTTATCTTTAGAAACCTTATTAATCAACATATATTCTAGGTTTAATTAAGCACTTGCGAAATTCAAGTTCCTGTTGCGATGCCACTGATTTCCGGTAAAGTTTCCAATTAGTTTTTATAGTATATTAATCAGTTTTCTCAAACCGGAATATCTGTTTTTAAGATGCTGTTAATACTATTAAAATTTTCCAGCTACGTAATTGAATTTATACATATAAGAGGAACAATTTAATATTAATTATCATTTTTATCATGCCTGTCGGTGAAACAAGTTGGTGGAGGATGAAAAAGTGAGGATGAAAGGAGGAGGATGAAAAAGTGAGAGATAGTATTCGATAAACATACAGGGTGTTTCATAAACTACTGACAAAACTTTAAGGGGTAATAGTACACATTCAAATAAACAACTTTCATCAAAGAATGCATACTCGGAATTAAAACGCAAAGGTGCTAGATGGCGCCGAAGGTGATGTTGTTATACAAAGCGAAAACAAGCAAACAACGATTAAGTGACAAAAGCAAAATGGGAAACTGCTCTATGTACAATTCTTGAACCTCTCGGCCATTTCCACTCACAGTTCCGTAGATAAAATGCATATCAGTCTTGTATCTATCAGAGAAGGGCAACATCTTCCGATACGTCCCTACCGTGTTTGACAGTTGCACACTCGGATCAGCGCCTTTTATGTTTTAATCGAGGTGAAATTTTTCATACGCGTCCTTTTTCTTTCCCATATCACATTTGCATGCTATTAGTGTCGCTCTTCTCCCGATAATTCGCAACAGGAATGGAGCTTTAACGCGTGCATGGGCCAAGTTTCCAAATACACCATGACCTTTGCATTTTATTTTCGATCATGCATTATCTGATGAAAGTTGTTTATTTGGATGGCATCTCTTAAAGTTTTGCCTATCTTTTGAGAAACACTTTGTATATTCCGTGTTGAGAAAACTAATTAAAAAATTCAAATTTAGTGATTGCAAATGTGCGCACTTGATTTTAATTCAAACTTCCAATGGTACCCAGAGTATCTAAACAAAATTTTGTTTTCCTAATTTCACGTAAAGAAATCGGCGGGGATTGTTGAACTTAAGCCATTTGGTAGGAGATAGCCATTTGGTAAGAAATTTATTAATGAAAATAATTTAGATACAGCAAATTCGAGAATATTTTTTAATTGAAAACTTTTAATCAAAAGCAAAAGCATGGCTGACATCATATTGATCGTGGCAACAGTTGGCCAATAAATTTTTCTGGTCTCAGTCAATCATTTCACCTTTCAACAAACATAATTACTCTGCGTCTGAAATGATTAATACACTGCAAAAACTATTCGGAAACATTTCCGTAAATTAGGTGCAGCAAAAGAAACTTTTCAAAAAAAAATTTCTTTAAATCTCGAAAATATGTTTGGTTTCTGATAAAAGAACGATTTTCGGAATCGTGGGAAACTGGTAAGAAGCTATTGTACATTTTCGTTCTTTTTTTTATATTGATTAAGGAACATTTGTAATTTTTTTACAGTGTTGCATATGAAATTCGTGAAGAGAAGACAAACTAATTAACAATAAATTTATCTAAATCCATTCACCCATTACAATTTAATCAGCGAATGAAGAATCTTACGTTATCCACGATGAAACACATCACCCTTCTTTTCTTTCCGCAGTCGGGAAATAGGGAAAATTTCAACAAAACAATTTCTTCTAGGGAAAATGGAAATGAAACTGTGGAAATAAAATTCATTTTAAGTTGCTACATGTCATATTGATATTTCGAACTTGGAATAAGTTTGAAAAATGTTTCAGAATTTAATTTTAAGTTAATGCAGAATTTTCAACGGAATTTCCAATTCATTATTTCTAGCACACACTTCATAAGATCATTTGTGTAAAAAATTAATTTTTTTATTTAACCTAATCAGAAAATAAATTAACAATTATGATTAATTAATTCAAAATCTCTACGGCTTAATCATTAATATTAAATGCACAAAAAGCGTTGCTAAAAATTTCAAAAAATCATATGGTTGACTTAATAGCCTGTAACGAATTGGATAGTTTAATTAATCTGAAGTTTCATTTTATTAAAAATAGGTAATTTTTTATAATTTTAATAGCTCGAGTCATAATTTTCTTCCGTTGCATCTTAAATAGAAGCGTAATTCTGTGTAACTTTATCTGAACTTATGTGGAAGTCTTATGTTATTCATTTAAAAGAACTCGTTTCCCTTTAAACCAGGACTGTAGTGGATGGTATACAATGATATAGACCGTATACCTTCTGGATATTTTAAAGAAAAATAGTATACCCCATGTTTCTGAAATAATGTTAAAACTAGCTTAACACTTAGCTTATCACAATGTAGTATATCTACACTGTAAAAAAAATCTGTAGTTCTACAGATGTAAAGTTACATGCTTAATAAATTTTCATCTGTAACTGTACAAAAAAAGCTGCAAATCTACAGAACTAGTGTTTGTAAAGCTACAAAAATCTGTAACTTTACAAATGAATCTGCTAAAATTGCAGTATTCTTACTAAAATTTTATCTGTAACGCTGGCTGCAGATACATTAAAAGTTCTAGGCATCCCACAGAATTTAATAAAAATTTATTCAATTGTTCTAGGGGATCTTTAGGATCGGCGTAGATCTGCAAAATTTTTTTCCAAAATTCCAACATAGGGGACAATGTAATAGGTAGTATTTCATACGAAATCTACCTAAAACTAATTAATATATTATAAAAACTACTCGGGAAGGCTTTCGAAAATCCGTCGCACAAAAAGAAACTTCGTTTTTATAAATGCGCCTTTAAATCTAAAAAATATATTAGTTTCTGAGGTTTCCTAAGATAAAGAATGCTTTTCGGAATCGTGGATAACACGGAAGAGATTGTTCTATATTCTTGTTCGTGGTTAGATTGTATTTTTCAAGATGTTGGCCCTTTTTTTCTTTTTTTTTTTCTTTTGCAATGTACCATTATATATAGGGCGATAATAAAAAATGTGTAAAACAAATCCAAAGTTTTCCAACTTAAGTTTTTACGTCACACGCAATCCGAATATTTGTAGAAAAATTGCTTAAATAATTGCTTTATATTTTATTTTCTTTATTTTTTTTATTATGAAATTGATTATTAACTATTAACTATTTTGAAATGAGAATAAGTATAATTAACCCATTAACCCCTGACGTTGCGTTCACGCAACAGTCAAAATTATTGCTCATGCAATGAATTAATTACATTGGCACCACTATTTTAGAATTTAAAAAAATGTCTTATTTATTGGCAGGAATTTTGCTATATTTTAGTAAAGCGAAATTTACCTTACTGAATTTGTGGTGGGAAACTACTTTCAACAAGAAATTTGAAAATTTCTATCGTAATAGTTTTGGCGGTTAATGGGTTAATAACTAAGTATTTTCCGGTGTATAAAACTCAGTTTTTTACCCTTAACCTCTTGAGGGGCAAGCAAAAATGTCTCTAAATATTACATGCTCGCCGGAATAATCGAAAAATTTTATTTTTAAATAAGGAAAAGCAATTTCTTAACGATTTTCCTCCAAAGTTAAAAATATAAAATTTATTAAACATTTTCTGGTGAGAATCTTATTTAAATTAGGTGGGATATATTTTATCCCACCGCCCCTCAAGGGGTTAAAAAAACCTTTCTTAAAAACGAGGTATGTGGTGCCATCCACATTAAAGGTAAATATTTTTTCTCTCTCTCTCTCTCTCTTTGGTGTTTCTTATGTTTGTGTGATCAATATTAAGCTTATGTAAGCACTTCATTTTAAAATGTAAATAAAATAAAATAAAATAAAATAAAATAAAATAAATAAAAATAAATAACAGTACATATTTTTTTATTTTTTTTTTTTTACTTTTAACTAAGATTGAACTTTTAATGAATACTTTCTAAATTAATTCTGCTTGATAGATATTTATGTGTTACAGACGTTCCAATATAAAGAAGTTTTTAAATGTAAGTTCAGTGGTAATCATCCTACATCAACAGGAAAAAT
Source organism: Maratus speciosus (assembly GCA_963932465.1). Lineage (NCBI taxonomy): Eukaryota > Metazoa > Arthropoda > Arachnida > Araneae > Salticidae > Maratus > Maratus speciosus. The sequence continues at coordinate 503,557,246 of OZ010787.1, read as the reverse complement.
TATCATATATTATATATATGCACATATGTATCATATATGATACATTTTATATACATTATCAGGATGTACGGTGATAAGAATGGTGTTTCCCTGAAAAAGTGTTGTTAAGGTATCTGTATGCCATTGAAACGTCAATTTCCATAGAAATTTCAATTTAAAAAAAAAAAAAAAAAAAAAAAAAAAAAAAATGTGTACTTTATGATCCTAAAGCTTTTTCAACATTTATATTTCTTACAAACTTTAAAAAAACTGAGTTGAAAGTTCTCACTTTCGAGAAAAATAAAAAACTTTTTTTGTAAAATTGTGTTTAAAAAATTGTCGAAACTCATAAAATAATAGTTCAATTACCACCCATTCAATTATCAGAAATATTCCTGTTATTGTCATAAAAATAGTCTATTTCCTATACAACATTATTATATTTATTATGGAGTCCATAAAATTTAATTATATTTAACACTTTTAAATTTAAATAGTTTTAAAAAATAGCAATTTTTAGGTTAACTTTATGCTATTTTTTTAAATAAGAAAAAAGAAAAATTTAAATTACTTGTTTGTATGTTTATGCCACATTTTTAATAATAGTTAGTAATTTTAAAATTAAGGAGACCGTGGGCCTTGTGCATATAATTGTTTGCCAGTTTGTTCTGAGCCATTTGTGAAAAAACGCATGTAGATGCGTTATTTTTCGCAAAGCTGCAAGCGTTTAAATTTTATAAAAGAACTATTTTTCGGCCTTTTAATGTACTATAACACGTTCACGCCGGCGTGCATCACTGGTGGGTCACGCTCGACTGTTCCATCAGGCGCCATGCATCACCGGTATGTCACACTCGACTGTTCCATAGAAGGCGTTCACTACAGGTGGGTCACACTCGACTGTTCCATATACGGCGTGCACTACAGGTGGGTCACACTTAAATATTCGAAAATTCACTAGTAAAAACAATTCAATACTCACTTTCAACTTTACACACTGACTACTGTAAACGAGAATTGTCGTTTTCATTTATAAATTATCATTGACTAAGGGCAAGGCTTCTACCTTACAGAAAATGCATTTATATCATGTTGTCCATATTTTTTTAGAATGTAAGACATTTTATATTTAATTCCTACACTGAAAGTTATTTACCGACGCATAAACTTGGGAAACCTATTTAGAACACCAATTTACAAAAGACTTTGTAATATTCGAGTTCAAATCAATAAATGCGAGAGGGGCAGGTCATTACATACAGTGTCTGAATAAGCGACAGCACCGCGCCGCTAGATGCAGCAAAAGATGAATTCCAGCTCAGTCTCACAGCGAAAAACATGTGGCGCTGGCATGAACGTGTTAAATCTGTTTTTCTCAAAACCGATTTTTCAACGTTTTTAGATTTTTGAAATGCTCCATGCGTCTTAATTTTTTATACAAATTCATGAAATCGATAAGGAAGAATCATGATATTACTTACAAAGAAACTGTGCATGCATTTTAAAATTCGACTTCATTAAGATGATTAAATTAAATTTTTAATTTTTAAAAGGCAAAATTTTGATGAAAATTTATATGGAATTCAGAAAAATATCTCTAAAACATTAACTATTCAATGGATTTAAAAATCTATGCACAGATTTGTTTGAAATAGAGTTTTAAGTGATTAAAATGCAAAATTGAGGAAATATCTCAAAAATTAAGATGCATGGAGCATTTTAAACTTTTGTTTTAAAATTTAAAATAAAAAAATCGTAAAATTATAATAAGATTGGAATTTTATTTTAAGGGTTCTATATACTTATGGTGAAATGTATATTTCCACAAAATTTCATATCTCTATGATGAAAATGTAAAAAAAACTTCCACCGTACCCTTAAATTTACAAAAATTAAAATAATTTGTTCCGAAAGCATACAGATACCATAATTTAGAAAACTGGCTGATGAAACAATAAGTGGAAATATAATTGAAAAAAAGTACTAAAGGTCTCGCATAAAAATTTAAGGGACTTAACCTGACCGTTATTAATCAAAATTTTTAATTAAAACGAGGTAATTAAAATTTCATTTCTGATGAAAAAATGTGTTCTCTTTTTATTTCCGTAATTTTCGAAATAATTTTCATTTACTGCATGTTAAGAAGAAGTGTAATTTAACCTCTTATTATCTTACGTTACGAGGATTTCACACATAATTTGTTTTATTTACAGTATTTTGCAAATTAATTAAGGCAAGGCGGATAAACTTTTGATTTTATTAGGATGAGCGAAGCGAATCCTGTACTAGGCTACACAAATTACATTTTGTCGTATACTTTACAAAAAAAAAATGTTCAGTATTTTGAGTTGAAATTAAACATAAAAGTAAATTGTGATCTGTAAATTTGCACAATATATATTATTATTTTTTTCTTTTTTTACAGAATAACCTTAAAAATTTTATTATTTTAATTAATTTATTTTACTTGTTTTTCCATTACGGACTCATTTTTGCAAATAAAAAGGGAACACGTATATTTTCAGAAGAAAAACATAAATCATGGAGTTAGTCATAACAGAAAGAATCATGATTAATTAAATAGTTTCACGATGTTTTTTATGAAATTGTTAAAATACATTTTTTATGAAAATTATAGCACATTTTTAATGAATTAAATTTTTTGAAAATTCAATTATTTACATTCAATTATAAAAGCATTTTTCAGTGCTAAGAATTCCAATACACGATTTATTCTTATTATGTGAAATCATTTACGCAGACGATACTTACTCATTTTAAAAGAATTATATTATGATTTTTTTTTGTAAAGTAGCAACAAAAGAACTATAAACAAATAAATTTAATTGTTAAATTCTTTATATCATAAATAAAAAATTGCGGGGAAATTCTTAGTTATTTGGCTGAATTTACATTTCTAAAATTAAAATGCGCCAAAACAGAAAATAACGCTTTTGCTTAATAAAGAGGCAAAAATAATATAAAAAATATTGTTATTTTCAAATATTTGCCTTATTAAACAATGCTTCGCGAATCCAAACAAAGCATGGTTTTTGCTAGTAAATATTTTCGAATTTCTAGAAAACTATTTGACGAATTGGTCTTTGCCTCTTAAAGAGGATATTTGAACTCGTATTTTGCGTTGAAAATTCGGTCTCGAGACTGACAACAAATTTAGCAAAAGCAAGAAGGAAAAATCACATATCACACTTAAGTTATGAAACAATTTCCAAAATCAATAGAATGTTATTAAGAAATTTCAATTTTTCATACAATGAAATGGATAATTCGTCTGGTAGCTGAGGTCTTTTATTCGTCTCTTCAATGATCGATTTAATGCTACGCGCTCCATAATTCATAGAAATCATGTTGTAATTCTCCTCAGGGATTTTTTTATTAACACCTCTCTAACATAGTATAAAAATATATTAATACATGGAAATTATTCCAGAGAGAAACATTCGGCCTTGCATACAATATTTCAAATGAAAATCAAATTTCAAAGTAATTGTTTAAGTGGCGCAAAGGCCAACATAATGAAAAAGATTCCATGCCGGGACTCGAACCCGGGCCATCAGTATGGCGCACTAACGTTCTATCAACTAAACCACATGGAACGATACCCATGTATTAATATTGTTTCCATGTATTAATATAGTTTCTATCGATGCTAGACTTAATTAATTTCGTGTTTGCCACATGTCGGTGGCTCACGATAAATATTCCATCTTGTGCTGCGTTTGTAGCCTTGCCTACATATAACAGAGAGAAATTATCCAGGCTGGGTATCGTTCCAAGTGGTTTAGTCGGTAGAACGTCAGTGCGCTATACTGATGGCCCGGATTCGAGTCCCGGCATGGAATCTTTTTCACTATGTTGGCCTTTGCGCCTCTTAAGCAATTACTTTGAAATTTCATTTTCTTTTGAAAGATAGTAGAAAAATGTTTATGAATTCGATTTGTCTGCCGGTCTGTTTGTGTATCTGGCAGCCTGTCCAGGCTCTAACTCATGTAAAAATGGTCGAATTACTCTGTAATTGCTATATGTTATTGAAGTGTTCCATGACACGTTCCATATTAAAAATGAAGTGTGTTAGTATGCATAGTTCATTTTGTAGGGATATTCAAAAGAAGGCCGTTACATTATGATTTTAGGGGGGGTGGGAGGTTTGCAGTGTATTTTATTGATGGTACACTATTTCAAAGAAATTGCAATTGATATACCTCACTAAGGAGCACTACAAGATGCTTGCTATAGGGTGTGCATAGCATTTATTTTTCATTTACTGGGACACACAAAAGAATTCGGTTAAAGTACTGTCTGTGAGCAATTGTTATTTGAAGTGTGTTTTATACCGTGCTTTGAATTTTTAAATTTAACTAATTGTTCGAATATTACTTGATGCGTATAAATTCTGTTCATCCTATATAGGGTTGCACAAAAGAATTCAAGAACTTTTTCGGCTTTCTGACTGAAATAGCTGAAGGGGAATTTTCAACTGCGTTTTAAGTATCCTAACTGAACTAAATTTTTGCATACAATGTAGCATGTACATAAATCACTTATCCTTCTGTATATCAAAAAAGTAACGATTTGGAAACAGGCCAAAAAAATTGGAAATGGACCAATGAAAATCTCCGTAGATACCGCGAATTTGCGTACAATGTAGTATATTATACAAATCACTTATCCTTGTGTATATAAAAAAAGTTACGATTTGGAAATGGGCGAAAAAGATTTGGAAATGGACCGATGAAAATCTGCGTAGATTCCACGAAATGCATCTGATTGGTCAGAGCTTTCTGTCTTTTTTTAGCGGTAATTGTGCTTTGTTAATGCCATGAAAGTAGAGAATTTAGATAGGATGGCCGGCGAAAGGGGAGAATCTTCTACATTTCGATAGACTTCTGTTTTTGGGGGGTTTTCTTAGGGGTTGATGGCAAAAGGGATTTTTACAGAAAGAAGATAATTCCCATTAACTAATGAGAAAGTGTGTGTGTATGTGTGTGTGGGGGGGGGGGTCATCTGCGTTTGGAATCAAAACATTGAATGCATAGCAAATAAGGGATTGCGAAGCGATCCAGAATGGAGTCGCGAAACAAATACGTCGGGGTTGGCTAGAAAATAGGGATTGCTCCGCGATACCAAACGGAATCGCGAAACGATTACGCGGGGGTTTGGAGAGAGTAGGGAGCATTGCAGGAGAGCGCCCCTAGTACTTGAAAAAAATTATAGAGCAGGTGGGGGTAAAGATACGCACTTTCCATACATTTTTATTTTTAACGCACACATTGGTCTAAACTTATGTAATAAGTGACTAAAATATTAGACTAGAACTTTAGGTAGGGGAGACCGGAGCAAGATGACGAATTTCTTAATTTTTCCGTTTTCCACTAGGTGGCAGCATCAACCGGACACTACTGGCTCTCCTATCGGCCGTTAGTTAAACAATAGTATAGAGACGCTGAAATCGCCATTTTTGTGTTAGTTGCGAAGCTTTGATTGTTTACCGCTGCCATGTTATATCTTTTATGCATGTGTAAATAAGCTCTGCTACAGATACAGGTAAGATATATCGTTTCTCTTTAATATTTATGAGTAAATTAGTTTAAATACTACCTATTACCATGAATAAATGACAATTAAAAGCCTTCCTTCATGGCAATGAAAACGAATATTTTTAAACAGGCAGTCCGGGGCAAGATGACGAGCTCGTCCTCTTTAGACCCTGGTAGTAGAAAACCAACGTATAAATCCTCCTGAAGAACCAGAACTTATGGCAAATGCTGATTCCAATGCACCAAAGAAGCCTGTTAGTGTTTTGGATATCAAACCATTGCCTAAAGCAACACAGTGTGAGAAAAAAAATCAAAACCCTGAGCTCAAGCATTCTTACAAGAACACCCATCAAAGAAATGTTAGAACAAAGGGAAAAGCAGAAGAAAGAACAGTAACGTTTAAAAAACAGAGAAAAGGTGCTCGTAAAGCTAAAAAGGGAGTTTAAAAACTCAAACTAAGTTCCTGTAGGCCTAAGTGTATTAAATCCAGGCCAAACACTCCACTTGCATCAACTTCAAAGTTTGATGTTTTCAGATGGCTGCTTGTGACGAGAAATATCGTGACCCACCAAAAGAATAATGCATCCAGTGCTGTAAATGCCAAGAGTGGTGGCATGAGGAATGTTCCAATTATGAAAATGGCATTTTTATTTGTGACTATTATTATCTGCACAACTAAACACTTCAACATTACGTTACAATGCATTACGCTTAGTTTGATACTTTGTAAGACATAAAAACACAGTTGTTGTCATCTTGCCCCAGTACTGGGGCAAGATGACGGTTTATTAACGTTATGAAAAATAAAATTATCCTTTATTTTTTTTATTTGAAAAATTAAATGGTAATATATTTATACTACAAAGGAATACTCTAACAGTTCACGTAAAATTAATTTTACAATACTTAAAAATAAATTAATAAACAACAAAAATTGTTAACATAGTCATCTTGCACCGGTCTCCCCTAAGTGCCACCATCAACCGACTTTCTGTCAAATTATAATTCTGTGAGAAATTGCAATTTTTTGAAAACATTGCTCTGCGTATCTTTGTCCCATCGGATAGAGTAAAAGTACGCAGTGGTGGGGCAAAGATACGCAGTGCGTATTTTTGCCCCATTACTGTGGGGTTTTGCCACATTTCCAATAAAATGAATGAGTTATGCAAAAGCATTAGTAAATTTCACTAGCATTTATAGTTAAACTGAAAATTGTAAGTTAAACAATGAAAAAAAGAAAAAAACAGCGGTCTGTGAGATCGCAAATAGCAGTTAACTTCTAACTACTGTGAAAAAAATTGTTGCATAAATACTGTGAGCGGTCCCAAAGACCCCTTGATCGTAGAATGAATAAAAAGGTTGATGACTCATAAGATACTGTTTTTGCGCTAAACTTTATGTAAAGGCCTATTATAATAAAAATACTCCTCATTTAGAAGTTTTAGCGATACTACTAAGTTTCCAAACAAACCAAAATTAAACTAACATCAGTAGTTAAATTGAAAATTACAAGTTAAGCTATGAAAACTGAATATATAGCAGCGGTCTGTAAGACGGTTAACAGGAATTAAGGGCTAAGACTTAAAATCGTTTTGTGAAATAAGAATATTGATTTTTAAAAGTAGGTAGGTAGATACCTACGTTCTATATTGAAAAAACTTAACTAGAAAAAAGAAAAGGTAGTTAACTAGCTTATATTAATTAAGTAGCTATTATATTTTATATAATATAAAAAATAAAACTTTCCACAAGGTAATTGTGGTAAGCTTTGCATCTAACTAAAACGATAGGACAAAGCCCCAAATCTTAAACTTGTGCGTAACTTTGCCCCAAGACGGATACGTTCTTTTACCCCATTTTGCAGTATTTTATTTAACCGGCTATTGACAAGCTTAAACAAATGCGATCGAGATAAACTATACGACATTTAGAAGTTATAGAGCTTCCGTTCTTCACTGAATTTTTGGATTTGTAAAAATTCAAATTATTGTCAGCTAAACAATAAAGTGAAAAATTAAAAATATTAGATCAAAATTCGAAAATTTAAACTTACCTCATTTGCATGGCACGGAGTGCTACTTTTTTCACAAGGTTTGAACACACAGCTACTACACTTGAGACCAAACTACAAGATAGCGGTCATGGCTGTAGAAATGTTTCTTCATATTAAATCAACCAGTGCGTATCTTTGCCCCGTGCGTATCTTTGCCCCGTGCGTATCTTTACCCCCACCTACTCTATGATAAATAAAGTTGTTTGTTTTGGGATTAAAAAAAAAAAAATTCAGGAAATATAGGGGAAAGTAGTCTGAGCATAACAGTTGCTTCTGAAATTATTTCATTGTATTCTTAATTTGTATTACATCTGATCATTATCATACAATATTTATGTTAAGCGGATCTTTTTTCGCGGCTACTCTTAGATAATTTTTACAATTTTGCTTCTTTTTACCTTTTAGCTATCATTTTCATGTTTTATACGTTTCACACAAAGAGTGCGAAGACACATTCGGCCAATTAAAAGAGGTCACCTGATACATTTAAATATTTTAAATTAATAATAAAAAAGCACAATTATCCATTCGACTGGAAATAATCACATTTTTCAGTTTTAAAAAATAGCTTAAGTGTTCTCCTGAAATTGTACCAAGCTCTGGAATTTTCATATACGAACATCTAATTTTGATATCATATGGGATTTTTTCGTTACATTTTACCTGACGATACAAAACTGGAAGTCATCTGACCAAAAAGTTTAGGAACGATGAAGGTTTAAAATGTGGACTGTCTTAAGTTAAATTCGTTTGTAATTGTTACAGAGCATATTGCAATAGGGGTAGTAACTAAATACGCCGGGTTATACATGTCAACAGGATTAAGTGGTCCGGGCCAAGTGTAAAGTAGTATCCTGGTACACTCAAATATCTTTCTAAGATAGAATTGTGGAACAAATGTCTACCTATAATGACTATGTGCGATCATATGAAAGTACCTGCAGCGCCGTTTATTAGCGAAATTTGGTCAATATCTCCAAAAATATGAGAGATAGCAAGAAGGTCTCAGTTATAAAAATGTATATTATCCTTTCTTTATAATGAAATGATGTCTAACTTGTAAAAATAACTTTATTTAGAAGCTCTAAAATGTTATCTTTTCAATTTCTGGCAACTGATTATCGAAAAATTAACTTTTCCTGTCTTCTAATTTTTTACATGTAAGATGGCATTTCTTATTAAATAAATTTTATATTTCCCTGGAATGTGCCATTGAATAGCATTTAAAGTTTAATTTAAATAAAATAAAAATAATAAAATGAGTTTGACGGTCCCTTATCCCTTTAACCCTTTCCAACACGGAAAAATTCTGTTCGTAAAATGATGAAATAATTGACTGACACCGGAATTTACAAGCGACTTTTTTAGATATTAAAAACTTGTTACTTTAAACTTTCATTCTAAAAGCAGAATTTTATTAAAATATTCTTGGTGCCGTTTGTAAGTTTGGAATTAAATTTAGGTTGTCCCGACGTGGAGCCACTGCGTCGGAAACGATTATACAGGGTGATTCATAAATAACGAAACAATAGGCTATCTCCTTAATTAATGCCACTAGCCACATACTTCCAAATGTAAAGTTTCATAAAAAAAGGTCGAAAATTTGTTGAGATAAGTTACAACTCCATGGGAGGTCTATTTGAGAAGATACGAAAATTAAATTTTTATACGGCCCCCGTTGGGTAAAATTTCCAGTTAGGAAATTTTTCCTTATCCACGCCTGAATTAAACACAAAAAGTTCCATCTTCATATCTGCAAAACTCATGGAGTTATGCCTGTTTAAATAATTCGTCAGATTTTAAGGGATTAGACAAAAATTGAAATGCGTGTTATTCAAGGAACAATGTTACTTTAAAAGTTGCAGGATAAATGTAAAAAATATATTTATTGAGTTAGAATTAGATTTTTCTGTTTTTTGCGATGATTAACCATATAATTTGCAAATAAAATCACATCCTAAAATTTCTCAGAAAGTTTAAAATTTTTTTAATTATTATTTTTTTTTTAATTGGGGTAATTTAAAATCGTTATAACTCGAAATATTATCGTCGAATTTCAAACTTTTTTTCATTTAATTAAAGAGGAAAATATAATTTTAATTTTGTTTCAGGATTTTTTTAAATATTAATATTAAAAATATTAAAAACACACACAAAAAAAATTATGTAACATATTTTTTTAAAATATCATATTTTCAAAAATAAATATATTTTCAAATTTGTCGAAACAAAATTGATGTAAAATAATCAAAAATGTCATGTTCTGAGTTTGCACCCTTTTTTTAAAACAATTCTTGACTTGACTTAAAAATGTAAATTAATAATTTAATTTAAATTTATTTTAATTTTAATTACGCATTTAAATTGATAAATATAAATTAATTATTTTTAACAATTTAAATTAATAATTTAAAACGCATTTAAAGTTTTAAACAAAGATTGGCTCCCAATAAAATGTTTAAATGCTTTTTAAAGAATTGCAGGTGAGTATGTAACTTTTTCCTGTAGCTTAAACTTCCGATTCAGCTTAACTTCTGCCCTTTCAACCTTCTTTTTGTACTATTTAAAACAAGGATTTTTTTTTAATATACCAATTAAGAGTGTTTTCATAATTTTAACCCTCAGAACTTCAGGTTTTATATCGTCTCGGCGAGCGGTAAAAAAAGTCTGTATTCTGGGGCCGGACCAGTCTCGACCAGGCCTAATGTATTTTTCATACCGAACCGGGACTAGTTTCCTTTCTTCCTAGGTCTGCACGGGACGAAATTTTCAGTCCCGGTCTCGACTCAACCTGTATTAAAATCATTCTATCTGAATCACCTAATCCGTGCAAAAATCAGTAAAGTTTGGCTCAACCCAAAAAATTTACAAAAAATGCATATATTTTAAAATCGCCATTACAATTAAAACATATTACCATTTACAATTAAACTTTAGAAATAGTTTTTAAAGGATAGTAGATTTAAACAACAGCAATAAAAAAATACAGTAAAACAAGTGAAAAAGAACCTGCCTATTACGGAATCCTGTCTAAAACGGAATAATTTTTTGATCCATGCAAAATAAATATAATAATACTTGAGAAAAGAATAGAATACATTTGCACCTCCTAAGATTAGAAATTGTGTAGAAGGCATTTTTTTTTTGTCTGTGTGATTCCGTCTCAGAAGTTTTGCTGTATATCATTTTTGAAAGTCTCCAATACATGGATTATGAATTACCGATATTAAATGCTAAGTGAAACATTTACATACAAATAGAGATTCATTGATATATATATATATATATATATATATCACAGCCTTTGACGCTTCTTTAAAAATGAAGATTATAACCATATAAAAAGAAAATCTATAAGCTATTATCCCTCATAGCATGCATGGTCACGGTGACGTCGTTGTGACGTCACTGTAAGTCACTGTGGTCCCGTCACATTTGTGACCAAAATTCCACCACTCAGTGATGTCACATTGTGACTGAGATGTGAACTTCTTAGAAAACTTTAAAAAAATACGAAAATTCATCAAAACATATTATTTACTGTAAAATTATATTTTTCTAGCAATTAAAAAAATTATGACGTCATTGTTATGTCATTGCATGTAACGTACGTCACGTCACATATGTGACAAAAAAAACCACCATATTGTAAGTCGTAGTGTGACAAAAATGTGAACTTTTAAAATCCTTGAAAATGAAGAGAAATATTTTAAACAGTATTTTAAACAGTCCCGAGTTACAGCGGCATAAGGAATGAAAATATATTAGTGCATAGCAAATGGTAAATTCTGTCACGAAAGGGGGGGGGGACATAATATATAAAGTGCACGATACAAGCATTAATAAACTAAATTTTCATGCTATATTTTATCAATTTGATATCTGAGACAGTGAAAGTATACTTTTTTCATGATTTCAATTTTATCTAGCATTGCGATTTAATATAATAATCCTTCACTGATTGTTATTATTATAAAAGAGTTTCTCGGAAAAATGGTACGTGCTGGAGTAATTTGGATAACATAGTTAGAATTAGGAGTATTAAATCTGTACACTTTACATATTTAGTTTGCAGGGAGGAATTTTTTTTTTTTATATTTTTTTGCCAACCAGTGGTATTCGAAACACTTCTGTGTTTTCAAACTAAGAATTTTCTATTACAGTTAGGTCTGCAGCTTTTAATGAGCACGTAGAAAGAGTCTTCAGAGTTTAGTCATATATTCATTTCTTGCTTTATAATTTGCATTCAAGTCATATTTTTCCGTTTAGTGTTTAACTATTTTAAGTAACTATTTTTTCAAAAATTCTACTTCTTTCAGACTTTTTAAATAAAATTAACATTTTCCGAAAATAAAAGAAATACACAAAATTTATGCAAAACCTATGATATAATTAATTATTCGTATTTCAAATTTGTATTTTAGAGATATAACTTTAAAAAAAAAGTTATTTTACAAATTATTTTGTGTGAAACGTGTGAAACAAACTTTACTTTAAAAAAATGGGGCTGGGGGTTCATTATTACCATTAAATTGATTTTTACACATTTTAAGAATTTAAACAATGTTTTATCTAATAAACTCTAATTATGAATATTATTATTATTATTATTATTATTATTTACAAAAAAGAAACTTTACAATACAATATAAATATTTGGTACTGATAAAAAGAAAGGTAAAATACAGTGGGAAATTCTTCAAATAGAAAATTTTAAATAAAGACACCTTCATTGCGCATTTAAGTTTCAAATCTATACAAAAACAAATAAGCAGTAAAGAACCATCTGCTCTGAAATCGTCTGCGTGAGATATAACCACAGAAAAATAAATACGGAAGACGCGGGAAGCCGGAAAGTTTTAGAACTGTTTAGAACATCGGCACTTCTACAACAGTTTTATTTAAGATAAGAGAATGAAGGTCACCATTTTAGGATACACGGATATTATTATAGAAACATAAACGTAAGTCTTATTTAATTTAAATCTTTTATTCCTAATGTGTTATGAGTTAAATAGTTTTATGTTATATTAATAAGAGACTGATCTGTTATTGTTTTCAGAAGCAAAATTGTCCTATTCGATAAGTTAAAGGAAAATATTTTAATCTGTCATCGCTTGAAAAAAAAAAAAAGCTGCGCAGAGACTGATTTATGATTACATTCATAGGGAAATTAATGAAAACATTAATTTTCAGTTACTTGAGATTGAAAATGTGTTGGAACAATGATTTGGAGTTTTTTTTTTCCGGCATCTTACTGTTTACTGAATACTGACACTTATAGATTATATAGATATTCGATTATTATGATATTACGAAATTGTTTTAGATTAGAAATTAGCATTACACTGGGAAAATGTACTTTTACATATTACAGTAGTGATACTTTTGAAAGAGTTTTCTTTTAATGTTAATAATATTTTAAATTATTTTTTTAAATCCTAAATCTTCATACCAATGTTTTCAGATTTAACATTTGTCAAAATTATAAAATAATAGGAATTCCTTATAACATATGTAAAGATTTTTGAGATATTGTTAAATCTAATAATGCATTTAATTCATCTATAGTAGTTTGTTGTTGTTTAATAGTGCAACTATAAATACTAATTATTATTTTTAGTGTTTTTCAAATTCGTATATTTATTTTTTTAAATTGTATGTAAGCATTTTTTTTCTGTTTGTGATTTTAATCAAACATTTAATTATAGACATTTTAAATCGATTATTAAATTTTCTTCTATTATAAACTCATTTTCTACGTTTATGATACATGTAATTATTGGCACTAAAAAGTAAAATATGATATTTAAGCATTGAAATAAAGTGTTTTTCATGCCTGATAGGAAGTTATATATTAAACTGCTTTAGTATATATTTTTTTTTAAGTTCATATAATACAGGATACATAATATAGGACACAAAGTTGAAATGTGCTTATGACTTCGGTTTGTCTCTCCGTCTGTCTGTCCGCACTCTAACTCTCGTAAATATACTCGGATTTCCCTGAAAATTTTGGATGTTATTGACGTTTACCTTAGCACGGTCCCTATTTGTAATGAAGTTTGTAGCATGTTTATTTCATTTACAAGACAGCCACAAGTATTCCGTTACATTACGGCCTATGGGAAAAAAATCGTTTCAAATGATTTTTAATTATTTTACGCACGCTTTCAAACAGAATAAAATTGATATGCATTTATAAAGCGCACTAAAATATGCATTCTGTTGAGTATGCGATGCAAAGAATAGTTATTATTCATTTACAGGGCTAAAAAAGGAATTCCATTACATAATGATATAGGGGTGGAGGGAATTGTTTGCTGCGTACTTTAATTATGTTAATCTGTTTCATATATAATGAAATTGATATACGTCGCTGAGGTTTACATACTATAAATTATTTCATATATAATACGAATAATACGTATATAGCATTTACAGGGACACATTATATAAAATATTTCAGATACTATATTGTATCCGAAGTACTGTACATTAGCGATGACGGCTGGAAATGATTTTTAATTATGATATGCGCTTTTATGATTCACTATATTTATGCATAGTATATGGTGTATATAAATGCTATAATTCCTATACAGGGCTACTCAAAAGTATTCGTAAGGGTTACTGGGTATGGGCGCAAATTGCTTAAAGGTTGTTTTTAAATGAGTTATGCTTTTTTTCGCTGAACTGCATTTAATTTACTAAGAAATGTTTGTAGAATATAGATAAAATGACATATAGGGTCACGTAAAGAATTGGATACATGGCCGTCTATAAATTATAATTTCTGGAAAATTTGATTTCAGCAGTTTTAAGAGTGTATTCGTTTGAATTAAATTTTAACTAAATAGTGTCGTGTAATAAAGATTCTAGGTAAACTATAGGGTTGTACAAAAGTATTCAATTATGTTTCCATATAATAGTATAAATTGCTGAAAGAGATTTTCAACCTGTTAGGCGTTTTATTGCTAAACTAAATTTTCCTATTATATAGTATATATACACTGAAAAAAAGGGTACTCAAAATTGAGTAAAAAGTACACAATTTTAAATGCGTCACATACTCAAAATTGCTCCGATACAAATGTACTCAAAGTTGAGAAACACATGTACTAATTTTTTATTCCATGGTTTTGATCAAATATGAATCGTTATGTACTGCCCTCCCCTACCAAAAAACCCCCAAAAATTAAAGTAAAAATGTACTGACATTTATTTCCCGTTCAAAGTTATTAACAAGAAACGTTTAATTGATTATTTATTAAGAAAAATAGCAAAATTCTTAAGAAAATACTCAAATCGAATATTTTTATGACAAGAGCAATATTTCCAAGCATTTTAATCATTTTAAAATACAATGCATAATTTAATATTTACAGTAATGAACATCATTTATGCCGCCAAAATGAAATGAACCATTACAGGGTACAAAATTATTCGTTTGTTTGGGTTTGATAATATGTGATGTTTTAAAATAGAGAAAGCATAGTTTCATTTTTGATCCAAAAATATTCAATTCGATATGAGTACATCGGTTTACTCGTTTTTGAGTACTTGATTTTTTTCAGTGTATCAACCTACAGATCAAATACAGGGCTGCTCAATAGAATTGGAAAACATTTTTAGCTATGGGCGGTAACTGCTGAAATCAGTTTTTCAAATGTTTTATGCGTTTTCTAAAATGCTACTTACAGTGCGTCTCATAAATATAAAGACACTGATATTTTCGAAATAATATTTTAATAATTCAGTATTCAAAATTATATTTATGCATATAACGAAAAGTATGTGCCAAGAAAACATTTTACAGTAAATTAAATTAGAATTAAATAATTTCAACTCGAAAATTGATAAATGTAAATAAATTTTCTGTCTCATAAATATAAAGACATTTTACATACTTTTGAATTACCGTGCAATAAATAATCCATTCTTATTAATGACAGAAAATATTCTAGCTGGCATGGTTTTTATTAAGTTGTATAACTATTTTGGCTGTATATCAAACCAACTTCGTTCGATTTCTTTTTTCAACTCAAGGACGTTTGAAAATTGTCTTCCAGATGCATATACACTGCGAACGAGAGTGCCACAAAGATTCTTAGCTGGATTTAAATCATGGTTATGTGTGGGCCACACCGTGACATGAACATTGCTATCGGCAAACCATTTTTTTGTAAGTCTTGATGTGTGAATCGATGCATTATCCTGATGGTACAAATAATTCCGACCACCAAGAGTTTCAGCAATTGGAAACAACTGACTATAAAGCAGTTCGATATACTCTTTAGATGTCTGTTTACCTTCCAGAAAAGCAATATCCGCAGTTCCATTAAAAGAGAAATCATCCCACACCATAACAGAACCTCCCCCTTTCTGCCTACTGAAGAAGTTTCGAGATTAACGTCTTAAATCGTGCGAGTAGGAATTCCAACTATGTGGGTCATCCAAGTTAAATCTCTTTTCATTTGAAATAATGTCTTGCATCCATTCGTCCTTCCAGTGCATATGATCTTTAACCCCGATTAACCTCCGTTCTTTGTGTTCTTTTTTCAATAAAGAAAATCTGCATGTATGTCGGCATACAATATTTTTTCTTTCTTTTATACGACGATGTACTATATCCTTTGGAACCATACCATAAACTCGTTGAGAGACTTATCGGAGTGACATTTTTTGCGACGAAACAAGTCGCATGATCTTGCTATCGAGTCTTTCACTAGTTTTTCTCGGTCTGCCAGATCGTTTTCTGGAATATAAATTGTAAGTTTTTGATAAAATTTTATAAAGTGCAGCTCTGATTCTCCCAATTTTTTTACATATTTGACAATCTGTTAAGCCATTAGCTTTAAATTCGCGTATTTTACAAATTCCATCTTTAGAAATTTCAATGTTCCACGGCATCTTTGCAATTGAAACAAGTCAAACAACTTTGCTCGTTTGCGTAAGTTAAAGTGTATTTCTGAGCGTGCGCATTAATTCTGTACGCACACATTCGAAAAAAAATTGCATATGAAGCAATTTCAAGTTTGTCTTTATATTTATGAGACAGCGTATTTTTTTATTTTTTTTATTATTCGAGACGAAATTATTTTATTTAAATTAAAACCCCTATAAGAGATTCATTTCAGTTTTCTTAATATGAGGTATAAAATTTAATTTCTTTTAACTGAATTAATAAAATGTAGTTTCAAAAACATCCGTGTCCTTATATTTATGAGACGGACTGTAGTTATCTTATTTACGTTATTTCCCTAAATTACGACATCTTGTTAAAGCATTCAGGAAGTGTTGGAAAGTATTTTATAATCTATTCTTAACGCATGATTTTTCATACTTGTTTTTTGTATTTCCCAGATCAGTCTTTTCCTATAAAACATACCAAATCTATTTAGCTCATATTCACAAAATACAATATACACGGGAATAAAAAATTTAAATAAATATTGCTTACCATACCGTTCTATAAACAATAGTTGTATTAATATCCGTTACACTCCATGTTCATATTTAATAAAGCAATAAAAAATCACAACACATTAAAAAAATTACACATTCAAAATATCAAGCTTTAACTCAATATCAAATTTAGAACTTAATAAAAAAATATGTTAGTTGATAAGCATTATTTTTTAAGTGGAGAAATTAAAAATGTTTTAGAAGAATAGGGCTCCAAAATAGCGATATTTTGCTAAAAAGTACGGTAAAAAGATAAGATTTTATATTTACAACCAAAGTTTACTTTAAAATTCACCGCAGTATTAATACTTAGACATTTTTCCAGAGAGAAACATTCGTCTTATATACAATATTTCAAATGAAAATCAAATTTCAAATTAATTGCTTAAAAGGCGCAAAGGCCAACACAGTGAAAAAGGTTCCATGCCGGGACTCAAACCCGGGCCGTCAGTATAGCACACTGACATTCTACCGACTAAACCACATGGAACGACACCCAGCCTGTAAAATTTCTCACTATTACATGTTGGCAAGGCTACAAACGCAGCACAAGATGGAATATTTATCGTGAGCCACCGGCATGGGGTAAACACGAAACTTAATTAAATCCAGCATCGACTGAAACTATATTAATACTTGGAAATTTTTCCAGTTAGAAACCTTCGCCTTGCATACAATATTTCAAATTAAATTTGCCTTTTAAGCAATTAATTTGAAATTTGATTTTCATTTGAAATATTGTATGCAAGGCGAATGGTTCTCTCTGGAAGAATTTCCAAGTATTAATGTAGTTTCAATCGATGCTGGATTTAATTAAGTTTCGTGTTTGCCCCATGTCGGTGGTTCACGATATATATTCCATCTTGTGCTGCGTTTGTAGCCTTGTCAACATGTAATAGTGAGAAATTTTCTAGGCTGGGTACCGTTCCATGTGGTTTTGTCGGTAGAATGTCAGTGCGCTATACTGATGGCCCGGGTTCGAGTCCCAGCATGGAATCTTTTTCACTATGTTCGCCTTTGCGCCTTTTAAGCAATTAATTTGAAATTTGATTTTCATTTAAAATCATCATATTGTTTATGACAAGTTCGTCACAAATGACACATATTTCACAAATTGGTCACAGTGTGACTTCAAAGCATTGTCGCTTTCGTCACAGGTTCGTCACAAAGTTAATGCCAAAATAGTCACAAATGACACACTTGTCACAAATTTGTCACACCGTGACTTCACAGAGTGGTCACAACGTGACGTCACAAACGACCTCTAAAACGGCCATAACGACTTCGCATTCTAGTCACTATGACGTCACATCGACGGTCACAAAATCACAGTGTGACTTCACAACGACGTCGCCGTGACGTCACCATGCCTTACGGGATAAAACTATACAGCTATTTTTGCTCAGAACTCTTTCATACGAAACAATTTTTAACCATATCGACATAAAAAAACTATGTTTTCTATAAATTCAATCATGCCAGCGCAGACTCGGGATAAGATTTAAACATTTTTCCAGGCCGGGATGAACTTTTTTTCTGTGGGTCGGCTCGAGACCGGCTCTGGATATTTCGACCCGTGCAGACTTCTAATAAAGGCATCCAGCACAATTTGAAAGAAGGTTTAACTTAAAACCTATACGCTGCTATTTTATGTCCAAAGGAGAGGCAATGTCTTAAATCGACTTTTAATAACGTACAATTTGTGGATGATCCCTATCTTGCATTAAAAATGAGTCAATAACTCGTCGCTCAGAGGCATGGGAAAATGGTGTAAGTAGCGAATTTTGAATTTTAATAACTCTGCGAGTTTTGCAGATACCGAGATTAATTTTTTTGTTGTTGTTTAATTCAGGAAGAGATAAGAGAAAATTTCCTAATTAGAAATTTTACACAACGGAGGCCGTATAAAAAATTCGTTTCCCTATTTTCTCAAATAGACCCCCCATGGAGTTACAACTTATGTCATTAAATTTGGCACCTTTTTTATGAAACTTCGCAATTGGAAGTATGTGCCTAGGGGCAATATTTAAGTAGATAGCCTATTGTTTCGATATTTATGGATCACCTTGTATAATGTACAATTTGGGGAAAATAAAAGTATTTATTGAAATGTATATTCATTATGTGATGTATATAGTGATTAAATGATTTATATTTTATACAGTAAAACTCGTTATTACGTAGGAATAAAAAAAATCTATTATAGCAACTTTTATGTGAATTTATAAACGGCAAAATTCAACATTTAATTAATGAATGGTTGTATTTTTATTTTCTTAGTTTCCAAATCCCTTATGTATTTTGAACAGCATCATGCAGAAAAGAAATGAATTTTGATTCCAAATACAAATTATTACACTCATCGGATGCACCAACCTATTGGTTATGATATATCTACTCAATAAAATGCTTTACGTCGTATACCAAGTGTCAACTACCAGTAGCGAAATTTACAACATTATAAAAACGGAATACATCTGCATTAAAAAGTCACTGTTCCAGTAAAGTCACAAATACCATATAATACTTTTTTTCACAATATTATTTAACTAACGTGTCATTAAACATATTAAAAATGTAAATCTTAACGTATATAGAAAAAAATAACAAGGTGAAAGATCATGCATTTCATAACCCAATAACGATGTTCTATATCATTTTCGGAACGGACAAACATATGATCGTTTTATAATTTTTAATGCTGAAGCAGAAAATGTAATCAAAAAAGGATTTATATTGCTATTATTTCGTGTTATATAACTTTAAAGATACCGATTATGGCACATTATAGAAATGATCTGGTATCTTAAAAAAACAGTCATCCATCCGGAAGAAATAAATATTGAATCATTTCTCCGACAACAATGAAGAACGCTTTAATCACGGAGTCATTCCCGCGGAACCTCTTTCAAATCACGAATTTTGACAGTATGGCTAAAGCCATTTACAGATGTGGTCATGTGTAATCCCTGTTAAATACTGTTAATTACCCTATTACATCTTATACTGTGCAAGTTTAGTTAATGTTAATCAGTTAATTAAGTATAAAAAATCGTCTTTCTCTTTGTGGAAAATTGACAATTTTCCAGCATTTCCTCTGGTTGTATATAAAAAATATGATGCGTAATGGGAAAAAAACTGACTTGATTTTCAGATTCAACGTCAACAAAACCATAAAATTCAAGTGTTGCGATTTCTGTTTCGAAAATTATTTTACAACTTGTAGACAAGTTATATTGGTAGACAATTAAAATTTTATAAATATTTCCAAACTTTACCAATAACCTGAGCAGTATAAGCACTTTATTTTAAGACAAAAATTTAAAGAAATGAATCGATTAATAGTTCTTAATATTAACTTTTGGATTTTTAAATGACTTTAAAAATTATTTCAGAAATTGATTTTAAACGACTATAAAATTTGTCAAAATGAGTTATTTCTACGATACACAACAGGAACATCTGGATTAAAAATCACTATATATATATATATTACTTTTAACAAATTAGAAGTAAAATAAAGTAAGTTTCATTAATTAATTTGAAAACCAGACTAGCTAAAACATTGAATTTAAAGGCAATGAACATGGAATTTTCACAAAAAAAATTGAGAGATTAACTGGGTTCCTATGAATAGTTTACTTCGACAATTCTGAAGCAATTAAAATTTCATTTAATATGAAAAAATGCTTAAAATTTTTATTTCCAGTCGTTTGCGAAATAACTTACATTAATTGAATTTTTAATAGATGCGAAATTTAACCTCTTATATTGTGCTTTACGAGGATGGTTCCTGTCATTTATTTTATATATGTAATTCAGAAACTCGGGACTTAATTGAAATCTGTTCGTAATCATTGATAATATAAGAAGTTTCTATCATCAAATGTTAAATAAAAGCAAAGACTTGAAATTGAATTGATATGTTACAAGAGTAAAAGATTTTTGCAAAATAAATGAAATATATAAATTTTAAAGTATATCTTTTTTGATCATTTTATTTCAAATTCTTGAGTTGAGATTTATTTCTAATTCTTGAGTTGAATTTTATTCCAAATCTTGTTAATTCATTCAATACCCCATTATTTGTGTGAACATTTAGAATCCGTTTTTTTTTTTTTTTTTTTTTTTCGTAAAATACATAATTAGTCTGTAAACTTCACATTACCACTAAGGTGATACGAGATTTTAATTCCGCAAAAAATAATCAAGTCAAAATATATTATAAATTAAAATCTGCCTAAAGAATTTACATATAAAAACAATAATTCAGACTGAATTATAATGAAGTTCAAAGCAAACAAGCCTAAAATGCATGCGCAACTTAAGATAACGCCCTCTCTCGTCACACCAAAAGTATCACAATGTCTTACGTTTAGACACGTCGTCATTATTCAGACATATTTCTCAGCCAGTTTATACCATGATTATTGTAAGACACTTATGAGTCTTAAATTTAAGACATGTAATATGTCTGAAGTTTCACAACCAGACACTTAAGTGTCTTAGTTATTTTTTCAGACACATTTTTCTTGGCATACCCCTCTCTTTTAGGCCAACAAGGAGTCAAAATGGCTTATTCTTCAGTTCCCATATTTGAATGTCTTCATTATTGTTAAGATTATGAGAAAGAATAAAAAATTGAGATTCGTGACACACACCCTGGTATTTTCGATTAAATAAATGTTTTAGGATCACAGCTTTCTTTAAAAAATCTGTTTGCTGCAGCATTACCATCTCTTAACACGTTCACGCAAGCGCGGTTGGTCACACTCGACTGTGTCAGAGCTGTCAAGTCTCCAGCTTTTTGGATACCAGTATTTTAATACAGAAAATGTTGTTTTATTTGATTAGAACAATTGGGCGATTTAAAGAAACAATATTTTCTCTAAAATAACAGTAGTGTGCAGAAAGCCGGGAACTTGACAAATCTAAGACAGTCGAGTGTGACCCACCGCGCTGGCGTGAACGTGTTAAAGTATGTCATCTCTTTTTTGTTTAATTACCATGTATATTTAAATTTTTAATTATTAGTTCATCAAATAATTGGAACTTATATAAACTATATTTCTGACAATCTAAAAGTTTCATTAAAATAATCTAAATCTGAAAATAACCAATATGGTATTAAAAAGCATGACAAATTTTAAAACATTATACATTTTGTAGAACAAATGAAGAAAGTCTGAACAAAACCATCCTATCTTCTAAATGAAAATAAAACTAAACTTTGGATTGAAAGTTAATTTAAGTTGCTGCTTGTTAATTTCTCGAAGTTTGATTGAGTTTGAAAAATATTTTAGAAGTTAATGTTATACTAATCAAAAACATTCCAAGATGCCACATGCACACAATTTGAGCATTTGTATGAAAATCATTTAAATTTTCGATTGGTTTTAGCAATTTTTTTAGATAAAATTATTATTTGTTAAAAACTAAGGTAAACTTCGTTTGGTGATACATTAAATTGTTACATTAATAATGCGATGTATATTTTATACGCTAAATATCATTACTATTGGTTAAAAAAATAACCTTATTAGAACAACCCTTTTTAGCCTAACAAAGAATCAAAATGACTTATTCTACCGTACACGGATTAGAATATCTTCATTATTGTTAAGTTTGTGAGAAAGATATAATGATAAGAAAAATATAAAAAATTGTAGATAATTGTTTAGAGGGATAATATAATAAATCGAAAAGCATTAATAGTAGCACGGAAATGTACAGAACTTTTCACTAAAAGGTAGAGAAAGACTTGAGACTGTCTTTTCAAATGAAATTTTTACTGTCAGATTAATTACATTTGTCAACAACAAGTAGCGTATAGTTCGCCAACGCCCATAGGTAAATTTATATATATACATATATTTCAAATTCATAGGTGGTGTTGTATTGTTTTCTCAAAAATAGAGTAATAAAACACAAATTTTATTAAAAAGTACATACCACCTATGGCTGACACTCACACAGTTAGCCTAACAAAAGTGGGGATTCTAGACGATCTAGATCAAACTAATTTCGCAAAGGTATTTTATCTTTGTTTAATCGCTGAAAATTCTCCCATTAGATAAAGCGAAGAATATTTCTTTAAAATAGCGGTATCCAGAACCTCTGCACTGGAACATTCACGATCCCAAACACAGCAACACAAATTTATGCTTATTGTTAACACAGCAACAAAAATTAAAAGATTCGCAATCCTAAAAATATCAATTCAGCAGTCAGTTAACTTTATCATTCAGCCAAAAATATATGACTTACTGCTTTTTTGACATTTTTATCCCATAATAGAAGAATCATAATGCTGATGCGAATCAGATATTATAATTAATTAGAAGTAATTAAAATTTTCTTTTACATGAAACAAACTGTTCATATTTTTAATTTTTGTAGTTCGTGAAACTACCATAGATATTAATTTGAAGCGTCATTTAATCTAAATTACTCTATCTTATGTGGAAATCTTACGTTTTATACATTTAATTATGGAACTAAATTATTAATTGCAGTGTAGTAACTGTCAACGCGATTATAAAAATATATGTCATCATCTGATATCAATCTAGCTTTTTCTCGTGAATTACTCAAGCGATTTCAATGTTTTTCTTTTTTTTTTTTATATAGTTTTGGCAGTAGGCAAATTATAAATTAATAGTTCGTGATAAAATACAAAAAGCAAAATTCAATAGTTAAGTTAATTTTTATAACTTTTAAAAATGATAGATTTATTTTGTTTGAAAAGTTGCTTAAATATTGTATTCTTTTATTACCTGACGAAAGATAAAATTATAGTTAAAAGCTAATGCCAAAATTGTTTTAAAAGTACTGAAATTGCTTCAGACGTTCGAGGAAAAGGTACCTGAAATATCAGCTGTTTTATATATATTTTGTGTGTATGCGTGTAATAGCTTTTTCCATACCCAGATTCGCAAGAGCACAAAAAAAACTCCAACGACAAATTTAGAGGACTTATACTTTATTTTAAACTTTTAAAAGGGGCCGTGAAAAACATACAGGGATAAGGGAGAAGTAGCAGGTTACCCGAAGGCAAGCGCCACAGGGCGCCTCGATAAAAATAAAACGTCTGCAGTAATCAGAGGCAGGAGCGATAGTGACGCAAGACTTCGTTACAAACTTGGCGGGTACAAGATAACAACTATCAGATATTCGTGATAATGCGAATTGAGTAGACAAAACACTGGTAAAAGAGGAAAATTCACATGAGTTAAGTTACACACCATGGTTTACTTATAGGGTTGTAAGATAACAAATTCGTGTGGTCAGGTGGTGTAGATGAGACATAGCGTACCACATGCCTTTTTATATGTACGTTACAGATTTATAGACAAAGGTCTGCATTACTCAGCATGACATCTGGTACTTATATTATGAGAAACGGATGAGGTAGGATCTATTCTATTTCTACTTTTATTCTTTAGTTATTCTGGTGGTTATGATTTTGTTTCTACACTTATATCTGCGTCAAAGTGAAACGAAAAAGGAGAAAGTAAGACAAAAAAGGTGCACACAGTTTAATTGATGAGAACTTTAAGAGTATTAACTTACAGAAATGTAAAGGAGAAGTAGATAAATACAGAGGTATGATATTAAGTGCAAAATGTAAAATTAAAATAAACATTTTATTTGAGAAGAGGGGGGGGGGGGAGCATGAAATATACAAAATATAAAGAATTAAAGTTAGCTATTGATTTCCTGGGGGGGGGGGAGTTTTAAAGATATATAAAAGGGAAAAGTGTTATAATGTGTGTTTTTGCAAAAATGTGTAACTATTGTACATTTGTTTTTATTTCCTGCCGTAAGATCAACTTATAGTTTTGCTAATGTCAAAACTATTTTTGAAAAGTCTTGAAATCTCTTCAGTGATTCCCGATAATAATGAACAGTCATGGAAAAAAACAGGCTACCTTTTCGCTATATATGCTGCAAATTATCGGATAAAAATGTGGCTGCTACGAACTGTTTAGTAATAACGGTTACCAACTAACGCTATACTTAAATTATGTTTGGAGGGTGGTCTATATATTGAAATTGCAATAAACCTTGAAATTTGCATTACTAACATCTAACTTTGATGATGTCATTTTTGGATGACGGAAACGTTACTTAGAATTTTTCTGTCTGTTACGACAGCTTTTGAGCATTATGTTTTACAGTGTATGTACCGTGCCATTCAGAAAAAAAAAATTCATTATACACTACTTTATCCATAAAATTCAAAATTTAATCATACTAATAAAAGAAGAGGCCGAAGTATTAAGCATGATGGGTTACAATGCATTCGAATGTGGTAAAAGTCCCAAGTAGCACAGTATGTTGACCCATAGTTGGTAGTTTGTGGAAGCGGTGAGGAAATGGTAGAGTTCAGAATGATAGGGAACGCAAATTGCTGGGAAGTGGCAGGTGCAAAGATTCCTCTAATTTGGAACGTATCTGAGCAGGATTCTAAGCATAGTTGGACCATTGTTTGGCCTTTTGTTGACAAATGGTTCTTTGGCTAATGGTACCGTAATGTGCACATTTCTTACTGTGGACCAATACGTAACGACAATTAGCCAAAAATTAGCCAACGTTGACCCAGCCTTTGGTGCTACTGGGTATGGTAGCGATCAACAGGTGGTTTAGTGGAACTTATACCGATCTTCCTATTAATATTTTTATATGACTTGACACCCTGCGTGAATTAAAAGATTATTTTAAAATTTACTGATTTATACCACTATCAATTTAAAGGGCATAAAAGCGCAAATCGCAGAAAATCTCACGTAAAACAACTAACATTTATGCGGTGGTATGCAAAGAGAAATATTAAAATCACTTCAGAAACGTGTTCTCAATATTTTTTTACTCTTTTGGCAGAAGTTAATGTATACCGGAAAGAAATAAAAACAAAATAATACGATAGTTAACCGATTTCGCAAACAAAAAATATCATAATATACTTTTCTCTAGGGAACTTCTGATGCGATTTTAGTAAGGTGAAGTGGGCAGTGAGTACAGTAAAGATGCAGGGTGTCAAGTCATATCAAATTATTAATAGAGAGACCGGTTTAAGTTTCTCGAAACTGCCTGTAGGTAGCATTCATCCCCAGTAGCACAAAATGGTTGGGCCAACGCTGGCTAATTGTCGTTACACATAGGCCCCTAGTATGAAATTGCCCAGTAGCACAAGATGGTTGAGCCAACGTTGGTTAATTGGCGTTACACATTGGCCCCTAGTGAGGAATGTTCAACTCACCGTGTTATTAGCCAAAGAACCATTTGCCAGCCAAGGATAAACAGCTGTCTAACCGTTCGTTGCTCAGACTCCTGCGCAGATACGCTTAAAATTACAGGAATCTTTGTACCTATCACTTCCCAAACATTTGCCATCCCTACCATTTGTGCAATGAGCGTATAGTTTTGCCACAAATTTTAATACCATATTTTGTCTTATTTAATTACCAAAAATATTATAAAGTCTTTAATTAATCAAAAGGATTACAATCATACCATTTAAACATTAAGTAGAAATTTTCTAATCAGAATCATTGGCGTTCTTGGAAATTCCAAGGAGTGTACGCACCTAGGGTAAGTGCAATCACGAAGCTAGTATAATTACTGATTTATTTTAAATGATAAAATGTAATTTCAAACAACCAATCAGTTGGCATCTTTCTCCAGCCTCTTTTTCATTACATTTGAGTGAGATTATCCGCATAAAGCTCCACTGAATTATTTCAAATGCAGTTTTGAAAATAGTCTATATTTTTATGTTCAATGGCAAGGGTTTTCTGAGATTTCAGATTTCTGTTGATCTTAAACACAGCTGTTTCCCCATAGAATTTATGTTCTTAGATAACTTTCGAAATGAAATTTTAAAAATATTGTAGCTTTTAATTTTTTTTTGCAGTTGTGGTTTTCTTTACCCCTTCAAAATAGCATGTTGGGCAAGTGTAACCACACTATTTACACTTGCCCTAACACTTCTAATTGCCCAATTTATTTACATCAGCACTGGATAACATAAATAAACTAAGTAAGTATATTTATTAGTTTTTTTTTAAATCATTGTCATATGAATTCAGTAGCATATGAATATGAATTGCACTAGATATCACCAACTGTTTTTGTTAGCAGAAAACTGGGTAACAT
Organism: Maratus speciosus; assembly: GCA_963932465.1. Classification (NCBI taxonomy): domain Eukaryota; kingdom Metazoa; phylum Arthropoda; class Arachnida; order Araneae; family Salticidae; genus Maratus; species Maratus speciosus. Next base: position 503,530,030 of record OZ010787.1, on the reverse strand, counting down.
TCGTTTACATAATATTCTTTTTTTAATCAAGGTTTCAAAAATGCACAATTGAAAATTGTTCTTCTTTCATAATTCAACGTTCTTTATAATAACAAAGTGGAATATTGCATATAACATCAGGAGCTTCGAACAGAAAGGGCGAACTCGAAAAATCGATTTTTTGTTGTTGTTGTTTTTTCCGCGTCAGATAGATGTAGGCAACACGTAGGTAAGTCGTTTTGCCCTGGTTCGCATTTAGTATTCTCACAGTGTTGTGGTAAACTGAGTAGTACCCTATTCTATAACACTACTTGCAAAACCTTGAGCTTGATTTCCTATCACCCTAATTTCGAGATCCGTCCTTTCTCTTCCAAGGTCCTGATATAATATTTATACCATTTAAGATATTATTTTTGGTTTAATATTTTTTATTTGAATATGATTTACACTAATGTAAGAAAACATTGATATGTCTAACTTACCTCGCTGTTTTGTGTGTTTTTAGGGTTCTGTACCACAAAAAGAAAAAATCAGAACCCTTATAGGCTCGCTTTGGTAAACCTGATTACGCAAAATCACGTAATAAATTGATATAGAATCATAAATCAATGATTTTCGGATTTTTTCCTTTAATTGTAATATAAGACCTTGCTTCGTGTCAAATTTCAAGATTCCAGTTCAACCGGAAGTTCCCTATAGGTTTTGAGCAAGGAGGATGCATTGGAGGGAGCAGTCATAAATGAGGACACTTGAAGCTTTCCTACCCTCCTCCTTCATCGACCATATTTAGCCGCGTCATGCACTGGAGACTGCTGACTGGAAAGCTATCAGTCCAAGTCCAATATGGCGGACTCATGAGAGAGTGAAACGACTCGTTTTTCGGCATCAAAACTTTCCACAGTGAAAGATTGTTATGTCTACCCTACTCTTTTCACAGCTCAAAGGTTTTCAATGTAAAGCCTACAGAGTACTTCCGGTTGACCTAGAAACTTGAAATTTAACACGAAAAATTTTTTTATAGCAGATGTAAAGAAAAAAAAATCTGAAAATCATTAATTTAGAAATCTATGCCGATTTATTACGTGACAAACTCGTGAATTTAAATGACCGGTATTAAAGCCAATTTAACGCAATGTAACGGAATTTTTGTTACTGTAATACAACATAAGTTTTAGGAACCCTCAGGGCGTGACTCCTACTCGCACTAGTATTGATTTTTTTTTATTTTAATAAACCACTCCTTTTAGTTACAGCCGTGGAAAAAAAAGTAAACAATCCTACTAACTCCTCAAACAATTGTCGTAGAAGAAAGTTACTGCTACCACACGATTGGCAATAAAGTCTACTTTTAAATGATGTATATAAAAGTTGCTTAGGGGGCCATATACATATTAAAACGAGCCCAAACTTCATTTTTTCAATGGCAATATCCAGTTTTAACAAGATATTTCAAATCTTCGTTTCAGACTATGCCTAGACGCCAAATTTCACGTCATTTGAATGATAAGTTTTTGAATTATGAACATTCAAAATTTAGTGCTTCTAATGTTAAATTACATTTTCATATTTTTATTAATATTTCCTGAAATTATACTCCTAATGTACTAATTTTTCGGTAACAGTAATACTAAAATACACAAACATAAATACGTTGAATTTGCAATTTTTATAATTTTATGACATGAATTATGAATTATGAAAATAATATTAGAAAAAATTATGAATTGCAACCTACAATTTTTTTGTTGGATTTAGATTTATTAAGCTCTGCTTTATGGAAATCCAAAATTTCACATTTTCCTTCCAAGTAGTTTTCAAATTATGCTTAAAAAACGGCAAAATGATGGTTTAAGCGGCCGTCTATGATAGAAGTGACTAAGATATTGTGAAATTTCTTATGCTATCCTTTAATCTAGCAGTCTTCAGTGACTGCTTGAATGGCGCGTAAGATGCCTTGATCAAGAAGCGGTCAACAATCCAGTACCGAAATTCAATTTGGATACAGCCCCTAAAATACGCTCGTTTTAAAATAATTAATTTATCGGAAACGTATCGTACGAATTGCATAAAATTTGTTTTTTGGCTAATTGTAGGGTGTAGAGTTCATTTATGCTGTCAGAATTGTGTACTGCTATTGAAAAAAAACAAAGTTATGTTTTGTTTTAATATGTAGATGGCCCCCTAAGCAAATTTCATATACATCATTTAAAAGTAGACTTTATTACCAATCATGTGGTACCAGTAACTTTCTTCTACGACTATTTTTTGCATTGTTAGTAAGGGGTGTCTACCTTTTTTTTTCCATGAATGTACCTACATTATTCTGTTGCCACGAATGTATGATCACCAAGAAGTTCGTAACTTTGTACTCTAATAAAATATCTAAACGAAATCAATGGAGCTGGGAGCATATTCATAGCTGCCAACCTTGCACTAATCTTCCGTAATGTCTGGATTAATTTGACCCAGGTTAACCTCATTTCGAACCAGAAAATTTATTTCATGAATGCTTATTTATTTAATTCCAGGTTTCTACATGGAACATATTTAATTCCATTTCTTTTAAAAAAAATTCTGATTCGAAACTTGTTAAACCAGGATCAGATTAACACAAGTATTACGGAAGATTAGTTTGAGGTTGGAACATATGCATATTACGCTTCTCACGGGATTGTAACAGTATGATTTAAAGACAAGGATTTTGTTCAACTTGTCCCAAATGCCGTGGAAAGTGTAACCACTTGACTTCGGTTGGAAAAAAATTGTCAAAAGTCAAAAAATTGTGCTTTAAATTTAGATATGAGCTAGTGTATCTAATAGGCCATTAAAAAAAGTTTTAAACAAAAACCACACATGATTATGTCTAATAGTAAAAGTATGAAAAAGTATTAAGTCGAAATGTGAAAAAACGTGGTTACTCTTATCACACTTCACATTACTTTGAAAAAGAGAGTTTTGCTAATAGCGAAAGAATAAACTAAAGTAAGTACTTGAGTAAAAAATAAAAATATATAAAAGTTACACAATTTCGCCCCCCCCCTCCCCCCCCAAAAAAATTATTTTAGCTAACATGAATATTATATATTATTTTTATTTTTTTATGAAAGATCAACAGTTAAGTTACTCTCAAAACTATTTAAAGAAATTATTGAAATCTAACATAGTTAAAAAGTGTTTATAAATTCGATTTGCCTGTCTGTATATCTGTATGTCTGTATGTTCGTCCGTTCGTGCTATAACTCTTGTAAATATCTTCGGATTTCCATGTAAATTTTATATGCTATTAAGGTTTACTGTAGAATCGGTAGTTTCGGTATGGAAAATGAAGTATGTATCATTTATACTTCGTTTACAGGGACATAATAAAAGAATTCTGTTATATTATGGTTCATAGGGAAAAATCATTTGCGATTAACATTAATGCTGTTACAATATTTCAAACATAATGTATTTGATATGCGTCACTGAGGTGGGCTATAAAACATGCTTTCTCCGAAGTATAGAAGAAGGATTTATAGTTCTTTAACAAGGACGCACAAAATAATTCCATTTCATTATGATGCATTGGGGAAAATTGTGAATGATGCTATGGTACTTCAAACATTATGAAATTTAAAATATCACCGAGGTGCACTATAACATGTTTTCTATTGATTATGGAGTGCGTAGTATTTATAGTTTATTTACAAAGACACACAAAATTATTCGGTTACAGAACGAATTATAATCAATTCCATTGTAGGAAAATGTGAAGTTTCTCATTAACAGTCTGTTAGTGTTGGAAGTTGTTTCATAATATATGCCTGAAGAATGAATTTTCCGTTCGTTCTGTATTACATCACATGTCTCCCATTGTAAGAGTAACCGGGATAAAAAATCTTGAAATTTTCTAAAGCATTTTATTGCATTAAAATTACTCTAAATCTTTCTGCTTAAAATTTTCGGTTTGTTTTAAAAATCTAGCTTTCAAGCAATGGTTGTCATAGAAACGACTTCTTGCGAAAATACGTTTTTCTTCATGATGGGTTTTTTTTTCACCATTTCTCGTATTTAAATTGTTATAAGTCAAGAACCAAAGAAAAAGTTACATCTTTTTATATATATATATATACTTTTACTTTAAATATTTTATTTTTTTAATTAATATTTTTAAAAATGCTGAATCAAAATTAAAACTTATATATTTCTGTTTATTTAAATGAAGAAGAATTGAAATTTTGCGAATAATATTTCGAATTCTAACGATTTTAAATTACAGCACTTTTTTAATTAATTTTTAATTTTTAATTTTTTTTTTGAAAAAAAATATGAGAAGTTTTATCATGTGATTTTGTTTACAAATGATATGGTTAACCATCACAAAAAAATTCAAAATTTTAACTCAATAAATAAAAATTATTTTTAAATGTGTCACGGACCCCCTTAAAATATATAAAACTAGTTTTAAATCTGATCCTCTTATTAAACATCTGCGTAATGTCTCTTATTTATGACATTAGACATGACGTTATGAATGCCGATACATATGATATAAAGATAATATCATCAATTAAAAACCTTTTAAAACTAGGTATGCATTTTGAATTTGTGAAAAAAACTAATAAAAAAATATTAACATTTATGTGATAATGTTTAACATTTCCATGTGCGATCCGTCAAATTTTAAATTTTACAATTTAATATAATATTTAGTAATTAAAAATACAATTTAATGTCAACATCTTGAAAAAATTTAATTACGGAAGAAAAACAAGTTTAATGTTATAGGATTTCATTTTTTAAAGATTCAATAAATCTAACGTTAAATATGTCGAGTTACTTTTAAACTCGTACCTTTTTCTATAACTTTTCCAGAAACTGTAAAGTTAGAGAAACGAAAGAAACACGATCAAAATCCTCCAAAGTTACTTGAGAAATTTATTCTTTTCTTTATTTCTTCCATTTATGTTCCTATACACGACGCAAGCTGTCGTGATCTCATCTGCATCGCAAATTTATCTCACCTTTTGAAATAATTCTTTCAAATGCTAACACATATATAAAATATACCATTCTTGTAAAGGTTTAGGCATGAATGTTAGTGAAGAAATAATTTCAGAATGTAAACATTTTAAAAAGAAATTATCTTTAGCGATGTTTTTTCAGAAAATCAACTTAAAAAGAACCTTTAACAATTGAAAAACATTTCCGCCTGTTGAAAACATTCTAGCTAACACCATTACATTTAAATAAGAAAGAGAGTGCATTTTCTATGGAGGTAGCTTTTTCCTTTCCTCTTTTGTAGACCTCTTGAGTCAAGGTTAAATAGAAATGTTTTCTAAATGTTTATATAACGTTGTAGATATTAAAGAAAAATGCATAATTGTAGTATTAATGTTTTCTATATCTTTGTAGCACTAGGTTCTACTCAATAGGCGCAGAGTTCCACTCCAGTTCACGTGCGGATGTTGGTAGTAGGCCGGATTCTACAGGGGGATTATAAATGAATATCCGAACTTTACAGGGCTATTAAAAAAAAAAAAAGTATAACCCTGTTGTCTACCCCTTCGGGTCGAACGACTGGTATACGTTACGCAAAAGATGCTCAGAACCTTTGCTTATTCCCACCAGTTATTTTCTATTGTAAATTTTGCCTTATTTAATCGGGGCATTTTCCCGATTCAATCAGGCCAAAATTTCTGTTTTGAAAAACCGATGATAAAAGATTAAAAATTTTGTAAAATACGCTCGTCCCCAAGGGGTTAATTAGAAATGAAAAATAACAGTTGAAAGTTTAAATTCAACACAGTTATAAGTGTTCAATGTGAGCTCCTCCAGAAACACGAACGGCATCGAGGTGGTACGATAACTCATCCCACACTTTTTTCAGCATGTCCGGTGTAGTGTGACCCTTTCAATGGCTGCAAATATGCGTGTTTTAAGTTTGTCAACGTCAATTGGTAGCGGTTAAGCAAACACAAAAGGCCCCACTAAAAAATCATGCTGAGAAAAGTGTGGGATGAGTTATCGTACCAGATCGATATCGTCCGTGTTTCTGGAGGAGCTCACATTGAACACTTATAACTGTGTTTAATTTAAACTTTCAACTGTTATTTTTCATTTTCAATGAACTTGTACTCTTTTGTTTTCTTTTAATAGCCCTGTAAAGTTGGGATATTCATTTATAGTCACCCTGTACATTAAACTCAGGTACCGGGTTGTTCATCTCTTGCGTAAAAAAGCAAACCAAACATTAAATTTGACCATGATAGCACCAGTAGTGTAGGTGGGGGTAAAGATACGCACGGGGCAAAGATACGCACTGGCTGATTTAATATGAAGAAAGATTTCCACAATCATGACCGCTAGGTGGTAGTTTGGTGTCAAGTGTAGTAGTTGTGTGTTCAAACCTTGTGAAAAAAGTAGCACCCCGTGCCAAGATAATGAGGTAAGTTTAAATTTTCGCATTTTGATCTAATATTTTTAAATTTTCACTTAATTGTTTAGCTGACAATACCTCCAATTTTTACAATTCCAAAAATTCAGTGGTGAATGGAAATGCCTTATACTTTACCTCGATCTCATTTGTTTAAACTTGTCGGGAGCCGGTTAAGTAAAATATTGCAGAATTTTGTAAAAGTACCTGGGGCAAAGATACGCACAAGTTTAAGATTCGGGGCTTTGTCCTATCGTTTTAGCTAGATGCAAAGCTTCCACAATTACGTTGTATAAAGTTTTATTTTTTATATTGTATAAAATATAATCGCTACTTAACTAATATAAGCTTGTTAACTACCTTTTCTCTTTTCTAGGTAAGTTTTATTTCAATGTAGAACGTAGGTATCTACCTACCTTCTTTTAAAAATCAATATTCTTGTTTCATAAAACGATTTTGAGTCTTGGCCCTTAACTCCTGTTAACGGTCTTACAGACCGCTGCTATATTCAGTTTTCATAGCTTCACTTGTAATTTTCAATTTAACTATTGATGTTAATTTAATTTTGATTCGTTTGGAAACTTAGTAGTATCGCTAAAGACTTCTAAATGAGGAGAATTTTTATTATAATAGGCCTTTACATAAAGTTTAGCGCAAAAACAGTATCTTATGAGTCATCAACCCTTTTATTCATTCTACGATCAAGGGGTCTTTGGGACCGCTCACAGTATTTATGCAACAATTTTTGACGAAATAGTTAGAGGTTAACTGCTATTTCCGACCTCATAGACCGCTGTTTTTTTTTTCCTGTTCTTTTCTTTTCATGGCTTAACTTACAATTTTGAGTTTAACTCTAAGTACTATTGGAATTTTCTAATGCTTTTGCATAACTCATTCGTTTTATTGCGAATGGGGCAAAATCCCACAGTAATGGGGCAAAAATACCCACTGCGTATCTTTGCTCCATCACTGCGTACTTTTACCCCAGTTCTGATGGGGCAAATATACGCAGAGCAATGTTTCCTAAAAATTTCAATTTCTCACAGAATTATAATTTGACAGAATGTAGGTTGATAGTGGCACTTGCCTAAGGTTCTAATCTAACATTTTAATCACTCATTACCTAAGTTTATACCAATATGTGAGTTAAAAATCAAAATGTATGGAAAGTACGTATCTTTACCCCCACCTACTCTATATAGCTGAAAAGGCTTAATTCTCTCAAATTTTATGCTTCAAAGTTTAAAATTAAAGTAGAATTTTAATATCAGCTCCTTTAAAGTACTGGGGTTGTTGTTATTTTTTTAACGTCCGATGGACCATAAAGATGGAAGATTGAGGTATTTTTCATATCGGTGGAAGAGCTTTCTGATCCCCTCTTCGAAGAACATTGCTGCCAATGATGTGAGATGAGTCTGAACTGTGACTTGAAGCTCGTAATTCGCCTGGCAGCTTTCGCCTCCTTGTCAGTGCTTTTATTCACTTATCGTAAAGCTCCGTTTTTCTCGATATACTTTGTAAACTCGTTGACCAACTACTTCTGTTGCAACAGACTTGCGTCCTTGTCCTTCATTGTGAACGTTGGTTCACCCGTCTTTAAATTTCCGGCACTATTTACGCACAACACCATTACTCAGATAGCTTTTCTCTTACACGTGTGTCATTTTCAGTGAATTTCTGTTGCACTATACCCTTTTGCTTGAAAAAAGCGGATAAGGCGGCGTTTAGAAAGCAAAGCTGCTCACTGTCATGCTAAGCAATAAAACCTTTATTTTCCAAAAGAATTCGTGGTTTTTAACAAAAGGACGGGAGAAACAACAATGGGTCGGAGATACGATTAGATCGAACTTGAAGCCCTTTGTAAAGCCATAAAAGATGAAAAACGCCGCGTGACCACAAGAAAGCGCCACTTGACTAGAACAAAATTACCGCGAGTAGAATGATATGTCTATCTGGAGCTTAAGATTAGTAATTCGCAATTGGCGGGAGCATCAGTCGTACCAGCCATGTTCACGAGCTACAGCTCAGCTCAAAATGACGAGCTGGCGTAGGTAGTAGCAGAGGTTATTGTTAGGGAGATGGGTAGTCGCACGTCGCGTATTCTTATCTCTTAGCACTTGTCTAGATATTTAGCGGCTCGATCGGTGGTTAAAAAAAAAAAAAAAAAAAAAAAAAAAAAAAAAAAAAAAAAAACTTTCGTAATTTTATTTATGGAAGAAAAACAAGTTAAAAGGCATAGGACTTCCTATTTTATACATTCAGTAAAGCTGAGTTTAATATGTGTGTCGAATTTTTTATCTCTTTTTTTTCTATAACTTTCCCTGGAACTATAAAGTTAGAGAAAGAAAAGGAACACACTCAAAACACTCCAAAGTTACTAGAGGAATTTATCCATTTCTTTACTTCTTCCAGTTATATTCATATACCGGCGCAAGCTGTCGTGGTCTCATCTGCATCGCAAATTTCTCTTACCTTTTGAAATAACTCTTTCAAATGCTAACTCATTTGTAAAATATGCCATTCTTGTAATGGTTTAAGCATGAATGTTAGAAGAAACATAATTTCAGATAGTAAATATTTTATAGAAAATGTTGTTTAGCTATGTTTTTCAGAAAATTAACTTAAAAAGACCTTTAACAATTTGAAAAATATTTTCGCCTGTTAAAAGAAATTATCTAACACCATTACTTTTAAATGAGAAAGAGATTAATCTGTATTTTCACTGGCGGTAGCGTATTCTCTTTTCTCTTTTGTAGACCTATTTAATCAATGTTAAATAAAAATATTTTATAAATTTTCATATAAAGTTGTTCATGTTAAAGAAAAACACATAACTATAGTATTATTTTTTTTTTCTAGATTTACAGCACCGGGTGCTAGTCAAAAGGTGTCTAGTTCGACTTCCGATTTACTTGCAGGTGTTCGTAGTAGGTCCGATTCTACATTAAATGCACTTCCCATGTCTGTAACTCTCGTAATCAAAACATGATCACAGCGCTCTAAAAGCAAACTGAACCTTAAAATTCCATGCCGACAGCAATAATATATTACGAAAAATGTTAATACTCTTTCACTGTATGCTTTAAAGTTCAAAATTAAAATACAATTTAAATATCATCTTATTGAAAATGATTTTATTTATTGAAGATAAACAGGTTAAATGTTATAAGGTTTCCTATTTTAAAGATACAGTAAAGCTAAGATTAAGATGTGCATCGAATTCCTTTTAAACTCTTTTTTTTTCTATAACTCTCCCAGAAACTATAAAGTTCGGGAAAGGAAAGAAACACGATCAAAATACTCCGAAATTACTAGAGGAATTTATTCTTTTCTTTATTTCTTCCATTTACGTTCGTATACCGGCACAAGCTGTCGTGGTCTCATCTGCATCGCAAATTTCTCTCACCTTTTGAAATAACTCTTTCAAATGCTAACACTTTTGTAAAACATACCATTCTTGTAAAGGTTTAAGCATGAATGTTAGAGGAGATATAATTTCAGAATGTAAACATTTTAAAAAGAAACGTTTTTAGCGGTGTTTCTTCAAAAAATCAACTTAAAAAGAACTTTAACAATTTAGAAAATAGTTCCGCCTGTTGAAATTATTTTAGCTAAATAAGAAAAATGTTCAACTTTATTTTCACTTGTAGCCTGTTTTTTTTCACTTTTTATAGACCTTTAAAGTCAAAATTAAATAAAATTATTTTCTAAAATTTAAATGATTTGTCCATGTTAAATAAGAGCGTATAAATACTAATAGCATATCAAAAGTATATAAATCACAATGTCAAAAGCATATTTTGTCTATTGCGTATTAAAACTAAAAAAAATATTCATATAAATATTCTTGTTCATTCTCCTGTAAAAATACAAAAACATGTCACAGAGTATTTAATTAATATATATATATATGTATATTTATATATATATATATATATATATATATATAACCATTATAAACCATTACAAATTACCAACTATATATATATATATATATATATATATATAATATTAATTTACCATATAAAATATATGCCCACAGAACCTGACAAATCACGTCTGTGAGCATACACAGGCCTAGTTTCTATCGGTGGACGGTTCTTTAGAGCAGATTATTTTTATCCGTGATTCATATATTTATTTTTTGATTCGGAGCTTTGTAAGGCTAATCTCTGGCTAAATTTCAAAAGGTAATCATGTTTATTTATAGTTTTATTTGATAAACAACTGCTATCAGAAACAACTGTGTCGTGTTCTTTGACAAAATCAAATGGCTTCTAAAAGCGCAACATATTTCACTAAAACAAAATTATGTAAAAGCGAAACTTTTAGGTCGTTTGAACGTAGCAATACCTGTGTAAAATATTTGTTATTCTTTTAATAGCTCTGAAGCAAAAACATGAACATAACGATCACCCCATCAATTCCGTGGACAAGATAAAGAAAAAAGGGCAACTATCATAAAATACTAAAATAAACTGGAATATTATCTATACAAATGACAATTCAGCAGCATCATTCTGGTAATGGCTCAGAGGATAACTTATTTGGGTGTTCAGGGGGTTTTGAGAACCCGGGATCCTGAGTAATATTTGCGTTTATAAAACTTCTTCTCTCTCACATGTCTGTTCTTTTCTCTTTGTTTCACGCCCATTGTTGTTTCCTCTTCGGAAGAGAGGGCGATTCTCCATTAGCGACATCGATCTCTATGTATCGTCTTATGGCGAATTGGAATTCAAGCACTTGTTTGCATGGCGAAGCCATGTCCATGGAAATGATCCTGGCAAATGAGGAAAATCAACGCATTGATTTGGCCTTTAATTCAGAGACTGGAGTTGCCATATTGGTACAGTCTGCATCGATCGTCTTGTCAGCTGATTTGTCTCTGATTAGGTTTTAAGCTAGCGATCACTCACCAGTCATCTTGTTAAGGGTGGAAGCTTATATACGAGTGCCTTGTGATTGTATGGGCCTCTAGTGCTGCATGAATGTGCATGTTCTTGTTGAGCTCGATAGTGGGTGGTGTGGCCGGATTGTGAAGTGATTGTTTTTACTTCTATGGATGGATGTACTTTACATTCTTTTATTTTTCTCCCTTGTAGAGAGAAACAAACTGGACTGAAAATGGTAGCAAAGCTTCACACTTTGTTTGTTGTTAAAAGCACAGATAGTATTTCTGATAGCATTTAAGAAACTTTTCCTTTTCTCATAGCAAAATCTCTTCAATCCGTTCTTGGCTCAGTGAAAAACTGCAATCTATTGAATTATATGCTGGTAGAGGCTAGATTAGCCGATCGATCACAGTTAATGCTCAAATTTAAAATAAATGATTCCTTTTAGGTAGCTTTCTTTACAAAAAGCTACCTATTGCAGCCGTTCGGAGGAAAGCGATTTCAAAAAATTTTGGTATATTTTCATCGATCATGACCCCCAGACCCCGAAACCACCCTCCGTTCAAAATTGATATATATATATATATATATATATATATATATATATATATATATATATATATATATATATATATATATATATATATATCAATATATATATATATATATATATATATAGATATATATATATCTGACTTATGTCACGCTGTAACTCTCGTATTTATGAACCGATTTGGATGTAATTCGGTGTGTACATAGTCCATACCAATGTCTCGACCGAGTTCGTTGGCCAGCTTCATCCGCCATTTTGTTTCAAAATGGCGGCCATTTAAAAATTTTAAAAAAATTTAAAATTTAAAATGTGGTACCAAAAAATTGAAAAAGGAAAAATATTTTTTTCTTATGTATTTGACCTTTATACAAAGACTCCGTAGCAGGTTTTGTTTCGTCTATATCTTAAAAAATGGCTGAGTTATAGCATTTTGAATTTCTAGCGAAGCTGACATTTTGAAACGTCCTGAATTTTGTCACGCGATAAAAGGCGTATTTATGAACCGATTTGGATGTAACTTCGTTTATACATAGTACAGACCAATGTCTCGACCGAGTTCGTTGGCCACCTTCATCCGCCATTTTGTTTAAAAATGGCGGCCATTTAAATTTTTAAGAAAAATTTGAATTTGAAATGTGATACCAAAAAAATTGAAAATTGAAAAAAATATTTTTTTTATGTGTTTGACCTCGATAAAAAGATTCGGGAGCAGTTTTTGTTTCGTCTATATCTTAAAAAATGGCTGAGTTATAGCATTTTGAATTTCTAGCGTGGCTGACATTTTGAAACGCCCTGATTTTTGTCACGCGATAACAGGTGTATTTATGAACCGATTTGAATGTAACTTGGTCTGTACATAGTACATACCAATGTTTCGACCGAGTTTGTTGGCCAGCTTCATTCGCCATCTTGTTTCAAAAGGGTTGCCATTTTAAAAAAAATGTAATTTAAAATTTAAAATGAGGTATTAAAAAATTGGAAAATGAAAAAGATTTTTTTTATGTGTTTGGCCTTGATACAAAGATTCTGGAGCAGTTTTTGTTTCTGAAAATTTGTTCTTTTGTTTATATCTTAAAAAGTGGTTGAATTGTAGCACTTTGAATTTCTATCATGGCTAACACCTTGAAACGATCTTGTATTTGTCTCGCGATACAACACGTATTCGCCTATTTCGATGGAAGAAGGCATGTGGATGGTATACATCAATATCTCGACCAAGTTCGCTGGCCAGCTTCATCAGCCATCTTGTTTCAAAATGGCCGCCATTAAATTAAAAATATATATATTTAAAGTGAGGTGCAAAAAAATTAGAAATTGAAAAAGGTTTCTTTCTTAAGTATTTGACCTTGATATAAGGATTCAGGAGCATTTTTTGTTTGTCTTTATCTTAAAAAATGGCTCAGATATAGCAGTTTCAATTTCTAACGTGGGTGACATTTTGAAAAATCTGATTTATTGCCTGCGACAGCACTCGTATGTATCAACAGATTCCGATGTGAGTGAGCATGTGCACAGCAATTACTAAGGTCTCGACCAAGTTCACTGGTTAGCCTCATCCACCATGTTGTCTTAAAGTGGCAGGCACTGTAAGAAATCGTCGAATTTGGCAGCGAAATATAAGTTACTTTAAATAAAAGCAGCTTGGATAAAGCTGACTAATTTTGCGAAATTCTCATTCATAATGATTTAGTATTGATAAAAATTAGTATTGAATCTCCTACATTCGGTTTCCACTTAATGGAGCTTCGTGTGTTTGAATAATATAAGTTGGCTTTTTTAAAATAAGGAATATGAAAGCTACCTCTTCCTCCCGGCACTGGCCGGAAGGACTTTTCTGTATTTGTTTAGGTCAACAGATCTCTGAATTATATCCGTGGTTAATTCCTGAATCTGATCTCTTATACTCTACAAAAGAACTCCTGAAGAATTTAAAAGATAAAAAATGACAGTGATGTTCACTGAATCACAATCCGTCGAAAAAATGCATCCTACAAAGCACATAATTCTGGCATTCAACACCCTTACTTCGCCTAGAAGAATCAGAGCAGCTCACCTGAATTGTTCTATTCCGCCATTTATTCCTAGCCCTTGATATAATTTTAAATGCCGGCGTAATTGCCATTGAAAAATTTATCTTCGTGGAATTTTTCCTTCTGCTCTTTCTACAGAAGTATTCCACGACAATAAAATTTGAGAAATTGCTGAACGCTGTACCAACTGTAAAAGCGTTCATTCTGAGTATTTAACATCTTGCTTTAAATGGAATTTTTGAAAATCCTTTTTATCTCGAAGCTCGCAAACATGTTCAATCCAGAACCTCATTTGTTGGAACGTCATACTCTAGTTTTCTAATACAGTCTCAAAATTCTGTAAGGCACATAAGCACTTAAACTCCTTCATCAAAAGATGAACCATATATCACACTGCTATTCGCCATTGTGAAGAAGGAAACCCGTAACTATTGCTGAAATACTCTAAATATGCCCATAATAAAGCTTGGTCCGCCATCATCAGCTCCAGTTAGAATAGAATATCATGATCTTGCTCTGCATTTTTATCCTTTTGCGGGTCAATCACAAAAACCTATAGTCTCCACCAACGTACCAATCTGAAGAAGAATTACATTATGTGACTTCCTAAATTCACTTTCCGAAGCCATGCGAACATGAGCCACAGAAATCTGCTGTTCTATCTGGAAGAAAATTTCAAAAACTTTATCCTTTTCCAATACAGAAAATAAAAGAAAACACAAGTGCACAAAAAGAGAAAAGTTAGCGATTATCTGAAGTCTCTAACAGTATAAAGTTATAAATGAAAATCATTTGACAAGGATGTCAATGCTTTAAAACAGCTTCTACGCTATGCGGAAGAGGCTATGAAATAAGATTTTTACAGTTATAGCTCGGATACAAATAAAGAAAAAATATTTTTGAGGTATTTGAGCATACGTGATATTGTTTGATATTTTAAATTTTGTTTCGTTTAAAATAAACCTGCATTTTACAAAAAAATTCGGACTTTTGATACGTTATATCATGATTTCATAGATTGTATTGATTTTAACTATGGAAAATCGTCATTTTTAGAGTTCCGTACTTAAAAAGTGAAAACGGAACCATTATAAGATCACTCCTGTTCCTGTCTGTCTGTCTGTCACAGCCATTTTACTCGTAAACTATGGAACGTGGAAAGTTTAAATTGGGGGAAGTAATAAAGACTATTGACCCACATATTTACAGATTATTAAGCATTCACAAATATATTTAGGAAAAATGTAGAAGGGCTAATTAAGCTACTTGCAAAAAAATATCTTTCTTTGTATATCGTGTGGGTATTGTGTGAAAGATTTCGTAATGCTGAACTCAAAGATACATTTCTTTAAATTTTAGGTATTGTATTTTCAGAGCTATCGTCGAAAATATAGTAAAAAATATGCCTCCCCCCCCCCCCTAATCTACGAGGGCAGTTCGGAAAGTAACTTCCGTTTATGAATTTAAAAAAAAACTAATGAACGGAAACATGTTTCATTACTTACGTATGAAAGACACGTTCTTCAGCTACTTCTCAATATAATTGCCGTATTAATTAAAACAATTATCATAACGGTAAATCAGCTTTGAAATTCCATCGTCACAGACTTCTGCCGCCGGCCTATTCAACTGCGATTATTTTTAAATTCAACTCGCATCACTCTTTCAATCCAAAGAATTTTAACATATTTTTTCTATATAATTTGCAATTTAAATCTTTGCTAATCAATGATACATTGTATGATATGCCACAATCTTAAATATAGTACAAAAGGTGCTCAGTTACATTTAAGAAAAGTATTGGGAGTACAAAGTACTCACAATAATGGTAAAAGTTAAAGATTGAAAGTTGTAATGAAGATAATTATTACAAAGAGAGCCAATTTGCTGTATTTCCACAAGGCTAAGAATTGGAATCATCATAGGGTGTTGCCACAAACTAATTAGCACAACGAGTGACGTTTAATAAATAAAATAGATATGGTACAATCTGTACACGGGAGGTATTTATAAAGTTAGCATTGAATTATGGGTAGCTCTGGGTGTCTGTTAAGTTTCCGACACTATTTCACTAACTGAAATACAGAGAATCATGGGTAATTTTCATAAAAATTGCTTTCAATTGCTTTAATAAATCACCACTTATTCATGACAGTACATTACACACTTAACCCTTTGGGGCTTGCAGTGTTTCAAGAGTTCAGAAGTTCCTAACCCCTTGCAGGCACATTTTTACTGAAGTTAGTTATTTAACCCCCTCAGCGCTTCCCTTGTTGTGCAAGTCACTTCGATAGTCTTTTCCATCCTTTATTTCGTAATTGTACCAAACCGGAACTTACAAAGAGTAATTTTCAAAATTCGTCTTTTTTAAGCGAAATATTACTAGGAGGGTGCCACATGTACGTACTTCAGATCCTTTTTGGGACGGAGCATCGATTGGCTATCTCCATTTTTCCCTAGCTGTCACCTGGGGGGAACCGGGGGGAAGAAGGGGACTTTTAAAATTTTGTCACGGGGGGGTCATGTGACATATCTAAAGTTAGGTCTTGGCCTAAGCTCCACATTCCTGTCTTTCTTTTTTTAGTTCTTTTTTTAGCCTCCAGGGGGCGTTCTTAGGCGTTTTTTAGAAAGTGCTTGAAAACCCCCCAAGTTTGGTGTCCACTGAAAGGTCATGACATAAGCTCTTCATCTATGATCTCATCCCCTAGTTTAACTCATAATTTAGGCAGTAGTAGGCTCTTTAGGGCAATTGTTCCAAAGCGGAACTTACAAAGAGTAATTTTCAAAATTCGTCTTTTTTAAGCGAAATATTGCTCGGAGGGGGCCACATGTACGTATCTCAGATGTTTTTTGGGACGGGGCATCGATTGGATGTCTCGATTTTTTCCTAGCTGTCACCTGGAGGGAACCGGGAGGGGAGGGGGGATTTTAAAATTTTGTTACAGGAGGGGTCATGTGACATATCTATAGTTAGGTCTTGACCTAAGCTCCACAACCCTGACTTTCGTTTCCTTTATTTAGTTCTTTTTTTAGCCTCCAGGGGGCGTTTTTAGGCGTTTTTTGGAAGGTGCTTGAAAACCCCCAAGTTTGGTGTCCACAGAAAGGTCATGACATAAGCTCTTCATCTATGATCTCATCCCCTATTTCAACTCACAATTTAGGCAGTAGTAGGCTCTTTAAGGCGCATCTTCAGTCATTTCTCAAAATCTTATAGAGAGTCGTACAGGAAGCCAGTATTTTAAACTTCATAGATTAAATTCACAATTGCATATGCTACATGCCATTTTGGTATTGTAAGGGGGGGACTCTAAAAGGGTTAACTTTTCAACTTCTTTTAAATAAGCTCTGAAACATAGCAGGTGACATATCAAATTAAAATTCTCGTTGAACACTCATGATCCCTGACGTTATTTACTCCCCCAACTTCCCCCACCATTACTTTTTTATCATACCAAGTGCAGCATGAACTTCTTTCAATCACAGGCAAGCTTTAAAATGTTCATTTAGTTGTTAATATTCCCTGTCTGGTTTTACTTCAGTGAAAAACCTCAAAACTGCAGGACTGGTCTACAGTGAATATTAGACATTTTGTGCAACTACCTATGGCAAAATGCGTAATTATCAAATGTGAAAAACATTCACAGGACGTACCACATATCATTGGTAAGGTTTAGTGGAGAGAAACAGAAAACTTGAATAAACTTGTCAACAATGTGTACATAAATGTAAATAAAGATTAAATGAAAAGAACTTGAAATTAACCAAGAGAAAAATGTTTGTAAATGGCACATCGAGAGCAATGAGGTATATGAGCATTGAAACTCTTTTTATTTATTTATTTATTTATTTTTATTTATTTATTTTTTATTTTATTTTTTTTTTTGGTCAGTTTTCTTCAAAATTATGTCCTCTAGTTTTTGTAACTTATCTTCCAAAGCCTCTATATTTTTTTCCCTTAAGTTTACTAAAAAACCCCCGCTGTCCGATCATTAATTTTTTATCTTAGTCATTTACGGTTATCTAGGTCATTGATTTTTACTTTAAATTCTTCTATTTTCCCTTTCCTTCAAAAAGCATGGTTGGGTCCTGGTGATGCCTGGGCCATAATTGAAAAAGTGAATTAATTATACTAAGTGAAAACGCTGTGCAAACAGTATAATCAGGACCGAAAAAGTCACAACAGAAGACATAAGCTGATAGAGAAAATCAGAAGTATTTTTATCTACTGAAATTATAAAAATATATATTCACAATGAAATAGGGCGATCCGCGAAATTGAAAAGAGTTGCTGTCGCAAAGGAATGATTCCCCTGTCATAACAGAGTCAGATGAAGACGGGGTGAAGTCTAACGACAAAGAAACACAGCTACCACAGCGAACAAACAAAAATTACCAGCCGGGAGATGAACTGCTGCCATTTGACGCCGAAACAGCATCACGAATGACGATACTGGTTTTAATAGATCAGATGGTTAGACATCAAAAGAAACGCGACAAAGGAAGTAATGAAAATGCACAAAAATACCGAAAGATTTTGGAAGAGAAAGCGGTGGAAATAGAGAAAGAAAGCGTAAGACAACACGACAAGGCTGAGAAGGACGAACACCAAGAACGAGACACGTTGTCGAAAATTGCAGACCAGGTACTAGAACTCATGCACCAACTACAAACGCAGTTAGCGTCAAACAAAGAAGTAAAGATAAAGAATACCATGTCATCAGTAATCAAAAACTTTAAGCAGCTCAAACAACAGACAGAAGAAAAAGATCACTTAATAACGAAACTCAGCGAAAGAATTAAATTCCAAGAAGAGTTAATCAAACAGACAAAACAAGATAAAATCGAAAGAGAAGATCAATTGATCAATGATATGAACAAAATCATACAACAGAACCATGAACAAATGGAAAAAAGACTCGTCGGACATGTTACCACTCTTCAGGCAGAAAACCGAAAGGACTCAATTAATCATAGAGAGGGAGAAACAGCAATAGAAAATGACCGACCAACATATGCAGAAATGACAAATTTTCCACTGCTCCCACAAGAAAGACCGACACTAATATTAACACCAAAAGACAAGGAAACAAAAATGCCAATAATAAAGAAAGTTCTCAATTCTATGAATATGGCTGAATTACCACCAGTAGACTGCCAAACAACTAAACAAAATAAAATAATAATAACATGTAAAAACAAATTTGACCTAGAACAGGTGAAAGATATAATCTGCACTACAGAAGATATGGCGGAAAAACTGGATATTAAAGAACCAAACCCGAAAACAGCCCGAGTGATAGTCTTTGGAGCCCCAGAAGCCCCAGTAGTCACACAGAAAAACGTCGAAAGAGAAGCAGACAGTTCACAGAACAACTTAGAAGAGCAACAAGAGCTAGATGAAAAACAAGTACTCTATCCGGCTTTGGAAAGAGCTCTGAGGAGGAAGGTGCAATATAAGCTGATAAGAGTATTGAAAGGAAGAGAGGGCGAGGAAACCTCGCACTTGGTGTTGCAACTACTGGAGAGAGATGCACTGCAACTAATGGCAGGAAAATTGTGCATAGGATTTAACCGGTGCACGGTAAGACGGTATGTCTTCATTCAAAGGTGTTATCACTGTCAGGAAATAGGGGATACAGCAAGAGTGCGCCAGAATGCAGAGGCCTGCGCTAAATGTGGCAAAGGCCACAACATCAAGGATTGTGCCTCAGAAAAAGAAGAGTGTGTTAACTGCAAAAAAGTGCTGGACAAGGGAGACCATATGAAAGCTGGACTATATGAAAAACATCCATCTTACGATCCATCCTGCAGCGTGTATCAGCGAACGAAACAAGAAGCGCTAGCATCATTGTCTTATAGAGGTAAAAATTCAAATTAATTCAACAAAATTTACAGAACAACAGATCACAAACCGCTGCTTTTATGAAATTCCTCTCAGACTCGGACTATTCCCTGGTTTGTCTTCAAGATGCATGCCTTTATGAAAATAGACCTCTATCACTTCCTCGAACAACACCATGCTATAGTTCAAGCTCTAAAAAAGCCCATATTTTAATCTTAGACCAAAACTTAAAACATAATCTCTCTTCTAAACACTATAACTCAGTTTTTATAAATTTAGACCTTAAGCCTTTAACCTTAAGCATCGGCAGCCTTTATAGCCCCCCGAGTGCTGACTTTGATGAGGATATTGAGAACTGGCTGGGTTCTAAAAATCAGAGCCCATTGCAGTTGGTTCTCGGTGATTTTAACGCTCACAGTCAGCTTTGGGGCTATAGGAGGGAAGACACCAGGGGAAAAGTTCTTATCGATAGAGTCATAGCGTATCAACGAGTTATTCTAAACTCTTCATCCAGACCACGAACGTATGAGTCGGGGAAGAACCTGGGGAGGCCGGATCTGTCCATCTGCACACAGGCTATGTTTTCACACATAAAACACTGGGAAGTAATTCCTTCCCTTTTTGGAGACCACTACCCAATAGAAACAGAGCTAAATTTCACAATACCCAAACTAACAAGAAGAAGATTCAAAACAAATGGAATCCCTTTGACACAATTTTCCGAACAACTAACTCGAAAATGCTCACAGATTAACTTTAATGGCATAGAAACTATAGACCAGTTTAACGAAGAATACGAAACTTTTAAACAAGAAATATTATTACAAACCAATAAATCCTTTAAAAAGAACGCCCCTTCAAGAAATTTAAAATTTCCTGGTGGTCTCCACAATTGAGGGCCCAAAGAAATAAAGTAGCAGCTCTTTTAAAAAGAGCAAAAAATTCAAACTACAAGTCAAATATAAACCAGCAATACAAAAGGGAAAGGGCAACTTATCAAAAACAGATTTTATCGGAGAAGGAAAAAGCTTTGACAAACCTGTGTCGCAGAGAGACGGATCCTTTTGGTTTAACGAAAAAGTTAGCCTTCCAGCGATTCCAGGACTCACATATCAGTTACCAATTTGATTCTTTGTCACCCACTTCCAGGTCATCAACCCTTTTAAACTAACGAGGGACATTTTTGGCGATGAAACTCCAAAGCAACTACCACAGCGACTAAACTCGCACGACCAGGCAAAATTCACGAAAAGAGAGTTGCGAAATGTTATTTTCTCATTCAATATTAACAAGGCGCCAGGACCTGATCAAATTGATCACAGGATGGTCAGGTGCATCTTTTCAAAAATTCCTAATATTCTGTTGGATATGTACAACAGTCTTTTAAAGTTAAACTGTTTTCCTGATGACTGGAAATTGGGAGAGCTCGTGTATTTTAGAAAGGAGGGAAAACCCTTGAATGAGAGCTCTTCATATCGCCCCATCACTCTATTACCAATATTCGGAAAAATCTTAGAGAAATGAATTCTAAGACGAATACATCACGCATTAGACAAAACGAATTTCCTTTCGGGAAAGCAACACGGCTACACGCAAAATAAATCTACGGAAACGGCTTTGGAGCAAGTGATTTCATTAGTAGAACAACACAAACAAAATAAACAATACACATCACTGGTGTCACTGGATTTCAGAGGAGCATTTGAAAACCTCCCTTGGGACCAGGTGATCCTAGCATTGCAAAAACTAGGTATTTCTAAACAACTCATTAATCTTGTCGTTTCCTTCCTTTCGGGTAGGCGAGCTCAGGTGGACTGGATGGCACCATTTTTGTTGTACTTCTTTAGTAAGGGTTGCCCGCAGGGATCGTGTCTGGGTCCTTTTCTTTGGTTGGTTCTGTTGGAGACTCTGCTGGGGACCTTTGATGTACAGGACTGTGAACTGGTGGCACACGCGGATGACGTGATATTACTGATCTGGGCACAGTCGAGACAGCAACTTGAACAAAAAGGTCAGAAAGCTTTAAAATTTATTCAGAATTGGGCAGAAACCAACAAAATAGAAACTTCACATGAAAAATCCTTATCATTAACTTTTGGCAAACCCAAACACCTTAAGCGGGGCCCCACATTTAAACTTCAAGATAAATCAATAAAATCAGAAACAACACTAAAATACCTGGGGGTAATATTAGATAAACAATTATCATTTCTCCCACATGTGGCACAAAAGAGAGTAGAAATCGGAAAAATAACTCAAAATCTTTATAAATTTTCATCAATTTCAGGTCGACTCCCTCCGGAATTTTTTAAGATTTGGTACTCGGCGATCTTACAAATGAAACTGGCCTACGCGTGTGCTGTCTGGTTTCCGCGTATGGCGCAATATCACGGTTGTCAACATTTGCTCTCGGCACAAAGGAAAGCTTTGTTGCTGATAACGAGAGCATATCGCAATACGTCAACAAACGCCCTGCAGGCCCTCACAGGTCTCCCCCACTGGATTTGCAGTTGGAGGCGGAGGCGGAGTATTCGGGGACGATTCGTCTCGGCAAGTCAACAGAAAAGGCTTTTGCTCCACTATACTATCCAAAATGCTCAAAATACAAAACATCACCACTAACAAGTGAAATACAAATTTGTGAAATAAACGACTATGTAGGCAAAATTACAATATACACGGACGGTTCCAAAATGTCCGAAGGCACAGCCTCGGCATTTTGTGTGTACGAAAAAACGAGCACATCTATACTTGGAGAGCGAAACTGTTCCAGGATAACTCCGTCTTCCAATCAGAACTCTTCGCGATCGCTTCAGCATTAGAGTGGATAGAGTCGGACAAATATTCTCAATACTTAATCATAACCGATAGCCTATCAAGTTTAAAAGCATTAAACAATTTTGACAATACAAACTATTTAATACTAAAAATTCTTCAACAATTACAAACAACAGTAAAATACATATACTTCAATTGGACAAAAGGACATTCAGGTGTTGAGGGCAATGAAGCAGCTGACCAACTGGCAAAATCGGCAGTAACAGATGAAACACTAATACATACATTTTTACCAAATCCAGCTTCTTCACTAAAATCACAGACAAAGCAGAATCATTTAAAAAATTGGCAAAAACGCTGGACGGATTCAGACACAGGCCGATATACGAAGCAATTCTTGCCATTGGTTGACCACAAGTATTTCGTAAACAACAGATACTTACACATATTTTTAACAAATCACGGCCCCTTTCAGGAACACTTATACAAAATTAACAAAAGAGACTCCCCACTATGCATTTGTGGCTTGCCGTCAACATCGTTACACTATGTATTATACTGTACATTAACATCGCATTATCATCTCAAAAAACACATACGTATGAATTTAGCAAGTTGGTGGCGGGATGTAAAAGAGAAACCACAACTACTCAACAAGATCATACAATGCATGAGGTTTATAGAAACAAACGAGTACATCTTTTCAAATCCAAAGCCATTCTAGTCCGACTCCATCACTAGGGTGTAGCATGGAGGGAGAAACGGGTTATTAGCGGGTGCCAGAAACTTCTATCACTTTTGAATTTTTATCTTGTGCATCTCTCCAAACTCTAGTATGTGCAAATTGTAAATAGTAGGTTTGTTGTAATGTGTTTCTAATTATGATGTTCAATATTGTGTGTTTAATGTACTGTGAAATCCCTGTAAATCCATGAAAAATGTAAATAATTATGCAATCACATTCAAATGATCCTCATGTAATCACTACATACAGTCATGTAAATAGTAGGTGTTTGATATTGTGTTGTAATGTGTTTCTCATTGTCATGTTAAATATTGTGTGTTAAATGTACTATAACGTATATATATCCAAGAAAATTGTAAACAATTATGCAATCACATTAGGTGAAATGATCCTCATGTAATCACTACATACAGTCATATATCTCGATGCGAAATCTTCGGTTCGCCCAGAAAAATTGGGTAATCAATTTTGATTGTAATTGTAAATCGCACAGTGACCGAAATAAATCTCAGCAGCTTGATCAGGGACCCGACGCTCCCTCTCAGACTCTGGTTGAGAGTCGGGAGGAGTGGATGTGGTCTTCCCCTCGGGATTGCACTAACACTCTAAAGCGAAAGCTGAGTTCCCGAGGTGGTCATCGCTGTCATCGCTGATAAATGTACTACCAAAAATGTTTTAAAAAATAGTGGGTCAAGTAAAATATTACGAGAGCAATTCGGAAACTAATTTTCGTTTTGTTGTATAAATGAAAAACACGCCTACTTTCAACAATTTTTTTATTTACATCTCGAAGGTACAGCTCTCTTCTATTTTTCAACATAGTCACCATGTACGTTCAAGCACTTGTCATACCGTTTTACCAACTTACCAATCCCTTCTGAATAAAACTCAGCTGTCTGCAAATTCAGCCAACTTGTCACAGCGGTTTGAAGATCCACATCGTCAGCGAAGTGCTGTCCTCCAAGCCACTTCTTCATTTCCTTGAACAGATGAAAATCAGAAGGAGCCAAGTCGGGGCTGTAGGGGGGATGATTAAACACGTCCCATTCGAATTGGCGCAAAAGATTTTGTGTTCTCTGAGCACTGTGAGGGCGAGCGTTATCGTGCAAGAACACACTTCCAGATGTCAGCAGTCCGCGACGTTTGTTCTGAATGGCTCTTTTCAGTTTCTTCAAAGTGTTACAGTAAACTTCAGAATTTATTGTCTTACCACGTTTCATGAATTCGACCAGCAAGTTACCATGAGCATCCTATTCAATTCAAATTCTTCTATTCTATTCAAATTCAAAGCTATTCTATTCAAAGACTTCTCCCCTTCCGTGTTGTACCGGGAAAGAAAGTCTAAGGCAGCGCCCATTCGAATAATTTTGTGGGTCTCTGGGAAAATCTTTGGTACCCATCGAGCACAGAACTTCCGATGGCCTAATTTTTCGGTGACAATTTCGTACAAAACAGTCCGAGAAATGTTCGGAAATTCTTGGGAAAGTTCAGAGATTGTGAATCGATTGATTTTGTCTTCAATTTGTTCGACGAGATTATCACTCGCTACAGACGGCCTCCCACTGCTTGATTCATCATGGATGCTTGTTCTTCCTCCTTTGAAAAACCTGACCCATTGACGCACTACACCTTCACTCATAATGTTTGGGCCATATCTGGCACACAGTTGACGATGAATGTCCGCTGCTGACAGTTTTTTCGCCCAAAGAAATCTTATTACTCCTCGTACCTCGCATTTGGCAGGATTTTCAATAGCAGCGCACATTTTGTGACGTTATAACGAGGAAACGCGCGGTAGTTCGACACTCTCCCTAAGATTGCTGAAATTTTACGGAATTACAGATTGCTTGATTTAGCAATGGTTGCGCTCGGCCCACTACTAATAGTGCCACATCTCGACGGAAGTTAATTTTTGAAATGTAATTTTATTACAAATAATAAAAAAAATAGTGGTGTGGATAGAATAGAATGAACAGCCCTGTTGAATAGGCCGGCGGCAGAAGTCTGTGACGATGGAATTTCAAAGCTGATTTACAGCTATGATA
This sequence comes from Maratus speciosus, assembly GCA_963932465.1. NCBI lineage: Eukaryota > Metazoa > Arthropoda > Arachnida > Araneae > Salticidae > Maratus > Maratus speciosus. Next base: position 503,504,751 of record OZ010787.1, on the reverse strand, counting down.
ATTGTTTTAAATAACACTTCGATTATGCTGGGGGCATTCCACGTCAAATCAGGCAGTAAAATATCAATATGTAACCCACCATCACAGATTTTAATGAAACTGCGTGTGTTTGTTCTTACTATTAAGATATGATCACCAGTAATTTTTTTTGCTCCTTGGTGAAATAGTTTCTGAGAAAAAAATTGTCAAAATTTTGAAAAACTGCCGTCAGTTGGCGTTCTTGATAGCTCGGTTTTCAAATGTAGCATGTCATATATATAATCATATTTCAATATCTACTCTACAAATCATCTTCAAATAATTTATGCACAATATTTAGGATACGCAGCTTATGAAAAAAATATAGTGTTACGCTTATAACATTTTAAGTGTGTCTAAAAAAATATTTAAACTTTGAAGTCGTGAATTTTTTATGAAAAATAATGCATTAACAAAAAAAGCATTATCAACAAAAGGCGGTATTTTTATTAAATTTATTTTTTATGGGAGATATACTTAAAGCTGTCCTTTACCTGATTCTGAAATAAAAATAGTGGGATTTTGGGTGTTTTTGGTAGTATTTCCTATTTAAAAATATTTTGAGGTGCATTTCATATCAAATCAAGCAGAGTCATTCCATGTCAGTTCCACTAAGCCATTTAATCACTGTCACAAATTTCAATGAAATTGGGTTTGTTTATAGCTTATTTTAAGACGTAAACACCTTTAATTTTCTTGATCCTAAATAAAATATTTTTTAAGATAAAAAATATCAAAATTATGAAATTTTTTTTTTAATTTTTTTAATGACAGTTCGATATTCAAAGACTGCATTAAAAAAAAAAGTCATTTCAATATAAAATCACTAAATAGGTTTCAAATAATGTATATGTGACAAATAATGTAGGCTGATTATTATTTCTTGTTTTTTTATCATGTTTAAACACTAAGAGTGTGTTTTATCTTATGAATTTTTAAAATCAAGAATTTTGTCAAAAATAATGTGTTAATCAAAAATTTATTATTAACCGAAGGCAGGGTGTTATTGCTTTTTTTTAATTGTACGTAAAAATATCTTTTAAATGGTTATAAAATAAAAATAGTGAAGATATGAGAAAAAATTATCAAAATTTTGGAAAAATGCCACGAGTTGCCATTAATGATTGTTCAATTTTCAAAGGCCTCATTTTATATATAAAATCATATTTCAATAACTAATAAAGAAATCTTCTTCAAATAATTTAAGCAAGGTAAATAAAGTATGTAGATTATGAAAAAAATATTGCTGTAATGTTAAAAAATATTTAAATGTGTCTAAAAAATTGTATAATCTTTGAAATCAAAAATATTTTACAAAAAATAATGAAATTATTAAAAAATCTTTATCAATCAGAGGCGGAGTTTCTATGACTATTTTTTAAATTTTAAATTGTACATAATACTACATTATAACTGGATCTGAAATAAAAATAGTGGGATTTTGGTTGTTTTTAGTAGTATTTAAATCATATTTAAAATTATCAATATTTTCAAATGTAAAACCTATCCAATGTATCATCCCTGGAAATATTTTTATTTATACATTTATTTTTTTTTTCAAATTATCTTTTATGTTCGTTTCTTAAGGAAAAAAATAAACAATATTGTTTTTTAGTAAAACTTCTTGGGCGAAGAGCAATTATCCCTTTCCAAAAAAGAAAAAAATCACTAGCTCCTCACCGCCCAATAGAAATTTTCAAAATGACAGTCCTAATCTTTAAACTCATATTTGGCTGTTAATATTGAAAATTTAGCATTGAGCTGCTAATATTGAAAAAACAATACCAAATTTTACTCTTTTGAAGAAAATTTTGACGTATTGTGCTTTAAATATATGCAAAAAATGCATAATCCATTATATTTATATCTTTCAAATAACTATATCTAAAAAAATATTTAAAATTTAATGAGTTGCACTTTTGTAACTTTATTCAGTTTCTAATGATATGTACCGTAATTTCGGATGTATAGCCCGCAGATCAAACAATTCAGTTTGGACCCAGAAATTTTATTCAGTATTTGAAGACCAATATTTACTGTGATCTAAAAAGTTACATTTTATTTTTAAAAATTTCTGGGTCGAAACACGATTGTTTCATCCGCGGGCTATACACCGGAAATTACGGTAATTTGATTTATTTTATCACAATATTGCTGAAAGATGGATTTTCAACATATATATGTGTGTATATATATCCCTGTTCTCAAACAAATTATTTAAAAATTATTCATTTATGTTTAATAAAGCCTATATATATTGTTTATACACTTATAGAAAATACATATAGTAAATTTTATGATATTATGTCAATAATGTCTAAAAGTAAAGAACTTATCTAATAGTATGTAACGAAAAATTTAACATCTGGTGTAATGACAACAAAATTTTATAACTGTTTTACTTAATTTGGATGAATGAAAAAAAGCTTACATGTTTATATTTTATTGAAGTACAGGTGAAATTGTCACAAAGACATTCCTACCTCAACAACCACTGAGTATGTCACATTCAAACTACAGATGATTTTTTTTTCTTTTTGATCTTTCGGGTTTGATTTCAGATGGTAATGAATTAATTAGTTTTGTTAGAAGTGTCACTGCAGTCAGCATATCAGGCTCACTACTTTTTTTTTTATATAATTTGTTTTGATTGACTCGATGAACAACAATATTTAAAGGGACCATTTCATGACTTTTCAATTAAAAGCTGATTAGTAAATTCATCATGTTGTTTAGTTATTATTATCGTCTTAAGATAATAAGTTGATATTAAAATTTTTAAATGCAGTTTATTTATTATTTGAACAGTTGAAAGTATTTTTCAATAAGAGTGGGCTGTTGATTTTAAGTCGGCTGTTGAGCAATGTAGTGTTTGTAAAGGAACTGATACTATTTAATTTAATTTTTATTGCTATAAAGAATATTTGTTATTTTATTATTATATGTATTATATTTAAGCAACAGTAGAAATACACGATATCGTAGTCATTTTAGTACATCTTAGCATGAAAAGCTTCAATATTTATCATTAAACATTCACATTTTATGAAAATTTTGTTAAAATTGCTCGTATTTTCACTAATTTTATAACTATTGAAAAGATATTTTTACGTACAATTAAAAAAAGTAATAACAGCCTGCCTTTGGTTAATAATAAATTTTTGATTAACACATTATTTTTCACAAAATTCTTGATTTTAAAAATTCACAAGATTAAACACACTCTTAGCATTTAAACATGACAAACAACAATAAATAATAACCTGCCTACATTATTTGTCACATATACAGTATTTGAAACTTATTTAGTGATTTTATATTGAAATGACTTTTTTTTTATGCAGTCTTTGAATATAGATCTGTCATTAAAAACATTTTTAAAAAAATTTCAAAATTTAGATATTTTTTTTTTATCTTAAAAAATATTTTACTTGTAATCACCTTTAATTTCCTTGATCCTGCCTTAAAATGAGCTATAAACATACCCAGTTTCATTGAAATTTGTGACAGTGAATTGAATGTCTTAGGCGAACTGACATGGAATGACTCTGCTTGATTTGATTTGAAATGCGCCTCAAAATATTTTTAAATATGAAATACTACCAAAAACACCCAAAATCCCACTACTTTTATTTCAGAATCAGGTAAAGGACACCTTTAAGTATATCCCCCACAAAAAATAAATTTAATAAAAATACCGCCTTTTGTTAATAATGCTATTTTAGTTAATGCATTATTTTTCATAAAAAAATCACGACTTCAAAGATTAAACATTTTTTTAGACACACTTAAAATGTTATATAAGCGTAACAGTATTTTGTTTCATAAAATACGTACCCTATATATTATGCATAAATTATTTGAAGATGATTTGTGGAATAGATATTGAAATATGATCATATTTATGTCATGCTACATTTGAAAATCGAGCAGTCAAGAATGCCAACTGATGGCAGTTTTTCAAAATTTTGACAATTTTTTTCTCAGAAACTATTTGACCAAGGAGTAAAAAAAAATACTGGGAATCATATCTTAATAAAAGGAACAAACACACGCAGTTTCATCAAAATCTGTGATGGTGGGTTACATGCCTGCCTGAACTGACATGGAATGACCCGCTGAGAAGTAGCTGAAGAATGTGCCTTTCAAACGTGAGTAATAAAAAACGTATCCTTTCATAATTTTTTTTTAAATTCATAAACGGAGGTTTCTTTCCGAATTGCCCTCGTATTTTCGAATCTACTGAGTTTGAGGGAGTAGGTGGTAATTTAAACCTTGCAGGAAAATTATAGCGATTACCCTAGGTCACATAGTTTTTGAGAAAAGAGTATTTTTCCGTTACACACAAATTTCGATTTGCGAGCATTCAGGAAATGTGTTGAAGAGCGCTGGAAGTACCTATCGTAGCAGAAGTAAAAAAGCATTGTTGATAATGATTTTTGAAAAGAATCGTCGGTAAGTAGCCGAGATATTAACCCTTAAAGTCACGGACGGTTTGGACATACATAACGACAGGGGCTGTGTACTCTATGAACCATCAGCTTTTAAAGCCTAGATAACAACTTTTAATGATATATTTATGTAATGCAATGGCCGGTAGAAGTATAAAAGCAATAAACTTCAAATTGTTAAAAACAGACTAATTTAATTAGAATGAATCACATAAATACTGTGGGATTCGAGACTAGTTTGCTTTGAGTGGATTTCTCAATACGCCTTCCGTATCTTTAAAAGCTAATTCAAAACCTATCCGGAAAACGTTGCACGGACCAAGACGGCGTTGCAACTTTGAGACCTCCTTGTGAAGCGCGTTTCGCAAAATACTAAGTTTAATCTTTGAACAAGAGTTTTCTTTTAGCTACACTCTAAAAAGAAAACATTATTATTACGCTGAGTTTAGTTTTATGAAATGCCAAATGAAGTTTAAACATGCACTACATTTATTGTCAGTACCGAATTAAGTTCATCATAAACGGATTAAGATAATATTAAAAAAAGAGTTACACAGAATAGCAATATTTGATGTTATTTAGGCTTCATATCTTTTTGAACTTTTAGATACCCATTCATACTTTGGGGCTTTTTCATATATAACGTTATGAACATTTTGCTATTTTTGTACCCCTCCCTCCCCTTACGATATCATACGTCATCATTCATTAACCCTCCTCCCCCCCCCCCACCCCGCCATCCTATGATATCGTTATCAATGTCTAAAAAATATTTTATTTTGTGATAGTTTTTCGTTCTTTTTATACGCTTACAGTGATATACACATATGATTATACATTTATTAGTTGCATACTTTACGGATTCAAGAAGTCAATAAAATATCACTAAATGAAATAAATTTATATCACACTCTAAATCGAAATGTCTTAAATTCAGACACTTAAGTGTCTGAAACGGAGTGTTCAATTTTCAGACATTTTAAAATGTCTGAATTTTTTCAGACACTTTTTGCGTCTGAATTTTAGACACTTCAAACGTCTGAATCGCAGCCATTTTTTTAAAGCATTACACGTAGCCATGTTTGACCACGTTGATCCTGGAAAAGTATATGGCCATTATTCTGCCCTACTCTCCGCCCCCCCCACACACAGCCTAATTTTAGGGGCTCCAAAATATGGTATGCAATTTTCATAAAGCTGATAATTGAAATCTTTTTCGACTTTGTACTGATTATAATCAATATTTTGAATTTATAGAGTAGAATAAGATTAAAAATTAAAATATTTGTCACAATACAGTAAAACCTCTCAATAGTAGGCACCTTAGAACCGTGGAATTTGTTCGCCATTCGGAAGTGTCTGTTTTTCTGAGGAAAAAAATATAAAATATGTGCATGTTGTTAATAAAAAATGTGCTTCTTAAATAGTTGTGTTCTCTATGTAGGAGTGTCCGTTATGGAGATTTTACAACAAAACTTTCATAGGACAATTTTCTTCAGCGAACACTGACCTTTTTCAAGATAAATACATTTTTTTTTACCTCATAAAAGCGAACACAATCGAATAGCAGGCAAATTCAACGTTCCAAAACGCGTTCAATTCGCGAGGTGGCCGCGATTGAGAGTTTTTACTGTATTTATTTTTTTATTTAGTTTTTAATCTAATTCTACTTTTAAAGTTCAAAATGCTGATTATAATCAATAGAATGTTGAAACACATTTAAAATATAAGCTTTAAAAAAAATCCATATCGAATTTGGAGCACGTAAAATCGTAGGGGGGGGGGGAGGGTCTGCCCATGCTTTAATCAGGCCCTCCTTCTGGAAAAAGTCCAACACTGTATTATGATTCGATAAATGTACGTGTCAGTTTTAAGTGCAAAATCTAGCTATATGCAAATAAATATTTTATAAAAATCTACCTCTTTACTTTGTATTCATTTTTAATTTCAAATTACTTTTTAACTAAAAGTAATCAAAAAATCAATATTATATAATTATTTCAAATGAAATATATCTGTATATTTTTACCGCATTCTTACAATTACGTTAACGGTACATGATTACATGAATTTAAGAATCTAAAAATAATCATTAAAATTTAACAAAGTGACTACAGATAACGCGAGATCCTTTTTCTAAATCTTTGTTGACATCAACAAATTTTTTTCTGATTCAACGTCTACATTAGTGACGTCAATTTCCGCTGAATTGAAGCTGTGGTTTTGACTTTTGAATCATAAAAAGATTATATGTTGACTATTTTCAGTATGGCAAATGGGATATTTCTAAAATACTCGAAAACACTAAAATTATAGCAAAGGGAAATCTTTTAATTAGAATGACCGGATTTAATGAGTTTTATCAGTCAAAACATTTTAAAATAAATAAATGAACACAAGTAATTCGCTGTATTAAAAATATGGGGGAATCAATGAATGGAAGGATGTTCGAACTATATTCTTTTTTTAAATTTATGATGTACACACTATGAGGCAGAAGAAAACTTCATTAGACAAGAAAAGCATAAATAATAAATAAAAGCAGCTATTAACAGAAATGTTTACTATAAATGCTTTTGAATTCCAGTACATAACACATAATAAATCTATCAGAAATGTAAAAATCGATGTAAACATTACAAATGCTGCCGCATTAAATGCTTATAAAAATATTGTATACGTAAATAAATAATTAAAAAGGGTACTTCAGAGTAATAATTACACCAAAAAATACTATTAAGGTAGTCTTGATGGTAATTAAGAAGTATGAGCCAATCAACAGGCGATGTCACTGCGATTTTTAAAGTAATGGCTACATAAGAAAAGGCTTAGGAAGGTGTAAAATTAATAAATTCAGTAACCGCTAATATACACCATGCAGAGACACCAAAATTTATTTTAAAGATAACATTGGATAGAAAATAATACAGAAATATGATTGCAGATGATTTGAAGAGTAGAAATTTAAATATTAGCAAAATAAAATTTTAACATGGAAATACCATAGGCAAAATGCTTTGAACATATTTTGGCATAACTCAGGAACTAATAAAGCTATAGACTTGTGTGAGGTCTTCATTTAAAGAGAAAACAATCACAGAGAGTTTTAAATACATAGTTAAGACCCCACTTACCTGGGAAAAGGTCTGATTATTCCAAAAGCACATTCGCCCAGAGGACGTCCGGATTGGACGCTACGTTAGTATCCGTTAATTAGGCAGACTTGGATATTTAAAAAATAAAATCCCCTTGCACATCCGGCTAGCTCTGTTAAAAGGATGGAAAATTTCCATCCTGAAAACATAGCCCGCCAGACAACAGTTCTCTTTACAAATTTGACGAGATGAAGAACACTGTATTAGTTTTATAGATAAATATTAATACGGAGTACCACTATGTCGATAGAAATTAAATCCCGGAACTTCACATTCCGCAAAAAACAATCAAGTCAAAATAAATTATTAGTTAAAATGTACGCGTACATAAAAACAAGCATTCAGTTTGAATTACAAACGAACATCGAGTTCGAAAGGAAGACGCATGCGCAACTGAGAGTGCCCCCTGGTGAATGCGGAGCGGAGTTACAAAGTGTCTTAAAATTAGACACTTGCAGATTTTTTAGACACTTTTATCAGTTCGTGTACACTATGATCATAGTAAGACACTTAGGTGTTTTAAATTAAGACATCTATTGTGACTGAATTTTCAGATTCAGACACTTAAGTGTCTGAAATTCTTTTTCAGTCACATATGTATCTTAATTTAAGACGCCTTTATTTGCAGTGCAGATAACATCTAAAATAGTTAGTTACTATTTAAAAGTATTTAATAATAGCATATTGTTACATAATGTATTCAAAAGTAATATTGTCTTCTTGCCGGGGAGGTTAAAAGCAGAACTTATCAAAATGACATACACAAGGCTGCCACAGGCGACTAATGTTTTAATTCTACCTCACGCCACTTTCTCAAAACAAAAATTATTGACATACTGTTCGAGAACATTTACAAGTGAAATATACTATACAAAATCAGTTTTTTTTTTTTTTTTTAAATAGAGGTGCGAACAGAATAGAAAAAAAGTCCTTCCGGCCAGTGCCGGGAGGAAGAGGTAGCTTTCATATTCCTTATTTTTAAAAAGCCAACTTATATTATTCAAACACACGAAGCTCAATTAAGTGGAAACCGAATGTAGGAGATTCAATACTAATTTTTATCAATACTAAATCATTATGAATGAGAATTTCGCGAAATTAGTCAGCTTTATCCAAGCTGCTTTTATTTAAAGTCACTTATATTTGGTTGCCAAATTCGGCGGTATCTTGAAGTGCCTGCCATTTTAAGAGAACATGGTGGATGAGGCCGACCCGTGAACTTTTTCGAGACCTCAGAAATTTCCAATTGTTTCCTATATGCATAATTTAGAGATTTATCATGCGCGCAACACTTAATCACGCATTAGTGAGATGGATTTTTAAACTTAAAATTTAAATATTAATCTTGTACATACAACATTTATTTTTCTGAATAATGTAGTTGAGGATATATGCTTTAGGCAGGAAGGGGAAAAAAGATCTTAATTGCATATTGTTTGTGTTTTGGTAATTTAAAGAAAGCGATGTTTTTGATTGTTTCGACAATATCAAAGGGTCCTGTGCCCCCATAAAAAAAATGATTCAAAAAATAAAATTTTCTTTTGAATGAAACTACTACCAAAATTTAAAAAAACAGTAGAAATATTCAACGTTAGACATCGACATCAAATATTCTATGCAAAACTAATCATTCAAGATATCTATAAATGCAAACGAGAAATTTGCAGGGAACGAGCCGGTTGGTTTAACATTGGCTATCAAATGTTGTCACTTGAATATTATAGACTCTTTAGAATAATACTTAGAGTGTTATAAATGACGTATGAAAAGCATTCAGGTCTGTAGTCATCATGGTTATGAACATTGCATTTACATAATGTGAAAATACAATTTAAATAAAATATTTTTCACGATCCGATAAAATACACGCGTGATGTTTCATACGTCAAAGCAATATAAAAACATTTATTCTTCACCCTTAATTTGAATTCTTTTTCAGAATATTGTGCAATAAAAATTTACGTTTTTTGGAAAACTTTCCCATATAGCATTATTTTTTTCTACATTTGGAACATAAACTTCTTAGAAAGTAATGACAAAAAGATTGAATTTTAAAAGTATATTTTGAAAAAAATACAAGTATTTTAAATATTTTAAAAAAGAAAAAAAGCGAATAACATTTCAAACGAATGTCTTCAAATGTAGACATTCCTTTCCTAACTCACTGGCTATCAAAGCCTGAGACCTAATGCGCCCGTAGGTTCTGTATGTACGTATATACGTATGTATGCATGTAACGCGATAATTCTTGATAGAAATATCAGCTTTGCTTCAAATTTTGGATATAGGTTCATTCTGATAAAGCACTTTAATTTTTGGAATTAATAGTGCTAATCCTCCTTTAATTTATATAAATGGGTGTTTTCATGCAGAATTATCGGATTTGCTTCAAATCTGGTATACCGTTATATTCTGAAATAGCGCCTCCCTGTTTGGAATTCGAGGTTCATTGGTTAAGTAAAAAGGGGGGGGGGGCGGGGGCTAATATCTCCCCCTTAATTTAGATAAATGGGTTTTTCATGCTGAATTATCCGATTTGCTTCAAATACCGGTTTATTCTGATAAGGCGCTTAACTGATTAGATTTGGAGGTTCATTGGTTAAGTATAAAGGGAGAGCTATGGGGAGCTAATCCCCCTCCATAATTTAGCTAATGGGTTTTTTGTTGATTACTTTATTCTTCGAGGGGCATTATTCTTTGAAATAAGAGTATAATATACACTTAGGGTGAACAGCCTGTGAGCTCCAGGCCATCAGTTTAACTGGGCACTTTTCTTTTTATTTATTTTATCTTTTTTTTTTTTTGTCCTCTATATTCTTAATATTATGGACTAATAAAATAAATAATGAGTATTGCTACCATTTGTATTTAGTAAAATTGTAAATTGCTTAATTTTTAAAAATATTAAAAAAAAACTTTTAAAACATTTGGTTTAATTTGTTGTTATATGTATTTCCATATACAGTGTGATTTATAAATATCGAAACAATAGGCTATCTCCTTAAATATCGCCCCTAGGCACATACATCCAATTGCAAAGTTTCATAAAAAAAGGTGTAAAATTTTATGAGATTAGTTGCAACTTCATGGGGGTCTATTTGAGAAAATACAAAAATTAAATTTTATACGGCCCCCGTAGGGTAAAATTTCCAATTAGGATTTTTTTCTTTATCCATTCCTGAATTAAACACAAAAATATCATCTCGATAACTCCAAAATTCGCAGAGATATTGATAAACAAAATTCGTGACTTACACCATTTACCCATGCCTCTGAGCGACGAGTTATTGACATATTTTGAATGCAAGATAGGGATCATCCACAAATTGTACGTTATTAAACGTCGATTTAAGACAGCACCTCTCCTTTGGGCATAAAATAGCAGCGTACAGATTTTACTTTAAACTTCTTTTCAAAATATGCTGGAGGTCTGCATTAGAGGTCTGCACGTGTGGAAATATCCAGGCCTGTGCCCGGCCAACACATAGAAAAAAAAGTTCGGCCCGGCCTGGAAAAGAGTTAAAATCTAAGCCCGAGCTTGGACCGCCCTGACTGAATTTCTGCAAAACATAGATTTTTACGTTGATATGGTTAAAAATAGTTTCGTATGAGGAGTTCCGACCAAAAATACTTACTATAGCTTTTATTTTTTATGTTTATAATGTTCATTTGTAAAGAAGTGCCGTATGTTGTGATATTTATTTTTTCTTAATGAATCGCTATTTGTATGTAAATGTTTCACTTATCATTAATATCATTAATTCATATTCCATGTATTGGAGACTTTAAAAAACGCTATACAGTAAAATCTTCTAACAAGGAAGGTCTCCATACGGGCGTACTCCGAAAAATATGAAATAATTATAGAATGTTCTACTCATGAGGATAGATATGTTCCTAAAAAAGATTTCGGCGGAAACTCGATAGAGCGTCAGTAAAAAAATAATGAAAATTTCGATATTTGGCGATTTATCACCGGTTGGCGATGGAATAAAATTTAAAAAAATACTTTTTTATGTCAAATACGCTTTAAGATAAAAATGTTTCAGATTGAACTTGTTTAAAAAAAAATTAATGTAAATAACTTTAGTTTTGTGAGATTTAGTTTAACTATAGTTTTGTCATATATATATAGAAATTTATAATGAAAGTTAACTTTCAAGTTTTGTGAATTAAAACAAAATTTTCATTAATTAAAATTGTTTCAATCTCAAAATTAAGTCCAATCAAGCACTGTCGATTCAATTTTGTTGCTATTTAAACAACGATTTCTTTGATATTAAAGTGAATAACTGCAGCTTTATTTTGGAATATGCTTAAATATAGGAAATTATTTTTTTATATATGAAAATTTTTTAAAGTAATAAAATGAAATAACAAGCAACATAAATATGTAATACAAAAAAATGTATTTATTAAACTCTCTCATTGTTTAAGTTTAAATTCATTAAATACTATTTACACGCATTCTAAAAATCAATTAACAAGCAATTTTCAGGTGCATTAAAATCGTTTGCTTTTGGCGAAGAAAAGTAATGCTCGCCAAATCGCGGGTAGCTTTCGTCTTTTCGCGCCAAGTACTCGAAAGTTTTTTTTTTTTTTTTTTTTTTTTTTTTTTTTTTTTTTTTTGCAGGATTTCTTCTGTAATTCCGCCGCTAAATTTGACTGATCCTTTATTACATACATAAGTAGTTTAATTAGTATTTTTTTTTTCAAAATATTCTGAGTATGCCCGGTAAGGAGACCTTCCTTGTAAGGAGGAATCACATAGGGAAAAAAAAGATAAGGTGTGTCCCAACGAAATAAAGCCACCGTAATTGTGTGCCGTAACTGGGCACGAAACAAACAAATAAGATTGAAACAAATATATTAAGAAAGTCTATATAGAAATACATATTTACAAGGAGTAACTCACTTCCTTCCCCACCTGGGCTGGGGAAAGAGGTGAATGTGTAAAATAAGAGAGGGAAAAGTGTCCCGCCGACATAAAGCCACTTCCAATATTACTATTTATTGGTAACTACCGACATTCGAGCTGCTGAGATCAACATGTTTATGACATCAGGAAGTTGTCAAGTACATGTTCTGTGCCACTCGAACTTTGTGCGGACTTTAGAAGGTTGTATTTTCTATCTCTCCTGCTGTATTGGAAAGGGAAAGAAAACCCAGCTATCAAAGTTCGAGAAAGGACAGATAGCAGCATTTAAGGAACAAGGTCTTTCACACAGACCAATATCTAAGCAAATCAAACGATCTAAAACCATAACAGCAATTTTGTAAATCAGAACAATGCGTAAAGGTATAAAAAAAAAAGGAGGTGTACCTGCAGGAAAATTACTTCCAAGCAGGCAAGAGCAGTTTTACATCGTCTTTCAGAATGTGGTATTTCCCTAAAATAGTTTGCCAAAGAGGATAACATCCCTGTGACAAAATCAACACTGTCACGAATTGAAAAATGTACACGCAAATTCCGATATAAGAAAAGGAAACAGCAGCACATGTTGAAAGCTATACAGATGCAAAGAGAGTCGACTGGGCCAAATATAATCAAACCTGGAAGGGCCAGTGACATCGTGTTACAGTCCCAGATAAAAAATTTATCCGGATGGGACAGACGGCCTTCCTTTCTATTGGTATAACACGAGGAAATTTTCTCCAAAAAACAGCAAGGTGGAGGCTCATTAATGGTGTGGGGAGGCTTCGGCTATGGAGGTAAACATAACCTGGCTGATCTCTCAGGCCGCATGAAGGCTGCCGATTACCAAAAATGCTAGAAAACTATATACGGCCGTTTTCAAACAGAATTGGTAGAGTAAGTTGGATTTTCCAGCAGGAAAAACCTCCATTCACGCTAAAAAATTGTTCTGGGAACGGTTTTTGGAGAATCGGATGCATGTCATGGAATGACCTGCCCTTTTTCCCTGATCTCAATTCGCACGAAAATGTGCGAGGTATCCTCAGTAGGGCTGTATATGCCAATAGCAGACAGTTTCAGTCTGTGGCAAAACTGAAGGTCATCATCATTGAAGAGTGGGACAATATTGATGCTACTGTCCTCCAAGGATTGGTAAATGGTATGCCACATCGTATATTCCAAGTCATATATAACCATGGCGGATATATTGTCTATTAACAGTAGTGGCTTTATTTCGGCGGGACACCTTTCCCTCCTCTTTTTTTACAAATAATTTTTTTGTCTTGTCCAAGTAATGCAGGGAGTGAGTTACTCCTTGTAAATATGTATTTGTATATAGACTTTCTTAACATATTTGTTTCGTTCTTATTGGTTTGTTTCGTGTGCAATTACAGCACACAATCACGGTGGCTTTATTTTGGTGGGACACACCTTATGCGTTATAGACAAGTTCCCTTCTTAGCAGGTGTAAACGTAGTCTATTCTTTTTTCAGGTATTGTTATATTCATTTTGTATGGACCAACACATTTTTTCGTTTCAGACAGGATTCCATCATAGGCAGGTTCTTTTTCACTGGTTTTACCGTATTTAAAGTTTTTTGCCTAGAAATCTACTGTCCTTTAAAAAAAATGTTTAATTGTAAAATAATGGCAATTTAAAAATATATGCATTTTTTGTAAAAATTTTTAGGCTGAGCAAAATTTTACTGATTTTTGCACGGATAATCAGTCAGAGGCAATGATTTTAATATGGGTTGTCTCAAGAAAGAAAATTTCTCCCCGTGCCGACCTAGGAAGAAGGTTTCCAGTCCCGATTCGGTATGGAAAATATACCTTGGGCCCGCCCCGGCCGAGCATAAAAAAAGTTAGGTCCGGGCCTGGCTCGTCCCCAGAACACAGACTTTTTTTTTACAACCTCGTCGGGAAGATTTATCTGAAATTGTGAAGTCTAAAATTATGAAAAACCTCTTACAAGGCTTTCGGCTTAGCATGCCGATTAAGTCGCTTGAAAAAGCCTTGTTTTAAATCAACTGATGGACATTTAAATAATACAGAAAGAAAGTGGAAAAGGCAAACGTTAAACTGAACCAGAATTTAAGCTACAGGAAGGAGTTACTTTACTCACCTGCAATTTTTAAAAAGGTATATAAACATTTTTTTAGAAGGCAATCTTTGTTTAAAAAATTAAATGCGTTTTTCTGCGTGATTTTTTTTTTCACACCATTTCTCGTCTTTAAATTGGTATAAGTCAAGAATTGTTAAAGAAGAAAGGTGCAAACTTTGAACATGTCTTTTTTTATCATTTTAAATTAATTTTGTTCCGGCAAATTTGAAAAAAAAATATTTATTTTTGAAAATATGTTCTTTTTTTAATAAGTTGCATGATTTTTTAAATTTATATTTTAACATAAAAATAATATTTAAATAAATCCTGAAACAATATTAAAATTATATTTTCCTGTTTTAGAGATTTGCACGGGCCCGGGCTTGGCCCGACGCCCATACTGTTTTAATTTATTTAATTGACTGGTTGATTTAATTGATTTTTTCACGGGCTGGGTTGGTGCTGTTTTCACTGATTTTGGTACGGGCCGTGAACTGTGAAACTACAAACGGGCCGTGCCAGTCTTGGGCCGAACTTTTAATTTTTACGCCGAACCGTGCCGAGATAGTTTTTGTTCGGGCCGGGCTGGTGCCGGACCTGTAAATTCGGCCCATGCAGACCTCTAATATTTTATTAAATTAAAAAAAAAATCAAATTCGACGAACAATGTTTCTAATTGTAAAGATTTTAAATTATCCCGCTTAGAAAAATTATAATCATTTAATTTTTTTTTTTTTTTTTTAACTTTATGAGAAATTTCAGGATGTGACATTGTTTGCAAATTATATGGTTAACCATCACAAAAGAGAAAAAAATATCAAAATTCTAACTCAATAAATATATTTTTTACATGTTTCCTGGAACTCTTAAAGTAACATTGTTTCTTGGATTACACGCATTTCAATTTGTGTCTAATCCCTTAAAACCTCACGAATTATTTAAACGGGCATAACTCTGTGAGTTTTATAGATATGAAGATGAATTTGTTTGTGTTTAATTCAGGAATGGATAAGGAAAATTTTCCTAATTGGAAATTTTAACCTACGAGGGCCGTATACAAATTTAATTTTTGTATTTTCTCAAATAGACCCACATGGAGTTGCAACTAATCTCATCAAATTTTGCACCTTTTTTTTATGAAACTTTGCAACTTGAAGTATGTGCCAAGGGGCGATATTTAAGGAGATAGCCTATTGTGTCGATATTTATAAATCACACTGTATATGGAAATACATATAACAAATTCAAATTTAATTTTTGTATTTTCCCTAATAGATCCCCCCATGGAGTTGCAACTTATCTCATCACATTTTGCACTTTTTTTTATGAAACTTTGCAATTGGAAGTATGTGTCTAGGGGCAATATTTAAGGAGATAGCCTATTGTTTCGATATTTATGAATCACACTGTATATCGGGTGCATTAGAAGTTCATTTCCACTTTTTAAAAAAATATAGATATAGAACAAATAGTGATAATAAAAAAAAATCAGTTTCCAGGTAAATATCGGATTTTTTTTTAAGCAAAAAAATAAATAAATAAAAAATAAAAGTTTAATAAATAACAGTGTGATGACGTGCGATGTATGAAATTGAATCGTGCAAATCAGGCCCTGGATAGCACTTAAATTCATCAGACTTTGTCGATATTCTATCGTTATGAGATCAATCATTGATGATTAAGGATTTTACACGAACCGTGAATTAGGAATGTAAGTACTGTGAAAGTTTTACACGGCGAAATAATTCAAGACGGGAAAAGGACACATTTAAACTCTTGTGATACTGAAGCCTGTCAAACGCTAAACCATTATTTTTTCATGTTCATTGTATTTTTTTACGAACTTCATTTACACCTATCGCTTTCATTTTTTCGACTAAGCACACTTCATCAGTGACGTCTGGATATATAAACTTTATTTTGTTATTAAAAATAATCTTTCCTAATCCCATTTCTGCAAACCTCAAATATCTATCACCATTTGTTCTTTCTTAACCCTTTCGGGTCCGATGTACTATTAAAAGTACATGTCTTTTTCAGCGAGTATTATTTTGTCTTAACAATTATTTTTGTTATTATTTACATATAGTAATGATAGTATATGGCTATGCGTTTCTTATTATGACTTCATTTCTATTTTGACATTTAGTAATAACAATAATTCTAACAGTTTCCTTAATTCTCTTTGCACCGTTGGTGATTCCTTTATTTTATACATATATTTCACTCTTTAAATTTAAAATATAGGTTACTTTTCTGAACGAATCATGTGTGATAAAACGCAAAAAACATTAGAAAGTTTTAATATTTTCTAAATCCTGCTGTAATACATTTTTTGCCAAACGTCTTTAAAAACTCTTCCTTAACCTATAATCATCTACACATGAATTGAATAGTACACAAAATAAGTACATTCGTTAGATTTCAGACAATGAGATAATCTTTAAACTTCAGTAAATCTATCTGGATAGCTACGATTACCATTATTAAAGTAAAAGTAACTTTGTTCTTAAAATACAAAAAAATTCGGACCCGAAAGGGTTAAATTAATTTTAATAATGTAAAGATATTTTGAAGCACCTGGTATGTAAGGGAATTATCTTTACAATGAGGTTGTCAAACGAGAAACGGTTAAAAAAATTATATCTTACATTCAGTTGAGCTTAGTTTTGGAAATTTAATGGTTACAAGGATTGATATTGCCGACAAAAAGAAATCTAGTAGATACAAAGTTACACGGACGAACTCTGAATCTTGCATAAATAATTCATGTGAGTTTCAATATGAGTTTCACTCCACTTTTGCATAAAATTAATGATATTTGAAATTAATTTTTTTTTAAACATTAGAAGACTTAACTTTTCTGTGTAAAAGTGGAACAAATGAAGTTTTCAACTCCAAAAATATAATGAGGAATATGTAATTGAAAGCATATGTTTTCCAACGAACAACAAAGTAATTTTTTGAATTTTGAAGAATTCCAGTATGTCATAGTTGTAAAGTTGTTGTCGTGGATTGAGAAAATCTTAATAATATAAGTTTAGATGGATTTTATTTAAAGTATTTTTTTAAATATAATACAAGATATAAATTGAGGTTTTGAACTAAAGGGGTAATACAACTTTGACGCTCTAACATTTAAGTTTTTATTATTTTTTATTTTTTATAAATTACGGAGAGTTTATAAAAATTTATTACACAGATATTAAAGTAGAAAATTGTATTTTTTACGCTGATATATATATATATAAAATATAGCTTGAAATATCATTGGCAGAAGCGCTTCGAATAACAGAGTGTTAAGGGGTAGAAAGGATAATGCATGGCAGATTCGTCCTACAACTATGAAACAAAAGAAATTGTTTTCTTAGTACAAAAGCTAGTGAAATAGCCGTTTTTAAAACATGCCATTTAGTGAAATAAGATCAATACAAATTAAAATGTAAATTTTTAACCAAAAATTTCTTTTTGAAGTTACACAGATAAGCCAGATATCAGTACTTCGAAGAGATTCTCCTTATTTCACTAACAAGAGGACCACAAAACATGATGCCCATAGTTTTTGATAATTTTAAAGTATGTTGTAGGGGTCACGCCCCTAACCATTGTTTGGAAGGTTTTCTTCAAATGGGCCTTAGTTTTTGAGAAATTGGGGGTGAAAGTTCAGCATATGTATTTAATGCTGCTCGCAATCCGTACTTGGTAGCGTGGAGGTAAGGTGCAAATACGCTATACCAAAGATGGCAGGTTCAAACCCTGCTTGCAACCCTTTTTTCCTTAAAAAAAATTATTATTATATTTTTTTTTTTCACATGTTACATGTTTTATACTTAATCAGGAATTAGGCAGTTTTGAAATTTGGATATTTTCCTTATAAATTGCATTGACATTTTCGAAAATTTTATGAAAATTTATATTTTTCATGCAATTTTTAAGCTAATATTTCTATTGACAAAAATTAAACTAATTTATGTCTAGAACTTTTTTTGTTAAATTGTTTTGATTAAATTTATCATTATTTACATTTTTATACTTCAAGCGCAGATCTATAATAGTAATATATGTATATATAATTTTTTACTTTATGGAATTTTAAATGGAAATTTATATTTTCTTTTCAATAATTTATACAAAATATTTTTCATGTCGAATCTCTTAAACGTATTTACGACTAGATAGTTCCAATGGCATACTTACAAAAGAGTAATAAAATGTGAAAGTAGTAACAATTTTATGTAATTTTTTACCAGTTGTATAAAGTTTTAATGTCCTCTAAATATCTATGTCTAAAGTTCGAACTCGCCATAATATTTTATTTGCGCAGACAAAAAAGGACAGATTAAATTTTAAATATTTTTCACCCTAGCAATTATAAATATTGTTGACGCCACTCTTAAAAATTCAACTGGAAATGCAATAATGCGAGATATTTATCATATTTATTTTTCGTTATCGTCTGCTGTGCTTTCACTTTAATATCAGAAAAAATAAAATTTTCATTTTATCGATCTCGTTCAGCTATGTAATGTCATTAAATAATTAAATATCTACATATGTATATATATTACGCTAACGTACGTGGCACAGAAATCGCGATTATTTGTTATTGTTTAATGGCAACACACGAGAAACGCATCTCATTGGTTATTGTGGAAAACTCATTTGGCAGCATTTAGGCGGAGGTAACTCCGATTTATTTATGTTTCGAGTTTATTTATTTACGTTTTCTCTTTCGTTGCAATTATGGAACTTCACAATATCGTTAGAAATGCCCGTAAAAGATCTCGGCGAATGCTTGAAAGTGAACAAGAAGCCGCATTAAGATGAGAAAACCCAAACAGATTGAATTGAGAACGGCGTCAAACACAGAGCATGAGCATAAGCGATCGCCAAAATAGGCTTGATAACCGTCCCATGGGCGAACGCGTTGCTTCTGAAATCCAAATTACTGATTTAAACGCTCCGGAGCATAACTATGGATATATAGTTATATTGGCGTGGTGTGTATATGACATATGTGCCAAATAAATATTATCAGTGGGTTTTCTTATGAAGTTTACTCTAGTGTTATATTTTTCAATAACAGTCCCGGCACAGTTTCTGCCCGGGCAACGCCGGGCTGGTCAGCTAGTTTAAAAAATACATATTATGTTAGTTTATGCATTCTTCCAATATTGTTTTAAAAAATTCATGCAAAGAAGTTGTTTTTACTGTGATTTTTTAATGCTATTTTATGTTTTGAATATTATTACGATATGTATCACCCAATTTATTTCATATTTACTAAATTAATAATGGCGATGTCGGTAATGATAAACATTTTTGTATTCCATTAGATAACATATTGCATTCATTATATTTAGAACAAATGAAATTTTAAAAGTATATAATATTTTGTTAACTTTTTACTAGTCAATATATATATAATGTAAGAGAAAAAATATTATGCATTACTTCATAACTGTGATAAATAACAAAATATACATAAATGTAAAAAATAATAGTAAGTTTTAAAAAGATGAGATAGCTATATAATAAATTAGTTTAATAATATAAATTTTTCATTTTAAAAAATCGAAAATGTAAATGCAATTTGTTTGGAAAATATCAAAAATTTCAAAGCTTCCGAATATTTAATTCAGTGTAAACTTGTAACATGTCAAAAATATAATATTAATTAAAAAAACAATAAAGGGTACAAGCTGGGTTCGAACCCGCCTTCAGCAGTATAGCCCATTCGCACGTTAGCTCCATGCTATCGAGCTCACGCTCAGAAAGCTAAAGTAATAGCTATTTGAAACGTATGCTGAACTCCCCCCCCCCCCAATTTCTCAAAAACTGAGACTCGTTTGAATAAAACCTTTCACCAAAATAATTAGGGGTATGATCCCTACAACATACTTAAAAATCATCAAAATCTGTGAGCATCATGGTTGGTGGTCCCCTTGTAAGACGTATGCCACGATTAATTATCAAAAAGATCACAGTTGATTAAATAAAAGTTGGCGGAACTAGAGCGTCCACCGATTTTTACTTTCTTCTTTCTAAATTGATAAAAATTGTAATCGAAATTTTTTTCGACGGACTTACATGTTTTAAGACTCAGAGATCCCGAAAAACATGTTTATACAAAATGTCTCTCTGTCCGTCCGTGTGTCCGTATATCCGTGTGTTCGTATGTCCGTGTGTCCTCTTTGTATCATCGAAAGGTTTATGAAGTTAAGCATAGAATTGAACAATTTTTTTTTGTGTGTAGGGTAATTCCGGGACTTATGCCGCACATTTTTTTGAATTTGTGTATAAAGTCCAATGGTGGACATAAAATTAAAAAAAATCATGCTGTGCTATTTAATGTTAACTATACAACGCGTGTACTGCGACAAAAAAATTCAAAACAAATTATTAATATGTTTAACAATTTTTTCTGAAACATTACACTGCGGCGTGTCACCCATACATTCAGGCTCAGACGCCGCACTTGTGCGGTAGTTATGCCGCGCAAGTGCGTACGTATCTTTACTTTAATAATCATGAAAATGCTCTAATTAAACAAAGCAAATATTACTTTTCTTTTTTACTGGTGAAAGAAACAAATTTTGTAAGCTCTTTATGAAGGTGCTTATATGCACCTATGGTCCCAAATGGGTTAAGAGACCTGTTTTTTCGACTACAATCTACAGAAAAAGTGTCGAAAAAGTACAGTCTTTATGTAACTACATTTAAACACATGATGCAACGAAGCCAATTACACTTCCTCTTTTTGGAGTAGTTTGCAAAGAACATCTGCGTTACGCGTAATCCAATTTTTCATTATTATCATCTCGGATTGCATCTTTCTTGCCCTTCTTACTTTTAATTTTCTCCTTTTTCTCCTTTGATTTTAGTAAACTTGATAACATGCCTAGCATGGTTAGTCTGTGCAAAAAGAAAAGGAAAAGTTACTAACACTTAATCATCCCGTACAAAAGAAACTGTGGCATGTATACCGGAATAGCAGTGCGGCATGTATCCCATTTTGCATGGTGCAGACGTCGGCTATCTCAGTTACCTGCCATCGCTAAGGGGAATGGCGAAACCATACACATAGTACTCTATACAAACTCTACACTTAGTTTTGACTTCGAAATCATGCATGCATTTAGTAATTAGTGTATGAAAAGTATTTAAACATAACGTGTTTAAAAGGTTGGACAGTGAAATCATGCTCTTACGTCAATTTAAGGATTGTACTTCTACAAGCAAACATCGAAATGGGATTCACGCTATACACTGGTTAAAATAATATCATTGCGAACCTATATTGTGCGTTTGACGACCATCTATCGATAATTACAAGAAATACAAGGGGTGTGGCATCTATCCCGTATGCGGCGACTCTCCCGGAGTTACCGTATATTTTTAGCTATGACCAGCAGGTCCTCGTTGAAATTAGAAATATTCCGCCGGAAGGGTGCGCTGTAATAGTCATTTTTTGCCCATTTTCCTTATTGTACCATCGAAAAGTGCATTAAGTTATGCATACAATTGAACCAATTTTTTTTTTATGTTTTGGGCTATGGCCAGCAGGTCCTCCTTGAATTTAGAAATACTCCGCCGGAAGAAGGAACTGCAATGGCGATGTTTGTGCCAATTTCATTATTGTACCATAGAAAAGTGTATGAATTTATGCATACAATTGAACCAAATTTCATGTGTATCTTTTTGGCTGTGGCCAGCAGCTCCCTCGTGAATTTGGGAACAATCCACCGGAAGGAGACGCTGTAATAGCGATCTTTCTTGATTTTTCATAGTTCTATTGTACGTAGACTGTTCTTTCTTTTTAACCGATAACCAGGCCCCTACCTGCCGGGAAGCCCCAGCTGAATGGGTTTGATACCTGGTATCGGGGCGGGTGACCGCCTAATCGCCGCGTAGCGGCAATAAACCTAACGGGCGCCTAGAATGTATCGGCAGTGCCTTTTGCTTAGATGTGAACGGTGTTATGTCGGTTGCTTAACATTTATATCCTGTTGTTTGGAATCTGCACATTGCTACTTATGTTGATCTCGTAATTTGGAATCTTGGTCAGGTAACGAGACCTTCACCAGGCAAGGGACCTCCAGGGGTATAATTCACAGGTAACTTGGAGGACTTTGCATTCACGACGGATTTTATATGCACAAGGCGCCATTAGCGTACATGGCGGATTATAGCCAGCAGTAGTCCTCGATCCCGCGACGAGCAATTCACATTCAGCTAACCCGACGATTCTTAAACAGCTCATGTACAACAAAATAACGATTAGATATTATGATTGAGATTAACTCGTTTTTACTCCGATTAGTAAAAGGAAGCAGAAACTTAAGAAGAAAATCAAAGTTGATGTAGTATTGAAGTAATAACACTGAAGTATTAACATGTGTAACAACTGTTTGAAATATTATGATTCATGAGAAAGGAGAAAGTTTTAAGATTGGCATATCCGACTAATTAAAATGTCGTTGAGACAATGACACGCGTAAAGTTTTCGTTACTGTTTAGCATGTATTTAGTTATATGACTCGAATATTGTCCTTTCACATTCTGTATCAATTTATAACTAAAAAATTTTGATTTTCATGTAAATAAAAACTACTTTAAGGAAAAAGTGTTTTGGAAATTTTGAACTAGCCAAAGTTGTGTTAACCTTAAACCAATTTGGATAGAAACTATTTATTATTGAAAAATGTCCATTTTAGGTAGATTTCGTAAGAAATACTACCTATTACATTCTCCCCTTTGTTGGAATTTGTGAAAAAATTTGCAGATCTACGCCGATCATGAATGTCGATCATGGATGCCGCCCCTGGAACCCAAAACCATCCCCAGTTCAAAACTTTATATGTATATATGTTATATAAAAATTTTTACTTTTACTATTCATTTAAATTATTCTAAATTGCCGGCCTATTCATTATTTCCTTTTTTTTTTAATACGCTCTATTATTTATTTCTAGCTAAATTCCTATATTTTTAAAAACGCGTATCTTAATAATAGATTTATTCGAAAACGTAATCTAAACTTTTAATCCCTTCATTAATTTTTATCGTCTACCAAACTGTAAATTTCTGAACGCAGTTACTTATTTTTCGAATATTTATCAAAACCATTTTTACTTTTTTATTCTATTTCATCTCATTTTCCCGCCCGCGAGGCGTCAGCCTTTTCACATAGAAATCATTCCATTATCGGCGCTGGGATTCTTTCCTGTGACGTTTCTTGATCGCTCTCCATTGGCTGAGTGTCGGATCCCAGTTTCACTTCGAGGCTCGTTCGTGATTTTCGTTGGTTTAGCTTGAAGTTTTCATTTCAATTGGAATTCCTCCGCGCATTCTCATAAATAGCGAGAGCATGAGCTCAGAACGAGAGATTTTTGTGCTGTGATTGTTTACATAACCTGTTACCCGATGTCCTTAGCCATGTAGATTATTCATTTCGTAAATTAACATCTATTTAGCATGAGTAACTAGTTTATGCTCGAGTGGAATGCTCTGATTTCTCATCTGCGGGAATTGTTCAGTGTTGGTATGTTCTGATGGAATAAACAGTTGTTCTATGACTACCTTTCCATGTGTTTAATTGGGAAAACCCCATATTTCTTCATACGCCTTTTTTCGCCACTCACGCTGCCTTGTTTTTATAATGAAATAATAAGTGTTTGATTGGACTATACCAATATTATCATCGCTCTACAGCTGCTATATTTTCACAGAGTTGATACCTCCACTAGCAATGCTTGTGCTAAGTGGTAGGATTGCTTACAACATCACCAACGGCTGATTAAAATGTGGTATGACTCCAGTAATCCGTAATAAGCACGATGTGATATTTCAACTACACCCATTAAATTGTTTCGTAACATATATATATATATATATATATATATATCACTTTTTTATGGACACTATAACTTCCATAATTCTGCACAAATCTCTTCCAAATTGATACATAAAATCAAGGGGCAGAAAATCTCGGTCAAGTTTGTTAATTGGAAAATCGGACAACGGGGATGAAAATAGGGAGGGGTTTGTGAAAACCGAAAAAAACCCCACAATGTCTTAATTATAATACTTATCAAATCAGTTTACAGTTATTATTAATTCTAGGAAAATGACCAAAAATTTATGTATCACAGATTTTTGATAAAATTTAAAATAGGCTCAAGGGGCGAAAAAATAGGGTTTTAGGGAGAAAAAATTCATAATCCGTTTAAGTTTATTATACATCTTCTTAATATTACCTACAACTTTTATATTGGCAAGCTTTTCATAGGACCAAACCTTACAGCAAAAACAAATTAAACAAAAATAGGGGTTGAAGAAAAAATGATCGTACTAAGGTTGTACTCAAATCCAAACTCTTTATTTTCTGACGCATTTTTAAATTCAATTTTGCTCTCAAACGTATCAAATTGGCAGGTTCTGTTATTCAGAAACAATATAATGTGCCGTTTGGGTAGATTTTTTTATAAAGGCAGAATATATTTTTTAAAATGCTGTCAAAGAGGGCATTATGAACCAAATTTCCCGAAGCAATAGTGCTGGATACAAAAAAATCCCTGCCGGTTTATATTTTTTCTGCAATTTTTTAAATAAATATTTCTGTTGTAGAAAATCCAAAGTAATTTATATCTAGAATTTTTTATTTATTTATATAGTTATTATTTATTATTTACCTTTCTATATTTTAAACACAGTTCTGTTTTTTTTTTTTAATTTTATGGAGTTTTAAAAAGAATTTATCCTTCTTTTGTATGACTTATACAAAATATTTTTCACGTCGAATCTCGCAAACAATTTTATTATTAGATAATTCCGATAGTATACCTTAAAAAGACTAAAAATATATTACTGAAATAACGATCGTATGTAAATTTTACAAGTTATATAATTTTTAATGCCTTCTATATGCATTTAGGTGTAAAATTTACAAATTACATTTCGAAATATTTTTCCTTCTAACAAATAAAATCACTCTCGATGCATAATTAATAAAACAGTCAACTGGAAATACAAAAGTAGTCTGCAAATGTAATATAAAACTTGTGATACATATACAGGGTGGTTCAGAACTATATGTAAAAAATGTAAAAGCAGGTAGAGGGGACCTAAATAAGCAGATTTCGTAAAGGAATGTGGGGTGGGTTCGGAAATGTAGCCTTGAGGCAGTAGAGGGCGCTCTTGAGTTAGGCGGATGAAAGCACTTCGCTGACCTGAATCGTCATTTCCCGTACAGCTTTCGAGCAACATGCATCGTTACACCAACACGGAGCTGCCATGCATTTCATGTATGGGACTGCGCAAGGAAATAGCTCACACCCAACTTACGTTCAACAGCTCTCGAGCTTGTCGAAGGATTATACTTTAGTGTGCATAATACTGTTGCTTCCACTGCATGAATTCTGCAATATTTTTTTAGTGCCCGTATCACGCGCTTCGTAGCACAAAAGGATCCACTTGCCCACATTTTCCGATGAAAACGCTCAAATATTTGGAGATCCATCAGATTCCTACCCTGGACTTGTTCCATGTACATCATTTGAGCAACCGCTCCATTTCTCTTTTTTAACCTCATACATGAAATGCATGTCGGCAAGCTTCGTATTGATGTAACGACGCATGTTGCTCAAAATACGAGCGGAGAATGACGATTCAATTCAGCGAAGTGCTTTCATCCAACTAACTCAACAGCGCCCTCTACTTCCTCAACGCTGCATTTCCGCACCCATATTCCTGTACAAAATCTGCTAATTTAGGTCCCCTCTACCTGCCTTTACCTTTTTAACATATAGCTCTGAACTACACTGTATAAAATATTATTTTAAAAAATCGTCTGATTAGCTTTCACAATAATATCAGAATAAATATTTTTTTGTTGATATCGTTTTGCTTCTTTTGTATACAATTACAAGGTTTGAATGAAATAATTAATGCTTGATATATTATATAATGCTATGTATCGCAAATAAAGTATTAAAAAGGATGTACATTACTTTCCTTTAGGCCTTTCTCCAATAATGTTAAAATGATTCATGGCCATGAAAAAAGCTTTTTTCTATAAATTATGCCATTTGTAGTGTCGTTTTATGTTTTGAATAATTTTACAAGTACGGTCGATTAAATGCGTATTTACTTGCACTTATACGAATGTGGTTAAGCATTTTGTTTTTCAACTTTTAACGTAATTTATAATTTATTTTTGACAAATCGAGTATTTAAAAGAAATATAATAAGGTCGTAATGGTATTTTTCCAACATTCATAAAAAAATTCATGTAAGGAAATTGTTTTTAAAGAGACGTTTAATGCCATTTTGTGACTGTGTTTACCGTATGTATCACCCGATTAAATGCATATTTACCAAAATAAAAATCCCAATGTCAGTAACGATAAACATTTTTGTATTTCAGCATTAAATATATTTAAAACAAATCAAACATCATAAAGATGTTTCATTTTATTATTCTTTTGTCTGGTCAGTTAAATACATCTTTTATAGAAAATGAAAAAAAAAAATATATGCATTATTTCATAGCTCTGACACACACACACACGTACAGTGGTGGCCAAAATTGTGGAAATTATTTGAAATTTTATGTTTTATAAATTTGTGTGCTTGAAGAATATAATAAATTTCACTTAAATACAAATGTTTATACACCGAAGAGCCATTACATCATTACTACCCTCCATCTATAATAATGAGCTCGCTCAGAAATAAAACCAAGGCTCGTGCGCGGTTGATATTGGGGTATATAAAGCTCCCATGCATTGTATTTCAGAACGTAGCGTGATTAGCGACTTAATGGGAAAAGCAGCAGATTTATCAGACTTTGATAAAGGTCAAATAGTTATGGCTCGGCGGCTGGAAACATCGATACCGGAAACGACGCTTTTGGTGGGCTGTACGTGTGCAGTCATTGTGAACACGTACCGAAAGTCGTGCATGGATGGTGAAACTACAAGTCGCCAGCGAACAGTATATCGCCCGAGGCGCATTGAATCCAGAGGAGAGCGGAGATTGCTACGCATTATTCGTCGTGACAGAAGAGTTCCAACAGCCCAAATCACCAACAGTTACAACAGTGGTGACCCAGACAGTATTTCTCAAGACACAGTGCCGCATGTACTGTTGGTCATAGGCCTACGGTGCCGGGGGCCTAAGCGCATTCCTGCGTTGACAGCACGTCATCGCCAGCAGCACATGCAACGGGCCCATGAACATCGAAATTGGACCATAGAATAATGGAAGAAAGTTGCATGGTCCCTCGAATCATGTTTTCTGGTCCGTCACATCAATGGGCGCCTGCGAATACGCCTATTTACAACGGTAACCCTGGCTCCCAGATGCACAGTTGGTCGTAGACAAGACTGCAGGGGCTATATTATTGTGTGGGCGATGTTTTTATGGAGCACATTAGGACCCGTAATCCTCATAGAACAATCCCTGACGTCTGTGAGCTACCTGAACATCGTTGCAGACCAAGTGCACCTATGAATGACATCAATGTTTCCGGCGGGTTATTGCATTTACTAACAGAATAATTCACCATGCCATTCGGATGGAATCGTTAGGGAGTAGTTCGAGGAGCATTCTAGTGAGTTTCAAGTCATGTCCTGGACTCCAAATTCACCTGACACGAATCCAAAAGAACATTTGTGGTTCAACCTGGAAATCCCAATTCGTGCTGCAATGCTACCACCTCGCAATATGCAAGAATTTCAGGAGCAGTTGGTGTGCGATTGGTACAAGATACCTCACACTACCTATATGAACTTTGTCGAGTTGGTACTAGGTCGGGTGTTGGCTGTTTTGAGGGCGAAATGTAGTCCTATGTCGTATTAATCAGGTGGTCATAATATAATGGCTCTTCGGTGTATATCAAATTCAAGGAAATTTAATGTAGAATTTAAAAAAAAAAACGTAATTAAAATATCTGCGTTACAAAAAATAAGACCGATCTTAGATTTCATTATATTTTAAAGTTACATTTACACATTCTATATTTAGTAGGATAACCCTTGTTTTTTATTACAGCTTCACAGCGTCTTTTTATTGAGAGAACTAGTGTTTGTAGTTCATCCTTTTTAATTACACGATGCCAAGAATCAAATATAGCTTCAATAAGTTGCGTTTTAATAGAGAGACGCTTTTTCGTACAAGGATTTTCAAGCGTCGCCACAAATTTTCTGTAGAATTCAGATCAGAGCTGTTTCCTGGCCAAGGTAATAATTGTGGGCTTTTATTTTTAAACCATTCTTTGCATATTTTTGCCGTATTGCATAGAGCTGAATCCTGTTGAAAGGTAAATGGTGCTTTATTGGGGAAGAGATCCCTGATGGAAGGTATCCATTTTGGTTGCAGGACAGTTTCGATGTATTTTTTTTGCATTCAAAATGTTATCAATCACTTGAAGGCGGCCCACACCATCTGCAGATATACAGGCCCAAATCATGAGATTTGTTCGTTCTCTGTAGTTGCTTCAATGCAGTCAGGATTCAGATCTTCCCCTACTCTACGTCTCACATATTTTCGCCCATCACTACCAAAGAGCGATATTTTACTCTCATCGCTCCAGATTATTTGCTTCCGCTGATTTTCTGACCAATTAATGTGTTCTTTTACCCACTAAACTCGTTTCTTCCATTGCTGAAGATTTAAAAATGTTTTTTTCCTCGAAATTCTACCTTTCAGTCCAAAACCTGCTAATTTTCTCCTTATTGTTCTTAAACTAACTGAAACACGCATTGTATTCATTTCAAATCTAACAGCATCTGATGAAATTCTTCTATCTTTGAGGCATATCCTTTTTTATCTTTCTATCGTCAGAAGCACTTGTGCATCTTTTTTCGGCTTGATCATGTCTTTTTATCACTGATTTAGTTTCTTCATAACGTAAGCATAACATTTGTACGCCAGATAAAGTGACTGATCCACCAACCTGTCTTGCAATTTCAGCATAAGAGAGACCATTTTCTCTCAGTATGACAATTCTGCTTCTTTTTGTAGGTGTCCAATCAGTTCTTGCTGTTGATGACATTGTTTTAAATTATTTACATTAAGAAAAAAAAGAAATATTAAAAAAAAAACATTATTCTACTTCGTTACACTAGTATTCCCCCTTCTGCAAAATTCATTCCAGCAAAATACCGCTTTAATAAATCAAAATACATGGTGTGTTCACAAAGTTTCAAGACTGGTCCAAGAACACAAAATTTATTAAACATTTTTGGACAGCTAACTAAAATTCTTCGAAATATGACCCTTGAGCATCAACACACCGCTGCCAGCGTTTTTTCCATTTTTTATAGGCTCCCTGGAAGCCTTCGCGCGCTAGACTGTTAAGGGACCTCGTCGAAGCTGGAATCGTGGATCACTGGAATCGCGTCAAATCGCTTTCCTTTCAGGTCTTTCTTGATCCGGGGGAATAAAAAAGTCACTGTGAGCGAGGGCGGGGCTGTAGAGAGGTTTGCAGCAGTATTGCCACGTTAAACTTAGCCAAGACTTTGGCGTCTGCGAGCGACGTGTGAGAGGGCGCATTGTCGTGGTGAACAATCCAGTTGTCTCTGGTGTCTGGGCGGACGCACCTGGTGAAGCCCCAGGTCAATTATAGGTTGTTATTTGCCTGAGAAGAAATCTTGACGTGGTAAACAGAAGAGTTAACTCTTAAATGCATGATTTTTTATTTTGTTTCGAAAAAAGTATATATGATTCTCAGAAATGTTTATTACGCAGGAAAAATGATGAAAAAAATCAGAGATACATTTTTAGTATAATACATCAACCTTTTCATATGTTGCACAACTGTAATACAGGTAACAACTACTGTCATATCTAAAATATTGCAAATTAGTAACTATTTTAATAAGTATGAATCTAAATACCTTATTTTATATATTTTTAGGGTTCCGTACTTAAAAAGTAAAAACGGAACCATTATAAGATCCCTCTTGTGTCTGTCCGTCTGTCTGTCTGTCTGCCTGTTTGTCTGTCTGTCACAGCCACTTTACTCGTAAACTATGGAACTTGGAAAGTTCAAATACGGGGAAGTAATAAAGACTGTCGACCCACATATTTTCAGGTTATTAAACATCTATAAATATATTTAGTAAAAATGTATAGGGGCAAATTCAGTTGCTTGAAAAAAAAATATTTTCTTTGTATATCGTGTGACAGCTTTCGTAACGCTGAATTCAAAAATACATTTCTTTTAATTTTAGGTATTGCATTTTCAAAGAAATAGTCTAAAATGTAGCGCAAAAATATGTCCCCCCCCCCCCATCTAATTCCGAATCTACTGAAACTAAAATTATGAAAAAAATTAGAGGGAGTAGACATTAATTTAAACCTTGCAGGAAAATTATAGCGATTACCTTAGGTCACATAGTTTTTGAGAAAATCGCATTTTTCCGTTACACACAAATTTTGATTTACGGGCATTCAGCAAAACTGTTGATCAGCGTTGGAGATGCCTCTCGTAGCAGAAGTATAAAAGCATTGTTGATCATGATTTTCGAAAAAAATCGTCAGTAATTAGCCGAGATATGAACCCTTAAAGATATGAACGGTTTGGACATACATAATGACAGAGGCGGCGTACACTATGTTCCATCGGCTTTTAAAGTCTATATTACAACTTTTAATGATGAGTGTAATGAAATGGCCAGTAACAGTATAAAAGCAATAAACGTCAAATTGTTATAAACAGGCTAATTCAAGGGTCTCAGAACTCTTAAAGCTTCAAAAAAAAATTTAATTTTAATTTTTTTAGATGTTAATCTTCCTTTCTTTCTGAACACTTTACTATAATTGTTTCTTTCAAATTCTCATTAGAACAGACGTTATGGCTTTTAGAGTTATACCGGCTCAATAGCTTAAGGGGCATTTTCGAAATTTTTAAGTCATTTTTCTCCAATGGACTTTTTTGGGAATAACGCGCACGATATCTCAAAAACATTTGAATATTTTTTCATTAAATTTTCAAAACATGCGTTTTATGTTAATCCGTATAAACTGAACCTAAAATTTCCTTTTACTGTTCAAAAAAATATTTTTTTAAGTGATTATGCTGTTCAAATTTTCAAAATTTTCTGTTAGCTAAATACAACTTTGTATTAAAAATATAAAAATGCTTTAAATACAAATTTATTTAGGTTCAGGGTAATTATTTTAATCTGAAGTATAAGTAGGCACCAAAATTTTCATTCTAGTTACAATATTTATTTTCTAATCGTGCGCGTAAGCTGTTATACCAATATTCTGCTTGTCAAATGTCTATTTGGAGCACCCTGTAAATGCTAAATCTTCATCTAGCAATTTTTTTAATACATAAAATGAAAGAACATACTTATATCTTTAATCTCGACAAAAATTGTGTTTTAAAATCATATACATTTTAAGATATTAAATGTTGAAAATGGTCTCTTTTTTTTCATTTTTTCCAATTTTTGAGATCTCTGAGACCCCTTAACTAGAATGAATTACATAAATACTATGGGACTCGCGATAATTTGCATTGAATGGCTCTTTCAATACGCCTCGAGTGACTTTAAAAATTAATTAAAAACCTATCTGGAAAACGCGTCAAGGATCAAGGCTGCGTTGCAAATTTATGACTCCTTTCCAAGTTCGCTTAGCTCAATGCCTAATGTAAACTTTGAATGAATGTTTTGTTTTATCTGCACTGTAGAAAGAAAGGTTATTACGATGCTGAATTTAGTTTTATGAAATGCCAAATGAGGTTTAAATATGCATTTCTTTTATTGTCAGTACCGAATTAAGTTCATTATAAAGGGATTAAGATAATATTAAACTAGTCGGATGTGTCAATCCAAAAACTTTCTTCTATCTTTTACATGTCAATACTTCCTGATAAATGTAGCACAGCAGCGCCACCGGTTAGGCGATTTATACCAAAATCTAATCAGGGACAACTTTCGTGAACTTCTAATTGAATTTGAAGTTTGGTGAAAATTCGTGCATTAGTTTTTGAGATAGAGCTATTACGGAAATCGTGAAAAGTTCTGAGTTGTAGTGGAATCTCTTAAGCAATTTACACCAAAAACTTATCAGGATCAGTTTATATCAGAACTAACTGAATCTAAAGTTTGAGGAAAATTCATGCATTAGTTCTTGAGATACAGCTATTGCGGAAATCTGGAAAATTGCAGCAGAGTAGAGCCACCTGCTGGGCGATTTACACCAAAAAGTAATGAACACCAATCTATATCAGGGACTATCTGAATCTAAAGTTTTATTAAATTCCTTTCAACAGTTCTTAAGATAGAGCGCCCACAAAATTTGTGTCACACACAGATAGACAGACTCACAGACAGACATTTCGTAAAAACATGTTTTTCATTACTTCTGCACCCTAAAACGTATAAATCCGTCTAAAACTGAAATTCGAAAATTTTCACGAATCCATTACTTTCTTCTTGTAAAGATAGAAGAAAGTAAAAATAAGTTATACAGAATGGCTGTATTTGATATTTTGTAGGTTCCATATCTCTTTGAACTTTCATGATATATCCATTTACATTTTTCTAGTATATACTGTTATATCCAACCCTACTTTTCATAGTTTTTTACAAAGTGTTAGTATTCTTTTAACAACGGTTTTTTCAATAATACAATTACTAATTCATATATTTATTGTACGGAACCCTCTGTGCGCGAGTAATACTCGCACTTGACCGTTTATTTTATTTTGTGAAACTTAACCGTTAAATGCATGAATTATTCTTTTAGAATTGTATTTTTTTACTCTTATATTAAAGATTGGACACCAGAAATTTTAAGATAGATTTTTAACTGTATTTAGTAGCATATTTTTGAAATTTTTACAGGATTAATATTGCTATATAAATATAATGGTTGCGAAGAGTTAAATAAAAAGTGATGCAGATATCCATCACTATGCATTTAAGGGTTAAATAAAGTGATTTTCCATGGGACTAAACCAAATCTATGGATTCGACTTTATGCAGAAAACAAAAACTTAGTATAATAATAAATAGTGTTACAAATATGTGGTAAAATTAATTACTGTTTTTCTTTAGATTATAAGAATCTGGTATGGATTCAAAAAACAAGATTCGTACGGTTTTAATTTTTTCAGTACTAATATTAGTAGTAATATTTTTTATTTAACAGAATATTTATGTCATTAAATAGGAAAATATTACTTTTTGAAAATAATAAAACGAATCATGAAATATCTATATTGGAATTAAATACAGCTATATGGAATAAAACGGTCAATACCTTCATCTAACATACAGGCTTTTAAGGACAATGCAGACATTACTTCGTTCTAATAAATTCTAAAGGAATCCAGAAAGGCTCCACAAAAGTTTCAAGTTCTCGTAAATTTTTAAATACTTATTGAAATTACATAAACCTCTGTAATCTATTTAAGCCATATTTAAGGCTTTATAATATATTAAAATAAACACTTACAATGTAATATAATAAAAAATCCAGTTCAGCAAATATTGCAAAAAAATTTCACATATGTCACAATCTGTAAGATAATTTATAACGGTTATGAACAGGGGTGTAAAAATGTAGGCGCCAGCGGACAGTCTCTCACCACTAAATTTTATTTGTTACTGTTCATCTAATATTTCGTCTAAATTTCTTGTAAGAATGCTAATAAAATTTAAGGGAAGAAAACTAATAAAATTTAGTGGTGAGAGACTGCCGCTTGCGCCTAGATTTGTACACCCCTGGTTATGAACATAAAAATCATGTTAAAATGAGCCCTAATATTTCATCGAATGAACTAATATTATTGAGATAGTTAAAGATTTTCATTATTTCTTAATGAGTAATCATTTATTTTTCTATTTAATTGATTTTTTTAAATAGTTTTTGTCAAAAAATTATTAAATCATTAATTCATTCTATAAAATATAGCTTACAGGTCATTTTAACGAAAGGTTTGTGTTCATATGTCCATTGTAATGGACTGTGACATACGATGTAAAAAAATATTGCAATAGTAGTTGAACTACACTTATGTTTGTGAAAATTGCAACACCCTGAAGGAATCATCTGAATTAAATGAAATTTCATGACTGGTATTGGTACAAACAAATGATTACATTTTCAGAGCAAAAAAACTATATTAAGTGTCCGAAATCAGTATTTGGTGTAGCCATCACGCTCAGCAATAATTGCTGCTATATGACGTAGCATGGAGTCATTCAGATTTTGAAATGTCTGCCTGGGGAAGAGCTTTCCATATTGTTTGTATGCGTACCCAAAGTTCACTGTAGAAGCTGTAGGACGAGGACCAAGAGAGAGACGCCGATCAACGAAATCCCACACATTTTCAATTGGTGACATATTTGGCAAACACGCAGGCCACGGAAGAAGCTGTACGTTTTCTGCTGTCAAGAAGTCTTGAACATTTCTTGCACCATGTGGGTGTGCAGTATCCTGTTGAAGAATAGTTCCAGGAATGCCTTGAAAGAAAGGAACAATTTCGGGCTCTAGCCCTTCACTGATGTACCTGTTCTTATTCTGAATGCCCAAAATTCAGAGCAGCTGGGATCGTCCATGATATGCAAATGCACCTCAAACCACAACTCCGAGTGTTCGACCTCTATGATGTTCGATAATGCACTCCGGAAGGTGGCGTTCACAGGCTTAGCGTCTAACACGAATGCGGTCATCATGGTATCAAAAATTAAAGAGGGATTCGACAGAAAAGACCACTTATTGCTAATTTTCACGCCAGCCTCTATGTTCATGAGCCCATTGCAGCCTCAAGCGTTATTGGTTTTGAGTGAGGGGGGATCCTGTATAAAGGAGTTCTTGCACGCAGTCCACTGTGCAGCAGATGTTGACAAATTGAACAAGAAGACAGTGATACAGCTGTAGCAGTTGACAAATGTGCTGCCAACTGTCAGTATGAAGCTGTAC
The DNA here is from genome assembly GCA_963932465.1 of Maratus speciosus. Lineage (NCBI taxonomy): Eukaryota > Metazoa > Arthropoda > Arachnida > Araneae > Salticidae > Maratus > Maratus speciosus. The sequence continues at coordinate 503,469,159 of OZ010787.1, read as the reverse complement.
GGTTCGTCAGCGCCATGCGAACCACGTGTCTATCACCGCGCGTTGAGTTCATCGTTGGGGATCCACTCCCATATTTCCGAGTTGTCCGATCCTCGTCGGTCCACTGCTTCCTAACTCGGATCACTCTGCTTCTGTTACACAGCACACGAGCTACTATTGCACGATATGAAAATCCTTCTTCACGAAGGCTGACGATTCTCCCCCGTTCAAACTCCGTCAATTGTTGATATGTCGCCCGCTTTCGTCGAAGAGGCATAGTTACCTCTCACCTAATGCTTACCACTAGCAGATAATCATAGACAAATTCCAACGTCCCACTACAGCCTTCCATTTATACGGTTTCAGCAGCAGTCCAGAGGGCGCTGTTCAGCCCACGCATACGTGGTGACTCTGAAATTGGAATCATTTGCATAACACACTATACTTTGCATTCTCTGAAATTTTCAGCTCAATCGTGTCATCCCTTCATGGTGTTGCAATTTTCAGAAACATGAGTGTATATTTTATAAATTCTGATATATGTCTTAAATATATTTGAGAGATTTATGTAATTTAAATAGGTATTTAAAAAATTATGAGAACTCAAAACCGCATCAGTTTTCATTGGCGGTGGAACCTTTCAAGACTCCTTAAACTCCTTAAGTGAATGCATAAATTGTGTCTTAGCACATTTTTAAATCCATTATATTAAAATCTGACTGTCTGTTTGTATTTCAGAACTCTTCCTCATAGAATATGCAATGTTCACCGATGAAATTAGCACCAGGTATTTGCACGGACTGCGTATAAACTCCCAAAAATTTCAAACATAGGCCTTAATTTTCTTGTAATTTTTAATGTCATTTCTGTAATACTGGCAATTAAATTACTTTATTTTTGTGAATAAAAGTATAAATGATAGGGATTATAAGATTTTTATTGGCGTCATCTTCTCATTAAAATTGAAAAGGTAATTGTAATTCTTTTCAATTAATGATGAAAAAGTAATTTGTTTAAACTGTATTTCTCTAGAAATAAAAACATAATTCACATATTCAAACTTCATTAATCAGATTTTTCTACTGCAAAACAAAAGAAAATCCGCCAATAAATGGAACTCAAAAAATCATTTCACCACAACTATTTTGAGATTGACATTCAACCAAGTAGGTTAAATATAAACAAATTTAAGCACCTTTCATTTAACTGTGCAATTATTGTCTGTACAGGAAATCAATTTCAAGAACAAACAATTATACAACTGATAATTTCTTAAACACGGCAGTTAGAATTTTTCACAATACCCCTGAAAGTGGAATGGTGAAGTGTGTAAAATGACATTTCTTAATAGAGTTTATTTTAATTCATAAATCTCAAATATTTATTCAGTTGGTAAATATGATGTCAAGTTTATTTAAGATCGTCAAAATAATGTCGTTTTTATTCCACAACGTTCAAAATTAGAAGCCTAATATTAAAAGTAAGACAAATGAAGTCATTAAACACGCGCGTTTTAATTGAGACAAACTTTAACCTGCATTGTAAACATGACTTTATACTTGACACTTAGTGCTTTAAAATATTATAAATAATAAAAATTATAAGAATTAATAATTAAAAAGTTTTAATAATAAGTAATATTTTCTAAATGTACTATAAAATTAGATTTCTTTCCCTCTTAAACAATCAAAAGCAACAAATCGGGTTGCCCCGCAGTTAGCATCCATATAAAATAGTATAACTTTCAGTTTATAATTACATTTTATTACTGTTCTCGAGAACGAAATCTTCACTTTTAACTAAACAAGTAACTTTTAATAAAAATAATAAAAGCTAGACATTGGATTGCTTATTACTTTCGCGTTTTTGTGGTAATCCTGCTTTGCTATATATGTAGATACACGTCAGGAAATTTAATTTGAATTCAAACTGACATACGTCTCAAACCTGGCGCACTTCAATCCGAAAACCGAAATGATATAAAAATATTCCATATTTTAAAGAAATTACTAAAGAAAATACTCTGTAATTATATTTCTAGTATCAATTTTATCTTTTATGTAAGCTTTATTATCTAATCTACGTTCATTTCAAAACCTATTGTTAGCGATATTGTTCATTTTCACGCACAGTATAGACGATGATAAAGTTTTAATGTTTCCTTATAAACAAACTGAAGACGATTTATTTAGACAATATATTTATTTTAAAAACATGCGTAATTACTACACTGCACCTTAACACCATACTGAAATTCGTGACGATTGGTAAATTATTACGAAAGTTGAAGCCTATAAAGTAAGAAAAAAGCCATGAAAACACACAGACATTCATACACTTCATTTTTAAATCGCAATGATATCGAAACGGAACTATCTGCATTTCCAAGTGACATTTCCAACAATAAACGGTTCAGTGCGAGTATTACTCGCGCTCAGAGGGTTCCGTGCAATAAATATAGGAATTATTACCTGTATTATTAAAAAAATCGTTGCTAAAAGAATAATAAGAATTTGTAAAAAAAATTATGCAACGTAGTGTTGGGTATATCTGTATGTACTAGAAAAGTATGAATGTGCATACCATAAAAGTCAAAGAGATATGAAGCCTAAATAATATCAAATATTTATATTCTGTAAAACTCTTTTTTTACTTTTATCCTAATCTGTTTCTGATGAACTTAATTCGGTACTGACAATAAAAGTAGTGCATATTTAAACTTCATTTGGCATTTCATAAAACTAAATTCAGCGTTGTAATAATGTTTTCTTTTTACAATGTAGCTAAAAAATCCCTCTTGTTTAATGTTTAAACTTGGCATTGTGCTAAGCGCGCTTCGAAAGGAGGTCGCAAAGATGTAACGCCACCTTGGTCCGTGCCGCGTTTTTCCAGATAGATTTTTAATTAACTTTTAAAGACACGGGAGGCGTATTGAGAGATCCACGTAATGAAAACTAGTCGCGAATTCCATAGTATTTGTGTGATTAATTCTAATTAAATTAGTCTGTTTTTAACAATTTGACGTTTATTGCTTTTATACTGCTACTGGGCGTTGTATTACACAAAATATCATTAAAAAGTGTTATTTAGGCTTTAAAAGTCGATGGTTCATAGAGTACGCCGCCCTGTCATTATGTATGTCCAAACCGTCCGCATCTTTAAGGATTAATATTTCGACTACTTACCGGCATTTTTTTTCGAAAATGATTATCAATAATGCTTTTATACTTCTGCTACGATAGGTACCTCCAGCGATCCTCAACACCTTTGCTGAAATCCCGCAAACCGAAATTTGTGTCTAACGGAAAAATGCGCTTTTCTCAAAACTATGTGACCTAGGGTGACCGCTATAGTTTTCCTGCAAGGTCTACTACCTCTAATTTTTTCATAATTTTAGTTTCAGTAGATTCGGAAATAGAGGGGCGGGGCATATTTTTGCACTACATTTTCATGATATCTCTGAAAATATAATACCTAAAATTAAAATAAATGTATTTTTGATTTGAGCGTTACGAAAGCTTTCGCATGATACCCGACACGATATACAAAGAAAAGATTTTTATTATAGACTTAATTAGCCCCTCTACATTTTTCTTAAATACATTTATGAATGTTTAATAATCTGTAAATATGTGGGTCAATAATCTTTATTACCCCCCACACACACACACACCCAATTTGAACTTTCCACGTTGCATAGTTTACGAGTAAAATGGCTGTGACAGACAGACACAGGAGTGATCTTATAATGTTTATGTTTTTACTTTTTATGTACGAACCCTAAAAAAACAGTATGAAAATATGAAAATGGAACCATCTGGGCATCGGTTAAAAGTACGAGTGGACATACATAGTAAAAACAATATACGAACTTATAATATAACTTCCTTCGTTGGATGTCGGGTAATTAAAACTTCATTTGGAAAATATTGTGAATTAGATATTTAATTAATATTAAACTGATTAATATTTCGGATTGACTTCAATAATTGCATGACTATTTACAACAGAAAAAAAATTAAATAATATGAAACATTTCCTGCGAAAGACTTTTACGAGACCCTATAAATAAAGATAAAAACACAGACTGAAATTCAGTCATAAATGTATAAGAAGATAAAGGACCAATAAAATCAACTTAATCTCATTAAAAAGTTTTCGACATAAAACTTGAATCTTTTTGAAATAATTGGACTGAAAAATTGCATACATAAACAACTTATACTGATTTAATATTTTATTCAGCTATTTGTCACTAACTCGACTGACAATTTAATAAATATCTGAAATATTAATAGAAAATAAATTGGTTTTCCTTTCCTTAGAAGAAAACGTTTTTGAGACAATTTTATAACTCTCTCAATTGATTGGTAAGCTTTTTCCAGTTCAGTAACGAGGTTTGCATTAAATATGTATGATTATTTTGAAAAATACTGATACATAATTACTGGATTTTGCAATAAACTTTGGAAAAAACGAAACGTTTCGGTAATTTGCTTAGTTAGATTTGTTTAGTTGATATTGAAAACAATATATATATTTCGTGCTCAAGAATAATATTGTCACACTTTAACCCCTCGCCTGTATAGCTAACCCCCACGATCCCCAATGTAATAAGAATTATAAGAAAGCTGTGAATTATATATTTAATACTATATTCAAAATTAAATCTATTTGAATTCTGTTTTCAGTTAAAATAATTAAATTTTGCATCAATCAAATGCATTTGTATAATAACAAATAATACGCATTTGAATTTACCGATCTGAAAGGGGATAAAATAAATCGAGTAAAATTGACAGAAGATTTGTGTGGAAATAACGGTGAAAAACTCTTTATTTTAGAGAAAAGTAATTTTTATTTCTTAAACACAGTATTAATAAGATTTTAACCCTTTATCTACTGACGGTGCTTATAAGTACCATTAAAATAACTTGTTATAAAATTCGTTTAATACATCGATTAGTTGTAATACAGTTTGGAATGAATTATAGATACATTACTTTATCTTATCCAACTAAGAAAGTTAATCATCAACAACAACAAAAAAATTACTCATTGCAATTAACTGGAGAATTATTGCCTTTTAGTTAAAAGAATTTTTTAAAATGAAACAGATATATTCAGATAGTTGATTTTTAAAGAGTTCGAGAAAATGGGACATTTTAATAATTTATTTTGTACCAATATGCCAGGCAACTCTTTAATAAGGGTTATCTAATGTACGAGTGAGTTTTGCTAGTGATCGCATAGTTGAATAACGAAATATGAAGAGAGGATTAAAATATTTCTGATTGGTGATTCCAGACACTATTTTGCTACCAGTGACAGCATAATGTTTCCAGCTGTACAGCTACTTATTACTATTGGATTATTATATTGTAAACTCTATCTAAGAACTGAAAAAAGAAAGTGTTTTTATTTTTTTTTTTAAATGTAGTAATTTCAAGCATGATTTTGTAAACTGGGTAATAAGAGATATTTTTCTAAAAAAATAAAATATATGTGTGCATGTCTTTTTTTTTTTTTTTTTTTTTTTTTTTTTTAATTTTACACATTTTCAGGTGCGCATTTGAATTCTGGCATGTATGTTATTTTACATTATCATCTTTTGATATGTGAGAAATATTTTTAGATATGCATATGTGGGCTTTCTGGGTTAGGTTATGCTCGGGATAGATACTTTAATTTGAATGATTAATTTTTTGTTAAAGATCGCTTTTCTCAAACTGTGGATTTCTGTTATTTATGGACTTCAATACGCCGAAATTTTCGACATATTAAAGTTTTTAGTATTTTCCCCACTATTGTTTATTTTAAGCTTTTTCTTTTATAAAAGGATTATGAAACTTCGCCAAAAGTTCTTTCTGTCCTTGCAGTGTTGTATTGTTAATAATGGAGACATTTTCCGTCCAAGAAGAGGTGTTGAGAGGTATTCGATAATATGGTTAAGCCCAAATACCAAGAATACAATTAGTCTTGAAAATCTGAGACGTTATTTATTAATATGTATTATTTTAGTATATCATAATTTAAATAATATTACTAATTCTTATTACTTAAAAATTAAAGCGTAATAAGTTGTTCTTGTGATGGTAAGAGTTTAGTACAGCTTGTTAGCATTTTAATCGTGTGGAAAGCAAAAAGAAAATTAATCAATAAAATTTACAATAAAAAGCTTTTACTTCAATTTTCACCAAAAAGAATGTTTAACACATAACTTATTTATCTACTAAATTTTTGCATTCATATTGGATCCTGTACATAGAAAAGGCCAAATAATTACTTTTAAAAAATTCTTTGGTGCATTCCTAAATGTAAAAATTGTACAAAATAATAATTAGAATTAATTTATTTTCTTCAAATGAATGTACGAATTTAACGCGTTTAATATTTTCCAATAAATGACCAATGTTCCAATATCACAACTTTTTTAATATTCTTTTATTTGAAAAACTCTACAATTAGCTATCCAAATCAGTTTATGTTTTCCTCGTACAATCATTGGATTAGCTACAATTAGCTATCCAAATCAGTTTATGTTTTCCTCGTACAATCATTGGATTAGCTACAATTAGCTATCCAAATCAGTTTATGTTTTCCTCGTACAATCATTGGAAGCATAGTTATGGCTGTTTTTAATTCACCTCTGAAACTGGAAGTGTATATTTAAGTAAGCAGAAGTTCCCTTTCAGGTACTTAAGAAAGTAACAAATTCAAAAAGTAAGATTTTAAAGGTAGAGCATAAAAATCTGGAAATTTTAAGAACTTGAGGTGAATATTTCTAATAGATTTTTAGAAATAACAACTTCAAATACGTTTTTCTACAAGCATGATATTCACGAACAATCTGTTGGTCAAAACATTCCATATCCAAAAATTACGGTTATATTGCACCGGATTTACTTTTCACTGGAATATTGTAAGAAATTACATTTATAATAGAAAAATTGGATTTACACGGGAAATATTGACAGTTAAAAGGTGAAAAATTTCTCGCCAGTATTCGTGCAATACTGGCAAAATATAGACACACAAAATATTGGGTTTCCTTCAGTGATTGCGAAGTTATCATGTGTGCATTAACATAATTTGTATCCCTATATAAACCCGTTTAAATTTTTTAATTAAGCAGAAATGTATAGTAGTACGTTCATTCCTTGTGTATTACTTTTGAAGTACAGAATAGTTGTAACATAAATTTGGGATGAAATCTTATTTAATAAAACATTTAATTTAAAAAAATTAAGAATCGATTTTTTTAACGCGTTAAATCTATAAAATTGATGAGTTATTGTTGACATTTAATTTTTGCAAAACAATCTTATTTAATTTTATTATACTGGAGTGAAATGTTGCGCCAATTATGAATTAATGGAAAGCACCTTGAAAAACAAAAAAGTTAACTATCGGCGTTCCATTGGAACACCTGCAATGACATGCCACTATAACAGAAGAATTGAATTTACATTGGTAATATTTGCAATTACTAGTTCTTTCAAATATTATGGCGATATCAGGAAAGTGAAAAAAACCCGACTCTTGGGATTTGTTTATTTATTTTTAAGTTATCCTGCGTACATTTTTATACGGAGTTCATTATTTTAAACTAGGGGGGAGCGGAAGTATAGTAATATGTCCATTCTTTATATGATGATTTTGACCACAAAATAGTTGAACCATAAATTTTGTAGAAAATTATTTAACCCATTCCCTTGTGATCAAGCGAAATGCATAATTTAGATATTTTTTTTTATTGGTATGAAAATAAATATTTGCATCAGAAAAAAATATTTTGTTGGAAACTATAACTTTTTTTTTTTTGACTAATTAAATTTTATTGTTTACCAGTTGCACTTTTTCATATTAAAAAAAAAAAAAAATGTGATTTTATAATTTTTGACTACTTGCAAATATCCAATGTGGCTGTACATACTAAATATTTTTAAACTATTCATAAATAATTAAATTAAATTTCCATCATTTGAATTTCAATGAATTTTTTTCGTCTTAGAAAGAGTTCATATGTTATTATGCTTGAGATTTGCTCTTTTATTATTATAAGACTGCTTTTGATTTTTTCACATTTCTTGTCAATGGCGCGTTTTTGCATCATTTTATATTTCTTAAACTACTAAAACTATTTTTAGATGCGTTCGTAATTATATAAATACGTAGCATCTATAGTCGTCGTTCGGTCCGTCTGTCTGTCCGTCCCTCCACATATAACAGAGCAAAATCTACCCAACTGAGTGGTCTGAAATTTTAAATATATAATTGTTGTAAAATTTTGTCTTGTCATTTCAAATTTTATGAAAATCGGATGCATAGTTTAATTACAGGGACAGTAAAAAAAAATTCCTTTACATTACGGCCAATGGGAAAAAATATTTCAAGTGCATTTTAATGATGTTACAATCTTTCGAACACAATGAAATTGATATACACTTATGAAGTGCACTAAAATTGTGCTGAATGTATATTCAGCACAATATGCGGTGCAAAAAATATTTTAAAAAATAGTTACAGTATGAACGCACCTCAAACGTGCAATTTCCAACTTGTTTTTTCAGTCTTGGTATTGTATCACCTATTTTAAATAAAATATTAGAAAGCAAGACATTTAAAATAAACTATTGTGCCTGGTACAGATGAAAGGTGTGTTTGTCGTTTTACACTCTTTTACACTGTTAAAAATTTGCAGCATTCTGGCAGGTCATTTGACCGTTTTTTCCGAAAACGATTACACAACCGTAATTTTAACACTATTCTGACCATATTATTTGCCATTTTATGGTCAGAATATAGTTAAATTATGGTTATGAAACCGTTTTTTCAAAAAACGGTTGAATGACCTGCCAGAATGCTGCAAACTTTTTAACAGTGTAGTTAACATGACTTTGTTTGTATTTAAAAATGAAATTTTGTAACATATTTGTCACTCACATCCTGATATAAAAGAATTGCAAAAATTATGTACACAGAGGTGTTCCCGATGACAACACAGCATTTTACTATCTTTGTAACTTAAATATAAATTAATGAATTAATTGCAAGGCTTTATATGACAAGAAATATAAAGGCGTCAAGCAATCAATAACTCTTTAAGACCGGAAGATTTCCGGCAGAAATTAAAAACTTTGGTAGTTTCCCCTACACTGTAAAAAAACGGACTAAAATACGGAAATACTACTGGCAATCTAGATGCCAGTACTATTTCCGTATTTTAACGGAACTTTTTCCCGGTGAATTACAGAAAAATTTCCGTTAAATTCCAAAAAAACGGAAATTTTTCTGTAATTTACTGGGAAAAAGTTCCATTAAAATACGGAAATAGTACTGGCGTCTAGATTGCTAGTAGTATCTCCGTTTTTTAGTCCGGTTTTTTTACAGTGTAATTAATAGGAATATTTTCAAAAATATCCGATGTCAGGTTACGTCTTGAGAGGATCCACACAATTGTGTAGTTGTAGGCTCGGCTTTAAGCCACAAAAAAAGAGGAAATTGTTTTTTCGTTTTCCCTAGGAGCACATATTCAATTCTGTAGGTCACGTCTTAAAGGGTTCTAGGGTTAAACATGAAATAGATTGTCTTGGTATTCAACAGTTTGTAAATTTTGCAAAAAGTTGTTTCAAAAACCAGTAGTCTGTCTGTTCTTCAGAATCAATTATGAAAGTTTCCCTTTCAGATTCATAACCATTAAGATTTTTGGTATGAAACATCTCAAAATGTTGATACTTGGATTATTATTATTATTATTATTATTATTATTATTATTACAGCTATTTAAAACCTGGAAAAGTCAGGGAATTTTGTAGCTGTGCTGGGCTAAGACACCATGTTGTTCCATCAGCCTGCCGCAGATGATAAATGGACAAATAATCTTTATGCTTACAACTGTTTACAAGTTTCAAAATCAATAGATTAAATTATGCGCTAAATCGCTGTCTTTAAAATAATGCCAACTACCTGTAAAACTGCAACAACGAAATATTTTAAACGTTAAAACTAGAAAATATAGATAAAACATAAAGAATGTAATATTCATTTAACTCTTTTATCGTTTAATAGCTTAATATTAAATAACATTTATACGTTGAAAAAAATAGAAATCCTGAGTAAATGATAAATCGACATCATCGATTTAGTTCATAATTTAAAAAATGTCTTTTTTTTTAATTTTTTTCCATTGAAATTTAATTTTAAATGAATCCGGAATTTTCTAAGATGCATTATTTATAGCACACACACACCATAAAATCATCTGTGGGGAAAATCATTTATTTTTCTTTTACCCAATCATAAAATAAATTAAACAATTATGATTAATTAATTAAAAAATCCTACGGCTAAATCTTTAATTGGAAATGCACAAAAAGCGTACTAAAGATTTCTAAAAGTGGTTTCGTTGACTTAATAGCCCGTTACGAATAGGATGATTTAATTAATCAGAAGTTTCATTTGATAAAAAAATAGGTCTCTTTTTACAATTTTAATAGCTCGAGTAATAATTTTCATTCGTCGATTGTTAAATAGGAGCGTAATGCAAAGTAACTTTATCTTAACTTACGTGGAAATCTTATGTTATTTAAAAGTGTCTTTTAAACGAGGGCTGTAGTAGAAGGTATATAGTGGTACACGTCGTATACCTTATGAATCTCTCTATTCTAAAAAAAAGTAACTACCGCTGTCACCGCCGCCGCCGGTTTTGATTTTTTTGTGACCGGAGGTCTTTCTTCGTTAATATTAAAAAACCTGTTGCATACAAAAATATGAAAATCGGCAGTATTATAGAAAAATGTTTGATAAACACGCTGATGCAGACAGTTTTCAAATCAAAGAATTATTTTAAGAGATATTTAATGCCAAAGTTGGACAAAATCGTTCCACTAAAAAAGTTTTATAGGAACAAAAACTGTACATAGGAATTTAATCATTTTTAGATCATTTTATGCGTCAGAATTTCCCGGTGTGCAGATTGCAGTTAGTTTTTTAATTTGAATAATTTTTTGAGGTTTTATTTCTATTTTAAATTCAAATTTTCAGCATTTCGAGAGATATTTTTTACAAATTTTAGAAAATTGTATTAATTTAAACTGTTGCCAACTGTTGCCAAACAGTAATGTTTGCTTCAAATTAAAAATTTATTTTACACGTATTATAAACAAAAAATATAAAAAGCAGGAACTCATTGAAAATTACGTCATAAAAACTATAGTTGCACGTGAATTTTAAATGAGAAAGAATATTGTAAAATAATAAATTCAGTAACATGCGTTTGAAGTCCTAAATAGGAGAATTTACGTCATATTACACTTATTACGTAAAATGAACAAAAAATAATATTGCAAAACAGTTTTAATTTAAAAATTGCGCGAGACATTTACTTGACATTTTAAGATGATCATAATATTTCATTTCTAACAAAAGTATTTTGACGTGAATATTAAAAAGAGAAAGAAAAGTTTGGTGAAAATTACGTCAGATTATAATTGTCAGATTCAAATTATAATTCAATCTTCCGAAATCTTTTTAAAGGCGATCAAATTAGCGTGCTGTTAGTCTGCGGTGTCTGAACGGGGGTTGACGAGCGTAGCTCGTAGGGGGCAGAGCCCCCTAGTATTTTAAAGAAACGTAGTATACGCCCTGTTTCTGAAATAAAGTTGTAACTAGCTTAACTCTTTGTATCACCATGCTGCATATCTGCAACGTACCCAAAAGTCAATGTTACTTAGACAGATGGCTTTAAAAGACAATTTTAATTATTGCTGCTATCCCTTAATACAGCATTTAATATAAATTGTTCATAGAAGCCTCAACAGACGGCGATATTGAGTTAATTTTTCATGTCAGGGTTTTATTTATCATTTGAGCAGTTTCCCTTCGTTATTCCTAAAGTGAACTTTGTAAATTTTGTAAAATTAAATAGCGGAGATTTTCAAAAGAGATTTTTTAAGTAAGTTCATGATGCAATTTACAATCTTGTTTTTTAATAATCTATTCTTATAATCTTGTATCCTTGTATCCGTATAATCTTTTCATAAATATTGTCAAATATTTATAAAAAGTGTATAATTTTTTTTTATTCTTTATATTTTATTCTTATATTATATTCTTTTTATTCTTATTATTAATTTTTTTTATAATCTTGTATTCTTGTATTCGTATAATCTTTTCATAAATATTGTCAAATATTTATGAAAAGTATATAATTTTTTTTTATCGCAGATGTGAAAAAAGTACCTTTTAATCAATAATTTTTTATTTTTATGTTCCATTTTTTTTACATGCTTAAAATGGTGTATTCTAACATCTCAGTAAATATTGTTCAAATCGTAGTTGTTGAGCCACAAAGGGTTAAGAAAGAAACAGAGAAAAATTTACATACGTATTTAATAAATTCACTTGTTAGTACTTTCTATTAAGCCTAAATCAAATTGATAAAGTTTTGATATTTGGTGTCCACGCGAAATTAACTTTTTGTAACGGAAATTTTTTCGGAACTACATGAATTGCAGACATGCAATTAGGCGTGATTGTTAAGATAATCTTTGGATGCTTAGAAAAGAGTGTTTTTTTATTACATTGTTTTAATTAATTTTTACCTTTTGCGAAATAAATAAACAATATCCAATTTTATATATGAGGGGCTCACAACCGAGACCGAGTCCATTTTGAAAAAAAAAAAGAGATATTCCATTTAGAAGGCGCATAAAATCTGCTTTATCTACTCCCACAGGGAACCAAGTCTGTTTTCACATAGTTTCGCATATATGTCATCTGTTTACAGACTAGTTTTACTTTGGGAATGGATACAACAGATTTTTATGCCCCTTCTAAATGGACTATCTCATTTTTTTTTTTTTCAAAATGGACTAGGTCTACTATGGTCCTCAGCCTCTGATATATGCTTCATTTGCTATCCTTATTTTAATTATTTTAATGATGAGTTTGAATAACCCTACTGATCTGATGTTTGTAGGTCTATGTACAAACAATACGTCAATAAAATATATTCTTGTCGAAAAACTTATGAAAAAGCACACAAGCTGTAAATATGTTTTTTTAACCTCTTCATGCCCTTGTTCACATGCCCCACAAGTAGCCGAGAGATTCTTCTCTTAAAGATTGTAGAGAGGAGTTACTGGGTTCGAACCTAATCGCGCCCGTCGCCCTAATGGTTCGGAGTTTTCCGTGGTTTTCTTCGAAACTTGGATTTCCTTGCGTAAATACGGGTTAGGCTCCCTTAGAAAGACCCCCCCCACGGAGGGCACCCCTACCCTTTGGGTCCATATCCCTCGTGTTGATAATGGCTGTCATAAATAACACCAACACCTTGGCTACATATGTGGAAGTTTAGTTTTTTACATTGGTGTGCAAAACTTAAGCAACAATCACAAAATGCTAATTTCTGAATACTTGAGTACTCAATAGAAAATTCTATGAACAGAAAGTGTAGAAAATAGGTATTACCATAAGAACACGGCCAGTCGATGTGAACTGTCCTTGAAATCACAAATGGTCACAAGTGTCGTAGTCACCAGAATGAACTGAAATGTTTTATTTTTCATTTATCTCATTCTTACTCTGATTTGGTCACTGCACTGAGCTGACACTATGACTGGTGCTTTTTGACGGGTCACCAGGTGACTTTTACAATAAAGTTACCTTGTGACTCTCGTGTGACCGTCTTTTGGAGACTCCATTGTAAAGTCGTCATGATAGCTGTTTTTTGACGAATTCCCAAGTGCCAGAAAATGAAATCATCTGGTGATTTTTCACAAAGGAATGCAATAGTGACTTCACAGTAGTGTCTTGGTCATTTGAAAGTCACCATGTGACTTCATTGTAACATTATTTCGTGACTCGTCATAATGCAATTTTCACGACGACTTCAGAATTGAGTCTTTAAATAACAGTCACATGAGAACCACAAGGTGACTTCATTGTAATGTCACCACGTGACTCATTACAAAGCAACAGTCACAGTGACTTTTTAATGGAGTCACCATATCGCGATCATCTAAGATTAATAAAGAAACGAATGAAATTATTTGTAACCATATTTTGTTTCACCTTAGTGATTTTGACACTTATGACCATGTGTGACTTGATGGAGATGCACCATCGACTAGCTGTGATGTAGAGATAGAACTTATTTGAATTATATGTTTTTTTATTTGCGTACAGGCGTGCTTGAAAATTAGCATTTTCTGATTGTTGCTTAAGTTTTGCACACCAGTGTATAATTATGATTACTGTCAATAATAAAAAGAACAAACATTTGATAATAGCTTATTCACTACTGAATCCCTCAACAAGAGAAGTAAAAATTTTCTGGTTTGGCTGAACTGAGAATGTTATTTCCGATGTACAGTTAGAGATATAAGAAAAGCATGACGTAGTTTTTCGGCAATGAATGTTGTTGGATTATTTCAACAAATTGTTAATATATGATAAAAATAATATAAGATATATTAAATATATTAAGTTTTAATAGTTCGTAGAAATGCAAGAAAGAAATTTTTCTGTATGTTTTTTTTTATTTTATAAGAAATTAACAAACGTACACATATGTGTACAGTTAACGTTCGAGGTGGTGTTTTTACTAAAATACAAAACAATACTAACAAAAAGGAACTAATATGTCACGACAAAAATTGTCTAAGACGAACTCGTTATATTTGTTAGAAATGTGAAGAACCGGTATGCTCAGTATGTATGAAATAGTTTCACTTATAAATTACCATTAACCATTTATAAATTACCATTAACCATTTTGGTACTTATAAGTACCATTAAAATATCTTGTTATAAAATTCATTTAATAAATCGATTAGTAACTTATACTACGACTGTAACTTATTATACAGTTTATAATAAGTTATAGATACATTACTTTATCTTGTTCCAAAAGCATTATTGGTTACACAAAACAAAAACCTTTTTAAAATGATGATTTCTTTTGCCTTTCCATCTTTTCAGTTTTCTCGGCGGTTGGGGGGGGGGGGGATCAATTCGGAAATATTTCTATATTTCTATTGAAAAAACATTATATTTGTACTTTTCCTAATTCTACAAAATGCTAAGAAAAATACTTAAAATAAAAGATTTGAGTGGGGTTATGAATATTGCACAAAATCCCTATAAATTCAGATTTAATTAATCCTTCTAAATCCTTCAATCCTTCTAAAATCCTTCTAAAATTTATTAAAAGATTGTGTAAATTTTCTAATGTAGTCTAAACAATTCACGAAAAATGCTTTAGAAGATAAAATTTTCATGAATTCATAATGCGTGAATTTTTTTTCTCATTTTTTCCTTTTCTTTTTGAATTCCTATTAATATAAAATGAATAAATCGTAAAAAAAGTTTTTTTTCTCCCCATGAAAATGTTTTAAAAATAAACACTATGTATTTATATTTAAATGTCCGTTTTGTCAATTGTATGTTCTAATTATCATTAAAAAAAAAAAAAATAGTACGAAGCTAAACTTTGAATAAAAAGCTATTGCGGCAAGGAAATGGGCTAATAAATTATTTAATAAAAAATTTTTTAAATCGTATTTTTGATGCGTTACAGATGTAACAGCACATTAAAAGTTAAAGCTTTCTCCTTCTTTAATAAGAATATTTAGTTCTTTATTTCTATGAAAAAGATGTAATAAGATCATTTTACTGCGGCGAAATTACCGGCTGCAAATCATTTGGTTCTCTTCACAAACAAAAATAGAACCAATGAATATCGAATAAAAGCCAATACTTTAAATTCTTTCCAAAAAATTGTTTGTCGTGAACATTGATATTAAAGATAAATCACGTAGGATTAAAAATCGATTCATATTAGGCACTTGTATTGTTCGACATTTTTGATTGGAGTATTTGCGAAGTGATTCTTTTGTGAGCTACCTCTGTTTAATCAGAATGACATGTACATTTTTGTTTTAATAAAAATTAGGCATTTTAATAGGCTGTTAAAAATAACGTTATTTATTGGCGATTTTAAAATTAGTTGTTATTTGTTTTGTTTTTTAAAAAAGAACAACAGGACAGTGAGCCTTTGAAAGCTAAAATGGGAATTTTTGTATTTGCAAAAAAAAAAAAAAATACATATTATTAATGATTAAAAAAATATTAATATATTAACTAAAAACATTCTTATAAGTATAGGTAGTAAAAATATAATATAAGTAATAACAATATCATAGGAATATCATAGGATATCTTAATAAGCAATAAATATATCATAAAAAAGAAAAGTGAGATATTCAATAAGACGAAAATATAATTTTTTGTATTTTTAAGAAATGTAAATTTTCATAATCCTTAAGTAAAGTAAGTGTAATTCCATTTAAAGTGGAAGCGTAATTTCATTTAAAGTGGAAGTGTAGTTTCAAGTGTAGTTTGGCAGAAAGTAAAATTTGCTTAAATTACCAAAGGTTGGTTGATCTTAACGTGAAATACTATTATTTGAGTTTCAGTCAAATAATATATTTTAATAAAAAATTTTGGAAAAATATTGTATCAAATTTTCTATAAAAAACTTACTATTAAACATTGTATAGTATGTGAAATAACGATTTTCATATTAAAAATTAGACAGCGTTATTTTCATTACAGTTTTTCTAAATTCGAGCTTGTTAACTTAAAATGATACTTGAGATTTTCTTGTAGTTTTCACGTTCTTGTGATATTTTGGTTTTTCAACAATATTTGAAGTGTTTGTTTCCGTAATTGCAGAAATATGTAATTTTTTTTATCATTTTTCACAATAAAGGGTAAATATAACCTTACGTATATTTTTATGCTTATTTCGAGAAATGTATCACAAAAATTCTGTCAACAACAGTTTTGGACCAAATAAACTATTTTGTCTTTCTTTTACATTATAAATTAAACTATATAAGCACCAAATTTTCCAATTGGTTAAATTATTTTCAATAACAATAAGAAAAGAAGTTTGTGTGTCTGTCGACGGTGTTTTGAGGAGACTGCTGCACGTAGAGCTTACACAGTTTGGTAGGAAGATATTTCATATGTAAGTAGTTTTTCACTTCGAAGCCCTATTTTGGATTTTTTTTTTATTAGACTTTTTTAATTTAATTTTTTTAGTGATTTCCCAGCATTAGTAAAAGGAATACTGTGTTGTGTTGTTTAATGACAGGCTATTATCTACACTAGGAATATACGCCCGGGAGGGTGCCCTCCTTGGGGGTCTTTCTAAGGGAACTTAACCCATATTTACGCAAGGAAATCCAAGGCTCGAAGACAGAACCTCTCGGCCACTGGTGGGGCTTAGTAAATGAATACAGTTTCATTCTTTTAACGCAATATAGTAAACTTTATCCTCTTTTTAATAAAAATTATTCCGATTTCGAGTAGCGATTAAAAAATATATATATATGTGATTTTTGTTGTTTTTCCCCGTACGTGACGTCATTTATGTACTTGAATTTCGAAATTGGGAGGATAACTTCCTCAATTTCGTAATTTTTGATTCGAATGAATGCTCTGAATACGCATTTTTGAATAGCCTTGTTATAGACATATTCTATTTTAATATCCTTAATATTACAGAAGATAATTGTTGACATTATTTGATTTATTTAACAGTAACATCGTTATATTCCTTCAACTAGGGCTAAGTAAGTTGCTTATTATAAATATTACTGAATTTGTATATTTGGATTCGAAATTTTTGACTGCTCTGTAAACTCTTATATTCTATTTCAATATCCTTATTATTATATAAATCTTTCAAAATGCTTATATGTTCACTGTTTGCTATGTTTTGCTTGAAATCTTTGACTGTAAAATATTTTTTTTAGTTTTATGACTTGAAATATTCCGTCTGTCTACCAGAAATTTTTTTATCGTTATTGGATGTGCCATTTATTTCAACCTTACCGTGCAAAGGATTTTTATTGCTAACCGTGCCAAACATTGTGACTCACTATAGATTGTACCAAAAAATTTATACTTTAAACTGAAAACTTTGTTGTTTCAAAAGAAATTGCATTTTCGAAAATATTTCTGTCCTTGTTCGGCAGTGTATAAATTGGACGTTTGCTGGTTGTTTCGTGTTTTATTTTCTTGGCCTTTTCTGATAGCCATACAATTCTAAATGACAAGAAAATGCCCTTAAACAGCGTGATAAGGGCGCTGTATAATCTTAGCTCTCAATTAAACTTTATATTGTTGGATACATAATCCGATTCTAATGTTTTTGCGATTTTGTTTTTCATAACCTTTTGAATAATACTGTTGAAAATTCCACTTTGCTGCGAAATTTATTTTTTCTGAAAATTACTCAACAAAACCTTATATTTATAGAAAATAATTTTTACATTTTTAAATGTTTCATGTATTTTTTTAATTGTTATAATATGTTCATTTAAATTTAAATGCTTGATTCTGCAATGTATGGTGATTTTTTTTTTTTTTTTTTTTTTTTTTTTTTTTTTTTTTTTTTTTTTTTTTTTTGTCGCTGTGCTTTAAAATGTCATTTTTGAAATTGATCGAAAAGATAAAATGACAAGGGAATTTATCTTTTCAAATATGGTGATCACTTTAAAAACCCTAAAAAAGTTTTTTTTATGTATAATTTTAAAATGAAATTTTGTGATTTTAAAACAAACTGCATTTAAAAAAAATTCCCATTTGACTGTGTACAAATTTGGAATCTACTGGCTTTAGCTGTGTACGCATTTTGTTTTATTCTGTAAATTTTCATGTACTTTCTGACAGAGAAATGTCCCCACCAACGTCTGAGAGGTTCTGTTCTGAATGCCGGAAGACGGGAGGTGCTGTGTTCGAACGCAATCCCGCCCATCGACCTAATCGTTCGGACTTTTCCGTGGTTTTCTTTGAAACTTGCATAAATACGTGTTAGGTTCCCTTAGAAAGACCCCCCACGGAGGGTACACCCTTCGGGTCTATATCACACGTATAGATAATGTGCCATCATCACAAACATTGATAAAAATCGTGCAATTCATAAATGACAAGTATAAATTACTTTTTCCAATATAGCAATCGCTTTAATATTTGGAATTTTTTCCAGAGAGAAACATTCGCCTTGAATACAATATTTCAAATGAAAATCAAGTTTCAAATTATTTTTGCTTAATAGGCGCAAAGACCAACTTAGTGAAAAATATTCCATGCCGGGAATCGAACCCGGGTCATCAGTATAGCGCACTGACGCTCTACCGCTAAACCACATGGAACGATACCCAGCCTGGAACTTCTCACTATTACAAGTTGGCAAGGCTACAAACGCAGCACAAGAACAGAGAATATTTTTCACTAAGTTGGTCTTTGCGCCTATTAAGCAAAAATAATTTGAAATTTGATTTTCATTTGAAATATTGTATTCAAGGCGAATGTTTCTCTCTGGAAAAATTTCCAAATATTAATATAGATTCATCGATGCTGGATTTAATTAAGTGTCTGTGTTTGCCCCATGTTGGTGGCTCACGGAAAATATTCCATCTTGTGCTGCGTTTGTAGCCTTGCCAACTTGTAATAGTGAGAAGTTCCAGGCTGGGTATCGTTCCATGTGGTTTAGCGGTAGAGCGTCAGTGCGCTATACTGATGACCCGGGTTCGATTCCCGGCATGGAATATTTTTCACTAAGTTGGTCTTTGCGCCTATTAAGCAAAAATAATTTGAAATTTGATTTTCATTTGAAATATAGCAATCGCTTTCAAAATTCTGAAAAAAAGCTTTTATTTTTAAAAAATATATTTTTTTCAAAAGAAAACTTTGTATAAAAAACCAAATTGCATTTTAAATAACTTTTTTGGACTCGACAGTGTAAAATAAAGGGCTTTGAATTGCATCAATTGATGTTATTCGTTTTGAAATCCGAACTAACATTACAGACACAGAATTGTGTTTTATAATTTTTTGGATGGGGAACAGGAGATTTCATTTATTGTGCTAAAAGAAGGGTGTGTGTGCGCGCGCTTTTCTGTTATTTTGTTACAACCAGTGATTTTTTTTATCTGATATAACTTAGATAGGGCGGTGGGTGTTCTGTTATTTAGTTGCAACCAATGTCTTTTAGAAATTTTTACATTAAAGTATGTTTCTATATCCTGCATTTATTTTATTCTTTTGAAATCTTTGCTATACATTAATTTATAATTCTCTATTCTGCAACGTATGCCGGTCATCCCATTTGCAGAAACAGTGTAGAACAGCAGCGCGCGCTGCAAGATTTTTTATACCTTGCAGATCAGTCTAACAGCTATAAAATTTTTCTGGTCAACGAAAAATTGTAAAATTTCATTTTTTCTTTAGATTTGTTTTATTTTCTTCATTTACATTCTTTGTAAATGCAATTTTTTCTTTTTAATGAGCTGCTATAATTTCTTATGATAATAATATAGAATATGTCATTTCTTTAGTTGGCCAGCTCCAGCATTTTTGGGTTTGCTTCGCATATAAATTTTGGTTTCCTGCAGATTAACACAGAAAATGCTGCTACTGGGGCGTAGCAATCACTTTGAAATTCTTTTTTTTTCTCACAGTGTTAAAAGTTTATTGTGATATAAAGTACAAGGTGGCCATAATTAAACTGACAGTACTCAGAGTGTTCTTTAGTGCGATCTAAATCGGAGAATGACGCCAAATTTTGTAAAAAATATTAAATAAGGAGGGGAACGAAGGATTCCGCGAAAAAATAATTAGTTCCAAAAGTCACCGCTAGGGGAATATGTGGCGCTGTGTAACAGAAAAGAGAGCTTTAAAAAACCGGAATGTGCTGTAATTTTGTAATAGCATGTTTGTTGCTTCTAAAAATCGATTTTTGTTGAAATTTTCATAGGTTACAATATATATTGATTTCAAAGATCAATTTCAAATATGTATATGTCAAAAATTAATTTTAGAAAAAAATATGAACCTATGTGTGACCTATATATGTATATTTTAACAGAAATCGATTTCGAGAAGCTTCAAATATCTCAATGGAAATATACAGCTCTATCAATATACAGCTCATGTAGTTCTATAGCTATGTTTAAAGAACAACTCACATTACAATATGTTTTTGACGATTACAAATGAATTTGACATTAAGAGTTCCAAATTTCTAAAAGTCATAATTCCTAAACTATTTGACCAATTGACTTCCTGTTCAGTATCTGATGGTAAAATGTTCCACAAAATTTAAATATGCTGTTAAAATTGAGCGTTCATATTCAAAATTTCAGAACTTAGTACAATTTCAGTGTGATAACGACCTCTAAGCTTTTTTTTCTTTACATAAATTAAAATAAAACATAATTTCCTGTCGAATGGATATATTACATTTTCTGGGACATATTCGTGATTAAACTCATTTTGATGTTCTGACTGTTTTTTGGCGGACTGTACATGTAGATGTCAGCAGGAGAGGCTCCCCGGTCGGAAGCTGAGAAAGTGTTTGAACCTTTCGATATTGGTTGGGTATAGTCAATAGCTAAACATATGAAACCTATGAAGCGCAATGGCCACAGAGTCTTGGAAAACAAGCCTCAAAGTTCTCGCGTCATTTACGTTTATGTATATAATCAGATAAATTGCTTCTTTTATGTTCAGCTCTTTTGTTCATTTTACAACACGGCCAATTTTAGAAGTTAAAACTGTTCTTCTAAGTGAGTTTGATTCCAGACTAATCCTTACATGTGAAATAATAATAAATAATTTTCAAGCCACAATTCAAAATATGTACATAATTATTTTAATTAGAGACAAATATAAATAGATAACATGATTTTGCGCACATAGATACACATACACAAACACACACCCATATATATATACATAAATATATATATAAATTATTTACTGAGACAGAATTTTAATTATGAAATTTTGCACTTTTTATGGATTTAGTTAAAAGTAAAAAAGATGAACGCAGTTTGTATTTGTCTAGTTGACAAAATTTTCCATTTTGTTTACGATTCTTTGCAATTTTTAATATAAATAAAATTCTATTTTTCAGAGCGAAATGGATAACTGTATGGCACGCAAAATTAAATTATGCTATTTCCATTCAGTTTTTTACATTACCCTAAAAATTAAAAAATAAATAAAAACAGCTGTTCAGTTTAACAGTTGTAAAAATAAGATTCCGAAACTCTTACATTTAAGTTTAATGCATTTTTTTTATTCTAAAAATTTAAAACTATTATAGTAATGAAAAAAATTCATTTAAAATAGCATTCATTAATTTTAAGTACCACATTTTAATAGATTTCGCAGTCTATTCGTGTAAAAAAACTGTATAAAAATTTAAATAAAAGAAAAACTTTGTCGACCAGGAAACAAACACAAACAACCACAAAACAAATACAAACTTGGTATACATTTTTTTTCTTTTCAAATTTTCATTAATCCTATAAAAATGCAAAATTTCTTAATTAAAACTATTGAAACAATTTGTCTGAAATTTAGATAATTATACATATATACTATCTGCTCGGAAATTCCCGAACCCTTTTAATTAAGTTTTGTGGAATAGCTTAAGAAATACTTGACAAAGTATTCTGGAATTCCATGCATGTAAAGAATATACTTGACCTCATATTATTCAGCAAAGGTTTAGTCACGAGAGTATTTAAGC
This sequence comes from Maratus speciosus, assembly GCA_963932465.1. Taxonomy (NCBI): domain Eukaryota; kingdom Metazoa; phylum Arthropoda; class Arachnida; order Araneae; family Salticidae; genus Maratus; species Maratus speciosus. The sequence goes on along the minus strand of OZ010787.1, from coordinate 503,446,565 downwards.
GATCAACAAGAAATGGAAAAACATGATAATATTTGGTCTCTCCTGTAAAATAAAATACTCAAAATGCTCTACAGATGTATCACATGAATATGTGGGTCCTGTAAAACATTTGTGTAAGTATAAAATGTATATTCATTGAGATATAAAAGTTTCTTCAAAAAATGTACGCACGTTTTTTTTGTTTATAGGTGTTTCAACCAAATTTAACACCGCTTTTAAGAAACTTAACAAAGTGCATCAGAAATAATCAGGAAGCTCAGCGTTGCTTTTTTCACTGAAGAAGAATCTCGCTAGTAGATTTAAAAATAGCTATTTGCTGCTTTTCATGTATTATTTTTGCATTTTTAAATGTTGGTTTTCTGCTTTTTTATGTTTTTGCCCAAAGGCCTTATTTGCTATTTTTTTGCTTTTTAATCAGGAACTGCAGAAAGTCGGTTAATAAAAAATGACAATTTGTGGAAGATCCCTTATGATCTAGCTACTTTTACGAAGCCATTGAAATTCAGTTTACTATATCTCCAATAATTTTATAAATTGTCGTGCTATTTGATTGATCTTATTCTATCCGTTGCGGTATGTACGAGGGTGGCTCAATAATTATTGTCCCGAGTGTGTATAAAATATTTGTACAGGGATTGTTGATGTGGAATATTGAAGCCTAATATCTTAGATGCCTATATGCTCAATTTCAGAACCGTAGCTGTTACATTAACATAATTTTTTTCCTTTTAGGTGAGGGGTGGGCGTAGCTTGGAAGGGGGGGTTGTGGGGGAGGTTGGTTTGTAGCTTATAGGGCTAGATTTGTGACAGAGGATGAGACGTGGCTACTGTCGTTTAGACTCGGGATCATAATGAAGTAGCCACGTCTCATCCACTGTCACAAATCTTGCCCCATAAGCTCCATGTGAGCCTTACCTCCCACCCCACTTTCAAGCTAGGTGCCACCTGTCACACCTAAAACGAAAAAAAAATTAATATAGCAGCTACGGTTCAGAAATTGAGCATATTGGCATCTTAGATAATATTAATAAGATAAGTTCAATATTCCACACCAACCATCGCAGTAAAAATATTTTATACACACTCGGGACAATAATTATTCAACCACCCTCGTAAAAGTATACTAAATTATAAAAAAATATTTTTGTCATTGTTCCCGCATTCGAAGTTAAATATTATTCCATACAAATTATCATATTTCATCAAATATATGCTATGTGTTCCTATTGCACTTTGATAAGTTTCCTGACAGTGGCGTTAAATTTGGTTGAAAACCACGTATGCTATAAACAAAAAAATGCAGAAATATTTTAAATTTTTTAAAGAAACTTTAATATTTCTTTTATTATGTTTATTCCTGATCAATGTTGATGACAACACTATGTGAATCGGGCTTCTTAGAAATTTCAGATATTTTCAGGAAATGTTCATTGAAGATTTTTTTTTAAACTAACGTAATTCATTTCCAGTACCAAATACTGGCCTAATAATTAGAAGTTTTACTTTATTATATGATTATACTTTTGATGTAGAAAACGTCTCACAACCAGAACCGGGTTGCCGTGCTTAATTCGTGGGTTTCATTAACATTGTTTATCACGGACAATTTAATAACATTAAAACTATTAACCTTTCAATGCATCGTTTTTATTTTCTTCGGAAAACATTATATTTTATTCTAATTTTGTTAATTATCTGCTAGAAAAACAGTTATTATTTCTATGTTTCTGTTGGACATAATGCCATAATATCACGCCTGAGTTACATAAGAAAAATTGCTCAAAAAATGATAATTTTTAATTATATACTTACTTTAAAGGGTTTACACTTCGCAATAACAACTATTGAACGACGTAATAATTTTTATAATTCTTTTAATAGTTTGAAGAATTGGTAAATACTACCTCGCAAAGATAGAGAAAAACGCCAGTCCAGCACATTGAAAGTTGTATCAACAAAGGCTATTCTATCCTCCCCGTGATAACAAACCAGGACAAAAACAGATTTCAGGATCTTAAATGGATGTAATGACACGTAAGTAACACATATTAGTTCATCAAAAGACCAATAGATAGCGACAAATTGCAAAAAAAAGATCATGTAACTCCTTAGTTACACTATGTGTTAAAGGATTAATGATGTACATGACCAATGTAACATTTGAAGAAACATTAAACAAAGCATGTGTTCTTAAAGACTGACAATGCATCATCTGATGATGTCATAAAAATTGATTCCGTAATGCACATTGATTTAATCTAGCTGAGGGATCTTTAGTGTTACCTGAACTTTTAAGACATCATTTGTTTTATCTTTTTATTCTTTATAAAATAGAGCTTAAACATAACCCATATATTTAATATTTGTTTAGTTTCTGTAAAAACCTTCAATGTGTAAAACTTTTTTACCAATATTTGTTAACAAAAGCATTGATGGGTGAAGTTAAATTCTTTAACCCTTTATCTATTGACGGTACTTATAAGCACCATTAAAATAACTTGTTATAAAATTCATTTAATACATTGATTAATAGTAATACAGTTTAGAATGAGTTATAGATGCATTACTTTATCTTGTCCCAAAAGCATCATGGGTTACACAAAACAAAACTATTTTTAAAAGTATGCTTTCTTTTGCCTTTGCATCTTTTCAGCTTTCTTGGCATTGGGGGGGGGGGGGGGAAGGGGGGGAATTTTCCAATTCGGAAATATTTCTATATTTCTATTGTAAGAACATTATATTTGTACATTTCCTAATTCTACAAAATACTCAGAAAAATATTTAAAATAAAAGATTTGAGCGGGGCTATAAATATTGCACGAAATCCCTATACATTCAAATTCGTTAATACTTCTAAATCCTTCAATCCTTCTAAAATCCTTCTAAAATTTAAAAAAAATGGTATTATGTAAATCTTCTAACGTAGTTTCAAAAATTCGTGAAAAATGCTTCAGAAGATAAAATTTTCATGAATTCATAATTTAGTGCATAAAGGGTTAAACTGTCTTATACAAAATTACTTTTTGTTCACCATTTAGACACACGTAAGTAATCCATGTTCTCAAACAAATGGCCATGTACCGACACAGTCAGTCCATTTTTTTTCGTAGGGAATTTTCTGTCACTTTTCCATAAGGAAAGCCCATACTACTTTAAGTATCACCACTTTTTTCTGTTCTAATGGCTGTTGTAAATTATTTTATATAGCGTTTTAAATCACTTTTCTTAATATTATATCAAATTGTACCTTAAAAAGTGCAAGGTTTTCAATATTGAAGTTCAATAATCGCCAATAATTTACATTAAGTAATTTAATTCTTTAAATGCAGCTTCACTAAATCTACAGCAGAAATTTATATAAAATAAAACTGCTTTTATAGTATAAAAACAACATATTGTTTTAAAAGTATTAACTTAACATCGAACTTTATACAAAATTCACATTTTTGTAAAAATACCTCAGAAACGTTTTAAAAATATGCATTTAACTTTATTTCCACATTTCAAAATGGTTTATATAGTTTTCATTTAAATACAACTCACGTATTTCAAATAGAAAAATTTCCGAGCTTATGAATAGCAAAGGAGGAATTCCAAAGGGTTAATATACATGAAGAACTTTAGAAAGAAAATGGGTTCTTTTTATCTAAATACAAGTACATGGATATATAGGATTTTTCTAAATGGATATCATTTACATTAAATTTCAATTCTGTCTCATTGCGAAATCAATTATTATTGATCCAAATGACTGAATAATGCAGAGTTAAATGTATTTTCATATATGTGAGAGTGACCGAAATAGGAGACCTTATGTGTAAAAAATCGATTTTGATGTTTTGATATAGCAGCGAATATTCCTGTTTTAAGAAGAAGACAAACTTTGAAAATGAATAAAAAAATTTTAAAAAATCCAAAATATAAAAGTCCAGCAAAAATCTGTGTTTGATATTATTTTTCCTTTGATAAATTAAATATGAAAAGCTCAGATGATAAATGTAGTATGAGATGAAATAAAAAATATTGAGATAATCAAATATGACTGAAAGTAATCAATGGTCCTCTACCATCTGTTAAATTACTATTTGTAAAATCTAATACTCACAGTGATTTTAATTGATAAAGGAAGCATTACTTGGACATCCTATGGAATTTCAACTACATTCCGAAATATAGTGCATCTAATTCTGTTTGGATGCAGATGGTGATAACTTCAACCAATTCTTACAATATCATCAATTACATTTGACATAAATCAATTTAAGACTATTGAAAATGTCGCCAAAATAGCTACATTAATGTTAAATTTATGAAGAAGAATTCGTGTTCGGCCTGAAATGAAACACCCCGTATTTTTGCTTGAACAAAAGCAATGCGACTCTAATTTCATACTCAAAAATTATTTGTTGCAGTATGTTTTTTCCCCACTTAAAATTTGTCTTTTTGAAATAGTTTTCATAAACGTAACAATAATTTTATGTTATTTTATTTGTGCATTTTGCATTTTGTAACTCTAAGATAGAGAATACTGCTTAATTAAATCATGTTAACATAGTACTTGACTCTGATATAAGGAAAAAAGCACTGTTATGATTTAATTTATTAAATAGACCAATTATATTTTCATTCATTCTAATAAGCGGCGACTACTGGCCTAGCTATCAATGCAGCACCCCCACCGTCAATAGTCAAATTCTGACTGTACCACTGTTTTATTGACGACCTTATTTTCAAATATCTACTTCATACATTAGTGACTCTGATAGAGAAAGGCTAGCCATTGGCGTGTCGGAAAATTTGTTAAATCTGCCATTTTAGTTCAAAGTTTAGCATTCGTAACCATTGCGCTGTGAACGATATTTGGATAATTTCTCATACAGGCAAATTTACGACGTTACGACACACAAAATACACCACTATGGCATTAAAACCCAGGGCTGCGGAGTCGGTGGGGAAAATCGGCGACTCTGACTCCGGGAATTTTAACAGATCCGACTCCGACTCTTTCGCTCACAAATGGGAACGACTCCGACTCCGCAGCCCTGAAAAAACCACATACGGTCATTTCAAGGATACCCAGATTCCCTTCATTAGTGTGAAAATAAGCATAGAGATTTATAACATATTTTAAATATTTATCACTTGATGGCAGCGTTAAAGTTTTTTTTTTAGATCTAGCAACTACGGGTATAATTTTTATTTTTAATTTTGCTACTTAAGTGATTTTGAATATTAATTAATTTATTTATATTATCATTATAAGTGTTATATAGTATTTTTTTAATTTATATTATTTATTTTCTCTTTCATATTGAATGCATGTAATAATCTAACTGTTTATATCTATTTTAACTGCGACCGATGGCTATAATATATGTTTTAATATAAAATCTCTTAATGGTTAAATTAATCTTACTCGATAGCTACAATATTTGAACATGTGCAACTCAGAATAGTTTTAAAACTTTTGCAATTATAATGTAAAGCTAGGAGAGTCTACACACATTTCAAAAGAATATTAATAAAAAATCTAAATATTAATTTTTTGCTAAACTATGCATGAAAAATTTTGACTTCATTTGTTTTTAATGCATTTCCATTGTTATTTTGTTGTTATGCTGTAATTTAATAGAACAGCAGTAATAAAACCAAGAGAACTATTTTGCGCAATCTATCCTTACAGGGTTGGTAAGATTGCGCATATGGTTAGAAAAGATTGTTATTAAAAATAACTACAATTAAATTATTAACAATAATAATTACACTTAAATGAGATTGTTGTAAGGTTTTTGTGAGTAAATATTATTGTATTAGGAGTGAATATTTCAACCTAATATTTAATAATAAAAAAAGAAAGAATTTTAACAACAGTTACATAATTTTAATTTAAGAAGAAGATTTAAATATTAGTTAAAGCAAGCCCTACTAAGATTACAAAATAACATTAATCTACTTGATAACATGTCTAACTTGAAAATTATATCATTTTCATTTCCACAGTTCCAATGTATTTTGTTTTCTAAAAAAGTTGTCGTCGTCCACAATCGATGCACTTATTGTTGTAAATCATGCCGTTTTCGTTCAATCACCTGCCACAAGCAATACATTGAATCCAGTTAGTGGTCAAAGTTGTCTCCTGGTACAGTTCCAGACATTCAATGCACTCATCCTCAATGACCTTAGTTTTTTTTTCCGTCAGCTTTTTTTATCCCAATTTTTCTAAAAGCATCTTTTTTTTTTTTTTTTTTTTTTTTTTTTCGTAGTGGCATCTTATTAAAGTTGTTCTCAAATCCAAAGGGACATAAGTTAAGACTTTTTGACATAAGTTTTAATTCATTTTGTGTGGAAACGCATGAAACTAGAAGGTGTTGATATTCAGAAATTATGTCATCGAACTGTTTTTTCCGTTTTCTTGTACACGCAATAGATCTTTCAGAAAATACTGTCAAAGTTGGCATTTTGAACCGAACTTCCGAACGAAAGAAGAAAATCCAGTCAGTAAGGGGAGAAAAATGCCGTGTCACCTGATCAAAAACGCTTATAACTCAATGGGTAATTGATTGATCAAAAAATGGAAAACACAATTCGATTCAAAATCGCTTCCATGGTCAGGCTTTGCAATTTTATATCTTTCCGTTTAAAATTGAATTTGTAAATGTGTCAAAACGTTTCGCGCGTGTCGAGCAGAGCAGTTTAGAACAGCCTTAAGTCATTTTTCATGTATATTTTGTGGATCAGTAACATTAGTTGCACTATGTTTCCTTTTTATTTCGATGGCAGTAAACTACTTGGAATGGGTGAAAGCTTTTCCAAAACACTGTAGGTGTTATTAGAAAAATTATTTTAGTTAACAAAATTAATTTATTAGGAAATTAATTGTTCATAAATTAAAAGAAATATATAAATATTTAATGAATTTATTAACAAATATATTAATAATTTATTAACAAAAATAATTACATAAAATTAATTTAAAAACAGCTGTATTATTAATTTATTGATAAAATTTTTGTCTGCAAAAGTTTATTTTTATTTATTTATTTATTTATTTATTTATTTTTTTTTTTTTTTTTGCAAATTAATTTGTTGCCAAATTTACTTTCGATAATTATGTGTTTCTTCCGAAATTATTTCAAAATTGATTCATTCATATGTTTTACACGTAATTTGCAATTCATGCAAATTTACCAATAAGCTGCGTAATCTCTCCTACCACTGAAACTTTAGGGAAAATGCGCCATCTCTTCTAAGTAGCAAATGCGCAAACTCTTCTATTTTGGTAGGAGAGCGCGGACTTTTATTTAAACATCTCCACTTCTAAAATGAATTTTTGGTGTTTTCTTATTCTAGGTTAGTAGTTTATAAGAAATCGTTTAAATTCAAAATATTTTATACTACTGACATTCTATAAAAATTCTGAGGAGCAGTTATGAAAATTCAAGTACTTACTTTGGAAAAACAAAACAAAATAGCAAAGCTTTATCGAAGACGCTTAGAACAATCAAAGTGCACATTCATGTAGACAGTGCGCTAATGCTGCTGTACAACTGTTGGAGTCACTGCGCGCGCACTCTACTCCTTCCCGTCGAATATCTTTGTGCGCGATATCTCCTACCGCGCAATCTCTCCTGGCTTTACCTTATAGAGTAAGGTGAAATTAATTACTCTTTGTCGTATTAAAAAAAAACATATTTTATTTCATAACTTTTCTTGTTATTCAAAGTTCAATGTTTTTTTTTTTTATTATTATTCTTGTTCCGCAGTCGATTGGGCAGAGTGAGATACAATTTCTAGCTTAAAGCTTATGTCTCAATAGAAATAGACTGGTCTTTGCTTATATTTGTAAATCCTTGGCCCCTGAAGACGTGATTTACAATATAAGCTTTCATCTGTGTCTATACTCTTGTTTTTTCATTTGAATTTTTCATAGGACTGCATAATTCAACTAGCACTTTGTCTCTGCTGTTTAGTATAGTGATTTCATAATATTTGGTCAATATCATATGTTTCAATGGTTTAATTGTACAGAAAGTTATATATATATATATATATACCAGCAGGAATGACCTTTGTGTTTATCTCGATATATTATTCCCACTAAATCATTTTTGCTGTTTTAGATACAATTAGCTTGACCCTGAGACAATGAGACATAGTGACCCAAAATGACGCACTAATCGATTTTTTTCGAACATGCGACCTAATACAATGCTCTTCTCGAGCCTGAAAACGATGGAATACAAAATTTAGTGAAAATCATTAGTCATATTCTAGATAAAATGAGCTTGACCCACGTTGATTCAAAAAACTACTAACCGAAATTTATCGAACGTGTGAGCTATTTCAATGGTCTTTTTGTTCTGTGAAACGGTATAACAAAAAAAATTGTCAAAATTGTTTGAACATTTTTGAGATGGATGCCGTTAGCTTGACCCCGACCCATTATCACCAAAATGACCCACTAATAGAATTTTCTTGAGCATGCGACCCAGCCCACTGGTTTTATATTGTCTAGAAACGGTGTAGTACAAAGTTTTGTCAAAATATTTTGAGCCGCTTTTTAGATAATGTTAGCTTGATCCTCATCCATTAGGACCCAAAATGACACATTGATTGAATTTTCTTGAACATGAGACCCTGCCCAATGGCCTTATCATGGTCGGAAACGGTATTATACAAAATTTTTTCAAAATGTTTTGAAGCGCTTTTTAAATACAATTAGCTTGACCCATTGTGAGCCAAAATGACCCACTAATCGAATTTTCTTGAACATGCGACCTAGCCCAATGGTCTACTCGAGCCCGAAAATGATAGAATACAAAATTTAGTCAAAATCGTTTAAGCCGTTTTTAAAAAAAATTAGCTGGACCCTGACCCATTGTGACTCAAAATGACCCACTAATCGAATTTTTTCGAACATGTGACTTATCCCAATTGTCTTCTCATGCCCAGAAACGGTATAATATAAAATTTGGTCAAAATGTTTTGAGCATGTTTTTAGATTCAATTAGCTTGACTCTGGCCCATTGTGACCCAAAATGACACACTAATTGAATTTTCTCGAACATGTGACTTATCCCAAACGTCATCTCATGACCAGAAACGGCTGTATATTAAAGAAAATTGTGAAAATGTCTTGAACCGTATTTAGATGTAATTAGCTTGACCCTGGCTCATAATGACACACTAATCGAATTTTCTCAAACACGTGACCCATCCCAATGGTCTTTTTGCGCCCGAAAACAATAGCTTACAGAATTTCGTCAAAATAGTAGAGCCGTTATCTAGATAAACTTAGTTGGACCCACGGTGACCCAAAAATGACCCACTAATCGAATTTTCTTGAACACGTGACCCATCCCAATGGTCTTTGCGTGTCTGAAAATGGTTAGATGCAAAATTTAGTCAAAATCGATTCAACCGTTCTCTAGATATAATTAGCTCGACCCTGACCCATTATGACCCAAACTGACCCACTAATCTAATTTTCTCGAACACGAGACCCATCCCAATGGTCTTTTCGCGCCCGAAAACAGTAGGGTGCAAAATTTCGTCAAAATCGTTAGAGCCGTTATCTAGATAACTTAGATTGACCGACGGTGACCCAAAAATGACCCACTAATCGAATTTTCTCGAACATGTAACTTAGCCCAATGGTCTTCAGGTAATCCAAAACTGTAGAATATAGAGTTTAGTGAAAATAGTTAGAGCCGTTTTTTAGATAAAAATAATTGACCCACAGTTACCCAAAAATGACCCACTAATCGAATTTTCTCGAACACGTGACCCGTCCCAATGGTCTTTGCGTGCCCGAAAATGGTTAGATACAAAATTTAGTCAAAATCGATTGAGCCGTTCTTTAGATATAATTAGCTTGACCCTGACTCATTATAACCCAAAATGACCCACTAATCGAATTTTCTTGAACACGAGACCCATCCCAATGGTCTTTCCGTGCCCGGAAACAGTAGGGTGCAAAATTTCGTCAAAATCGTTAGAGCCATTATCTAGATAGATTGACCCACGATGACCCAAAAATGACCCACTAATCGAATTTTCTTGAACATGTGACTTAGCCTAATGGTCTTCTCCTAATTCAAAACTGTTGAATATAGAGTTTAGTAAAAATTGTTAGAGCCGTTTTTTAGATAAAAATAGCTTGACCCACAGTGACCCAAAAATGACCCACTAATCGAATTTTCTCGAACACGTGACCCATCCCAATGGTCTTTTTGTGCCCAAAAATGGTTAGATACAAAATTTAGTCAAAATTGATTGAGCCGTTCTTTAGATATAATTAGCTTGACTCTGACCCATTATGACCCAAAATGTCCCACTATTGGAATTTTCTTGAACACGAGAGCCATCCCAATGGTTTATTTCGTGGCTGAAAATGGTTAGATGCGAAATTTAGTCAAAATCGATTGCGCCGTTCTCTAGATATAATTAGCTTGACCCCGACCCATTATGACCCAAAATGACCCACTAATCCAATTTTCTGGAACCTCAGACCCATCCCAATGGTCTTTTCGCGCCCGAAAATGGTTAGATCCAAAATTCAGTCAAAATCGATTGAGCCGTTCTCTAGATATAATTAGCTTGACCCTGACACATTATGACCCCAAATGACCCACTAATCCAATTTTCTCGAACACGTGACCCATCCCAATCGTCTTTTTGTGCCAGAAAACAGTAGGGTGCAAAATTTCGTCAAAATCGTTAGAGCCGTTATCTAGATAAACTTAGCTTGACCCACGGTGACCCAAAAATGACCCCCTAATCGAATTTTCTCGAACATGTGACTTAGCCCAATGGTCTTCTCGTAATCCAAAACTGTAGAATATAGAGTTTAGTGAAAATCGTTAGAGCCGTTTTTTAGATAAAAATAGCTAGACCCACAGTGACCCAAAAATTACCCACAAATCAAAATTTCTCGAACACGTGACCTAGCCCAATAGTCTTCTCGTGCCTGAAAATGGTTGGATACAAAATTTGGTCAAAATCGATTGAGCCGTTCTTTAGATATAATTAGCTTCACCCTGACCCATTATGACCCAAAATCACCCACTAATCGAATTTTCTCGAACACGAGACCTATCCCAATGGTCCTTTCGTGCCCGAAAACGGTAGGGTGCATAATTTAATCAACATCGTTAGAGCCGTTCTCAAGATAAAATTTACACACACACAATTTTTGCTCACATTATAGTACAAGATATATACCGCGTGTTTCAGAAATTCGGTGCGAAAGTAAAACTCTGTAAAAAAAGAACTATGGGTCAGTGATACGTGTGGTTTGCAGATAAATGTTCTTGGTACGGGATTTTTTATGTCACCAAACAAAAAAATTAGTTAAAAAATCGACAACAGAGGGTGCTGCAACAGATAATTCCATCGAAATTTTAATATTGCTTTGCGAGCAATATTGAATTATTCCATGGAATTATCTGCAGTAGCGCCCTCTATTGTCGAGATTTTGAACTAATTTTTTGTTTGGTGTCACACAAAATCCCGTATCACGCTGAATACTTATATACAAACCACATGTCTCTCCGACCCATAGATCTTTTTTTTTTATCGCGTTTTACTTTCGCATCGAACTTTTGAAACACCCGGTATATATATAAACAAAAATTAACAAGTATAAAGATAAAAATATAAAAACGGTTTCAAAAAACCCCTCGACTATAGCCCTGAGTACTGGCTAATGAACTGATTAAACCGGTAAAAGTAAGACTTTATATATCCGAATGAACCTGACAGAAAACCATAAAAAATTAGGTGTCACAACGCAGGATCTCTCCACACAAGAGAGAAAAAATGGGTACTAGTCATGTCATTGACCAATGAATTTGTAGGTTTATGTACCCCCACCCCACTAATAAGCCTCGTAAAAATCGTAATCAAAAACCGAATTACAATTTTTAATAATTTTAGACTCGGAAAAGTTAAACTGGTGATTCGAAATCCAACAACGCTTTGCAATAGCAGATTTGCCCAATTCCTTCCTCGTAACGTAATTCTCATTTCCTTCAACCTAAATCTAAGCGCACGTTTCGTCTGCAATGTAGGAGAGGCCACATTCACAAAAATTCTATAAATGCCAAGCTATTTTGTCTTTAAATCCTGCACAAAATTATTATTTTCTGTTTATTTCGCCTACAACTTGCAAAAAAAATTACATCGCTGTACGTTCAGTTAGCATATTTGGAAATTATTTTACTTTCACATTATTTTGAGAAAATAAGTGTAGTTTTCTTACATTTTCCTGTAAAATAATTATCAGTAAGGAAATAAAAAACATTAATATTTTTCTCCACTGTCTTTAGTTTCTTATACAAATAATTTCTAAACAACAGTATATTTTTTAAAGTTAAATATTTTTACATTGAACATTTGAAAAAACATTATTTAATTATTCTTTTAAAAAATTATTTCAACGTTTTAGTAACACTTTAGTTTATGACTATAATTTTTCAAATCTGAATATTTAATTTTTTTTAATGTTACAGTAGTAACTAGAGGTTAATTTAGATGATAAAATAGGAATACTTTCAGTGCGGGTTTTCAGCTAAGCTTAAATAATGTAAATTTTTATAGGAGAGGTGTACTGCATTCTCAGTGTTTATTTATGTTATTTAATAAATAAAGCAATATTTTTTTATTTATTAATTAAAATATATAAAAATTGGGTAATTTATTCTTTTATTGAAGGAATTAATATTACAGTCGATCCCCGATTCAACGAATCGCGATTTAACGAATTTCTCGATTGAGTGAATTTTTTTTGTGGCCTAAGCGAAAACGGAACAAAAAACTTCGATTTAACGAATTTATAATCCCAATTTAACGAATAACTTTCTATGTAAAAAAAGTGAAAAATTGAAGACATTGTTTAATATTTATAATATATTTTCAGTGATCCTGATTATCGATTTTCTGAATATATATCATATGACGCACAAATATCTACATGCAAAAATGTACATTATACCGAGGTTATTCATGCTGTAGCAATGGATCGGATGAAGAAGATGAAATAGAGATGAAACATTCAACATTCAAAGAAGAAGTTAGCAGTTTAGATTTTTTTCAAACGGAATTTGATGGCTGATATTTGTTATACTATTTTCACAGCTTCAGGAAAAAATCGATAAATAAGTTTGGAATACAAAATTGAAATAAAGCAAACAAACAACTATAAAAGATATCTTTTAATTTATCTACAAAATTTGAATAAGTGATATATTTTTTTTATTAAAATGATTGTGATTTATAGCAGTGCATAAAAAAAATGAATTTTTATACAATGTATTTTCGTAAAGCAACAAATGTTTAAAATCGTTATTAAAGTAAGTGAGCAATGTTCTGTTTATTTACAGCCATTTTTTAACTTGTGATGTTGTATAAAAAATTTCATTGATTATCCCGATTTAACGAATAATCTCGATTTAACGAACAAAGTTGCTAGTCCCAAACGATTCGTTAAATCGAGGTTCGACTGTATATCTATAGCAAATAACACCTTATAATAATATATTAATTTTAAATGCTAAAAAGTGTAAATTAAAACTTTAAAACCAGAAAAAATACATTCATTTTGACTGTTGACATGTTTCGACTCACACCGAGTCAATTTCAAAACAAACTGTAACATAGAGATTGTAACGCGCAAAAACTCAATATGTAACGATGTAGCATCATTTCACTTACCAAAAATATGGCTCGAGCTATTCAATGAGTACTAAAATGAAATAGAATAAACATCCATATAAAACAAAAATGTAACGTACATGATATGAAAGAATACGTGGATAAACAATTAAATTTAAAGAATAAAAAAACCCGACTGCGTAAAAAGCGAACTAATTAATTATTTCTCATCAATGTTAAACTATTTTTTTTCAATTCCTATTATTAGCTCACACTCTCGCTACATATTATCTTGTTCAAATTTTCAGTCGTTAATAGAATACTTATTATTCATCCAATCAAGCTCAAATAATTTTTTTTAATCTTGTAGTGGATGACACTTGATGTTAATCCAGTTTTTTCAAATATTAATTCATTAATTAAATAAATTAATTAATTTTCAATAATCGAGAGAGCCCTCTTCTTGATCAAGGTATTTTAAATGCCACTCAAGAGGGAAGAAGAATGGGAGAAAAAAATATTCTCTTATTGACCTAAGTAGGAATTGACTTAAAATATTTCTTTTATATTACTTGTTTATATTACTTATCTATTTTTTTTATTTACTTATATTGATGACTTTTAAGTTGCGTTTAATTGTTAGTTCCTATCTATAAACACTGTTTTGATGAGGTCTATAGATGTCTATGATGGTTAGAGTTGCAGTAAAGCTAGAGATCGTACCTATACAACTTCCAGGTTGTATAATATCTTAACGGAGCTTCTGACCGTAAAATAGACAATGAAACATCGTCTTCATTTTGAAAGACCTATCCAATGATATGCCACTCAATAGTGTGCGTGAATTATTTTTTGTTTTAGTCTCTACCACCATTTTCTATTTTGCGACCGACATTTTGAATTTATAAAAAGAAAACCTAACCTATAACCATCGGGCCATTCAGACGAATTGATAGAGACCTCATTCATTAAAATCCATCCAGCCGTTGGGATGTTTCGAGGGTATAAAGATATCCACAGACCCAGATACCCGTGAAACACATAACCCTTTTTTTCAGTCCGGTAAAAACTGAATGATGTCGTGTCATAGACCGTGCAAATTTAGAATAGCTTTATTTATTTGTTTTTGAAAATGAATCTGGGTGAGTCGAAACATGTCAACCATCGTATTTTTACTGGTTTTAAAGTTTTAATTTACACATTTTAGCATTTGAAATTAAAAAGGAATTAATATTTTTATTTATTTTATATAATAAACAAAGCAATCGAATTTTTTAATTAGAAATTAAAATATAAAATGTCGATAATTCAGTTAATGTAATTGTATTATTCAGGGATGAGAGCGTTCCGAACCAAATGGCCGATTACTACCACTAAATTTTAATAGTATTTTAAGCATTATTTACTGACAGAATTTCTGATATTTAATAAAGCAAAGAATGCTATTAAAATTTAATGGTAATAATCAGTCATTTGGGTCGGAACGCTCTCATGCCTGATTATTAAATTTAATATATATTTTTATAGAGATTCAAAAGTTCAATAAAAAAACATAAATTGTACAACATACTGTCGACCAAAAAAAGAAAAACTGTCCCAAGAAAAGAAAAGAAACTAGCCACTTGGCTGTAAATTATTTTGTCTTCTGACAATTAATGTTAACTAAATAAACTCAAGGAATCATCATAACGCTGAAATTGTACCAAACTCTGAAATTTTCCGTACAAATACCTAATTTTGACATCATATTTAGGTTATTCTATAAATTTTACCTTATGATAAGAAACGGGAAGTCATTCGGTGAAGCAGGTTAGGAATTATGAAAGGTTAAAATTCGAAACAGTGTTATAAATATTTCTAATCGTTGCAAAACTGATTGTAATGTGGGTAGTTTTTAAATCATAACCCAAACACTACTCGGCAAAATTATCTGTGATTTTGGATTCGCATATTTGAAGATTCTAAAAATCAATTTCTGCTAAAAACATTTATAGGTTACAATTCATATTTCATTTCAAAATTTATTTCAAGAAATAACTTTTTAGGAAATAAAAATTTGAAATAATAAAAATTTGTAACCTATGATTTTTTTAGCAGAATCATTACAATACATTCAACAGTTTCCGATCATTTTCAAAATGAGAAACCTACAGTTCTTACATATAGAAAACAATGCACTTGATGGAATTCTTACTGACTAAACTTAAAATAGATGCATATCTATGATCTACATATTGAAATGATATAAATGTATTTTTGCTTTAATAGAAAAAAAAAATGAAAATTTTTGTGAAATTGTATAATACTGTTCATTCAGGATCTCTATCATACATTTCATGTTAGTGCCCACTATCGTTAATTTTTGGAACTACAAAGTTTTTTATCCAAACCCTCCCTCATCACATTCATTTTAAATCAAAATTTTATCACCATTTGTCCTTTTTTTTATTTAAAAGTTTTCACGAACTTTTGATACCTGTTTGAAACAGGTTTTGTATTGTAAAATAGCAATTAAAACCTTTGTGCTTTAATATTAAAAAAGCAGAAAACCAACGTTTAAAAATGCACAAATAATACGTGAAAAGCAGCAAACAGCTGTTTCGAATCTACTAGCGAGATTTTTCTTCAGTGCAAGATAATGCAAGACACAGCGTGCTAAGAAAAAGCAAGACGCATCAAAATGACAGAGACGCCTTATAATGCTTATGTACCCGATACGGGTAGCGAATGCGCCAAGAGCATGAAGGTTATGTTAAAAATCAGGATCTTAAACGTTCTTCTATCGCTCAACATTGTTGGTCTTTTCAACATAGGTTCAATGTTTCCTCAGCCATCATTATCCAGAAATGTTCTTCTAACCTTGATCTTGATTTTTGGGAAGCTTACCACAAAATTAAAATTTCTCACTCTTTAGTCAATGACTTATCTAGTATTCCTGATTTTCTAACTATTTGGAAAGCATTAATTTAATTTCCCCTTTTTGGTTTCTTTTTCTCTCGTTCTCCGGTAGATGTCGCTACTTGTCCACTCAGTCGTTTCATCTGCTTCTGTCTCATTGGTTGTTTTTGGCGCATTCGTTACCCGTATCGGGTATATCTCTGTCATTTTGCTCAGCCTTACTTTTTCTAGCACGCTGTGTCTTGCTCTATCTTGCACTGAAGAAGAATCTCGTTAGTAGATTCGAAACAGCTGTTTGCTGCTTTTCACGTATTATTTCTGCACTTTTAAACGTCGGTTTTCTGCTTTTTAAGGTTTCGTACTGATTTAAATTTTAAATCACCCTATTTTAAAATACTATTTTTTTTTTTTTTTTTTTACACTGTAATACTTACAATTCTGTGTATTACTAAAAAGAAAAACGAATTAGTAAACAATTCACTGTTAATTTTCGATCTAGTTTATTTCATTCTATTTTGAGTTATAATGTTTTAAAAACGTCAAAATTTGGCACATTTTCACAAAATTTCGCATACCAACATATTTTCAGTTAGATTTAAGATATACAAAAAATACAAATGCCTATTTTTATACAATGTAGTATTTTTGAGATAATGTATTATTTCAAGATATATCCAAAATATTCTTATGATAGATATTTTGGAATAGTGATATTTAATACTTCGAGAAAATGGAGCGTTTTTAAAAGAAGCGTATCTAATCGGATTTGGGAGTTGAGAATATGATTTTTAAAAATGGTGGCATTTTCATATGAGACTTACTAACACATACAGAATAAGCAATTGCGGTTTTCTTATTCTTATGCGGTTTATAAGTATTTGTTTATTCGGATTGGAAGATACTCTTATTGCAAATCGCACACAATTTCACTATGTGGTGTTACCAGGACTACAATCATTCATATATACAAGGTAATTCAAAATAGCAGTAACGCAAAAATAGTTGGGGGTTATAAGGAACTATCAAAATTATTTATTGTTGCTTCTTCCTCCAATAATAGTGAACAAAACAGATTGGCTATTATTTAAATTTTAAATAACCCTATTTTTAAATGCCGCTTTTTTTTAGGTGCGTTCGTAATTATATAAATACGTAGCACCTATAGTCGTCGTTCAGTCCGTCTGTCTGTCCGTCCGCATATAACAGAGCAAAAACTACCCGACCGAATGATCTGAAATTTTTAATATATAATTGCTGCAAAATTTTGTCGAGCCATTTCCAATTTTATGAAAATCGGATGTATAGTTTAATTACAGGGACAGTCAAAAGTTTTTCTTTACATTACGGCCAATGGGGAAAATTATTGCAAGTGAATTTTAATGATGTTACAGACTTCCGAATGATCTGAAATTTTTAATATATAATTGTTGCAAAATTTTGTCGAGCCATTTCAAATTTTATGAAAATCGGATGTATAGTTTAATTACAGGGACACCCAAAAGTTTTCCGTTACATTACGGCCAATGGGAAAAAATTATAGCAAATGCATTTTAATGATTTTACAGCCTTCCGAATGCTCTGAAATTTTTAATATATAATTGCTGCAAAATTTTGTTGAGCCATTTCCAATTTTATGAAAATCGGATGTATAGTTTAATTACAGGGACACCCAAAAGTTTTCCGTTACATTATGGCCAATGGGAAAAAATTATTGCAAATGCATTTTAATGATTTTACAGCCTTCCAAATGGTCTGAAATTTTAAATATATAATTGCTGCAAAATTTTGTCGAGCCATTTCAAATTTTATGAAAATCGAATGTATAGTTTAATTACAGGAACAGTCAAAAGTTTTCCGTTACATTACGGGGAATGGGGAAAAAATTATTGTAAGTGCATTTTAATGATGTTACAGACTATGCACTTATGAAGCGCAAAAAAAATATACATTCAGTACAATATGGGGTGCAAAACATAATTATAAAACTAGTTATAGTACGAACGCACCTCGTTTGCCACGTTTGACGAGCAATTTCCAACTTGTTTCTTTTTACACTGTAAAAAAATGTTTCTTGATTTAGAAAAAAAATTTTTAAAAACTAAAATATAACTTATTTCGAATCGCCCACAATTCTGAAAATTGTTTCTTTATCATTTAGGGTTCTGTTTCTAGGAATCTGTTTTGATGTTCCTTCAGGAATATTAAAAACCTACAAATTTTGGATATGTAAAGAAGTTTGTGAAACAAAGGGTTTTTTCTACCTGTAATATTAGAAAACGTTTCTGAGTTGATTTTGCAGTGTATTAACGAGTTTTCTGAACTCTACATCAACACCAAATATGTTTTTTTTAATACTAAGAATTCTAAAATGAGAATTTTCATGTTCTACACACAAATGTTCTATATTAACAGCATAAGAAGTATATATATATATATTTTTTTTAACTCTTGCATGCATAAAATTTTGTCGCAGTTAAAAATGTTTATATGTGAATATTACGGGGGAAATGTTTTTGAGATTTAAGCAGCAAAAGAAACTCTTATGAAAGCAATATTTCGTTAATCTCGAAAATCCGTAGATTTCTGAAGACATAAGAACACTTTTTGAATCGTAGATAATTCTGAATATATTACATTATGCTTTCGTAAATCTTTTTGGTACTACCAAGGAACGTTTCTCTCTTTTATTTTTCTTTACACAGTAATCGCAAATTTTTGTCATTAATTAAGGAAAATATAATTTTTCAAAATATCGGTACGAATCCTGAAAATGTGTGTTGGTATGATATCTTGCTAAGCGGAACAAATGGGTTGATTTTAGCTTTCTTGTATCTTCAATAGAAGAAAGCATTGTAATCGAAATTTTTTTCGACTTCACGTTTTGGACGGATTTACACGTTTTATGGGTCAGAGATCCCTCCAAAAATATGTATACAAAATGTTTGTCTGTGCGTGTGTGTGTCCGTGTGTCGCCACTGTACCATGGAAAAGTGTAGGAAGTTATGAATAGAATTGAACCAATTTTTATGTCTATGTTTTTGGCTATGGCAAGCAAGTCTTCCTAGAATTTGGAAAAATTCATCCGAAACGGGGCGCTGTAATAGCGATTTATGTGCCATTTTCATTATACCACCGAAAAGTGTATGAAGTTATGCATAGAATTAAACCAAATTTCGTGTTTGTGATTTTGGCTCTGGCAAGCAATTCCTCCTTGAATATGGAAATATTTTGCCGGAGGGTAGCGCTTTAATAGCGATTTTTGCACAATTTTCTCAGTTTTTCGAAGTTCTATTGTACATCGGCGGCTCGTGCCACGACGGCAACTTCTCATCCTTCTAAGCCGGCTATTCGCAAATGGCCGATGTACAACAGAATATCGAAAAACTATCGATTCTAATAAATATTATGATCGAGATTAACTCGTTTTTACTCCGATTAATTGACTGAAGCAAAAATTTAAGATGAAAATCAAAGTTGGTATAGTATTGAACTAATAATGTTGAAGTATTAACATCTGTAACTACTTTTTGAAGTAGTAAGATGTTTGAGATAGAAGAAAGTTTTGGGATTGGCATATCGAACTAGTTTGTTGTTGTTGTTTTACAGCACTTAAAACGTGCGTCTTCCCGCTAAGCGAAAATTTTATGGAAAATTTATTTCGAATAACACTAGAAATTTAGAGAATTTGTTTTTAAATTATTCATATTAGCATTTCAGATTTACTTTACCAACAATGTAAACTCACAGGATGTCCCGAAAAGGTTGAAACGCGCTTTTTTTACCAGTTGGAGATAATAAGGAAATGAAAATTATAAAACTATTCAAAATATCGTAGGGTATAATAGTGCAGTAAAAGCTCTATAATAAACAATCCCGAATAATGGACACTTATTGTCAGTGACCACCTTTTTCAGTAAACAATATATACATATTTGTATATATTTGCCACTGAAAAATGGACACATCCGAATAGCGGACAAATTCTGCGGTCCCTAGGTGTGCATTATTTTGATGTTTCACTGTAAATTAATAAAACAAACCTACCATTCACCTTTTTAAAATTTTGATACGACCTTACTAGACAAAATTCGTCAATTATTATTTTTATTTTTTTATTTTATTTTATTTTATTTTATTTTTATTTATTTTATTTTATTTATTTATTTATTTATTTATTTATTTTGCTTTCGATGTAAGAAGACATTACAAAAATTTCGTAACTGCATCTTAAAATTCAATGAGTTATACATTATTTAAAAGTGACCATTGTGAATGGGGACAATATATGAAATTAGAAATGTTAATCTGTGAAATATTTAAAGGTAAAGGAAACACGGACTACAATACAGATGCACTAGACTTTAAAGAAAAGATAATCAACGTTTGCAACAACATTAGTATTGAAAATAGCCAAAATATGTCAACAATCGTTATTAGAGGAGCTGAGTTACGTATTGGAAATGTGAAAAACAAAAAAATGCTTTGTAATTTTTGTTTTAAATTATGTTTCCAGAATTTAAAACTACATGTTTCTCTTTAAACCACCCCTGCCTGTGTTCTCCTTTATTTAGGCGTATTTACGATGAGTTTTTTCACGCTTGTTAAAATATTTTTGAAGTAAAGGGCGATATCGTCAAATTGCTTATAATAGTGTCCATTCGTGTTGGTGAAACAACATTTTAACTTGCAGGAAAACGTAAGTTGTAACAATGTGTAAGTTGGCTGTTTTCATTCGTTATAATTCAGGCATACTTTTTTTTTTGTGTGTGTGTGTGTGTGTGTGCGTGATTCGTTTGTCGTAGAATTTTTTTTTCTAATGATCCATTTTGTGAGGGTCGGATAAAAATTGAAAATGTGTAATTTTTTGAGAAATAATAGGAAGACTATTTCTTAAATATAATCGTATATCCTGTTTTATTTTGAGCTGTTTTGTAGTTTACATTTTCCATTTAACTCTAAATATTATAGCACTTTTCAATCATTTGGGGAGATGTTGTACTTCATGTTACTTTTCGAACACTGCGTACTCCCCCCCCCCCCCAAAAAAAAAAAAAATACTGAAATGAAGCGAATTAAATTTATAGATTAACTCCATTCTTTCTCTGCTGAATGATACATTAAGAGTTAGTGTAATGAAGAATGTTCTCTTAATATTTATCACGTGAAATAAACTTCATTTTTCCAAATTCTTAGCGAAATGAAGCGAATTAAAGTTGTAAAATAACGCCTTTCTTTCTCTCTGACATAAGATACAGATAAGAGTTAGTGTATTGAAGAATGTTCTCTTAATATTTAGCATCTGAAATGAACCAATATCATTCTGAAGAGATCCTTTAAACATATTTTCATACAACACCCACATACGCATTCGTAAATTTCTGTATACTGTTTGCAGAAAAGCTGAAACTGAATTAAGCGCTGTCAACTGAATCGGTAATTTCAATAAAAGACTATTGATCTGGTTATTTACAATGTTACTTTGTACAATTAACAACTTCCTATCATAAAAGTTTTAAATGACTTTAAATGACTCTCCGTTAACTGCATAACATTAAAAGTTTATTGTCTATCTATGTATTTAAAACGCAAAAGTCATTCTTTCAACAGACCTCGAGAGAAAACTACTGCATAAATTTACTCCATTTCGGTCTTAAATGAAAATTTTCAACACTGTATAAACACTGTATAAAAATAAGAAAGTGTTTGTTGTAAGCAGAAGCACGAAAATAAAATATTAGCTCTTCTGAATCAGTCACAATTCCGAAAAGCGTTAATTTATCTTTAAACACATCAGAAAACCATAGATTTGGGATATTTAAGAAGCATTCCGGAAACGAAAGTTAAAATTTCAGCTGCGTAACAGAATTTTCACATGAAAAAGTAACAAAATAATGTTAATTTTACGATTTATTTGTTGTGGATTTTTTTTATTTCACCGTTTGCCTGTTGAACATTTTTGTTAAACATGACAACGTTTACTTGAGAATTGATAGCATCCTTAAAACTGAAATTCGGGTTCATTCCGGACTCAGAAAACTGATTAACACACTGTAAATGTACCAGTAAGTGTTTTCGAAAATGATCAGAAGCAAAAGAAATTTTGTTCATGGAATGCTTCATTAAATGTCGAAAATCTATTGGTTTCTGAAGATAATGAAACTGAATCAGGTGAAAGTCAGAAGAGATTATACTAGGTTGAGCAAAAAGTTCTCTGAAATTTTTGAAAGTTGCATTGTTATGAGCCAATTAACAACAAAAGCAACAAGGTCTATTCTTTAAAGTAGAGACCATCATAGTCCACGGCTTTCTGCTACCGTTCTGCCAGATTCCGGATTTGCTGGCTAAGTTTGTCGCAGTTACCATCACCTTCATCCTCATTAATCTTATCGACGGCTTTCAGAATAGTTAGGCCTTTTCTCTAATAATGCCGGGCCAACACACGCAAATCATACTGTTCAATGGGCATTTTGGAGCCAAAGTTCCTGAACTCCTATAAATATACCACTAATATATACGATACAAATTCTGGTAACTATTAGATTAAAAATTTCCCAGAACTTTTTGCTCAAACTAATATTATGTTTTTATAAACTTTCTTGTTAAATAATGGAAAATTTATATTTTTTCTAAAGTTCTACAAATACGCGTAATTTTGTTCTTTTTATCTGTGATTGTTGTTAATTAGGCACACTTTATTATTGAAAGCTGTTTTCCACGCATGCGTAGTTATATGTTGATAACAGGCTTTAAGTGCGCACTCCTGGAGCAAGCAAAATATCTTGGACTCGATTTAGGAATCGTTATCATCAGAGACATATGATATTGTACTTTTTATTTCAAGTTTTCGTTGAGGAATAGCGTACTTTGCCTATTTTTGCTTTATAATTTATCAAAGGAAACTGAAATTGTCTATTTCGCGTTGCTTTGTATTGTATTTATAAAACCGAAAACATAACATCACTAAATCAGACTATACAATTTTATTAAAATTCTGACTGAGTGGCAGTTTCATAATGCTTTTGTCTTGTAAAATCAAGTTTAAAAACATAGTTTCGAACCTTATAAATGGATTTCTGTTTAAAAAATTTTAAGTTTATATTCGTACTTTTTTCTAAAATCAAATTCGAAAATGTGTGAATTGTAAGCTATGATATTTTTCAAACATTAATTAATTTCTAGAAGCTTTAAAAATGCAAATCCTAACTCGCAGTTTAATCCGCCATGTAATTTTTAAAAACTAACCACATTGCAATCTATTTTGCAAAGGCTAAAAAGTAATTTAACGTTAGGATTCCATACGTTAAGGGGTCTTGTACCTTTTAAACGCGTCGAAAATTAACGAAAAACTTAGAGGTTTAATTTAGTCTATCTTCAAAAACTTTTTATGTATAAACATGAAATTTTGGATATTGATTGAACAGATTATTTTTTGTAATATGTTATCATTAGAAATTGTTTAGCATTTTACAGAATTTGTGTATTGTTGAGATCGAAACAGCTCTTTTTTTTACTCCAGAAGTCACTGAGCGCATAATATCTTGAGAAAGTATGTAACGATTGTCATGAAATTCGGTGTAAAGATGCTAAACAAATATGTGTGTTTAAAATGAACTACTTTTAAGTATTTACAATGGTAATAGTATTATCAATTAATTATTTTTAATGGTAATGGTTATGACTATTTTTATTCATTATATATGTATATATATATATATATATATATTTTTTTTTTTTTTTTTTTTTTTTTTTTTTTTTTTTTTTTTACAAAAATATATTTTTTATACAGTTAAATGAAATAATTTTGGCCTAAGAGTAGTTCATTTTGAACACACATACATGTTTAGTATCTTTATCAAATTTCATGACAATCCATACATACTTTCTCAAGATATCATGCGCGCAATGACTTATGGAGTAAAAAAAAAGAGCTATTTTGATTTCAACAATACACAAATTCTGTAAAAGGCTAATCAATTTCTCATGGTAGCATATTATGAAACACAATCAGTTTAATCAATATCCAAAATTTCATGTTTATACAAAAGAAGGTTTTGACGATACACTAATTCAACCTTTGAATTTTTTCGTTAAATTTCGTCGCGTACAAGACCCCTTAAACCTGCATACTTCCTAAACTACTTGATCGAATAACGTCCCGTTTGGTATTCCAAGTACAATATATCAAAGAAACAATATATGGTGAAAACTTTAGGTGTTATAATTAAATATTTTAATATTAGACCTCTTGCCCGGGAGACCCTGTGCACCCCTTTCCGAAATAAATTTAATGAAATGAGGTCCTCACATTTCTTGGACACACGCTTTACACTTTTGTGAAATTCAGACACGTTCAGAAAATAAAGAGAAGTGGGGACTTTTGGCCGACCTTTTAATATGACAAACGAAGAGAAGTAATAGGTAGAATTAATTTAAATAAATAATATTAAAAAAATAGTTTTGGCTGTAGTTAACTAAAAAGTAATCATTCGGGTAGAAATTTAATTAAAAAAAGTTGTAAATTGCACGCCAAACGTGACAAATGAGGTGCGTTCGAACTATAACTAGTTTTATAAATATTGTTTGCACCAAATATTGTACTAAATGTATATTTTAGTGCACTTCATAAGTGCATATCAATTTCATTCTGTTAGAAAGGCTGTAACATCATTAAAACGCACTTGAAATAATTGTTTTCCATTGGCCGTAATGTAACAGAAAACTTTTGACTGTCCCTGTAATTAAACTATTCATCCGATTTTCATAAAATTTTAAATGACTCGACAAAATTTTGCAACAATTATATATTTAAAATTTCGGACCATTCGGTTGGGTAGTTTTTGCTCTGTTATATGCGGGCGGACGGACGGGCAGACGGACTGAATGACGACTATAGGTGCTACGTATTTATATAATTACGAACGCACCTAATTACAATAGTTTCACAATTTTTCAAACAAAAATGAACTAGGTTTTCTTTTTTCAATTAAAGTAACTATAGTATTTTTAAATTTTATTTGTTTCCGATAGATCAACTTATCTTTTAGATACTGCCAAAACTATTTTTTTTTTTTTAAATGGCTTCAGTAGTAACCACGAAACAATTACATTAATATTAGCTCTTTTACATGTGATTTCACAACTGTTGTTGTCCTTTTAAGTAGACCATTAAACTTCCCTTTAAAAATTGTTAGCCGATCTGCGGTGGATTTTTATTCAGATATTGTTTTTCAGTTATTATTTAAAGCACTGCCTTTGTCACTTTTTGCCCTTTATTTTAATTTAATAATTTGTAATACAATCATCTCCAGTTAAAAAATATAAATGAATAACGTAATTTTTTTTCTATGTGTTTCAGAAATTATATTTATCAACCATTACAATCTGTTTGAGTTCTTCAAAACTCTTCTTCAAATACGGTTGATAATTTTTAAATTTCAATAGAAAATAATATTATTGATATCTTCCGAAATGTAATTTTTTATTTTAACGAGCTTTTCAGATTTTCTTTAATTGTGATATATATCTTACTTTAGTTAAGATAACATAACAATTTCTAATCATTTTTAATTTCGTTTAAAGAAAACTTTAAATTTTTAAACTCATAAAATAATTTAATAATTCGAAATTTTTCTTAAACATGTTTAATAATATTGTTCCTTAAATTGAATAGATAATTACAGAAATGGTAATTTTTGAAATGTCATCATTAATTTTAATAGTATGTCCCATTCATTTGTTTCAAAATTTTTCTTAAAGAACATTGTTTTTTTTTAAATCCACAAGAAAAAAAAATAAGGACTTTGCATCTCGTCAAGCTATATGTTACGGTTAGTTGGAAGCTTTGGAAAATGTAAACTCAAACGGGTGAAGTCCTTTTGCATTTCTTCATAAATCAATCCACATAGTCAAGCACAAACAATGGCTAACACTTCATCTGTTGACAGAATTCTATGAGATGACTTGCTAAGCAATTGGTTTGTGAAACTATTTCTTAAAAATGTAGATACTTTATAAAAAACTTGCATTTCAAAATTATATTGAATTAAACTCTATAGCTGTACTGGATCCTAATGCCAAATAAACTGTAAAAAATTCTCATTTATCTTTCATTTTTATGGTTTTAATTGTCACATAAGTTATTGCAAAAAGAAAGAATATTTTACTTTCAAAGAATATATTGTATTTGATTAAAAAAAAGAAAACTTTAATTTTATCAACCTATAAACTATTTTGATTCTTCAAAAATTTTCTTCAAACGAGTTTAACATTTTATCCTCAAATTCAATAGATAATTAAAGAAGTAGCAGTTTTTGAAATGTCATTATTAATTTCAATCTCAAGTATGTCCCACTCATGTGTTTAGAAATTTTTCTTAAAGACCAGATTTTTTAAATCCCCTCAAAAAAAGAAAAAAAAACAATAAAATGTTATTAATTGTTCTCATTGCAGAATAATTTATTAAGCATTCTTGATGGATTTTATTAATTATTTTCAGTTGGAAATAAGTTTCGCTGACTTGGCAAACGACATAAGCAGTCTATCAGAATAATAAAGAATTAACGACCTCATTAATTTTAATGTTAAGAACCTGTAAAATGAATCATACTCATTAATAACATAAATTGCACTAGCATGTAATTTTGATAATGTGATACTGTATTCCTAAGTTTGATAAAAAGCTTTTTTAAGTAAATAAACGAAAAATAAATGATTCATAACACTGTTAAACAAATCCGAAACGAACTTTCAATTTCTGAATATACAGTGTGTGTTTCTTGTAGCATTTTGGGAGCTAAAAAAGAAAATTCTTTTTACATTTTGTATCACCTCCATTTTTAAGAAAGTTTTCTTTCAAATTTTAGGAGTATTGTGAATTTGTATGACAAATATGTTAACATTATAAGCAGATAAAACAATGTTTTTAGCACAGAACTTTTGAACAATTTGCCGTCTATTTTCGGTAACATTCACCGTACCTTCATCAATGTATTAATTTCAAAATTCATTTCGAAATTATGAAATCTTGCAAACATATATTGAGGTGAAGCGGATTCGAAGAATAGTTTTATTGATCAATAAAATTACAGGAAATAACAGGGAACAGCCAATAAGAAATTGAATAGAGAAAGAAACTGGTAATATGAAAAATGTCAGTAGAAATTAAGAAAACGAAGGTTTACTATTATATTTCCAACAAGCTGACAATGGGAAATAACAAAATTTTTACAAATAACTATCGTCACAAATAACAATATTTTTATGGTTTTTGCAGTTGGAATGCTTCAAGAAAGTTAAGATTAAGCATAAAAGTGTGTTTAGGAAGAGAACTTTACCTCAGTTAAAGTCAAAGGGATGTTTCACTTCTCGCCAAATTTTTTAAAAGATGATTTGTAGAATAATATTGAGCCAATATTGTTTGTAATGGCTGTAATTTGCTTATATATTTGCTTTAAACTGATCAGCACCAAAATCATTCCAGTAAAAATAAGTTGATTTTTTTATGAAATTCACAGTCTAAATTGAAATATGTCAATGGATTTTATCTATATTTTTAGGCGGAAGAAATTTTGGTATTTTATGTCTTACTGCAACATAAATGGCAATTGCATAAATAATAAAATGCATATAAATATGTAAATAGAAGTTTAATATTTTTCAACTCAGTGAAAATTACAGTCGGAACTCCAAATCAATCAACTCCCTTTTGACTCTTGCTACCAACGCTGTACCTATTAAACTATCCCGTACAAATTTGTCAGACACTGTTCACTCAGATAGTCTTTAGGCATTAGCATCCAGTATGCGATAACTGAAGCTGTTCAACAGACTAAAAACCATTATGTTCATTTATCGCTGACTAGATTTAAATGCCTAAACGATGTCTCAATGAAATGTGTCTGCCGGGATTGTCCATTTCCTGTTTTTGAGTCCCAGCATGGACACATTTTCACTCAGTTAGAAAATATTCTAGCTTGAAGGATTCCTTTATCAATCAGTATGACTGAAGTAAGATTTTTTAACAACATGCAAACAGTGTAAAAGTACAAGTTGCCCTAAATGTTTAAAATTGGAAATCAGGTAAACGATGACAGCCATTGAAGTTATCCTTGCTGGAGTTTAGTGTGAAATCGGGAATTTCTCAGTACGCTTCCTGGTTTTATTTCGCAATGACATCAATAACTGTCTCTCCTTTGTCTTAAATTGTACACTCAACTAATGTATAACAAGAAATGAAAAGTACGCGTCAATCATAGATTATGAAACACTTCGTAATTTATGTGCAAGTACAGCATAATGTAACGAAACTTCGCTTTTTAATAAAATGGAAGAAAAGATCGTAAATAAACAATTTTAAAAACTCACATCACATTTGAAAACCCAATTTCAGCAATTACCGTAGTCGGAAATGTACTTCACTTCTTTTGCGAAGCTCTCTCTATGATCAATAGATTTATTTATATACCACATTATTTAGTCCAGTTATAAACCGCATAACACTGTTGAAAAGTCATCTTCAGGAATTTCCACCATTAGAAAGAAATGTACTCGATTCTTTGTTTACAAACTTGTATGTTATCTACAGATTTGTATACGTACCACATATTAAGCTGAAATTTTAATTCAGATAAAAACGCATAACACAATTTAAAAACTCCCCTCCAGCTGCTATCATCCATAGACGGCGATGTATTCACTTCTTTGAGTAGCCCTGTATATAAATTTATTTTTAGTCTACAAACATCTTTTAGTATAATTCAGTCGTAAAATGCACGACACAAATAAAAAACCACCATTAAGCAATTTACAACCACACACTAATGCTTTCGAATTCTTTTGTGTAGTCCTGCATATGACCTGTAGAATTTATACACACTAAGCAGTATTAAAAAATTCAATTAAACTTCAAAACGCAAACCAAATTTGAAAACGCACTTCCAGCAATTTATCACTTTTAGAGAGCACTGTAACGGAATTCTTTTCTATTTCCCTGTAAATGAATGATTAATGCTTTGCACTCTATATTCTATCGTCTAATGCACTTCAGTAATGTATATAAATTTCATTATGTTTGAAATAGTATAACATCAATAAAATACTCTGCAAAGGATTTTTCACTTACAAGGAGAGGGCCAAACTTTGTAATCACAGATTTTGATTATTTTAATATATCTTAGAGACCCCTTCGTCTCAGGTTCAACGGATTTTATACAACGATCCTTAGTTCTTGAGAAACAGGGGGGGTCTAATATTATAACACAACTTAAATACATACTTTGTAACGAAAGGGCTGCATTGGTCGTAGCTCAATTTCTACGGTATTTGCTCGTTGGTCCGCGGGCGAGTTCGGTCGAGTTCGATACCAGAAGGCACTACGTTTGTTTTTCTCATTTTTTGTTTTATAAATATACTTGTAATTATAATTTAATAATCGCAATGAAAATGTTTAATATTGTATATGAATTATAATTTTAACCTATTTATTTTTTTACTTGTAAATAAATAGTTATATAAAACATCAGAAAACTGTTAATTTTTTTAAATCACTTTTAAAATGTATTTCATATGTTCTTTATCAAAGCAATGATATTGAATAATTGTGTCAATTCTTGATTTCAAAGAAACATCATTTATGTATTTTCATATATCATTTATGCTTTAACAAGGGAAGTCGATACGATGGCAATATTACTGTGTTTTTAAAGTAACAAGTATAATTATATTAAAAATTAGCATCAGAATTAAATTACAACCTATTTTTTCCTTATTAAAGATTTTAAAATTTCTAATATGTATTCTTGCGCTTTGAATTATTTATTTTCCCCTTTATCGTTTTTCTGCTTTTGCTTTTATTTTATTTGAATATTTTTTATGAAACAAAAAATGAGAAAAACGAATTTAGAGTGTTTCGGTATGGAACCCGAGCACGCAGAATTACGAGCAAACGCCGTACAAACTGAGCTACGACCAACGTTGTCTTCTCATTCAAAGTAAGTATTTAAGTTGTAATATAATCTTAGAACCCCATATTTCTCAAGAACTGAGGAGTGTTGTATAAAATCCGTTGAATCTGAGACTAAGGGGTCTCTAACCTGAAACATATATTAAAATAATCGAAATCTGTGATTACCAAGGTTGTCCCTCTCCTTCTTAGACTATTATACAATTGTAATCTTTTCTGTTATAGCGTAAATCAATGATAAATGTTTTGCGCTCCATATTTTGCAGTAAGCATGTTTTAGTGTACCTCATAAATGCATATCAATTTAATGATGGTTCAAATAATGTAATGTTATTAAAATACAGTGCAAACAATATTTCTCCATAGACCATAGTGTAACAAATTCTATTGTCTTTGTAAACGAGCTATATATATTACATTCTTCGTTTTCAATGGGGAACATGGCATGGTAAAACTCAATAACATACATCAATAACGTATAGAAATTAAATATATTTACAAAAATTAGAGCGCGAGCATACAGACAAGCGAATCGAATTCATAAACACTTTTCGGATATGTCGAGAAATGTGTTACAAATTTTAAAATATTCTCACAGTTTATTCACGTATTTATATACGCATATACTGTTTGGTTGTTGTAATGGTTAAAAAAACTGTTTGCAGTTTGAATTTGAAAAGTTATTTTGATAACTATTGCACTATAAGACATCGCACAATCATCTATCTGTGATATTCGATACTAAATCAAAGTAGAGTAGTAACATTTTCTGAGATTAAGCAATACTTTCGTGCAAGAATAACTTCAATAGCTGTTACCGTTTACTTTTTATCAAATCTTTAAAACTATCAATTCATTGTAGGATATTCTGTAAATGTATTAATATACAATATGGTACAAAAGTCCTTGACACATTTTAAATTTTAATATAAAATCAAGTATGTGTTGTTCGGGAGTGCGATTTGGACTAAAATGCTTCTTATGATGAAAAAATTTCTCGAAATGTATAAAAATATTATTTGCAAACTTTTCCCATAGATGGTACTGTACTTTAACTTATCCGAAAGAAACATGAAAATTTTAGGACAGTCATTTACCTATCATTTATTTTGTCACAAGCAGTTACAGAGCTTTTATTTTGCTCGAGCTACAACGGGCGCATACATTGAAATATGGTAATGGATTGTAAAATAAATGCTCTGCAACTACTTGTGACAAAATAACTAATCTTTAACTGATTGTTTTGAGTTTTTTTATACTTCTTTATGATAATTTAAGGTACAGCCCCATCTATAGGCGATGTTTGGAACTATTTTTTATTCACTTCAAGAAAACTTTTCATCATGAGAAGGATTTTAGTACAAACGGCACTCCCGAACGACAATTACATGATTTCATATAAAATTTAAAAATATGTCAGGGACTTTTTCAGCATCCTGTATAAAGTATTAGCTTAGGTACAGCTGAAAAATGAAAATTTTTAATGTAAATATTTTAGCGGATACTGTTGGACACGAAAGGAGGGAAGCAACCAAACAAACAATGCTCGAGACAAATGTCAACAAAAAAACATTTCATATCATTTATTGATTTGTTATCCAAAACAGTGAAAGGACCATTTTCATATTTTCAATTTTATCTAGCATTGTTATTTAATATAAAAATCCTCCAATATTTGTTAGTATTATAAAAATGTTTCTGGGAAATATGATATGTGCTGGCGCATTTTTGACGTCGTATTTAGATTTAGGAATGTCAGATCTACAGAATTCCCATATTGGTTTTATCGGGAAGCAGACATTTTTGGGCAGTATTATTGGCACAGTATTAAATTATTGGAACAGTATTATTGGCAAATTTAGCATGCAATAGTGCCCAAAATTGGAGTGTTTATGTTTCACCAATATCGGTTCAATATTTGAAAGAAATATTTTGTCGTTTTATTAACAATATTTACATTGTAAAGCCAGTATTTCTGCAAAATTTGCATTTCAGTTCAAAACTTTCCAGTATAAACCAATATTAACAAATATTGGTATTTAATTGGAATTATTCCCAATCAACGAAATATTAGCGCAATATTGAATTCAATTTACCCACAAAAATGTTATTTTGCAATTGGATTTGATGCATTTTATTAATTTTGTGAGAAATCAAAGAGGAATAATGTTTGATTCGGCAAAATTGACGATTTAAAAAAAAAAAAGCATTTTTATTTATGAATTTCCCTGAAGGCTCAGATTAATAAAATTCGCCGATTTCATTAGTAAGCCTTATGAGAAGCAACTTCTAAAAGGGGCTACAAATGTATAACCTTATCAATTTTATGGCATTTTTGTACCCCCTCCTTCCTTACGATATCATACGTTATTATTCCTCCAGCATCCCCTCCCCGTCCCAATGATATCATCATCATTGCATAAAAATTCTTTTTATTCTTACATGTTTTCTCTTTTTGTATGTTTGCACTGATATAAAGATATGGTTATACATTTATTATTCACAAACTTTACCTATTCAACCTCAGTAAATTCTCACCATTACACTGCAAATAGAGGCGTCTTAAATTAAGACACATATGTGACTGAAAAAGTTATTCAGACACTTAAGTGTCTAAATTTGAAATTTCAGACATCACAGATGTCTAAATTTAAGACACATAAGTGTCTTACTATGATCATGGCATAAATGAACTGATTAAAATGTCTGAATAATGGTGATATGTCTGAAATTAAGACATTTAGAAATTTAGACACTTAAGTGTCTAAATGCGATACAGTTGTATCATATGTGTGATAACTGTATGTATAAATGTATTGCAATTTGTATGCCAGCACTACCAGAAAATTGTTTTCGAATGGATAAAGGATGTTTAAAATATTTTTATCCATTAGATTTGGTATTATTTTATTAAAAAAAGTAATTTGATTAGATCATGGGACATCTGGAAAATTAAAATAGATCGCTTACTAAAGTTTTGGGACTAAGTTACTTTTGACGCAATAAATAAATCAGTAATTCTTTTCACAAAATATATTTATTTCCAAGGAAGGGTCAACCCCCCTCCCCTCTAAATACTAAGAGATGTACCGGTAGAAAGAAATTTAGGGAGGGGCAAAATTTTGGAACAGGTGTGCCTGGGATCAACAGCGTAATCTGCTTTTCTAAAATGCAGAACATAAACATGAAATAGGCAAACTAAGAATATTTTGTCAGAACTCCTTGTGCAAGAATTTTTTAAAGATATCAACATAAAAATAAATATAACAAGTTGGAAATTGCACGTCAAACGTGGCAAATGAGGTGCGTTCGTACTATAACTAGTTTTATAAGTATTTTTTGCACTGCATATTGTACTGAATGTATATTTTACTGCACTTCATAAGCGCATATCAATTTCATTCTTTTTGAAAACATCATTAAAATGCACTTGAAATAATTTTTTCCCATTCGCCGTAATGTAACGGTAAACTTTTGACTGTACTAATTAAAGTATACATTCGATTTTCATAAAATTTGAAATGACTCGACAAACTTATGCAATAATTATATATTTTAAATTTCAAACAAATCGGTTGGGTAGTTTTTGCGCTGTTATAGACGGACAGACAGATGGACTGAACGACGACTATAGGTGCTACGTATTTATATAATTAAGAACGCATCTAAAAATTTAACAATTAAGAGATTGTAATCGTTCAAAAATAAGTTTCAAACGACAGTTTTGAAAATAGAGAACTTTTTTTCTCAATGGACTCTCCCCCCCCCCCCCCCCACACACACACACAAACACCGTTTGAGATAATTTTGAAATATATGAGCATCAAAAGAAGAAAAGAATTAGAATTGTCTTCTAAGAAATGTTCAAAAGAGGGTGGGTTTCTCTGAAGTAAAATTCTTAGTAACATTTTCCCTTAACGTAAAATTATTCGATAGCCATTTGTAAGAAAAGAAATATCATTCATTTTTAATTATCAGACATAAAGAAAACATAATTGATTCAATTTCATTATACTGGGAGGGAAAGTATTTCTTCAGTTCTTCCTTATAACCACCAGGGGGACTCTCAGTTGCGCATGCGTTTTAGATGTGTTTCGTTCTAATGTACGTTGTAATTCCATTTCAAACTGAAAGTTTATTTTGACTTTATTCATATTTTGTGGATTGTGAAGTTCTGTGGATTAATTCGTATTGACTTAGTGTTTATTCGTAATCATATTATCAATAATACAGTGTTATTAGTCTTCAGTTCGTTAAATCTGATAAATAGAAACTTTTGTCTGGCAGATTATATTTTAAGAGTGAAAATATTTCACCCTTTTAATATAGTTAGCCGGATGTATACAAGAATTTTCGTTTTAAAAGATCCAAGTATTTCTCCCTCACGGATCATTAACCTAGCCACCAGTTGAAATTGACGTCCCCTGTGCGGGTATAATTTTGGATACCTTACACCTTTTTCCAGGTAAGTGGGACCTAGACCATGTATCGCAAACTCTCCGTAAATGTTTTCTCTTTAAATGGAACCCTTACACAAGTCTCTAGCTTTATTAGTTTCTGAGTTATACCAAAGTTTGTTTAAAGCATTTTGTCTGTTGAATTTCCATGTTAAAATTTTATCTTGCTAATAATTAAGTTTCTGTTCTTAAAAACATCTGCAATCATGTTTCTATATTATTTTCTAACCAATGTTATCCTTAAAATCAGTTTTAATGAGTCTGCAGGATGTTTTTTGCAGTTATTGAATTTATTGACTTACACAACACTAAGCCTTCTTCTCGAACAGCATTTGTTAATGTTTACTTTGGTTTCATTCGATTTCTATATTTTTCAAAGGTTTATTATGTGATTTGTACTGGAATGCCCATGTCTTTATAGCAACCATCCCAATTTAATAACTGTTTTTAATTATTATATTATGTATGCTTAATTATATGTATTTAAAAGAATACAGTTTGAACATCCATTCAACGCCGTTATTCAACCATCTCTATTTAGAGAACTTATAATGGAGGGTTGGACTTTTTGTAGATAAAGCACTTGATTAAATCATGGGAAAACTGGGCAGTATCCTCTCACTACGGTTTTAGGGGCCCCAAATTAAACATTCAATTTTTGTAAAGCTTTTATTTTAAATTTGCTTCGACATTGTATTGATTATAATCAATATTTTGAACTTTTAAAGTAGAATAAGATTATAAACTAAATAAATTTTTAAAAAATCTAAATTCAGTAAAACATCTCAATCACGGGCACCTCGGCAACGAATGGCGGAGAAATTCCGTAGTAGCCCCCTATTGAGAGGTTTTATTGTATTTAGATAAACATTTTTTTGTTTTTAATCTTATTCTACTATAGAAGTTCAAAATATTGATTATAATCAGTACAATGTCGATAAAAGATTTAAATTATCAGCTTTACGAAAATGGCATACCAATTTTGAGAGCCCATAAAATGAGGCTGTATGGGGGTGGAGGGACAGGACCATGGTCAAATATTTTTCCAGTATTCATTGTGGTCAAACATGGCTGCGTATCATGCTTGCAAAAAGAAACGGCTGCGATTCAGACGTTTGAAGTGTCTGAAATTCAGACGCAAGAAGTGTCTGAAAAAATTAAGACATTTTAAAATGTCTGAAAATTGAACACTCCATTTCAGTCACTTAAGTGTCTGAATTTCAGACATTTCAATTTAGAGTGTATATATGAAATTAAAATTTAAAAGGGATAATTATTTTTTAAAACAACTTAATAATAGCATTTTGTTGCATGTTGCATCCAACAGTACTATTACTTTCATGCACTTCATCCCTGTATGGGGAAAGCGCAAGCAGAACTTCTTATCAACAAAACAGGTAAGTAATATTCTTTCTCTTTATTTTACTAATAAATACAAGTGTCATTTCAAACATACTTCGTACTCGTTTTCTCCAACAGCATATTACATGCGCTTATGGCAGAAGAATAGGAATCGCAAACGTTGGGGTATTCCATACTTTGTAATGGAATAATTGTATAATCCTTTAATAATTTTAACAATAACATTGAATTTTCATAAAAATAGATAACAAATCAAAAAATATATGCAGACTAGTTTGATGCAAAGAGCAAATTACACAAAAGTAAATTTTGGTTGGATAAAAAATGATAGCGATATCAAAAGTCAATCCCCCTTCCCCCCTAGAGATATCTTCAGACATCAAGTGCCAGACCCCCCCTCCCCTAAATTGAAAACGTTATATATACATAGCCCAAATATGAACTTTTGATTGTTTTATACGCTGTTGAAAAAGGGAACGGCAATTTTATCTAGGAAGAATGTTCTAAAAAATGTGATATGACCTCTTCCGAGTTATTTACGAGACAAAATAAAGTTTTTTTACAATAAGAAATTTCACAAACCAACATATCACGAGATTTTAAATAGCATATATGAAATGAAAGTTTCTTTTTTCACCCATAATTTTCGGAAATGTCGCCGAGTAGTTTTTACTATAGTTTTATTACTTTTCTCAACCTGATATTAATACGAAAAATCAGTTTTTCTGATGCTATTAAATATGGAAAAACCATTTTTAGTTGCGAATCCGAATTTATATATGCAAGATTAACAATTTAATATTCCGTTCACACTTTTCGTTTAGCATTTTTGTCTGCTTAACATGCTTGTCAGTTTAATATGTTTGTCGATTTAACATGTTTGTCGGTTTAACATGTTAGTAAAACATGACAAAATTTACTTGATACTTAACAGCAGATTTTTATTTTTAGTATATATACTGGGTTGAAAAACTGATTAATACACTGTAAAAATTACTCGGAAATTTTTCTGACTATTACGAGCAGGAAAACAAATTCGTTTTAGTAATTCTTTTTTTAAATCTCGGAAATGCATTAGTTTCTGGAAATAAATTTCCGGAAATAAACTTCTATAAAGAAACGAATTTTTGAAATTGTGTATAATTCGGACGAGGTGTTATGATGTTTACGTAAATATAAAAATGTTTACTTTAAAATTGACAACATCAGAAAAGTCGATATTTCGTTTTGATACCGGGCTGAGAAACTGCTTGATACACTGTAAAGACTCCTCAGAAACGTTTCTGAAAATTACCGGCTGTAACAGAAACTTTTGTCTCTAAAAGGTTCCTTTAAAGATCATAAATGTTTTGGTTTCTGGTGGTAAAGTAACGGTTTACGAAATTGTAAGAAATCCGAAAGAGACTGTATTATATTTTCGTAAACTTCCTTGCTAGATTAGAAACATTACTACAGCGCCTAGCATAAATAGTGTGGAAATCAGTTATCCAAACAGTGTAAAAATTTGTATCCCTTAAATGTGTAATGATGCTGAAATCCAAAGAACCGATCGCAGGTACATCTGCGGTATATTTTCAAATTTCAATGTAAAAGTTGTATTATTATAATCTGCAAACGTCGCTGCGATCGACTCTTTGGATTACAGCATCGTTTGACAGTTAAGGGATCCAATATTTTAGCACTTTTAGGTAGCTTTCATTACAAAAAGTTACCCATTGCAGCCGTTCGGAGGAAAGCGATTTCAAAACATTTTGGTATATTTTCATCGATCATGACCCCCAGACCCCGAAACTACCCTCCGTTCAAAATTTATATATATATATATATATATATATATCCATATACATATATAACCATTAATTAAACATTACCGACCATCATCAAAAACTGCAATATTGTGAATGATTGACTACACGCCATAAACCAACAATATAGAACTGTATGAGTAAAATAAAGTACTGTATACCTAATTACAAGAATTAACATGGAAGAAAAAAAGAAGAATATGGATTCCGAAAAAATTGAAAAACTTATATATTGAATTACGTTTTCAAGAGTACAGAATTCAATGATATAAGCAAATCGGTTTTCTGTGGGAAAAAAGCTATAAGCTGAAAAAAAATTTTCCCCTGTACTCAAACAACCAATATAATCAAAATAATAGTTTCAAGATGAATACAG
This sequence comes from Maratus speciosus, assembly GCA_963932465.1. Classification (NCBI taxonomy): domain Eukaryota; kingdom Metazoa; phylum Arthropoda; class Arachnida; order Araneae; family Salticidae; genus Maratus; species Maratus speciosus. Next base: position 503,408,054 of record OZ010787.1, on the reverse strand, counting down.
AACATTATCAAATGGCATGAAATGAAAAAAAAAAACTACAACCCATTAAATATTTAATTTATAGCAATAGAAATCTTACAAAACATACCGTATTAATTCCCAGTAGATTTTCAAAATATATTCCCGCACGTGGAATCCAAAAAGCATAAGATTAAGGTGAATAAAACAGTTAAGTTAACGCAGAAATTAAAAGCTATGGAGTCAGTTAATCCATGTTGAAATATTGTGATAAATATAATTTATATAATATAAATAAAAAATAATTACATTATTTATAATACCTAAAAATAATTTTAAATTGTATAATAACAATTTTACAACATTGCCAGTAACCAGCGTTAATAACCACCTAGTGTAAAAAATTAAAATTATAACTTTAATAGAGGCTATTTAAAAATACAAAATTTATGGTGCTGCCATCTATTATTTTATTTAAAAAGCTATTATGATTATACAAATGGCACAATAAGTAGAACCTAATACATGCTAATGAATTAAAATGTATCAACTGCATTCCTACACACATCCTAATATAAACAATACCATACTGTATTTCACTATTCAGAATTTCTTTTTTTTAAATAAATTAAATGTTAATACAATATATTCTATTACCATACCATTAAATCTACACCGAGAAATTAAAAAACTTTTTAACTTGATAATACATAGAATATAGGCTATATGCTATAAAATAAAATAAATTATATTATAAAAATAAAATAGTCTTAATATTTAGCTTTACATATAAAAAATGAACAGGAAAGAAAAAAAATAAAAAAATAATAAATAAATAATTAAATAAATTATAAAATAAATAAATAAAAATGGATGTTTATATAAGATTGTCAGATACTAAAATTCCAAATAGCCTAAAGATCACATATATAGTGTGTGGATTATCCTAATATTAGTCATAAAAAAGCTAAAAAAAATATTATTGTGCCAATCAAACATATAAACCGATAATTAATCATGGAATACAATGTTGAAAATAAGACAATATTAAATAGTATAGCGGAATAATAATAATAAAAACTATTTACCCAATTTTAACTCCCTCACTGACAAGCGCGTGTTAACACGTTCACTAAGCTCCAGGTTTCACTGCATTACAAGCAATATTTAAAGTAATATAATTCTATTGATTTAATGTATTTTTAATACTTTGAACAATGATTAATACTTCCAAGGATTGCTTTCATATTCGTTAGCAAGGTTTTTTTTATAAAATGTTCAAAGAATCATTTTTTTTTAGCATTTAAAACAAAATGCAGAGAAAAAAAATTACAATTTTGCCCTTTTCCAAGACAGTCGGAGGGTAATACCTACAGTATAACATTAGTTAATGAAATAAACCAATATGCATAATAATCACTATATATATATATCTGACATTTGTCACACTGTAACTCTCGTATTTATGAACCGATTTGGATGTAATTCGGTGTGTACATAGTACATACCAATGTCTCGACCGAGTTCGTTGGCCTGCTTCAACCGCCATTTTGTTTCAAAATGGCGGCCATTTAAAATTTAAAAAAAAATTTGAAATTTGAAATGTGGTACCAACAAATTGAAAATGGAACAATATTTTTTTCTTATGTATTTGACCTTTATACAAAGATTCCGGAGCAGTTTTTGTTTCGTCTATATCTTAAAAAATGGCTGAGTTATAGCATTTTGAATTTCTAGCGTGTCTGACATTTTGAAACGTCCTGAATTTTGTCACGCGATAAAAGGCGTATTTATGAACCGATTTGGATGTAACTTCGTTTATACATAGTACATACCATTATCTCGACCGAGTTCGTTGGCCAGCTTCATCCGCCATCTTGTTTAAAAATGGCGGCCATTTAAATTTGTAAGAAAATTTAAATTTGAAATGTGGTGCCAAAAAATTGAAAATTGAAATAATATTTTTTTCTTATGTGTTTCACCTTGATAAAATGATTCGGGAGCAGTTTTTGTTTCGTCTATATCTTAAAAAATGGCTGCGTTATAGCATTTTGAATTTCTAGCGTGGCTGACATTTTGAAACGTCCTGATTTTTGTCACGTGATAACAGGCGTATTTATGAACCGATTAGGATGTACCTTGGTGTGTACAAAGTACATACAAATATCTCGACCGAGTTCTTTGGCCAGCTTCATCCGCCATCTTGTTTCAAAATGGCGGCCATTTAAAACAATTTTAAAAGATTTAAATTTAAAATGAGATACCAAAAAATTGGAAAATGAAAAAGATTTTTTTCGTATGTGTTTGACCTTAATACAAAGATTCCTGAACAGTTTTTGTTTCGTGTATATCTAAAAAAATGGCTGAGTTATAGCATTTTGAATTTCTATTGTGGCTGACATTTTAAAACGACCTGATTTTTGTCACGCGATAACAGGCGTATGTATGAACCGATTTGGATGTAACTTGGTCTGTACATAGTACATACCAATGTCTCGACCGAGTTCGTTGGCCAGCTTCATTCGCCATATTGTTTCAAAAGGGTTGCCATTTTTTAAAAAAATCAAATTTAAAATGAGGTATTAAAAAAATTGCAAAATGAAAAAGATTTTTTTTTATGTGTTTGGCCTTGATACAAAGATTCCGGAGCAGTTTTTGTTTCTGAAAATTTGTTCTTTTGTTTATATCTTAAAAAATGGTTGAATTATAGCACTTTGAATTTCTAGCATGGCTAACATTTTGAAACGATCTTGTATTTGTCACGCGATAACACAGGTATTCGCTTATTTCGATGTAAGAAGGCATGTGGATAGTATACATCAATATCTCGACCAAGTTCGCTGGGCAGCTTCACCAGCCATCTTGTTTCAAAATGGCGGCCATTAAATTAAAAAAAATTATATTTAAAGTGAGGTGCAAAAAAATTAGAAATTGAAAAAGGTTTCTTTCTTAAGTATTTGACCTTGATATAAGGATTCAGGAGCATTTTTTGTTTGTCTTTATCTTAAAAAATGGCTCAGATACAGCAGTTTCAATATTTCAAATGTGGGTCACATTCTGAAAAATCTGATTTTTTTCCTGCGACAACACTCGTATATATCAACCGATTCCGATGTGAGTGAGCATGTGCACAGCAATTACTAAGGTCTCGACCAAGTTCACTGGTTAGCCCCATCCACCATGCTGTCTTAAAATGGCAGGCACTTTAAGAAATCGCCGAATTTGGCAGCCAAATATAAGTTACTTTAAATAAAAGCAGCTTGGATAAAGCTGACTAATTTCGCGAAATTCTCCTTCATAATGATTTAGTATTGATAAAAATTAGTATTGAATCTCCTATATTCGGTTTTCACTAAATTGAGCTTCGTGTGTTTGAATAATATAAGTTGTCTCTTTTAAAATAAGGAATATGAAAGCTACCTCTTCCTCCCGGCACTGGCCGGAAGGACTTTTTTAAGTATTACTGGGATAGCAGATTTCCACACTGTATATTCCAGATGGTATAACATTACTTTTTTCTCGTGTACTTTCAAAAAATGTTCAAAAATCTAGAGTATTGCGATATAGAGGGTATTGCAATAAATGATTGTACAAATAGTACCTGGAATTTAATAAGTCTTTTTGTACAGAAATATACAAAATGTCTCTTCTTATCGTTGAGTAATAACTAATTTATAATTCATTAGTTTGATATGTATAATTACAATTCTTAAATTGTTTCAAAAGTTGTTCTTCGTTGTATGAAAAGCCATTCATATCAAAATAGTTATTAATTTTTTTATGTTACGAAATTTAAATTGTTATGCGGTCCCAGGGTACTACACTATGACGCAAAAGTTTAGACAATGAAGAAATTCTTACATACTTTGAAAAATATTTATTCAATTTTCAAATCACTGCTTGAAATTAATGTGCTGTACATATAAACAATATTTATAACAAAGAAAAGTGGAATTGTGCATATTGCAATAAATTAAATGGTAACAAAAATAAACTGCTGTCTCAAAAGTTTAGACACAAATTAAATAAAATCGAAATAAACAATTTTTAAAACCTGGTTGCGCATCCATGCTTATGTATTACGTCATATACACGAGATTGCATGGAAGAAACTAAATCTTGCATAGTTTGTGGATCGATATCGTACCATGCATTCTAAATAGATGTCTTAAGTTCCTTTTCAGAAGAGTATTGTCTAGCGTTGCTATAAACTTTGCGACACATGATGCTCCAAAGGTTTTCTATAGGGTTAAGATCTGGGCTACATGCTGGCCAGTCGAGAACTCTTATATTATGGGAATTAAACCAAGATTTTGAATGTTTTGCAGTGTGAATTGAAGCATTGTCTTGCTGAAATTCCCACTGAGGACCCCCAGAAGCTCAGCAAATGCCAGTAGGTTTTCTTCTAATGTCTGTGTATAATGCTGTGAAGTTTGACGACCACTGGTGAAGGTCAGAGATACTTGTAAATTATAGCAAAAGGCTGCCCAAACCATCACTGAGCCCCCTCCTTGTCTGCGACTAAAAAAACGTCGAGGTTCCTTCCGCAAGTCATGCCAATACGATAAACAACCATCTGGACCATCCAGATTCCACTTTTTTTCATCGCTAAATATGACTGACTGCCATTTCTCTCCATATGACATATGCTTTCGAGCCCACATAAGTCTTTGTAACTTATGATGTGGTTTCAGAGCTGGTTTCTTCTGCATTTTGCTATAAACGATTGTTCCTTTTTCCAAAATTCGTCTACGAATCGTATCCTTTGATACAGAGAGTCCCGATGAGCTTTGAACTCCACGTACGCTCATTTGTTGAGTACTCGCTAGTCTTTGTATCAGGCAATCCTCTCGTACATTTTTCACACGTGGCCTCCCAGACCGACATTTTGATTTATATTCGGAACCACTCGATAAAATTCGATAAATAGATTTTTTTGACCTATTAATAATAGCAGAAATTTCAGAAACGCTCTTGACTTCACCTTTCAACTGCCAAATCCTTGAAACCTCATTCACTTGAATTTCTTTAGCTCTCGGCATGTCGACTATGAAGCGCAATCGTTTGCAGAACTTAAGTACTCCAAATTTGTGACATCATCAATTCTAAATTTGCATATGCCAGCGAATATTCAAAGAAATTTAGAATAGTGTCTAAACTTTTGCGACAAGCACATTTGAATTTTTATGAAAAAAAATTAGTATTATAGCAAATAAAACGACTGTCTTTTGTACATAGCATTTTAAATCAGTTTTTTAATATATTTACAGGTTTTTGTAATTCTGACGTCATAATTCTACATTTTAAAGCTGAATGACGTCATTGTCTAAACTTTTGCGTCATAGTGTACAAATTACGTTTACAAAAACTGCCTCATACTTTAAATAGAGAAAAAGCAGAAATCCCATTTACATGCGACCAAAATTTTTCATGTTTTTATACTTCGATTTTTATGACATTTCAGCTTTTCCTGGGCATAAAAACGCTTTTTTTTTCGTATTTAGTGCCAGAAAACGCTCATAACTGCTCAAAAACTACCGATGCGACTTCAATGCATATATATACGAGTATATATTTATATATACCCTAAAATATTTTTTGTTGGACAAATTGCTTAACTATTGCATTTTGTTTCTTGCCGAACTATCGATTTATAGTTTAGCTACAGGGTGTCCCGAAAAGGACCACCTATTTTTAAAAATGAATAATTAACAAACGAATAGGGTTATTAAAAAAGTTCTTGCAGGAAACGAATATGTGAAGTCTGGAATTTTGATTAGAATGCTTTATTATAATAGTTCAAAATATGACCGACAGATGGCGCTACAGCACATTTTGATGGCTATATGAACGAAAGGATCATGCGTGAAGACCAGTCAGAAGTAGACATGGTCAATGAAAGTTCAGTAGTAACCATTTCAAGGGAAACAGTAATTGTCGTTGCGTAAATTTTTCAAAATGGTGTATTCGTTGGCGATATAGCCACCAAAATGCGGTATAGCGCCATCTGTCGGTCATATTTTGAACTATTATGATAAAAATTTCTAAACAAAATTCCAGACCTCACACATCCGTTTCCTGCAAGAATTTTTTTAATAACTCTATTCGTTTGTTAATTATTCATTTTTAAAAATAGGTGGTCCTTTTTGGGTCACCCTGTACACTGTAGCAAAAACAATTGCTTCTCAATATACCAAAATGTACTGAAATCACGATCGAAAATATACAATAATCTCTTCCGAGTCACCCAAAATTTCGAAAAGCGTTCCTTTATCTTTAGAAACCTCAACAGACAATTTATTTTCGCAATTTAATGAAGAGTTTATGAAAATACATCCTTATTAGCTGGCGGTAATTTTCGGATTCCTTTTCGAGTATCGTTTTCGAAACATTGCATTAATCAATTCTCTGTACCCGGTTTTTTAGATACTATCCATTCTCAAGGGAAATATATAGTTCAGCAAACATGAAAAATTAACAGCATTAACATAACCATTAACATAACCATTAACATTAACACTAACATTTTACTGCATTACATTGTTATTTTTGTGTCATTATTTTGTTACAATTGTATATATAAACTCAGTTATGCAGTTGAAAATTTTTACTTGAGAATGGATAGCATCTGAAAAACCAATTTTCTGGGTAGAGAGAACTGGTAAATGCGCTGTAAAAACTAATCGGAAACGTTTCCGATAATTACTGGCAGTTAATAGAGATTTATTTTTATAAATTATTCGTTAAATTTCGAAAATAAATTGTTTTCTGATGTTTCTAAAGCTAAACAACTTTTTCAGAATCTTGTGTGACTCGGAAGAGATTATTGTATATTTTCGTTCGTGATTATTGTACATTTTATTAGGTTAAATATTTGTCTTTTTTACAATGTATTTTAAAACCATTTAAAAAATAGTGAAATCGCTTCAGTTGTTTCCATCAAAAGGGTACTTCAATATCAGCAGTTTTCCATATGTTTTCGAAAGTGTTGTTGGGACATTAAATAAAATATGGACAAAACGTTCTGCACATGACACTTAGCTAAATACTTATATCTGAGTTAAACGTGCCAGATTACACGAAATCTTCTCTTTGCAGTTGAAGCAGTTTCAGTGAACTCTGATAATGATGAGATAATCTTAAATATTGATTTTGACGTAAGTGCCAATAACAAAATAGAGCTATCCACAAATGCAGCTGACAGTTTTGTAGAAATTCTACAAATCTACAAATTCTGAAAGGTTTCGATCGAAGTGAGATGGATTCTCTCCTGCCTCTAACATCTAAGTCTGATTCCCTTTGCCCTTTGAAATTACACACTTCTGACATTATTGCAGTGGAAGCGTAGAGCAAATGTACATCACCAGAGAATATTTGACCATTTCCATTGGCGTGAAATAAAACAAAATGATGAAAATCAAAATAGAAGAAAAAAAGAAAAGAGTCCCATTTGCTGTAGCTTCAGTAAAGTGGCAAAAATTTGTTGAGACTCAACGAGCTCAAAAGAAATTTAAAGTTAACAAGAAGAGAAACAAAATGGAAGAGCATTTAAGAAGGAAAAGAAGTTTGAAGAACTTAAGAGAAAAAAATGAAGTAAAGACAAAAAAATGAAGTAAAGAGAAAAAAAATAATATCAAGAAACATCATCTGATGGCACAATGGTATCGTTGCATGACTCTGATAGCAGTTTGACCCAGAAGATTTTAACAAAAGTGACAGTACAGAGTCCAACTCTGGTGACAGTACTTTAAGACCCATACAAGAAATACCAATTAATAAATCATAGGTGATTGTTTAATAGGAAAAAGAATTCATTCCTGGACTAGTAATGAATAAAAGAAGTGGTAAATACGAAGAAAGCACCATGACGATGCGTGGGCTGGAATTGGAAGTGGCCTGCATTAGAGGTAAGATCTGGTATTTTAAGGATAATATAAAAGGCATAATAAAAACACCTGAAATTATTTCTGCAACATCCTCCCGTTCATCTGGAGTTTACCTTGTTCCTGAAATAGAGAAGTATAAGGCCAAAGGTCTCAGAAAATAGAGGGTTTTTTAAATAAATCTGTAATTTATAATTAATTTCAAGAATTAAAAGTGATGATTTTTCAAGTTAATTATCATTCTAGGTTCTTCAAACGTAGAATGATGATACCGTAATTCAGTTATGACATGCTATACGTTATTTGTACAAGTTGTAAAATAAATAACACAGTATGAAACTTAAGTATTTTGAAATTGCAGTCTCTTCATTCACTGGAAAATTTCGCGTTCATTCACTGGTATGAACTATCCATTTACTTGGTTTTTGTGTAGCTTTTGATTAAGACTCTCCTAACATCCCAAATAAGTAAAATATAAACTTCCTTTTACTATTTTTTAATCATTTGTATACCAACACATGTATCTGCACTGTTAGGCATCAAAAGGCACTGTTTATTAAAATGCTATCAATCATTTTTTAAAAAAATATCCATATGTGTTCATTTACTTGTCGGACTACCTTACATAATTACCCTACATGATTCGCAATACTTTTATATGATGGAAATTCTGAATAATCTTGCATAGACTGAAAAAACTTAAATTATCTTATTGCAATTAAGCTAATTTTACAAACATTAATACGTTCGGTAGCTTAAATTCCGAAACTGATTAAAGCATGATGCTGCAAAGTTATTTCCTGGTTTGGAGATCTCCATTTTTTTACACAATTAAATCTGATATTTTAATTTTGTTTTGAGCTTTTACTCATTATAATAAACATTTTCTACTTTTACATTAGAATAAGATCAAAAAAGAAAATATGCGGCAAAACTATGGGGAATCTCGTATCATTTAGGTACAATGACCTTACAGGAAGAAAAACTTTTACACTATTATTTTTAACTTAATCATACTTATTGGTAAAATTGTCATAGGAAAATATGCACTAGCAAGCACTTGAACCCAGATCTTTTGATTTACATTGTCAACGCTCTACCGTTTGAGCTCTCTTGGCTGATAACCGACGGGCTTATTTCGCTCAGATATGCGGTCATCAGGCAGGTACTTTAAATGCAGTTCCATTACCTGCTGTTTATTCTGTCGAGCTGTCTACATGGCAGTCCAGATGTTATTGCCAATAAGGTTTCTGAGCAAAATATGCCAAGAGCATTGACAATGTAAGCCAAAGGTTCTGGGTTCGAATCCCGTCTTGAACATTTTTTTTTTTTTTTTGCTCGGTTTAGAAAAGCTTTAAGTTATTTTCAAATACATTTTTTCGTAAATCATGGTCACATTCAATTATTTTAACATTTTAATAACAGAAGTATTTCGTGCCTGAAATGGTTAAATATAATGCCAGTTGCTTAAGATATTCTTGAAAAAAAATATTTGAACGTATTTAAAAAAAAAAATGAACAAAAATTATTTTCCGGCAACTTAAACAACAACATAAAAAAATTTCAGAATTTATTGAACAACAATACCTCTATCATTTCGATTTTCAAAATAACAAGATCCTGTTGCTCTTCAGATTTATCAGTTTAATTATCGAAAATCTTTATATATTGCCTAGAAAGTTACGAAGAAAAGAAATATTTGATATATAATAAATGTTTATTACAGAAAGATACCTTTAACCTCGCTGTGGATTCCGGACACTCCAACTCGGTATAAAAATGCTGTATCGTAACTTCTTATACCTTTCTTTGGATAAAAGTTCATAAGTTTGCGTCAAAGTATAAGATTTCTATCCAAGAATAAAAGATGGCTCATATTTTTTTTTTTTTTTATGAGAAAATTATGATACTTATTTGACTGTTGTTCCTGGATGTCATCAAAATTAACTTCATAAATGACATACTTCATTAATTGCTAAAAGGTGTTAAATAAAACAGCAAAAACAAGTTTTATAATACAAACTGTCTACATGTTACGGCTCCATTAAAACCAGTTTCAAGACAAATTGCAGCACGTAAAAGTTTGCGAAAAAAGTGTAATAAATGTGCACGGATGCTGAACGTATTTAGAGCATCTTATTATGCATAAAAGTGCAAACCGTATTGTGTGTATGCTGCCATCTATGGAGTTTCAGAAAAGCGTCTTTATTTGTCGATACGGGAGAAGAATCACTTTTTATTTCTCCAAGGTAAGATGGAACTCACGAACTGAGGATAAGAAGTCCAGAGCGCTACCAGTTTTGCCAATGGGATCATACTTGGGTTTAATTTTAAATTCTTGTGATGTAATAAAGTTGATTTGACCGTGTGCAGATATTTGTAGAGTGAAGATGGTAATTTATCGGCTCTGTTATATTGCCTCCTAGTTTTAATTAATGAGGTTAATTTATTACTAGTTTTTTATGAATAAAGAATAATTTAACATGACTAGATTAATATAATGTAATAGAAAAATATCCTTTGCCTAACGAATAATTAGAATGTGATTTGATTAATTTGTTGCTGGGTTTTGGAGAAATTTTATCAATTTGAGATATTTGTTAGGGTTATAACACTTTATTATTTATTGAGGGAGGAAATAATAGGAATTATATTTTTTTCAATTCCGAATTTTATGGATATATTTTTTAAATGAAAAAGCGCTGTCTGGATTTTTAACTTTAACTGATTAATTTTTTTTTTGCCACTTTTAAAAAACACAGTAAAAAATTAATTTTTGAAAAAGTAATTTTTGAGTAACTTAAAATAATTAAACACTAAGTTAAAGTACAAATAAAATAAGTACAAATAAATACAAATAAGTACAAATAAGTACATTGTGATGTATATATATATATATATATATATATCTTTTAACCAAATCGACTAAAACTGATATTAATTTTTGTTTCAACACAAAAATAACCCTTTCGGGTCTGGTGTACTATTAATAGTATATGTGTTTACATCGAGGAATATTATGTCTTAACAATTACTTTCGTTACTATCTACATATAGTAATGATAGTATGTGTCTATACTTTTCTTATCCTGACTTAATTTATGTGTTGTCATTTAGTAATAATAATAATAATAAAAGTTTGCTTAATTCTCTTTGCCCCATTGGCGATTCCTTTATTTTAAACCTATATTTCACTGTTTAAATGTAAAATACAGGTTACATTTTTTGAACAGATCATGTGCAATAAAACGCAATAAATATCAGAAATTTGTATTATCTGTTAAATACTGCTGTAATGCGATATTTTCCAAACGTCTCCAAAAATTCTTCCTTACCCCATTTTCGTATGAACATGAATTGAATAGTACGTAAAATAATTACATTCGTTAGATATTGTTTAAACTACAGTAAATCGATTTGGATAACTAAGATTAACGTTATGAACATAAAAGTAATTTTCTTCTCAAAATTGAAAAAAAAAATCTGACCCGAAGGGGTTAAAATCTGTCTTTTCGTTAACAGATATCAGATTAGCACCAAAGTATCGACGGTTAATTTTTTGTAATCAAGACCGTAGGCCGAATGGCGTATATGAACAAGTATGATTTTGCGCAAAAGTGTTTCTCAAATGTTTTAATAGTATTCGCATTCACTTGAATCTATTCATTAAGGTTTTCGTTAAGGGTTTTTTGTGTTGATTATGTTTTACAGTGTATGCACAGTCGTGGGAAAAAAAGTAAACACCCCCTACTAACTCCTCAACAAATTATCGTAGATGAAGGTTTCTAGTACCTAACGATTGGAAATAAAGGCTACTTTTAAATGACGTATATAAAATTTGTTTAAGGGGCCATCTACATATTAAAACGAATCCAAACTTCATATTTTTCAATGGCAATACCCAATTTTAATGAGATATTTGAAATCTTTGGTTCAAACTATGCCCAGACACCAAATTTCAAGTCATTTGAATGATACGTTTTTGAATTAAAAACATTCAAAAATTAGTTCTTCTAATATTAAATTACATTTTCATATTTTTATTTATAGCTTCTGAAATTATTATCCTAATGTTCTAATTTTTTGTGTAGCAATAATACTAATATACCCAAACATAAATACGTTGAATTTGCAATTTTTATAATTTTCTGATATGAATTATGAATTATGAAATTAATATTAAAAAAATTATGAATTGCAACCTACAATTTTTTTGATGTATTCAGATTTATTAAATCCCGCTTTATGGAAATCCAAAATTTCACATTTTTCTACCAAGTAGTTTTCAAATTATGCTTAAAAAACAGCAAAATGATGTTTTAAGGGGCCGTCTATGATGGAAGTGAGTAGACATTTTGAAATTTCTTATGCTGTACTGTAATCTAATAGGCTTCATTGACTCCTTGAGTGGCGCTTAAGGTGCCTTGATCAAGAAAGGAGCTCTGTCGGTTAACAGTGGAGTACGGAACTTCAATTTGGATACAGCCCTTAAAATAAGCTCGTTTTAAAATAATTAATTTCTCAGAAACTTATGGTACTAATTGCGTAAAAATTTGTTTTTAGACTACATGAAGGGTGTAGAGTTATTTATGCTGTCAGAATAGTGTACTGCTATTAAAAAAAACAAAGTTATGGTTCGTTTTAGTATGTAGATGCCCCCCTAAGCAAATTTTATATACATCACTTAAAAGTAGACTTTATTTCCAATCTTTCGGTACCATTAGCTTTCTTTTTCGATAATTTGTTGAGGAGTTATTAGAGGGTGTTTACTTTTTTTTTCCACGACTGTAAATAGACACACGGACAGACAGAATTTTTTTAACGTGATTTTCGGCATTTCTGAGTCCTAAAATGTGTTATCCGTCGAAAATCTGCAGTCGAAAAAATCGATTATAATACTTTCTTCTGTTATAGATAGATGAAAGTAATAACTCATAAAACATTTAATAAAAATAGCAACTGTTTGTAGCCGTCCAAATTTGGACAACACATTTGTGGCGGCGACGGAAATGCTTGAATATCGCAGGAAGAAGGATATTGTTGCTAATATGACTAAGTCAAGAATCATTGGCTTTTCAAATAACGTAATAACTTTTGAGCAACCCTAAATAACAGTTAGAATTGACAATTTTATTATATTCTTTCAAATCATGAAGTGTTTCCTGAGGATTTTGTAAAGTATTCCATCAATTTTAGCATATTTCCAGAACGATGTAAGCATATATACACTTGTGAAAAGTGGAAAACATCCTATGCATGTTATTCGCCAAGTTGTCTCCGTAAAAAAGAACGAAATACCTATTCGACTGAAAATTACATTTTCATTGAATTTATGTTATGAAAATAAGCTCAGGGGTAATCTTCATGCTGAAATTGTACCAAAATTTGAACTTGCAATATGAAACCCTAATTTTGCGTCATATTTGACTGTTTAGTAAATTTTATCGTAGGTTTTAAATGGGTTCGGTTAAGTAGTTTCAAATTATGAAGATTTAATGTTATGTAATGTTTGTAATTCCAAATGTAGTATTCTTTTTTAATCTTTACAAAACAGATTTGTAATGCAGATCGTTTTTTAAACATAACTCAATAACTACTAGGCAGGATGAGCTGTAATTTTGGATTCGCGAATTTAAAGTTTCTAAATATCGAGTTATGTTAAAATATGTATAAGTCGCAATCCATATTTTTTTTCAAAAACGTATTCGGTGTTTAAGTAGATTTTACTTTAGGCATGAAAAGGGAAGTCATTCGGTTAAGTAGATAAAAATTATGAAAGTTGACATTGTCGCTAATATAATATGACTATGTCAAGAATCATTGAGTTTTAAAAAACCTAATAATTTTTTAGCAACTCTAAATAAAAGTTCGAATTGGAAATTTTTTTATATAGATTTTGTAAAGTATTCCGTCAATTTTAGCATATTTCCAGAACGATTCAAGCATATATGCACTTGTGAAAAGAGGAAAATTTACTTTCCATACTTTTGTCTCACCAGCATTTTCTCATAAAATTCTATTGATGAAATTTTCCTTACTCATCACGATTTCTCTGAATAACAAAGTTTTTGAAAAGAAATTTCATTTTAGCATCCAATGACTTATTCTATGTTTCTTTATCAATGCAGGTTAAAAGGATAAAATTGCTGAACTAAGTGACTAGAACGCAAGTTTAAAGTACTATGACTTGAGCGACACTTGCTTGATAGAAATTTCCTGAAATTTGATTTCAAGGAATATTGAAGAAGAAAGAAAAATCTCCACACGGCTGAAACACTTAAACGAATTAGGCTACAAAATGTATCATTTTTACATTGATATTTTTATCTTAATTTTCATTTTGCCAGAAAACATAGAGATTAAAATGGTAGTGTGTAAAACATTATGCTTACATGTATTTCCTACAAGTATTGCGAATATTAAAATTTTATCGCATTGTTTTCGAAAAATGCACGATAAAAAATATATTTTAAGCTACGGCTATAAAAGAAGGAAAAGAGGAAAAATATTTTTTTTTAAACAATACTTCAAAATATTCTGTCAAAACTTTCAGTTTTATCTTTTGTTGACATAAGTAGAAAACAAAATAAGGTATCATCGGCTGAAAAAAGAAAACATTCTACGCATTTGAATCACCAAGTTGTCGCAGAAAAAAGAAAAAAAAGAAAAAAAAAACGGAAATATCTATTCGACTAAAAATTACATTTTCTTTCAATTTATGTTTGAAAATAAGCTCAGGGGTTGTCTTCTTACTGAAATTGTACCAAATTCCGGAATTTGCAATCCGAACACCTAATTTTGACGTCATATTCGACTTTTCTGTAAATTTTAACTGTAGTATCAACCGGGAAATAATTCGGTCAAGTAGTTTCAAATTATAAAGATTAATTTTTGATAGTGTTGTAATGTTTGTAACTCAAGTACTACTAGACAACATGAGATGTAATTTTGGATTCGCGAATTTAAGGCTTCTAAATATCGATATGTGTTAAAATATGTAAAGGTTACGATCCATATTTTTTTTTCAAAAAAGTATTCGGCGTTTTAGTAAATTTTACCTGAGGTAGGAAAAGTGAAGTCATTCGGTCAAGTAGATATCAATTATGAAGGTTGACATTGTCACTAATATAATATGACTAAGTCAACAATCGTTGACTTTTAAAATAACATAATAACTTTTGAGCAACCCTAAATAACAGTTCGAATTGGCAATTTTATTATATTCTTTCAAATCATGAAGTGTTTCATGAAGATTTTGTAAACTATTCCGTCAATTTTAGCATATTTCCAGAAAGATTCAAGCATATATACACTTGTGAAAAGTGGAAAATTTACTTTCCACACTTTTGTCTCAACAGCATTTTCTCATGAAATTCTATTGATGAAATTTTCCTTACTCATCACGATTTCTCTGAATAACAAAGTTTTTGAAAAGAAATTTCATTTTAGCAGCCAATGACTTATTCTATATTTCTTTATCAATGCAGGTTAAAAGGATAAAGTTGCTGAACTAAGTGACTAGAACGCAAGTTTAAAGTACTAAGACTTGAGCGACACTTGGAAGTTGCTTGATAGAGATTTCCTGAAATTTGATTTCGAGGAATATTGAAGAGAAAAGAAAAATCTCCACACTGTTAAAACACTTAAAAAAATTTGGCTACAAAATGTATCATTTTTACATTGATCTTTGCATTTTATCAGAAACACTGAGATTAAAATGGTACTGTGTAAAAGATTGTGCTTACAAGTATAGTTGTCTTCCCACAAATATTGCGAATATTACAATTTTATAAAACTGTTTTCGAAAAAGGCACGATAAAAAAACTATTTTAAGCTACGCATATAAAAGAAGAAAATGGGAAAATATCAATATTAAACGGGAAAAATAATTTTTTTTTTTTTTTTTTTTTTTTTTTTTTTTAACAATACTTCAAAACATCCAGTCAAAACTTTCAGTTTTATCTTCTGTTTACATAAGTAGAAAACAAAATATGGTAAAATCAGCTATAAAAAGAAAAAATATCACACATTGTAATCACCATGTTGTCCCATAAAAAACGGAAATACCTATTCACTAAAAATTACGTTTTCTTTCAATTTATGTTATAAAAAAAAGCTGTAGGGTTGTCCCCATACTGAAATTGTACCAAAATCTGGAATTTGCAATATTTAGCGTTGCTTCACATTTGGCTGTTCTGTAAATTTTATCTGAGGTTTCAAACGGGATGTGGTTCGTTCAAGTAGTTTCAAATTATAAAGATTTAATGTTTTTTGTTTAAGGTTCTATAATGCTTCTAACTCCAAATGTTAAATTCATTTTTAATCTTTACAGAGCAGATTGTAATGCGGGTCGTTTTTTAAACATAACTCAAGAACTAGTCGATAGAATGAGTTGTAATTTTGGATTCGCAAATGTAAAGCTTCTAAATATCGAGTTCAAATATGTATAGGTTAAAATCCATAATTTTTTTCAAAAACGTATTCGGCGTTTCAGTAAATTTTACCAGAGGCATCAAAAGCGAAGCCATTCGGTCAAGTAGATAGGAATTATGAAGGTTTACATTGTCGCTAATATAATATGACTAAATCAAGAATAGTTGACTTTTAAAATAACCTAATAACTTTTGAGCAGCCCTAAATAACAGTTCGAATTGGCAATTTTATTATATTCTTTCAAATCATGAAGTGTTTCATGAAGATTTTGTAAAGTATTCCGTCAATTTTAGCATATTTCCAGAACGATTCAAGCATACATACACTTGTGAAAAGTGGAAAATTTACTTTCCAGACTTTTGTCTCAACAGCATTTTCTCATAAAATTCTATTGATGAAATTTTCATTACTCATCACGATTTCTCTGAATAACAAAGTTTTTGAAAAGAAATTTCATTTTAGCAGCCAATGACTTATTCTATATTTCTTTATCAATGCAGGTTAAAAGGATAAAGTTGCTGAACTAAGTGACTAGAACGCAAGTTTAAAGTACTAAGACTTGAGCGACACTTGCAAGTTGCTTGATAGAGATTTCCTGGAATTTGATTTCGAGGAATATTGGCGAGAAAAGAAAAAAATCTCCACACTGTTAAACACTTAAAGGAATTAGGCTACAAAATGTATCATTTTTACATTGATCTTTGTATTTTATCAGACCTTATTAACCTTTTTATCTTAATTTGCATTTTACCGAGAAACATTGAGATTAAAATGGTACTGTGTAAAATATTTTGCTTACAAGTATTTCCTAAAATATTGCGAATATTACAATTTTACCACGCTGTTTTCGAAAAATGCACGATAAAAAATCTAGTTTAAGCTACGCATATAAAAGAAGAAAAAGGGAAAATATCAATATTAAAGAGGAAAAATATTTTTTTAAACAATGCTTCAAGACATTCAGTCAAAACTTTCAGTTTTATCTTTTGTTGACATAAGTAGAAAACAAAATTAGGTACAATCGGCTAAAAAGAGAAAAAATCTCGCACATTGTAATCACCAAGTTGTCCCATAAAAAACGGAAATACCTATTCGACTAAAAAATACGTTTTATTTCAATTTATGTTATAAAAATAAGTTCTAGGTTTGTCTCCATACTGAAATTGTACCAAAATCTGGAATTTGCAATATTTAGCGTTACTTCACATTTGGCTGTTCTGTAAATTTTATCTGAGCTTTGAAACGGGATGTGGCTCGTTTAAGTAGTTTCGAATTATAAATATTTAATGTTTTTTCTTTAATGTTTTATAATGCTTTTAACTCCAAATGTTAAATTAATTTTTAATCTTTACAAAGCAGATTGTAATGCGGGTCGTTTTTTAAACATAACTCAAGAACTAGATTACAGAATGAGTTGTAGTTTTGGATTCGCAAATTTAAAGCTTCTTAATATCGATTTATGTTAAAATATTTATAGGTTTTTAATTTAGGTTATAGGCTATAGGTTAAACAATTTATAGGTACAATTCATAATTCTTCCAAAAATGTATTTGGCGTTCCGGTAAATGTTACCTGATGTATCAAAACGGAAATATTTCGGTCAAGTAGTTAGGAATTACGAAGTTTTAATGTATTTTGGCTTACTAATACAACTCCTAATGTTAAATTCATTTGTAATCATTGAAAACACGTTACAAGGCGAGTTTTTAATAATAACTCAAAAACGACTTGACAGAATGAGCTGTAATTTAGCATTCGCAAAATTAAAGCTTATGAATACCGTGTTTATGTTTAAATAAACGGTCAAGTGCGAGCATTACTCGCGCACAGAGGGTTCCGTGGAATAAATATATGCATTTGTAAATGTATTATAAAAAAAAAAAAAGTTGCTAAAAGAATACTAAGACTTTTTAAAAAACAATATAACGTAGGGTTGGGTATAACTGTATATATTAGAAAAGTGTAATCGGGTATACCATGAAAGTTCAAAGAGATATACGGAACAATATCAAATATGGCTATTCGTATAATTCTTTTTTTAATATTATCCTAATCTGTTTATGATGAACTTAATTCGGTACTGACAATAAAGGCAGTGCATAGTTAAACTTCATTTGGCATTTCATGAAACTAAATTCAGCGTAGTAATAACCTTTATTTCTGCAGTGTATCCAAAACAAAATCTTTGTTCAAAGTTTAAATTTGGCATTGTGCTAAGCGCGCTTCGAATTGAGGTCTCAAAGTTGTAACGCCGCCTTGGTCAGTGCCGCGTTTTTCCAGATAGGTGTTTAATTAACTTTTAAAGTCACTCGAGGCGTATTGAGAGATACAATCAATGCAAATTATCGCGAATCTCACAGTATTTATGCGATTCATTCTAATTAAATACTTGGAGGGCGATGCCCTTAAAAAACGGACACCTAATTTTAATTCCAAAACAGACAAATGGCACCAAGAACATTTAATTAAAATTTTCCTTTTATCATGTACGTGAAAATAAGCAAGTTCGCATTTTCTAATAAATTCTTTTATAAATTCTGGTGTCAGTTCATTATTTCATAAGTTTATAAATAGAATTACTCCGTGCCGGAAAAGATTAAGTGGTCGCAGGACTCTTCAAAATTTAAGAAATTTTAATTTTTTTAGATGTTAAACTCCTACCTTTTCTGAATATTTTGATATAATTGTTTCCTTGAAATTCCCATTAGAACAGAAGTTTTGGCTTTTAGAATTATACCCGCTCAATAGCTGAAGCGGCGTTTCCGAAACTTTAAAGTCATTATTTTCCAAATGGCGTTTTTGGGTATAACGCGCAGGATACTTCAAAAACTTCTGAATATTTTTTCATGAAATTTTCGAAACATATATTCCATGTTATTCTGTATAAACTGAACCTAAAATTTTCTTTTTATTGTTCAAAAAAATATTTTTTTAGGTGATTTTACTGTTGAACTTTTCAAAATTTTGTACTACCTAAATGCAGCATTGCATTAAAAATATAAAAATGCTTTAAATACAAATTTATTTAAGTTCAGGGAAATTATTACAATCTGAAGTATAAGTAAGTACCAAAATTTTCATTCTAGTTGCAATATTTATTTTGTAATCTTGCGCGTAAGCTGTTATGCTAATTTTTTGTTCGACAAATGTCTAACAGTTTCGAGCCCCCTATAAATACTAATTCTGTATCTTGCAATTTTTTAAATACATGAAACGAAAGAACATACTTATATCTTTCATTCCAATTAAAATTGTGTTTTAAAATCATATACATTTTAAGACATTAAATGTTGAAAATGGTCTTTTTTTCATTTTTTCCACTTTTTAGAGTCCCGAGACCCCTTAAATTAGTATGTTTTTAACAATTTGACGTTTATTGCTTTTATACTGTTACTGGAAATTACATTGCACATATATATCATTAAAAGTCGTTAACTAGGCATAGAGTACGCCACCCTGTCCTTGTGTCTGTCCAAACTGACCGTATGTTTAAGGGTTAATATCTCAGCTAATTACCGGTGATTTGTTTCGAAATTCATTATCAACAATGCTTTTATTCTTCTGCAACGATAGGTATATTCAGCGATGCTCAACAATTTTTCTGAATGCCCGTAAATCGAAATTTGTTTATAACAGAAAAATGCTAATTACTCAAAAACTATGTGACCTAGGGTAATCGCTATAATTTTCCGGCAAGGTTTATATTAACGTGTACTACCTCTAATTTTTTCATAATTTTAGTTTCAGTAGATTCGGAATTAGATGGGGGGAACATATTTTTGCGCTACGTTTTCAACAATATCTTTGAAAATATAATACCTAAAATTAAAAGGAATGTATTTTTGAGTTCAGCGTTACAAAAACTTTCACAGGATACCCCACATGATATACAAATAAAAGATTTTTTTTTCAAGTAGCATAATTATCCCCTCTACTTTTTTACTAAATATATTTATGAATGTTTATTAATCTGAAAATATGTGAATCAATGGTCTTTATTACTTCCCCGAATTTGAACTTTCCACGTTCCATAGTTTACGATTACAATGGCTGTGACAGACAGACAGACAGACGGACAGACACAGGAGTGATCTTATAATGGTTCCGCTTTTACTTTTTAAGTACGGAACCCTAAAAATCACAGTTTACAATTCGCAATTATTTTGCAAAAATATATTTTGAAAAAATATTTTTTCTAAATTTTTTGAAAAAAGTAAATGATGTAAGCTATAAATTTTTGTAACACAAATCGATATCTAGAAGTTTCAAATGTGTTATTTTAAAATTAAGACTCTTTCTGCCAAGTGGTGGTTATTTTTAAAACACTATCCGCAATACAGCCTGTTTTGCAAACCAAGAAATTTGGTTAACATTAGGAGTTCCAAACTTTAAAACTTCATAATTCCTAAACTACTAGACCAAATGGCTTCACGTTAACTATCTCAAGGTAAAATTTAAGAAATAGTTAAAATATTATGTCAAAATTGAGCATTCCTATTGAAAATACTAGCGTCTGGTACGATTTCAGTGTGAAGATGATACCAACCCCAACCCTTAAGCTTATCTTTTAACATAACTTCAAAAGGGACATAATTTGCAGTCGAATGGCTATTTACGTTATGTGGCTATTTTTGTAGCTATTTTTGTTTTGTTTTTGTTTTGGGTTAATTTGGAGGTTAAAATTTTGGAGTGTTCTCTTTTTCTTTTCACTGACTGTACCTTCCTAACATGTTTGATTTTATTCATACATCTTTTTGGCCTACTGTAAGTGTAAAAGAATAAAATTATGGTCTCAAAGAAAAACTTCCAGAGTTCTACAATTACTAATAAAAACTTTTTAGAGAATTTTAGGCATAAAATAAACTAATTTTACTTAAACGATAATTTCGTGTACATTTTCTTGTTGATTTCTACGATTTACTTACATGCGTTTGAATGATAAATGAGACGGTCACTTGAGAAAATTGAAAACTAAAATTTCTTTATATTTCGAAAAAAAAAAAGATTATTGGAATGAGCTGTAAGCTTACACTCTAATATTTTTGATGATGCTCATTCTTTTTATGCACCAGTTGTTGTTGGTCATAATTAATAAAGTTATTTTAATATGAATTTATTAATATTATTTAATGAAAATATGTGTTTGAGTAAAAAAAAGCCTTGAAATTACATATTTTATTTAACGTTAAAAAAAAACCAGATTTCTAACCTATATGGATTTTTAACAGAAATTGATTTCTAGAATCTTCAAACACTCGAATCCGAAACTACAGCTCATTCCGCAATGTAATTTTTGAGTTATGCTTTAAAGATTGCACGCATTCCAGTTTTACAGCTATTAAGAATGAATTTATCAGAATATGAAACAATTTCTTTCAATCGATATTGAAAGTATTTTCAACGAATTTTTAAGAAGATATTCAACTCTATTTCGTAGGCGCAATGCAATCAGCAGATGCTAAATCATGTGCTCTGTCCCGACGAATTATGTCCCTTTCTTTGGCCTCTTCGGAACTTTTTCTCTCTTTGTAGTGTACGTATATAATAATTATGCACTGAAGCTGCTGTTCTAGCTTCTGTGATTTATTTATTTTTTTTCATGTGATTTATTTAAAATGCTTTTTGTATCGCTTTAATATAATGCAGTAGTTCCTTCACCAAATGAATAGACCACATATTTTTTCACACAGAAACCAGAATCAAATAATCATATATTTTTATGATTATAGCGTTCTAGGATCGTGTGCTTCAAGGAATGGGAACAAATACGCAATTATCGAAACGATAAACGCAAAGCAGACTTGGAATATCTAATAACGGACAAGTACACTAATAAAAAAATTAGGGAGCAAGCAAAAAAGTGAAGAGATCTGTGCGAGACAAACATGCATGGGCATAAAATGGAGAGTACGTGTGTATCAATGCGCAATACAGAAAAAAAGATGCGAAAAATATTCCAAGAGAGCTTTAATTCTTTGAAAAGATGGTTTCTGCTATATTGTTTTATCTTTAGAGATGTTCTCCACAAAACGAGCTGTATGCGGTCTGGAATTATCATACACGGAAAAAAAGGAATCACCCATAGCTGCAGCAAAAAATACGACATAAGGTCTGAGTATCTTGAATAACTTTGGACTGTCAAAGTGCCATTCATGTGTGATGCCATGATGTGCAGGTTCGTACGTCCACCTATGTTGATTCCAGCCCATAGCATCAACCCACCTCGCCTGGAATGTGATCTTTCACGAATTAATGTGGGATTATTTCGAGTGCCCCTTCCCCTCTATATCAAAATACGCCGTATGTCACATCCAGACTGAATTGGGACTAATCTGTAAACAGCACTTGACTCGAATCACATTTCCTCCAATCTCAAAGTTCAGTTGCCGAGATTCTTTGGGCACTTGAGTTCAACGGAATACAGATCATTGGCTTACGTGCTTAATGACCACTCTGATGAAACCTATTTTGGACTGTTTGGTTGGACACCGTTCGTGTTGTGGCCAATAACATCTGTGTTTGCAGCTGAGTAGCATTGCCTGTTCCGTCTCGACGAGCTGTTAACAGGATATATTGGTCATCAATTTCTATGGTAGCACAAGGCCGACCATAATCTGGTTGACGTCTGACATACCGTGTGTCTTGGAATCGTTTCCACAGCCTTGCATTAACCAACCTTCTTGCGACTCCAACAGCGTCCGCTACACTTCGTTGTGTTTTCCCGGATTCAACTGTCCTGATAATATGCCAAGCAATGGATTCCGGTAAATCACGTTGTTGTGACATTTTTAAGTCACCTTTTCTCAAAACACAAGCTGAAAAATTGAATTTTACAAATAAGACAATGAAACAGCCGTTTCTGCAACATCCCGATTTCTGCACTTATCTCTCTTTTCTACTTTTTGACGTCATAAAGTTTGATTTGCATGTAACGTTTTCTTCATCTGTTTTTTACTGCACTTTAAATTATGGATGTTTTATTTTTCGTTACTCATCGGTGTAAGTATTTGAGTAATTTTGTTAAAACGATGTGCTCCCCTAAATGTTTTGAACAGTGCGACCCCAATAAGCACTGACTGGACAAAAAATGATCGTACAGCAAAAGCACAAATAAATTTAAATTTTGATCTTACACAAATCGTGCATGTAAAAAAAATCTCACACTCGACAAATACTGGATACCGGGGACACCCTAAAATGTATGCATGAACGCACAAACCTCTCCAGCAAGCTATACTTGTTAAGAAAATTGTATAGCACCAAACTAACAGAAGGCGGCAGCATGATAAAGCGCGTTGCAAAAATGTTAGAAAGCGTAGATAAAATTTCCGCTATCGGAGAAAACATAAATTTTCATTTATATGTACTATTTTGTGCTCACTGCTATCAGACTGAACTGCATACACTGAATTAATCATATTGCTTTATGATTGCAGCAGAGTTCTGGGATCGCGTTTTTGAAAACGTTGAAGCAATGGAAATAAATATGCACTACCTAAGCGATGAACGAATAGGAGCCTTGGAATATCTAATAAAGAACAACTATATAATTGTAAAGTGGAAAACTTACTTATATTTTTATGTATGAAATAGAATTTCAGAAAAGTAGATTTACGATATTAAAACGCAAAATGCAAATAATGCAGTTACAGAGAACTGAAATCTCGAATAAAACATTACCGACGCAACCGAACACTCACAACAAAAAAAATCATCTCGAGATAGAAATCAATGACGCAAATGATAAACAAAACCAACCCGAATAAACAACATTCAACTTACTGAGGATATCAATTAGAACCAATAAAGGGGTACCACTCGATTGATTTGTTTGCATGATTAAAAATGATTCGATAATTGAACCAAAGGGTTGGAAACAAATAATCGAAATGAATAATACCCAAGAAAAACAAAATTGGCTCAGAGCGACACAAGATGAAATAAATTCAATAAAAAAACATGGACAATTATGAAATAGACTTTTAAAACAAAATATGATCACTCTGGAAAAGTCCAAAGCTGTAAAGCACTCCTGGTTTCTCAGAAGAAAATGGTGAAGACGCGATGAGACTTTTATCCCTGTCGTCTCTCATACTACAATTAAACCTTCTTTGCCGCAGCTGCACATATCGGCATCAAAACCGTGTTCCTCTACTGTGATTAAGAAGATAAGTCTATATGAAACAGATAGAAGAGCGCACCATACCTAATGAAGAACATAAGGTGTAAAAATTAAATAAAGCCATTTTCGGGCTAAAATAGGCAAACAGAGCCTGGGGTATAAAAATAAAGCTCTCTCGTCTCTAAGAAAGCTGAATTTCAAGCAAAGCACTGGCTACTTGTACATATTTGCACGCGGAGAGATTGAAAATTCGACTTACATATAGTTTATGTTAACTACATTCTCATCGCTCGGAATAATGCAATAATAAAGGAAATTATTACATGCCTTAAAAGCTATTATGAATTAAAGGAGCTAGAAAAAAGTCAATAATTACCTCCGCATCTAAAATCCCAAAACAGAGGAAGGGTTTTCTGTAAACCAAAAGTTGAAGATTGAAGACATAGTCAAAAAATTTATTTTCGAAGACTCCAAACCATGCGATACTCCCATGGAACCGGACTACCTAAACTGGGAAGATAAAGATGAACTACTGCACAACAGCACAGGCAGGCAGTGGATGATTCACTTCACATCGCATCAGTAACAAGACTAGACATATCCGCCGCTCTAAACATAATAACATAACAAATGAAACGTCGTGTGAGAAGGATAACGCAGTGAAACCAACAATCAGTTATCTAAATACCGGAAAAATGTGAAAATTAAAAAAAAAAAGAATAAATTCAGAAAATTTTCCTACTGAGCATTTTCTCTTTTGGTATTGTAGATATATCATTATTTCTGCAATGAAACTACTGTGCTATAATTTAATCATCTTTTTGTCAACATGTAATCCTTAATTTAAAAGTCTTTTCGTAACGCTTTAATACAATATAATTGTTCTTGCATCAAATGAACAGGCTACATTATTTTCACAGAGAAACCGCACTCAGGAATCATTGTTTTATGACACAGAGTTCTAGGATCACGTTTTCCAATATGTCAAAATAATGGAAAAAAATATGCATTACTGAAGCGATAAATGCAAAGGAGCCTTGGAATATTTAATAAGGTATAGCTATATAAAATGTAAGTGTAAAACTTACTTACTTTTTTGTGTTTCAAATAAACAATCAGAAAAGCCAGAATTTAACATTAGGGGTTCCAAATTTTAAATATGCATTATTTCTAAATTTCTCCACCAATTGTCTTCTCGTTTTGTATTCTAAGGTATAATGTATCGAAGTTATGTATCGAAATGTATCATAAAATACGATGTGAAATTTGGGTGTTCGTATTGAATTTTTCTAAATTTTATACAATTAATGTGTGGAGATGGCGTCATAACACATTTTTAACTCATAAATTGAATGAAGGTATAATTTCTAACCGAATGGCTATTATCGTTTTCTATGTCACTATTAGCATTGGAGAAATGAAAATCGTTTGGATTTTTTTTTTTTGGGGGGGGGGAGGAGACGTACTGTGCATGAAAGTTTGGAAACAACATTTTGAGAAAATTTCATTTGAAGTTGATAAATATACATCAATAAAATACGCGTCCTCAATTTTGTTATTTATTTACTCGGCTCAAAATCATTCTACTATATTTTGCACAATTTGTCGGTGTCTCAGATAGATTATCATATCTGAAAAATATTCGTCTGGCTTCGGCTGCTTTTCCGAGCATGACATATAAAATTCTTGTTTGCGGTTTAAATGTTCATGGTCAAAAAGTGTGACCTAAACTGGAAGAGTACTAGTAAGCAAATGGAATAGTTTGAAATTTTCGATCTTACCGTTGCCGTAGAAATTAAAGCAATATATTGTTAGAAATTGGTGAAATGAAAGATTCAACATAGTAGTAAATCCTAAAGTTAGTTTATATTTTTTACCCTTTTATCTTTCTGATTGCTCTTAAATGCATAAGAAGTGCAACTATTCTTATTCAGAATTAAATTTAGAGAACAATTTGCATTTTATTTATAGAAGAATTTTTCAGCAATACTCTGTAGTTAACAGCACTAACTACTAACATAGTATACCAAGGACTTATTTACCACTTTTTTATACGAGCCTTCGGTCAGTAGTCAACGTAAACCCAAGTTAGGGTACTATATATATATATATATATATATATATATATAATTAAGGCATTTTAAAAAGTCAAAAGAATGTACAAAACATAGAATAATTCTATTTTCCCAATTACACAGCGTAATGATTGTAATTAAAAAAAAATTTTCTAATAACAAAGCGCCAAATACATGCTACAGAAGCCAAAATAAGAAGACGCAACAGATACGGAAAACCTCTCTTCAACTTGGCACCTTATTGGACGAATGGATTCTGAAGTCATATGACCAATAAGACAAATTAACGGAACTGCACTTGACATATATACTTGCATTACTTTTTAACTATTTGCAACAGCGTGACAGGTACGATACATAAGCACATTACAACTTATAAAACACGAAATATTTGTCTGAAAATATTATACTTTCTATCTGTAAACAGTTATTAATAAAAATAAATAAGAAAATGTACCAATAACACCTGATTCACACTTCTGAGATTTTGTAAAACAAAATGTACAATACGTCAAAATAAGGTATGCAGCACAACTTCAGTTTTAAAAGTCGTAGAATAAAACTGTTTGCACAAAATTTCTTTGTTGATGATTTTCTGCAATCCTGTTATAGTAAAATTTTCTTGTGGGGCATATACATTTTTTATACGAACATTGAAAAACTCTATATGAACTCCTATATTTTTTTAGTTTATGTCATGTAGCCGCATGATCGTGAGTCGATTTGTTAGAGTCGGATATTACCTGAACCAATTTGTCATGTAATCACCACATTTACCACAGATAGAATTTGAAAATTGCTTTATCTTCAAAATCATGCAAAATATAAATTAAAATGTTTCCAGTACTCATAGGATATTGAGAAACACATTTTAGAAATTACACTAAAGGTGTTAAAAGAACTTGCTATATTTTGCGTGCATAAAATAGTAAAAAAAGTTATTGCTTAAGTATATGGCCCCTTAAAGTCGCCGACTTTGCAAGTCTACTGATAAATTAACAACTAATAATCAGAAGTGAAAAACATATATAGGGTGAAGTGCCCATATTTTGCTCCCCCCCCCCCCCTAGCCACTTTTAGGCCCTAATTGTTGTAATTTTCAGTGAAAACCAACCAAATTTGGATTTTACATAGACTAACTATCCACGCACATAGAAACATAGGCAAATATTGTACAAAAAAATTTTAACAATGAGAAAAATTGTTTTTTCAAAGGTATCTAAAAAAATGCAAAAGAAAAAAATGGTCCAAATTTCGTCCCCTCCCCCCCCCCCCAAAAAAAAAAAAAAAATCCAATACGCCGAGGCTTAACTTATAACTAAATCAAAATTTATTTCTAAATGAGTAAGTAATTTAATTTACATTAAAGTAAGGCACAAAGAAATGTACTAATTATCAGTGGAAGAATGACATAACGAAACATTAGCCATTCAAACATGAGGAAAAAATTAAAAAAATTGTCATGAAAAAGCATTTTTAATTTTGCCCCCGGGAAGAAAATAAGAACTGCAAGGGGGACGAAATTGGAAATATTAAATACTGAAAAGCACTTAAAATCCTAAAAAGTTCAGTTATTTAATAAGCAACTCAATTATTATAAACTAATTATTATCTCAAGTTTTATTTAAAAATCTTATTTATGATCTCAAGCAAATATTGAACAATAAAAATGAAGAAACCCAAACAACTGCAGATGGGATAATGACGAGTCCATTAAAAACGACACATAAATATAAACTGGTAGCTACGCCTAGTTTTTCCTACAAGATTGTCTTCTTAAAATGCTTTTTGCAGAATTATTATTTTAAAATTTTATTTTAAGGTTTTTTAATAAAAGTAGCCGTTAATGGTGCCTCAATAACTTCGTTGAAGTGGTTCTACCATCTTCCATTGTTATTGAGTCAAATTTTGGAAACTAATTCTTTTAAAAGAAGAAGGTTAGGCCTGTTTACTTGGGAGGGAAAAAAGATGAATACAGAAAAAAGAGGTACATAATATTTTAATTATGAAGAGCATTTACTTTTATGCCAGTATGTGAATGAAATTTTATTTAACCATTCAAAAGAGATAGACATTCAATTTTTCACGTTTGCTTTTAAATATTATGAGTTCTGTAAAATTGTACAGTTTAAAGTTAGGGAACATTATGTGTACAAATTCTTTTATATTACTGATTAGTATCAAAATATTGTCAGAAAAATTATAATTATTTTTATTAATTATAATTTGTTAAACATTTTATAATTTTCCATTATTAAGTTTAATAAGTTTTTATTAATATAATGTATATTTGAGGGAAATTAAATAAGGATGTGTTATTTTTTAACTTGAGTTTATCGTTGAAATGTTCTTTCGTGTAATTTTTGTTTTTTTAAGGGTGCGGTGGATTTTCAAACGAGATAAATTTTTAAAAAATACGATTTTTTTCTGTGCTATTAATATTTACATAATTTCAAAAATAATGTATTTCCAAAGATTTAAAAATGTATTTTTATATTTCTTAACGGTAAATATAAAAGGTAAAAATGTAAATAACATATAATAATAAATTTCAAATGAATTTTTCTCAAAAGAAAGCTTCTGTAGTCTATTCATCTTTAAATTGCTCTTTGTATTAGATTTTGTGCAGAATGTTTAATATTTAATTCAGCATTTTTAAGGCACATATCTACAATATATCTGTAAATTCATTTTACAATATATCTGTAAATTCATTTTAGATTGTTGGTATAATAAGGTTCTGAAATTAATAAAAACAGTTCAACATAACTTTCCAACAACGACCTTTGAATTAATAAATAAAAAACAAGGGAGAAAATATTTGAAAAAAATAAACGCATAGAGCATTAAACGCATAAAATATTTTTAAAAACTAATTAAACAATTTTAAAAAGTTTCATTTAATTTGCATTTTTGTTCTCATATTTATTAAATTTATGGTACAGAACATTTCTTTAAAGAATTTCTTGTTGAAATAAGATAATTAATGAAAAATAGTTTAAAAAGTCCGCATTCCCTTTAAGTTTACTGAAAAAGTGTGTTACAAATTAAGAATTTCTTAATTTAGTATTAAGTATGAAAAACTTTACAAAGTTGAATCTGAGTATTACTTTTAACAGCTTGTTTTATATTTACTATTAATTATTAGACTACGTGTTAAACAAAGAAAATAAACATTCAGTTATTTAATAGACAGAAATTATCATTAAATATTACAGAAATTCTTGCTGTATGATATGTTTTTACGAAAAGGAAAAAAGTTACTTTAAGTCTTTTTTTATAGAAAAGAAAAGGACTTTTCTGACTATTCTGCGTTGATTCCAAGATTTTATCCGAGTTGGCTGTTTTATTTTTTTTTTCAGGTTATATTCGGATTATAATTTTGCACCGAGTCGAGTAACAAGATTTTATCAAAACCGGACCCGGGTCGGGTTCATGTAAAACCTGGATACACGACCCGATACATGATTCTAATCTAAATCCTACTTACAACCAAAAAATAAAAATAAAGTCAAACACAATAAGTCTGGCTCGGATTTTCGTGAAATCTGATCTCTCTCTCCGATGCAGAATTCTAAAACGGATACTATTTGCAAAAAAACAATTACAACAATATAAGGTCGGGTAGGGCATAATCTGGTCATCCAACCTGATGCAGAATCGTCACAAATGCCACACTTTTACAAATTTGGTCAAGCATTGGTCACAGTATGACGTCTCATAAAAGTTTAAAAATGACTTCACGTCCACGTCACGCTGAATTGACATCGGCGATCACTGTGACGATACCTTGATGTCAGAGTGCTTCACGAGTTGTATTAAAAACATATCAATATAAAATATGCATGCGTGTTGTATATGGGTTTTTACAAAACATTATATAAAACAAAAAATAATGAGATGCATAAATTATGGTTCGAGTTATGCCTAATAAACGGACGTTTATCCTTAACATTGATTGGCTCATTTTTCAATAATTCCTATTTTCCTAACTTATCATTCAAAATTAATGTCATTTTTTTATTTCCTCATTTTTATAGCATGCTGAACTTACCCGGTGTCCCAAAAATGACTGATGGATTTTAAAATTCAATAACTTGCAAACGGTGACAGATATTTAAAAAATTCTTGCAGAAGTGTTATGTATAATGTCAGGAGTTTTTTTCACAGAGTTCGAATTTCAAACAATAGATGGCGCTGAGAGCAATAGGTGTTCAGTCCAGACCCGATTTTTGTAACTTCGGGATCCATTCAATGCATTTAAATCTCTTTTTTCGCATGGAAGAAGGGAGAGGCTAAAAAATTGAGCCTGGATTTAGCGGTTGTTGCTTGCAGAGCCATCTATCGATGCTATTTGTAACTAAAACTGAGAATCACAGCATAAAAACTCCTAACATTTTACATAACACTCCTGCAAGAATTTTTTTAATATCTGTGACTGTTTGCAAGTTATTGAATTTTAAAATCCATCAGTCATTTTTGGGGCACCCGGTAAATATGCAATGCAATTATAGTGTTGCTATTGAACTTTTAAAAATTAAGTTCAATTTTAAGATCTATGTGACCCGTCATGACGAAATAAACTATAAATAAAATTATACAAAACTTTATACGAATTAAAGCAGTACTTTTCGTTTTTCTTTTAACATTAATTAGAACTCGAGTTATATCCATTGCTCGGTTTTCTTTTTTGGCGTATAGTACGATATCTAATCATAATATTCCCAACAATTAGACAATATTGGTGTCATTTAATGCATCTGATTTCGTCAGATATGGAACAAAATTCATAAAAATTAAAATTAATGATATAGTCGGCTCTCGTTAAATCGAACTCGTCGGGACCAGAAGGAATGTTCGAATCATCCATAGTTCGAATTATGGAAAGTATGAGAGGAAAACATGTTTAAAGGGGTAATATTACAAAGCAATTAATGTTATAGTATTTTTTTAAATTTATTTCGGCTGTTAGCTTTAGAATATGACTTAATATTAAATTAAAAGATATAAATAAATAAACTAATTAATAATATTAAAATAATATAAATAAAACATAAAAATTAATATTATTAAAATAATATAAATAAAACATAAAATTAATAATACACTATAAAACAACTGAATTTAAAATTACATTTTAATTGTACTATAACTTTTTTACCTGAAATTAGGTGAACATTTAAGAAATTATTTACACTTATTTATAATCTCTATGAAAAAAAGTATCAATTGTTTGCTTAGTCCTATTCATTTTTGACTTTTTAGACAGTTTTTCTATTTGTAAAAAACAGTTACGTTCTTTGTCCGATGACGGCTGCATCAGGATAAATGTACGCAAACACACAATTGATTGTGCAATTGACTTTTCTGTGGGTAAAGAAAACACTTGGGACATAGTAGCAGAATCTCCAGAATCTGATTCCATCTCCACATTGCATTTTTCGTAAATTGGTTCAACAATTTCTTTCGCAGTTAAGGGTCCAGATACTTCTAAAATATTGTCGACTGCTACATACTCTGCGAACGTAATATCACATTCTAACTTTTCAGAAAAGTTTGGAAATTCTATTTCTTCAAAAGTTCTGTCGTTTTCGTCATTTGCATTACAACCACTCTTTTTACATGGATGGATGGACTCTTTTTACATGCCGGATAAATCCGGCATGTCGAAAGCATTCTTCTATTGTTTCATGTTGTACAGCTTCCCAAGCCGCATATAAATCGGTGATGGCCGTGAGTATTGTTATGTCGTACATTTCTTTAAGATCAATCGAAAATAAAATTTGTTTTAGAACCCTTTTACGATAATGAGTTTTTAAATTTTGAGTTATTCCTTAGTCTATTGGTTGCAGTTGTGCTGTAGTATTAGTGTGTAAATATTCAATCTTTATAGAGCTCAGTGTTGGTAGGTTACAATGACTCTGCACATTATCTAGCAGAAATTGAATTTTTCTCTTTTCACGAGAAAAATGTTTATCCAGTTCTTTTAACCAACTGATACAGATTTCACGCGTCATCCAGGTTTTGGCATTTGCCACATAATCAACAGGCAGTGTTTTATCTCCTTTGAAGTAACGTGGATTAGTTGATTTCCCAATAACTAACAATTTTAACTTCTCACTTCCATCCATATTGGCACCTACCATCACAGTTATCCTGTCTTTTCTAAGTTTATCACTTGTGCACGTTTCACCTTTAAATGTTAAAGTCTTATTAGGAAGAAATCTATAAAACAACCCTGTTTCATCGGCATTAACCCTCTCGCTGCGTAAGTAATTCTTCACGATGCGCGTCTTTTACAGAATTTTTAATCTTTTATCACCGGTTCTTTAAAGCAGAAATTTTTGACTATCGTAATCGGGGAAAATGTCCTGATTAAATCAGAAAAAGTTTTCGCTAAAAAATAACTGGTGGGAATAACCAAATAGTATTAATTAGACGGGAAAATGCATGCCCGAGAATATCTCGGATTGCGCAGCGGGAGGGTTAAACAAGTCTTTCATTGCATAATTAGAAATAAGTTCGGGTAGCTTTTTTGCAGAATTCATTGTAAGCAGAGAGGTCTGCAGCACCACTTTCACCACACACCTTTTTGTGTACAATGTTATTTCAGTGCTTAAAACGTGTCAGCCATCCTTCGCTGCAATTGAAATTTTTAACACCCATGAGTAGTGCAATTTCTTTCGCTTTAGCTGCCAATATAAATCCACTCAAAAGTACATTTCTCGCCAATGCGTCCTTTGTCCATAACAGTAAAGCTTCCTCTAAATCCTCATGGGCTGCTGTTCTCATACGTTTTCGTCCTTTAGCAAATCTTTCCTTTTCCCATGATTTCAGGATGAATTCTTTATTTTTCAAGTAAGTAGAGAGCGTATTCTTTTTCAATCCATATTCTGCAGCAATTTCTGTCTTAGATCGGCCACATCCTACCTTTTTAATAATTTCTACTTTAGCTTCTAGAGTTACTGATTTATAACTTCCACGTGGAGCCATGTTTTAAAGAAACAAGATCTTTTACTTTCTCAAAAAATACTTTAGCAGTAAGACCATTGACTGAAAAATTCGATCCCCACACTGCAAATAGAATGTAGCTATAAAACGGGTTTCCCCTATCTTTAACAGATGTCCACCCTGTGAATTTCTCGGAACGTCACTGGGTCAAATGCTAGAGAAGGGATTAGGAACAAGCACAACGGAAGAAGGGTAGGAGGTGTCATTGATGGACAGACGGGGCGCACTAAGAAAGCGGATATCAAATGCATGGGATTATTGTACTAGTTCAGAACAATTCTGACAAAAATGAAAGAAAGAAAGTTATTTGAAGGATCTGAGGTCCATGAGAAAGTAAGGAAAAATTAAAAAATGCAATTCTCGTTAGTTCGAATTAAACGAAGTCAAGAGAAAAAGAGTTCGAATAACTGAAAAGTTTTAACGTTATTCTGCCATTGAAAATTTCGGGACTTCAGATTTAGTTCGAATTAAGAGAAGATTCGATTTATCCGATCTCGAATTAACGAGAGCCGACTACATAAATTATCGTCTGAGTTACCCCTAATAATCCTTAACCGTTCATCCTTAACATTGATTAGCTCATTTTGCAATAATTCATATTAGCCAATCATGCAAAATTTATGTAATTTTATTTATTTCCACATTTTTTAGCATGAGAGACCTAAATATGCAATGAAATTATGGTCAGTTTTAAAATACATATGACCCGTCATGACAAAATAAATTAAATATAATTATAAAGAGATTTATATGAATTAAAGCAGCACCTTTCTTTTCTTTTAACATTAATTAGAACTGAAGTCGATTGTTCGGATTTATTTTTTGGCGTATAGTACAATATTTTATCATAACAATTCCATCAATTAGACAATATTGGTGTCATTTACTGCATCTGATTTCTTTAGATATGGACACGATTCATATAAAACAAAAATACTGATACGCATAAATTATCGTTTGAGTTACGCCTAATTATCCTTATGCGTTTATCCTTAACAATGATTAGCTCATTTTGCAATAATTCATGTTTTCCAATCATTGAAAATTTGTTTATTTCAACATTTTTTAGGATGATAAACTTAAATATTCAACAAAATTATGGTGCTGGTTTTGAACTTTTAAAAATTATGTTCAATTTTAGAATATAATGACCAGTCATAACAAAATAAACTAAATATAATTATAAAGAACTTTATACGAATTAAAGTAGCACTTTCCTTTTTTCTTTTAACATTAATTAGAACTGAATTTATATCCATTGCTTTATCAAAATAGTTACACCATTTAGACAATATTGGTGTCACTTAATCCATCTGATTTCTTTAGATATGCAAAAAAATTAATATAAAACAAAAATAATGATATAGGTACATAAATTATCGTTTGAGTTGCGCCTAATAATTATCCGTTTATTCTTAACATTGATTAGCTCATTTTTCAATAATTCATATTTTCTTATCATTCAAAATTTATGTAATTTTATTTATTTCCACATTTTTTAGAATGAGAAACTTAAATATGCAACGCAATTATATACTGTAAATGAACTTTTAAAAATTAGGTTCAGTTTTAAAACACATATGACCCGTCATGACAAAATAAACTAAATATAATTATAAAGAACTTTGTTCGAATTAAAGCAACAGTTTTCTTTTTTCTTTTAACGTTAATTAGAACTGAAGTTAGGGTAACTCTAGGATAGACGACCACAGAGGAGAGATGGTCAGTCTAAATATTTCCAAAACTTGATCATAGATAGCAACATAAACTTTGTTCGTAGGAAATACTTCAACGAGTTATACTCACTACACATTTCAACGTGCAGTTGAGTTTTTCGATTATAAAAAAAATTGTAAATTTAATGCTTGTTTATTTAGTGGTTGCATTTTTTTTTTTTTTGACTCTAACTTTTTTGGCTTTCTAAACTAAATATAATTATAAAGAACTTTGTTCGAATTAAAGCAACAGTTTTCTTTTTTCTTTTAACGTTAATTAGAACTGAAGTTAGGGTAACTCTAGGATAGACGACCATAGAGGAGAGATGGTCAGTCTAAATATTTCCAAAACTTGATCATAGATAGCAACATAAACTTTGTTCGTAGGAAATACTTCAACGAGTTATACTCACTACACATTTCAAGGTGCAGTTGAGTTTTTCGATTATAAAAAAAATTGTAAATTTAATGCTTGTTTATTTAGTGGTTGCAATTTTTTTTTTTTTTTTTTGACTTAAACTTTTTTGACTCTGACTTTTTTGACATTCAATTTTGTTTCCCACTTTTTGTTCTCAATATTTAATTATTTTTTGTCCAAAATATGATCAGCATATGTATAAGAATTTTAAATATGCATTAATATTTCTTGTATTGGGTAAGAATTCTAAGAAGTTTTATTTCAATTTTTAAAAACTATGGCCGTCTATCCTAGCGTTATAAAAAGTAAGTGTAAATTTGCTGTTTGTTTAATTTAGTGGTTGAATATTTTTTTTGACTTAGGTATCTGAATGTTTTGCAGTACTTACGTTATATTGTTTTTTACTATATGGACTTCTAAGGCACGTATATAATGTAAATTTTACTTCTAAGCCTAAAACAAAGACATACAGTCGTGGAAAAAAAAGTAAACACCCCTATACTAACTCCTCAACAAATTATCGTAGAAGAACGTTACTGGTACCGAACGATTGGAACTAAAGTCTACTTTTAAATGATGTATATAAAGATGATTAGGGGTCCCCTAGTGTGATTAGCGGTCCATCTACATATTAAAACGAACCATAACTTTGTTTTTTTTTTTTCAATAGCAGTACACGATTCTGACAGCATAAATGAACTCTACACCCTTCAATTAGCCTAAAAACAAATTTTTATACAATTCGCACCATAAGTTTCCGAAAAATTAATTGTTTTATAACGAGCGTATTTTAAGGGCTGTATCCAAATTGAATTTCCATATACGATTGTTAACCGAGAGAACCCCCTTCTTGATCAAGGCACCTTAACCCCTTAACGCTCGAATTAAATTACGGTTGAATAATTCAAATTGCTTATTGCCACCACTTTTATGAAAAAGAAATATTCACCTTATTTAATGACAGGTAAAACGATACTAAAATATAGCCAATTTCACTATTTTATAAAACTGGTGGGAATCAAACAATTCGAGTAAAAGACACAGGCCGAGAATATCTCGGGAGCGAGAATTAAGGGGTTAGGCACCACTCAAGGAGTCAACGAAGCCTGTTAGATTGTAGGACAGCAGAATAAATTTCAAAATATCTACTCACTTCTATCATAGACGGCCCCTTAAACCATCATTTTGCCGTTTTTTAAGCATAATTTGAAAACTACTTGGAAGAAAAATGTGAAATTTTGGATTTCCATAAAGCAGGACTTAATAAATCTAAATCCATCAAAAAAATTGTAGGTTACAACTGATAGTTTTTTCGTATATTAATTTCATAATTCATAATTCATATCATAAAATTATAAAAATTGCAAATTCAGCGTATTTATGTTTGGGTATATTAGTATTATTACTACACAAAAAATTAGTACATTATGAGCATAATTTCAGGAGATATGAATAGAAATATGAAAATGTAATTTAACATTAGAAGCACTAAATTTTAAATGTTTATAATTCAAAAACTTATCATTCAAATGACTTGAAATTTGGTGTCTAGGCATAGTTTGAACCGAAGATTTGAAATATCTCGTTAAAATTGGGCATTGCCATTGAAAAAACGAAGTTTGGATTCGTTTTAATATGTAGTTGGCCCTCTAAGCAAATTTTATATACATCATTTAAAAGTAGCCTTTATTTCCAATCGTTCGGTACCACCAACTTTCGTCTACGATAATTTGTTGAGGAGTTACTAGGGGGTGTTTACTTTTTTTTCCACGACTGTTCAATGGCTATTGATACTTTAAATTGGGCGACCATCCGTCCTTCTAATTCAGATGAGATGACCACATGAAATCGAGGAGAGACGTCTACCTTTAATCAATATTTCAAAATTATAGGGAGTGAGGATATAAACTACCTATAATTAAATTTAAAATAAATATATAACGTTTATGTTTATAATTATATTCATTGATATAATTGTTTAAAATTTAATTAATGTAAATATTTCAATAACAATAATAATATAATAAATCCTAACGATGTATTTGTTTCAGAAAATACTGAAAAATGTCGAGAAACTTTCATTCCAGAAACTGAGAAAGTTGATAAACTAAATTAACGCAATAAACCTAAAATTAACGCGAGAAAAAAAAACACGACACTTACAGCAGCGAAGAAAATGAAATACATTTAAAATTATCACATTCTACAGATCCAGAGAAAATAGAATTGGATTATTGTGTTTGTTGTGCATATCAATATAATATCACAACCGAAAAGGATGTATGGATACAATGTATAAGGTACCTGAAGTGGTTCCATGAAACGTGTACAAATTGTCAAGGCCTTTGATAAAAATGTGGTAATATTTTACAAAAAGTGAAGTATTGAAATTATACTTCAAATTTTGTTTATTCGAGTTCTATTCACTCATTTTCCATCATATAACTGCATCTTTACAAATTGCTATATTATTTTCATGATTAAATATATGAAATGTGTTTCTTTTTTTTTTTTTTTTTTTTTTTTTTTTTTCTATTTAACTTCACTTTTTCTTTCTTGTATTGGATGGCCATCTCTCCTCGGCTTTAAGGAGAGATGGCCATCTGCCATTTTAAATTCAATTTTGTTTCCCACTTTTTGTTCTCAATATTTAATTATTTTTTGCCTAAAATATGATGAGCATATGTATAAGAATTTTAAATATGCATTAATATTTCTTGTATTTGCATTCTAAGAATTTTTATTTCAATCTTTAAAAAGTATGGCCATCTATCCTAGAGTTACCATATGGAGTAGGTGGGGGTAAAGATACGCACGGGGCAAAGATACGCACTGGCTGATTTAATATGAAGAAACATTTCTACAAACATGACCGCTTGGTGGTAGTTTGATCTCAAATGTAGTAGTTGTGTGTTCAAACCTTGTGAAAAAGTAGCACTCCGTGCCAAGAAAATGGGGTAAGTTCGAATTTTGATCTAATATTTTTTAAATTTCACTTTATTGTTTAGCTGACAATACCTAGAATTTTTACAAATCCAAAAATTCAGTGGAAAACGGAAGCACTATAGTTTCTAAATGCCGTATACTTTAGCTCAACACAAGCCTGCAATATTTGGGTTGCGTCATGTTTTTTGCCTTTTGATAATTGATTCTCATGTATTTTTTAGCGTTGAATCCAAAAATGACCTTGATTTTTTAGCATCACGTGAGGATATTTTGCAAATTGCTCGTTTTTAAATATTTAAAAAGTCAAAATATTGCGAAAATTTGATACTATAAAATAGATGCAAATCGTTTTCTCATAATAATTTATTCTTTTTTGTCTTATACTATGCGTGACGTATATACCCTTTCAGTTTGAGTAAAGTTCTAGGATACCTCTCTCACGAAGTTAGAGGAACACCCCCCCCCCCTCCCACCTCTATCATCAGATTCTTCAACTCTTTAATCAATAAAATATTTTGAGTATATGGTGTAAAATAGTGTGAATAAAAAATTATGAAAAAAAAGTTTTACATCTATTTTATACTATCTGATTTTTGCAAATATTCAAATTTTTAAAAGTTTTGAAATTTACGATTTGTGAAAAATCCTGACGTGATGGTAAAAAATGAAGTTCGTCTTCGAATTCAGCGTTAAAAATACATATGAATCAATTATCAAAAGTTAAAACACACAAACATCGCAGGCTTTTTTAATAGTTCTACCAATTAGACAATATTGGTATTATTTAATGCATCTGATTTCTTAAGATATGGAACAAGATTCATACCCATCAAATGTATGGCACATGGTGAATAATATATAGCAGAGCAATTCCATATGTGACGGAATGATATTTTGAGTTGTAGAATTAACGTTAAAGCTGTTAGTCTGGAGCTATTTGAAACAAAAATTGATTGTCCAGTTTGCATTGACTGTTACTGATTAAAAGATAACAAAAAATCTGAAATTTTTTTAACTCTTCTATTCTTTCATTTTTTAGTAATTCCTTATTGTGTGACCGAATGACATTTTTGTTAACAGAAATGTCATTCCGTCACACAAAAAGAAACTACTCAAAAATGAAAAAATAAAATAGTTTAAAAAATTTTTCAGAATTTTTTTAATCTTTTAATCAATAACATTCATGTGCAAACTGAACAATCAATTTTTGTTTGAAAATAGCTTCAGAGTAATTGCTTTAATTATAATTCTACAACTCAAAATGCCATTCTGTCACATATGGAAATGACCAGCATTGGCATGCATCATAACCTGCATAATAGCATGATACAAAGTTCGGTGAAGGAATTAACAGTTTCTAGTTTTCGAGGCATCATTATCCTATTTATTACATTCACAATTTGATATACGGTCTCCATTCTGAATGACTAATTTTTAACTAAGCAAAAATCGTAGAGTTTTAAAACTACAGATATAAAGTATTTTGTAATGGACTCCTTGACGCACATAATAAAGTTTTCTAAATGGCCACCTTTATCTAGAGATTTGTAAAAAAATTTAAATTTTTAACTTTCTGAGCATTAATGACAGGGCTATTTTCACTAATATAATCTTAGTTCTTAACTTTTTAAATACATTTGTTATTTACGTTCTGTACGAGTATCCAACAGATACAAAATTAAAGCCCGTTGCAGCACTTTTGAAACACCTTGCATTTGTCCGGAAACTTTTCTAATGTTAGATGAGAAATGCGTCTACCAGGAAAAAATTTAAACATTACAAGAGAAAGAATCTTCTGAATTAAGACATAATAGCGGCTTGAAATGAAGAAAGTTAATAACAGATATTACGAAATATTGTTTTAGTTATTAGTTTGCAAGTATTTCAAAAGAAATGTTTAGTTTTCAATATTATATGCGCAAGAAATGAGTACTTTTGATATGAAAAATATAAAAAACAAATATAAAACGTGGATAGATCCTGGAAAAAATATTATGGCATATGCACAAATCGAAATATTCGATCATGCAAAAATATATTCTTAAAAAAATCACCAGCTATTTGATTAAATGTTGATGTGTAATAAAGAGAAAAGAACTTCTTGGAGATTTTATTTTTCATTTGCTACAAATCATAATCATTATTTTCCTTTCTTTTTTCAGTGATGAAGCATTTTGTTTATGCTTATAAATAAGTTAAATATTGTATTCCTTTGTACATTTTTTTTTTCTATTTTGCAAAACTTAATTGTTCCCCGAAAGTTTAAATACAAGCTCAAGTGTGCTTCGGGCGTTTTACTATGGGTTTATGTGTGCCTTGGGATAATAAATATTCAGAAACACCGTTGTGAGTATAATTATGTCATTTCTTAAACATTCTTAAGCATAGTTTAGAATTCCTGTAGTTTCCTTTACAAAAAAAGTCTTTCTTGAAGATGTGATATAATTTTACGACATTTTCTATAATGTAAATAAAGAGAAATATTTCTTGATTTAACAAGAATGTTCGGAAATTTGACTATGGGTTCAAATGTGTCTCGGGATAAGAACTGTTCAGAAACACTGCTGTAAGTATAATTATATCATTCCTGGAAGAATTTTACACATAATTTACAATTCGTATAATTTCCTTTACAAAAAAAAATCTTTATTGAATGTGTGATATAATTTTACTTACTTTAAAAAAGAGAAATGTTTCTTGATTTAGCCACAAGTTTTATGAAAATGTAATATAATATTTTCAGGGTTAACTACAATTTCGAAAAGTGTTTCTTAACGACAAAAAATCAGAAAACAATAGATTTCTCAGATTTAAATAAGCATTTCGGAAACAAGTCTTTTGCAATCCTTAATTTTCAAAAACATTTCCAAGTAGTTTTTAGTCTGTTAACCAGCTTTATTAGCCCGGTATACATAAAATATCTCATTTTCGGTTGCTGTCATTTGTCACGTAAACGTTTTAAGCTGTCTAACAGTATTTTTATATGCAAGAGTAACAAAACAATGTTTATTTTACGCTATTCATTTTGCATGTTTATCTGTTGAACAACCAAACGTTATATCAATAGGTTTTCGAAATTTGAAAAATTATTTCTGAAACAAAAATGTTTTCCAGCCCCTAATTTTCAAAAACGTTTCCAAATAGGGGAAAGTGGTAATGTATGGGCCATGGGGATGAATGGGACATTAACAAAATATGAAAAAGTATTCGCATAAAATTATTTTAGATGCCACCAATAGTTGGAGCTATTTGTTCTACCAAACTCATAAAATTTTCCATTGTTTGGGAGAAGTTATTTTCCCACTAGAGTAGGATGGTCAAGAATCTGATTGAAAAGTAAATTTTTTCCCTTTTCAGTAAAATAAATAAGCTAAAAAATATCTATTATTTCATTGCAGATATGTGCATTAGCAAGTCTTTGCATATCTGTAAACTAATTTTAGGATATATTTAGATGTTATTTGAACTTAATGTACTAAAAAAACCTGAATATATTCCAGAAATATAGATGGGGCTGAATGGGCTACTGTATCATGGTCATAAATGGGCCACCTTTGCCCGGTCATGAAAATATGGTTTTTCTTTCTTTTTTTCGGATTTTCTCTTTAATAAGAAACATAACTGGCTGTCATGGATTTAGATTAAATTACTGCCTAGTTAGAATAGGTTTATAGTGATGTCTAAAAAAATAATTTGCATATTTTCACCCTAAGAAAAATTAGTTATTTATTAGAAACATAAGTTAAATTGCATAAATGATTAAGGTGAACTGTTCAGTTGTTGACCACACCAACCAGTATTTTCCCATTTGAGATAAAACTAGAATAATTGTTTATATTCTGAATCTGATGGGTAGAATAAATAATACCAGAAATTTACACTAAATAGTCAATTAATAGGCAGTTCAACCCTGTTACAACCATGTCGTTAATTTTGAAAAATATAAATTTCGTTAAATCATAATGTGTATTCTCTGTTATTTTTATGCATATTTTATGTTCTTTCTTTCTTATAATCTCATTATTTTGTCATTTTCTGCTACAATTATGTGATTTAATAATATCACTTTTGATGTTTATAAATTTTGATAAGCATTTTGCATTGCTTACTATTTCAGTATGCTTTTGATCATATCATGTCAAGTGCCATTCATTATGTCATATTTGGTGAGTAAAAGGTTAATTCCGCATTTTTTCATTGAATTCGTTTAGCGGCCCATTCATTACCTTCAATGGCCCATTCAGCCCCATGGATGGAGATGAATGGGCCAGATTTCTATATTTTTATTTTCTATTATCATTTCTTATAGACATTTTCTAATCCAATTTTTATGACTTTTCTATATAACCAAATAAGTAAAGTAACTAAAGAGCCAATTCTGTGCCAAAAAAAATTATTAGAAAAAATTACAAAAATTAAAAACCAAAACTTGACCCATTTATTACCACTCTCCCCTAGATTTAATTTGTTAATCAGTCTTTTCAACCCGGTATCAACATGAAATATCGTATTTTCGGATGCTAGCAATTCTCACATAAACGTTTTCAGCTGCGTAACAGCATTTTTAAATTCAAGAATAACAAAACAATGTTATTTTTACCCTGTTAATGTAACATGTTTATATATTGAACAACCGAATGTTTACATGAGAATTGATAATATCCGGAAAACAAATATTTCATGGTGA
The DNA here is from genome assembly GCA_963932465.1 of Maratus speciosus. Classification (NCBI taxonomy): domain Eukaryota; kingdom Metazoa; phylum Arthropoda; class Arachnida; order Araneae; family Salticidae; genus Maratus; species Maratus speciosus. The sequence continues at coordinate 503,364,806 of OZ010787.1, read as the reverse complement.
TATCGGGTTGGGAAAACTGATTAATACACTTTAAAAGTTACTCTGATACGTTTCCGAAAATTACGAGCAGTAATAGAAACGTTTTACATAAATACTTTTTTAATCTCGGCTATCTATGGGTTTTTGAAGATAAAATAACGCTTTTTGGAATCGTAGGTAACTATGAAAAGGTTATATTTTATTTTTGTAAACATATTTAGATCAAGAAACATCTCTAATTTTTTACAGTGTAAAAAGGTTCCTTATCAGTCAGATTTGAAATTCGAGTCTCCAATGTTAATCCGATTTGCTTGGAATGCATTTCATGAACTCGAATTTTTCATTAGAAAATTAAATTTCCTAACTTTTTTTTTCCTCTGCTCTCTATTTAAAATATGTTACTTTATTTGCTTGGCAAAATATTGAATTGTTCCGATGAATTGTTAGTGAATTGTCCCGATTCACTGATAATGTTTTTAGAATTTTTTCTATGAATTTGTTGTTTCTGTGCCAAATTTGTAGGTATGAAACTTTTACAAAATCACTGGCTCGAAACGTCCGCTACGACGTTTTTATAGAAAGCAGTATCTGTTTGTAGGTCACAAATTCACGGAAAAAAGAGCTGATCATCTTTAGTTAGATATAATGAAGTTGGGAAAACAGAAAGTTCTTATTTTGACACGCACCTTGATGAACAGAGCATGCTCTGCCTACAAACAATATCACCACACACGAATTAATAAATTAGCACCAAAAATATATAATGTTTCTATAAACAGTGTTCGTGATAAAACACAAAAATACAATGATTTTGTGAGTGCAAAGACGTCACAATAGATATAGGATGCTTCGCGCATCTCGTAACTCTGTCGTGTTATCTCATTCATTGACATGTTCCACAAAAATAAAAAGTAAAATAAAATCTAAGCATGAATATGCTCAAATTTCTTACAAAATGGTGGTTTAGGGGCAATTCATTAGATGAAAGTGATATAAATGCTCAGCTTCAAGCGAAAAAATGTAAATTTTATTAAAAATATTGTAATTTTTTTTTGTTACTCTATGAAAAATTTAAATATTTTTTTCAAATAAGTATATTTTGAATATTTTCCTACATAACGGAAAAGTGTTTGTAACTTTGGTTTGTCTAGCCGTCTGTCTGTCTGTCTATCTGTCTGGCCGTTTGCCTGTCCGCTATCTAACTCACGCAAATATACTTGGGTTACCATGAGCGTAGTATATGTTATTGGAATTTAACATAACTCATTCCCTATTGAAAATGGAATGTGTAGCATATAGTTTGTTTACATGAACACACAAAAGAATTCCGTAGCAAGTTTTGTCCTCAGTAAAAATTTGTTTACAGCGTGCTAGAACAAACAGCTCAGTAATTACGGAAATAGATGTGAACATACTTGTCGTTCTAGTCTTAAATTATTGTAACAGAGTAAATAATTTTGTTTATGGCAATATTTTTGCTGCAAAAACAGCTTTCGATTTTCTCACATTATTTCAAACGTACTGAAATGTATATATGTTACTTAGGTACAATATAATATTATTTCTGTAGAATATGTAGCGAATGGCATTTATCGTTCATTTACAGGGACACACAAAAGGATCGCTTTACAATATATCAACGAGTAAAATCATTTGCAGCGTATTTTTAAAACATAATCAATGTGAATTGCTGAGGGGCACTACAAGATGCTTTCTGACTCTGGATTGCATAGCATTTATTTGTTCATTTACAAGGGCACAAAAAAGAATTCGGTTGAAGAACTGTCTATGATCGATAATCCGTGGAAGTGCGTTTTCAGATGTGATATACCTTTTAAATCTTAAAGAAATCTTAGTGTATTACGTAGATTGCATAAATTCTGTAGTATATATATACAGAGATGCGGAAAAAATTCGTAAGCACTAATATAGATGGGCGTGACTTGCACAGAGTTGTTTTCAATTCTGTTATGTATTTTCCAGCTTAACTATATTTTGTTAGCCTATAGTAAAATATGTTTATGTATAAATAAATTCGTATATAGAAACTTAATATATTGCCTATGTAAAATTGCTCTAGGTGAGATTTTAGCTGTGTTATGCGTTTCCTATCTGAATTAATATTTTGCTTAAAATGTGGTGTGAATAAAATCTGTAGATCAAATACAAAGCTGCCAAAAACATTTCATGCCATCATATATTAGTGGTAAATGTTGAAAATAAATTTTCAAATGTTTTATATGTTTTACAGCTGAATTAGAATTTAACAAACTATTTGGAGTTTAACAAATCTATAGATTATATACATGGCTTCTCGAAAAAATGAAATTATTTTATCCACTATGGTCATTAATTGCTGAAATTGTGAGTTCAACTGTGTTATGCGTTTTCTAAATGTTTATTTAGATATTTTCTTTTATCTTAATAAATAGTTTTGCTACAGTATTTTGAAAGTGTTGGAAAGAATTTCATAATCTATGCGTGGCTTATGACTTTTTCTTGCTTGTTATTACTTGTAAAAGTACATCTAAATCGAAAAATTAATTTTTATTTGGAATAATTGATGGGCGAACAAATATTCTTACTTAACCTTCACTTTTGAGAAAAGCACGGAAATTACGGGCATTGTTTAGAGTGCGGGAATTACTAAATATCTTCATTTTTAGACAATGAATAATTTTTATTTAATTTGTAAGTAAAATATTAAATAAATCATCTTTTAAAAATTCTGTAAATCAAAATCTTTTCATTATAAACTCGGAAAAAAAAACACTGTTATAATACGTTAATTCACGAGGAAGCACAATTCATAGAATGTATTAACCCACAAAATTGGACAATCTATAATGAATGTTAAAGCGTTAGTAATGAATTTGAACAAAGTATTCACGCAGAAGCATTCAGATTATGCCAAAAGACACGATAAATGTATTCTCCATCATAAATGTGCTTGTCCAAATGCTGCAACATCAGTCAAGGAACATTTATAAGCATTTATTCGGGACGTGTCGCCCTAACCGCAATATTCATCACATGTTGCTTATTCAAATTACCATACTTACTTTGCTTCATGCTAAGAACGTTTTCAAACGACTGGTATAGTTTTTATGCAGAAATCAAAAATTCGCTTCATGATTGTATTGATTCTAAACAACCAGATTTTTTCCATTCTGAAATCATTTGTTGCCTGGCGTATGGGCGAATGTTGCAGCATCTAATAGTAAAACTGAAATTTCATTGATCAAAAAGATTTTGAGAAAACAAAAACTTTGCGAGTTGAGCATTATCTTGGAATTTTCGATCCTGGCACTATCGCAAAGCGAATTGTATGTTTACTTGTCTAACACGTCTACGTAAATTGGTCCAGACAGTGTTATGTTCCCACGGTGGTAATGTCGAATTGACCTCCCGACGGTTCAATTGCACACACTTCTTGTGGAGCTTCCGGCTGTAATAGTGTTTTCCTATGGAACACCTGCGTATCGATTGTCACTTTGTATACGTAAGAATAAAAAATAAGACGATTATGTAAAGGATAATAAAGTGTCTCAACTCGTGTGTGCTTTGTATGTTTTGTTTTTTTTTATAAAATGGGTTATTTGAGAAAAAGATATAACAGCTACAGGTCTCAAAGCAACCCCCACTAATTGAAACTGTAATTTGTCTAGTCGTGTATAACCGAATTCCGTAATGTCGGTTGCGAAAATTTTCCCAAAAACTTTCAATCTGAGATAGCGTCCTTCAAAAAATAAATTCCTCTGCTATATATATTATTCTATTTTATAAGCATTATTGATGTTTATATGAAGTTCATATATGCTATAGAAATAAAAATAACATAAGCACACTTCGACGAGATATGAGGTTTCCATGCACGATATGGTTAATGTTTCAAGCACCTTTTCTTTTTCGGTATTACATGGCTAAACAGCATCGTTAAACTTTATATGAGATACATATGTGCTACAGGGATAAAAAAAATTGCGTATTCACAGTTCACTGGGTGTCTTTTTCAAAACAACCTCATACGGTGTTCCATATACGAGGAGGTTAAAGCTCCAAGTACATTTTGTTTTTCTATGTTTTTTAATAAACATCATCAATGAACTTTATATGAGGTTTGTATGAGCTACAGAGATAATAATAACATATGCGCATTTCACTGGGGGTCGTTTTTCAATACAAATTCATAAAAGGTTCTCTTATACGAGTTATTAAATTTACAAGTATATTTTGTTTTGTTTTATTCCATGAATAAACAGCATCATTGCGGTTTATATGAGTTACAAGAATCATAAGAACGTATGCATACTTTATTGTGCGTCAATTTTCAATACAAATTTGTATGAGGTTCCCATGTATGAGAAGCTTTAATTTCCAAGTATATTTTGTTTTGTTATGTTCCATAATTAAACAGCATCATTGATCTTTATATGAGATTTAGATGTGCTACAGGAATAAAAATAACATATGTAATTTCATTTGGGGTCGTTATTCAATACAACTTCATATGAGGTTCCCATATACCAGGAAGTTAAATTTCCAAGTATATTTTGTTATATTCCATGAATAAATAGCATCATTGAACATTATATAAGATTTAGATGTGCTACAGAAATACAAATAACATATGCAAAGTTCGTTTTCAATACGAACTCATATGAGGTTCCCATATTCCAGGAGGTTGAAATTCCAACTATATTTCGTTTCCCTATGTTCCTTGAATAAACAAGATCATTGAACTTGTTATGAGGTGTATAGTGATATATGAATAAAATCAACATATTCGCAGTTTACTTTTTGTGTCTTTTTTCAATACAACCTCATATGAGGTTCTCATATACGAGAACGTTAAATTTCCAAGTATATTTTGTTTTGTTATGTTCCATGAATAAACATTAAACTTTATATAAGGTTTATATGTGCTACAGAAATGATGATAATGAAAGACTTGAATAGCATGATAATGAATAACATGATGTCCACATTTCACTTGGGGTCGTTATTCAATACAAACTCATACGAGTTTCTCTTATACGAGACAGTTAAATTTCCAAGTATATTTTGTTTTTTTTTTATGTTCCTTGAACTTTTTATGAGCTGTATATGTGCTACAGGAATAAAAACAACATATGCGCAGTTTACGTCGGGTCTTTTTTTCAATACAACCTCATTTGAGGTTGCCATATACGAGGAGGTTATATTTTGTTTTGTTATTTTGCATGAATAAACAGCATTCCAGAACTCTATATGAAATTTAGATGTGCTAAAGAAATAAAAATAACAAATGCAGAGTTCAGTGGGCGTCGTTTTTCAATGCAAACTCATATGAGGTTCTCATATGCAAGGATGTTAACACATTGAGTGCCATGGTGACTGACACTGAAGCGCTGAAAAATTTACAATGTTTTAAGTAATTTTTAAGAAAGTATAATCCTGTAATAAATAAAAGGTAGGTAAATTTTAAATAAATTTTCCGTAATTACTTAAAACAATATATATATATTTAGTTTTATATCATATCTTAGACATCAGTCATCGGTGAATGGCGCGTTTTAAATGGAAATTTCAGTGTCGGTCACCGGTGACTGACGTGGCGCTTAACGTGTTAAAGTTCCGAGTACAGTTTGTTTTGCAACGTTTTATGACTAAACAGCATCATTCAAATTCTAGGTCTATACATTCCGTTTTTCTTCATTAATTTTTAGGGCTCTGATATGTGGGTTAATGATTCTAAATTATTTTTTCTGTTAAAGTAATTGCGTTTGTGAGTTTTTCTACGGTTTTTTGTTGAAAACCCTTTTCAAAGGTGTTATATAACAAAGGTATAATTATTTTTATATAAAAATCAAAGCGTAAAAATACGCATGACAAAACTTTTAAGGCATAATTTTCATTTTTATGCTTGAAACACGCTTGTAGAGGTGTTAATATATCTGCTTATGATAAATATATAAGCATAGCTATCTAAAAAAAAATGAAAACCAAAGACCATACCACTTATTAAATATACTTTAAAAAAACTTAGATTTATCACACACCTTTCCCTCACTCTCTAACTATAATTACATAATATAAAATGCGAACAAAAGTTTTCAGATCAGTAAAATTTGCCAAAAGGTCTTTCATCAAAACTTGATGCATTTTTTAAGAATAAAAAGAAATACTGGTAATCTATAGAAAAGGAAGCATCGAATTTTACGCCTAGTGGTTTCTTTCTGATTACTTGTGAACTGTGAAATAGTTTATTTATAATCGTATTGAAATAAGAAGGCTTAAGGTGTTGCTTTTATTGATATTTTTTTTATCAGATACTCAGGCCTACAAAAATTATAATAATTTTAATTTTTTAGACTCGTCCTTCAGTTAATAAAAATAAAGCTAGGATATGAAGTTTATATAAAAGACTACATCTACCGTTAAGAAAATTGAGTGAGGAAAAAAAATCGTACATTTTTAAAAAATATTACAGCTGAGTAATTTTCGAGAAATTTCCTGATGTAGGTATTAAGTTCTAGGTTTCTTTTTTTATCGGATATCTAGCGTCAAGTGACAGGGATATCAATGCATATTTGGGAAGTCGCTTGTTTTCCGCATGGACAATACCAGGTGCACCATAAATATGTTAAAACGCTAAAACTTTGTTCAGAATAAACAAATGATGGTAAAAAATTGTTGTTTGCACAAATGGAATTAGAGGGGTAATTCAAAAATATTAACGGCGCGCTGGCAGGCATATTAGGTTGAGCAAAAATTTCTGGGAAATTTTTAATCTAATAGTTACCAGAATTTTTATCGTATATAGGAGTACTAGTGGTGCAGTCCAGACGAGGCTGCATCCGATTATGACCTTTTTCAAGGCCATAAACTATGGCCTTTAACACTTTTTCAAGGGCCGTCCATTTGAATCCTTTAATGAAGTTGAAGAAGCATGTGAAGAGTTTTCGATTCCAAAAAGCCGCCATGGTACTTCCAGAAAATCCGGAATCTGGCAGAACGATGGCAGAAAGTCGTGTACTATGATGGTCTCTACTTTGAAGAATAGTCCTTGTTGCTTTTGTTGTTAATTTACACATAACAATGCAACTTTCACAAATTTTCCAGAACTTTTTGCTCAATCTAGTAATATGAAGCAGATGTGTGGAGATTAGACTTTTAGTAAATGACCCGATTTTTTTTTAAGCGTATGAAGATTCAGCATCCCAGCACATAAAACGAGCTGTTTCTCACCTTGAGTCCTTTTGCCGTGCGGAATTTTCGCAATGCGTAGGTTACTGATTCTCAGTTTTTGTAAAAAAGCTTAACCAAATACACTTGTTCTGGTAACGATAGAATACTGTTGGCATCGAAAGAAGAATCTTTGTGCACCGGGGAGTTTTATTGGCAACCTTATTTGCATAAATCTGGTTCATATTATGCATGCCAGCGCTATCTATTGGTAATATTTTTTAACCACAACTTTTTCGTCATTAAAAAAAAATTCTATTTTCCTCTAATCCCTTTTGTGTAAACCGGAATTGTTTAGCCTTATTCGTTCCCTTTTAATGAATTTTTAAAGTTTTAACGAATTTTAAAAGTATTAAAGAATTTTTAAGGTTTTAAAGAAATTATGGCGCACCTGATATTTGTCAGTCACTATCTTCTAAGAAACCGAGCAAGATAATAAAAAGAAAAAAGGTTCCCACTAGTCCTTGAATTTGAACACCACTGTTTCTCGAAAGTAATTAACTTTTTAATAAATCGTAGCTTATCCGTTATTAAATAAGCCAAATATTATAGTTTAGAAGTAGTATTATTAAATTCAACGACTTGCAAGAACCCTGTAAAACTCAAATGTTCTTAATAATGGACGCCCGGTCTCAAGGGGATACAACAAAGTCACTGCCTGTGTATTAACGTCATTTGTATTAACTTCAAAAACATTGGGCAAACTACTAAACTAAGGAACAAGATATTGAAGCAGGGTGCCTTTATAAGAGAGGGCAACATAGGATTAATAAAATTCTATTGATCGAAAGGATTTTAGATAATACTTGGAGAGCCTGGCAGCATATAAATTAATCCTACAGTAAGGTTTGGTGAAAACCATTTGCAATAGCAGTATTTGGGCGACTGTTGGCTTACTTAACGAGAAATAACTCTTAGTAACGAATTTTAATTTAATAATGTTAATGTAAACATAAACAAGTCGTGCGGCGTAAAGGTCCAGCTTTTTGTTACATAAAATGTAGCAATGTATTTTCTTTAGAAAATACTTTAATTTAAGCTTTGGACAAGGAAGATTATGTCATATTACTTGCCGAAGAAAATTGTTTCACTGTGAATTAATATCCACATTTATTTATTTCAGTCTTCTTATCCGGGTTGTTCTTTTTCTGTCTCTTCTATAGTTATGCTTAGCATTCATTCACCTGTCCATACTTCGCTGTGTTGTTTGAAATCTTTGAAACATCGGTTTTATTAGCGCCCATGTTTTTGCTAGATAAGTTAGTGTGGGCAAAACACTTTGGTTAAACACATTTCTTTTCAAGAGAAGAGGTATGTTACTTTTCAAAATATTACTGTTCTTCTCCAAAGCACTCGATCCGTTTCTTATTAATGTATTAATTTCCTTCTTGATGCTGTAGTCCGATGTTATTTTCTGTCCAAGGTACACACATCGGACAGGAGTGCTGTCGGATGTGTAGCACTCGTCCATTAAGTAAGTTCCAGGAAGCCCATTAAGAAAGTTCCAGGAAGTCCATTAAGGAAGCTATGGACTTCCTTAATGTCAGTGCTTTTGTAGACTATCATCTTTTTTGGTGCAAATGAATTTAACATCAGCTTAGTCTTTTCCAAATGTAATTTTAATGCCACGTTAATGCCAGCTTTTGCTAAATCTTTTAACATATCTTCCAATATTTCAGGTTTGTCAGTGAAAATTAAACTGTCGTCAGAAAACAGGAAATGTCTTGGGTATTCCTCCTTCATTCTTATCCCTTGGTTTTCCGAATTCAGCTTCTTGAAAACATTTTCTAAGGCAGCAGTTATAAGCTTAGGCTAAATGGCGTCTCATTATCTATCCTTACTCCTTTTCCTTGTTTGATTATCAATTTTCCTCTGTCCAAACAGATTGTTGCTGTTGCTTTCTTGTTTCTTATAAATATTTTTAATAATATTGATGTAAGGTTTCTTTCTACCGCTATCATTGAGAGGTTTCGCTACTGCTGATTTGTAGACAGAATTGAATTTTTTCCATAATCAGTAATCGCGAGGCATAGAGATAAATTATATTACTTACGTTTCTCTATGAGTTCAGTATGATAGATTGTGCTAATCCATTTCAGAATTCTGCTTCTCCTCTAGGTTGAGCTCGGCTTGGAACTGATTAAAATTTTGTCGTTAAAACGTTTCTGAAAAATTTATAAAACACTGACAGTAAACGGATCGGGCGGTAGGTTTTAACGTTCTTCTTCTCCCCCTTCTTGTAAAGTAGTACCATCCTAGCGTTATTCAAATCTTCTGATACATCTGACTTATTTAAACATTTGGAAAACAGTATGTTTAGTATTTTAGCAAATTCTCCTAATTATATGATAAGGTGAATTGTAATTTCATTTTTGTCAAGGCATTTATCCTTTTTAATATATCTAATGGCTTGTAAAACTTCATCTGTCATCACTGGGATTATCTTTTCAACTTCTGTTAAGGTTTTTCTGTGACCAGGTAGGTTTCTGTCTCTTTGATCTTCACATTTATATAGATCGTTAAAGAATTTTCCGACAATACTTACCAATCCATTACTGATTTTGGTGATTGTTCCATCTATCTGCTTCAGTGCAAAGATATATTTTCTTCTAACACACAATTTCTACTTAGCTGATTTACACTTTGTTATCTTCTAGAACATTCTTGACAAGATAACTTTTTAATTTCCTTAACTTCTTTGCCTATCTTCATCAAACTCCTTGTTTCTAATGTTATTTTCTTTGTTTTACTTGTGCTTCACTGAATATCTCCTCTGCAATTTTTAACAGGGTAGGGTTCAGTTTCTTGCTCACTACTGGAACATTTTGCTACTTTAACTGACTCGAAACGATTTTTAGGTTCCAAATAAAATTCTTCTTTATGTTTCTGGAATTGACTGATTTTTTGGATTGTTGGATAAGCTTTCCAGCTTAATAATTCTTTCCACTTTAGTATTTAAAAGCATTTTGCATCTAATCAACCTGTGATAGCTTCCTGTATTGAAGTTATTGCGATCACTGTAATCTTGAATAAGATGCTTTCTGCTTGCATGTTGTAGTCTACTTCGAAAATACTCCAGTATGTATTGCGTAACTAGTTAATACTGTTAGCTGTAGAACCGATCTAAATCATTTTTGTTCTTTTTGGGTCCAAGAAGCACCTCGGGATCCAAGTAACTCCAATTTACGATATAAAATGTAATAATGAAATTATGCATATTTTCAAAGTAGTAAATGCTCTAAGGCTAACAGTTCACTTTAAAAAAAAAAAATTCACAATACAGAAACTTTTAACCCTTTGGAGTCCGGCGTGTCTTACACAAATTTTATTCGGTCGGCACCATTTTTTTAAAAAAAGTTTCCTTCAAGTACACAATTTCAAAAATGCTCTGATTAAATAATCTTAAAATATATAAAATAAAATTCTGTTATGTAAATTTCATTAATTTCGAATAAATTTTTATTGGCGTTGAATAGGGAAAAAAATACGCCCCTCTGAAGCAAACCCGAAGCATATAAAAAGAACTTTTAATAAAGCAAGCGACATTAAGGACGTTGCTACAAAAATTTAAATTAATCGTAGGGCTTCTAACAATAAGGGGTTAGCTTCATTTTTAGTACATTTGAGAAGTCCATTTTAATGTTTAAAAAAATCTCTCAAAGTAGTCATTTTTAGATGTAGTTGGTGACAAACCTCGTTTAGGTAGGTGCGTGGAGTAATGCATAGTTGGAAAAAATACCTTTGACGAAACGTTAAAATTTAAATTTTAAAAGGGTCATCAAGAGTTCCAAAAAAACAGAGATAAACTCTTCTTGGTGCAAACTCTTTAATATAAACAACAGGGCAAATTTTGTCTTCCCACATAAATATATAAAACAATAGCGAAGGTTTCAAACATGTATTATGTGCGTTTAAATTTTCTTTTATTCAGATTAAAGATTTTGCATTTCAAACCGCTTATAAAAGAACGGTGGGCTACATGGGGCCCTCAGGCCGCAAGTTTAGAACGCCTGGGTTAGGCCATAATCTTTTAAGATGCATTCTCCTAAAATATTTTAACTTTTCAAGAAAAATGTACCGAAAGAAAGTACGTCATATTTTCAGTTATGTTTAAGATTCTTCAAAGAATGACAGCATTATACTATTAAATTAGTCCCAAATAATACTTTTTGTTCTTATATTCATTTTCTTCAGCATTAGTTTTCGATTGTAGTTTTTATTCTAAAAGTCTTGCATAAAAGTTTTCCAAAACGGTTTTTTTTCAGTGATTAGTGATTTGTTCTTGTCTAGGTGTGCTCCTCTAAACATTTCCAAAAATAATTTTTAATCATCCTGTGTTTTTAAAAGGCAAGCAAAAAGCTGTCAATGTAATTTATGAATGACTCCAAATAGACTTAATGCAGCAGATGTATAGTTCTGGCTCACCTTGGTGAGATTAAATGTTTATTTTACATCCGCTGTACCATTTTTATATTGCATTTTCTAAATGCTTCATTTTCAGATAAATAAGCATTTTGTATTTAATTTTTATATATTTATTATTTGAAATAAAGGAAAAAATAATTGATATAAAAGATGAACGAAATATTAAAAAAAGATAATTAATTATCTTTATTATTAGCGCTATTATTATTTGTTACATTTTCAAAAGGTATTATCAGTCTTTAGTTACAAGAATTTGTTAATATTTTTAATGTATAATAAATGTAGCATTTTTCTCTCCTCACTTCATCAAAAAATGTTTTTGAGTTTTTTGTTTATAGAACAGTTTATAGAGCTTTGTTTATAGTCAGATTCTTACAAAAACTTTTATTAAAAGCTTGATATAAGGAATGAAGCCATTGCGTGCATAAATATGCTTTCGGGGATCATATTGCACACCCAGTTTTACAATACATGTTAAAAGAAGCATTTTGAAATTATGTTTGCATAACAATTAGTACAGAGTCAGACAGTTCTGAATTGTTATGTGCCTTACCTACATATTCACCGGTTGTGGATATGACATCGTTGTGTCTCGATTTCTGTGTATCCATGTATCAACTGTTGCATTCTAGAAATCTTATCAAACACTGATCCCGAACACTTATAAATCGAGAGACTGTCCTTTATGGATACTATGAGGTGGTAGGGTGAGAATAGTGCTTCATACATATGTGTGTGGACAACCATGTTTCAAAGAAATGAAAGTTTATCAAAGTAGCATACAATGAACTTTATTTATTTTGGAATAAACATAATTGTAATGAAACAGACATAAGACACTGTTTTACTGAATGCCACTATTGTATGTTTCAATGTGTACCATATTTATTAATTCGGAAAAAGGGTTAAGTAAATCTTTCTTGGTCCTTGTTCGAGTTAAATCCTTGGAATACAGGATAACAAAGTGCAGCATACACCCTCAAAAAAATCCGTAAAATGAATAATTTTTTCTGTTGATTATATTTTGTTAAGACACGAAAACGTCTACTTTGATTTTCCTTGTTTCTCCCAAAATACAGAAAATTTACCAATCTAATGTAAACATCATCCAGAATATCCCCATCTAAATCTGATTTTCGGAAATCGTTAGGGTGTTCCGGCAAATGTGCTGCCTAGTACTTTTTCGTATTAGAAACGAACTTTTTACGCATGTCCTTTTAACCTCAAAACACGAAAAATTCGTGAAGCTAAGCTCAAAATTTGCTGAACTTATTCAATCGGACTAAAATTTCTTCAAATAATAAAAAAAATCTGTTCCAATCACAGGTGTATTTCAGGCAACTTTCCCCCTATACATTTTTGATTAAATTGTTTTTGAGAGTGTGTGTATGATATTCGAGTTGAAATACTGCTCACAGTTAGACTGAATTCTATGAAAGTGAAATGATCACTTCAGGTTAGAAAAATTACTTTCTTTTCGTAACTTTTAAATGAAATATAATAATAACATTTCGTAACTTCTAAAAGTTCCTGACCACCCTTGTGTGTTAAACCCAAATGTGGTAAATGAACATTACAAGCAAAGCATGACTTTACAGCTTAACATCAAACGGTGCAAATTCGAACCAGTGATGTAGTCGTAAAAAGAACAGAGGCTATACGGTCTAAGCAGAGGGTATACGCTAAAGGCAGAGCGTATACCCTAGAGTGTATATACTATAGCTTTCTTGAGAAACAGAGGGTATACGGTGTTCCTTAAAAAAATCCAGAGGGTATACGGCGTATACCCCCGTATACCCTCCACTACACCCCTGATTCGAACTTCGTTTTAAAAGATTCTTTGTTTCACGCTGTAATCTGACTCACAGTGTACAACTTTCCCTACTTCATATTTTAAATTAATAGTTTAAAAATAATTTTATCAGTAAAATTATATTCTTTTGAATAAGCATTCTTCGGTTATAATTAAAATTATCATTGAAAAATATAAAATAATGCCTCCCTCTGTCCCAGAAATGTAGAAAGGCACTTTAAACTTTAATCTGTTGGAGCTAAGATGTAATGCAAATTTAAAAATTGTTGAAAAATTCGGTAAAAATTAATGCTAGAGTTATATGTCCTCCTACATTCCATTTTCACAAAAGTGCATTTTTTAATTTCTTATAAGACCGTCTAGATAAAATTAGTTGGTTAGAAAAATAATTCTTTCTCTCCACAATGCCTTTACAAAAAATAATACACATTTATTTATATATTTTTTTAATTTTAACTACATATACTTAATTAAAATAAACCATCATGAAACGAACCGTTTTTCTAATTAGAGATGTTCATCTTTGGTTATTGCACAATAGATGAAACATGAAGCATAGTACGTAAGTTTTGTAAATTCTGCGTAGGCTCACAGTACTTTCATGGATTCTGATGCACTTTTCATATTGACACATGTCATTTTAGAAACCCATGTTAACTGCTTTTTGTAATAAAGGTTATGCAGCAAAAATACAAAAAGATATATAATTTGCCTATTTTGTCTAAGGAGATTCTATTTGATTATTTCTAACTACAGATGTCGCAAAAAAAAATTTTTAAACTGTAATATTTTGAAAATTAATGGCGATTTTATTTTATTACCATAATTTTTTTTCTTATTTAATTTTGAGCATGCTTGCAATCTACATTCCCCTACGTATAACAAACAGACGAAAACACTATTATTAAACATCATCACAAGTTATTTTCAACGGTTTTTCGACACCCGGGGTATTTTAACAGTACGGTAAATGTGAATTATAAATCAATTTATTCTTTAAAAAAAGTATTTTTAACCATAATGCGAAAATGATTGTTGTAGAAAAATTATGCGTTTTCAAATATTATATTTTTAATTAACAAATTAATCAAATTACGTAAAGGTTTCTCTTTATCTATTGATTCTTTATCTTGATTGCCTTTGAAAGTTATTTATTGCTTTACTGTACCTTTTAACCGAAAAGTCTTCAAAGTAAGTAAAACATGTACTTTCATTAGAGGGGGTCGTTCTATTAAAAACGTGTATTTTTATTTGTTTAAAATAACCTTCTGTTCGTATATTAATTTATAAGAAACATGGCAGACTTCTTTATAGATTTCATGAATATTGGATATTTAGGAAATACTAAAGTACTTAATTTATTTTCGATTTTCTGTTCTCTAAAAGCAGGCGTGCGTGTAAATAAAAAACTGACAATCTTATTTTCTGAATATATATAATAGGATAATATTCTTTAATCCTTGACTAAGGAATGCTATGGTTACGCATAATTATCGTTTTTAAATTTTAAAAATGAAGGTTTGGGCATAAATAATGGCAAATACCCTAATAGCACAGCAAGTCGATATGACTCCACTATGACGTCACAATAGTCACATCCACAACGGTGAGCAAAAGCTGACTTCTTTAATCCGTCATATTACGACTCTTAAGAACCCAAGAAAATCGCACGACGACACTTGCAAACTAATGTTAACTCAATGGAAAAGTTTTTTACATTTCTTTTGCTTGCATTTAGCTATTTTAAAATGCTTTTTCCGTATAGGATATCTGAGGTCTATGTCTAACCAGATACATTGTACTTTATTGAATTGTACACTGTAAAAAAAAGGGACTATAGTTACGCTTAATTTGAGTTTATGAAATGCTAAATGAGGATTAAATATACTCTAAGTTTGGTGTAAACACCGAATAAAGTGTCATGATACACTCAAAACGGTTTAATTTTAATCTTTTAAAGAAATTGTGGTAACCGAACACCAGTTGTAAAGTTTTAAAGCGACATATGATTCAGTCCGCCATTTTGAAATCTGTTTATATAGCTGTGTTGCAGGGCTCGGATTTTGTTCGAAAATGTTTCTCAGTAATGATCACTACATAAAAAGCAGTTAACCAGATTACGTTGAAGTACCCGAGCTGAAAGGTTCCTTCATAGCTGAAAAAATTCTCGTCTTCTTTGGCTAATTTCTTCGGAGTAGGGTAAGAACTTAAAACTTATGTTTAACTTCATATTTTTGAAACATTCCTATTTAATGTTAATACTACAATCATTTTCCAACATTTTTATACCTTTTATGTATCTCTAGCTGCTATATTTATAATTTTATGAGTATATGAAGTCAACCTACTTTTACAGTGTATTGATGCCATTTTCAAATTTTGGCATTTTTGTCACTTTTGAGACACTCGGTATACAATGAATTCCGCTTGTTAACTTTAAAATAATGTTTGATTCAACTAAATTAAACATCGTAGATTATTTTTTAACCAAGAATTTTAAGTTTTCAATAAGTTTTAACTATTTACGAGCCATTTTAAAAAGTATCGTTTTTAGGATTACGACTTTCGTTTTCCCATAGGAAATACATTACGTAAACAACGATATTCTTAAGCTTTTTTAACTACAAAAACTAAATTTTTCTGAAAAACTAATGTGATATTCAGCTCATTTAAAACTTAAGTTTCAAGATTCTATCTAGTTTTAAAAGTTTTGAACACTTTTTGTGTATTTGCTGAGCGTTTCAAAAGTTGACATTTTTCGATTTTCCAATTAGCCCACGATCACAGAAATACATGGGATTTTTACTGTTGTTGACAAATTTTAACATAGCTTGTTTTCAACTTTTTATTAATTATTTTGAAAAACTAATACTTGTTTTATGTTCTATAAAGTACGGGATTCGCTCTGCCATCCACCTTGTATTCCTGGGTTGAGTTTAAATATGTTTAACAAATTCATGAAATTTGGTATAAAAAATTTTGTCTCAGACTACTTTTCCATAGCGTTACGCGTTTTGTTTACTTTTTTTTGCACCTTTTTTAACCATTTAAACCTTATCATTTAGCTTAACTATTAGTATCTTTTAAAAGCTTAAACTTCAAGCTTTCTAGCAGTGTAGTGTTTATTATTTAATTATGCCGTTAAGTATTTTTAATTTACATTTTAAAAGTGATAAAAATTGTTCTTAAGCGCTTGAGAGGTTGGTGGTTTTTACCTCTCTGTATCCGATTTTTGTACAATTTGTAATGTTTAGTTGTATTTATGATATGTTTATTTTAATTTGCTTAGACTATTTATTCGAAAACCAGTCAGGCCTACGCTGGGTTTAAAAAAAAGTGTGAAGTACACGTGACGTAAGTCCAGATGTAACGAATGAATGATTTGTGAGGAAATTTCGTTGTTTACCAAAATTAAAATGTTTAAAATAAATGTTTAATTGAGATCATAAATTATCGCAGTTAAAACAATGTTTAGCAGCCTCTTTGCGTGAAACTATTTATTGTAAATTATGGTTGCATTAGATTTAAAATGTAATCTTTAAATTGTTTTTTATTTTACTGTTAAAGTGCAAACCAAATAAGCAGTAATGTGACTTTACACCAGATAAGCAATAGCGTGACTTTACACCAAAAATGGTGGCAACTACGTTGCCACTAAAAGTGGTGTTTGTTTACCCCATTTGATAGCTGGTGGCTCATTACACCAATTTTCAAATGCAATTTCATTACACCACTTGGGGTGGCAACTTAGTTGCCACCCTTTTTGGTGTAAAGTAAGGGAATTTTTTTTTACAGTGTAGTTTTTTCTGGTGATAATTTCCCAAATCTTTTCCAAAATAATAATTTAACAATATCGAAATGCAAACAAGAAATTCGCAGTAAACACTTTCATAGGTTTAGCATTAGCTTGCGAATGTCTTAAGCATCTAATTAAGTGAGGCTCTTAAGCATCTGTCCCTTCGCGACTCCTCAGTGAAGTGATTGGATGTGATTTTAGTCATTTGACTGTCCTGAAATTCGCACATAAATTTTACTGTGACACGGATACGATCCCTTTTCCACGTCGTGTAAATACATTGAGATATGCATTTGTATCACGATAATTGGACATTTTGGTCACATTTGGCTATCAGTAGTATTAGGTTAAATTGAAAAAATGCGTACACTGATGTCCAGAAATTAATTGGCATGATAAAAAAATTGTAATTTTTCAACGCAGATGTTAACTAGGAGGAGTCAAAAGAATCTCATATTAACCACATGTGTAGTAAATAAGTACTACCCTAATAGTGTATCCATTCGATGTGTTGTCACAAGTGCCACAATCTCTACGCTAAAACAAAATGTTATATCTTCTATTCATCTGTGACCTTCATTTGGTGACTCCCCTTTTGAAATCCCCGTAAATATTGCTTAGCAACGAGAATTAAGAGGCCACACTAGTCACTCAAAAAGACCCGGATGATAATGTTATTCCTATGAGGAAGTTATTTTCAAATATCTCGCTTAAATTTTGATACTTTCGAATGATTTTTTTTGCACAGGATAGCTGAAGACAATCTACATCCGGGCTAGTTATTACTTTTTCGATTTTAGTTTCAGATTTAAAAAAATTACTTTAACTTTCTGAACCGGATCAAACTGGTTCTGAAAGTAAAAGAATTTTTTTTTTAATCTGAAACCAAAATCAAAAAAGTAAAAACTAGCCCGAATGTAGATCGTCCTCAGCTATCTTGTGCAAAAAAAATCATTCGAAAATATCAAAATTTAAGCGAGATATTTGAAAATAACTTCTCCATAGGATTAACATTATCATCCGGGTCTTTTTGAGTGACTAGTGTGGACTTTTAAACTTGACGAGCCTGCCATTATCACCAAGCTAATGTTTTTTACTCGTTTACTTAGTCGAAGGGTAGCCAAGTTTTATATTGAGGTTTCCCCATTACTATATCATGTATTACGGACTATCAAGCTTGAGCAAAATCTTCAAGTTTGAGCATGCACCCTGTGTGTATGTTACTACTCTTTTATGAAGACACTCTTCCTCCATGATATTTTTAGGGTTTTCTTTGCACGTCACAAATAATTGTTGTTGCCTTAAAATTTCTTCCCTCAACACGTATTTTTTCTTTCCTATACGCTCAATGTTGGCCACAACCAGGGGTGTAGTAGAGGGTATACGCAGGTATACTTCGTATACCTTCTGGATTTTTTTTTAGAAGCCCCGTATACCGTCTGTTTCTCAAATAAAGCTATAACGTATACCCTAGGCATGACGTTCATGACATTAGCGTATACCTCCTTCCTATAGCGTATATCCTCTGGTTTTTTTACGACTACATCACTGGCTACAACTGGAAGTAATTGCTTTATTTTTTTTTCATTCACTTAATCTGCGATCATATACGTTCTAGCCTGCATAGACAATATCAGATACTTCCTCAAAAACAGGTTTTATGAGATGAAAACGGTCGAAATGCACCTTGTAATAGTTTATCTATCGTAAATTCCTCAATGGCGAGATTATCACGATTTGTATGTCCTACGACAAATATCAGCTCGAATCCCACCAATCTGAAAATAGTTGTTCTGAGTTCTTGGATGAAAACTATATTTTAGCACTTTCCAATGTAGTTGGAAAGCGTTTATGACTTCGGTTTGTCTGTCCGTCTGTCCGTGTTCTAACTCTCATAAATATACTCGGATTGCCCTGAAACTCTTATATGTTATTGACGTGTTTACTATAGCGCTATTAAAAAGGAAGTTTATAGCATTTATTAGTTTATTTACAGGGACAATCAAATGTATTCCGTTACAAGTGCATTTTAATGATGTTATTCAATTCCTAACATAATGAAATTGATTTGCTTTTATGAACTGCACTAAAACACGCTTTCTGTAGATTATGGGTTCCAAAGCATTTATTATTCATTCACAGGGTCACATAAAAGAATTATGTTACATAATGGTCTACAGGGGAATAATATCCGGTATATTTTAATGTTTTTACACTATTTCAAAGATAATGAAATTTATATGCATTCCTGAGGTCCAGTATAATTTTCTTATTAAAAAGTATGGTGTACATTGTATTTATCCTTCATTTACAAGGACGCACAAAATAATTCGGTTACAGTATGAGCGATAATCGGTCTAAATGAGTTTAAAACTTTTGTTTGAACTTTTAAGTTTAAATAATTTTTTTCATAGTACGTGGTGTGTATAAATTGTGTTTATAATATACAAGCTACACAAAGGAGTTCATAAATATTACTGGCAATGGGAGAGCATTGCTTAAATAATTGTTTTTATTTGTGTTATGCATTTTTCTACTGAACTATATTTAGTATACCAATAGAATTTTGTGGAATATAAATAAATTCATACATAGAGATACACAAAAAAATATACTATGCCGTTTTTGATTGGTAAATGCTGGAAGTACGTTTTAAGTTGTGTTATGCTTTTTTATCGGGATTAGATTTTTACTTAATATGTGGTGTGTGCAAAAGTCTTTAGAAAATATGCAGGGCTGTACAAAAGAATTCATGTGCATTTCCATCTATTGACAAGAATTGCTAAAAGCAAATGTTCTCACTTAACTATATCTGAGCATACCATGAAGTATATATGCAAATATATAAATTCTATACTGTGTTGTACAAAATAATTGGACTACTTTTTTGACTATGGAAGGTAATTGCTAAAACTGAATTTTTTAATGTGTTATACGTTTTCTAAACTTTTTTTTTTGCATATATTTTTTCACTATATTTAACGATTAAGTTCAATACAGTTTTCTAAATGTTTTGGAAAGTGCTTTTTAATCTATTTGAAACTGTTCAGCGTGCTGCTTACATTTTCGGATTCCATTCATTATTGAAAATAACTCTGCTTGCAGCGCAAAAGAGAAGCTAGAATCAAGCCAGATACAATAAAAAGCAAAAAAAAAAAAAAAAAACAGAAAGAAGAAAGCAAAGGGAAACAGAAATAGTTAGCATCTTCTCACATGAATTTATATTATAGATTGCTCATTAGGAAAACATTTAAGCCAAGTAAATTCTTACTGCAGTTCGATAATTAATGGGAACGTCCACGGCAGAAAAAAAATTTTGCTGAAATTTTTTTAAATGGAAATATAAGTGTGATACATCACTTTAAAGCTGTAGAGTTGATGTATATGAATTTGTGGGTTTTAATTTCATAAGAATAAGTGTTTACTCAAAATGAGCTGGATACTAACACTATAAAACTACATTTAGATTTCAGCTTAAAATACAACTTATTGAAATGTATGATTTTTTTTTACTTTTTAGAATTCAATAAAATTACTATGAGTTCAAATCGACAAACTATTATCATATCTTTAAGATCTACATAGATAAAACCTTTTAGATAATGTCTTTAATGTATTTTTGGCTTTATTTAAACGTTAATACTTAAATGTCACAAGAGTAACGGAAAACATACAAAAGTTTTAATAAATAAAAAGCTACTTAAAATTTTTACCCAAAACTTCTAATTCTCTGATTTCGAGGCATAAGACATATTTTACATTAAATATTTCCCTTATGCTATGCATGGAATAGGCTCTGGGGAGATGTCACAAGAGTAACAAACGTCTGTGTCACAAGAGTAACACATAATACTTTTGTCGATAGTTTGATATAAAACTGCGTTACAACCAAAACAAACAGAATACTTAAAGTTTTGTTGTTTTTTCCCTGTTATTAGTGCAATTTTTGAAATAGTTTTAGCTATAACTAAGGTTATTTTGTAAATTTTAAGGAAGATAAATTATCTTTATTAGTGTTTTTTAATTGGTGGATTTATTTTTATTAATTTTTGGTATTACTTAAGATTATAAAATAATCATGAGAAGTAATTAAAGATATAATATAACAAATCAACTCGTGTCATTTTTGTGTGCTTTCTTTTGGTTTGAGGCACATGGTCTTTGATTAGATATTTTATAGGCTTTGTAAAGCTTCGTTTACTAAATTCTGCTGTATAACCTACAGAGGTTCTTATAGTAACTCTTATGGAAAGGATTTTGATAGTATATTTTAAAGGCAAGATTTTAATACACGCTTCTTATACACGACATTTTTTTAAAGAACAGGAAAAATTCTGCTAAGCACCAAAAATTTGTTGAGAAAAAATAAGAATGAAATTGAATATGTTGTTGTGAGAAAGAAACAAAACAAAATATATTACGATAAGGTGAAGAAAAGTCTTAGAACCAGCAAAAGCTTCAGCAAGAAAATGGAAATATTAAGAAAAGGAAAAAGTACCGAACTAGCTAACCTCAGATAGAGTAACGGAAAAAAATCTAACTCCACAGATTTGGACGTTGATAAACGTTTTGCTATTAACAAAACGTATATCAACATCTTCTCAATACGGTTACTTTTACAAAACGTTGATAAACGTTTTGAAAAGTAAAAGTTAAAAAAACAATTTCTGATTGTTTAAAAATTTTCGAAACCAGCTAAATCCATTTCTGTGGCACACATTCATTGAAACTTGTACAAGGGATTATTTTCGTAATGCCAAAAGCATAACCATTTCTCAAAGAATAGTTATGCCAGTGAATTTTCTGGAAACTGTTTTATTTTCATGCCAAGGCAAAATTTTGGTATGAAATACTACATTACTGGTCAAATCCACAAGCGACTGTACTTTCCGCTTTTTATTTAGTATAATCTAAATAAAGTAAAATCTTATGCTATTATTTTAGACAATGTAACTCATAATCGATTTTTTTGTAACTGCTTGTATGTAAAATTTGAACATTGCTTCTTTAAGGGAATTTGTATTTTCCTAAAATGTACCTGTTTTATTTTTTTATATGATAGTTGTGCTTTCCAATTTAAAAAAAATGTATAACTATGCAAATATGCCTACAATGAATCAGACTCCTTTCTCAATTAACTTAATTGGGCATATTTTTTTTAAATACTCCTGGTATAGATGCTGTAGACTTATTTTGTGTTGTTGTATAATGACATATATGGAATGAAGTGCGTGCTAAAAAAGCAATTCTAAGATATACTGCTTATTTTGTCAAAAGAAATAAAACAATAAAGTTTCATTACTTTGCGAGAAAATACAACAACGAAGGGCATTCAACAAATACAATTTGTTAAAACCATGAAAAATGACACTATCTACTACAAACCTTACTCTAACATGATTCGTACAAAGAATTTGTGTTTCATTAAGTAAATCATGATACAGGAGAAGTTGCAAGTGATATTATTGATAATGAAAAACAAGACTTATTCTGTTAAGTTGAAGAAACTGAGAGGTTGCTATGTGGTTATAATGTTTGTTAATTTTAGAATATTTTACATTATTTTATGTTATTTTAAAATTAAACCATCATTAAAAGTTGTTCTGTATGGAAAATATTTTTTTAACTTATTTTAATTATTTTGTTTAGTATTTAAACTGAATTTTTGCTAAAATTACATTATGGACAAAATGTCACAAGAGTAACACTTAGCATTTTGCAAAATGAAATGTAACTAATTCATGTGTTATCAGATGAGTTCAATGATTAATGCTTTTTAAAAAGATATAATTACTCTGCTATATTCTGTAAATTTTATTTCTATAGTCTAATAAAATTCTCAGAATTTCTGCGTCAAACACAATTTTTGAAAATTGCATTTTTTTTTCTGGTCACAAGAGTAAAAAAATTTTCATTTATCATCTAGCCAAGTAAAATGCTTTTTGTTACAAATTGTATATGGTTTATGAAAGTAGAGTACATGTATTTTTAAGAAGTTGCATCAAATTTATCTGAAATATATTTTGTAATAAAAGAATTGGAAATATATATGGAAATTTGCTCTGATGGTCACAAGAGTAAGAGTGGACGTTCCCTAATCTCAATTATTATTTTTTAATTTCTATACAAAATTAATATGTGTCGACTTATTTGGGATTAAAGTGCACCTGTTTGAAAATACGTCATCCTATATTGTTTCCGAGTACTGTTGTTCTTTTCCAAAACATATAAGGGTCATTCTCCTAACAGTGTACAAAACGATGATCAACGTAATTTCAATTGAAAATACGTTATAATGGAAATGTGGTGGTATAAATTTCAATACATGTATCTATATTACAAAGCAAAAACATGTCCGTGAGTAACGCTGGGATCATATTGACGGTGGGAACTATCTAACCAATAAATTTCGCTTTTACTGCGAATTTTTTAACTCGTAAGTATCGCACAATTCCAATTTTTACTCAATGAAATAGATTTAAAATGTACATTTAGATGCATTTTTTATTAGAACTGTATTTCAATTTACTGATTTTTTAATTGTTTTCAAATTAATGTTCAAGAAAAGATTTTTTTATCTATGTCTATCGCATGCATCCCGATTTCGAAAGATTAAGCCATTTGCACTGAAAATAATATAAATAATTCGACATTTGTTTCCAGCTAATATTTTATAAGGAAATTAAAACGTCATCAATAAATAAATAAAAAAAAGTGAAACATAACTTCAACACATATGTAAAGGACCTGTGGGTATAAGCACGGAAATAAATTATAATGAAAAAGTTTGCTACAAAAGTGAAATCTTTGGTAATATTTGCAATTTATTTGGCTGTTAATCTCTGTTATAGGGCTAATACGAAATTACCGTTTTTTTTCAAAACTTTATTTAAATACATAATTCCTGTTTTACACTTAAAAATGCATTTTGTGTTGTTATTAGCAAATTTAAATAATATATGAAATGTAAAATATATTTTAATTAAAGTCGTTTACGCTTTTGTCCTGCACGTTGCGCAAAATATTCTGTTAACCATAAAGCCTAATTTTGAACTTGTGGTATAAGTAATGAAAAAACAATTTTCATGTAGATAATGTATCCACAGATCCTAACTAATCAAGTCTGTGGATTTTCAAAGCTCTAGTTCAACAGTAGAAAGTCGACACACGACAAACACAAAGCAGGCCACTTCGTGCTTAATTCTGCAAGAACGGATTAGTGAGATTGTCATCTACCGCCATTGGCCGGCAACGTCACACAAACACGCTACCATCGGTTTTTCTCTCTTGAGGTGCTTAAGGTTCTGTGTATATACGCCAAATCCGCTAAGTGAGTCTGACATGAAAAACGTCTTCAAACACGAGTTTCTCCATTGTCTTCATGTCGTGATTTATTGTTGCCTACAGTCTGATAGAGGTCTGCACAGACCGATACTTCCATGCTCGATCCGGCCCGTAAAAACTTTATTGGCCTCACCCGGGCAGGTATAAGAATTAAATATCAGCTCTAGTCCGGCCCAGTCCATTATGAAATTAACAAAATTCTGCTCCCGGCCAGGCCCGGAATAAAAACTAAAACTCTCACCCGAACCCGGCCCGGCCTCTTATGAAATTTAACAATTCGACCGGACTTGGCCCCGAAGATAATTTCTCCAGGAAATGCCGATGTTTCGAAAGAAACATTGTACTACTACAATTAAAGTATTTCAAAAAGCACACTTACTTATGCATGGATTGCTTTCATGGAATTCAGAATAAGAAGAATATTAATCGCCACTTACCATTTACGTACATAAAAACACGATAAAAAAGTAACTTAAACAATTACATTTAAATGACGATTCAGTCAGAAAATCTATGTCGTTTTGCATAAAAGAAAAAGGTAGTTAAAGTAAATCACAATCTTTAAGCTTTACAAATGAAAAACTACATTTTTAAAAATCCTATTTTTTTCTGTAATTCATTAAACCAAATTAACTTTCGAATAATTTGGTTAAACAAATGTAAAAAAATCACTATTATTTTTACAAAAATATGCAAATAAATAAATAAAATTTCAGTCCTGCACGGGCTCGGGAGAAGAAAGAAATTTAGGCCCGGATATGCAAGAAAAAAAACGACCCTGCCAAGTTAGCAGAAAAATGTTAATGCCCGGAAAAAAAGAAGACGAGGTCCTAATCTTCTGAAAACGTAAGCTTGGTCCGGTACGAGTCTAACGGAGGAAAATTGGCCCGGGCTCATTTTATAAAATACTCACATACCAAATGGCATCCCATTTCCTTGAACGGTACGGTCGCTAGAAGATCATATATCAGCAAAGTTTTTATGACTACCCTTTATAGTTTTTCATCTTAAAAAATATTATGGACGTTCTTTTGAAAAATATTTTTAAAAATCCGATCCGAAAGATTAAAATGAAAACGAAGTGATCCGAATCCATTACGTAACGGAAAAATTATTAAAATTAAATTGAGATTTAAATCATAAAATATTTTATATGTCCTAGTAAAATAGCTATACGCAAAGCGACGACTATTTTAAAAATACAATGTGGATTTGTGTACTTTAACACCATATTATAATTTCCTGACAATTGGTCGTATTTTACGAAAGATAAAGCCTAAAATGTAAACAAAAACATGAAAATAGACAGACATATAATTTTTATAGCCTAATAATTTTTAAATGAACCCATCTGCAGAAAGAGACCTTTCTAACAGAAAAAAAAAAAAAACATTAGGACCATGCGTTCAAAAGTTCAGCTTGGACGGACATAGGTAGAAAAAAAACACCGAAACGAATTGTATAACCTCCTTCGTTGGAATTCCGTTAAAAAAATTTTGACATTTCCATGTTATTGTAAAAGCTAAATTATACATTATTTGAGTGCTTGGAAAGAATTTTAGACTAACAAATTTTTCTCAATTTTCCAGATTACATTTAGACTTTACTATTTCCTATGCAGGTTTGCACTGTTTTAATAAAGGAATACAAAATGAAAACTGGTTTTCTCATAATCATATTTCTAAAAAGTCTTATTGAAATAAATTTACACTTTGATATCGTTATCGTTTTCCAACATAGTTCAAAAATTTTAAGAATTCAGTTTGTCTGGCTGTGCTCTATCGCGCGTAAATATACTCAGATCGCCATGTAAATATTATATGTTATTATGGTTTACCATAGGTTATTCAGTATTTAAAATTGTGTATGTAGAAATTATAGCTTGTTTACAGGTGCATTCAAAAGATTTCCGTCCCATTATGGTCTATGGAGAAAAATCGTTTGGGGTGTGTTTTAATGATGCTACACTTTTCCAAACATATTGAATTGATATACGTCATTAAGTTGCACTCCAAAATGCTTTCTATGGAATATTGTGTGCATAGCATTTATTGTTCACTTATATGGGAACGCAGTAGAGTTCAGGTATAGTGCTGGCTGTGAGCAATAATTGCTGTAAGTGAGTTTTTAATTGTGGTATACATTTAAATTTAACTGTTTTTTTTATATTAATTGGTATGCATAAATTGAATAGATTATATACAGGAATGTACACAAGAATTGGAGTATATATCTGCTTCCGACTATAGACGTAATTGCTGAAATTGTGTTCTCAAATGTGTTAAGTTTTTACCAAATTTTTAATTTACACATTATCTGTCAAACTGTGAAGTTAAACAGTGAATGTTTGTTGCAGTATTCTGAATTTGCTGGAAAGAGTTTCATAATATATTGTTGACCTATAATTTTCTTTTCTGGTTTTACTTATGTTTTTAGTAATGTGTAGACTACTATACAATAAAAAGAGAGAAAGGTTTCTTGATCAAGCAAGAGGGTTTACGAAAAGAAAATTTTAATATGTAATAAGCATTTTCAAGTTCACCAGACAAACATGATAAATTAACAGCATAAAATAAGCATTATTTTTTTAGTCCTGTAGGAATATTCTGTTACCCAACAAAAAAAAGTTTACCTGAATGAGAAGTTATAGCATACGAATAAAACTCTATTTTGTGTAAATACCGTGTTGAAGAAGAACGATTAATACACTGTCAAAACTACTTGGAAACGTTTACGAAAATTACAGACACCAAAAGAATTATTTTTCCACAAATACTTATTTAATTTAGGAAAACTATTAGTTTCTGAAGTTTCTGGATATAGAGGTACACTTTTCGTAGTCGTGGGTAACTCTGAAAAATTTCTATTATATTTTGGTAATCATTTTTACTAAGTCAAGAAACATTTCCCATTTTTAGCTCACAGTGTACCAAAGCCTGAGAGCTAATGTGCCCGAAAGTTCTGTATGTACGTACGTATGTATGTACGTACGTATATATATACGTACCGCGATAACTCTTGATAGAAATATCCGATTGCTTCAAATTTTGTATATAGGTTCATTCTGATAAGGAGCGTCCCTGATTAGTTTTCGGGGTTTATTGGTTAAGTATAAAGGGTAACGGGGGGCTAATCCCCCCTTAATTTAGATAAATGGGTTTTTCATGCAGAGTTATCCGATTTGCTTCAAATTTGGTATACCGGTTTATTCTGATAAGGCGCTTCCCTGAATAGATTTGGCGATTCAATGGTTAAGTATAAAGGTGGAGAAATGGTGGCTAATCCCTGCCCTTAATTTATTTTTTGAGGGGCATTATTCTTTGAAATAAGAGTAAAATAATACAATTAGTGTGCATAGCCGGTGAGCTCAATGTCATCAGTTTAACTATGCGCATTTCTTTTTATTTAGAATGTACCACTTTCGCATTATCATCTGGTAATTCTGTGCTGTTGTAAGTAATCATTGACACATTTTTCACATGCTTTCCATGAATTTATAGGCGTCAGATCATCTGCGTTGCATTCACTATTGCACTAAACTTTTACCTCTTTAGAAAAATTGTACTTTGTAATTGCCGTTTAGAAACTCTAAAAAAATGAAAAGGCATTTTTTATATTCTAGTATTTAAACATTCGAAATCAATTCTCATTTCCAAAACTTTTTACTCGCATTTATGTACGTGTAGAGTAGAGATAGTTTGTACAGTAGGCCGCTTTGGTCTACCGACTTGTTAACTGCTCCAACCCTCCCGTTGAAAAGTTCTCTTTTTAGACTCTATTCCTCATAGGTTTCAGAAAACAATACTAATTTAGAAAGTTATTAGAGAATGATGTGCTATTGTGAAAATGTAATTAGGGGAGACTGGGGAGATTTGACCCATTTTTATAAAATGATTTTTTATCTTTTAAATATTGAACCTAGAATAAAGTTTTATATATCATTTTATTTGCTATGCAATCAGTAATCAAAATAAAATTGCGACATAAGTGTAATAAATAAGAAACTTGAAAAATGATTGATTTCAATCATGAAAAAATAATGGGTCAAGGGGAAAATAATGGTCATATGGGAGGTTTCATCCACTTTATTTTATATTGAAATATTTGTTAAGGGAAATAAAATCAGTTTAAAAAAAGGCAGAATAACTTTATGCTACATGGTTCAAATATTATTAAAACATATTTGGGAAAATGTGATGTGTAAATAAACCTGCTTAGACGGAATACAAGGCACAGGAAAAAATTCTGTTTTAAACACCCACTTTTTGTGACACTTGATCTGGCAACACTAGCTAGCACATAGTTTGGATTCATCACACTGTATTCATCTTCGTGAAATTTGTCTACATACCTTCCTAAAGTTTCTATCAATGCTGATGTTCTTTTTCAGAGGCATGAACACTTAACATTTCTTAAGACTGAAGCTTTCTTCCTTTTTAGTCGTTTAATATTTATTATATTTACCTACTATGGGCACAATTCAAATCAAACAAAAGTTCCTATCAACTTTCCCATTTATATTTCATTAAATGTTTTCTTGATTCTATAGAAATTTT
This sequence comes from Maratus speciosus, assembly GCA_963932465.1. Taxonomy (NCBI): domain Eukaryota; kingdom Metazoa; phylum Arthropoda; class Arachnida; order Araneae; family Salticidae; genus Maratus; species Maratus speciosus. The sequence continues at coordinate 503,335,666 of OZ010787.1, read as the reverse complement.
TCACATCTTTCTTTAATCAATTTTAAACATTTTCATATTTCCATTACCCCATTTTACAATAACTTCACAGAATAAATGTACATTATTTTATAAATATAACCATTCACCCTTTATTATATACAGTGTATGATAAAAAGTTTTCGATAAACACTTAATTAAGGGAGCTTTGACTATCTGGTCAACCCTCCGTCACATTAATTGGATCAAGCTTCCCCACATAGCCACTTTTTAAAAAATTGACATGGTTATGTTAAGCCTAATTTATTGTGCAATCTTTATGCCTGAAATGAAAGCTCAATATTTGTGCACTACTTAAAACCTACTTACTTAAAGTCATATGATATATTTTATCTAAAAAAATCTTACAAAATATTTCTGAAAAATACAGTTTTTAAGTTGAAAACTCTTCACAATTGATTTTTCCAAATCTGCTTCAATTATCTGCTTGAAACAAAGACAAATGTTTGAGTATTTTAGTAGCTTTGGTTGCAACCTAGTCGCAAAACTCTGAAATTCTTTTAAATATGAAAACTGAAGGGTTGGTCAAGCCTCTCCTATGGTCAACCCTCCTGTCTCTTCCATACATTATTTGCATGCTTGAAATTAATTTTCAGATGTCACTAGATTTTCTCAACATTCACGATTACCCTTAAGCCATTTCGTTGAGTAACTTCAAATAAAGAAGTTTCTTAAAAAGCAGAAAACCAACGTTTAATAATGCACAAATAATACATGAAAAGCAGCAAACAGCTGTTTCGAATCTACTAGCGAGATTCTTATTCAGTGCAAGATAGGACAAGGCACATCGTACTAGAAAAGCAAGGCTGAGACAAATTTTCTAGTACTAATTTTCTGATTTTTAATATTGTTGCACAAAGGTTTTATTTGCTAAAAAAGTTTCTGTTTTACGTCATTATGTGCACATATGTGTATGTATATCTTCAATTTTCTCAACAATCACTGAAGGGATTTGTATCTAATTTTTATGCATCAGTTTCTACTACAACAGGGAAGGTTTTACGTTAAAAGGATTCATCTTATTGTGTATAGTTTTTTTTATGAGGACACGTCAATTATTATTGGATTTTGAACTGCGTTCCAAATTGAGCTATAGTGTCTTTGTAAGTGTGCGAAAGATGGCATGTGATAAAACATTTATTGGTGGAAAGGATTTTGGATAATATTTTGGATAATATTTTAATAATTTAGAGACCAAAATTCCTTTATGAATTCAAAATTGGCAACATAGGAACAATAAAATTTAAATGGTCGACAGTTTTAACTAAATTGTGAGCGATGAACGCATAGAGTGCCTTTGTAGATAAGATAGCACTGGCATACAAGCAATAAAATTTGATTGGCCTAAATCATTTTTGGCATAAACTAGAAAAGCCATTATCTCCAAGTTCATGTTTGTTGACTTGTCACACTCGTTTAATAGAATTTTTCTAGGAAATTTTTCGGATGTGTGTTGTAGTTTGAAAAAACCGCTAATGTGAGCATGCGCCATATGCGCATGCCACCACTTTTACTTTCAAAAGACACTGGAATGACAACAACGCAGATTTAAATGGAATATGGTTTGCGCAAAATGCACTCTTCCATGCCAAACCACTCTCACTAAAATACGCCAACTGGCGTTTAATGAATAAATAAAAAATAGGCAATGCTAATAACATGAATTTTCTGCGAAATTGGAAAAAAAATGTTTCTTAATAAACAGTCATTTCAAATCGAGTTGATTGTTTTTTCATTTCAATAATACCTTTTCCAATTTAGGAGCTCTCTTTATGATTAAAGTCTAAATGAAAAGTGCTAGACTTTAAACCTGTTACTTTTATAGTTAAAAGTACAATGCTGCTGTGGAAAAAGAGGTTTGACAATGCTGATACTGCAAGATTTAAATTATACATTAGATTAGCTCTTTCAGTGAATTTGTAGACATCACAAGGCTTTCTCAGTTTTCTAGATTAAACTTTACTTTTTCCTACACTGTAGTAAGAAGAAATAAAATTTCTTCATCTAGAAAAATTTGATATAATCACTAACAGAAATGAAGAATAACATCTTCCGAGTTACTCAAATTTAGAAAAGCGTTCCTTATGTTTAGAAACACAAGAAACTAATAAGCTTTCGAGATTTAAAGAAGCATTAATAAAAAAAAGTATATTTTCCTGTCACTGATTCCCGGAAACGCTTTGGCGTACTTTTTCTAGTGTATTAATCAGTTTTCTCAACCTATTTTTCCTGTTCAACAAACATGTTTTCGAAATGTTTCCGAAAATACGTGGCAGGAAAAGAAATTTTGTTTTTATAAATTTTTGATTAAATCTCTAAAATATATTAGTTTTTGATGTTTCTAAAAGTAAAGAACGCTTTTCGGAAGCATAGATATTTCGGAAGATGTTAGTGTATAGTTTCGGTCGTGATTATATATTTTCGTAGAATAATAGACATTTGTTTTTTCTACACTGTATTTTTCCTTTCTTCAACTCTTAAATTGTCTAGAGAATCCCATCAGAACCATTTTTTCTCCCGCTCAATATTTTTGTTTTCCAGCAGATCGGTATCGCACGTGACAAAAGGAGTGATCAAACATTTAAACACGTTTTTCTGGAAAGAGTTTTATATGAATCCATGTACGTTCTTGCGCTTAACCCGTTCAAGCTATTATTATTTTTAATAAAACTAGACTTTTATATAATTATACAAACATTTAAAATAGTAAAAATTTAATAAATTTGATTTATTAAACAGTTACTAAAAAGAAAAATTAGGGGTCAAACACTGACCTGAAATATTAGATTACCACATTTAAAAAAAAAAATTTCAACTTATAAACTTAAGGTTTGGAATTCAACTGACTTAACATATCGCACCCTTGCTTCGAAAGTGCCACAACTCCAAAATTGTGTTTTCTGAGTTATGGCTGCCATTCGGCTTGGCTTTTACGCCTCTACCAGTCACCTAAAGTGCCAGATACTTCACTGAAGAACCAGCTACCACGTAGCAGTGGTGTCTTTTGCTATGTTTGCAAGATGGTCACTGACACTTCTAGATACGTAAATTTTAGTTGATCTATGGATTTCATTAAGAGGAACTATGTACATAATAATAATATTATTGTATGCACAGTTTTTCTTAGTGACATCACTAGATCAACTAAAATTTACCTACACAGGCCGGAAACAGTTTTTCGCATTTCCTGAAAAACGTAGTTTTTTAAGTTATGGCACTTTTGCAGCAAAAGTGCAATATATTACAAAATTGTGTGAAACTGGGTTTTTTTAGTTATGGCTGCCATTTGGCTTGGTTTTTATGCCCCTACCAATTCCTTAAAGTGCCAGATAGTGCACTGAAAATCCAGCCACCAGGTAGAAGTGGTATCATTTTTATGTTTGCAAGATGATCACTGACCTTTCTAGAGAAGTAAATTTTATTATTATATTAAATCTATTATATTAAATGTATTGATATCATTAACAAGAACTATGCATATAATAATATTATTATTATATGCGTAGTTTTTCTTAGTGACATCACTAGATCATATATTTACCTACGCAGGCCGGAAACAGATTTTCGCATTTCCTGAAAAACTGAGTTTTTTGAGTTAATGCACTTTTGAAGCAATGGTGCAATATATTAAGAAATTGTGTGAAATGTTTGTTTCAGATGGTAAGCAAAACTACAATCTCTTACTCCGATTTACTCTGCATGCTGTGTGTTGTGAAAAAAGAGCGGTTAAAATATCAACACTTTTATATGACAACAATCACGCACTTAGAAGAAAATACAAAAAGTTCAATACCAAAAACGATTTATTCAATGTACATTATAAGGTAATTCGGGGGAAGACGCAAGTTTGCTCCTAGTACTTTCATGCGTCAACAGATGGCAATAATGACCGGCTTGTGTGAGGAGTCCCAGAATGCACGTGGTTTGTGAATTTATCTTAATTTGTCGCCTTTATTTTTGGATCTCGTGAGCATTTAACCGGTTGAGTAAGGCCCTTATAATATTCCATTACTCATATTTAAAGTTTATAAACGGATGTTTTACTTTAAAAGAGATATTAGCAATATAAGTGAGTTCCACATTCTGTTATACACACAAGACAAGCAGAAATGGTCATAATCTTGCAGTAATACGGAAATAAGTGCGTGTGCCATCACCCCCTATACTTGGGGGAAGATGCAACATGGTTCAGAAATAAGCTTAAATGAAGGCAAAAATTAATTAATTGCCGAAACGTCAATGAAGGCTTACTGTGGAGACACGAAAAGTTTTGGTTTCCGTTTGTCTGTCTGTTAGTCTGTGTGTTAGTCCGTCTGTCTGTTCCGCGATAACTGCCGTAAAAAGCACCCAATTAGCTTAAAATTAGGGATGCATGTTGGTGAAATCCCCAGATTAAGCTGTATAGTTTTTGGTTAAATTTGGTTCATTCGTTCGTAATATATAGAGCATTTTATTTTGCGATTTAACCCCTTAAGTGCCACAGACGTATATATCCGTCGCGCATAGTCGATGCGTTAAGTGCCACTGACGTATATATACGTCAGTCCAAAATATTGTCCTTTATACTGCTCTGTACCAGTAAAACCACGCCCACGGCTTTGGAATTTAAAAAAAAAAAAAAAAGAAAGAAAAAAGACTTTGAAGGTGTTTTTGAAAGACTGGCCTATTTCAGAGGAGAAGGGAGGCTATCGCACTGAGCTAGTGACGTGAAAATACAAGCGAATTTTTTTCCATATTTGACAAGGCTCCGCCCTTTTTGTACACCACTATTATTTTAGAGAAAATATTGTTTGGTTTGCCGTTCACTTTTCGCCTTTCTATCGCATTGCTATTTTGATGTCACTACCTCAGTCTCATAGCTTTAGCCATGCAGCTTCTCGAATTTTCTAGAATTTCGTAGGAGTATGTCCGATACTGATGATAGTTAGTTGGATGACGGCTTTCCGTCATCTTCTGGATCGGAGACGTCAGAAAATGATATGTCAGATGAAGAGGATTCAGATAACGACTATTCTATGAAAGATGCCAGAAACTGGGTACGATTGGATATAAAAAATTTACCTATGCCACCTTCATGGTTTCCATTTTCGGGACAACCAGGAATAAATAAAAATGTAACAGATGTTACGAACCCACTTTTATTTTTTGAATTATTTTTTTATCAGAAGCTGGTGCTTCATATTGTTACAGAAACTAACCGTATTGCAGACCAGTATAACAACCAGCATCCTGAAAAAGAGAAATCAAGGACGAAGTTGTGGCGTCCAACAACTTTAGAAGAAATATATGTTTTTTTAGGTATACTTATTCTGCAAGGAATACTTGTAAAACCTGACGTTGCGCTTTACTGGTCTAAAAACAAATTGATCGAAACTCCAATTTTTGGGAAATTTATGAGCAGAAATCGCTTTCAACTTATCATGAAATTTCTGCACTTTTCTGATAACAGTACTTTTGATAAAAATTCACATCCAAATCCAAAACTAAGTAAAATATGGCCTGTTTTTTCTGACATGATGAAGAAATTTTCAAGTGTCTATACACCTGAAAGGTACCTGAGCATTGATTAGAGCTTGATGCTTTTCAAAGGCAGGCTATCATGAGTACAATACATACCAATGAAAAGAGCTCGCTTTGGAGTAAAACTCTTTGTACTTGCTGAAGTAGAGACAGGTATATTCCCAATACGATCGTGTACACAGGGCAGAGTACAATCTTTGATAAAAAGTATGAGAACTATGGAGTCGCAACAAAAGCAGTGATGACGCTTATTGAACATTTTTTGGGAAAAGGTTATTGTGTAATTGCGGACAATTTTTATCTCTCACCAGAATTAGCAGACCTTCTTATCCAAAATTCAACTGACGTATATGGAACTCTTTGTCCTAATCGACGTGATTTGCCGGAAAATTTCAACAAACTTACTTTGAAGAAAGGCGAAATAGCCGCTTTCCAAAGAGGCAAAATTACCGTGTTGAGATGGCGTGACAAAAAAGATGTTTCGCTTCTTAGTTCTATCCATACAGCAAATTGCTCTGAAACTGAAAAAAATGTCATGAAGCCAGCTATTGTTATAGATTATAACTTGAAGATGGGTGGGGTTGATAGAGCGGATCGGGCATTAGTTTGTTATTCAACAACACAAAAAAGACAGAAGAGGTATTATTTAACAATATTTCGCCATCTATTAGATATGGCTATTTGGAATGCCTTCACATTACAAAAGAAACAACTCCGTAACGTTGATAATTACAACTTCCGCATGAATTTGGTGGAACGTATGTTTGAGAAATTTCATATTACTCCCCCACAACCTGCCAAACGACAGAAATTAGAAAGTGGCTGTCCTTTACGACTTTCTACTAGACATTTTCCGGACTTAGTAACATCAACGTCTTCAAAGAAAAATGCATCGAGAAGATGTGCGGTTTGTTCAATTAAAAAAATTCGCCGTGAATCCCGCTATCAATGCACTGAATGTGATGTTGGTTTATGTGTCCAACCATGTTTCAGGATATATCACACGGCCACTAAGTTCTAACATCTTTTTTATCATATTGTTACACTATAATTTTACATTTTTGGTATAATTTTTGTACATAATTTTTGTATTTTCGTTTCTTTTTATATTTTCGTGGAAGTACACAGTGTTTATATTAAAAGATTGTCTCTTATTTCCCCCAATACACCGCATAACTACGTGCGCCTGTTTGGAAAACTGTGGCACGGGGAATGAATCTCGTAAGTTTTTCTCGGCAGGTAAGAGATTACAATAACTGATAATTGTTTAATATTTTACTTATGACAGTAATTTTTGCTCGTGTTGCAGATATGCAGTACAAGAAAAAAGTTGACGTTATACGAAAAACACATCTCTAATTTTATCATTATTTTTGCAGTGCAATAAACCTTC